>CM042838.1:84697454-87412680 GCA_023653725.1 Bungarus multicinctus
ATAGACTCATTCCATTCTGGACCTTAGATGAAACTGAATCAAGAGGAAAAATGTCCTATTCTTCTTACTGAATGTAAGATAGTAATAGACTTATATAACACTCCATAGTACTTTACAGCCCTCTCTAAGCAGTTTATACATTTAGAATGTTGCCCCCAACAATTTGGGCCCTCATTTTATCAGCCTTAAGGATGGAAGGCTGAGTCAACCTTGAGCCAATTGAACTCTATATTATGGGCGGAGTTACCTGCAATACTGCATTCTGGTGTATTATGATAAAAACAGGGGTGAAGATTCTTGGTAGGAAAACCTCCATTTTTTCTATCCAGTAAATAATATTAAATATCAGTTTACAACTTTTATTTTGGAGACGTGCCTAGGAATCATATAATAGACAATTTGACTTTAGGAATACTTTAGGAATACTTAGGAAATAATGCGTAATTATTCTTAGGGAATATTTACTCAGAATAATCTTCCTAACACAGCATTAATATTGGAAATAGTTTAACCACATTATATGGTTTAGGATTATTTTAGGAGCCAGTTTAGTGTAATGGTTAAGGCACTGGGCTAGAAACTGAGAGACCATGAATTGTAGTCCCACCTTGGGTGATCTTGGGCCAGTCATTTATCTCAGCCCTAGGAAAAGGGGAATGGCAAACCATTTCTGAACAACCTTGCTAAGAAAACTTCAGGGACTAGATTGTCCAGGCAATCTCCAAAAACTGGACAACAGTGAAAGGGAAAAAAATGACCCCCAGATTTTTAGGAATGAATGTTTAGCCCCAAAGAAAATTAATAAATTACTAACTTTGGAATTGCTATCTCCCAAATCAAAGCATCCATTTCCCAAAAATTATATTGGATATCAAATGTACATCAAACGTAAAAATAAGATTCGTTCTTAAAACTGATTTATTTACCCAAACTTAGTTATTTACCACAAATATTTTGTTACATTTTCAAAGTGAACCAGAAACTCAGGTTTTCTTTTAAACAAACTTTGATGTATATTCAGAAATTCACCTGCTTGCATAGATATACATTTCTAAAATTTTATTACAGATTCACATAGTTGGAAGGGACCTACCTAATCAGGAGACCCTATACCATTTCTGATAAGTAGATACCCAGTCTCTTCTTGAAAGCCTCCACTGAAGAAGCAGGGACAACTTCTGAAGGCAAGCTCTTCCATTGGTTGATTGTGCTCACTGTCAGAAAATGTCTCTTTATTTCTAGGTTGAATGTCTTCTTAATCAATTTCCATCCATTGTTACTTGTTTGGCCTTTGGGTGCTTTGAAAAATAGGTTGCTCCTCTCATCTGTATGACAGCCCCTCAAATATTGGAACACTGCTATCACATCATCTCTGGTCCTTCTCTTCACTCAACTAGTCATATCCAGTTCTTGCAACCATTCTTCATATATTTTAGCCTCCAGCCCTCTAATCATCTCTGTTGCTTTCTCTGCAATCTTTCTAAAGTCTCAACATCTTTTTAATAGCATGGTGACCAAAACTGGATGCAGTATTCTAGGTGTGGTCTTATGAAGGCTTTATAGTGTGATACTAGTACCTGATGTGATCTTGATTCAATTTCTCTGCTAATGCAATTTAGGATTGCATTGCTGGCTCATATTTAGTTGATTGTCCATGAGGACTTCAAGATCCCCCTCACAATTACTGCTATTAAGCCATGTTTCACCTAATGCATATGGTTACTTTTAGTTTTTCTTGCCGAAGTTCTGAAGATGTTAGAAAAACATCAATGATTTGCATTTCATCATAATACTTAGCAATAGCTTTTTCTCCTAAAAAAAACCCTTTACTAAGTATTATTTGAATGCAACTTCAGTGTGCCCTTTTGCCAGAAAATGACACTTCTAGCAGAACTAAATTTCTCTTCATTAACATCTCTTTGAGCAACCTCAGAGGCTTAGAGGGCACCCAAGTGGTGTAGTTGTGAAGAAAGCAGAGAAACATTTGTTGTAAAAGGTCTATTCACCTAACTTAGGTTACTAACTTTGCTCTTTTGATCATCTGGCACACTTATTTATATTTATTTCTAGCATCTTGTTTTTTTCTCGAATCATCCTGGCAGCATTGTTGAATGAATAATTAAATATACATAAATAAACATAAACAAAGAGGAGGCAGAGAAACAGTATTTGCATACTACTTGAGGTTTGGCCTTCCCTGAAGCCTTCAGCAAATTTCAACAATCCTGCAACCAAGTCAGGAATAATAATGCACAGTGTGATTCTAAATATATTTTAAGTTCAATAGGTTACTTTCCTAGTTCACGGCTGATGCTTTGCCATAAAGAAGTAGGCAGTTAGTGGTTTGCTGAAGTTCACTTAAATCCTTTTTTGTTTGTTTGTTTGTTTCATTTGGCAGAATTTTTTTTGACTTTGCACTTTGCTAAAAGCAGGGGATAAATAAAAGAAGATGCAATAGTTTCCTTTAGCCACTGATGGCAGAGTTTGCTTTTGGGAATAAGATGAAAGCTGCTGAGGATATTGTGACAAAATGGAATGTAGGGCAGTCTGCATTCTGTGTGAAAATCTCATCTGGTGGAGTTGTGTTTCAATCATTCTCAGCTTGGTCTGATCCCTCTTGCATTTCAATATGGAGCTATGGGAACCTTTTGTTTTCCACCAGTACTGGCTTTGAATTTGAGAAAATGTCCTTTGAGGAAAACTGTCAAGTGTACTATTCCTATTAGCTAAATTTCCTAATTTCTTCCTAACATTTTAACAATTTTGGTGCCGGTTTTCTAAATAACAGAAGCATGCAAGGAGCCATTCCTTTCACTTCCCTAGATCCAGTAAAGCCAAAACATGCTTCCAGTCATGAAAAGACATATTTATTTATTTATGTATTTTATATTTTACTTCTATTCAAAGCAAAGAACATTTTTACATCAGGCAGTAAATGTACAGGCCTTCAAAAATATTTATACAGATACATTAACACAACTTTATAGTGATTGAACTCAACGGCAATACATTCTTTTGCCCAGCTCCTAAGAGGCTTGTTCAGACAATATGGTTGGGTTTTTTCCTCCTCTCTGTATTAGCCAATAGCTAGGAAGTTGCATATTTTAAAGGCCAAACATATTTTTCATACAATTCCTCAGAGTTAGTGCCCTTGCAAACGTCTCCTGGAGCAATTTCCACTCTCCACTTGGCTCTTTTTTTGCATCTTCTCTTTGATGGCTCAGATCCAACCCAAGTTGACTGTTTTTTATTTTATTTTATTTATTTATTTGTCAATTGCTGACAAGATAATAGGTATAAGTAAAACATAGTTATGAATACATGGATACACATAGGAAAAATAAAATATAAAAGAAACAATAGGACAGGGATGGTAGGCACATTGGTGCACTTATGCACGCCCCCTACAGACCTCTTAGGAAAGGGGTGAGGTCAATAGTAGACAGTCTAAGGTTAAAGTTTTTGGGGTTTGGGGAAGAAACCACAGAGTCAGGTAGAGTATTCCAGACATTGACCACTCTGTTGCTGAAGTCGTATTTCCTGCAATCAAGTTTGGTGCGATTAACCTTGAGTTAACCTTGCTCTTGTGTTGTTATGATTGAAGCTGAAGTATTCATTGACAGGTAAGACATTGCAATGTATGATTTTATATACCACACTTAGATCAGACCGAAGACGGCATAATTCAAGGTTTTCTAGATCAGATACGTAATGTAGGTTAATTGGCCCTCACCAGTGCTCCTTTTTCCTTTGGATTCCCCTTTCCCCCAGCTGATACATCGGTTGATTCTCTTTACAGGTGGTGTTTGCTGAGCTACCTTCCTTTGTACCTAAGTTGCAGGTATGTGAATTAGAATGACACCATGCCACAGGAAGAAAAGTCCTATGTGTTCTCCTTCAACACTTACTCATGAGAAAACTTTCAGGAACTGGAATTCTGTGCCTTTGATTTCCCTTTTGTTTTCTTATCCTGCTCCTGACTAAGGGATTTATTTTTTTAACTTTTAACACTTTGGTTCCTTTCTCTATTACTCTTGAATAATCTTTCTGTCTCTGAATTCTTGTTATCTTCCCAGCTTGCTTCATTAAGTCATGATATGATTATCTGCAGGAAGATAAATATTGGGAAAAGCTGTTATGCGTAGTCATGCTACCACCCAAAAGATATGCCTTCTGGTCTTATGAATAAAATAAAAAGGGAATACACAGATACCAATTATAAAAATGAAAAATTAAAACTAATCCAAAAGCAATAATAGACAAGTGGGTATCTTGCTTACATCATTGACAGCAAAAACAGAAAATAAATACATGGAACCACTGACATATCTACCTATTACCTCTTTATAAATAAGCTTAAGAACAAAATATTCACATACCTGTTTTCATAGTTATCTCCAAAGTTTAATTTAAAAAAAGAATATTGATTTTTTAAAAATGTTCTGCTCTGAACTCTCTTAAAAACTCTTCAAACTACACAACCCAGAAATGTAACTTTTTGAAATTCAGGCTTTCTGTGCTTTGCCAATATCAGCATGGTGATGTTTTGAAGCTGACAAAATAATCATCTCTGTTTCAAATATCTCTCAATACATGGAAGCAAGCTATGACAACAAAAAGAGGTTATGATTGGTTGAGGCATCTCCATGTTAGTTCCCCTCTGTTTCTAACAAGCAAGTAAAAACGAAAGCTTTCCTAGTAGTCTTCTTTCATGTGACTGACTAACGGATTTATAAAAGTTAGACTTTCTTCAAATGAAAGTCTCCTGTACCTCTAAATTTCCCAACTAGGGTAATTTTATTTATTTATTTATTTGTCACATTAGGGAAGCAGCCCTTTTGATAGTCCTAAAAGGTCCCACCCTTCAAAGGTTAACATCTATATCTAATTCTGTGTCCATAAAGCTATTGGCAAGTGGATCTGTGTTCCTTAAGATATCAAAGGTCACAGTCATATAATACACAGTCTACTAATATCTTCATCACTGTCATTAATCTGACTGAAAGCATTTATGCCCCTGGAAAAAAAATATTTCTTTGCTTATTGAATTCCATTTATAAAATTGTTCAGCAGCTTTTCAAGAGAATGTTAATAAAATATGGATAGCTTTATACTACTAAACTTTATAACTATTAAAATTAAAATCATGAATCCATCTTATGAGGCAGTAATGTACCAAATGACAGAGCAACTTAAATTCAACCAAATGCCTCGGTGAATAGAAAGATCTCCATTGAGGTTGAAAATTTGGATCAAAATGTTCTCCATAACATACTTGACTTAATCTGAGAAGTCCTGTCTCAGGTTGCCACATAACAAATTTCTGCCCTTGTCAAGAGAGAAAGTATGTAGAAGAGAAGCTGATTCATGGTATGTTCAGATCCCAAGGCATAACGGAATTTATGTTTCAGAAGAGCATATTGAATCTAATCATCTCCCAGAGCAGTCCTTCCATCCAGAGGCCTTTGGAAAACACTGTAATGATGTCAGATACACATATGATTAGATCCTCAGGTCAGTGCTGAATTTATGCATTTACATTCCAATGTCTGATGCAAAAATATGTCAATCTTTTGAAGCAGTCCCGAGAAACCATAAGTACCAACACTCTATCAAAAACTTAATATAGAATAGCAACAGCACTTAGACTTGTATACTACTTCATAATGCTTTACAGCTCTCTCTAAGTGGTTTACAGAGTCAGCATATTTCTCCCAATAATCTGGGTCCTCATTTTACCAACCTTGGAAGGATGGAAGGCTTAGACAAGCTTGAGATGCTCAGAATCGAATTCCTGGAGTGAGCAGTGAATTAGCTTGCAGTACTGCATTCTAACCATTGTATCACCACAACTCATATTTAACTGTGTTTAACTGTTGTTTTAATTACTTATTGTAATATTTACTGTCCAAAATCATGTTTGTGAGCTGGGTGTCTACATAAGTTTGATAAATAAAAAAGAAATAAAGAAAGCATAACATTTATTGTAAATTTATAATAATTGAATCTTGCAAGTAAAAAGTATTTCTCTTTTCTTTACTTTTATTTTCCACAAAACTAGGATGGATCCCCTCTGAGATTCCCATGCCTATTTCCTCTCTGAGGGCTGAGTTACCTTTTGTGCAACGATTGTTTTATCAGTGGATCTTCTTCTTATCTTCCAAGGTCATTCTTACATATCATTATAATAAGTCCTGGCTTTTACACAATGATATCATCATGCAAGCATTGTCTAGCAATGTCCCCTTGCTTCTCTTATGAACACCCATGGTTCCATCTTTTTCTCAACCAATTCCTCAGAGCTACTTAAAACAGCAACACAATGATGGCATAATAAGCCAAAAATATAAAAAGCACCCCCCGAAAAAATGACAGCCAATAAAATGTCTACGAATAGGATGCCAACATATGCACCTGTAGCTGCAAACCATTTTGCTACATTCATTATTAATACTTAGAGATTACACCAAATTTTAAATTCGGTAAAGTGATTTTACTATTGAAAATGGTAGCCTCATTTTGAATCCACTTACTTCAACTTGGACATGACTTCAGGATACTCTTGCTCCTTGCCTTTTTTATCATTCCTAGGACATCAGTGCTCTTTCTCCTAACCCTCTCTAAGCTAAAAGTAAGAACATAAATAAATAGTCAGAATAAATCCATAAATAAAATGTACCTTGGGAAAGATGGAGCGATCACTCCCGGACAATCATTTCTCCTTAGCTGTAAATATGTCAACCAGTGTTTCATTTCATGCTGACAATTAGGAATGCGGCTGGGAGTGATGGTCTTGCCCAAAGCATAAAAGAAAACTTCATCCCTGAGATTTACAATGGAGAAGACTTTTGTGGCCTTTGGTGTCTGGAAATAAAATTCTAGCCTCCACAAAGAAGGAACTACAGGAAAACAGACAAGAATTGAATTGCTTTTGTATGTTTCTACTGCTCATCTAAAAATGGCTGGGCATTCATCCAGAACATTTAGACAGCTCCATGTGTTTTCTGTGAGAGGCAGAAAGAATTATTTGATTCTTATTAATGCTGCACTTAGCATATTACTCTTAAGAAGTAGACCTAAGGCTTGGACACCTCAAATATTTCACAGTCTTGGATTTCTTTACATAGCAAACACTTAATAGACCAAAACAAGTCAAACCAGGCAGACATTTTATCTTGCCATGTTTTTTTAATTCTCAAACCTCTTTATTCTTCTTGTTTTTTGCTCATTTTTGCAATAGTATGGTGCAAATAATCTGCACACATAATGTTTCTTCAAATAAAGGTTTTAGCTTATGAAGGCACTGAAACAAGGAGCCTGTATATAAACATTAGACTTTAATAAAGAAAACAAATGTCCATACCTAGCAAGAATACAAGTATTGTTTATTCAACTTAGAGTAAAATCTATCAGCAAATGTCTTTTTATCCTCTATTGATAAATTTTCCCATTTTCCAAACAGAACTGATGAAGAAAACTGGTTTAAGATTTTTTAAAAAATAAAATACTTAACTATTACTATGGCAAATATTAATTATATATTATTTCAAAATAATTGTGTTAGGACTTGGAACAAAATTAAGAAGCTCATGTCAAAATGGGCTAAATTAAAATTGTCACTGTTGGGGACAATTTCTGTAGTAAAAGTGAATGTTTTGCTTAGAATGATGGTTTTGCTTCAGATAATACGTATTTTGATGATGGATGTATCATTCATGCAATGACAAAAAGCTATATCTAAATTTGAATGGCAAGGGAAAATATGAATTAAATACAAAGAATGTTACAAAGATGTTATAGTTTGCAAGGAAACGATGAGGACTGAGTTTACCAGATTTGAAATTAAGTTTGAGAAGCTTGTTGTTCTGCTTAGATGATAAAATGAAGGTTGTTGAGAGGCAGGCGATCTTTAGAGTTAGGAGAAAATGATCTGATGTTTGGTTGGCATAGGTATTTAAAATATAATAAAGTTAAAATTAATATGGCTCTTAAAAACATGTGGCTCTTTTATTAGATGTGCCATATTGAGAATATGGAATAAATATAAACTGAACTTTGCCTGAAAATAGCTCCACAGATATTTATAGAAAATTTACAGAAATGTATAGAAAACAAAAAAGAAAACAAGAAAAGACAAATGGTTAACACACCAGGAATTATTGAAGATATATATTCACCAAGGGTAAATATAAAATTAAATCAAGAGAGCAACTAAGATAAACCAGTTTGGTCTAGTGATTAAAATGCCAGACTAGACACCAGGAGACATGAATTCTAGTGCTGTTTTAGGCATGAAGGTTGGCTGGGTAATCTTGGGCCAGTCACTCTCAGTCAACTCAATCCTGATGGGGAGCCATTATAAAGACTTAAACCAAAGCTGTCATAGCATTTTTGTTTGCAGATAAACAACGCTATAGAGCACTGCACACCAGAACAACTAGACACAGGGATAGTTTTCTGCCAAATGCTATCACTCTGCTAAATGAATAATTCCTTCAACACTGTCCAACTATTTACAAAGTCTGCACTACTATTACTATTCATCTTCTCATCACTCCTTATCACCCGTCCCCTCCCATTTGTGACTGTATGACTGTAACTTTGTTGCTTATATCCTTACGATTTATATTGACTATTTCCTAGTATGATTAGATTGCTTATTGTACCCTATGACTATTATTAAGTGTTGTACCTTATGATTCTTGACTCTTGACAAATGTATCTTTTCTTTTATGTATACTGAGAGCATTTGATAAATTCCTTGTGTGTCCAAACATACTTGGCCAATAAAAGAATTCTAATTCTAAAAATTCTAAAAAAGATATGTTGCTTCTCAGCCCAATTCACCTCATAGGTTTGTTATTATGGGGGAAAAAGGAGGAGGAAGGAATATTAAATATGTTCTTTCATTAGAGAAAGGTCATTATTGACATTCATCAATGACTGGAAGTTCCTTATGGATTTCTTTGGTTAAAAAAATAATGTTGTGATTGTTTTGATAATTGGAAAGAATTTGTTATAGATAGAAAGTAATCATAATATAATCTTAGAGAGAGAGGTTTAATTAGAATTTCATATATAACTGCTGAAACAATGATCAGAATCCATTTTTTGTATTTCCTTTCATGTTTTCTGTTCTTCTGTTTTATCTTTCTTTTTTCTGTCTTTTTTTCTTTTGTCTCATTTCTTTTCCTTTCTTTTTTCCTTTTTCATATTTGCTATATCCTTTTTCTTGAATGTCTTTCTTATGCATGTAAAATCTTTTAATAACAACTATTAAAAAAAAGAAACTCCCATTTTCTGCTCCTCTTACTTTAATTAAAGTGCTGCTATCAGAAACAAGAAGTGCTTTTTAAATAAGGGATTTTGAAAACCTACCTCATACAGGAATCCTGATGTTCCAGTTCTATTTGTTTTCTCATAAAAAATGGAATGTTAAGGAACAGCTTTGAATGTTGCCTATGCATAGAAAATACCAAAGTAAAAGGCATTTGTCTAGTAATAGAATGATATGGCCTGAAATATTTATGATTTGCCAGTAGAAGCAATAAAATTCACATGCCTGAAATGATTTAATCCAACTCATGTCTTATGGTTGATTGACTTGATCCTTGTTGAGACTTGGAACTAGATCAGGTCACTAAATTTGGTAAATCACATTATAAATCTGAAATAAAAGATTGGTAAAAGTATAAAATATATGTTAGAGTTTCATACTCATTTAAAGGTTTACACTTTATCTGAGACTTGTTACTATACTATATTCTAGAATTATCTACATTTAAGATCAAGAGTGGGAATGTCTTATGCTTTTCTTAATAAACACAGAGAAGCATTCCATGATTCATGCCTATGGAGATTCTCAGTCATGATTATCCAAAGGTGCTTTTTCAAGAGGCAACTGGACTTCCTTATGTGAAAAACAGAAAACATCCTGCAGAAAGCACAGAAATTGTTCACTGTTGAACACAGCCACAGGCTGTTGGGGATGAATCTGTGTTGTTTATTTCAGACAAACCGCTCACACAGGGGTGGGATATGACAGGATTAACTACCGGTTCGGAATTTATGAGGGTTGGTGATTGACGATGTGCTTCCCTGCACGCTGGGAGTGCAGGCGCCTGTAAATTATCATTAGCATGCTGCGTGCAGAGAAGCAGCCTTTGAAACAGCCCTCTTTTCCTGCTTTTTTAACTGCAGCTGTGCTTTGTTCGGCAGCTGAAGTTGAAAAATCAGGAAATAAAGATCAGAGAACTGGTTCTATGTCTGCTGCTCTTCAGACCTACCAGTTCTATAGAGGTGGACAGAACCGGTGGAAACCCACCCCTGCTCTCACACAGATAAACCTTCAAGTGGCTTCAATGACCCTCTAAAAGAATTTAAATGACCAGCTTTCTGCAAGGAATATAAATTGTTCCATTCCCCACCATCCAGTCGGAGCTGAAGAAGCTTCTTGGATGAGAAGTGAAATGTCTTCAAAGAAAAACAAGGAAGTCCAGTTGTCCTTTAAAAAGCACCTTTGGGGTTCTCTGGTGCAATTTGTTCATATGCACAAATGTGTTTATATATCCAAATGATATACTGCTATATACATACCAGTTGACTGTTGCAGATACTACATATCATGTAATGTATTTGGCTGTGTTTACATATTGAACTGTAATGGATTTATTTGGCTTTGCCTTAGGATGATGTCTCGGACCAACTGTTGTATTTGTAAATCATAATTTACTCTTTTCTATTAATTATTCAGTTGTATAAGGCCAACTGCCATACCTGCATTACTCTTCACAGTGGTGAAGAAGCATTAATATAATAATTACAGCAAAATATTCATAAAATAGTTAAAAGCATAAATAATTAAAATCCTGGGGTTTTGTTTGATTATTTTCTTTAAATAATGATTTAAAGTCTATTTGATGAAGGTCAATTTCTTCAATTCAACAAGAATCTAAGAATCAGGAGTGGCTACTGAGAAAATTTCTTTAAATTGTCATCAGTTGAACAATGTCTTTGGCAATCAGTGAAATGCTTTTAATACAGACATAATTATAAGAAGTGTTCTGGCTACTTCCTCAGTCTATAATATCAGAGCCTATCTGTTCTTTCTTGGGGAGCTTAAAACCACCCATTATTTTCACCATGCCTGGATTAAATTTCCTTCATTTCATTTATTATGGAATAATAGGCAGACCTTCAAAAGAATATTACTATTCCCCAAATGAGAAACAGAGAGAGATACCCAGCTCCAATTATCCTCATAAGTTTCCACAGTGGATTCATTTTGACATTGAAAAGCATTTTCCAGGTTGAACATTGCTTACCAAAGCCATCATCTGAAATCTATCTGTGAAGATTCTACTTTGCTATCTCTCAGGAAATGGAGAAGAAACAAAAATCAGTGATAACTAAGAGATCAAGAAGTCCTCCTATGTAATGTGCCTTTCTCTGACCTTCAATCAAAGCCTGACTCAAGCTGGCCAAGGCAGCCTCAATGCTGCTGGCCACTCTGAAACCAGATTGAAATAGTGTATGTATGTCAAGCATAATAACAAGAACTTTGAGTTCAATGCTCACTCAGGCATTGTAAATTCCATTCAGTCAAATGCAATCACAAATTCAATGCAATATTTTCCATCAGTTGAGAAAGCTGAGGGCAAACAGTAGAGAGAAGGCACACATATTTAAAGGATTAGTAAGAATTTGCACTACTGCGACATAATTACAACATCATGTTGATTTATCTACTCTTTGCAAAAAGCAAAACACTTATATCTTTCCTGTCCAGAAATTATCTACAGATTTAATCAGTGACTTCATGCATCTCACCCACAATATATTTGTTGAACTTTGTATACCATTAATTCTTCATAGTTTTATTAAATGGAAGAGAGTTTTGTAAGCATGGGATGACCAGGGGTGGGATTCAAATTTTTTAACAACCAGTTCTGTGAGCGTGGCTTAGGTGATGGGCATGGCTTGGTGGTCATGTGACTGGGTGGACATGGCTTGGTGGTCATGTTATTGGCTGGGTGTGGCCAACTCAATATCACTCACATTGAGGCATACATCTCCTCGCCTGGCTTCTCATGACTGTGGGGAAGCTGCAACAGTCGTAAGTGTGAAAAATAGTCATAAGTCACTTTTTTCAGTGCCATTGTAACTTTGAATGATCACTCCACACAAGCAAAGTACCAGCAAAGGAAGGAAAAAAACTCCAGAAACGTTCCTGAGACAGGAAGTCTAGTCCTGCCAAGAATGTAATAAGGGTTAATGGAGAGACAGTTTCTGTAGGCAACACCAGAATGTTTCCTTCCTGCCTTCCTTACAGGATTAGGCCAGTAATTTCTTCTAACAATCGGTTCTCTGAACTGCTTAGAACGTTAACAACTGGTTCTAGCGAATAGGAACGAACTGGTAGAATCCCACCCCTGGGGATGACTCTTAAAATACCTCCTTAGCTTACCATCTAAATACGTTATAGATAAAACCATAAAGAATGTTTTCCCCTAGAACAAAGAGGTGAAAACAGGATGAAAAGGAAATCTCATAAATACTGATCCTTACATAAATAGGACATCCCAGAAAATAAATGAAGGTATGTCAGTTTTCAAGCTTAGGTAAATGGCAACTTCTTTCCTGAATTGAGTGATTTTCATTTTTAATGAGCACGTTGAAATTGGTTTCATGAGGAATACTATTAAAACCATGCTATCAAGGCACATCCTTATCATTTTTGCTCAAATTGAACATGGCTTCACATCAATATTCATGGCAAAATCTCTGTAATTTGCATTTTCTAAACCCTTGCTGGATAGTCAGAAGCTCAGCCTCCACCACCGTTCAGTGTCAAGGGCAATGCAGTTTTCTCTGAGCAAACCATCATGTTAAGCCAAGAAGATTCAGCTGTCACTTTCTAATGACCAAGCTGTTTTGATACTTGATGCGTGTGGGTGGATAAGTTTGTGTAACTGCACATATACTTCTATTTCTTCTTCCCCTGTTTCTATAGTTGTGACATATATTAAGATAAATGCTATTTGCATGCTTAAATCATTCTTATCAATTCATCCCTTAAATGTTTCAGCTTGGTGATTCTTTTTACTTGCCCACTTTTACATTTTAAGCTTTAAAAAATGCGCAATATAGTTGTATTGCAGTCTGAAGAAAAAGAGAACAGCTCCCTTGCCAGTTTAACTGAGACTAAGCATGCATTAGTATTTCAATTTGCAGACTGTCCATGCTGATTGTATTCAACTATAAAATCTAAAGAGAATGTATAGTAAAATTTCTTTTGACATAAGCTTGACTCTGATAACTTTATGGAAATGTCCATATAGCTTTCTTAACAATAACATGAAGGTGATTTACCGTTGCCTTTTCCCAGAGGGTTTATTTTTTTTAACTTCTCAGTTCAGCCTTTAGCTCTGGGATTTTCTGATAATATCCAAATACTAACTAGATTTGCTTTGCTTTTTAAGATCAGTCAGAGTTGGCTAGGTTCTGCCATCAGCTGTTGGAACGCTTAATGGAGAGCGCCTGAGGTTCAGCCAATACCTAGAGATAAACAGGCATTGGAAGACTAAATCTGGAATCCAAGGCCATGCAGGTAACCAATCCATATACAAAATTCAATCAATCAAAGAATTAGCCTAATTGGAAATAGCAGCCTGATTCTAATGTCCTTAGCCTGGACCTAAAGATCAAAGAATCCATTTCAGCAGTGAGAAGGCTAATCTCACGGAAAGGTTTCTTGGAAGATTGATGCAGGATTTCATAGCCAACATCAATTCAATGGTGTTGAGCTTCCAGGCTTATAGGCTATGGTCTACATATTTGGTATCCTGACATTTTGCCATCAACCGTGAAAGGCATCTTCAGAAGCTAAAGCGCAGTTTTACGCAAAATGTAAATCACTGAACTGGTAGTTACACCGGTCAGATCCCATCCCTGGTAAAGTGTTCTGTAGCATACATTTTGACAGCTTCTAGGCAGAAATAGTATAATTCAGTAACCCAACTTTTTATAAAAATGCATATATAAAGAAGTGCATTTAAAAATACAAAATGTGGTGATTTAATGTAATGGATTTGTGATTGACAAAAGGACAACCTATAAATTATTCCAGGCACTTTTATCATACCAAGAACTGGTCATGTGTTGTAGTTTCACCTCCCTTTGCAACAGAATTGATATTCACATTTCACTAAAAATATTGCTCTTTGAGGCATATGTCCTGCCAAACAAAAGCAATGCCCATTTGCCGTTCACATTTCTTGAACAAAGCAAAGATAAATAACATTTTTAGAACCAAGTTAGCACACACTGCCATGCTGGGAACAAAGCAATTCTTCAAATGGAATTACTTTATTTAACCTTGTAATAGAAACAAACTGTTCGTTTATCTTAGATGCCTGGCCTTGTATTGAAGCTGTTTGGTTCAAGACCAGTTCACAGAGGGTAATAATAATTTTAAAAGCTTATTGCAAGACAATATGTAGGGAAGGAGAAATTACAAATTGGACTCAATTTAACAAGAGAACAAGAAAAAGAAATGCAATCAATCAGAATAGAGGTAAAAGGGATTTTGGAAGTCTTCTAGTTTAGCCCCCTGCATTAGCAGAAGACCCTATACCCGTGATGGTGAATCTATGGCACTGAGAGCCCTCTCTGACATTGCCCCAGCTCAGCTCCATCGCACATGCATGTGTGCCTCCCGTTAGCCAGCTGGTCTTCGGATCTCTGCCACACATGCACGGGGGATGGGGCACATTCAGGGGACTCATGTGCATGTGGGGAGCAGGGCAAATGTGGGGGACACTAGGGGTCAGGGTGCATGTGGAGGGATGCACACGCATGTGCAGAGGGTGGGGGACATGCATGGGGGGTGGGGCACATGCTTTGGGAAAATGCATGCATTGGGCACTCAGTGCTGAGAAGGTTAGCCATCACTGATATCATTTCAGACAAGTGACTGTCCAATCTCTTCTTAAAAACCTCCAGTATGAAGCACCTACAACTTTTGAAGGCAAGCTGTTCCACTGGTTAATTGTTCTCACTGTTAGGAAGTTTCTCCTAAATTCTCTCCTTGATTAGTTTCCATCCATTGTTTCTTGTCGTGCCCTCTGGTGCTTTGGAAAATAGGTTGACCCCCTCCTCTTTGTGGCAGCCTCTCAATTACTGGAACACTGCTATCATGTCCTCCCCGGTCCTTCTTTTCTCTAGACTAGCCATACTCAATTCCTGCAACCATTCTTCATAGGTTTTAGTTTCCAGGCCTTACATTAATGCAGAGAAGGTAAGGGTTTGTAAGCCTGTGGAAAGTTGAAAATGATTCCTTTCACTTGAGGAAGTTTTGATCAAATCACCCCATTGAATCACATCAAAGTAGGAATCTGCTTGGGAGCAGCAAATCAAATGAAGATGCTTTTAAATGCTTCATAGCTTTCCTAAGCACTTCACGGATGCAGTGACCTTTTTCTTTAACTTGTGTTAATACAAGCAATATGCCACATTGTACCACAGTTTCCATATCTGGAGAATGCCAAGAAGGTCAAATGGTGTGATGGATGGGTTTTGAAGTAGTCAATAAGTGAGATTTAACACCTCATTACATTAGCTGATTCCTTTGGAGGGTTCTATGACAATTCACCATGGCCAACTCACTACAACCAACTCAACATGGCCAAGTTGCCACAGCCAACTTGCACGGCTCACTTACCATGGCCAACTCACCATGAGACAATTTGCTGTGGGACAAGAGTTATGCTAAAATCAAACAAATGGTGAGATAAACTCATTAAAGAAAGGATGCAAAAGGAGGGATAGAATGAAATGCGAATGACAATTAAAAAAATATTTATTTTAAATAATTAAATTGAATTGTTCAATTGTCCTGTAGCAAAGTGTCCCATGGTAAATTAGCCATGGCAAGTTGTCCTTCCGTAAGGTGGTTGTGGCGAGTTGGTCATGACAAGTTGACTGTGGCAAGTTGTCCCATTCCACCCTTGGGGTGCACTAGTCTAGGATAGTTTGGGGTTTATTTATTTTCTCAGCTCTCATTTCTTTTTACTGCGTCGAGACACAAGTTGTAACTTTGTTCCTTACTGTGCTGATGAAATGTGCTCCTCTGATGATTCTGTCAATACAACTATTTATTAATTATTTGTTTGTCAAACATGTACAAGATAGCAGGTATAGGTATAAGCATAAACATAAACAAAGGAAGTAAGTACAGATAAATAGATACAGCAAAAACAGAGGTGGTAGGCACGCTGGTGTGCTTTTGCACACCCCATTTACAGACCTCTTAGGAGTTGGGTGAAGCCCATGGTAGACAGTTTGAGGTTGAAGCTGTGAGGGTTTGAGGCTGTAACAACAGAGTCGGTTAGAATATTCCAGCCATTGACCACTCCGTTGCTGAAGTTGTGTTTTCTGCAATCAAGTTTGGAGTTCAACTAGGAGTTCAATGCAATTTTGAGCACCCCCAAATCAGCTCAAAGTGGACCAATGAAATAGGCATCTTGAGTCAGACTTAATATATGGATGCAGCAGGTTTTAATCCCTAGGCATGAGTAAATGGATGCCATATTAACACTGACAAACACTGGTTCAACATTAACTGTTATTGCTTTAAGAATAGAGGAGATCAAGTTATGAATGTCCTTCATCTATGCCACTTCCTTCCTCTGTAATCTTTGTATATACAATCACTACCAGTTGGCTTCTGATATCTTTAGTAACCAGATAGTATCAGCAAGCCACAACCTTGACAAAATTAGTAATTTGAAAGTAGTCCTGCCCAGAAGAGCAAAGCTTCAAATCCAGCTTTACCAACTTTGCCAACATCCAGAAAACCCAGCAATCAGAAACTATCAAAATAGCACCCCACCACATGGATATCTTTCAGACTTACACCAATCTCATTTCATGGGGGAGGGGGAGGAAGGAATGATAAGAAGTTAAAAAAATTATGGGGGGAAAAATAAAGCAATGCAAAAAGGTTCCTGAAGGAAGTAAAATGTATGGAAAAAGTTTAAAATGTATAAATCGAGGAAAAAAAGGTAGATCTGGTCAGTAGCAAGGAATGAATGTCAAAAGAAAAGAAAATGGTTTTGAATAAGGATATGCTTTGCCCCTTTCTGTCACAGAGAATGGAGAATTAAATACATGAGGAGAAACATAAAAGAATGTTGACTGCACTGAGAATAGTGTACTTAAGAAGTGATTACTGTACAGGAAAACAAGAAGAAATTGAGTCCTGAGAGAAAAAAATGCCAGGAATGAATGTGGATCGAATACCAACATGCATGACCAGTACAAAATAAGTACACTGAGCTGGTTTGGTTATGTAGTGAAAATGACTGAACAAATTCTAAAATAAATATAGGAAAGAAAAATGAATGTACCGAGATAAAAAGAAGCCCAGGAAAATCAAGGCTGGGTGATGTTGATGAGAAAATACACAAGCAAATATTAATTATGAAAACATGTTTTTCCTTTCTACATACTGTATATACAAACTTTTTCTCCAGTTACTTATGCTTTGCCATTATCAGGGCAGGAATCAGATGCCCAGGCAGCTTGGTTCTTTTGGATCCAGGGAGAACGAGCATACCAATGAATTAAGACCTATCTCTGCCAGATGGCTTGAGACCCAATGGGGGAGCTTCAAATTGGATGTATTTGACTAGTTAAAATTTATCGTTACCCTTCCAACTCCTCCAACTCCCCCCAGTGTGTCCAGCTCCCTTCTTTGCCATCTTACCTCCTTGATTCTATCTGTTAATGTTATGATGTGTTTTAATAATGATGACTGTCATGTTTTTCAAAGTGTTTTATATTGTAAGCTGCCCAGAGTTGTTGGGCAGCAAATAAAATGTATAAATAAATAATACAGTAAATAGAGTTTAACTTTTATTATTAACTTAAGCAAACAGCTTTAAAAGCACAACATAAAAAGCATACATATACCAACATAAAAAGCATACATATATATAAACTCTCAATCTCTTACAAGTTTCTCAGGAGCTCTTTACAACAGCAAAGATACGCCAAGAATACCCTAGTCACTTCCCATCTTGATTACTACAATGGGCTCTACATGGGGCTGCCCTTGAAGAGCACCCGGAAGCTCCAGTTGGTACAAAATCCAATGGCCTGCATGGTTTTGTACAGACCTTGGTGTGCACATGTATCACCTCTCCTCCGGGAGCTGCACTGGTTGCCAATTTACTTTTGAATGCAATTCAAACTGCTGGTTCTCATCTTTAAAGCCCTTCATAATTTGGGACCATGTTATCTGAGGGACCGTCTCTTGCTGGTCACATCTACCCGATCCACCAGACCAGTGAGGCAAGGAATGTTGCAGGTCTCATCACCCAAGGAGATATCCCTGGTGGGATCCAGAAGAAGGGCCTTCACCGTGGTGCCTCACTCTCTTTGGAACATCATTCCCCTAGAGATTACAATGGCCGCCACTCTCTTCCGGAAAGCACTGAACACCTGGTTCTGCTGCAGGCCTGAGGAATGCAGAGTGGGATGGAGACCATTAAATGGCTCTTGTGATGTGTTGTCATCGGGGTGAGGGTGAGTTTTTTAAATATTATTTCATTAATTTATTATATGATTATTCCCTTTTATTAGTTTTATTATTTTATATATGAGGTTTTTAAATTCCTGTAAGCCAACTTGAGTCGCCATGTGCGAATAGGCGGCAATATAAATTTCCATAAACAAACTAACCAAACAAACAAACAAATAAATGCCAATTTCGACAGTACACTCTGCCAGATTTTGTGCAGTAGCTCACAACTTAAAGATAAATGCTAGGGTTTTTTTATTAAAACTTGGCACCATGACTTCATGGCCCTACATCCGTGGTCCAACATGCAAGACCTGATGTTGACTGAGTGACACATGTTTCAGAAATCTGAGATATTCTCAAATCAGAAAAGCTTTGCAGCTATGTGAACACAAACCTTAGCTGGTTTCTAATGAAATCACTTTGTGCCAAATAGGAGAAATTATGAATCACTGAGAAGGTCAGATATTATCTCATTAAGATATTTCTTTGGTGTTTTCTCAGTGTGATTCTTCTTCGAAGCTGGAAGCCCATTTTGCTCATAGCATGTTCTAAATAAACACACAATCCTAAGTCAGAACCAAATTATAATTATGTCCATGTGCCAGAAGCATGTCTCATAATAACACTTGAAAAGACAGAAAGATGAATTGGCACTGCAGGTTATGCTATCCGAATGCTTCCTTTCTGCAGGAAGTAACTATATCAACACGGCTCCCTAAGGAGCACTCTGTCCATTGACAATGTCTACTAATAAAGGAGCGTTCAAGGGCTCCAATAAGCAGAGCTTCTGCACTGCAGAAAAGCCTCCTCATTTATTACTACAGAGAAAGTCACATCAAATAGGACATATCTAACCTTCACAAATGCCGGCTAAAATTGCAGGATCTGACAAAGAGAAAGAAGCAGCTTTTCATCTAAGCACCTCAAGCTGTCACAGAACTATGAACAGTTAAACTTGGGAGTCTTCAGAGACATGTTCATGTTCTGCACAGTAAACTCTATTATTTATTTACTACTGACAACAAGATTGGATAATGTATGATATTTCAGCTATTGGACCCCAACTCCCATTAATCTTAGCAGACCATTAACAAGGGGAGGTTGAGTTGAAAAAAAGCTCCCTATTGCTGATTTTGCCAGAGAATCTGGAGCAGAGTTGGAAATTTTCAGAAATTTCCTCTGGGGCTTCTAACATTTTGTGAATACACCTGATTGTTGAAATATACCAGCTGTGACAGAGATATATGTGACTTTTGAGAAAAATGGAGAAACAAAGTAAGTGCCTTTTATCTGGCTTAACTTCTGGTTTCCCTCAAATAAATGGTGGAAGTGGTATGAGTGGATATAAATAGAAGACTTTTCAATGGAAACTCTCTACCTTCTCCACCAGCAGCAAGTGATCTGGAATTTCCTTCCTCCTTTAAGCAGCTACAGCAACGGTGACAATGATCATCTATTATTATTTAGCTAAATTAGGAAACCACTCCAGCCAACCAATACTTTGATTTTCCAATCAGATCCAAAAGGCTGCTTTGTTCCATGGCATTTCAAGAAAAGGATGATAAAAATTAGTACCAGGGAAATCGTTTTCACCCTATTTTCATTTTGTTTCCTCCACAATGCTCTGGAAAACACAGCCTCTGGATTTTTCTAAAGTGGGAGGGGAATAAATTTCAGCAGTAATCATAAGTATCAACTTCTCTTTCTTTTCACTGGAAAATGTGCACAAGGAGAAAGAAAAATGTGTAACCTAAATTATACGGGTTAAACCTAAAACATTTTCAAGGCTATTTCAGAGATGGGTAAGTCTGTCAAGTTGGGTCTCAAACAGCTTCCATTTCCAAACTAAATGTGATGTCTTTTAAATGTCAGCACAAAAATTATTGTGCTTTATAAATATTTCTCTTAGTATTCACATTTGTATATATTTTCTCTATTACATTAGTTTTTCAATGCACTGTTCTGTGAAAGCAAATAGTTATTTTGATAATGCTCTTAATATATACATTTCCGTGTATTTTTCCAACATATTTCCAGATGGAAAACTGCCCCACAATTTTCACAAAGTGCAACTATTTATATGAAATTGTAAAGCCTTTATCCCCCCGCCCACTTCCTATATATTTCTTGCAATTGCATATCCACTTATTTGGGATACTCATGCTGAATTCAGCAGGACTTTCTGCTGTGTAAACTTATTGAAAAAGAAAGTAACGCTGGTATAACTCAAATTGGCTATGTAACGAATAATGACAGATGATCCATCTTATATCCCTCAGGCAAAATCAATAGGAAGCATTAATGGGTGAATCTGCAACTGTTCAACCTGCAATCTGAAGGGTTTATTGCTTCCACAATTTACTACAAGTAAAATATCAGGGTTAGGAAAACAAATTATGGAAAAATAACACATGGCACTAAAGTACTAAAAAATCCTTTATCATTTGGATGGTCCAAGAAATGTAAGTTAACAAAGGAAGTCAATTCCAGATACATGGAGTAGTGTGGCAGCAGTTTCCAGAAGGATGAAATAAGAGTTTAAAAGACATAAAACTAGCCAAACCTATAGAGCATACAAAATACAGGTTTTGAAATTATTTCCACCTCATTTACAAGCTGTAGACATAAAAGGTATCTGCTTTTTCTTCTGTGTAATTAAGTAACATAGAGAGACATCTTAGGCCACACACACAAACACACATGTTGACTATGAGATGGGCAGCCAATAACTTTCATAGATAGATAGATAGATAGATAGATAGATAGATAGATAGATAGATAGATAGATAGATAGATAGATAGATAGATGTAGAAACATTGGAATGAAAAGTGGGGACCTTGGATTTTAGTCATGACTTAGGCACAAAGCCAGCAGGATGACCTTGGATCACCACCTAGGAAGAAGACCAGGGAAAGATGATACCAAGAAAATTGTGTGGAATTGCTCAAGCAGTCACCAGGAATGAAAACTGGCTTCAAGACATCCAAACATAGGCAACAAAATGAGATGGTATATTTGCCTTCTGTATTTGCTGTCTGTCATATCTCCCCAGAATGCTTTTCTTCACAGTCCTTAAGCCCAGAGATGGGATTCTACCAGTTCGCACCTATTTGCTAGAACCGGTTGTTAACATTCTAAGCAGTTCGGAGAACCGGTTGTTAGAAGAAATTACTGGCCTAATCCTGTAAGGAAGGCAGGAAGGAAACGTTCTGGGGTTGCTTACAGAAACTGCCTCTCCATTAACCCTTATTACATTCTTGGTAGGACTAGACTTCTTGTCTCAGGAACTTCTCTTGAGTTTTTTTCCCCTCCTTTGCTGGTACTTTGCTTGTGTGGAATGACCATTCAAAGTTACAATGGCACTGAAAAAAGTGACTTATAACCATTTTTCATACTTACAACTATTGCAGCATCCCAACAGTCATGAGAGGCCAGGCGAGGAGATGCGTCCCTCGATGTGAGTGATATTGAGTTGGCCATGGCCACCAATTAAAGCCACAGCCACAGAACCAGTTGTTAAAAATTTGAATCCCACCCCTGCCTAAGCCTGATCCAACCCACTCTAAACTTGCTTTTGCTGGATCTTTCACCAAACATAGTCCTCACCTGGTCACTTTTCAGAGTTATTCTGCTGTCTATGAGAGAGACAGAGACCTTAGGTTAACATTCTGTTGTTATTTTTTTTTTTTTGTTGTTGTTGTTATAATGTAGGTTTCTTACAGCCATTCTGCTCCAGAAAATCCTCTGGGTGACTTTTAAGCTTTGTAAGGATAGACAGAATAAAAAAGGAATTATAAAACTCACTTCCACATCAGCCAAGATAATAACTGTATGCCCAGTTGTCAGATATAATGTGGAAGTCATGGTTATAGGCAACTTGTGCTTGCTGAAATCTTGTCTAGATCTCCACCTCTATGGAGATTAGAAAGTGTGCTGATGTGAGAAAATATAACAGGTTAAAGTATGCATTACTTTTTTCTCTGCCAATGATAGTTCCTGCAAAAATGCTGAAAGTGGCACTTATTTACCAAGCTGATACATTTCCTGAAAAATAACATTCAGATGATTTATCCCAGATTTAATTCTTGTCATACAGCAATCTGCTTCAGGGATTACCTATGTATATGGCTCTGGCTGCTTACAGGTTAATAAAAATACTGGACAGCAAAACTTCAGGAAGCTCTTGGCTTAAAAATGAAAATAACCAACCTTCTTTTCTTGCTCCAGGCATTTAGTGTGCAAAGTTATCACTGTTTATTCTAATAAATAAATAATTCCATTATAAATCCATAAAGAGTAAAGCCTATTACAAATAAATAGCTGTACATCTAATGCTGTAAGGTGATTTTAGTGTGCTTTTAACATTTATTTTGTTGATATTTTTAACTCAAATTAAAACTTAACTTTAATTGCAGCATGATTTTAACTATACTACTGTGAGTCCTTGGAGGTTTATGGTGATAGAAATGAATGAATGAATGAATGAATGAATGAATGAATGAATGAATGAATGAATGAAATAGCTGGTCCAATGTAAAATAAAGGAAGACTTGGTCTAATTCCGTTTTCTATACAGGCTTTTCATAAAGATATGTAGATCCCAGCTGCCTCGCTGATAAGAGAGATACAGATAGGTAGATAGATCTTGCTTTGCAGATTATGATTCCTAACTGAGATCCTGAGTAGAAATAAATAAATATTTCCTTATATCTTAGATCATTTTCATTTGAGTCAATTTATGGAAGATGAAGATTTTGCATAATTGTTGCAGGAATCATTAATTTAAAAACTAGAGAAAACAGAAGAGGAAAGATAAGGAGCAAATGAATTGTCATTATTTATCATCAGATTGTAAGCTTTTTTCTGCCTCTGAATAATTGTAATATAAAAGGTATCATAACCAATATATTTTAATAAAGCATATTTAAGTGGAACTGTTTAGAACTGGAGTACTTTAAAACTGTTGGAACTCTCATTGGAAGGATACATTCAAACAGTTGTTTCTCCCCAGATGAGTTGGATTGCAATAGTCACAATGATTGAAAATTCTGGAAAAATCTAGATTACTACTATGCAAGTAATGGTAAAGAAGATGGAGGTGATGGAAAAAATGATCTCAGAACAACTGGACCATGATTAACTGTATGTATGTATGTACAGTATGAATTTATATTGCTGCCTATTCGGCCATGGCTGTAGCAAATTCTTAACTTATTCATTTAGCTAAGAACATCAATATAATCCACTAATCCCATTGATGAGAATAATTTGTTATGTTCAGTTTTACAATGAAGACTCATACTGTTGGTCCGTTATTCCATTTTTCCACCATAACTCTAAATTGGACCTAAGTTATTTAAGTAGTGCCAAATTTCAACATTGGCCAAGGTTTTCAGCCCTGCTAAGCAAAGTTTTCTTTTATTAGGAGATGCCTAGAAATGTATATGAAACCTTCTGCTTATCAAAAATACATGGTGCTGTCTAAGACCCTTCAAAGTAATAAGAAATCATATGAACGTGATGAACATTCCACTGTAAATTTCTCCTGGATTAGCCAGTGCAGTTGAACTATGAAACCCATTTCATTTCCACTTCACTGAATCACTTTTCCTAAAATTTCCACAATTTGGTTTTGCAATTGTTGGATATTCTGGATACAAATAAATAGCCAATTAGATCTGCACCTCTTTTTTTTTTTTTTAAAAAATCCTTTTTATTTGGCTTTGAGTCATCTCCCTGACTCAAATTTCTTTTTTTTTTTTATTCACGAAGATCTCCTTCTCTCAGTTATTTTCTATCTTTGAAGCTCCTAGGCTTTCTGGCTGCTTTGTCTTGCCCAAGAAGAAATGGTCTTCCTTAGAACTTGCAATAAGAATGGAAGACTGCACTGTGATGCTCTATATCTTCCAAATTATGCCATGTACTTTGAAATGACTTTGATTTCAAGACTCTGATGCCAATCTAATCCAAACCCACTGAATTTATAAGAACTGAAAGAGCCATGGGTGACAGGAAAGTAGACAAACATCTAGTTGCTCTTAATTACTATTTATAATTCTACTGCCAGCAGTATCTTCACACATTATAAATGACTTCAGGAACTATGTTAAGCAGGGTTGTGCATAACACTTGCTGGTCAATTACTTCATAAATTATGTATGGTAACTAAATTAGAAAATCTTTAGTTTTCCATTCTGTGTAAGCTTCCAGTTTTAATATACACCAAATCCATTCACAATAGCTTCAGTTATTCATACAGAGCAGCAATATGTGGAGATATTCTTCTTCAGTCAGGGTTCATTTTGGCATACATATATAAATACCTACTATATTTCTCCAGGTACAAGAGATTTCAATGCACATATGGATAAATTGATGGAGACTTTAATTCCAGTGCTGGAGTTGTCTGTGACAAATGTCTTTGTTCCACTAGGGCAAGAAAATCTGCATATTAATTAAAAGAGTAACAATACCAAATGAATACGGCAAAGTTAATGTTATCCTGGGGCTTAACCGTCAGAAAGTTTGGAAATTAACTTGGATAAAGTCAAGTTATTTGTGGTTTATTAGAATATGCTCTTAAACTTCCTAACTAGAATGCATAATGCTTCCTGCTTCTGGTACAAGTACAATTAAAAACTATATGCATACTAAAATAGACCAACATCATGTATACTGTGAATCTGCCATTTTCATTTGTCGCTAGATTATTGTTAATATAGGAGAATCTACACAGTATTGGACTTGCTGTTAATCTTGGATAACCTCATATATTTCCTTCTACTGTCTGTAAATCAACCTGGTGGCCAAAATAAAGAGGAAAATACCAACACTAAACAAGGTTATGCGGGGGAGGGGGGGAGGCGAGAGAAAGCACTGCTTTTTCATTCTTTTTTTTCAGTGTAGGATACAAGCTTTGTTAGTCTATGGTAGTAAAAAAAATGAGAGTCTGGTAAAATCATTTGAGCTTAACCAATTTTATCAAAAGGCATAAGCTTTGTGGCCTACAACTCAGAAGGGTGGTGATGGAGTGGGGAAAACAAGATGATTATACATATGGAGATTACTTGTAAGGCAGATTGAAAATATTTTATCAAGCAAATATATGATATGTCAACCCATTATGTTTGTTGAAATCTGAAATCTTTTCATGTATCTGAGTTCAACAGTCAGTTGCTCAATCAGCTTGGTAAAGTTTCTTTGTTGAGAGCTGTAATGTGGTGCTCAGGAAGTTAAAATGCTTTGCTCTTACTTTGCTTTATTTTGAACCTGTCAGTCTATTTTCAATGGGTCCAGACTACTACAGTGTCATCAATGAATCTTACAATAATTAAATAACATATACCTAAATTTCAGTGAACAAGAATTGAGAAAATGTTGTTCTGACTTTTGTCTCAACATACGCCCAACAAAAATCATCACAATGACATAATCCCCAATTATAACTTCAAAAAAGGCAACTATGATCTTATAGATAATGATCTCTTATCCCTTGATTGGCAATCTCTGTTCATTGGATTCAATACTGTTGAAGACCATTACAACATATTTTTACTTGAAGTCAAAAGAGTCATCAAACTATATGTACCAATAACAACTCCCAAAACAAAAAAAAAAAAACATATTACCCATAACAATAAGAAAACTACAATCCAAAAAGAGATCAGTCTGGCAGAAAAACAAATCTGGTCACGTTGCCAACTTCAAAAGCCGATAGAAAAATGTATGCCACCAGATAAAGACTGAATGCACCAATTATCACATTAAACAAGAGGAAAACCTTCTACGCACCAATTCCACCCATGCTTTTTACAATTTTGTAAATAACAAACTAAAAGACTCAAGCTCCATCCCATCCCTGAAAGGACCTAATGGTAAAAACTGCAACGATTACACCATTAAAGCCAACCTCTTTAACACATTCTTTGGCTCAGTATTTGTAAACAGCAATGGATCATGCCCAGTATTTCCTAGTCGAAGCACAGACAACTACAATAATCTAATATTTATATTAATATTTATATTCTGTAAGATCGATTTTACAGATGACAATGTTGAAAAAGCACTACGCAATCTAAAACCATCTCTATCTATTGGACCGGATGGAATATGTGCCTACTTTTTTAAAAAGCTGTCCACTGCCGGAGCTGAACCTCTAAGCATAATCTTTGAAAAATCTTTCAGGACCCGCTCCTTGCCTAACCTATGGTCACAAGCCACAGTCATACCCATCTTCAAAAAGGGAGACCCCAGCCTAGTTGAAAATTACAGATCTATCTCCTTATGCTGTAAAGTCATGGAATTAATTATTAACCAATCCATTATCCTCCACTTAGAGACAAACAATCTACTCTCTAATAAACAATTTGGTTTTAGAAAAAAACTATCCTGTAATCTGCAACTCTTACACTGCAAAAAATGTATGGACTACAAAACTTGATCAGGGCAAAATAATAGATGCAATCTACATGGACTTCTGTAAAGCCTTTGATTCAGTGGTACAAGACAAACTACTCCTAAAACTAAAATCTTATGGTATCTCTGGACAACTGCATAACTGGATAGAAGCATTCCTGTCAAACAGACAACAAATGGTCAAAATTGGGAGTGTCCTATCAAATTCTGTACCTGTCACCACCTGTAGTGGTGTCCCCCAAGGCAGTGTCCTAGGACCAACCCTCTTCATACTCTACATAAATAACCTCTGTGATCATATTAAGAGCAACTTCGTTCTCTTTGCTGATGATGTAAAGCTGTTCAATACCACAGACAATACTGCTACCCTTCAAAATGATCTTGACTATGTATCAGAATGGTCAAACAAATGGCAGCTTCAAATCTCAACAAATAAATGCTCTATTCAACATACTGGCAAAAAAAATCAGAAAATAAAATACAAGCTGAATAGTCAAGACTTTGTTGATGATCCAAGCTCTGTAAAGGACCTTGGAATACTCATCTCTAATGATCTAAGTGTTAGAGCCCACTGTAACTACATAGCCAAAAAGGCATTTAAAGTTGTTAACCTTATGCTACGTAGCTTTTTCTCTGGTAATATCACACTACTAACTAGAGCATACAAAACATTTGCTAGACCAATACTCGAATACAGCTCATCAGTCTGGAACCCACATTATGTATCTGATATTAGCACAGTTGAGAAAGTCCAGAAATATTCCACAAGAAGAGTTCTCCACTTCTCTACTCATTGCAGAATACCTTATGCCACCAGACTTGAAATTCTAGACCTAGAAAACCTTGAATTACGCCGTCTTTGGTCTAATCTAAGTATGGTATATAAAATCATACATTGCAGTGACTTACCTGTCAATGAATACTTCAGTTTCAACCATAACAACACAAGAGCACACAATAGATACAAACTCAAGGTTAATCACACCAAACTTGATTGCAGGAAATACGATTTCAGCAACAGAGTGGTCAATGTCTGGAATATTCTACCTGACTCTGTGGTTTCTTCCCCAAACCTCAAAAACTTTAATCTTAGACTGTCTACTATTGACCTCACAACTTTCCTAAGAGGTCTGTAGGGGGCGTGCATAAGTGCACCAACGTGCTTACTGTCCCTGTCCTATTGTTTCTTTTATTTTTCTTATATGTACCCATTTCATGTATTCATAACTATGTATATACTTATATCTATTATCTTGTAAGCGATTGACAAATCAAATAAATTCTAAATTCTAGATCAGTATTGAAGATACAGGCACATCATAGGAGTTCCAAGAGAGCTATGGTGAATTTAAAAATGATGACAGAAATTAGTAGCTGCAATATCAATTCTATCCGTAAGGAAATCTGCTTCTATGGATAGACTATGTCAAAAATAAGTTAATGAAGGAAAGACATGTGTGGAACAATTATTTGACAAGATAGAAAAAATATTGAAGGCTGAACTGCAAACAATAGGCCAAGGAAATGATTTGGAAAATACACTTTACTGGATATACAGAAGAAACTGGGTGAAATTTATAAAATTAAAAGGGAAATAGAAATGATAAACAAGAAAATGACCTGGAAAATGTCTTCCTTGTTCTACAAAAGAGGCTTGTTAAAGTCCTGAAGAAATCTGTGTGATGGGATAAAGAAATCCTGTGGCAATACTTGCTTAGATAAAATTAAAGGTTAAGATTTAGACATGAAAATAAGAAATATAAAGCTGGTTTATTTGATCAAGGTTTAATTGATCAAGGTTAAAATAAGACATTTGGTTGAGTCTCTCTCTTTCTCTCCTCTTCCCTCCCCCTGTGCGTGTGTGTGTATGTGTGTGTGTGACTCTCTCTCTCTCTCTCTTTCAGAAGCTCTGATAATCATTTATAGACTTTTTGATGACACCATTTTTGAAAAGTTGATGTCTTATGGATTTGCTTATAGATAAAGGATGAGATATGGGAAGAAGAGTTATCTTTTTCAATCCTATAAGACAGGGGTGTCAAACTCACAATGTCACGGCAGCATTACATGATGTATCAGGACTTTTTTCCCCTTTGCTAAACTGTGGCATGGTCAGCGCATGACACATCTGGCTCGCGGGGTGGGAGTTTGGCAGCCCTGTTATAAAGGGTGTGAAAAGAAAAGTTGGAAATCACTTCTTTATATATTTCTTTTTTTTTCTGTACTTTTTATTATATTTTATTGTCTGCTCTTTCTTTGTTTAGTTTGTATTAGTTTTTACTACAGTACTAGTTTTACAATTGTAATTAAAATTCTTAATAAAATTTGTACGCAATATATTGACACAATATGGAGCTATGCCCACATTCATGGCTGTGCCAGTGAGTTCAGGAGTAAGTTATTGCCAGGTAGCATAGATCTACAAATGAGTCAGCAAACCATTGGATTTCTGATTCCTTCCAACAATTATGTTTATGATCAATGATATCTTTCTGCTCTAAGCATCAGGTAAACTGTAATCAGGCTGCAGCAGCACTGGAGGGAGGAAGTGATAAATAGTGTGTTGTGCACATGTACATCTGATTTAGGTCACAATTATCTAAGGGAACATCTCTTCCATTATAAATCTATCCAGATATTTATCTACAAAAAATATGTGTTGAAAGATATTTGAATCTAGTTATTAGAATTACCAATTGCAAGAACAATCTTATTCCTCCTGGGGTGGTGTCTCAAAGAGATGGAGGAGTCATATAAATCAGCTGTCTTAATTTATCCTATAGCGATGAAAATGCTATATAGTACTATGGATTTAGTACTAATCTAGTATAGTACTAGAAAGGATTTAGAAATGGGGAAGGAAATTCTAAGCTTTAGGAAAAACTTCAAAATATACCATGGAATTATGCTTATGGACACACTTTGTATGCTTAGGGTGGTTGAAAATTTAATGTAATAAAGCACACCTTATTTTTTTAAAGAACCAGGGTTTTGTATCATTCATAATATACTGTATGATGAAAGAAGGATGGAATAAAGCTAAAAATAGATTAGATAGAATTCATCCAGAAGAGAAAGCCATGCCATATCAGTTGTCTAGGCTCTAATTCTCTTTCAAACACTTTCTTCTCAGCCATTCAATCATGTGTTAGATACACATGAACTTCTTGTCACTAATTTGTGTGCCAATCTATCAGTATGCTAGTTAATGTATGATTTAAACCAGCTTCACCAAGCACTATATCTTTCCTCTTGCAGTGTCAAACAAAACCACATGCATCAGCAAATATTCTGACACCTGGTCAATGCTATGAACATAATAAGCTAAAGTGGAAATCTTCTACTTTATATTTCTTTCTCCTGTTTTATATTCTGGCTTCTTTATTTCTCAGGACAGAGTGGGGAGATAGCATGTTAAATCAGTGATCATAGATACAAAATCTTAGTCCTTTTCCTACTCATTTAATAAATTACATAAGGCTGTATCATTCCACAGAAGAAAATTAAAAAAAAAATTATAGGATGTGTCCTTTGTCAGTTTTATTCTTCTTAATATTCTTTGACAACAACTAGGCAAACTATTCTTTTTAATTAACTGTATTAGTTCTGAGTAATGTGTAAAATTATTTTAATTCTTAAAGCTATACTCTAATTGTCCAACCAATTTAATTTAAGATACTTGCAATAATTGGATGTGCAACCATGAGGTTGGGAAACATGACAATATTAATGAAGGCTGCAAGGATTAGCGTTAGTGCCTATCAACCAATGTGGCTGCCTTCAACATAGGCAAGCTTTCTCCTTTCTGGTTTCTTCAATAACTACCAGATTTCAGTTTCCAAAATTATGGTTTAATAAAAGTTGAAAAACTCATTCATGGTAGACTAATATAGATGATGGGTGACAGTTTGAATATTAATTATTGCATTACAAGTACCATTGTAAGTAAAGCAGATTGTTTGATCTCATTATTTAGAAAATTTATGAGAAATCATGTTTCTAGAACAGCCCATGGAACAGATAACCAGATATAATTAATGAGTATCAGTGATTAACAAGGTCTGATATTAATATCCCAACAGGAATGTACCATTCATTGAAACCTGCCAAACTGAGCATTGTGTAGCAACAGAAATTATTATGTCTCTTTTATATCATCACTTATTTGTTTATTGGGTAAGAACTTTCATCTGCAGTGGGCTGAAAGTTGGAAAAGGTAACTGATAATAGAAGCAACTTAGCCAACATTGTTTTTTGATTGGAAAAGATAGGGTTAAAGCTGCTGCACAGCAAAGGAAATAAATTATTAATTTTCAACCATATAACTAGCTTAGACAACTTCAGGGTAGTGAAACAATGGATTTCCAGAACTATAATTCCCAGTAATCTTTGTCAGCTTGGGTAGTGATGAAGGATGCTGTGGGATGAGGTTCAGCAATATTTAATGATGTACAGCAGGGGTTTCAAACTCAATTTCATTGAGGCCCACATCAGGGTTGTGTTTGACTACAGTGGGCTGGGGATGGGCATAGTCAGCTCCACATCACTCATCAAGGCTCTGTTTTCAGCTGTGATGGCCTCCTGCAACTCTCTGCCAGCAAAAACAGAGCCCGGAAAGGCTGCACACATGGTCCTCCCTGGCAGAGGCACAGTCATTTAGTATTTCCAGGACCTGCGGGCCAGATCTGGCCCCTGGGCCTTGAGTTTGACACCTCTGTTGTACAGGTTCACTTCTTTAACTCCTTAGGCAATCTTGCATAGCCAAATATGGTATTCCCAACACCTAATATTATTCTCACCATCTCATTCTCATGTGGGGAAAAATACTGAGTCACCAATAATTTTTCTTGTAATAATTGGAAATAACACATCTGAAAGTTCTCAAACCTTTTAAAGCATAGTCTGTTAATGATTTGTTTTGTGAATAAATAATACATTTTTGATTAATAGTTTCCCCTATTTTTGTTTGTAACTGTTTATTTAACTGTTTTTTCTGTTTTAAGCAAACTTATTTCTGTACCAATGACATCAGTAAATAGATTCTTATAAGTTTTTTGACCTCAAGGTCTTATATCTCTAAATTATACTTCATCCTTATTTCCTAATGGTTTTGATATTCAACTTTCCTCTTATGTTCCTTCTGGTATATATAAAAAATCAATCTAACCTTTAAATCAAACTGAACAAGTCATAATGATAGATTTCATTTTTTAAAAAATGGAATGTGTGTCAGAATGGAGAGAGGTGTTCATGATCTAAACAAGCTAAGTGTACAAGATAGTAGTGAATAGAGGTTAGAGGCTGCTTACCATGTATATACTAAGATAAGATGGAGGTGGAAAGGTTACCTCTGGAAATCAGCAGTGGTTAGATAATTTCTTTCATCCTTTACAAGCACCTGCCACATAACATCTCACCTTGACAACTATCAAAAATAAAGACAAAATAATCTGGGATAGTGCACATGGCAGTCCCTGGAGATAGCAAAATAAAAAGGGGGAAATAATAAAATACAAAGACCTGTAAATAGAAGTAGTCCAGCTGTGGATAACAATAAACACTGGCAATGACTTATATCTAGTACATTAAAAAAGAAACTGAAGGCTTGGTTTTGACTGCTCAAGAGCAATCTATTTGAACTAATGTAATCAAGCGTAGAAGGGAAAAGGCATCAAATGATGCAAAGTGCAGATTGTATAATGAGGTAGAAGAAACAGTAGCTCATATACTCATTTCTTGCAAGAAGATTTGCAAAGTGATTACAAACAATGGCAAAATAATCACCAAAATGATTCATTAGAACATCTGTAAAAATTATCATGTGCCAGTGATAAAAATAAAAATTGAAAAGATAGTTGAAAATGAGCTGGTTAAAATATTGTGGAATTTCTGAATGCAAACTGCTAAGGTCTTGGAACACCAGACTTAATTGTGGCTGAAAAGAAGGAAGTATGGATACTTGATGTACCAAGCAATAGTAAAAAGAAGGCAAAGAATTGGAGAAAACGACAGGCATCAAGAGCTGAAAATCAAAACTGAAAATTTATGACATAAACTAACCATGGTAGTCCCAGTAATGATTGGTTCTGCTATGTCATAGCTAAAAATTTTTGGAAAGCACTCAGAAAATCTGTGTTTTGACAAAATTACCATCTCTTAATGGCAAAAGACCACACTAGTTATACCATACTGATACATTACAATATCCTATTTTCTTCATGCACATCAACCTAGGTTCTTGGAAAGAACTTGATGCATATGAAGGTCAACACCAACTAAAGAACTGGCAGCTGTGATTTCACATTTTATGTGCATAATAATGTATTGATTAACCATTAGATTACATCAGAATACAAAATATAGAACAACAATACCATCTGTTACAAAATAGAGTTAAATGCAGAGCTAAAAGAAAATGAAAATAATACTTTTACAGTACAATACAGTACAGAATCCACATACAGACAGGAGGTTATATAACTTGCCTCATGGTGTAACTGGGACAATCTGGAACTGAGCACACTCAAAACCGTAGAAATGTGGTAGACTTTAGAAGAAACCCTCCCATACTACCACTTCTTACAACACTAGACAACACCGTATCAATAGTAGAGACCTTCAAATTTTTAGGTTCTACTATATCACATGACCTAAAATGGACACCTAACATCAAAAACGTCATCAAAAAAGCACAACAAAGGATGTTCTTTCTGCGCCAACTCAAACTGCTCAAACTGCCCAAGGAGCTGCTGATCCAGTTCTACAGAGGAATGATTGAGTCTGTCATCTGCACTTCTATAACTGTCTGGTTTGGTTCTGCAACCCATCAGGACAGACACAGACTTCAGAGAGTAATTAGGACTGCAGAAAAAACAATTACTACCAAACTGCCTTCAATCGAGGACCTATATACTGCACGAATCAAAAAGAGGCTGTGAAAATATTTACAGATCCCTCCCGGACATAAACTGTTTCAACTCCTTCCCTCAGAACGATGCTATAGAGCACTGCACACCAGAACAACTAGACACAAGAACCATTTTTCCCCAAAAGCCATAACTCTGCTAAACAAATATTTCCCTCAACCCTATTCAACTATTACAAAGTCTGCACTCCTATTACTGTTAATCTTGTCATCACTCCTTATCACCTATCCACTCCCACTTGTGACTGTATGACTAACTTTGTCACTGATATACTTACGATTTATATTGACTATTTCCTAGTATGATTGATTGCTTATTGTACCCTATGACTATCATTGTCATATCTTATGATTTTCAACTCCTGATGAATGTATCTTTTCTTTTATGTATACTGAGAGTATTTACACCAAGACAAATTCCTGTGTGTCCAATCACACTTGGCCAATAAAGTGTTCTGTTCTATTCTATTCTATTCTATTCTATTCTATTCTATTCTATTCTATTCTATTCTATTCTAATACTTTTAATAATACAACTTATCCATCAGATCCACATATACAGTTATTAACTGGGTGCTAACAACAGGACTGTGTTATTCTAACTGCACATGAAATATGTTGTTTTAATGTAAGAATCCTAATAGGCCATTTGTCCAATATGCAATCTGAGATATCAAACTCTTTCTTTCTCATACAGTTAACATTCAAATAAGATGTGCACTACTTCTTTCTTTGGAGCTCCACAAGTATAAATATATTCAACATAAGGAAGTTGGACAAAATTTCCATATTTAATTATTGTGTCCAACAGATCAAATCTTGTTTGATTAAATACCCAACTCAGCTGTTTCAGTATTTCAGTGTGTTGATATTTTTAATTTGGAAGTTATGTTTATAGCTGCTCATCCATCCACCTGCTTACCCGCATATCTTATCTGAGTTTCTACTGGTATATCCCAAATTCCTTGAGTGAAATTTATATTTCAGAAAATGTAAGTAAAAGCAAACTGAGATACTCCCGCATGTTATGGAGTTCAGATGTTATATTTCTTTCTCCTTCCCTCTCTCCCTTCCTTCAGTGGCCAATTTATCTTTTTTTTTTTTTTTTAGGGCTTTGAACAGGAGTGCCCATTGGCCAGCCAATCTTTTGGCAGGCAGAATTAGCATGAAATCTATCTACCCAGGCAACAACAACCAGGAAAAGTAGGCCATTCTGTCCTTGATGGAGCCACAGCATAGGATACAATCCCCCTCCCTTCTTTGCATGTAGGTAGATCAAAGCAGGAAAGTATGGACACATTTTCATTTTCATTGAGACTAGGCAGTCTCACCTAGCTTGCTTGGGCACTTATAGGGAAAGATAGGTGGAAAGCTTGGGAAATGCTAAAATATAGGCTTATTTATCTTCACTACGTAGCATATCATTTACTTTATAGCTACTATATATGGGAACCAGTTTTGCAACATTATCATCACAATTTCCTTCCTTCTATTTTCATTCCACTGCTGTACTTTCAATAAAAATCCTGAGGTGCTTCACGATAAAGGATGTCTTTTATTATATAGCTTTATGGGGTGTAATTAGTGATAACAATGAAATCTATAATTACCTCATTTAGTAAGTAAAGCTTTCAAACTCATAATGCTTGCTTGTGTTATCTATCAAACACTATTTTCTCCACAATTTCATTTCCAACTTTGGAAGTTAAATGAATTCTGTGAATTATATACTGATAAAACCATTAATACCTCTGACCAACAGCCTTTTGCTTTAATAGGCATCTGAGAAGAAAACCTTTCCAATAGGTAAACTAAGGCCAGGATCTACCTCTTCCCAATGGATGGATGAATCCTTCAGCTGTTTTTATACCTGGCAATCCAATAGTTACACTTTAAGCAGCAAATGAAAAACACAAATAATTTATTTCTTAGGAATGCTATCTTCTAATGTGAAATTCATTGCTCACGGGAAGATTCATGGAATAATTCATTTTATTAATTTTTAGTTTTTCTTTTCATGGTTGACATTACAAATCACTGAATGGTCCTATTCAGTGGTGGGATGTTGCTGGTTCAGATTGGTTCTAGCAAAATGGTATCTCCGATGATCAGATGGCCCCACACATCCACTCTGCCCTATCATGTCCTATATTTTCACATTTTTCAGCTCAGCTGATTCACACGGTACAATGGATTCCTGTGCCTCAGCTGTCTTAGTTACTCAGCTGCCCTAGAAAATAAGCTATAGTGCTTGAAATTGATGTATTTAAAACTCTGTGCACGTGCGCGAAGTGTGCATTTGCATGCAAAGCGCTCTCATAGAATTGGTAGTTAAATTTTTGAATCCCACCACTGTCCCTAGTCTATTTTCTGTTCTTTAAAACACACATGTCCTTTAAAGCACCCTCCCCTCCCAAATACACCTTTATGAACTTTAAAATTATCCTCTTCATAAAGGTAGGGGCTTATAAAACTAACAGTAACAGCTTGTGTTCCAAACTAGTTTCTGTCTCTAAAGCTTTGATACAATGCTCAGAATGGCAAAGGAATTGAAATAATGTTTAATCTTTTACTTGCCACACAAAATAAAGGCTTTAGATTTACCCAGAAGCCCACAACCTGTTGTTTGCTGCTCTGTGTACAGACTCGGAGATATATTTCTGATGATGAAAAGACACAAAGCAGTGCTGGATCTTACTAGCCTCAGGTAAGATTAACTGGATCAACATCTCCTTACTTTCCAAATCCTAGATGAACACTGCTATCCATAATTCCATTTGCTGGCATTAAAACGTCAATTCCTCATGGAGTGCTCTCAGGACAACACATGTCAATTCTTTCTTATAAATACAAGTTTGATGTCAATCATTAGAGAATTCAAGAATAACTTGGAGGGGAGAAAATATCATAGCTGGCTCTTTTGATTGTGCAGTGAAATAATCTTGTGGGGAGGGGGGGAATGGGAAAAGAAAACCTTAAACTTCTAGCATTGTCACCTGCTACAGTTGTGCTAATGCAAAAAAAAATCATCAATATTGCAATAACTTTACTTATTACAACTGATGCATACAAAGACATAAGCAGCTTATCTGCAAGATCTACAGCAAAGTCTAAATAGATGGCAAGAAAGATAAAATCAATAGGCCCTGTCCAAATCAGCTTGCTGTCTAAAAATCAGTAAAGCTGGCTCAGGGTGGGGATGGGGGACAGGTAAATAAATGAATAAATAAATAGGGTAGTAGTGTAATTAAGAACAGTTTAAATTCCCCACAACACAGTCTGCAGCCTATCCATAACTGCTGCCTTTTTTTTGCTCTCTCAACATTAAGAATAAGGAGCAAATATGTCATTTCTTCATTGCTCTATCTTGATGTGGCAAACGTTCTGGAGGAATATAAATCCTGCCATCTCTACTCCACACAAAATAGCTGAATATAAAATAGATAAAGAACAATCTGTACAAATTTAAGGGGAAAAAGTCATAATTCTTATTCCTGCTTGCCAGTTTGAAAAACGTTTTAGGAAGCTGAAGATCATAAACCAGAAGGAAATAGTGAAGGACCAGCCTGCAGTGCCTCTGCCAGCAAAAATGGAGCTCAGGGAGGTTGCACCCCTGAAAATGAAGCTCAGGGAAGCTGCACCCTATTTCCCTGGCAGAGGATTATAGGAGGCCATCCCAATCAAAAATGGAGCTCACGAGGGCACATGTGGCTCCCGGAGGTCCTTTTTTTCTGGTAGAGGGTTGCAGGAGGCCATTTTCTCTGGCAGAGCTCAGGAACCTATTTTCGCTGGCAGAGCACTCGGGCCACCACAGGTGCCCCCAAGGCAAATGACATCAAGCTGGCCACACACCCTTGCCCCCGCCCAAGGTCAAACACAACCCTGATGTGTCCCTCAATGAAATCAAGTTTGACATCCCTGGTTTAAGCTATTTCACTCCTCCCCTTGGGGCAGCACTATAGGACATTGCCTACCAAAACTATTAGACAGTTTTTTTCCCCTTGTGTCATCATTCTGCTGAACATCTAATTCTCAAAACTGCTGTCTAACATCTATCTATAGTTATTCTTGTAGTGTTGCTGTAGTATTATTTATCGTTCTTATTATCTTCCTTACACCCCCATTTTTATTGGTGTTTTTTTATTATGAAGATTATTGTTAGTCTGTTGCTTTGTAGGTACTTTGCAGGTGCTTTTGTACCGCAGACAACTTCCTTGTGTGTTTACTCTCACTTGGCCAAACAAATTTCAGTTCAGTTCAATTTGTGCACAGTAAACAGGGTAACATGTATTCCACTATACAAAATGTCAAGCTGCAAGAGAAGAGGGACTTTGTAATGAAAAGTTATCTTTAATTCTTTGATCTTTGATTCTTGTTCATCTGTTCCTCAGACGACCGAATGTGAATCCCTTTTTGTGAAATGTGGTTCCGGAGTTCAGATGGGCCTATTGATCATATACCTGGCTCCCTGCTATGTGACATTGGCCCTGCCTGAGCTCCTCAAGGTTATTACCGGCTTGGCGGTTGAGATCCCCAGGCTTATGGTCATGGGGGACTTCAACCTACCTTCAGCTGGTGGTACCTCGGGGATTGCCCAGGAGTTCTTGGCTTCCATGACAGCCTTGGGCCTGTCCCAGTTAATTAGGGACCCCACTGACATTGCGGGCTACATGTTGGATTTGGTTTTTGTCTCTGGACAGTGGCAGGATGATCTAGGTGTAGGGGACATTGTTGTTGAGCCCCTGTCATGGTCTTATCATTCGCTCCTTAGGCTGGACTTCCATGCTGCACCCCCCTCGTTGCAGGGAGGCGGGGCCAACACGATGGTTCCGCCCCAGGCACCTGATGGACACGGATAGGTTCTTGACAGAGCTTGGGCCATTTCCCGGTGTTCGCACACACGACCCGGTTGAGGACCTGGTCGCCATTTGGGATAGGATGGCGGCTGGGGCCCTTGACCGGGTCATGCCCTTGCAGCCTCTGACCCAATGCCGATCCCAATTAGCTCCTTGGTTTTCTGAGGAGCTGAAGGAAATGAAGCGCTGGAAAAGATGCCTAGAGAGTGGTTGGAGGACCACCCGCTCCAGATCTGATCAAACACTACTGAGGTCCCATATTAGGATCTATTTAGTGGCGATAAGGACGGCAAAGCATTCTCACTTTTCCACCCTTGTTGCGTCCGCAGGAAATCGCCCAGCCACCCTTTTTAGGGTGACCCATTCCCTCTAAGAGGTGGGAGTGCGGGATGATCCTTTACAGGGGTGGGCTGAGGATTTTTCGAATTTCCTGCAGGACAAAATCACTCAGATCCGGGATGGGTTAGACTCTGACTGGGCAACTCTGGACGGGGGGGCAGGGGTGGAGTTCGGTGAGATTATTTGGGGAGAGTTTGATCCTGTGACCCTTGAGGATGTGGACAGGATGCTGGGTAGGCTCAATGCCACCACATGTTTACTGGATCTGTGTCCCTCCTGGCTAGTATTGGCCACTTGGGTGGTGACACAAGGTTGGTTCTAGGGTATTATTAATGCTTCCTTGAGCGAGGGGTTTCTGCCAGCCGGCTTGAAAGAGGCGGTAGTGAAATCCCTCCTCAAGAAACCGTCCCTGGACCCAACTTTATTATCTAACTATCGTCCAGTCTCCAACCTTCGCTTTATGGCGAAGGCTGTTGAGAGTGTGGTGGCACGACAGCTCCCCCGGCACCTGGATGAAGCTGTCTATTTGGATCCATGCCAATCAGGCTTCAGGCCTGGTTACAGCACCAGAGATGGCATTGGTCACGTTAGTGGATGAACTCTGGAGGGCCCGTGACAGGGGTTATTCCTCTGTCCTGGTCCTGTTAGATCTCTCGGCGGCTTTTGATACTGTTGACCACAGTACCCTATTGCGGCGGCTGTGGGGGTTGGGAGTGGGAGGCACTGTATTACAGTGGTTCTCCTCTTTCCTCTCCAACCGTTCAAAAATTTGTGTTGGCAGGGGGACAGAAATCAACCTCAAGGCCCCTGATTTGTGGGGTGCCTCAGGGGTCGGGGCTCTCACCCCTCCTGTTCAACATTTATGTGAAGCCGCTGGATGAAATCATCCGTGGCTTTGGGGTAGAATTTCATCAGTACGCTGATGATATTCAGCTGTACATCTCTACCCCAGGCTACCCTGACGAAGCCGTGGAAGTGATGACCCGGTGCCTGGAGGCTGTGCGGGGTTGGATGGGGCAGAACAGGCTTCAGCTCAACCTGGCCAAAACCGAGTGGCTGTGCTTTCCGGCACCCCGTTATAGCCAGCTAACTCCATCGCTGGCCATGGGGGGGGGGGAATTCTGACCCTCACAGAGAGGGCGTGCAATCTGGGTGTCCTCCTGGATGTACGGCTGTCATTAGAAGATCATATAGCAGCCGTCGCCAGGGGGGCTTTTTATCAGGTCCGTAGGATCTACCAGTTGCGGCCCTTTCTGGATCGGAATGCACTTCGCATGGTCACATTTATTTATTTATTTATTTATTTATTTATTTATTTATTTATTACATTTATATGCCACCTTTCTCCGGAGACTCAGGGCAGCTTACAGTCTATGCTAAGTGCTCGGCAATAGCCTTCATTCCATTGTATATGCCTGCTTATTACTAGGGCTTTTGGGGTCTCCCAAGTGGCATTTTACAAAGTCAGCTTATTGCCCCCAACAATCTTGGGTCCTCAATTTACCTACCCTGAGAGGATGGAAGGCTGAGTCAACCTTGAGCCTGGTGGGATTCGAACCTGCACTAATTGCAGGCAATTGAGCTAAGTGCTAGATGATTAACAGCCTGCACCACCAAGGTCATCTCCCGCCTAGATTATGCCAATGCTCTCTCCAGTTGGTGCAGAATGCGGCCGCGCAGGTGGTTTTGGGGGCTTCTCGGAGCTCCCATGTTACACCATGTTACACCAGAAGGTGGCCTTCTGAGTGTGATTCAAGGTGTTAGTGGTCATCTTTAAAGCGCTCCATGGCTTGGGACCTGGGTACTTATGGGACCGCCTACTGCCACCATTGGCCTCCCGTCGGCCAGTGCGCTCCCATAGGGTGGGCCTCCTTGGGGTGCCGCCGGCTGGACGGCTGGCAACCCCAAGGGTCCGGGCCTTTTCTCTGGGAGCACCCTCCCTCTGGAAAGAATTACCCCCAGAGATGAGGACCATCCCTGACCTATTAACCTTCCAGCATGCACTAAAGACCTACTTATTCCATCAAGCTGGTCTGGCCTAGAGTTAAGTGTAGGGTTTTTAATTTGACCTTAATGGTTTTTAGTTTTTTAATGCTTTGATAAATTTTTAAATTTTTCCAGCCAATTATTTAATTCTTTTAAATTCATTTTAAACATTGTATCTGTATTTATATGTGTATTTTATTCAGCTGTACACCACCCCGATTCCCGCTGGGAGAGAGGCGGTATATAGGATTAAATAAAGATAAAGATAAAAGATAAAGATAAAGAATATCATCAATTCCACTCCTTTATATTCATCTCTTCTAATAGTTATTCAGGTTTGGATGCCCACCAAGCATGATCATTCTGCATTAGCTCAGCATTTCAAGATGGCGACTGGATGCTGGGTCTGTGAAGAGCTCTGTCGTGGGTCCTGGGCCTTCACCTGAGCCTACCTTCCCTCTCGGTCCTCACTGGTGGCAAAGGTGACTGAGGGACCGGGGGGGATCTGGCTATGTCAGGGAGGTGGCAGAGGTGATTGAGGGGCCATTTTAATGGCCGCCCAGGCTGCCAGAGTTGCTGCTCGGGTTGCCGTGGGTGGTGGCGGCCTTGCCTTGACCGCGGCGGCCTCGCTTCGACACTGCAGCTGCTGCGGGTGGGGGTGGCCTTGCCCCGGCTGCCGTGGCTGCCATGGGTGGTGCTGCGGATGGTGCTGCGGCTACCGTGGGTGGAGATGGCCTTGCTGCGGGTAGTGGCGCAGTTGCCGCGGGTGGCGCCGTGGTTGCTGCAGGTGGTCCTGCCTTGGCGGCCATCGGCCGTGTCTCTAGTTCTGGTTGCGGCCTGGCCCTCAGCCCCAATGGTTCCAGTGGTGGCCTCGACTCGACTGTCGCGGCTGTGTGGGTGCCACAGTGGCGGCCCTGCCTTGGCTGCCTTGGCTGCTGCGGCCCTGTCTCCGGCCTAGGCCTTGGTCTTGGCTGCGGTCGGAGGCATGGTTTTGTCGGCTGTGGCAGTGGCAGCGATGGCCGCCAGTCCCGGTGATGTGGCGGGGAGGCCCTTGCGGCCTCGGCGGTGGTACAGATGGCAATGCGGATGGTGGTGACGTTGATGGCTTGCCCTGGTGACGCCTGCGGCCCCGACTGAAGCACCCTGGCGGTGGTGGCCTTGGTTTCGGCAGCCCCATTGGTGATGGCAGCGATGGTGGCTTGGCAGCCTCAAGGGCGACGACGTCAGCGGCGATGACGCCAGGGCTCAGTGGTGTCGCCTGGTTCGGCGATGGCGATGGCTTTGGTGTCAGTGGTCCTGACCGTTGGAGGCCTCGGTGGCAGCAGTGGCACAGTGGCCTGTGTTGGCAGGGGGGCAGAAATCAACCTCAAGGCCCCTGATTTGTGGGGTGCCTCAGGGGTCGGGGCTCTCACCCCTCCTGTTCAACATTTATGTGAAGCCGCTGGATGAGATCATCTGCGGCTTTGGGGTAGATTTTAATCAGTACGCTGATGATACTCAGCTGTACATCTCTACCCCAGGCTACCCTGACGAAGCCGTGGAAGTGATGACCTGGTGTCTGGAGGCTGTGCGGAGTTGGATGGGACTTAACAGGCTTCATCTCAACCCAACCAAAACCGAGTGGCTGTGATTTCCTACACCCAGATACAGCCAGCTCACTCCATCACTGGCTGTGGGGGGAGAAATGTTGACCCCCACGGAGAGGGCGTGCAATCTGGGTGTCCTCCTGGATATATGGCTGTTGTTAGAAGATCACATAGTGGCCGTCGCCAGGGGGGCTTTTTGTCAGGTCCGTCAGATCTACCAGTTGCAGCCCTTTCTGGATCAGGGTGCTCTTTGCACGGTCACTTCTGCTCTCGTCATCTCCCGCCTAGACTATTGCAATGCTCTCTACATGGGGCTGCCCTTGAAGAGCATCTGGAGGCTTCAGCTGGTGCAGAATGCGGCCACGTGGGTGATTCTGGGGGCTCCTCGGAGCTCTTGTGTTACACCGCTCCTGCGCGAGCTGCATTGGCTTCTGGTGGCCTTCTGGGTGAGATTCAAGGTGTTGGTGATCACCTTTAAAGAGCTCCATCGCTTGGGACCCAGGTATTTACGGGACCACCTGCTGCCACCATCGGCCTCCCACCGGCTGGTGTGCTCCCACAGGGTGGCCCTCCTTGGAGTGTTGTCAGCTGGACAATGCCAGCTGGCGGCCCTGAGGTTGCAGGCCTTCTCTGTGGGAGCACCCTCCCTTTGGAACGAATTGCCCCCGGAGATGCGAGCCATCACTGACTTGCAGACCCACTTCTTCCAACAGGCCGGTCTGGCCTATTATCAGTTTACTAGGGTTTTAAAATTTGTGGTAATTTTTAATTTTTTTTACCCTATTTTTATTGTGTTATTTCAGCCACTTGTTTAATTCTTTTTAAATCTATTTTAAATTTTTTATTAATTGTGTGGTTTTATCTTGGCTGTACACCGCCCTGAGTCCCATTTTGGGAGAGGGGGTAGTATAAAAAATTTAATAAATAAATAATAAATAAATTAGCTGGTTTGGAGCTTATTGCAGAGGAAGGAATTATATGGGGATCATATTGCCAATGCAGCCCAGCATTAGATTTCTCTCCTTGTATATACTTGCAGCTTGTTTTGCCTGAGGAATTTTTAAATAGCATCTTAATATGAGATAGCAGATGACATCTTGTAATGTGGATAATTTTTGGTTGTCTCATCTTTTGTTCTTTCTTTCCGACATTTCCTTCTGTTCCTCTGATACCATCTCAAAGTTTCAGTGTTGACTTATTACATGAATTCTTTTTAGGAGTCTCATTTTAGAGAATATTATTTTCTCATTTATTGAAACATTGGTATGTGGGTTTCCACACATGCATATATAAATATACATATGTATGTATATGTGCATAAAAACATACACATAACTCACTTCATGATTTAAGTATACCAACACCTTATATGATGTCTTGCTGTCATTTAGCTACATTATGGTCGGCATTCTTGCCTGAAATTAGGAACTAGAAGGTATGATTGTATGCTTTGGGACAGAACAGATGAAACTATAAGGCTCTGGTGACTGAAAAGATTATCTTTCCTTCCCCTTCACATGAAGCTTCTACTCCAGGGTTGTCAAACTCATGGCCCATGGGTCAGATGCGTCATGCCCGGTTTAATGAAGAGGAAAAAAAATCACCATAATGGCACATGTTTGACAACCCTGTTCTACTCTGAAACTTATCAGCATCAGGAATACACCAGCAAAGGGAAATAGTAAGCTTGGTGAACCAGAAAATCAAGCTCCTATTCTGCCATCTACTAGGCCCTGTGATTATTACTAAATCAAGCTTTCTTCTCTAGATGCTATGAGAATTAGAGAGCAGAAAAACAGTTTTCTCTGTGCTAAGCCCCTTGGAAAGATGGATAGGTCTGTAATTATGAAATTATTGCAAGTTACTAATTATGTTTAATTAGATTAATAATATACAGGTAATGATATCCATGTAGTCCTCATTTGGCAATCACAACTGGCACCTGTAACCTGGTCTTTAAGTGAAGTGGTTACTAAATAAACTGCAGCTATGCTAATGATCTTACTTCAGCTTTCCTTTGCTTTATTTACAGCTTTGCAAAAGCTATAAGTGTGAGGACTGGTTGCAAAGTTACTTTTTTTCTCATTGTTGTAATTGCAAATGGTTACTAAATAAAACAGTGCATAAACAATATATAACATTCCTTTTGAGAACAGAGTATACGATCGTTAGTAAAGAACAAAACAAAAAATAAAGGCTTGGTCAGATTAAATAAAAATAGGAGACATCTTAACTAGGGGAATAAACCTCTTTGAGTAAATGCTCAATATATTTGCTGTCATTTTCTATAAAATTTATGAAACTTTATCCCTGTTATCACATTAAGTTCAGTGCCATAGTCCAAAGCTGATGGGAATTAGTTCCTTTCATATTAAATATTTTCCCTTATATTTTACTTCTTTCTTCAGAAAATAAGGTTGTTGACACTTTTCCAAATTTTACCAGCAGTAGAATTCTGATAGTTTGTTCTATTGTTACAGCAATATATTCTGGCAGCTAAGATATTTTCTTTCCATTTTGTTTCCACCTGTGGGGAATATAAGTGTTCACAAGGCTGACAAGTATTCTACAACTGAGATGGCCCAACTGTCTTCTTTATTTTATTCTCCTTGCTCCTTCCTCATTCAATCCTAGCCTGTGGAAAAAGTGCTAGAAAGCCAGAAGAATTCAGTGAACAGTGTTAAATCAAGGATTGTCAAGAACATCATGATAGACAGATGAGCTGTCACTTGCTTTGGGAGTTCAAGTCAGAGCAAAAGATATCAGTACTTGGCCCTGACAGAGCCTTGACATACTCCTTGGAACTTTATATTAAGTTCTTCCTTCAAATTCATTATTTTCATATGTAATATTTAATCTCCAGAGAACTTTTCAGAACATACAATTTTTCAAGTTTAGCTTCATTGTCTGAGTAAGCTCCTGCCCACGAGCCACTTGCCTTTAAACCATGACAGCTTCAATATGTGTGCCTACAAGAGCTGGGTATGTTTCAAAAATGGAGAACTGCTTTAAAACTCTTACAAGCAAAGTGCTTCTCTGTTATTCATTAAAGCTTTGGAACTTGTGTGATAGTGCTGCTGTAAAGAGTCAAGTCATAGAACTATTAAAGCAGCAACATCTCTCTCTCTCTCTCCAGGTTCATGAAAATTAAAAACAGGCTGTTCTAATGAACAACAGACAATTGCTGTGCTGGTATGAGTTCTGAGGCAACTTTTCATGATCCTTTGTATGGATGCTACATTACAAGAATTGTACTTATGAAATGAGTAAGTAACTTAAAGCTTTAAGTTATTTGGATGGTGAAAGTGCATGATATGGAATTAAAACAAAAAAAATTGTATGTTTAGAATATAAATGAAAGAACAACATTTCTAAAATTAAAACAAAGCCATCACACTTGATTAAGGTATACTGGATTTGGCAAAGGCTCAAAGCAGTGTAAATTTTTTCTGAATCTTGTAAATGTATGTAAGATATGGAATCCATTTTTATTTTAGCATTTATGCTTTTGTGCATAAAATCATGCTGTCTATGGATATTCTGTACTAGGATTGACAAATTAGCATCTTACAATTATGTATTATTATAAATTCATCAGGGCTAGAAGCTAGCTCTGACATGTATATGTTATCTTGTTATGTATAACTCAATACAAATAGAAAAGACAGACAGAGACAAAACAAAATACAAACAATGCCATCTCCAGAAAAGAGTCATCCAGGTCATCTGAATTCCAGGAACCCAGAGCCTGCAGAAACTCTCTTGTCTCCATAGACAACTCAATGGTGCAAGCACAGCACCATTAGGACAAAGACGGTAAGTAAGCATTTTGTTGCCCTGGTTAATATATTCCAGTGGTGCAGTCACTTGGGAAGCCACAGTTTGTTCAGTTTGACTCCTAACTCTTGTTGGTCTGTGATCTGTCTACCATTTCTGCTTGGCTTTCTCCCAATGGTATCCCATACCAAAGTTGTTTTATAGCCTCAAGAGAAAACAAAACTAGTTTCTCAGTGAGACTTATTCAGTCCCAGCTCACCAATTTCAAAGTTGACTGTTTTCTCCAAACACATTTATTCCCCTGGCTATTGGGTAGTCTTTCTCTTGTTGCTGTTCTTCCCTTTGCTACCCTTGAGCTGTGGAAATATATGGACCAAATCAAGATTTTCTATCAATTGCTACAGTAAAGTTTCTCCACTGCCTCATGACATTTTGTTCACATACTTTCCTAAATCTGACAATTCTTTTGGGTGATCTCAAGTACATGCTGCTTATAATATATCCTGCTTGGTCATAGCTTTGATTAATTTACAGTCTTTCCAGTTTGAGTGGTTCCCATTCAATGAGTGAATCACTTCCTGGTACTCATTACTGTAAAGGAGAAGATCTTATGAATCTCAAGTTTAATTATAACAGTATTTGATATACTGCCTTTCATCTAACATACTTTGTCTTATTGAAGGACATTTTTCTCTGACCCTTCTCTATATAAGTTGTTACATTTTTCTAACAATATACACCATGTCTTAGCTGTTTTGCAAATAATAGTATTATATGCAATACATTTATATTAGTAGCTTTGGACATGATTCACATGCTCATTTTTCATTTTTTTACCAAAGTAATGTGGAAATGAAGGGAACTGCCCTCAAAACTTACAGAGAAGCTACCAAGTTTGTTTTCACACATGAAGACAAACCATACATGCCTGGCAGGGTGGTAGCCCTCCTATAAATGAATGTAAAGGGGCCTGAAGTAAAACTATTTATCTTTCCCTACGCCATATTATGAGGGAAAATAGAACATTCTCCTTCCTAAGCTTTTTTTCTCTTTTTTATCCTAAGCTTATTGCTAAGTTACTGGGGGCTCCTGACTCTCTTGATTGTTTCAGAGGCCGTACCTCTTCTCTCGTTCCTTGAGGTCATCTTCACAGTCCATTACAGTATTTTACAAAATTACTCCATTTCATTCAGCTGCTGACCTTTTCCCTAAAGTCTCCTAATCCTCTTTTACTGTAACTATGTAGGAGACAACACAGCTCCTACGGCCAGTTTTTTTTTTAAAAAAAATGGTTGACTAATCAAAACCTAACTAATCAAGAGTGCAAAATCCTTCAATTAACTATCAAGTTCTTGACTTAGTGCACGTAACAGGAGATGTGCATTAAGCACACTTTTCATCAGCTTTTATCTAAAGATTTTTTAAAAACATAAATCCAGATGACTACTAGATGGTGGCTGATTTTTCTGAACCTTCTGTTTTCTTTCACCTATTGTTGATACGTCAAAAACCAAACAGCTGACCCATGAAAGCCAGAGTACTGTGCATGCCAGCTGGAAAAGGCCTTTTGTGCCATGGATGATATTTTGGCTGGACTGGGATGATTTCAACAAGCAAAATATCAATTGCAGTCCTTAGAATGCTGTGCAACAAAGTTGTATGGGCAGCAATGGAGTGACCCATTTCATATATGCAGGAAGATTTGAGGCAGTACAATTTTGTTCCAGCTTCTGAATGGAAGGAGAGCATACCCAAGCACCTGTGTAAATGTGATTTTAGCCTTCACAAGTCTGAAAAATTTTGTGAGTATTTTCCATTTTAGGTGTCTGCTATTTGCCAGAACTTTCAGCATACTCAGGGGGTAAGCATGGGATTCTGTAATGTCCTTTTCTTTTCTTGGCCCATTGCTTTGATTCTCTCTCTCTCTTTCTCTCTCTCTCTCTCTCTCTCTCTCTTTTGGCTCTGGTAACTCTTGCCTTCACATAACAAAGTGGGGGTGGGGAGAGAAAGAAAAAAAAAACTTTCATGTCCAACTTTCTTCTCTCCAGGTGAATATGCCAAGACATTGTAGTGTGAAACATGCCAAAGTGCTGATCTCGGATTTTCAGTTTTCAGCATGCCTGCACACACACATCTTCCAGACAGAACTATTTTTCTCTTTGAGTTCATATCCATCATTCTTCCATTCTTGCTGCCACCTTTATACTTCAAACAACTCTCTGACTCCCCTCTCATCACCTCTCCTTTCTCATGCAGAGATGGTAGATATCTATTAGTCATTCTAAGTCTGGTCTTCTTCATTCATAGAAGCTTCAATTCTGCATGGTCATCAGAGTCTCTAACCACCAGCAGGATGATCTAATGCTCTCACAAGCAGTCTTTCTAACCATCCCATACCCCTCTTTTTTAAAAATAAAATACAACAACTACAAAGTTCCATCTCTTAATTTCTAGTATTGTGTGGAAAATGCCTACTTAAATAAGGATTCAAAGCATTTGGAGAGAGTTGCAACATTGTATCTGTTATTGGCATGCAAAACTACAGTGATCCGTGGGTCTTCCAACCAAAAGGGGAAAGGAAGATTGTAGGTTATATATCCTCAGAAATGTCACACAAGAGCTATAAAAGAAGCAATGTAAATCATGCAGCTGGAAGGAAGCATCTGATAACACCGTCAGCTGCTCATGCACTTCTCAATTCCTGTCCGCCTTCCTGGGTAAACCAGACAGGAAATAGGACTAGATGAACTAAATCTACTTTGTTGTAAGACTACATTAACAGAATCTTGTAAAGCCTTGAACGTTTCTGACTGCAATTTTAACTGCTATACCAATTAGGATGGGTCCTTCCTAAGCTTCTTTCTTTGACCTTTAAACAATTGTTAACTCCTGTCTTTCTTCTCTGATAGTTTCCTAGGCAGCATCTCTTCTCCCCTTTCCTCAAGGTTATTCAGGCATTCTATTACAATTCCATTCTACTAAGGAAGCTCCACACTCATGTATTATAGCAATAATTTTCTATTGTGCCCATGCAAGAGAAATAGATTGGTTTATGTTACCTGTCCCCATTCTTTCCTGGTCATCGGGTGTTTTGCTCATTCTTTTTTCTATTTTTAGATCATGTACATATTATTTATTCATTTATATTCCATCTTTAGTATTTTTTATAAATAACTCAACACTATCAACTTTGTACATTAGAATCTGTGTCCAGTTGGTCATACTTCTCTGAAGATGGATGATCACAACTGGCTAATGACCTTTGTAAGAATCAGCCATTGGCCTCTCACAGACTTTCAAGGCATTTTAAGCATATTGATAAATATTGCTTGGCAGTAATTCCCAAGAGAACATATCATATAGCTAGACACAGCCTTGAAGACAATGCAAGGGGCTATAAGCAACGGGCAACAGAACAGAAAAACTGTAAGAGGAGGCACAGAGGCATGTTTCCTGTCAAAAGATAGAGATCAAGAAAAGAAAGAATCCTGAAAGTGAAAGCTGTAAGAGGCTGCCAACGATTGTAATTTCGATACTTTGTCTAAGGGGTTAATTTTCAAATGAGAGAGAAATGGTTCTACCTCAAGAAAATTGGGAAAATATATCTGGATTTTCTGGGACTCTTCTTTGTTAGAGGTATTTAAGCAGAGTTTAGATGGCTATCTGTCAAGTGCAGTGCTGGATTCCTATATTGTGCAGGGAGTTGGGTTTCCAAAGGAACAAAAAACATTAAAAGAATAACAGTTAAGGTGCCGAATCATGGCAGAGGAGACCCAGTTTCAAGTCCCTAGAAGTTAATTCAGCAAAATTCACTGACTAACTTCAAGTTAGTCTACCTTTTTTTCTCAACCCAACTTACTTTCCAGGGTTATTATTGAGAGAAATATTGAATGCAAATTGTTTTAAACACTTGGAGTTTAAATATATTAATCAAATAAATAAAGCAAGATTTTTGATCCATTCTAAAGTGAGCCTGTCTGGGACCATCTTTGAGGCTTCAGGGTTGCCACAATTACTCAGTAAATATTTTCTGGAAGTTTGCCCAACATTATGCCCTCTACACACATTGGCACTACAATAGGTCTTGCTAAGATTGGTAGGATTTGTAGTCCCTACACATTTCCAAGGGGCCAGGTTGAGAGAATAGGATTGACAAACAGGAAACTAAGCCCATGTTTCTTTCAAACTGTGGTCATGATACTTCTCAAAGTAGTGGGTGGATTACATTTTAGATCTCATTCCTAATATAAATTGGTTTATCCTCCCTAACACATAAGTTACAAGCAGGGTGGGCTTCAAAAATTTCAGCAACGGGTTCTTTGCCCAGTTGCTGGGTGGGCATGGGTGTGGCCATGTTGGGTGTGGCCTAGTCAGCCTCCTGCACCATGGGGGGTGTTTTCACTTTCCCCAAGCTCTGAAGGCTTTCCTCGAGCCTCTGGGAGGGTGAAAACTGCCTTTCCCTGGCTCCAGGAGGCTCTCCAGAAGCCAGAAACAGGCCTATTTCCAGACTTCTGGAACGTCCAGAACTTCGGGGAGGTCCGGTTTCCCCCCCTTCTTGTGTATCCGTGCACTGACCTCACACCCAAAACAGGCCATGTGGAGACTCCTGGGAGGGGATGGAAGGAGTGGACAGAGCCAGACAGGAATGGGATTTGGCAGTTCACTGAACCAGCCATAACGTAGGCAATATGTCCTCCTGAACCCGGGCAAACCCATAGCAGCCCACTCCTGGTTACAAGAGGATGATACTCCTTAATCATTCATAAAGATGAACTTTACACTGATTTTCTCCCAAACTTGTTTCAGGATTGATTTTTTTCTACAACTTTTATTACATTTTGACCGAGAGAGAAAAACAATACTTGATTCAGTAAGCAAATTTCTGTCATATAATTCTGCCTGATGAATATTCTAATAGGCTAGATGGAGGCATATCATAATGAAAAATACAACATTGCCTTTTGGTGCATATGCTATTTCTGCTGACAATGCAAGGTTGCAAAGAAGAATTTAAAAAATGCATATAATTACTGACAGACTACTCTACCCATAATGAGATTTGTTTCTGATATGATATGCATAGGTTTCAGATAAACAACTAGCTTTTAGAGGGAATAGTGCCTTCCAGTGAAAATGTTAATTTGGGAAACTTTCAGTAAGATATAATAGGCCATGTCACAATCATCCAGGTCATCCAGTAGAATTCAGCTTGCCTTCAGAAGTTGTGGGTGCTCCATTACTGGACATTTTTATGAAGAGACTGGATATCCATTTGTCTGAAATACTATAAGGTCTACTGCTTGAGCAGGGGGTTGAACTAGAAGATCTCTAAGGTACCTTCCAACGATGATGATGATGATGATGATGATGATGTCATCAACTGTGTATTAGAATTAGGGGCACAAGAATGCTAGACCAAAATTCCCAGTAAAGCAAATAGGAATTCTTCATTAAAAAGTGTGGCGAGCCTATTTGTCTGCAGCTAACATAAATCTACATTACACTTTTTTGTTGATTGCTAATGAGTAACTATCAGATATCACCCAACATTGATTTACTCTGGATGTTGTTGGAGCCCCAGTGGCAAAGGCCTGTATATTCAGAGTTGCACATTCACAGGCATACTTTGAAACAGGAAAATTAATTGCACTGTATGTTAATATAACAGAATGCAGAAAATTACCACTAACAATAAACCATGTTTGTGTAATGTTATGCAGAAAGGCAAGGTGTTCATTATATGCGTGAACAGTCAGAAGAATAAATTGCTTTTCTTACTCCGATTTCTCAAGTAATGCAACTGTATCAATTTAGCCAAAATGCCCTTAATTACAGCACCTGTGCAAGGCTCACATACTGTGAGAAAAGCTTTGGCAGATTACAAGGGAAATTCAACAGAATGAAAAGTTTAATCACCAGTGAAATGTGAATGAAATAGATTCTGCACATGATGGAGCTGTCACAGGTAAAATGTTATTAACTTGATTGTTAGAGTGGTTGCTTGTCCTTGTGTTCTTACTAAACCAATGACAAATAGACCTAAAAGAAAAAAAAACTCTCTCAGATACCCAGGAGCCTTGATTACAAATAGGTTTTTTTAAGCGGAATATGGCTCCGGGTTCAGTTTCAAGATTGCTTCTCCACAAACTCAAATCTGGTATCAGCAAGAAAATAATACTTGTCCAACCACTCTCCGCTGCCAATTTTGGATGGATACGGTGATTGCATATTTTAAACTTTTTATACCCACTCATTCTTCTGCAGCTGCTACTTTCTTTTATTTTCAAACTGGGAAGCTGCTACTTCTTTTATAACAAAGTGTGTAATTTGGTACCAGCACCACCTATATTGACTTTATACTCTTTCTACTGCTTGTGAAAACGTAAGTCACATTTTTAGTGCTGTTTAACAGTTACTAAATCAATGGTTGTAAATCAAGGACTACCTGTATCCTACCGGTATTAATCTGCTCTAAACATGACTTTGTGGGTTGTTGTGGTGGCACAGTGGTTAGAATGTGGTACGGCAGGCTACTTCTGCTGACTATCATCTGCCAGCAGTTTGGCAGCTCAAGTCTCAACAGCTCAAGGTAAACTCAGCCTTCCATCCTTCCGAGGTTAATAAAATGAGGACCCAGATTGTTGGGGACAATATGCTGACTCTGTAAACTGCTTAGAGAAGGATGTAAAGCACTGTGAAGTGGTATACAAGTCTAAGTGCTATTGCTATTGTCTCTTTCAGTTTTCCTGTTCATAATTGTTTTGAAACTCATGGTCATTTATTCTCTCCATATACTTTAATGCTTCATGGGCAATTCTCAATTTTGTATTGAATTTGCATTCTTTCAGCACCCGTTCATTTTTTAACCAATTTCTTCTTTAAACTGTACTTAGTTCTTAAGTACTCAATTGCACTCAACTTTTGTTTGATTTATTCCTATATTTTTTCCTGAAATACCAAACTCTCATTTTCATATAATGAAGTGGACAAAAACAGCTTCAAAACCAATCATTCCTCACACCAGACCAACATACTTCCATTATATTCCTTTAATATACATACGTACATGCATGCATGCATGCATGCATACATACATATATATAACTTTATTAATTTTTTTAAAAAATCTAAAGTTAAAAGATAAATATCAAAAGTATAAAATTAGAAGAAGAAGAAGAAGAAGAAGAAGAAGAAGAAGAAGAAGAAGAAGAAGAAGAAGAAGAAGAAGAAAGTTCAGAAGAGAATAAAAATAAAAGTGCAGAGAAGAAAAAATATATGAAAAATAGAAAAAGAATGACTTCTGACTTTCTTTGGTATGTTTATAGGTATAAGAATACATCAAACTCTTACTCTAATATTTATCTATGTTATTTAGACAATCCCATTGAAAACTATTCATTAAATTCCAGAAATCAGATTTTAATTTCTTTCAGTTTCTCTCAAAAAGTCCTGTAATTATTTCCAAGTAGAAATAAAATTTGCCAAAGTCTTTTCTTTCAGTAAAACTGTCAAATTCACCATCTCCACCAATTTCACCAGTTTCACCATCCATTCTTCTATTACGGGTATTATATTTTATTTATATATAAATCCTTTCATTCCCCACCAGTCAGTTAGAATTGAAGAATTTCTTGGATGAAACAAAACGTTTTCAGAGAAAAACCAAGAAAGTCAGTTGCCTTTTGGAAAAATCACCATGAGCTGGATGATTCAGAATCTCTATAGACATTTGGATTATCTTGTTTCTTTCTTGATTTCTAGACTATCATTCAGAATAAACTTTCTAAGATACCTTAAAAGTCTGAAAGAACCATTTTTCCAAGCATTACTCTAATTAATATGCAACAAGATGTGTGTGTGTGTATGTGTGTTTTCTGAGGCTTTTGCGGGTATTTGTATGTGGAACTTTGGTTCTTCGAGTTTTCTCCCATGTAGAATTGGAAGTATCTAGGTGACGTTTCGATGAAGTCTCATTCATCATCTTCAGGCTTGTGTCTTCAGCCTTGTGCTTCTCGGAGTAATGTGAGCTTGCAGCTGCTTCTTCTTTTTAACTGCTAGTGGGGGTGTGACTTGATTGGGAGGGGGCTTGGCTGTGTTCTGATTGAGTGGGGGTGTGTTCTCATTAACTAGCAGTTAAAATAAGAAGCAGCTGCAAGCTCACATTACTCCGAGAAGCACAAGGCCGAAGACACAAGCCTGAAGATGATGAATGAGACTTCATCGAAACGTTGCCTAGATACTTCCAATTCTACGTGGGAGAAAACCCAAAGAACCAAAGATACACACACACACACACACAAATTTTTAAGTCTTTCTTCTAAAAATTCAATATCAAAAAACATGATGTGTGTTTGTGAAAGAGAGAGAGAGAAAGACAGAGGGGAAGAGAGAGGCATTCATATTAAAACAATTATTGTTCTTTCATATTTGATGATCTAATTGTTTGTAATAGGAGCCACCAACAACAAGCTTGATATACTTATAGATATTTATTGTTATAATGTTGTCTTCCCATGAGTTTAATTCTATTACCTTACATCAATATAGTCTTCAAAACATAAACCAAAGAACTGGTTTTAGAATTTACTTTTATTAGAATACAGTATTTGTTCAATCTTCCTAGATAGCCTATAGCCATAAATTTAGACTACAGATCTAAGGACGAATAGCTTTGATACATCAGCCAAATTTATCTAAATGCAACATAAAGTTCCTGGGGCATGTATGGCCATGATTTGGTGTTGGTGCAGTGGTTACAAAGCAATATTGCAGGCTAATTCTCCCAACTGCCAGCAGTTCGATTCTCACTGGCTCAAGGTCGACTCAGTCTTCTATACTTCTGAGGTAGGTAAAATTATTGTTGGGGAAAATATGCTGACTCTGTAAACTGCTTAGAGAGGACTGTAAAACACTATGAAATGATATGTAAATCTAAGTGCTGTTGCTATTTGCCACTGTTTTTTTCCAAAATGCTACTTTTTCTATAATTGTTACAATTGCTATTGTTCTGGACTTTCCAGATGGACTACCATTTAAATATTTACCAGGGCAATGCTATATAACTTTCATCATCAGCCCAGCATAGATATTAGATCAAGTCTTTACTAAGGTCATAGAGTGGCATACAAACCTAGATTTATTTAGCTATTCTACTATCAGTGAGAAATATCCTGCTTTTCATTCCCCCTTCATATTATGAATTACTATTTTCTGTTTATTATACATAGAATATTATAATCTGCATGGCTACGATCAGTTGCATGGTCTTTCCAGCTTTTGCCTTTCTCTCTCTCTCAAGACTTTTTCCAGTTTTCTGTCCCTCTTGCTAGTTTTTCATCAAAGTAAGCCAAGTTAGCTCAATTGAAAATACTAGAGGGATTATCACAGCTTTTCATTTATATTTTGTATCTGTTCAGTTCACCTCATTCCTAACATTCACCTTTTTTAGTTCTTCAGTAGATTGCTATATTTTATGCTAGCAAGTCCTTATTAGCACCCAATTTAAGTTAGATGCACAATTGGAGAATATATCTTTTCCTTTATGACATTATTCATAGAAATTGCTTATTTTTGAGAGGGGAAAATACAATTTCTCCTAGCTGTGTCTCAGTCTGCTTCTTTATGAAGGAAAGAAATACTGAGATTCAAATGTCATCCTGCCCCTGAAAAAGGAAAAGAAAACAGACTTCGTGATCCTGACTGAACACAAGGTCTGTTGATAGCAATAACTCAAAACTGATCTAAATAGGAAGTAGTGGGGTTCCCTCCCAGTTTTATTTCTATGAAATTAATTTCCCAGTTTGATGAAAGTTCCGATGAAAGGCACTTCTCTCTCTCTATAGATAGACAAAGGGAGTTGTGAAAAATATTCAAGAAAAACAATTTTGTAAATATATGATAGGATTACATGTGCGCTTTCGGGTTTAAACAATGCTTATTAATATAACACATGTTTTCTACATATTGATTAATTGACTAAATTTATTTATTTTTAATCCTGTAATCCCTTTTATCAGGGTAGACTTGGGGGTGACTGAATGGAACTGAGCGATTACTGGCCAGATGCCCTTCCTGATACCTATACAGACTTTTTAGCAGATATTTCCTCTTTGTGCCCTGATAGAGAAACATCTGTTGCTGCCAGGGATTGAACTCTCAACCTTTTGCATATGAGGTGAGCATCTTTACCACTAGGCCAACAGGCCGCTCGATTGACTAAATTTATAATCCCACCAAAATCTCATGATTCTTGGTACTGTACAAGATGTGGAGGAAGAATCCAGAGTAAGAACAGTGGTCCAAAGTGTGTAGGAGATGGCTTTTGAAGAATCAGTTTCTTCTGGAAAATTTAGTGCAAACGTCTTTTTTTAAAAAACCAATGATCTGACAAAATTCTAACAAACTGTCACAACGGATATAATCATTGCCCTTCCTCTAATGCAGCATCTTGGAAGCAGGTCTTAATGTATCTGTCAGTCTTGTTTTTCTTTCCTCTTAATTCTATCCTACAGGCACAAACTTGTGTAGAAGGTGCTTAACTGTGTTAATTAAAGATGCCAGCCAAGCACCAGTGCTTAAAAATGAAGCTGCCAGTGGTATGGTCTCCTTTAGAAAGATAGATTGATATAAAGCTTCAACCAATTGCTCTTTAAATCCTGCTGCCACTAGCTATTGAGTTGCAAAATAACAAGTAACAGAAGGGTGGGGGGAGGGAAATAAAAGATACAAGTTTTATGGAGATTGTGTCAGTAAATTTCTATTTTGATAGAATAACTTTTTAAAATTATTATACTTTAGATTATCTTCAGGAAATGAATATTAAGGGTTCTCCAGGGAGCAATAAGCATAGCCAAAATACTTTAATTATGAAATACTCCAGAAAGAACAACTTTCACTTCCGTCTCACATGTTTTATTTAGATTTTGCACTTAAAGGGAGTGTTTCTGATTTTGGCACACAATCCCAAGTCAATTCTAAGTGCTCCCTATGCATATTCACTTAAAGAAACTATCATGAAGCTTTGCTTTTCAAATTGTCATCATAAACCATAGGCTCATGTTCACTTAGTTCATGTTCAACCTTCAACTGAATTTAAGAATTTTACTATGTATTAAGTGCATAGAATTATAATGTTGTAATTACTGCAATTTAATTTAATTTAATTTAATTTAGTAATTTACTGTACTTTAATTTTTAAATTTAATTTAATTTTTTATTTAGGCTACATTCAAATCCAGAATGACTCTTGGCAGCTCACAATGTGTGAAAGAGAATACAACTTAATACAATTTTTAAAAGCCAATTTTTAAAAGCCAAATAGGATAAGAACAAGATAGAGGAAAAGATGACCAATCCATCCAACAACACAAGGTCAACCAAACTCATTAGGAACTCCAGATATCCTAGCCCAAGGTCTGGAGAAAATAACCAAGTCTTCAAGGTCCTTCAGAACACTAGTAGTACTATTGTTCTTAAATGAATCTATGTACACATAGCTATGGGGTGTGGTGGCTCAGTGGCTAAGACACTGAGTTTGTTGATCAGAAAGTTTGGCAGTTCGGCAGTTCGAACTCCTAGTGCCATGTAATGGAGTGAGCTCCCATTACTTGTCCCTGCTCCTGCCAACCTAGCAGTTCGAAAGCATGTAAAAATGCAAGTAGAAAAATAGGGACCACTTTGGTGAGAAGGTAACAGCATTCTGTGCACCTTCAGTGCTTAGTCATGCCGGCCACAGGAGCATGGAGAGGTCTTCAGACAATGCTGGTTCTTCAGCTTTGTAATGGAGATGAGCACTGCCCCCTAGAGCCAGAAATGACTAGCATGTATATGTGAGGGGAACCTTTACCTTTACCTTACACATGGCTACCTTTAGTGCCAGCAGCAATAAAGTAGATTTAAAACAATTTAAAACAATCATTGCTGAAATGATTATTTATAATCACAATACAAATCTTAGAAGAACTCAGTTTACCTTCCATAACAAAAAAGTGAAATGAAAAGTGAAAAAATCCATGCTGAAAGGATCATGAAAAATAGGTAACCTTAAAGCAGACATTCTTAGCTGGTTTTCATGGTTAAGGAAAGAGTAGATTCTGAGTTTCCTGCTTCTGGTTTAGAACCTTAACCATTATACTGGATCGGGTCTCTCCCATACACTGACACTTGAATGAGAATATATCTTTTCCAAGTTTAGCCAAAATTATTTTTTTTCTTCCCCATAGTGTATACGCACATACACACACACACACAAACACACACACACACTTAAGAAGTCTTGAGGCTCTGACTTTGCAGTGCATTCTTATTCATCTTTATTGTTATATTTCCTGGGGTAAATGTATGCTTATTATGGCCTTAACAGCCTCAGAACCAAGACATGGAGAGTTAAGCACTGAAGTTGGCAGTTAAAACTGTGATCATTTCATTGACTCAGGTCCATTAAGAAGCCATTTGCTTACTTAGTCTAGCTCTGCAGCAATGCAATTAAATTGTTGCTGTTTGGCTTTTCCTCATGCTCAGCTATGTTGCATCCTATGGCTGCTTGCCACTTTGAGAATATTTTAAAACTGAAAAGCAGTTTATATGCTTTCTAGAAAAAAAAAATACTATGACTAGAAATTAATGGCAAATATCTGCCATTTAAAAGAATGAAAGGTCAAATTCACTGAATCGTTAATCATAATTACAAATATATATATATATGTGTGTGTGTGTGTGTGTGTGTGTGTGTGTGTGTGTAAGGTTTTTAAGCTGATAATTTTAAATAATAAATAAGGGAGACTAGGATAGATCTATTTTGAGCTAGTTAGCTCTCTTCAGCTAGCCATACCCTTACTGGGATTTGAACCAGGGAAGTATTACATGTGAGGCAGTTGTAATTGCCACTACACCACCTGGCTCTATCCTTATCAGCAGAGGCAGGGGAATAAGTATATACTTTGTGTTACAACACCCTGTTAAGCCCCAATTAAGGGAGAAAGCATACTGCTTTCTTTTCTGTCTTTCGGCTCATCACCAGAGACCATACCGACAGAAAGCTATTTGTTTTGTTGTCTTTTCTTAACATGTGTGTAAGGTTTTTAAGCTGATAATATGTTCCAGGTTTTGGTTTGGCCATGAACACATAGCCAGTCTCAAACTCGGAGTTAAACCAAAACCCAGAATGTCACACCACAGCTACCCACTCAGGATATCACATCATGGAATTCAGGAGGTTACACCACAAAACCTCAGGATGTTACAACCACAGCCAACAACCCAGGAGATTACAGCACAAAACCCAGGATGTCACAACAATAGAACTCAGAAGGTCATCACACAGCCCATGACCCATGAGAAGAACAATGTGCTTAGTAAAAGTTCTGTACATACCAGATTTTCTATTTCCCCCCAAATGATGCACCTTTGAAGATTTTCAATATGTCCACTTGTTCATTTAGAAATAGCCCTGGGGAAATGGCTTCAAAAATGTATATGTCAATAGGTCCTGAATATGAAACCTTACTTTGAGGGGATTTTTTTTATAAAACATTGATTAGTCTGAATATTGAACACAATGATGTTTTCACAGATTTGATACACATGTATATCTGTGAATGTGTGTGTGTAGCAGAGACTGCAAATATATCAGCCATCAGGTGCTTTCCTTCAGGAGCAAAGCTGCATGGAAACTGGTTTTTGAACCATTATTTGCAAAGAAGGACATGGCTATAAGTTATTTTTCTTTAGGTTGGTTTAGGTTGCTCATTGCCTTCATGTTCATTACATCTCCCTTTGTTCTCATCCAAAATATGACTACATAAATATTCCATTTTACAATATTTAATATGTAAATATATTGAGATCAGTCCATGAATGTTTCATTCCATATGTTTTTTAAAGAAAACTTTGTAGTACTTTTGGTCAGGGAGGATCTTGGCCAAAGGGGTCTGCATCCATAGGTGGAATTTTTTAAATTGAATGAATGGAATCAGATATAGGTCTCAGCTATTCAGCTAGCAAGCTTGTTGAAATTTTTCCAGATTTCCTTGCACTCAACCCAGAAAAAAGTTTTGTCCCTGAGAAATAGTGAATATTCCTCAATTTGCACTTTGATTGCTGACTTTGCTGTCTTAGGCCTCTTCAAAACAATGACAAAGACATCATCACCAGATAATCATAAAGTTCTTCTCTGTTATAATTTAAAAGGAAGGCATTCTTTGTATTACTTCAGTGTAATAGCTTTGTTAAAAGCATATCTCGTGCCACTGGGATCAAATTTCAATGTGCCACCTACGAGTCCTTTTCACTTCAAACTGTTGGAAGAATTATCCTTCTGGGTTCAGTGGGGAAAAAGACACTGGAAACATGGAGGCTGTTTGGGAAGATGGTTTAATGGTGGACAGGACCACATGGCTTAGAGCTGCAAAGTGAAAAGGATGATTACATGCTCCAAGGTGAAAAGAGAAGATCAAGAACAGCTGATATGCTGAGAGTGCCTGGGTTTTACAGCCTTTGTTGGGAATTGAATTGGAGCTTGTATTCTGATTGGTTGTCAGACTCCCATAGGGCCATGCAGGGGCAACTCTGTAGGCTGTCCTGAGTAAGCTTGGTTGAGCCTTATTGGATGATGATGCACTGAAAAGGCTTTGGGCAATTGCTATAGTTTTATCTGGAAATCTTTGTTATGTGAAGTTTTTTATCTGAAAAGGCTTTGGGCAATTGCTATAGTTTTATCTGGAAATCTTTGTTATGTGAAGTATTCTGGCCCAGGCCTTAATGGCCTACCCATTAACAAAGGTGGGGTGAGCTTCTACTTCTGATGTGTTTCTGCTCTTGAGTTTCTACTCTTTTTTAGGGGAAATATTCTGCCTTTTTAATATTTCCTAGGATATTTCAATTTTCTAGGAGAGGTGTGGGTGCTAACTTCCTACAAAACTATGTGTCTGAGTTATTTTTGAAGGCTGAAAATTTTCGTGAATTATGGAAATAGATCACTCACCCACCATGTTTTATTTTTCAAAAAGAAGTAGATGTCTGGCAGATTTTCTACTACTATTACTGCTGTGCGCGCATACACACACACACAAAGTGCCAAACTGTTACAAAAGCATAGCTTTACAGTTATAAGCTTTAAATTTGTTCTGGAGCAACTCAAGAGGACACTGAACAAGGATTACAGTAAAGGCCTTTAGATCACATTCACTTTATGCCTGGATAACATTTCAATAAGCTTGTTCCTTCTGTTTTTAAAGATCATGTTATGCCCTTATATACACATTTACATGAACCTTTATTACCAGACAGCAGGCAGATGTGCCAGGAGATACAATGTTGTTTAAATAGCAACAATATAAATGAGCTCACTAGTGGACAGGGAGGGGAAAAAACCCTCTGCAATTTGCTCAATGATGCTGCAAATGAAGCATTTCTACTTTACGTTGCCAACTTTCATTTGTTTACCAGGACCTAATTTGTAGAGTTTTTGGCAGTATCAGTAATTGTGGTTTTGTTCTATTAAGTGAAGAAGCCAATGTCCATTTCAGTGGCACTATGTAATTGCTCCATATAATATCATTGGCTGCTGTTATTTTTCTTAGGAACTGTAAAATGTATCAACACTTGTAAAATGCATATTAATTTCTTCTATCACAGACATCTGCGTACAACTTCAGAATAATAAAGCAATGTCATTAAACAACGATATATGTAGTATCCATAACCAACCCTTTGGGAAAAATATGATTATTGTACTTTGGCTTTTAGCATTTATAAGTCTTTCAGAGGACCATTAGATTATATATGTATATATGTATGTATGTATGTATGTATGTATGTATGTATGTATGTATGTATGTATGCATGCATGTATGCAGCTATCTAGCTATTTAGCTATCTAGTTATGGATAGATAGATAGATAGATAGATAGATAGATAGATAGATAGACAGACAGACAGACAGACAGACAGACAGACAGACAATAGATAGACAGACAGATAGATTATGTACATACATACATGTATGTATGTATGTATGTAGGGATGGATGGAGGGATAGATAGATGATAGATAGATAGATGATAGATGATAGATAGATAGATAGATAGATAGATAGATAGATAGATAGATAGATAGATAGGTAGGTAGGTAGGTAGGTAGCAGGTAGGCAGGCAGGTAGACAGACCTTGGTTTCTCCTGCAGTCTGAGCCAGAATATCTGTGTGCCCAGTGAGAGAATAGAGAACCTGCAGCAGCCTAAAATGACCAATAGAAGCTGGGGAAATTCCAGTCCCTGACCTCATCATTGGCAACTTAATCAGTGCGGTGTTATAGAATGCTTGCATGGTAAGAACACTCTTGGGAGAAAAGGAACACATAGATTAAAAAAAAAAGTTTTAAGATAACTATAACAGCTCTGCTCTGGGCTCAGTAGGTGAGAGGCTAAGCGGAAAGGGGATTTTGACAGAAATATATAAGATCTGTTGCCTAGGAAAGAAGGCAAAAAGATTCTCTAAGTCCTGGGAAGCAAAATAACATTCAGCAGCAGCGCAGGCAGATGTTGCTTTGATTCACAGAGGTATAAGGAGGGGAAATGTAGCACAATTTGACTTGCAGGATTCTGCTTTGGTAGACAATCTCAATAAAATGTAATTCTAATCTTTGTGGAGTTGATTTTCTAATTTAGTCTATCTAGTGGAGTTGATAGGAGGAAATAAAATTTGCATCGTGAGGACAAGTCATTTTTGTGCCCTGATTAGTAGGGATATGAGGCTGAACCTTTGTTTTAATTTAAAACAAAAAGTGAGATATGCCAGGCTATGTAAAACCCAGATCTAGCTGAAGTCTTATACCCTCTGTATGTCTTGCACAAGCAGACTTTTCAAGATTTCTCTGCAACAATGTAAAACAATTTCCATTTAAAAAATATTAACATGTTTTTACAGGGGGTGTGTGTGTGAAGCATTGGGTGCCTCCTGCAGTCCTTAAGAATCTTGCAATGCATTTGATATAGTTGATTATAACATTTTGCAAACCAAATTAGCCTCCTAGTGTTTGATGGTTCAATCTGAAATGGATCACTACATATGCAAATATAAGATGCTGAAGAGCAAGTTGTCTTGATTTGGAATTACACATTTTCTTTATGGTATCAGGACTGCCATGCTATGCTTTCTTGATCTGATGCAATTGTTTTTTTATGTACATAAAGACACAAACAATTGCAAATTCTAACTTACTTATACATTTCTATTATTCTTCAAACACAACACTTTTTAAAATGAAAAATGGATAAGAATCGCTATGTCTGGTCCAGTGTTCAAAGACATGACACCCACATGCATGCATGCACAAAACCATATGACAGTAGCAAGATGACAGAAAGGGTCAGATAGACAATCCTGCCAAGCACCTACAAAGGGCTCCAACCACCCTAGTCCAATGCCTAGGACTAAGAGTCAGATCTTTAAAGCCATTTCAAATGCCATTAAACAGGGTGGCAGCAAGAACTTGGGGAAATCGGTTTCCACCAGTTCTTCCAAAATCCCATGATAAAAGAAGGATGGGAGTTATTTCACATTGCAAACTGTATGAGACAGTCAAAGGATAATGAAGCCCCCAACCTCCTCTCTTTCAGCTTGGTACTTTGTTATACAGTATATTCACTTGTAAAATCCTAATATTCAATCATTTTAGGCTTTATGTTTTTATACTATAGCTTGATAGATATTGAAGGAAGTTACTACATATTGATAGATATTGAAGGAAGTTACCAGAGGTGGAGAACTGGTAGCGGAAATTTTGAGTAGTTCAGAAAACCAGTAGTGGAAATTTTGAATAGTTTGGAATATCACCTCTGACTGGCCCAGCACCCATCTATTCTCTGCCTCCCGAGTCCCAGCTGATCGTCTGGGTCTTCTTTTGTTGCCCTGCACAGGAGAACGGAGCTGGAAAGCAGGTTAGTGGGGTATGGAGAGAATGGGGATTTTACACTATTCTTCCCCTGGGGTATTTTGTAGTATCCTTCCCCTGCCATGCCCACTAAGCCACACCACGCCCACCAAGTCATGCCCACAGAACCGGTAGTAAAAAAAATTGAATCCCACCACTGGTTACTACAAGTCAATACTCATATGGAACCTTCCTTCTGTTATTTGTTCCACCTGCAAATTCAATCAATAACTCAGGTTTAATACCAACATTGTCTATAAGCATAACATTTCCATTTCGTATTGATGAAGCAATTATACAGAGAACCTATTGAAAGATTGGTTAGATTAAAAATCTCAGATATTATGATAGCTTTGAACGTATGTGGAAGATATAGTAGTTTTTTTTAATTCAATCAGAATTAAGGAACTTTTGTGAATTTGCTGAGGATGAGGGGATGGATAAGCAGTTCTCTGAATAAAAACTTTCATTTTTCAAAGATAAGAAAATAATGCTTCATACTGTAGTAAGCATAGTGACCTCTTCTTTCAAACTCTAAATGAAGTCAGTCAAAGGAAGATTGCAGAGTTTGGCATATTTTCTTTTTCTCAGATAGAAAGCTCATTTTAAACTACATGAATTGATGATTACTCAAAAGAATGTAGAATAAGTTATTGGGCCATTAAAAGACCCAAGAATGAATTGAAATGATTATTTCTTGATGTATATTTCAAATGCATATTTGAAAAATGTAGTTGTTTCAAAAAATGGACTAAGTTCATATGTAGTACTGACGATAATAAACATAAATTTTAAAAAAACTATGACTGAGTTGATCGTTTTTGATAATTTTTTTAAAGAATGAATGAAGGATAGAAAGGCAATAAGAGATTCTGAATGCAGAACAGATTATTTTGGGGTGGTGTCTAGAGTAAAAGGAGAAGGACTGCAGGAAAACAATGTACAAGTCGTGTATGTAAGTTAAATTAAATATAAGTTAAATAAATGTGAAATATTAAAAGCCAGATTAATCTCTGAACATTTTGAATGAAAAGTGGAAAGATGAAAAAGAATGTAGAAGTTACTTCAGAGCAAATCAACCAATTGAAGAGCATAGAAAAAAAGAACAGAGGTTTGAATTTCCAACAACTACATTCATACATACCCTATGGTTACATAATTGCATTTTGGTTGCTTGGCTCACATTTGCAATCATTTGCAGTGTCCTGTGATCACATAACCATGATTTTTGATATTTTTTAAACTAACTTCCTGTGTTTATTTCTGGCAAAAAAAAAAACCTCCTATTGGGTATAAATCAGTTTTTGCTTAATGGCTGCAGAATTCACTTAACAACTGCCAGAAAAAAAGATCATGAAATCAGGTGCAATCACATGGTGATCCACTTAACAACCACTATGACTTATGGCCATAATGCCTGGCTCAACTGCACTCATAAGTCAAGGACTAATTTACTAGAAACTTACTGATTAAGCAGTCTGAAATCTGAATCCTAAATGCAACTTTTGAAATCCAGATAAAATTAGTAATTTAGTGTTGGCTAAACTAACCTAATCCTTCAATATAAAGGACATAATTATATGATCTTTATGTCTTTTAAGGAACTAATGTAGTTGATACTAAAGTCAAGATAAGAATTTGTGTGATTGCAAGTCAAAATTAATAGCAACAATTTTAGGAGATTTCTTGATAAAATCATGCTCTATATTTTGGGGAGTTCTAGCTAGAATTCACTAAAGGCAACATTTTTGGTACTGTGTCTTAAATGACAGCAGATTCAGCAACGTGCACTGAAGGTAATTGGAACCAAGAGACTTGTGTTTACCAATGTTTTTCTTTCTTGGACCCAGGATTCCACTCTCAGCACCAGAAATGAGATCATTAACTATTCTTACCATCCTTTAATTTGATAGCCTTTATAACAGGACAGGGGCATTTCACTTTCCCCCCAGGTGTTTTGCATTGCTTGTTGTCCCTGTATTGTAACATCAACTTAGAATACTTAGAATGTGCCATTAAGGGAAAATATGCATGGTAATCATTGAGTGGTGAAGAAGAAAAGCCTAGATAATGGAAGTTTTTGGAGGCTGTCAGTATAAAAAATAAAACAGGAGTGTGTTAATTTTTCTGATTTTGCTAGCATTGGACAAGATAGGTGGGGAGTCAAGCCTGGTACTCTGACAAGTTAGCCATCAATAGATACATAGACATTAACAACATCTATAGCAGTGGTCGTCAACCAGTGGGCCAGGGACCACTGGTGGTCCTTGAAAAAATTTTGGTGGTCCGCAGAGCACTCCCCCAAAGCAATTAATCCAGGCTATGCGGGAACACAAGGCTGCACCACCCACATGGCCCATCCACCCACTTGCCCTCACCCTTTGGCTGAGCACAAACCTTACCTTGAGTAGAGCCATGCGAGCTGGAACTGGAAGGTAAGACCAATGGCAGGGGAGGGAAATCCATCCCAGGGTGGCTTGCTGATGTTGGTGGGAAAGTCGGTCCCATATTCCACAGCTACAGTAGTCACAGGACTGCTGCAGCTCCTCTAGTTCATAGCAGGCCGGTGCACCTGAGTGGAGGAGCAGATGCTCCGGGATGACCAAAGGGCTAGTCCAGTGACTACTGCAGCTCTGGAATATGGGACCGACTTTCCCACCAATGTCAGCAAGCCACTGTCAGTCAAAATTCATATTAGTGGTCCACAGGATTTAAAATTATGAATGTGGTGGTCCCTGAAGTCCAAAAGGTTGGTGACCCCTGATCTATAGACTATGCAAAAGAAACAATCCATCAACCCAAAAGACTCCAGCACCTCTCCACCAGTAATCAGCACTCAGATCAGCATAGTGTCAACTCCTAAAATATTTCTCTGGTCTTTTAGAGTTGCCAATGGAAAGGGAGTGTAGTAGCTTGTAAAACCTAGACTGCATTCCATGGATGTTTTCATAGATCGTTTCCAGGCGACTGAAGTTTCTGCCGCACAAAATTCTAACTGGAGAATATGATTGATGACTCTTGGTTATGGTTGTGTCCCATTGAAGAATATGAATTATGATACACCCAGGGGGTGGGGGAAAACCAAGGTCAAGGGTGACAATGAATGATGTGTCTCAGAGTCGGCTACATCCAGGCAGCACCAGCATGTCTTCTCCTAATAAATCTTCTTTGAGCTTTGAAAATCTGGCTAGAAATTCGTGATTTAAATGGGGGAACTACCAGAGCCCTGACACATAGATTAACTCTAAGGTTAACTTCATACCAACAATCAAATAACACCCACACAGACAAGTAAGTCACCAGAATATAGACTGAGAACAAACAGCACTCCTTACTAGCATTGATGATGTTACCTAGTTAGGGTAATGAAACCTCTGCAAAAAAACAAGCAAACTCAGAGAGCACCAAGGACCCCTCAGTCATGCTGGTCTCACATTTGAATTCTTCTTTCCTGTAAAGTATCTCTTTCCTCCCTAACTCTTTCATTCTACAGCGGGGGTGTCAAACTAGCAGCCCACGGGCTGGATGTGTCACGCACAAGCCACATCCTGTTATGGTTCGCTGGCAGCCGGTGCAGACGGCAGAGGTATCAGACAGTGAGGACGAAAGGGAACCAGTCAGGGAGTCTGCTGAGGACTTGCACAAAGGTCCTGCATCTGATGCAGGGATGGGGCCAGGACCATCTGAGAGTGGGGTGCTGCCTTCAGAGCCTTTGGAGTCTGGCAGCTACCATGCAGAGGACCGCGGGGAGCCTGTTCCAAGTGCACATGTGCGCAGGGCTGCTAGAAGGAGAGAGCAGCTGAAGCAGCAGGGGCAACTCGGGAGTAAGGCTGGAAGGTGCTTACCCCTCCCATCAGGGATAAAAGTCCATCCTCAATGACGAAGAACTTTGCAAGAAGCAAAGTAGTTAAGTAATCTCTGAGTCCTATGTGAAGTTCTGTACTCTGGTTGTTTTTTTCTAGGTTTTTGGCTTGGTTTATGTTAGCCTTAATTGGATTTCTGTTTCTTGGCAGCATTTTACAGCACTGAAAAGCATGCTCTTATCTGGGCGAAGTGTGTATAATGAGTTTTGGCTGGGAATGCAAGTAATTCCCAGTGTCGTATTAAAAATAATTACTTTTAAATTCAGTTTTTGTTTTATTAAGTTTGATAAAGCCTGGGTCAGAACACATCCTCTCAGCTTTGCAAGGGTAAAAAACTGTGATATGTTGCAGTACATCACATGATGTGATCGAGTTTGACACCTGTGTTCTACAGGCTATATCCAAGGTCCCCTGAATAAATTTGGAGGGTGAGCAAATATACACAAAGGAACATCAATAGGATGAATCTATTTCACCACTCAGCTGCCCAGTGAACAAACTTTTAGGCAACCTTCTGAATTCTTTCCACAAAATTATTCCTTCATGGTAACTAAACTTGGACAATTTTAACTTAAGCAAAATGAAGCTAAGGAGCTGGATCCCAAAATAATTATCTGATGAGATCAGGAGTTTCCTGATCACCTTCATCACCTTCAGAAATTACAGCTTCTTTATTCTATATATTCTGCTTCTAGTAGTTCCAACTTGTCCTTTAAAAGTGATCACATGATTGATAATATTTTGACTTATTTTATATATTCTTAAAACTGCTAGAACTCAGATGCATTTATTATTACTGTGAGATGCCACCAAAAATAAAACATCAAACTGTGATATTCTGAAAACTGTAACAGGCTTTATTAATATAGATACTGCAGTATCATTCACCTTTAATCCAGACGGCACACAGTGTGAGCAAAAGGAGACAACCCCTTCCAGTAAATGCCATCTTATATAGTATAGATGGTTACACAAAACTTCCTGTTTTTCAAACATAACAGTTACAGAGAATCCCATAGGAAAGTAGTGGGTCTTTTACATAACTTCCCCTGCTTGCTCCTGGAAATTCCCCAACTTTCTTCACTTCACCATTTACTTTCAGGTTCCCTGTTTTCTCCTAAAAAGATTATACAAGATTAATATCTCTTTAATATCTCTTAATATGACTTATAATGTTAAGACACCCCAAATATGTATCTCGAACTATGGGACAGGATATTTTGCAATTCTGCATAACTTTTAACAGTAAACATGTTGCATAAATGTTCTGATCTTTAAAAAGTTCAGATAGCAAAATGGCTTCAGTTTGGCTCTTTATATTCTTAGGTGTATAAGCTCAATTTCCATATATAACAATTATATTTTGGAAGAATTACTCAAACTTTTAGAGCAGTGACTGGCAATGGACATTTATTATCTAAGGTTTATCTAACCCCAACCCTAACCCTAAGGTTTTTGTTTACAGCAGGACAGGTATGTTTTGGGTCCTGTTTGCTAAGGCATTCCACCTGGTAAGACAAGGAGACAAACCTTTTCTGCTGTGATATCCACTCTCTGGGTCATCTTCCCACTGAGGTGAGATTAGCCCAAACCCTTGTGTTCCTTTGGTGAGCATTCAAAATGTGTTTTATTTTTCCATGGGGCCTGGGATCTCCTGCAACAGAAGGCCCAAATATTGAGTGTTCCATATATAACATCTTGATTCAACCCTCACACAGTTTTAGTTATATTTAATTGTTTTAACTTGTTTTTACTTTCAATTTGTGTGAACATCTTGTGTGAGATAGGTGGCCATATGAATTTGCTAAAATAAAATAAATAGACTATAAAATAAAAGTAAAAGATTTCTATTTAATTTTCCTTAAAGATGTTTTATACACCTGAATTGGATTACTAGAACAAATTCTTCTATAAGCAGTCTGATCAATTTATTTTTAAATGCCTTTTCCGATCCTGGGCATGGTATATGTCTTCCCACCTTTTCTTCAGAGGTACAGAATCTGGTGCCTGATTTAAAAAAATAGTATTTTGAAACCCACTGAAAAAACATTATGGAGTTACTCACTGTGGCTCAAGTTCTGGCAAGTCTTTATTTCTGATACAGTTTTCTAATTTTTTTCTAAATTCAGTTTTCTAAATTTCTGTAAACATGTTCAATGTCTTTATATTTTATGGCATCCATATTTTCCTATACATGTTTGAGGAGCTATAAAGTTATTGTAATATTGCTGTATATTATTATCAGGTTCCACTGTTAATGCAATTTGTTATCATGCTTTATTTAAAAGTTTTAACAATCCGTCTTATGGCCATTTGATTACTCAATGTTCTTAAACAATAGAGCATTAAACTGAATGAAATCCCCCACTTGTGTGTTTTGCTACATTTTAAAAAAGCATTAAAAGAATCTTGTAAATGAGAGCTGACAAAAAAATATGACAGTAGTGAATTTGGAAGAGATTAAAGCATTCAGTAACGTACAGCAATTAATTCTGTAAGAAATTGAGTTAGTGTTGGAAATTGTCTCTGTCCACAAAAATCAGTTGCCACTGCTTAACAGAATACCCATGAAAAATTAACATAAGATAGATATTTCATAAAGTTGTAATAAGAAAGTTCTTAAGCATTCTGCCATTGCTTGTTAATCAGACTACAGCTTCTCATTTTCCTTTCTTCACATTAGGACAGCTGAAAACGGAGGCAGGATAAGGCCAGAATTCTCATAATTGTGTAATCCAATAGCAAATAGATTTTTTAATTATTTGCCATCAGGTTGTGTCAATTCTTAGGAAACACATAGATAGATTTTTCCACAACAACCGGTCCCTACCTTACTCCTTCAGGCTTTCCAACAATGCACCCAATGTCACTGCAACTTGGGTATATCCACCAAATGAGTTGATCACCCTCTTCTCTTTTGATCTCAAAATCAAAACTTATACAGAGCTGGGGCTTTACATAATGTTTCCAACATAGAGCAATCTGAACCAGGTTGTATGTGTGTCCTAAGTGACAAAAATAATGAATAGATCTGATGTTTCTCCCTCCGCATCCTCACATTTTGAACACTCCCATATTCCTGAAAAACTCCTCAACAGGATGGTGTTTTGGAACTCCATGGAATGTTGGTTGAGCCATTGTTGAATATGTGTTCTGTTATCACATATATCGTGAAACCATGCTGTATATTATATTACATCCTCATTGTGATTAAAATAGCTCTCTTGATGCAATTGCTGTAGTATGAATAAGTGTTGAAAATTACATGTGTCAACTTTAAGTATAAACTTTAGTTTCTGGTTGTATAGTTTGTAAGTTAGATTACTGGTGTTTATTGTATTAAATGAGAACCTTATGTGTAAAACTGCAAAGGAATCACTGGTAAAGTAGGATTGTTAGCTAGCCATGATCACTCTAATGCTCTGTTTTAGCCCAGCAAATTTGGGTTGCAGGTTCTTTTGGATTTAACAGATAATAGATAATCAGAGTTGGAAGGGACCTTATAGGTCATCTAGTCCAACACCCCGCCCAAGTGGGAGACCCTACACCATTTCTGACAAATGGAAGTCTAATCTCTTCTTGAAAGTTTCAAGTGATGGCGCTCCCACAACTTCCGAGGGCAAGCTGTTCCATTGGTTGATAGTTCTCACTGTCAGAAAGTTTCTCCTTATTTCCAGATTAAATCTCTCCTTGTTCAGTTTCTATCCATTATTCCTAATCTGGCCTACAGGTGCTTTAGAAAATAGCTTGACCCCTTCCTCTGTGTGGCAGTCCCTCAAATATTGGAAGACCACTATCATGTCTCCCCTGGTCCTTCTCTTTACTAGACTAGCCAAGCCCAGTTCCTGTAACCATTCTTCATATGCCTTAGTCTCCAGTCTCCTAATCATCCTAGTTGCTCTTCTCTGTACTTTTTCTAGAGTCTCAACATCTTTTTTATAATGTGGTGCACACAACTGGATGCAGTACTCTAGGTGTGGTCTTACTAAGGCTTTATAGAGTGGCATTAGTACTTTCCTTGATCTTAATTGTATCCCTCTGTTAATACAACTTAGGACTGCATTAGTTTTTTTGGCTGCTGCTGCACACTCCTAGCTCATATTTAGTTGGTTGTCCACTAAGACTCCAAGATCCCTCTCACAGTTACTGCTATTGAGCCTGGTTTCACCCAGTCTATATGTGTACTTTTGGTTTTTCTTGCCTAAATGTAGGACTTTACTTTTCTCTACATAGAATTTCATTTTGTTAGATATGGCCCAGTGTTCTAGTCTGTCAAGATCCATCTGGATCTTGAGCCTATCCTCTTGGGTGTTAGCTATTCCTACCAGCTTAGTATCATATGCAAATTTGGTAAGTTCCCTTTTTATTCCCTTATCTAAGTCATTAATGAAGATATTGAAGAGTACTGGGCCTAAGACAGAACCTTGTGGCACCCCACTGATTACTTCCCTCCATGTAGACTTAGGCCCATTAAGGACTATTGATTGAGTACAGTTTGCCAGCCAGTTGCGAGTCCATCTAGTGCTATCTATTCCACTTTTTTCTAGCTTACTAAGAAGTAGGTTGTGGTCTACTTTGTTGAATGCCTTGCTGAAGTCCAAATATATTAAGTCCACAGTATTTTGCTGGTCTACTAATTTAGTCACTATGTTGAAGAATGAAATAAGATTGGTTTGGCATGATCTGTTTTTAATAAACCTGTGCTGACTGTTAGTTATTACTTTACTTGTTTCTAGATGTTGGCATATCTGATTTGGAAGTACCTAAGACTTTATTCCAAAACAGGGTAAGAAAGTTACATAACAGCATAATATGAAACAGCAAGGAATAATCTAGGACACTGGAAAATATAACACAAGACAGCAATCAAAGAATAGTAAAAAAAAAAAAACAATAAGACAATAAGCCCAAAAAGTAAAAACTTATGCCCCTTCTGCATAAGTTCCCAATCAGGAAATCCCCAAAGTGATTATAGCCTACGAAGCCAGCAAGCATGCAGCTTGCTCCCAGTTAAAGGGAGCATTGAAACTCCATTCCATGACAGTTTTTGACTACATTAATTAGGTTCTGACCTACTGTCATCACATCTGCTTTTGATTGTCTTGTTAAAAACCCAAGAATAACCCTTTAATAACAAAAAATAAGTGCTTATTTGTTTATTTGATTTAGAAAATATTTATTACAACCTACTTACAGTGATTTTTAAAAGCTTACAAGCAATAAAACACAATATAGAGGGGAAAAAACCAATCCCTCCCCCCCCCCCCGGGTCTCTCCTGGTGACAACACACAGATAAATAAGTCATTTGATGGGTTCCATCCCATTATGGGTTCTCCAGACCCATCGGCAAAACTAAGTCTTCAGGGCCTTATGAAAAAGTGATAAAGTGGGGGCCAATCTAATTTCTTAAGGGATGATATTCCAAAGAGAGGGAGCCATCACAGAGAAAGCCTTTCTTCTGGGTCTTGCCAGATGTACCTCCTTAGGGGACAGGACCAACAACATTCCTTGCCTCTCTGCTCTTCTAGGTTGGGTGAATGTGACCGGCAAGAGGAAGTCCCTTAGATAAACTGTCCCCAAGGCACAAAGGGTTTTAAGGGGTTCTGATAACCAGAACCTTGAATTGCACCTGGGAGAAAATTGACAACAATGCAGTTCACACAGGAGAGGTGACACATGTGAACACCGAAGTCTGCAGAAAACCATGTGGGCCGCTGCATTTTGAATCAACTGAAGGTTCTAAATCAATGGTGGGATTCTATTTTTTTACTACTGGGCGTGGCTTGGTGGGTGTGGCAGGGGATGGATACTGTAAAATCTCCAGTCAGAGGTGGTATTTGCCGGTTCTCTGAACTACTCAAAATTTCTGCTACCTGTTTTCCAGAACTGGTCAGAATCTGCTGAATACCACCTCTGTTCCGGATGCTTTTCAAGGGCAGCCCCATGTACAGCATGTTGCTTACTTGCTTCATTCTATATTCTATATTCAATTATTACATGAAAGTATAGCTATCATATGCTTAAGGAACATACACACCACTATTTAATTCGTCCACGCCAATGTTTTGTAAAGCCACTACACGACAATCAGAAACAATATTAATTATACTTTTTAATATGCATTTTATATTTCATCCACTTCCTTTATTTTCATCTTCTTACCCTATTTTGCTCAGTTGTCTCATTAAGACTTTTCATATTTAATCACAGATTTTTTTCATTTTCAGAATGAAGTTTTTTCAGGTTTGATTCTTGTAGGAGTTTACTGATTGTTTACTGATGAAAGAAAAGGAGAGGACACAACTTAATTCTCTTTTGGAAAAAAGTTTAAATAAACCAATGAAGTAATAATGGCTTATCCACAATTTTAGCTGGCAAACTTTCTTTTTTTTAACTTGAGAAAATCCTATTATTGAGGATGAGTGTCATTCAGCGTGCTAGGTTTTTTTTTTAAAGAGATACTGATATGTGAGCATTTTGGAACTAGCTGAGTTAAGTTCTGCTCAGAGAAATTTGCTATGTCTTATCTAACATAAACTATTGTTATAGTTGTAGGACAGATTAATTACTCATCTTGTCTCCTGACAATTTGATGTGCAGCTAATCCATTGTTCTGTGTACAACATCTTACAAATTAGTCTAACTCAGTAATATAGGGAAACTCTCTTTTCCACAGAAAAGCAATTATTTAAAGCTTAATTGCTTCTTCTTTCTCCCAGAATTAACCATTTCCCTGGCTTACTGTATCTTGTCCTCTTTTCCCAATTGCTATTATATTTCTATTATTTATATTTTTATCCCACCCTCCCATAAATCAAGAATAAAACCAAGACAGATCAAAACAATCATTTTATTGTCAAAATTGTTTAAAACAATTATAATTAATTTGAAGTGTCTAAGCCAATAATAATGTCCTACTAAAAAGGGATAGAACAAATATAGTTTCCTTTCTGATTTGTATCAACAAATGTAAGAACAAATGTTTTTTTAAATAACATCCAAAGTAATACTCCCACTCATGGTAATATAGTATGCCCCATAATTTCAATTTTGATATGTGAGGTTTAGCATGACAATTTCAAAACAATTTAATGAAATATTGTTTTTATTAGGTTAGATCACCCTTGGTTTGAAAACTTCCACTAGATTAGAACCACGGGTGGGATTCAAATTTCTTAACAACCGGTTCTGTGGGTGTGGCTTAATGGGTGGGTGTGGCTTGGTGATCACATGATTGGCTGGGCATGGTTTAGTGGTCATGTGACTGAGTAGATGTGGCCAATTCTAAGTCATTTGTGTGGGTGTTTCCTGTATGGGCCAGGAGGAAAGAGAGATCCAACCTCTGTGCGTGTGTGTGTTTGTGAGGGGGGGGAGGGGAGGGGGAGGGAGGGAGGTTAGTTTTTTAAAAAGCCCAGAGGAGGGAAAAAGATAAAGTTGTGCCAAAGAAATCCCAAGGTGGGGGCAAGGAAAGAGACAGAATCCCTACTCTGAAAAGGGAGTACCCTCCCAAGAAAACAAAGGAGTCAAAACTTTATTTACTCATACTTTTTTAAAAAATTAGTTTAACAGACATTAAAAAGCAATTTCAGTTTCACTTTCCCAGGTTCAAGTCTCTTTGCTTAACATATGTGATATGTTAACATATTTATACCCCTCTATGTTTTTAAGCATTAGGAATTCTCTATTTAACTAGATTTAAGAAAAGCACTTACATTAAGTTAGTGGCAATTTTCTACATCTCACAGGCAATTAATTAGTATGGATTCTCTCTCTCTCTTTCCCTCCCTCCCTCCCTCTCTCTTTCTCTCTCTGACTCTTGTCTCTCTCTTTCTCTTTCCCTGCCTCCCACCCCCCTCTCTCTTTGTCTATTGTTTCTCTTTCCCTCTCTTCCTCGCTCTCTCTCTCTGTGTCTCTCTGTCCATGGAGGGAAAGGGGTGAAGGAACCTCTGAACTGGTGCTGGGTGATGGAAATCTGATGTCCTGAAGACCAGATGGCTGGCAGGGAGGTGGAGCAATCCCGCAGTCTCCCCAAAAATAACCCTTGGCAGGTGTCAGAGGGGAGTCAAGGGCTTCTCATGAGGAAGAAGAGAGGAACACTGGGAGGAGATTTGATGGGCATCAGAGGGGCACAGAGGGGCAGTGAGGGCTTTTTGTGAGGAGGAAGAGAAGTGAACTGGGAGGAGATTTGATAGGGCATCAGTGGGAGCAGAAGGTTTCTCATGAAGAGGAAGAGAAGTGAGCTGGGGGAGATTTGTCAGGGCATCAGAGGGGTGGTGAAGGCTTCTCATAAGGAGGAAGAGAAGTGTGCTGGGAGGAGATTTGATGGGTGACATGGGTTTAGTTCAGTTTGCTGCCTCCACGCTCCAGGTGGCAGACAGCCAAGTGAGCAAGATGACGATCTGCCACCTGTCTCTAATCTGCCTGCCCACACCCAGCTCCTGCATCCTCAAACTTGCTTCTCCCTCGCCTTTCTCCTTGCCTCTCCTGGCCAATAGTGCTCATGAGTAAACTGTAGCTAGGAATCTCAAATACGGCCAAGAATGAATGTTTGTGTTGTAGCCACTGGCTGGAGCTACTAAACAAGCAGCCAAACTAAGTGCGTGAAGGACCCCATCTCATCACTGGGAGTCCAGGTGACTTGGTGATTGGCAAGTGGCTGGGCTCCTCGAGAGACAAGGAGTTTGCAGGATACTGATCTACCACTGGCTACAAGTTCACAAAGTTCATTCTCATCTGTACCTGAGATTCCTAGCTGCAACAGACAGCAAAGCTAGTCAGGGTTGACCTCGGCAACTTCTCTCTGCTGGAGTGCTTCCCAACTTACAGCTCCAAGCCCAAAGCAGCAGGATGCATGGGCTGCCTTGACGCAATCAGTTTTGGGCTTTTAACAGTCCGTGGAGGATACGCTCGAACTGGCACCGAGACCAGGACCCCAGAAGAGCTCAGATGAAGACTTTTTTATGGCTTTCTTTCTGCCTGGCAGAAGCAGAGATGGGAGAGAGGCCCGAGAGCATACAACACCCCAGCGCAGTGCTCTCTCAAGGGCTACCCACTTACCCCCTCCATCTCGCTAGTCCAACCAGTGATCTCCCTCATGCTTCCATCACAGGCCAGGCCGGCTTGGGAGGCTGTCAAGCATGGTGAAGAGCTCTGGTGCAGCAATCTCCCATGTGCTTCCCTCGCAGGCCAAGCCAACTTGGGAAGCGTTCAAGCACGGAGAAGAGCTCTGTTGCCACGATCTCCCGCATGCTTCCCTCGCAAGCCAGGCCCGCTTGGGAAGCAGTCAAGCATGGGGAAGAGCTCCAGTGCAGTGATCTCCTGCATGCTTCCCTCCCTCCCCATGCACTTCAGTCCACCCATGCTGGTATCAACCTCCACTGCCCAGCCGCTAGTCCGTGCAAAGCGGCAATGCAGTGGTGGCGCTAGGCAGTGTGGCAGCGGTTATAAGCCTCAATATGTGCCCCCCTTGCAGCCCCTTTGGCCAAGTGAGGGCTCCACCCCTGCCATCGGCCTTACCTTCTCAGGCCAGGTGAAGAAGAGTGGCCACATGGGAGGCAACTGGATGAATGAGTGAAGACAAGGTCCCCAGGCAGCGCGAAGTGAGTGAGTGGGAGGGGAGGGCCAATTAGTGGAGCGATTTGCCGGTTCTGTGAACTGCGCAGAATCATAACTGCAGGTTCTACTGAACTGGTCCGAACTGGTAGAATCCCACCCCTGACTAGAACTATAGAAGTCTGAAGTAAGGACATTCAATCAAACAGCTCAAATTACTAGAAAGAAAGAAAAAAGCAAACTTTGAGAACAGATTAGAGATCCTAATTAGGTGTCTGCCTTTCAACTGACATTATTCAAATAGATAAATAACAGATAATCAGAGTTGGAAGGGACCTTGTAGATTATCTAGTCCAACCCCCTGCCCAAGCGGGAGACCCTACACCATTTCTGACAAATGGCAGTCCAATCTCTTCTTGAAAGCCTCAAGTGATGAACTCCCACAACTTCCGAGGGCAAGCTGTTCCATTGGTTGATGGTTCTCACTGTCAGAAAGTTTCTCCTTATTTCCAGGTTAAATCTCTCCTTGTTCAGTTTCCATCCATTATTCCTTGTCTGGCCTACGGGTGCTTTAGAAAATAGCTTGACCCCTTCCTCTGTGTGGCAGTCCCTCAAATATTGGAAGACCACTATCATGTCTTCCCTGGTCCTTCTCTTAACTAGACTAGCCAAGCCCAGTTCCTGTAACCGTTCTTCATATGCCTTAGTCTCCAGTCCCCTAATCATCCTGGTTGCTCTTCTCTGTACTTTTTCTAGAGTCTCAACATCTTTTTTATAATATGGTGAACAAAAATGGATGCAGTACTCTAGGTATGGTCTTACTAAGGCTTTATAGAGTGGCATTAGTACTTCCCTTGATCTTGATTGTATCCCTCTGTTAATACAATTTAGGATTGCATTAGCTTTTTTGGCTACTGCTGCACACTGCTGGCTCATATTTAGCTGATTGTCCACTAAGACTCCAAGATCCCTCTCACAGTTACTGCTATTGAGCCTGGTTTCACCCAGTCTATATGTGTACTTTTGGTTTTTCTTGCCTAAGTGTAGGACTTTACTTTTCTCTACATTGAATTTCATTTTGTTAGATATGGCCCAGTGTTCTAGTCTGTCAAGATCCACCTGGATCTTGAGCCTATCTTCTTGAGTGTTAGCTATTCCTGCCAGCTTAGTATCATCTGCAAATTTGGTTAAGTTCCCCTTCTATTCCCTCATCTAAGTGGTTAATGACGATATTGAAGAGTTCTAGGCCTAAGACGGAATCTTGTGGCACCCCACTGCTTACTTCCCTCCATGTAGACTTAGACCTATTAAGGACTACTCATTGAATACGGTTTGCCAGCCAGTTGTGAGTCCATCTAGTGGTGGTGTTATCTATTCCACTTTTTTCTAGCTTACTAAGAAGTAGGTTGTGGTCTACTTTGTCGAATGCCTTGCTGAAATCTAAATATATTATGTCCACAGTATTTTGCTGGTCTACTAATTTAGTCACTGTGTTGAAAAATGAAATAAGATTGGTTTGGCATGATCTATTTTTAACAAACCCGTGCTGACTGCTAGTTATTACTTTACTTGTTTCTAGATGTTGGCAGATCTGGTTTTTTATTATTTTTTCCAGTATCTTCCTGGGTATTGATTTTAAGCTGATTGGTCTATAGTTTTCTGGGTCTGTTTTTTTTTTCCTTTTTTGAAGATGGGAACCACATCAGCTCTTTTCCAGTCCTCTGGTAGTTCCCCGGTGCTCCAGGATTTCTGAAAGATATGGTGCAGTGGTTCTGAGATGACCTCTGCCAGCTTCTTTAAAACTCTGGGATGTAATCCATCAGGCCCTGGTGATTTGTTTTCATCAAGATCCATCAGGCCCTGGTGATTTGTTTTCATCAAGATCAGACAGGTGTTCTCTTACTATTTTTTTGATTATTTTAACTTTTGTTTCTGGTCTGTTATGTTTTTGATGGGTTGAGCTATAGTTTCTTTCTGCATGAAGATGGATGCAAAGAGTTAAGCAGTTTTGCTTTCTCTCTGTTGCCTGTTACTTCCTTGCCATCTTCTCTCTTCAGTGGACCAACTTTTCCTTGATTTTTTTTCTTGTTATTTATATGTTGGAAAAAACTTTTTTTTATTTTCTTTGACTTTTGTTGCAAGTCTTTGTTCGTTCTGAGCCTTTGCTATCCTGACTTCGTCTTTGCAGATTCTGGCTATCTGCTGATAGTCTGCCTTAGTTGTATGTCCTTCTTTCCATTTTTTTGTACTTGTCCTTTTTTCTTTCAATTTGCCAGAGAGATCTTTGTACAGCCGTGCTGGTTCTTTCTTGGATTTCTTGTTTTTCTTTCTCAGTGGTATTGTGTTGGTCTGGGCTACTATGATCATACTTTTTAGAGTTTCCCAAGATTCTTGAGATGTTTTCCCCTTTAGGATTTTCATCCATGGAATCTTTCCCAAGTTCTCTCTGATTTATTGAAATCACCTCTTTTAAAATCCAAGACTCTGGTATCACTATGTTCTGTTGTTTGTGTTTGTGTTATGTTGAATTCTAGTATCACATGATCACTCTCACCCAGGGTTCCTACAGTTTCAACTCCCTCTATCACTTCTTCTCTGTTTGTAAGAATTAAGTCCAGTATGGCTGTCCTTCTAGTTTCACCCTCTATCTTTTGGACAACAAAGTTGTCAGCTAGGTTGGTTAGGAACTTATTTGATTTCTCACTTGGTGCAGAATTAGTTTTCCAATTGATATCAGGATAATTGAAGTCTCCCATTACTATTGTTGTGTGTTTCCTGCATATGTTTGTTAGTTGGCTAGCAAAAAGGACACCTATATTTTCTGATTGATTGGGTAACCTATAATATACACCTATGGCCATGTCATTCTTTTTTGCTTTTATATTGACCCATATGCATTCTAGGAGGTTTTCATCTTTGGTTTCATGCATTTCTGTAGCAACATAGTGGTCCTTTGCATATAATGCAACTCCACCTCCTCTTTTATGGGATCTGGTTTTTTTTTAATAGTTTGTATCTTCTACCAGTATGTTCCAGTCATGGGTTTCATCCGACCAAGTTTCTGTTATTCCAACTATATCATATTTACCTTAATGTATTCGTTGTTCGAGTTCACCCTGTTTGTTTTCCAGACTTTGTGCGTTTGTATATAGGCACTTGAGATCTTTATGTCTGACACTGTGTTTACTGTCTACATAACCTGTGTTATGCCTGCCTACCCCTACTTTCTTGCCACCTGTTTGATTAGTGCACATGGTATGGCACTCACTATTAAATGCTTGGTTTTGGTTGGCATCAATGTTTATAATATTACCTGCACAAACATCTATTTTGCATGCACTGGTATCCTTATTAGTTTTAGGTTGCTGGGGACAGAAATGTTCTAAATCCATTAATTCTCTGTCCCCGCTGTTCAGTTTAAATGTTTATCTAGGAAATCTGTGAATTTAATGCCAAGTAACTCAGTCCCTTTCTTTGATGGATGCAAACCATCTCTTTTGTACAGTTTTTCATTGGACCAACTGCAGATATCATGATTAATAAAACCAAAGCCTTCCCTTTTACACCACTCCTTTAGCCACACATTAAACTCTGCTACACTCTGCCCTTTCCTTTTTTTGTTCCTTGTATATTAGTAGAACGTCTGAAAAGATAAGCCTACAGCCCATATTACTAAGTTCATACCGCAAGCTCTGGAAGTCTTTCTGAACAGAAAGTACATCTTTCTGGGATAGATCATTTGTACCAAGATGTATAATAGCATCAACATCACAGTCCTTGCTGGAATTCTTGAATACCTTAAGAATACGCTTCTTGTCTCTGCTGGCAGTAGCATCCAGTAGACACCTGAACTCTTTCAAAACCTCAGTATCCTTTCCTAAATTTACATCCCTTACAATTGAGTCCCCAACCAGAAGGTGGCTTCTCTTTTTGGATGTCTTGCTCTTCTTGTATGACTGGTGCGTAATACCTGATTCACACTTTCTCCTTTCCAAAGTAAGTAAATGAAAAGAGATGTATGGAAACTTAGGCCAGTCTTTGAGGATATACATACTGTTTGGTAGACATTGAATAAAACAAGGAGAAAACAAACCCACAGGTCACTTCTACCCTTTCAATAGGATTTTTTGGGGTTTTTCTTTATTTTCTATTAAATTAAATAAAACAAAATAATAAGAAATAAAACTAGGTTGCAAATTTGACTGTTGGATAATTGAAAATCTAATTCTAGTTGTTTTGCCTCTCCTATTTATTGAAAGCAACTCTTTTGAACCCAGACACTTTGGCTGTTCAGAGTTGGCATTACAAAACCATTAAGCTCTGGGAAAACACAGTTAAAGGATTTCATATTCAGTGAAATAATCTGCCTTCCCGCATTAGTTAGACCCCGAGTGCATTTTTTTTCACTCAGTTCCACGAATAAATCAGTTGCATAGAAAGAAACATTGAGAAATGGCAATGGAATAATTCAGGAGTTTTATTTTCCCAGAAGTCCTCTGCATGCAATATTGCAGTAAAAGCGGGCCATACAAATCAAATTAAGGGATTCTACTTACAAAAGCAGAGGAAATAAACATATCAAGGGGAAGAAAAATTTTATTAGCGTTTTAGATTGGATTGTACGGTCTTAGATAGCTGTTAAGGCTCATGTTAATGTGTTTAATAATTTGATATTTTGCATCTCTGAATTAAGTGAATGTGTTTAGCGCTATTTAGACAACACACGTGGGAATTGTGTACTAGTTTCTCCCTTTCTACTATTATTCTCATCTTTTTTTTCTCTGTAAGAGATGTAGGGAATATGACAAGCTACTCTATTTGCATAGATTCACGAACTGTTACGGATTCTATTTTTCCAAAGTTCTATGAGGAAAGCATAGGATGAAACTAATAAGCCCTGTGACTTACCAAACCAACATCCAATATCAGGAATCAAGGGTAAATGGATGGGGTTTTTCTTGTTGATATTACAATATATGTTTCATTACTTTTGTACTGTCATGGTTGGCAGTAGATACCTTATGCCATCCCCCTCCTGAAATTCCCTCTGCTATTTTTCCCATCAGTTTTCCTTCAGTGTGATGAGGTAGCCAAAGTTGTCTGAGTATGCCAACTTATATTGTGCAAAGATATATGATGCTGTTAAATTTAAGGGATGTGGGGTGGGGGAGAGAAATCTATGGCAGAAATCTCCTTGATGTTAAAGTTGTGGTGATAAACATGTTACATTATTTAGGGACATAATTAAGGAATTCATCCTACTTTACCCAGAAATTGGAGAATTTTGAAAGCCATTGATAGCCAATAATAGTTCTACACTGCCAAAAATGATTCTGTGGATGGAGAAGGTTCTTCATTATCTAAGATGCCTAGAATGGGATGAAAATAAGGATTACAGTGAATTTAACATGCTTGTCCTTATTTTTTGTTACACAATTTATATATAATTTATTCAGTTTAATACGACTTCTCTTTTAAATGAAACCTGAAGAACCCACATTGCTGCATATGCCACTTTGAGATCTTAGAGATAAAAATGGGATATAAAGAGACGACAATAAAACCACAATGTGCAAAAATTCCTCCAGTTCCCATATTGGTGGCAGCATTTTTTTTCAAGCTTTTCAATATCTACAGAATACTTTATTTGCAGAAAATGCAGACAGATAATTATTTAGAACATAACATATAGCAAAATGAGGTTGGAATAGCTTGCTATTTCCAATAGCTGGAGCAGTTTGTAGTGCTGAAAGCTGTGAAATGTGCTCATGGCAACAGATTGTAAAGTGTCCACAAGTTGAAGGTTGGCAGAACAGTATTTTCATTTACACAAGAATTTAAAAAAAATATAATTTAGCATTCATCTAGTAGTGAAGCATATCAGTATGGAGTTATCTAAATCCTGTTGTCAGAGCTTAATAAATACAGTCAATAAGCCACTCATGTCTGAGAGCCCTCCATGTGCAAGCAGACTGTGGATGGTTATAAGATGACACTCAAACAGATTACATTTTTCTGTTTAAGCTATCCATGATATAATTTAAATCCTAACCACTGTGCACATTTGCATACATTTTCTATTCTTCTGTCTTGTTTGGTCACTCATTCATTCACTTTGTATGACTACCAATTCAACATGCAACACAAGAAGGTCAACAAAAGTTAAAGCAACAAGAAAAACATTGAGAAAACTATGACATAGCACACTTGAGGCAGCACAAGTGTGCATGATCAATAAACAAGCCAGTTTTTAATATTTTAAAGTAGAAGTAGAGAATAAGTTCTGCTTTCAAACTTACAAGATTCTATTATGTAACCTTACAATAAAAGTAGTATTATTACTCATATTAATGCTTCTTTTCTGGACTATCTCAAACAGCAAGTCTTAAAAAGTATATCTATCCCCTCCTACCCTTTACAGTCCAAAAAATTAGAGAGGGTCAAGGTTAACTCAGCCTTCCAGCCTTTTAAGGTCAGTAAAATGAGGACCCAAATTGTTGGGGGCAATATGCTAACTCTGTAAACTGTTTAGAGAATGATGTAAGATAGTATATAAGTTTAAGTGTTATTGCTATTTTCAATAACAGCCTTTCCTTTTTTCCTTCTCACCTTCCTTCCCTCCTTCCCTCTTTGTCCATTTCTAGTTCTTTAACTTGGATATGCATTATAAGACTTAAACTCTGAATGACTCAGTGACTCTCATTTCTCCCCTTCTGATGAAACTACTGAATTAAAAGCAAGAAGATTAATACTTGCCTCTTTCTGAGTAAACCATGAAAAAGAGAGATTTATCGGGATTAAAGTAGTTGATTGCAGCAATACCAAATAGATTCTTCCATGATTTCTAGGTGCAATAGAGTTGTGGATGAAACTTTTAAAGGCTCCTTGTAGAAGCCAGAACATCCAATCCTCCATATTCCATATGTGTATGTGTATATGCTGATTACAAATCCATTCATACTGTCCTAAGGTTGCTTACATGCAGACTACATACGGTACTCTCTTCATTCATACATAGTGCTCTCTAGTAAGTGTGCATATAATTGCAATTTGAAAATTATTTTAAAACTGAGAAACAAAAAAGATAATCAAAGGTTTTCATTGCACTTAAGCCTGAGGCTATGAAAAGTGCTCACTTTTTACCTGATACTTATTAATTACTTTAATCTGCATTATTTGATTCATTAGGTACCATCAAGTCATTTCTATAGATCTATAGATTTTTTTTCCATGTCAATCTGTCCCTAACCTGCTCTTTCAATGGTGCACTCTTCCTCACTCTGAGTCCATCTTGTCTGCTGGTGTCCTCTTCTCTCTTTCCTTCTGCTTTCCCAACTTTAGAGAGGGAGATGAGTCTTCATACAAAGTGTTCAAAGAAGAATAAACTGAGCCTAGTCATTTGTGCCTCAGGTGAGATATCTGGACTGATTTGTTTGATTTGTTTGTTTGTTGGCTGTCCACAGTATTATCACAGCAGTTGTCTCCAACACCAATATTCAAAAGCGCAAATATCCTGTTGTTCACAGTCTAACTTTTGCTTTCCTAGAGTATCATGCAATACCGTAACTTGTGCTACTCTGATCTTTATAGGTATAGAGACATTTGAATATATTTTCCAAGACCTTCAAGCCTGCTCTAACAAATGCTAGTCTGTGGCATGTTTTTGTTGACTGCTTGTTTCTTTCTTTATACATTTTTATCCCATCTTTATTATTTTAGTAAATAACTCAAGGCAGCAAACATACTTAATACTCCTTCCTTCTCCTATTTTCCCTGGAATCAGGGAACAATGCCTGTGAGATGGAAGCTATGGACTAGTTTAATATTTTCATCAGTAATTCTAACACTGCTTGTTTTTACCTGTCATTAGTTTGGTCTTTTTTATGTTTAATGTTAATTCCAATGTGCTTTTTCACATTGCTCCATAACTTTTATAACTACACATGCTTTGCATTTTCAGCTGTCAGTATAAGGCAAGTTATTGATGTTTCTACCCCCAATTCAGCTTTCCTTAATTTATATTCAGCATATCACCATTATACCTGCGTCTGATACCAATCAAAGGCAATTTAACTAAATCAGCCTGTTAGTTTGTCACTTTTGTACATCAACAGATCAAAGTCTATCAGTAGATATAGCAACCGCACCACTTATTAAATCATTCCTTATTTAAAATGAACTGAGAAATATTCAAATTGTTATGCCTTTTTTAAACAGTTCTCTGTGTGAAAATAAAATAATTCATTAATGAGAAGATTACTTCATTCTTTCTAAATAGCTGTAACAGACCCAATATACTTAAAAGAACCCCACAGGTTATACTAATAAATGGTAATTTTTCTACCAGGATTTCTCCTATTGGACCAAGATGGTATGAAAATAAAATTCATTCTCTTTCAGGGCTGACTATTCTCATTTATTATTCAATTTCATTTAATTCATCAACTCTGTTACAAAGCTGAAGAGCTAGACCTGTCCGAAGACATTTTTGTGGTCAAGTGGCCCGCATGACTAAATTCCAAAGGTTCATGCAACACTGTTACCTTCCCACCAATGTGGTCCCTATTTTTCTACTTGCATTTTTACATGCTTTCGAACTGCTAGGTTCGCAGAAACTGGGACAAGTAACAGAAGCTCACTTTGTTCGTGGTGCCACAGATTCAAACCACCGACCTGCCAACCTTTCTGATCGACAAGATCAGTGTTTTAGCCACAGAACCCTCCCCTTTCACTCTCACTCACTCACTCACTCACTCACTCACTCACTCACTCACTCACTCACTCACTCTTTCTATCTATCTATCTATCTATCTATCTATCTATCTATCTATCTATCTATCTATCTATCTATCTATCTCTATATCTATATAGATATATAGTCTCTGCAACTGACATATTTTATCAATTTTTATGTGCAACTTTCTTTAATATATGCTTAATTAATGCAACAGTCAAACATACTTTTGTTTTATTTTTTTTTCCTGCAATTGCCAATTTTGATTAATGTTTTGCAGACAAAAGCTATGTATGAATTCTACTGAAGATGGATAAGCATCAATGTAGCTATTCCATTACTATTATCCATGTTATCCATTGGAATCCATTAGAGTTGGTGGTATTTCAGAACAAACAAAATCCATCTTTCTTTATACCTCTGGAGGGAATTTGCAAACACATTTATTGGAGTATGGAGGATGTGCAAATAAGCAACTTAGATGTTGCTGAAAAATATTTATTTCAGATGAATTTTCCTCTCATACTGAGCATTCTCTAGGCAATTTTTATTCCAGAGACTAATGGTATCAGCTGCCAGCTAGTAACATACCCTTATATTTTGTTCTAATTCATGTTGCATCTCAAAATATTGTGGAATATAAAAATAGGTAAAGACACCCTCAAATTTAGCTGATACTCATTAGATACATACATGCAATTTTATTCCATAATTTTATTATGGTAATATCTTTTTGAATTTTTTTCTTTAAATGTTTCAATTCATGCAACATAATCCTGCTTATGTTGTATTTTCGCTCTCTCTCAGTCTCTCTCTCTCTCCCTCTCTCCCTCCCTCCCTCCCTCCCTGTTTCTCTCTGTGTGTATGTCTCCCTCCTTCCCTCATTCTGTCTCTATCTCTGTCTGTCTGTCTGTCTGTCTCCCCTCTCTCTCTTCCTGAAAATGGGTTCCAACCCTAACCCTACTACATACTTTTGTAGAGAATGTCTTCCACTCTCTACTTCGGTTTTTCTTCATTCTGATTACAATTCTCTGCATATCTGGAGAACACATTCTTATGGGAATATGTTACTTTATCTTAATGGTCTTCAAATAACATACACACACACACACACACACACACACACCAGCTAATTAATAAAATCCAGAATTCCTGATGGTTTCTGAGTAAATCTCCAAATGGGAAGAAGGTGTTCTAAGAACTGGTTTTTTTTCTCATTTCTACTATAAATTTTTAAAATCAAAATGCACGATCAAGGGTTGCTCAAAAACACACTGAATTTTATTCTGTTTAATTAATATTTCTGGCCTTGCATCTTGTTTATGCAAATGGTGGAGACTGACCTGATTTTTATAGTTTGATTAACTTAGTAGCATAATAAATGGTTAATTTTTTTTTCTCTAATGCTGCTACTTTTTTAAAAAAAAATGGGATAAATTGTTTTTGTCTGAGTTGCTATGGCTAAACTATAAGCAGAGACCTTTGTGCTTGTTTTTGAATAATCATTTTGAGTTTTTGTCACCCCCTCTTCCTTTAGGTAAGCCATGCTACTGAATATGTTGCCATCCACATTTGTTTTCAAGCCTGATTTAAAATTCTTTGATTTTTCTCTAAGTACCTGGATTACTAATGTTGATTTGAAATTCTATGTCAGCATATATCCCTTCCAGAAATGCATATGATTATTAACAGTATCACATACACTGAGACATTCAATCAATCAATTGGTATACAGCTGGAAGGGACCTTGGAGGTCTTCATACCAGCATGAATGGTATGTCTATTTGTTGTTCAGTTGCTAAGTTGTGTCTGATCCCTCATGGATCAGAGTAAACCATATCCTGCTATCCTCCACCAAAATTTGCCAAAAGTTTGCCAAAATTCGTGTTCATTGTGTCAATTATTGTCATGCCCAGTCGGAATCTGATTCTGAGGGGGAGGCCGAACAGCTTACAGGTTGTGGGGGAGTGGCTCCATTGGCTTTGGAAGAAACTGGGGAAGGCAAAAGTCCAGCTGGGCATAGCAGGGGAGAGGGAGAGCAAGGCAGAGAGAATTCAGAGGAAGATCCAGGCCCACCCCCTCTTTGTCCTAGGGCACACAGGGAGGAATGGAGAAGGGAGCAATATGAGTTGCATGGCTTACGGGGGAGGAAAGGGCCCTGATTCCTGTCTTTAGCTGCAGCTGGGAAAATAGTGTTTAAAAAGGGAGGTTGTGCACAGCAACTTGTGGGAAGCAAGCCATGAATTATCTTTTATTGTCAAGGCTTATTTGGATTCCTGGCGTCTTCCCAACTATGTGTGTTTTGTTGGCCTTTGAAGTCTGCAATTCCTTATCCTGCCCTGTCCAGTTAATTACTACAGCATGGTTTGTGTGGATTTTTATTTACAGTTTATATGTACTTTATTTTTGGACTGAATTTCTTCCACTTAAAGACTGTTCTTGGGAGAGTTTTTCTCCAGCCGAAAGTAACTGGAGATTGGGGGCAAAGTTGGAGATATTAAAGGGACTTTCCTTACTTATGTGACTGTGTTGCCTTTGTGCCATGCCCTGGGTCATCACAATTATACTATCTAACCATCTTATCATCTGCCATGCCCTTTTCCTTTTGTTTTCACTCTTTCCCAACATCAGGGTCTTTTCCAATCAGTCCTCCCTTCTCATTTGATGGCCAAAGGATTTCAGCTTCAGTTTCAGTATCTCTCCTTCTAAAAACAGTCAGGGTTGATTTCCTTTAGGATTGACAGATTTGATCTCCTTGTGGTCCAAGAGACATTCAATATTTCAAAACAAAGATGAGGATCAGTATTTTGCTTGTATGTGACTTTCCAGCTCCAAATCTAGCTTGCTATTCTATCTCCCTTGGGAGATTAGAACATTATTCAATGTTCTAATCATGGCACAAGATTTCTTGCTTTTGTAGATTGCATCTGTCCTTTCAATATAATTCTGTTCTACTTTATATTTTAAACAGCATAGGTGCAAATTCTTCTTTTATGGACATCTTTTCTACAAAGATAATAATACATATTTATTATAGATGTAAATATAATTATTCCACATGGTAGACATGTGAAGTATAACATCACAACTGCTTATTATACATGCCTCGGTAGCACATTTCAGGGTTTTGACAAAGTTTTCCTACGGTTTTATATCTCTTTTGTTACTCAAATGAGTGGGTTACTGCTTGTTAGGTTTATCTTTTTTAAACTGACTTGTTATTAAAAAGGTTTCTTTTTTTGTGTAATTATAGGAAAACCTGAACATGTTAATGGTGAAACTAGGGTTAAGACCATGTTGGTGCTTTGTGATGAAATATTTACTGCTAACAAAATCCAGACTGTACTCTTCTTGTCATCAATTAATGTTTAAGAAATTAATTATTAGTTCTCAGACTAAAATATGTTTTAGGTTATGGTTTTTTAAACCTCCAGTGGTGGGTTCCTATAGTCTATTATAGGTAAGAGACTGCCCTATCCATTCACTTTGGTGGTGCACAACAAAGCATCTAGAAAGATGATAGAGAAGGTATTACATAGTGTACTTGCAATGTTAATTTTAATTGGAAAACAATTCAGTTACTAGAATTCTTGTAATCCCATCCTTATCTTCTCAACAAATCTTGCTAAAGAAATTTGGTGACAAACATGGTTAGAAAATACTTTTGGTTCAGGCAGATTCAGGACAAAACCTGGGGACTTGGGATCATGTAGCTCAGGATTTATTTGGATCCCCTATGCCCAGGTTTCCACCAACTCACCAAATATGGTGTCTTCATTTGTCACTCTGACAATAATTATCCCCATTTATCATTTTGGCTACTGAAATTGCCAATGATAATTTGTCTCTTATTTTCCTCTGGTACTGCTAAAGCAAAGCACCTATTTTTAATAGTTTGTAAAATGATACAATAAAAGACCCCATCTATTTTTATCTTTAAAAATCTTGATTTCATTATTAGCTCTTATAGTGTATATAGTTGAGATGGATAATCTAACAGAGTCTGAAAAAGCAGAAGACGAGAAAGACCCTTGTAAAAAAGACATCTCGGCTCCGGGGAGGATGGAAAGCACGAGAAAGAGAATCAGAGCAACTCTGCCTTAATTACACTAGATATAAGCTGAGTAGAGAATTGCTGTGACAGGCTTTCAAGATTAATGTCAAGGTCTATGAGGCTGGCAAACTCAGGAGACAAGACTCTCTTGGATTTCTGGAAAGATCTTTATTGCTTATATGGTAATGTAACATATTCTTGAAAGCCTGTTTGAGCAATTCTTTTCCTCTTTTCCCCGCCCTCAACTTATATGTTTTACAATGTCCCTTTTTAACCTCTGAATTCTTAGTTTGATAGATATCCCATCACAACAGCTCCAATGTCACAGTAAGGGCACTGTCACATATTTATGTAGTCCTTCTAGTTTCATATTTCCAATTGTAATTTGATTATCAGGTGAACTTTTGAATCCTTCTTGTAAAATTAGTTCTTGACAGTTTTCTTTTCTGCATATTTCCAAAGTAAGGTCTTTGGACAGTCGAGAAGCCTCCAAAGTAGACATTAATCATTTCTAGAGTGCTCCCATAGAGGCTAACCCATTTTTGCAGTCTCTAGCCACTTTTAAATGCTGTATTTTGATTAATTTGCTGAAATATTAACAAGATTAGTAGGTTTGATTTCAGTACAAGAAACTTGGTTAACAGCGGGAGATGAACAGATTTTGATATCTGATTTTAATTCCTGGGTTACACAGGCATGCAAATTACAAGAAAACAGGCAATAGGAAGATTGGCCATATTGATCAGGGTAAAATGAAATTCATAATAGATCAATTACCCAAGCTGTGCTTTGAAGAGTGGGTGCTTAATATGCACATATGGGCTGTCCAACATTCAAATGCCCTCTTCACTATTCAGATTCTCCATTCAGTTCTTGGTCCAATCAGTTCTGAAGACCAACAAAGGCTCTTGGTCACAGCTGCCAATAGTGATATTAAATGTGTTAAGTCTTTGAAGTGGTTGGCTCAACGTAAATCAGTCTCCCAGAAATAATTTTTAAACATCTTATATGCCTCAACATCATAGGTTTTTTAGAGCACATTTTGAAAAACTAGATTCTAAGCTCAGATATGGGAGGTTCCATGGAGTTCCATTTCAAGAAAGATTGTATACCTGTAGGGCATCACTGCATATATCTTGTTTGTTTGCAAACTGTAGTCTGCAGAATGGACCATTTATTTAGTGGCATTTAATAAAACAAAAAAATATTGGGATACTCAGTAGAAACAGTCTTCTTGCAAGGAACCTGCAAATCACTAGAGTACCTAGAACAGATTGACTTAATTGTAGTGTTGATGACTTATTATGGATATGTTTATGTTTTGTTTGTATTAGTATTTTTGGAGTCAGGCAACTAATCAATAAAGTTTTGTCTTGTTGCAATTTAGTACTCAGTTGCCAAAATAGAGAGACAGACAAGCTCCTGACTCCCAACATTGGTTTCTGGATACTCTTATTGTAATCCCTTGGATTCACATGACAGTTGCAGATTCTCATTGATGTTCTGTGGATTATCCTAATTCCCATGTATACATTTTGTCTAGTTATGATCTACAGATCTCTAAATTTAAAAGCAACACTTTAAAGTAAAAAAAATAGGGCATTATTCTTAAAACTTGATTACATTCTTATATGTTGCTATTGATAAATATGGTTTGCCTAAAATATGGGGCAGTATTGTAGCTCTTATCCAAATCTGTAATATGATTAACAACAAACTAAACCAAATTTGTTAAATTATTTATTGTAGTATTACTCTAAACTGAAGCATGGGTATCATACAATTAGCTTCATTGTGGAATTGGAAAGACAAAACAGGATGATTACTTACATTTGAGTCATTGCAGTCCTAATTTCCATTAATCCTTGGATATGATACAAAGTGAGTTTTCTAGGGGAGGCTATGTAGCATTTCACCCCCTGAAAATTCTGTTGGAATTTGCATGATGCTATTGTTCCAGTTTTCTTTTGAACTTAGTCACCTGGTCATATGGAGGAAAATTTTGAATAAAGATGTTAGATTTGACCTTCCTGCAGCCAACACAGAGAACAAATTGGAAAATGAAAAGTTAAAAATTCAGTATCATGGAACACTTACCAAAAGGAGCAAAAACCAGCAGGAGAAAAATCACAATATGCAGAATGTTGGTGCAGATAGAACATATACAGAGAGAATGCTTTCACAGCGAAAAAATATTTAATTCCATATATGGTTGTCCAATGCAATTATTATTCATGTTTGTGATTATTTCTAATATTTTTATATCTGTCATATTTATGTACTATATATTGTATGAATAAAGAAAAAAGGGATGTGAATGAAATATGAGATGTACATGAAAAGAGATATATATGCTATAGAAGCAAATATGAATACAAAGGAATACAAGGAAGGAATACAAATAACTAAGTTCAGCTGATAGGAATTATTACTATTAAGGAACCATGAAGGCTAAAAATAAGGATAAGATGGGATTGGCAAGGATTTAAAAAATATAATAAGTGATTTTGGGGATAAGTCTAACATAAATAAAAATAAATTAGGTAACTGATCCTTTATGCAGAGAACATAGGAAGTAGTAGATTTTTGTTCCAGGGGATTGGAATAAATGAGTTATAATATCCTTTCCAATATGTGTATTCTGTAATTTTGTGATTCTTTTACATCTTCCCTATGAATTTAATGTGCAACTGCTGACAAGATTATTGTATAATGAATGTCAAAATATTAATATATGTACACATATATACAGTATCAATGAAAAAGTCACTGAAATTCTCTTCCTCTTTGAAAGAAGTTTCAAAACATTTTTCATTTTATCAAATTGACTAAACAAAGCTAGAAACATGCAAGACAGGTTTTGTACACAGCATTATATGAAAGGATGCAGATTAACAATAGCTTCTTCTTCATCAAAGCATTCTAGATAGCCCTCAGACAGTTGAATCAAACAGAATCCTAATAAATGCATCTAAAGCCAGTCTTTTTTTAAGCTATAGACCTCAATAGGTACCAAAGCACCTATGTTCCATCACCTGACATTGCCCTTATATAGATGTTCAGGGTTTGATTGATAGAAGAAAAAGAGGGAGTTGAGATATCATAAACAATGAGTGCCAGGGCTGGTGACTGGCCTCCAAACTTATCTATAATTGAACACAGTCTCTTGTTTTTAGAGTGAAAAGTTGCATTAGATACTAGGAATATGAGCAATAACTAAATAGTATTTCTCATATGTAGAAAATACGAATGTACACAACATAAATGAGGTGGCTGAAAATCCAGAGTCCAACATATCTAACAAAGATAAAGTGCACCAGATCTAATTATTTTAAAACATCCAAAGCATGCCAATAGACTTAGAACATGTTTATACTCCACCCTTAAGCTGTTCCAGAGCTCACACTGGCTTTACTTAAACCAAGTTTTTTAGAAAACCGCAATCCTGCATTGAGTTGTGTTGTAGAGCGACGGAAATACTCAGGCAGAGACCAGGGCAAGGCTTCAGCTTAACACTTTATTTTAGAAGAATAAAGGGTTACTGCTACTGCCGCGCTAACATGGCAGCCAGCTGGAGCGGTAACAGCTGATGCCATTTGACAGCCGCCTTTTATAGCTGGCTGTCAAACGGCTCCAGCCAATGGGAGAGGTCCGTGCTTCCCGCTCCAAGCACGGACCTGAGTGAAGACTCAGTCAATACACAACACTCCTCCCTCCCAGTGAGGAGCATGCGTAGTCCTTCAGGTACGTTGGACGCTTGCGTACTCGTCCGGATCTTCTCGGCTCAGTCAAAAATGGTGCCGGGTTGCTGTCTTGTGCCATCTGCATGTCTTCTGACGACTGTGGGGCTGCTGGACTGTCTGGAGCCGGGTCAGCACCTTGGTCAGCTTCTCCATCAGGTAGGCTGTCGTTCCTGGTGGGCTGGAAACTGGTTTCATCGGATGGTGTGGTTGCTTCTGTATGGGGCCCGTCTAGATGACCTCTGGGTGCCGTGCTCCAACGCTTCCTCAGGTGGTCTACGTGGCGCCGCCAGGTCCGTCCATCAGGTAACTGGACTCTATAAGACTTAGGACCAGTTACTGCTATCACACGCCCTGGTAACCATAGTGGTTGCCCAGCAAAATTCCTGACAAACACTTTGTCATTTACCAGGAACCCTCTGCCTTGGCTGTTTGACCCAAGGGGAAGCAATGGGGCATAATTTGGGTGCAGCCTGTCCAGAGTGGTCCTCAGCCGGCGTCCCATTAATACTTCGGCTGGTGACCTATTTGTGGAGGCACAGGGTGTAGTATGTTGGCTCAACAGGTATTGGGCCAGCTTGGCATGCCAGTTTATGGGACCCAATCTCTGTAGCACCTCCTTGGCAGATCTGATGCCCTCTCAGCCAGCCCATTGCTGGCAGGATGAAAAGGGGCTACTAATATGTGTCTGATGCCCAAACTTGCTAGAAACATCTCAAACTCACAGGAGGTGAATTGGGGGCTATTGTCGGATACAATGGAATCAGGAAGGCCATGTGTGGCGAACATCCTAGTCAGTGCCTTGCTGACTGCTTCCGTAGTGGTGGAGTGCATTAAGGTCAATTCCACCCATTTTGAATATGAGTCTACTACCACCAGGAAAGTGCGCCCATGGAAGGGGCCTGCCAAGTCTATGTGTATTCTGGACCAGGGGTTGCCTGCTTCCTCCCAGGTCCTAGGGGTGGCTGCTGGTGGTAATGCCCTGGTGGCCTGGCATGCCTGGCAAGAATTTACCCAGTTAGAGATTTGGGCATCCATGCCTGGCCACCATACGTAGCTGCCGGCGAGGGCCTTCATTCGCACAATTCCTGGGTGACCCTCATGCAGCACCTTCACTATTGAGGTTTGCAATTTGTGGGGAATGACTACTCTGGTTCCCCATAGTAAACAGCCTTGCAAAGAGGAAAGTTCCTGTTGGCGTAGTTTGTAGGGTAGGAAATCTGAAGGATAAGGGGCCGTAGGCCACCCCCTCCCTACCCAGTCCAGGACTTGGGATATTACCTGGTCCTTGGCCGAATGGGCAGCGATGTCAGCAGCGGTGACTGGTAGCTTGAGTTCGTCGATGAGAAAGACTGTGGTTGCTGGTGCTGGGTCCTTGACTGGCACTGGCAGGGGGCAGCGGCTGAGTGCATCAGCATGGCAAAGGCTTTTTCCGGATCGATGGATTAGAGTGTAGGAATACGCAGTCAGAAAAAACGTCCATCTGGTCATCCTTGGGGACAAAATCTGGGGAGTTTGTTTAGTGCCGGATAAAATACCTAACAGTGGCTTGTGGTCAGTTATGAGTTCGAAATGATGCCCGTAGAGAAATTCATGGAACTTCTTCACTGAAGCCACTGCAGCCAAGGCCTCCTTGTCAATCTGGCTATAGTTGCGTTCAGTGGAAGATAGTGTCCTGGAAAAGAAAGCTATAGGTGCTTCTGCACCATTAGGCAGTCTGTGGTTCAGAACGGCCCCAATTCCGAAAGGAGAAGCATCGGCTGCTAGAATGAGTGGTAAGTCTTTATTGAATTGGATTAAGACGGCCTTTGACGTTAACAATGACTTGACTCCTTGGAAAGCAATAGTCTCCCTTGGTCCCCAGTGCCATGGTGAGTTCTTGTCTAAAAGCCTATGAAGGGGCTCGGCAACAGAAGCTTTATGGGCAGGAACGAAGCATAGAAATTCAAGAGGCCCAGGAAAGCTTGGAGCTCAGTTTTGTTAGTAGGAGTAGGCACATCATGAATGGCCTTGACCTTTGACTCAGTTGGGTGAATACCTTTGGCATCAATCTTGTAACCTAAGAATTCCACTTGTGGAGTGGCTATGGTGCATTTCTCCCTTTTTAGTTTGAGACCAGATTGTCTAAAACGGTCAAGTACACTTCTGACCCTTTGTAGTAATTGTTGTTGATTGGTAGCAGATACCAGAATATCATCAAAGTAAGGCACGACGCCCGGCAACCCTTGCAGAATTCTTTCCATAAGGGACTGGAAAATTCCAGGGACCACACTAACTCCGAATTGTAGGCGTGTGCATTTGAAAGCCCCTCTGTGGGTTACTATTGTTTGCAGTTCAGCAGTTTCATCATCAACAGGAAACTGTTGATACGCCTGGGACATGTCCAACTTTGCAAAAATGGAACCAGGCTCAAGGGAATGGAGTAGATGTTGTACCACAGGGACTGGGTACGCGCTGACTTGTAAATATTTGTTTATCGAAGATTTGTAATCAGAGCAGATTCTCAAATTTCCGTCCTTTTTTAACGGTATCACTATAGGGGTTTCCCATTTTGAGAAGTCTGTAGGTTTCAGTATGCCCTGCTTAATTAATTTGTCAAGTTCCTTGTCAAGTTTAGGACAAATTGCAAAAGGAACTCTGCGGGGCTTCAAACGTATTGGTACTGCCTGGGAGTCTACCCTGAAGGATATTGGGGTTCCCACGTAGCAGCCTAGGCCCTCGCTGAATACATCTGCATAGTCCCTGAACAGGGATTCAACTTCTGAACTTGCAATGGTGTGGATTCCCCCTATGTGGAGGCCCAGGGCCGGGAACCAATCTAGTCCCAATAGGCTTGGGAGAACGCCATCCACTATCACTAGAGGCAAGTGACCCTTAAACCCTTGAAATTGGACTAGGAACTTGCCTTTTTCGATGACAGGGATGGTTCTGCCTTGGTAGTCCCGAAGCGTTAGATTGCAGGCTGGAATCTTCTGTCTTGATATCCTGGGGAGTAGCTTCTTTAAGGTGTCCCACGAGATGATGGATAATGCAGAGCCGGTGTCAACCTCCATTCTGCAGGGTCTACCTTCTATAGAAACAGTGACACTAATTTTGTTAGATTCGTTTTTTTGTATCTTAGACTGGTAGCATGTGAAACAGTCCTCAATTTGTCTTGGATATTGAATGAGTTTCTGGGGCCTTTGTGGCTGATTGAAGGTTTTCCCTGCCTGACATATTTTGGTCAAATGGCCCTTCTTTTGACACCTTAAACATATGGCATTCCTGAATCTGCGGGATGCCCTGAGATGGTTGCCCCCACAGCTTAAGCATGTAGTTTGTAAACGTGGGGTTTGGCCGATACCTTGCCTGAACTCTTTTTGATTAGCGTTGGGCTGTTTGAGGCGGTTTATCTCAGTAGCCTCTTCTGAACCATTCTCTGTGGAGGCTTCCTCAAAATATACTGTTGGATTTTCTAGTCTGCTGGGGTTTCCCTGTATTTCAGCTGCTGAGAATGCTGATAGTTCAGCAGCCTGGGATTCCTCTATGGCTTGCTTTAAGGTTAGATCCCCTTTGGCTAATAAACGTCTTTGTAATTTGGGATCTCTAACGCCACATACCAGCTGATCTAACAGCATATCGTCGAGGTAATCTCTGAACCCGCAATGTAAGGCAGCTGTTCTCAGTGCTGCCATATAGTCACTAATTGTTTTCCCCTCTGACTGAATGCGCCTTCTGAAAGCATGGCGCCTAGCAATTCTGGAAGGCTTAGGGAGTAATGATTTGAGAGAATTTCTTGCAGTTCCTCCCAGGGAATAGTCTTAATAGATCGTGGGGCCAGTAATGCTGTTGCGGTGTCAAAAACCGTGGCTCCGCAAAAGCTTAGGAAGTAAGATTTTTTCCTATGCTCAGAAATTTCTGACAGGTCTATAGCGTCTAAAAAACAGTCAAACCAGTTCCTGTATGACTCCCATGTCTCTGCCGTCGGTCTGAAAGGCGGAAATGCAGGATTCGAAGTCATCTCTCTGTCAGCTGTGTTGCTTTTCTTCAGGCTGGTTAGAGACGGCGCTTCGCAAACAGTGACAGCAACTCTGTAGCGATTTCAGCTCTCGGCTAGTGATTTCGCTCTTTTCTCTCTTCCTTGCCTGGCTTGCCTTTATTTAGTATCCCGTCCTCGTCGCCAGTGTTGTAGAGCGACGGAAATACTCAGGCAGAGACCAGGGCAAGGCTTCAGCTTAACACTTTATTTTAGAAGAATAAAGGGTTACCGCTACTGCCGCGCTAACACGGCAGCCAGCTGGAGCGGTAACAGCTGATGCCGTTTGACAGCCGCCTTTTATAGCCGGCTGTCAAATGGCTCCAGCCAATGGGAGAGGTCCGTGCTTCCCGCTCCAAGCACGGACCTGAGTGAAGACTCAGTCAATACACAACAAGTTGCCTTGGCAGGAGCTTGCAACTGAATTAGCCCAAACATGAGGCTGTAAATCTTTTTCACTTGCATAGTAATGATAATGCTTGCCTGATGAGGAGAATGTCCTCCCAAATGAGATAAGGATTACTAGTTTTTTTCTTTCTCCAAACTATCTACTTTTTTTACTTGTCTTTATTTCCTTTTTAATGAGTGCATCTTTATATCATTTCCTTTATATCATCTGCTCAGTCCCTTTTGTGCATTTAGGGCTCCTTCTTCTAGACTCCTGCTCTAAAGTTCTACCTTGATGTGCTAGTGGTTCCATTTGTGAAAAGCAAAACTTTATTTTGAGAAACACTGTTTTCATGCAAATGTGCACTTCGGGCTTACTAGAGATAGAAACCATGACCAGGAGGAACTCCCTGAAACATTTAACTCTTCATTATTGATTTCTGGCACTTATGAGAGCATATTAGTGATAGTTTTCCAAGTTTGTAATATAACAAAGCATTTCTTAAAAAGTGGCAGCCTTTTGTAGCAGGTCAAGTCAGGAATGCTACTTTACTACAGAAATGCTACTTTCAGGAATGCTACTTTATTGTTGTAGGAAATAACCAAATCTTCAAAGTCTGTCCAAAATTCTCTTTCTGTTCCCATCTTGTACTAAACAAAATCAAAATGGGTTATTTTGAGTTTCTTTCTAATGCTTACTTCAGTCTTTGGACTGTGAAATCTTTACTGTAAATCATTTTTCACAGTTCTTTCATATCTTCTACAAGGTCATCTCTAAATTCCTTCATGCAATGTGCATGTATAAAGCAAAGATCAGCTAATGGACCAACTTTCATTGACTGTAAGTGGTCAACCAGTAAAACAGGTTGTCCCAAGAAGTAGTGAGATCACCAATCACAGGAGGCCCTCAAACAGTTTGGTTGGTCATCTATAACAAGATATTGATCAGGATGTGGGACTAGATGAGTTTATAATTTATTTTATTATATAGTTATCTATGATATTTATCCCAAATTCCTGGTAATCCCTCAAAGATCTCTTCTATGTCTATGATTATATAAGCCTTCCTCCCAAAATGGAGCTATTGATTATCATTGTTTAGTTTTCTTTGATATCAAAAGCAGGAAAAATATGTGGAAATATTGCACTAAATTTGAAGAGAAAACATGAATACATTTTGAATCTTACTTGCATCTTGTCATTGAGTGCCTATGTTACATAAATAAATCCCCCTCACACATACACACTTAAATTAACCTATACTTGAAAGAAAAATTCTGTTTAATTGCATTCTTAAGAACTTTAAATGTAGATAATGTCATGAACTTTAATTGGATTTCTAGTATGTTTGAACCAATCATATTCTTTCAGTTCTTATTGATCTTGTCCTATAAAGCTAAATATTTCCTAGAGTGTTTTATATAAGGTTTGTATTTTAGATTTGTCCCTTTCGTAAAATCTGCTGAAGGAGAGATAGGGAGAAAAAGGAAGAAGAAAAATTAATTAAACTTGGTAATTTATTTCAGAAATCATAGAAGTGATTAAAAAAACTTAAGATTGATTTAGAAGCAAAGGGGTAAAAGCTTCTCAACATTGCCACATAATTGGTTTTATAAAATGTATTACATAATTGATTTTAGTAAAAGAAATTAAAGTATGAGTGAACTTGAATGGGATTATGTTAAAGAATTTGTATTTTTCTTAAAGGTTTTGAGAAAAAAATAAAAGAGGAAAAACAGTGGTTATTTTGTGACTTGCTTTTTAAAGATGTATGCATTCAATTAATCTCATAAGAAAACTGGACCTATTTTATACTTGAAAACTGGAGCTATTTTATACTTGATAAAATAAAAAAAATAAGAATAATTTTCTGGGCTCTATTTAGAGATGTTGATTTCATTACAAATTGGTTTCTGAAGATGTAGTGAATTAAATATATTGAATTCAATATATTTATTTCAACTGAAGAACTGAAGGTTATTGGTTTTTATCTTATTAAAAGTTTGTTATATTTTGCTTTGATCTTTCCCTACTTCCAACACAGGCCTGATCTATGTTAAGCCTTCTGCACAGGCATAATACATTTGAATTAACTACAACAACAAAACTATTGCTGTTAAGTCTTTCACATAGAGATTAGGCTGATCATACTAAGCAAGAGGGATAAACTTTATATATCACAGCTACATTTAGAGTTATAATCTAATATTAGTAACCCTATCAGTTGTCTTCCCTATAGTTTTTCTAGATTGCTTATCTTTGTCCATTCCTGTTCTCATTCCCAAAATTGTAGGAGTTGGGAAAGGAAGGACAGGGAATTGAAACCATGTTTTTTTATGAGACAGCTATCTAGCTTGCTGATCCTTAAGAAGTTTGTTGGTCATTGGCAGAAACATGTTTGCTGCTAGCTCAATTAAGTTGCATGTGGACAAAAAGAGAAAAGGAGTCAAAAATTATATTAAGAGAAAATAAGCTAAATTCTGGATAATCAAGTTTTGGTTGTTTTGTCATTCCTTCACAAAGTCTCTCTCCCAATTCCCTGATTCTATATTCCAGGGTTCTTTTGCATGGACTGTTGCATATACAAATCAAGTATTATTAAAATATCTTAGGAGCTGTGGTGGCATGGTGGTCAGAAATCCAGTACTGCAGGTTAATTCTGCTGATTGCCAGCAGTTCAATTCTGACTGTCTCAAGATTGACTCAGCCTTCTATCCTTCCAAGGCTGGTAAAATGAGGACCCAGGTTGTTGGGGGCTGTAAAGCACTATGAGCTGGTATATAAGTCTTAGTGCTATTACTATTGCTGTTATGTTGCATACAAAAGTTTGCATAAGGTTGCATACAAAAACACAAACAGGAGTATTTTTGTGTATGGATTAAGTAAATGACTACACAGAGGATGAGAACATTAAATTTAGGAACAATGCCTGAAGGAACTCTGGAAGCAATGCATTAGTGAAGATCTCAAAAAAAAAAAAGATATATCAGGAACCAGCATAGCCATTACTTTGATCAAATAACGTCTTCAGCTTCAGAATTTTCCAACTCATTCCAGAGTGTAGGAGGGTTGGTAACTAACACACTGTGAACAATGAGTTTGAGAAGACTCTTCAAGACAACCTAGCTGAACCAACCCTGCAGATACAATGGTATTCCTCAGAGGATTTGGAAATCTGAATTGTTTTACAGGTAGCCTCATTATGAACAGTAAAGAGCAGTCCCTAAGCTTTGGCAAGTAGCCTGATCCAGGATTTGAAAATCCACATAAGGGTCAGAGAAATCCAGAATTTGCCTCAGGAACAAATGATAAAGCATGGCTTGTGATATTTGCAAAGCAAATACTGTTCTTTCCATACTAGCCTATGATAGTAACTATCTCTATCTATGGACCGGATGGAATTTTTGCCTACTTCTTTAAAAAGCTATCCACTGCCATAGCCAAACCTCTAAGCATACTCTTTGAAAAATCTTTCAGAATCAGCTCCTTGCCTAACCTATGGTCACAAGCCACGGTCATCCCCATCTTCAGAAAGGGAGACCCCAGCCTAGTTGAAAATTACAGACCAATCTCTTTATGTTGCATCACCTATAAAGTCATGGAATCAATTATTATCCTCCACTTAGAGACAAACAGCCTACTCTCTAATAAACAATTTGGTTTCAGAAAAAAACTATCCGGTAATCTGCAACTCTTACACTGCAAAAACATATGGATTATACAAGTCAATCAGGACAAAGCAATAGACGCAATCTACATAGACTTCTGTGAAGCCTTTGATTCAGTGGTACATGACAAACTACTACTAAAACTAAAATCTTATGGTATCTCTGGACACCTGCATAACTGGATAGAAGCATTCCTGTCAAACAGACAACAAATGGTCAAAATTGGGAGCATCCTATCAAATTCTGTGGTGTCCCCCAAAGCAGAGTTCTAGGACCAACTCTCTTCATACTCTACATAAATGATATCTGTGATCATATTAAGAGCAACTGCGTTCTCTTCGCTGATGATGTAAAGCTATTCAACACCACAGACAATACTGCTATCCTTCAAAAAAGACCTCGACTATGTATCAGAATAGTCAAACAAATGGCAACTTCAAATCTCAACAAATAAATGTTCTGTCTTACATATTGGCAAAAAAATTCAGAAAATAAAATACAAGCTGAATAGTCAAGACCTTGTTGATTATCCAACATTTGCTAGACCAATACTTAAATACAGCTCATCAGTCTGGAACCCACATTATGTATCTGATATTAACACAGTTGAGAAAGTCCAGAAATATTTCACAAGAAGAGTTCTACACTCCTCTACTAGTTGCAGAATACCTTAGCCATCAGGCTTGAAATTCTAGACCTATAAAACCTAGAACTATGCCGCCTTCGGTCCAATCTGGTCTAGCAAATGTTTTGTATGCTCTAGTTATTAGGGTAATATTACCAGAGAAAAAGCTACATAAGATCAGGTTAACAACTCTTAACGTCTTTTTGGCTATATAGTTACAGGGGGCTCTAGCACTTAGGTCATTAGAGATGAGTACTCCAAGATCCTTGACAGAGTTTTGGATCATCAACAAGGTTTTGACTATTCAGCCTGTATTTTATTTTCTGATTTTTATTTTTTTTTGCCAATATGCACTTATTTGTTGAGATTTGAAGTTGCCATTTGTTTGATCATTCTGATACATACTCAAGGTCTTTTTGAAGGGTAGCAGTATTGTCTGTGGTGTTGAATAGCTTTACATCATCAGCGAAGATAATGCAGTTGCTCTTGATATGATCACAGAGGTCATTTATGTAGAGTATGAAAAGAATTGGTCTTAGAACACTGTCTTGGGGGACACCACTGTTGACAGGTACAGAATTTGATAGGACGCTCCCAATTTTGACCATTTGTTGTCTGTTTGACAGGAATGATTCTATTCAGTTATGCAGGTGTCCAGAAATACTGTAAGATTTTAGTTTTAGGAGTAGTTTGTCGTATATTAATTATGTTTAGAATTAATGCATCCAAAGAAACTAAGACAATTCTAACACATGTCTTTCCTCCTCTCCCAAACTGGATTTTGCAAATCAGGTTGGAAAAAGCCACATTTTCCTAGTAAGTATCAAGAGAAAAAAACTATATCTTGTTTCCTTCTCTGATTTTTTATCCCTCTCTGATTTTTTTTTTTAAAAAATACAACACATGCAGCAGAGTCTACTGTACATGCATAGATGATCCTTGTGTAGTTTATAATCAGGTTTGTGGTCCTCATCCCTTCGTTGCATTTCCATCAGCTCTGCCTTTCTCCCACTCTGTTAAACTCAAGTAATTGGAACCAATGGGAATGAAGGTTGCAAGCCATACAGAGCTGTCTCTCACTTCACACTAAGTGTGAATGACAGTAGAGAAGTGGATGAAATTGTTAGCCCCGTTGTTTGCATAAAAAATAGGCAATAATGATAATGGAGTATTTGTATTCCACAGAGACTGGAATACTTAACTCAACATTGTTTGCTTGTTTGCTTCCTTGATTTCTATAGCTGCCCATCTCAGCAAACAGCTCTGACCAACTGAGATAATGCTTCCCAAGCTAAGTTAATAATACTCCTACAGAAATGTATAATTTTTTTCTAAGAAAAATCTTTATGGGTGCTGGTAAAAATCGTCTAGGAGGTTGTACCAAATTTCAAATCAAAGTATTCTTAAAATGACACCATCTTTAAATTATAGATTGGTTTCTTTAGCATCTATCTAAATGAATCACACCTTCTAAATGCCATAAATATTTATTCAATGGATAATAATCCAGAGATTAATATTCTCTTCTGTGAGTGTAATTAAAATGTGAATCAATAAATATGTGATTATGGATTAGTTATTTTTTAAAAAGCAGCAAACGAATGAAAACAATAATTTGTAATATCAAGGCAAAACTCCCATTAATTTCCACTGAGAGCTCAGCAGTCTGTATCTATGGAATTTTTCTCAATAAAATTTCTGACATTGATATTTACTTGAAAGTAATAAGAGTGTTAAGAATCTGTAAAGCACTGCTATATTAAACAACCTGAAAGTGTCTACCTATTTGAACATAGGTTTATGTAAATATTAATTGAATTTTGTTCTGATCAAATTCTTCAAGACTTTTTCCTTTAAAAAAAGTGTTCATGTTTAGCATAGACTTTGGATTTTTAAATTCTGCCAGCTTGTTTTAGCATCAAAGAGTTCCAAGGCCATACTATTTACCCAGGTTAAGAAAATTTTGGATAGAAGTGCCCTCCCCTTTCAAGTGGATGGGAAATCAAATGTTCCTGAAGGAGAAGAGCAGACAGAGGTGGTGGTGGAGGAGGAAGAATTAAGCTCACCATCAGCTTAAAATCATTACATCCAAGTGCAATCCCATCAGAATTCCATTGGCCCTTCTTTGGCACCAATTTCGTATTGAACTGTAGTTGACTAGATTCTTGTGTATAGGCTTGAATAAATCCTTTATTCAACCTAAGGATCAGTCATGATTCTTTGCACCTGACAATAGAATAGAATAGAATAGAATAGAATAGAATAACAAGTTGTTCCCCTGATTAATTGTTCTAATTCTAATTCTGCCGGTGATCTCCAACAGACCTGTGCGTTCCCACAGGGAGGGCCTTCTCCGGGTGCCGTCAGCCTCTATGTGTTGTCTGGTGGCCCCCAGGAATAGGGCCTTCTCTGTGGGGGCCCCTGCCCTCTGGAATAGTCTGCCCCCAGAGATACGTACCAGCACTGACCTGAGAGCCTTCAGACGTGTGTTAAAAACCTGGCTCTTCGAGCAGGCTGGCCTGGGCTGATACAAGATTTTAACCGTCTCCCGTTTTAAATTGGATTCTAATTTGGGGTTTTTAAATATTTATGGGGGAGGGTGGACTTTTAATTGTAACAGCCCAAAATTATTTAATTCATTTTAATTTTTGTATTATGTATCGGGGTAGAATCGGCTGTGCACCACCCTGAGTCCTTCGAGAGAAGGGCGGTATATAAGTGTTTGAATAAAATAAATAAATAAATAAATAAATAAATAAATAAATAATTGTCAGGAAATTTCTTCTAAGTTTTAGGTTGCTTCTCTCCTTGGTTAGTTTGCATCCATTGCTTCTTATTCTGCCCTCAGGTGTTTTGAAGAATAGTTTGACTCCTTCTTCTTTGTGGCAACCCCTGAGATATTGGAACACTATTATCATATCACCCCTACTTCTCCTTTTCATTAAATAAATATACCCAATTCCAGAAAATGTTCTTCATATGCTTAAGTCTTCAGTTCCATAATTATCTTTGTTATTCTTTTCTGCACTCTTTCTAGAGTTTCAACATCTTTTTTACATCATGGTGACCAAAACTGGATAAAGTATTCCAAGTGTGGTGTTACCAAGGCATTATAAATTGATATTAACACTTCATGCAATCTTGATTCTAGCCCTCTGTTAATGCAGCCTAGAACTGTGTTGACTTTTTTGGCAGCTGCAGCACACTGCTGGCTCATATTTAAGTGATTGTCCACTAGGACTCCAAGATCCGTCTTACTATTGAGCAAGATACCATCTATACTATACCTGTGCATTTGGTTTTTCTTTCCTAAAAATAGAACCTGATTTTTTCACCATTGAATTTCATTTTGTTAGCTAGTGCCCAATGTTCAAGTCTGTCAAGACTTGATTCCTTACCTACAGTCACCCTTCTCTGAGGTTCAAACTTCCAGCTGACCATATAAGCTTCACTCATCTATGCATGTTCTTGTGAAGAGGGGAGAAGAAAAATAAGTGATTTCTTCCCATCCTCAGTGCTGTCTTCTGATATTCCTGTGAATAAATTAGTCAAACTTTACTGGATTACCAGAATGAGGTATTACCTCATGATAGCTGCATGAATAGTGCTACTCACAGGAATTTTAACGTCAGGAATTATACATTGGGAAGTGACCTTGACCTATCATCTTGACCTGTCCTTGTACATTCACAGATGTTAGTATGTATGCTTTACAACAGCATGAATATAAACATATGTGTATATAAACATACCGCAGCTCATGGATTAGATTATGTGAATGGAAAACTGTGGGTTCTGTTTAGACTTTGCAATAGATAGTCATAATGTTCCACTTTTGATACCGACAGCCAATACAACCAAATGTCATTACTGATAAAGGACAATATTTGTAGCTCAGGACTGAAATGAAGTATCCCTGCTGTTCTGAGCTTGGTTGTTTTCTTGCAGCTTGGGTAATGCAACATCTTCAAGAAAACAACCAAGCTCAGAGAATACCATGGATCCCTCAAAATGTTATCATTTTTATAGAACCCCCAGTTTTCTATTCACATAATGTAATCTCTGAGCCACAGTACGTTTATACACAAAGCATGTTTACACACACACACTCACAAACACATCAGTGGTACGTTTCACCAGTTCTGTGGGCCTGGCTTGATGGGTGCGTTTTGCACGTGCACACACTTTGCATGCATGTGCACACCAAACGTGCACATTGCGCAGGCACAGAGTGTTTTGATTCACCTCCTGCAATCCTGCACTCTCCCTGTCACTTCAGCAGCTGCCACGCGGTAATTGCTGTGCCGCACAAAGCAGCTGCGCTTCAAAAGCAGGACATAAAGGTTAGTATGGGAGCCCGGGAGGGTGGTTGGCCCAACACAGAGTATCAGAGAGAACAGGTTTGGTCTCTGCTGCTCATTGCCACTACCAGCTTGGCAGAACCAGGCCAAACCAGTAGAATACCACCACTAAAACACAGTTCCCACTTTTTGTTTTGGAAAAGGTAGAGTCAAGGTCTTCCTTTCATTTTCAGAATGGCACCTTTTTCTTAAGAAGTATTCAAGAGTGGTTACTGCTAAAAATTATTGTTGTTTGAGTTCCTCAGTAAAACAGGTGACCTTTCTCACTATTAATAGATACACTTGCCTAGTACTCTCACCTAACATAAAGTTAATCAAATAAAGGCACATAATTTGCTGATGTCTAGTAACTAATACAGGTGAAAAATATCATTAGCTGTTAAGATAATCAAGTATGCCTCCTAAAGGAAAGTGAACTAAGTAGCCAAAATTAAACATTGAAAAACTGAATTAGAATTAGTGGAATAAGTGTAAAGAGTTAAAATATAACTCTTCCATTAAGAACCAATAGAACTAAAAAGTGCTTGACTTTGGATGAATTATGCCTATGTTTTGTCTGTAGTTGAGAACATTTAATCAATAAGAAGAAATGTAATGCTCTGTTTTTGTCATGCACTATTAAATATTTCCACTGAACCAACTAATATTAGTTTACATTAAATGGTGAAATTCTAGCAACATTTCATTCAATAGAATACCACTACATGTAATGCACTGTCAAGCTAACCAAGAATGTCTGATAAATAACCGAGTAAGTTTGTTGTTATCTTTTGTCTCTGCACTGAATTTCCAGCATGTCACTTTTATTTTCTGCCTCTATTTTACATCTAAAAAAAATAGAGGGAAATGTATTTTCACAGCATATAAATGTAACATTCAAATGAGATGTTTAGTTACATGTTGCAAGGTATCTTTTAATAATATCTTATATTGCTATATTATTTTTATTACTGTTATTATTCATGGTGGAATACATAACACTATCACCTCCTATTTTCCCTCCAACAACCCTGTGGGAATGCAACTAGTCCAAAGTCACAACAACCAGTTAGGAAGGACTAAAACTCACAGTCTCTTGGTTTCTAGTCCTTAACCACTATACCATATCGGAATGGGTGTGCATGTACTGATTGATTGTTTAGGTGCTATCGATATATAATTTACCTTTTAGTGACAACATAGATAGATAGATATTCTCCATGGGACATTAGATAATACATCCATAAACTGAATGTATTGCCAGAAAATAATCAGGCAACTTCTTTCAGTGGTCAGTTACAAACCTATAATAACAAATTTTAAGTCTTGCATTGACCGTATCCATTCAAGTTGGTCATTGGAACCTGTTGGGCCAGAATTATTACAAGTTGTTTTCCAATTGCAATAATGTTTGCATGAATGCCAGTATGTTTCTGTATTCCTGGTTGCTCTTTGATAAAGACATCTGGCTACCATCTTGTCACTTCATTTTAGTTCTAATCCTTTGATTTCAACTACTGGCTTGTCCCATGGTTTCTACTTTAGATTGGCAGTTCTTTCAACGCAATCTAGAAATGTCATTTCTGGTACTCAGGAAATATTATGGAAGGGAACATTATGGGTGGAGGAAATCATGGAGAAAGTAAATCCCTATGTTCTTTTTTAAATCAAAAGACTAGAAATAATTTGCATTTTTCACTTTTTCAGGCTTTTACATAGTTTCATGACTATAGAAATATCAATGTTATATAATGAGTATCTGAGTACAACACTACACTAGTTAATTTGATTATATATAATAGTATCAATTTTGAAATAAAAGCAAGTATGAAGAATTGGGAGGTATGCTACATAAATTTTATTAAATTCTTCTAATCTGTTATTAAAACTATAGATAGATCCTTGTTGGGTGGTCAGAAAATAGGAAGAGGCAGATGCTTAGTGAGAAAGAACATCTGGGAAAATTTTCAGTTATTTGCAAAACAACTACTAATCTAATGTGAACTGTTCACAAGCTTATTTCCCTAGTCAATACATTAGAATAATGAATAATAATAATAAAGGTAGTGAGTAGATTCTTTTGTAAACAATATACTACATGTCCTGGCAAATTTTCAGCAAAGTTTATGGAAACTGAATATTTAGTTTGTTCAAGAACAGAACCAAGGTATCGATAATAAAGCCAATGAAGGTTTGGGGAATTGTTTGCTTTGTTTGCACCCAGTTCTAAAATTGATGGTTATAAGAATATTACATATTGCCTGAATCATTGCCACTTTCCCATTTTGATCCTTTTATTTTATTTACCTTCAAATTATTTGACAGATTCACATCATTTCCTTCTCATTGTATTGCACAATGAATTTGAGAAATAATTTATACTTAGGCTAAGAAAACCTTTGCTGTGCACTGCACACAAAATCTTCCTATTATTCTCAGATAGTAAATTGGATAAGGAAAAGAGACATTATTAAATGTTCATTGCTGGGAGAGAATGAACATTCAGAGCAAGGTTGTTCAGATACATAGCTCCTACTGCTCACATGGCTGTAAGCTGAATTGAGATATGTGCCACTTGTTTAAAAGAGACTGGTTCCTTCTGCCAGCTAGTCCCACCTCACTGTCTCTATGGCTACCAGAGCATGATACCAGCTGGATTCTTCAGCTGATAGGATGCTAACAGCTGAGGAATCTGTAGTCCCCAAATGTTTTCATGGGTAGGCAACATTGTTCGTTTTTCTTCCTTTGAAGGTTTTTCCCCCCCCAGGTATAGTTTCTTTCTGCCTCTCTGGAAACAGATAATTGAGAAAAAGCATTAAAAGACTTTGTTCAGAATGTGAAAATGATCCCACCAGAAATTTTGCAACCTTTTAAAACCTAAAATCAATGGTGATACCCATGTCCCGTGACAGAAAATATCTTTGAGTCTTTGTTAACATTTGAATAAAAAATTTTCAAGACAATTTTGGATATCTAATTTGTCCAATTTTTTAAACAATATCTATCTCATCATATATCTCACAATAGTAACTCTAGACAATGCACAAAGTAGGTCATGTCTTTTTGCAATGACATCCTAGTTACCACCGGGAAAAAACAAATGCACCACACTAGCTAACATCTACTTACTGATGTACAACCCCAACCAAAATTCTTTCTGTCCATTATCAAAAGTTCAGTGCGTACCAGCATGAACACTCTTCCCTATTTTGAATATTCTTCATAGAGCATGTCATGAAACTGATTATTAAGAATTTTGCTGAGCTTTCCACACTTGAGAGTGAATACCTCATTATGAAGATAAACAATGTTGTGCTTCGCCAGCAGTCTGTGCAAATGACAGCGGAATCGGACAGTGGGGAAGAACAGGGAGTCTGGGGAGGACTCGGATGAGGTTTCCTGCATCTGATTCAGAGATGGGACCAGAACCATCTGGGAGTTGTGTGCTGGCTGGAATCAGGCAGCAGTGAGGCAGAGGAAAAAGGGGAGCCTGTTCCCAGTACGCATGTATACAGAGCTGCTAGAAGGCAAGAACAGCTAAGAGAAAAGGGGTGACTCAGGAGTAAAGCTTGGAGGTGATTGCCCCTCCCCTAAGATATAAAGGAAGTGCAAAGGTAGAGAAGCCTTTGCAGGAAGCAAAGTCATTCACTCTATTCAGATTAAACCTTGAAGCTCTGTGTGAACTTTGTACTTCGGTTGGTTTTTTACAGTTAATTTGGCACTTGAGTTGTTGGCAGCAATTCAAAGGAGATAAAAGTGGGTGCTTATCTCAAGGGATGGTTTGGGACTTATTATGGGCTGGGAATGAACATAATTCACAGCTTTGAAATAAAACAAGAGTAGTTTGGACTAAGCCTGTGCTTAATCATGGTCTCAGGAAGCCTTGGTCAGAACACAACAAACTATGTCTTGGTTGTACACAAAATAGAACTGTAGACCACATGTTATGAAAGCATTTATTTATTTATTTAAGTCATTTTAGCAGTAGTTATTTTCAAGAGATAATATAAAACTGGAAGGGACTGTGAAGGATATATTCAGTAAAAAGGGCCAAGTAGAGCACATCAATAAATGCAGCCTTTGTTTGATATACTACAATTTTAAAAGCTTCCAAAATATCATTACTATAAAACTGTAACAGTAAAATTCTGGTATTAAAGGGAAAAACAGAAAGTTCCTGAAAGTTTGCTTGTTTTTAGATGCATATTATGCTTAAAATACAAAATGAGGATACACAGAAAGAAATATTTTCAAAACAAGGATGGTTGTAGGCTAGAATATCATTTGGCTGTCTGCAGCAGCAGCAGCGAGCTGTACTTGTGGAATGTTGTCTTGGTGTCTCTAGTATTGGTTTCACTGCTTTAGGTTCCCCCATTTTCTTTCTAATGGCTGGTCATTGGATTTTAGAGGCCCAGTTTTTTGCTGCTGCGACTGAATTCAAGTCAGACTGTAATAAATCCTCCTCATTTCTTATCCTTGACTTAACTGTGGATCAGACAGCTAGTTTGACATGTATAGCTGAGTTCTTAGTCTCTATTGTTTGGGTTCTTCTCTGAATATCAAGCATATCAACAGCTAAGATCACTGAGCCAGGTAGTGACATATATACAATTAGTTGAGATACTGTGATGGCCGACGGGAGGCTGATAATGGCAGGAGTGCCACCAACTGGATGGTTGGTGACCCGGAGGGTACGGGTCTTCTCGTTGGGGGCACCCTCCCTCAGGGACAAATTACCCCCGGAGATGAGGACCATCCCTGATCTCTTGACCTTCCAGTGCGCGTTGAAAACCTATTTATTTCATCAAGCTGGTCTAGAGTTTTTAGGGGATTTTTAATTTGGCTTCGTCTGGTTTTAGCTTTTAGCCCTCTATTTTTAGCTTTCAGCCTTTTATATTTGGTCTTTTAATAGTTTTTAATTTTGCACTGTTTTTTGTATTTTAATGCGGCTGTACACCGCCCTGAGTCCTGTTAGGGAAATAGGGCAGTATATAAGTTTAATAAATAAATAAATAAATAAATAATAATACCATGCAGCCATGATAGAAATTTCCTTTAATTTACCTTTTTTCTGCATCAGTTCCAAATGCCAGTGGATGATTTCACATATATTCTTCTGCTCTCTTTTTCTTTTTCTTTACTTAGGGTAAAGGTTAGGGCAAACTAGTAATATGAGGATACATATAGAGCAAATTATGTGCCTTTATTTGATTAACTTTATGTTAGGTGATACATATAAGATTCAGAGAGGATGTAATGAAAAGATGCATATAGAAAATGAAGAATGAAGATTAAAGAATGAAGATATTACGTATATCATTAGAAGGGAAAGAATTGTCACTGAAAATATACAGCCACTTTTTAAATTTAATTTGCAGACTTGGAGGCCTTTAAAGATGAGAATGAGAGCAAATTTCCCAAACAAATGGCAATCTTCAGACAAAATCCATGACAAATTTGGATGGAAGTACTTAAGATGCTTGGAGTAGGGTGTTGGAGAAAGCAACCAGTCCATGAAAGCAACCCAAGGGTTGCTCATTCCTGTCCTATAGGATTCTATAAATTTATGAGAATAAATATTACTTCTTAATCCAACGATGGCTATGAAGTGTTTTCAGTTGGAAGAGCAACGGGTAAAAAAGTAGTGCCTGTTTCTTTCCTTCAGCCACCAAGATTTCTTTCCCAAGCCATTAAATTAGCTTCTCAGTCCTATGTATAGTCATCATGATTTTCTTATGCCTAACTCCATACAAGTTGGTTCCACAACTTTTGCTCAGGAAAAAAAAAAAAATGGGGGGGGGGGATGACAACTTGAAAATAGTGATAGCAGAAGTGCTAGGAAGAAAAGGGGAAACAAGTTTCATCTGTGCAGGATGGGATACAATATTCATCATGTGTTATTTATTTTTATTTATTTATTTCATAATTTTATATACCGCCCTTCTCCTGAAGGACTCAGGGTGGTGAACAGCCAACTAAAATACATACAAAATACAGATATAAATACGATTAAAAAAAAATTAAATTATGGGCTGCCCAAAATAAAAATCTAAAACCCCAATTAAAATAAATTAAAACTTTCGTACCCCAACCAAACTAATCTAAAACCCCTTATTTAAAATCCCATTTGAGTCAGCTCAGGCCGGCCTGCTCAAAGAGCCAGGTCTTCAGGTCACGTCGGAACGCCCTCAGGTCAGTGGTTGTTCGTAGCCCCAGGGGTAGCCCGTTCCAAAGGGCGGGTGCCCCCACAGAGAAGGCCCTATTCCTCGGGGTCACCAGACGGCACATAGAAGGCGTCGGGACCCGGAGGAGACTCTCTCTGTGGGAGCGCACCGGTCAGTGGGGGATACTGGCAGAATGTGGTCTTGTAAGTATCCTGGTCCGATGCCATGGAGTGCTTTAAAGACCAAAACCAATACTTTAAAGCGAACCCGGAAGGCCACCGGCAACCAATGCAGCTCACGCAGGAGGGGCATCACATGGGACTATCTCGACGCCCCCATAACCACCCGCGCGGCCGCATTTTGTACCAGTTGAAGCCTCCGGGTGCTCCCCGCAGGGAGCCCCATGTAGAGGGCATTACAGTAGTCCAGGCGGGAGGTGACCAGGGCATGGGTGACCATGCGTAAGGCATCCCGATCCAGAAAGGGCCGCATCTGGCGTATATGAAAGCAGGATCAGCACAAAACATTTACATCTGATTCTATGGCTCAGCAGCTGGCTAAGTATCTCCACAAATAAAGAGAAGGAATATCTTGGAAGTGTATTTTGATAAACTTTGCACAAAATTTCAAAACAGGAATTTTGTAGCTTCTACCCATGATTCTACTTAGCTTGTACAGAATAATAACAAATAATTCCCTCAACACTATTCAACTATTTACAAAGTGTACACTACTACTACTGTTAATCTTCTCATCACTCCTTATCACCCATCCCCTCCCACTTGTGACTGTAACTTTGTTGCTTGTATCCTCTGTTTCCTAGTATGATTTGATGTTGATTGTACCCTATGACTATCATTAAATGTTGTACATTATGATTCTTGATTCTTAACGAATGTTCCCTCTTTATGTATACTGAGAGTATTTACATCAAGACAAATTCCTTGTGTGTCCAATCACACTTGGCCAATAAAGTATTCTATTCTAAAATAGTGTTGAACATGTTTTTGTTGTGCTTGTGGCATGCTGGTCAAGTTGGGCCAAAGCTGTCTGGTCTTCGTCATTATTTGCAAGAGACTGCTGTATGACTGACTAATAGGAAAAGGAGCAGGTTTGTCATAATAATTTGTTCCTTTTCTGTATTACGTGTATACACGGAGAGAGAGATAATCCAATACAGACAGAATTAATTAAGTTTTCTTAAACTTTTTTTCCAATAATCATGCCTTCTTGTCATTTGAATTGGTTCCTTAGGCCCCTTATAGCACCAAAATCTTGTAACTGGCAGGTTTAAATTCCCAATAAAGCTTAATTGCTTTGGATGGTTATCAAGGGATTCATGGTTGGTAATATCTCCTTTGACAGATTTCTCCACAGCTGCCTGGATTAACTTGCAAATTGTTTCATACAAGACAGCTTTTATTGACTGATTCCAGATCTACATTTTACTGATGGAATTCCTTATGCCTGATTCTAAAGTTCTCTATACACGCCCCTCCCCCCAAAAAAAATCCTGCCTTTTCAAAAGTGGACCTGCTCTTTATGCATTTTCATTATATTCCTTTCTTGTTTGTAAACCTTGTCAGTTATAAAAAAAAATAATCTTCATACAGTATATTGAAGTAGTTAAGGGACCAAGCAATTGGTAAAGTCCACCTATTTTTTTTAATTATATGGTTTTAGGATGCAACTAATCTAGCATTCCACTGTAGGCAATTATATAATATCACACCCAAGCACACATACACACAATCTGCAAAATAATAAAATACAATTGTTTGCAATGATTTCTGCAAATATCATACAATGTCATAGGCTAATATGTATAGAAATCTTTCCAGCATGCATATGAATTTTGTTGGCATTTAAGACTAAAGTCTAGAAAGTGAGTATACCACAACAAAATGAAGTTTCTTTGTGGTTGATTCCAACAGAGTATTTTATAGAATGTCACTCAAAAAACCTGACGTGCAGGCAATCTAAGTATATGAGCAAAGGCATATTGAATTGTTCAAATATATTTCACTCAAGTTATTTAGGGACTTGTAAATTCATTAATCCTAATCTTTAAACTTAGGTTTCAGCCAAGAAGTCCAGTTGATAATAGTATCACATGAGAAGGGTTTCAAATATAATACAGTGAGTTTGTCACTCTATTTTCTACAAGGTGCAGCTTCTGGATCATACATGGTTATGCCAGAATGATGATTTTAGAGTAATTAAAATATAACATTATCAGTGGATTAATCCTTATAGTTAAATAATATCTGTCCAGAATGATCATGACTATGAGCCACGGTGGTGCAATGGTTAGAGTGCAGTACTGCAGACTATTTCTGCTGATTGCCAGCTGCCTGCAATTTGGCAGTTCAAATCTCACCAGGCTCAAGGTTGATTCAACCTTCCATCCTTCTGAGGTGAGTAAAATGGGGACCCAGACTGCTGGGGGCAATATGCTGACTCTGTAAACCACTTAGAGAGGGCTGTACAACACTGTAGCAGTATATAAGTCTAAGTGATATTCCTATTCCTATCATGACTCACATAATAACCACAACTAAAAAAAGGTGCTCCTTGGCAGTGTGACGATTTGGGCATTCAGCATTAGTGGTTGTGACTTTAAGAGTATGCTTAGACTGTGGGTCTGCTTTTCCAAGTGTAGTATTTACTTCACAGCATGCCCCTTAACAAACTAATGTTTTAACTACAGTTGTTGAACTTACATTCCATGAAAAATATTTTTATGCAACATTCCCTGGAGTCATTTTTTGTTACATTCATTTCCCCAATGTATTTTTTTAAAGATTTGAACTCTTCTTTTAAAAAAATAAATTACTGTATGTATCTTTGACAAATATTCTTTTTGTAAGAATATCTTAAATATCTATCACTAATTGTTCCTTTTTTTAAAAAAGTGGGGAGAGTTTGTTGGAGAAAGCTTTCCATTATGGGATACCCATAGATATGGCTATTTGTGTGCAGTTCTGGAGTTCATTAATTTGGATTTTGCAAAGATACATCTATTCCAATCTGTGACAAAATTTCATTGACATGTCTAGTCAAGGGTAGATAATAAGAAAGAGCCTGAGGTGAACCAAGAGATATGTATAGTTCAGAAAACAGTGTCAGAAAACAAGGTATGTACTAGGCCCAAAGGACATGGGAACATCACAGATGTAAGAAAGACTGTTCTTTAAACAGGTCTCAGCTGCAACAGAAAGCCTATAGGGATTCCTTTGGTAAAAGGTACCAACTGCTGGCAAAGAGAATAAAGAAAGTAGTCTGAGACCTTTATTATACAATAAAGGCACAAAATGCCTTAACAAATTTAATGGTTCTCACTTAAGTTCTCAATTTACCGTGATAATTACATCTATGCTATACAATTCTATACTGGATATCTACAGTATGTGCCTATTTAATGTATATTATGTATGTAAGCCCTAAAGATTCATGTATACAGTTTTTTCTCCTTTGTCATTCACATAAGCTTGCCTGAACTATAACTAATTGTCCAACCACAACTTATTCACTTTGGAATTAATTGGTTTCTGTTGCATTTTGAATTGCTTATCAAATCAATTGGCTTGTTAGAATCTTTCACCTGTGTTGTGGTAGCAGGGGAGGAATGAAGCTGTGTCGCCATTGTTAGCTGATTTTCAGTATTACTGCTGTAGGGAAAGGGCTACTGGGCTCCACTTCCTATTTCAGTATCTCCACTGTTGGTTTGTTGGAATTCATACCTGTTCATCCATTGAGGTCAATTGCCTAGTGTGAAGCACTTATACTAGAATTTCCTGCTTCTTTCACCTGCAGTTTCTTCTTTTCCTGTTCTTCCAAACAACAATTTCCTTCTAACAACTACCTACTAAGTGTTAACAGCATCTTCGTTTTATAAAAGAGGGAAGGGCTCCTATTGATCATTGTAAAATTCTCCTTCCATGAAACCTTTTTATGTTTCAAATCTAGGAGACCCAAAGCTACTTTTCCAAAAGACAATTGCTCTCTCTCTCTCTCTCTCTCTCTCTCTCTCCTGTCTTGGAAAAATGCCTTGCTTTTCATCCAACAAGTTCTGAAGTGAAGAAAACCTCCACAAGAAAATCCAGTTGCCTTTTGGAAAAGCAGCTTTGGAACAATCATGACATGGATAATTGAGAACCTCCATAGATGATTCTAGAAGGCTTCATTTCGGATGACAAGGAACACTCTATTCCTGAGGAGACAGAACTGCTTATGCTTCCTTTGTTAAAGAAAACTGAGCAAAGCCTGTTCCTTGGAACATTGCCAAACACTTTACTCTCTAGTCAGTTACTGGGAAAGTTGAAGAAAAAGGATAGCTTGATCAGAGGAGAGCAGCAGCTTGAAATCAGTGGGAGGACCTTGATATGGCAGTTCCATAAGATGGAAGTTCCATGGTTTAATAGCATACTATTTAGTATTTTTCTTCTCTCTCATGGTCATTCTCAGATTGTTTGCAAAGAGGGTAGTTTCTATGGATGTGTATAGATCAATGCAGTTGTATCACATATATGTGCTTGTATGAAAAGTGTATATATAACAAAAAAGTGAGATATACATGCCATGTAGCCTCTGTGGCATGAAATCAATTCTCTGTCTCTGAGTGGATTATATATGAGCCATAGCAGTGGTGGAATTCAAATTTTTTTACTACCGGTTCTGTGGGCGTGGTTTATTTGGTGGGTGTGGCTTGGTGGTCATGTGACTGGGTAGACATGGCTTGGTGGTCATGTGGCTTGGTAGGCATGGCTAACCCGCCATCACTCATGTCAAGGGGCGTTTCGCCCAGTTCCTTCCTTCCCAGCCACTCCTTGTTACCCTCAGCCTCAATGTATCTATTGTTCTGTTAAAAAAAATTCACCTTTTTTCGACTTTATTATCTGCATCCACATATTATAGATGTATTTTTATGGACCACTGAAAGGAGGAAATGGCTCACATGCTTTGTCCAAGAGTGTGAGAGGCACGTCACAAAACAGGGTTTTGAGGGGTTTCCACAAAGAAGGGGGGGGCAATGTATTTTCCAAAGCAGCAGAAGGCAAAACAAGAAGCAATGGATCGAAACTGAACAAAGAAGAAGCAACCTAAAACTAAGGAGAAATTTCCTGACAGTGAGAACAACTAACCAGTGGAACTGCTTGTCTCCAGAAGTTGTGGACGCTCCAACACTGGAGGTTTTCAAGAAGAGACAGGACAAGCATTTCTCTGAAATGGTATAGGGCAGGCAACCTTGACAACTTTAAGACTTGTAGATTTCAACTCCCAAAATTCTGGAGGGAATTCTGGGAGTTGAAGTCCAGAAGTCTTAAAGATGCTAAGGTTGGAGACCCTTGGTATAGGGTCCCTCCAAAGATTATTCTGACATCTTTGCCTGGCCCTCCACTCAGACTTGGCATCCTCAGTTTTCCTGCCTGAGCAGAAGGTTTGGACTAGAAGACCTTTCTCTCTCATTCCCTCTTTTTCTCTTTCCTCTTTTTTCCTCTCTCTCTCAAAGCCATGGCTGGCCAAGTGCTCTTCCCTATCTTCCCCTTCTCTCCCCCACTCTCTGTGTGTGTATCTCCCTCAAAGCCACGGCTGGCCAAGCACTCTTCCCTATCTTCCCCTTCTCTCCCCCACTCTGTGTGTGTGTGTGTGTGTGTGTGTGTCCAACAAAGCCGCGGCTGGGCTTTCCTTTTTCTTTTTTCTTTTTGGAATCAAGACTGGCTGAACAAGGATTGCCAGCCATGCTGGAAGCATCCCTTCGGCTGACCCATCTCCTCCTCCTTCTCCTCCTCGGGTGTGCGTGCACGCCATCCTCCCGGCCCTGCCACAGCTGCCAGTTGTGAGAGGAGGGGGAGGGGGAGATCGGTCGACCGAAGAGACGCTTCCAGCGCAGCTGGCGATCCTTGTTCAGCCAGTCTGGATTCCAAAAAGAAGAAATGAAAATAGCAAGGAGCACCAAGGAAAGCCCAGCCGCGGCTTTGAGGGAGACAGACAGACAGACAGACAGAAACACACACACACACACACACAGAGTAGGGGGGAGAGAGGGGAAGATAGGGACCCAGCTGCTTCGCTATCCCCTGCCGTCACCCTTACCTTCTCAGGCCAGGCGAGGGAGGGGAGGGTGAGGGGCAGGAGGACCAGCCACTGCAGGCATATCGGGACAAAGGAGAAGCCCCGGGACATCCGCCCGACCTGCTGGCTGGCTGAGCCAGGCTGGGCTGGAAGAGACATGTCAGCCGGTAGAAGGCAGAAAATGTGCTCCGGGAGGGCAGGCAGGCAGGCGGATGTCCTGGGGCTGTTACACATGCGTACTGCATGTGTAGCAGCTGCACATGCAGTGCACATGTGCAGCAGCCCTGGGACATCCGCCTGAGCTGTGCCATGGCACCACATGGTTGGGAAAGCCAGGAGAGTGAACAGGACAAGCGGGCAACCGGGCGACCCAGTTCGGGGGCGTGGCAGCCAGGGGTCGCTACCAGTTCTGCGACCCACGGCAAATCACCGCTACCGGTTCTTCTGAATAGGCAAGAACCAGTTGAATAGCACCTCTGAGCCATATGTAGTTTATAAATAAGTAATGGATACTGCATTTATCTGAAAATTATGCTAGTCCCTACCCCCCAAACAAATAAATTATCTATCATGGGAAGTTCATCTTAGATTTGCTAAGAATACAATAAAGATGCATGTAAGGTAAGATAGATAAATAGGATAGATAAATTATCTATCATGGGAAGTTCATCTTAGATTTGCTAAGAATACAATAAAGATGCATGTAAGGTGGTAGGGAAGTGAAGTTTCCTGCCTAAATTTTTTGGGGGAGGATGATCTTAAATTCTGAGTTTCTTTTGGATAACTATGGTACTTAATTTATTACATTCTTAAATTATTTATCTTCTTCCTGATCAGAATTAAATTTTGGACATCAACAACTGAGTACATTACCATAAATTGCAGCAGTGCAGAACAAAAAGGTATCTGAGTTAATTTATGTGTCGCTGCAAAGTGATAGTATTTCCAATTACAAAAGTCACTTACATTATGGCAGTGATTCTTAGATGATGATATAATATAAGAAAATCAAAGTTCTTGACATCTTAAAATATATAAACTCTCTTCAACTTTAACTGATTTAATTGTGATTTCAATAAAATTATATATAATGTTGATACATTAGCTCATTTAAGCAATTTTGAATTTTTAGCAGTTGATTGCTTATATAATCTGATAATTTTCTACATTTTACTTGTCCTGATATTACAGTAAAAAAAGATTTTCACTTTAAGTTGGTCCATTAATTTCCTCAGTCATTTGGCTAGTGAGGTACTTAGCAAGCCGCTGACACAGTTGGAATGAGATACTGTTTCTGAAGCACCTCAGCTGAGTGCTTATTCTAAGGTTTAAGACTTTCATTAAAAATATACTAGACTACCCATGAAAGATTTATGTTCTCTGAATAGAGTATAATGTCACCAGAAATATCGGTTGTGTCTTCATAAATGATCAGACTTTCTAAAAGCCACACTTGAAAAGATTAAAGGTCCACCATCACTTATATTTTTAATATCATTAGCAATGAATTAAAAGTAATTATTAGCTAATTACCATATGAGTCAAATCAGATGTTTTATTCCAGATCTATAATTCCTATTAAAACCAATGTTTGCAATGCAAGAAGATACGAGCAAAGTTAATAAAATGTTATTGGCGCCATCTCAGAATAACGTATCTCTTATTGTGTGGTCTTTCTTTCTTTCTTTCTTTCTTTCTTTCTTTCTTTCTTTCTTTCTTTCTTTCTTTCTTTCTTTCTTCTTCCTTCCTTCCTTCCTTCCTTCCTTCCTTCCTTCCTTCCTTCCTTCCTTCCTTTCTTTCTTTCTTTCTTTCTTTCTTTCTTTCTTTCTTTCTTTTCTTCTTTCTCTTTTGGACTTTGCTGGATAAAATACATAAATTCAATTGCATTAATAGAATTGTAAAGTTAGAATGGTCTGCAAGAATATTCTAATCTAATCTTTATCAATTTGTGGGAACTTCAGTTAAAATATCATTAAGAAATTGAGATTTAAACTTTTTATTAAAAACCTTCAGAAATGAAGAACTACAGCAGTAAACTGTCCTACTGTTGTACAGGTTTTACTATCAACATTTTTCTTATGCTTGAATGAGATCTAGGTAGGTGCCACTTGTATGTTTTTATTCCTAGTGATATTTTCTGGTACAATTAAAAATAGTTTCTAACCATCTTCCCTGTGTCACCTGTTTGTATACCTGAAATGTATATTCCCCCTAATCTTATTTTTCTCCAGACTGAACATCCCAAGTTCCTGTCCTGTCTTTTTCTCATAAGACATTCCTTAACTCTTGGTGTCATGTTTGTCACTCTCCTCAGAACATATTGTAATATCCTGCAGACTTCCTGGTGCCACTGAAGTTAGTTGTTTGCTTGCAAGAGATGGGGAGTGCTTTCAGACATGCAAGATTCTATTAGTATAACATGGTTTTGGTTTCACCTCTGGATTACTTGAATGCTGACTTTAGTCTTGGATACCTCAAAAGTTATTTTTATGATACATTACATATACTAATTCCTGCTTATCTGAATGTGGGCTGCTGAAGGGGATTAAGAATTCCTTCCTATTTTTTAATTACTGTTTCTTTTGCATGGTGTATAAATGTGGTTTATTTCTATGTGCTTATTAATGGCTGATTTGTCTTAATGCCAACCTTCCTGGACTTTTCTATAACTTTTGCATTTGGCTTGGTCAAATAGCTCATAGTTTTCCAGAAGAAACTGGTTGAGTTTGTCTAGGTATTGTGAGATTAAGGACTTTTTCTTATGTTTTCTCTCAAACTCAGAGAGAAGCAATACAGTGAGTTGTGTTGAACAGATATTCTCTTCTATTGTAGCTACTTATGATTGTTAATATCCTTTGGAATGAGATGCCAAGAATTATACATAGCACAGTAAATACTTCACTCATCTTTTTCACAATGTTGCGTTAAATGCAATCCCAAATTATGTTGGTCCTTCTAGTAGCTCTTGGTTCTTGTTAAAATTGTTTTCAATGATCTTAACTGTGACCTTCTCCAACGTAGTGCTTCAAAGTCACAAAAACCATGTAGTCCTATTTTATGTTGTTCTAATTTTCTTTCATAATATTGAATGAAAATATATTTCTCTGTACCAAAGGATAACTTATTGCTTCACAAATTCAGATTACATTGAAATCTTGTTCTGTCATTCTGAATATTTGCCAAACTTCCCAATTTTGTCTCTGGTAAGCAAATTATTGGTTCATTACTAAAAATGTAGAATGATATTGACTCCAAAAAATTTCTGCAGAACTCAACTGGTAACTGTTCTTTAATTTAAATACACTCATGCCTATTCTCTGAGAGTGGTTAGCCAGGTAGGTTTTGATCTATCTTTTAAATACTTTGAGAAATCATGTTCTGAATATGATATAACTTAAAATATTTACTTTGCAATATATTCAATCAAAATATGTATTAATTAAACATGGCTCAGATGTTCTAGCAACTGCCATTAGAAAATTTGAAGAACCAAAATGGGGCAGATTATAGAAAAAATCTATTTATATGGTTACATTGACATCATGGTTCATAATCATCACATCTGTGTCCATAAATGCATGAACCAATTTTATACTATATTCCCATGGCTAAGTAGTGTTCAGGGAGAAAAAATAATTTATGGTAGACAGTCTGTAATATTTATAATGTGTCCCTTAGTTAATTTTCTCAACAAGACACCCATTTTAACTTGATGAGATTCCATGCACAAATTAAAAGAAGAGACATGTTAAAATTATATTGTTGTGAGTACATATGGACTTGTGCACAATAATGAGTGCAATGCTGAAGCACATAGGAGAATATTTTTATTTTTTCATATGAAGCAAAAAGTCAAATCCCTTTAATTTGGGGTTAATTTTTCTAGTCTCTTGAGAATTTGGATTTATCTGTTTCTATTATAGATTGTGCTGAGATGATAGTTTTAGTAGAATTATGTATGTTTATCTTTTTAATTGCATTTTTAATGGAATTGGCATTCTTGGTTGAAGGGTGACCTAAGCATCTATTTATATATCAGAATCAGGGAGCCCTTTAACATTCAGGTTTCATCTTTTTTTTTGCTAAAGTGTCGCAAAACTCAGTTATATGTAGAATGGAGATGCCAGGAGCTGATGAAACACAAAGGTTTGCATCAATGAAGAAGGGTAGATTGTTGGAATAACAATGAAAGCAGGATGTTAGCTGATCACAAAACCTGGTCATAAATGTGATCTTCTATTATTGGAAACCACCCTCTCAAGGAGAGTTACTTCCAATCAGTCCATTATTCTCATTTCTTTACCTAATTGTACCAAGTGAAGCTTGACTTCAGACCAGAATGTTACCTAGTGTATTAACTTCCTGCTTTTAATGCCTGTGAAACATGTATTCTACCTTTGCAGCACTTCATTAACTTTTACTTCCTTATTGATCTATAAAATATGGTGGCTTGTACTTAGTTTTAAACTTTTAATATACAATTTCAGGATCAGGGACTTCTGACTTTGCAGAGAAAGTCTCTGAGGCTATGTTAGCTAGATGCACACTTACGGAAAAGGGTTAATACAATTTATATGTTTATGTTCTGAAGAGCACAACTTCTTGATTCCAGCATCTCAATTTATTTCCCATTCTTTTAATTTGCTATAGTGAGACATATAGTTTTACTATCTTCTGATCAGGGAACCAGTTGTATATATGAAGCATTTCTCAACTTTGACAATTGTGGCTTCTTGAGAACGTTTTATTGAGAAGAATGGAATGCCATGGAAAATAGCAATAATTTTTGAAATAAAAAATATTGAATCAAAAAATATTTATTTCTGGAATGACTTGCATACTAACCACTTCCATTAATTCAGGGAAGCAAACACGGAAAATACAGAATAAAATAAAATGATAATATAACCAAATATCAACCTGCCAAGTCAGCCCAGGTCCACTATTTACATCAAAGGTTCCTTCATATCAGAAGATCTCTCCTAATTTTTTTCCACTGTGACTTGTTATGGTTGAGCAATGTTGCCTTCCTGGAAAAAAATATGTATTTGTGGGCTGGTGAGGATATTTTTTGAAAGATTTATTAATAGTTTCCAGAACACTTGGTTTCATTCCTCCATTCTTAACTAACAGAAAACAAAGACCCTCAAATCTAGATGGCAGCAAAGATCTTTTGCTACCTTTGTGGTTAGCTGGATTTTTGCAGCCCAGATCTAGCAGTGACATCTTTCTTCTTTATGTACCCTATACCTCCCTTAAGATCCTATGTGAATGTTTTTCTAAGTGTTCAGTAATAACTACATTATTTGCTCTACAGTGTTCCGAAAGAGGACATTTACATGAAAGGGAAGTGATATCCTAGTTGTGATATCCCTCCCTGAACCTTTACACAAAGGGCAAACGAGTTGTATATTTGGAAAGTTAGATAAAGCTGATTTGTTTATCCACCCAGGCTTTTGGACCAATCTATACTGCTGTCATTTCTAATTCACTTTGTTATAGATAACTGTGTTACAAAGTTAGTAAGTTGTTTTATTATTTTAAAGATATGATGTATCTATAGTTTTTTAGAGTTATTTAAAAACATCACTGTGCACATTTTTAATCATACCTTGTACTTTATTTTTTACTGAATTGTTTTCCTAACATAAGATGATTTGTATTATGGAAAATATGGAATAAAAATGTATAAATAATGCTTTTAAAAGTGACCACTGAGTTATCCCTAGTTATGTTTGTATGCATGTGTATACACTCATTCATGCATATACACATATACATGTCTGTGTGAATTATGGGATTTATTATGCAATAGTTACAAATCTTGTAATACCATTGCCAGATTATTTCCAGAATAGTATACAGAAGATAGCCACTGAAATGCATAAGCCAAACTCTTAAGAATAGAAAGGCAATGAAGAATTGAAACACAGATAACCCAAAGTTCTAGTTTGAGCATCAAACATAAATAGAAATATGATAAATATAAATGTATAGAAATTAATTTTTTGGGGGGGCTAGCTTTCCCTCTGAATACTGCATCAGCACAAACATATTCAGTATTAGTCACATCTATTCAATACTTCATTGCAGGTTTCTGGATTGAAATATAATTGAGAGTTTATAAATCAGATATCTAGTTTGATATCATTGATGGCTTCTAAATTTTGGGTTTGGGGCCCAGAACTTTTGGAATGATATTAGAACAGAATTTAACAGAAATAAAATTATGAGTGTTGAATTGTGCATCTTTAATTTATGCCTAACTTATAGAGGTAAACTAAATTAAACTAACTAAACTAAATAAACTAACTTAATAGAGGTAACAAGTTGTTCTTGCTTGTTGCACCTATGAAAATTGCTAGCCTGCATTTTATTGGACAAGACAAATAAGTCTAAGGATAGATAAGTAATTTTGTTTGTTCAGAAGATCATGGCAAATCTCAAATATGAAGCAATGTTTTCACAGTTAGACTCTAGTATGCAAGGATCCATCCATTGAAAAACAACATCGCAAGTTAGAAATCAGACCTTTACCTGCCAGTAAATCAGGGGCTCCAGATAATATTGTGAAAAATACTACGGAGCAATAACAATCTTGAACATTAATAATAACCGTGAAAGTATAACATTTTATCCTTATCTAAAGATTTATCTTGGGGTACACAAAATTAATATTTTCATATAAAATCCCCTGGGTTGATATATGTGATAAATAATACATTGTCTCTCTTCTTAATACTAGTTTTCTTCAATTCAACTGAGATTTCTCATTCAAAATAACAGTGAATAGTGCAGATTCTGGACTTATATGTGTAAAAGTACATAAATAATTTAAAATGATATTGTATTCATGCAGCTTTTAATGTTAATAAAAGATGCAAATTATCAGGCATTTTTAAATTCCACATGGTTTTCATTACACTTTTTTTTTAAAAAAAAATGCATATTTAAAAATATGCATTGCTGAAAAGCAAGGACATTTTACTTTTTGCCACTCAAAAAGAATGGTAAGGCAAGTTTTACTAGATTATTCTTTTTGCTATCCTTTTACTAACAAAAATAGCTGTTGAATATGAATATATGTAAACAAAAATCCCTTCCTCCCCTTATTGGGTGGTATGTATCTTCCTCAATATCAGATCCCCTATCAGTGTCCTGGGAGGTTGAGGGTTCTGTGCATGATCTTATCGGTAGATATTCCTACCACTCCACTTTTTTGGATAGAAACCTCTGATGTTTTTCCTGGGATCCACTGGAGCCACTCCCCCAGTTTAGAAGCCCCAATCCAAAGTAGTCCTAGATCCAATGATACTACTTTAGCCTTTACTTAGCACATCCTTTCCAATTCCTTCTTTATGTGCTGATACTTCTCTAGCTTCTCGTACTTCCTCTGTCACTTGGTACCACCACATCTATCGCTATATTCTCCATATATATATATATTGAATGTTGGACTAGTGGTTAAGGCACCACACTAGAAAGTGGGAGTCTGTGAATTCCTGTCCTGTGTTAGACTCCAGCTGAGTGACCTTGAGTCAATTAACTTCTCTAACCCCTAAGAAGAAGGTAATGGCAAACCACTTCTGAAACTCTTGCCAAGAAAACTGCTGGAACTTAGCCAGGCAATCTCAGAGAATCAGACATAACTGAACACAAGGAGAAAAAGTGAAGCCTTGTGGAAGAGAGGCATTAGAATTAAAAGTTCTATTAAGCCTTCTGTAAATCTCCTCCTAAGCCTGCAGAAAAGTAAATTATGATCAATAATAACAAGAGCTTTTAGTATCTGGAAAAATTAATCATAATAACATGAGGCATATCTGTCCATTGTAAACTAGTCTTGGGACCATCTATGCTGAATGCTAACAATTTTTTATTGCAATTTTTAAATAAAAAACAAGAAATCTCATGATGTGTTCACAATACCTGTTTTCTTCTCTAATCAGAGCTACATGCATTCTTCTGTTCAGTGTTGATTCTTCCCTTAATTTTCTGGCATTGCCATTTACAGTAGTTAGTACAGTTTTATGATAACCTAATATAATTTTGCTTCTGAGCATTTGCAAATCCATCACAATTGTTGCATTGTCATGACATCAACAACAAGAGCAACTTCACATGTGCCTTGATTAGTCATCTGAATAAATGACATGAAATAGTATTGAGATTGAAGAGAAAAAATAGAAGATTTCAAAAATAAAAATAGTATACAAATAATAGGAATGTGCTTGGAAACATGTCAAAAATAAGCAGTAATAGCAACTAAATTTCTTTGGCCGATCTCAGAAAGCTATGAAGCAGGGGTGGCACATGCTATGAAGCAGGGCAAATATTTTTACTACCAGTTGTGTGGTGTGGCTAGGTGGGAGTGGCCATGTGCCTAGGTGGGCATGGCTTCTTCTTTTTTGCAGCCCTCTGCCCCGTGCTTCATTTTTTTTTGCATCCTGGGCCTCAGGGAAGCCTCCTGGATGAAGCTGTAAGATAGCGAGGGGGATCCTGGCACAGTTGATTGTCGGAACAGCCGATCATCAGGAGGAAAAAGAAAAATGAAATACTGGTTCAGCCGAACCGGTAGCTGTTTTTTTATTACAGGTTCAGCCGAACAGTAGCATTTTTTACTACCAGTTCGGTCGAAATAGGCCGAACTGGTAGAATACCACCACTGCTATGAAACATTAAACAGGATTTACTATCTAGTTGGAAAACAAATTTCTGAAAAGAAAATAGCAATCCACTCACAACTTCCATTCTGTTGCCAAAAAAGCCACATTTCCATAATTTCATCAGAAGCTGAACTTCATTTGGAAAAGACTTTGCCTCAGCTCTGATAGTCAAAGAAAGAGACTACAAAACGTTTGAATCCTATTTTTCAATTCCAGGTAGTCAGATTTAAGCAAAGTGTTTTTCTTAACAATTAATGGAATTTGTCTCAAGTTCTAGCATCAGCCTTATTCTTTTATTTGTAATAAAGCAATTATTATCACTGTGTTAATACTCTTAAAACAACATTTTCCTGCTTACTTTGATGAATATCTGATCAGAGAGAGTGTCTATGGAGAGTCTCAGTCATCCAGGTCATGATTGTTCAAAAGGTGCTTTGGGACTTTGCTTTTCCTTGAAGATTTTTCACTTCTCATCCAAAAGCTTCTTCAGTTCTACTGTTTACTGTTCTCTGAAGTTTCAAGAAATGAATTAACACAGCTCTTGACTTTTGTAATTCATTTCTCAAGGCAGAATTTCCTACTTTAACTATTACAGATATGGCACAGATGGGTTTGGATTTATTCTTTGGAAAGCTGGATGACTGCACAATATAAGCGGACAGTTATTGACTTAATGTCTGATTTCACAGAGTAGTTAGAAGATTCATCTTGATATTCTCCCTACAGGAATAGTAGTATGCACCTGCTCAACATGATAAGGATATTAGACAAAACACAGAACTATTATTTTTAATGGAAAAAACAGTATGTAAAAATAACAGGAGGAAATATAAAATATTTTAAATATCATTTTATTTTAATATCTTTGAACATACTACTTATTTTGAATCCTTTTATAGAAACCAATTTTTATTTGTTTCCTTGGGCTACCACTGAATTTTAGAGAAATCCAGGTTATGTTGTGAGTTATTATATATGCATCTTTAGCTCTCAAAATCTGTATAGAAATTGCTATAAGGAATATACAATAAAGTTTTATTTCTTGCTGACATCTTCCTGGTAATAAACAGATTGCTTTACCTATGTCATAAGGACCTGTTAAAAACTCGATTTAATCATATTCCTGCTCTAAAGCATCCTTCCCTATCTTAATTAGCCAAGGATGATTGAATAGGTCCACATCTGGAGGATAGCAGTTGGAAGAAAGCTATTTAAATTGAGAAGTGGTATTAGAAAATCTTCTCACTAATCTTTCATTAAACTACTTCCACATGATAGATCTAAATGTTTATAAATGGTTTACTGGATAGACCAAGCTGAACCAATGCTGGCTCCCATAAAAATTCTCTGTATTTTTAGTGCTCATTGATACATATGCTAAGAATATCAGCACACATGTCCGGTTAGCACTAGACATTATGGCCTGTGACAAGATTGCTGCCACTTGGAAAGGAAAATTAATATAATTTTTAATTTGTCCAATCACATATGGGTCATCAACCAGTAAGACAGCATTGAGATGAGATAATATAGATTTTCCATTTCAGATGCTTTAGATAATCTTTTTTAAAATAAATAAATAAACCAAATATATCAACTATTAAAAATTACCCTTGGATATAATCCACCTGTAACTCAGATAACTCATAGCTCTGGGAGTAATGGAATGTGGACGTGTTTTTTTTTCTGATGGAAAAACAATGGTTGTCTCATACAATTATGCTTTTAAGGGCAATTTGCAATATGCTCAGAAACATCTCCAAAACAAGGAGGACAACTTTTGGGGATTGTGGACTATTAAAAGTTTATGTACAGAAATCTGAACATCACACTCTCAAAAGGACTTGAAGTTATGACCCATTTTTATTTTGTGACATTTAATTAAATCATGCAAATAATAGTATGTTATTGGACATTTTATATTTTTTTCTCCTATCACATGCAGGATTGCAATTCATTGACAACATTTGAAGAGCTGTGGATAACAGTATATGGTCAAAAGGTCTGGATCCAGAACTTCCATAAGTTCTGTTGGAAATTCTAGCCTTACGGATCAGCAATTATTCAGAGAAATCGGCTGTATTAGGCACAATAAAACAATTACTTTATCCAGGGCAGTAATGATGATTCTCATAACTTCCTTTTAAACCACATGGGCTTTCCATTTACTTAAATGATAGTGCTCTTTGTATACCACAATTTTCTGCACCTCCATATTATGCAGTTGCCATTATTTGAAGTAGAGAATACTATACTATTCTATGGCCAGTGTTCAAGTAACCATCAGTCCTATTGACTTCTGTCTATGGAATTGAAGAAAAACATTGCCATGTATTTTATCTCAGGCAGAAAATAGTCTTGGTAATTCTTATTATCAGTTTATTTGGTTTTTTTAGAATTTCTTATTGAAAGATGGCTATCAGCCCAGGAGAGATGGCTACAATAAAGTTGCTTCTGATTACATCTTTCTTGAAGATTTCTACCAACCAAATTCATTGCTTTTACATTAGAAACATGTAGATTGAAACCCTTGCATTCAACTTTTAGGGTAGTTTTGGGCACCCTAAAGAGTAATGGAGACAAATAGAAAAATTTAATTTTCAGAGTTTGTTTTTCTTAATAGGAATAAAGGTACCTCATATTGTGCAACTAGACTGGGGTGATTAGTTTCAAAACATGTGTATGTTCATTAAGTCAAACTAACAGTCAAAGCACAATAATGTTAATTTTGTAGTATAGAGGTGACTAATTTTGTTTTAATTTAAAGTATGGGATCTCAATTCAAGTTAGTACATGGAGTCTAGGGCCTTAAACTTCCTTGCCCGAACCTGTTTAGTCCTGAAATACTCTCTATTCATTAATATTAAAAAGAAAAAGGATTTCCATGAATATGCAACACTTAAGAGAATAGAGATTATGCATATTTGCATATTGTCAAACCCCATATAGTTGACAAACCTAAGAAGCAAAACCATACCAATTTCAGAATGGCATCTTTATTGTTACTTGGGGTAAAAACATAATTAACTTTCCAAACATACTTAAAATAAATCAGTTAATGTAGTGTTTCTACAATATTTCCTTTCTTCTCACCCAAACAACTCTGCCTGCATCCCAGCCTCTCATGCACATGAAGACATTAACATTATTTAGGAAATATGCATGCAGATATTTTATGATTCACTAATATTATCAATAATTCATACTTTAAATTTGGGGAGGAAATTCAAATTCTTTATTGAGGTATTCAACTTTTCTATGATGTCAAGGTGAGTTTTGAAAGCATGAGTAAACAAAATTAAATTACTAATAATTTAAAATGTTATGCTTCACTTCATTTAGAGTTCAAACAACAGGAAAGTGGTTATTTTTCTTTTCTTTGGCCATTTTAAATATCACATTTTTTTCAAGGCCAGAGATGAAAAACAGTGGAGTTCTTTCACACCAGTCTGTTTTGAAATGAATGTAATTTGATTGCTAATGTTATTTACTTTTGAAAAGAGATGATGGCTTGTAATTATTTTTGGCATTAGCTGACACTTTATTCTTTTGGTTGGGGTTGGGGAATCTATGCATGTACTGTTTCTCCTACTTGTAATAGTATTTTCTGACTTTTCGTTTTCTTCTCTAATTACTTCTGGATTGTGGAGTAAATTCTTTTAGCTTCTGGAGAAGGGAAATCATTGTCTTTTTATCCTCTCTGTGGGGAATTGATTCCACTTGTTTACTGATGTGTGTGGCAGACTGAATGAAATGGTTCCTAATTAGCATATATGAAATAATCATTGGTCTATCTGGAGTCATAATTAATGCATTAGGCAGAGTTTACCGAATGTCAAGGAGAAAGACATTAACACAAACGAGCTTATTTTAGATAGGCTTTGATGAAGAGAATACTTTTCAGAAAGAATGTTTACTAAAATTAAGCAATAACAACATATCAATTTACTAAGAGTCATTATCATGCATGATTGGAAACATTAACTTTTGTAACTGATCTTCATTTCCTGCTCTTCAGAACTGTCCCCTTGTTAAATCTTTGTGACATTTAAAAACACATCATATAAAACCCTTATTGAGCATGGGAGGGGGACAAAGGAGGGAGAGCCTACTCAGAGAAACAACTGCTTGAAACTTTTTTCCGTATAATATGCTAGTTTATGTGTGGCAATAAAACAGCATGCAATCTGATTAGGTAAAGCCAAGTTTCAATTTCATAAAAGGGCTGCTCTAGCTACAAATATAATCCACAGTCAAAAGCAAATTAATATGATTATAGCCACCCTATCAATTAATGTGAGGAAATCACTGTTATTTGTTAGGCTAAGTAAAAAGCCATGACTATGCAATTTGAATATTTTCATTGTTCTTTTATGGTGATTCACATAACTGCAGGCCTCTGCTTTAACCTAAATATGAACTGATACTACAAAACTAGAATATCTTGGAGGCAATTTAGGAAGGAGTAAACAGCATCCAGCTTTTGAACCCAGAACAGAAATTACTTACAGCTCACTTTTTTCATTTCTTAATATCCATCTTCTGAATGTTATATTGACTTTCACTTCACTATATTAACCTAACTATGCAGGAAAACATAGTGAATACATATTGACTGAGTCTATAAAAAGGAATTATGTTTTCATAGCATTATCATGCACATATATACAGGTTTTCTTACCATGCACAAGGTTTACACATTCAGCAGGTTCCCTCTCTGCAGATAAGTTTCCCAATGATTTGATTGTTGATTGATTGTACCCTATGAGTATCATTATGATTCTTGATCCTTAATGAATGTACTTTTTCTCTATGTATACTGAGAGTATTTACACCAAGACAAGTTCCTTGTGTGTCCAATCACACTTGGCCAATAAAGTATTCTATTCTATTCTATTCTATTTTATTCTATTTATGGAGAGTATGGCACACATATAAGCATGAGACAAAGTCCAACATTGGCACTCCAACTTTTTCTCCTGTTTGTGCTACCTATAGAAAATAATAAAAACTGGCATAGTTTATGAAGGCAAAAGCCACTTTCTGTACTATTTCAAGCATCACAAAGAAGTGTATGATAGATGAATTCTGAATTTTCCCTTTCTTTAATTAAAACAGCTTTTCTTCTGCATTTCTCATTTCACTCTAATACTTTTTACACACCTATTTGTAATAAACTCTTCTTCTGAGAATTAGAATTTAAGGAATTTCTGAACTTGTCCACTAATTGGCCATGAATTATAGTATCATAAGGAAAGAAGGGTGGCTCCACAATTGTCTATGAATTCAGATGTGCCTGAGGCAAAAGATTCACTTCAAGAGGACTCTAAGGAATAATTTCATTGAAGTAAAGACAAAACAACTTCATAGATATCATTTGATTGCTATTTATGATGAGGTTATATAACTAAAAAAGTATTTCAATAATTTTTAATAATGTAATGTTTACTATACAATTGCCTTGTGTATAAACATGGAAAACACAATTCTCAAGGAACCTGGAGAGGCCTGAGGCAAAATCTCACTTCAGGAATGGTTTGATTGAGTTCTTATAATAAATATTTGTGTTACAAGAAAAAGGTTAGCAAGATTCAAGATGTGAAAAAAAAACTTCGTAGATATCATTTGATTGCTATTTATGATGAGTGCACTTCTAAATTTTTTTGGAAAAAAGAAAATGAAACAATCTGAAGCAACATTACCAAGACAATGTATAAAAACACAATTCTCTGTGAAATTTCATCACTTCAGAAAGACTCCATTTTCCATTTCAGTAAGAGATCTGAAGAACATCTGTGATACACATCTACTTAAATGAGTTGGCTGCCAGTACAATCTTGGATTTAGAGTTTTTTCGTGGGGTCCCAGATCAAATACTGTAAGCACGTATAGCCATGTTTAAGTTGAAAGTTCAGCTTTCCTTCACATTTGCAACCCAAATGCAGGAAACTGAAAGAGATATAATAATAATAATACTTTATTTGCAGTCACAGACCAAAACACAAGTATAACAAAAGAAGAACATGGGAAAATTAATCATGAACAATTGGTCACCAAAAACTTGACTAAGTTTTCTTCTCTGATGGTTATAGCTCTTAACAAGAATTTGGAAACCTGAGAAGTGATGTATAAGAAGCCATCCCTTAGACAAATAAGAACAAATTACTAACATTGGGTCTAGAAGGGTCTGTTCCAAGGAGAGATAGTAACTTACATCTGCCTGCGTTATACATAGGGCATGCTCCACAGTTATAAAAGGACATGCTCCACAGTTTCAACCTCAGCTCTGTCACAGGGGCATAGCCACTCGTTAATCGGGAGTCTCTTAAATTGTCCATCCAGTAGTGCTGAGGGCAAGACATTAAAGCGAGCTAGGGAGAAAGCTCTTCTATATTTGGGAATGGTTAGAGTGTAAAAATTGGAAGCCATCCTCATTCTGTAATTATTAAATTGGCTGAAAATCAGAGGGGAGCAAGTTTTATTAGCTCATAGATATTGCAAGTCAATGTCCCCAAGCCTTTGGACTATCCTAAATTGGGTGTCCTTAAGGCCATAATGTCCCATGACATCCCCTTTAAAACCTAGCAGGTGTAATTTCTTTATCAGCTTCCTCTCCCAATGAGAAATATGAGAGTCAGCAAATGCCAGGGAGAGGTAGCTACCAGGAACTGCCAGAAAGAGCACTTGAAACCACCATTTAAAGGTATTAATCCACGCTATACATTCACTGATCAAGTGCCCAGTTCCAGGTACATTGGAGCAAAGCCAACACAAGGAGGAAGACCCAGAAGTTTTCTAAGAAAGACAGCCTGGGTTCTTTCAATACAATCCTTGAAGCCCTATATCCATATGGGAATTCCGTAAAGAGTTTGAGCCAAAGTTTTGGCTTTGTAAATACGCAGAGCAGAAGGAATAAACTGGCCTCCTTGGGTGTAAAAAAATATTAAAATCTGCTGGTGACTACAGGAGGCTGAATTCAGCACCTGGGTTCGATGTCTAGTCCAAGCACTGGTGTTCTGAAATTGAATACCTAAATACTTAAAATGGAAAACCTGCTTAATAGCATTACCATTGATAGCCCAGTTATACAATTTCCGGGCTCTAGAGAACACCAATACTTTGGATTTGTCATAATTAATGGACAAATGGTTCTCAACACAGTAAGACCCAAATGCAGAAAGTAATCTTTTCAGACCTGGCCTTAACAATGAAAGGAGGGCCACATCATCAGCATAAAGGAGAAACGGGATCTTCGTAGTTGACAGCTTTGGGGCATGGGACTCAATATGTCCAATGTGAAAGGCAAGCCAGATAAGAATAAATTAAACAAAAGAGGAGCCAGAACACAACCCTGCCTTACTCCGTTCTTAATCTGGATAGGAATTGAAAGTTCTCCCTGCAAACCACACCTGACCTGACTAGACGTCTGGTTGTACAAGGATTTAATTAGGAACAGAAGATGTCTATCGATAGAACTTTTGAGCAGTTTTGACCACAACAGTCCCCTAGGGACTGAGTCAAACACTGACTTTAGGTCAATAAAAGCAGTAAAAAGTTTGCCACCTGGTATGGTAGTGTATTTATCGACCAGGTGCGCTAAGTCAAAACAGTGGTCCAGTGTGGCACAGCCTGCTTTGAACCCGATCTGTTCAGCACCAATAATATTGGACTCCTCAACTCAAGTGAGGAATCTACGTTGGAGATATTTAGCGTACATTTTCCAATGATGGAGAGCAGGCTTATGGGGCAATAGTCAGCTGGGTTGTTCCTATTTTCTCGTTTAAAAACTGGAACAATAATCGCTAAGCTCCAGGAGGTAGGGATCCTGCCAGAGGTATTAATATGCGTGAAGAGTCTTGCTAAGAGAGGAATCCACTAATCGGGATTGGATTTTAGCAGATCAGGGGGTATAGCATCAGGGCCAGGGGCTTTGCCTGACTTGAGTTCGGAGATAAGCTCAGTAATCTCAGCATGAGTCACAAGTTGCCAGTCAGGAACTGCAGGAGGCAGCTGTGGCCCAAGCACGGTCAAATTTGTTGATGCTTGGAAAATTGCCAAGAAATTATTTTCCCAATCTCTGTTGGAAATACAGCAGAGAGGGAGTTCTCAGGCAAGGAGCTGGCAACAATTTGCCAAAATAATCGAGTCTTCTTCTGCTGAATGGAGAGGAAAAGTAGATCCACTTCTCTCTCTCTTTAGCTTTCTTTTTCTTAGCAATTAGTCCTTTATACTCCCACTTCAAGTGATAGTTGTCCTCTGGTGGGCATTTATCCCCTCGATTACGATAGAGTTAAAGAGATATAAGATGGAATCAATAGCACAACCTTAAAAGTGAACCTCTCTTTACTTTTGAACAAATTAAACTTTCAGACAAGTTATTTTCACAACATTTCTATATAGACCTATCTAAACAACTCGAGATAAATTCACTGTATGCAATTCATTTGCATACAATATGCAATATCTGAAATGGTTTTCCTTGAAATATTTCAGATTTATGTAAAAGAACCTTCACTACACTAATATAATTTGTTATATATTAATAAGTTGCATAATGATATGAATATGTTACAATAATATTCTCAACATTTATTTATCTGAAATTTACAAAATGGGATTATGTCATCTCTATGAAGAAAATCATAATAAAAGAATTATATACTTGTAGTATACACAACATAGATAAAGTTAATAAAAATCATGATTAATAGCTCCTGCAAAGAGTTATCATTTAGAATTAAAAATATTTATGTATAATTTATACAGTTTATGCAAGTATCATGGAAATATTAAATTAGAATTCCCAACTGCACCTGCAATATTTTAATAAAGGTATAACTGAAAACATGAATTTCGTCTACTCATATTAAAAGCCAAAGAAGATTTTTTTTATTATTTTTAAATAATTTAATTTAAATAATTTAATTTTAAATTATTGATTAGTTTTATAAACATATATACAATATGAAAAGTAATGCATTACATTTCTATTTTATAAATACATTTGCTCATGATTTCTTTAGTCCCCATCTATTATACTTTCCCAAATTAATATATATAGAACTGTTATGAATATATAGATATATTTTCATATAACTTTATTAAATATTGATCCTAAACAACTCAAGAGTACATTCATGATTTGTACATGTGCTCAAAATTCATGTTAAATTTTTTAGCATAAACTAGTGCAGGTGGTCCAAGTGGTACTCGCCACACTGGGTGCTGTGCCTAAAGACCTAGGCAAGCACTTAAAAACAATTGGTCTGACACAATCACCATTGGTCAGCTGCAAAAAGCCACCTTGCTGGGATCTGCTCGCATAATTCTCTCATACATCACGCAGTACTAAACGCTTGGGAAGTGTTTGACTAGTGATTTGTGATACAAAACCCAGCATAGTTATCTTGTTTGCTATGTATACTGTCATCATCATCATCATCATCATCATAATGATGGAATGCATGTTGAAATAATGCAAAGTACAGAGGAATTTGCAGTTCTTAAGCCTGTTTCTCATACAATTTGTTTTGCACACAAGATTAATAAATGCTCAGTATAATGCATCACTATAAAAATAATGATTTAATAAACAAATCAAAATAAAAGACAAAAAATGCAAGACTAAACAATATTTTAATAATCCATTTTTTAAATCAAAAACTTTAAGCCTAAGGTCTCAGAATCCAATCCCAAGCTACTGCAAGTCATCAATAAGCTCTTTCATTAGATCCTATAATGAATAAAATCTTATTCATGAGTTGAACTTTATTCTCAATAAGTTCTTGTTTAGATTCCTTAAATAAATAGATCTATCTGTGATGGGCAATGCAGTTGGTCAGCGATTAAAATGCTGGGCTTGTCAGCTGGAAAGAGGTGAGCTCCTGTTACTTGCCCCAGTTCCCACCCACCTAGCAGTTTGAAAGCATGCAAATGCAAGTAGATAAATAGGTAACACTTTGGTATGAAGGTAACAGTGCTCTGTAACATTGTGCTGGCCATATGACCATAGAAATGTCTTTGGAAAGTGTTGGCTTGAAATGGAAATGTACATCACCCCCTATAGTTGGCAACCACTATAGGAGTAAAATCTTCAGAAGTTCTCCTATGTGTGGTAGCTGGATTACATTCAATTTGCATGGCCTGAATTGCCCACTCATCAAAATATATTGGCAATCATTTCTGGAAGAAAAATATGGAAGACATTACCAGGTATGAACCCTGCCCTCACTGTCAAAGTAACATCCATATGTGTCTATGTTATGTTTTATTGAGTGGTCTTGTCCATTTGGGATAGTGTGCTTTTGTTGCATGCTAATTCCAGCAACTCATAGGCTACTTCGAAGAGGTAGGTATTCCCTTCAGCTGAGTCAATGCTTATCATGCTTTCTAATCTAGCTTTAGTATGAATGCTTAAATCTAGCTTTAGTATGAATGCTGTAATAACCCAATTGTTATAATACTTGATCTTTAAATAGAAGATTGCTATTTTGAAACCAGGCAGAAATCTGGGCTTCTAAATATTAATTTTCACTTCCCTAAATCTTTATTTTACTTTGGATTGTTTTCCCTTAAAAAATCTTAGCAGTGCACAATTTCATGATTTTTTCAGTTACCTGAGTCAGAAGAATTTTATCCCCAGTTCTCAAAAACTATTTGGATTATTTGGAACTGTAAGATATTTGGATTGATTTGGAGAAGAGGATAAAAAAAATTATAAAATGATGTACTACTGGACTTATGTTGAAAAAAGCACAGGAAAAAGGGAAAGCTCGGAGAAAGAAAAATAATATTAAGATCAAACCACTAGGCCAGTTTTAGACCAGCTATTTTCTGTTTATAAGATAAATGTCAAGATCATCATTATACTAAAGCATTCATATTAAAATTAGTTTTAAAAATATTAGAAAATAGAAGGTTAGTAACAAAGTTTTAAAAAAACAAACTAATGATAGTATTTCACATTAAATTCACTTTATATTTTGGGTTTGTGGGGAGGAGGAGAGAGAAAAGGTGTGTGTGTGTTTTTCTGTGCACACACATCTTTATGTATCATAAATATCCATGAAGATCTGTTCAGAGAAAAGAAAATAGTTGGCCACTGCTTTCTTGTAACAGAGAAAAAGAAAGGCATAGCTGAAGAATTGTCCAATAGAAGAATATGGTAGAGTGCTGGCCAGATTGAATTTGTATGGTACTGCCAAAGTGTTCAGTCCAGACTGGATTTTCTTAAGCCATCTTAAAACCAAGCTGACATGAACACAGAATTGGAGCACCTTTAAATCCGAATACATTCGGCATCCTTGAAGGTGTTACTTATTTGGACTGGCAGGAGCTTATCTTCCTTTTCAGAATGAGTTAGCAAACCTAAAAATGTTTAGATCTTCTTCTGAAGAAGACAGACTGGTGTTGGGTCTTATACCAGTCAAAGTCTGCCATTTCCTCATTTCACATCATCTTTGGCAAATGCTATTTCCCAGACTCTGTTTTAAAGATAAGAACATTGGTTTACTAATGCATATGCTGTGAGGCGTCTTTTATCACATGAATTATTGCTTTTCTCTCCATGTAAATGCAAAATAAATGTATGTGTATCTTTTGAACTAAGATGAGAGTCTAAGTTAATTATTCTGTATCACTTGAGAATTCAAGAGCTTGTTTGAGCTAATTATTTTTTACTTAGAAACTAGAAGTATCTATTTCACCAAATGAGTGAAGTAACAGTGCATAAATTTGCATATTGAACTTCTGAAAACCTTCAATATACATATAAAGATGTGTGTAGTTACACATGTGCACAGAGGGAACATTTTGTCAATACTTTTAGTTAGGCATATTGATGAATAGCTCTACTGTTCTCCATCTCTGCACTAGAGATGCAAAGGTATAGAAAATGAAAAAAGAAAAGAAATTAGGAAAACAAAATGTGGAATATTTCCTAATATAAATTTCTTTTGAATTATGCTGAATTGCACTGTTAAAATGCAATTAGAAAGTATGTCAATAAATGGGTTATATTTGGAAACATACCAGTTCAAGAAATAAATTAATATTTGAAATAAATGGAAAACCTATTTTAAACAAGCAAAACTTAGGTTTTAAAGATCAATAAAATAAGAAAACAATAAAACCATGAGAAATAGAAGAGCTATTCACATACAAATCTTCAGGAAACTTCATAGGAAACACAAATGCTTAGACCACACCATACACATGCCACACCACACAAACTTCACTTATACTTATTACTCCAGTTTTCTCTGAAGTTTTCCCCCTCCCCCTGCTTTTTGACAAACTTTCCTAAAAAGAAGAAAATGTAAACACATTATATTCATTAGAATTCATCAACTTCATAAAAAAAGTTCCTTTGAATTAGGTTGTCTCCTGATGACTGTGTGGACAAGTCTGTGTGATTTTTTTGACTTCTTTTTTGGAAGTATTTTGCCACTGTCTCCTTGCTAGGCCTGGCTGAGAGTGACTTCTCCATGAGATAAATAAAATAAATAAAGTAGTTCAATAATTAAAATAGTGATCAGCATTCAGAATTCTCTGCTGCTCCATCACTTCCAAAATTTCCTTAATTGTCCAATCAATCAGGTATTATACTATGCCCAGTTATAACCAGTGGTGGGCTGCAACTGGTTTAACAACTGGTTCAGTGAGCGCACATGTGCCGAACATGTGCATTGCGTGTTCGTGCAGCATTCAAAACCCACCCATTTTAAACTTAAAAACTTACCTTCTATATCAGTGGTGGTGAGTAAAACAGCTGAGGCATGACAATCAGCTGTGCCACACAAATCAGCTGAGCTAAAAAACAAGGAAATATAGGACAGGAAAAGGCAGGGGCGGGTGGACGGGGCCAACTGCTCACCAGAATTACTGGTTCACTAGAACCGGTCTGAACTGGGAGCAGCCCACCACTGGTTGTAACTGACAAAACAGAAGGGAAAATTTAGTCTGGTTATGCTAGTTCTACAAGTTCAGTGAAATGTGGACAAATATATTTGCTAAGCTGTATGTATCTCTGCTGCAGGCATTATTGCCATCATGGTAATTATTCAATATTCTAAAGGGAATATCTATATTCCAATGTGTAAATGCCTTTCATCTATGAATATGTAAATGCATTTCATATATGAATATTTTCATCACTCCTTATCACCCATCCCCTCCCACTTGTGACTGTATGATTGTAACTTTGTTGCTTGTATCCTTACCAGAGGTGGTATTCAGCAGGTTCTGGCCAGTTCTGGAGAACTGGTAGCGAAAATTTTGAGTAGTTCAGAGAACCGGTGGTAACCTTCCCCCAGGAGTGGGGAGAGAATGGAGATTTTGCAGAATCCTTCCCCTGGAGTGGGATGGTAATGGAGATTTTACAGTATCCTTCCCCTGCCATGCCCACCAAGCCACACCCACTAAGCCATGCCACGCCTACCAAGCCACACCCACATAACCGGTAGTAAAAAAATGTGAATCCCACCACTGATCCTTACGATTTATGTTGACTGTTTCCTAGTATGATTTGATTGCCTATTTGTACCCTATGACTAAATTAAGTGTTATACTGTATGATTTTTGATTAATGTATATTTTCTTTTTATGTACACTGAGAGCATATACACCAAAAAAATTCCTTGTGTGTCTAATCACACTTGGCTAATAAAGAATTCATTCATAAAGAATTCATGGGTAAACTCCTTTCATATATTTTATAGAGTTTGAATCAGATTTATCATGGTGCACTTAAAATAAGTTGTGCAGATCTCATTTGGAAGAAATAAAGCCCAGAATTTCACTAATTTGAAATTAACAATGGTTTAATCAGTTGAAATGCCATTGTGATTGTTCTCTAATTGCACAGGATCAAAACTACAGTACTAGTAAAAGATAAACAGTAAAATGATATATTGATTGACAAATTGGTTTTTTATTGAATTATTATAGATTAAAGGATATCCTTTATTTGACACTTTCAAATAAAAGCAATCATATAAGCATATTTTTCTTTCCTATTGTTGTTATGTGCTGTTTTATTTAATTCACAAAGAAAATGTACATATTTAAGATCACTTAAATTAACCCGATCATGATATTTATGCTTTATAATGCCAAACATTGGATTAACCCGATCATGATATTTATGCTTTATAATGCCAAACATTGGATCAAGTTAATTTCAGTACTGCCATATTTGTATCAATATTTAAGGAACTTCATTTATAAACATACATTTAAAAATATAACCCCCCCCCCAAAAAAAAAAAGAGAAAAAGAAAGGAAGGAACAAAAAAAAAAGAAATAAAAAGAGGTGTATAAACTGTGTGAATAAAAATTTTCAAAGTAACATCAAATTAGTATTACATATAAAAATAATATTTCAAATCAATTAACAGAGGCAACTAATATAATAGTCATCATTCAAAATAAATAATATGAGTCTCTATCTTTTTTAAAAAAAGTCTATCCTTATTACAATGAAACAGATAATATCTAATATTTTAAAGCCTTATGTTGAAAAAGATTCTAAATTTTGGATGTGATACAAATCACATTTGGATGTTTGAGAATTATAGTCCACAAATTATTTCCAGATTGAGTTCAATTACACATCAGAATTTTTTTAAATACGGAGTTTTACATCAGTACATATCCTATAGCTTAATTTGTCATTCATCTAAAGAAGGAATTATATTTAATTTCCAGAAGCACAGAATATCCTACAGCTGTTAGCATATACAGAGCCTCCAGTGTTTACGCTGTAGCAAAAAAAGGGCATAGTAATACTTAACAGAAAAACAGCTGGCAGGAAAGAAAAACTAATAGTTAAGAATTGTTTCATTTTATGGTGAATAGTCTAAAATTTAGTTTCTTTGTTGTGGCCTGAGCATGAATTACCCAGTCTATGTATGAGTAATGGTATATTCGTAAATCTAATTTATATTTGTGGTCAGGTATTGCCAATTAATACTCATTCTATGCAGAAAGCAGTCAGTTATCTAAGGCCTTCCTTCCCAATGGCACTTATTGTCTGAAATAAACAGTTAGTTTATAAAACCCTTGTCATGGTCCGATCATTCTCTTCTTAGACTGGACTTCGGTGCCGCCACCCTCCATCGCAGGGAGGCGGAGCCGAGGAGATGGTTCCGCCCCAGGCGCCTGATGGATCCGGAACGGTTCCAGATGGAGCTTGGGTCATTTCCTGAAACTCTGGCTCATAACTCGGCCACAGACTTGGTGGCCACCTGGGATAGGTTGGCCGCTGAGGCTCTGGACCGAGTTGTGCCTTTGCGACCTCTGACTCGGCATAGATCCCACCTGGCTCTGTGGTTCACGGGGGAGCTAAGGGGGATGAAATGCCGGAAAAGACGTCTGGAGGGCATCTGGAGGGCCAGTTGTGCTGAGTCTGACCGGACACAGGTGAGGTCCTATATTAGGACCAACCTAGTGGCGATAAGGGCGGCGAGGCGTTCACACTTCTCCGCCCTTATTGCGTCTGCAGAAAATCGGCCTGCTGCCCTGTTTAGAGTGACCCGCTCCCTGCTTGAGCCGAGAGCGCGGGAGGACCTCTTGCAGGGTAAAGCAGAAGAGTTTTCCCGATTTCTGCATGATAAAATCGCCCAGATTCGGGATGGGCTGGACTCCAGTTGGGTGGTCCCGGGGGAGGTGTCCGGGGCAGGTCTTGAGACGGTTATCTGGGAAGAGTTCGATCCTGTGACCGCCGAGGGTGTGGACAGACTTCTGGGGAGGCTGAATGCCACCACATGTTTATTGGACCCGTGCCCTTCCTGGTTGGTTTCTACCTCCAGAGAGGTGACACGAGGCTGGCTCCAGGGGATTGTCAATGCTTCGTTGACGGAGGGGGCGCTTCCGACCGTCCTGAAAATGGCGGTGGTGCGGCCCCTCCTCAAGAAGCCTTCCCTGGACCCGGCTCTTTTGAATAACTATCGTCCTGTCTCCAACCTTCCCTTTGTGGCGAAGGTTGTTGAGAGTGTGGTGGCGCGTCAGCTCCCTCAGTATCTGGAGGAAGCATCCTATTTAGATCCGTTCCAATCGGGCTTCAGGCCCGGGCACAGTACCGAAACAGCATTGGTCGCGTTGGTGGATGATCTCTGGAGGGCCCGTGACAGAGGTTATTCCTCTGTCCTGGTCCTCTTAGATCTGTCAGCGGCTTTTGATACTATCGACCATAGTATCCTATTGCGGCGGTTGGAGGGGTTGGGAATTGGGGGCACCGTCTTGCGGTGGTTCTCGTCCTTCCTCTCGGACCGCTCGCAATTGGTGTTGACGGGGGGGGAGAGGTCCACCCCTAGGCCCCTCATGTGTGGGGTGCCTCAGGGGTCGGTCCTCTCCCCTCTTCTGTTCAACATCTATGTGAAGCCGCTGGGAGAGATCATCCGTGGTTTTGGGGTGAAATGCCATCTTTATGCTGATGACACTCAGCTTTACATCTCCACCCCAAGCCACCCCAATGATGCTGTGGAGGTTATGGCCCGTTGCCTGGAGGCTGTGCGGAACTGGATGGGCGAGAACAGGCTTCGACTCAACCCTTCCAAGACCGAGTGGCTGTGGTTTCCGGCGACCCGATATAGTCAGCTGACTCCGTCGCTGGCTATTGGGGATGAGATCTTGACCCCCACAGAAGGGGCCCGCAATCTTGGTGTCCTCCTGGATGTACGGCTGTCTTTGGAAGATCATATTACGGCCGTCTCCAGGGGGGCTTTTTATCAGGTTCGCCTGATACGCCAGATGCGGCCCTTTCTTGATCGGGACGCCTTACGCACAGTCACTCATGCCCTGGTCACCTCCCGTCTGGACTACTGTAATGCCCTCTACATGGGGCTCCCTGCGGGGAGCACCCGGAGGCTTCAACTGGTACAAAATGCAGCCGTGCGGGTGGTTATGGGGGCGTCGAGATACTCCCACGTGACACCCCTCCTGCGCGAGCTGCATTGGTTGCCAGTGGCCTTCGGGTTCGCTTTAAAGTACTGGTTTTGGTCTTTAAAGCGCTCCATGGCATCGGACCAGGATACTTACAAGACCGCATTCTGCCAGTAGTCTCCCACCGACTGGTGCGCTCCCACAGAGAGGGTCTCCTCCGGGTCCCGACACCTTCTATGTGTCGTCTGGTGACCCCGAGGAATAGGGCCTTCTCTGTGGGGGCACCCGCCCTTTGGAATGGGATGCCCCCTGGATTACGAACGACCAGTGACCTGAGGGCCTTCAGACATGACCTGAAGACCTGGCTCTTCGAGCAGGCCGGCCTGAGCTGACTAATGGGATTTTAAATGGGGTTTTTAGATTACTTGGGACGGGGTATGATGTTTTATTGATTTTAATTGGGGTTTTTAGATTTGGGACAGTCTAGTGTTTAATTCTTTTTTAAATAATTTATACTTTGTTTACTCATATTTTAGTTGGCTGTTCACCGCCCTGAGTCCTTCGGGAGAAGGGCGGTATATAAAACTCAGAAATAAATAAATAAATAATAAATAAATGTTCTCTATCTATTTAGATGCCTACAGAAGATTTTTTTTTTTTTACCCTTGGACTTTCTTGAATGAAAAAGGCATTTCACTTTTCTTGCTCCATCAATGTATTTTCCATTGCCTGTTTTAACCATCTCAATTGGTTTTTAAGCATGATTGTACTTGATCCATCTTTTTATTCAGGCATTCCTTATAAGAGTGGTAACAACAGATTGTACTGATTGAAGAAGGATGTTAGTTCAGTATCAAGGAATACTTTTTATATTGCTTTTTATTCATTGATTCTGTATGGTGCAATCTTATGCCATTTAGCAAATATGTAGAGGTATAAGATATAGTAGCCAGAGTGGAGAAACACTCCATCTTCCATTCTGCCAGCATAAGATTCCAAGGCATAAGAAATGTCATGGATTTGTCTTTCTCTGCCACCATAGAACATTTATTTGTTCTATTTTATTTATTATTATTTTTATGCCAGCTATGTCTTCTACAAGGTAACTCTGGCCAGCTTATACAATTATTATTATAAACATATTATGTAAAGTATGAATGTTTCCAAAAATCTCTGAAATTGTACTTACAATGTATCTACAGGAACCATTTTATCTCCTTTTTGTTATGCAGATGGGAGTGCCTATCAAAATCAAAGCTAAAGGAATGTGTGATCTTGCAATATCACTATCACCAGGAAAATCTCTAAGCAAATAGACCCATATCTGATATCAAACATTAAACAATGGAGAAACCAATGAGAGATTATTTAAACCTCTCTGGACACCCCTGCTAGTTTATAGAGTTAGCATAAAACTAAGGATTAGAAATAATTTCTAAGCTTCAGTCATACTAATAATTTCTCATTCAACTCTAAACATTCCTAGCACTGTGTGAAGGAACATAAAATCTTGAAAATAGTGCCAGAATGAATAAACCAGAGGTGGTATTCAGCAGGTTCTGACCAGTTCTGGAAAACTGGTAGTGGAAATTTTGAGTAGTTTGGAGAACCGGCAAATACCACCTCTGACTGGCTCCACCCCCATCTATTATCTGCCTCCCAAATCCCAGCTGATTGGCTGGGTCTTCTTTTGTTGCCCTGCACAGGAGAATGGAGCTGGAAAGCAGGTTAGTGGGGTGGGAATGAAGACTTTGCAATATTCTTCCTCTGCCATGCCCATCAAGCCACGCCCACAGGACCAGTAGTAAAAAAAAATGAATCCCACCACTGGAGTAAACCATTAATGAGAAGACTTGCAGAAAAGATTAAATCATCTTGGAAAAGAGGAATGTGCTAGAAAGAAATTCAAAATAACCCTGCCTTAATTTTGGTTCTATGAAAATAGAAAATTATGCTTTAAAGATTCTATCGTCTACTTTACAACAATACCTTGCCATGTCTGGTCTCCTGAAGGGTTGGCATCAATCTTGAAAGCTCATTATTCTCATATCAGAGAACCACTGAGTATATTGCACTGTTCTTCTAAAAGTCTAGCATGAAAATTGAGAGGCAGGAGTATAGGTACCGTAATTCTCAACTTCAACAATTTGTTTAATCACTATTTCAGTTTCAGTTTCAGTCAGAATAGAGCCAGAAGGGACCTTGAATGCTCCTTATTTGATCATGCGTCCAATGGTGGGATTCAGCCAGTTCTCATCAGTTCAACCAAACCGATAGTTAAATATCCCCTCCCCACACTTACCACTATCAAAGTAGATCCTGGGCGCTGCGCTGCGCTGCAATGGAGAAATGGGCAACAGAGCAGCCAGCGCAAGGGAAGGAGAAAGTCACAAGGTTGACTCAGCCTTCCATCCTTCTGAGGTGGGTAAAATGAGGACCCAGATTGTTGGGGGCAATATGCTAACTCTGTAAACCACTTTGAGAGGGCTAGAAAGCACAATAAAGCAGTATATAAGTCTAAGTGCTATTGCTATTCCCTCTTTCTTCTCCCTGTGCTGTGGTACACCAATGGCGGATGTAGCTGGCAACACAATTAGACAGTAATGAGGAGGTTGGGGAGAAACCTGGGCCAGGTCTGGAGGCTGAGGAAGATCTGGAGGAGGGCGCTGCATCAGGGGCAGAGATGGAGCCAGGGCAGGCTGGCAGTCAGCAGCTGCCTTCAGACTCAGACAGCACTGATGCAGGGGAGCTTATGGAACTGAACTTGTGTATGCACAGAGCTAGCAGAAGACAAGAACAATTGAGACAGCAGGGTCAACTAGGAGTAAGGCCACACCTCAGAGATGATTGGCCCCTCCCATAGGACATAAATGAGGAGCAAACGGGACATGGTATTTTGCAGGAAGCAACTAGTTCATTTGCTCAGAACACAAGCTTTGAAAAATCATGTTTGAAGTTTGGCTTTGTCCTGCATCTGGCAATTAGTTCTGTGGCTGCATTCCAAGTGAGATAAGGAATCCTAGGTCAGAAGAACACCCTGCTCCTCCTTCTTCCCTTGAGCTGGCCTCTCTATTGCCCATTTCTCCATTGCAGTGCAGTGCCCAGGATCCACTCTGATAGTGGGGCGGGGGCGTAATTTAACAACCAGTTCAACCTGGGTCAGTTTGGCTGTTGTGGGACGTTTGTCCTCCATGTGCTGTGGAGCTGGAGGATGGGGATGGGCCACATGATAGCCAATCTGACCCTGGACAAACCAATTGTTAAATTATTTGAATCCCACCACTGCATATGTCTATACCATCAGTTTGAAATATGGAGTGAAGATCCCAGCCAGGAAGTAATATCACATGCCTACTTTGGGAGTTAGTCATTTTTAAAAGTGTTTTGGCAACATTCTGAAGAAATGTTTTATTCATTCTTCTACATCTCCAACATCTGCAACGTTGTTTTTTTAAAAAATCAATAAAATATCATTTATTGAGAGCTGTGCATGATTATATGCACAGCTCTCAATAAGGGGGTGGGGTGGGCTTTTATATTCGGCCAAATATTCAATTTAATCTCTTTTTAACTTTTGTATCATTGTCGGGGTTTTGGATTGGCTGTACACCGCCCTGAGTCCCTAGGGAGAAGGGCGGTATAAAAATTTTATAAATAAATAAATAAATATGCTTTTTAAGTTTGTGATCACTAGAGATCCCTATCTACTTCCCCTTATTTCACATCTGCTGGATCTCCTTGAAAAAGTACACATTTACAGGAAATTGGACTTGAGAGAAAATTACAGTTTGATCCAAGTGAAAGAGGGCAATGAATATTTAACAGCTTTTGACACTAGGTATAACTAATTTGAATACACAGTAACGACCTACAGAACCATTCATTGCCTTGCAATTTTCTTCAGATTCATATTTTTTTAATCTGATATCACGGGCAAATGTGTAACTGGTATATTACATAATCTTTATGTGTGGGGTTTTTTTTAGGAGATGCATCTTTGCACAAAATTCACATGAGAAATATTTTAGAGTGACCTTGTAATCGCATGTTTTTGCCAAGCTGGAAAACATGCATTTGCTCTTTCCCAATTGAACTATTACAACTATTGGCTATCTATGGACTGAATACAAATGAATCCTGTAAAAGTGCAATTCATTTTCATATGACAGGCTTCTAAAAATGGGAAGGATGGCCAAAGATTTCTGGGCATTTACCAAGGGCATTTACCAAGCTTTATAGAAAATTTGTCCCTAATTTTTTAGAATGCATAATTTATTTACTCAGCTTCTGGGTTAGGGGAGGCCTAAGTTCAGATAGTATTCTCAAAGCAAGTAGATTAAAATTTGTTTTTCCTCCTAGTCTCAACTCTGCCACTCTTCTGTTGTGCAAATAAATACCTCTGCTTTTGTCATGCTTCAGATAGATACCACCAGTCAGATCTACACAAAGACTCTCCTTTCTCTATAACTGAAGGACAATTATTTAACTGTGAGGGTTCCATGTTATACATATGTTTATATGGTATATATTTCCCTTCCACTCAAAACAATAACAACATTTCGCAACTTTGGCCTGACAGTAAGACTGCAGGACATGGTGGCCTGTTTAAAAACATGCAACCGATGCTCAGAGAGTTCTGGTGGTAAAGGGTGGGACCAGATGTTAAGGATTATGTGCCATCCTCTCACATCTATTGCCAGGTGAAGATAGTCACTGCTAAACCATCCAATTTACATCAATCAGTCTGCTTCCCTCCTAGAGTATGGGCACAGTTTCCTGGATTTGATTACCAATCTTCCAGCTGTACTGGTTTGTATGATTGTTGGTAGGAGTGAATTGTTTATCAAAATGCTCATTTTATTATTTTTTTTCCAAAGGGTTTGCTCTTTCCAGATCATATTTTTCAGAACAGGAGCTTAGTCAATCATGTGTTCTCAGATGGTAGGTCTCAGTTTAAATCCAGGTTTTAAAAAGTCTTTTTTTAATTTCCTGGGCTTTCATTTTAATTTGTCAACATTCATCATTGTAAAGAAAAATCAGAGAAGACAAATACATTACCTGAGCATTACTTAACACTGCTAGGTCTTTTACCAGCAGGATAATTAGACTGTATAATTACTGCCCCTTGGAAGATAGATAGATAGATAGATAGATAGATAGATAGATAGATAGATAGATAGATAGATAGATAGTAGTTTATATGCAGTATCTGTGCAATATATTTACAGTGCATTTCTCCATCTGCATGTCTCCCTTTATTAACTATGATTCTTGCTACTCCTACGCTTCAGATCCTCTGCTTCCACTATTTGTTGAGCTTCAAACATTCAAGGAGGCAAAGATTTCTCATCTCCTCTTAGAGAAATAGTTATGTTTGGCTAAGGTTGCAGACAAGCATACTGCAGAAAGGAGTAAAAAAAACAAAGACTGCCAACATTAAGTTGGGCAATTTGATGTGGCTTTCCACTAAATGTTTTTATTTCTCCCAACTGTCAAAATAGATGGGTTCAAAGTTTATTAGCTCCTTTTTAGTTATACATCTAATTAACTCAATGATTTCCATCCATAGTTGTCAGCTTCAATGACAATTCATCCAGTATTCCATCAGTCATTCCTTGTTGTGAGGATTCACCTTGTCCTTTGCATTCAATGCTATTTCTCTCATCCCCATCCCAGTCCTTATGTCTGAGGAAGAGGAAGGCACTGTACAGTCTATTTTGGATGCAAAATGAGAAGCTTAGAATATGTTCATGCATATAACATGTCCACCAACACCATCTAAAATTCCTGCAGAATCCTCACTCCATCATTTACCATCACTATATAGATAATGAACCCCAGGATAATGTGTCCTCTCTGATTCTTTCCTTCCAATGACAGTTGCCATGTAATGGAAGGGGAGGGGGCATTTTCCAGCTCCATCTGAACTCTGCCTCCTTTTTCTGTGATTCTGTCAAAATGCCAAGCCCAGCTGCAAGGAAGGAAGGATGGAGTGTTTGTGTGCCAACTGACCTTGATAAATTGCCAGGCCTGGTTTTGGTTTTTTTTTTTTTTCCCCAGATGTGGAGTGATTTTGATGGGGGATGTAGTATAAAGGGATGTAGACTTGACCTTGGGAATGGGGAATAAATAAACTGAACCATTACTATGTGAGGGAAAGGAGGATACATAAAACAACTACATGGTCCTGAAGGCACAGTGGTTAAAATGCAGTATTGCAAGGTAACTCGGCCCACAGCCTGGAGTTCAATCTTGATGGACCTTGAGGTTGACTCAGCCTTCCATCCATCCAAAGTTAGTAAAATGAAGAGCCTGTTTGTTGAGAGAAATATGCTGACATTGTAAACCGCACAGAGAGTGCTGTAGGTTAAAGCACTATGGAGCGGTATATAAATCTAGGTAATATTATTATTGCTATGGTCGTAAGAAAGAGGAAAAACATGACAAAGAAATTCAAATTAAGTTTGCCTGGATTTTGTGTAGTATAAATTAAACAAGAGAAACTTTCTACATTCTATTATTTTATATTATTAAAATAAAATATACACTTGTAATTTGTAGTATTTCTTCTTGACTTGACTAACCTTAAAGGGCTGATACAATACAAGTATTTATTCTGTTTCCAGTTATGATTTTGATTACTTCAAATTTTTAAAAATACTCTTAGAAATTGATTTATTTTTTTGCATTTTGTATTTCAGACCCATTTGTTTCTATTATTTATGGTTCTTCTTGTTACAAAACCAAAGATGGTGTCTCATGCTGCTAAAATAGATGTTAGAGAACTTCTTGGTTCAATTATTATTATTATTATTATTAGTAGTAGTAGTAGTAGTAGTAATATCATTATTAAATAGCAATATAAATACCAATAGCACTTAGACTTATATATGACTTCACAGTGCTTTACAGCCCTCTCTAAGTGGTTTACAGAGTCAGCATATTGCCCCCAACAATCTGGGTTCTCATTTTACCCACCTCGGAAGGATGGAAGGCTGAGTCAGTTTTGAGCTTGGTGAGATCCAAACTGCCAAACTGCAAGCAGCTGGAAGTCAACAGAAGTAGCCTGCAGTACTGCACTCTAACCACTGCACCACCACAGCTCATAGATTATCTCTTTGAAGACCCTTGGATTTCTCTTGGGTGTTTTTAAGTACACTTTCTACCTTTTTCATCCCTTTAGTATCCATGCCCTTAATTGCACATGCAAGCATTTTCAGTTCCTTTATTATAACTGTCACTTATATTAATCAAATGGATTTCTCTATATCATGCTGATATAAAAGACAGGAGTGAAAGCTTTAAAAAGAGTGTGGCTTTCTAGACACATAGAGAAACCTTTGGGATTGTCTTGACAAATTGTTGTTTTGAATTTGTCCCAATGGTCTGATTGTGGCTATATTTTCTTTGGCAGAGAATGGCATGTGGCATAAGGATGATACAACTCTCTACAAATTGCCTGTTTGCATTTCTTTCTTCCTGGTCTCTATCTCGATGTAGACTTCATGGAGCATGTCCTTTTAAGTAAAAATCTTTAAAATTGAACATTTATCTGTGAAAAGTGCCCTGAATACCAGAGGTGTTATTTTAAAGGAGCACAATTACATAGTTATTCAAGTGTATAATTGTTCAACTAATTCAGTTCATTGGTAGATGAGGACACAGACACACAGAGAGATGACCTTCAGACCTATTTGCAGATTCTTGCATTGCTGAACTAAGAACTCATGTTTGCTGTTTCCACAGCTCCCCTTTTGTTTCTTCAGACACCATATTTTGCAATCTGTTTTTTTCTTGACATTTTCTAATCAGGTTGTCTACTTGTTTGTGGGGGAAACAACAATGGAGAAACCAGCTTCTAAACCATTTGTATTTGCTGCTGTTCTAAAAAAGTCTTTATGGTGGCATCAGCAGACAACGATCTTTCTGAAAATATATGCAAACTGCTGTAAGTGCTGTTGCTCTGCTCTTTGCTGACATTTTGGCCCAGTGATAAATGCAGTAGCACAAGAAGGCCAATCCAAAAAGGTCAGTGCCAGAGAACCGATTAGTATGGCATCTGCTTATGAAGACACGTGCCTGTGATGGAATATACCATTTGGTTCATTTTTCTTTGGGGCTTCTGGGTCATTAAATGGAAAAAAAAAAACTGAAGGAGGTGCACTGTTGTTTTCTGGTTTGAAAAATTATCTGAACTATAATTAAAGAGTTAAAGTAGCCTAGCCCTCATGCTTTTATTTAAGGGAGATCTATTCAGTGAAACATACAACTAGTAGCTTATTGGTATTGGGATCCAAATTCTTCCTAGCTGCAATAAACTTTGAAAGAGGCTTACAACTATCTGCTTCTTGGTTTTTCCTTTTAAAATCTTCCTCATGTGGATGGAAAGAATATATTAGACCAGCTGATAGAAAACGATTCAGAATGGCTGGAAGGCTTAATATCTTTCAGTTCTCAATCCTTTCCTATTCTGGCTTTTCCCTAATCTTACTATGTTTTCTTTAGGAACAAAATCAGTTAGCTGTAACTGTAAGAACTTCAAGGTGTTTAAAAGGTTCTTAAAAACCAAACATAAATTTGTTTTTGAGATACAAACTTATTGATTATGAAACATGGTTGGAGGATGATCCTTGTGCTGTTTCTACATAGGCCTCCTGTTAAATTATTACTGTATTGGAATAATTGTAAACATGTATGTTTGGATATGGCTAAAATGTGCTGGTTGAGCTAGGGCCTTAGCACATGGTAGTACCTAACCAGCTTTGACTAATCTAAAATGCTAAATAGGCATGGTCTTGGTTAGAATCAGGGTAAAGATTCATATGGGGATTCAACAATGTTGCTGATTTCATGAAGTAAAACCTACATCTCAGAAATTAAAGTCAAAACCACTCTTATAATGACACTTCATGCATACATATATATGTTTCATGGGTTAATTATTCTCACTGTTAGAAAGTTTTTCCTTAATTCCAGATTGCTTCTTTCCTTGGTTAGTTTCCATCCATTGTTTCTTGTCCTGCCTCTGGTGCTTTGGAAAATAAGTTGACCCCTTCTTCTTTGTGGCAACTCCTCAAATACTGGAATACTGTTATCAAGTCATCCCTAATTTTTCTTTCTCTAGACTAGCTGTACTCAATTACTGCAACCATTCTTCATACATATTCACTGGAACAGGAATGGACAGTTCAGAGAATGCAGACCAGCTATGGTTCTCTGAAGCATTGGTGTAATGCCTTGATACTCTCCTTATTTGCCAATGAACATGAACCTTGTGCTAGATCACCAGGTTCAAAATCTGAATCATTTCCTTGCGTCCCTTTCCCCACCTAGTTCAGATACACAAACAATGCACTCTAATGTTGTAGAACGGCGGAATCATTGAGGCAGACAACCAGAGCAATTTCAGCTTTAACTTTATTTACAGAATAAAGGGTTGCCGTGACTACCGCGCTAACTCAGCAGCCAGCTGGAGCCGCAACAGCTGATGCTGTTTGACAGATCCTTTTATAGCCAGCTGTCAAACAGCATCAGCCAATGGCAGTGGTCCATGTTTCCCGCCAAAAACACGGACCTGAGTGAAGACTTCAGTCAGTACACAACACTCCTCCCTCCCAGCGAGGAGCATGTGTAGTCTTTTAGATATGTCAGGCGCCTGCACAGATGGCCGATCTTCTTGGCTCCGCTGGAAATGGTGCCAGATCACTGTTTTCTTCCTGTCATGTGGCTTCCATTGTTGGTGAGGCTGACAATGGAGTCGGTTCTGGTCCCTGGTCAGCATCTTCTTCAGGTAGGTTCTCATTACATGTGGGCTGGAGGCAGGCTTCTCCAGGCAATGGTGGCTGTCAGCATCAGGACCGTCTAGGTGACCTTTGGATGTAGTGCTCCAGCGCCCTCTCAGGTGGTCTAAATGGTGGCGCCAGATGCGCCCGTCTTGTAGCTGGACTCTGTAAGACTTAGGACCAATTACTGCCACCACACGCCCAGACAACCATAATGGTTGCCCAGCAAAGTTTCTAGCATACACTAGGTCATTTTCAAGGAACTGTCTACTTTGGCTGTTTGATCCAAGGGGAAGCACTGGGGAATAATTTGGGTAAAGCCTGTCAAGGGTGGTTCTTAAACAGCATCCTATTAGGAGTTCAGCCGGTGACCTGTTTGTGGAAGAACAGGAGGTTGTGTGCTGGCTCAGAAGATACTGGGCTAGTCTAGAATGCCAGTCTATGGACCAAGTCTTTGTAGGACCTCCTTAGCTGACCTGACTCCTCTTTCAGCCAGTCCATTACTAGCAGGGTGAAAAGGAGCTATTAATATATGTATGATTTCTTGGTTGGCTAGGAAAATCTCAAACTCGCATGAAGTAAACTGGGGGCTGTTATTGGATACAATGGTATCAGGGAGGCCATGCATGGCAAACATTCTGGTCAATGCCTTAGTTACTGCTTCAGTGGTTGTAGTGTGCATTAAAGTCAACTCCACCCATTTGGAAAATGAATCAACTAATACTAGAAATGTACACCCATGGAAAGGGCCAGCCAAATCAATATGAACCCTGGACCAGGGGCTCCCTGCCTCTTCCTATGTCCTAGGGGTAGATGCTGGAGGAGACGGTCTGGTGGTCTGGCATGGAGGACAAGCATTAACCCAGCTAGCAATCTGGGCATCCATACCCGGCCACCATACGTAGCTGCGGGCGAGGGCCTTCATCCTAACAATGTCCAGATGGCCCTCATGCAGAACCTTTAAAATTGAGGTCTGTAGTCTAGTGGGAATCACTACCCTGGTTCCCCACAGCAAACAGCCTTGCAATGAGGAAAGTTCCTGTTGGCGTATTTTGAAGGGTAAGAATTCAGATGGATAAGGGGTTGTAGGCCATCCCCTCCCCACCCAGTCAAGGACTTGGGAAATTACCTTGCCCTTGGCAGACTGGGCAGCGATGTCAGAAGCGGTGACAGGCAGCTGGAGGTCATTGATCAAAACACAGCATTGGTTGCTGCAGGATCCTCCACTGGAACTGGTAGGGGACAACGACTGAGGGCATCTGCATGACTGAGAGTTTTGCCAGAGTGATGGACCAGAGTATATGAATAAGCAGCCAGAAATAATGTCCACCTGGTCAATCTTGGAGATAAAATCTGAGGCATTTGCTTATTGCCTGCTAAGAGTCCCAAAAGAGGCTTATGATCTGTGACCAATTCAAAATGATGTCCATAGAGAAACTCATGGAATTTTTTTACTGAAGCAACTGCAGCCAAAGCCTCCTTATCAATTTGACTATAGTTACGTTCAGTGGAGGATAGTGTTCTAAAGAAAAATGCAATGGGTGCTTCTGATCCATTAGGCAGTCTGTGACTTAGAACGGACCCTATTCTGAATGGTAAAGCATCTGCAGCTAGTACTAATGGCAAATTCTTGTTGAATTGTATTAAGACAGCTTTAGACGTGAGCAGTGATTTGACTGCTTTGAAAGCAAAAGATTCCATAGGACCCCAATGCCAAGCTATCTGTCTGTCCAGGAGCCTATGCAGAGGCTCTGCAATTGAGGCCTTATGTGGCAAAAATGAAGCATAGAAATTTAGAAGTCCCAGAAAATATTGGAGCTCAGTCTTATTAGTAGGAGTGGCTGCCTCATGAATAGCCTTTACTTTAGATTCTGTTGGGTGAATACCTGAGGCGTCAATTTTGTAGCCTAAAAACTCGACTTGTGGAGTGGCAATTGTTCACTTTTCTTTTTTTAACTTGAGACCTGACTTTCTAAAACGTTTGAGGACACTTCTGACTCATTGTAGCAGTTGAGTTTTGTCATTGGCAGATATTAGAATGTCATCGAAATAGGGTACTACGCCAGGTAACCCTTGAAGTATCTTTTCCATTAGTGACTGGAAAATTCCAGGGGCCACACTAACTCCAAATTGGAGGCACACTTAAAAGCACCCCTGTGTGTCACAATGGTTTGCAATTCTGCAGTTGTGTTATCAACAGGGAACTGTTGATAGGCCTGTGACATATCTAGCTTTGCGAAAATGGAGCCAGGCTCAAAAGAATGGAGTAAGTGCTGAACAATGGGGACTGGATAAGTGCTGATTTGTAAATATTTATTTATTGTGCACTTGTAGTCAGAACAAATTCTTAAACCGCCGTCTTTCTTTTGGGGTGTCACTATTGGGATCTCCCATTTAGCGAAGTCTATACGTTGTAGTATGCCTTGTTTGATTAGTTTGTCTAGTTCCTTGTCAAGTCTACGTGGGGTTCCCATGTAGCAGCCTAGACCCTCGCTGAATACATCAGCATATTCCCTGAACAGGGAGTCCACTTCTGAATTTGCAATGGAATGGATTCCACCTATATGAAGGCCTAGGGCATGGAACCAGTCTAATCCCAACAGGCTTGGGAGGGCGCCATCCACTATCAATAAAGGCAAGTGACCCTTGAAATCCTGAAATTGAATAAAAAACTTGCCTTTTCCAATGACAGGAATGGTTCTGCCTTGGTAGTCTCGTAGAGTCAAATTACAGCCTGGAATCTTCTTTCTTGTTATTCTGGGAAGCAGTTGTTTCAAGGTGCCCCATGAAATGATGGATAGTGCAGAGCCAGTGTCTACTTTCATCCTGCACGGTTTACCTTCTAGGGAAACAATGACATTAATTTTGTTACAACTTCTTTTTGTCATTTTGGCTTGGTAGCATGTGGAGCAGTCTTCAATTTGTCTTTGGAAGAGCATGGTTGTCTGAGACTTTTGGGGCTGGTTAAAAGTCTTTCCTGCTTGACATATTCTTGCTAAATGGCCCTTCTTTTGGCATTTTAAACAAATGGCATTTCTGAATTTGCAGGATGCCCTAAAATGGTTGCCTCCACAGCTTAGGCAGGTGGGCTGTGGCCGTGGAGGTTGATTTGCAACTGGCCTGTAATCCCTTTGACTGGGTTTGGGCTGCCTAAGGTGGTTTAGGCCTCTTCAGAGCCCTCCTCTGTGGTGGCCTCATCACAGTGGACAGCTGAGCAACTTTGTCTAACTGGGTTTCCCTGTATTTCAGCTGCTGAGAGTGCTGACAGCTCAGCAGCTTGAGATTCTTCTATGGCTTGTTTTAAGGTTAAGTCCCCTTTAGCTAGTAGCCACCTTTGCAACCTTAAGTCCCTAACTCCACATAGCTGGTCTAACAGCATATCTTCTAAATAGTTTCTGAATTCACAATGCAAGACAGCTGTCCGTAGTGCTGCCATATAATCACTAATTGATTCTCCCTCAGCCTGGGTACGTCTCCTAAAGGCATGGCGTCTGGCAATTCTAGAAGGTTTAGGGGAGTAATGATTGGAAAGAATTTCCTGCAATTCTTCCCATTGAACAGTCTTAATAGAACGTGGAACCAATAATGCTGTTGCGGTGTCAAATACCGTGGCTCCACAAAAGCTTAGAAAATAAGACTTTTTCCTATGGTCTGAAATGTCAGCAAGGTCAATAGCATCTAAAAAACAGTCAAACCGGTTTCTGTATGATTCCCATGTCTCTGCCGTCAGTCTGAAAGGCGGGAATGCTGGGCTTGAAGTCATCATCTTCTCAGCTGTGCCGCTTCTCCTGAGGTGATTTGAAAATTGCGCTTCGCGAACAGTGACAGCAGCTCTTTAAATGTTTTCAACTCTTTTTGTAGTGACTTCGCTCTTAATGTCTTTTTGCTTGGTTTGCCCCTTATAAGTATCCTGCCCTCGTCGCCAGTGTTGTAGAATGGTGGAATCACTGAGGCAGACAACCAGAGCAACTTCAGCTTTAACTTTATTTACAAAATAAAGGGTTGCCGCGACTACTGCGCTAACTCAGCAACCAGCTGGAGCAGCAACAGCTGATGCTGTTTGACAGCTCCTTTTATAGCCGGCTGTCAAACAGCATCAGCCAATGGCAGTGGTCTGTGTTTCCCGCCAGAAACACGGACCTGAATGAAGACTTCAGTCAGTACACAACACCTAATACATCTGATTCTTGCTTGGGGAAAAAGTTTTCAAGGAAGGAGAATAGGGGGAAGAGGAAAATAAAGAGAGGTTACATTGTGGAAAAATTTATTCTCATTTATCATGTATGCTATTGAGTTTTTATTGGCTGCTTTTCAAAAACAGGAATTTTCCATTAGTAGAAGTTGAAATGTATTTTGCCCCAGAGACTGAATCCACTGGAACCTTCAAAAAACTTTAGATTAGATGTGTGTTGATTTCACAGAACAGGCTAATTTATCTGTAAGGCTCTGGTACAGGAAATAGCTTAATAAGTAGAAGATTGTACAGCTATGCTATTTACACAGCATTGTAATTATATGGAAGACAGAAGATAGATTTGGATAATCAGGCATTTTTGAGATCTGGTTCATATAATGCAGGTAATATTTCATAACATCTATATCTTTCAAATACATCATTTAGCATTTAGAGTTGTTCATTTTCATAATGCATAGCTTTCAAACACTGATGTCTCTAAGAAATCTCTTTACATTATTCATACTGCTTTAATGATTATTCACACCTCATCTCAAGTTGACTTAGGAAGACCAGGTGTATAGAGCTATTTTTGGAAAGAAGAAAATACCTCATTTTTTAAACAGGAATTTAATTTGAACGTCAACAGTGAAGATGGTAATTTAGACAATACCTGCTTTTGTTAATATCTATTGACAGTATAAAGATCAGTACTGTAGGTGCTATTAGTGCAAGGCTATTTTCCCCCTTTTAATACCCAGGTACAAAATATAGGTAGGCCTTCTCAAATATGAAATATTTGTAACCAAGTATTTCTACCAAATAAAATGTATTTAAAACAAAAAAAAAAACCTCAAAGTTATTACAATAGAACTTCTGGTCACCACCATAATTGATATAAGACAGGTAGCCAATTCAGTATTTTGTAATCCATATTACTCCATAATAGCAATCTTATTATAAATAGACTCTTACACACTTAAATATTTAGAAATATGGTTAAGCTAGTCTGGAAGTATAAGGTATTATTATGAATTAATAATTATTGACCACAATAATTATTGATCCTATTTGGCATGGCATGTAAATAAGAGATATAGTACAGATATATTTCTTTTGCCCTTTTTTCAAAATACTATTTCCTTTATTTGATATTTCAGTTGTTATATATTTAGGAACTAAAACACCAGTTTGTAAGGCAACTCATAAAACTGTTTCCAGTCTGACATTATTTTAAAAAATGCACCATTGGCTACACTTTAAAATATGTATTTTGATAAAAAGATGTATCAATAGTGTGGTTTATATATACATGCATAATCACAATGATTTCTGGAATAAGAGAAGGTTATTTAAAAATGAGTTAAAAAAAATAAAAAGCAAGACAATTAAAAAGATTAAAAACTAATACAAGCTTTAAAAAAGCATAAACATGGGAAGAAATGGAAAGTTGAAGATAGCTCTACTTAAAACAACAAATGCAGGAAGTCCTTGACTTATGACTACCCAGAATAATGGTCATAAATTGTGGTAGTCATTAAATGAGCTGTCTAATGATCACCTCACTTAAAGACCACAATCTCTGTTTTCACCATTTCAACTGTTAAGTGACTATGTGATTCGTTAAGGGAGCATGGCATACCTCAGGGTTTCAGGAGATCCTGGAGGCCTTGAACAGGCCAAGGCTCCTAATTCAGTATTTTCCCAGTTCACACATGGCCTGCCTCAAACCTCCTAGGGCCTCCCCGATCCCCTGAGGCACCCCATGTTCTTCTTTCTATCCTGCTGGGTTGTACGTCTTTGGACCTCCTCTTCTTTATTAGTCCATTTACCTTTTCTGAAGATCACCTTCACAAAGGAGAAGTAGCCAATCTCAGAGATCATCTTTGGGAAAGACAATTGACTCATCTGTCACCTTCTTCCTATAAAGATCATTAGAACTGAGGACACTCAATTGGCCTCAATAGCACGTGGCCTTATAATGAGGGCCATGGGGCAGATTCGCTGGATATCTTCATATATACAGTCCATGGGGCACCATTCTAGAGACAAGTGCCATTTTGGAAATGGCAGAGGCCACATTTTGCTGCTGGTATGTAAAATATGGGAAATTGCTTGGTTAAAAATTAACCCAGTGAAGAATTTTGGTGATGAGTGACAATGTTGATCCAATGTTATCATTTAGCTAGATATATTAACATTTATTTCATAAAAATTTAAAGATGAAGTCTACTTCAAGTCTAACTTAATTTCTAACGGTTTTATGGAGATGCCTACAATATTTTCTTGGCAACTATAGAGAAGTATCATTAACTTCTCATAAATTCTAGTGTAGTGTATAATTCTGATATTTCCTGATAATCTCTCATTTACTGTTAAGTACTAACTACTGCTTAGTTTTTCAATGTCAGTCTTAGAAAATTGCCCTCACTTGTACCAATCACATCAGAATTAAGTGTACATAAACACAAAGTTTATGAAACTACTAAAACACACTCTCTTTCACACACACACACACACACACACACACATTATTTTTTTGATAAATCTGAAAGTCTATCTCAGCAGGACAGCATACACATATTACATTTCAAAAAGACTATTTCAGCATAAATAATGCTGTATTAATGCTCTTTGTATTTATAACTGACATTATCTCAATGACTTTAGCAACATTTTTGTATGTAGCACAGTAGATACTAACAATTTCTATTTATTTAGCTTCCTGCAGCTGCTCTTTTTTAATAGGAAAAGAAAGCTCAATGGAGAAAAAATATCTAAAATAGGAGCAATTTATCTACAAGAAGGCAGACAATTGCTTTAAGCTGTAAGTCTTCTACTATTTGTTCCTTGACATGTCTTGCCTGGCTGCCTGCCTGCTATTTTTGAGCAGCAGGTGAATGCAGCTCCATCTGGTGGACATAACCTGAGGGATTACTTATAGAGTAGGCTGAACTAAATCTGGAGATGAAAAAGCACCTACCTTTCTTTGCATTCCAGTGGAAATAGATAGCAATCTTATATTACTTGTCTTTGGAATTCGTGGTGCCAGCTGGATAAGCTGGCTGCTAACCCTGTCATCCTGATTAGGTACAGTTTGTGGTTAGTGCAGCAGATGCTGATAAATTATGCCTCAGTAGAAGTCATCTTGATATTGGCAGCCCTTTATGAAATCACTCCTGAAGCATGGAAGTCATGAAACAATTTCTCAGCCAGAACCAATACTCCTGCCTGAACCAGCACTTTCCTTTCCCTGAGCCATGAATTATGGGAATTCCTGGAACCCAGCGGTAGAAGACACGCATACCCACACGATCTTGTCCCATTCCCATTAATGAGCAATGTGAAACAGGACATGAGAATTGCAATTTAATACCCAAAAACCAATGCATACATGAGTCTGGACTACCTTCTCTCAGCAATTCCAACACATTTCCCCTGCACAGCTAATACAAGAAAATCATCATCTGAATGTTGCTCACATTGCTGAAGGTGAAATATAAGGAAACAAGAGTTAGAAAGATGTACCAGAAGACCATAATTAAAGAACTGTCCATAGAAAGCCATTTTCTGAGCAATTGTTATTTTGCTGTCCATCCTGCTATTTACCCTCTGGCACCCAGAAGTAGCCAGGTACTTAACCATCTCCACTACTTATCTACCAAGAAGGCAGACAATTGTTTAAGCTGTATGTCTTTTACTACTATGTGTTCCATATTCCTATAGTGTCCTTGCCTCTGCTAATTTCTCCTTGTAGGGAGAGCAAACAGCATAGCATGGGTCTTTAAACTACTATAAGAATATCTTTGACCATTCCTAAAGGTCACAAATGTTTCAGATTTCCTTTTTGAACTAATGCATCTAGCAATGTGCCTTCTCTGTTATTGTACCTGCTCTTTAGACTAAGCTGTTTCTTCCCACCCCAGGTTCATATAGATCAGGGGTCGCCAACCTTTTGGACCTCAGGGACCACCAAACTGATCATTTTAGATCCCAGGGACCACAAACTGGTTCTATGGGTGTGGCCTAATTTGTGGGAGTGGCTTGGTGGTCATGTGACTGGCTGGGCATGGCTTGTATGTAAATATTATAAATATTTATATAAATATTGAATTTTTTTATTTAAAAAAAGAGCAACTTTTACCCAAAATCAGGCAAAGCAGGCAGGCAGATTGAGTTGCCCACAGAATCACAGATTCAGTCAGAGATCTATCTATCTGCCATCAGATAGCTCAGTCTGTCACATAAAATTTGCTTGCAAGCAAACTTATAAAATTTTCTAGAAGCAAACTCACAAAATTAACTCACAACACACCATGCATGTAAATATTGAATTTTTAATAAAAAAAAAGAACAACTTTTACCCAAAATCAGGTAAAGCAGGCAGATTGAGTTGCTCACAGAATCATTCAATGATCTATCTATCTACCATTGGCTAGCTCAGTCTCTCAAATTTGCTTGCACTGAATTTGCTTGCAAGCAAATCTCCAGTCCTAAGGGAGGTTTGGCTATATTTAAAAGCAGAGCTGAAGATCTAAAGACTAGCTAGAAAGCAAGAAATCCAACCATTTTCTGCTTCCTAGCTAATCTAAATCTCCTGGCACAGAGAACAGATGATGGTCGGAAAATGCAAAAATAGAAATCTGGCAGGCAAGTTTACCGGGTAAGGAGTGAGTGGGTGGGGAGGGTTCCCATGGACCATGTGGGCGGCGCAGCTTTGTGTTTCTACGCAGCTGGATTAATTGCTTTTGGGGGGGGGTGCTCTTGGGATGAGATTTCTCTGCGGCCCACCAAAATTTTCTCATGGCCCACCAGTGGGCCACGGCCCACCGGTTGATGACCGCTGATATAGATCATGCCCTATTAGTCTTCTGTACTGCCATAAATCTGATTCTTTTCCCATTCATTGGGATGGGATGAGAGATGAACCCATTATGTATTATTTGTGCATTTTATATAGTGCAGAACATGAGGAGAGGAGAGAAGAGAGGAGAGAAAAGGTTCTGCTAATGGTGTGTGTGCCATCTAGCAAATAGTACAAGCACATTAATTTCCCCTCAAATAAACAACCAGTTTTTTGTAGATAGGATAAAGAGAAGTGCTTTTAACTTTAAACAGGATTAATTAAAAAAAACAGGAAAAGAAAAGCAGGATCATTCTCCCTCTTCTAATCTCCCTCTCCCTGTAATAATTTGAAACTGAAACTCACTAGTGGAACAGCAATGGGAAATGCCTGAGAGTGCCATCAATCTTCACCAGCAAACCTGAACTGCAGTAGCAGCACACTCTAGTCACAGTCACTTGGTCCATTGGTCACAGCAATCTTGATCTTCTCTCTTCAGCACAGGTCAAAATGGAAATGATTTGCTCTATTACTCTACCCCTCATCTTTCCCATCCAGCCTAAACCAAGGGCATCTGAGACATCATTGATTCCCACCTGCAATACTGAAGAGATGGGGGATTAGAAAAATTTTCAATCATAATCTCAGAAATAAAGTTTCAGCAGCTGGAATAATCTAGAACCCTGAAAACGATAGCACTCAAATGAGCCAATGATTCTTTCATGCCCAGAATGCCCAGAACAAATTATTTTGTATCACATTTGAGAAGTTTTAAGTTTGGTGCGTTTCAGATTGGAACATGTCATACACCCGTAGTCCCATAGTGGATAGAAATCTGACAGTAAAGCAGTTCAAATATTTGGAACTGTTAGTGTGCAATCTGTGGTCAAATTGGAACTGTTCTTTCATGTTGTTCCATTGTTACTTCTTTTCATTCAAGAAAAGTCCAAATGAGGCTATTGAAATGCTATTTTCCAGGTGAGGCAATAGAAATGCCAGAAGATTAGGCTCATTCTGTATAAATGGTATGATATAGTTTCCACTTCTCACCCTTGCTGTTAAGTTATACACAGTCTCTCTTCATCGCCATTCCCACAAACATGCCTTGCTATTGCTTTCTTATTCATTAAGAGGGGAAAAGTGTCAGATGCAGGCTGACACATAACTGTTCTCCTTAGCTAAATACCATTGCACAGCAACTTGTCAGCCAGCTCACTCAGTTCCAGACAGAGCAATCAAATCCCAGGTGTATGTCATTGCTGCCTTTTTGGCACCTGCAAGCAGCTGCATTAGCATTTTGTAAATGAGTTTAGTTTATGTTTTATTGGCAAATCCCAGAATGGCTCAAAAAATCAATCTTCCCAGTATTTGCTTCATTAAACTAGTTCACCAGAATGGACGTGTTCCTTTGTTTCTTGTTCCTTTGTTTCATATTTAATGAGATTAAGACTTTTTAGTTTTATAAGATATGGTTTTCAATGGTCATTTGATTATATATTAAAATTATAATGGGGGTATGTTATATAGCTATGTTTTCCCACAATGAGAAAAGTGTTGTAAAGTAGTGGGTTAATGTGGGTCATTTGGTTATTTCTGCTTGATTCTTTCCATTATTATAAATGGAAATCATTTATTTAGTATGTTATCTGAGCTGGAAACCCTGGTGTATTTGGAAACAACAAACAAGATCCCTAGTTAAGCAGCATGATAAGCAAATGCAATATTTAATTTATTGTGCTAGTGGAAGGACACCAAACGAAGCTTACAGAATCCATGGATTAGTATGTACATTGTACAGTATAATGTTCCTAATAAGCAAAAAATTATATAGTAAATTAGTATAGCTACCATTCTTCTTATTGTAAGTAGACTATGACAAACAAAATATTTTTGAAGGATAGAGGGGAATCCTTATGCTAAAGCACTAGGATATATCATTTTTTTAAAAAAGTATCATTTTTAATTATCTGAAATCTCCTCTGCCAAACAATTTTGTAAATGTAAATCCCTAACAAGCATTCTTTCATAGAATCAGTCATACATTTATATAAAACAAGATAAAGGACTCTGTCTGGATTTTACTCCACTAGTCATGGCTGATTGTAGGAGGTAGTGGTCATTTCCGTTTCAAGGCCGTTGAATTAAGTTTTTGCTAAAGATATTTCCATGTTCATGTGGCCAGTATGACATCACGGAGTGTTGTTACCTTCCCACCAAAATGGAACCAATTTATCTACTCCCATTTACATCCTTTCAAATTGCTGGGTTGGCAGGACCTGCAGAGAGGATAGGAGCTCACCTGTCATGTGTCACTTGGGTCTCAAACCTGGCTGTAAGCTTTCCACCCAAGCCCAATGTCTTAACCACTGAGTCAGCATGCTGCCCTATATACTTACATGGCGAATATCAATTATATTATTTACACACAGAAGGGTGTCCAAAAAAAGTTAACACAACAGCCATCGCTATGTGGTAAAGCCTTCCTCTTCATTTTCCTGCATCAATGCACATCAAAAGGGATGGGTTTGATCATGCAGTCAGAGCTACCATCTTGACTTTTTTGAACTGATAGCAAGATAGCAAAGGAAATGTGTTTGCTACAAAACTATGCTTCTGTTTTAGAAAGATTTATATGAAATAATAAGAGTGTAGAAGTAAGTTCTCCTTTTGGTTTCAGATTGATGGAAACTCAACTGATTTATCTATACAGGGAAAATGTATCATGTGGATGCACTGCTCCTTATTTGGATTAATGATAACTGGAGTTATGGCTGTTTGGTATTTGGGGACATCAGCACCATACAGTACAGTTCATTTTGGAGATAAATTAACATAAGCTAAAATGTTAAAAAAATATTTTAGAACGAGTATTGCTGCAGATGACAATGGATAATCACATCATTTATTTTTCAAGCTCATCTAAATATATACAGAATGAATGCCATATGAATGTCCATTTAAAGATTTTATAGCATACATTTAGTATGTCATTAATTCTCAGCACATTAAAGTGACTTACAATTCATAATGTTCTCTTCTTCACTTGTAAATTAAGTTGGTGGAAGCTTTAAAACATATAGATGCCAGTAAAAAAGCTATCACATGCATAACACTTGAAAAGTGATAATGGCTAAAACTTTTAAAAATTATCTGCTACTTTAATTCTGCTTTTTCTATCTCCCTAAGTCTTTTTTTTCACTGTACTTCTGCATGTCCTAAAACTTCCATTTTGCTTTTTTGGGGAGGTAGGGGGGATTTAAGATGAATCAAACTCAACAAACTTTGAAATCTGATTGGTTTGTTTAAGTGCCTGCATTTTGATAAATTAGGAAGCAACCATGAAATGACAACGGGGTATATATTTAGTATTAAGTTTGCCATCTGGCAGGTTTTGACTTCCTCCTCTTCTCCCACATGTCCCAAAGGTGCTTTTTCAAGAGGCAACTAGACTTTTTGGTTTTTTTCTTTGGAGACATTTCACTTCTCATCCAAGAAGCTTCTTCAGCTCTGAAAACCAGAACGTCCAGTTGCCTCTTGAAAAGGCAACTTTGGGACAACCATGACCTGGATGACTGAGAATCTCCATAGACACTCTTCTCCCACTTATGCTACTGAGCATTTGGCTTAGACTGGTCTACTAAGGAGTAGTCTGATGTCAGAAAGACATGATGTCTGCAGTGGGGAAGTAAAGAAAGTTGAGTTGGCAACCACAAACATATAATGAAAACCTAACTCCTTTTTATATGTGCATCAACAGATACATTACAAAGGATGATACTTTGATTCCATAGTTGTGGCCATCAATTGATTTTAAGAAAATCCCTCTCCCTGTGGTCATCCCGGGAATAAAGTTAGATCATTGTTAGTTGGGCTCAGAGGCATCTAGTACAAACTCTGATTGTGTCATGTATATTTTGACATCTCACAAATGATGCAAATGATCTTAATTTGGATCAAGCCCATCATGAAGTGACTGGTGCAAATTATACAGTAGTGATAAAATGTGCACAATGTCATGTGTCCCACCATTTGGGAAATCCCTGTGGAGATCTGCACTTAGAGAGTTGCCTGGCACCCTTATGGTATTGGGTCTCAAGGATCACACTTTAGGGTAACATGAACAACATGGGAGTCATCCTTTTCCTCAGGTTAATTGGGCTTATGCAGGAAAATGGTTCTGCAACCCAACAGGACAGACACAGACGTCAGAGGGTAATTAGGACTGTAGAAAAAACAATTACTACCAACCCGCCTTCCATTGAGGACCTGTATACTGCACAAGACAAAAAGAGGGCACATCCTGGACATAAACTGTTTCAACTCTTACCTTCAAAACGATGCTATACATCTTTTTGGATTGAAGCTTCCTTCTTATACACTAGAACAACTAGACATAAGGATGTTTTTTTTCCTGAACACCATCACTCTGCTAAACAAATAATTCCCTCAACACTGTCCAACTATTTACAAAGTCTGTACTACTGTTACTATTAATCTTCTCATCACTCCTTATCACCCATCCCCTCCCACTTGTGAATATATGACTGTAACTTTGTTGCTTGTATCCTTATGATTTATATTGACTATTTCCTAGTATGTTTTGATTGCTTATTGTATCCTATGACTATTATTAAGCATTGTACCTTATGATTCTTGACGAATGTATCTTTTCTTTTATGTACATTGAAAGCATTTGCACCAAGACAAATTCCTCATGTGTCCAATCACATTTGGCCAATAAAGAATTATATTCTATTCTATTTAAAAGCAGCAGGTCTGTCAAAATGTTGTCCTACTTATTTTTGTAGTGGTGGCCTCAAATGCATTTTTCATTTTAGGGGTTCAGGGTTCTATAGAATCTGAAAGCCATAATTTAATGGAATAAGACAATGCTTTGTAATAAGCAGACTTCTATACCTTATGTCTAGTTTGTAGCTGTATAGTCTTCTCATACATTTTAACTTAATGGTACCGTCTGCTTATTTCTACAGACCTTGGTGACATGTGAGAATGCTGACTTGCATTTGGACTTCATTTTACAACTACAACTTCATTTTACAACCTCCCTTGCCAGATTTAAATTTTAAATTGCTGGGTAATTGACTTCAGCTGGAAGGGCCACGATCCTGGGAGAAACTTTAGTAAAATGGTTATTATTAAAATAATAACAATCCTTGAGAAGGCTTCTCAAAAAGTCATATGATCCTTCTATCAAAGTCTTCCTTTAGCTGACAGAGAAAGGAGAAAGAATGGGGTATATTTTCAGACTGCTTTTTGTTTTAACATAAATTAATGTTCGATTTTGCGAGAGGAATATTATGTAAAAATATGAGAATTCAGTGCTACTGTTTTTGAAGAAACTAGTTTTTAAACGGTCTTTGAAGATTTTAATATTTACAGAACATTCACATGCATTGTTCTAAAAAGTGTTGCCATCTTGACTCTCCTCTTTGTATTGCCACAAAATTACTGGATAATTTTTTCCTTCATACCTTTTCTCCAGATGATGTAGGCTATTCATTGCACTATATCACCCTGTAATGTGATAAAATTAGGACAGCAACATGTGGTAAGAGAGCTCAGTTCTGGAAATAAAATATTTCTTATACTGGAAGTATAGAAAGTATTATTTTGTTAAACAGTTTGGAAGTTGAGTCACGGCACAGGGACATATTTTCTTTTTGGTTTGAAATGTTTCGCTACTTATTCAAGCAGCTTCTTCAGTCAAAATCTTCAACTTCCAGATAATCGTACCTGCATGACTGAGAATCTTCATTGATTTATTAAACTGTATTTTATTTATTTAATTTATTAATCATAACCATGTGGCCATTCATCTCGCAAAAAGCAAGTCTGGGTGGCAGACAGCAATACAACTATGCAACATAACATATTACAACTATAATTATTTCTTGCTTCAGGTCCTTAAGGGTATGCTTGCCTTAAAGAATAAATGAAGCTGTTCTTTTCACTGAAGAATAAGTGATCAGCAATGTAAATGGCAGTGTTGTAATTATCTTTGATTAGCATCTATGCTAACTTTCAGAAAATAAAGTGGAAGTTGATTACCAATCACTAATGTATGGCTTTCATGTTCACCATAATTCCACTCATGAATATACATTAATCTGATGCATGGTTTGTTATTTTTCTCTGCAAGTGAAAAGCAGTCAATCTCCCCACCCTCCCCCAAATTTGCAATGGAAACATTTTTAAAGAAAATAAATAGAGATGGGAGAAATGATAATTGCTTTAGTATTTGGTGTTGGTTGTCTATGCTCCATGTGAAGCAGGAACTGTGAATTTTATTGACTAAAACTGCAGCACTTGATTAAATTGGCAGATGATAAGCATCAATAATAATTTGTATAGGAACACAAAGATGATGTGCATGGAAAATTGAATTTCAGGCACAGAATAAGTTTAAATAATGTGATGTGTCTTTTTTTTAAGCATCTGCAATTTTTAAAGCACCATTTTGCTTCTTAAAAATCACTCCAACCCAATGCAAAATGCAAAAACATCTGTCCATTCTGAAAAATACCCGGGTTCATTAATGGAATGGTGGCAATTCAATGCAGCCAAACCACATTCTGACAACAGGACTCACGGTATAGGTTTTGCAATCAAAACTGCTCTGTTGAAGAACATCTCATGAATGCTTTTTGAAGTTCTGCTTCCCTGTCATCTTGATATATCACCATTGTTTTATGCATCAATTCTCATAAGTCCAAACAAAGACAGGGAAAGTTTCTACAAGGACCTGGACAGATTATTGGAACAGTGACAAACTTATCATTCTGGGTGGTTTCAGTACTGGGAAGTGGGGGACAGACCTCAACAACTAGAACAGAGACCTTGGGGGACATGGGATTGAAAAACTAAATATCTGTGTCCTGCTGTTCCTGAGCAACTTTGATGTCTTCCTGAGTAAATCAGGCAAGAAATATGATCAGATAAACTAAATCTACAAGTAGTCCCCAACTTACAACCACCACTGAGTCCAAAAGTTGTGTTACTAAGGGAGAAGTTTGTTAAGTGAGTTTTTGCCCCATTTTATGACTTTTCTTGCCACATTTGTGGAAATTAAATTAGTAATTGCAATTGTTAAATTAGTAACATGGTTGTAAAGTAAGCCAGTTTTCCCATTGATTTTTCTTGTCAAAAGGTTGCAAAAGGGGATCACAAGACCCTGGGAGACAGCAATGGTCATAAATATGATGTTGCCAAGCATCCGAATTTTGAACACATGATCGTGGGTATGCTGTAATGGTCATAAGTTTGAAAACTGGTCATAAGTCACTTTTTTCAGTGCTAACTTTCAGTTGTAACTTTGAAAGGTCAATAGGTGAACTGTTGCAAGTCAAGGACTACCCGTACTTTATAGTAAGGCTGCATGAAATAATATTGAAAGTCTGAACATACAAGCTTCCTGCCCACCATTTTTAACTGCTAGACTTATTAGTGTACGTCCTTCCTAAGTTTCTTTTTTAATTCTTAAACAATTGCTGGTTTTTTCCCCTCTTGTCCAAAGGTTTTCTAGGCAGCATTTCCTTTTCCCCTTTTCCCAGGTTATTCATGCATTCCATTGCATGTGCCAAGCACATGTGACATGCAAACACAATGTTCAGATTTTCAAACAAGTACACAATGAACTGGATGCATTCCAGGTCCAAATATTAGTACTTACTTGATTATGTCATAGTACATAAACACCAGAGGTGGTATTCAGTCGGTTCTGACAGGTTATGGAGAACCAGTAGCGGATATTTTGAGTAGTTGGGAGAACTGGCAAATACCACCTCTGACTGGCCCCGCCTCCATCTATTCTCTGTGTCTGATTGGCTGGGTCATCTTGTTACCCTGCACAGGAGAACGGAGCTGGAAGCAAATTAGTAGGGTGAGGGAATGGGATTTTGCAGTATCCTTCCTCCAGGAGAGGGAAGGGAATGGAGATTTTACAGTATCTTTCCCCCTGGAGTGGGATGGGAATGGAGATTTTCCCTGCCACGCCTACCAAGCCGCACCAGACCCACCAAGCCATGCCCACAGAACTTAATACCACCACTGATCAATACAGTCTTAAAAATGTCACTAACACTTGTGAGGCTCTCATTGTGGCTTCCTATAAAAATAAGGGAAGCAAATCAGCCTGTGGAAACTACAGAAGTATATCTGTAGCTGCCATCACAGACAGGATCTTTGCCCAATTCTTCTGAAGAAACTTGTCTTGGAAAGGAACCTTCCAAAGAGGCAGCTCTTTGTGACTTTTGACCAGAACAGAGTACAGTAGATGCATTTATCATGAGCTGGTCGAGGAATAGTGCATCAAATAGAACAGGACTTTTTAACTCTGTCTTCATTGATCTAATAAAGGTATTTTACACTGTAAACAAGGAAGAGTCTCTGGATCATCCTGAGACATTACGGATGCCCAAGGAAATTTGTGAAGTTTGTTCAGCTACTCCATGATGGAATAAAAGGATATTTAATCCACATTTGTTCAGCAGCCATTTATTTTTGACTCAATGTCTTACTCCACACATTTCTTAGGTACCTTTTAGGTATTCACATTTCAGATACAGATAATCAGAGTTGGAAGGGACTTTGTAGTTCATCTAGTCCAACCCCCCACCACCTAAGCAGGAGACCCTACATCATTTCTGACAAATGGCAGTCCAATCTCTTCTTGAAAGTCTCAAGTGATCCAATCTATCATCCAATCTATTTGTATTTTCTCCTGATGTATACAACTCACTTCTGAGTAACGAAGTGGATAGAAGTGCATTCTCATACATGGCTATTTCTGAATCTTTCAGCCACTTTTCTTCACCACAGGCCCCATTTGCCTATTATCGGTCTATCCATTTGAACATTATAATATTCCTCTATCCATTTTTTCATCCTTAGATATCCTGCACAAATTCATCTAGTTGCTCTAATTTTCCAACATTAAATTTGCAATTATGCATTCTGTTTTCCCAGTTAAAACTACCTTGCTCTTTGATACACTGATTTTCACTTTCATACACTTCACTGCATCATATAACCTAATGTTTGCTGCAAATTATTGGAGTTCAAAGCCAACAGTAATTCACAGTCTGCATACAAAACTGCAGATGAAATCGCAGCCCCAATGAACACACCTCTGACATCAGTAACAGTATTTATTATGAAATTAACCATACATATGCTAAATAACCAAGGGGGCATCACACAGGCTTGTTTTAGTACCTGCTCAGTGCAGACTCATTTATTAAACATTTCATTTATTATCATAAACTGAATAAAACATATTGTCAAGTTTTACTTTCACAATTTACCATTTTAGTGCATTCAGCAATTACACTTTAAATTCACATTCATGCAAAAAAAAATTCCATAATTTAAGTCTATTTACTTCATAATATCTCTCCCATAAAATAACAAATGAACAGTAAGCTTTATTTCTCACATTTCTCAGTGATCTGCTAGAAAGCAAAACGCTAGACTCATACCACAGTAAGAGACTATCATGTTTACCGATCAGATCGTGAAATCCGTAGAGGAGGTGGTGTTGCTATCTTCTATAAAAAGTCCCTATATCTAAAAAGCATCCAAGTTACCCAGGAGCTTGCTCTTCCTGAGACCATTGTCTGTGAATTGTCCTTAAATATGACATTTCGGTTCTTACTATGTTATAGAACCCCTGATTATGACATCGAACAAACAAGCTAAATACACTACTAACATGGGCAGCATCCTGCCCACACGCTTTCATCTTTCTTGGTGACTTCAATCTACTTCATATTAACTGGATCCTTAATGAATGTACAACTGAACCCACACATGCAATCTTCTACAATGCAGTAACAAATCTGGGACTAGAACAACTAGTAACCAACAACACTAAACTTAACAAGTGCCTCGATCTCATCTTCTGCAATAGTTTGAATTCAATTTACGGAATACAAATTAAAGAACCCTTTTCCAATAGTGACCACAACATGATTGACTTTTGTCTCAACATACGTCCACACAAAAATCATCAAAACGACAGAATCCCCAATTATAACTTTAAAAAAGGCAACTATGATCTTATAAACAATGATCTCTCATCCCTTGATTGGCAATTTCTATTCTCTGGATGCAATACTGTAGTAGACCATTACAACATATTTTTACTTGAAGTCAACAGAGTCATCAAATTACATATACCATTAATAACTCCCAAAACCAGAAAAAACAAATTACCCAAAACAAGAAGGAAGCTTCAATCCAAAAAGAAACCACTTTAGCGGAAAAACAAATCTGGTCATATTGCCAACTTCAAAAGCCGATACAAAAATTTATGCCACCAGATAAAAACTGAATACACCAATTATCACATTAAACAAGAAAAAAACCTTCTATGCACCAATTCCACCCGTGCTTTCCACAATTTAAAAAAAAACAAACTAAAAGACTCAAGGTCCATCCCACCCCTGAAAGGACCTAATGGTAAAGACTGCAATGACGACACTACTAAAGCCAACCTCTTTAACACATTCTTTGGCTCAGTATTTGTAAACAGCAATGGATCATGCCCAATATTTCCTAGCTGAACCATAGACAACTACAATGATCTAATACATATTGATTTTACAGAAGACAATGTTGAAAAAGCACTACGCAATCTAAAACCGTCTCTATCTATTGGACCGGATGGAGTATGTGCCTACTTCTTAAAAAAGCTATCCACTGCCATAGCAGAACCTCTAAGGATAATCTTTGAAAAATCTTTCAGGACCAGCTCCTTGCCTAACCTAGTGTCATAAGCCACGGTCATCCCCATCTTCAAAAAGGGAGACCCCAGCCTAGTTGAAAATTACAGACCAATCTCCTTATGCTGCGTCACCTGTAAAGTTATGGAATCAATTATTAACCAATCCATTATCCTCCACTTAGAGACAAACAACCTACTCTCTAATAAACAATTTGGTTTTAGGAAAAAAACTATCATGTAATCTGCAACTCTTACATTGCAAAAACATATGGACTACACAACTTGATCAGGGCAAAACAATAGACGCAATCTACATAGAATTCTGCAAAGCCTTTGATTCAGTGGTACATGACAAACTACTCCTACAACTAAAATCTTATGGTATCTCTGGATACCTGTATAACTGGATAGAAGCATTCCTGTCAAACAGACAACAAATGGTCAAAATTGGGAGAGTCCTATCAAATTCTGTACCTGTCAACAGTGGTGTCCCCCAAGGTAGTGTTCTAGGACCAACTCTTTTCATACTCTACATAAATGACCTCTGGGATCATATCAAGAGCAACTGCGTTCTCTTCGCTGATGATGTAAAGCTATTCAACACCACAGAAACCGCTACCCTTCAAAAAGACCTTGACTACGTATCAGAATGGTCAAACAAATGGCAACTTCAGATCTCAACAAATAAATGCTATGTCTTACATATTGGCAAAAAAAATCAGAAAATAAAATACAGGCTGAATAGTCAAGACCTTGTTGATGACCCAAACTCTGTAAAGGATCTTGGAGTACTCATCTCAAATGACCTAAGTGTTAGAGCCCACTGTAACTACATAGCCAAAAAGGCGCTAAGAGTTGTTAACCTAATCTTACGTAGCTTTTTCTCTGGTAATATTACACTAATAACTAGAGCATACAAAACATTTGCTAGACCAATACTCAAATACAGCTCATCAGTCTGGAACCCACATTATGTATCTGATATTAACACAGTTGAGAAAGTCCAGAAATATTTTACAAGAAGAGTTCTTCACTCCTCTACTTGTTGCAGAATACCTTATGCCACCAGACTCGAAATTCTAGACCTAGAAAACCTTGAACTACGCCGCCTTCGGTCCGATCTAAGTATAGTATATAAAATCATACATTGCAATGTCCTACCTGTCAATGAATACTTCAGCTTCAACCATAACAACACAAGGGCAAACAATAGATACAAACTCAAGGTTAATCACACCAAACTTGATTGCAGGAAATACGACTTCAGCAACAGAGTGGTCAATGTCTGGAATACTCTACCTGACTCTGTGGTTTCTTCCCCAAACCCCAAAAACTTTAACCTTAGACTGTCTACTATTGACCTCACCCCTTTCCTAAGAGGTCTGTAGGGGGCGTGCATAAGCGCACCAACGTGCCTACCATCCCTGTCCTATTGTTTCTTTTATTTTTTATTTTTCTTATATGTATCCATGTATTCATAACTATACCTATTATCTTGTAAGCAATTGACAAATAAAATAAATAAAATAAATAAATACTGAACATCTCAAATTTTGCTCATACCCTTAGAATTTTACCAAACAATTTCCCAGGCACACTCAGTAAACTAACTCCTCTGTAATTTTTTAATTCACTCTTGCTAACCTTCCCTTTGAATAAAGGAAGAATAACCCCATTAATCCAATCGTCAGGCACAGCCTTCACACACAACATGTTAAACAGCCCATGTTGCCAGTCCATCAACCACACCTATGTATTAACATTTCTCCAGCGATGCCTTTTATCCCTGCAACCTTTCTAGTTTTCAATATTATCCCCTGCAAGACTTCCTTTTCATGATTTTGTTCCCCTCTTGGGCACTAATATTTTGTAACATTTATTTCAGTTTTTCATTCCAACATATCACATATAAGTCTCCAGAATATGCCTTCTAACATTCCCTCACTTCTATTTCACCCAAACTCATTTCACCTTTCACCACTTTTATTTTTATTTCCAGTCACTTTGCTGAAGGCTACTCTTTTTTTTTTTTTGCTATTTTCACCCACTTCCAAAACATTTTATTCCAGTCACTTTCCTCTGCCTCTTTTAATCTTACCTGTTCCTTGTTCTTTTGAGTACATTCATTGCTGTTTTGTCTTTATATACAATCTCTTTCTCATCTTATTTTTTGTAACTGTCGTTCTCATACATATATAATAGTTTTCACTTCATCATTCCACCAAATATTCTTTTTCATCCTTCCCATTATGTACCTGTATACACTATAACGTAGTATAATCCTTTCTACTCTGGTCCAAGTGGTTTCCACATCATTTTTCTTTACATCTACATTCCATTCATTCTAATGAGAAACAATCTATCTTCTAGTACTTCTCCCTACAAAGCTCATACTTTCTCTTTTAAATTCATTATTTTGTCATTTTGGCTTCTTTCATTTTTAATTTTTTTTCCATTCCCCAAAATGTACTCATCACTGTTATGTCCTTTACTAATACTCTCAGTATTGTTTTACCATAAGTAATGTAATTAATCATGGGTTTTTTTTTATTTCAGGGGACTCAGAAGTTGTAAACTACGCAAATAAGATCTTGTAGAACTCTATTTTTTGCTCAGTTAATGTTGTACATATATACAAAAGGGGTGTGGAGACCTAGAGGTGAAGACGCTCACCTCCTAACTCAGAAGATTGAGAGTTCAATCCTAGGCAATACAGATTTCTCTTCTGCAAAGAGAAAAATATCTGCTGTAAACTCCACATTGGCATCAAGAAGGGCATCTGGCTAGTAAATGCTCTGTCCATTCAGTTATCTCGACTACATCCTGAATAAAAGGTTTACAAGGTTGTAAAAAGAAAAACAAGTTGTGCATACAAAGAAACACATGGGGAATGAAGGAAGAGAGAAAGAGGAAGGAGGAAATTGTGGAAAACCTGGCCACTTTGTACATGAATATCTTGTGTGATGGAGAGGAATGTTTTGAGATCATATGTCCTGAATCAAATGTCCTGAAATCAAATGTCCTTAAAATCTGGCCTGCTGAGAAGTGAGATTTCTCCAGTTCCCAAGGCCTCTGATGTTGAGGCACCCAGAATGGAACCCCTAAACGCAGTTTGAGGCATTATCAATTAATTATTTCTACTGCATTATATACTCAGACAGTCTCAGAAACGTAACTGTAATCTGTTATAGATTTCTATGGCACTAATAAATGGCAGAACGTTATCTGGATGATGACCTGATTTCACTTTGCTTTCACAATCTCTTCCTGAGCTTGATGATAGTTTGCTCCTTTAAACATTCTTTTCCTAACAGGTTTTGTCAATTATCAAACAAAATTATTTTTAATCAGGAGCTTTTGGATACCAGATAAGATTTTCAGGTCTTGTGCCAAGTCCCCATAGATACCCAACCCCCCATCAATCACAAGGATTTGCAACACTTAAAATCTTTCGGATTCAAATTGCAAGGTGACAGGTGAATATCTTTTCCCTCTCTCCCAGCAAGACAATTGGCCTGATCTTTTATATGTGACTGAATTTGCTTATAACAAGAAAATTTGCAGCTCTATTCAGATGCCGCAGTTTTAAACCATGCCTTCTGCAAATACTTTCAGGCCAGAAATCTCCCATCTCCAGAAACTGCAAGCTTTTCAGTATCTCAAGGATCAATTGGATCATCTCAAAGCTTCTTATGATAGTCTGCTAATTGTCCTCACTAGGAAAGCCATACCCTTAGTGTTGGGGACTATGTCTGACTTTCTATTAGATTTCTGTCCTCTACCCTACCATCTAAAGATCTGAATGTAAAGTTTTTTGGAATGTTTTCTGTACTTGCACAGACCAATCATTTCAGCAGCACCTCCAACCACACTGAAGATAATTCCTGTTTTCCACTTTCCAATCCTGGTCTTGAAATACCTCCCTTTCCTTGTTTTTCCCCAGCACACTCCAATTAAACATAGGACAAACATGAAGTTGCCTGTATTTTGGACTTCTCACAAAGGAGAAGCCAAGTGGAATATTTAATTTAGTTGATAAATCATCATAGCTCTTGTTTATACTTGTTTCTTTTGTACCGTAGATATTTTAATTGTTTTATAGTTGTAGAATTGTAAATTACGCAGAATCACTTGGTTGAGTTGGGCAACTATAGAAATGAAAGAAAGAAAGAAAGAAAGAAAGAAAGAAAGAAAGAAAGAAAGAAAGAAAGAAAGAAAGAAAGAAAGAAAGAAAGAAAGAAAGAAAGAAAGAAAGAAAGAAAGAAACAGAGCTGATGTCAGGCCAAAATACAAGAATGGCATGTAGTGATTCTTCATTATTGTTTTACACCTGTAGACAAAATGTCGCCAGACTGAAGATTCTGCTATCTGTATCTATAATATACTCTGTGAACTATTAGGGAGGGAATGTCATCACCCTCTTTCTCTCACACATAATATCTTGATTGAGTTGCTTCTTACTCCTCTGGAATGCAATCCCTTCTTCCTGGAATATACTTCCTTACCACATTTCATCACAACTATCTGCTATTACTGCCCTCACTAAATGGTTAGTAGCCAAAAAGTGGAAATACATAGACTTTGCTTCTGACACTGCATCTGCTTCTTTCTTCACAACTCTAGTAGTATGAGGGAATAAGGGAGAGAAATGCATGATCCCCAAGTCTAAGATACCTTGCAAGTTACAGCTAGAAATTATGTTTGCAAACTGTGTAACATGAGACTACAGTTGTAACTTCATGGTTTCTTAAGGCACCACTGTGACCTTTACTCATGTGTAAATTTACTCATCCATTCCCGTAGATGTTCTAGGATGCTGCGTAACACACAATGCATGGACATAACATTGCCATATGCAAAACTGCTGCATCAACAATCAGAATATTTTGCCTTCTAGGCTAAGCCTCAAGCTTATGTCATTTGAATATATTTAATCTACTGCTGTACATAAAATTGAATGCATCATATCTACATAATAAGCATTCTCCAACTTCTATTCTCTTTTAGAAATGTAAGTTTCACATTACCGATTCATTGAAAAGATATTTATTATTTCTGAATGCATTTATTTCCAGAGACAAAGCCCAAGAACATTATTAAATATTCAGATTATTCCAGAACACAAGAGAAAATAAGTAGAGTTGACAAGCGTGTTTGACCAATGCCAGTCAAAGATCATGAATAAAATTGTGAGCTTTTCTAAATTAAATATCTTTCCTGACAGAAGACCTGCTCAGAAACATAATACAATGCATTATCTCCAGATAAAGTGGATTCCGAACAGGAATAAAAAATGTGATTGTGCTGGATCAAAAAATGAATCTTAAGATTCAAGTAAATTGATGAAAACATGAAGCCAATCTAGAGCTGCTATGCTAAATTCCATATTGGGGATAATTGGGAAAGGAATCCAAGAAGTAGAAACTATGAGTATTATAATTCATCAGGTAGGGATAACTTTTCACAGTTTCTGATGAATTAGTAATCTTGTATTTGTATTATCCTCAAATAATCCAGGTGAGTTTACCTTTGAGAGTGATTCAAATTCTGCAATCTAGGACTCTTCAATATTTCAATTGCATTATTTAGTAAAGGATTTTATTGCTCCTTCCCTAATTAGTTATTACCTGAATCATCCTCAAAATGAAAGTAGCAGTTTAAAATATCCCAGGAAAGTCAGGACTAAATTAATTTATGCAATTCCCACTGCCCTATGTGTCCATTCTGTTTCTCTTACACACAAGTTGTTAGGGCACGTCAAATGTTTCAACTTTCATATAATACACTTGTGTTTTTATTTATAAATATGATAATTATTGCAAAAAATACTTTGCAATTTTTTTAAAAATAAATATGAACTAAAATTGCTTTAAGTAAAAATGAAGTTGTGACTGAATTCAGATTAATTGTTGTTGTTTTTTTAAAGTGAAAATTTTAACAAGCAACCTGTGATTAAATCAAGCTGGTTTAGGGAGAAGCAAGAGAACATCTATTTCTGTATCCAAATTTTGGGTTTCAAACTGAGATGGTATTGTGCCATAGGCAGTTAATTTCCTTTTCTACTGCCTAAAATTCTCTATTTATTACCAAAAGATATGAATTCCTGGCTGAAGAAAATGTAGCAGCTATCCTTTGATGGTATATCATAAGAAAAACAAACCTGCCAATTAGCAGCTATGCCTGATCCAAGGATGCAGTCTTTTAAATAGCCCAGGCATTCTTCTCTGACTTAGTAAAGGCAAAGGTGAAATTTCCACATGCTTGACAATTTTAAGGTGTTTTCTGAGATTTTTTTTAATGTTTACTCCTGAGTCTCATCCAAAGCCCTAGCATTTCCAAGTTGTTTCCCATCCAAGTACCGGTATTAACCACACCTGACCCTACTTAGATTTTCAGATTAAATAATAACGGATCAACCTCCCTACTGCTTGCCAGCATCATATCATAGTACAGTATTAAGTTGAATTTTTCAACTTAACTTCCCATATCAACATGGCCATATTGATTGAAGATGGTAGGTAGGTAGGTAGGTAGGTAGGTAGATAGGTAGGTAGGTAGGTATAGAGATAAAGAGATAAAGATGGTAGAGATAGTGACAGATAGAGACAGATAGAGATAGAGGATAGAGAGAGATAAAGATGAGATAGAGATGGATAGAGATAGAAATGACAGAGATATTCTGGCTTCTGATCAATAGATTTGCCCAGTTTTCAATAATTAGGAAACTTGGAATAATCAATTCCAATCGTGGATCTTGATCAGCTGATTTCAGCTTTTAGCTGCTTCTCTTCATTTGGTATCTTTTCCCCAATTGTCCTCCCCATATCATTGTGTATCTGCATATTGATAAAACACTGAAGAAAGCAGTCAAAATATGATCATAGATATGATGGCAACAAATGTATTCTTTTGCAGAACACTATAGAGCGTGCATATGTATTCTGAAACATTGATAAGAATCTTACATCAGGGCACCCACATATTTCAATATTTATATATTTGTGACTTATTATTGTTTGCTTTTTCATGTTCATGATTCTTATAGATATTCAGATTTGAATTAAATAATGTGAATGCTTCCGTGAAAAACACCTAGTGTTGAGCTTCATATTTGGAAACTAGAGAAATTGGAATAAAGGACTATTTTACAAAAACAAAGTCCCTTTTGGAAGCTACATTAGGGAATTCTGAGCTCAGAATCCAGACGGGAGAAAAGATTTGCTACAAGGAGTAATTTAGAGATATCTGTAGAACAAAGGCAAACAATAATACAAATCTATGAGAGGTTTAATCTTCCTTGTTTTCTGCCATAGCTTTTGAACTCCTTTTCCTGTTAATTAAACATTATTTTGTGGTTCTGAATAAGATTTTATCATCTGTCTTGTAATTTAACTCATTTTATACATTTAACAAAAAGGAAAATAAATAAACCCTTGTCCTATCTTAGAAGTTTGATCTGCAGTAGAAGGTTGATGAAAGAAGGGTCACATGATGCAACTAAAAGCCAGATGTAGATATGGAACCTGTTCCTCAAATACTTGTCTGAATTTAAACAGAAATGTATGACTGCTAAATCAATAAGAGCCTATTCTTATATAGATCCATGTAGCCAAGGACAACATTTATCATTCAACTTTTAGTTCATTTGAATTTTTGTTTTTCATCAGGGTTTTTTTTTCCAGAGTCCTTTTATAATTATTTATTTGATTTGTCAATTGCTTACAAGATAATAGGTATAAGTATATACATAGTTATGAATACATGAAATGGGTACATATAAGAAAAATAAAAGAAACAATAGGACAGGGATGGTAGGCACCTTGGTGCACTTATGCACGCCCCCTACAGACCTCTTAGGAAAGGGGTGAGGTCTATAGTAGACAGTCTAAGGATAAAGTTTTTGGGGTTTGGGGAAGAAACCACAGAGTCAGGTAGAGTGTTCCAGACATTGACCACTCTGCTGCTGAAATCGTATTTCCTGCAATCAAGTTTGGTGCGGTTAACCTTGAATTTGTATCTATTGTGCACTCTTGTGTTGTTATGGTTGAAGCTGAAGTATTCATTGACAGGTAAGTCATTGCAATGTATGATTATATATAATCCCCTTTCAGACCTCTTGACCTTTTCCATTTTTTAATCCAACAGATGATATGGAATGTTCTCTAAAATAGTACTGATGACTATCTTAAGTAAAATGAGTTTATTTTGTTTTAGGGAACTGATCTTCTATTTGTGTTGTGTATGCATATCCACCCTCACAATACACATGGTAATTCATTATCCCTCTATTAATACTTACTATTTTGTATTTCTTAAAAAATAACTTCATCTTTAACTATGCATCTAAGTATGCATGTTATTTATTCAAGTAATACTAAAATATTAGTACTTACTAAAAATGTATTTCTAAAAAATAACTTTAATTATATATCTAACATATGAAATCATTGAAATATAGATCAATATAAATATTACACTCTGGTATCTATAAGACCCAAATCAATAATAGAGCATTATTCATAGAGTCATTTAGAACCCCATCAAACTGTAAATTACTAAATCAATTCAGGCAGGAAAGGTAGCATTAACAGAATCAGTTAGGATGGATTAGACAATAAAATGGTGTTGCATTGCTCCAACTTTTCCATCACATATTTTTTTCAAAATCTGTTTTCTTTGTTATTAACTCAGCTGATTTATTCTTAAAGAGATGGTAATTCCATGCAGCTCACCTAGATTCAACTTTTATGTTTAGCAGTAAAAAATAATCTGAAACAGAGATACAGAGATGGGAACTACTTTCAGATAGATGATAGATAGAGATAGAGTTAAAGATAGATAGATAGATAGATAGATAGATAGATAGATAGATAGATAGATAGATAGATAGATAGATAGATAGATGGATGGATGGATGGATGGATGGATGGATGGATGGATGGATGGATGGATGGATGGATGGATGGATGGATGGACGGACAGACAGACAGACAGACAGACAGACAGACAGATAGAGGTGGGTGGGTGGGTGGGTGGGTAGATAGATAGATAGATAGATAGATAGATAGATAGATAGATAGATAGATAGATAGATAGATAGATAGATAGATAAACAGTTAGACAGATAGATGCAATAGTTTGCGAACTTCTATCCACTTTTGATTTTTATTATCATCCTCTCTCTTTGAATATGAATGATTGCCATTCACCCTCTTTACAATATTACAGTGAAACCATGAATACTAGTTGTTGTTGGTTTCTTTAAATTATTATGAAGAAATTGAGAATCTATCTTAGTGGTACTGGTTACTCTACTTCCATGAAAATTTATTTTTATGACCACTCTTCCTTGGTCTTATGTATTCCTCATCAGTTTTTATGAGTTACTATTCTATGCCAGAGACTGAAGCAAGTAAAATGTCAATTTCATTGAGTTCAGCTAATTTTTGCTATAAATTACCAAACTGTGTTTTATTCCGCCAGACTTTCATTAGGCTCGGTGCCAATTTGAACAAAGCCTTTGACCTTTTGTAGATTTTTCACAGTCTAGTAAAGATGGCTTCTAATTCATTCTTTTCCCGCAGATATAATTTCTTGATGTTGGTGTATAACTAAAAAAAAAATGTTGGTGTATAACTAAAAAAAAAAAGTAAAATGTCATTGAGCCTTTGCAAACAATAAAATATACCTTCATCTGCAGTTTCCTTTATCTGTTAAGTTCACTTCTATTTCATATTTTCTAAAGTGCCTCTAGGCCAGACAAGGAATAATGGATGGAACTGAACAAGGAGAGATTCAACCTGGAAATAAGGAGAAACTTTCTGACAATGAGAACAATCAACCAATGGAACAGCTTGCCCTCGGAAGTTGTGGGAGCGCCATCACTTGAGACTTTCAAGAACAGATTGGACTGCCATTTGTCAGAAATGGTGTAGGGTCTCTTGCTTGGGCAGGGGGTTCGACTAGATGACGTATAAGGTCCCTTCCAACTCTGATTATCTGTTAACTGTTATCATGAACTTTAATAATAACATATGGTACATATTTTTTCACAACTTGATTTGAATATTTAGTTTTCAGTCTTTTGCAAATTGTTGACACAAGGAAGCAATGATATGTTCATGGCTAACAATGCATCAAGTTTACTGCCAGGTTTAAAAAGATCAGAAATATGATTTAATTCATTAAGCAAGTGAAATAAAGTTATACTTAATATTATCATTAGCATCAAGTGCCCTTTTTAATATTCGCTTTTATTAAGTTTCAGTTACCTTTTTCCTAATCTTTAACCTCTTACTATTTTGGTAATGATAATGGGATAATTATAGAAAACAGAGTCACCTGTTAGAAAACATGATAATATCAAGCTGCTTAGTCCATCATGCTCTCATGATCCAAATAATTACAAGTAAAACCAACAAAAATCCTCAAAGGGCAAACTTGATAAACCACTACATCTTTTTCCGTTGTCTTTTTTTTCTATGTTTCCTGCTACAGAGGATTATAACCCCTTTATCCCCTTAAATCTTAAGGCAATGAGGAGGGGGAAACCCTCCTAATCAGGGGGAACAAATGAACAAAAGCTTCATAAATATGTTTACTATACCTATATCATTCACCATTCACTCATGTCATCATCATCACCTTTTAACAACCCCTTAGTCCCTTGTGGGGTGGAGTCTGGGCAACTGAATGAAGATAGCAAAGTGTTTAATGGCCAGCTGCCCTTCCTGTCACCAATGTGGAGTTTTGTTCAGCAGATATATTTTCATTGTGCTCAGAGAGAGAAATATCTGCCTCTACCTAGGATCAAACTCACAGCGTTCTAATTGTGAGGTGAGAGCTCCACCTCTAGGCCACCCCATCACAATAATGGCAGCAGAACACTAACTCAAGGGAAGGTTTCCACATGGCAAATGTCTGACAAGCAAAAGTGAATGACAAACCAAACCAAACCAAAAACAATCTGGTTCCATAGTTTATGGCTCTAAAATAAATAATGTCTTATTCATAGAACTATATGAATGAAGATGCGGCTGATTTGCATGAGATGTAAATTCAGTGAGAGTCATATGTACTCTAGTTGCATTTAGTAAACAATAGATGGAGAGTCATATTTTATCTTGAAATAATAAAATGTAAAACATCTATGTTTTGTATTAAATGTGGAACTTGTGAGCCACAATTCCTTTAATGTAGCATTTTTGTATCCTTCCATTGCTTGAAGACAGAACCATCCTGAGGCCCTCAAGACACACATGGTTTCCAAAAGAAGAGTCTAGAAATGACATTCCAAAATGTCACTTCTAGACCCTTCTTAAGCACAAAGGGAGTTAATTTTAAATAAATGGACAATGATTATACTAATTCAATTTAATTTGAATTAAGTTTAAGTATAAATTAATTTCTTACAGAGGCTGTGCCTGCTGTTGCTATTGGTATTATTCTGATTCTTCCTATTTTGTCCTGGCTTTGCTTACTTTTCCATTTTCATTATCAACATGTTGCTAAAAAATATTTGGTCTTGAATAAAAAGAAAGAAACCAAACAACAACCCCCCACCGCACCTTTGCTTTAAGGCATTTAACAAATATGAACTGCATCTCACAAAATGTAAAATTGGTTGAGCTAAGATATATCATAGTTTCCAAATGAAGTTAATTGCCAAGTGATCATTTAAATCCATGTTTTATTGATCCAGGTATGATAAGTTATTTACTATAGTATGTCATGTGGGGTTTGATAGATGCTATGATACAGAGACAAAATCCTTCTGTCAATGGAAATATCAAAAAAGTTCTGTCCAGATGAAAAAAGGAACAATTGTTCAGACTTGAGCTGACAATTTTTATCACTATCTTTATAATAATGAAAAAAGGATATTTTTAGGAATAATGATGATGTGGCAGCCCCAGATGATAGTAGAATAGAAAATAAAGAACTGGAGAAAAATTGCAAGATAATTTTCAAGAATTAAAAATTTAAACTGAATGACGATAGCATAAACTGGCTATATTGGTCACATGGGTGCTGTACCCGAAAATATTGGAAGACACTTAAAAAATCTGCGCATTGATAAAAATTCCATCTGTCAACTACAAAAGGCCACAATGCTTGGATTCACATTGAAAAATTACAACATCCTAGTTTCTTGGGAAGAACTCAATATATATGAGGCCTATACCTGCTAAAAAACTGGTGGCTGTGAGTTCATCTTTTTGTATACATACAATAATAAATAATTCTTATTTTTTAAAATATAAAATGCTTGATTAAATTGGAAAAAATAAGAACTAGCAATTTTCTTGAATTGAATTTGATTCTCGTACCACATGTCTTGTTTGCCTCATGGGCCTTTCCATGCAGTTTTCTGGGCATTAATATAGATGTGATTTGACTGTGTAGAAAAATTATATATATGAATCATTCACAATCTTAAAATAATGGACAACTCAAGAATGAAAACTCATTTTTTCATAGCTGTACATAAAGCAAATTCCTGTACTAATTCTGTCTGGTAATTTTGTGCTGTGAAACGTATTCACTTCTACCAGCTACTTGATGTTTTGTTACACTTGTTGGTGTAGCAATATCTTGCACTTTCAGAGTAAGTCAACCTCAGAGTACAAAGTTTGCAAACAGGACACTGGGGAGACTCATTGTTGTTGCATGTTCATTCATTTGTCTTAGTTACTGTACTTGGGTAGATAACATCTGCTTACCTAGCCACCCTTCTTTTAAGTATACATTTGTCCATGACTCAATTGTATGAGCCTAAGGGCTGCAACTGAGTTAAACCACCATATGATAAAGGTCTGATTACTTGTATATTTACACTATTTCATTCTAGGATAATGTAGGAATCACTAAAGCAATTAGTTCTCAATATATAATTCTGTGATTGTCCAATGGCTAGGAATTGCATGCAATTGACTCACAGCAAATAATAATATAGTGATATAATCTCTGTAAGTACTATATTGCTTTGATGGAATACATTTCTCAAAGGACTGAAAAAAAGTACTTTATTTGCACATTTTATCTTTATCTCTTTGGATAATTTGCCAGCTTTGATTTAGCTTTCTTTGAACTTCTGATATGTTGTATCTAGCTAATCCTGTATAAACATGTGCAGGCTTCTCTATTTATCAGCATTCTTATTTTAATAGATGAGCAGTAATATTACTATATAAATGAGCAATATAGTAGAAGTTTTCAAAAAACAACTTTTTTATGTGTCAAAGGGCAGCAATATTATATAATGGAGAATCATAAATGCATACCGGATAGCACAAATAAGGAAGCATCCTCCATTTTGTTTCCTGGCCTTCTTGATGCACTTAGTTTTAGGGTCTGAAAATAAATTATTGATGTAATTGTTGCTAACAGCCTTTCATTTTAGAACATTCCAATGCTCTATAATTTATATAAAAATATTTGTATATAACCCATCTGTAATCAGAGGGGAGAAAAGATTGCTGGCAAAAGCAAGAAACTGAAGTGCTACTCAGTGATGGGATTCAATTCAGTTCTGTGGGCATGGCTTGGTGGGCATGGCTTGGCTTGGTGGGCAAGGTTTGGTGGGCATGGCAGGAGAAGGATACTGCAAAATCTCCATTCGCATCCCACTCCTGGGGGAAAGTTACTGCAAAATCCCATTCCCTTCCCATCCCACTAACCTGCTTTCCAGCTCTGTTCTCCTGTGCAGGGCAACAAAAGGAGACCCAGCTAATCATCTGGGACTCGAGAGGCAGAGAATAGATTGGGGTGGGGCGAATCAGAAGTGGAATTTGCCGGTTCTCCGAACTACTCAAAATTTCCACTACCAGTTCTCCGGAACTGGTCAAAACCTGCTGAATACCACCTCTGATGCTACTCTACTGTATGTTTTTCTTTTAAGTATATGAACAGTTATTGTTTGGAAAGGTTGAGCTATAGTCTAGCCAAGAGAATGAATGAGAAACTAAGTTACAGTTGGGATATTGAAATAAAAGGCCAAGATTACTCTGTGGCAGCTCTTTTCAGGAGAGCAAAATCTCATCATATCAGCCCAATTCTACTGGAGGGCTTTAGGTTTGGGAGATTTGGATGTGTTGTGTTGATATTTGCAGTGGTATTTGTTGGCTTGTATTTATAATTTACTCTAATCCATTCTTTTAAATATTCTTCAAATACTGCCAAAATATTGTTATGCTTCATGAACATATGTTTAGACTTTTTAAAAAAAAGAATCTGGAAGAATTAAAAAAGAGATGTATCAATTACAAATTCCCTTTTCACAAATTCAGAGCAGTTTGTTTCAATAAATGAACTATGGAAGCCTATCTCCACCCCAATGCAGAGGTGGTATTCAGCAGGTTCTGACCACTTCTGGAGAATCGGTAGCGAAAATTTTGAGTAGTTTGGAGAACCAGCAAATACCAACTCTGACTGGAGATTTTACAGTATTCTTCCAGTGGCACCCCTACCAAGCTACAGCCACAGAACCGGTAATAAAAAAAATTGAATACCACCACTGCCCCAATAACATTTATCTGATATAAAGACCTTTCCACTACATGTGAGTTTGGTAGAAAAAGCATGCATAGCTACATACAGTATATGGAAATTCCAAAGAGACCTAGAACTAAATCCTAAGGACACAAATATCAGCTTTACATAGAAATATGTTTTAAAATAGAACCAGTGAGTCACTTTTTTTAAAAAAAAAATACAAATTACAAATATAATAGCTGGTTAGTGAAGATGTTATAATAATTTCTCAGATAGATGGAGTGTGCTGATTTAAAACAAAAGTAAATAGAACATCAGAGGTTGTTGAATAAAACCTTCTAGCTCAAGTGCATTAATCTATGTGCTTTAGCTATTCCCCTTTCTGAAAGATGTAATCTCACAGCAATTCCCATGATCCTGAGATAAGCAGGAGGTTTTTTTGTCTATTTTTCACTAGCAGTAAATGAATGTTTCCAGGCTTTTAAAACAAGGAAGGGTGAAAAATGGGCCAAATTGCAACATTAAGTGAATAATTTTTAATGCATCTGGCTTCTGGCCTGCACTAATAGAGACATCTATTACGGGATAGCCATCATCACATTAAAAGGGGCTTCTATGGGTGGATGAACCCTCAGAGATTAAATATAACAGAATTTTTAGATTACCTCAATGTGTTGAGAGTAACATAAGTTATTGAGGGAGAGATAGTATCCATGAAAGTAAAATCTAACTTGAGCAAGGATTAATGGAGATTTTTGCCTTTAACAGGGAAAAAAGTTTTAAGGAAATACATGATAGAGCGCATTAAAGCCTATTCTAGCTAAATACTATGAGTCAGAGAGGCAGAGAACAAGAGCTGGTTGCATGATTATTGCACTCCCTGAGATCATCAAACTAAGAGCAGCCAAAGTGAAAAACCCAAGGAAACCCATGGTAAATGCTTTAACTGTGTACACCACCCTGCCCCTTGACGACAATAAATTGTGAGATAGCAACAGCAAATAACATGGAGGCTTATATAATGTACTTTACAGCACTTTCGGGGCAGTTGACCATGTCAGATTTTTTTCCTCAACAATCTGGCTCCTCATTTTACTGACTTTGGAGCCCCATCAGGATCAAACTCCAGGCTGTGGGCAGAGTTTTCCTGCAATATTGCACTTTAACTACTGCATCTACTGGGCTCCTGAAGATGTTGAAGAGTCAGTGCCATCAAAGCTGATAAGCAAAAGCAACATTTTCATAGGTTTTGCTCCAAATCTTAGTCCACCAAGCTAAAATTAAAGAATATAGTTTCTTGCATGATCTACACACAAGACATAGACATTCAAAGTTATGCTTATTCATACTGTCCATCTATTTTCTGTACAGTATGATTTATTATTGCAAGACTTCAACTTCAATAGTCAGAGGTTTCCCTTTTTAAGATGAGCAAATCAATAAATCAATAAATAAACACCCAAGGACCACAGGACATATTTAAAAGAAATAAAGCTAGCATTTTCAGATTTTATATTCAATTCACCAAGGATTATTTTGCTTTGCTTCTTCTTTCTCTAAAAAATGTCACAAATTGAACTGCTAAATTTTGATAACCTAATTTTGGCAAGTCTATAGGTTTTCCGACTGTGTTTAATAAGCAGCTAGTGCCTCAAAGTTTCCTCAGTACATTTTATGGACATTGCAATTTGATATCTGTGGAGTTGTTACATGATTGCTTTGATTTAAAGTCTCTTTTTAACCAGGCTATTTTCTGGGAAGCTTCCCCCCACTTCTTCCTCATTTTTCACTAAACTTTGGAGTTTCCTACCAAAGGCAACGTTATTTCAGAAAGGTCACAGAAGAACTGCCATGCACCCAAATTGAAAGATAGCTGCATTGAATCAACACAAAACCTTAAGAACAAGGTCCAAAATTAATTTCTGTTGCACAAGGTTTTTTTTCTCCTTACTGTTTGTTATACTAGGAAATCAGGGGTCATCTGTAGGCCATGTTTAAAAAGCCAAGTAAAGCCCAAGAATAAAACAATATTATTCAATTGTCATGCATTTCTTTGCTCCTGTATGATTTGATAACCAAATCATTAACTATTATCTGAAGTTTGTTATCTTCAAAACCAGATTAATAATGCAGTTTTCTGTAAACAGTTCTGAATGCTGTTTGTTTTAATGTTCATTTACTGAATGCTAAAAAGATTGTCTCAAGTCCTGATTGATCAATCTAAGAGTAGATCTTTCTCCCTGTCAAATCTTTTAATTTCTTTTTGATAGTTTGTTAAAATCTTTTAAATCTTGATCGTCTCAGGGTCAAAATACATGGAGGCTTATTTCTGTTCAAATATACTTCCCCAATTATTAAAACAATTAAGATGATTCATTATTAATTGAAGATAGGCCTTTTCAATTGTGGAAAGAGATTGCCATAAGGTCTGTCTCCCACATTGAATTTAGTTTTCTAGAAAGATTTGCTTTGTGGTGAATGTAATATGTTGTGTATGAAAGTCAATGAAAACATTGTAATGATGTTACTGATATTAAAGCTATGATATCAGTGGTGGGATTCAAATTTTTTTACTATTGGTTCCGTGGGCTTGGCTTGGTGGGTGTGGTAGGGGAAGGAGGTGGTATTTGCTGCTTCTCCGAACTATTCAAAATTCCTGCTACCGGTCTCAGAACTGGTCAGAACCTGCTGAATACCACCTCTGTAGGATATATAGCATAGCTTTATAAAATATAAAATAAAACAAAGTACCTCTTTCTCAATTTTCTCCCTACAATAATCCAACAGATATGACATATGCTATCCTTCAAACTCTGGTAATGTGGTACTAATAAGCATCAGGGCGCTTAAGATGTATTCTATACTATTCAGCAGACCTTAAAAGATTCTAATATGCAATTCCTCAACAATCTCAAAATTTTGCAAAATTTTCACATGTTTGTGTAAGATTAGATAAGTTTTTTATTGTTTTTCCATGAGATCTCATAAGATCTTGGAGATACTTATTACAGGGTTTTCAACTTAGATTTAGGAAATCTCATGGCAATTGTAGCCATTTTTGGTTTAATGGTCTCCTGAAAATGTATAGTGATGACATAAACAAAGATTGCATACGTGCGCGCATGCGCGCACGCACACAAACACACGCATATATTTGTTTTCTTAAGTTTTCACAGGTATTTATATGTATGGTATTCAGCTTTGTTCAGGTATTTTCCCATGTCATTATAGTTGTGCTCCATCAAAATGTATGGCTAACATCTTGCCACAACAAACAAATTCCACCAATATGTTTGAAACATTGCCCAAATAGACCTGGAATTTTGGGTAAAAAAGTCATTCATTTCCTGGCTTAATTTAAATCTTCTTTGGCATCCTTTCCAGAGCTGGCTGCATTATTTGTGATTCTGGCTGGCTACTAGTTCAGACTGAAGTTTTTACAACATATGGCTGCTATAGCCATATTGGGCTGTAGTAAAATATTGTGCTGCTGTTTATAATTTCCTATCTAAGTTAGGAAGAATTTAAACCTAATTTTTGAAACAAAAGGAAGATTAAAAAAGAAGTAGAACTGAGGAAATAAGGCTAAAAATAGTAATAATGTTTTCTTGGACCTGCCAAGGAAATCAAAACAGATACGAATATTGCAACAGACCAATTTATTTTGTTGCATTGACCATACAGCATTACTTGGTGGATAAATATTTCAAGGAACAGTGATAACTAAGTACATGAAATGGCTGTGTACCTTAATGTTAGCTTCTTCCATGCTTCTGTTTATAGCCACAATAGGTTAGAAGTTGATAGCACATTGTTTCAAGCCGAAAACAAAAGGTAAACAGTGACTTCATGATGAAAGCAATTCTGAAATTTGGAGAAAGGCTGAAATTGCTAGTCCAATGATTCATGGGAATGCAAGCTCAGATGGAGTGACTTTCTGGAAGGTTGGCTGAGTTCTTACTGCACCTGCATCTTCAAATGAAGTCTCCAAGGGATGCTGAGCCCTAAAAACAGATGAGATTTATTTTTACCTCTCAGCAAGGTGCATCAAACATTACTCATTTTACATTCTTTAGGGCAATTTCATAGCATTAGAGTTGGTTGGACAAATATATCACAATAACCCATGGGGTATTTTTATATTAGGAACATATTTCTCACAAGCGAGTTTGGTGATTTGGTGGAGAAGCAAGCACGGAAAGGAGACTAAAGCACAGATGGGAAAACAGGCTTGTTGCTGTTATTGAAAGTGGCCATAAAGAATATATTTCTGTGCAGAGCAAATGCCATCCTTCCTGCAAAATACAAGGGTTTTATCAGGGAATTTCCAGGGAGAATATTGAACTTGTGCCCTCTCTCCTGTTCTCCAAACTCAGCCGTGAGTCACAAGAGAACCAAACAATCTTATGAGGCTGTGTGAAAGAAAGAAAGAACAAGATCTTTCAATCGGCTTGTGAATGGACTTTTGCTCTCATTTGTAACTGAAAGGGGGGACAGATGGTGAGAATGCAGCTAATTGTGATGGGAACTGTGTAAAACAGTCTTGCCAAGCTATTCTAAAGAAAGGAAGGTTATGTGCTCTGTAGCAATGAATTGAAAAAAAAGGCTTCTCCTCCCTAGTATGAATAACTATGAACAAGGAAGATGGGCTGCTTTTCATGGAGCTCAACAATGCTATAGCTCTTCTTAGCTTTTGGCTTTAGCTAATGGGGAAAAGAAGAAAGAAAAAGAGAGACAGAGACGAGATAGAGACAGGGAAGTTATGACTATCACAATATATCCCATTACAGACACATGACCACAATTCAGCAATTGGCTCACATTTATGACTATTGTAACATATTGCAGTCATCTGATTACAATCTGAAAACCTTCCCACAGGTAAAATCAGTTGGGAAAATCAAATTCACTTAATGTTATAAATAAAATTTGGAAATTATACTTGAGAAACTACAGAACCAGACTGTAGCCATTTTGTGTCCGTAGCCTGATTTGTTTCCTTCAGAAGGGATATGGATACTATACTCTACTAGTATAGTCTATTGCAGGAAATACCTGGAATAGTCAGGGCAGTTTAGTATAAGGTATTAACAACTGATGTGCCAAGAGGATGGAATCTGGTTAGAGTTTTTTCCGTAGATGGGTTAGTTTAGAGATGAATTGTCAGCTGAATTCTTGAATAGAATTAGAGTTAGTTTGAATAAGTGTTTAATTTTTTTCCTTCAGAGAGACACCAGAATACTAGGCATTAATGAAATTGTAGTTTGTGACAGAGGCCACGGAAGGTTGTTTTTAAAGTTGTGATGAAATGGAATCTTGTCAGTGAAATATGTTTTCTGTGTTCGAAGCTGTTATGAAGCTAGAGAGAGACAGCAGAGATAAGTCAGATAGATTTGGACTTGTAATAGTTAATAATATCACAAGATTGGATCTTCATATTCATATTTATCTAGTAGAAGTAGATGGAAGCATCCAGAAAAGGGGAGAGAATAGAATTTCTTTCCTGGAACAGAAAAAGCTGCTGAAAAAAAGTAAGCAGTGTTTTGCTTGTGGCATTTTTTGAGAAAATTGCCCGGATGAGCGGAGAAATGCAGCAGAGGCTGTATACCCTAATTGGAGATTAGGGGGGGGGGAGGTCAAAGGCTTGTAACACTTGCATCTCATCAGATGTAAAGGTGAGATTTGAAGAAACAGTTGTGGTTTCCTGATAGCTACGTAGCCAGAATTTTCTTTTGGCCAGGTATGATGTATCTAGTGTTAAGGGAGAGCCTTTTGAAGTTGCTAGTGCTGAAGATGTGTCTCTGAAAAGAGGACACTCTGAGATAACATTGGATGCTATGTGTATACCTGAAGCAGGTATGGATCTTTTAGGATGAGATGCTTTGTCCTTATTAGGTTGTGCTTATTTTTCTGAAGATAAGTGTACTGTTCAGTTATTGACTGATGAACACTGTATGAAATGATGTATGGAATACCTTATACTGGAAGTGTGGGTATGTCTAGAAATTGTACTTGAAGATATTTTATTTTGTTTAGAAAATATATACAGGGACTGTCCCAGTGTTTTTCTCTTTTAAGGTCTAGAGGACTTTGGGCGCAAACACCACCGTTTGATTTCCGAGTGCATGATTTTAAGAATGGAGACTGGGTCCTGATAAAGCAATGGAGAGTTTTTGGGAAGCTGAGGCCTATCTGGGAAGGATCATTACAAATACTGTTGACTACTGAGTCTGCTGTATGGACATGTGAGTGAGGCTGGACACATCATTTGTGTCTACAGGGATTTGTGGATCCAGTTCCTGTTTCCAGTGGAAGCAAGCTTCGGAAAGACTAGACTTTTTATTTTCTATTTCTTTTAGATAGTGGGGATAGATAATTACATGTCTAGTTTAGCTTAGGTTTGTGGAACTTTGGGTGGAAGAATTGATTATTTGGTTGAATGTAATACATTTTTTCTTTGTATTGTTGATTATTTTAAGACATGAAATAATAGATTGTTGTACACAGGTATTATATCCTCTGTGTGTGGAAGAAGATAAAGACGTGGATGTAAGTCCTCAAAGACCGGTTTAAGTTTTGAAGTGTAAAACTACATACGTTAAGGTGGGTGGGGGCCTAGTCCATTTGTGAATATGATGTGGATAGTGATTATTGCCTTATGTGGGTAGGTATGGAGACTTCTGAGGTATTGCCTGGTTATTAATTAACGTGGCAACGGTTATGTTTCCAAACTGAACCCAACAGTACAGCATATGAAGGGCAGATATCACTGACATTGATAAAACCTATGGCTGAGGTTGGAATCTGTATAAGATCCACCTTAGATGATGGTTTATATTTGAGGAAATATCTAGCATGTAACCGCACATATGACATATGACATGAGGACTTGTCTAAGAGGATGGAACAACTATATGATCATTGTTTTGACCTGTATGGCAATTATTCTCCTTCCTATATGAGACTTAGAGCTCTGGAAGAAATGTTAATTATGCCATTCATTGAATTAAGAAGTACTCTAAGAAGTTGATATTTTTGTGTGACAGTTTAGTTAGTGCAAAATGTTCATTTATCTGGAAAGGTAGATGTACAGTTAGATGTTTAGAGGTACCAAGAATTCTACAGAGAAGTGTAAGATACTGAAAGGAACAGAGCCTAATGTAAGAAGTGCAAATGTTGTTCTGGAATTAATGAGAGTAGCTTTGAATAGTTTTTCTTTTTGTGTGAAAGGAAAGACTACAGTTATAGACATCATGTCTATTTGTTTTATAAAAGTTCCAGTGTCAGAAGAATTTTTATGGCAGAGTTTATCATGATGATATTTTGTATATTTGTAAAAGGTGATACTTTGTTTGGATTTCCTGTGAGGCCAACAAATGGACTAATCAGGAAAGCTGACAATTTTTCAGCTTATGATTGTATTAAGTATGCAGATGACAAAACAATTTATACTTATGTACCTACTGAAGAAGTTTTGTTTTATTGAACGGAGGTTGAAGACGTAGGTGGAATAACACATGTGTTGTATTTACCTAGAGGTTGGTTAATGTTTTGTAGAGCATATGTATATGCATTGATACCAATTAATACAATGGGTGTGCAATTGGTCGTTTAATGACTGTTATGGCAACTGCCCATACTAAGGATGAACATGTGAAGAAATATAGAGGACAATGTTGGTGTTTAGTGATACTTCTTTTACAGACTGTAATGATATATAAGTTGTGTTTCTGCTGTTGTAAGATTAAGACACCTGAGGAAAAATGCACAATGTATACTCAACAAGAAGTTAGGCTTATGTTGAGAGAGCTTGATGATCATTCTCAAGTATAAATTGGTAACAAAAAGAAAGGGAGGAGTTGTTATAAGTAAAATTTGGATATTATACTTGAGAAACTGGAAAAAGGAAGTATTATGTAACCATGTGATTTGATAAACCTATATAAGCTGTATTCACTGAAAGGAGGGCGTCTCCTTCCTCTTAGAAAATGTTTCTTTTCTAGAGTGAACTGAGTCCAATACTGCAATATTTTCCCTAATAAAGCATCCTATAACTCAGATTATTACAAGTCTGTTGTTTCATTTTTGAATGCTTATAACACTTAACAATCACATGATTTGCTTAATGGTCAATAGTTGTAAAATCAAATCTGATCATGTAATGACTTATTTAGTGACCACATTGTTTTCTGGTCCCAATTGTGGTCATAAGTTGAGGACTACCTATAATGCCTTCCAGTTTCATATATGACATCCAAGTACAAAAACATAATTCTTAAGGAAGAAAATCCTTCTTCTCATTCTCATCATGTTTTTTCCATATCTGAAGCAGATGTAGAGATTTGCCAATATATCTTTTCAGATAATGCTCAAAACACAGAATTTGAATATCAGTTATTTGATTATAAGACTATATTTAAAAAAAAATCCATAAACATTTTTCAAGATCAAGTGCTCATATCTATAGTAGTGTGTGTGTCAGCCTTGGAAGCCATATTTTACTTGAAAGCTTCGAGGTTGCCACATCTAGTGACTGGGAATTTGGGAGGGGGGATTTCTTAGAGAGGTGGAAGATTAGATTCAACAACATTCCTCCTGAAAAAGTCAAGGACATGTTACCCTGCACCTACAGGGTACCCTGCATCATTTGTGTCTGGAGGGATGTCTCCAGTTGGGAAGACGTTGACTGGGCCATGTGATGGACTGGTGGGTGCAGGGAGTGGATCTTTGATTTTCTTTTGGGAAGGGAAAACCTGGAACTCTCAGATTTGGGTTTTCCCAGATATGCCAATATGACAACTCTAATAAATTGGAATTTTGAGAAAAATGCTTGTCTCAGAGTTTATTGGTTTTGGAGTTTGTTAGTTACAATGCTGACATTAACCTGAATCTTGACAGTGTTATTTTCAGTATTGGATAAGCAAGAGGCATATCTGCATAATAGATCTTTCCCTATCTTCCCTCTCTAAAGTCCTTGAAGAACTGTTGCAGAAGTTCTAGTATAGGGCAAAAAAAGGCCAGAGAAGTTGTTGCTTATGCTTATGGATTGCAGCAGGATGAAGAAATCACTGAAGTTTTAATGAGGGGAAGGAAGAGTCAAGGCAAGATTGGCACAAGACTTTCCCTTTGTGGCCTCTCAGATAACAATTTCATGCAAGCAACATTGATATTCATGCTGTATATTGCAACTGTCACAAAGAGAAGCGTGTGCCCTCTTCTAATCACTATCTTTCTTTAAAACAAATAATACTTAAAGCTGGAATTTCACTCCTTTTCCCTTGGAGTAAGTTCAGCTGGATTCAGCAAAACTTCTGATTAATCTAACCTGGAAGTTGCCTATTTATCGCAACAGCTAAAGAGTGTTTATCTGTTTTTCTTAAGCACGACTATTTTATTAATATATACCAGGTTAAATGATATACTGTATGAATGGAAGTGGAACAACTAGTTTGGTGGAATTAACAGCATAATATTTTGTGGTATCTTTGGTCAAGGATGAAGAGGGATCCTTCTGCCAGGTATCATGTTTTGATTGGTATTTCTCCAGTTTTACTTTTTTGAAAAAATGATGCCTTAATATGTCAACAATTAGGAATTGTTGTTGTTATAGAGTATGTCTGGGATAAATCAATGCTGTAAAGTGGAGAGAAGAGTCTGCAACTGTAGCCCTCTTTGGGACCAAAGGAAATCTATTCCAGTTACTCTTCTAAGATGGCGACGACGACGGCTGCCTCGGTGAAATGCTCTCTAATGGTTTCTTTATTCCTTATTATTATCTGCAATTCACTATGGATTTCATACTCACGAGACCATCTGCTAAGAATTAGGCAATGTTTTCTTAAGGAGCAGCTTTCTGATTCCCCACCCCCAACTGTTTTGCAAACGCAGAGGAAATTCTAACAAATTCCCTGGTGCTATGGATTACAACAAAGAAAGCAAAGAAGCGACCACGCCGGAAGAGGAAATGAGGTAAACAAGCAGGAATTTTAAACAGACTAAGGAATAGGGGGGAAAAAACTCCTCTCCCTTCAATCTTTTTGACTAATTTACACTCACTGGCTAACAAGATGGATGAAATTCATCTCTTAAATAGATGTGTTGAAAGAAATATCCTTCTGGGTTCAGTTCCAAGTGGGGAAAAAGACACCGGAAACATGGAGGCTTTTGGAAGGTTTAATGGTGGACAGGACCACATGGCCTGGAGCTCCAGAGAAGAATGATCACATACTTCAAGGTGAGAAGAGAAGGGAAGAAGGGCAGATGCTGAGAGACCCTTATATAACCTCTGTTGAGGCCCACCTTAGTGTTTCCTGTTCCTGTGCAAGAAATGAATCCCATTGGCTGTCAGACTCCCAGGAGCAACTCTGTAGGCTGTCCTGAGTTCCAGGCTTGGTCTAGCCTTGCTGGGTAATTATGCCCTTAAAAGGGCTTTTGGCAATTTCTATAGCTTTTACCTGGAGTTCCTTCTTATGTAAAGTATTCTGGCCCAGGCCTTAATGGCCCACCCATTAACAAAGGTGGGGGTGAGTTTCTGCTTCTTGAGTGATTATTCTTTTTAGGAGAAATATTCTGCCTTTTTAATATTTCCTAGGCTATTTCAATTTTTCTAGGAGAGGGGTGGATGCTAACTTCCTGCAATCCCTCATTTTTTTTTGAAAACACGTAAAAGTTTTGACAAAAGATTATAAGGTGATCATATCAGGGAGACTTGATGGTGCTTTTAATGCAAAGGAAAGGCATTGAAAAAGAGGCAGCAGAAAAGGATTCCTTCAGTGGCTCCCAAAAGCTTTCAACCATGAAGATCTGGGAAAACCTCTGTGTTTATTTTAAACAATATCCATTTTCATGCCAAATAATTTTCAGATGTTTGATGTACTTTTTGTGAGCTTACAGTCAGGTTGTGAGCACAAGTCTCTACCTTCTTCACAACCTTTAAATTATAGGCTGCCCATATTCAAGGTTATGGTTACTACCTGCCTAGCTCTTAGCTTCCAGGGTTTGTGAGGCCAAATTGAGGATAGCCAGTATGCAACCAGGCTATTTAGTATTTTTAAAGTTACACACAAGGAGCCCTGGGACTTCTACTCATGAGACCACCAGTGCAACATATCCTGCTTTATTGGGCAACTGGCAGCATCATTTGTGAGTCACAGTCAGGACTTGGGGTTTGGAGATCTCTTTTCTGCTATCTCTTCAGGAATTGCCTGAGGGAGATGCCATCCCCCCATGGAATTAGCAGGGCAATATGACTGCTTAGGCCTCAGAGCAGTGCTTCAGAGCACCAAACAAAAACAAAACAAAACAAAACCACATTAAAACGAAGCTAGGAGCAGCTTTTTGTGGAGGTAGGTAAAAGGGGTTAGCCTCTATCTAATTCTAAATGGTGTGTCTCTGTGTATGTGCCTGTGTATGCAGCTAGTTTTATAATACAGATAATACAAACATGCTGGACAAGTTTCCCTCCCACCAGACAGAAGTACAAGGTGTTCAGAACTTGCTGGGCCTACCACTCTCAAATACAATCCTTACATGAGTACATCAAACAGATTACAATATAAATGATACAAGAAGGAAAACGTTACAATGGATTTCACATTACAATGAATTTTTAATTACAATGAATTTCCATCCTTCCCCCATAATCTTTCTGTATTCTGGGGATTGAAAAGAGTCTTTTAGTCTTTTACTGGTCCATCTCAGGATCCTTTCCTTCATGTCTCTGGGTGGCATAGACTTGGCCTGGTGGTATGGGTGGTCAGTCAGTCTTGGGAAGGTCTGCCCACTCTGGTTTGCTGTAATGACTTTCAGTGGATGCTGGATCCAAACCCAATTCCTGGCTCCAATGGATGGAATGTCTCTAGGGGGCAGCATCTGATTCCATATGTGACAGGCCTGGAAGACACAGAACAAGGGTCTCCTCCCCCCTTCACTGGTAATTCTATCAGGAAAGGCATTGTAAAAGGATTAGAGATTTTGGTGGGGGGATAGATAGCTTGCAGGCGTGGTTTGAGGATGAAGAAGAATAACACATCAGTATTGCAGTTACTAAACAGATAAATCAGTTATAACAAAATGGAGACACAACAGATGAGAAAGGAAAAAACTGGATTCACGAGCTTCAGGAAAAAGGATGAACAGGTAAAATCATTTAAACACACAGTAAATGCAAGGATGAAACTTTTCTTGTAAATGAACTTAAAACATTCACTAATAACCTTGGGTTTTTCTTAAAAGCACAGAGAGGAAAGAAAATTGACTCTGTTCCTCATCCAGTCTAGTTGGCCAGATCAGACTGGGAGAAGACAATTTCTCTCAGTGTTTTTAATTCTTAACAAATTAAAATTAATATCTGAAGGGGTCAGAGACATTTAACAGTTGCAACAGTTATCTCGAGGACACACAAAGACTTAGACACACACACGTGCACGTGCACACACACAGAAACAAGGACACAGAGAAGAAAACAAAACTCTGAGATTTATACACACACTGATCACTCCCACAATAAATCTCTGTTAAATTGGGGAAGGCACAGATTTTAAGGAACAAACCACGTGGTTGCATAGAAGACAAAGAAAGAAAGAATTAAGAAAATTCCATGCGATTCTGTTTACACATTGCCCTTTTAAGTACCTTTATTTACCACATTGGTCTTCCTGTATCCCTCAACAAAGCCCATTCTCTACCTATACATTTTGCCTTTTTCTTGCTCATACCAGCTAGGGTCAGCATCTGCTTCTCATCCCAAGCCTCCAACAGCTCTCCCAGGGGGGATCCACTCCACTCAGGATCCTCGAACTACCGCTTCCCATTTTCCCCTTTCAATGTGGGATTTCACACTTTGGCCTAGTCGGGTCAGTCAGCGACCGGTTTCAGACACAAGAAATTCAAGAGCAAGAAAAAAAAGGTGTCTGGGGGAGACTTTTGTTGTTGCACCTTGTGCAACGAAATCAAACACTATCTAAAAAAACACAAAAAACTCTCTTTTTCACAAAGTATTCCACAGAGTATTCCATAAAGTATTCCACAAAGTGTTTGACAAAATACGTGCATTCCCCTTTAAAAAACCACAAGAGACTCCCTCTCTCTCTTCTTTTCACCATGGTTTTTGGACTGGGAATATGCTGCCTGTGCAGACTTCTTTCCTCTCCCCCAAAAAAACAGTCCGTGAGACTCTCTGCCCCCCCCCCCCCCCCCCCCCCCCCACACACACACACAGATAAGTACTGGTACTCCACCTCTTTCCTTCTGGCCCACATTTACAGATCTGGAAGAGCTCAAATCCCGGAAAACTTGCTTCTTTTCTGTAAGCAAGTACTGGTACTCCAATTTAGCATCCAAATTACACTAAAATTACCTAAAATCCTGGGGTTGCTTTTGGGATATACTGGACAAAAAAAAATGATGAATTTTCTTCCTCCCTTCAATCATAACCCGCTCGGCTTTCCCTCTTGTATACAGAAGGTCCCACACTCTGATGGCACCCCCCCTTGCTTTTCCTGTCCTGATAGTCATGGCTCTGATGAAGATGTGATTAGACTAAGCTAATACTTACAATTAAGCAAAAGGAAGAAACTGATTTTTTTTTTCCTTGAGACTCATCAATGGCTAGCAGACAAAAATGGGGGGGGGGGAATATATGAAAGGATCAGTGATTTAAGGAAGATGCATTAACTTAGCTAAACAAATAGCATGAATATTATTGTTATACACAATAATATAATTGATGCTAGTTCTCTTGGTAGAACACACAGAGGAAGAAAGATCTCTTTCTCACTCACACACAGGCATACACACATTTCCCACATTTTTCCATGCTTTAAAATTAAAATTTAGAAGTACTCACCTTCTTTCCAAGCAGCCTTTGAGCTCAACACTCAAAACCCCTTTAAAACCATTTTTCAAAATGGCCATGGTCCAGGAAAAACTCACCCACAGACTCAATGGGTCTGTTTGCTAGCAAGGGAATCTTACTTGGGCCTGGTCCATTGGTTAGGTTAGCTTGGAGTCCCATCTGCTTGGGTGCCAATTGTTGAAAGAAATATCCTTCTGGGTTCAGTTCCAAGTGGGGAAAAAGACACTAGAAACATGGAGGCTGTTGGAAGGTTTAATGGTGGACAGGACCACATGTCCTGGAGCTCCAGAGAAGAATGATCACATGCTTCAAGGTGAGAAGAGAAGGGAAGAAGGGCAGTCCAGATGCTGAGAGACCCTTATATAACCTCTGTTGGGGCCCACCTTAGTGTTTCCTGTTCCTGTGCAAGAAATGAATCCCATTGGCTGTCAGACTCCCAGGAGCAACTCTGTAGGCTGTCCTGAGTTCCAGGCTTGGTCTAGCCTTGCTGGGTAATTATGCCCTTAAAAGGGCTTTTGGCAATTTCTATAGCTTTTACCTGGAGTTCCTTCTTATGTAAAGTATTCTGGCCCAGGCCTTAATGGCCCACCCATTAACAAAGGTGGGGGTGAGTTTTTGTTTCTTGAGTGACTATTCTTTTTAGGAGAAATATTCTGCCTTTTTAATATTTCCTAGGCTATTTAAATTTTTCTAGGAGAGCGGTGGATGCTAACTTCCTACAGATAGAATTATGATTTTTATAATTCAGCTGTTCTTTGTTTCACTGAAACCTGGCTTAATCCACAAATTCATGGGGACAACACCTTATACATCCCAGGATTTCAGACATTTAGATCAGACAGAATTAAAGAGACATTAGGTAAAACAAAGGGTAGAGGATTATGTTTATATATCAACAACAGCTGGTCTCAAGATATAACTATAATATATAAGTTTTGTGATGAAAACTTTACATGATGAGTCTTTACACATCAACTGCAAGCCATTTTACTCTCCACGTGAGTTCTCCTCATTTCTCCTAATAGCTATGTATGTTCCTCCACAAGCCTGTGTAAAAAAGGCATTACAAACTCTTGCTGATCAAATTATGAAAGCTGAAGCCAAATACCCAGGTTCCCTTCCCATCATTTTAGGAGATTTCAATCAAGCAAATTTAAGGAAAGAGCTCCCAAAATATTTCCAGCATGTAAATTGTCCCACCAGAGGCAAAAATACTTTAGACCACTGCTACACAACAGTAAAAGATGCTTATAGGTCTTTACCACGAGCAGCTGTAGGACACTCTGACCATGCATGATTCACCTTGTACCTGCCTCAGAAAAAAACTTAAAACCATTAAACCAACAATTAAATCAGTGAAGACTTGGTCTGATGAGGCAAAGCTGAAACTCCAGGCCTGCCTTGATTGCACTGATTGGAATGTTTTTGAAGATGCCTCTGCAGACCTAGATGAGCTCACAGATACAGTACTATAACATCATATGTCAGCTTCTGTGAAGTCTTATGTGTACCAACAAGGAATCCTGAAAATATATAATAACAATAAACCTTGGTTTACAGCTAAACTTAAGCAGCTATGTTGTTCCAAAAAGGAAGCTTGCAGAAAAGGTGACAGACTGCTATACAATCAGGCCAGAAACATATTAACAAGAGAGATCAGAGCAGCAAAAAGAAGCTACTCTGAAAAGTTAAAGAATCGGTTCTCAATAAATGAACCAGCAAACATGTGGAAAACTCTTACAAACATCACTGGCTTCACCAAACCTCCTTCCCAGGTAGAAGGAAATCAACAACTAGCAGATGACCTGAATGTGTTTTAGTGCAGATTTGAAAAGAAACTACAGCCACCTATCTCCACAACATCTCCAACACACCAACAACAGCCAAGCCTGCTACAACTAGCCCCAATCCATTGGGTTCACAACCTCTGGTGATCACAGAAAAAGAAGTGCAAGATCTATTGCACAGACAAAAGCCAGGAAAAGCACCAGGGCCAGACAAGATAACTCCTTCTTGCTTAAAAGTATGTGCTGAGCAATTGGCCCCCCTCTTCACCTGAATCTTCAATAGATCACTAGAAATGTGCTATGTTCCTTCCTGCTTCAAACGTTCTACCATCATCCCAGTGCTAAAGAAGCCCTCCATCAAGGAACTGAATGACTACAGACCAGTTGCTCTAACATCTGTAGTTATGAAAATGTTTGAAAGGCTTGTGCTGTTCCACGTGAAAACCATCACGGATCCTCTGTTAGATCCCATGCAGTTTGCACACCAAGCAAATAGATCGACAGATGATGCTGTTAACATGATTCTGCATTACATTCTACAACACCTCGAATCTCCAAATGCAAGGGTCCTCTTTGTAGACTTCAGTTCAGCATTCAATACCATCATTCCAGACACTCTTATAAGTAAATTTAACCAACTAGCGGTACCTGAATACATTTGTAAGTGGATCATAAGCTTCCTAACAGACAGGAAGCAGCAGGCGAAGCTAGGCGGAATAATATCTGATACCTGTACAATCAGCACAGGGGCTCCCCCAAGGCTGTGTGCTATCTCCACTTCTCTTCTCCCTATATACCAATGACTGCATCTCAAATGATCCATCTGTTAAAATACTGAAGTTTGTTGATGACACAACAGTGATTGGTCTCATTCGAGCCAACGATGAATCTGCATACAGACAGGAGGTTATACAACTTGCCTCATGGTGTAACCGGAACAATCTGGAACTGGACACACTCAAAACCATAGAAATGATGGTAGACTTTAGAAAAAACCCTCCCATATTACCACCTCTTACAATACTAGACAACACAGTATCAACAGTAGAGACCTTCAAATTTCTAGGTTCTACTATATAACATGACCTAAAATGGACACCTAACGTCAAAAGCATCATCAAAAAAGCACAACAAAGAATTTCTTTCTGCGCCAACTCAGAAAGCTCAAACTGTCCAAGGAGCTGCTAATACAGTTCTACAGAGAAATTATTGAGTCTATCAACTGCACTTCTATAACAGTCTGGTTTGGTTCTGCAACCCAACAGGGCAGACACAGATTTCAGATGATAATTAGGACTGCAAAAAAAACAATTACTACCCACCTGCCTTCAATTGAGGACCTGTATACTGCACGAGTCAAAAAGAGGACTGTGGAAAATATTTACAGACCTCTCACATCCCGGACATAAACTGTTTCAACTCCTTTCCTCAAAACGACGCTATAGAGCACTGCACATCAGAACAACTAGATACAAGAACAATATTTTCGCGAAAACCATCACTCTGCTAAACAAATAATTCCCTCAACACTGTTCAACTATTACAAAGTCTGCACTACTATTACTGCTAATCTTCTCGCTCCTTATCACCCAACCCCTCCCACTTGTGATTATAGGACTGTAACTTTGTCACTTGTATCCTTACGATTTATATTGACTGTTTCCTAGTATGATTTGATTGTTGATTGTATCCTATGACTATCATTAAGTGTTGTACGTTATGGTTCTTGATTCTTAACGAATGTATCTTTTCCTTATGTATACCAAGTATACTGAGAGTATTTACACCAAGACAAATTCCTTATATGTCCAATCACACTTGGCCAATAAAGTGTTCTATTCTGTTCTGTTCTATTCTATTCTATTCTATTCTATTCTATTCTATTCTATTCTATTCTATTCTATTCTATTCTATTCTATTCTATTCTATTCTATTCTAAGCACTTCTATCTGAAGGATGAACTATTATGATCAATGTGTTCTAGTGCTAAAATTTTCTCTTGACTTGATTCCACTTTTTCCATTAAGCTAATTGAAATTTTGTCTGCTAAACAAAATAATAGAAGAATCTAAGGTGATTGATTCATGGGAAAAACACATTCTCAGGAGCAGATGTTCCATTCTGTTCTGAAATATCACATAGAATAACTACATTGTGTGCTGAATGTAGACAGCTGTCTGCAAAAAAGCATAGCACAATAAAACCTGCTGGTGCTTTAAGGTGCTACAGCCGCTGTTTTTGTTTTTATTCCAAAGATTGACTCTGTTACTCTTGTAAAAACTGTGTATTACAAATAGCAACGCAACAGCAGAAACAGAGAACTGACACAGTAGCAGGATGAATGGCAGAAAGAAAATGTATACATATTGCTCTAAATGAATGTAGCATATGCTTTGCAAATACTAAGGCTCCTTAGGACGGTGTTTTATTTTTCTTAAAGAAAAACAATTAAAATAATACAATACATTTAAGGTAACATTTACAATGCTAACAAATATTAGTTAATATCCTAAAACAGGAACACCATCCATCAAGAAGAGTTTATTCAGGGCTTTTAAATTTATTTCTTAAAAGTATGGTACTGAATTCCAACAGACTCAACTATGTTTATGAATTTGACTTACAACATAGCTCTTTTTGTTCTCTTCAATATAATGGAAAGTTGGTAATAAATGAGATTAAGCGGCTCAGGAACTTGGACCATTCATCTGTTTGTTCATCAGTAGATAATTATCAGAGTAGAATGGGATCAAATTTTAGATGGAAAGAAAAAGAAAAAGAAAATTGACTTTGAAAATGGACCAGAAATAGCCAAGAGCAGTGAAGAAACATCCTTGATCAATTATATGCAGACTGGAATTTTCTTTCATTTCCCTTTTATAATTTCCCTCAACAATCTACACATTTCTTACTAAATGGGGCAAACCTAATCTCACATTTAACATTTCTATATATGGAGAAAATATGAAAGTTATCTATTCCTGGTTGAAAAACCAGTTTATTTTTTCATTTGCCATCACAGCTTATTCCAATTCATTTCATCTTTCTGCAGTCGCATTGAAATTGATTTACCCCTAAACTTTATTGTAACTTACAGTATGTATTTTAAAAACAGTTTATCATTTAAAAGCACACTTTCTTCTAGTAGTAGCACATAGCATAGAGCAGAGTCACTGGAGAGAATAAAGGTCACTCCACATTTACTATTAGAAAGTTTTAGGTATAGTATATTTGCAAATTATTATAGATATTAAGGTGTAAGTTTAATTCAGTTAACTGTTTAACTCAGTTTTGATTGAATTCATTGATGGGACTGAGGTGGGGAAAGGCGGGACAATTGAGTTCTTAATTAGAACCTAAAAGCCTTCCACAAATTACCAATTTATATGTATAGGAAAAACTATCTGTACTATTCTGGGGAATTGGATAAAGTCAGAAACGTGGATGCTTAAAAAAAAGAGAATAGGACCTTTTCACATATATTTGGCTCTGGCTCTTTTCATTGTTTAATTCCAACCCAACATTGATCTGCAGGTTATTCCCTGGAGAATATACCTCCAGGCATAAATGGTGCTCAGTCTAAGAAAGATTGAGAGTTCCCTAAGGAAAATATATGACTTTATAAATATATTTATTAAGGCAATATTTTACATTTCAAGGCAAATGTATGCACAAAATGGCCCTTAGGGTTTCCTTAGTAATTGTATGTGGTTTAAAGGATGAGTATAAGTAAGAAGTATCTGTTTCCAACCACAGTAGCTGTCCTCAAATATAGATAATGAAAATCCATGACATCCATCCTAACCGCAGTCTAAGTTTTGACTAAGCTGTAAAATATATTTTTATCCACTGATTTATTTCTACTTTTATATCTGGTACAGAAATTGAATTTGGACAGATTCTCAAGGCAGGTGGAAAGTTACCTTAGATAAATCTTTCAGGCAGGGATGGGCTGCTACTGATTCTGCCCGGCTCTATAAAACCGGTAGCTCTGAAGAGCAGCAGAAACAGAACCGGTTCTGTGTCTGCTGCTGTTTGGCCTATCCATCCGCCCGAGCTCTTACCTGACCTTTATTTCCTGCTTTTTCAACCTCAGCTGCTTTGCGCAGCACAGCTGAGGTTGAAAAAGCAGTAAAAAAGGTGTTTTTCAAATGCTGTGCACCTGTGCGCAGTGCTTATCAGCTGTCCAGGAGGCACAGCTTTCAGTGTATTACACGTGTGTGCAGCGCACATCTGGTGTGCACGCAAAGTGTGCAAAACATAAGTACTGAACTGGTAGTAATACCGGTTGAACCCCACCCTTGCTTTCAGACCCATGAGGTAAAACAAGGCCAGTCCAATCCAGATCAAGATTTTACCCCTGAGGTAAAGCAAGGCCAGTCCAATCTAGGTCAACAACTTCTAAAGAATTTTTAAAAATTCTAAAGCCTACAATTTGGCTTCTTGACCTTCTGAAGAGCTGCAAGAAGTCGTCCTGTGTCATAGAATGGGGCTGAAATGTGGGATTTTAAAGGTAGGCTTTAAGACACCCATTCCTACCTTTATTGTGGGGTAGGAGATATACAGAGAGAAAGAAAAATGTGTTGATAAAATTTAGTCATATTACTCCCAAGTTTTCAGTGTCGTGATTTTGCTTTGTATGAGGACTTGAAAATCATACTAAAGATAAGAACAGCAATGATCTGCCATTGCTTCTCATGATTTTGTTTTGTTTTGTTTAAATTAGACTACCTGAATTCAGCCATGTTGCAGACAAATGTTCATGAGATGCATGCTAGCGTTGAGGTAATGGAAGCCATGGCTTGCCAATCCTTACATAGATCTTCATAAAAATTTCATGTAGATGTTCTGATCTCTATCTCTGTAGCTTTTGTGCCTTAACAACTGTGATTGCAACTCACAGTTAGATAAGCTATCTTTTCCAAAGAATTGATTGAGAGAGAAGAAAGAGAAAGAAAAATTAGTTTATTTTACTGGCTAGCAAGCTTTCAATTTTCAATTCATTCAATTCAGAATGTGTCTATCAACCAGACAAATATGCCCAACTCAATGAAATGCAGGTGGGATATCATTCTTTTCAGTGTAATTATTTCATATGCTTCCCATAATTTCTTTGAATTTTGCTTTATTAAAGATAAAGGCAATGACATTTATCATTAAATAACCTTTATTTTCTCAGTTCAATTAATTCCTTTCTAAATTTCTGATATTATTATTACTATCATTGTTTTGTTAAATGATGCCTCCTTCTGTTTCAAATCCTTTTAGGCTTATTTAATTTATCCCAATGCAACTTCTACAGTGTTTTCTGCTCTTTCTGCTTTACTCTCTTTCTTTCTTTTTCTACTGCTACTGAATTTATTGCACATGTGATTAGGGTTGAAATATCCATTTACTTTTGAATTCCCACCTATTTAGGGGAAGGAAGATTGAAAGCCCTCTTGTAAAGGTTGCTGAACATCCCTTGAAGCATGAATTTTAATTGTCCACATCTTGTTTAGCTGTAAATTTTATTAGTATCATATAATTATATCATATAATTAGAGGCATCTGTCAGCTAAAGAAACAGAAATTTAACATTTGCCATCTCAAAATGCTGTTTATATTAGTCTGGGGTACTGTATACAGAACCCATTTTCCAAGAACTTAAATATTGGAACTATTCTTCCTTCCCCAAAAATAAACCATGCATGCATAGAACAAATCATCACTCAATATTCTGTGATTGTTGTTATATAGATATAAAATGTATATTTAACACAAGCCTTACACAATAGGTATAGTAAAAACATTCAAAACAATGAAATTTCATTATTCAATTTATATACATGTATTCTTCCTCAGTGAGGTGAAAACAACCCAGAGTTTTTGACAGTGCCAGGATTGTCAACTCATGAAAGATATTATTTAAAATTAGGTGTTTAACTAGAATGATTTTTAATTCTGAAACTTGTATGATGATGATGATGATGATGATAGTATACACAGCAAACAAGATAACTATGCTGGGTTTTGTATCACAAATAACTAGTCGAACACTTCCCAAGTGTTTAGGACTGCATGATGTATCAGAGGATTATGCGAGCAGATCCCAGTAAGGCAGCCTTCTGCAGCTGACCAATGGTGATCTTGTCAGTGCCAATTGTTTTTAAGTGCTTGCCTAGATCTTTAGGCACAGAACCCAGTGTGCCAAGTACCACTGGAACCACCTGCACTGGTTTATGCCAGAATCTCTGCAATTTGATTTTCAAGTCCTGATGTTTGGTGATATTTTTCAAGTTGTTTCTCATCAATTCTGCTGTCACCAGGTATGACAATGTCAATGATCCGCACTGTTTTAAAAAAAATATTGTGTTCCAAAACTTTGTATTCAGAAGTCCCACAGTAGTTTTGCATGCTCGTTTTCAACCACTTTCTCAGGCTTATGATCCCACCATTTTTTATTTTTTTTTTGCTACAGGCAGGTGGTAATTGTGACACAAGTTCCAGTGGACCATCTGAGCAACTGTTTTGTGACATTGGTTGTAGTCAGTCTGAGCGATTGTCTTGCAACAGCTCAATATGTGATTGATGGTTTCATCTGCTTCTTTGCAGAGTCTGTATTTGGGGATCATCAGCAGATTTTTCTATTCTGGCTTTAATTGCATTCATTCTGATGGCTTGTTCTTAGGCTGCAAGAATCAGGCCTTGTGTCTCTTCAGTGTTCCGTTGGTCAGCCATAACCAGGTCTTTTCCTTATCTACTTTTCCTTGGATCTTTTCAAGGAATTGTTCACGCAGTGCTTTATTACACCAGCTGTCAGCTCGAGTTTGCATTGCTATTTTCCTGTATTGATTCTTGGTTTGCTGCACTTTGAGCAGCTTCCTATTGTTGACCTCCATCAAAGCTGGTTCAACACTATGTTTCACATAATCTGCCAGGACATCATCGTCGTCATCATCATCATCATCATCATCATCATCATCATCATCATCATCATCACTACTACTACTGCTACTACTACTACTACTACTGCTGCTGCTGCTGCTACTACTACTATTACTGCTTAGAATTTAAGAGTCATATAGCAAGGGACATGGTGAGAGATGCACTAAACCCAATCCCTCCATCTCCAGCACTGTTAAATCAGAAGACTAAAAAAGAGTTTGTAATTATATTTAAGTAAACAAGATTTTGCAAGTTAAGGGTTATAGAAAAAAAATTACTGCCTGTGTGATTTAATTTGAATCATAGATCAAATTTTAAAACTTCCAAGAAAACACTTGTATCAATAAGATGAAATGGGGAGGAGAAGAAGAAGCAGGAAGAGGTTGGTTTTGATCTAATAAGGGACTAACTGAAGTCAATCACACAAGATATTAGTCCAGTAATAGTAGGGGACAATATGTCTGAAGAATTGAGATCTGATTTAGGTAATGAAGGGCCTGGGAATTTGCCCAAACACTTGTCAACAGCTTCAAAGGGCTCAGTAAAAGTGACCAATACATCTCCTTGAATGAGAGGGTAGCAAGGGTATCTAATCAAGCCATACAAAGCTTTGGGGCTATATAACAGGTACTTCCAGGTCCTTAGTCCACCCCTGAAAACTACTGTCCTCTCTGATTCCAGATCTCTGTTCCTGTTGCTCTTGCTTCTTGTCCTTCATTCCAGTTTGTCATTCAGAGTAGCTTGTGGAATTCCTTGCCACTCAGCTAGAGACAACTCTGGCTAGTCAGATGCATCTAGTTCAGTGGTGGTATTCAAAAACTTTTACTATTGGTTCTGTGCCATGTGACTGGGTGGGCGTGGCTTTTCTTTTTTGCAGTCCCCACTCATTTGGGGGAGCTTCTTAGCCACAGAGAAGCCTCTGGGGGGGAGCGTTTTTACTTCCCTAAGGCTTCTCTGGGGCTCAGGAAGGAAAAAAACAGAGCATGGGAGGGGCATGCAGCACTCCTCCAAGTTCCATTTTGGGAGCTTCCTAGCCTCAGAGAAGCCTCGGAGGGGGCATTTTTGCTCCCCTAAGGCTCTTCTGAGGCTCAGGAAGGAAAAAAATGGAGTGGGGAGGGCTGAGCTCCTCCCTCCATTTTTTGCCTTCCTGGGCCTCAGCAAGGGGAATCTGGGCACAGCTGATCTTATCTACAACTGATTGTCAGGAGGGAAACAAAAGAAAGAAATATGTTAAGCGAATGACAGGCAGGCGGGCGGGGAATGTCAGGCAGGTGGGTGGGGTGAGCGAGCATCAGGCAGGAGGGCGACCCAGTGGGGGGTCAGGCAGACCCATGCCATATTCTTGCTACCGGTTTGCCCGATCTGTTGTGAACCAGCTGAATACCACCACTGTTCCAGTTGCAAAGGAAGTTATGCACTTTTGAGTATGATCAGGGTATAATAATCTAGAAAGAAAGCATTTCAAATTTGTAGTTGCCTGGTTTCCTTCTTTTACATTTATTGGCACAGAACAGAGGAAGGCAAAAGGAAAAAAAGACCTAATTGGGAAAAGTATCCTGCATTTCTTATGCTAAGTTTGACCTTCCTGTCTTATGAGATTTTATTACAAGAGCTCAGACCAAGAGAGAAGCAAAAAAGAGACATTTTAGCAGCATTTATTTATTGAGTCCTAGATAGGAAGTTATTTTAAAAAAGAAGACAGAACAATTATTAAAAAGAAGATGCTATATAAATATTCCAGAAGTTGGAAGTATAATTTAAAATCAGCCTCATGAAAATATATATTGATATAGAGGTTTTCTAAAAGAAAAGAATATTACAATTTGGGAGAGAAGGTGATGTTATCAAATTGTCACAAATATCAGTCAAACATGATTTATGAATAATTCATAATTATTCATGAATAGTAGATTAAAAATAAAAAAAGGAAATGCTTTTGTTGAAGCTATTTCTACTGCTTGAAATTGAGATCTAATTCCCTTTTTACCTGACTGAATATTCCCAATGTAGATGAAATGGTAACATGCTACCTCCTGGGAGTCATTGCAATTGAAAACAGCACACAGGATAGTCATTGTGTAAAAATGGAAAATGTCTCCCCACACCCTCCCCTCAGAGAAGAAGTGGAAGACATGTAAATTCCTGTAACTGGGATATGACATAATCTAACATTCGTATCTTTCTGTTATGACAACTTAAGGGAAGGTAGTACTGTATATCCCATTATGGCAGCCTTTTTACCAGCCTGTGGCTCAGATAAACCTGTTAATGAATATATTATTAGTCTTGAAGTAGAAATGCACTTATTTGTGAGAGACCTATGTCATGCTAACCTACCTTTATAAATCTGAGGCAGATTTCACCTGTTTTCACCTGTAATATAATTTTCTTTTAGTGACAAGAAAGTCACCTGAGAGAATGATTCAAAGATAAAGTGTTCAAGACTCCAAAGGGAAATAATAGATACAGTAGATAGCGAGATAGCAAGATAGATAATGGATGAATGGATAGATGATAGACAGACAGACAGACAGACAGATACAGAGGTGTATTCAGCTGGTTTGGACCGGTTCTGATTTTGACTACTTTAGAGAACCGGCAAATACCGCTCCCTCTGTTACCTCTCCTATATTCCTTTGTTTTTTAGTTCAGCTGATTCATGTGGCAGAGTGGATTGCTGCACCTCAACTGAGCTAAAAGACAGCTCAGCTTATCAGCATTGACAAAGGTCGATCTTTGAGATCTCCACATGCGCGCAAAGCGCATGCACATAGAACTTCACATAAAACCAGTAGGAAACAATTTGGAAATCCACCACTAGATGGATGGATGGATGGATGGAAGGAAGGAAGGAAGGAAGGAAGGAAAGAAAGAAAGAAAGAAAGAAAGAAAGAAAGAAAGAAAGAAAGAAAGAAAGAAAGAAAGAAAGAAAGAAAGAAAGAAAGAAAGAAAGAAAGAAAGAAAGAAAGAAAGAAAGATAATAGAGAGGGAGGGAGGGAGAGGGAGAGGGAGAAGGAGGGAGACAGAGACAGGAAAATTGCATGATATACTTAAAAAGAAATACTGAGTGTCCAGTAAACTATTAAGCTAATTGTTAAACTAAAGCAAAGATATAACAAAAGCAGTTTTGAATAAGGAACAGACTTACCCAGGAAACCCATACAATCAGTGCTCCTGATCAATTGGAACACTTTAAATTAGTGATGGAGAAGAAATTTAATTAACAATCTAATTTCACACTTAAGATGAATATGTTAACTCAGTGTTATCTTCAAAATGCACACTTCTATTACTTTTTTGAGATTGGGAATATCTCTCAGCTAAACCTCTCTGCTAATCCATAAACGTGTTGATGGATCACAATCAACTATAAAGAAGGCTTCATGTTGCAAAGGATTGACTAGGACTGATAACAATAATGAATACAGATATTCATAAAACTTTTTACAAAAAAAATATCAAACTAATGTAAGAATGAAATGAAGAAAAAATTGAAAAAATTGAAAATGGATGAAAGCAATTTGTCCATCCCTAATTTTACTAAATTTGTTACTATTCTTTTAATTATATTGCTTTTTAATGAAGGTTTTACATTAAACAAATCATAGAAATATGGCCCTGGTTTTAATAGAGAAGTTAGAATTTCAGCTAAAATTGTAATTCTAAAATTAAAAGCATTTTTAATTGAACACTATAAAGAAGAAATATAAATTTAGAAGAAAGCAAGAAAAGGGAATAAATGAATAAACAAGGGATTTACAAATACCGTTGAGCTTCTAACTTTCCTATATTTAATTGATTGATTATGAACACTATTTTATATCATTTTAAAAGAACAAAAATTACTAAAACTTAGCAAAATATGAATGCCACTAACTATGATCAAAACAGAATATATCATTAAGGAACTACACTAAGTTCTATCCACAGTATTAAAAATATGTTTTGATTAGGAAATGTTAGAAAACTGGATTACAAATTCTAAATTATTAAGTTGTAGTCTAGGAACAATTTTTAGTTAGGGTTGAGTATTTATCTTTTTATATTATTTAGTTTATACTATATATAGGCTTTATAAAATTTTATCTTATTAATACTGTAAAACCTTCCAGAGTTATTCTGGGCAATCAATAAATTTAATAAATAAATAAATTTCCGATTTGATTTAAATTTCAAAACATATTTACTTTCAAAATGTAGTTATTCTAAACATCAAATCATAGTCCCACAATATAATTATCTATCTTTCCGTTGAAGGAATCAAACACTTCTCTAGTGTTTCTAATACCCTTGTGGTAGCTAACATTTACAAATTAATTCATTATACTCTGAGGGAATGCATAGTTTAATAAAGTTTAATAGCAATATTGCAGGTTGGAAAGGAAATTCAACTTGTAAGATTTATTTCATTGCAATCTGGGTCATTTTTATACTAGAATAAAAAACTCTAAAATTGAATGTCTGTTTCAATCTGTTAAAGCCATTGATTGGAGTGGCAGATAGATAGACAGAGAGGAAAGGGAGGGAGGGAGAAGAAGGAGGAGGAGGAGGAGGAGGAGGAGGAGGAGGAGAAAGAAGAAGAAGAAGAAGAGGAGGAGGAGGAGGAACAGCGGCAGCAGCAACAACAACAACAGCAACAACAACAACAACAACAACAAAAATAGGCATTTGCCAACTCTCCTAAGTAAATTTCTCATCATTCAGATTGAGGTATTGAGCATGCTACGGAGGACACCTTTTTCACTGATTCACAATTTCAGCATTTACTATTTCAAATTGACTGAAAACCAGCTGGGTTTTCCAGTGTCTCTCCATTCATCCCACTTCACAGGGTTCTTGTGGGAAAAATAGGAGGAGGAAGGTGTGTTGGGTATGTTCACTGACTTTGATTATGTATAAATATTATAAAAGTGGGATATAAATAAATAAATAAAAATAATGGAGGGAATAGAGCTCCATATTTTCCTCTCAAAAAGCAACTGCTCCATGTGACAGGGTAGTATGGACAGTCTTAGGTGTTCGAGGAGAAGGATTAGATCTTCATCCCCATTCCCAACTTCAATCTAAGTTGCAAACAACTATGTATTTTATATACAGAAAGAGAAAAAATATTGAGTGACTATAATTCAACAGTTTCATGTGCAAGGATTCAGCCTGAAAATCTGATAGAAGATTAGTGGACTTAGAGCTTGCCAAGAAGACACACTTACTTCCATTGTGCTTTGTTTGTATTAAAAAGGCATCATTACTCTTCAGCATCTTCTGTATCAAAGAAATAACATTCTTATATTGCTATTTCAAGGGCTTTTCACAGTCTTTGGTAGCAGGGAGCACATAATACAGTCCTAAGTGGAATAGAATTGAAATAAAATAAAGTAGCATGCTATTAACCATCATCACACGCTGCTATTTGCAAAGATAATCCCAATGTACCAACAAACAAAACTGTTTGAAAAACTGTAAGGTGAATGACACGTATTAAAACATAATATTAAATACATAGCTATAATATTAAATGTAAAGCTTTAGAAACAAATTAAATAAGTTATTATTCTACTTCACTGCTTCATTTTAGAAAATGCATTTCTGTCTACTAATAAAATAAAGATCTATAAAAGATCATGACCAAAAGTCTAACTCTAGTTTTATCTAAATGATAAAAGATTGATGGTGATTCTGATACTTTGTCATGTTTCATTCCCATGAGGGATTTAAGGAAGAATTCAAGATGATATCTCTTGATTTACCTGTTGATTCCTGGATGACTTAAACAAATAGACGACATTGTCTACTTCCAACTACTTAACAAGTAGGAAATTATCTTTGTTGAAACAGAACATAATGGGGATAACCAATAATGGAAGAACCAATAAGAAAACAATATTTTGCATACAGTGTTATATAGGGAAGGGAAGTCAAGGGTTATAAAGAGAAGGAAAATCAAGATGGCAGTTGGAATCCTGCAATTGAAACTCTGCCCTTTTTACATTTGTTCTAATGCACAGGGCTTCTGTTGTGGAGGCTTGGCTCTCATCTTGACTTTTTTTGACTCTCCATATACAGATGTCTCAGGTTACATAACCTGAGCCAAGAATACATAAACTCAGAAGGAACCTTAATTGATTCTGTCAGCACAACCAGGCATTCACCTCCTCCTTCCCTCAGCAGCATTACAGTTATCTTCATCACAACGGCTTGCTATTACAATTGTCATTCATTCTCCACTTTCCATCCCACCCTCCTTTTTCGTTTACTCAAAACATTGTGTTTATTATAAGTGTGGAGCCCTGACCTACAATAACAAATAATGTCTAAAATATCAGATATGTGAGAGCAAGCACTAGTAGTTCAAGAGGAGGGAGGCTGACATCAGAAATAAGGGCCCATCAGCACTGAGCAGTTCTTCCTGGATGTACCCTTAAAAAACAAACCAGTTCTGGAAATCGTTTAAATTCAGTTGTAGCTTTATAAAATCAGTATGTTTGCTGCTCTAATCATACACTGAAATCTCCATGACAAAGTAGTGTTGTCATCGGGTAGTTGCCAAAAAAGCATTTCAGTAGTATGTGTTAATTGGTCCCATAGCTGCATACGATTGAAGAGTGCTCTAACATGAGGGAAGGAAGATAAGTAAGCATGTGGGTAAAAAAGGGGGAACTATAAATAGTCACATTGTTAATATATACCTTTCTTATTTCTTTAGTCATTAAATGCTCACAGAAATGAAACAGGTTTAGACTATTGCACCTAATGGTCCACAAATCTATAATTATGCAAGCTTTCCTCAACTGGGTTTATTAAGGCAAAACCAACTAGCAAAGGCAAGCATTCTTTCCATTATCAAACCCTTGTCCACCAAATCTAGACTGGGGGTGGGGGGAGTCTTTTTTGTCAATTGAGTGAGGCAGAGCTGATTTCTTAAGTAACAGGGAGCCAAAATTGAGTGCTCAAATCACCATATAATGAACTTGAAGGAAAGAAAGGGTGAACTGTCTTTATCCCTGTATGACTCCAGGAAGTTTGAAATTATATTTCTGCAGCAGGCCATTACTTTCCTAGCATTGTTTGTCTCACATAGATGGCATGCCTAACTGCCCTTGTTATGAAGTGCATGGGCCTATGGATCTGAACTACAACATCCTTAGTGATCCTTGAGATGTAATTCAACAGTGGTAAATTTTTCAGTTTTCCCTTTTTAGCACAGATAAATATCATGATATGAACAGGTTATTTAGGATATTTATATTTAAGAAAACCTTTCTCAGAGGAGAATATTAGATAACCTCAGATTTCAATGTTTTGAGGTGGGAAGTTGCACGTTCTTTTGCTCAGCTCAGTATGGATATTAATATACCACGGTGGCAGATATGATTGTCATATTTATTTATTTTATTTATTTATTTATTAAATTTCTATACCGTCCCCTCTCCCAAAAAAGGGACTCGGGGCACTGTAAAGCCAATTAAAACAGAAACAGTATATACAATTAAAAGCAATTTAAAATGATTAAATTGGAGGCCAATATACAATTAACAGATATAAAACTGATAAAAAATTTAAAATACCAAATTTAAAACCCCAAAAATCGTTACTGGGCCAGACCGGCCTGTTGAAAAAACAGGGTCTTTACTGCGCGCCGGAAGGTCTGAATGTCGGCAATGGCCCGTATCTCTGGGGGCAAACCGTTCCAAAGGGAGGGAGCCCCCACAGAGAAGGCCTGCACCCTCGGGGCCGCCAACCGGCAACAACCAGGTGGCGGAACCCCGACGAGGCCAACCCTGTGGGAGCGCACTGGGTGGTGGGAGGCTGTTGGTGGCAGCAGGCAGTCCCATAAGTACCCAGGTCCTGAGCCATGGAGCGCTTTAAAAATGATCAATACCACATTGAATCGGATCCGTAAAGCCACAGGAAGCCAATGCAGCACGCGCAGGACCGGTGTAACATGGGAGCTCCAAGATCACCCGCACGGCCACATTCTGGACCAACTGCAGTCTCCGGACACTCTTCAAGGGGAGCCCCATGTAGAGAGCATTGCAATAGTCCAAGCGGGAGATGACGAGGGCAGAAGTGACCATGCGAAGTGCATCCAGATCCAGAAAGGGCCGCAACTGGTAAATCAGATGAATCTGACAAATTCCCCTCCTGGTGATGGCTGTAATGTGATCTTCTAAAGACAGCCATATGTCCAGGAAGACACCCAGATTGCAAGCCCTTTCCATGCGGGGCAAAATTTCTCCCCCCATGGCCAGCGACGGAATAAGTTGGCTGTATCCGGGCACAGAAAACCACAGCCACTCAGTTTTGGTCGGGTTGAGATGGAGCCTGTTAAGACCCATCCAACTCAGCATGGTCTTTAGGCACCAGGTCATCACTTTAATGGCTTCGTTGGGGTGGCCCGGGGTAGAGATGTACAGCTGAGTGTCATCAGCATACTGATGGAACTCCAGCCCGAAAACACGGATGATATCACCCAGTGGCTTCACATAAATGTTGAACAGCAGGGGCGAGAGCACAGACCCCTGGGGCACCCCACATAATAGGGGCCTCGGGGTCAACCTCTGCCCCCCTGTCAACACACATTGTGAGCGGTCGGAGAGGAAGGAGGAGAACCACCATAAAACGCTGCCTCCCACTCCCAACCCTCCCAACCGCCGCAATAGGATACTGTGGTCAACAGAATCAAAAGCCGCTGAGAGATCTAACAGGACCAAGACAGAGGAACAACCCCTGTCTCGGGCCTTCCAGAGATCATCCACCAACGTGACCAACGCCATCTCCGTGCTGTGCCCGGGCCTGAAACCCAATTGGAGGGAGTCTAGATATACCGCTTCATCCAGGTACTGGATATTCCTACTGAAGATATTCTTAATCATTACAGAGACTTGTCTGTGAATTCCAACTACTGTAATGACATTTGGAAAAGTTGAGAAAGAATAAGAACTCAGATTGAATCAATTTGTAATCTTGCTTGGGTTTATGAATTTTTCTGTGTATATATATATATATATATATATATGTAACACAAGTGTATATATATATATATATATGTGTGTGTGTGTGTGTGTGTGTGTGTGTGTGTTTTCAGAGATTTTCGCAGGTATTTGTATGTGGATCTTTGGTTCTTCGGGTTTTCTCCCGCGTAGAACTGGAAACATCTAGGCGACGTTTCGATGAAGTCTCATTCATCATCTTCAGGCTTGTGTCTTCAGCTTCACTCTGAGAAGCACAAGGCCGAAGACACAAGCCTGAAGATGATGAATGAGACTTCATCGAAACGTCACCTAGATATTTCCAGTTCTACGCGGGAGAAAACCCGAAGAACCAAAGATCTATATATATATATATATATACTTTGTATTACAACACCCTGTTAAGCCCCAATTAAGGGAGAAAGCATACTGCTTTCTTTTCTGTCTTTCGGCTCATCACCAGAAACCTTACACACATGTAAACAAAAGGCAACGAAACAAATAGCTTTCTGTCGGTATGGTCTCTGGTGATGAGCCGAAAGACAGAAAAGAAAGCAGTATGCTTTCTCCCTTAATTGGGGCTTAACAGGGTGTTGTAATACAAAGTATATACTTATTCCCCTGCCTGAGCTGATAAGGAGAGAGCCAGTGGTGTAAAGGCAATTACAACTGCCTCACATGTAATACTTCCCTGGTTCGAATCCCAGTAAGGGTATGGCTAGCTGAAGAGAGCTAACTAGCTCGAAATAGATCTATACTAGTCTCCCTTATTTATTATTTAAAAATTATCAGCTTAAAAACCTTACACACATATATATATATATATATATATATATATATATATATATATATATATATATATATATATAATATGGATCTTTGGTAATTCGGGTTTTCTTATATATATATATATGTTTTCTTATGTTTTCGCAGGTATTTATATGTATGGTATTTAGGTTTCTTCAGGTATTTATTATTTATTTATTATTTATTATATTTATTATTCAGGTATTTTCGGGTATATTAAAACATGGGAAAAAACCCAAAGAAACCTAAATACCATATATATATATACATATATTATATCGCTCATGTAACATCCTTAGGAATAGAACATTTACTCTCTTGTCAAGTAATGCCCAGGGATGAGTAATTGATTACCAAGTTCACACACTGAAAGGGCAAAACTCAAGGAGATATGTTATCGTGTCTCTATCTTTTCTGGTACAAAATTGTCAGCTGGTTAGAGTAATTCTGATATTGGTTCAACTCATAGGTACCATGTTTTGTTTTTTTCTAGGAATGTGCCTTTTACGATTTCACACCATAAAGGATATTTGAGTTCTCCTTTCTGGCTATCTTGTTTCTTTATCAGTTATAAATCCATTCTCTTAGTTTTTAGGAACTTCAGCTAGTTTATAAATATGTTTCAACTGTATTTGATCAACATCCTATATAAGTTCTAAGTAATCTTTGTGGCTCTTGATCTTTGCTTGTTTGGATGGAAAATAATTCACTTAATTTGATAGTTTTGGAGTTACTTGATTTTGTTTGTATTCTCTCCAAATGTTGGTGCTCTCTTTAGGTGAGTTTTCCACCATGCTAGTTATACACTGTGACCTGTTCCTTGTTCCTCTGCATCTTTTCTCTTCAGACAAGCAGTAGTATCCAATACCTGTTTGGGCAAATATGGTTTTTCTGCAAACTGTGGTTTACACTTTCCCACATAGAGGTAGCCACATCGGATTATGTAGTTCTTGATACAAATGCAGTTTGTAGTTCTTGATACAAAGTTCTCTGACTTATAAACACCAAATAAGCATGGCTTGCCATAGAACTACAGAACTACAACCCATAGTGGTTACTTCTATTCAACATTCAGTTTAAGTGTTCAGATTTTATTCAGCTCATTACCAAATCTAGACAGCAATTTAGCAATTTCATAGTCTTGCCATTTTTAGATGACTCAAAGGAACAGGGTTTTATCTAGCTACTGATGACTTCTCACTTTAGACGTCAAGTTGACCTCATGCTGTATATAGCACATGTTTATATAACTAAAAACTATGATAGATTATTGTGTCAGACATAATTTCCATTGTTGCTGTAGAAAACTAGGCTGATAGGGAGATATGGTAAGGAAATGGCCCATCCTATCCTATCTATGAAGCCTGTGCAGCTATGTATCATTAGTAGTTGCATTAACAACTCAGACATCAAGTAGAAACAACAAGGTGGCATGATCCCCATTATAGTTTCTCTTTTTAAAATGTACTTTCCCATTTTAGCATCTAACAAAAAAATGGGATTTACTTCTGCTCTCTTGATCTTAAAATGAATAATTTGGGAATAAACTCCAAAGAAGAATCCATATGATACAGTGGTTGAGGTTAAGGCTTGCAATATCTCACATCTGCTCTGTTGATGAAGTGTGAAGCAAATCTGGCCCATGGACAGAGCAATAACTGACTCAGACGCAGCTTTTCCTTCCTTTTATTTTTATTTATTTATTTTTATTTGTCAATTGCTGACAAGATAATAGGTATAAGTAAAAACATAATTATGAATACATGGATACATATAAGAAAAATAAAAAATAAAAGAAACAATAGGACAGGGACGGTAGGCACATTGGTGCGCTTATGCACGCCCCATACAGACCTCTTAGGAAAAGGGTGAGGTCAATAGTAGACAGTCTAAGGTTAAAGTTTTTGGGGTTTGGGCAAGAAATCATAGAGTCAGGTAGAGTATTCCAGACATTGACCACTCTGCTGCAGAAATCGTATTTCCTGCAATCAAGTTTGGTGCGATTAACCTTGAGTTTGTATCTATTGTGTGCTCTTGTGTTGTTATGGTTGAAGCTGAAGTATTCATTGACAGGTACGACATTGCAATGTATGATTTTATATACTATACTTAGATTGAATCGAAGGTGGCATAGTTCTAGATTTTCTAGGTCTAGAATTTTGATTCTGGTGGCATAAGGTATTCTGCAATGAGTAGAAGAGTGGAGAACTCTTCTTGTGAAATATTTCTGGATTTTCTCAATTGTATTAATATCAGATACATAATGTGGGCTCCAGACTGATGAGCTGTATTCGAGTATTGGTCTAGCAAATGTTTTGTATGCTCTAGTTATTAGTGTAATATTACCAGAGAAAAAGCTACGTAAGATTAGGTTAACAACTCTTAACACCTTTTTGGCTATGTAGTTACAGTGGGCTCCAGCACTTAGGTCATTTGAGATGAATACTTTTTGCTAATATGTAGGACAGAGCATTTATCTATATCTATATTTATATTTATATATAAATATATTTATCTTTGAAACTGCATCCATTATTCACAGAATGGGTTGCCATGCTTTTGATGGTGAGTCAGAAGTATGAAAATATATTTTGTTGGAGAGGTAAACAACACAAGTTGTATCTTGGGCTTTGTCAGGAATTTATTTAACAGTTGAGGCTGGCAAGAAGAATATTCAGGAATATTTGCTATTGTTTGCTATGGAGGCCATTGGAATGTATAAAGTATTAAAGTATAGCTGGAAGGATTTTCCAAAATGGGGAAAGGTGTATCACCAAGATTGTTGGAATTTCTACATGGACAAATGTTTGAAGGAATTTTCAGACAACCTACCGAAAGCCCAAAGGAAGCATATGTTATTCGTACTCCCTCTTCTCTGTGGTATATCATTCTAATTATCCTATTGAATAAAATGGTAATGGCAGACCTGATAAGTAAAACAGTGGTTGCACTATTGTAGCTACTAGTATGTTAATTCTTTTTACATTATTGACATGAGCCCAAATTAAAGCTCATATTAGCTTTTCTTAACCCTGCAGTTGTTTAATCTTTTGATAGCTTCACTTATGGCAACTGAGTGCCTATCAGCAAAACAACTTCTGATTAAGCACATAAACAGAGACCAGAAGCCCTTAACCAAATGTCTCAGTATGGAAAGGCAGCAGATAATAATATCCCTTTGATGTTAAAAGGTAAAAAAGACTTATAAATGGCATGAAGTCAAAAGTCCAGGACCCCTTCCAATATTTTCTGTATTGGCATTGTGACAGAAGTAGAGCTGTGGCATGTGTAGAAGAACAATATAAGAAAACTTTGTAAGACAAGAATCAAATAAAAATGGAAATTAAATAAAACAAAGACAGATCTGTATTTAACTGTATTTAATTGGGAGGGGGGGGAATCGGAAACTATTACGCATGTATGTGTATTTTGTAGGCATCAAAATTTCACTTCTACCTTTGGGATCATTAAAATAGCTTCTCACTGAGAAGCCCTAAACATATTATTTAGAAAACCAAGAGTGGGTTGTCAAGCTTCCCTCAAATGCAGAGATTTTCCTCTTGTGTGAGGTATACTATTTTGATTACATAAGCAATTGCACTTGGAAAATTTAATTATAGTGTAGTAATTTACTCTCTGACTGCCTTTCATTAGATTAAACACAAGTATTACACATGTGAAAACTTTTAAAATGCAAAAAGTATTTAACTCTGATGTTTATTTCCATTTGTGGAACGCTGTATTTTATTTGAATCTTTAAAAATAAAATTATTTTAATAGCCCTCTCTCTCTTTCCCTCCCAATTAAAATATTAATAATGAATGGCTAGTTCAACTTACCTTTACATTAAAAGAAATGGGCTGTATCTCTTCAATCTGATGATGATTTTTGTGGAAACAGTCAACAAGGCAGAGCATTTCTCCATCAGTGACAAGGAGTTGTCAAGAAAGCCGGAGCTTTTTTAGAAAGTGGAAGTTTCAAAGTTGTCCATCAAGAGATAACAGCAAACTTTTCATTATAGCATCAAGAAAAAAAACTGAAGGGGAAAGAAATACAATTATACAAAATGAAATGTGTGGGTTGAGAGAATACCTAGAAATAAATGCTCAGAGATAGTGGAGTAGATATTGAAAGGTAAGGGAGAAGAGCAAGAAAAATGAACCTAAGGCAAAAAAAAACCCTTATATTTTCTTGTATGAGGGATGGCAATAAAATGACAAATAATATAGATAAGACCACCCTTTAAATAATTCCTGCTGAAAACTGAATGTATCTTTTTGTTTCAAATGCTGGAGATATCAAATAAAATCTATTACTGTTTCTATATTTGATTTAAAAAAACATTTCTAGTTCAATTCTATTCTTTAAAAAAGCCCCATGTCATCATCATCATCATAATCAGGTTTATTTTTATCTTCCTGCCTTGAGGGCATTCAAGAGACATAACAGAAAAAAAGCATAAACATTCAAGACTGAATAAATATAAATCATCTGTCAGCTGACTCAAAGTGGCTTCACTAAACCTCTTGACTTTTTCTAAAAGAAGTTGATACAATTTTCAACAGATAACCTGGCATTAATTAAATTGATTTCATATATCAATTATATAATTAAAACTTTCTGTTTAAAATGCCTTAAACAGATTAAGCACACGAGAGTAAAGATATATTTCCAACTCTAATTTAATTCTGAACAGAAGCCAAAAAAAGCTTTTTCCACTATTTACTGCTGTAGTTGATGATATACCAATAATACATGTTATGCCTGATCCAATTTCAGTACATATCAAATTAACTTACAATAACACTGATAATTGAATGAGTTAAAACTACATTAAAGCATCATGTATTTACAAAAACAATTTTTAAAATGCAAACAACATGTTTATGTTCAATAGACATATCAAAATATGGTAATAAAGAAGAGACCATTTCAGCACAGAAGGATTGTTAGCTATTTCCTGAGCCTACTGGCCAATGTTATGTAGCTAGTTCAATAAACTAATAAGAGTAGTGGTCAGGAGAACATGGGTGAACCAGACAGTTACCAATGTCTTCAGTTTTTGACACCATCTAAAAGTCATTCCATACAATTAGATTGGGCAGTACACTAGTATAAGCTATATCAAAATCACAATTTAATTTTTCAGAAAACGAGCATTGTATCTACAAAGTGTTTCACATACAAATTTTGTCATAGCAGAATTTTGAGGACATCTACAACCACTTTCTTGGGCAGATAACAGTGAGATCATGATTACCTTAAAATAAAAAAACAGAAAATAGGATATGGTTATATGCAGTATATGGGGATTGGAGAATAAATGTAACATTCCCCATGTGAACATCAATCCATATGAGCTAGGGTAAAAGATAGCAAGCATGCAATGTCTTATTATAATTGAAGTTTAGAATATATCCAGAACATGTCAAGGAGGCCTCATGAACCAAAGTTATCTCTCATGAAATTCGACATGAATGCTGAAGCCTCTACAATCACCATCTTTGAGATCTCCTTTATGACACTAAAGGTCACTTAAGCTTGCTCAGTCATGGAACTCTTTGGGAAACAAGGTAGATGGCCCACAAATTATATTCTATCTGTTTTATTGATCTACACCAGATGAAGATCTGGTAGACTGCTTGAGTTGAGAAAGAATCCCTTATAAAATGTAGTCTTATGGACCATGGGAAGTCACTCCCAATCTGAGTAGAAACTGGCAGAGTTAGGTCATAATCGTATCATCATTGAGATCAGGCCCCTCCTCTTGACTAAGTCATTGACTGTGCATCGCAAAATCAAATCACATTCTTTTTAGATGAGTCTGCCTTTTAGAGCTTGGTAACATCTATAGTATATTGCATCAACGACTACTGTCTCAATGTTATTTATGGGCCTGATAAAATTACCATCTTGGAGCTTAATTTTAAAGTCTTAAAACAGTATGACAGATTTTCTTGAAGAAATGTATCCATTTATTCATATCAGCCTGCATCTACAACTAAGTCCTTTATCTTTTACTCAGCAGCTAGAATAATTGGGCTGTCAGGAACAAAAGAAAAGTCTTTCTCGATAGTCACCTTACTGCTGCATATACTTTCAAATGCAATTGATCAGTCTTCATTGTAAAAAGCTTTCAAAATAGCTTGAAAACTTACTTCTGTATGTGAATGCTTTGTGGATTGTGATTGGAGAATTTAGCCAGATTGCTCTTTTTATGCAGTCCAGCATTGCATCAAGTTAAAAGCTGTTAATGCCATCCAAAGATTGAAAATAGAGTCATGTGACGGGCAACACAAGTTGTTGAATTTGTAGCAAGATTGGTTGAGCAATTCAGATAATGGCTAGAACATCTAGCCAAATAATCATGTTTATAGTGATTGCCATCTTCAAGGATTGTAGAAGGTATTGAATGAATACAGGACAAGAAAAAGTAAAACAAAATTTCCTTGAAATTGAGATTTTTTTTTCCATAGCCTAGAACAAGTGCAATATATCAAAAATACTTACTGGGCTTTTTCCCGTATGTGAATAATATCAATTTATTATTTATCCTATATTTAACATTAAGAACCAGTAAAAATGAAACAATTTGCACATTCTAAAACCTAGAAGTATTGATTAATCAAAGCCCAGGGAGGCATACATCATATTTAATGGAATGACCTTTCCATTTATAATGATGTCTTTAAATTTACAAATTCACAGAGATACTAATTCAGCTCAATAATTGTATAAGAAACGTTAAATAAAAAGAATGGGGATTTCAATTTTTCAATAACATGCAGCTACAGCTGAAGGAATGCAAAATTTAAAATCAAAAGATCCATTATTTTGGGTAGATGCCTCCTAATTGACAAGCAGAGCAGAACATGGTGTCAAAAGAGTGTTAGAATTACAATACCAATGCCTTCAACTTGGTTCCTGAAATGAGGAGAAACAAATTTGTTCCTTACTTTTCTGACGAGATTACACTATAACATGTTTTCCCCAATTTAGTTTTCTTTATCTGTCAATTAATTGATAACCAATGCAATATCAAATTCTATCCCATATGTACATAGAATTTTCCTCTAAATGGACACATTTGAAAATTTGAGAACATGTTATGGGCTTTTTCAAAATGGCAGCCAAGGGTGAGGGCTTGCCAATTCACAAAATGGCTGTTATTCTAGGCATGGTCATTCACAAGGCTCACCTTCATAAGAAAGCAAACTGATGAGATTGGTCTTTACAATTATTTTAGTTTTTAATGTGCTTGTAATCAATGGTGTGCTTATTGTACCTTATGATTATTATTATATGTCATACCTTATGATTCTTGACTCTTAACAAATGTATATTTTATTTTTATGTACACTGAGAGCACATGCACCAAGACAAATTCCTTGTGTGTCCAATCACACTTGGCCAATAAAAAATTCTATTCTATTCCATCCTATCTAAATATAGCATTGATTTTAATGACTGATCTAGATAAATTCTTGTTTGTTTTATATTTTTTTCTGAGCTGGGATGAAGTAATTTTTTTGCAAGCTGGGGGCCTATAGATCCTTTCAATAAAATACAGTACATTAAAATAGATTAAAATAAAATACATTTTTTAAAAAATCATTTGACACTAAGCTTACAAACACCTGCATGTTTGCCTATGAGACCGATGAGATGCAGCTGAGAAAAATAGAAATCTGATGTTGGACAAGCCTTTTTAGCATGCTTATTTTCCAGTTATATAATAACTTTGAAAAAGCAAACAACGTCAGATGGTGTAGAGAACCAGTGATGTCAGGGAAAATGTCCATGGCAAATAGGAGACCATAACCACCAAATTGTTAACTGCATATCCTACCTCAGTATGATTCTTCTGTCATATACATTATAGAGGGCAGATTGGAAATAGCTAATCCAGTCACCCATTACTTTTCAATACTTGAGTTTGCTATAAAGCTTTCTGGTGATGTGGTTTGACAAACAAATACATTCTGCTTCAGGATTTGCCCTGACATCATCATGCAGTCTGTGATTTTAGGACATGGCAGCAATCATTAGAGTTACTTTTTAAAACCAGCTGACTTAGAAACTAGTACTACATCGGATGGTAAAAACTCCAGTTTAACTATGAGAATATGTAAATAACAACTTCCTTTTATGGTTCCAAGCCCGCTCCCCTCATTTAATGGATTGGCTTCAATTCTAAAATTGCTTTTGAGAAAGAACAGCCTCTCATTCATGTTTTCCATGCCATATGTAATTTTTATATATTTTTGTCATTTCTCCCAGAATCCACTGTTGCACCAAGTTAAAAAAGCCATATGTTGCAATCTGTGATTCCCAGTCCTTTTGTTAACTTTCTTAGCACTTTTTCCAACTCTAAGGTAGTGCTTTCCAGAAGTGATTTTTAGGACAGAAATTAACAGTCTCACATAGATAGTAGATATAGTAGATTATCATACTGGCTGGTTTAGCTTCAAAACCACTATGTTTCCAAGCACAGGATTTATCTTTTTTGCAATAGTTGTATACTAAACTGATACATGAATATTAAGAATTTTATTTTATTTACATTTGTTTTATTTTATATGACTGAAGTCAAACAAAATAGACCATTTTGGGACACTTTAGTAAAATGCTGATTGACTAAGAATATGATAATTTTTCAAAAAAAACTAGAATTAAAATATAGAAACCTTTGTATAGATCAGTGATAAGTAAATAAAACAGTAAGCTGTTTCATTAAACATGACAGCCAATTGATGTTGGATAAATGGATTACCAGGGAATCTTTTTTCATGAGGTTACCACATAGCTGTGGGGTATGAACTCTAAATTCATTTACAGAGGAAGGAAGGAATTTGATAACTGTTTCCTATGGAGTTTGGTGCAAAGTGTGACCTCATCTTGTTCAGCCAGCAGAGGGAGAGATGGAAAGAACAGAGGATATCCTACAGACAGCTCACTTTTGAACCAATCAATTTTGAAGATTGCTGAGATATGACCTTCATTCCACATAAAACTAAGTGAGGCATAGCTCAGGATGTAAACATGATAAAGATGCATCATGTATAACATTGATTTTTAATTGCTACCAAATGTGCTGGTAGAGCTTGGAGATGTTTCATGAAGGCAGGAGGCAGAATGAAATGTCAGTTTTATCTCGTTAAGGCCAAGGCTCACTCTTATGAACCAAGATGGAAAACAATTCATATCTGTTTAAATACAGAATATGTTCTTGCTGACCATAAATATTATGCAACCTTACTATGTAGAAACATTGAAAAGCCTATGGCAATTATGAAGCCTGCAAGGTTTTTGTCTTAATCCTCAGGTAACACAATTAATGCCATTGCTATAATTTGAAATGTGATGTTTCTCTGGTGTTAGAGAAAACAATATTTGCATGATGACTAGCTTCCTATTGGCTATAGGAAATCTTGTTAGTTTTCTTTCTTTCTGGGAATCCTAAAGCACTTTGCTCCTGTTGCAAAAGTAGGAGGTCAGAATGAGGGAATTCCAAAGCATTCTGTAGAACATAGATATTCACATTGAAAAGGCTGAAAATTCGGAAGAACAGAAGGACAGAGGAGGATATCTTTCCAGATGAATGCAGTTTGTCAAATACTTGGAAACACACACACAGATAGACGGGCACACACATATGCTCTCTACCTCTTTCTCTCCAGTCTTCAAGTTAATGCTGTCAATGTTCCTTCTAGATTATTTTACATGTATTTTTTAAAATACTTTGTCATGCAAAATGAAAGGCCCCAAGTTAAACTACTGAGAGGCCATATCTTCACAGAGAAGGGAAGAGAAGCAGAAAGTGGAAGGAAAAATGCCTTTCAGTTTCCATGACCTTGTGCTGATAAACATTCCCAAACTGAGGGAAATATGGCCTTCACTTTTCCTTGATGCCTGAACTAAGACTGACAACTCTTATTATTCTCTGGTAGTACCGCAATCTTGTCTTCAGCTCAAAATGCTGCAAGGCACCCTTTAATTTTCAAGCTGCTTTCTCCATCCCTTCATTTAAACATTTCTTCTGGAAAGGCAAACAGAAATGTGTCCCTTAGCAATGTGTGCACCAGATACATCATCTTTAGGCACAATATGCTGAATGTGATGGAGTCCAACATTGGCAAAGCACACCAATCTATTAATTAAAGTGGACTGAACTGCAAATCAAAAGTATTCATGAGCAGCTAGTTATAATTTTTTAATTTATACTGAAATTTAAAGTAATATGTGGCATATTCTAAGCATTTATTGCTATAATTCAAAGTCCAAGTCCCATTTTAATCATGCTGCTTAATCATATTTACATATGCAATATTTTTTATTAGTAAGTTAGGAATGTTCCCATAAATCTCTCTGAAAATGTACCCAGGGAGAAAGCTAACTATAAGATCTAAGCTGTCTTTTAAGTTAACTTTCTCTAGGGAGAGGAAACTAATTTTTCTATTATGTTTCCTGCATTTTGCTCTGATCTTAGTTGTATTTTATTACTCTACCATTTTGTACGTATTGTCTGTGGGGGAATAGCATTTCCATATACACCTCTCTATATAAATACTTTTAAATGTATTTTCATTAATTAATGCATATGTGTGTTGTATGGTCATGATTTGTTTTAAAATTCCAAAATTTCCAAAAGGATGTGTGTGTGTGTGTGTGTGTGTGTGTGTGTGTGTATATATATATATATATATATCTTTGGTTCTTCGGGTTTTCTCCCGCGTATTGGAAGTTTCTAGGCAATGTTTCGATGAAGTCTCATTCATCATCTTCAGGCTTTTAACTGCTAGTGGGGGTGTGACTTGATTGGGTGGGGGCTTGGCTGTATTCTGATTGGTTGGGGGGTTGGCTGTGTTCTGATTGGCTGGGGGTGTGTTCTGCTCAGGTGGGGGCTTAGTTGTGCTCAAGTTAGTCTTAGTTGCTCGGGGATTTGAGCTGGTGAGCTGTGATCCTGCTGTTTGGCTTCGCGTTCGTGGTCATGCCACATCTTCATGGTGGGCGTCAGTTCCCTTCATGTATGAGTTGGGGGGTTGAAGCAGGTAGTGATGCAGCTGTGGTACGGCTTCTGGTCTGTGGTCGTGTTTCAACTTCTGTGTGGTTGTGAGTCTGCTTTCTACATGGAAGTGTGGTGGTAGCATCTTGTGTGGCCTTCGTGGGTGTGGGTCTGGTGTCCTTCTTCATGTTAGGTACTCATTTGTTAATGAGGACCAAGCCCCAACCAATCAGAACACAGACAAATCCCCAACCAATGAGAACACCCCCCCACCCAATCAAAACACAGCCAAGCCCCCACCCAATCAAGTCACACCCCCATTAGCAGTTAAAAGGAAGAAGCAGCTGCGAGCTCACATTACTCCGAGAAGCACAAGGCCAAAGACACAAGCCTGAAGATGATGAATGAGACTTCATCGAAACATCGCCTAGAAACTTCCAATACACGGGAGAAAACCTGAAGAACCAAAGATCCATACATATATATATACATACATACATACATACATACATACATACATACATACATATATATATATATATATATATACACACACACACACACACACACACACATATATATATATATATATAATTTTATCTATTATACGAGGACTAACATGTCAAAACAGACTGCTTCTTAGCAAAGAAATGAGAAAAAGGCTGTTTAGTCTCTCATTATTTATTCAAAGTATATGATGAATATATATTAAGGAAATTGGATTGTAAAATGAGTGTGATTTTAAAATTGGATGAAAAAAATATCAACACTGCACTATCCAGATGACACTATCTTGACAGCTGAAAATGCAAAGGATAACAAACTCTAGCAATAAAAGTCAAGGAACACTGTGAAAAATTGGACTAAAATTAAATATAAAGATCAGACTTATAAAAGGTAAGACAGTGAGAATTGAAAATGAAGAAATTGAAGCAATAGAGTCTGACTTTTAGGATCAACCATCAACAATAAAGGAATAAGCAGTCAAGAAATATGCTGCAGACTAGCTTTGTTGTGCATGAAGGCTTTGAAAAAGATAGTTAAATATGATGTGTCTATGCATAGAAAGACCAGAAACATGCAAACCATGGTATTCCCTGTGACACTCTATGAAAAAATACATTGGATTTTGAAGAAGCAGGATAGAAAGCATATTGACACTTTTGAAATTTGATATTGGAGAAGGCACCAATATCTTGGTGGACAGCCAAGAAAACAAACGGATTATCAAAGAAATCAATTCAGAGTTCTCACTAGAGGTACAACTAACTATGTTCAAAGTATTGTATTTTGGACACATTACAGAAGGACTTAGCTCTTTAGGGAAGACTCCAAGTCTGGGAAAGGTGAAAGGAAAGAGAAGAGGACAACCAGGAGAAAGATAGGTCAATTCATTTACAACTGTGATGAGTGCCCCATTAAAAGACCTGAATAAAACAGGTTCCACTAAGAGTTGACATTGACTTGAAGGCACATAATCAATTAATCCATAGGTCTGATCCCTGAGCCTCTGTTTTCTTACTTTCCCTAGCCCTAAGACTCTCACTTCTTTCTCTGCCTGCTTTTTCCAAATCCTGAATTGTCTGAAAAATTTAGAGACAAAGAGCCCTTCTTCGCAGCCATATGAAACTCTTCCCATTCTTGAATCTTGAATCAGCAATATATGCTGACATATATTGAAGTGCCTTGATAGCCTCGCCCTATTCTTCTTCAGTCACAAGGCCATTTCAATGCAGGACAAGCATTTGATGGATTCCTCCAGTTTTGCTCCTATTTCCACTGAGTTATCAATAGGAAAAACAGCCTGCAGTTTGCTTTTCTTAATCACCAGTGCGGCAGGATTGGGGCCAATCATTTTAGCTCTCCTGCTGGAAAGACCAGGTTTCTCACTTTAGAACGTGATGATAAGGCACTGCATGGACTTGTTATAGACAAGAGTTTGCCATTTGCTTTTTTTTTTTTAAGAAAAAATAGATGGGATCTGAAGGAACACTACAGTTGTGTTTTTAAAAAAACAGGGCTATTACTCTAGAGACTAGTGCTGGTCCTGTGGAGGTTTTATTTATTTATTTATTTATTTATTTATTCGATTTATATACCGCCCCCCTCTCCCCAGATGAAGGTGCTGCCAACTTTGTGTTACTGTCTCTATCCCAAATGAGTGAAATGCTGGTTTCCTGCTGCTTATGCCAACCAGGGATTTTGCATTGCTGTAATTTTTCTTGCTTTACACAGTTCTGCAACAAAACTGAAGCTTGTGATGCTACTTCTTGTGACAATAGAAATTATGCAGCACCTTCAGCTCTGGCACATTGCTGTCATGATTCTGTATGTCAATGAAAATCTCATATTTGGTCTGCCTGGCAGGAAAGAATAATCTATGCCAAATGATTTTGAGGCAGACCATGAAATATAAGTTAGCTCCTACCTATAGATTTTTAGTTTAATAGAAATATTTTTAAAAAAACAGAAAAAGGGGGAGAAAAAGAAGAAAAAAAAGCACTGGGACAGCAGGTCCATTTCTGGTCTTATAGCAGACATAAATACATGTACCAACATTCATATGTTCAAGAATATTTTTCCAGCAATAACTAATAAAATTCATCAAAAGGTAAGAAGCAGAAAGAGGGGGAAAAGGTGACTAAGATGAATTTTATTTGTAATCCTTTTATTTAAATAGACAAAAAAGTAAATCATTTTAATTTTATTGAGTAGTTATTGCTGTTAATAATCAATTACCACAATTTTGGAGGTGTTATTAAATTCTATATAAATTATGGACTCTCTTATAATCTATCTGCAAAGGTTGTGAGTTATTATCACCGAAATGTTTTAGGAAATCGTAGGATAGCCTCCTAATATGCATGGCTGAATTGTTTTTCCCCACACATTACAGAAGTTGGACTAAATTCTTTCAGGTCTACAGTTCTGATTGTATGAACTTTTAAATGGGCCTAGAGCTGATAAGTGTGAATAAATGGATAGTGAATATCTCATCCTAATAGAAACGGACCTGTACTCAGCTAATATTTGAAAAGAGCAATGTATTATAGGGAGATTATTAAAATCATTGCAAGACTAGACAGGAGAAGAAAAAAACAGAATGAAAAACCAACCTAAAGTTCACTTTTAAAAAGTTACTGAATTCTGAAAGACTATCATTTGCTATGACCATTTTTGTCCAGTTCTGAAAACAAAACAATTTCATTGTTCTACTGCAGCCTAAGCCCAAGTGACCATGGAAGGCATTTCCCAGTGACCAGAAGGAAAGGACATACAGCAGCCTATAGTGGCCAATAGGAGCTAAGCAAATACCTACCACTAACTGTGGCATCAATCACATCATTGCTAAATCCTAGATCATGTCAATAGCAAAAATTGCTCCAAGCAAAGAGGATGGAAAAGAAAAGTATGATATCTTAGTAGTAAATTCTATACCTCCCATTTATTATCATTGTGGATACAGCATGGTGATTAAGAACATTAGTCAGTGTGTTGATGGCTGCTGGTCTGAAATACAGTAAAATTTTGTGATTTTTTAATTTTAATTTTTATCCTTCAAACTCATATTTTTCTGGAGCTGACTAACTTCATGCACATATGCATTTGGTTTTAATGCAAATATACCACTGACTGGAGCAAAATAATTTTACAATAAATGTTAGTTCTATAGGAATGTAAACAATTGAGTATTTTAACTTGATTGGTGTGGAGTAGATACTTTTTAGTATACCTTTAGTTTAACTTTGCATTTTAAATTTCTTATTTTGCATTTTAAATTTATTTTTGTTTACTAGTAGTTGTTTTTTAAAAACTTTAAAGATGGGCTGAAAGACAACAGTGCTTCTTACTGCCAGTTCTGGAAACTCAAGTAAAGGATGATTCTAGAAATTAATTATCTATGGAGATTCCTAAGCATCTAGGTCATACTTGCCCCAAAGAGGCTAGAAACTAATGTGGAATTTTGTATTTATTTTATTGTCATTAAATCTAAGTCCATTTATTAACAGATATTTTAAACTTCATTGATAAATTTCATTTTGATTAGGTCAAGCAAATGAAATTATTTGTCATGTGTATTATATTTCCTAATCTTTTTTAGCCATGACCATTTTTGTGATTTCAAATGAAAAGCAATTTTCTAGTTTTGTGTACAGGTAGTCCTTGACTTATAATAATTCATTTAGTAACCGTTCAAAGTTGTTGATGTGGTTCTTCAGCAGCAGGTATGAACAGCTGAGGTCTCAGAGAGCCAGGACTCAGGTGAGGGACCTGCATGTGATGCAGAGATGTGGCCAGGACCATCAGGGAGTGGAATGCTGCCTTCGGAGATTGTGGAGGTTGGCAGCAGTGATAAAGAGGTCCCCGAGGAGCCTGTGCCCAGCACATGTGCGCACAGGGCTGCTTGAAGAAAAGAGCAGCTGCAGCAGCACGGACGACTCAGGAGTAAGACTACAATGTAATGGCCCCTCCCTTAAGACATAAAAGCCAGCTGAGAAATGAGAGTTCTTTGCAGGAAGCAAAGAAGTTTTTGCACTCAAGCCTGGTGAACGTTTGGAGTATCTTGGTTGGTGTTTGGAGACTCTTTGTGTTTGAAATATTTCTTAGTAACTTTATCTAGAATTCTTGGCAACCTTGCACAACTTTGGTAAGGCTCGTTCTTATCAGAGACAATTAGTTTGAAACAGCCTTTTAACAGTGAAGGAACAGAATTCATAAAGAATCATTAAAAGGTTTTGCTGTTAGCTCTGTTTCGTGTTTGTTTCCTTTGGAGGGTTTGGGTCAGAACAGTAACAATGGCATTGAAAAAAGTGAATTATGACCATTTTTCAGTTACAATCTTTGCAGTATCCCCATTATCATATGATCAAAATTCAGCTGGTTGGCAACTGGTTCATATTTATGACCACTGTTGTGTCCCAAGGTCATATGATCATCTTTTGTGACCTTCTGACCAGCAAAGTCAATGGGAATGCCAGATTCACTTAACAACCGAGTTACTAACTTATCAATTGCAGTGATTCACTTAACAATGGAGGAAAGAAAGGTTGTAAAATGGGGCAAAAGTCACTTAACAACCACAGAAATTTTGGGCTCAATTGTGATCATAAGTCGAGGACCACCTGTATTCACTGATTCCTTTTATTTCTTTGCTTAAGTCTATCAATAGATGTTTTTTACATACAGCATAAAGTTTAATATTGTACAAGCAGACATTTATTCATGTGATAGAAATTTTGTCTCCTCTTCCTATTGGGAATACTAAAAAATAGCCCTAGAAAACATATCAGAAATTGTGACAGGGAAGAGAAACTGATTCTGTCACATTCCATCAAGCAAATCAGTTATCTTTAATGGAGTGGAAGTATACAGTATGGCTAGATTTCAACTTTTATGCCTGTATATTTAAAAAAAAAGTTTAACAAGGGCCCAATATTTCATCTCCTTTTATTCAATCTTTCTGTACCTCATTCCTTCCCCCCTTTATACAACTTTCTGCCAAATATGTCTCACTAGACTCAATTGTGGGATGATCTCATGCATTTTAAAGATATGCTTTCAGAGATACAAAGAAAATTCCATAGCCCATTTGTGAGAAATTATAAAACAGAAGGAATACAATTTCTACTCTTCTTTTCCATTCTCTTTACAGGCGACAATAGAAGTCACCTGAGCATGATATTAATTCACTTGTCTTTTGCATGAACGGTAGATCTCTGTAAAGCATGCTTTGTGAGTTGGTGGGGGTAGTTAGTCTTATTATTTTGCTCGTCTATTATATCATCCATTTTTAAAATGTCCTTATCTACTTAGTCAGACCTATTACCTTGTAATGTGAAATAAATTATGAGGAAAAAACAGGATCCTATGCATTAAAATGAATACAGAACAATTAAACATGCCCCCTTTCCTGTATTCTTACTTTAGCAAATTTACAAAGGACCATAATTTAAATTATTACTAACATTTCCTTTTGAATCTAATCATTTATAAGACAATTTATCTGAGTGCAGAGTGAGGCACTATTGAAAACTAAATTCTGCACCATACTTTACTAGTTTAAATCCAGTGTTAATGATAGAGAATATCAAGAGTAATTTCTTTCTTAAGAATGATGCTACATTCTTGTAAAATGCAAAAATAGAATAAAACAAAATATTCACAATGGAACCTTAAGATTCAAAATGAGTCAATGGCAGAAAATATAAGCATTGTTGCATTCTACCTCAGTGTAATTTTTTTCTGTTTCAAAATCAATAATCAGAAATATATGGTAAAGCTGGAAACAGTGAAATGTCATCTGGCATTACATTTTAACTGGTCTTCCCCACCCACCCCATCCCATCCTTGAATGACAAATGCTGAATCTTCCAATCATTTCCTCTTTTAAATTATACTTCAGATAAGTCCTTCTTTTTGTGTGGAGAGGACAATGGCTTCCCTTTAAAAAAAACTGGATAACCAGTATGACAGTAAATTAAGTTGAGGATAAGCATCCTGGAAAATGTATAATACTTTGAAAACCTGGGAAAATGGAAAGGATTCATCCAATGGCAAAACTACATCACCATGGTACTCACTGAGACTTTTGCATAGGAAAAATCCAAATTTCATAATTTTGTTAGAGCCTTTGTGCAAGTTTTCATATTCTTCAGGATAGATGTTATAAAAGCAGAAAAGAAGGGGAAAGTTTCAAAATTGGAAGATATATTATAGCCTTAAAGTCTGCTGCTGAGTCAGTTTTCAGATGCTATAGACTGATGGCATTTGTTGGAGGTAATTATAATCAGAGTCACATCTCATTAATGTTTAATAAACATTAAACAAAAAATAATAATAGTTTCACTCAGATCTGTAATTAAACATGAATGAATGAATGAATTCTTTATTGACCAAGTGTGATTAGACACACAAGGAATTTGTCTTGGTGCATATGCTCTCAGTGTACATAAAAAGAAAATATACATTCATCAAGGATCATAAGGTCTTTAGAACAGTATGCCTTTAGAACAGTATGTTTTACTCTAAAAACATTCAAGTTTCTGGCAGGAAAGTAAACACTAAGATTTCTATGATCTGGACTCAGAAACTAGTCATAGTTAGATCTGGTTAGTACCTGATTAAGAGATAAAATTGTAGGGCTACCTGGTAGGGACTACAAACATTTTGTCATCTGTTGGTCAGTTAGATTTTCACAATTCAGATCAGCCTTATCAACCAAAGTTGGCTAGATTGGAAAATTGAAAAATATTCTAGAAACAGCAGTGACAAACTGCTTCCATTAGATTAACCTCCCAAAAATGGATTGGTATGTCCATATAGTCACCAACGTTTGAGGTCAACTTGAAAACATTACATTTGTGTGTGTCTGTGACACAGACAGACAGACACACACAGACAGAGAGACAGAGAGATAGAGACAGAGACAGAGATACAGAGACATAGAGACACAGAGACAAAAAGAGACAGTACGTAAGTGACAGAGTTAATTAGGGAAAATACTGTACTGCATTTTTTGCATGGTTCCTTTTATTTTGAACTATGTTTTAGAGTTGGGGATAGACAAAGAAAAGGCTATTGCTCTGTAACTCCCCTCTATGACTCAATTGACAGGAGAATCCCAAGTCAAGTGACTAATGATAATACAAAATTATGCAGAGACAAATGTGGAAGCAAACAAAATGTCAACGACCATATGTTATGATGACAGAAGTAAAGGGCTTTCTTGTAATACAAATATATTTCTCTAAATTTGTAAAACAGTGTAATAAATAGATGTAATGCATACATTTGAATTGAATGATTACTGCTGAATTAAATGGAACAAATGAACTATAACTAAGTTAAATCCCACTACTTTTAGTAAACCACGCTTATTACCAACTGTTGTAGCAGAATGGCGAGAGCAATGTTTGTCCAATGTAACAACTTGCTGGTTGGGAAATTGGGGGAATTAAAGTCTGCACATCTTAAACTTACCAAGTTTGAGAAATATTGAGACTAACTTTTCTGAATGCTCTTGTACGAATCTCCTTTAATTGGCATCCTACTGAAAATAAGAGTTTTCCAAAGCTACAACTATGACATTGTTTTAATATTTCTATGAATCCCTGTTTATGTGGATATACATATTATATTTGTGGAATCTTGCAGCACTGAACTGGAGGTATTATGCTATTCAGTTTGGAACCATTACCTCTTGGGTTTAGTTAGCATGAGTGCATACAAAGATGATGTCAACTAACACAAGAAAAGTATCACTTAATTGCAAAGGAATTCCCAGCTGCTCTAGAAAAGGTGCATTCTTCATGCAGCTGCTTTTTCTAATGAAGGGAAAATCTAGAATCTCTATCTATGTATAAAAATTTATGTCAGGTTCTGGATAGAGGGCCAAAATACTTGTTGGTGTGAGGATCACATTACATTTATTAAAAAAATATTATTAATATGCATGGGTTGTAATTTGGTAGCAGAAGAGCTACATGATTATTGCAAATATTTTATTTTTAAAAATTTGGTTAGTCCTAGTACACAAAGATGCAAATCAAGCTTTTTTGGTCTTTTACATTGCCTCAGAGTTATGCTTCTGTCACTCATTGTAAATTAGCCTTACAATTGCTACAGTTAAAATCCCTTTAATATAAAGAAATATGTAGTGGAATCTCCTAATAATAGTAAGCATCAAGTGTATATACAAACTGCCTTAATAAAGATATTCTTTACTATACCAGTGGCACTCCTGACACCTCATATAATTAAATCTGATTTCACTGTCTTGCTACTATAAGCATGGCTGGAGGTTTCCTAATTAGTTCCAATTATTCTTTCTGGAAATATGTTCCATTTGGAATGATACTATAGCTTTCTCAGAGGAAGTAGATTTGGTTGCTGTTTTTCTGTTCAAATCCACCCCCTAATCATGAAGCACCTATATGCAGTCAACTGTTTGAAACAACAAAAAATAATTTACTGTAAATAGAATACAGGATTTAACGGTGTTTTTTAACAAAACAGTTTCATGTTTCAGAATTTTCATTCCTGAAGACATACCAGTCTAATTATGGATTTCAGACATTCTCAGTTTTTACATTTCAAGGTTATTTTTAAATGTAGAAATAATAACAAATTATTTGTTTGCTTGCTTGCTTCAGGGATTGTTCATTTATATCAGTGGTTTTCAACCCTTCTCATCTCAGGTCTCACATCTCATAGCTGAGAATTCCAGGCTGCAAATCTGGAAGTCCTAAGATGTTACAGGTTGCTGGAGGTCTCTGTGGAAGAAATGGAATCATTCTGCCTCTGGTGATATCACAGAAATAAGCTTTCAGTTGCACAGTTTTGCAGCACTTCCTCAGATTTACTTTGGCTTGCTGATGGGAATGAAGATTCTTGGTTATCCAGGTAAAGTTGTCTGGAAATTGAGTCATGGCAATTGGACTTTTCTTGTTGGTTCAAAATATTTCACTGCTTATCCAAGTAGCTTCTTCACCCTGAGCAAGTTGATTAGGAGGACTCATATATGTCTTCCAGGGAGGGAGGTTTGTTGATGTGACACACCTCTGGACTTTTTGTGGCACATAAGTATGCTATATAGCCCTGGGGGCACAGTGATCAATCAGAACGTAGTATTGCAAGCTAACTCTGCCAACTGTTCAATTCAATTCAGACCAGCTCAAGGTTGACTCAGCTTTCCATTCTTCTGAGGTCAGTAAACTAAGGATTCAGATTGTTGTGGGCAATAAGTTGACCCTATAAACTGCTTAGAGAGGGCTGTAAAGTGCTACAATGTGGTCTATAAGTCTAAATGCTATTGTTATTGCTACAGCACCGAGAATAAAAATCACTAATTTATACTATAGGCATTGCTGGAGCCGTGGCAGAGATCACCAAGGCTATCAGATATGCACTAGAAAAAAACGGATGGCGACTAGACAGTCCAGAAAATCATAACACTACTAGTGGTCAGGTATATTTTTACATTCACATTTGGTAGCTCTTTATAATCCATCAAGGGATGTTCTCTGCTGTTTTCAGCAATAGGCCATAATGAAGAGAAGAAGGAAGGATGGGAGGCCTGCTGCAACTTTTTCTCCTTTCTACATGTTGGAAGGAGCAAGGGAATATGTATCTGCAACATAATGTCCATTGCTGTCTTCCAAAAGCCAACAAATACCTCAAATTTGCACAGTTATCCTATCGGTAAATGTAAATTTGCCCTTCCTTCCTATTTGAAGCCAGACTTATATTCCTCATTCCTCCACATACAAATTAATGATGTTATGATCCACTGATCACACAGAATATCAAAGATGGAATTTTATCCTGCCACTCCATTCCTAGATGAGCTTTTGATATTTCATATTCTGTGATAAAGAACTATTCTGTTCTAACTCTGAAGTTCTATGATACCTCCTGTATGTCTCAAAGGTACTTTTTTGTTCAGAAGAACTGGATGACTGAGAATCTCTACAGATACCTCCTCCATGTTTCCTGATAGTAACTTTCTTATAAGTAGCTATCTGGAGAAGGAAGCCGGGCGGGGGGGGGGACCCTCTCTTTTTCTTCCAGCTAATAATATTTTTTCAAGTGGATCAAAAGCCAATGAAAGGACAGAAAAGTCACTTTGCCTGCAATTCACTTGCCAAAAAATGGATGAATGTTTCTCATGACAGAAAACCTCTGTATTCTGCAACACTCTAAATTGGCAGAGGGGACTTAGTCAAGCCACCTATAAGAAAATGCTGGTAAAACAAGCAATCAAAACAAACCTCTACCCCAGAGCAAGAAACCTAGGTATCATAGCATAGAAAGGGAATCTTAATACAGACCTGTGCTGTATGGCAGAAAGAATTAAAGCAAAATCGGTTATAAACTTCAGCATTTGAATGGAAGCTTTCTTATCCAAAGTGGAACAATTTATCACTTGAAGTAGATTGAAGAGGAGGTTAGCTGATTTGGATCCTTTTGATTTTATGTTCCGCCAGATACTTAAAAGAAAAACTTCCCTTGATTATAAATCAGAATTTGGTTAAAAATAGAAAGTATTCTAGGTCACTCTGAAATAATGTCAGCTGCAAATCCATAATTAGCATTATAGTGAAAAATGTTGCTTTATGTATTAGGGGTGATTTCTTACCCTATTCTCTTCATATATTTTCATTCATTGCAGTTGTTTTATTATTGATGTCAAGAAGCTATTCAGAATTGTATGATTAATTTTAATGCAGATCTTTCTTTTCTGAATAATTGATGGGAAACAGGATCATAGATATTCTGAGTCCAATGCTAATATTCCTTCTCTCTCCTCTTATCTTGCAACTTCTCATTTCTTAATCCCAGAGGGCAATATGCCTTTAGTTGGGAAATATTTCAAATTCTTCAGTCTCCTGTCATTGTAGTTCAGGCATTATCAAGGTTATAAGTCTGTGCATTGTTCTATTCAATCTAGAAATTCATTTTACATATAGAAAAGGGCACTTGAATTTTTTTTACAAAAGAATCATTGCCTTTAGACTTGGGGAAGGTCTGTAAGGATATTGTTATGTTATAGTGCATAGAGTTGAAAACACATCTACAAGTTATGAATCAATGGGTATATACTGATAAAAGCCAACCCAACAAATACAGCTCTTACCAATCACATTTTCTACAGTGAGCCAAAAAATATAACCAACTGACAATGTATGGTGTACAGAATAGATGTTGGATGCAAGGACTTCTTATGGAAGTGGGGGATAGTGAGAATAATTTTTCAACCCTCTTTTCTGAAAAGCAATTTTCTATTTAAAATGAAATAATTCTACTGCCATCCAAGCAAGAACTAATCAAGAAAGTATATGAATTACCAACACCAACAAATATACAAATGGACATCTTGCATCTGTAGGCTTTCCCTTTAATTTTAATGGTGGCAAATATCATTCCATAGACAGAGCTGTTCTTTTGGTTTGTGTAAAGAAAGCTACAGGCATATTAATCAGAGGTGGAATTCAGCAGGTTCTGACCAGTTCTGGAGAACTGGTAGTGGAAATTTTGAGTAGTTTGGAGAACCAGCAAATACCACCTCTGACTGGCTCTGCCCCCATTTATTCTCTGCCTCCTGAGTCCCAGCTGATCAGATAATTTTTGGTTGCCCTGAATAGGAGAACGGAGCTGGAAATCAGGTTAGTGGGGTAGGGAGGGAATGGGATTTTGCAGCAACCTTCCCCTGGAGTGGGGTGGGAATGGAGATTTTGAAATATCCTTCCCCTGCCATGCTCACCAAGCCATACCATGTCCACCAAGCCATCCCCACAGAACCAGTAGTAAAAAAATAATAATCCCTCCACTGATATTAATGCATGCTTTAAAGTGCAGATATAGATCTAGATAAACTATAGAATAGGAGGTCTTAATGTTCCTGAAATCATCTGTATCAATACATTGTATTCAGGTTAAAGTAGGAAGCTGAAACTTGCCATTTTAAATATTTGTTGAATTATTGTAAACAATTTCCCCCACTTTTCGTAAGCAAGTATTTTGAGCCTCATGGATTTGGTAATTTCTTTGTTTACAGCTAAAGCATTGTCCCTAGAGACAAGATAATATAAATACATTATGATTAATGGTATTCAGTATGCAAAGCCACAGCCGGCAACAGTGTTTTGCATTGGCATTTTCTATTAACAACTTCTTAAAGAGGCATTTTCCAGGATTGCCCAAAATGTGGGGTTTCTGTTTGGAGAAACCAACAGGTGCAGACAAAATTCTTACACTATAGCTGAAGCATCTCTGTCTCTTTGAATCTGAACAGATCATATTCTTAATTGAATACATCATCCTCACCTACCATTTGTTTCCTATAGGATTGATCACCTGGTAGCTACTTTCCATCTTTACTCTACTTACAACTGGAACACCGAAAAGTCATTGTTTGGGGAACTGGCCATGCTATTTACCTTCAGTTATATTTCCAGTAGCTCTGAAAAGTTCTTTGCCTTTGGATACAAATAGAAATATAGACAATGCATAATTGTTGTTATTACTACCTGTTTCTTTTTATATGCTGCCCATAGTTAATGTCTCTTTTCTCTGCCTTTGACCTGCTTAGTCACTTAAATGTTTTTAATGTCCATTGATAGGGAACAAACTATTTGCACTGACTGGTGTGCCTGCTTGTTCTAATCTGAATATAGGATCCAAAAAAATGTTGGGTCCCCCCAAAAAATCTGCAAATTATCCACAGTAATTTTTCAACATATCCTAAACTTCCTGTGAGCCAAAATACTTATTTGATTCTCTCTTCTCTTAATATCAATTCTTGACCTCCTATCAGAAAACAACTTTCCTTCATCCAGTCTGGAAGAGGAGAGGGGAAATGAAGACAACCAACTCCAAATATATAATCCATATATTGAGCAAAAAAAACTCAACAAGAAGTAGCCTGTACATTGGTATTAGCTCAGAAGCCCAAATGCAATTTAAAGCAATTTAAACCATATTGTTCTTTTTAAAAAGTCAAAGATGGGCACTAGTCAATTTGTACTTCTATATGTCAGTATGTTGGCATTTGAAAAACAAATTTGCTGTGACATAGAAGGCAGACAATGGGGATAGATTGCACTGTAAAGAGACAGAGGTGGTATTCAGCAGGTTCTGAACCGTTCTGGAGAAACGATAGTGGAAATTTTGAATATTTCGGAGAACCGTCAAATACCATCTCTGACTGAAGATTTTACAGTATCCTTCCCCGCCATGCCCACCAAGCCATGCCCATAGAACCACTAGTAAAAAAAAAAATTGAATCCCACCACTGGAAAGAGAAGCACTAAGCAACTGTGTTATCCTCTGGAACTTGCTGGGAAGAGCAAGGACAGGCACTTAAAACATTGGTAGCAATCTCTTTGCTGTATCTTTTTCTTTTATAAACCAGTTCCAGCTTCAGAGCTTATATACAGTCAGTCAGAGTATTATCTGATCATTCAATATGTTGTGTCAACCATGAAAAAGAATGAAATAATGACACAGTTCTACTAAAACCATAACTGGAAGCAGAAAAATCATTTTCATTTTTTAAAAAAATAATTCTGGAATAATTCACAGCAGGCAGTATATTTCTGGTTTGGGTTAAATATTTCACAGAAGCCTTCACAGAATATAAATAACCAGCTACCCTTAGAATAATAATGACATCTAAAGAATTTCCCTACTTATTCTTTTCTATGAGGTGAGATGAAGTCAAGCAGGCAGGTAGGCAGGCATGCAAATGGATAATCAGGGCAAAAACCTCCACAGATTTTAGCTCAGGTTCTTATTGTACAACTAAGCAATGTTAATGTTTAAACAAGATGTTCCCCAATAATTGACTCACTCCTAAAGTAGGGCATAATGATAGGTAGCATGGGCTGCAAAAATCTGGCCAGGGACTACAAACCTGAGCAAGTAGTCCAGTGTGGTCCTTCTCTTTGTAGAACTTTTGTGCCTGCTTTAAAGTTGAGAAAAATCAAATATTGTACCATGGCATAAACACGTTGCAGGGCAAATATCTTTAGAGAACTTCCATTTAAGAGATATATCTTTTATATTTGTATTATTACTATTTTCGATCATCAGACTGGGTCTGGCATTTTTGTCTATGCATTGAAACCTGGGATAGACAGATGTGGATATTTGAAGGTATTATAGATATCATTGCAGGATGGAAGCTACTCCAAGTAAAGCTGCCTTTTGCAATTGACTGATGGCAATTGGCAATGCCAATATTGTTCAAGTGGTGCTTTAGTTGTTTTAGGATTGCATCCAAGGCACTTATTACAATTGGTACTACTCTTGCTTGCCTTTGCCATAGTTGTTCTATTTCTATTTGTAGATCTTGGTATTTTGTTATCTCCTCCGGTTCTTTCTCTTTTCTTCTGCTGTCTCCAGACACTGCCATGTCACTATCCAGACTTTTTTGTGTTTCTTATTGACAATTGTTAAGTCCAGGATGTTGTGTGGCAGGTGCCTATCTGTCTGAATTCTAAAGTCCCAGAGCAATTTAATTTCTTCATTTTCTATCACTTTCTCTATTTTATGGTCCTACCAGTACTTACTTGCAGGATTTCTTGCAGATCTTCCAATATACCATTGTTGCTACTTTGTCATACTGCTGCTTGTAGTCAGTCTGTGTGATCTTGAAGCAGCTTACCAGGTGGCCCACTGTTTCTTCAGCTTCTTTGCATAAGTGGTACTTACTGTCTGTTGCTATCTTCTCAATTCTGGCTTTGTATGCATTTGTCCTTAAGGCTTGGTCTTGTGTAGTCAGAATTAGACCCACAGTCTTTTTATTCAACTTTCCTGCTGTTAGTCATTGCTAGGTCTTGTTATTATCTGCTTTCCCTGCTATTTTTTTAAATATACTGGCCATGGAGTGTTTTCTCTTCCCATGCTTCCATTCTGCTCTTCATTTGGTCTTTCTTGTAGGCCAATTTGGCCTCTCCAGTAGTTAGTAAGTCTTCCAGATATACTAACTTCAGTGCATCTTCATCATTGTCCTTCAGCTATTCTTCCAAAGCCACTTTTTCTTTAGATTCTGTATTGCTATATTCCATTCCACCTATTTCTATTTGCCTTGGTAGGTATAGCCTTAATTTCACTGATTATTATTAGACACTTTTATTCATTAAGCATAAAACTCAGTCAACTGAACATTTAAAAATGTATCACAAATACCATTGATTGGCTCTGATGGTTGATACGGGTTGTTGCCAGCATCTTAGGTATCAACTAAGTATCTTCTTAAAATGTATGTTTTATTTATTTATTATTTTATTTGGTTTGTCAATTGCTTACAAGATAATAGATATAAATAAAAACATAGTTATGAATACATGGATACATATAAGAAAAATAAAATAAACAATAGGACAGGGATGGTAGGCATGTTGGTGCGCTTATGCACGCCCCCTACAGACCTCTTAGGAAAGGGGTGACGTCAATAGTATGAAGTCTAAGGTTAAAGTTTTTGGGGTTTGGGGAAGAAACCACAGAGTCAGATAGAGTATTCCAGACAATGACCACTCTGTTGCTGAAGTCATATTTCCTGCAATCAAGTTTAGTGTGGTTAAGCTTGAGTTTGTATCTATTGTGTGCTCTTGTATTGTTATCGCTGAAGCTGAAGTATTCATTGACAGGTAGGACATTGCAATATAATTTTATGTACTATACTTAGATCGGACCGAAGGTGGTGTAGTTCTAGATTTTCTAGGTCTAGAATTTCAAGTCTGATGGCATAAGGTATTCTGAAATGAGTAGAGGAATGGAAAACTCTTCTTGTGAAATATTTCTGAACTTTCTCAACTGTGTTAATATCAGATAATATGGGCTCCAGACTGATGAGCTGTATTGGTCTAGCAAATGTTTTGTATGTGGGCTCTAGCACTTGGATAATTAGAGATGAGTATTTCAAGGTCCTTGACAGAGTTTGGATCATCGACAAGGTCTTAACTATTCAGCCAGTATTTTATTTTCTGATATATATTTTTTGCCAATATGTAAGACAGAGCATTTATTTGTTGAAATTTGAAGTTGCCATTTGTTTGACTATTCTGATACATAGTCGAGGTCTTTTTGAAGGGTAGCAGTATTGTCTGTGGTGTTGAATAACTTTACATCATCAGCGAAGAGAACGCAGTTGCTCTTAATATGATCACAGAGGATTATTATTATTATTATTATTATTATTATTATTATTATTATTATGCCATGCTTTTATTTTTTGAGGGTGTTTTTGGCTTAACAAAAGCCAGTTTTTAATCAAACCAAAATCAAGTAAGTGCTACCATTCTGAAATGAGAGATTCACTTTTTGAAATTATATACTGTATAATAGTCTTACACTCTCTCTCTCTCTGAATTCAAAGAATTTGATTGAAAAGCACATTCCATTCTTTCTCTTTTTTTGTTTGAATTACTGATACAACAAAGCAAAAGTAGTTTCTTTCTTCTCCTGAAACTTTGCAAGCACAATATAAGATTTGTAATTGCTCCGCCTACCTATGAATAGTTTCCTTTTCTTCTTTCTTTTCAAGAAATATTATTAGAGATTATAATTACAATAGTAAAAACAATACAACTAAGAGAATGACAGAAAATAGAAAGAGTAAAAAGATGCAAAGGGAAAAAATAGAAAAGATATAAGAATAAAAAGAAAAAGAAAAGAAATAAGCATATAGTACAGAAAAAGAATGCACAAATGGGAATGGAATTGTCCTAGACTCTTGAATGGAATGGGACAACTCACCAGAGCCAACTTGTTTTGGCCAACTTGCTATGGGGCAACTCACTGTGGGAAAATTCAACAATTCTATCTAATTATTTAAAATAAGGGAAAATTTATTTTTATTTCATTTTGTCCCTCCTTTTCAATTCTTTCTCTAATGATTGTATCCCATCATTTCGTCAATATTAGCATAACTCTTGTCCTATGGCAAGTTGTCCTATGGTGAGTTTTCCCATGGTGAGCTGGCCATGGTAAGTTGTCCCATGGTGAGATGGCTGTGGTGTGTTGGCAACTGCATATTGGTGGTGAACTACTTAATTGGAAAATCTGATTTATGACACACCCAGGGAGGAGGGAGGAAACAGGGTCACAGGTGACTATAAATTACATATGCTAGGGTTGGCTTCATACAGGTTAATGTCAGACATGTTGCTCCTAATAAATCTTTTGGTTTCTTTTGAACCTTGGCTTGAGGCTCATGATTAAATTAGGTCAATTGTCAGAATCCCGACAACAAGGACGAGGGTGAAAATGACCCAACTGTGGTAAGTTGGCCAGGAGTATAAACAATTTAATAACTTTTCAGCACCTCTTAAATTACCTTTAAAAACAGCAGATAACTGTTTACTATTAGAATGTCCATCAAATGAGTTGCCTTGTGACAAGATGGGTAGTAAAAGAATTTAATAATAAATAAATAAGAAAGAAGATTAATTGGGTTAAGTATGTCCTTTACTTTGACATGTATTGTACCATTATGGAGACTGCTTAAGTTGCTATGACAGAAGACCAGCTCTTAGAAAGTCCCTGAAAGATAGTGGATTTAACTGAGATCAATAATTTCAATGTTGTTTAGAAGCAACATTGTACCTCAGTTCATGTGCTTTTCAAGTGTTTTCTAAAGATATAGGTATAGATATAGGCAGTGGTGGGATTCAACAGTTTTTACTACAGTTCTGTGGGCGTGGCTTGGTGGGTGTGGCTTGGTGGGTGTGGCTTGGTGCGCGTGGCAGGGGAAGGATACTGTAAAATCTCTAGTCAGAGGTGGTATTTGCAACTTCTTCTAACTACTCAAAATTTCTGCTACCGGTTCTCCAGAACTGGTCAGAACCTGCTAATACCACTTATGGATATAGGGCTTCCTGCTTGAGCAGAGGTTTGGACTAGAAGACCTCAAAGTCTCTTCCAACTCTTCTAGCTTGTGCGTCTGTTAAGATACAAATAGTTAATAGTAAATGTGGATAGTTTGAATTAGAGGTAATGTTTTATTTATCTATATTTCGTGTTTCTAAACCACTCAACCTTTTCTTATTCGATTCCCCAGAAGGAAGGGAATTGCCCCTGCAGACAACAAGCTTGATTAAAATAAATTCTTTCGAACTTGAAAAGGCTCCTATTTGGAATATTCTCTGCAGGAATCAGCTCCTATATTCAGGACCAGCTTCTGTATTACAGCTGGAGTGGTGTATATGTAGAACGTGAAAAACACAGGAAAAGTTTTTGTTTTTAAGTCAAGAAAATGGCAAACAATACAAAAATGCAGAAGAAAAGTCATGTTGCTTTTCAGAGATGAGTAACCCCAATCTGCACATTCTGCTGCTTTGAGCATAACTTCATGCTTGTTCATGTATTTTAAAAATAGAAGGTGTCTTCAGATTTACCAGAATTATGGTTGCCATGACATTTTCTTAAGCAGTAGCATAGTAAAGTGAATATTTGTTCTCAGGGGTTATAGCCTGGAGCATATCCTTGTCCCCAAATTCCCCAAAAATTCATTTGGACAAACTGAGATGAACTGCTATAGCCACAGTTTTTTGACAATAGATGTCCCATTCCTAATGTTATTAACTCAGATGCTGTTTTATTGTACTGTTTTAACTGTAAAGTCACACAAAGCATGAAAACAAATATTTTGTATACATTTTGGGATTTTTATAAGAGTATAATTGCTTTGAGAATTGCATTTTTAATTACTGTGAGAGATATCACAACTCTATATTATCTTGGGCATAACTCCAAGGATATCCAGTGAGAGATGTAAAGCATATATTTCTACGGTTGAAAATAGTCCATTTTAAAAGGCAATGGTATCAAGTGTGCTCTTCCAACAAGAATGAAACTACCAAAATTCAAGAGAAATCCTATTCTAAATAAGACTACCAAGACTAAGGTGTCTTTTTTTTTACACAGATGGTGATCTAAAAGTTAATGATTATCTGTTTCTCACAATTAATAGAATATAAAAATGATATTCTGCATAGGTATCTCAGCAAGGATAGAAAAATGCAAAGTATGACCCAAGGTTGACCATATCATGAATAAAATGCTTGTTTAATTACTGAATTACTATATAAAAATATAAAATCATATATGATTCAATGTGTCATGCATCAACTAAAAAAGAGATACACACCACTATTTGATTGCTTTCCATCAATCTTTTAGTACAACCACCAGCATTACTCCAGTCACCAATACAGACCACTCACTGGTTCCTGAGAGCAGAAATGGATGATTTACTCCACCCCATTGCAAATATACCCTGCAGATGTTTCTTTCCAGATTTGATTCAAAATTGCCGTTTTCTGAACTAAGCTGTCTTACGCTCTTCAGAAAAGATGGTCTTCAGTGCTTTGTTCTGTTCTCATGGCAATTCAAATCTGATTGGCAATGGTATCAAGCATTCCCCTCCCTTCCAGTGGCTGGTCTGGGCAACTATACATCTTGAGCTGCTGGCTTACCATGTTTTCTATTGATTAGTTCACGCACAGAAAGAGAGACATAGAGAGAGAGAGACAGACAGACAGACAGTCAGACAGAGAGACAGACACAGAGAGACAGTCAGAGAGACAAAGAGACAGAGACAGACAGAAACAGAGAGAGAAACATACAAAGATAGAGAGAGAGACAGACAGACAGACAGACACAGAGACAGAGAGCGAGAGAGACAGAAACAGACACACACAAAGAGAAAGACAGGGTGACAGAGAAAGAGACAGAGAGAGATATACAGAGAAAGAAAGAGACAGAGAGAAACAGAGAGAGACAGAAACAAACATACAGAGAAATGGGGGAGGGAGAAAGATTATGCTTGATACAATTGTCTGTTAAATTCATGAACTATTTTCAGTCCTAGAGATACACCATTTATATCTCTCACTGGACACCCATAGAGTTTTGCCCAAGTTGAGTGAAGAAGGGTTCCTTTGTTTCCCCATTCACTGCCAACAGTATAGCAAAGCTTCTCTTCCCTAAAACAGAAACAAAAATTTTAAATTGTAAATTAAAAATATCGCTATTTTGTGTGGTTCAGCTTCATGGAAATGGTTTCCATGGACCTACTGAGGAAAGAAGAAACAAAAATGAACAACTTGTTCCTATTCCTGCTTATTGTAGCATCATAGTCTTGATTACATGATAAAGGAAAGAAGAAGAAAATAGAAAGGGCTCATGGTATTGCAAAGACTTGACCCAGATGATTATAGACAGCCGCAAAGAGAAAAAGAAAGCCCTATGTACTCCTTCTAGTGGTTGTCCAGATATTTGCAATCCAGTGTGATATCCCTATCACATATATGAGTAGGGGTACCCCCCTCCCCGGATCCTGGTTGTAACCCAGATCTGGCAGTCATATAAACCATTTCCTGATATGAATACCCACTACCAATCTCTATGATACGCATTTTAAATGCGTGACAAATTGCTATAGAGGTGAAACCCAATCAGCCAACCATAGACAACACTATTTCCTTGCTTCCCTTTTATCTCCTCTTCTCCATTATCTGCTGTTCCTATTTATTTCTGGAATATTTCATTTTGCCCCAGCATTTCCTACAAATGCTAAATCAGAGCAGGCTTCTGTTGAGCCTTAGGCAACCATTTTCAGGTAATTGGTCCACTCTTTCAGACTCCACAGAGGTCCAGTAATCCCTGGCTATTTTGAAAATGCCCCTGGCCAGCTCAGCTTAGCTCAGAGAAGCCTCATCTGAGCATGCTTAAAATAGTGTAAATTACTGTAATCAAAACCATATCATGTTTTAGGATGCAGAATATCAGCATGATGTGATAACTATGCAGCAGATAATGGAGAAGCTCTTAAAAATCTTATCATAAAATTATTTTTAATGATTTTTTTAAATACAACCTGAGTGTGAAAAAGCTATGTTTAATTGCTGAAAAAATGTGCTATCTTGCTGATCAATGTATGTCTGACTCTCTGTCTGCCTATAGAAAATTGAAGATCCTGTCAGCTTTGAGAAACTGTTTCCAGCAAGCATACAAATGTAAGACTTGAATCATTTGATGAATGTGAATCAACGGCATCACTCTTGCCAATATAATCACAGTTGTTGTTGTCCATCTGCAGTGATGGCTCTTTGAATCACATTGTCGGGTACACAATTCTGATGAGAAAGGATTAATGTAAGCAGAACTATGGGAGCTTCAATACTTAACAAACTTCACCAATGGTTCACAATCTATTAAATGAGTCTCCGGTCCTTTTGATTCCATTAATGAATCAATTGGTGGCCAACATGGATGTATTGCTAGTCTGATATGGAGCAACCATCAGCTGAAGGAAAACCCCCAGTATGGAGAGTTAAAAGATATTCCAACTTAGAATCTATTTGAGGAAGGAAATGTACAAGGCCGAACCCTTAGATCTATATCTGCCTTTTCCAAGGGAATGCAGGCAATCTGGTGAGGTCCTTGTAAACTAGTGATCAACAATAAAGAAATAAAGAAAAAAAAGACAAGGAATAATGGATGGAAACTGAACAAGGAGAGAATTAATTTGGAAATATGGAGAAACTTTCTAACAATGAGAACAATCAATCAATGGAACACCTTGCCCTTGGAAGTTGTGGGAGCGCCATCACTTGAGATTTTCAAGAAGAGATTGGACTGCCATTTGTCAGAAATGGTGTAGAGTCTCCTGCTTGGGTGGGGGGGTTGGACTAGATGACCTACAAGGTCCCTTCCAACTCTGATTATCTGTTATCTGTTAAATCTATCTGACCCATTCTCAGAGTTGTTATGGTTACTTGTGCCTGACACATATTGATAATACAAGTAGTTCTCAACTTACAATCACAAAAGTGACCAGAACTTTAAACATTGAGTGAAGCAGTCATTAAGCAAAATGCCCACGTCTTTACTTAATCCAACAATCACAATTCTGAAACTCCCAAATGTAATCCTGCGTTATTAATCAGACATAGAGAAAGATGCCTGCTAGGAAAAAATCACAGTTGCCTGTGAACTGGTTGCCATCATGATTGTGTGATTATGTGTGTGTGTGTGTGTGTGATATTTTGTGACATCAGAAGTTTTTTATAGGCAGAAATCACCTTTCCAAAGCTGCTGTAACTTCAAATGTCATTAAGCAAGGATTACATGGAGGGCCTTCCTTCTGATTTCATCTCCTGGAACTTATACAAAATTCCTAAGTTTCTGAAGACAGCTTGTTGCATTTCAAAAACAGGAATACAGATGGAGAGAGACATGGAGAAGGTAGAGTTTAGACTATGAAGAACTATACTTAAGTCTTGCTTAATATTACTTCTTCTCCTAGCAGGATTAGCCCTCCTAACAGGATTAGTAATATTTATGGATGCTTAGAAAAGAACTATATTGAAAAAAAATATCCTCAGTTTACTCTCAGTGGAACATGATCAGGCAACAGCTCTTATAAAACAATACATAATAGACATTGAGTATCAGTTCAGCTTGACAGGTCATTCATCTTTCTATTAACTAAAGTAACAAATATAGGCTAAATATAGTTTTATATATTGTCATGCTCTTCCCTCATCTTTGCCGGATGAAAAATATTGGGATTTTATAAACTATTTTACACTCATGTAGTAATAGACAAAGTAAAAAGTATGGATCACATTCTTCTTTATTGTACATACTATAGAGATAATCAAAGCTTTCTCATTTATTCATTACTTGGAAGATACCAGACAACACAAAATCATTTATACAGCCATTTATTAATAATTAATCTTGTTAGTTATAATGTAGCCAACTGTAGCATCTTATGCATCACGAATTGATAGATAGTAGGAGTTAATTAGGCCAAAAACTTTCTACACTTGCATTTTGAACTTAGTACTTAATTGTCTTATAAATATTTTAAAATAAAAAATAATGACAGAATCATAGGGTTGGAAGGGTTCTTGGAAATGTTTGAGTCCAATCAGAATCATCAGAATCATCAGATCATTCAACATTTCCTTGAAAACCTCCATGGATGGATTACCCATAACTCCAAAATTTTCCACTGCTTAATAGCTCTCCCACTTTCTCAATTCCTTCATAATTTGAATAGGATCTCTCTCTAGAAAGTTTCTACCCATTGGTTCTTGTCCTTACCCTTGGGCACTAAGGAAATCCATATCCTCTTCCTTGTTACTATTATTTTACCTTGACTAGACTATCTTAATTTAAAGATAAGTCCAGATTATTTTAAGTTACTTGTGACAAGTTCAGTAAATTTTACATTGATTAGTGGAATATATATATTGTGCGAGCAAAGCCGAAAGCACCAGCCTGAAGATGGCAAGTGGGATCTTGTCAAAACGTTGCCCAGATAATCTCAATCTTACACAGGAAAAGACCCGAACACACCAAGACCTGCATACCTGTACCCATGAAAATCTAAGAAAAAAAACACACACACACACACACACATATATAGTCTTTATATTTTTGGATTTTTGTGTTATGCTGTAATATACTGTACAAATATAATAATGTATTGTTTTACCATTATATACTTCATTTATGGATTGATTTACAATTATTTTATGGCAAATATATTTAAGGCTATTCACTTTTAATACTTTCAGTTAACACTGCATTAATTTTGTATTGTCTACCTGATTGAGCAGTGGTGATCCAGTGGTTAGAATGCAGTACTGCAGGCTATTTCTGCTGAATGCCAGCTGCCTGCAGTTTGGCAGTTCGAGTCTCACCAGCTCAAGGTTGACTCAGCCTTGCATGCTTTTGAGGTGGGTAAAATAAGGATATAGACTGTTGGTAATATAAACCACTTAGAGAGGGCAGTAAAGTGGTATATAAGTCTAAATGCTATTGCTATTTTATTTTAAGCAGGTCAAAACTGAAATAAATGAACCGAATTGAACTGAATAAAAGGATCAACATTTATTTTATTTATTAAATTTATTTTATTTATTTATTAAATTTCTATACCACCCCCTCTCCCAAAAAAAGGGACTCGGGATGGTGTACAGCCAACTAAAACAGAAACAGTATATACAATTAAAAACAAATTAAAACAATTAAATTAGAGGCCGGTAAAGGCCGGTAAAAGGTAAATGAACTAAAACATAATTTTACAAATTGTCAGTCATCACTACAAAGTTGTAAGCTATGTATTATCATCCTCAGCTTGTAGAATGGGAGTGGAATTTAACAGAAACAAGTTTCACCATTTTTGTACATGTCTGCACAGGTAAGATCTCAACATGTAACTTCTCTCTTATAACCTAACCTGATACATATTATGCTTTTTCAGTTATCCATTTCTTATCTAAATGTATTTCAAGCTGAAGCTTGAGAGTTGCTTTATAGAATTAATAGATCCTTCCTGCAACTATCATCATCATCATCAATCATCACTTTCCAAAGGTTCTACAGAAGATGCAGACCTTGGTGGGTTTTCAGAACACCAACAAGGTTGGTGTTGATCAGGTAGATTCCAAAGGAGAAGGGTAGCTTCAGAAAAGCCACACTCTCGGTTTCTTGGTGTTGGCAGTCCTGCAAGCAGGAGACTCAATTTGATATAGATCCAGTGGTGGGATTCCAAATTGCACACTACCGGTTTTGTGGGCTTCACACACATGCACCGGACTCAAAGATCACCCTTGTGCAGCATTCAAAGATTGCCTGAGCTATTTTTTAGCTCAGCTGAGGTGCGGCAATCCCCTCTGCTGTGCCAATCAATGGAATAAAGGACATGCGTGCCTAACTCGGGCCTGCGCAATACTCAAAGATCAGCCAGGTATAGCAATCTGCTCTGCCACACAAAGCAGCTGAGCTAAAAATCAATGGAATAAAGGACGGGAAAGAGCAGGGACAGGTGGGCGGGACCAGCCAGAGCTGGTATTTGTCAGTTCTCCTAATTGGCCAAAATTTCCACTACCAGTACACCAGAACCAGTCCAAATCGGCTGAATACTACCTCTGTACAACTTTTTCTTTCTTCCTTCTAGAATAAAGTCAGCTAAAATGGGAAAAAATAAAGGATTTTTGTGAGAGCAAATTGTATATGCACATAGTTGAAACTAGCTTCTTGTGTTTATAAAAGTGCACTTTGTAAAATAACATCTTAGGAGTCATAAAAGCTCACATTCATAACAGAAAAACTGCTTTTTAAGAGAAGAATTAAAAAAAAATCATATAGGATATATCAAAAAAATATTGGCATAAAATAAGTCTCTTTTCTACTAATTAACACCTTTAGATCTGCAGATGAAGATGTTCTAAATTATTACAAGTGGAGAGAAAATGCCTGTATACAAAATATAATTTTATTACACATATTAATAAACCAATATTTTAAATTGTTCCTTCACTTGTCTGTGGAAGCATAGAGACCAGCAACACAATGGGCCTTGTTAGTGGCAATCAACCTTCCTGATGATGTTGCATATATTATTCTCCCTAGGATAAGCAGATTTGATCATGGCAACCAATGAGAAATGGCAGATACAATTTATTTCATTTAAATCATATTTTCTACTTTTAGGACAACAAAGACCATTTGAACCACAAAAAGAATGTGTCGTTCCAAAAGATCTTGTCACTGATTTGTTATTACTTGAAAAAATGTAGTAAGCAGTTCATCCACCCCAAACTGTATTTTCAAAATGCTTAGGAAATCCATCAAAAGTTATAGTGGTCATTCTGAAATAGATGAAATCTGTATTTTTTTTTTTAAATCTATACTATAATTCCAGCTATTTAAATTCTTGAAAAAAAACCTCTTTATTTTTCCAACTCTGATACTTCCTCATCAGTAGTTATATTATGCTATAACACCTTTCATGACTTAAATATGACAATTATATATGACAATTATTATATATGACAAAATAACCAATATTTCCATTCCCCACTATTCTGTCCGAGCTGAAGAAGCTTCTTGGATGAGAAGTGAAATGTCTTCAAAAGAAAAAAACAAGAAAGTCTATTTGCCTCCTGAAAAAGCACCTTTGGGATAGTCAACATTTATTTTTAAAAAATTTGAATCCCTGGAGTATGTCCACTGCTGCACTAAAGCTTTAAAATGTGCAGTACTAAGAACAAACTATTAACCTTATGGAACCAGGAGTAACAGCATGAACAGCAATCAGCAGCATATGATGTGTTCTAAGCTCTGTGAGTCAATGGTTTAATTAAACAAGATTTGCATGTGGTATGTAGATCGCATGCTGTGAAAGAACTTGAGGCCAAGGCTGGCGGCACAACATTTTAAGGGACTTTGGTTAACCTTCTATCTGCCAACAATGGCCAAGGGAAAACAAACGGTGTTGCTGCAAGGGATAGCAGCATTGCTGGATTGCATAGCAATATGCAGTGCCCAAGTGATGCCTTCAGGGTTGGCTGATGCATTTGGGAGGACCTTGAAAAGATTGGAGCGCTCAGGAAAGCAGCTTAGTATCTTGTTGTACAAGGATCTTGAAGCTTTACTCGGAAGACTACCAATTCTGCCTTAGAGTAGTCATACTCCCACTGTATTCCGTCTAGACAATTCTGCTGTTTTCAGTTGGACAGAAATGGCTCTCCATAAGGTGAAATTATAATGCACCTGTCTGGGTTGTAATACAATCATAATAATTCATATTGTTTTAAAGGTAATGGAAATCAAGGAAAAGATAATGGATAAAGAAGACTATGTGGGATGTAGCTATTTTGACCAGCAGTTTTCTGGAGGTATTGAGTTACTACAATTCATCCCTAGGTGATATCAAAGACTTTACTGCTGGTGGAAAGTTCTTACCAAATGATTTTCCCCGCCCCCCCCCCCCCCCCCGCCTCCCCCCCTCTGACTTGATATCAGCTCTTCTGTACCTATTGCTGCCACCTTCAAGCAGCAAATGTACTGTTTCATATTAGGTCTGCAAAGAAAACTTGCATCCACTAAGAGCTTTAATTTTTCAGTCTTTTTTTATTTCTGTCCCTATTCACAAGCACTTTCTCCTCTTCTAAAATGGTTCTGTTCTGTCCCATTCAGATTCATGACTTGAGGGAGAGAGGGAGAAATGAATCATATTCTTCAGCTTCAGTGAATTTTTCCATTCCAAATTTTCCAAAGAATTTTTTAGTTCTCTTAAGGAAACCAGTAACCAGATCACATTTATTATAGCACGCTTTTAGGCTTCTAAGCCCTGTCAACAGCTTTGGCTAACACTGTTCACTGACTCTTAGGTTTTGTTTACTGTGTATTAAAACATATTCCTGAAATCTGTCAGCTCTCATGACTTGTTGACCTCTGTTTCCTGAACACAAAACAAATGTCAGATCATATTAAAAAGCTGTAAGGTTGAAATGGCATGTCATGTAAGGAAATATTTCCACAAATAACATTCACTTAAAATCATCACCATAAATGATCTTGGATTCTAATTCAGTGACAAAAGCCGCATTTTTGCTGCTTTTATCATTTTTAAAATAATAGCTACCTTCCATCCAGATAAAGATCACTTTACACAGGGTGGGGACATTTTTACCAGTTCTTTTGTTAGATAGAAAAAAAGAAACTTCATCTTCCTTGCCAAGATTGGAAGAGATGAAGAAGAATGACCAGCTTCTTTGATTATTTTATTTAACAAGCAGGGGGAGATTTTGGAGTAAAGGGATAGGTGATTTCAAAGGATTTGTGATCTCCCATCCCACAGGAGGTATTCATGTCATAGATAAAGTAAGCTACATTTTTACACTTAAAATACACAGGGGGGAGAGATGGGGGGAAGGAGAAAAGGACAGGGAGGGGGAGGGAGATAGGGAGGGGGAGAGAGAGGGAGAGAGACAGACAGACACAGAGAGAGAATGATATTTGTTTTCCTGCCATCTAGCCATGAGGTCCCTAGGCTGACAGGAAATCTCAAACAACTTATTGATTACATAGTTAGCAAATTTGCACGTGACACAGAGCTGGAACTGTAACTAATACTTTAAAGGAGACAGTAAAGTTGTTTTTTTTTTAAATCTAAATAGCCTTGAGCAGGCATTGAAAAGAGAAAGATGGAAATAACAAGGTGAAATAAAATGTTCTGCATCTTAATATGTAAAATGAAAGGCACAACTATATAATTAGAGAATTATGGCTTGACAATAGTACATGTGAAGAAGATCTGGGTGTCATTGTTGACCACATGGTAAATATAAGCTAACATGGAGCTGCTAAAAAAAAAGAAATAACATCTTAACTATGTTAATAGGAGCATAGTGTCTAGAGCACAGAACACCTTGCTCTGGTCACATCCCATTTGAAACACTGTATCTACCACTTTGAAGAAGATAAAAATGGAACAAGTTCAGAAGGCTAATAAAACGGTGAATGATCTGGAAATCAAGCCATATGTACTGTATGACAAACAATGAAAGGATCTGGGTATGTTAAGTCAACAGAAGAGATAATGGAGATACAATAGTCTTCAAATATCTAAGAGATAGTCACATAGAAGAGGAATGAAATTATTATCCCAGAAGGCAGTATCAGAATCTATGTATTAAAAATGCAAGGAAGTAGTTCGAGGCTAGAAACTTATGACTCTATGCTTACTGATTATGAGCTATCAGACAGTGGATCAGGTGAAGCCAATGAAGTTCTTCTTCACAATAGATATCCAAACAGATATTAGATGGTGTGAGAATCCAAAGTCTCAGCTAAAGCAATGGATAGGAGACACTGTGAACAAGTCCAGGATTTATTGACTTTTGCGCAAAAAATTGCACGTAGTCCTTCTGGGAAGAGGCACCAAGGGCAATTAAAGAGACAATTTTATATATTTTTATACACATCAAGATTCACCATAGCCCACCTTCTCTGCTGCCCCATTAGCTAACATTGTTGAAATTAATGTTGGATGATTCAAGGATGATTTTTAAAATTATGCTGGGTTCACAGTGTAACTATAGTGACATGCTTAACAATTAATCATTTACTTATTTGTTCAACAGTTGCTACATCCTGCTCTGTTTACACTAACTGGCTTCTCTTCTGGGTCATCATGACAACTATCTTCAAATAGACTTTTGCTTAAACTTATGCTAAATAGATTTCATCTCATCAGCACTTCTGTCTGTGTTAATATTTTACCGGGGTTTTTAAGGTTGTATAGAAGAGAAACATATAGAAGAGAAATATGTTGATCATTTTATGTTTTTCTTTTACAGGAATAATTATTTCTTCTTTTTTACTTGTCACAGGTGGTTTTCTGTCAGGGTTACAATACTGGAAAATGCACCGAGTAGGTGCTGGATTAAATGATCACTCTTCCAATGTTATGATTTTATGAAAGAGTCACCACTTAGTCAGTTATAAATATTTTGCTTCATTGTAGAAAAATGATTGCCTATCAGGACTGACCTTTGATCAAACTGAACTTGTCATGGTCTCCACACTTCTTTAGAAACATTATATTGGTATCCCTAGGTGATTGGAATGGTGATGTTAGATCTGTTGGCAATGTTGCATACCTAGAATTTATTTTAATTGGGTTTATTTTGCTATCTTGGCAGTATGTTCATTCATGGCTTATCTGACTCTCAAATTCATCCATGTTTAAAGCCATGCTACCCTAATGATAAGACAAATAAATAAATAAATCCAAGACAGATTGAGGAACATGCTTTGTAAAATCTCTGCCACAAAGGAAAGTCTTGCTGATGATGAAACATATCTTGTATATCAATCTTAGAAAAATGTCTTCCTGAAAATTCTTCCAAGCAGACTTTATTACAATGGAGATAATGCACAGAAGCAGCAAAGGAAAGCTGCTAAATGACAGGTAATAGTAATAAACCTGTCTCATTACTGGCTGCTGATTATCTAAGGGAGCACTCTAGTGTAAGAATCCCCAAGCATTATAGAAATTAGAGGGAGTATGCATAACAGCTTAATTTGAATAGAAGTGGCTATGGCTTGGCTGGTTGTGGCATTTGGAATACTTTAGCTAACAATGCTCATAATAGGCTGCTAATAAGAATGATGCCACTGTTCAAAATACTTGGTTTGATTATAAGCCAGGGCTCCTTAGTTTAAACTACTTTCTCTGTTCATAATTAAGAATGAAACAAGGTTTTGCTCCAATGATCATCTCTCTGTCTTCATGCACAACATTATCAGAACAAGCCAGGGATTCTGGCAGCCACTCCTGAATTGTGCCCAGAACTTTCTCAATATTATTCCTCACATTTCTCAGCTAGAAAGGCTCCATCTTTCTTCCTGGCTTCAGATCAGTCCAGGCTTTGCATCTCTGGCTTGTAGCATAATTGATTGATTATAGATCATCAAGTCATCTTGGACTCCTAGCAACCACATAGATGGATTTTCTCCATGAACGTAGTAGCATAATGGAAAGTCTGTGTTTTTCACTTTCTGTTAAGAACCTGTATCATCAATGGAATTGGGTACTATCCCTCAGGGACTGGGGAGTGGATTGGGGAGAGAAGGAAAGAAAGAATGGAAATTGAAGATTTAACTTTGTTGTGTCATCACTTAATCTAGATACATAAGTACCTAGATTAAGGTAATTATGTTCAGGTATGGGGAATTGATAGCACTGCTGCTAATGTTTAATGCTAGTGTTACTACCTGTTTTAAGATCCTCCAGCCAATCCAGAGATCACATTGTTATTGAACTTTTGAGATTTATGATGACAAAAAGCAATGATAGCTATGATGTCATAGTGGCTATATGTTACATAATTCCAGTTGTGAAAGAATTGACAATTACTGAAACTACTACTACTACTACATATACTATCCTGAGAAAGTACAAGTAAATGATGAAGATGGCAATCATTTTAAAAGGCAGGAGTTTTGCACAGATGTTTAGGTATAAGAATTCTCATGTTGTATTATAAGAAGTAGAATTAAGTTACTTATGAAATGGACTGATGATATGATCCTGGATCAAGCATTCTGTCTCAGCCTAGCACATCTCACAGATTCCTTATCATAAATACTACTAAATAGTACTATAAATGCTACTTCAAACAACTTAGAAGATAGGACAAAAGAAAAATTAAATTACTATATACTGTAGACACCATATTTTACTATTAATATGCCAGAATTTCCAAAATCCGAATGTTATTGTAATTGTACAGTATAGTCTCCATCAAAACAATGTATAATAATTTTATTTCCAATAAAATTGGAAAACCAGAGACTGTTGTTGGTTTCATGTAAGAGAAGGATTTTAATTTCTGAACTTTCATTCTGGAGCTACTTTCATTGTTAAATGCCAGCCAGAAATCTGCAGTGCTTTTTCAATATTCTCACAGTGCAATCTGTGCATTGCTTCAGGATGCTAGATGGCCATATATTGTGCTTTTGCTGCCAGCAGCCAAATCACAAGAAAGGCAATAATATAAAAATTGCTATTTACACTGAAACAAGTGGCACACTACATTATCGCTCAACACTGAAGTTGTTAGGAGGATGGTAAATCAATAATCTGTTCTCATTCGGTAACTTCATGCACCATTAGCTTCCATCATTTTAATGCTTGTTTCCCTTTCTGCTCAACCTTTGCTGCCAGGCCAACCCGCTCAAGTAAGCCAAAAGATGTTCTGCTGGATACTTTTGGCAAGGGAACAGAATTTGGCTTGGGGTCTTTAGCAGTAATAAAGAGTGAAAAGAGAGAATAGAGGTTTTGAATAACTAGATTTCTTACTGTGCACATCTGTGAGCATTTCACATTGAACAAAAAGTTTGTATGGTAATTTTTCAGCTACAGCAATCATGCAGTCTCCTCAGCTCTGTCTTTCTAACGCTTCTTTCCATTAGTAGTTTCTCCCCATTGGTTGCTCTGTCTGTGATCCAACCATTGGTTGCTCAGTCTGTGATGAAAAATAGCCACAAAAGTAGTTCAATTTCCAGTTCACGTTTATGTCTCCTAAAACATATATACCATTAATCAAGATGAATTTTGGACTTCTTGTTTTCAATATCTAAGTTTTCTCTCTTTACTCTGATTTCATCTCTTCCCATTTTGTTTTCTATTTAAAAAGTAGGAGAAACAAATGAGCAAGAGATACTTTGGGATATATGATTTAAAAAACAACAACAGCAACCTCATATGTTTCCATTGCCAATTGTAAAAATAAAGTCCTTTCAGATTCTATACTGTATTTATTCCACCTTGGAATGAAGTTCTGCCTGTAAAATAAGTAGGCCTCCACTAATGATAGAGACAGTTAATTCCACTTGAAGGGGAAAGAGAAGTTACAATCTTGGTGAGATAATTTTAGACTTTCTGGACCTATTGCTTAGTGCTTTCCAACTTTTGGAAGAGATCTCAAAAGATGCAAGGAACTGTATGCAAAAAATGTGTAAAATACTCAACAGGGATAACTGATTAAATAGAATTGATGACATGAAATGGCATGAAAGTGAGCCAGTCTGGTGTTGCAGTTATTCATTACACTAGAAACTGAGATCCCATGAGTTTTACTCTTACCTTATATTCAAAGCCAGCTGGGTAGCTTTGGGTCAGTCACACTCTCTCAGCTTTAGGAATAGGCAAATCACTTCTGAAAACTGCAGGCTTGTCCAGGCAGTCACCAGAAGTCAAGACCGACCAAATATATACACACATACACCACACACATGCACACACATAATGCAAGGAGGAGGAAAAAGAAAACTGTAGCCACTAAATATTACAAGAATCCTCTTCCAGCCCCCACAAGATCTGGGCTTCTGGCTAGATAAATGTTTCTTACTCAACAATTGTGCTTGAGGTAGAGGACCTGAGTTACTTTTCTTTTACACTGGCGCAGTGGTTAGAATGAAATACTGCAGGCTACTTCTGCTGGCTGTCAGCTGCCTGCAATTTGGCAGTTCAAATCCCACCAGGCTCAGGCCTTCCATCCTTCCGAGGTGGGTTAAATGAGGACTCAAATTGTTGGAGGTAATATGCTGGCTCTGTAAAACTACTTAGGGCTGTAAAGCACTGTAAAGCAGTATATCAGTCTAAGTGCTATTGCTATTGCTATTTTTGAAATATCAAAACTAGAGAAGTTGCCACTGACATTTGATCTTTTCAGAAAGTAATTTTCATCTACTTTTATCAAGATTAACAATTTAGAAGCAATTTTTTTTTAGAGAAATCTATGTCATGTGGAAATTCTTGCATCACTTTATTCTAAATGTTGATAAATAAACAACTCTTTGGTAAAAATATTACTTTGTAGGAAATTTCATTCAGCTTTGACCTAAGCCGAAAAGACGTCTAGAGGGCATTTGGAGGGCGAGCCGTTCTGAGTCTGACCGAACACAGGTGAGATCTCATATTAAGACTTACCTTGTGGCGATAGGGGTGGTGAAGTCTTCGTATTTCTCCGCCCTTATTGCGTCAGCAGAAAATCGGCCTGCCGCCCTGTTTAGAGTGACCCGCTCTCTACTTGAACCGAGAGCGCGGGATGACCTTGCAGGGTAGGGCAGAGGAGTTTTCCCGATTTCTGCATGATAAAATCGCTCAGATTCGGGAGGGGCTCGACTCCAATTGGGTGGTCCCGGGGGAGGTGTCCGGGGCAGGTCTTGTGAGTGTTATCTGGGAGGAGTTCGATCCTGTGACCGCCGAGGCTGTGGACAGGCTGCTGGGGGGTCTGAATGCCACCACCTGTTTATTGGACCCGTGCCCTTCCTGGCTGGTTTCGGCCGCCAGGGAGACGACACGAGGCTGGCTCCAGGGGATTGTCAACGCTTCTTTGAGGGAGGGAGTGCTCCCTGCCGCCCTGAAGGCGGCAGTGATGCGCCCCCTCCTCAAGAAGCCTTCCCTGGACCCAGCTATTTTAAACAACTATCGTCCGGTCTCCAACCTTCCCTTCGTGGCGAAGGTTGTTGAGAGTGTGGTGGCGCGTCAGCTTCCCCAGTACCTGGAGGAAGCTACTTACCTCGATCCGTCCCAATCGGGCTTCAGGCCTGGACATAGCACTGAGACGGCATTGGTCGCGTTGGTCGATGATCTCTGGAGGGCTCGTGACAGAGGGTTCTCCTCTGTCCTGGTCCTATTAGACCTCTCGGCGGCTTTCGATACTATCGACCATAGTATCTTGTTGCGACGGTTGGGGATTGGTGGAACCGTCCTTCGATGGTTCTCCTCCTTCCTCTCCGACCGTTCGCAATTTGTGTTGGCGGGGGGGGGAGAGGTCCACCTCTAGGCCCCTGCTTTGTGGGGTGCCCCAGGGGTCGGTCCTCTCTCCCCTCTTGTTCAACATTTATATGAAGCCGCTGGGCGAGATCATCCGTGGTCTTGGAGTGGGGTGTCATCTATATGCGGATGACACCCAGTTGTACATCTCTACTCCAGACCACCCCAACGATGCTGTGGGGGCTATGTCCAAGTGCTTGGAGGCCGTGCGGGATTGGATGGGCGGGAACAGGCTTTGGCTCAACCCGTCCAAGACCGAGTGGCTGTGGTTTCCGGCGCCCCGATATAGCCAGCTGACACCTTCGCTGGCTATCGGGGGGGAAGTTTTGCCCCCCGCAGAGAGGGCTCGCAGTCTGGGTGTCCTCCTGGATGTACGGCTGTCACTTGAACATCACATTGCGGCCGTCTCCAGGGGGGCGTTTCACCAGATCCGTCGGATCTACCGGCTGCGGCCCTTCCTGGATCGGGACGCCTTGCGCACGGTCACTCAGGCCCTTGTCACCTCTCGCCTGGACTATTGTAATGCCCTCTACATGGAGCTCCCCGTGGGGAGCATCCGGAGACTCCAGCTGGTGCAAAATGCAGCCGCGCGGGTGATCATGGGGGCGTCGGGTAGCGCCCATGTGACGCCTCTCCTGCGCGAGCTGCATTGGTTGCCGGTGGCTCTCCGGGTTCGCTTTAAGGTTCTAGTTTTGACCTTTAGGGCGACCCATGGCATGGGACCAGGTTACCTCCAGGACCGCATTCTGCCAGTGATCTCCAACAGGCTGGTGCGTTCCCACAGAGAGGGTCTGCTCCGGGTGCCGTCGGCCGCTATGTGTCGTCTGGCGGCGCCGAGGGGTAGAGCCTTCTCTGTGGGTGCCCCCGCCCTCTGGAATACTCTGCCACCGGAGTTCCGTATCGGCATGGACCTGAGGGCCTTCAGGCGTGCGTTGAAGACCTGGCTCTTTGAGCAGGCCGGCCTGGGCTGAGATAATGGTTTTAATTTGGTCTCCATATTTAATTTTAAATTGGGGTTTTAAGGGGGGGGGTCTTTTTAGTCTTAGTAATCAGCCAATTAATTTAATAGTTTTTTAATTTTTGTATATTTGTGGGTTTTAGATGGGCTGTACACCGCCCTGAGTCCCTTGGGAGAAGGGCGGTATATAAATTTAAATAAATAAATAAATAAATAAATAAGCCATTTGTTGATTTCAAAGGATTATCAGAGATAATTATTATCGAAGCTGGGAGGTTTGCCAGGATCAATCTGTAATAAAATTGATGTCTTATTCATCAACTCTAAATTCAAATCCCATGAAGTAGTTTGTCACTTCCCTAATTTCACACGTGCTCAGATTAACTGTAGCTTTGAAAAGAGGTAAGCACACATTTATATTTCTGTGCAAGCTTGAAGTCTATCAGTAATACAGGCCAGTCTGGATGCTTACACATAGGAAAGTTATCATCATCATCATCATCATCATCATCATCATCATCATTATCATCATCATCATCAATCTTTGTTATATAAAGAGCCTGATGACTGGCAGCTCAATCTTCTTGCAAGTGGGTAAACAAGTGTTCTGTAAGCAAGGTCTTGCATTAGCTTAGTAGTCTAGACAATACTATAATATGTTGTGCTTTCCTACACTTGATTCAACCTTTGCATACATATTCATATGAAGATCTTCATGCGTACCACTTGGCATTTGCATACAGAACTCCAAAAACAGAAGAAGGAGAAGAGAAGGATCTGTCACTTTTCCCACCTCAATACACATTGCAAGCACATTACATGAGATTGTGAAGGATGAGTGACTCCCAAAGCCAGCCTTTTTCCAAAAGAATTGCAAATAAACATATCTATAAGAAAAATAGGTGTGTATGTGTGTGTGAGAGAGATTCTTGATCATCACACCATTTCCCAGAGAAATGAGGCCAAGGAATCTTCCATAGTCCTACAGCTTGCAGAGTTTATGTTTTGTAGTAATGTACAAATAATTAAGAAACAATAACCTTAAATATCTGAGTGCTTTTTAAGTGGCTTCTGTGTAATTTTGCTGACTGTCATAGCATAAATTCTTCCTAGATGGATAGTCTCAAACGAATAGGACCAGTATTGCGTACGTTATAGTTATGTCTGTAAAGAGTTGGGAAAATAGTTGGTCCCTCCTAGATAGCCTGTAAAAACCCTTCTTTTTTGCTGTTATACTCTATTAATACATTGCAAACTCTATTAATACATTGCAAACTGGAACAAATCTGTGAATTATAGAAGCTCAAACATTTGTGGATCGGTCTACAGTTATACTGTTAATGAAGGAAAGTACTGCCTTCCAAGATTTTATCACACTCATTTGGATTTCTTTGAATGGTGGTCTGATTGGTAAGGAACACCATTTAAATTTACGTATAGCCAAATCAAGGAAAATGAAGAAACGAAGCTACAAGTCAGAATCCTGCACATTGAATCAAAACATTCCCCTTATAATGCACTAACATAATCAGTGGTTTAAAATGCTTTCCCTTAAATCAATCAAGGAATGAAGATAACCTAATAGGCAGCATAAGTCAGTTGCAGCTCTTTAGATCCCAAAGAAGTGAAATTATACCAAGTTATCACTGATTGTCACCTGCTATTGCTTAGGAGGGCCATCTATGCAGAAGCTTGTTTGCACAAACATATGCCACCTGGATGAAAGGGATGTTGTAGGCATAACCCAAGAACACCCACTGAGGTCTCATTTGCATAGCTTCACTTAGAAAAGAGATGACAGTGCTGAGCAGCAATGCACTTTCTGTTTTTATTGCAAAAGATAACACTATTTTTATATCACAACATCTTTGACTAATAAGGGCCTTTCCACAGAATATCAATACTGCTGGTTTTAGTTCTCTTATCCCTGCCCTTAATCTAGAGTGGATTTTCTTAATCAAAGTTCTTGCCCTTTGAAAAACATTTGTATATTGTTGATGACATATCTGATTCCTCGGTTCTCAGGAACTGCTGCATAATCAGTCTTCCAGATGGCTTTATCAGCCTCCGCTAGAAATAGCTTTTAGTTAAGTTCCACTAATAATTATTCCATTCAAAAATCAAAATATTTTAATTTATTTGCTTCCTCAGCTCATGCAGAATTTAGCAGTTTAATAATCAAGAAACACAAAATGGCTATAATCTCATTAAAAAAACCTAATATTTTAGATTACTGTTACTAATGGTGCTTTTATTCTAGCTATACTACAGTTTTGCTCAGTAGACTTTCTTCCTGTGTTGATGTTGTTAACGACTTGCTAATTATGTATCTTATTAAACTTAAGTCATTCCATCATGAAGCACCTGAGTCTCCAACTGCTCTCAGTTTGTGACACATAATGATTTCAGGTGATCAAGGCAACAGTTTTGGGGAAATGCTAGTCTAAGATGCCTAACAGGGGACTAGATGTGGCTTGCAAAGCAAAGTTTTGTGGTTCCCAGAGGTCCTACTGGTATATAATCAAGTCACATTTTCATATGAATTGTTAAGATAAGGAATATCACAATGTTTCAAGTTATAGCAGAGGCAACTCATACATCATACACCACTCATACACCACTTTCATGATGTCTCTTAGTCTCTTACAGCATGTGGATTTGAATTAAATGACTAAATTTGAATGAATAAGAGAAAATCTGTATTTGAGCGATGCACTCTCAGATCTGAGTTTAGTTCAGAGTATAGCCCCTGAACTTGAGAACATTGTCTAAGTAAAATCTCTATTAAATATCACAAGACACCAGAACACTCTAAATCAATTAGTAAAATTCTTTTGTGAGGTTCAGGGATCTCCAGTGAGCAGTACAAATAAATTGAGCATTTCATCTCTTTCACTGGAAACCCAGGGAAGTGCCTTGGCATGGAAAATCATTTACCGAATAAGACTGGTTACATATAACTGGCCTTGAGGAGTCATCAACACTAGGTAGCAAGTTTTACTATTAAAAATCAAGATGTTTACCCCAATTATGCAGTTGTAGCCTTTTTTACCACTTTCTCTCTATGCAGGGAAATCAACCTGCATTGAAGTATCTTGTATGAAATATCATACATCAGGTTTGATTGTTTCTAATTGCAAAGGTGTCTGTGGTCAAATTTGTTTCTAAAAACATAATGGTATCTAGAGAAAAGTGATATATCTATAAAATATATTGTTGACCAGAGGCCCCATTTTTGTAACCAGATCATTATTTTGCAATTTTGTAAGAAAGAGAACTATTTTGTTGAACTTCCTGCCAAGTACCCTTAGGTCCTTGACACAAAACAAAAAGAAAAACAGTTTGGCTATCCTTGCAGGAGGAAGGTATTTGTTACAAAAACCCTGGTGGTACAGTGGTTAAAATGCAGTATTGCAGACAAACGCTGCCCACAGCCTGGAGTTTGATCCTGATGGGGCTCAGGGTTGACTTAACCTTCCATCTTTCCAAAGTTGATAAAATGAAAACCCAGATTGTTGCGGGTGATATGCAAATAATGCTTACACGGTAAACTGCCTGGACAGTGTTATAAAGCTCTGTAGGGCAGTGTACAAGTTCAAATGCTACTGCTATTAAAAGGATCAAGCTATTCAGATAATTCATTGTTTATTAATTTCAATCAAATTTTTATGCAGGAGCAAAGTTCCTATAATCATAAAAATACTGGATGCCATATCTGTAAAGGACATTTTTAAAAAAGAAATATAAGCATTGGCAATTCTTACTGACTATACATGAAATAATTTTGCCTTATTTTATTCCTTGACCCAATAAATTATTTATCATAAAGATAAAAATAAAGTTTTCCCTGTCCAGTTGTGTCCAACTCCATGGAATAATGCTCATCTATGTTTCTTAATCAAGGGAGCCAGCATTGTCAGAATACATTTCCATGGTCTTGTGACCAGCATGAAGGCACATGGAATATTGTTATCTTCCCACCAAAGTGGTATATATTTATCTATTTGCATTTGCATGCTTTTGAATTGCTAGGTGAGCAGGAGCTAGGGCAAGTAATGGGATCTCACCCCATCACACAGCATTTGGGTCTCAAACCTAGGCTGTCAGCTTTCCAACTGACAAGCTCAATGTCTTTAACCACTGAGCCACCGTGCATCTATCATAGAAGAATAAAAAAGTCATTGCAAGTTCTAGCTGAGTCACTTGGACCAGAGACTATATATTTTTTATTTGCTTGACAGGGCAGATATTATTTGTACTCAGTATGTCCAAATCATATCAAGAGAAACTTAAAATTAAGTTGACTGCAGTAGCCATTTGTTATTTCAGAAATGTGTGTGGTGAAACAAGAAGAGAGAGGATCAAGAATAAATAGATGCTGAATGAATACAGATTGAATATAAAAGTGAATGATCAGTGTAAAAATCATATTGAAATGGTCTAGTCCTATACAGTGAATAAATAAAAATGATATTTAAAGTAAACATAAAAGAAGAGTGTATGGATGGAGAAAATTGAAAAAGTATGGTTTAAATTGATGATTTCTCAAAAAACAAGTTTCAATAACAATGTAAGAAGTATCCTGTGCAGATGGTAGATGCAAGGACGATTTGCAAAAATGCAAAAGTATGGTGAATAAAATAGGTTTAAGATAACTTATTCTCTAGCTTTAATTTCTTTAATCCACTGTATTTTTGCACTTTGCAAAGTGTTTCTACTCCAAAACAGAAAGTTCCAATCAAAAGTGAAATCTATAGTCATTGTATTAACTAGTTAATGAACAAAACTATATTGAGCAGCTCTGCCTGCAGGAGTAGCCTTTAGATTGAGGCTATAGCTATTAGTATTTTCATGCTTATGTAAAATTCAAATTGTGGTGATTTTAATTTTTTGTAAACTCAGATTTTTTTAAAAAAATAGTTCCATTTATAGACCATAAATATATATTCCAAATAGCAACTCATATTTCAAAACATTCAGATTCCTACAAAATATATAGAATTGTATGGAGTGTGATTTTTCAGATCTTCTAATTAATGATGGCATACAAGCTCTACTATTTTGCACTTTCCTAAAAGAAGTTGTAATTTACTTCCAGCACAGTATAACTCACAAACAATTCATTTAATTATGCATGCCATTTAACAAATTTAAATAGGAAACATCACTATCGGCAAATTATGGTGAGATGTGAAAATTAGTTACAATTTATTTATGGTGAAAATCATGCATATTCAGTTATATGCTTCATGCATGAAGTTAATACACGAAATGAATAGTCATATTGAAAACGTTGAAAGCTCTTAAAAAGTATTTGAGCAATTATTTTCCCAAGTTAGTGCGTTATTTATGATGTACTCTACAAGAGCTATCTGTCAGAAATTATTGAACATCAAGTTCTTCACAAATTGACTGTGGTGAGTTGTCCTGCAGTGAGTTGGTCACGATAAGTTGGCTATGACAAGTTGGCTGTGGCAAATTGTCCCATTCTACTGAAAACATGAGTTGTATATTTGAGCAAATGCAGGTATGTTTCTATTATCTACCAAACTATCATGACATGGTATTTTATACGTATCTTATTCAGTTGTGGCCTGAATTAATTTCATGTATTCTTATAGAATATCTGTTGCAGGATCCATGCTAGAATTTTTCATTTCTAAGGCACCATTGTGTTGGATCCTTTTAAAGTACAGTTTTATTTATTTATTTATTTATTTCTGAGTTTTATATACCGCCCTTGTCCCGAAGGACTCAGGGCGGTGAACAGCCAACTAAAATACAAGTAGACAAAGTATAAATTATTTAAAAGAGAATTAAACACTAGACTGTCCCAAATCTAAAAACCCCAATTAAAATCAATAAAACTTCATACCCCGTCCCAAGTAATCTAAAAACCCCATTTAAAATTCCATTAGTCAGCTCAGGCCGGCCTGCTCGAAGAGCCAGGTCTTCAGGTTACGTCTGAAGGCCCTCAGGTCACTGGTCGTTCGTAATCCAGGGGGCATCCCATTCCAAAGGGCGGGTGCCCCCACAGAGAAGGCCCTATTCCTCGGGGTCACCAGACGACACATAGAAGGCATCGGGACCCGGAGGAGACCCTCTCTGTGGGAGCGCACCGGTCGGTGGGAGACTACTGGCAGAATGCGGTCTTGTAAGTATCCTGGTCCGATGCCATGGAGCGCTTTAAAGACCAAAACCAGTACTTTAAAGCGAACCCGGAAGGCCACTGGCAACCAATGCAGCTCGCGCAGGAGGGGCGTCACGTGGGAGTATCTCGACGCCCGCGTAACCACCCGCACGGCTGCATTTTGTACCAGTTGAAGCCTCCGGGTGCTCCCCGCAGGGAGCCCCATGTAGAGGGCATTACAGTAGTCCAGACGGGAGGTGACCAGGGCATGAGTGACTGTGCGTAAGGCGTCCCAATCAAGAAAGGGCCGCATCTGGCGTATCAGGCGAACCTCATAAAAAGCCCCCCTGGAGACGGCCGTAATATGATCTTCCAAAGACAGCCGTACATCCAGGAGGACACCAAGATTGCGGGCCCCTTCTGTGGGGGTCAAGATCTCATCCCCAATAGCCAGCGACGGAGTCAGCTGACTATATCGGGCCGCCGGAAACCACAGCCACTCGGTCTTGGAAGGGTTGAGTCGAAGCCTGTTCTCGCCCATCCAGTTCCGCACAGCCTCCAGGCAACGGGCCATAACCTCCACAGCATCGTTGGGGTGGCTTGGGGTGGAGATGTAAAGCTGAGTGTCATCAGCATAAAGATGGCATTTCACCCCAAAACCACGGATGATCTCTCCCAGCGGCTTCACATAGATGTTGAACAGAAGAGGGGAGAGGACCGACCCCTGAGGCACCCCACACGAGGGGCCTAGGGGTGGACCTCTCCCCCCCCGTCAACACCAATTGCGAGCGGTCCGAGAGGAAGGACGAGAACCACCGCAAGACGGTGCCCCCAATTCCCAACCCCTCCAACCACCGCAATAGGATACTATGGTCGATAGTATCAGAAGCCGCTGACAGATCTAAGAGGACCAGGACAGAGGAATAACCTCTGTCACGGGCCCTCCAGAGATCATCTACCAACACGACCAATGCTGTTTCAGTACTGTGCCCGGGCCTGAAGCCCGATTGGAACGGATCTAAATAGGATGCTTCCTCCAGATACTGAGGGAGCTGACGCGCCACCACACTCTCAACAACCTTCGCCACAAAGGGAAGGTTGGAGATAGGACGATAGTTATTCAAAAGAGCCAGGTCCAGGGAAGGCTTCTTGAGGAGGGGCCACACCACCGCCATTTTCAGGGCGGTCGGAAGCGCCCCCTCCGTCAACGAAGCATTGACAATCCCCTGGAGCCAGCCTCGTGTCACCTCTCTGGAGGTAGAAACCAACCAGGAAGGGCACGGGTCCAATAAACATGTGGTGGCATTCAGCCTCCCCAGTAGTCTGTCCACACCCTCGGCGGTCACAGGATCGAACTCTTCCCAGATAACCGTCTCAAGACCTGCCCCGGACACCTCCCCCAGGACCACCCAACTGGAGTCCAGCCCATCCCGAATCTGGGCAATTTTATCATGCAGAAATCGGGAAAACTCTTCTGCCTTACCCTGCAAGAGGTCCTCCCGCGCTCTCGGCTCAAGCAGGGAGCGGGTCACTCTAAACAGGGCAGCAGGCCGATTTTCTGCAGATGCAATAAGGGCGGAGAAGTGTGAACGCCTCGCCGCCCTTATCGCCACTAGGTAGATCCTAATATAGGACCTCACCTGTGTCCGGTCAGACTCAGCACGACTGGCCCTCCAGATGTCCTCCAGACGTCTTTTCCGGCATTTCATCCCCCTCAGCTCCCCCGTGAACCATGGAGCCAGGTGGGATCTATGCCGAGTCAGAGGTCGCAAAGGCACAACTCGGTCCAGAGCCTCCGCGGCCAACCTATCCCAGGTGGCCACCAAGTCTGTGGCCGAGTTATGAGCCAGAGTTTCAGGAAATGGCCCAAGCTCCATCTGGAACCGTTCCGGATCCATCAGGCGCCTGGGGCGGAACCATCTCCTCGGCTCCGCCTCCCTCGATGGGGGGTGGCGGCACCGAAGTCCAGTCTAAGAAGAGAATGATCGGACCATGACAAGGGTTTTATAACTAGGTCTCCAACACGATCATTCAACCACTGACCAGAGGCGAAAATCAGGTCCAGTGTGTGTCCCCCCTTGTGAGTGGGGTCAGAAACTAATTGGGTCAGATCCATGGCCGTCATGGAAGCCAGGAACTCCCGGGCCACCCCAGAGGTTTCCCCGAGCGAAGGCAGGTTGAAATCACCCATGACTAAAAGCCTGGGGGTTTCAACCGCCAGCCCGGCTATCACCTCGAGGAGCCCGGGCAGGGCCGATGACACGTGGCAGGGAGCCAGGTACATTATCAACAGGCCCATCTGAACCCCCCGACCCCACTTCACAAAGAGAGACTCACAACCAGCCGTCTGAGGAACAGTGGCCTCCCTAGGACAAAGGACTTCTCTAATAATCGCCGCCACCCCACCACCCCTTCCCTGAGACCTCGGTCGATGGAATGCTTGGAAACCTGGTGGGCATATCTCTACCAGAGGGACACCGCCCTCTGGGCCCAACCAGGTTTCGGTGACCCCTGCCAGGTCCGCACCCTCCTCCTGAATGAGATCGCAAATCAGGGGGGCCTTGTTAACGACGGACCTGGCATTACATAACATCAGCCGGGTACTCAGGGCCTGAGACTCTGCACAACCAGGCCTGCCAGACGGGTCGGGTCTGGGAATATATATTAATGAATGAATAATAGTATCCACTGTATTTATAATTACCACATATAACAATACATAATATTTTAATTGTCAGAGAACCAGTTCCAACAAATGCCAACTATATACTGAAATTGTGAAAGGAGTAAAAAGTCTGTTTATTTAAATGTACATGGGTTGGACATGTGCATGGGCATCTGTGTATTGTTGACAAATAAAGATTGACATATGTGGTGACTTTGTGGTGCAGAATGTAGATTATTTTGCAAAAACATTTTTTTTTAAAAAAAAGTAGACTTCAATAAGAACAATTCATCCCTCCCACCCCCCCATTGCCACTTTATGCTGGGGTTTTTCTCTTAAAAAATCCAGTAACTGCGGGCATATCTTTGCATATGTATATGAATGCTACATCATAATGTTTTTCACAGATATATAAATATGTTGGTACACAGTGAAAAATGGCCTTAAAGGACATTAGCTTTCTGCTCATGGAACATAGTTCTGCTCTAGTCAGAGAAGTTAGGAAAGAGAGATTTGCTACGATATTATGTGCATTTCAATCACCAACAAAGCTGTTGTAAAAGGAATAGAACAAAATACAACTTCAAAATGGTTTGAGGGATATATCCAGTGCATAACAATAAACCAGAGTTTACAGTAAAAGAGAAAAAAAATACTGGTATAGATTGGTCCAACGTTAAAATATCATACTCTGCTGTCTGTCAAGCTGTTTGAAAAGATTTTGGAACATGATTCAGTTGATATTACACTACTGAAAAAAAAATTCACTGGTGTACTCTATATCCAATACTATGCAAATGCTGACATTTATTTATTTTGATTCTAATTAAAAAATAGAATGAAGTGGTATTTTCCTTTAATAATTATTAATAGTGGCATTTAAAAAATAGTTGTCACACAGAGTAATAAACAAGGTCCTACAACTGTTATTCTTGCAATTCCTAATATGAACCCAATGTCACTGAGAAACTCTGCAGTTGAGTAGAGGCATAAAGCCAAAACTCATTAATCATTATACCACAGGGATTATTTTTAATAAATGTGTGGTTTATATATGCTACATTTACTCTGAAGTACGCTCCACTGAGAAATGCAGTCAAATAGTTGAGGATCAGACAGAGCGTTAAAAAGCCCGTAATATCTTGCCTTTTTTCAAGTCTATACTTCCCCTACTCCATTCTGAGTATAAGCAAGCCAGATACCCAAGAAAGAACTTGTCATTGTTCCCAGACTTTGAATTTTCCAAAATTCAGCACACACCAAGTTTGAAACAAAACTATGGACGCAGGAAGACCTGTACTCAGGAGTTTATTTAGATGCCACAAGTTTAAATCACTCCCTTTTACATCCCAAAGCACGGTTTCATTTCCTCCAGTTGAATTATCAGTGGCTTTACAATATGATTTACAAAATGCTTTAATGGCATGGTTTACAAATGTCCTTTGAGGATTTTAAAAAACACAGTTTATAATACCATTGTTAAACAATGCAAATATAATCAATACATATGTCAAGAGGGAAGAAAGTTTAAAAATGAAAAGCAAAGATGGAGTCCTACATACATTGGGCTGCCTTTGTTTTTCCTTTTTTTTCACTGATGGGGAATTATTTGTACATTTACATTCATTTTATTCATAAAGGGAATTCACTTCATTGTATTCATTGAAGTAAACAATGCACTGAATAATTCTACTGTGTGCATCAAAGCTACTGGATCAAGGGACATTTTATGTTGCATTGCAGTGTGATTCATTTACATCTGGGTAAATGTTGATGCCCAGAGTAGAATAAATAGTGTGTACATAGCCCTAGACCTTTAATAATATAAAGTAATATAACTTTAGTTTTAAGATTCTTAAAACCTATTTTGAGCCAGATGCTCAAAATAGGTTTTGATCCTTTCTTCCTTATCAGTATCCAAATGAAAGCATCCTCAGTGAAGATTAAAAAAAGTAATGGTGACACCCAAAGATTGTGCAAAGTTCCAATTGGAAAAAAAATAATGGAACTTTTTGTACATGATAACTGGAGTGAGAGTGTTGTATAGAGAAACATAGAAAGATAAATCATAAGCACAGTCATGGTTAGGAGTAATGGTGGGTGAATTTGATGGAACGCACAGTCACTTCCGCCCTCGTTATCTCCCGCTTGGACTACTGCAACGCTCTCTACATGGGGCTCCCCTTGAAGAGTCTCCGGGGTTACAGTTAGTCCAGAATGCAGCTGCACGGATGATTATGGGCGCCCCCAAGGACACCCACATAACACCACTTCTCCGCAGACTGCACTGGCTTCCTGTGGCCTTCCGGATTCGATTCAAGGTGGTACTATTAGTATTTAAAGTGCTCCATGGCTCGGGACCTGGCTACTTACGGGACCGCCTTCTGCCACAAACAACCTCCCGCCACCCAGTACGCTCCCACAGGGTCGCCCTGCTTGGGATACCGCCACCTGATCGTTGTCAGCTGGCGACCCCAAGATTACGTGCTTTCTCTGTGGGAGCCCCCTCCCTTTGGAACTATCTCCCCCCGGAGATACGAGACACATCGGACATCCTAACCTTCCGGCGTGCAGTCAAGACCTTACTTTTTAAGCAGGCCGGCCTAGCCAATTAAAGGTTTTCTGAGATTTTTAAATTTTAGATTCAAATAAGACTTTTAATTCTATTTGATGGGACTCAATCATTTACTTACTTATTTTACTCATTTATCCTATTTTCATCTATCTATATTCAATTCTGAGTTAATTACTGTTACTGTTGACTGTATCTTTATATGTTTAGACTGTACACCGCCCCGAGTCCCTCTTGGGAGAGGGAGCGGTATAAAAATACGATAAATAATAATAATAATAATAACTTGTTGAGATGGGCGAAGTGAGTTCTTTGATCAAAGAAAAGACAATATCTAAGTTTTATTACTGACTGGAAACTATTTTTTGCATGAAAGAGAAGAAATAAATGTATGAACTATGGTTTTGATGATTAGAGAGATTAAATTATAGAAAGAAGAGAGTTGTAATCATAAAGTATAAAGTAAATTTAAATACAAGTTATTGTACTTATAACTGCTGTAAGGAAAATTGGAAGTTATTTCTTTGCATCTTTTCTTATCTATTTTTCTTTTTTTCCTTTTTTTTTACATTTTTAGCTTTTGCTTTCATTTCTTTCTTTTACTTTTCTTTTTCTTGATATTAGTTGTATTTGTTTTAAATTATCTTTTAAAAACAAAAATTATACAAAAAAAAAAAGATTGTGCGAACTCCCACCTCATCTTTATCCATATGTATGACACATGTTAAAAGGTGGCTGGGACTTCAATTGCATAGGTGTGGCTGCCATCTTCATTTTTTCAAGCTCCTCCCCTCTCTCCCATCCCAGCAGACCACCCTGTCACAGTAACCACTCTTTCGCGTTTTCTTTCTTTTTTTTAGGACTCAGGTTTTTATTTCTTGGTTGCAAATATTAGGCACTTCTGTGCAGGATCTAGTTCTGAATAGTTCCCCAAACTTTATCAAAGATATTAAAAGATAATTAAGCAGAATAAAGACCACAAATGCTTTGAAAACCCAGTGACTCAAGACAGGGGCAATAGTGCCAGCAAGCCACCTTCCTTCTGCTTTATAGGAATGTCAGGATGCAACATCTGAATTTTCCCAAAAGGAAGAGAGGTATAAATTTAATATGTGTGTCGAAAACAAGGAAAATTAGATAAAAGGAAAGATTGTAAATACTCTTAAAGATGTTATGCCTTGCCTGATTTTTTTTGCCTTGCCCAATATGCAGCTGAAAGCTAAGATTTGTCTGCTTCAGCAACAACTGTAGATGTATGTGAAAAAGACATGTTTGCATGTGTGAATATGTGTCAGAAAGGCCAGACTCCACATTCCTAAAAAAGGTCATGATGAGGACAAAAAATTAAATTTGTATGAATTGAATTAGTAACTACCGAATAAAATTAATTGCCTGAAAAATAAGGCACTGATTTGTAAAATTAATTGCTTCCTCTATTTGCATATTCAAACTATTCTCTTTTATACATGGATACTGACACCAGATACAGTTAACAAACCATAGTCTTTTCTCTTTCCAGGAAAGAAACCATGAAAAACCAAACCAAACGAACAGAATGAAGAAGGGTTAGGTCCAACTGGAAAGGGAAGGAAAAAACGAAGCCCTCCCCCCATATGTGTGTGTTGAGGGAGGAAAACAATTCCTGCCAGGTTTGAATGCTTAAGATTTTAAAATATTCTTCTGTCTTTATGAAATCCTACATATTCTAACTACTGTTCAAGGGAAGCAAGACAAAAGCATCCTCTTTGAGGCGGCTTCACGTATTGCGAGAGAGTGCCAGTCTCTGCCTTTGCATCTTGAACCTGAGGTTCTAGAAAAATAAGGGGAAAAGAAGACGCTGCATCTGTTCCTTCAATGAGTCAGAAGGAGGAAGCTTTTTCAGACTCTGTTCCAGCCACTTATTTGCATTATTTACAGTAAATGCCTCCATCTTTTGCCTGCCCGCTCACTTTCAATGATGGCAGCATCCCTGTGCTAATGTAAGGCAGCCTTCCATTAAAGAGAGTGGAGGGGGGAATCTTTGTCTTCCTTTCACTTACATCCAGTGATTTTTTTTTTAGATGTGCCATATTGCATCATTTATAGATTTGAAGATCAAGTTCAGCATTGCTTGTGGCTGTGCATCTGAATGATGCATGAATGTAGGAAATTTCACTTTCCAGTTCCCATACAATCATACATTGTACAGTATATGCTATGCGGAAGGAGGAGAATTGTATATGGAAACCAGTTGGATATCAGTTCTAAGCTGAGACAGGACTTGCATTAGTAATATCAAAGCCTTAGCCTAGCAAAATCACAGCAGTTACCAATCCTTCAAGCTTAACCTTTACGCACAGTTCAAATGTTTAATTACAATTTTGGCCCAAGCTTATGATTTTTAAATAGCATTTTTCAGACAACTAACTTAATACATTTCATTTGGGTGAGTGTCAGAAGGGGGATAATAGAGCCAAGGGGGCAATGTATTACACTGAAAGAAAATTGGAACTGGGACGCTACTATTCTGCCTAATATGATCTAGTGAAATTATAGTTAACTTCAATGACATTTATATCTTTCTTATAACTTGTAACATGGAATAGATGAAGAATTTGTTCATTACATCGTTTGCGATGGAGAATGGTAGATGTTATTACACCAAAGCAACTACTGAGGAAAGAGATTATAAACTCCAGTACATTGGTGTAAACAATATGAAAAAAAAATTCACTTATCACGTACAATTTTGTAATGTAAAGCCCTTTGATTGCTTTATTGAATGCTACACAACCCTGTATGAATTCCACCTACATTCAATATTTATTGTTTGATTTGTAAACTACAACAGTTTGCTAAAGTTAATGTGGTCTGATATTCTGACTAAGGAGTGCTGCTGATGAAAACAATATAATTCTCCATTTCTTCATCCACTCTGAGATTTTGCTGCTAGTTCATTTGTCTGCAAAAGAAAGTGCTTTTTGCCACTTCATTAAACTTGTGACATTATTCTTTCTTATTTATTTATTTTTCATAAAGATAGGCTGGTATTCAATTATTTTCAGCCTGTACAAGTCAAAAGTACCTTGGAATGTTTTACAATGTTTGACAGCTATGAAATATAAGTACTATGCAATTTGACTGTACATACATACATATTTTCATAAATACATCCGACAGGGACCTCCAAACTAAATAGCCAATAATATGAGACAAAACCACAGGCAGCCTTATTTTGTAGAACTTTGATTTAAACCTAAAATAAAACAGGAAATTCCATTGTGATCTTTCTACAAAATTAAACAAATCAATACACTGCATTTTACTGATGGAATAATTTTAATGCATTTGCAAATGATTTGACAAAAAAGGGTGTAATTTACAACACTCAAAACTTTTAACAACCATTGATTTATATGCATTTTACTGTAAAAGTAGAGAGAAGCCTAGCAAGTGTAGTGATAGGTCCCAAAGGCAACTCCCAAATATCTTCCTCAGAGACTTAGATCATTGTCTGTTGTACAAAACTTCCACCTCTTACTTACACTGCATTTGTTTGGAAAGTGGAAAATTGCATCAGTTTTCCTCACAAAAAGAATTGTCCCAATTTTATACTTCAGTTATTGTGAAGACATTCTAAATCCACCGAACAACAGACATTTCCATTCTGTGTAGAATGGGAAGGAAAAGATAAAAAGGAGGAATTAATACTAGTAATACAAGTGAAGAAAATAAATCTTATCACATGGACACTAACAACCTGAATCTTTAACATGAGCATTTGTAAACTTATTTCTAATGTAAGAGAGATCAAACAAGCATTTTAACTTTGCTGTTAATATTTTTGTTTCCTTCATCCATGAAGTGAGAATGTTGTGAATTTGTCTTTTCTCTACACATATCAGAAATCATGTGAACAAATCCTCTTACACAAAGAACATTGCTAAGGTTATACTTACCTGAGTTATTATCTGCAAGGAAAAAAAAAGAATGGGGCGCATAATATGATGTTAATTTGGAAAAGATATACAAAAGAGTAACCAAAGTATCTATGGGTTATCTCATCTTCTGAATGAGGAATGGTTACAGCATTTGGTACTCTGATTTAGATAAATGGAAATAAGGGGAACTGTTAGAAGTATATGTGGCATGATGCAAGAAGTTACCCAAACTTTCTTTAATAGAGTGATGGTAGAATATAGCTAAATATTTTAAAAAATTAGAACAGATACAAGGAAGTCCTTCATCACATAGCATTCAATAAACATCTGGAATTTGTTATCCCCTGATATAATGAAAGCAACTCACTTAGCTTGGTTTAAAAGGAAATCAGACATATGAAGGATAAGCATTATGCTATAAAAAGGAAATGCAGTTTTATTCTGTTCCTGCATGTCTTCCCATAGGGATACCTTCCGATTAATTTAGTACAGTTCTTGTGTTCTTATTTCCATGGCAAACTGCCAACAATAAAGGTGATATACTGTTTCAGTTAACATACTGTCAGGACGGATGCATTATTTTTATGCTCAAGAAGTCAGATAAAATGTACTTTATCTTAAAGAATTACACATGAATAATTTTTCAGAAACATTCATTCTTCTATGACGCTCTATTAAAATTAGTTCAGCTTCCTGGATTCATTCCACTAAACTTGGGGTGGACAATTTCCACATCCAAGCCTTACAATCATTTAAAGGACTACAAGTTGTCTACTGATCAGTGATATTATTAAAAAGTGTATAGGCATTTTTAGTCTTTGTTTTTGCAGGGTTTTTCCTCCATTGTGGAAATAGAAAATAGAGCAGAGTCCAGTCTTGTGGATTAATAATGAACAAGGGCACAGTCCTTTGGATAAAGAATGAGTGGCATCTGTCACCTAATTCTGAATAAAACTAGATTGTTGTGTTGGACATTTCTATTATTGCTAGGATTTTGAAACCTCTCAATGTCAACAGAATGGGGTACAGTGATGGAGAAGTAAGACATCAAGTACTTACTCAATAATGTTTTCATTGTTTCTTTTGCTTATTTTTTCCTATTAGGTGATTTATTTTAATATAAATTGAAATATTGGCAATCAACTCAGTAAATTAAGAAGGTCTTTAAAATCCTTTTTTATTTTGTTAAAAAAAACACTCAATGCATTCTGCTTTTTATGATTAATTCTTTATCAATGACATACTAAGTGCTAATTGTACAATTTTTCCCATTTCTCTGTCCACTTACTGATATTAATGATTTAATGACTGTTTATTTTTAATGGTTAATTTTAAAAATTGGAGGGAAAAATAAAAAAAAATCCCATCTCCTCATTAATTTGGAAATATCACTTGAAAGCCAAATCTTCCCTGATTTTTGTTCTTCATGATTCACTACTTGTGGAGAAAAAAAAAAGAGGATTCTTCCACTTAGTATTTGCCAATTTAACATAAATATATGGCATTTGCCACTGGAATTCATTAAAAAGTAGGTTTATGTGCATACATAGATATATAGTATATATAACTGAAATGTATACCTGTAATAAATGTCACTATCCTGTATGCATATCTAAAAACTCTGCAAAGTGTAAAGAATACTAATTGAAAGTTATAAAGAGCAGTTGAATAGTTCTGATTCAGCCTCCCAGGATAATAATCACATAATAATTTTTGCATAATTTCACAATGGTATACTCATTGTACTTCACCACCTTACTGCTGTTTGAAATTAAATAGCAAAGTTCTTTTAAAACAAAAACCCAGTCTGCATATACATTTTGTGCTACACCACATTTTACCACTATATAAATACCTTGCATTTGCAGGTTGTACAAGGCGATCCAAGCATTGTCCATACTGAACCACTTAACCGTGTTATTCCATAGTCATCTAGACAGGTTTTTTGGATGTCATATATACCGTTATCAGCCAAACAAGGGTCACTGACACAATGAGGGCAACATTCTTCTTCTGACATTGTTGTGTAATCACAGTTCAGGGCTGGACATGCCAGTGGCCAACAATCCACTTCACCTTCCTATGAAAAGCAAAAGAGATTCATCAACACACAAATTGGCAGTCATGAAAGGCAGAAAACATAAAAAAACATTTTTTTCTGCAATCAAAATATTAATATTACGATTGAATAATTATCAACAATTTATTTACACTGCAGTCTTGACCCAACAATTGTATTAAACCAGGGCAGAATTGGATAGTTTTGAATCCAATAGATGCGATAAGATATGCAATAATGAAGTGACACTTTGTTCATAGATCTTTGATCAAAATATAATTTGTCTAAATGTGATAAGATTGCCCATGCAACTCTAACTCAGTTATGTCTGTACAATATATTAAAAATGTGCCTTAAAATCTGCTGAATGCTAATAATTAACAGGGTTATTTTGTGTATAATAAATATTTGTGTATGCGTGTGCATATGTATGTGTGTGTGTATATACACACACATACATATCCTATTATATAATTTGGCAATCCAAATGATATAGTGTAGAATCTTCCAAAATCTAAAAGTGGTATTAGATTGTATGAACGGGAGTTTTGTCGATACTCTGTTTTCCCATTTGTGCAGAACAAACATTTCCCTTCCTCTATTATGGTATATTCTTTCAATAATCTTGGATGCAGTTAATCTGATTCCTAAATTTTAAATTAATCCAAAGTCAAGAGATATTCTTTGGCTGTGTTTTATCAGACTCAGAGTTCAATCCAGACTCTTCTCTGCAGCTTATTCCCTATATTGTATATAGGGAAAACATTTGTTTCAGACATTCAAGTTCCAAGACTGCGGAGAAATTTATCTCTTTCCCCTTAGAGACATTATAGTTTATAATAAATTTACTAGCTTATGCAAAATACTAATTTGGAAATGAAAAAGAAAAAAGATGTACATCACATCATCACATCTACTTATTTTAATAAAGCAAAATGCTACATAATCATTTATAAACACCAAGAAATAATTGCAAAGTATTATGAATTCATACTGTAACTGTCATTTAAGAATGTGTTAGTAAATAATTTACTGCATTGCTCTCCAGCAAGTACAAGAGATTTACTGTAGCCTTGTATAATTAAAAGCACAATGGAATCGAAGCAAGACAAGGTGTCTTAGCCTCTGGAGATAAAGTAGTTCAGCCTATTCTGGGTGAGTGCAGGGAAAATGATGCTGCCACACACAAGAAAGTCCAAATTTGTTCAATTAGTTGGATTCAGTGTATGATCTCTTCCAACAGTACAATTCTAAGATTTTAGGATAAGGAATATTATCATTTCTTTAAAACAGCAACAATTACATTATAACAGATTAATATTTATTTTCTAGTCAGTGTTTTACTCAAACTTGAAAGTTTCCAAACAGTTTTGAAAAAGTGCACCATCAAATGTCTTTACATAATAAGGAAATTTGCACATTACAGCCCCTGTTATTATAATGTACTATGTGAAGAATTTGTTCCATTTGAAGTCCCAATATGTACAATTCTGGTTCCTATTATAACAGACAAAATATTACATCAATTATTTATTTCATTTAAGTCATTTGCAGAATGCTGTATCATTTTGGAAAATGATACAGCACTGACTCTGTTGACCTAGTATGGAAAGCTTTTGCTGCTCCTTAGGATCCCTTAGGAGAACTGAATAGTTACTTTAAACAAGGTCTTGATCAATCAAGAGTCAAGAACAAAGAAACTGGAATAAGACTCTGATTGTATTAAATAGCTGCAATTGTCCTAGTTTGATTGGGATAAAAATTGTGTGACATTCAAAGAAGAAATATTCTGCTGAGGTTTATTACCACTTGGTTTAGCATTATATCGGATGGAAATCTGATTGTTCAGAATATTATTGAAGGTCCTTTTTTTCTGTTGAGAGACTGATTAAATCTGCAATCCTTATATTCACTTGCCTAAGGGTATGCTCCATTGAACTCAATAAATAATTACTTTAAGCTGGTATATGTCTGATTGTACTGCAATAGATTTAATTTTGACTAAGACATGCCCTTTCTTATTAAGTTTCACAGCAACAGTTATCTGAATAGGCTAGATGTTAGAAAAACTATATAGCAATGTTGTGTCAAAAAAGAACAGGTTTAGAGTTTGTAATGATAAACTGTTTTCGAGAGTTCAGAATGTGAACATTTTATCATTACAAACAGTTTATCATTACAAACTCTATGGCTCTTTAAACTTTTTTCCTTTTACTTCCATACCAGACAGCGGCATTGTTGACAACTGTACGTCCAATTGTCACCACTTCGATACAGCTTATGCCCATTCTGATCTAAACATTGACTGGTCACTCTGGTATCACATTCTGGGCAACAGAAGAAGTCAACACTGAGATTTTCACAATCACAAGCTGTCCTTCGACAAAAGATCTTGCCATTCTGTTAAGAAAACAAAGTAGCAATAAAAGCAAATGCCATTAAATAAAAGGTTATAAATTAATATACTCATCGCAATGAGTTTGACAATGAGTTAGCAAGTCATATTTCGATGTTTCATTTATACTGCCATTTATTTAATGTGCGACTTACTGAGACCTTTAATTAACACATCCATTAACAAAATATTTGTTTTGGACATGTGAAAGGGCAACATACTTAGCTCAAGAAATAACACAACACAATTAAACTGAAGTTCAGTGTCTATCATGAAAAGGAAATAGATGAAATATTTTGCCCTCTAGATGTGCTGACTTCAATCATCCATGTTTCTAGCTTTCTTCAAAACTGAAACAAAATGTACCCATTCTGATTATCCTGCAAGTTGCAATTATGCTGTTGTTTTGTGGTTGGTGATTGGATTGCTTCTTTCAGCTCAGCTACGTCAGTAAGCTGGAAGTGGAGAGTTGAGAGCTAAGGGTAAGGAAGCATTTAAACATATGGCCAAAGAAAAGAAAACTAAATACTTCTCAGACTTTGCAGAGATTCTTAGTCATTCAGGTTATGGTTGTTCCAAAGGTGCTCTTTCAGGAGGCAACTGGACTTTCTTGTTGTCAAGAAAGTCCAGTTGCCTCCTGAAAAAGCACCATTGCAACAAACATGATCTGGATAACTCAGAATCTCTACAGACTTGGTATGAACACCCTTTAAATGGTGTAGGAATATAAATGGATTTCCAGAAAATTGGCCGATTATAGCACTACTCAGGCAACCTTGAGGACACAGATAAACCTCCAGGTTTCCTCAATGATCCTCTAAAAGGATGCAAATGACTAGCTGTCTGCAAGGAATATAAATCTTTCCATTCCCCACCATCCAGTCAGAGCTGAATAAGTTTCTTGGATGAGAAGTGAAACATCTTCAAAGGAAAAAACAAGAAAGTCCAGTTGTCTCCTGAAAAAGCACCTTTGGAACTTGTCAGACTCATTTATTTTTCATATATATACAACAATGTGAAATCACCGCTGCCAGTTTTTTAAGTGGGGTTTACTCTCAGACCTGTGGATTATATGTGTACTGTGCATTCCAGAGGTTTTTTTTTTTAGCCAGCAACTGCACTTATGTGCAAGCAAAAATATCATCAAACAACACTACTGTTATCAATAGCAACCCTCCCATCAAAAGCAATCTATTATATGGTGTTGCTTGGTCTTGCTATGGAATGATGGAATGATGGTGCCTATAGAAAAACCCATCGGAATTTTAGAACATTAGAAAAAGTGTTAGAGGAATGTAAGGAAGTGAATCTGTACTTGCCTAGCTGGGTTTTTTAAATCTCCAAGTTGGAAGAGGTTCTACTTGAAAGGAATATTAATGAGATGTTGTCTTGTTCATGTTTTGGCTGAGCAACTGATTTCAAAACTAAATTATTCTAAACTGGTAAGAAATGAGTATTGTCCCCATTGTATCTTAAATATAACTGACTGATTAATTTTCAATAATTAATTTTTTTACAAATTATCTGCCCTGCCATGTGATCTACTTTTGTGGCACTGAGGTAAAAAACTATCTGTATTTGTACTGCATGGATACCTATAATTGCATTCACAGCTGCATTTGTAGCTTCCAGGTGGCTTTGAAGACCTTATTTCATTAGTCCAAATGGAAGTTGGTTAGGATATGAGTAACAAAGAAAGTCCTTCTGATTCAGAAAAAGATGCAAGGCACATAGGGTGAAGCAGGACCCTAGAGTCCAGAATTAAATACCAGTTCTATCTGGGGCAATGCCACTCCATCAAAAATTAAAGATGATAGGTGCCTGGCAGGTCATTTAATCTGCCATTGCCCAAGCCATTCAGTTTTGTTAGGGCTAAACCTAAGCCTGTTTCTCCCTATCCAGGCACTGGGACAGAACTTTCACTCCATCACCTTTCTGGCCAAAAGTCAAGATGTGGAACTGCATCAGTGGTGGGATTAATTTTTTTTAATTACCAGTTCTGTGGGCGTGACTTGGTGGGCATGGCAGGGGAAGGTTACTGCAAAATTTCATTCTCTCCCATCCCACTAACCTGCTTTCCAGCTCCGTTCTCCTGTGCAGGGCAACAAAAGAAGATCCAGCCGATCAGCTGGGACTTGGGAGGCAGAGACTAGATGGGTGCAGGGCCAGTCAGAAATGGTATTTGCCAGTTCTCTGAACTACTCAAAAGTTCTGCTACGGATGCTCCAGAACTGTCAGAACCTGCTGAATACCATATCTGAACTGCATATCATTGACATATAAAAGATATGTGATCCTATGGTGACAAATGATTTCAGCCATAGCAAGGGCTTGGACTGGATCTTTTCCTCTTTAGTAACAGTGACTGGAATTGGCCTAGAGCAAGGGTATCAAACTCGATTTCATTGAGGGCTGCATCAGGGCTATGGTTGACCTCAGGAGAGGGCATGGCTGACTGGGTGGGTGTGACTCACTAGGTGGGCATGGCCAGCTTAATGCCATTCCCCAAACTGCTGGCATTTTCCTCTTCGCATTGAGTAGACTCTGATGATGCTCAAAAATATGAAAGAACTATTAGATGCAAGAGATGAATCATTTTGCTCGATGTTAAAAGCCATGGAAATGGTGATCGAAGAACACGAAGAAGAAACTTCAGAGAAGGAGTCAGATCAAGAAGGAGCTATTTTAAACAGACAATCAATACAAAGAATACAACAAAGAGGAAGGAAAAGAATGGGGGTTAAAAATAGGAGATTCCAAAAAGTATCTAAAAAGGGGAATATCTGTAAAAGTGGGAAAGACAGGAAGAAACAGCAGAAAAATAAAAGGGGAAAGGAAGATATAAAGAGGGAGAGGGATATAAATCAGAGAGAGAAAATGATTGGGAAAATAAAAGGGAAGCGGGGTAATGAGGAATAGGAACAAGAAATAAATAAATATGGGAATTGTAAAATAATGGAAAAATTGTTTATTTAGAATACATAGGGATAATGGTTAATGAATTAAGAAAGGGGATTCCGCATTGATATGAGGGGTAATAAGAATGTATTTGAAATTACAAGTTATTTAGACAACAGGGGAATATAGACCATTGAGAGGGGGAAAGGCACTGATATTTCTTGTTTTTAATAGATGAATGTATGTTCTTTTCTTATTGTTACAAGAAAGTTTAATGTTTATTATATATATATTGAAATAATTGAAATGATTTGCAAGAATGTTTTAAAATGAGATTAATATCAGTGACCAGGACTAGCTAAATGCATTAATTGCTTTTTCTTTTTGCTATTTTTCTTTTGGTATTATAAATAAAACCCTGTGGAAGTATTGCGGAATCCGACTGAAAAGTACAATGTTATGTAGTTCTTTTTTAGGGAATTATTATTATAACTAATTAAAATAAATGTATATTGGGAATAAAGATGAGGGAATAAGGTATATTCAAGCCACTGAGGTGACACTCCCAAATTAGTAAAAGGGGAGGGGAAATCCATGTTTTATTTTGTATGTAAAAGCTTGTATAAATCTAGAATTTATGGAAAGAATATGCGATGGAATTGCAAACCTGACAGGTAAAAGAATTAAAAGTTAACAAGTATGAAGATATGGAAATTATTAGTGACTTAAATGAGAAAAGGGTATTATGGAAAAGATCATGTTTAAAAGAAACGTTAATGTTTAAGAAATATTTGAAATAAATTGAAATGAACTGAGAAGATATTTAGAATGGAAGTAATATTAGTGAACAGGATTGACTTGTTTGTTTGTTTTCTTATGTAAAAGTTGGAGAATTAAGTTGAAAATGGATAAGATAGGAAGTTGAATGTAGAAAATGAACAGATAATTATTGTCATATTTGCATGTAAAAGTGATGATCCGGAATTATGTTGTATACCGAAAAGAGCTTTTTTATTTCTCTTTGTTTTTAGAAAAATTGAATAAAACTTTTTTTTTTAAGAAAAGAAATAGTGTAGCCTCTTCAGGATAGTATTATTTACAGAAATATTTTGAGATGGATAGTCACAGATTTCATGAACTGAGGAAAATTAGTTTGTGACTTGGGTGGTTTGAAAAATATATTTGAATAAATAAATAAACAAACAATTACAGATGTAACATATTCCTTTTGCAAATATATTGAATAAGCTACAGATGATTTATTGAATTCTGGGACAGTATGTTGTATGAACTCAGTCTCTATATTTTATAAAAGTTACTTAAGGACAGAATATGAATCCAGAAAATTTTAAATCCCATGGTTAAAAGACCCATGGCTTTCCAAATCACGGCAGGAATGTTTAGCAAACTTCATAGGAACTTACCTTACAAGAGCAAACAGAAGCATCTGTCTTTCTTCAATGTCCATACTTGGCCATTCCTTTTCAGTCCCCCTTCATGAGGGCAATCACCTGTACAGGAAGGTCCAGATGGACATAGGCAATCAAATCCCCCTGCCAAGTTTATACAGGCTGAATCATTCCAACAAGTGTGAGTCTTTAAGGCACATTCATCAATATCTGCAGAAGAGAGAAACATTATACCTGAAAAATGTCCCTTCCCTCTGAAAATTAAACAGTAATTGGGAATAGGTATTGTAAAATTAAAATTCATATCATTTGAAGGTATACCCTTTCACAAGCCATCTTATTAATGTGGAAGAAAATAGGTATTCCCCAAGTCAAATTGTAACAGAATGAGAAATAGTATTACTATAATAGAATTAATACTAATAAAAATCTAATGACATAGTATTCATGAATGCTTAAATATTGATGTGACTACCAAAGTAACTATTCTTTAAGATCTAAAATAAATAAATAAATAAATATATAAATAAATAAATACATAAATGAGGACTAAAAACAAATTTCTTTTATATTCTCTCAAGCAGAAGAAGGAATGAAAAAAAATTGCCTTAACTCTGCTAATCATAATCATATTTTCATGTTAGAAGAAATGAAAATAAAGAAATCAGGTATGATTTGTGCTTTTAAAAAATAATGAAGTAGTTTTCTTCAATTTATTATTATATAGAGTGCACAGAGAGAAGGAATTAGATAAATTCCTTTCTTTTAGTGTAAAAATTGTGATGCATTTTGGTTATTTTATTCTTTTACCCATAGGCATTCTTCTTTTGGGAGCTTCCTTTCTTCATTATTTCAGGGAATGCAAATTTATATATGTACACAAACCTCTATGGCTCTACTGTTCACACAACCACACGATTCATGTAAACAATGGATATATTTATCTCTGCTTGCTGAGATGTGTACTGAATTGTTCATGCAGAAAATAAAAAAAAATGTCAATTTTAAGGACAAAATGTCTATTTTAAGGGCAAATGGAGCATATGTTCTAAGCTTACAAAATTCCACAGCTCAGATTATTTCTAATGCCTTCTCAGCTCTCTTATTTAAATGATACAGGCAAAGTGGTGTAGATCCAATCATATAACATTCATGAAGTAGCACTTACACTTCAGACAAGAGCCACTCACTATCAACATTCTGCAACAGAAGCCTTATTTACAAATTTCAGACTGTGAATATTGAGAGTTGAATATTGTTCTAGGAAATTATAAAGTATGAAATAGAGCCAATATTGTTCTCTTCTCACAGAAGAAATCAGACATATCTTCCAACAAAAGCAATGCAATTCTATCTCAATAGCTTCATATTTACCTTTCCAGGTAGGGTGGCATGAAAAGTAGCAAAGTCACAGGAAGATATTTTACTTACAGGTGCTTAGAAGACAGATTCTCCATTGAGATCTAGAATGTTAAGTGGAAGTGTAGAAGAAAAAGTCTCCCAAAGATAGGATTTTACAGGATTGCTTTACAACAATCGATCTCCAACCTTTCTGACTTGGTAGACAGGTAGAGGCCATCGTAGTAGGGGTGAGGGGATGGTTTGTGTACACACTTTCACAAATGCAGAGTTGTGCACATCCATGCACTCACCAACAAACTTTTGCAGTCCAGTTCCAAATGTGCTGCGGCCTGGCACTGGGTTGCAGACTGGGGGTTGGGGACCTCTGCTTTACAAAACTCCCTCCTGATTTCATGTACCTTTAACCTCTGTCATAATCAACGTATACCTTTAAGTCTGCATTTATAAATTTAAACTAAGCAAGCAAATGAAAATGATTCTTTCTCTAAGAAAGATGGTCACTCTAATTAAGAGTTCCAATTATAGGCATATAAGCAGTATGACTAAACCATTTCTTACAGTTTAGGAAGCTCATCCAGAGCTTGGAAGATGATTCAATCCCCTCCACGTTTTTCTGGATTGAATCCAGTTACAACCCTATGCCTACCCCAGGAGACAATAGAGAAACATCTTTGTTCCTTCATAATCTGGCACAGGAAAGGAACCAGATACTTTTTGTTATTATTTTGTTATAACAAAATAACTTTTTGTTATTTTGTATTTTTCAGAAAATAAACTAATAAACTAGTTCACAAACATTATAAGCACTTTAAAAACAATCTTTTAACTGATAATCATACTAAATTTCAGACAAATATATTGGGTGCATCATATAAATAAAAGTCTTTTTCTTAAGAAAGGAGGAGGTTGGGGAGGAACTTGGGTCAATTATGGAGTCTGGGGAAGGCTCTTGTGGATGCTCGGTGTTGGACACAGAGATAGAGCCAGGGCCGTCTGATATTTCCCAGCCACTGGAGAGGCAGGTGCCTTTGAAGACTGATATGAGTGAGGAGGAAGAACAGCTGGGGCCTGTTCCAGATGCACGTATGCACAGAGCTGTTAGGAGAGGAGAACAATGGAGATCAGGGAGTCGACTCAGAAAGCAAAGCACATGTGAATGCTGAGTAGTCCCTCCCTGGCTGGGGGAATAAATAGAAGGAAAGGGGAGTGGTTGTCGGAAGAGACAACAGTTCGTCTTTCTGAAGACTTTGCTCATTGTGTTTCACTTTGCAGCCTTTCGGGAGCTCATGGCCTTATAATTATCGCAAGGAACTGATGAGGTCTGTTGCTGCCATTAACTCTTTGAAAGACTTAATTAATTAATTAATTCACAAGAGGTAAATAAAAAGGGGCTTTTTTTGTGATAAGGAGTTTCTTTCTTGCTTCCTATATAGTGATCTGTAGTTGCAACAATAAATTGCTTACTTGTTTAGTCTCCCTATCAGGGATGGGATCCAACTGGTATAACTACAGGTTCTGTCTATTAGCATCACATGTGCATGTGCGAGTCACGCGAGTGCAATTTACAACCTGCTGAGCTGCCCGGACAGCTGAGCAGCGCTGCGTGCAAGTGTGTAACGGTTGGAAAAGCCCTTTTTTCCTGCTTTTTCAACTGCAGCTGTGTCATGCAAAGCAGCTGCAGATGAAAAGTTAGGAAATAAAAGTCAGGTAAGAGCACGGGCAGGCGGGTGGGCCACAACAGCAGCAGACATAGAACCAGTTCTATGTCTGCTGCTCTTCGGAGCAATCAGTTCTACAGAAGCGGACAGAACCGGTAGAAACCCACCTCTGCTCCCTATCATGGTGTTTTGAATAAATGACAAGTTATCTCTGATATAGGCCTTTTTCCAGCATGCCAGAGAAACAGACTGGAAACAGAGTTAGCTCAGACCTGGCTTTTTTACCATTTTATGAATAAATAAACATTTATTATAAATTATCCATTATCCAGGTTGTGGCCAAATCTGATGGACATCTGAGCGAATAATCAATATGAGCCATGCAGTACAGGGCACAGAAATGCATGATTCAAATGCATAAATATTAGCAATAGTAATAAGACTGACCTTTCCCTTTTGATATATATGCTATTCTACCCATATATTTATATGGTTTCTCTATTTCACCTGCTATAGCAGGGGCTATGTTTACTTTGTTTTGATTTGTGGCTTGAAAAAAATACTCAGGGAGATTCATTTGAAGGGATGAGAGCAGGTTGATTCAACTGCCACACATAACTTGCTCCATTGTATGTAAATAAAGCCTGCCTATACTGGGATGCAAACCCTCACACACAAACACACACACAGCTTAAAATATAGTTCGCAATATAATTTACAATAATGTTTCCATATTTCAGGAAAATCTTCTTGATAATAGTCTTCCTGTTTTATTTCTGACAAGAAAAATAGGCATAATTTGAACATATTTTAAAGCAATCTGCATTTCATTAAGTCCATGAAAGTAAACTTTTATTTCAGTTTATGACCTTAAAAAAACATGCATCTTGAACAAAAAGGAACTCCCTTATCAAGAGTCCAAGTGCTTAAAATTTAATTTCTTGCTGTACTATGGTCTTAAGTGCAAAAGCACAATCCATAAAAGTCATTAAAGAAATTAAGGTAAAGTTCAAATAATTAGAAAAATGGATGCCTTTAAAAGAGAAGCACAAATAAAGGCATTGTTATTATGTATGTTTTCAAGCAGTCCTTCATTTACTATGCAAACTAAGAAAAAGAAATGTCATGTAATCTTCTCTTTATCACATAGACCTTTATTCTTCCTGATTAAGGATTGCTTTTATTTATTTATTGCTGTGTAAGTTGAATGCAGCAGGGTTAAAATATAGATAGATCAGATTTCACAGTTCATAGGTAGAAAGATTTAAGAGATTATAATATGATATAATGTACAAAGTTCCAGGCAGTTGCGCTTTACCTGTGACATAGATTTTAATTTGGCTTTCATGCATATTAATAAATTTATGTTAAACCAGGTGTTAACAATTATGGAAATGAACATTATTCATATTCTCAATGGAACAGACCTGTTTGCACTGCAAACCCCAACTTAATTATAGATATACTCAAAGAAAAAGAAGCTTTCTATTTACATAAATCACAATCACCTCTTACTGAAAGCAGATAAACATTTCCCACTAAGTTTATGCCAAATTTGTAAAATGGCCAATTCTGGCATTATTTTATTTAGACTCGCAACATATTTAATGCAACCATATATGATTCTAACATGCTCTTGAGATTTAAGGCCCTGCCACAGAAGAAACTGTATAGAATTATATTTTTCAGGGTGAAGACATACCCCAAGGAGATCCTGTTTAAGAGCCATGGAACCTTACTTTGTACCAGTCTTTCAGTCTTAATCTATTCTGGTAGAAGAAATTGGAAGAGAGAGCACTATGTATATTCCTTAGAATAAAAATTATCAAAAAATAAAAAAAAATTGTATTAAATAAAACATTTTTGTTTTATTAACAAAAAAAGTTGAACAGCAAAAATATTAACATTCACTTTTACATCCTAATTGTTAGTCAATTGAAAGGCACAATTTAGACTTGATTTTAATTTAGAAAGCCCTATATTATGTAGGTAATAATGAGCCATGTTCTCTTTTCTTTATCAATTTGAAAAGTAACCTTGCTACTAATAAAGAACCTTTCTTCAACATATAAAGTCAGTTAATATTTAGGATGGGAAAACAACCCATTAACTGTTTTAAATCACATTTCTGAATAACTTGTAGCGGAGATGAGAAGAAGGAAGGTGAAACTGAACACCTTTTGCTTTTAAGAGGAGACTGGGCCACGTATCTGAAATGGCATAGGGTCTCCTGTTCAAGCAGGGAATTGGACTAGAGTACCTTCAAGGTCCCTTTAAACAGGGGAAAACAATAAGTGTGGTTGTTGAACACTAAAGAGTTCCCCTTCTCCTTATTTCTTACAAATACATATTTTAATAATGCAGTAGCCAGGTGGATATGTACATAGATTATTATGAGTTTTATTCATGACACAAGAATCTTGCTCTGTTAAAAATATGAAAGAAATCATATTTGCTATACATTTAAGAAGATTCAAAATTGGCAAACAAGTTTTGTTTCTTTTAGTAGAATAGAATAGAATAGAATAGAATAGAATAATAACCAGAGGTAGTATTCAGCAGGTTCTGACCAGTTCTGGAGAACCGGTAGCAGAAATTTTGAGTAGTTCAGAGAACCAGCAAATATCACCTCTAATTGGAGATTTTACAGTATCCTTCCCTTGCCACACCCACCAAGCCAAGCCCACAGAACTGGTAGTAAAATTTTTTGAATTCCACTACTGATAATAACTAATATCCAAATAGGGCAGAAAAAGAAATTATGGATATGGAATTGTAGTAAAGAACTTCATAAATTGGAAGATAAGCATGAATATATATAGCTTCCTGCTCTGGTAATTAAAATTCTTTCGTCCTATTCACATGTGTGAGTTTTGGTAAATGTTATTAGAAAAAAAAATCATCAAATGAAATTCTCAATCCATTCAACAGGCAGCATTCAAAACTATTCTGCCTTCTTCCACACGTACTTGAATGCAGATGAATAGAGTCCCCCTTTTGATTTAAATATTGTATTTGGTCACCATTTTATATTTTATATATTGGGCAGTTTCTTTAACATATGAATTATTTCCTGTTTATTCTTTGTTTTGTACTGTACATCATTCAGACTAGAATGTCCCTATAAATTCAATAAATAAATATTCTACTGAGTATACTGCAGTAGGCAGAATGCAGAATGCTTGATATTTGCTTAGAAGTAGTGATGGATTGGGCAAGGGACTAAAACAAATCTTTGAAGCTGAATCCTAATCAAACAGGGATAACTATGGACTGATAGATCTCATTCTCAGCAATGTAGAAGATGGTCCATTCTGGATTAAAAGCAATTTATTTATTTACTTTATATGCCTCTTGTTTTAAATGCGAAAGTGAGAGACGCACACATTCAGTTGACTGGTTACTTTGTTTTAATTTCAGGACTGAACTGCCACGGAGCCGCGGCAGCCTTTCTTATAGCGGCTGCTCGCAGCTCGCCAGCCAATGACAGGTATACAAAGTTCCCGCCGTTGGATCAACCAATTGCGGGTGAGTATTTGAATATAGAACACCCCTCCCCACTTGGTCCAGTCCGACCAATCAGGAGCCCCCTAGGTTATGTAGTCACGTAAGTAGGCGGGGCTCCTGTGGGTCTTACTGGACCTGCGCAGGTCATTCGGTAGTTCGCTAGCAGCTGGTACGGACGGACCTGTTGGTCTCTCCGTCTCTTCTTGTGGAACCGCCTGGAAGGTAGAGTCGGCCATGCTGCTCCGGCCGGGCCTTGCCTGGTTAGTTGAGTCGGCTAGGCCACTCCCTTCCAGGTTTCTTCTCAGCAAACGCTCATCTCCTGCCTGGTCCATGTCGGTGTTTGATTCTTCGGCTTCAGGTGCGTAGTTGAGAACTTCGACCGGAGTTAATGATAGGGGTGATTGTGATAGTGTTAGGTGGTTTTTGTTTGCTTGGGGTTAGTGTGTGTTTGAAGGGTCTCCCCCTTCTTGTGTATTTGAAGGGTCTCCCCTTTCTTGTGTATTTGGGTGATCTCCTCCTTCCCCTTTTGGTTTGTCAGATACCCCTCTAAGGGTCCGGGACCTCAATTGGTCTATGTGCCTTTTCCAGTCCCTGTTGTCAGATGTTACTAGTTGGTAAGATCATGGTCCTGTGACTTGGGTAATAGTAGCTGGTAGCCATAATGGGTCCCCCACTAGATTTTTGGCATAGACTAGATCGCCTACCCTAAATGTGCTGAGTTTGCTGGAGGAGTCTGCGGGTTTTTCTGTGCAATAGGTAGGATATAAACGATCTAAGTGTGATCGTAACTTCCTGCCCATTAATAATTCTGCTGGGGTTTTATTAGTTGTCGTGCTAGGCATCATGTGCTTTATGGTCAAGAGTTTATCAATTCGTTCTTGTATGGGGCCCGGGCCTAATTTGTTAAGTGTTTCTTTTGTGCAACGAACCATGCGTTCTGCTCACCCATTCGCCGCCGGATGTGCTGGTGCGGTCAGGGCATGTCTTATTCCCAGGCTAGCTAGGTATCCCTCAAATGTTGTGGATGTGAACTGTGGGCCGTTGTCAGAGACCAATACATCAGGTAACCCATGCGTTGCAAATAATTTGCGGAGCTGCCTAATGACATAGTCTATGGAGGTGGAGTGCATAATGCTCACCTCCAACCAATTCGAGTAAGCGTCAACCAGTATTAAAAACATATAAACCCTAGTCAGACCCGCAAAATCAATATGGATCCTTGACCATGGTCCCCTGGGCATTTCCCATTCAGCCATCGGTGCCTGTGGAGGTGCGGGTCGAGACTCTTGGCAACATTTACAACTATCCACCCATTTCCCTATGTCTTTGTCCAAACCTGGCCACCAAACGTAGCTTCTGGCCAGGGCTTTCATCTTTACCATACCCGGGTGTCCGTCATGGAGAAGGTCCAAAATAGTCTCTCTCAGCTTATGTGGTATAATAATCCAATCCCCACAAAGTATGCAACCCTTAAGGAGTGAGAGTTCAGTTTGTCTGTGTTTAAAGGGTTTCATGCATTCTTCGAGGCTGGATTCCGGCCAACCCTTGGTAATCCATGCTGCAACTTTGATAAGCACAAAGTCTTTAGAAGTTTCTCTGGCAATGTCTCTAGCTGTAATTGGTAGATTAAGTAAGGTTTAGATTTGTAGGGTGGAAGTGCTCGGTGCAGGGTCAGTGTCCGTATCTGGTAATGGGCAATGGCTCAATGCATCAGCGTGAGTAATGGAATGGCCCGGTCGGTAAATCAAAGTATAGTTGTAGGCGGCTAGGAACTCTGACCATCTCACCATGCGCGGCGACAAAATATTAGGGGTTGCCTTATCGCCTGCTAGAATTCCCAATAACGGCTTGTGGTCAGTTATTAATGAAAAAACTTGGCTGTAGAGATATTCATGAAACCTTTTAATTCCCGATATAGCGGCCAAAGCTTCTTTATCGAGTTGGCTATAATTTCGTTCGGCTTTAGACAGAGTTTTAGAGTAAAAGGCTATGGGAGCTTCTCTGTCATCCGGCAAAATGTGGCTTAGTACAGCCCCCACGCTGAAAGGTGAAGCATCACAAGTCAAGTTTATGGGAAGCGTTTTGTTGTATTGGATCAGTACCTTGCTAGATGTAATGAGGTTTTTTATTTCTTGGAACGCCGTGTCTTCCCGCCTTCCCCACTTCCAGGAAGCATCTTTGTCAAGTAATCTATGTAGGGGTTCCGCTACAGTTGCTTTCTGCGGCAAGAACACATTATAAAAGTTAATGAGTCCTAAAAATGCTTGTAGTTCCCCTTTGTTGGTTGGAATGAGGGCTTCATGGATTGCGCGAACTTTCCCTTCGGTGGGGTGAATACTGTCGCCATCTATTAGGTAGCCCAGAAATTCAATCCTGTCAGTTATAAGCGTGCATTTTTCTCGTTTTACTTTCAGACCGGCCTCTGTAAATTTAATTAGGACTTGTCGTAGACGGTCCTTAAGTTGAGCTTTGGTTTTGGCCGCTATTAACACATCATCAAAATAAGGAGTTACACCTTTGATTCCGTGGAGAAGGCGTTCCATTAAACATTGGAAAATTCCGGGAGCTACGCTAATGCCAAATTGAAGTTGATTGCATTTAAAAGCTCCCCGGTGTGTGACAATAGTTTGAGCCTCAGCCGTTTGGGAATCTACCGGCAATTGTTGATACGCTTGGGCCAGATCAAGTTTAGCAAAAAATTTTCCCCTTTGATCGAATGTAATAAATGCTGAACTACCGGAACGGGGTATGCACTTTGTTGGAGTGTGTGATTCAGGGTAGCCTTATAGTCCCCGCAAATCCTGACCGACCCATCTGCTTTAATGGGAGTTACAATAGGGGTTTCCCACTTCGCATGGTCTATTGGTTCTAAAACCCTTTGTTTGATAAGTTTGTCCAATTGCTCATCGATTTTTGGCTTCAATGCAAATGGCACACGCCTCGCTTTGAGTCGAATTGGGGCCACGTTAGGATTTAAATTAAAAGAAATCGGGTTACCCCGGTACTTGCCTAGCTTGCCGCTGAAAATATCCTGGAACTCCCTGACGAGGTCCTCCTCCCAGTCTGTTGCAGTGATTCGGTTTATGCCTGTCATGCCAATCCCTAATGGCTCAAACCATTCTAGTCCCAGTAAGCTGGGTCTATTTCAGTCGACGATGGTGAGCGGTAGAATTGCAGTATGGCATTTGAATGTAATTTGAAAATATCCTACTCCTACCACTGGAATTCTGTTCCCTTGATAATCTTTGAGGGTCAGATTTTGGGTTTCTAGTTCGTCTCATTGGATGTCAGGAATTAATTTTTTGATGGTTGCCCATGAAACCATGGATAGGAATGACCCTGAATCCACTTCCATCTCGCATTCCTGATCTTCTATTTTCACCTGGATATGAACTTTCTTTACATTCCTTGTGTCTGAGTGGCCAATGGTCACAGTTTGGTGGGTTTCCTCTTTTCTATAGGTTGCGTCTTTCTCTTGTTTCTCCCCTCTTGGCTCCAACGGCTCTCCGGTTTCCTATCTCTTTCTCTCTCTCTCAGTGGTGGGCTCTATCTCCGTCGGGGGCTGTAGTTGCTTCTGGACCAGCATACTCTTGCTATGTGCCCTCTTCTATTGCATTTCCTGCAGATGGCATCAATGAAACGGCATTCTGAGCATGCGTGGTTTCCCCTGCATCGATTGCATTCAAATTCAAATTTTCTTCCGGCCCGCTCTTTTCTATCTTTTCCCGCTCTTAGGTGGTATACGTCATCTTCCTCACTACTGGTCCCCGACTCGATGTCCTCGTTGTGTTTTTTTCTTTTTCTCCCTCTGGTCTAGGTGGCTCCTTACTGATATATCCTGCCGATTTATTAATTTTCTTCATTTTGGCGGCCGATTTGTGGGTAGCTTCTGTGGCGGTGGCTTCTTCTATTGCCTCCTTCATTGTGATTTTTGGCCGGTTTAGCAAACGGCTCTGTAAGGTGAGGTCTTTCAAACCAAGGACCACGCGGTCCCTCAGTGCCTCATCGAAGTTCAAAAACTCACATTCTCCGCCAATGTCCCTCAGGGCTGCTACAAAATCAGCGATACTCTCGTCTTCCTTTTGATTTCTTAAATAGAATTCGTGCCTCTTGATCAGGCTCGATACAGTCGGTGCATAGTGAGCCCGGAGAATCTTCTCTAATTCCGGCCACGTTAATGTTTTTACGTCTGTGGGTGCAGTTAATGCCTTTGCCATCCGGAATACTGCGGGTCCGCAATGGGTCAGGAAAACAGCTCTTTTTCTATGTTCTGAGACCCCGTTTAAATCGCTGCTCTCCAGGAACATTAGAAATCGATCCACGTACGATTGCCATTCTTCTTTGGCTGGATTAAACTGCTCGGATGGCGCGTTGTTGCCCGACATTTACTTCGCTTGATCTTCGTCGCTGCATACTCAACTGAATTTTTTATCGTCTCGATCCCATCCTCGTCGCCAGTGTTTTAAAGGCAAAAGTGAGAGACGCACACATTTGGTTGACTAGTTACTTTGTTTTAATTTCAGGACTGAACTGCCACGGAGCCGCGGCAGCCTTTCTTATAGCGGCTGCTCGCGGCTCGCCAGCCAATGACAGGTATACAAAGTTCCTGCCGTTGGATCAACCAATTGCGGGTGAGTATTTGAATATACCTCCTATCACACCAGGAGATGATTCTAGGTAGCTGCCAATCAATAGAAGACCAGTATAAAATATTAAAACAATAACTACTAACATTGATAAAGATGGAGGCGGAAGGGCACAAGTTGCAAGATCCATTCAAAAGTAAGGGGGAGGGCAGTTATCCTAGATTCCAAACTCTGTTCTCATTGACAAATGGAAAACTATGCCTAACTTTAGCTGGTAAACAAGCCATGTCAGTAAGGAGCCAGTTTGGTGAAGTGATTAAGGCACTGGGCTAGAAACCAGGAAACTGTGAGCTGTAATCCCAACTTGGGCATGAAAGGTGATTGGATAACTTTGGGCCAGTCTCTCTCTTTCAGCCCAATTCACCTCATGGGGTTGTTGTTGTGAATAGGAAGATGAAGGAGTATTTAGGTATGCTTGCCATTTGATTTATTTATAAAAATAATAAAGGCAGGATAAAGAAAAAGCAAAATTTTAGAAAATCAATGAACGAATGAATATTGCTTCCTGATTTTGATAGCTTGCCTTAAAAACTTCATAACAACATAGTCTATAAAGGTTACCTTTGAATGTACCATTAAAACTGCAAATAGTGCAGAACAAACCTGTCTGTTAACTAATTGCTACAGCTCAATGGCATCATCTACCATGGTTTCTTAAAATGCTACACTTGTAATCTGTGACTACCTAATTGAATGTGTGGATAATAGTCTATAAAGCCCTAAATAGCCCAGGTGCCAGATTTTTTTTTAAATACCTGCTTTTCAAAATGCCACAAAATTAGAGAGAGAGAGAGAGAGAGAGAATATCAGCAAAAGGGAAAAAAAGTGGGCAAAATATAAAACTTCTCAAGAGTGCTCTAAATGTCTAACCATGACTCTGGACTCAAGATGGAACCCAGAAGCACTCTGTAGGTGCCTACAACTCAGTGTATTGTTTGCTTTCTGGCATATAGGTATTTTGTATATATATTGACCATACATTATGGAAACTAGACTATATTTTGAAACTCCAAATGTACTCACTAGTTCAAGCTGATTGGGAACTTTTACAGTTACAATGTGAAAGCAGATATAGTGTGCATAAAAGTCAACATCTGGAATAAAGTATATGCAATATTTGTCACTGTATTTCTTATAAATTTGGGTGTATTCTGTGGAAGTGCATTTATGACACTATAAACCATTTTAGGAAATGTAAAAGAAAACAACAGATTTACTTATGGAATCTGAGAACATTTTCAAATTTTTAAATGGTACAAAAAAAAAAAAGATGAAGAAACAGGCTTGATGCTAATTGTACTCGCAATTAGAAAAAAATGATATAAAGAGATTTTAAGTAAATAGCATATTTTTCTCTCCTTCCTCATTTGGACTTTACATATACTTATTCCTGAACAAAGCTCTAGGGAAATCACCTGAAGAAATGAAGTATTTAGTATCACAATAACTAATTTCTGTTGAGATGTAGCTTGATTATAGATTGTGTTCCACACTTGATGTCCGAGACTAAGATGCTTTTGATTTTCATGTAATTTGTATCTCTATTTAGCAAAGGTTTTTCTTGTCTGTTAAAAAAAAAAAAGTAAATTTCCACAGGAAACTAGCTCACAAGATTTCAGCTCAGCTATAATTTAGATGACAGAGTGCAAATCCTACTATGCCTATTCAGGTATACAATCCATCGAGTTCAGTTAACATACATACAAGTAAATGACTATCAGATTTAGCGTTCTTATCACAATTGGTAGCACGGCTTGTGGACCATCTAATAATGAGAGAAATTTCTATTTGGATTGAAAAATTGATTTAAACTTCCCAATGCAACTCGCAGATGAGAATGCCATTATTCTTCATACTGATCATTTTTCCAAATTTTGCAATGCCGTTTTCAATTTAAGTACAAAAAGAAAAAGAAATGGGGTGTATAATATATGTAGAGTAGAGAAAATTGGGTACCAAAGTTATCTGAGAAAATTATATGTAAAATATGAATGTTCATGCTCTTTCCATTTACAGACAAATGCACAAACTGGAGGAAATAGAGTTATGACTGAATAAATATATCTAAGGTTCATAAAGATTGATTTCTCCATTCCTAATACAAAATATGTGATTGTTGAAAAGTAATGTGATTTAGTTCTTTCTGAATCATTAAGGGGAATTTGAGACTAGTTTGATCAACAGAAGTATTTTTTTCTTGACACTCATTATTTTTTTTTAAAAAAATAACTCAGTATAAATATTGGTGAAAAGTTCAGATGACTTAGAACACGGATGTCAAAGTTGCGGCATCACAGCATCATCACATGATGTATTGAGACTTTTTTCCTATTCACTAAACCAGGTGGAGGGAGGACCAGCACATGACACATCTAGCCCAGGGCTGCGAGTTTTATAACCCTGGATTAGAAAGTCTGTTAGACCTTAATAACTTCTGATGCAAGTATTACTCAATAGTGACTTTGGAGATATTCAAATGTAAACAATTAGCTTGTGAATGGGTCATTATAAGCCATTAACGTTGGCCAAACTGACAAGAAACCTTCATCTAGATAACGTTTCTGACTTAGTAGGACACTATTGACTTTTCCACTTCTTTGCTCCCATCCTTCTTTTCACCCATCTCCTCCCACTTATGACTGTATGACTGTAACTTTGTTGCTTCTATCCTAGCAATTTGTATTGACTGTTTCCTAGTATGATTTGATTGCTTATTGTACCCTATGACTATTATTAAGTGTTGTACCTTATGATTCTTGTCTCTTGACTAATGTATCTTTCCTTTTATGTACACTGAGAGCATTTGCACCAAGACAAATTCCTTGTGTGTCCAATCATACTTGGCCAATAAAGAATTCTATTCTATTTTATTCTTTGTCTCAAATGAATTCAATATCTCACAGTTAGTTTCATTTTATTTTTTTTAAGTTCTTATCACAAAGCACCTTATTTTCGAGCCCGTTTTTTGCAGAGTTGTTAAATATCAAGAGTTATCAATCAACCCTAATTGAATTCTTGGAATTCCAGAAATTTACTTATTTATTTTGTTCATTTGTATCTCACCTTTATTATTTTTACAAAGAACTCAAAGTGGTGAAGATATTCACCACACTTACTTCCTCCTGTTTTCCACATAAGAACAAACCTGTGAAGTGAGTTGGTCTGAGCCAGTGTGATTGGCTTAAGGTCTCTCAGCTGGCTTTCATGGCTAAGGTGGGACTAAAACTCATGATCTTCCTCTTTCTATCTTGTGACTTAACCACTAGACCAAACTGTCTCTCTAATTTAAAAAAATAGAGTCATATTTTTTTTTTTTTAAAGGAAATATTTTGCAAGGGGAAGATGATCAAAGTCTGTGTACTTTCATTAGTCTGTAGATTTCCATTAGTCAATTTCCACTAAGTCCCACTGATGAGAAGATTCAGAGACTCAGAGAATAACAGAAAATCTAACTTAATCAAAACCTTAATATATTTTACTAAGCTATGATTTTGAATCATGGCTATGAATACATTATCTCCTGCAAATAACTTGCAGCTGTGCCACATGAACTTACCTCATCCTTGATGCAGCTTGTTATCTGACTCACCTTTGTATAATTCAGTAACCAACAGTTTTTCTGCTTCAAGTCGCTTGAATGTAGCCAGCTAAATCATGTCTAGTTTTTTTTAAAATATATTTTAGACTTCCAACCTACAATATATTTCCCTTTGGCAGCTCCCTGTGTCAGTCTATCATGAGAAGCAAGATCAAGCAACAGAAGGAACAGCAATACCAGGAATGTTGTTGTAGGTAGAATACCAGGAACTGTCAGAATTTATTTCAGAATTTCTCTCTGTCCTATCTCATCCCAAACAATATCCAGGCATATTAGTGTATTCTATATAAGTGCATTTACCATTTTTCTCCTGCTTTCCATTTTTTTCAGGACTGAGCAATTTGTTTATTGCTCCCTTCTGCATCTCCAAGATCAGATCTAGATGCTTACATAATTTGTATCAGAGAGAGAGAGAGAACATCCCCCCCCCCAAGAGAAAAACCTTATCCAGGAGAACTATCCAATGATATAAAAGTCAGAAATTGTTGAACTGCATTATGTAAGTATATTTAATGCATGTAATAATTAAAATAACATGCACAGCTGCAGTTCTACTCAGCAATTGTATTTATTTTTTCATTGATTTAAATTTGTTTTTTATTTTATTTTATGATTATGATATACACGGGTTAAAGTCACTTGCTGAGATGGGCAGCTATAAAAATCAACTGAAGAAATAAAATGTTTTGCCACTTACAGTAAAATCATAGCTAATTTACCCCAGGAGGAACAGGCAAGCCTCTAGGTTTGTTAGTAGAGCTGATCCAAAATTCATGAGGTAGTAATGCTATGTAAATAAACTTCTCCTGAGTAGGAAGATTAAAAAGGCAATCTACAGCTATGCTGTGCTATTGTCTGCTTTTCAGATTTGTGATTATAGTCCAGTGAATGACTTACTATAATGGTAGACTAAATCTGAGCCATCTAAAGATTTCACTATCAAAAGCATTAATTTACATTTATTGTATGATAATATTATATTTTTGCCAGAGAAGGCCTAATTTGGCATATTTTAAATGTCATTTAAAAGTATGATTTAATTGTTTATGTAGAAATTGTCTGATAAAAACTGCATAAAGAATCAGAGGGTAGGTAAACTGAAAAGCTAGACTGTGTAATCAGTACTATAGTTCTACCAAAATATAAGTGGCCTAGGATAAGGAGAAATCTCACCAATATTAGAATAATTTGATATTCATTCTCTTAAAAATAGTAAATTGAACAATCGAAAGTAATTCAGGCAATGAAAATAAGTCTGTCCTTAAAATATCATTTTGTCATCCCTTTGCACTACAGAATTAAATAGTTCACTTCAGTAAAGATTTAATTATGCCTCGTTTGTTGGTGCCAAGGAAGAACTTTTGGGAGATGAAGCTGCCAGAAACGGAGAACAAGAACTCTTTCTAATGAAACAATTCCAAAAAAACATAATTACTATTTGAAAACACTTTCATCAAAAACTTTTAATTTTCCCCACTCCAAAATTAAAAATTCAAATGAATGCTTTTCAAAATGACTAACATTATTGATAAAATTCATCTATTTATCTAAGCAAATTGTGATGAGAAGAAGAAAGGGGGGAGGAAGAGGGGAACTTATATACTACTAATGCTCTTGTGCCTATTTAAATAGTTAATTGATACTTTCAAATCTTCAATTGGGTGAAACAGCGCATCGCATAGCAATAATTTTTGAATTAACCTACCTCAAGTGGGCTAATTTATAGAAGAGATCCAAATCTAGGACACATGATTCTTGTGGAATTGAAATTTGGCAAACGTGCCCACTTCAGTATCACTATGCTTTTTGACTACAATTCCCAGAAATCTGTAGGTTCATGGTCAAGGGTGGGATTCAAAAATCCCAGCAACCAGTTCTCTGCCTGGGCATGGACACGGTGGGCGTGGCCTACTGGAACTTCTGGTAGGCTTATTTTTTGCTCTCTCCAGGCTCCAGAAGCTTTCCTCGGGCCTCTGGGAAGGTGAAAACAGCCTCTCCCAGACTCTGGAGGCTCTCCAGAAGCCAGAAACTCCATTTCTGGACTTCTGGAACTTCTTGGAGGGTGAAAAATGGGAGACCCATTTTTCACCCTCCAAGAAGCTCCGTGCAGACCCTACACTTACTTGCATCCAAAATGGGCCACGTGGAGATCCTGAGAGGGGCTGGTGGGTGGGCGGAGCCAACCAGTTGGTTCAACTACCTGTTCAGCAAACTAGATGTAAATTTAACATCCGGTTCATTCAAACCAGTCCAAACCAGTTGAATCCCACCCCTGTTCGTGGTGCATAGGAAGATGAAAGGAATGGATTCCCACCCTCTTTACTTCCTCTGTCTGGTTTCTGCAATCAATTGATGGTTGCTTTTGAACTGAAGACAAAATTTGAAATATTTTAACAAAAGATGAGGGACTGTTTCAAATGCCTTCTGGCAAGGTAAGGATGATTGTAGGCACTGATGGTCCACCAATAAGTCCTCCCTGGTAGATAAAGTCTTTGGGGATATACCAGAATGGGAAACGGATATGAGTTTTCATCAGAGTCCCATAGCTCCCATTATTCCCACTTCCCACAACAAAGTGGTAAGCAATTCAGTAGATCAGCCAATGGGAAGGAAAAGGTGCGTCCATCAGATAATGGAAAATGGCTCCAGCCTATATTGTATGTGGAAGGAAGAATGACCCAAAGATCACAAGTCATCTAGTTATTATTTATGAACTGTCTAGAACTGAGAAACATTTTTCTTGACTAGCATTAAGAAAATGTATGGGAATTCAATCATTATAATAAGGCATATTTTCACCTTTTAATTACAGTAATTAATCAAAGCATATAATTTTGGAAAGCTTTCAGAGATATTTTGCAGTCAGTAAAAGGAAACAAAACTGAAGTTGTGATCATTCATAGATCACAACTTCAATCCATTACAATAGTTATTTTCAGCTTGGCCATATATAAAATTTTAAAAATACTTTGTGAATGCCATGCTTGGAATGGGAAAATGCCTACAGTCACAATACTGGGACTTATAGGAAATGAGTATTGGCAACTATTGATGAAATACAACAACAACTTCCTTTTACTGCTATTACTATCTATCTCCAGAGCTGATTTAGCTGCCCATGATAAGTTACCCATGTTTTGATTTTTTAAATATAAAGGACACATGGACACTCCTAACTCTTTGTTAAACCTAAAGGGACACAGTTCCATCCAACAGTTGTTCAGGAAAATTTCTGGAGATTTGGAGAGCTACAGTCTAACACAGAGAGCATCCAGTTCGAGGAAGGTTGATATGTATTATTTTATGCATGGGAAGGGGGAGATTTATGGCCATTCTTTAATTAGCCTGTTTTCTGGAATACATTGATTACTTTAGATGCCAGGTTTTAAGTATACCAATTACACGCACTTCAGTGAAAGCAGTATTAAAATATGACTTATGCATTTATTTTCTAAGAGTGTAATATGATCATCCAGATTTCTTTATTTTTATTAATATTTTGAGGATGTTTTAGACAGAATTAATACTAATTTTAGATATATTTAATTAATTCCAATAGGGCGTATAATTGGAACTTCTAAATATACTGCCAGCAAATAGATATAATATTTTATAATTCCTAATTAGAAAGCGAATGTCTGTTTAAGCCAAACATTTCTTTTCATTCCACAGTCCTATTTATACATTTTTATTTAGCTTGTATCATACTATAAGAGTGGTTGTTAATATACCATTCATTTCAGAAGCATGTCACACTTCTTCAAGGATGTCTCACTTCCTCCCCAGCCTTCTTTTAGTTAATTATTTAATCCCACACTCACCCACACTAGCACTGATGATATTATCTAGTTGGGTAATGAAACGTCTGTAAGCAAAGAACCAAGCTCAAGGACACCAAGGACTCCACAGTAATCGCATATTTTAAAATAACTGATATGGTTTTAGAAGCATCGAAATACGTATAATGTCAGTCGGGAAACCTTTAATGCTCTTGCATTTATATACATTAGATGATCTTTCTTTTTTAAATTGCAGTTTATTGCTTAAACTGCATGATAATTTCCAAAACAAAGGCAATCAAAAAGTATTTTTTTCAAGTGAAATATACTGATACCTGAATATAAAATAATATACATGATAAAATAAGAACTTCCTTCTAGTTCCTACAAAATGAAAATCAAATTCTTACTACTGAGATCCTTATAAGAACTATTTGATACAAGAAAAAGTAAATAAAATTAGAATTCTATGTACTGTACATTCACATACAATATATTCAGTGGGTCTCAATTCTGACAGTAATCCCTGGTAAAATTATAATCCTAGGAACACTTTGATTGCAATAAATTATTTGGATTTGAAGAAAAACATTAATTATATTAAAATAAGTTACAATAATGATACAATGTGAAGAATAATGAAAAATTAAATTATTCACTTTCTGTCAAACATAGTTGTTGAATAAAAGCTTAAAATTTCTGATATCTTGACAGGAAATATTTGTAACTTTAAAAATAGGTACATTTATGCAGAATATCTCTATTCTGTACCATCTATCTATCCTTAACCTGCTGGGATAACTGGAAGTTCTCAAACTGTAGTGTCAACATGTCAAGAAGGTGTTATGGTTGGGAAAATTGTCTGAGACTAATGCTCTTTATATTAAAAAAAAAGTAGTGTTTTGATGCCTAGGCCCAAGAAACTACAGTATTGCCTGTGTTTGGGGTGGGGCTAGCAGAGGTGGTATTCAGCAGGTTCTGACCAGTTTTGGAGAAGGGGTAGCAGAAATTTTGAGTAGTTCAGAGAACTGGCAAATACCACTTCTGACTGTTCCTGCCCCCATCTATTCTCTACCTCCCAAGTCCCAGGTGATCAGCTGGGTCTTCTTTTGTGCCCTTCACAGGAGAATGGAGCTGGAAAGCAGGTTAGTGGAGTGGGGAGGGGACGGAGATTTTACAGTATCCTTCCCCTGCAGTGGGGTGGGATTGTAGATTTTAAAGTATCCTTCCCCTGCCATGCCCACCAAGCCATGCCACGCTCATAGAACCGGTAATAAGTTTTTTTGAACCCCATCACTGGGGAACAGATATCTAGGCATCAAAAACATCAGAATATGAAACAGGATGGCGCTTTTGTCTCTCCTAGTACAGGAGTGCCTATGGTTTTACAACTTCATCTACTGATTTAAAAAACTGACATGACCATCTATTTTATGGACCTTTTACAACAACAACAAAAACAAGCAGAAAACAGTATGAATTGTCATCTAAACAAAAACAACACCCAGCAGGCTCAACTACATTCCCCAATACATAAATAGTTATAATCATTGGGCTCCAGCATTCTCTTATCCAAATTCTTGGAGAAAGACTCATCTTTTAAAGGCAGTAAGCATGGTTTTATTTCATTTGGCATTGTCAAAGAACTGAAGTGTCACACCGCAGTTCAGAATTGATCTCATTATGCTTACCAAAAGAATGTCCCTTCCTTTGTAATGGTAAACATTTCCTAATTAAGGCTGTTTCTCTTATTAAGGCATTATTTAATTAATTAACTCAACCATTTAAGCAGGATGGGACATCTAGTGATGTGAATGAGCGACAAATTATTACCACTATAATATTTTAATTTCTAGCACTTCCTAGAACTGCTGATGGGCTTTTATAAATATAGCTGGCCTTGAGTACTATAAATGTTAACCTCAAGAGGAAAAATCTCATTTTCTGTTCCACTTCAGACAACAAAATGGCTTGGGGCAGCTCTATGAGATAGATAACACACACGAGTTGTTATATATGTGTGCACATATTTATAACTGTACAAAGGTTAAATTAATTATAAGGGGTTATTCAACTCATACAAGCAATAGAAGTTCATTTCCTTCATTATATTATGTACATGGTTTTTGTAACCATGCTAACCACCATTTCTCTTCCCAATATTGTATTCTTTAGGATAAAATTTAAAATATTAAATGCTATGCCACTGAGGTACACATGTCTGATCACAAAATACCAATGAAACCATACATAAAAAAAAATTATTTGGGGATTGGCCATATCTTTGAAGCAAGTTCAATTTTTTGTGACTAGATTCATGCAGCTTTCTTAGCAGCATTATGAAAGTGATTACCAATAGTCTAAATCCTTCCCACCCATGCATATGTTTTTAATTCCATTGATTGGTGTGCATATGATGCTCTTGGCTATCTCATATTAATGTAACAGTGAGTATGAAGCAAGAAGATCTGCAATACGCTTCATGGAGATATAAGAAGGAATGGAGGTAGGAATCAGCATAATCAGATTTGCAGGAATTTGTTGTTATAGATCATCTCAATAATTGCAGTGTTAGTCCTCCTGAGTTGATTTCTTAGTTCTCCTTATCTAGTGGGATGACAGTAATTTGCTAATTTCATCCCTGTTGTCATGAAAAGATGATAGAACACTTACAAGACCTATAGGACTAACCAGGCTGGTTGAACTTCAAGATCTCAGAGGAAAAGTGAAAAAAGAAAAAAAGAGCCAATCCTCAAATTGTGCACAAATCCATCATTTCTAGCTAAGAATTGTCTTTATAACCATTTTTTGCAACATAGTTGAGGTAGAAGTAACTAGTTCAGCTGCCAAAGAAAAACAATCATGTAGAATTACATGCTTAGGAGCTCATATAAAAATATCCAAGATCTTAGTCCTATTTTCAGCTGAATGTTAACTCTGTGCATTTTATTTTTTCCATCATATTTCTACCTTCTGTTTGGCTAAAATAATCACCTCACCAAAACATAGCACAATACAACATAACATAACACAACAAATACTGGCTGGTTGATTTTAGACCAGTCACTCTAAGCCCAATCTATAGCCAATAGCTATAACACACCTCACAGGAGAAAATAGGCAGGAGAGTTAGATATGTTTGCTGTCTTAAGTTTTATATATTAAAAACTCATGATAAAATCTAATAATAATTGCAACTCAAAAGAAAGATATTTATCAGGCCAACTCTAAGGTCTCCACCACCACTAACCTCCTTTCATAGAAATTATTCCAGTCATTAAACAAAGAAGAAAATTGTTTGAAACTCAGACTTAACAAGGAAACACTTAAGTGTTTTTGCTGCTGTGATTGACAATGAACATGTAAAACAAATATTTACACATATACTATGCAATATGATGTATATAAGGATGGTATCAAATCCACCTAACATGGGGGAAAAATCTGGTTTGGTAAGAAATTGAGATACATCTAACATAAACCTTAAGAGTAAATCCTGCCAAAACAGTCCATTTTGGGGGGGGTTAAAAATCAGTAATAATAACTGGCAGGGTGATAATGCAGAATAGCAAGCTGAAAGATTAATGTTTGAGCTTGATTGATAACGTTGAATCATCTATTTCTGATTCGTGTTCTCTTGGGGTTATTTTATGAATCCAATCCTATTTGGTAAAGTCTCAGCTGTTACTTGATGCCATCAATCCTTCACTGAAGTAAAGTCCTCCGGATGAAATACTACCTTGTCCTTTGTGATGATTTTCTAAGGCTGTGATAGGTCTCAGAAATCCTAGTGATCAGTGAACATTTTGAATTCTAGTATTTCTGCCTTTTGCAGTGGAATTATATTTTTTTCTCTGAGAATGCCACCATTTGTCTAGCTTTTGAATTGCTCCATTCATAAATGTGCATAAGGAAACATACTTAACTGATATAATTTTTTTCAGGCCAATACTGATGCCATATTTGGAAAGAAATTGTCTGAAATAATTTTAAAATGGTTACAATTTGCTTTATCATTACATATCTATAATTGTTGTAAAAATTAATGCCTGTAAGATGCTAGAATAAATAGAGACTAAAACATAGTTTAATCTCTTTGGCCTATGGATATAGTAGCAGATGGTTTAGCAAGACTATTTAATTAAAATAACCTCATTAATTTAATATTCTGTTTACACTTTATATCTTGTAACAAAAGTGGTTAATCTTATAAACCTCCATGTCACTGTGCAGATCAAAAAAAAGGGGGGGAATACATTTGGAAAATGAAAGAAAAACAATGTGGGATCCACTCTCAATTCTATTAACTTTCAGTCCTCATTCCATTATCTTCCAGCATTAGGTAACCATGAAGGATATTCTGGGTCCATTGAACTATTTTTCCTAAAAATAAAAAGGTATGCAAATTTGAGATGCCTACAGCATTTCTGTTGTGCATAGATAGTTTGAGAGTTGAGTGGTGTTGTGGCCTAGAGGTGGAGCTCTCACCTCACAATCAGGAGGCTGTGAGTTAGATCCTAGGTAGAGGCAGATATTTCTTTTTCTGAACACGTTTGAATTAAACAGTATCTGCTAAATATAACTTGGTGACAGGAAAGGCATCCGGCCAGTAAACACTCAGCTCCATTCAGTTGCCCAGACTCCACCCCATAAAGGATTATAGGGTCGTTAAGAGAAGATGATGATGCATAGTTTGAGAGTTAGGCTGATCTAGAGGTTATGGTATCAGGCTGGAAACAAGGAGAATGTAAGTTTTAGTCCCACCTTAGGCATGAAAGCCAGCTGGGTGGCTTTGGACCAGTCACTGTCCCTCAACACATGCCATTATGACAAGCCAATTGGTGAATTCCTGCACAAGCAATGGATCAACATTCATTTAGTCTGAAAATAAGCATTCTCTGCACTTGTAGAAAAAACATAGGAAGAAAAAAGATGTATTGTTCCACTTTGTCAACAAAAGAGTGTGCACTCAGATACTGTGTAGATATATAGGTTAACCAAAGGCTTGTTTGGATAATGGTTTGTTGAAAATGCCAGTCTTTTTGGTAAGAATAAAATTCACGTGATGTATCTGGTTGATTCCTGATTTGTTCTTCTTTCATTTTTTTGATTTCCTTTATCAAAATCCATATAGGACCCCAAATATCTAGAATTAGAATTAGAATACCTTATTTGGCCAAGTGTGATTAGACATCCAGGAATTTGTCTCTGGTGCAGAAGCTCTCAGTGTACATGCAAAGTAACAAGATAATAATAAACATCATCATAATATCATTATATGACAATGATATGAAAATGATGATAATCATCATCATAATATTGTTAGGAGGGGCAAGTAAGAAGGTTAATAAAAAGATTGATACTAATACTATAGCCATACTACTTGGGTAAATACACATAGATGTTAGACAGCGTAAGAGAATTAAGAGTTTAGCAGACTGATGCCTGAGGGGAAAAACTGTCCCTGATGGCCTGAGGGGAAAAACTGTCCTATTGATCTTGACCTTGAGTAAACTTGTATGAAATACAGGATGATTCTGACCTAACCAGGACGGTAATTTAAGTTTACAGGATTTATCACTCTTATGATCTCGAAAGGAGCTAGATATTTTGGTCCTAGTTTTCGACTATTTAATTTTAATTTAATATATTTGGTTGATAAATAAACTTTGTCTCCTTCCTGAAAAGGATTTATGTCTTGTCGTTTTTTGTTTGCTTGACTCTTATACTCTTGTGAAGCTTTTTCCAGAGCTTCTTGTATCCTACCCCAACAGTCGTTGACTTTGACTATTCTTTAATACTAGAGGGGTCTCCTTGCTTAGAGGTAAACTCTGGAGTTGGACCAAAATCTCTAACATGTACAATATAAAATGGGCTATACCCAGTACTGCTATGCAGGGCATTATTGTAGCAATTTCAGCAAAAGGCAACCAATCCACCCACTCCCATTGTTGATGGGATATGTACGATCTCATATATCGTTTTATCATAGCATTTGTTTTTTCTGCTGTTCCATTCATGCTCGGATGATATGCCAAGCTGAGTCCTTGAGAAGACCCCAATGGTATAAGAAACGCCCTGAATTGTGCTGTGAATTGCACCCCCCGTCAGATATTATTCTTCTGGGGACACCATGTAATCTATATATATGTTTTACAAACATATCTGCTAAACATGTCACTGATAGTAAACCTTTACAGGGGACAAAATGGGCTTGCTTTGAAAATAAATCAATTATAGTCCATATAACTGTGTATCCCATGTTGTTTTGTAGTTCCACATCTATATCTTGCCACGGCTGTGTTGGTTCCGAGACTGTTTTGTAATAGACCTATTGGCTTGCCCACTTGAGGTTTAGTGGTTGTGCATATGTGGCAAGTTTTCACATAGTTTTCTACGTCCATTCTCATTTTAGGCCACCAAAACTGACGACATGCCAAATATAGTGTTTTCAAAAACCCAAAATGTCCCACCTGTTTTACATCATAACATTTTGTAAGTATTTCGTTCCTACATACAACTTGTACATACACTTTATTTCCTCTCCAAGCTATTCCCTGCACAATTGAACACAAATGAGCATTGTTTTTAAGTCATTCATCTTGTGCAGTAGCATTTCGTATTGTTTCATGGATTGTTTCCTTTAACTGAATCACTGAATTAATGTTATTGCAGGATTTATCCACAATAAGAGGCTGGATAATAATATCTCATGTTGATTGATATTGCGGTAATCGGGATAATGCATCAGCCATGAAATTTCATCCTGCTGGGACATACTTTAATTTAAAATTGAATCACTTAAAATACAAGGCCCATCTAACCTGCTTAGGAGACAAGCGTCTTGGCTTTTGTAATGCTTCTAGATTGCGGTGATCGGTCCATACTTCAAATATTTCCTGAGCCCTTTCTAGGAAATGTCTCCAAGTACTTAACGCCCACTTCACAGCAAAAGTCTCCTTCTCCCATATTGCCCATCCTCTTTCCGCCATGGTAAATTTCCGTGAAGTGTAGGCACATGGTTGAAGTTCTCCATTTACATTCTCCTGTAATAGCACAGTCCCTAGTGCTACATCACTGGCATCTGCCTGTACAATATACTTTTTTGTTGGGTCAGGATGTTGTAAAATAGGTGCCTTAGAAAATAATGATTTTAATGTTTCAAAGGCGTTCTGACATCTTTCAGATCATGCAATTGGTTGAGTGGGCTTTGGTTTTTCTTTTTGTTGTTTGGTTTTTAGTAATTGGTAATGCAATTTGGGCAAAATTAGGTATAAACTGTCGATAAAAATTTGCAAAACCTAAAAAACTTTGCACTTGTTTTCTAGTCTGGGGAACTTCCCATTCCATTACAGCTTGTACTTTTACTGGATCTATTTTTAATCCTGTATTAGATATCTGATACCTCAAGTAATCCAATTTAGTGCAAAGGAATTCACACTTAGATAATTTTATATACAACTTGGCCTTTAACAATTTCATCAATACACTTCTCACTAATTGGATGTGTTCTTCCATTGTTTGTGTATAAATTAAAATATCACCCAAATATACTAATACCCCACAATATAAATGTTCATGTAGTATATCATTAATGAGTTGCATAAAGACAGCCGGTGCTCCTTGTAACCCAAAGGCATTACTCGGAATTGGTAGCTGCTGAGAGGGCAGTTGTATGTGGTCTTCCACTCATCTTCTGGCCGTACTCTTACTCAATAATATGCCTCTCTTAAGTCTAATTTAGTGAAATAACGGCCAGTAGATAGAGTAGCTAATAACTCCCCAATTAACAGTAGGGGATACAGATTATTGACACAGATTGCATTGATACCCCTAAAATCAACACAAAGACATAAATCACCATATTTCTTCAGTACAAGGCTATTGGTGCCCGTCCAGCTTTAATGAATCCCCAAGCCAGATTTTTGTCTAAAAAATTCCGCATCTCAGTCATTTCTTTAGGTGTCATTGCATACATTCGGGGTTTTGGTAGTTTTGCCCCTGGTATCAGTTCAATGGCACAGTCTTTGGGATGGTGTGTTGGCAGAATTGTTCACAAAAAACTTCAGCCAAATCCCTATATACCAACGGAAAAGAAGTATTACCTTGTTCCTCTAGCAAATTGACCGATTCTACTCCTGAATGTTGGTTTTGTATTTCTGGGTCTTGTGTAGGTGGCTCAGGGCCTATCTCTAACCTTAATCATTTAAACCCAGCTTCCCACCAAATTGCAGGTTTCCAGCGCTCCAACCATACCAAACCCAAAATCATCGATTCCCTCATGTCCAATACTACAATGAATCTCAGTTTTTCCTAATGGGCCCCAATTTCCAATAAGAGAGGGATCATCATCATCATAGCCAGTATCCCCCCTAACAATGATCCATCAACCTGTTCAAACCTCATGGGAGTCGGAAGAGGTTCTAATGGTATTTTGAGTTCATTTACCACTTTTTGGCTAATTAGACCCTTGGTACATCCAGTATCTATTAATGCTCCATATTGTGCCCTCGTTCCATTATTAATTAATACGATTGGTATAATAAATGGTCGGACTGGAGAGCTGACTTTCTCTGTCAGCTGTTCTTCTGATATTGCAGGGATGAACGATAACATAAGAATCCACTCTTAGCTGTTCAATGAAGTTCTGTTTTATTCGTCTTAATTCACCACAATCACAGGCAAGAGTAAAATAACTCCTGCTAATAGAACAAATGGTTTTAAAGCCAGTGAGCCTCTACAAGTGGTAGTAGCAGACTTAATTGGTCCAAAGTAACCCAACTTTGGAGGAGAGAGGTATATATTAAGTATTGTAAATTTATATTCTCGATATGGGTTTTGTTATTTAATGAAAAGCAAGGCTGAATCCATTTTGTCCTGCAATACCCTACAGCACTATCCCTAGGGGAAGAGTTGAAACAGCTTGTGTCCAGGATGTAAAGGATCTGCAAATATCTTCTTAGCCCTCTTTCCGGCTCATGCAGTGTACATATCCTCAGTGAAAGGCAGGCTAGCTGCAATTGTTTTTTCTGCACCCCTAATTATCCATTGGAATCTGTACTTGTCTTGTTTGGTTGCTGTACCAAACCAGACAGTTACAGAAGTACATATGACAGACTCAATAATTCCAGCTCCTGAACTTTCCAAATTGATGCAGGAAGAGAATTCTTTGTTGTGCCTTTTTAATTATAGTAATATTGTTAAGTATCCATTTCAAGTCCTAGGACCGTGATGGCAAACCTATGGCACGCGTGCTATAGGTGGCCAGCAGAGCCATTTGTGCCGGCATGCAAGCTACAGGCAAACTTACCTCATTGCGCATGCAAAGGCCTCGCAGCTAATTTTCGGCTGGTTTGGGGCTTTTTTCAGCCTCCCAAAGGCTTGAGGAAGGTTTCTGCAGGCTTTGCAGGCTGAACACTAGCCCCGTTTCATCACTTCCTGTTTTTCTGAAAATACCAGAAGTGATGGGGCTAGTTTTCAGCCTGCAAAGCCTGCAGAAGGCTTCCTCAAGCCTTTGGGAGGCTGAAAAAGGCCTCAAACCAGCCAAAAATCATCTGTGAGGCACAGTGCATGTAAGGGGGTGGTGGGGATTGTGCACACATGCATAGGGGGCATGGGGGGGCGTGCATTGTCTTCTGGGTGCTGGCACGCGAGCGCGAGCATGCGAGCACACCATTTTTGGCACAGGAGCTCAAAAAGGTTAGCCACCACTATCCTAGGAGATTATAGAACCCAACAATTTGAAGGACTCTACTATTGATACTGTGCTCTAACATAGTAAGAGGTGACAAAATAGAAGGGTTCCTCCTAAAATCTACTTTCAGCTTTACAGTTTTAACTGTATTCAGCTCTAGATTGTTATGGATGAATCACAGGGCCAGTTGTTCAATTTCCCATCTACATCCAGATTCATCACAGGCGACTATCTTACAATGTCGTGGAACATATTTTCTCTATATGTTGAGTGCTTTTTGTCTATGTATCTGTGAGGAAAGGTTGGAGCAGTAATGTTTTCTGTATGAGAATAAGTTTGGACTAGGTAGGTGAATTCTTCTTGTAAATTAATATTACTGCTGTATAATATTATGTTTTGGATTTAATTGTGTATTTATTTTTCCAGTGTTTTTGTTGGTTGGTTGGTAATTAAACAGTGGATTTGTACCTGTTCTTGGTTTGTAAAGTGAATGTGGTTTTAAAATCAGAGGAAAAAAACATCACTATCTTGTGCTATGCTGATAATAGTCTGAAAATGCAAAAAAATCTACAAGCTCCAGTAATAAAAGTCAAGGAGCATAATGGAAAAAAAAGACAACAGTAAGGTTATTGCTAAATAGGAAGAAGAGATTTTGCCTTGAGTTCTTTATAAAAATAATAAAGGCAGGATAATAAAATATTTAAAAAACCTATTTAATAGTAAATGTTAAGATTTACTATTGATAACTTTCCTTTTTTTCCTCTTCTCGTTCTCAGTTGGGTTACAACATTAATCATAATTGTTTAGTTATCTACCTATATGATATTGCTTTTACTATGTTTCTTTCCTTTACAATATTATATTGTCTATATGCATACACACGTGTGTGTGTGTGAGAGAGAGAGAGAGAGAGTCAGAGACAGAGAGAGAGAGAGAAACAGAGCTATTAATCTTTATCACAAATTATGCTGACATATTTGGATACATGAAGCAAATTGCAATAAACTGAATAATATTTTTATGTATGAGACTTCTTTCTAATTTTAAAGAAATAATCCCTTCTTGCTAGCATGACTACACTTTGTCAAAAATATTTTGATGTAAGTTGACTAGATTTGTTTATCTGACAGAAGAACTGGAGAAAGGCATTATATGAATATTTTTTTTCCTATCCTGGATTTTTTTAATCCAGCTTGTTAGTAATCAGGGCCAGATTCTCAGGAAATACCATATCTGTTCTAGACATTGATAAAACATGATCAAATCACTTCCATATTGCCAAGAAAGCTGCAAGGAAGTACACATGAATAATTGGGAAGTGAGTATGATGCAAAGAATATTTTATTTATTTATTTTTCTCTTGAAAAAAATGCAGAAGGGAGAATGATTGATGCTTTTGCAATTCGGAAATGAGTGTAGAATTTTTTTTGCATTTTTTAACATTGCTTTTGTCAATTGATCTTCTTCTTCTTTTAATTCTGGAGAAAGAAAGAATACCACCATGAAATCCTTTAGATCCTGCTGGTTTAATTCTGACAACTTTGCCTTCAATAAAATGACAATTCAGCAAAATTCTAACTATCCAGTAATGACCTTTAATTTTAATGTTTTCATGTGGAATATTATCTACTGGAGGCATAAAATCAGGGGGTTGGGATTCTACTGGTTCTGACTGGTTCTATAGAACCCCTTGTTAACTTTCTAAGCAGTTCGGAGAACCGGTAGTTAGAATAGAACCAACAGATAGAATAGAACTGGTAGATAGTCAGAAAGAAGCTTTTAATGACAGTGAACGAAGATGAGTGACATTCAACAAGGCTTCTTGGTTAGCTAGAAAGACTGACATTCAAATGTGAATTTACATACTCTTTCTGAGTTTTGGTCTAAAACTGGTTTTTGGTGAAGGTTAATTCTGTGCTTGATGATGTTTATTCCTTGTTTATTGATAATTTTCCCTATTCAGCTTCAACAAGCAACAGCTATTGTTGTGATTTAATCATTTGCATTGTGTTGAATTTTTTCCTGCCTCATGGTTTCTTTTTCTATCTGGGGAGGGGGTCTTCCTTACTGCTTCAGTACTATCTAATACTGTCCTTTTGGGGCATACTTCCAAGAGGCAGGACGCAAGATTGGCACTGTCTTTCTGGTGATCATGAGACTTTTCCTTAAATCTGGATGATTTCCTTAGGATAATTTGTGAGGTGATGGAGACCAGCTGGTATCTTTAAGTGGTGCAAATGGATCTAAGGATTGCTTTCCTAGGTGTGCTTTTTCTGGAGAGCTTAAATGACCTCTCTGCTAAAGGGTTTCACTGTATGAGCAAGAGTTGGCTGTTGATAGTTATCACTGCATTTTAACTATTTTAATTCCTCAAGGTGCTCTGGCACACTGCCTGATTTGTAACTCCAGTTTGCAGGTATTTTTAATCTAATGATTGGTATTTTAGGGCAGCTTTTTGCAAGCAAAGAAGCTTTTTGTATTTTTGTACACGTAATCCTTGACTTACAACAGTTCATTTAGTGACCATTCAAAGTTACAACAGCACTGAAAAAAGTGACTTATGACCATTTTTCACACTTATGACCATTGCAGCATCCCCACTGTCATGAGAGGCCAGGCGAGAAGCATTCCTTGAGATGAGTGATGTCAAGTTGGCCACGCCTACCCAGTCACATGACCACCAAGCCACACCCATCAATTAAGCCATGCTCACAGAACCAATTGTTAAAAAAATTGAATCCCACACTTCTGCATAAAATGCTTTGAAATGTGGTGTTTTTGACACAATTGCACCTCTGGATACACTGCTGGGTATACATTGGTTTCTATTGCCTTAGACAACAGTCAGTTCAGAACAAGAGCACAGAAAGTTCATTCTTCTAAAATTCTTATTTAAAACCCCAGTAGCAGTCTGTATTTAGCAGGTATTCAGTATCCTGCCTGAGGTCTCTCACCTTATCAAGTGCAATAATTGAGCTCCATTTGGACAGCTCTACCTTAAATTACAACATTTGACTGGCCCAGTTTCAAATGAATCCTGGCTTTAGCACACTTTGTTCCACATTTGTTTCAAGTCCCAAGAGACTTTGATATTTGGAGATGTAACAGATTCAACAAAACAATGTTTTAAAAATGTTTTCCCATTCATTCATTCAATTTCCATGGCTGTCCATCTCAATGACTCAATTTAAACTGCTTTGGGATTTTTACAATATAAAGACCAGCTGTAAAACTCAGTTCTACATTCTAGGAGGTAGGAAGTTAAAGCAATAGACTGAGTGAGCAAACCACATCACCTCTCATTTTTGAAATTAAATATTTCAACAAGCTGAAATGAACCATATACCTTGGGACATGCAGTAGAAGATAGTTGGGTGACATTGTTTCACCTCTAAGCAGTACTATGAGGATTATACCCAGAGTTGGTGTTATAATTTATCTGTTATAGTTATAAAGGAGTGATCCTGATTGTTCTTCCTTATGAATAATAGACAATTTCAACAGATGTAGTTCAGTGGTTATAAGTACAGAACAATTAACTCCTGGCTGAGGAGCCTGACCTAGGGTTGAAGGTGATAGCTACCACTTATTGGCCTCTGCTGTGTAAACTAGATTTGCCAGATGGCAACTAGGAAAGAGTTTCTTTGGAAAGCTGTGTTTGCAGTTGGCAAGGCATAGACCTTAAGCAGCAGTGAACTGAATGGAGGGCATATATACTTACCAGGAAGAACAGGCTGTCAGTGTGTAGCATTGCAGCACAACGTAAGTATTCTGCCTATCTTTGCCATGATTGATATCTTGTGGTTCTTCCAGGTAAAGAATTGGGCTCTTTCCAGTTTGGCTAGCCCTCAGTGGGGGCAGCCAGCTTCTAAACAAAAGCTAATAATAAAATGATGCCTTTGTTCCCCAAAGTCAAACCTGATCATTCATAAACCAGTTCATTAAAAAATGGCATAGATCCCAGTCTGCATATACCTGCTTGATATATAGCTGAGCCAGAGTCTAAAAGCCTACAGACTTGACAATTAATGAAGGGGAAAGGCACATCATATAAACCATGAACTAAAGAACCAATTATTTTACTTAATTAAATTTATAATATCTCCTTTCCTTCAGAAGCCGAAGACACAATACACAACATTTCCTCCACCAATTCTTTCCCACAACAACTTTGTGAAGTAGGCTGGCTGAAAAAAGAACCGTTGTTCCCAGGTCACCCAGAGGACTTTAATAGCTGAGTATTTCCTTGATCCTAGCTCAACATCTTTATTATTATGCCACACTGGTATAAAGAGAAAAAAGCCTACAGATATCTCCCTTATAACCAAGACATTAAAAAGCCCCCTCTTTCCAAATGCATGCTTTTATTTATGACAGTATAATTTAAAGCAGGGGTCATCAACCTTTTGGACCTCAGGGACCACCAAACTGATAATTTAAATCCCGCAGACCACTAATATGAATTTTGACTGATGGTGGCTTGCTGACATTTTCCCAGGGCCTCTGCAGAAAACAGCAGAGACTCTGGGAAAATCCCCCAAAAAGTCTATAGGAAAATTCCCTACCCTGTTTTCCTACCGATTGATCATTTATTTATTTATTTGAGATCGCAGGATACCCTCTCCAGCTCCATTCTCAGCGGGAGAGAGAGAGAGACTTTTGGCTTCATGCAAGGAAAGCAGCAGAAGCAGCAGAAACTCCACCAGAAATGAGTCTTTATGAGATTTGTCACACTGGTGCAGGGTCCCAAAGATTCATTTCTGGTGGAGTTGAGGGGGAGAGAAAGAAAGACTTTTGCTGCTTTCCTTACATGCAGCCAAAAGCAGAAGAAGAAAGAAGTGGAAAGAAGCAGCTCGGTGGCCAGGCAAGGCACGTGGGGCAAGTTCCCCCCCATCCTTTCCCCCCTCCCCTCACTACCTCATGTTGTTCACAATGCAAGTGACGCAAGCCTTGTGTTCCCGTGGGCCATGTGGGTGGCGCAACCTTGGGTTCCTGCGCAGCATGGACTAATTGCTTTGAGAGGGTGTTTTGAGGGTGACATTTCTCTGCGGAATTTTCTCACAGACCGCCAGTGGTCCCCAGCCCACTGGTTGACGACCACTGATTTAAAGCATAGCTCCATATTACAGCTCATTACAACTAATATATGCTAATATATATTGAGACACATCTTACAATATTCCATCAGAAAACTATGTAGACTGGGCATTTTGAGAACTTAAGTTCAGCTCATTTAAATGGCAGAAAATGAGATTGCATGCAAATAATAATATTCAACATGAGGATACACCAAACTTCCCCATGTGATATAAATAACCAAGTCCCCATGTAATGTAAATAACCAAGATACTCTTTCTTGAAGAAAAATAGAGAGCTATACAAATCATAATAATGAGCTATTTAAACACTGTCCAAACCTTGAGCTGTAACTGATACTATTTCAAAATTGCATCCTCTAACACTAGTAACCTTCCTCAAATGCTCAACTCAGAACAGCCTTTTTCATGATTGTGGCTATTATGACTAGCCATCACTGCCCATCTGCTATCTTCAATTCCCCCAAGCTGAGTTTTGGGTTTCTAATTCTGCTGTGCAAACTAAAAAAAAAAACATGCCTGAATCTCTGAGTCCACTTTCAGTTCTTCAAACAGAAAACACCTGTCCCAAATATCTTCCTGTGTCATCTCATTATAGTCCAGGGATGTTGAACTCACATCATCCTGGACTGGTGGCATAATGTGACATATTGGGACTTTTCCCCTCTTTGCTAAACTGGGCGTGGTCATGGCCACTGTGTGATACATCTGTCCAATGGGCCGGAAGATTGATACCCCTGCTACAGTCCATGGTAGAGTTACAGTTGTCCAGTTGAGAGAGGTAAGGTGAAGAATTAAGATAAGCAAGGTCACTCCCGATTTTACATGCACAAAGTTGCTATAGTATTTCCTTTTCCTCAGTGAAAGATAAAAGACAGTGGCAAACTAAAGTCAACAGGTAATAAAGTGTGAAGAATTGCAAGAGAGTTATCATGGTGAGTATGCTTATATGCACTCTTTTATGAGTTATTTTTTCCGGTGGATTTGAATTCTCCATATCACAATAATTGAAATTTCTGTACATCCACCCCACCCACCCTAAAAATGCAACAAGACTCAAGCACTGAAACATACCTATAATGATTACCTGTTGCTTTAAGAAAAAATCCATATTGAGAACTACATTTCTTCAATATACTGTTTTTTAAGCTCTTCTTATTTCTCAAGGCAGATGACAAAAATACAACTATTATATTAAGTAATATAAGAGTTAAACAATATTTCAAATTTGATCAATGAGTATAAAATATATTTTACATGGCTAAATCTTGGAAGTTTAAAGTAAGGAATTGGAAGAACTAAATAGAAATCCACTTCACAATATCAGGATTGTTGTTTTATCTGAAATGACTTTCTGGACAGAAGTCATATCACAACATGTCTTCCAGATAACCATTTTTCATGTTACTATTTAGAGATGTTATAGCTCATCTTTCTCATAATAATCCTTGTATTGTGCAAGTTAGTGCTAACTTACATAAAGGGTTGATTACATTGTAAGATTAACATCAAAGACGGTCCTTGGACTTCATACAAGGCAGAACAATAATAGTACTTCTCTGCTGAGCTTTGCTTACCCACACAGGACTCCCCGGAAAGTGAATAGGTTCCATTGTCATGGAAACCGCTTCTGCACTCACAGTGGTACCACCCTGGGAGGTTAACACAGCGTGAATGGTTGTGACATTCAATGATCCCCTCAGCACATTCATCAATATCTGCCTCAGAGAAAAACACAAGCCAACCAGGATATTAATTTTCTTTTACACCAACATTTTAGATAGTAAAAACACAACACTAAGCCCTTCTGGAATACAATGGAATGCACCTTTTAATGAACAGGCTACACTATACACACAAAGGTATTTCACTGCCCCATCTTTACAGTTTACAAACTTGGAAGAATTTTCTTTAAAATAAACCAAGGTAAGGTATTATTAAGGACTCTTGAATGATATTTGGGAAAGATAAATTCCACACCTTTCTTTTAAATAGGTAGGGAAAAAGCCAATTCCCTTGATCTACAAATAATGTAAATTCACCCAAGTCACACCAGGCATTTTTTGATCTTTATTTTTTACATTTTATTTATTGAATTGTAATTTTGTAGCTTGATTGTTGTAAGCCATCCAGAGCATTGGGTGTCAGGCTGCATACAAGTTAATAATTGAATTGAATGGGACTTTTTATAAAATGTATTATAAAAATAGAGGAACATATTTATTTGGGAATAGGAAATAGTTATTCAGGCTTAATATGATGTTGTGGTCTAGAGATGTTCAAGTGAAAATCCTCCCTCAACCATACGAACTAAATGGGATTTTTCCCCCTCAGTTTAACCAATCTTACTAACTTATGGTGAGGTTAAGAGCAGAACAGACTATGCAATTTATACTGCCTTGAATCCTGGAAGAGAATTATGTGTGCAATCTATATTAATTTATTAGGCATATATTGACAACTTTAAAGATGAATGTGGAAATGCCTAAGATAAATGTAAACATTTGTGAGATCCAAGTCATATATTTTTCAGATTTGAAAGGTGAAGGAAACCATTTATCACGAAGTATAAAATAGGTTGTACTGTGAAAGACCTTGAATCATCTCTGGAAGAAAGTCACTTCCTCTAAAACAGTGTCCCTCAATCTCAACAACTGTAAGCTGTATTGGCTTCAATTCTTAAAGTTGCTGAGGCAGAGAAACGTGGTTCTAAAGGATGTTCCTTTAAATGGCTGCTCAACCAAAAGCTGTGGCCATTTAAATCCCACTGTTCAATTCTCATGATGTGGTCATACAATACATCTTCTAGGATGTACAATGACAAAAGACTGGGCTATTGAGTGAAACCTGCTCAGAGGCTCTTAGGAAGAAGGGTTCTTTTTAAAAATGTACTTTTTTATTATTTTATAAGTGAAATTAATAGGCAAAAAATAAAAAGAAATGACCTGTGATAATACAATGAAAAAGAATAATGGTGATCATAAACTGAAAAGCTGAAAAGAGAAAGAGGAAAAAGACTCATAAAACAAATCCTAGTGAGGAATATTAATAGAGAGCAAGCTCAATCCTATAACATTTTATTAAATTTAGACCATATATAAACTTAATGTTCCATCTTCTTATTTTTACTGTTTAGCAGTAAGATTTATTTGACATTTCAAAGATTGACAGAGAATACATTTCTTGAAGCTTCCCTTCAACAACTGAAGCCTTGCTTATTTTCTTTGAATCTATGTAAATTAATTCTCTTACTAATCCCCAGGCTCAATAAAGACAAAGTTCCATAAAATCTTAAATTCCATATTGTTATTATATTCACTTCTACAACAGTTATGTTCTTCCTCTGAAAAATAAAACATGATATTAATCAAAGAGTCCTCACACTTATCATAGAGAGGCCAATAGACACAACCTAGAATTTTTTGAAGGATTAACTTCATCTTTAAATAATATTTAATATTTCATAAAACTTGGGCCCACTAATTTTCCAAAACTGGATATTCTAAACCCTTGTCCTATAAAATGTAAACATTACAAATATTGATCCTTGCTGCATTAGTTAATTTCTTACATAAATGTCAATTTTACTTCAAATACAGCTTCTCTTAAATATTCCACTACTTCAAATGTTTCTAAGACAGCTAAAATTTTTTGGGCCATATTGTTCTGACAGTGCATACTGTAATTGTGTAGGTTAACAAATAGATAATTCAGGCAAATTGATTCTAAATCGTTATAAAAAGCCCAGCTGTGCAGACAAAAAAAATCTTTCTAAATTTGCTAGCCAAATAGTAACTTCTGCTTTTTAGAGCTGGCTTTGGCCTCTTTTCTCAAGAAGGACAAATATACACACACACCATTTTTCACCTTCCCCTCTTTTTGAGGTGTCATTGATCTGGGCTCTGCACGCAAGAGCCCAAGTCAATTCAAAGCATGATTCTGTAATAGAAGTGTCCAATCATACTTGGCCCATAAAGTATTCTATTCTATTATAAAGTATTCTATTCTATAAATGATCAGACTGATTCCTATTTTTCATTCAAAGCAATACAACAAATGAGTTATTTCAATTTCCCATATACTCCTATTTATTGGGCTTTGGTTCCAGTATATTAAAAAGTTGACATATTATATAGTAAAAATGGCAGGGGGAGACAAAATGGTGGTGATGAGATCTCAAACAACATTCTGCATTCGCCTTCCCACTTTGGAATCTTAACGAATTATTCTGTATATTAGATATTCTTGTAAACTTTTTAATTCAGTCTTAAATCTGTTCTGGCATTTATATCTCTATTTTTTTTTTAAAAAAATGATAATTTTTTATAAGATCCAAGAAATAATATTTAGCACTTCAATCTTTGGACCACAAAACCTTCTGTTAATTAGACTGTCATCTCCATTTATTCATCTATGAACCCAATACTTTTGGTAACACTGTCATGAAATTTTAAACATTGCACATAAATCACTCATCACTAAGAACCAATCCAGTCACTACAGTTTCTCAGCCTTCAAGACAGAAAATGTTGACTGGACAATATAAAATGATCATTTCTCATTTGGCTATTCTTTAAATGACTTAGCAGCTTGTAGAAAAATCAGAAGTTCAATATTCATTAATCAAGCTTTCTCAATCCTTGTCCCTTCCAGATATATTGGATTACAATTCTTATGATTAGGGGGGATAAACTTGCTAAAGACATAGTTATGTCAATCCATAGTTATATGGTCCACATAAATTTAATCTCAATTAAAAAAAAGTTATGCAAGGTCAACAAGTTTGAGAATTAAAAATAATAGGTAACCTGATACAGAATCACAAAACTTTAAGGACTGGAAAAGACCTTGGAAGCCATTTAGTGTTACTCCTTCCCCAATGCAAGAAGCTACCATTAAAGCATCCCTAACTGATATTCCTCCAAACACTGTTTAAGTACCTCCAGTGCAGAAGAATCCCTAACTTCTCTTCTCCCTATATACCAATGACTGCATCTCAAATGATCCATCTCTTAAAATACTGAAGTTTGCTGATGACACAACAGTCATTGGTCTCATTCGAGACAACGATGAATCTGCATACAGAGAGGAGGTTATACAACTTGCGTTGTGGTGTAACCGGAACAATCTGGAACTGAACACACTCAAAACCATAGAAATGGTGGTAGACTTTAGAAGAAACCCTACCATACTACCACCTCTTACAATACTAGACAACACAGTATCAACTGTAGAGACCTTCAAATTTCTAGGTTCTACTATATCACATGACCTAAAATGGACACCTATCATCAAAAATGTCATCAAAAAAGCACAACAAAGAATGTTCTTTCTGCGCTAACTCTGAAAGCTCAAAGTGCCCAAGGAGCTGCTGATCCAGTTCTATAGAGGAATTATTGAGTCTATCATCTGCACCTCTATAACTGTCTGGTTTAGTTCTGCAACCCAACAGGACAGATACAGACTTCAGAGGATAATTAGGACTGCAGAAAAAATAATTACCACCCACCTGCCTTCAATCGAGGACCTGTATACTGCACGAGTCAAAAAGAGGGCTGTGAAAATAATTACAGACTCCTCACATCCGAGACATAAACTGTTTCAACTCCTTCCCTCAAAACGACGGTATAGAGCACTGCACACCAGAACAACTAGACACAAGAACAGTTTTTTCCCGAAAGCCATCACTCTATTAAACAAATAATTCCCTCAACACTGTTCAACTATTTACAAAGTGTACACTACTATTACTGTTAATCTTCTCATCACTCTTTATCACCCATCCCCTCTCACTTGTGACTGTAACTTTGTTGCTTGTATCCTCTGTTTCCTAGTATGATTTGATGTTGATGGTACCCTATGACTATCATTAAGTGTTGTAATTATGATTCTTGATTCTTGACGAATGTTCCTTCTTTATGTATACTGAGAGTATTTACACCAAGACAAATTCCTTGTGTGTCCAATCACACTTGGCCAATAAAGTATTCTATTCTAACTTCTAGTGAAGGAGAGACAGAGGAAGAGATATTGCTAGCAACTCCTAGCATTAGGAAAAATGTCCTTGTTATCTTGTTTGTTCTCCTCTGGATACATTCCAGTTTACAATAAAATATGGCATCCAGAATTGGACAAATATTCCAGGTTTGGATTGAAAGAGGAATGCTGACTTCTCTTGCTTTTGAAATATATAGCTGTTGATAACTGCTTTTCTTTTCTTTTTACAATATTACTACATTGCTGATTCATGTTCAGTTTCTGATCTATCAAGAATCCTTGATAGATCTATCACACGTATTGCTGCCAGTGGTGGGAATTTTTTTACTACTGGTTCTGTGGGCGTGGTTTGGTGGGGGTGGTTTGGCTTAGTGGAGTGGCAGGGAAAGGATACTGTAAAATCTCCATTCCCTCACCATTCCTGGAGGAAGGTTACTGCAAAATCCCATTCCCTCCCCATCCCACTAACCTCCAGCTCCATTCTCCTCTGCAGGGCCACAAAAAAAGACCCACCCAATCAGCTGGCACCCAGGAGGCAGAGAATAGATGGGTGTGGGGCCAGTCAGAGGTGGTATTTGCCAGATCTCTGAACTACTCAAAATGTCCACTACCAGTTCTCCTGTATCTCCATCCTATGTTAATGCCTTGATTTTTCCTGCTCAGATGTAGATTTTTTTTTTGCTTCTGCTAACATATAACTTGTTCGACCTACTCTTTCCATTTCTTAAAATCCTCCTTAATCTTAACGTCTCAAAAAAAATTGAGACATTATCAAGACTGAATAATAATTCCCCAAAACAGGAAAAACAGATTACCCATAACAATAAGGAAGCTTCAATCCAAAAGAGATCACTTTGGCAAAAAGAACAAATCTGCTCATGGTGCCAACTTCAAAAGCTATACAAAAATCTATGCCACCAGATAAAAACTGAATGTACTAATTATCACATTAAACAAGAGGAAAACCTTCTAGCACAAATTCCACACGTGCTTTCTACAATTTTGTAAACAACAAACTAAAAGACTCAAGGTCCACCCCACCCCTGAAAGGACCTAATGACAAAGACTGCAACGATGACACCATCAAAGCAAACCTCTTTAACACATTCTTTAGCTCAGTATTTGTAAACAGCAGTGGATCAAGCCCAGTACTTCCTAGTCGAACCACAGACAACTACAATGATCTAATACGTATCAATTTTACAGAAGACATTGTTGAAAAAGCACTGTGCAATCTGAAACCATCTCTATCTATTGGACTGGAGGGAATATGTACCTACTTCTTTAAAAAGCTATCCACTGCCATAGCTGAACTTCTAAGCATAATCTTTAAAAAATCTTTTAGGACTAACTCCTTGCCAAAACTATGGTCACAAGCCACGATCATCCCCATCTTCAAAAGGGAGACCCCAACCTAGTTGAAAATTACAGACCAATCTCCTTATGCTGCGTCACCTGTAAAGTCATGGAATCAATTATTAACCAATCCATTATCCTCCACTTAGAGACAAACAACCTACTCTCTAATAAACAATTTGGTTTCAGAAAACAACTATCCTGTAATCTGCAACTCTTACACTGCAAAAATATATGGACTACACAACCTGATCAGGGCAAAGCAACAGACGAAATCTACATAGACTTCTGTAAAGCCTTTGATTCATGGCAAACTAATACTAAAACTAAAATCTTATGGTATCTCTGGACACCTACATAACTGGATAGAAGCATTCCTGTCAAACAGACAACAAATGGTCAAAATTGGGAGTGTCCTATCAAATTCTATACCTGTCAATAGTGGTGTCCCCAAGGGAGTGTTTTAGAACCAACTCTCTCCATACTCTACGTAAATGACCTCTGTGATCATATTAAGAGCAACTGCGTTCTCTTCTCTGATGATGTAAAGCTATTCAACACCACAGACAATACTACTACAAAAATATGTTGACTATGAATCAGAATGGTCAATCAAATGGCAACTACAAATCTCAATAAACAAATGCTCTGTCTTACATATTGGCAAAAAAAATATCAGAAAATAAAATACAAGCTAAATAGTCAAGACCTTGTTGAGGATCCAAACTTAGTCAAGGACCTTGGAATACTCATCTCAAATGATCTAAGTGCTAGAGCCCACTGTAACTACGTAGTCAAAAAGGCATTAAGAGTTGTTAATCTAATCCTATGTAGCTTCTTCTCTGGTATTATATATTATTTTCTGGTATCATACTACTAACTAGAGCATACAAAACATTTGCTAGACCTATACTTGAATACAGCTCATCAGTCTGGAACCCATATCATGTATCTGATATTAACACAATTGAAAAAGTCCAGAAATATTTCACAAGAAGAGTTCTCCACTCCTCTACTCATTGCAGAATACCTTATACCACCAGACTTGAAACTCTAGACCTAGAAAATCTAGAACTACGCTGCCTCCAGTCCGATCTAAATGTAGTATATAAAATCATACATTGCAATGTCCTACCTGCAAATGAATACTTCAGCTTCAATCATAACAATACAAGAGCACACAATAGATACAAACTCAAGGTTAACCGCACCAAACTTGACTGCAGAAAATACGACTTCAGCAACAGAGTAGTCAATGTTTTGGATATTCTATCAGATTCTGTGGTTTCTTCTCCAAACCCAAAAACTTTAACCTTAGACTGTCTATTATTGATCTCACCCCCTTCCTAAGAGGCCTGTAGGGGGCGTGCATAAGCACACCAATCATGCACACCTGTCCTATTGTTTCTTTTTATTTTTCTTAAAAGTATCTATCCATGTATTCAAAATTGTATTTATTCTTATACCTGTATCTTGTAAGCGATTGACAAATCAAATAAATATACTAGAATTGTAAGAATATTTCACAATCAGATGTTCTAACCTCTTATATAATTCATCATAAATACTTTGAACTTTACAAAAGCCTAGATCAGTACACATTCATCACTCCTTCCTGTTTGATGCTAAGCCACTGACATTGGGTATTATTATTCAATCTGCTTTGATGGCACTATGTTCCAGCATAGATTTTGCAAATGAAACACTTGTCAAACATTGTCTTAAGTCACACAGTATCAATTTGAAGGCAGATGGGGGCAAATAAATTAGATTAATGTCAATATGTCTGCTACATTCTCCTGGTCAATTAAAATGGTCATTCTATCAAAAATAAATAAATAATAAAGCTTGTTTGATATGCCTTGTTTTTGATAAATGCCTGCTGGAAAACACTATTATTTTTCAAACGCTCCAAAGCAATTTTTCAGACTTTAGTAAAAGCAGAAGGCTGGCAAGTATCCATGAACAGGAATTATATCTGTACTTCCAGCAGAAGAAGGGGTTATGTGTCATTTCATGAGGGCAGGAATGAATGATATTGTGCTCAAACCATACCTGACCATTTGAGAAGGTGACCTCTAGCTAAGTTTTCTTATTCTGCTTCAAAAGTAATGCCTTCCCACCCCACCTTGACAAACACAAGCAGGGGAATCTGGTTCACCTTCTACTTTTCATTTAGTTCTATTACAGATTGCTCTTTTCCAACTGGCTGGTGTTTGCTCTGACAGACATCCCTGCTGTCCATCTCCGTCCTCTGCCTTCAGTAGTTATTTCATAGTGAGTTTCTTTCAATAAAAAGTTGGAGTCTTTTTTTTAAGCAACTTTTGTAAAGGAATGGTCAAATGCTTGCAATTTGTTTGCTGTTGTTTTCCTTTAACAAGGTCACCAATGCAGCTGTAAAACACTGATTGTTTCTTTGTTTTGTTTTCCTTTTAATTGGGTGAAATTGACAAAGGTTGTTCATTCATAATTCTATTTTCTTCAGCTGCTCTCTTTACAAGACCTTGGGTGACTGGCAAATTCTGACAAATTTTCCCTTCTTGCTCAAGAAAGAAAGAACGCTAAAACTATTGGGCTAATAGGTGACAAAAGAATTATGGAACATGGTTTTTGTATATGATGAATGCTGCAAGACTATTATATGAATAAAAATGGAAATGATTTGAAACATCCAACAATGGATGTTGAAGTTGGTGAAGATGACAGAATTAGCAGGGATGGCAAAATTGACTTGTCTGATTAGGGAAAGGAAAATAATCTCATTTGTTAGTGACTGGAAACCTGATGGACATTTTGCTGAAGAAATAGAAAAAATGAACTTATGATTAATGGGCTTGATGATTTGAAAGAAGGAGATTCTGATGTGAAAAAGAGAGGTAAAATAGAAATGCATTTATGACTGCTGTTAAGATTAGAAGCCACATCTTTATCACCTTTTTTATTTTCTTTCTTATCTGTAAGTTTTCCTTGTGTCTTCTCTAAAACTTGTATTGTTTTTATTTTGTTAAAAAAAACAGTTAATTTACACACACACACGCACGTGTGCACACACACACAGTGTTGTCTTCTTTTTTCTTTATAATTAGTCCTCAAAAGAAAAATCCACAAAGGGAAAAGCGCTTAACACTTCCTTTCTAAGCATAGGTGGGGGGAAAAAGCATCAGGGAAATCCATTAATTGGAGACATATTACCAATTGGGCAGACAAAATACTGATCATGACTGCAACCGAAATAGGAGAAGGAGTTGAGATTCAAAATATTTTTTTTTCTTAAATCAACTTTATTTCTAGCCAATTCATGCACTGGAAACAAGCACCTGAGGGAGGCAACATAGTTAAGGCCTACATCTGCGTGGATAACTGTATATTTCAGTGTTAATTCAATTTTCTGTTTTCTCAATAATTCAGATTTCCACACTGCATTATAAACAACCCTAACTTTAAAGTGCCTTAATATTTAAAAAAAAATGAGAGAAAAGGCAAATATATTTCAATAGCAATTGATGGACTGAAGCAAATGAAAGCATATTCTTCATGTTGTAATGCTCAAAATACACAAACTGGATTCCCCAAAGAAATGAAATAAAGTATGACTTTTAAAATATTACTTTACTTTTCATAATATGATGCAATCTCTAATAAGCCTGAATGACAGTTATTGCACCTTAAAGTTTTCTCCTTTGATATTTTCTGCTGCATATTTTGGAAGGTTGCGATCAACATTATGAAATTAATAATTTTTAAGAAACTAATTGGTTGTAATCTTTTTTCACTCTGTACCCTGGAAAAAATTGTTGAATCTTCTGTTTAGACAGAATCATTAAGAATGATAACTTGGATAGTTTTAAGCATCACTGAAGGGAATATCACCAGTGACAAATGAATCTCTTTTATAAGAAGGATGAGCTGTTTTCATCCGTTGAGAATTATTTCTAGCCAAGAAGGCAAGAATAAAAGCAATCTCTGACTGTACTTCTCCACTTTGGATTTATAGCTAATTTACATTTGAAGTAGTATGAAATTTCTTTTTCATGGATTGCTTTATCCTAGCAAGGGCCAGAAGTGTGTCTATATTGCATTGGGTGGAAAATGTGCTGCTTTTATGGCATCATCATCAAAAGCTCCAATTCTTATTGCAGGAAAAGGATGCCTGAGGTGAAAACTCATTGTGTGGAAATGTGCCTTAAAAATGCCTTAAAAATGTAGAAAAGGGACATTACAGCAGAAGATTTAAGATGTCACCATTATTCCACTGAAGAAAAAGCAACTGTTATGTGGAGTAAGAGACAGATAGAAGGCTAGATTGCTAACAGATGGGAATCTATGCTCAGTGTAAAATCTGACTGATTGTAAATTGGAATGCCTTGCCTTCAGAAGTTGTGGGTACCCTATCACGGAGACTTTCAAGAGACTGGACAGTCACTTGCCTGAAATGGTATAGTTTCTCTTTTTTGTGGAGGGATTTGGATTAGATGATGTCCAAGGTCCCTTCCAACTCTGCTAGTCTTTATTCTATGTTCTAAATCCTGATTTAAATTGTATGGCAGCTTCATGCCTATCCATGTATCTCCATCTGGAAACAGTCACAAAAGTTGAATAGGGGTATAAGAGATGTTCATTGCTCAGCACTACTTTATAGAAGTTTTGCAATGAAATAGAAAATGATTTGGGATAAAGCTTAAAATAAGTGGCATTCTGAAAAAAGGTGGTACTGTTTTTAATCATGATAAAATATTAATTAGCTGGGTTTAAGAGGAACATACAATAAAGATCACTATCTTGACCGGAAGTCTTTGCAATTTTTTCCAGACCCATTTTGTTATTTTGCAGCTGTTGGGTCAAGGTTTTCCCTGATCATGCCATTATTGTACTGACTTCTGTAAATGTATTTCTATGTTACACTGTTCTACATTATTCCACTGATTTCATTCAAATTACATTTATATCTATGATTCGGGAGGGGGGGATGGAAAGAGGCCAATTTGTTTCTTCAGCTCAATTTCCTTGTTACAATTTAATTTTGTTACAGCAACAGAATGTAAAATTGGTCATTCAGCATTCATTTTAGAATAAGCCTACTGTATTTATGAAGATTAGACACATATGCAAATTTTCTCATCGTACAATCGTTTCCCTGATGGTAGATATATGTTGTTCGTACTTTAAATGCTGGCCTTGCTGTCTACTTTTCCTACTGCCAACTGACCTTGAAGAAGTCAAAGGATGCACAAAACAATCCTCCATCCATAGTTAGTATTGCTTATAAAGTTGAGCCTTTTTACAGACAATAGTACGTCAAGTTTATATCAGCATGATATTTTCATGTGTCATGACTCACAAAAAAAGTTTAATCTCATCTGGAAATGTTACACTATATGTCTTTTATATGCGAATGTACTTATTCATTTGCCTTATTATAATTCTCTAGGATTTTAATGTGAAGTTTACTTTCTTGGATCAATCTTTGACCTATCTAAATTCAATTTCTTTCTTTTGTTAGGCAAAAAGAATAAAAGAAAAGAAATATACTGTAGTGCATTTATTGGTACTGTACAACTGAAAATATATATATAGATTTATGGATGTTAAGCAATTGGGAGACCACTGAGTATTCAAAATGTAAAGAATTCTGCTTCTTACTTTTTTGAAGGAATAGGTCAAGTGGAACAATGTTATATAAATTATATGAAAATAAAATAGAACAGTGGATTACTTTTAAAGTAGATCACTGCATAGAATCACACTTGTCACATTTATCTATCTTCACAAAAGAGCTGAAGCTAAAAAGCTAAAACTTTAATGTGCATCTAGAAGATAAAGAAAAAGTGTTAGACAAACAGAAAGATTGCCAATATATCTTGGATGTCAAATTCCAACACTTACACAAAAGCTAAAGAAAAAAAATCAATACAAAAATTGTCAAGCTATGACAACTGTTGTTCTGGCTAAGCCAAAAAACAGACAATATATCACTGCTGAGTTAACACATTTGCTATCTTAAATGTAGGACAGTAAAAACAATGCAGGATATCTGCAGAATTGAAACAGAAATAAATAGCACATTGTTTATTGAAGAATAGGAATAGGGAGGATAAAATATTTAAATGATACTTTAAGGGGGGAACATGATTAACTCTCCCTATGTCCAGTGTCCTATGTTCTCAAGGAAAGAAATTTTCCCTATTATCTCTCTGTTTAGAATCTCTAAGAAAAAACTCTAAATAAACTCTATGTGAGCACAGTAGTACAGATGGAAAACTCATCTGAGTAAATGTGTAGCTTACATGAAATGTTTCAACTGTAGGTAAAGCCAGCTAGAGATATGACTGTGATGCATAATGGGACAATGCAGGTGGTCCTGTGATCACTGTCTTACATGTGTCACTGCAGAGAGACAAAGCTGTGGTGACCTCCCTTCTATTTTACTTTCATATAGCACATGTTAAATAGTGTTAAATAGTATTAAAAGAGCAATGTAAATAGTATTCAAACAACAATGACCTTTATTGTATACTACTTATAACTAATCTGTAAGAGAAGAGAAATTCCATATTCTCTTAGCATCACACTTCTTGGTTAGTAACTTTTGTGTTTGCTTGCCTGCTTACTAATCAGTGCCTGTTTTTAGAGAATTAGAAGTAAAATGACTCTAACGAGAAGGCAAGTAAGAAAACAAATACAGAAAACTTGATCCTACCCTTCAACAAGGGGGCTGTGGGTTAGGAGGGAGGGAACATTAACTGAAGATGCCTTCTTACTCCAAATTCTGTACTTCTCCCATTTCAAAACTTTGAAGATACAGTGAATAATGGATTTTAATATTTACATGGATGGCATACGTGTTAGACTGCGATTACTTGCAAGCAACATCCTGGGAGTAAAGATTAACGTCCAGAAACTTCCAAATCTTGAAGGAATGTGAAGAAAGCAGGTAAAGAAGAAAATGGACAACCCTTGAAATTTTCTGATGCTGCTCAGAAAAACCTCCCATCTGAAGCACCCAATAATTACTAGAGATTTTTCTATTTCTCCACATGAGAAACAATTACAATTACACAGTTTACTATTAATTAAAAGATATGGGGGGAAATGACTTCCTCTTGAATTCCTTAGTGTTCACATGTTCTACTTCACATGAGACTTAAACTTCTTGTGATTTAATCCCTATGCTGTTCCTCATAAAGACTGTTCATAAATATAAATAAATACATCAAATTTTTTTCATCAAAGTACTTGAATGAGATCTCCTCTAGTCAACTCTGCAGTTTCTTCTCCTACTGCTTGCTTCTTCCATCTCTTTTTCCATTTTTGCTCCATTTTTCTAACCAACCCTTATTTTTTTCTCTCTCCCCCTTCCTTCCTGTTTAAAAAAAATTGGGGTGTGCTGTCAAACAACAAAGATATCAACTACAATCACAATTTCTTTTACAGGGTTTCCAATGGAAAGATTTCCTGCCATCACCAGCAATGCCTCCGAGAAGCAGAAAACAAATAATGTTTCTGGTAGTAAAGGGGTATTCGGCACAGGACAACCATAGATCCCAATTGATAGTATGTCCAGATCAATTCTACTGTTTTTTCTAAGCATAAGGTGATAGAGGAAGGACAGCAGAGAAGCAGGTAGATACTGTATATTCCATCTTTTAGCATTCATACATTACTCAAGCAGCCCAACAATTTAATGTAATGCAGCTATCAACAATAACAATTACAGGGAAATGAATATATAATAAAAGCAAGGAGATGCAACAACTAAAACAAAGCATCAAATAAAGCCTGCATGTCCTAAAAACCAATGCTTTCCTGAATATGATATTATTTACCAAGCAAGGAACAGCTATTAAAATGAACAGCTTTTAACACACATGAGTTTCATTATGTAAGAACAATAGTCGTGAAGGCCTTTCTTGTGTTTCAATCAACCAAGTCTCCATTTCATTTGGGACATAAAAAATGCATCTAAGCAGGCAGATATGGTAAAAATACCTAACGTATCATTTTCTTGCTACTGTTTAATTACTTGGGCTAATGAAAGGGATTTTAGAATGCAGATTGTAAACAACAACAAAAATCAATAATTTTTAAATGAATTTAAGATACTACAACTAACATTATAAGTTATTTTGAATACTTGGGAGGGTATGTCTTCTCACTAACTCAAAATTCTTGAAAAATATGTACCAATGGTTAATTATAGCAATTTCAAGAGAACCTGACCAGTAGTTACTCATTTTTATGTTATTCACCAGAACTTGTACATTTAAAATATAGAACATAACAGAATGCACATATTGTTATAAACCATAAGCAACCTTCATACAAAGATATCATATTTCTAGGTATTCTTTCTTTTGGTCTGTCTGCCAGCCTGTCTGTCTATCTATATAGATATATATTCATTAATCACGGTAATTAATTAACATGCATTTGTATCCTTTTTTTAAAAAATGACATAAGTGAATTCTTTATGCATTATGTTGACTTTTTTGATCATCTGTTCTGACTATGACTATCAAATATAACTTTCTGGCAAAGTTATAGAGCCTACCTCAAAAGACATAATAAATTCTGTATTTACATTTCTTCTCCTTGAAGTGAGTGCCTATGTGGAGTTTCCTATCTGGAAACAAGTTTTATTGCACTGCTGATAACATTCTGCTATTACTGTATATTCTATAATGCTAATCCTTTCCCTTTACAATCAAGTCTCCTTCAAATCCCATGCTTTTGGGGGGGAGGGAATCACATTATAGATACAGGAAGAGCACAATGAAATTTCTGTCCTGTACCTGACCTCTCCATTACTGAATAGAAGCAGAATAAGAGTTTTAAGAAAATTGCACCAGGCAACTATTTCAATCCATGCAGAAGTGGGGTGCTTAAAAAAACCAAGCACTTCGCATTATTAATAAAGGGCAGAGTTAAAAAGTTACAATTGAAGAGATTTCAAGGCTAAAATTTGTATTTAAAAGGCAGATGGAGTATCCCCAGCAACAAACTACCCTCTGAGGTGGCATGCCACTCTTAGACCACCATGCCAATGGAAGAACCATGTCTTGATATATTTTCTGGAAGGCTGAGAGAATGAGGCCCACTTCAACTCTGGGCATAACATGTTCCCAAGGACAAGGGCAAAGTAGAAAAGGCTTTCTGTCTAGGCACCCACTAGCTGAAATTCTTTAACCAATGAGGTTGTCTGTAAGATACCCTTCCTGCTTGATTGGGTGGGACAAGTTGATGAAATAAGGACAAGACAGTATCTTGGACAGCCTGGCAATAATATAAAATATCTTAGAACACTATGGAACTGATTTATCGTTGCTTTCTTCTAGGATGTCTGATTTAACTTTCCAATCAGTCTATGCATTTGGGATTTCCTGGTGTTTCCCATTTAAATGCTTCTCTGAACCTGATTAGCTTTTAAAGATCATTTAAAGTCATCTAAAAGCTGCCAACAGCTGTGAAGATAAATCAGCTAATTTATCTTACAAAATGAAGTTACTTTTTTAAGGGTCTTTGATATTCTGCAATAATGTGATCAGATTATGAAATAAGGTTATTTTAAATTGTATGGGGAAAATGTTTATTTGAATCTGTTAGAGATTTTTCTAAGACAATATCTTCATCCTTCACCATATTCAAAACTGCATTATACTAATTCAGATTCATTGCCCTTTAGCACACACTTTAATAATTAATTGAATAACAATGGTATAAAGGGCATAGAATAGCAGCATCAGGCAAAAAACTCCTTAATGCTAGATCAGCATAGTACATTTTAACTATTGGTTCTTAGCAGATGAACTTAGCCGGCTAAACTGAAAAACATTTCAACTATATACTGTAAAACTGAATCAATTTTATGTTAATTTGCATAAATAAAATTAGTGATAAGAAACAATATTTTTAAAAATGATATCTTGGGATTTGTCACGCTCTAGTTCTATAGCTCTAGGCTATATAGAGCCCCATTTAGTTATAATACTGGCTTTGTTTCAGATTCCAAGAGTGGTTATTTTCATTCTCAGATTTTAGGATGTTGTTAATTTTAGCTTAATTGTTTTTCTTTATTGGTTTACTATGATTGTCTTCATATAATAATGTGACAATGGTGGGTAAAGGATTATAGTTTTATATTGCTTTTATTGATTGCATATTGCCTGAGATCAATGCTAAATGATTGGATAGAAATATTTTTTAAAAATATTTAGCTTAAACCAACCACTAATACAGAAGGAAAAAAAGTGTTTCTGCACACTAATAATTACCTGACATGTTAGAGTGATCAACAATTAATTCAGGAAAATGCTTGTTGGGAACGACACTGATGATTAAAAAACATAGTTTCCTTTGCTGGAACATGACAAACCTCCAAAATTTAAGAACAACAGCTCCAGGTTATAAAAATTGTGTTCTTTATTCTGCCACCAAGCAGTACATTTCACATTGAAGAAAAAAAGGAATCTCTCATAATTTGCTCTTCCCCAAGAGTTTGTAATTATGATGCCCCTCCTCATTCTCTCTTTTCTTCCCCTTTTAAAAATTAAGGTATATTTTAAAACTTTTCTATGTTGGTTCTTTTTTATTTTTATCACAAAGCAATTTTCCAGACTAGTTTTTCAGACATCATTAATTCAGATTAAGTCAGACTACCAATATTGCTGTATCCTTTTTTGTAAGCAATTTAAAAAGATCCAACTACAGTAACTGGAAATGCCTGGATTATTAAAAAAAAAACCTAATAGATTTGTTATATAATAATAATTGATGGTGATGTTTTCCATTAAATACCTTCTTTATACAACAAATATAAAAATACTCAGGAAGAAATAAATATATGTACAAAACTAAATGATCAGCTACATCTTAATAATCAGCTTCAACTCCATTTTCCCCCCAGCTTAACAAAATTATTCAAATGGTAGCCCAATTCCTATATAAATATGCTACATAAATCCAGTTTAATAATTTAAGGCTCTTATTTGCAACTGGGCAACTGAACCGATTCCATTAAAAAGCTTATGTCTGACCTGAGGGCCACCCCAATTTATGCTTTGAGGACCGTGATGTTTATGTCATATCTGGAGAGTGATACATTTGATGTTTGTGTCACATCTCAGCAAATCAGAAATTATGCATCAAAAGAGAATTAAAAATAAGCTTAGAAAAGGAGGTAATATAATAGTATTATGGCAATTTTTAAAATTTCTCTGTAAACAGTTGTATATTCTATTTACAGTATGCTATAAACACTGATGTATAATCTTTCTACTATGCAGTAAAATCCACATCACTTTCTAAGGCAGGGCTCCCTGCTCTTTTTGGTTCTCTAAACCAGTGGCGACAATGGCTTTGGCAGTGAGGGAAATGGTTTTGTACATGCAACCTAAATCTCTCACGTGCACAAATGAAGTTTCATGCACTCACCGTCACTTCAGTGGCCCAATTCCCAAAGGACCATGGCCTGGTAACTTGATTACCAGGTTAGGAAGTCCTGTTCTAAGATGTATCTTTTGAAATTAACTCTTTCCAGAAGGAAATATTCAGAGGCCCTCACTGATCCAGCTGATGGAATTTTGCCAAGGAAGAGGAAGACAAGAATATTGCCCAAAAACAAATAGCATGAGTGCCAATCATCTTACTAAGTGTATCTCACCTTCAGTAGCAATACAGTAAAAGTCACAGAAAAAGCATATTTAAAGATATACATGTAGCATATCTAACAACAAATACCAACAAAATATTAACAAAAGTGTGCATAGTCAAGGCTATGGTTTTCCCAGTTGCAATGTATGGCTGTGAAAGTTGGACCATAAAAAATGCTGAGCGATAAAGAATTGAGGCCTTTGAACTATGATGCTGGAAAAGACTGTGAGTCCTTTGGACTGCAAGGTGACCAAACCAGACATCCCTAGCTAGAGGAGACCAACCCTGACTGCTCTTTAGAAGGCCAGATCCTGAAGATGAAATTCAAATACTTTGGCCACCTAATGAGAAGGAAGGACTCACTGGAGGAGAGCCTAATGCTAGGAAAGATTGAGGGCAACAGAAGAAGGGGATGACAGAGAATGAGGTGGCTGGATAGAGTCACTGAAGCACTAGGCGTGAGCTTAAATGGACTCTAGAAAATGGTAGAGGACAGGAAGGCCTGGAGGAATGTTTCCATGGGGTCGCGATGGGTCGGTCATGACTTCACAACTAACAACAACAACAGAATCAGATTGTAGCAGAATCTGCAAAGGAAACCTTCCAGGAGAACTGAGTGTATAGCCAAATGGAAATAGGGCTGTGACAAAGTCATTTGTAGTCAGGGAGGTAGACAGCTGACTCATAAGTAACAGCACAAAGAACAGGAAAGAAAAAACTGCTACAGTTTATTCTTCCCAGATCCTTAAGCATTCAAGGTCAGGAGATAAAAACAAAACAGTCTCTTTGGAATATCAGCAGTCAAGCATACAGAAATGGGGAAAAAACCTGGAAATAAAATATTCAGATCAAAGGAGAAAAATTCAAACAGTAGTTTGAAGCTTTTTATCCTGCTTCACATCAGCAGACATAATGGATATTCCAGCCTCAGTAAACAGGTAATGCCTTCTTGTGGAAGGCTCTGGCTCCCAACAAGACAGCAGGAGAATGTTTTTATCTAGGCCATGAATTTCTCTTTGTCATCTTGTTCTGGTATCTGCCATCTTCTTCCAACTTCTTCCCCAACCCCCACACCTGCTCTTTCAACAAAGCAGCCTTTAAGCCAAGGGTCTTCAAACTTGGCAAGTTTAAGACTTGTAGACTTCAACTCCCAGAATGCTAATATGACTAGAGGGGGAATTCTGGGAGTTGAAAACCATAAGTCTTAAAGTTGTCAAGTTTGAAGACCCCTTAAGCTTAGCCAATCTTAAGTCCACATACAACAATCAGGAGCTGTGACTTACTTAAAAGAAAGGTGTGTTTTCCTTTCATCACAAGGAGGAACAGAGCACTCCATCAGCCTAGATGTACAAAGCTTTTGTACATCATAGTGATCTTTAATTAAGTTTGAAAAGCAGGTGGCAAGCAGTGTTTCAACACAGGTGTTGCTATGTTGTGAGCCAGCTTCAATTGTCAGATCGTCTTCAAGTGTTCACTGTAATAATCCAATCTCAAGGATATCATTATTTTCTTCACTGACTGTTCATGCTGGATCTCTCTCCCCCAAGCATATATGAAACTGGTTCATCTACAAAACCTGATAAATCACTCCTTTATCATGTACTATCCAAAACTTGTACCAGTTTTAGGAAGGCCCCAGATGTACACATGTACATTGAAGGTAGCGTAGCCCCATCCATGATTGAACTGAATTCTGAATATGATCTGAAATATCATTCTGAAATTCAATTTCTGGTATCAATTTCAAATCCATCCTGTCTGAATTGAGTTTCAGTGTGTAATCCCTCATTCTGTTCTTTGGGATCAGGAGACATATAGAGATTCTTATGATATCCAGCCTTGATAGAGAAGATACAAATAAATATGCTAGTAGCTACCAGTTCCAAATACATCTATAATTCATCACAAGGTTAGACTATAAATACAAAATAACATGGGACCCAAGATGAAATTTTGTATGATGGCACTATACAACATTATGCAAAGGGTTGAACAGCAATCAGAAAATATCCACAGAGAAGAATCATTGCATATTGGTGATTCCAAATTCCTGTTCCCTTCAGGGATTGAAGGGTTCAACAAGTTCATGTGGGATCATGCTCTCCTGTTGTTAAACTTGCTTTCCTGTAAAAATTTAAATGGAAAGTTATCAAGAAAACTATGCACTTGTCTTCACTACAAAAGATATTGGCCACATATTAATACCCAAACTATTTAAAAAAATAGAGTCAGGGAGTTCATGGATATTCTGAGGTAAGAGATTAAATGCCAGGCCCCAATGTCAAATTAAAAATTAATGAACAACTAGGGGCAAGGTAATATTTATATAACAGTTCTGTAAAATAAGCTTGTTTGTCTTTTAACATTTTGTTTCCAAAATAGTGCTCTATGCAGAGAACTAAAAAAAAAACTTCAGCTAAAAAAAAAAAGACCTTGGTGAAGGTCTAGCTTTAAAAGTTACAATCTAATAAATGTTCTTTATGCCCATAGTGTAGCAAAAAAAAAAATTTCAACCTTCATCAATGGATCAACATTTTGAAGGGGATATTGATTTTGATTGATTATATGCCATCAAGTAGTTTTTGACTCCAAAAGCCACATAGATAGATTTTTCCCCTGACAATTCAAGGGGAAAATATTTATTATTTTGATAAAAAAAAAAGGCAAATACATATACACAAGAAACAGTGATGATATTAGATACCACTGACACAGTATTAATTGTAGAAGAAAAATATAGAGAAATTAGAATAAGATCTTATTAAGCATATCACCGCCCCGAGTCCCTTTTTGGGAGAGGGAGCGGTATAGAAATTTGAATAATAATAAATAAATAAATATTGCTAGGTAAATTATTATGAATTCATAAGTAAGGATATATCAAATTATTCTATTGAATATTATAGTTTATTAGTAAAAATGGGCAGAAATGGGCAAGTAATACAAAGTATAACACATAAAGATGCTTGTTTCTCTTTATGCTAGTTCTTTTGGATAAGATATATAATGTAAAGGTATACAATTACTAAATGCTGTTATACTTGCTTGTGTTGAATTAAAGGATTCCCCTAGTCAATTGATCAGATAGTTTTCCATTGTTAAGCTCTTGGCCAGAACTGATCAGAAAATCAGGAACTAGTCAAAATCCTTTTCTCTATATGTCATTTCATTACTTCATAAAGTTAGTCATGTATTTCAGTAAGGCCAACCATTCCTTTTCACCTCCAACATCTTATTTAAACTGAAAGCTAATTATAGAATATAGTAAATAAGCATTTTTCAGAATTCCTTACCAACTCAAGTGGCTATTTATTCACAATGGAGTTGCTAAATAATTGCAGAAGTCAAATATATAGAATCAAGAATTTTGTCGCTCGGTTATATTTCTCAGAATCTCTGCTTCCTTAATCAAAACTCCACAAATACAAGATCTATTATGCTAATTTATAGTTTGCAGGATTTTGAAACCAATGTTTTGGGTTACTGATCAAGACAGCAGGCAACCGTTTCTATCCAATCTATAAAATGAGAAACTTGGATGTTCCTAATTTCACCATCCTATCAAGAAGGAAGGGGTACATATGGACAAGATTTTGTTCAGCAGCTTTTTATCCCTTAGTTAAGCTTGGCTACAGTCTAAGAAGCTCTTCCCTTTGTTTCCTGTGTCTGTTCTATCCTCAATTGTTGTCTCCAATTGATTGATTTTATCCAGGTGGTTGCCTGCTCCCTGCCACTGCTGGTATTTTATTTTCACACTTCCTTTGTTTTCCCTTCTGCTTGTTACACTATAAATGCCGAGTTCATGTGGGAGGCTCAGGCGAGCACTTTGGAGTCACCATGTTGTGAGCTTGTCAGCTGATGGGCTTCCATTGTGCTGGCAGCAATAATAATCTTGATGCATTGCATCAAATACGAAGAAGGATTTGGCAGAGCTTATGTGAGGTTATTTGCTTGGAAAAGCTGGAGATGAATGAGAAGAGCTTATCCTTGGGGAGGCATTGTTTGGCTGACTTATCATATGAGTAAGCTACTGGGTTTGTTTGGGCCTCTTTAATGTGCCAATGGGAGATATTGAATCAAGAAAGCAGTAGGAACAATATGAACAAGTCTGCCTCTAACAATGTTGTAAGGAAGATATATTCTACAATAAACGTTTGTCTGGTTTTATTGCTCATTTGCCCATTCTTTATACTCCCCTGTTCGCTCTATCTCTTTCCTTTCTCTCACTTCATATTATATGCTTGCAAATGTAGATGCCATTTTAAAAGTAATTGATTACTTATATCTACTGGAAAAGAGAAATGTCTCTAAAAATAATTTTTTGATCCTTCAATCATTTTTGTACTTTAAATCAAACCTAGAAGATCCATGGAAATTGCCTTTCCAAAGCAGACTCCATTAGATGTTGTCTTTTATTCAAGTACCTTATTTAGCATTACTCTTTTGCAAATGTCATCTGTCAGTAATAAACAAGGAGAAAATAATAGCCTATTCTTAAAGGGAAAAAAGGAAAAGCTAATGCAGAATGCCACCACCCATCTTGAGGTTGATCTTTTGCTAAAGTGCAAGACCTGTTTTCTAGGCACAGAACATTCTATTATTCCCTAGAACATTCCATGTTTCTACCAGAATATTTCCTGGATGGTTCATCACAATGTTTCAGAACTAAACTTTTCAGAACAGGAAGAAGTTTGTGATGTTTCATGTCTAGAGCAGCTAAAAAAACTAGCTACTCTACTTCTTGTATAAATACAATTATCTTTATAATCAGAAGGTTGGCAGTTCAGTGGTTTGAATCCCTAGTGTCGTGTAAAGGAGTGAGCTCCCATTACTTGTCCCAGCTTCTGCCAACTTAGCAGTTTGAAAGCAAGTAAAAAAATGTAAGTAGAAAAATAAGGATCACTTTGATGAGAAGGTAACAGTGCTCTGTGCACCTTAGTCATGCTGGCCATATGACTATGGAGACGTCTTCAAACAGCATTGACTCTTCAGCTTAGAAACAGAGATGAGCACTACCCCTAGAGACAGAAATGACTAGCATACATGTGCAAGGGAACCTTTGCCTTTACCTTATTTTTATAATTCCAGATTTTATTTAAATCTTGTGTGAGTGTGTATATGCCTTCAAATCAAGGTTGACATTTGGTGACTGCCAAGACATGTCCCTGCAATTTTTGGACATGGCTTGTCTTTCCTAGGGCTAATAGAGCATGACTATCCAAGGTAACCCAGTTAGTGTTATGCCTAAGGTGGGACTAGAACTCAAAGTCTTCTAGTTTCTATCCTAATATCTTAATCACCTCCATCAAACTGTCACTCTAAAGGTTAAGCCTCATAAACTAAGATTATAGCAAGTGACTTTTTAAACTGGCTTTAGGAACTGTGTGAAGAAATCATGAGGGGCTAGCTGGAATATCTTGTGGGAGAATTTCACTGCCATGCTGGTGGAGCACTTTCAGAACAGTGAGGTTAGGAGATGCCTCATATAGAAGATCTCAGTCCTTGATGTGTTCAACTGAGAGGCTTCTGGTTCAGACCATAGCTAGATCTAGAAGCTAAAATTAGCTTACTCTTGTATCAAGTTCTTATCGTGTGCTAGACAGTGGGTCACCATGAACTCAATAGAATTCTCTCAACTAAGCTACAAAATTTGTCTAAACCCAGGCTGTCTTAATCTGCCCATTTAGCAACTTTAAACATTAGGTTAACCATAAATCCTCCATGAGCACATTCAATTGGAAAGTTGTTTGTTCTGTACCTTGTACAGGATGGTGTGCAATTTACCTCAAACAAGGCAAGCAGTACATTTGCTCAGATTGTTTAGCAAGGAAACAGACATAAAGCTATGACCACAGAGCCAATTTGCCTTGGCACAGACTGGAAGGGAGTGCACCTGTAACAGTTTTACCTGTTCTGTAATTGGTTCATAATCTAACCAAGGAGATCCATCTCTGTAGACACTTGGCTTTGAAACTGGAGGACATTGTTTATGCTGATTCCCGGAGAGTTGGTAGACATCATTCAGATCCTGGAGTTGTATGTAATGGCAGTGTAAATAGTGAAAAGGCAATAAAGATCTTGGGTTCCTTGAAAATCTTCACAGCAATTGCCAATCAGTTGAGTTATCATAGTTTAATGGGGCTGCCAGGCTAAAATTCAATGGAGGTTTTCAGATATATTCAATGGAGGTTTTCAGATATATGGCAAAGGAAACTACAAAATAATCTTTACTACAAAATTAGAATGAAATCATATAAAACAGTTGGTTGCACTCTCTCATGTGAAGATGCAAATTTCTTCTTATACTCATGGCTCTTTAAATTCATGGCTGCTTTTTCTCACCATTTTTCAACAGATCCTTTGCTGGTATTCTTTAAGGCTCTGAACTCAGAGACTTGGCTTAACATTCACACTATAGACTCACAATCCTCATATTTATTGAGACTGTAATTACATAGCTGTTGATTTCACATGATGCAAAATTCAACCTGCAAGAACTCAGTCCTAGATCAGTCAGTTTTTCTTGCCTTCCAAATATATTTCACAATAGAAATATGTAAGAACAGGCACAAACTTTATTACTGCTATTGGTCCTATTATTGTATTCCTCTATTAGCTTTATTTCTGCAGCTCAAATTTCTACAAAATGCCCTTACCCAGGGGTGGGATTCTACCGGTTCAGCACGGTTCAGGTGAACTGGTAGCTCAGAGAATCACCTGAGAGCGAACTGATTCAGTTTGCTCTGATGATCAGCTATTTGGCCCACCCTCCTGCCTGGCTTTTAGGCTATGCTTAATATCTTGTTTTTCAAACTCAGTGGATTGCCGTGCATCAGCTGTTTAACAGACAGGGATTGCTGGAGAAGGTCATTAGGAAACGCTCTGCTAATTGCACCCTGCCCTTACCCAATATCAAATATAGAACTTGATAAGTTCTTGATAAATTCTTGATAAGAATTTACAGAAAGGCCTTCTCTGGCCACTCTTTTGGTGAAAAAAACCACCCATTTTCTATTGGTAATCCAGATAACTGCCTCCCAAATTACCTAGTCACTAACAATCACTATCAATGTCAGGCCTTCCCCTTAAGAAAGAAAGACCCTTGAGTCCATTTGGCTTGAAGTGATATTGCAATAGCTATTTAACAAAATAGAATTCAATGGTTAAAAAGGTTAGTTTCTATATTTAGGCACGAAAAACCAAATTCACAGGTATAGTATAGTAGTAACTGTGAGAGGGATATTGGAGTACTAGTGGACAGTCATTTAAATATGGGCCAGCAGTGTGCTACAGGTGCCAAAAAAGCCAATGTAGTCCTAGGCTGCATTAACAGAGGGATAGAATCAAGATCATATGTGTTGTGTATTGACTTGAGTCTTCACTCAGGTCCGTGCTTTGAGCGGGAAGCATGGACCTCTCCCATTGGCTGGTGCCGTTTGACAGCCAGCTATAAAAGGCGGCTGTCAAACAGCATCAGCTGTTGCCGCTCCAGCTGGCTGCCGTGTTAGCACGGCAGTAGCGGTAACCCTTTATTCGTTGAAATAAAGTCTGAGCTGAATTCCTTGCCCTGGTCTCTGCCTGAGTATTTCCGCCACTCTACAACACTGGCGACAAGGGCGGGATACTAAAATAAAGGCAAGCCAGGCAAGAAGCGAAAAGAGCGAAATCACTAGCCAGGAGCTGAAATCGCTACAGAGTGGCTGTCACTGTTCGTGAAGCGCCGTCTCTAACTCGCCTCAGGAGAAGCAGCACAGCTGACAGAAAGATGACTTCGAATCCTGCATTCCCACCCTTCAGACTGACGGCAGAGACATGGGAATCATACAGGAACTGGTTTGACTGTTTTTTAGATGCTATAGATCTTTCAGAAATTTCTGACCATAGGAAAAAGTCTTACTTCCTAAGCTTTTGCGGAGCCACGGTTTTTGACACCGCAACAGCATTACTGGCCCCACTGATTTATTAAGACTATTCCCTGGGAGGAATTGCAAGAAATTCTCTCAAATCACTACTCCCCTAAGCCTTTCAGAATTGCTAGGCGCCATGCTTTCAGAAGGCGCATTCAGTCAGAGGGAGAAACAATCAGTGACTATATGGCAGCACTGAGAACAGCTGCCTTACATTGCGGTTTCAGAGATTACCTCGATGATATTCTGTTAGATCAGCTGGTATGTGGAGTTAGAGACCCCAAATTACAAAGATGATTACTAGCTAAAGGGGATCTAACCTTAAAGCAAGCCATAGAGGAGTCCCAGGCTGCTGAGCTATCAGCACTCTCAGCAGCTGAAATACAGGGAAACCCAGTCAGACTAGAAAATCCAACAGTACATTTTGATGAAGCCTCCACAGAGGAAGGTTTAGAAGAGACTACTGAGATAAACCGCCTCAGACAGCCCAGCGCAAATCAAAGAGAGTTCAGGCAAGGTATAAGCCAAACCCCACATATACAGACTACCTGTTTAAGCTGTGGGGACAACCATCTCAGGGCATCCTGCAGATTCAGGAATGTCATATGCTTAAGATGTCAAAAGAAGGGTCATTTGGCCAAAATATGTCAGGCAGGAAAGACCTTTAATCATCCACAAAGGCCTCAGAAACTCATACAATATCCTAGGCAAATTGAGGACTGTTTCACATGCTACCAATCTGAGATACAAAAAAACAAATCTAACAAAATTAGTGTCACTGTTTCTATAGAAGGTAGACCCTGCAGAATGGAAGTAGACACCGGCTCTGCATTATCCATCATCTCGTGGGGCACCTTGAAGATACTACTCCCCAAGATATCAAGACAGAAGATTCCAGCCTGCAATCTAACGCTTCAGGACTACCAAGGCAGAACCATTCCTGTCATCGGAAAAGGCAAGTTTCTAATTCATTTTCAAGGTTTTAAGGGTCACTTGCCTCTAGAGATAGTGGATGGCGTCCTTCCAAGCCTATTGGGACTAGACTGGTTCCCAGCCCTGGGCCTCCACATAGGTGGAATCCACGCCATTGTAAGTTCAGAAGTTGATTCCCTGTTCAGGGACTATGCTGACGTATTCAGCGAAGGCCTAGGCTGCTACGTGGGAACCCCAATATCCTTCAGGGTAGACTCCCAGGCAGTACCAATACGTTTGAAGCCCCGCAGAGTTCCTTTTGCAATACGTCCTAAACTTGACAAGGAACTAGACAAATTAATTAAGCAGGGCATACTGCAACCTACAGACTTTTCAAAATGGGAGACCCCATTTTTTCAAAATGGGAGACCCCATATAGTGACGCCCCTAAAGAAGGACGGAAATTTAAGATTCTGCTCTGATTATAAATCTTCGATAAACAAATATTTACAAGTCAGCGCATATCCAGTCCCCATGGTACAACATCTACTCCATTCCCTTGAGCCTGGCTCCCTTTTTGCAAAGTTGGACATGTCCCAGGCGTATCAACAGTTTCCTGTTGATGATGACACTGCTGAACTACAAACAATAGTAACACACAGAGGGGCTTTCAAATGTACACACCTACAATTCGGAGTTAGTGTTGCCCCTGGAATTTTCCAGTCCCTTATGGAAAGAATTTTGCAAGGGTTGCCAGGCGTTGTGCTATACTTTGACGACATTCTGATATCGGCCACCAGTCAATAGCAATTACTACCAAGGGTCAGAAGTGTACTTGACCATTTTAGACAGTCTGGTCTTAAACTAAAGAGGGAGAAATGCACCATAGCCACTCCACAAGTGGAATTCTGAGGTTACAAAATTGACATCAAAGGTATTCACCCAACGGAGTCAAAGGTCAAGGCCATTCATGACTCGCCAACTCCTACTAACAAAACTGAGCTTCAAGCTTTCCTGGGCCTCTTGAATTTCTATGCTTCATTCCTGCCCCATAAAGCTTCAATTGCCAAGCCCCTTCACAGGCTGTTAGATAAGAACTTGCCATGGCACTGGGGACCAAGGGAGACTCTTGCTTTCCAGGAAGTCAAGTCATTACTAACATCCAAAGCCGTATTAATCCAATTCAATAAAGACTTACCACTAATTCTAGCAGCCGATGCTTCTCCTTTCGGAATTGGGGCCGTTCTGAGCCACAGACTGCCTAATGGTGCAGAAGCACCTATAGCTTTCTTTTCCAGGACACTATCCTCCACTGAACGCAACTATAGCCAGATTGATAAGGAGGCCTTGGCTGCAGTAGCTTCAGTAAAAAAGTTCCATGAATTTCTCTACAGGCATCACTTCGAACTCATAACTGACCACAAGCCACTGTTAGGTATTTTATCCGGCACTAAACAAATCCCCCAGATTTTTCCCCCAAGGATGACCAGCTGGACTGTTTTTCTGGCTGCGTATTCCTACACTCTAATCCATCGCTCCGGAAAAAACCTTTGCCATACTGATGCACTCAGCCGTTGCCCCCTGCCAGTTCCAGTCGAGGACCCAGCACCAGCAAGTGCCGTTTTCCTCATCGACGAACTCAGGCTGCCGTCACCGCTTCTGACATCGCTGCCCATTCGGCCAAGGACCAGGTAATCTCCCAACTCCTTAACTGGGTAGGGAGAGGGTGGCCTACAGCCCCTTATCCATCAGAATTCCTACCCTACAAGCTACGCCAACAGGAACTTTCCTCTTTGCAAGGCTGTTTACTGTGGGGAACCAGAGTAGTCATTCCCCCCAAGTTGCAAACCTCAATACTGAAGGTGCTGCATGAGGGTCACCCGGGAATAGTGCGGATGAAGGCCCTCGCCCGCAGCTACGTATGGTGGCCAGGCATGGATGCCCAAATCTCTAACTGGGTCAATTCTTGCCAGGCATGCCAAGCCACCAGGGCATTACCACCAGCAGCCACCCCTAGGACCTGGGAGGAAGCAGGCAGTCCCTGGTCCAGAATACACATAGACTTGGCAGGCCCCTTCCACGGGCGCACATTCCTGGTGGTAGTGGATTCATTTTCAAAATGGGTGGAATTGACCTTAATGCACTCCACCACTACTAAAGCAGTCAGCAAGGCACTGACTAGGATGTTCGCCACACATGGCCTTCCTGATTCCATTGTATCTGACAATGGCCCCCAATTTACCTCCTGTGAGTTTGAAATGTTCCTAGCAAGCCTGGGCATCAGACACGTATTAGTAGCCCCTTTTCATCCTGCTAGCAATGGGCTGGCTGAGAGGGCAGTCAGATCTGCCAAGGAGGTACTACAGAGATTGGGTCCCATAAATTGGCATGCCAAACTGGCCCAATACCTGTTGAGCCAACATACTACACCTTGTGCCTCCACAAATAGGTCACCAGCTGAAGTGTTAATGGGATGCCGGCTAAGGACCAGTCTTGACAGGCTGCACCCAAATTATGCCCCATTGCTTCCCCTTGGGTCAAACAGCCAAGACAGAGGGTTCCTAGTAAATGACAAAGTGTTTGTCAGGAATTTTGCTGGGCAACCACTATGGTTACCGGGTCGTGTGGTAGCAGTAACTGGTCCTAAGTCTTATAGAGTCCAGTTACCCGATGGATGTGTCTGGCGGCGCCACGTAGACCACTTGAGGAGGCGTTTGAGCACTGGCACCCAGAGGTCATCTAGACGGTCCCCACACAGGAACAACTCCACCACCCGAAGAAACCAGTCTCCAGCCCACCGGGAATGACAGCCTACCTGGTGAAGAAGCTGACCAAGGCCCTGACCCAGCTCCAGACAGCCCAGCAGCCTCACCGTCGTTAGAAGACACGCAGAAGGCACAAGACAGCAACCCGGCGCCATTTTCAACTGAGCCAAGAAGTTCCGGACGAGTATGCAGGCGCCCAACTTACTTGAAGGACTATGCATGTCCTCGCTGGGAGAGAGGAGTGTTGTGTATTGACTTGAGTCTTCACTCAGGTCCGTGCTTTGAGCGGGAAGCACGGACCTCTCCCATTGGCTGGTGCCGTTTGACAGCCGGCTTAAAAGGCGGCTGTCAAACAGCATCAGCTGTTGCCGCTCCAGCTGGCTGCCGTGTTAGCACCTTTATTCATTGAAATAAAGTCTGAGCTGAATTCCTTGCCCTGGTCTCTGCCTGAGTATTTCCGCCGCTCTACAACAATGTGGTGATTAGGAAACTGGAGCTAAAACATATAAAGAACAGTTACTGGAGCTGGGTATATCTATTTAATGAAAAGAAGGACTAGGGGTGACATGATATCAGTGTTCCAATATCTAAGGGGTTGCCACAAAGAAGAGGAAGTCAAGCTATTCTCCAAATCACCTGAGGGCAGGACAAGATGCAATGGATGGAAACTAATCAAGGAGAGAAGCAATCTAGAACTAAGGAAAACTTTCCTGACAGTTAGAACAATTAATCAGTGGAACAACTTGCCTCTAGAATTTGTGAATGCTCCAACACTGGAAGTTTTGATAGAGAGTTTCCTGCCTGAGCAGGGGTTTGGACTAGAAGACCTCCAAAGTCCATCCAATTCTGTTATAATTGTTTGTGTGTTTGTGTGAACATATTTTCTTTAATTATTTTGAGGATTTCCATCTTTAATCTTATCTAATTTAATTTAATTATTTAATTTATATGTTCAAGCCTTCTCTTTTGCCAGCTGGATCAACTATTCTGAGTATATTGAATGGAGATAGTAAGGTGAGCTTTCAGCTAAAATAGCACATTATTTTCTGCTCATGGATATATGATTTTTGAAAATGTTGAATTGTTAATATACTGCGCTCCCCTAAAATCTGTTGAATAGGACACGTATGAATAAAATATACATTGCACTGGTCTCCTGCATCAAACACTTGGGAATAGTTCTTCATTCTATGGGCAGTAGGAAAGCCCATAGGAGCTATGTGGCTGAAAATGCACAGAGGAGCTCATTAAAAGAAGATGTTAGCACTATATACTGGCAACACTCAAAGTTATTTGAAGCCGAGCCAATAGGAGAATTAATTTATGGGTCCCAACTAAACCCCATCTCCAATTGTATTTAATGATCCCCACCTTTAGAACTTATATAATTCAAATTTCAGAAACTCCCCAAAATGTATCTACAATGTCCCTGTGACACTGGACACACAGAAACAGCACAGCATATGCTACTGCAGAGACATTTGTAATAGTCTCATCATTCTTACATAAGTAGCCAAGTTTCGTAGGACAATTCTATGCCTTCCTGCTGTATTCAAATATGAACCCTACTACAACTTACATTTTTATTTGCTTTATTGATTAATCAGTTATTAATTTTAAAAGCTCATCCACACATCCACACCCTATATACCAATATGTTAAATACATAAAAAAATGTAAATGTGCATATATAGCTATCTAACATTATCATATAACCATAATATATGCATCAATAAAAGATGCATAGTGTTGTGGTTTGCCAGCAGCCTGTGCAGATGACAGTGGAATTGGACAGTGGGGAAGAACGGAGACTAGTCAGGGAGTCTGGAGAGGACTCAGACAAGAGTCCTGTGTCTGATGCAGAGATGGGGCCAGGACCATCTGGGAGTGGGGTGCTGCCTCCAGAGTCTGGCCGCAGCGAGGCCGAGGAACAAGGAAAACCTGTTCCCAGTGCATGTGTGCTCAGAGCTGCTAGAAGGCAAGAGCAGCTGAGACAAAAGGAGTAAGGCTTGGAGGTGATTGCCCCTCCCATAAGGTATAAAGGACAGGCAAAGGTGACAAAACCCTTGTAGGAAGTAAAGTCGTTCGTTCTGTTCAGATTAATCCTTGAAGCTCTGTGTTTCGGTTGGTTTTTTATAATTCATTTGACAATCTAATTGTTGGCAGCAATTCAAAGGAAAGAAAGGTGAGTCTTATCTCGAAGGGACTGTTTGGGACTCATTACCAGCTGGGAATGAACATAATTCCCAGCGTTGAAATAAAACAATAGTTGTTTTAACCAAGTGTGTGCTTAATTACGGTCTTGGGAAGCCTTGGTCAGAACACATAGAAATTTATAAAACAACAGTTAACAACTTTGAATCATTTACCCACATTTAAATATATTAGCAGCTGTATATGGATGGACCTTGATATCTGGAGAAATAAGATATAACAGTTTAAGAAATATTGAATTTTTTGTTTCTTACAAATTGAGAGGCTGATATAATGCATGGTGTAACTGTTATACACCTTTTTAATTATATATTTTTCCTTTTGTATTCTACTTATATTGTCTACATAGATTTTTACATAGTTAGGATTTTAAATTAAAGTTGATTCTTTAATTGTAGAAAAAGTTGAAACTATCCTGAATTTTAAGATAAAAAAATTCAATGAATTACTGCCAAATTATTGATTGCTTTATATACTCAAAATGTGTATAACCAGGATTACTTTTTCTTGGGAGAAAAAGAAAAGAGGAACCACCAAATGGAAAAACAGGATTAACTTAATTCCAGATATATATTATAACATTTTATAAGTTAAAATTGTGTTTATTAGAAGATCTATAAATCTTATAAATCAGAAATGATTATCCACTATTATTGACTGGAGAGTTTGGAAGATTCTGAGATGAGTATCACATATGAAAATGGAAAGGGCAAAAAAGGAAGTGGAAAATGCCTCAAATCTTTAAAATAGGTTTAGTTCTGAATAAAATTGCTAAACCAAACAAAAGTATGTGTATAATTGAAATTAATGTCACATCTTGATAAGACAAATAATGGGGTAAAACAAGAAGTTATATGCTGGCATTCATTTTTGTTTAATAATCTAACCAAACAATTGAGTTCTTTATTTAGGCTGAAAAACACACCAGAGGTTCAATTTCTAAATAAGAGTTTTTCATTAAGCAATAAAAATCCATATAAAGCAATTTATCACATGGCCATTGGAACTGCCAAAATGCCAGTTGGAACATTAATAAGAGAGACTTGACATGGGTATTAAAATGTCTGTCTTTTGAAAATCCTTCATTAAGTGTTCTTGGCTGCTTATGTAAACATGCAACAATAAACAAAGATTTATTTGGCAAATCAAGTGCCTTATTTAAAATAACACCATATGCTAAACAGTTTTTATGTATCTCTATCTACACAGAACAAAGCTTCATTCTGGATAGCTGCTCTACCCTTTTTCCCCCTTTTTTATTTTTGCTTCATTAGGCAAAACAAAACAAAGCAGAAGTGTTTCAAAAGTAATTCAAAAACCATCAAATTATGATAATCCAAATTATCAAAATATTAACAAGCACATATAAGATCTTGCAAAAAGAAATTGAGTGAAAATAGTCAACCGACTCAAGGACATTTGACCAAATGGCTGGAAAATCCTTTTTTATTTGCTCCTCTTGAGAGAAAAAAGAAACATTCACAATAACAGTACTAATAATTCCCTTGAAGCTCCTTCAATAGAAATCAAGTTGATGAACAAAACTATCTCCAAGTATGCTGGTGTTGAAGATCTAACACACTGGGTTCTAACACAATGATAGTAGAGTCATATATGACTCTGTCAGTCTCAGATCCTATAATATATATAATCCTTTGGAGGAGGGAACACCATTTATTGTTTAGACGAGGCATATTCTTATACCTCTAAAGTGTAGGTATTATATTTTACAAATATAGTTTATTGTCATGCAAAAATGTTTTTTTTAAAATGTTGTCAGGGTAACTGAAAGGCATTTGTTCAGACCACTGGGATAAGCACATAAGACACTGCTTTTCTGTTCATTTATTGCAGAGATTCAAATGCATGTTCTAAAAAGGCCATAACGTAGAAAGTCAACAGGTCTTATTTTGTAATCTCAGCACGAGAGCAAGCAATTTTGAAATGCAAAGCCTCTCAGATATTAGCACTCCTGCTATATTGCTTATTTATTTCACTATATGGAGAAATGTTCCTTGCATCACTGACAGATACATCTGTAGTATTATATCTACTTTTTTGTTTTTAATCACTGCCTCAAAAGTAAACCCTTTACTCCAAAATTAAAAAGTGAAAGCAAAAAGGAGAGAAAAAGAAGTTAGGAAAATTGGAAGATAATCTAAGAACTGGGAAAACCTGACATTTCCATATGATCAATGTTGGCCCATGACCAAGTGACAAAATTACTCTAGGTTATCAGAATGAAAAAAGTACTAGGATTAATATGTCATCATCTAGCAAGACAGTTAAAAAATATCTTTAATGGGTTAGTATTTTATATTAAGCTTGATGAACTAAAATGATTACATTTTTCATGTTGCAAATCAATATATTAGCTTACAAGATTTATTACACTAAAGTCTATGATATTTCAATAGTGAATACATGGGAAAAATCAAAGCCAGCAAATTGTTAGAAATTCAAAATAGTGGGCCAGCCTGTCAGTGCAGTGATCTTCTAACTACCATGCTATAGAATTAGGACTACATCATGTAGAAGATGTATTCTGCTGAATATTTCATTTCTGTATCTATCTGCCTGCTTTGCAGTACAATTTTCATTTAGTATGATGGAGAAAAAAATGTTTGATTTTTTTTCTAAAAAAATATGACTGTGTAACTCATGTTCTTTAATACGAAAGAACCAAGAGATGATGCGACTCTACTGTCATTGTACAATATCTTTTCAGCAGTATAAGAATAATATATTGTATAGTATGGTTTCCTATGCCTCAATTAAACACCAAGTGAAGAGTTTGGAAAATAATTCCTTTTTCATTGGGCTTTTTCAGATCTACAAACACAGTCAGCTAGAAAAGTTACAAAATGATGGAGAAACATAACGTGGAAAATAATAGCACTAGTAATATTTCCCACCACCAATAAAGCAGTTAAAAATCACAGCAAAAAAAACATAAAAGCATCCTGAGAAAGAGGTAATAAAAGAGAAGTATCCTTTGCAGGATAAAATTTTCTGAAATTTGGACAACCTTCAGCACAGAACAAAATAAAAGCTTATGAAAATCTGAGTGCCATAGTTTGCATAGTTTGAGGAGTTTTCCAGAAAAAAAGACAACTACTACTACTACTACTTCTCCTCATCTTCCACCTTCTTCTGGCTAGAGAAAATTTTAAATCGCCAGAGCGAAACCATCTTCTTGGCTTTGTTGTTAGCCAAAAACAAGTCATTAACAGTACATATTTCTGATAATAGCTACTATACCAACAGATGGGCAGGGCTCTGTGTCTCTCTACATTCACATAGAGTTGTTACCTACTAAGAACCTCCACTTCAGCCTTTTACTAAGCATTTCATTGTTTTTACTAAGAAAAAAACATTTCTCTGGAAGCATCAGCCTCACCTCCTAGAATGAGGGCATTCACAAAACTGCTTCAGGAAATAAATGACATAAAAGAACAATTATTATTTTTGCTATACATTTCATTATTTTTATTACCAGAGAAACAAATAAGAGAAACAAACATTAAAAAAATGAGAGAAAGAAAAAGTACAAAGAGACAGACAAGATCTTTTTCTGACTTTTTTTCAATGAAGCAGAATGAAAAAATAATGCAGCCTCAACCTTTTGCTTTATATTTCAGAATGTTTCAAGCCATTTCTATAGAATTGTACAGAATAATTATTGTTCAGATGTGTTGGATGAATCTAAACCTCTTGCTCCTGACATTTTTCCTTGCATGCCAAGGCATCCACAAGACCCAGCATTTTTGTAAAAAAATAAATAAATAAAACAAAGCAAAACAACTAAAGCAGCTTCATGCTATTGTGACACAGCCTTCACTCCTTTGGTATATGTGAGTGATGTCACAACACACATATCAAAAGGCTTGAGTTTGCATCACATTGCTATGGTGCTGCATTAAAAATTTTGACCCATTTACAAAAACACCCCTGTTTATATGAAACAGGGGAGAAGAAGAATGGTTCCCTTTGCTTTTAATTGTCCCCCTCTCTTTTAATGAACACTGAGGCTCCCTTTTCATAATCTAACCATATAGATTAATACATAAATGAAATGGTAGGAAATGGAAATGACTGCTATTTTCTTTTGCTATTTAAAACAGTTTCAGCAAAGGATAAATGCTTTGCCACAATGATTTCCTTTTAATTAAAAACCAGGATCTACAAACAGTGACTGGCATTCGAACACCGCAATCCCAAATCCCTAATCTCTACCTATCCTAACATTGAACAATACCAATTTGATTGGAACAATACAAGAATCATTGGCCATGCTACCACCCACCACGCTCATGAATTTATCAAAGCCTGGTACTCCACAAGTAATTCCATAAATAGACACACTGATCAACACCCAGCCTACAAACTCCTCAGAGTTCAAAACAACCATACAGCCAACCAGTGACAGCACCAACTCTCAAACAAACCATGCAACCTCCCCCAAACCACCACTTCATCTCCCAATGAACTTCACTTGATGTGACCTCCCCATCACAAGACTCTTACCTGATGTGATCTTCACCTGATTGACTTTATCATCACAAGACCTATTGACCACACAAAGCCCTTATAAGAACACTGACATCCCCTAAATTCTGCTGAAGATGTTACCTAGCCTGGTAACAAAATATTCAGAAACCATCTCACAAGCTCAGAGAATGAACCTCTACCATCAATATTACAATGGTTTCTTCTATTCTTTCTTTTAATAAGTGTTGTTACCTCAGAGTATCATTGAGACACCACATTGTGTTTTATTATGAAAACTACATATTTCTCTTACTTTCTCCGAATTATTGTTACGTAATTGATCATTTTCATACTGCATATATTTTCATGCATATATAGGCCTCAAACTCGGAGCCAAACCAAAACCCGGAACATCACATCATAGCCACCCGCTCAGAATACCACATCACAGGAGGCTATTTATTATTTATTTATTTATTGGTCTTTTATACTGCCCCCTCTCCCGACGGGACTCGGGGTGGTATACAGCCAGATAAAATGCAATGAAAAATACAATATTTAAGAACAGTTAAAAAGATTAAATAGGGTGGCTGTTAAATAAAAGCAATCAAGGTTAAAAGTTTTAAAATTAAAAACGATTTAAAACCAATTAAAACCCTATAAGGAACTCTAGACCAGACCGGCTTGATGGAATAAGTGGGTTTTCAACCCACGTATATCAAAAGGTCAAAAGGTCAGGGATGGTCCTCATCTCCGGGGGTAATTTGTTCCAGAGGGAAGGTGCTCCCAGAGAGAAGGCCCGTACCCTTGGGGTCGTCAGCCGTCCAGCTGGCAGCACCCCGAGGAATGCACTGCTGACAGGAGACCGATGGTGGCAGTAGGCGATCCCGTAAGTACCCAGGTCCCAAGCCATGGAGCGCTTTAAAGATGGTTACTAACACCTTGAATCGCACCCAGAAGGTCACCGGGAGCCAATGCAACTTGCGCAAAAGTGATGTAACATGGGAGCTCCGAGAAGCCCCCAAAATCACTCGCACGGCTGTATTTTGCACCAGCTGGAGCCTCCAGGTGCTCTTCAAGGGGAGCCCCATGTAGAGACCATTGGCATAGTCTAGGCGGGAGATGACGAGTGCAGATGTAACCGTGCGAAGTGTATCCCGATCCAGAAAGGACCGCAACTGGTAGTTCCTATACCACAAAACCTCAGGATGTTACAATACAACCAATGACCCAGGAGATTACAACACAACACCAAGGATGTCACAACAATAGAACTCAGAAGATCATCACACAGCCCATGACCCAGTTCATTACAACCCAGGAGATTACAGCACAAGACCCAGGATGTCAAAACAATAGAACTCAGAAGGTCATCACACAGCCCATTACCCAAGTCGTTACAACACAGGAGGCTGATAGACACACAGCCAATACCTCAGCCACACATGTTCTTACGAAAAAGCCAGCCAATCTGTAAACATCAACTCCAGCAACCAATCAAGAAATGACAACATAGCCAACTAGCCCGCTTACAACAGAGCCAGCACACCACACCTCCCCACCAGTATTTATAGAGAGATGGCAGCTCAGATCACGCTTTGCTCGCACAAGCACGAAGCTGAAAGCACCAGCCTGAAGATGACGAGTGGCACCTCGTTGAAAAGTCGCCAAAATACTCTCAATCTTACATGGGAAAAGACCTTAACACGCCAAGACCTGCAGGTACTTCAAGGCGGGTACTTACTTGAAGGACACAAGAATGCAATAAAAAAGCTGGAACACACTTCCTCACTAGTCTAACATATGAAGGTCACAGGTCATAGCATCAACATCAATGGCACCAAAACCCTAGCTGCTATAGAAAACCCCGGCTACAGAATCATCAGAGAAGCCATAGAAATTGATAAAAGACCTAATAGTATTCCGGCGCGCAGTTAAAACCCTATTTTTTAGACAGGCTGGCCTGGCCCAGTAATCAGGTTCCGGTTTTAAACTTAATTCGGTTTTAATAATTAATTTTTAATTTTTATTCAGATCCCTGATTTTATATTCCTAAATTTAATTTTGATGGGACACAGCCGGACCAATCGTGTTTAATATACTTTTAATTGTATTTATAGTGTATTTATTATGTGTTTTTAGTAGGCTGTACACCGACCCGAGTCCCTTTTTGGGAGAGCGAGCGGTATAAAAATATGATAAATAAATAAATAAATAAATAAATAAATAAATAAATAAATAGTATGAATAAAAGAGATGATTCCACCAGACTATCAATCATCTGGAAGCGTGCACTCACCAACAAAATAAATCTCTATACCACAATCCAGGCAAACACCTAGACACAAACAGACCCCCCTAATACCTCCAGCCCAAACACACCCCAGCCAGCTACCCAAATAAAACCTAACTTCCTAATAAATAATTATTGGCCATTTACAAGAAACCAAGCTGCACTAAGAAACCCCAATGCACAAAAAACAATGTTGCCAACCAATCAAAAACACAGCAACTCGAAGACCAATAAAAACAGACCTAGACTCCCAGCCAATCAAGATGAGGAAAAAACCATTCAAATATAACAGAAAGCCAGCACCAAATTCAAGCAAAAAACGACTGCCAAGTCTGGCACATCAAATTAAAAATTAAAAAGCCTGAAGATGGCAGATGAGATTCTGCTGAAACGTTGCTATAATAAAAGCACAAATATTATGTGGGAAAATACCCAAAGAAACCTAAATACCACACACACACACACACACACACACACACACACACACACACACACACACATATATACATATAAATAATACTCTCAATCTTATATTTTTTTTATTTTTTTTGCATTTATATGCCGCCCTTCTCCGGAGACTCAGGGCGGCTTACAGTCTATGGAGCACCATGCTAAGTGCTCAGCAATAGCCTTCATTCCATTGTATATGCCTGCTTATTACAAGGGCTTTTTTTGGCCTCCCCCAAGCGGCATTTTTACAAAGTCAGCTTATTGCCCCCAACAATCTTGGGTCCTCAATTTACCTACCCCGAGAAGATGGAAGACTGAGTCAACCTTGAGCCTAGTGGGATTCGAGCCTGCACTAATTGCAGGCAGCTTGCACTAAGTGCTAGATGATTAACAGCCTGCACCACCAAGGCCCTATATGGAAAAGACCCGAACACACCAAGACCTGCATACCTATATATATGTATATACCTATATGGGAAAAGACCTGAACATGCCAAGACCTGCATACCTGTACACGTAAAAATCTCTGAAAACAAACAAATATATATATATATATATATGGATCTTTGGTTCTTCGGGTTTTCTCCCGCGTAGAGTTGGAAATATCTAGGCGACGTTTCGATGAAGTCTCATTCATCATCTTCAGGCTTGTGTCTTCGGCCTTGTGCTTCTCAGAGTGATGTGAGCTTGCAGCTGCTTCTTCCTTTTAACTACTAGTGGGGGTGTGACTTGATTGGATGGGGGCTTGGCTGTGTTCTGATTGGGTGGGGGTGTGTTCTCATTGGTTGGGGGTTGGGCTGTGTTCTGATTGGTTGGGGGGTTGGCTGTGTTCTGATTGGCTGGGGGTGTGTTCTGTTCTGGTGGGGTTTGATTGTACTCAGGTTAGTCTCAGTTGCTGGGGGATTTGAGCTGGTGAGCTGTGATCCTGTTGTTTGGCTTCGCGTTCGTGGTCGTGCCACATCTTCATGGTGAGCATCAGTTCCCTTCATGTATGGGTTGGGGGGGTTTGAAGCAGGTAGTGATGCAGCTGTGGTACGGCTTCTGGTCCGTGGTCGTGTTTCATCTTCTGTGTGGGTGTGAGTCTGCTTTCTGCGTGGAAGTGTGGTGGTAGTTTCTTGTGTGGCCCTTGTGGGTGTGGGTCTGGTGTCCTTTATGTTAGGTACTCTTTTGTTAATGAGGGCGGGTTTCCAAATGGCTGGTAGGCGGGAGGTGTCATCTCGTTTATTCATGCTGTGTGGGCGTTTTTCTATCTCTATGGCTTCTCTGATTATTCTGTTGTTGAAGTGTTCAGTTTTGGCGATAGTTCTGGTATTTTTAAAGTCAATCTTGTGTCCTGTGGCTTTGAGGTGTTGGACCAGGGAAGAGGTCGGTTCTTCTTTTTTGATTGAGTTCTTGTGTTCTTCAATGCGTGCACTTATCCTTCTGTTAGTTTGTCCAATGTATGTGGTGGGGCAGGAGGTGCACGGGATTTCGTATACTCCTTGGTTTTCTAACTCGATTTTGTCTTTAGGGTTTCTTAGGATGGTGGATATTTTTCCGTTTGTGCAGAATGCTGTTTTTATGTTGTGTTTTTGGAGGATCTTGCTGATTTTGTCTGTAGTGCCTTTTATATATGGGAGGAGGGCTTTGCCATTTTCTTGTTCTCTGTCTTGGATTTTGGTTGGGGTTTCTTTTTGGATTAGGTGAGTAATCTTTCTTCTTTGAAATCCATTTGCTGTTAGTACGTTAGTGAGAGTGTGTAGCTCGGTTTTTAGGTGTTGTTCATCGGCTAAGCATTTTGTTCTGGAGATGAGTGTCTCAGCTACGGAATTGATCTGTGCTGGGTGGTGATGTGAGAGTGCGTGTAGATAGCGGTTTGTATGTGTTTTCTTCTGGTAGATGGTGTGTCCTAGGGAGCCATTGGATTTTTTGTATACTAAGACATCTAGGAAGGGAAGTTGATTGTTAGCTTCTGTTTCCATGGTGAATTGTATTTTGGGGTGTAGGCTGTTGAGGTGTGTGAGGAAGTTGTTCAGTTTTTCTTTCCCGTGTGGCCAGATTATGAAGGTGTCATCTACGTATCTGAGCCAGAGTTTGGGTTTGTGATCATATTTTTCTAGAGCTTGTGTTTCAAAGTGTTCCATGTAAAGGTTTGCGATGACAGGTGAGAGGGGTGATCCCATGGGTGCTCCTTCTATTTGTTTGTATTTTTGTCCATTGTAGGTGAAGTATGTATTGGATAGGCAGTGGTTGGTCAGATCTAGGATGTGCTTGGGGGGGTTGTATTTATTTTGGATGGCTGTCAAGGCTTCTTTTATAGGCACTTGGGTGAAAATACAATTCACCATGGAAACAGAAGCTAACAATCAACTTCCCTTCCTAGATGTCTTAGTATACAAAAAATCCAATGGCTCCCTAGGACACACCATCTACCAGAAGAAAACACATACAAACCGCTATCTACACGCACTCTCACACCACCACCCAGCACAGATCAATTCCGTAGCTGAGACACTCATCTCCAGAACAAAATGCTTAGCCGATGAACAACACCTAAAAACCGAGCTACACACTCTCACTAACGTACTAACAGCAAATGGATTTCAAAGAAGAAAGATTACTCACCTAATCCAAAAAGAAACCCCAACCAAAATCCAAGACAGAGAACAAGAAAATGGCAAAGCCCTCCTCCCATATATAAAAGGCACTACAGACAAAATCAGCAAGATCCTCCAAAAACACAACATAAAAACAGCATTCTGCACAAACGGAAAAATATCCACCATCCTAAGAAACCCTAAAGACAAAATCGAGTTAGAAAACCAAGGAGTATACGAAATCCCGTGCACCTCCTGCCCCACCACATACATTGGACAAACTAACAGAAGGATAAGTGCACGCATTGAAGAACACAAGAACTCAATCAAAAAAGAAGAACCGACCTCTTCCCTGGTCCAACACCTCAAAGCCACAGGACACAAGATTGACTTTAAAAATACCAGAACTATCGCCAAAACTGAACACTTCAACAACAGAATAATCAGAGAAGCCATAGAGATAGAAAAACGCCCACACAGCATGAATAAACGAGATGACACCTCCCGCCTACCAGCCATTTGGAAACCCGCCCTCATTAACAAAAGAGTACCTAACATAAAGGACACCAGACCCACACCCACAAGGGCCACACAAGAAACTACCACCACACTTCCACGCAGAAAGCAGACTCACACCCACACAGAAGATGAAACACGACCACGGACCAGAAGCCGTACCACAGCTGCATCACTACCTGCTTCAAACCCCCCCAACCCATACATGAAGGGAACTGATGCTCACCATGAAGATGTGGCACGACCACGAACGCGAAGCCAAACAACAGGATCACAGCTCACCAGCTCAAATCCCCCAGCAACTGAGACTAACCTGAGTACAATCAAACCCCCACCAGAACAGAACACACCCCCAGCCAATCAGAACACAGCCAACCCCCCAACCAATCAGAACACAGCCCAACCCCCAACCAATGAGAACACACCCCCACCCAATCAGAACACAGCCAAGCCCCCATCCAATCAAGTCACACCCCCACTAGTAGTTAAAAGGAAGAAGCAGCTGCAAGCTCACATCACTCTGAGAAGCACAAGGCCGAAGACACAAGCCTGAAGATGATGAATGAGACTTCATCGAAACGTCGCCTAGATATTTCCAACTCTACGCGGGAGAAAACCCGAAGAACCAAAGATCCACATACAAATACCCGCGAAAATCTCCGAAAACAAATATATATATATATATATATATATATATATATATATATATATATATATATACTTTATATATACTTCACTCTGAGAAGCACAAGACCGAAGACACAAGCCTGAAGATGATGAATGAGACTTCATCGAAACGTCGCCTAGATATTTCCAACTCTACGCGGGAGAAAACCCGAAGAACCAAAGATCCACATACTTTATATTTATATACTTTATATAATATATAAAATATATATAATATATATATATACACACACACATACATACATACACATGTTTTTGGAGGTTTTCGTGGGTATTTGTATGTGGATCTTTGGTTCTTCGGGTTTTCTCCCACGTAGAATTGGAAATATCTAGGCGACGTTTCGATGAAGTCTCATTCATCATCTACAGGCTTGTGTCTTTGGCTTTGTGCTTCTCGGAGTAATGTGAGCTTGCAGCTGTTTCTTCGTTTTAACTGTCAGTGGGGGTGGCTTGATTGGGTGAGGGCTTGGCTGTGTTCTGATTGGTTGGGGGGTTGGCTGTGTTCTGATTGGCTGGGGGTGTGTTCTGTTCAGGTGGGGGCTTAGTTGTGCTCAGGTTAGTCTTAGTTGCTCGGGGATTTGAGATGGTGAGCTGTGATCCTGCTGTTTGGCTTCACGTTCGTGGTCGTGCCACATCTTCATGGTGGGCGTCAATTCCCTTCATGTATGGGTTGGGGGGTTGAAGCAGGTAGTGATGCAGTGTGGTATGGCTTCTGGTCTGTGGCCGTGTTTCATCTTCTGTGTGGGTGTGAGTCTGCTTTCTACATGGAAGTGTGGTGGTAGCATCTTGTGTGGCCTTCGTGGGTGTGGGCCTGGTGTCATTCTTCATGTTAGGTACTCATTTGTTAATGAGGGCGGGTTTCCAAATGGTTGGTAGGCGGGAGGTATCATCTCGTTTATTCATGCTGTGTGGGCGTTTTTCTATCTCTATGGCTTCTCTGATTATTCTGTTGTTGAAGTGTTTGGTTTTGGCGATAGTTTTGGTATTTTTAAAGTCAATCTCATGGTTTTGAGGTGTTGGACCAGGGAAGTGGTCGGTTCTTCTTTTTTGATTGAGTTCTTGTGTTCTTGTGTTCTTCAATGCGTGCACTTATTCTTCAGTTAGTTTGTCCAATGTACGTGGTGGGGCAGGAAGTGCAAGGGATTTCGTATACTCCTTGGTTTTCTAACTCAATTTTGTCTTTAGGGCTTCTTAGGATGGTGGATATTTTTCTGTTTGTGCAGAATGCTGTTTTAATGTTGTGTTTTTGGAGGATCTTGCTAATTTTGTCTGTAGTGCCTTTTATATATGGGAGGAGGGCTTTGCCATTCTCTTGTTCTCTGTCTTGGATTTTGGTTGGGGTTTCTTTTTGGATTTGAATAATCTTCTTTCTTTGGAATCCATTGGCTGTTAGTACGTTAGTGAGAGTGTGTAGTTAGGTTTTTAGGTGTTGTTCGTCGGCTAAGCATTTTGTTCTGGAGATGAGTGTTTCAGCTACGGAATTGATCTGTGCTGGGTGGTGGTGTGAGAATGCGTGTAGATAGCATTTTGTATGTGTTATCTTTTGGTAGATGGTGTGTCCTAGGGAGCCATTGGATTTTTTGTATACTAAGACATCTAGGAAGGGAAGTTGATTGTTAGCTTGTTTCCATTGTAAATTGTATTTTGAGGTGTATGCTGTTGAGGTGTGTGAGGAAGTTGTTCAGTTTTTCTTTCCCGTATGGCCAGATTATGAAGGTGTCATCTACATATCTGAGCCAGAGTTTGGGTTAGTGATCATATTTTTCTAGAGCTTGTGTTTCAAAGTGTTCCATGTAGACATTTGCGATGACAGGTGAAAGGGGTGATCCCATGGGTGCTCCTTCTATTTTATATTTCTATTCTATAATGGACAAAAATACAAACAAATAGAAGGAGCACCCATTGGATCACCCCTCTCACCTGTCATCGCAAACCTCTACATGGAACATTTTAAAACACAAGCTCTAGAAAAATATGATCACAAACCCAAACTCTGGCTCAGATACGAAGGCCACACAAGATGCTACCACCACACTTCCATGTAGAAAGCAGACTCACATCCACACAGAAGATGAAACACGGCCACAGACCAGAAGCCATACCACACTGCATCACTACCTGCTTCAACCCCCCAACCCATACATGAAGGGAATTGACGCCCACCATGAAGATGTGGCACGACACAAGCCTGAAGATGATGAATGAGACTTCATCGAAACATTGCCTAGATACTTACGTGGGAGAAAACCCGAATTACCAAAGATATATATATATATATATACATACATATACATATACATATACATACATATAATTTTGTCACCATAAACAGCTTGAACCATCTGGAAATGATAAAAGCCATCTTCCTGCTTTTTGACGATTTTCTTCTAAAAATACCTTTTCCCTCACACATTTACCTTCATGTTTTGCAGTTGTAGTTATGTAGCCTGTCTCCCATTTACTTCTGCACTTAGAACACTAATATTACATACTGTGACTACTACTGTCACTATGGGGTCAAAATAACTATCAAAATCTTGTCCAACCATTTCCCACAAAATGAAAAGTAAAGGATATCTCTAACAAATGTTGCATCAAAACTAATAAAGGAACCTCAGCCCTAGGATGAGAGTTCAATCTGAGCAAATCTATTGTGCACATCTTAAGAAAATTCTAATAAAATGTGTAGTGTTATGATTTATTCTACCTCTTTTTTGCCATGATAACCCACATATATTAGAAATCCAACTGTAGGAAACATGGAGAAAATATTTTCACTGGACGCAGAAGAGTGACAAGATAGAAAACATCATTTGAATCATGTGGTGTTTAAGAGTAAGGCTCTAAAAATGTATTAACACTGTTTACACTAATTGACACCATAATCCTACTTTTTCTACCCACTGGTTCAGTGCCTTATTTTATGTGGATTCATTTTATGTGAGGTTTTCTGGGAATGCAGCCCTAGCATAAAATAAGAGAAGTTTCATAAAGGCTCATTTAATTAATATGAATGATCCTAACTTTTACTGGTTATATAATTCCAGGATAACAGAAAAATATTATTTTTCATTAAGAAATAATAAACAGATAAAGACTCTTTAAATCAATGCAAATGTTACATATATTCCAATTACAGAGGCTTTCTAAAAGAATATACATGAGATTATCCCATACAAATGCAAAATATTTATTCCATATTTCAACGTTTTTACTCCATGTAACTTTTCAAATAATTTCGATTCACCAGACTGAGAAACTGGACACTCTTGATTAAGATGACATTATTGTTATATTCTTTAATCTTTGTAATTGGAATTAAAACAGAAGATTCAAATTTCTGTGGCAATTCTCAATTATCCACGTTATAGTTGGGCAAATCATACACCAAAGACAAACCCCCAGGTGGCCTCAAGAACTCTCAGGGAGAGTGCTAATGACCAGATGACTGCAAAGAAATAGAATCCTTCCATTCCCCATCTCACCATCTGGTCTGAATCCCACCACCACCATCCAGTCTCAACCGCCAGTACCTATCCTTCCACTACCACCACCCTGCCATCACAGCTTCTTGGATGAAAAATGAAATATTTTGTTCTTCTTGAACAAAAAACAGAGGGGAAAAAATCCAGTTGTCTCTTGAAAAAGCACCTTTGACAACATACCAAGAACATCTCTTACTATTGTGCATTCTATTCTCTTTTATCTATAAATACAAAGAATAAAGAATGCAGAACTCAAATCCCGTATCTTATTAGCAGACAATTGTGTTAAAACTTAATACTAGCTACTGAGTTCAGTGAGATTTATTCCTTTGTAAACATGCCTATGAACAACTCAATTCCATAAAGATAATAAAACTGCCATCAAACTGAGTTCAACTCTTGATAAGTGCATCCATGTAGTTTTCTTGGCAGTATTCTTGAAGAAGTAGTTTGCAACTGCCTTCATCTAATCTACATGGTTTTTAATTTTTTCTTCTTTGTTAATGCAGGAGGAAAAATGCCCAAACCATTAATAAGTCATTTGTAGCACAGCACTCATCACTCATTTGATGATAAAAAATATAAACAGAAAAATCAACTACTGGTATATTTTTATCAAAATGTTTTGAATATGAAAAATAAAAAGCAATAAGAGCACTGTATTGCTCTAATTGTGCAAAATGTTAATTCTGATTCCCCCCCCCCAATCATCTCTCTAATGCAGTAGAGACCTGCAGCAGAACAATTCTCCTCATCCAAAGTCTGTTTCCTCATCTTTTAAGTGACTTTGAACAACTACTTGTAGTAAGAGGGGATTTAAGTAGGTCATTTCTAGTCACAATCTAGTAATTAAGAATGATACTTCCTTAGTCTTGAATCCACCCATGACAATAATTCACAATAACTTTTTTGTGTGTGTCATTATTAGTGTCTTTATAAAAAAATACTTGGAGATTCAAGGAGGAGCAGAAGAATTCAAAATTAAAGGAGAGGAGAAGAATATTCAAAATTAAACCTCCGAGGTTATGTTTCTCTGTCAATCTATCCTATAGCTAATCAATCTTATGGAAATTATGATATGGTTTAATTAAAAAGGCAGTATCAAGTTATTTGTTTATGAAGACCAAAAGTATCTTTACTTTGGTGAAAAGAGAAGGTGTCAACAATCTGCTTAGTTTAGATATCCAAATTAAAATATCAAAAAATTGCCATCCAGCCTCCACTTGAACATATCCAGGAACAAGGAGTATACCATCTAGCCTAATACTTGGTTCCTCTATTATTGTTTCCTAACATTCAGTCAGAGATTGCCTTCATGTAAATGTGATGATTGGTGTCCTATAATCTGAAATGATGGAGAACAGAGGGACAGACTTTCAGGTATTTAACCAATACTTACCATGTGCATCTTCAGACTTCTAGTTCCATGAATATGAATATTTGCACTCCACTTACATAGCTTCCTGAGTCCAAGTGGATCACAGAGTAAAATTAAAAGTACAATCTTTTACTAGCACAATTCTGGCATTTCCGACTTTTCACACAGTTTTACTTTTAGCTTTCAGTACACAAGTGTGGAACTCAACTGTGTAGTGATGCAATTCTCTTTCTATAAAGCTTTGGCTGGAATGGGAAATTGTTTTTAATTGCTGCCAAAACTGCCTGAACAACACAATATCTATGCAAGAACGGAACAATACCTCATGCCCCATGTGTGATCTAACTGTTTCCAATATTTTTTGACCTTAGCATACCAAACAAAGGCTGTATGCATATTTTCCAGAAATTGATCTCATTATATTCAGTGAGGTACAGTTTTCAGTCAATGTGATCTGGGATTGCAGTCTCAGGCCCCAGAGCATTAGACTGCAATCTCAGATCACACTAACTGAAAACTGTACCTCACTGAATATAATGAGATTAATTTCTGGAAAATATGCACACAGCCTTGGTATGCTAAGGTCAAAAAGTATTGGAAACAGTTAGACACACATACACATACACACACAGCGAGAGTCAGGATTCTGGCAGTGGCCCTAATTAAATCAAAAACACAATCTTACCCAGAGAATGAAAATTCTCAAGATAGTCTGTAATATATTCTCAATTTATTTGATATCCAGAGCCAATTTTTAACTTTTTATTTATGCCTTACTTTTGTATTTTGAGTTATTTTCAGCCTTGTGCTGAATATAATATAAAAACAAATTATATAAAGAAATTTTGGTTGGCTTTTTATTTACAATATGCCATTATAGAAAAAAAAGAAGAGAAATCTTGTCTTTTTTGATCTGCAATTGGCAGTTATTTCTGTCTGGCAAGCTGTATCCTTATAGCTGACTCATCTTTAAATTTTGCTTTATTTACACCCATTCAAACAGCCACTATATATATATATATATATATATATATATATATATATATAACTGTATACATAAATTTTCTTTTAAAAGCATCTTCACCCTATCATTTTGTGTGTATAACATGCAGTTTATTCAGTCTAGCATTTTTCTAATTTTTACATTAGAGTAACTGGATAATATCCCCTGGAAAAAATATCTCACCATAAACACCAAAAGCATCTTGCACTCAATTATTTTTCAGTTACTTATTTTTCTACTTCTGAAGCCTTCTTCATGCCATTATCTGCTGAACACTTTAGAAAAACCTTTGTCTCCTGTGGAAGACAGAAAATGGAACACTCTCTCAGGAAAAATCTATCTGATTCCTTCCCAGTCAGGTAATTTTCACTCTAAAGTGATTCTAATTTGCTACTCTCTGATTGCTAGTAAGTTCATGTTATATTAACCCAATTATTTTAGTTTTATTATTGCTTTTTAATGCTGCAACCCATCTGGATAATAAAAGTAGGGGCAAAAAATATAAACTTGATTATATTGCTACATGTGTTACCAATAAATGCAACATGAAAACAGTAACAGCAGAAAATAAATTATGTGTGTTGTTTTGAAAAAAAACAGGGATCCTGAGGTAATATTTCATATAGAGTTTACCAGAATATCTCCTATCAAATTACTGTAAGTAAATATGAGCCATTTTTTCCACCAATAGCTAAAATGCAGATATCCTCAGAGTAAAATTGTTTCAATCACTCTGTGTGCCAGCAGCAAGATACAATACTTTTAAGTCAAGAAGTGAACACTGAAACTGTGAGGAAAGTCAGACAAAGTAATTACCAAAGCTGGAATTGGATCTTAGTTCCATTGAAACACAAGTGTTTAGGGCTTTCATTTTATGTCTCATTCAAAAGATAGATGAGTATCATTCCTAAAAACCAGACTGATGGAGATAAAAAATGAGCAATTCAGAAACACTAAATAAAAAAGAAAATTTCAGTTTTTCATGTGAAAGTTTTTCCATCTATGTTATATTCTGTGATACACAATTTATTTAATAGATAATTTACACTGAAAGGAATAATTGCTTCACTTAAGTAATAGTAAACATTAAAGCTACATTGAATTTCCTGGAATAAGACCACTGAGCTTTATTGGATTAAATTCTAAATGGATACAAGGAGAACTGTAATACTAATGAGCTGGCTAGGCAAGGAATCAATGTGAATAACTTTCCTTATTGCATAAGAATAATATCAAATTGATAGTTGAATTCTCTTTTTTCTTTTAGTGTTATTTATTGCATTTTGCCTCTGAGGAACTTTAGTAGGCTTTCATTTTGTTCAAACTTCAAAGATGCAAATAAGGATTTATAGGACACTCTCAATTTTGGCCATTTGTTGCCTATTTGACAGAAATGCTTCTATCCAGTTATGCAGGTATACAGAGATACCATAAGACCTTAATTTTAGGAGTAGTTTGTCGTGTACCACTGAATCAAAGGCTTTACAGAAGTCTATGTAAATTGCGTCTATTGCTTTGCCCTGATCAAGTTGTGTAGTCCATATGTTTTTACAGTGCAAGAGTTGCAGATTACAGGACAGTTTCCTTCTGAAGCCAAACTGTTTGTTAGAGAATAGGTTGTTTGTTTCTAAGTGGAGGATGATGGATTGATTAATAATTGATTCCATGACTTTACAGGTGATGCAGCATAAAGAGATTGGTCTGTAATTTTCAACTAGGCTGGGATCTCCCTTTTTGAAGATGGGGATGACTGTGGATTGTGACCATAGTTTTGGCAAGGAGCTGGTCCTGAAAGATTTTTCAAAGACTATGCTTAGAGGTTCATAAGCGGATAGCTTTGTTAAGAAGTAGGCACATATTCCGAGCATGGGAAGAATTGTGTGTGAAATAGACACAGAAATAGCAAACAAGAGGGAAAGGCAAACATCTTTTTTGCTGTGCTAAAATCAGAACTATACCATGTATCAAAATGTCAACCCTGCCACATGCATTCAGACTAAACGTGGAAAAAAATAATATCATACTTTGCCTTCAGTGATGTTGTCGCAAAGTAAAAGCTAGTTATCTATTAGATGCCTTGACATTTTCAGTTTTGTCACTTAATCTGTAATTGGCTAGAAATAGATTGAGCCACTGAAGCCACAATAAAACCTAAAGAATATAGGAAAAGCCAAAAGGGATGATTTGCTGATGAAAAATGGATGACAACAACATAGGGGAGGTCTTAAAAATAACCATGGATTTGGAATTGGATAGTTCTGTTTTTCTGTGTTCCTTATCAGGGAGCAAGACTACAGGTCCTCCAATCCACCACAAAAGTAGAACTTGCTATGTCTATATAAACATACATAATGATGTCCCATTTTAGAGAAAATTGTAAGAAAGTAAATATACCTTTATTTTATGACACAAAATTTTCTCACAATCCCCTTACATTCCGTAAGCTTTCTTCGGCACTGTACCAAAACACAAGCCTAAATTAAACTTTAGTGTTTTATTAATTCCACTAAATTACAAAGGCCAGCATCTCTGGCCAATTTTTCTCCTAAGAGCATGGCACAATTGAGTTTTAAGTCCAATAATTTTTCACTTTGTATCCCAGTCATAACAAAAAAATAAAACACGAGTGTTGAACAACCATTTAATTTCCATTGAGCCTAATTTTATCATTTCTGTGTCTTTCATAAATCCCAAATTTGTCTTCCTACAAAATAAATCCAGTAGCCATTGGATGGTCATTTTTAGTTGTTACAAATTTATCTTTTTTCTGAAGAATAAAACACCTTCAATAGCAAAGCCCATAGATAGTCTACTGTTGCAAATAATACATAGAGAATAGCCCTGAGTTATTGGAACAGACATTTTTTAAACACAGTATAGCAAATAGATGGCACTGAAAACAGATGATTTCCCCATACCTATTCAGCCACTTTTAATGCCTTTGTATAAAATAATAGATGATTGAATCCTTTCTAGCCACAACTTGGAGTAGTGGAGAAAAAAATATTTTCTTTTACTAAAGCTGATCATTTTTTTAAAAAGTCAGTTTTTGTATCTTAATATGAAGCTAGCTAATTTTATCAAAGATGCATTGCTACAACTGAGAGTGGCAATAAAGAACTGCATAATTAATTTAACCCTTATCCTTCCATCAGCTGAGTTAAAAGTACCTCTCAGAATAACAGAAACCAAGACAGAGCTGTAAGTCAAAGTTCTCAACTTGAAACATTCCAGAAAAAGGCTGCAGAGTAAAAACTGATACATTGATTAACAATTTATAATAGCTTGCATGATGATCAAATGGGAAGCTAATGTAGAAGTACAAGTGCCAAAACTATACACCGAATGGAATCACCTTGATTAGGAAGCTCATTCCTAAATTTGCATCATGTAACACCCATTCAATAATATAGCTCTTGCTTGATTGACTTCATATGTCAGGCAAACAAACAGCACTGACACGAATTGAAGGTATCGTATAAAACTAATGAGTAAGTTATAGGTAGTTCTCGATGTATGACTACAATTCAGCGCAAAATTTATGTTGCTAAGTGAAACATTTATTAAATGAGTTTTGCCTCATTTTATATTGCCACAGCTGTTAAGTGAATCTTGTTAAGTTAGTAACATGGTTGTTAAATGAATCTGGCTTCTCCATTGACTTTACTTGTAAGAACACAAAAGGTGATCACGTGACCCCTGGGACACAGCAACTGTCATAAATATGAACCAGTTGCAAAGCATCCAGGTTTTGATTATGTGACTAAAATGATGCTGCAATGGCTGTAAGTGAGAAAAATGACCATAAGGATCTTTTTTAGTAACTTGGAATGGTCATGAACTGTTAGACGAGGACTACCTGTATTGAAATTCAGTATCCTCAATAAATCTCTTTCTGAAAAAGAACCCGAACTGAATTGAACTGACCAAGCAATCATTAGTAAGAGTATAGTATTACTAATAAAATACTATTGGTAGTAATAAGGATAACAAGATATGGGGAAGAAGAGGAGAGAAGTGCCTCTTGTATCACCACTATTTCAGGATTCACTGTTATTTAGATCTTAAGAAATATCATTTGCTTCTGCATAGAAATAATGTATTATTGTTCTTATTTGCACAGCTGTTTCTGCATTTCTGTATGTTCTTGATAGAAATTCATTAAGCATCTTTTCGATATATATCTTCCTTTGAAACTCCCCTCATCTCTCCCTTTCTGAAATATAAAATTAGGAATGAATTTTCCACTCAGGGCACTTCCAAACAATGGTATTAATCTAGTCAGTGAAATACCTCAAGTAGTAGTAGTTTACAGGGCATTGTAGCCTTTACTATTATGCAATGTATGTTTCCTCTAATTAGAAAAAAATATTTCATTAACCTTCAAAATTCTCTATATTGCCATAATTGTTATTTACATCTAGGAACTCAGAACCATATTTTTTTGCAATCCATTTAATTCAAAATCCATAGTTGAGCCACTATGCGCTATTTAATCATTTCTTAGTTAACCAACGTAGAAAGAACAGCTTTAATTAGCTTCCAGTATTGTAGCATTTATGTGTAAACTATTTAGAACTTATATTCCTTTCCTTCCCACCCTATTGATTCAGAAAAGCACTACCACAATCTTAAGCATTTAGAAAGTTTTCCGATGAAGCAATTATATATATATATATTGGTTTGTCCAATGTATGTGGCTGGGCAATTGTTGCATGGTATTTCATAAACTCCTTGGTTTTCTAGCTGGATCTTGTCTTTGGGGTTTCTTAGGATATTGATTATTTTTTGGTCAGTGCCGAAGGCTGTCCTGTGTTTGTGGAGAATTTTGCTGATTTTATCTGTGGTGCCTTTGATGTAGGGGAGAGGGCGATACCGTTGTCCTGTTCTGTGTCTCGGTCTCAGGCACTCCTCTCGCTGCCTTCCCAGGCATAGTTTGAAGGCAAAGCCCATTCTTTAAAAATGATGCCCTACTACGATAAAGCCTCCCCTGCCCAAGGTGGGGAGACGAATCTCCTGGGGCTGCAGCACAGGATTGGCCCACCGAGGGAGGTGAGGCAAGGCCCGTGCCATGTCCTTGTCTGAGCTGAGACCTGCCGAGTGAGCGCCTCTGCCCGATGCCCAAGCCGCTGCAGCATTTGGAGTGTCGCTGCTGCGTTTGTAGCTGCTGGTGCATTTGGAGCTGCATGGGGATGAAGATGGGCTGGGCAAGGTGTGGAAAGGATGGGCAGCTGTGGGCTCTCTCCGCTGGACCTGCCAACCAGGGAAGCAGCACTGCTGTCACCTCGCTTCCTTGTCCACAGATGGATGGGTGCTATCACTGCCTCAGGCGGCCTCTCCTGCTTGTCCCTTCAGAGTCAGGCTGGAGGGACTTGGAAAGTCAAGCTCGGGTTGGCACGGCTCTTTCACTTGGTAGGTGGGTTCGCACCCGCGGCTCGCTTTCCTGGCTCTGTCCAGGCCCCCTGGCTCCGGTGCAGCCCTGCAGGATAAGTGGAGGCCCGGGAGGGAGGCGCCCTCTGCCTTGGCCAGAACTCTGCCACTGGACAGGAGGGCCCGCCTATCAGCTGTGTGGGGTGCCACAGTCACGGTTCTTTGCGCTCTGCCTGGCACCAGGCAGGGATGGCGGCTGGACACTTCTCCTGGGTCCTGTGCTGCAGCCCTGGGAGATTTGCCTCCCCACATGGGGTTGGGCTGCCCTTTCGGGCAGGGGAGCGTTTGTCATAGTAAGGCGCCATTTTTAAAAGAATGGGCTTTGCCTTTGAACGATGCCCAGGAAGGCAGCGACAGGAGTGCCTGAAGCCGAGTGTCTCTGGCAGGGCTCCGTTTGCAGGGAGGAGCCCTGGCTGGTGCCGCGTCACTGCACCAAATGCCACGGCAATCTCCAAATGCCATGGCGGCACAGGGAGAAGGGAAAGCAACAGTAGCGGAAGGTCTCCTGATATGAAGTGCCCCACCAACGCCAAGGCAAACATCCAAGCCATCGCAGCCCGGTCACCCGAAGATGCAAGGTGGGAATTAAGACCCCCCAAAAAGACAGCCTAGCCATTTTTTCGGGTCTCAAAATAAATAAGACCTGGCCTTATTATATGAAAACACAGTATATATATATGTTTTCTTAAGTTTTCACAGGTATTTACATGTATGGTATTCAGCTTTGTTCAGGTATTTTTCCACGTCATTATAGTTGTGATTTTAAAGTTGTAGAGACGTTTCGGCAGAATCTCATCTGCCATCATCAGTCTTGTGTATTGAGTTCGTCTGTGTGTCAGGCTTTCACAGCCGTTTCTGTTTTAAATTTGGTGCTAGCCTCGTGCTTTGTTAGAATGGTTTTTTCTTCATCCTGATTGGTTGGGAGTCTTGGTCTATGTTTATTGGTCTTGGAGTTTACTGTGTTCTGCTTGATTGGTGTTTCTAATATCTTATGTCCGTTTTATAGCATTTTTTGTCAATTATCTGGAAGCCTGTACTCACAAACAAAAAAGTCTCCACACCACAAGCCAAGCAAACACCTGGGCACAAACAACTCCCCCCCCCGATACCTCCAGCCCAAACACACCCCAACCAGCCACCCAGCTGAAACCTAGCTTCCTAATAAACGATAGCCGGCCATTCACCCGAAGCCAAGCTAAACTGATTGCTTTGATTAAAGAAAAAAACACAACTACTTTTGTTTCTACTTGGAAACTGCTTCTGGACTTTGTGTTTGAGGTGGAAAAATATGAAATTTTGATTTTGGGTTTTTCCAATTAGATAGATTTGTTGTTATAGGGCAGTGATGGCTAACCTTTTTGTCGTCGTGTGTCAAAAGTGCACATGACAGCGCACACGCGTGCCTGCACCTGTAATGCAATGCACCTGCGATCCCCTCCCACTCATTCTGCCCCCCTGCACATGCATGCAGGACCCCCCATGTTCCCCTGTCCCCCTGCGCATGTGTGCAGGACCCCGTGTTCCCCCACCTCCTGTGCATGCATGCAGGATTCTTCACACTTCCCCACCCCCCTGCACATGCGTGCAGGATCCCCCTGTGCCCTCACTGCTGCGTATGTGCATACACCACCCACATGCGCCCCGTCACCACACATGCGCGGCAGATACCCAAAATCAGCTGGCTGGCAAGAGTTTATACTATTATGCAAAAGTAATATTTGAGATTTGATAGATTTATCTTATTCTACTGCACCAAAGGGAGTCAGAAGTCAACACCTTTTCCTTCTTTTTCCTTTCTACTTTTTCCTTCCCTTTTCTTTCTCTGTTTTTCCTACTTTTTTTGCTTTTGTATTTTTGTATTTTATAATATAAACTAATAAAAATAATATTCTGAATGAGCTTGAGATAATAGGCCAGATATGGCTTGTGATGTGTCTTAGGAAATCTTTGGTATCATTGGTTTTGTTTTGTTATTAATTGCTAAGAAATTATGCCTCAGTCTTATCCCTACGTGGCTTTGGGAAATGCAAGCCAATATTTGAATTGTTGTGAGTGTGCACCTAATTTTCTATTTCATCTTGATTTACCTTTATTACTCATGTGTGACCATTAGGTGTTTTAACTACTATTTATTAGGTATATCAAGAGTAATAGTATTAAAATACTAAGTAATTGGGAGTGGGTACTGCTGTCAAGCAGCTAGTTATGTTTTATTAAAGCAGTTTGGTTATTGATAATTTATACAACATCTATTGACAGATATATCAGTTTATTCTTCCATATATTTTTCAATGAGTTTGTTACCAAACTCTAATTAGAACCTAATTAGAAATGTTTTATTTTTACTGAAGGCCTGTTCATTTATTCTATAATTATTGCACAAGTGTTGGTCTTTGATGAGCATTGTCGTTTAAATGTTCATAGAAGTTTTTGAATATTGGGCTTATGGAAAGGCAACGTACAAACACATTTCATGGTGAAGATGAATTTCTTTGTATTCTGCAACATACAGAAAAACCTTTGATTGTCCAGAATCTGACTAGCATTATTTCATTCTTCTTTGCTGTCCTGGTATTCTATTATCCTGTGCAGTATACTATCCAACTGCTTCTAATTAAATTTTATGATCAGTTTATGCAAAATACACATTGTCACAATGGCTCTCCATTTTTCTTTAAACTGTTGGACAATGTATGCATTTAGGTGGTTATCACTGAATTACTTTCAATTAAAAAAAAATGAGCAGTAACATGCATCTAACTATTTAATTCCCCAATTTTGGAGCACTAGAGATCAATTACAATTGATGTTGTAATTCCCATTATTCCTATCTCCCAGTATTCCTCCCCCACTTCTGCAAGTTAGGAAACCTAGTCTGCTCCACCAAATTTACATCATACACGTGGGAAATTATTGTTTTATGTTAAACTTGAGCAATCAATTTCCTTGATGCAAGTATAGTCAGAGAAAAACTGAAATAGTACAAATGATAAGTAATTTCAATTTTTAAACCAGAGCAATTTTTTTGCAGAAAATTAGAGTGTTACCTTTTTCACAATGATTTCCTGTGAACCCAGAAGGACAGGCGCATGTATTGGGGGCAACACATGTCCCTCCATATCTGCATCCTTCTTCACAGAACGCTGAAAAGAAAAACATCATTTAATTGTTGTATTGTACAATAAAACAGGGACATATATTTGTAATCCAGAAAGAGGTGAAGTACAATTTATTAAAAGATAAACAGAGTTCAAATAACAGCCGTAGGGAGAAAAACATACAGAAAATTAACAAAAGCAAAAAGTTAATGATTATTTGGCAAGGATATTAAAGGGATAAAACAAAACATTTTGGAACTAAACCTAGTCATAGTCATTACAAAGATAGAATTGCATTTGAATGCTTTTAATAAACTACTGAAGATATGGAGAAAATTTGCAAGAGGAATAATAGTAGTATTAATGCAGTAATGATGGCATATTCCACTTTTTTTCTAGGAACTAAGCTGGTCTAATTAAGGATTACCCTTTGTTTTATCTCCATTGTAAGTTCTTTGTAATATAGGTTGGGCTCAGAGAGTTACATAAAGTATTGATTAAAATAAATCCTTCTGTATTTCGTGAATCAATTGGTTTAATGGAACAAGTACTGAAGGCAGAAAGATAATAACATAACATGGAAAAAGATATATGTGAGCTTTTGAACATGTTTAAAGAGACTGAACCAGAGGTGATATTTAGCAGATTCTGACCATTTCTGGAGAACCAGTAGCAGAAATTTTGAGTTTGGAGAACTGGCAAATCTCCAGAACCGACTGGAGATTTTACAGTATCCTTCTCCTGCCACACCCACCAAGCAATGCCCACAGAACTGGTAGTACTGGACTGAACACACAATGGACTGAACACACTGATTACATATTTAAATCTTTCAAAACGTGACAGTAAAAGGATGATGCCAGTGTACTTAGCCTTCTCCACCTGATCTTCTCAGATTTATTTTGTATAGTTGTATATTTACAGAATTTAAATATACAGTATTTGTCGGATTGACTAATTATGTATCAACAAATTGTTCTGAACTCTTACCAACCACAAAGATTTTTCTCCATGATGAAACTACATTTAACTGGACACATTCATGCTTAGATCTCTATACAAAGTAGGATCTCCAGACCTATGTTTAATAAATTGTGCTAGAATGAATGTAGTTAGATCCCCTGTTCAGAACTGACATATCATCATTGGAAGATGGTTAGGGGAAATAAAACTAAAAGACAAAAGTTTACTTTAGTTGCACAGTTAGAATGTGAATACCAGAAGAAGGCTATTTACATACACTTGTGACAAATAAATGTAAGTTCATTTAAATGTTTCGTGCCTTAATATGGCTGCTCTTTTGACATGGTTTAATTGTACACAGCTCTAGTAACATTCCAATAATGAAATAATAGTTCACAAAGTTTACCATAGGCAGACCTACACAGTTCTACTATTACTATGGTAGCATGAAATCCAAGCCGAAGAAAATAACATCTTTTTTGAAATTAGGTTGCATTGAGTAGACATCTTTATTATAAGACAAAGAAGGCCATGGATTTATATCAAATTTGATTGATATAAAAAGAACATATTGAAATTTTGAATAAGATAATAATGAAAGATTATAATTTAATAAAAACAACTGAACTATTAGAATTATATAGCTTGTTAAATGTAAATATGATGAATATTATTATATAGCATTAAATAAGTTGCAAAATGTGATTAGAAAGGAAATATTTTTTAAATATAAGAGTGGCATAACTAAAAATCAGAAAGGGGATAAATAATGGAAGATAATTAAATATAAATTGTTGAATTATTGTTAGAATTATATAAGTCTGTTAAATGATATTTATATAAGTCTGATTAATGATATTTTATTCGTAGTAAAAAGAGGGATACTTAGAATATGGAGACTGACACAAAAATATGGTACTGAATGGTGAATAATCAAAGAATGAAAAATTACAATTTAACAAAATATGTGTATTAATATTAAATTTTATAAGATTGTCAACTGTATTGAATATGAAGAATATTGTCATATTTGTTTTAAAATGTAAGACACTCTGGTACCACACTGTTTACACAATGATATGCTTGTAAAATACAAGAAAAAAATATAGCAAAAAAAAAGAGTTTATATCAAACATTTTCCTTTCTGGATATAACTGGAAATACTGTGAATAATTTGTCAAGAACCACCTAGAACAGGAGTATCAAACTGGTAGCCCCTGGACTATATGCATTACATGCAGGCCATGCAGCAAAATACTATAGACTCCCTTGTCAACTTTCTAAGCAGTTCGGAAAACTGGTAGTTAGAAGCAATCTCCTTATGTTTTTTTCCACCCTTATTAAATTCTTGCCAGTACACCTAGACTTCCGGTCTCCGAAGCTTCTGGGGCTTGACTTTCTTAAAGGGGAAGGGTTGTTTTAAGATTTTTACACTGCTGTTGGGAGGTAATACTTCCTTGGACAATCAGCACTTTGAAGAAATAATTGAACAATGAAGCAGAGCTGTCATAAAGAAGCTTTTAATGACCGTGAACCAAGATGAGTGACATTCAGCAAGGCTTCTTGACTAGCTAGAAAGATTGACATTCAAACGTGGGTTTATATACCCTGAGTTTTGGTCCAAAACTGGTTTTTGGTGAAGGTTAATTCTGTGCTTGGTGATGTTTAATCCTGTATTTATTGATAATTTTCCCTATACAGCTTCAACAAGCAACAGCTACAGTTGTAATTTAATTATTTGTATTGTGTTGAATTTTTTCCTGCCTCATGGTTTCTTTTTCTATCTGGGGAGGAGGTCTTCCTTCACTTCTTTAGTGGTATCTGGCACTGTCCTTTTGGAGTGTACTTCCAAGAGGCAGGATGCAAGATGGGCACTTATTTTTTTTACTGCTTTTCTAGGGGACATGTGACCTTTCCTTAAATCTGGATGATTTTCTTAGGATATCTTGTGAGGTGAGTGAGACCAGCTGGTATCTTTGAGTGGTGCAAATGGGTCTAAGAATTGCTTTTCCTGGGTGTGCTTTTTCTGAAGAGCTTAAATAACCTCTCTGCTAAAGGATTTCACTTTATGAGCAAGAATTGGCTGCTGATAGTTATCACTGCATTTTAACTATTTTAATTCTTCAAGATGCTCTGGCACCCTGCCTGATTTGTAACTCTGGCTTGCACTTATTTTTAATTTAATGATTGGTATTTAGGGCAGCTTTTTGCAATCAAAGAAGCTTTTTGTATTTTTGTACAGGTAATCCTTGACTTACAACAGTTCATTTAGAGACCATTCAAAGTTACAATGGCACTGAAAAAAAGGGACTTATGACCATTTTTCACACTTATGAGTGTTGCAGCATCCCCACTGTCATGAGAGGCCAGGCGTGGAAAAGCACCCTTTGACATGAGTGATATCGAGTTGGCCATGCCCACCCATTCATATGACCACCAAGCCACACCCACCAACTAAGCCATGCCCACAGAACCAGTTGTTAAAAAAATTGAATCCCACCCCTGTATGTCACATGTCACAACTGAATTTGACAAGATGAACCTAGAATGCCACATACCTGTAAGCAATGTAAATCATATTCTGTGGGCTACATTTTATAAGACACTCTTATGAAACTACATAAGAGAAACTATAATGAATATTTAAAGAATGGCTTTTGCATCAGAACTGATGACATAATCATCTACCCATCCTGTATCACAGGATCGCTGGCAAAGAAAAGCTACAAAGGATATAAAAGTGCTACAAAATAGAAAAAGTCCTTCAGCATAAATGGGTAAAAATGCAAATTGTTTGGGGCTTCAATCTTAATTTGTAATTGCTTATAGGTGAGCAGAGCATATAGGTACCTTCTTTTTTGTTTTAATTAATTACTTAATTATAATAACTTTTAAAATAGAATGGAAGAAAAGAAAGATAAGAAAGAAAATAAAGGTAGGAAAAAAGACAAGAAACTAAAATAAGATCTACACAAAAGGTTGAATTAAAATTTCTGTAACATTAAATGATTGCTACAGATTAAATTATCTTGTTATAGTTTTTCAAAACAACACTATATATCTGTTGAATTAACAAAGTGGTTCTGACTATTCTGAGGAAAGAATCTTGAATGATCTCATTTATCTTTATCCAGTTGTTTTAGAAAAAGCAGTTCCCTTTTGGGTCATATTTTGAAAACTGTTGAAAATTTTGTGGACAGTCTTGATTTTCCCATCTTTTTTTTCTATCTTCTTTATATGACTGTAGTGTCATTGTGTTTTCTTTCTTTCTTTTAATTAAGCATGTTTGATGTTTATTTTTTTCTATATAAATTGACAAATTGTTTATTTTTTTCTATGTAAACTGATTGCAGTGGCATAGAAATATGTTTCAGAGATAAAATAAATAAATAATATTCAGTCTAAAATAATGACAGTTGCAATCTCCTATCTTCATTTTAAAATTCTTTATAGCTAGTTGACTAAGTTCATAGCATATTTTGAATAGACTGTATATAAGTAACCTAACCCCCTTTTTTTTTAATGTACCAAGGTCTCAAATTTCTGACCAAGTCATTTTAACAAATTCATATTGATGTTTTTATATGAATTTCTTGCAATCATATAATATGTACATTTTTATATTTTTAACTCAAAATATTTTTTTCTCCTTTTGAATGAATTAGTCAATCCTTTACTATAATTTGAATCTTTTATTTTAATTCAGGGCAGTAATTTATAAAGAGTAACTATTTGGACTAATTTTTAATCTTTAGTCTGTTCTGGAACTTAAATGACCTGTTCTGTAATTGTTAGCAATTCAGATAATTCTTGATTGACTTCTTAGTTGGCTTAACATCGTCATTTTAGGCCTATTTGGGGGAAATGATATATTGTACATAATAGGGAATCAAAATAAGGAAAGATGGTAGAGTCAAACTATTACAAAGTGGAGCTGGAGGGGATTGCTTGGTTAAGAAACTTTTCTTTTTTACAAAGTCAATCTTACATCTCTAAAAAGAAATCATAGAAGACACGCTGATTAAATTTGCCTTGATTCAGAATAGTGTCCCAAAAGTTGAAGCCTCAGGTAGTCAGAGAAAGTGCAGTTTACCATCAAAGCAAAAAAAAGGGGGGGAGAAACAGGAAAAATGCCTGATAAGCAAAAAGATACATTTAGCTGATGGGAATACATGTTTCACTATAATTGGAATAAGAGAAATAAGTGCTATATGGAACATGAGCTATGCTACAAAAACTTCCCTTGGTGGCATAGCTAATTCAGTTCAAATGTCTATCTTTCTCAGTAAAATTAAATTGCTTAGCACTTGAAAAAAATCCAAGTTGAAACAACTAAGTCTTTATTAACCTCAGAGAGATCACTAAGTAGAAATGATATTGAATTAACATTCCAGTGTACTGCAATATGAAGAAAATTAGTATTCTCAGCACAACAGTAAAAGCAACAACAGAAAGAAAAAGGCTTTGACAATCTTTTTATCAACTCATAACCAATATACTGCTGGTACATGCTGTATTATTTAAAGAAAATAGAATTGGATGTGGTGGTTGTGAAAAAGAGAGAGGTGTTAACTTTGCTCTTGTAGGAGACCATGACAATATCCATTTCCCTAGAAAACTGATGTTGCCATCTTAATATTTTGAATTGCTATCTTACATTCAACATACAAACAAGAGAAAACATAAAATATATAGCACTGAAATGTAATTTGTTAAGGATATTAGTTAAGGACATTAGTTAATAAAAATGGGTGTCATCTTGACTTCAGCTTCTCAATTTCTCAGTCAACTGAAGTGTGGTGAAGCATAACATTATTTCGTTAAGCTAAAGAATACATTGTTATAGGGACCAGACATGCACAAGTCTGCCTTCATGCATATGGTCATAACTCTTCATTAGAAACAAAAAGGAGTTATTTGGGAATGTTTAAATGAAGTTTTTAAGTCCTGGTTATTGTTAATGGTATTAAAAGTATGATGTAATATAAAGTTGAATTCAAAGTTGTGTAACTATTTAAAAATAGCATTTATGATCCAGCAGAGATTTCCATGAAGGTAAGGGAATTGAATTTTTTCCTGGTTTTCTCAAACATTTGCAATCCCCTCTGGAAAGTTAGACTTCCCTCTGAAAAAGCACAGAGGATAGTAACAAAAAAAAATATTATCCAGGAGCAAGATTTGTAAACAATGGATAGAAACCAATCAAGGAGAGAAGCAGCTTGGAGTTAAGGAGAAACTTCCTAACAGTGAGGATAATTAACTAATGGCACAGCTTGCCTTCAGTGGTTGTGGGTGCTTCATCACTGAGAAGAAGAAGAGCAGAAGAGAAGAGACTGGACAGTCACTTGTCTGAAATGATATAGGGTCTCCTGCTTGAGCAAGGGGTTGGACTAGAAGACCTCCAGTGTCCCTTTCAGCTCTATTCTAATTGAAATCTGAGATTATAAATTCTCTGTAACTAATATTATCCAAGTGCAACATAATTATCTGGGATATTAAAAGATGGTTGCTTTAAGATGCAATAATGCAATATTTTGTTTTTTATTAAATATGATACCACTTATTTGGGACTACGCAGTAAGCCATCAACATAATGGCATTTTTGTAGTGTTGTTTTTTAGTTTGAGGAAATCTGAATTTAATCCATCCCAATGAAAAGCAGCTCTGACAGCAGCCATGTTTTGATACATGATGTTCCCAGTTTTACTGCAGTGTGTCATACAGACTTACTGCTCTCCCTACTAAAAGTATTATCTTCTGGTAGTAAGTTTGGGGGATGCTTACCAGCTGCATAATTAATTTGGGGAAATGTGTTTAGATCAATGGAAGCTGTAAGTCTCATGTGCAATAGTCTTTCGGTTTATAGTTCTTAATAAGTCTCATAGCCACTTGGGTCAAATGATCTCTGCTGTGTTCCAAGCCCATTAGCATTACAGTTTGGATAGGGAACAATATAATAATTCAGCACAACAACCCAGTCTTGCCTAGCAGGTTCCTAGTAATCTGAGAAAGCTAAGCATAAACTTAACAAATCCCACTAGAAGAGTGCTAATATGGTACTGTTAATGTATTGTAGTCCATGCATGTTTACAAGAAGTCATGTCATGTTAGAAGAGCACAATTGATATTGATTTTGCAATAAAATATCTTGTTAAGAAAAAAATTATATGGGACAGCAACTTGAATAAAATCCACAGAGATATCAAACATTTCAAAGTCAAATCTAATTGTTAGAGTAATTTTCAAGTAATCCAATTCAGGAATGGCAATAAGAAAAACAAAGTTCCCCTTCACTGCTGATTTCCAAAGGAACTGAGCATAATTTGACAAACAAATGCACTACCATTCTTAATGTTGAGTAGAGGGAGATCATTTCAGGCAGTGCAGGAGAACTATCCAAGACAGTCCCTTAGCCATTGCTTGCTGCTGCTAAACAGAGGGATTTGTCAACCATAACTGTTTTTGAGCCAAGCTAAACTACTGTTGTCAGGAAGATGGAGATTCTGCTCCAATGCTGGTGTTGAAATAATGTTCTGGTGGTCCCTGGCTAGCTTCTGAAAAAATTCCCTGGCCTACTAATTTTGCTAAAATTTAAATAGGCTAGGCTAGTTCAAATGCTGGGAGAAAAGTACTAATTAGTATGATGTAATGAATTCATCTTGAAAGAAACTAAAATGAGTGTGTACCAGAGTGTGTTTCTACCAAATTTATTACAGGTGATCCTTGTTTAACAACCACTTGTCCAGCAAGTACTTAGAACCAATCCTTAATGATTCAGCCATTGCAGCATCGTTGCAAGTACATTAACATGGTTTGGGCACTTAGCAACTGGCCTGGATTTTTGCTTACTACCAACCCTTTCTTTTGCTCCCCACCTTTAATACAATACAACTGACTTCCTTTGTTTAGCAGAACATGGAACACACAAATGCATGCATGCATGTATGTATGTATGTATGTATGTATGTATGTAAAGGAGTCCTTGTGGATTTTCCTGTGCTAGTCATTGATGACTATGGGGACAGTGCTCACCTCTGTTTCAAAAGGCCACTGAGGCAGCACTGTCTGAAGACATTTCTGCAGTCATATGGCTAGCAACATTATTACTGAAGAGCATGATTGATGTGTCTCATTGGAGATGTGTCTCATTGGAGAATATACATCCAGGAGGTGGGGGAAGACCAGGGTCAAGGGTGAGAGGAATGGTGTCTCAGAGTCGGCTGCACCCAGGTAACGCTGGTATGTTCACTTCTAATAAATGATTTTTTTAAACTCTGAGAGATGCGGCTAGAGTCATGATTTGAATGAGGGCAGATTGTCAGAGTCCTAACAGATGTTATAGAGCATTGTTACCTTCTCGCCAAAGTGGTACCTATTTATCTACGTGCATTTGCATGCTTATGAATTGCTAGGTTGGCAGGAGCTGGGGCGAGGATGGGAGTTTATCCCATTGCATGGCACTCAAGTCTCAAACCTGGGCTGCTGGCTTTCCAGGTGACAAACCCGGTGTCTTAACCACTGAGACACCACACATTTATCTATCTATCTATCTATCTATCTATCTGTCTGTCTGTCTGTCTGTCTGTCTGTCTGTCTGTCTGTCTGTCTGTCTGTCTGTCTGTCTGTCTATCTATCTATCTATCTATCTATCTATCTATCTATCTATCTATCTATCTATCTATCAGGGAGCCTCAGTGGCGCAGTGGTTAGAGTGCAGTACTGCAAGCTATTCCTACTGCAATTTGACAGATCGAATCCCACCAGGCTCAAGATTGATTCAGCCTTTCATCCTTCCCAGGTGGGTAAAATGAGGACTCAGATTGTTGGGAGCAATATGTTAACTCTGTAAACCGCTTTGAGAAGGCTGGAAAGCACTATAAAATGGTATATAAGTCTAAATGCTTTTGCTATTGCTATCTATCTATCATCTTTTCACACGGTTCATATGTTCATTGATAGGATTGAAAGAAGGGGTTATAGAAACACCAGTTATTTGCCAGGTAATTCTAAAAAAAATCTGATTTTTGAAACTTAGATAAATCCTCTATATTATTTATATCAGTTTGGATGAGCAATTTATTTCAAATTTAACATATCCACTTAATTGACTCGACAGCACCAAATGAGGTTTTATTTAAATTTATTAACCCATTCATAAAATTTAATTCTAAAATTTATTAGTTATGCTCTAGTAGCTTTCAAGGTGACATAATAAAAAGTTACAAAGTATATTAAATTACACATAAAATTGTTATTATGAAAATATAATAAAATAATTTTCTTCATTTATTCTTCAGGGTTTATGCCTTTCAAACGTGAACAGATCCTAGTATGTGGACATTATCAATTAAAATTAGAGACAGCGAAGAATTCTCTATTGTGTACTGTATATAAATACAATACGATCCAGGCCAGGAATCTGCTGTAATAATACTGATCTGTATAGTAAAGACTAGTATTATCTTTCAAAGTAGTACTATTACTGATTTGACTCTTAAGTTGAATGGATTCTATAGACAGCCACAAATAATATGGGGCAACAGATAATAGGGTATCAATTGGCAGTTGAGGGGACAAAATATTTTTACTGCCTCTCTTTCACAATTATTGTCTATAGGCTGTTGATGGTGGCAAAAGGACCATTATTCTGTGCTGAAGAATATACCTAACTGCTGACAAAAAAAGTAAAGGTATTCCTGTACCATGTAATCATACACATCTTTAAGACTCTATAAGGGTTGTAGAGAGACAGCCTGAGAAATATATTTAAAGGATACACACACAGAGAGGGGGGGAGGGAGGGAGGGGAGAGAGAGGAAACTGCACCTAGAAAAACCTTGAGTAATATGCATGTGATGCACAAGTAATCAACTTTCACCTAGCATAGAACATGATAAATGGAAAAAAAATGTGTTTCTATTAAGCTGCAAAAAGGGTGGGAGCAAAATGTGCTGAATTTACCTCAAGAGAGACAAGATGGGATAGCAGGCTTAGCTGTTGAAAAGCAACTATCAGTTTAAGCAGGCTTCAATCCTGGCATGCAATAAAGATTCTTTACTAATCAAGCCATGTTGAGCATCTGGGGAAGTTCAACTATGTTTGAGGCTACTGAAGTCTGACATAGAAAGCAATAACAAGGCTTTGTTGTTCTTATTGTTAATTTTGCACCACAGCTAGAAAACCAATCTGCTATTTGATCTCAGCTGATCTTGAAAAAGCTCAAGAGGTTTGGACTCTTAGCATCTAGATGATAAACAACTAATGAATCCCACAGCTGTTGCCTCATCCCTGTCTGCAGCCGTCTTTTACTTCCTGCTATATTTATAATACTTAGTATATAAAGATGCTACATTTACAGGCATCTTACACCACATACAATTTCTAAAAGCTAAGTAATGTTAATCTTGGTTATATGAGAGCTACCTAAAAATCATAGGGCTTTGGAGTAGATTTTTTTGCATCTGAATTTGAATTAGACATGCTGAAAGTGTTCATATTTTGGATAGAGTGGATCATTGGTTTGAAAGAGGGGTAAAATAATCCATCTATGTTAAAATTGAATAACCCTCTCTTAACAGAGGGGCAGGAATAAGATACACCTATCTCCAGTTTACAATGCAACCTTTGTATTGGTTCCAAGAAGATTCCACAACCAATTACACCATGATTCAGATGACCCTGAGGGCACAAATAAATCCCCAGTGGCCTCAACAGCTCTCAGAGACTGCAGAACAATAACATCCTTCCATTCCCCATTACTATCCTATCAGAACCCATCCTTCCATCCCACCCATCATCCAATCTCAACTGTCAATACCTAGCCTTCCATACCCCTGCCATCAGAACCAATGAAGTTTCTTGGATGAGAAGGAAAGGAAAAAAAAAATCAGTCCAATTGCCTTTTGAAGAAAAAAGCATCTTTGAGACAACTATGACCTGGATAACCGAGAATCTCAACAGACACATGCTAAGAGACAATTTTGATTGAAAAATTAAAATATAATATGATAAATAAGTTTACATGCTAGTTATTTTTGTTTATTCTGTGCTGCCTTTCTACTTTAACAATGCCCTTAAGTATAGTAATTGTGTCATCCAAAGTGCATATCCAGTTATTTCAAATCAGAATTGGATTCCTTCAGTTCGTTCCTGTTGAATCCACTGAAGTAGAAGAAAGTCCAAGGGGGGTTTTGTTTTAATCCAAGGAACTGAAAATGGAATAATGTTCTGTTTTGCCCCTTTACTATGTACTCTAAATTTGATTAACAATATATGGGTAATTGCTTCATTAATAATAGCCAAGCATCAGATTCTACTAACAAATTTGTATTTGGTCTTCCAGTGATTTCATCGAAGAAAATAACAGGGAACAATTTCTTGGTATTCAACAATGCAGGAATATGGTTTTGTTACAATAAGGGTCAGATTTAGTCAATAAGTTGAACCAAAAGATACAATAAAACAGATTAACTAGTCATTGAGAAGTTATGTGAACCAGTGTCAATTAAGCAGAATACATGCAGAATAGTCTTTATCTGGAGATCTAGAAGGCTTTAAAAATCTGACTTTTCCTGTAGGCATTAATATTAATTGTTAGAAGTACATGATATGTGAAATGGCTTGAATTTGTATTTTCTATTTATTGTAGAATAAATATTAATAGTATTTTTGTTATTTTTATTGGTCTGTTTGTTATTTGCTTAAGATAACATTTTTAAATAAATAAAATGTGAAATATGGTGTGTGTGTGAGAGAGATTCTAAATTAGTTCACGAATTAATTGGAAGATTTTTTAAAAAGTCTTATCCAGTTGCTGTGCAATATTTTAAACACTTTCACTGCCACAGGCCCATAAAAGTATAATTTCATACTTCAGGTGCAGAAAGTCTCATAAAACTGTAGTGCCATATTATGCATAAATAATTATTGACAAGTATAATAACACACAAATATACAGTAGATGTAATAATCTTTATATCCAACTTGCTCAAACAGAACCCTACAGCCAAGTATTTATATCTTACAAAATATGAATATAAGAAAAGAGGAACAATGGACAATCTTTATTAACACTTTAAAAACAAGGTTACCTTTTCACTATCTTAATATGTATTTTTCCCCACAGTGATCTGGCACTCAAGGGATGGAAAAATCCTATTTATATAAAATGGCTTTTTTCTTAAGTCTACTGACAAAATGACTTCTATACATATAACAACTCTTCAGTGTGATTTTGTCTTTGAACCAAAGTGCCTACTATACTTACAGATAAGTATATGTATATATGATACCCTGTAAATGAGTCAGACATAATCTGTTTCACTTATTAAGTGCACAATTGTTTGTTCATCCATGAAACAAGTAATTACTGAGTGATAATCCACAGCTAATGCTCTCTTTCAAATATCAAAGACAGTCATGTATAGGTCATATATTGTTTATTGCTTATATTTTATAACTATATAAGAGGATAAAATATTTATAACATCCATGATTTCACCCAGATTTTGTTCCTAGACAAGATATACAATTGAAATTATGCTTTTTAACATCTCTGCTGTTTTATATTTCATATGAATGGCATATTATATCAGCTTGGTGAAATGTATATAAGCATAAATAAAATTAATTGCAACAATAAAGGACTAAAATAGTGCAATAAACCATGAAATACAGTATGATAAATTTCACTTTTTAAAAAATGTACTGCTCTATTTCACTTTTACATATTCCAATAAATGCCTTCTTAAATGATGTTGAATTTAGTTTACTGTGATGTTTCTCATGGTGTATTTTAGGAGTTGGACTAATACATAATATAATGAGTTTATGTATAATACCAACAAATTTTACTTTTTGTTCACATATTTTAAAGGTTACAACTAGGCTATCCTATATAGATACATTTTAATTGTACCATTAATTGTATCTATATCTATTATATGTCTTACTCTGTGCAGTTGTGCATCTTCTACAATTTCTATATCATATCCATTTGTCTATAATGATTCAGTGAATAAATGGAAATTTCCTTTTACTTATACATACATATATATTATTTAATGTGGGACATTCATCCAAGGTTAATAGAAAGATAATTATGTTAAAATAATCAGAACCTGCCAAGAGATATGTTAAGGAATAATGTTACAATCCTAAAACAGTATATTCTATTAAATGCTGCATAAAATAATGCCCATAAACAAAAAATGCATGCTTCCTAAATATTTATGATATTACTCCCATGAAAGCATCATGGCATCTCCAAATAATATTTTATTAAACAGTATTATTATTAATAAGCAAGACCTTAAGAAATATGTTATCAAAAGATTGTTAAATGTCTTTAAAGTATTGCTATCTTGAAATTGAACAATATCTTGGAAGAGAATGAATATTTGTAAAATGTCTAGAGTGGTACACGCGTAATTTAGACAAGGGAGTATGTTGACAGTAAAATTACTTCAGAATTTGTGTGACAGACACCTCAAAGCTCAAATAAGGAGACACAGAAAAATTAAGAATTTCTTCCACTGATGAACTAATAGTTGAGTTTGTCCTGGAATTTCAAGCTACTCAATTCTACCTCTGAAAGGAAAAAAATAAGCAGAAAGTAATGAGAAACTTAAATTTGTTCTCTAGATGATTTCAGATTTATACGCACACACACACACACACAATTTTTATTACATACTGCAATCTAGTTGGACAAAACAATCAAGAGTATAAACACAGTATACTGGGAGTTAATAAATGAGAAAATTAGGAAAGAACAATTACTTGATCTTCATTCTTGTACATGACAATGCTTCACATGGTTTATCAGTAGCAAAAGCACAGCAGTTGTAAAATACAGAATGTAGTCATGTTTATATTTAAAATTTGCAATATTGACTTGAACTCAGATGTGTGTTGTCAGGTTAGTGAGCTCAGGTTTTGTTGTAGGAGAGAGAGGAACATATTATGACAAATAGTTTTGTAAGTTTCACAAGGAGGCAAAGAGTATATACATACAATTTCCTAAGACAAGAAATACAAAGCTTCTATTAATGGGTAAAATTATAATTTTGCTAACAGGGGGAAGTATTTGTTCTGTATAACACATGCCCATATCAAATTGATGGTATGAGTTTAGTAAAGGCTGGGAAATATTTATGTAATGTATTTAAAATAGAAGAGGATCATAAACAATCAATAGCAAGTAATTACAATAACGGCAGGACTCCAATTTAAACCTCCAAAGAATATTTTATGGCATCCCTATGTCAACTGTAGAGTAGCAATCCAAACTGGATAGCAAAAAATAGATGATTTGACTAGAAAAATGCTGGTTTACCAGAAAAAGTTTGGCAAAGAATATTTTGAACAATTTATTGGGTTCTTCAATCACACCTGATTATTAAGGTGTAGGGTCTTCTACAGTTTCCTTTCCTTTATAATTATTATTTGAATTTTCAGGTTGTGTTATTACAAATAATTTAAAATATTGTAGGAGACCAAACAGAAAATATGACACTTTGTTTTTATATATAATAACTGCTGTAACGCTTTTGTAAACACAGAAATGGAAGGATGTATGAATTCTCACAATGAAAGAATGGATTATGAAGCATATGGATCTGATTGAGATGGCAAAACTGATTGCTTTGATTAAAGATAAAAATATGACTATTTTTCTTTTTACAAGGAGACCTTTTTTACTTTTTGCTTGGTAAAGATAAAAAATAAGTTTTGATTTTGGGAATAAACTATTAGATGTTTTATGACTATAGAAATATTGTTGGAGTTGTACATTTATGTTTCTATACATTTGTTTAAATTTAAAACAGAGGATGTTTTATAATAGATATTTTGATTGTAGAAGTATTTAGCATTATTCTGTGTATTTGTAGAATTGCTATTATGATGCGTTTGTGAGATACGTGTATTTAGAACAAGGTACTGTGATAACTGTATTGGTGTTATTATTTGATTATAGGTATGAATGTCTTTGATATTTTAGATTTCTATTTGCTATTTTTAAACTAAAACAAGAGTTTTTATATATAATTGTATCCATATAAAAAAAGGTTGGAAGTAATTGTTTTAATGTTCTTTTTGGAGGAAGGGTTAGGTTACTTTTTAAACTTTCCCTGTTATCTTTCCTCCTTGCTTTTTCCTAATTTTGTATTTTGACCTTTCATTTTTGAAAATAATTCTGTTAAAAAAAAAGCACATACAAAATAATGCTGATTGGGGCAAATATCTTGTGTTTTATCCCTTAGGCCCTAATTCTTTGATTTCTTTTTACCCAAAATGTTGGGACATTATAGATAAGAATTGATGCCATGAATTCAGTGATGTAGGAAATTAATAATTCCAGTATGTTTCATGTTATTTATTATTAGTTTTGTATAACAATACCTAGAAAGAACCATCAGCTAATAAATCTAGAGTGTTAGTAGAAATGAAACAGAATTAAAACAATGGTCCTAGCATACTTTTAAACACTCCTAGCATGATGATTAAGAAGAATTAATCCCAAGTTTTATTCATATTTTAAAATACCTTCCTATGTTTACTTCTACATATTATTTCAAATTTGTTTGCTATAGTCATCCAAGGATTTAGCTTCCTGTACTTTTAAATGTATCATTGGGCATTTATATCTTAGTTTCAGTTATTAGGTGTTAAAAGGTAAAATTCAGTTTCTGTTTGGGTTCATCTCAGAATTAATATTTAAATCCACTGAAATCTTTGATGGATGTATCATTCTTCAGTGACACTGCTTCAAATCAATGTATGTCTCTTTGTGTATGTGTTTGTATGTGTGTGTGTGTGTGCTTGTATGTTGGGGGTAATTGTTGGAGAAAGCAATTAGAATAAAAAAAAATTCAGTTTCCTCTTCCTTCTGTTCTCTAAAACGCTTCTGCACAAATAACCCCATTTTTACAAATTGATATTTAGTATTTGCATGTCCACAATCTTGTTAAACAAACATAATCCACTGCACACATACAGAACTTCACAGTATCCCACAGAGTTTTTGCTTCCATAAAAAGCTACAGTTTTGCAAAGCGTCTCCACAGAAAACAATCACTCATGGAGACTATAGTACAATTCATGAAGGGAAGGTATATTAGCATAGAAAGTTGTAAGCTTTTTTGCAACATCTCAGTTGGGGCTAGTTAGCTCTTAATTTTGAAAACAGTTCTAAGTAGCATTATTGCTGTACTGAATATTTCAGTGCCAATCTGAATTTCCTATAGTAATTCTGTTTTTACAGGCACTACCATAAAATGCAACACATAGTTTTTCTTTAATAAGAAAAAAAACAAGAGAATAATATAATGTAATATAAGAAAATATTCAATATCAAGCTCAAGAAACAGTTTTGATGCCAGTTTTGACAAATGGTTTCTACTACTTCAGGGAAATCGGAGCAAAAGGATATTTGGGTTCATTAGTTTCTTTTGGAAACTTCTGCATACTTTAACTTCTAGAAAGGAGCCACCCACATCTTTTACAAAGGCATAAAATGATCAGTATCAGTAGAAAATAATATATGTAGGTTAGAATTGAACTGTGGACTCCTTGGTGTTCTCTGAACTTAGCTGTTTTCCTGGTAATGTTTCATTTCCTGACTAGGTTATATCTTCAGTGCTAGCAAGGAATGGGGTTTGCTCTCTGTTTATATGCAGTAGCTTGCTATGTCAGTGTTGATGGCAGGTTGTTTTCTCATTGGTAGTTCCTTTATTAGGTTGTTGTTTACTACTTTTTTGTCTGAATTTTTAGTTCCTTGATTAAGCTATTGTTTACAGCTCGTTGTTCATCTGGTGTTAATCTTGATGTTAATCTGTGCTTATTGGGATGTTGATTAGTGGTGAAGATATGTTTTTGGTTCTTTTTTGGTTCCTTCTTAGCTTTTTTATTGCCTCTTTTGAATGGTGTGCAAATATTGTTTATCTCTACATACCTATTGAAGGATGATTTGCCTGAGTGCTAAGCTTCCAGAAATTCTGGTGTCCTTGCAGTTGGCTGTCTAGGATGCTCACAGTTTCCCAGTTGAAACTATGGCTTAAGTCTGTCCATGGGTTCAGAAATAAAGGAATTTTTATTTTGTCTGCTAGTGTTTCTGGATGAATTATGCTATTGGTCTGCCTGTCTGTCCTAGATAAAATATCATTCAAATCCAATGACTAATATATTTTGTTCCGTTGCTATAAATATACGTTATTTAATGTAATGTGTGACATTCTAAACTACGACAATCCTTTTTGAAGCTACAATTGGCACAGTTTATTCAAATCACATTACCGCCTTGGGATAATGAAGTGTTCCAAAATATCTAAAATATTTTTGTGCTTTTAAGTTGTTAATTTGGCAGGAATATTTGATCTTTGCAAATAGCTCATCTTGAGCTTGTTCTGTAATGATCTTTAACTGAAACAAAATTACTTTTTCTAGTTCTCCTATCTTGGGGCTAAAGTAATCCATATTGTATGTTTCAATTTCATATTCTTATCTATCATTCACATGATGACTTAAACCCAAAGGTACAATAAAGTTGTGAGAGCTTAAATTCTTCACAACTTCCTGAAGTCAAGGATTAAATCCCTGAACAAAAAAAGGTTGATTCAATCAAGCATTTTCATCTTGTTATACAATTGAATAAAAAAGCACAAAACTCTGCATATAATTTTCTAACATTATATATACTTTTCTCCCAGCATTTTTCTATATAATCTATTTTATGCATATTTTTTTCAAATTTCCTATTTTCACTTTTAGCCAGTATGTATGCATCACAAAGGCAAAGGGGGAACGCTAAATATTTTTTATATAAAAATAGATTATACAGTTTTCAACCTCATATCAAGCCTGAGCTATAAATATTCTCCTTTATTGGTACAGTTTTTCACATACCACTATTGATTCACACAATAATTCTGTTGAAAATTCTGAAACTGAATTACTTTATCTGTGCATAACTGATACCAACCCTTAATATTAGCACACAGCCTATGGTTTAATAGAATGCTATTTTAAACACCTAAATATAAATCACCAAGGCAAATGAAACGGGGTTGTGCAAAGCTCTGATACAAAGCTTCCATTCAACTGTATTTCCTAACTGAATTGATTTTCTGAATTGGATCCTTGATTTAATTCAGAGTGGTGAATCACATTTTATGACCCAGAGTCATTTCAGAGTTATTTGAATCAATTTTACCTTTGACTTTTCCATTGATCCTGATTTGACAGAGCCTAAAACATTACTGCAGCTTTCCTTCCCTAAACTGACAAAATTGAGAATACTTGTGTGTGGCAATGCACTGAGTGTCAGATTTAACGAATTCTTTCACCAGAATGGCTTGGAAGAAGGAAGTGCTCCTGTTGTGTTGTTTTTGCTATGTTTCACTTTCTGGGTAGAATCTATTCAAAGAAATGTACTTGGAGAGACAAAGACCATTTTGTTGTTTCCGCTACTGTTGCAGCTCATTTTTTGCTTTTTTTGATTGAATTGTTAAAGTCTTTTCCCAAACCGATAGTCTGTTATCCTCAATCTGAATCTATTTATCCATAATCTGTGTACAGTTCTTCAGCTTTTTCAGATAATTGCACATCAATGCAAGAGAATATCGCAATTGGCTCCATAAAAAATCTTTAAAGATCTCCAGCTAAAACTTTGGAGGGTGAACAGCCTCTAACTATCATTTCTGCTATTTTCATACTGTTCTGCCAAACCATAAAGGAACTTCACCATTATAAATTATTGTTGAAGATTTTTCATAAATGTCAGATCTTGAAACAGTTTGAATTGAATTGTACTGCCTTGAAACTTAAAATCCAAAATCCAATCAAAGAATAGTAATTCTGAATCTCAAAATCATTGAGCCTGATTTGCACACCTCTAAAATTTGAGTCACATACAAGATGTCAGCAAGGAATCAATGCAAATTATTCTATTATTAGGAATAATACAAAGTTTAGGCCATAATATAAAACGTTAGGTGTATTTATTTCTCTGTGTTCATAAATTATGCAGGTCAAATTGAAAGTCTCTTAAGAGTCTGTTCATAACTTCATTTTTTCTCCCTGTCTCTCTTTCCTTTCTTCCTTGTCTTTACTAATTCCTCATACCACACACATATGCAAAAGCACAATATAAAACCAACCCAGACACCTCTTCAAAGAGCAGAAGCAAACATTTCCATGGTTTCCACTTCACAAATTCTTATCATCTCGATGTGTGTCAGAGCTTGCTACTTTAATCTAATGTAGCACTTCTACTGCAAGTTTTTATTAATATTTAACTTGCAGGTAAAACCAGAGGAAAAAAAATTAGATCCACTAAAGAAATAAAAAAGAGAAAAAACATTCTTAAGTACATTTGAGATAGCAGTTGTTGTTTTTTTAATGTATGTTATCCAAGGCACGCAATAAATTAACTGGTGTGTTGCTAGAAAATAAAAAGTGGACACTCATGAGAACGAAGGGTTGTTTGTTTTTATCAACTACCTTGTAGGTTACAATCTAGAAAATTAACAATAAGTGAAATCCAATGTGAAAGTCTTGAAGAATAACTGTATTATTCCTGGCAGTTTGAATAAGATAGGTTCACTTTATGTGAATCAAATAACCACGCCCTCCTCATCCTCACATTCTCAATTCAGTATTCCTTCTACAATGCAGAAATGAAGCACTTTATTTATGATATGAAATTTTATATAAGGAGAAGACTAGTGTATGATGAAATATACACTATATTGTGTATATTATATGTAATATACATAATATATAGCACTTAGACTTATATACCACTTCACAGTGCTTTACAGCCCTCTCTAAGCAGTTTACCGAGTCAGCATATTGCCCCCAACAATCTGGTCCTCATTTTAGCAATCTTGGAAGAATGGAAGGCTGAGTCAATCTTGAGCCACTGAGACTCAAACTGCCAAACTGCAGGTGAATGGCAGTCAGCAGAGGTATCCTGCAATGCTGCATTCTAATCACTGTGCCACCACTTTCTCAATAATATTATATTGAGAGAAAAGGCCATCTCATTTTATAAGGGAACTCCAAATCAAACTCTAAGGATAAATTTCAGACAGTTCTGGATCCAGAAGCAAATACGTACCGTGTTTCTCATATAATAAGAACGGGTCTTAATTTTTTTTGAGCCCCGAAAAAACGGCTAGGCTGTCTTTTCGGGGGTGACTTAATTTCCCCCCCTTGCATCCTCGGGTGGGTGGGTGGCACAGTGATTACATGCTTGCATGTTGACCTTGGCATTTGTGGGGCACTTCGTATCGGGAGACCTTCCACCACCGTTGCTTTCCCTTCTCCCCGTGCCACCGCGGCATTTGGCGCAGCCACATGGGGCCGGCCAGGGCTCCTCCCTGCAACTGGAGCCCCACCGGAGCCACTTGGCTTCAGGCGCTCCTGTCGCCGCCTTCCCGGGCATCATTTGAAGGCAAAGCCTATTCTTTTAGAAATGACGCCCTACTACGACAAAGCGTCCCCTACCCGAGAGGGCAGCCTCACGTGGGGAGGCGAATCTTCTGGGGCCACATCGCAGGACCCGCCCACCCCCAGAGAAGCACCCAGCTGCCATCCCTGCCTGACTCAAGGCAGAGCGAAAGTGCTTGCCTGGGGCACCCCGCACAGTTGACAGGGGAGACCTCCTGCCCAGTGGCGGAGCTCTGGCCAAGGCAGAGGGTGCCTCCCTGATGAGCCCTCCGCTCATCCCACCAGGGCCATGCCAGAGCAGGGCGGGCTAGGCAGAGCCAGAAAAGCGAGCCACAGGTGCGCACCCGCCTACCAAGCGAAAGCCGGGTCGACCTGAGCTTGGCTTCCTGAGTCCCTCCAGCCCAACCCTGAAGAGGCCACCAGGAGAGGCCGCCCGAGGCAGTGATAGCACCCACCTGTCCACGGACAGGGAGGCGAGGTGACAGCAGCGCTGCTTCCCTGGTCGGCAGCTCCAGCGGAGCCCGCAGCTGCCTATTCTTTCCACTCCTCACCCAGCTCGCCCCTATCCCCTCGCATCTCCAAACATGCCAGCAGCTCCAAATCCGGTGGTGACACTCCAAACATTGCAGCAGCTCGGGCATCGGCGCTCACTCGGCGGGGCTCAGCTCAGAGGAGGACACAGCACGGGCTGTCGCCTCACTTCCCTGTTTGCGGACAGGTGGGCACTATCACTGCCTCGGGCGGCTTCTCCCAGTGGCCCCTTCGGGGTCGAGCTGGAGGGACTCGGGAAGCCAAGATCAGGTTGGCCCAGCTCTTTTGCTTGGCAGGTGGGCGCGCACCTGCAGCTCACTTCCCCAGCTCTGCCCAGCCCGCCCACCTCCAGCACAGCCCTGGAGGGATGAGCGGAGAGCCCAATGGGGAGGCACTCGCTGCTTGGCCAGAGCTCTGCCGCCGGGCAAGAGGGCCCGCCTGTCAGCTGCGTGGGGCGCCCAGGAGAAGATCTTTGCACTCTGCTTGGTGCCAGGCAGGGATGACGGCTGGGGGCTTCTCCCGGGGTGGGCTGATCCTGCGCTAGGGCCCCAGGAGATTCACCTCCCCACTTGAGGTTGGGCTGCTCTCAGGCGGGGGAGGCTTTTTCATAGTAGGGCGTCATTTTTAAAAGAATGGCTTTGCCTTCGAACGATGCCCGGGAAGGTGGCGACAGGAAGAAGCCGAGTGTCTCCGGAGGGGCTCTGTTTGCAGGGAGGAGCCCTGGCCAGCCCCACATGGCTGCGTCAAACACCGCGGCAATGCTCCAAATGCCCCGGCGGTGCTCCAAACCGGAAAGCAATGGTGGCAGAAGGTCTTCTAATACGAAGTGCCCTACCAGTACCAAGGCTGACATCCACGCTGACGCCACCAATGGGTGCTCCTAACGGCAAGCCTCCCAGCCCTTCTCCCATTTAGCATGTTTTAAAATAAGCCTAAATTTGGGGGGAGGGGCTTAATTTCATTTTAAGCCTATAAAACATGCTGGGACTTCCTATTGGGGGAGGCCGTATTGTTGGAGAAACACGGTACATTCTGTTCTCCATTTTTTAAGTTTTCCGAGACTTGCACGAGATTTTCTGATTAGTATTATATTGAATGCATATCATGTAATCTTAGCAGTTCTTAAGCACCATGGTGGTAAATCATAATCTTGAGCTGACAGCTTCTCAGAAAAATACCCACAGGTTCTTAAATTGTTTAATTCTATCTTAAGTTGGATTAATTCTATCTTGATTAGTTTTCTGTTCCAGCTTTGTCTTGCTTAAACATCAAGATATTCTTAAATTTACTTCTGGCTTTATCCTAAGGCTCCTACTTATGGCTGAAATTTCTTATCATTCTTTGTTCACATTTTCCTCTTTTCTAAATATCACATTTCAAATGTAGCCTTGTTTCCTCTTAAGGAAAAATTAAAAACAAACAAACAAATCACCACGGTGTGATTATTGCTATCCTCATTTCTTTCCAATTACATACAAACACATGCACACTAACAATTTCATAATGCTTCAAAATTTAAATGTAGGAAATCTATTTTAGGCTTAAATTTTGGAGAACAAATCTGTAACTGTTCATTTTGGCCAATTAGTATTACATTTACATAATTACTAACACACATATGTGATATTCCCACATGAATACTTTTAATGTTTTTTGTCTTATTTAACTAGCTGTTTATCTTGGACTTTAGAAAAACAAGACAGAAACCGTATTGATGATTTTGAACTCTGGTGCTAGAGAAGGTACCTGGGAATATCATGAACAATCAAGAAAACAAACAAATGGATTATCAACCAAATCAACCTAGAGTTCTCATTTGAGGCACAAATGACTTAAATAAATTATACTACTTCAGACACATTATGCAAAGACCTAGCTCTCTAATGCTGGGAAAGGTGAATGGAAAGAGAAGAAGAGTCTAACCAGCAGCAAGGACTCAGTTACAATGACAATGGGTGCACTGTTTGAAGATGGGAAAGACCAGCTAGGAACAAATCATCATCAAAAAAATCTCTTTGGTGGTTGCTAAAAATATCAAGATGGCACATAATCAATCAATCAATCAATCAATCAATCAGGAATCAAATATTTATCTAAAATGCCATCTAAAATGAGTGTCAGTTTGGTCTAATGGTTAAGGCATTTAGCTAGAAAGTGGAAGACCATGAGTTCTACTGCCACTTTAATGCTCAAAAATTAGCCGGGTGGTCTTGCCCCATCACTAATCTCAACTAATCTCACAGGGTTTTTGTTGTTGGCAAATAGGAGGAGGAAGGTGTGTTGGATATGTTCATCAAGTTATTTTTAAAATTATTAAGGCAGGAAATAAATAAATAAATAAATAAATAAATAAATAAATAAATAAATAAATAAATAAAAATAACATGAAGTGTACAATAGTGATGGTCTAAGAACAATCTAACCACATCTCTTTCTTTAAATTAAGGAAGGCAGAGACTGGAAAAAAAATACCCATTATAGTTAGGGTTTTCTGGCGAGAAGGCAATGAATACCACCCAGCATAACCCTTATCAAGTACTAAAAACTATAAAGAACCAGGACCACATAAATACTACTCATAGAACAGTCCAATGCACATATTCTGGAGATTGAGAAGTTCTCTGAGGATGGGTTCTAGCATGAGTCTGAAAGCTTGGAAGAACAAACCTCTGGTACTGGGTGATTGACTTAGATTGGATCCCATAACATTATCCTGAGATTATAATAATATTATAATTGTAGCCTTGTTACCAAATATTTGCCTTCATTCACAATACCACCTCTTTACTCTGTCATGGCACCAAAATAAAATATCAGTATCTGCAACTTCCCATAACTATATACTCTCAAAAACCTGTATTTTATTAATCAGTATGAATAATTTCAAAAGATAAAACAGAACTTTGGAAAAGGCAACTCACAAAGATATAATCTTACTGAAAAAGTCCTTGGTAGCATATGAAAATAAGACAATTGAATAACAAAGATCCACACACATATATATTGGCTGCATAAGAGCAAAAGATTGATATTCTGAAGCATAATATTGGAACTAGCTTGACCATGTTATAAATCTTCTAAAATACTGTTGGTGCCCATGAGAAGGCATCAATAAACATTCAATCATTCTAAGACACTGAGAAATGAGAAGGAGTAAAGTTATGTAAGACTGAGTAGAATGAGAAAGTGAATGGGAATTGATTGTTGAACCTGTTTAAATAAATCTATTTTTATTGCTTACATTTTATGCCCATGGTTTCATATTTTCTGCAATATAAAATCCCAAACATTTAACCTTGGTCCCTGAATCTAGATGCATCTTGTAACATAAGCATGGGTTCTTTGGTTAAATTCAAGAAATTATATAACAGATTACAAGTATCTACTTGGACAAGCTATGTTATTCTTTGTATAACAATGATATGGTTTTCATTGCCTTCTCTTGGTTCTTTTTAATTTCCCAAACAAATTTTACAGTTGTAGGATTTCCTGTTCTTTCTTCGAAATACGGACAGTTTTTCTCCGAATGCCATCACTCTGGTAAACAAATATTTCCCTCAATACTGTTCAACTATTTACAAAGTCTGCACTACTATTACTATTAATCTTCTCATCACTTCTTATCACCCATCTCCTCCCACTTGTGACTGTATGACTGTAACTTTGTCGCTTGTATCCTTATAATGTATATTGACTGTTTCTTAGTATGATTTGATTGCTTATTGTACCCTATGACTATCATTAAGTGTTGTACGTTATGATTCTTGACTCTTGATGAATGTATCTTTTCTTTTATGTACACTGAGAGCATTTGTACCAAGACAAATTCCTTTTGTGTCCAATCACACTTGGCCAATAAAGAATTCTAATCTAATTTAATACTAATTATTTCTGGTCTTCTTTAGCTCTTCTGATTACAGTCATAGTTTGTCATATATAGTGAAGCTAGGCTTTGTCAAGTTTAAAATGGAAAAAAGTGGGGGGGGGGAAATCACATCCTTAAACTATTGCTTTATAAGAAACTTTCCATTAAACGATCCTTTTAAAAACATTTTTCTCAATTCTATAAGGTTTTAGTATAATGCAAGAGAGGATATTGTTATCCATCCAGAGTCTATCATAATAATTTGATCTCATAAAATCTGTCGGTAATATTTTTAAAGAACCAGCCTACCATTTTGGATGGAACTATCAGAAAGATATACTATCTAAAATGTAGTGTATAATTCTTTCCTTAATTCCAAATTGAATAGTTTTTGACTATATGCAATAAACTGAACATAATTAAGATACTTGCACCTCTAGCTATATTATTTTCTCATCCCATCATCCAATAACAAGGACAGTAAAAACACTGTATTTTTAGAGCTTGCAAAAGAATGGGAACAAATTAACCTCATAAAATAGGAAATTAATCCTCTTAGGAAAATACAGACTTTATAAGCATTTCAGTCGTCTTTCCATCATCATAAAAAAAAAACCTAAAAAATAGCATAGTTACAGACCCATACAAAACTCAATTGAAACCTTCCTATGAAATCTAGTTTTTCTTAGATATACAAGTATAATTCAGTTCTGGAAGCTTCTCTACCATTTTTTGTTTTGGGATTGTTGGGTTTGTTTTTGTTTTTGTTTTTGTCTTATTTTGTGCTTTGTTACATTTGGTCAACAATAGTGATGTACAAGCTTTCCCAATTTGGTGAAGAAAAGTTCTGTTTTCTTTTCTACTTTGGAAGACTTCTAGAAAGTTGAAAATCTGCTGGAATGGCATTGTCCGATTTTAGGCTTGGTATAAATATGTCAGGTTAGTTTACAAATGGCTTATGAATGAATAAAAAGTAGTCAAATATAAAGTGGGTAGGGAATCAGTTGAGCAAAAGCATGACTGTCCCAGGAAAGACACAGTACAGCAATGTCTTGCCTAAAAATCCAGTCCCATAGCTTGATGGTATATGGGTTCAGAGAAGCACATGTAATCCATGACAGTCCAAGAGTCAAGTACCACAGGTGTTAATCAGCTGATTCATGTCAAAGAATCAAGGTCAGGAAGCAAGGAAGTCTCCAAAGCTGCTGAAGCTTCATGAAATTGGATATTCTCTCAGGGTCAGGATCCTTGTCAGTGAGTCTTCCTGCATGTGCTTTTATTGCTATTCCCCTAAAGAAGCCCCAGGTAACTGATTATTCTTAGAACTGTCAAATTATCCACATCACTTTTCTCTGAATTTCCTCCCTTTTGTCTTTGTCCTTCTTAAAGTACAATGCCCAGACCTGAACATACTTCACAAGATGGGTATCATGCAATGATAACACAGTAAAAAGTCATGGCAAGAAAAAGGGACAAATGAAAAGTGTTCCTCCTATGCAGAAGAGGATGCCAGTTAACCCATTACATGGGGCAGTAAAGAAAAATTCATAAAAGAGTTGGAATATTGTTTCTATATTTTGGACTTGTTCCTAAAACACAGCAATCAGATTTTTTTTCACTATAAGTTCCAAACTTTTCTTTAATAAAGATTACTTTGCAGAAGTCATTGAGTTTTTGTGAGCTTGCTTCACCCAGCTTGTTGTAATGTAACAATGGGACCTGATCAGTGCAGAATAAATTAGAGCTTTTACTTAAAAGTATCGGATAACTAGATTTTTGAAGATGCAGCTTAAATTATATTTGTTTCTTTACTTTTTCAGAGTATTCAAATTGATTTTTCATATTCAATTTGTAATCAAGCACTATTCCCAAAAACTATTTCATGAATACTGGTATTTGGTATTTGTAATCAGGTATTGAGTGCACGAATACTGGTATTTGGTATTTGTAATCAGGTATTGAGTGAAGAACTTAGCATTTGTCTCTATTAATTTTCATTGTGTTATTTCTAGCTTCCTTCTCTGAAATCTAAAGATTATTCTGAATTTTATTTCTCTTTTCTAGGATATTAACTATTCTGCTCAATTTTGTATCTTATTGATATATAATAAGTATTACCCATATTTTTCCTTCAAGTCTTTAATAAAATATCAAAGAGAACAAAGTCTCAGAGTAAATCTTTCTACACCCTGCTTAATAGCTCATTCCAATTTAATGAAGAAATATTGAAAAACCCTCTTTATGATTTTTCAAACAAGCCATGTATCTGCCCAATTGTCATAACATAGGCTACATTTACCAGCCCAAACAATCTAATCAAATACATAAGGAACTTTCTTTTCTGAAGCAAGCATCCATAGGATTTCTAAAATCTACTAAAGAAGCCATTAAATCTTCAAAAAATGAGATAAGTTTAGACTAACAACATTTATTCTTCAAAAAACGACTTCTGTTTAGATTCATGATAGATTAGATAGATGATATAGATGATAGACAGACAGACAGACAGAGATATGTTTGTTACCCATCTGCATTCTACTGTGTTTATGAAACAACTAGTATATTGATTTCCTATAAAATATATTATTTTTAAAAAATATTCCCCTTATTTTAAATATCTCTAAAGAAATTATTTTCGTTCTTAGCATACTTTGGTATTTAACTCTGATTCTAGGCTTTAGTTTTTCTCTGCAGTTCTTGGTTCTTTCTTGGTGACCTGCATCATTTCATTTCTAATCTGTGTCTCTTTTTTCTCTAGACCTTAATTAAAATATTTGTGCAAGTGCATTGGCTTATTCTGTTATCCCATCCCTTATTTAGCTCTGGATTATTCTCTTGCCATATAATCTGTTGTTATTAAATGTCATCCTAAAAATCCCTTAAAAAAAAGACAAGCATTCTGCCTCAGCTTTAATTTCACTATCAATCAAAATTCCCATAACCTCTCATGATATTTTTAATAAAATGGTACAACATAGGCTAGTTGATATTATTGTAAGGTAGATATAAAATGGCTCTACATGAAGGGAAATATTGAAAGGAATACCCCAAGTCTCTGTTTTCTTTTTATTATCAGTGACTTGGATTGTGGGAATTCTTATCAAGGCATAGTAATACATTATTAGAAAGGAGAAGAGTTTTAAAAAAACTAAATGTGCTTGAATAGAGGGCTGAAATTTATCAGGAAAAATGTAAAGTTCTACATCTGTATAGGAAAAATGAAAAGTGACCTGGCTTGATAGTAGTTCATGTATAAAAGGATCTTGGTACCCTTACTGTTCACAAGTTAAGCATGAGCCAGCAGCTGTGAATAAATGCAAATTCTATCTTGGGAGGTATTGACAAGAACAGAGAGTTTAGATGTTAGGAAACAATTGTACATTATTTGTCATTAAGGAGAGTTACCAAAGCCATTTCTGTGATGAACAGTTAAATAATTTGGTTACATTTAGACTTTTGAAGAAAGGATAGAGGGAAGCTCTAATAGAAGCCTTCAAACCGAATAGACAAACAGAAAATACAATAGATGAATTCTCTATTGCCACAGAGTACACTGATAACAGAATAAACAATGATATAAAATTAAAAGGGGGGGTGGAGTTTTCAGGAGAACTTCCTTAGTATGCAAACTGTTAGGAGCAGGCTGCCATGTGAAATTGTGAGATATCCTTCATTAATGACTAGGTGGTCACTTGCTGGAGATCCAGCACTGAGTAGCTAGATGGATGAGATGATTTCTAAGATTCATTCCAACTCCATGATTCAATGTAAACTTCCAACATTACATTGAGTTTTTCCTCCAATGTTCCTTCAAGTTGTACTTATCAATACACTCTTCCCTAATGGTTAGTATTAAGTCGGGGGTTGTTTTCTTTTTATGCCTTCTTCTATCCACCATAGAAAAAAAAATCTTTATCCATGGTCCCTTCTCCCAGGGCCATGAAGAAATTGGACAACCATTTGTCTAAAATGGTATAGGGTTTTCTGTTTGAGCAGGAGGTTGGACTAGAAGACCTCCAACTCTGTTATTTTGTTCTGCTCAAAAACCCTGTCAAATTGGACGCCCATGGGCCAGATGCGTCATGTGCAGGCCGCAACCATCCTGGCTCCGCAAAGGCAAAAAAATGTCACAATACATCATGATACACTCGAGCTTGACACTCGTGTGCTAAAGGGCTGTCATTTCTAATTCCTACTGGATTCCATTTAAAACATTTCAGATCAAATCCAACATTCCATTAAAAAAAATTGTAGTCAATTATTGCAATATTTTTCTTTAATTTTGCATGCTACTTGACTACAAACACAGCCTGAAAACGTATTAAATTTTCTTCCTGAGATTGTTAGATGCAATGATTATGCCAATAGAAGAGAATATATGCAATTCAGGGTTGAACTGTGAAGTCCCTGGGGCTCACTGAGCTTGACTGTTTGCCTGATGATGTTACTTAGTTGGGTAATGAAACATCAGCAAACAAACAAACAAGCTCAGAGAGCACCAAGGACTCTCCAGTAAAAGTAGCCTTTCTTCAAAGTACCAAATTTCTCCATATGAACTAGCAGGAAAAATGTAAGTATTAAGGACTTGTTAAGTTTTTAAAGTTGTTTTGGCACTTTTTGTTCAGGACAAGTGCTCCAGCTGGGTCGGTTCATCATGGCAGTGAGTCACCAGTACCATGACTCTTCCCTTTACCATCATGCAGAGTGCAGCTGCTTGGTCCCTATTCTTGTTCTGTACTCTTGTTCTGCAGTGAATCTTTATTTCATGAAAACTCAGCGCCTTTTTCTTCTGGCACCCCTTAGAACAGTTTCTGAATTCTAACAGTGTACAATGTCTTCTGATTCTCTTACTTTTGACTTCCCTTTCATCCTCTAGGCTGATTCCTTTATTTGTCTTTCTTATGGAAAGCCACATCCTCTGCCAGCTCCTATTGTGGCACCTTCTTTGTTTGATTTAAAAATCCACTTTCTCTTCTCAGCTGAAGTATGGCCACTTGCTGCTCTAATCCTCTGACTTTTGTTCCTCAAGCACTGTTAGAAGCTTGCAATTGTGGGCAAATATATATTAGTTTGTTTTCAGGCAGTAACATGGCACAAGTATGAGAGATCTTGCCAAGCCCTTTCAATTCATCCTCATTTTAATTTTTAAAACCATATCAATGGCTGAGTTTTATTCCTTGTCATTCTTTTCTCATACTGTAGCATATGCATTGGCAAAGATGAAAAATTACCAATAAAAGAAAATATTTGTAGCTCAGGGTCGAAATGAAGAGTTTTTGAAGCTTGGTTGTTTTCTTGCAGATATTTCATTACCCAAACTGAATAACATCATCAGTGCTCCAGTTACACTAATGATGTTACCTAGTTTGGGTAATGAAACATCAGTTCAGAGAGTAACAAAGACCCCTCAGTAGAAAAATAAGTAGATTTTCCTCCTGGGACTCACTCCTTGATTGAATTCCATTGGAGAACTTTTATTTGACCTCCCTCTCTGTTGTCTGTGTGATTGTTCTTTTCTCCTTCTTAGTCCTCATCTGATGTAGACATAATAATGGTGATTTGGTTTAAAAAATATGTGTTGTTAGACTAAGCTCTGTGTTCACATGTTCTTGCTTTTTTTCTTTCTTGGTATCATTTCTTAACCACAGTCTCCTGTTGCTGATTTTTAACAAATAATAAGTGTTATTAAATTTTAAAAATGCTAAGATAAACAATGAATATAAATTAAGAAAAATATAAAAAAATAAAAAATGCAGAGAGAAAAAGGGAAAGGGAAAAATATATAGAAAAAAAATATATAAATATGACTTCCCCATCATCAAGACAAATACAAATAATTTCAACATCACATTCTCTAACATTTCAGCTAAAGATCTCTTCACCCTATCAGATTTTTTATCTAATAAGAAATAATGAATCCTCATCCAATCTTATTCAGCAAAAGTCCATTAAAAGTCCATTAAAAGTTACCAGAAATAACTATATAAACAAATAAACCAGGTTAATATTCCTTCCTTGGCTTTATCATTTATTCTAAAATACAACAAAAAATCTTTCCATATCTTATCTCATATCTATAAATAAATCTTTATATCCTCTTCATTCAAACTTAATAAAGAAAAATTCTATTAAGAGCTACAAGAAACAAAAACATATTGAAAATCCTAATCTTTAATCCCTACAAACACTGTCCTAAAGTTAATTTCTTATCATGTTCTCTGCCTTTCCTCTTAGAAACTCTTAAGTTTAACACTTTTCTTCAATTTTAACACCATAGCTTATCACTTTCTCTAAAAATACAACAAAAAAATATCTTAAACCCTGACCTTATCTATAAACAAATCTTTTAAAGGTTTGTCATTCAGTCCTGATCAAGAAAAACCCTTTAAAAAAAAAAAGCCCATATATTTTAATCTTGATGGAATAAACCAACTTTATAGCCCTTCTTTTTGCTTTTAAAAGTCTTGATGTTCGTGCTTTTCAAAAAATGTTCCAAAAGCTTATTTTTTTTATTTTCATTTTATCTTTTCTCAGGAATTCTTTCATAAGTATAACACATATATTTTGTAAGCTAAAAATAAGAAAACTGTCCAAATCAGTTCCTCTTCTGAGTGGAAATCTACATGTCAAGGTCACATTTATTATTTGTGTGTCTAGATTTAAAATCTGCTAGTTTGTAAGTTCTGTGTAATATATTTGTCCAGATCATTCTTGCAGCCTATCATTCTTAAATCCATATCCAAAACAGCCTGATTTTCAGTTGTACCTTCTTCTATTTCCTCTTTGAAATCTATTTTCATAGTAACTGGCAATCTTAAGGAAAAGTTTTGAGTATACTGTTCAGAGGTGGTATTCAGCAGGTTCTGACCAGTTCTGGAGAACCAGTAGTGGAAATTTTGAGTAGTTCGGAGAACCAGTAGCAGAAATTTTGAGTAGTTTGGAACACTACCTCTGACTGGCCCATCCCCATCTATTCTCTGCCTCCCATTGAGTCCCAGCTGATCGGCTGGGTCTTCTTTTGTTGTCCTGCACAGGAGAATGGAGCTGGAAAGCAGATAAGTGGGGTGGGGAGGGAATGGGATTTTACAGTATCCTTCTCCTGCCATGCCACCAAGCCACGCCATGCCCACCAAGCCACACCCACAGAATTAGTAGCAAAAAATTTTGAATTCCACCACTGATACTGTTGTCAAATATCCTTGAATTCTCCCAGAGTTAAACTATTTTTCTCTATTTTGTACCAGTAGCTTTTTCTTCCTTAATTATGTTGAGTTCTTTCTAGTTACCTCTAGTAACCAGACTTCAAAGTCTCCTCTTATCATGTTTTTTTCCCCCAAATCCACATTTTCCCATGGAAAAGTTTCTTACACTTGGATTCAAAATCTTCTCTCCTATTATGGTATAAGATTTCCTTCACTTTGAGGAATTTTTTTTGAAACTTTTTGCAGATTCCCCATCACAATTTGATCTTTCCTCTTCCCCTACCTGAATAACTGAGTAGTTCAAACATTTCTTGGCTGCATAAGAGGGAAAACCTGAACAAGATCTCTTTTTCCACTGCAGAAAACAGATTTGCATTTTCTTAAGATCCTTTCCTCAGGATCTTAAGATCCAGTCTTGGTTGTAGGAATGGTCCTATTATTCTCTACAATGGACTAATCAACACCTAAATCTTATATAACACATAATGTGTTTGGTAAAAACAAGAAATATATTTTAGGGTACAAATGGTAATCAAAAGCATTCCCTTGATTTTATTCTACGTTAAATGCAAGCAAGGCAAGCAAGATGGTTACCTATCTAAATTTGCATTCTCTTTCAGTTTCAATATAGTTTTGCAACATTTAGTTTGCTAAAATTGACTAAAAACATACTTGGTATATTGCTTTGAGATGCTACATTTACTTTTATGGCACAGATAATGTATTTCTATTAACAAATGTATCAGTACCCTGATAACATCAATAAAGTATTTTAGAGCCATTAAACACTACATGGGTAACAAACAAAGTTATGGTATTTACTTTTTGTTATTGAACTATGCAAATTAATTTACAGCTTGTAAGAAAATATATCCCACAAAGTGATAGATCACATTTCATTCTTTATTCTCTGAAGTAAAATCATTGCTCATGTGATTAAATTAAAAACAGACATACTGAACTGAATATAAATAAATGTGGCAATTTTTAATTTTACCAGGTATTGCTTTTGAAAATGTATATGTAGAATGGGTATAGGTGTCAGGCACAAGAAATCAGAAAGCAAGGTGGCTCAAATGACTGAAGTTTTATTGCATGCTAACACTCTACAAAAGTCTGAACTACTAATGGGAAAAGCAAATTGGCAGTAAAAGGAATTCAAGTTGGGCTGGACTTAGATCTCTCATGGATACAAATGCACCCGAGACTAATGATGTGTTTGACTCCTCCCTCAGCCTCATTCTCCTGCATCTTGTACATTATGGATAGAATGAGAACCTTATTTAACAGCAATTGCAGCTACTTTCTAAAACTCCCTGCTCTCTAATTAACAAATGCTCAGGTGGCTTTTTTTTACTATTTAAATTCCAAGCAGAGATTAAGCATGAACTGCACTATGTTGACATTTCATTCTTCCAACAGTTGTGAACGCAAACCAGGAAAACTCCCAGCATAAATTGAATTAAAAGTCAGCATTAGTCAGCTAACCATGAATTTGCCATTCAGTTTGGCAAAAATTTAGCAAAACAAAGCCAGTGGCTCTTAAACTGATGTGGAAAACTTTCAATATTCAGTGATAGAGAAAAAGAGACTCTATGCAGGAGCAGCAACAATCCACGAACTAACATTACTCTGGATGGTTCACTGTAAGAGTAGCCCTTACATAAGTTTAAATGTTTGTAAAACTAGAGCTTCATCAATTTTTATAGCGGTTGAAATTATATCATTGTTACCAAATTTTGCTGTTCTCCAACTATTTGACACCTTCTCTGGGATTTCTCAAAGATAACACATAAGGTTCTGCCAGATTATCAGTTAGTTCCTTCTTAACCATAATGATGCATTCACCCAGTTCTTAATCATATTTCTGTCACTTTCAAGACTCATTTTGTTTTCTTTATTCTGAAAATAATCTTTTTTTGTTATGAAAACCAAAACAGAACAGTTGAATAGTTTTGCTTTTTGTTACCTTTAGCATTTTTCTGTTTTCCCTAAGTATCTAGTCTGCTTATTTTCTTTTTCCTTTATTTTAAACAAATGTTTAAAAAAGCTTTAGTAACTTTAGTTCATTCTGATTTTTCACTTTCCTGATAACAATTATTAGTTCTACTGTTTTGAGAAACATGTCTTATTCTTCATTTGTGACCGCACCCTCTTTCTATTATGTGACTCCCATCCTCTTTCCATTATTTCTGGGGTCCTCTCCACCCCCATCTCCAATCATCTCTAAACTTTCTATGTGGCTGAACCAGCTTTTTCTATTGTAATTCTTTTATTTTTCCCACTGGATTTTTTTTGTATGGTTGTTCTAAGTTTGTAGACATTGTCAACCTTCCCAAATAGTCTAGATAGGAAACTGTCATCAACTATGAAAGCCACTGAGAAATCAAGGACCACTGCAAAGAACATACGTGTAACCCTTCAGCAGAGATCAGCAATACTTGTCACTTATGCTTCTCTGTAACCCAAACTGAAATACAGTTAAATGGGTTCAGCTAATCTGTCTATTCCAGGATCTTCTGGAGCTGAAGCTCAAACAAGGTTGGAAGCTGATGGAACTTGTACAGAATTGTTGGGTCTAATTATGGCTTTTTGAGGAAGGAGTAGGAATGCCTCCTTCAAAATAAACCTCTCCTTAAGCAGTTGTATCAGGACCAGCTGAAGAAAAACAGAATAATCCAATTAAAGTACACTCATACCAAATAGATAGAATCATGCCAGAGTAAACTTGTATTACTCTCACCTAACATATATAGTGACATGGTTCCTAGTGAGTGGCTATCCTAACTCTCTTCCTCTATTCCAGGGGTGTCAAACTTACGGCCCACAGGCCGGATGTGTCCTGCACTGGCCACCAGGGTTGGGATTCTACAGGTTCGCACCTATTCGCTAGAACCAGTTGTTAATATTCTAAGCAGTTCGGAGAACCGGTTGTTAGAAGAAATTACTGGCCTACTCCTGTAAGGAAGGCAGGAAGAAAACATTCTAGTGTTGCTTACAGAAACTGCCTCTTCATTAATCCTTATGACATTCTTGGCAGGACTAAATTCCCTGTCTCAGGAACGTTTTTGGATTTTTTTTTCCCTTCCTTTGCTGGTACTTTGTTTGTGTGGAGTGACCATTCAAAGTTACAATGGCATTGAACAAAGTGACTTATAACCATTTTTCATACTTACAACTATTGCAGCATCTCCACAGTCATGAGAGCCCAGGCAAGAAGATGCGTGCCTCGATGTGAGTGATGTTGAGTTGGCCACACCCAGCCAGTCACATGACCACCAAGCCACACCCACCACCTAAGCCACGCCCACAGAACCAATTGTTAAAAAAATTGAATCCCACCTCTGCTGGCCAGCCCCATTTTAGCGAAGAGGAAAAAAGTTATGATACGTCACATAATGACAGCATGTCATTGCGAGTTTGACATCCCTGCTCTACTCCAATAGAGGCTGCATTGTTTTGTTCCTCTCCTTGGAATATGCTCCTTCTTTCCTGAGAAACTGCTGCTTCATTGCATTTCGCATACCACTCCCCACTTTGTAGGCACAATCCATCACACCTTACCACATGAAGCTAGTGACAAATCACTTCTTGGGTGGCCTTGACCAAAGGATCTAACAAACAGGTGATTTGAGCTCACAATCACAATGCTGAGGATCCTGTGCATTTCCTCAGGAGTCACATATTAAAATTCAGTATTGTTTCTTAGTCTAAAATATGTTTTAAATTAAATTCAATTTAAATTTAAATTCCTATTCTTCTTTACACTGCAATAGTTAAACTTCAGCAAGTTTGTAAAAAGTATCAAAATTGGAACTGTGGAAAAATGATGCTAATATCCTAAAGTGCAGGAACACTATGCCCCAAATTCTGTTTAAAATCTCCTGCATGAAAGAAACGAAAGATTTACTGTCCCTAGATTGTATATTACTAGACACAAAAGGAATGCCTGAAGAATCAATCCTTATTGCAGAGTTTTCCCGTCACAAAACAACATGAGAGTCCTTGGCTGAAAAAGTATAGAGATTGTATCTTCCTCCTTTGTCAATGAAAACAGCCAATCGTTATCTGTAGATAACACAGTAAAAGCTACTCAATAGATCTCTTCCCAACAGGTATCTTCTAAATAGTTGCAAAGAGAAGGACAAAGCAGAAATGACTGCAAGTCCTATATGATAGAATTTTAAATGTAACCTTCCTAGGTCATTTTGGTAAAAGTAGAATTAAAAGCAACAGGACATCTATCAATGTACTTAGATACTACTACAATATATAAATTGCACATGGACATGCATACACAATAACAAAGAGGCTGGATACATACAAACCATATTATTTTTCTCGTAGTTTATTGAATAAGCAAACTGATTGGATTCACATAATCTGCTAAACCAAATTTGTGTTTATAACCATAATGGATTGACATAAATTTCTAACCCAAATCTAAATAAATATAACCTACTTCTTAGTAAGCTAGAAAAAAGTGGAGTAGATAGCACCACCACTAGATGGACTCGCAACTGACTGACAAACTGTACTCAAGGAGTAGTCCTTAATGGGTCTACATGGAGGGAAGTAAGCAGTGGGGTGCCAAAAGGTTCTGTCTTAGACCCAGTACTCTTCAATATCTTCATTAACGACTTAGATGAGGGAATAGAAGGGGAACTTACCAAATTTGCAGATGATACTAAGCTGGCAGGAATAGCTAACACCCAAGAAGACAGGCTCAAGATCCAGATGGATCTTGATAGACTAGAACACTGGGCCATATCTAACAAAATGGAATTCAATGTAGAGAAAAGTAAAGTCCTACACTTAGACAAGAAAAACCAAAAGTACACATACAGACTGGGTGAAACCAGGCTCAATAGCAGTAACTATGAGAGGGATCTTGGAGTCTTGGTGAACAATCAGCTAAATATGAGCCAGCAGTGTGCAGCAGCAGCCAAAAAAGCTAATGCAATCCTAAATTGCATTAACAAAGGGATACAGTCAAGATCAAGGGAAATACTAATGCCACTTTATAAAGCCTTAGTAAGACCACACCTAGAATACTGCATCCAGTTTTGGGCACCACATTATAAAAAAGATGTTGAGACTCTAGAAAAAGTGCAGAAAAGAGCAACCAGGATGATTAGGGGACTGGAGACTAATGAAGAACGGTTGCAGGAACTGGGATTGGCTAGTCTGGTGAAGAGAAGGACCAGGGGAGATATGATAGCAGTCTTCCAATATTTGAGGGGCTGCCACAGAGAGGAAGGGGTCAATCTATTTTCTAAAGTGCCTGTAGGCCAGACAAGGAATAATGGATGGAAGCTGGACAAGGAGAGATTTAACCTGGAAATAAGGAGAAACTTTCTGACAATGAGAACAATCAACCAATGGAACAACTTGCCCTTGGAAGTTGTGGGAGCACCATCACTTGAGACCTTCAAGAAGAGATTGGACTGCCATTTGTAAGAAATGGTGTAGGGTCTCCCACTTGGGCAGGGGGTTGGACTAGATGACCTATAAGGTCCCTTCCAACTCTGATTATCTGTTATCTGTTAAATGTAGATGTTTGCTAAAACCATTTTTAAAAAACAGAGTAAAGATACAATTACATTGTTTACACATACAGTATATTCAGTTATGTACTTCTTGCAGTAGATAGCCTGCCAGATAAAATGTTCCCTTCCCAACAACATCAATAGACACTTTGTAAGATGGAGGGTTCCTTCAATGCAAAGAAAATTCCTGTAGCTTGAGCAGGATACTTCAATAACCTTAGATGTATCTCTAAGGGCTTAAACATCTGTTCTATGTTGACAAAATGTATTATTTATTATCATTGTGAAGTGTACTGTTAGTATATTATTTTTACTTTAAGGATGGTAAATTAAATCATATCTAGTGGCATTATTTTAGTTTCTTCTTTTAGCAATGGAGACATGTTTATCTTTCTCTAAATTCATATATTTCATTTGTATAATTTGCAATTATAAAGTACTGTATGTCTGTTCTAATGTGTACTGATTTCGCTATCCAGAGTCACTTCTTGTGAGATGGGCAGCCATATAAATGTGATAAATAAAAAAAATTCAATTATTTCAATTTTTATTTACTTAACATATACATTTTCCTATTTACGTTCTCTCCACATTTTTACATGCCTTTTTACAAGTGATTTTCTCTTCCTCCACTTTCAGTTTTGAATATATTTCCAATTAACTTGCATTTCTATTGAGTGGGGGTGGGGGAGAACAACCTGGGGTTTTTGCACTTAGATGGACCTGCTGAACAAAAAATATGCTGGGTCTTTGGAGTTTTTTAGAAGTGGTTTGCCAATACTAATTTTCCAGAATTTATTTTTCCAGCATTAGGCGTGCATACATTATCATCATTCTTTACATGGCCAATCATATTCTTTTACTTAAATGTCTTTTGCTGTCTTCATTTTGTCTTGACAGTAAACATTATCAATGAAATTCTCTATAAGTTTAGGAAGAAGTTTAATCCCAGTGAATTCAGAAGAATTTACTTCCAATAAAGTATGCTAGTACTGTGGCTTAAATTCTCTTGAAATTTTGCAAAAACAAAATAAAAATAGTAAACCCCTCATTTCCCACAAATCTCTCTTCCAAATACATCTATCTGTCTGTTGCATTCATTATGTATTATGTATTATTCATTATTCATATATGAACTCATTAAGATCTGTCGTAGGTTCAGGATAGTGGAGATTTAGAGAGGAGAAACATGTCAGTGTCTATTGGAAAAAGTACTTTTATGTTACTCTTACATTCTTACAATTCTGTTTTTCTACTTATTTTTAAGTTTACATTTTCTCTTTCAATAATCTTATTTTATCCCCTTATTTTGATAGCTTTGTTTCCTATATTCCTTTTGCTGTATATTTTAGATTTCAGGGGCCCTGCATACTTAAATTATGACCATAATAGAGATTGGAATTTTGGTCATAAGTTATTGCAATCGTAAGTCAACTTGCCTACATACCAGGAAGGACCCTGATACCTTGAAAGCAGCTGGTGGTGGATGCTGTCTTAGTGCAGCAGCTAAACACTATTTCCAGACAGAGCAGGCAGCTTGCCTAGAATCCAGGCCTGGCTCTAGCTGCCAATGGTCCTTATGATAGCTCAGCTATGCTACTTCCTGGACATTTCATAGCTGATGCCTTTGCTTCTTAGTATTACCAGTACTTCAAGAATTACTCATTTTTGCTGGCATTATCTTCTGCTTTTTATCAACCTAACAGCTGCTGCTGCACCAATTATCAAAATTTGCCAATTCTAATTTCTGCTGCCATAATACCATCTTCCTTTCAATATAGGAGAAGAGATGGCAGAATTGGTGAAAAGCAGGATCCACCAAGAAGTTTAATTAAATCTTTATACATGGATTTGATCTTTCGTGCCTGACATTCAGGGGATAATATTCAGGTAAAGGAAGGACACTGACATCGTCAATGCATCTGTCCTTTTTTCATATCTGTTTTAGAAAAATTGCTATCTGGTGTTAACTGTAGGAGACAAATAGTTAAATATTCCAATCCTAATCCTAGTGCTCCTTTTTTACTATTGTTCAGGGGTGGGATGCTACCGATTCTATAGAAGCACCGGTTTGGTGTTTGGCTCACCCACCTGCCTGGGCTCTAGGCTGTCCTTTATTCCCTGTTTTTCCCTCCTCAGCTGCTTTGTGTGGCACCGCTGAGGTTGAAAAAGCAGGAAACAAGAGGAATTTCAAATGCTGTGCATTCACGCGCAGCGCTTGTCAGTTGTCCAGGCAGCACAGCTGATGATTTCTTGCAAATGCTGCACACACAATTGTCCCCAGTTTAGAGAGCCAGCAAATCGCTCCACTGGCTGCCCCCCCCTCTCCACCTACTCACTCCTTACCTGGTATGCGAGCCATCCAACTTGCCTGGTTTGGTAAGTTGCTATTTTTCCTTTTTTTCCCCCTGACCATTAGCTGTTCTGCTCTGCCGGAGAAAGCAGGAAATCTTTGGATTTCTTGCTTTCTAGCTAATCTAAAAGCAAAGCCGAACCTTCCTTAGGACTGAAGCTTTTCAGTACAGACTCAGGTAGCCAATTGCAGATAGATAGATCTCTAAGTTAATCTGTGATTCCGTGAGCAACTCAATCTGCCTTCCTGCTTTGCCTGCTTTTGGGTAAAAGTTGCTCTTTTTTAATTAAAAATTCAATATTTACATCAATATTTATAATATTTACATACAAGCCATGCCCACCCAGTCACATGACCACCAAGCCATGCCCCCAGCAAGCCACACCTACCCGGTCACATGACCACTAAGCCACACTCACAAATTAGGCCACACCCACATAACGGGTTAAGAAATTTGAATCCCACCCCTGTTATTATTCTATTACGTAATAGTATCCTATTATAATTTACACTGTATTAATACTTTCATTTCCTAAAGTGATCATTCAGTACTTACTTTAATGATTCTAATGGTCCCTTGGGAAAATTAATTTCCCACCTTGATCTATAGTAATTCTTTCCTTACTAGGATGTCCAGATTTTTGTATTAAATTTGCATATTTGCCTCTCTGCTTTTAATTAATATATATGAAGGATCCTTTTATTATTTGACAAATTTTGAGTATGTAACTGAACAGGGCATGTTCAGGGCACAAATTTTCAACAATCAAAAAAAATCCATAAATATCACACTCCTTTGTTCTACATTTTAAGTATATTTTTTCACTTGAAAATGGTTGAAGTACAGCAGCAATTCCACTGAGATTATTTAAATGTATGAATACATGATTGATCAATCATCATCGTTACATCTCTGTTTTATTTGAATCCTCCTGTGGTCCTGAATTAAATTGGAGTAATGCATAATACTCAAGCAAATTAATTTTAAAGGAATAAAGAAGAAATTGTGTGGCATAATAAGTCAGACTAAGCTTGCAATACATGCTTGATTGTATTGTTTGATTTCAAGAATAAAAAAGAAAACTAAAGAATATATATTTTATGTAATAAAACAGCAGTACATTTTATTTACAAGCCTATCAAATAACACTTTTAAATAAAAATATGTTTAGGAATTAATAATAAAATAATACCTAACTCTGTAAAACTTCATACAGTGCCACATAATAACTTACGTTGCTGCAAAAAAAACCATATACATATGATGTTGACATTAATTTAGTGATATAATGAATGGAAATATTTGTTTGCTCATCCATTTCTTCTCTAATTATTCTATTGGATAGAATAAAGTGTGATCCCACTTGTTCCAAAGCAACTCTCTTTGAATCATTAAAGTTTCATCTTTTTTAGTATTTGTACAGTTGTTTTCAATAAAGGAAAATTGGAGGTCTTGCAAAAGATGTGGCTGCTTTAATATGCCAAATATAATTTTGCATGTTTCAATGCTTTGCAGAGCTCCAGTATAGAGCTTATTTGATTTCTTACGTGTCCTCCCTCAAATTAGCTTGTTTGTTTCAGTAAGGATGAAATCATTAACTTTATCTTAATGTTTATATTGTTGATCCATAATATCCAGTCAAGTTTAGAAAAAGATCTCATGCCCTCTTCATTAATGAATCGTATCCTTTGCCCTCTACCCTCACAAAATCCAAAATTATTGCTGTTATTTGCAGTTGGCATAAGAAGAATAATTCTCTTCAAACATTCATTTAATTTTATTTAACATACCAAGGAATGTTAGAATATTAAGAAAATATTTTATCCACTTAGTCAGCTTTTGCAAATTTTGAACATAATCTAACATGATAGCATATTTTAATGTGTACTATCAATACCTCCAAATTCCTTTGCATTCTTGATAACAACTTACAGAGACCTGTCACATGCTCCTTAATAGTACAGTCATACAAATGTAGATATGTGGTCGTGTGGCCGGCCCGGCAGACTTGAGGGCGCTCAGGAATGTCCCCCTTTGCTTGAGGCGGCCCCCCGACCTTTTTGTGGCATACCTCAATGACGGACCTTGGAATCCGGAGAGGTGGCACATTCAAGGGAAACACGCCCAATTATGGTTATTTATTTCCAAATTCTTAAAGGGGTTAGGGAGGGTGGTCAGACAGGGTTCGGGGGACAACCCTTCTGAAAAAAAGGCCAGACCGGAGTTCACGCGCGGTCGGGGGGTTGTGGGACCGGGGATGGTCAGATCGAGGATGGGGGTTTTTTCTAGGGAGGGGGTGGAAAGGGCCATCTCTACGATCGGTGGGAGAGGCAGCTATGGTGTTGACAAAGGGTCTTATCAAGTTATGGGAGTTCGCTCCCGCTGTTTACAAGCGGAGGTGTGCTCCGGCCCCCAGGTCATGTCTCGCTTCCTGAGTTGTTTTAATGATCAGGCCCCGGGCCTCTGGCTGATGTTATGCAATGCCAGGTCTGTAGTGAATAAATCCCCCCTTGTTTATGATCTTGTCACGGAGGCGTGTGTGGACCTGGCTGGCATTACCAAGACCTGGCTGGGACAGGAGGGGGGTGTCCCTCTGGTGGAGATGTGCTCATCTGGGTTTCGTGTCTTTCATCGGCTGAGGGCCCAGGGGAGGAGTGGAGGGGTTGCGATAATTATTCGGGAGGATCTGGGTCCTAGGGAATCCACTGTTCCTCAGATGAACCAGATGTGAGTCCCTTTTTGTAAAGTGTGGTTCCGGGGTTCAGATGGGCCTATTGATCACATACCTGGCTCCCTGCTATGTGACATCGGCTCTGCCTGAGCTCCTCGAGGTCATAGCTGGCCTAGCGGTTGAGACCCCCAGGCTGATGGTCATGGGGGATTTCAACCTGCCTTCGGCTGGTGGGGCCTCGGGGATTGCTCAGGAGTTCTTGGCTTCCATGAGAGCCTTGGGCCTGACCCAATTAATTAGGGAACCCACTAACATTGGGGGTCACATCCTGGATCTGGTTTTTGTCTCTGGATAGTGGCAGGATGATCTTGGTGTTGGGGATGTTTTTGTTGAGCCCTTGTCATGCTCAGATCATTCGCTCCTTAGGCTGGACTTCCAGGCAGCTCCTCCCCATCGCAGGGAGGTGGACCAAATATGTTGGTACTGCCCCAGGCGCCTGATGGATCCAGATAGGTTCCTGATGAAGCTTGGGCCATGTCCTGACATTCGAACACACGATGCGGTTGAGGACCTGGTCGCCACCTGGGATAGGGTGGCAGCTGGGGCCCTGGACCGGGTTGTGCCTTGCGGCCTCTGACCTGGCGCCGCTCTCACTCGGCCTCTTGGTTTTCCGGGGAGCTGAGGGAGATGAAGCGCCGGAAAAGATGCCTGGAGAGTATTTGGAGGACTACTCGCTCCGGACTCGACTGAACACTATTACGGTCTTATATTAAAACCTATTTAGTGGCGATAAGGGTGGCAAAGCGTTCTTACTTTTCCACCCTTATTGTGTCTGCAGGAAACCACCCGGCTGCCCTTTTTAGAGTGACCTGCTCCCTCCTGGAAGGGGGAGCGTGGGAGGACCCCTTGCAGGGACGGGCTGAGGACTTTTCGAATTTCCTGGTGGATAAAATCACTCGGATCCGGGATGGGTTGGACTCTGAATGGGCAACTCTGGGTGGGGGTCGGGGTTGGAATTTGAGGCAGTCATTTGGGAGGAGTTTGATCCTGTGACCCCCGAAGACGTGGACAGGTTGCTGCGGGGGGCTGAATGCTACCACATGTTTATTGGACCTGTGTCCCTCCTGGCTGGTGTTGGCCACTCGGGAGGTGACATGAGGTTGGTTTCAGGGTATTATTAATGCTTTCTTGAGTGAGGGATATCTGCCCGCCACCTTGAAAGAGGCGGTGGTGAGACCCCTCCTCAAGAAACCGTCCCTGGACCCAACTTTGTTATCTAATTATCGTCCCGTCTCCAACCTTCGTTTTGTGGTGAAGGTTGTTGAGAGTGTGGTGGCACGACAGCTTCCCCAGCACCTGGATGAAGCTGTCCATTTGGATCCATGCCAATCAGGCTTCAGGCCTGGGCACAGCATGGAGACGGCATTGGTTGCATTGGTGGATGATCTCTGGAGGGCCCATGACAGAGGTTATTCTTCTTTCCTGGTCCTATTAGATCTCTCGGAGGCTTTTGATACTGTCGACCACAGTATCTTATTGTGGCGGCTGGGGGGGTTAGGAATGGGAGGCACTGTTATGCGGTGGTTCTCCTCCTTCCCCTCTGACGGTTCGCAATTCGTGTTGGCAGGGGGGCAGAGGTTGGCCCAGAACCCCCTGGTTTGCGGGGTGCCTCAGGGGTCGGTGCTCTCACCCCTTCTGTTCAATATTTATATGAAGCCGCTGGGTGAGATCATCCATGGCTTTGGGGTAGAGTTCCATCAGTATGCTGATGATATTCAGCTGTACATCTCTACCCCCGGGTCACCCCGATGACCCGGTGCCTGGAGGCTGTGCGGTATTGGATGGGGCGGAACAGGCTTCAGCTCAACCCATCTAAGACTGAGTGGCTGTGCTTCCCGGCACCCCGGTACAGCCAGCTGGTTCCATCGCTGGCTGTGGGGGGGAAATTCTTGCCCCCACAGAGAGGACCCGCAATCTGGGTGTCCTCCTGGATGTGTCATTGGAAGACCATGTGGCGGCCATCGCCAGGGGGGCTTTTGGCCAGGTCCATAGGATCTACCAGTTGCGGCCCTTTCTGGATTGGGATGCGCTTCGCACAGTCACTTCCGCCCTGGTGACCTCCCGCCTAGACTATGCCAATGCTCTCTACATGGGGCTGCCTTTGAAGAGCATCCGGAGGCTCCAGCTGGTGCAGAATGCGGCCACGCGGGTGTTGTTGGGGGGTCCTCGGGGCTCCCATGTTACACCACTTCTGCGCGAGTTGCATTGGCTCCCGGTGGCCCTCCGGTGCACTTCAAGGTCTTAGTTATCATCTTTAAAGCGCTCCATGGCTCGGGACCAGGATATTTGTGAGACTGCCTCCTGCCATTATCGGCCTCCCGCTAACCGATACGCTCCCATAGAATCGGCCTCATCAGGGTGCCGCCGGCTGGATGGCTGGCGAACCCGAGGATGCGGGCCTTCTCATTGGGGGCACCCTCTCTCTGGAACGAATTACCCCCGGAGATGAGGACCATCCCTGATCTCCTGACCTTCCACCATGCGTTGAAAACTCATTTATTTCAGCAAGCCAGTCTGGCCTAGGGGTTTTTAAATTTTTTAATCTGGTTTTAACTTTCTTAATTCCCTTATTTTTAATCTTTGTAAGAGCCAATGTATTTAAGTCTTTTAATTTTTAAATATTGTATATGTGTTTTATATGTGTATTTTATTCTGGCTGTTCACCGCCCCGAGTTCCTTTGGGAGAGGGGGCGGTATATAAATTTAAATAAATAAATAAATATCTGACTATGATGACTGAGATACAAATACTGGGATAATGGTGTATATTGAATGAAAAAAAAAATGAGCTGCAGCTACAATATCCTTTATGCTATACATAGCAGGAACAATAAAACATTGAAAATAAATCTGTCAGAATCATGTTGTATGCAAGTATGACACAGTGACAGTTGTAAAACTGGTTTCATTCCAAAAAGGGCAAAATATCACTTGAAAAAATATCAAGGACAACAACTGAACTGAACAAAATTTCAGTATTTTCTCTGTAATGACAAGATAAATCATCAGGACCTTTATAACAGAAAGTCAATATATGGCCAATGAGTGGATTAACAGTGAGAAGAATCATCCAGCATATTTGCAGGACAAGCACTCAGGGGATAGTAGACTTTCATAAAAAGGTGACTAATGGGGAATAATGGGGAATACAGAAAATTTTAATAGTGCACTGAAGGAAATAGAGAAAAAATTATCTCCTTTCTTGACTCTAGAACATGATGTTACCCAATTAAATTGCCTGACAATTTAATAGCTTGAGAAAGAGAGAGATGAGTTTTTACATAGCTTACAAGAGAATTTGTTGCAAGTAACTTAGGAATCTTTTACAGTCCTAAGAGGCTGTCATTGCTTATTGTACATAAAGGTTGTTTAGCAATACTGGTAATATATCCATGAAGACTATTTGTTAAAGGAGAGTGATTAAAAAAGACAAATTCTTTAAGCCTTGCGTTCTGGAAGCTGCAGTTTAGCTACTATCAGAAATATGGGATCAGAAAAACATTTAGTATCCTCCTATAGGCATTTTAGTTTGACTTGTCTATAGAGATTCTCAGTCATCCAGGTCATGGTACTTTTCAAAAGGCAACTAGACTTTGTTTTTCCTTGAAGACATTTCACTTGTCATCTAAAAAAGCTTCTTCAGTTCATAGGTTAGATTAACTTCCACCAGCATAGGTAGTACTGTGTATAGTATTATACTGTCACAGTCCTTCCTCAATTATATCTATCTATCTATCTATCTATCTATCTATCTATCTATCTATCTATCTATCTATCTATCTATCTATCTATCATTATTATTTTATTATTTATTTATTTATTTGTCAATTGCTTACAAGATAATAGATATAAGTAAAACATAGTTATGAATACATGGATACATGTAAGAAAAATAAAATATAAAAGAAACAATACGACAGGGACGGTAGGCACCTTGGTGCGCTTATGCACACCCCCTACAGAACTCTTAGGAAAGGGGTAAAGTCAATAGTAGACAGTCTAAGGTTAAAGGTTTTGGGGAAGAAACCACAGAGTCAGGTAGAGTATTCCAGACATTGACCACTCTGTTGCTGAAGTCGTATTTCCTGCAATCAAGTTTGGTGTGATTAACCTTGAGTTAGTATCTATTGTTTGCTCTTGTGTTGTTATGGTTGAAGCTGAAGTATTCATTTGCAGGTAGGACATTGTAATGTATGATTTTATATACTATAGTTAGATTGGACCAAAGGTGGCATAGTTCTAGGTTTTCAAGGTCTAGAATTTCGAGTCTGGTGGCATAAGGTATTCTGCAACGAGTAGAGGAATGAAGAACTCTTCTTGTAAAATATTTCTGGACTTTCTCAACTGTGTTAATATCAGATATGTAATGTGGGTTTCAGACTGTTGAGCTGTATTCGAGTATTGGTCTAGCAAATATTTTGTATGCTTTAGTTAGTAGTGTAATATTACCAGAGAAAAAGCTACATAAGATTAGGTTAGCCACTCTTAACGCCTTTTTGGCTGTGTAGTTACAGTGGGCTCTAGCACTTAGGTCATTTGAGATGAGTACTCCAAGATCCTTGACAGAGTTTGGATCATCAACAAGGTCTTGACTATTCAGCCTGTATTTTATTTTCTGATTTTTTTTTTTTTTGCCAACATCTAGGACACAGCATTTATTTGTTGAGATTTGAAGTTGCCATTTGATTGACCATTCTGATACATAGTCAAGGTCTTTTTGAGGGTAGCAGTATTGTCTGTGGTGTTGAATAGCTTTACATCATCACCGAAGAGAACGCAGTTTCTCTTGATATGATCACAGAGGTCATTTATGTAGAGTATGAAAAGTGTTGGTTCTAGAACACTGCCTTGGGGGACACCACTATTGACAAGTACAGAATTTGATAGGACGCTCCCAATTTTGATCATTTCTTGTCTGTTTGACAGGAATGCTTCTATCCAGTTATGCAGGTGTCCAGAGATGCCATAAGATTTAAGTTTTAGGAGTAGTTTGTTGTGTACCACTGAATCAAAGGCTTTAGAGAAGTCTGTCTGTCTGTCTGTCTATTCATCCATCCAATTTATATGACTGCCCAACTAACATATAGGTCATTCCAGGTGCCTTATAACAGGGGTCCCCAACCTGTGGGCCGTGGTCCACTATCAGGCCATGACTTAATCACTACCAGCTTGTGTGATTGGCTGGACAGTGCACTCTCGCAAGAGTCATCGCAGGTGTTTGCAATCCCACTTGCATGAGAATCAACGTGGATGCTTGCTCCACATTCACATCACCACATGCATTTCCCCCCCCCCCATGAGTGCTGTAGGTACTCACATGCACTCACATGTACCTGCCCCTCCCATAAATCAATCTTCTCTTTCTCTCCCCTCCACCCCCACCCCCACCCCGCTCTGGGCCAGCAACCTGAAAGGTTTGGGAACTGTGGCTTACAACATTAACAATGTAATAATTAAATTAAAAAATTTCAAAATTAAAAATTAACAAAAGCATTATTACTTATATGAATACAAAAATGAGATCACTGATTTAAACAAAATCTTTACCTGATACTATTTTATATTAATAATATTTGTATTTATTGGCATTGGTTTAAAAATTATGTCAAGGAAGCTGAATAGAAAAGTGCAAAATAAAATACAATAATAAAATAATAATTAGAAAATGAAACACCACAGAAAAAAAATAAAATCCAGTAAAGGAAAAATAAGAAAGAATTGGCTGGTTTGTCTTTTCCTCCCCCTCTTATATTTTTTTCCTGAATTCTCAAGAAAATTCTTAACAAAAAAAAAACAAAAAAATAATTATTTATTAATGACAACCCTTATTTGCATTCCCTATTATATTTCTTTAAAGTAAGTTTACATTATTTTTCTCATTAGGGCAAGTCTAATTCTTAAAAGAAACCTCAGCATCTATATGGCATAGCTAAATCTAATAGAAATACATTATTTTAGCAAAGCTATGTATTTTTTAAATTCATTTAGATAAATTAAACCCCTAAATATTTAAGAACCCTTTCTGAAAATAGTAGACTTCTGGGGAAAGCATCTGTCCTTCCCCACCCCCCTCTCATTTATACAGACCTCTGGCTGGCTATTCTCAGGGCAAACTATTAGATGGGGAAGCAACAGGGGGAAAAAGAGAAGGATATTAAAAAAACATATTTATTTATTTATTTATTAAATTTCTATAGCACCCCCTCTCCCAAAAAAGGGACTCGGGGTGGTGTACAGCCAACTAAAAACAAAAACAGTATATACAATTAAAAACAAATTAAAACAATTAAATTAGAGGCCGAATATACAATTAGAGAATATAAAACTAATAAAAATTTTAAAATACCAAGTTTTAAAAACCCCAAAAATTGTTACTGGGCCAGACCGGCCTGTTGGGTCTTTACTGCGCGCCGAAAGGTCTGAATGTTGGTAATGGCCTGTATCTCCGGGGGCAAATCATTCCAAAGGGAGGGAGCCCCCACAGAGAAGGCCCGCACCCTTGGGCCACCAACTGGCAACGACCAGGTGGCGGAACCCCGAGGAGGCCAACCCTGTGGGAGAGCACTGGGCGGCGGGAGGCTGTTGATGGCAGCAGGCGGTCCTGTAAGTACCCAGGTCCCGAGCCATGGAGCGCTTTAAAAATGATCAATACCACCTTGAATCGGATCCGGAAGGCCACAGGAAGCCAATGCAGCACGTGCAGGAGCGGTGTAACATGGGAGCTCCGAGGGGCTCCCAAGATCACCTGCACGGCTGCATTCTGGACCAACTGCAGCCTCCGGACACTCTTCAAGGGGAGCCCCATGTAGAGAGCATTGCAATAGTCCAAGCGGGAGATGACGAGGGCAGAAGTGACTGTGCGAAGTGCGTCCAGATCCAGAAAGGGCCGCAACTGGTAAATCAGACGAATCTGACAAAAGGCCCCCCTGGCGACGGCCGTAATATGATCTTCTAAAGACAGCCGTATGTCCAGGAGGACACCCAGATTGCGAGCCCTTTCTATGGGGGGCAAAATTTCTCCCCCCATGGCCAGTGACGGAATAAGCTGGCTGTATCTGGGCACAGGAAACCACAGCTACTCGGTTTTGGTCGAGTTGAGACGAAGCCTGTTAAGACCCATCCAACTCTGCACGGCCTCCAGGCACCGGGTCATCACTTCGAGGGCTTCGTTGGGGTGGCCCGGGGTAGAGATGTACAGCTGAGTGTCATCAGCGTACTGATGCAACTCTACCCCGAAACCACGGATGATCTCACCCAGATATGAAGACGATGTCTGTATTCTGAATTCTGTACCATCACAAATTCCCTCTTCTTCCATTCAGTTGGGCCAATATGTTTAATAGTTAGGAATGGGGATAGTTACAGTCCAACATTCCAAGTTATCTTAATTCCACCCTGATCTCCTCAATAGCATAGATTCTACACTTGGTCTTCTATTTTGCATAATACTTTCACCCACCTTTATTATCCCTTGAATTCATTTTTTATTCTTTCTCCAATTCATTTATTTTCCTCTCAGTTATTACATATCCTCCTGCTATTATCTGTTTCTTTCATTTCAAAACAATTTTTGTTTCCCCCGCCCCATGTAGTCCCTTTCCATATCCTTATTCCAAATATAATGTTCAAATAGATTCAATCAGCAACATTAACCTGTTCATTTTTTTCAATGTTTGCACTCTATGCCTCCATTCTATATATTCTACAAATCAATTTGGCCTTTCATACTATTTACTGTGGATTTCCCACATTTTTCTTGTCAGTATGTAATTATTTCTGGGCTGGACTGACTAATGCCTACCTTGCTTTACAACTTTGGTAAAGCAGTTGGTTAAAATTCATTGTAAGCTGAGTGAACACCGTGCAATGCTTTACATTTTTTCAAGACATTTTTACCTCAACTTATTTTTAAATGATTTTTTTATAAATATGATAAATTACACAAATATTCTAGGAAAAACTATATTCTCAATCCCAACAAACTAAAGGATAATAATAATAACAATAACAATAATAATAATTTTCTTCATCTCTTTTTCTTAAATAGTATCTTAATTTGATGCAGTTCTTAAAAATAGTTTCTTTTTTCTTCAGGGTATTAGATAACACGCATTAGTTGAATAATTAACTACATCAATATTGCACCAATATCAATCAATCTTCAGTGTTCTGATAACAGGAAAGGCAAAGCAACCTTTTGTAATTTGTTGAATTCAGGAGATAAGCCTCCATCTTGAACTTCAGCCATATAATTTGTTATAAGTGATGGTATGATATAAATAACTAGTTACAGAAGAAATATAAGAAATAAGCAGCAGTGCTTATTTAAGTCTTTCAAAAATTGTTTTATCTATATCTTTAGATACACAACTTGAGGAATAAAACAAAAATTGCAAATGCTATCTATCAATTAAACATTTCTCATCAACTGAAAAAGTTCTGTTAATGACAGAAAATCTCTTCACACCTCCCCAACTTAACTCAGAATTAACCATTAATCTACCATTGTAGATTCCTGCTACCCCTGCTTTCCTTCTCAAACTTATTATACAATGAGCAAAAGGTAGAAGCTATTATCAAAGATAGTAGAAGTCTCATCTTCTACATCCACTCTTCTCCTCATATGCACTCACAATATTTTCAGTTAGTAGAGGAACTATGCTTCTAGTTCAATTTCCAACATTTTGGGGTAAAATGAAGAGGAAACGATAAACAACTTCTGGAAAAGAATGGAGAAGTGACAAGCTTTCAAATGCTACTGCATTTTTCACTGTAGGTAATGCTAGCTAAGGTTGCAGAGTGATGTAATTCTACATCTGGGAGTTTACAAATTTTCATCCCAGCAGCAGCACAGTGCTAAGTGAAATAAATCATCCTTACATAAAGGAATCTAATATTGGCATTAAAAAGAGAACTTTGGAGCCATAATAATAGTAATCCATTTGTCCTTGTTCAGTTTGAAAGGCTTCCCAGCAGCACTTTAATACCATGTTAAGATGTTTAAAATGTCTGGTACTTTTTGACAAAAAAAAAATGGTTCTCAGATATTCCTACATGGCAGAGGAAAGGTTTAAAGTTGTTTTGAAGAGGGAATTTCAACAGATTTTTCCTGGGTGATAACTGCACAAAAACAATTGCTAATTGTCCTGTACTTCATATTACTTAGTTTCCATCTGAACAGAGATAAAAAATATCATATTTTTTATAATCAAAAGTATTATCAAGATAAAAGTATCATTCATGCAAGGAACAAAATTGGTCCAATACTCAGTTTTAAAATGTTTAGATGGGTTTAAATTACATAAAGATGAAGTTATAGGTGTATTTTACAACCTTATACATCTAGCTCCAAAATGCATTTTCTATTTCTTTTTTTTTGCGAATTTGAATTAAAAATTAAAATATGAAACACTCACTTTTCAGACACAATTAATTGTAATATACAGCATCATATTGGAAATTATAATTAACTTCATAGTACCTCCTGCTGCTAATAATCACACACTCAGTTAGGTGTAACCAGTCAGTTCCCTTGCAAACTTCTCATTCCTGTTCCTTAATTGGAAATCAAATATTTTCATAAATGTAAACTAACCATGCATCTCATTGTATTTAAACTTACCAAAGCTTTTCATGTTGAGAATGACATTAATTATCAAAAAGGAATAAGATTTGTTTTCAGCATACAAAGTTGACATTTTAGAGATGTCAGAGAAAGTGTTCATTTAAAGATTAATTTCCTGTTCATTTTTTTTTTGACACATAACACTCATATATGGCAGGAAGTCATCAGGAAGATGTCTGAGTAAGAGAGAAATTCACAAAAGGTCATGAGGATCTCAATTATAAAAGCAATTGTACAATGTAAATTGCCTTTCCTCTTTTTCTTTTTTCAAAAACACAGACTTGACAAAAAGGCACGTTCCAGAATAGTTTATTATAGCCAATAGAAACTAAGTTTCAGCCAGGGCAAATTAGAATTGGTTCGCATATGAACTTGTGATCTATGTCAACTCCAATAATCATATATGGAATAGGACACTGAAACTTCAAAGGAACAATCTGAACAGCCCCCTTGAATTAAATCTTCAAATCCACTTGAAATTGAATCGAATTTAATTGAGATAACTAAGAAACTCAAATCCACAATGGGCTCTCTAGATTTACAATGTTTCAAAAACTGTTGTTGTTTTCCTTCTGATAAATGTAGATGATCCTAACATAATTGTCCCATGTTGCTGCGGTAGAAGCAGCAGGAGACAAATAGGATGAGCGATTTATACCTGATGTGAGATTTGATTGTGGGGAAAGTATTCTGATTTACTGTGTATCACTTAAACATGAGGACAAGCACGAAAAGGGACAAGCAAGGCAGACTATTTTATTTATTTATTTATTTATTTATTTATTTATTTAATTAAACTTTTATACCTCTCCCTCTCCCAAAAAGGGACTCGGGGCGGTGTACAGCCTACTAAAAACATACAATAAATACCCAATAAATACAATTAAAATAAATTAAACCAAATTGATCCGGCTGTCTATCCCAAGAATTCAGTTAAAAGTTAAAAGCTAATAGAACCCCAATTAAAATTAAGTTAAAACCAAAATACAGTTACTGGGCCAGGCCAGCCTGTTTAAAAAATAGGGTTTTCACTGCGTGCCGGAAGGTCAGAATATCCTGTCATAGCCCGTATCTCCGGGGGGAGATCATTCCATAGGGAGGGGGCTCCCACAGAGAAAGCCCGAACCCTCGGGGCCGTCAACCGACAATGGCCAGGTGGCGGTACCCCAAGGAGGGCAACCCTGTGGGAGCGTACTGGGCGGCGGGAGGTTGATGATGGCAGCAGGCGGTCCCGTAAGTACCCAGGTCCCGAGCCATGGAGCACTTTAAATACTGTCAGTACCACCTTGAATCGAATCCGGAAGGCCACAGGAAGCCAGTGCAGCCTGCGGAGAAGCGGTGTAACGTGGGAGCTCCGAGGAGCACCAACAATCACCCGCGCGGCTGCATTCTGGACTAACTGCAGCCTCCGGAGACTCTTCAAGGGGAGCCCCATGTAGAGAGCATTGCAATAATCCAGGCGGGAGATGACGAGGGCGGAAGTGACTGTGCGAAGTGCGCCCAGATCCAGAAAGGGCCGCAATTGGTAAATCAGACGAATCTGATAAAAAGCCCCCCTGGCGATGGCTGCAATGTGTTCTTCTAAAGACAGCCGTACGTCCAGGAGGACATCCAAGTTGCGCGCCCTTTCCACGGGGGTCAAGACCTCTGCCCCCACGGCCAGCGAAGGAACCAGCTGGCTGTATCTGGGCGCAGGAAACCACAGCCACTCGGTTTTGGTCGGGTTGAGACGAAGCCTGTTACGACCCATCCAACTCCGCACGGCCTCCAGGCATCAGGACATCACTTCGACGGCTTCGTTGGGGTGGCCCGGGGTGGAGATGTACAGCTGAGTGTCGTCACCGTACTGATGGAACTCCACCCCGAAGCCACGGATGACCTCACCCAGCGGCTTTACATAAATGTTGAACAGCAGGGGCGAGAGCACCGACCCCTGAGGATCCCCACATCGTAGGGGCCTCGGGGCCGAACTCTGCCCCCCCGTCAACACAAATTGCGAGCGGTCAGAGAGGAAGAAGGTGAACCACCGAAACACGGTGCCCCCCACCCCCAACCCCTCCAACCGCTGCAATAGGATACTGTGGTCGACAGTATCAAAAGCCGCTGAGAGATCTAACAGGACCAGGACAGAGGAACAACCCCTGTCCCGGGCCCTCCAGAGGTCATCCACCAACGCGACCAATGCCGTCTCCGTGCTGTGCCCGGGCCTGAAGCCCGATTGGAGGGGGTCAAGATAACTCGCTTCATCCAGGTACTGCGGGAACTGACGTGCCACCACACTCTCGACAACCTTCGCAACAAAGCGAAGGTTGGAGACAGGACGATAGTTAGATAACAATGCTGGGTCCAGGGACGGTTTCTTGAGGAGGGGCCGCACCACCGCCTCTTTCAAGGTGGCAGGTAACAGCCCCTCTCTCAAGGAAGCGTTTATAATACCCTGGAACCAGCCTCGTGTCACCTCCCGAGTGGCCAAGACCAGCCAGGAGGGGCACGGGTCCAGCAAACAGGTGGTGGCATTCAGTCCCCCCAGTATCCTGTCCACGTCCTCCACAGTAACAGGATCGAACTCAACCCAATTGACCGCACCGATATCCACCCCCGCCCCCCCGCCCGGAGATGCCCAGTCAGAGTCCAGCTCGTCCCGGATCTGAGCGATTTTATCCTGCAGAAACCTAGAAAACTCCTCAGCCCGTCCCTGCAAGGGGTCCTCCCGCGCTCCCACCTCCAGTAGGGAGCGGGTCACCCTAAATAGGGCGGCTGGGCGGTTTTCCGCGGACGCAATAAGGGTGGAGAGGTAAGATCTCCTCGCCATCCTTATCGCCACGTCTTAATATAAGATCGTAATAGTGTTCGGTCGGACCCAGAACGGCTGGCCCTCCAACTGCTCTCTAGGCGTCTTTTCCGGCGCTTCATCTCCCTTAGCTCCTCAGAGAACCAGGGAGCCACTTGGGATCGGCACCGGGTCAGAGGCCGCAAGGGCACGACTCGGTCGAGGGCCCCAGCAGCCACCCTATCCCAGGTGACGACCAAGCCCTCAACCGAGTCGTGTGTGTGAGCTTCGGGAAATGGCCCAAGCTTCGTCAGGAACCTATCAGGATCCATCAGGCACCTGGGGCGGTACCATTTTAATGGTCCCGCCTCCCTGCGGTCCGGGGGTGCGGAACGGAAGTCGAGCTTCAGGAGCGAGTGATCCAACCATGACAGGGGTTCTACGACTATATCCCCCATACGCAGATCACTCTGCCACTGATCAGAGATGAAAACCAGATCCAAGGTATGACCTCCCATGTGAGTAGAGTCCCGAATTAACTGGGTCAGGCCCATGGCCGTCATGGAAGCCATGAACTCTTGAACAATCCCCGAAGTACCGCCAGCAGATGGCAGGTTGAAATCCCCCATGACCATAAGCCTGGGGGTCCCAACCGCCACGCCAGCTATGACCTCAAGGAGCTCAAGCAGGGCTGCTGCCGCATAGCAGGGAGCCAGGTATGCGACCAGCAAGCCCACCTGAACCTTGGGACCGAACTTCACGAAAAGGGGCTCACACCCGGTCGTCTGAGATACAGTGGCCTCCCTCGGACACAGATCCTCCTTAATAACTACCGCAACCCCCCCTCCCCTCCCCTGGGCCCTCGGCCGATGAAAGACCCGAAACCCGGCTGGGCACATCTCTACCAGAGGGACTCCCCCCTCCTGGCCCAGCCAGGTTTCGGTAACTCCCACCAGGTCCGCACCCCCCTCACAAATCAAATCATGGATGAGAGGGGCTTTATTAACAACGGACCTGGCGTTACATAACATCAGCCTAAGGCCCAGGGCCCGATCGCTCAGACCCCCTGGGGAACGGGAGATGACAAGGGGGTCGGAGCGCGCCACAGCAAGCAAACAGCGAGGGCGCGCTCCCAGCACAGAATATGGCCCCCTATAACCGCCAAATCTGCCCCTCCCGCTCACCGTAACAATAGATTTAATTCCACCCTCCCCGGTGACTCCCCCCCATCCTCAATACGGTCCTGTCCGGACTCTGACTCTCCTGGCCACGCCCAACCCCCGGCCTGGACCCAGCCTCCGGCGAGTTGTCCCCCAACTCCCGCCCGGACCTTCCTAACCCCCTTAAAAACCTAGCTAAAAATTTCTTAAGACACCCCTCCCTCCCGCACTTCCTAAAACCCCACCATCTCTCCGGATCCCACAATCCGTCCTTGAGATGGGCCTCCGAGAGAGCAGAGGGCCATTTCTGAGATAGGGGGACATATCTCAGGGCCCAAAGATCATTTCTGGTATAAAATAGCGTCCCGGCCTGAGTCCTCTGATGAAGATGATGGAAATGATGAAAATGACCCCGACCAAGCTGAAAACTAGCTAGCCGGGGCCCGAGTCCAGGTCGAGGCCGTTCAGCGCACCGCCGACTGGACGAAGAGGAGGAGAATAACTTCAACCGTGGCAGCGGCCCTCCAGTCCTAGCTCCGACCGCAGCAACAGTTCCGGTGGTCGTCCTCCAGCCACGCCACACACTACCGGGTCCAGCACCAGGCCCGCCGCCACACCACGGCCCCACAGCGATAGCTCCAACGGCCACCTGCCGGTCACGCCATTGGCTACCGGGACCAACACCAGGCCCAGAACCACACTATGGCCCTGGAGGTCGACGATCTTCCAGCCGCCTCGGTTCTGCCCGCAGCGTCCATCCTCTAGCCACTCGAGCCGCGGCACGTACACCAGCTTCGGCTGGGGCCCCTGCAAAGGCTCCAGCCCCGGCCCCGGCAATAGTCCCACAGCCAGGCCGCCCTGGCTCCGCCCACGGCGGCCGACCCTCAGCCGCTCGAGCCGCCCCTCCAACTTCGGCTGGGGCCCTCACAACGGCCCATAGGGTCTCGGCCCCGGCGGCGGTCCCATAGCCACGCCGCCAGCCTCCAGCCGCTCCAGCCTCCAGCCTCTAGCCGCTCCAGCCGTCCCAGGAACTTCGGCCTCGCACGGCCACGCCGCCAGCCGCGAAGTCGCGCGGACCAGCCGCCAGCCGCCAGCCGCCGGGCAAAGCGCCACGGCCTCCAGCCGCTCCAGTCTCCGGTCTCCGCCAACTCCATCCGGAGACCTCGGCCTCGCACGGCTGCACCACCAGTCGGGAAACGCTCGCCCCACAGCCACGCGGCCCCGCCGCCAGCCGCCAGTCGCCTGTCGCCGGGCCCAGCACCAGATACGACGCCGCGTCACGGCCTCGGGGGTCGCCCATCCCCCCACAGGTCCCCTCGCCACCCCTGCCACAGGTGAGGAGGACCCGGGGGGGGGAAACTCACCACGCCGGGCGGCGGAGCTCTTCTGGCTGGCGGAGCTCTTCTGGTCGACCTCCTCCGGTCGCCATCTTGCTCTCTCTCTCCCTCTAATTCTGGGTGGCAGCAGCTGCACTCACAATTAGTACCAAGCAGTATATTGCCATGCATAATAATTTCAAATAGTTTTGGCTACAACTCTCCAGAGGGCCTATAAACTGGTCTTTCACGTTTGCACGATAAGCAGTTTGAGAGAAAACTCCCTTCTAGCTTTATTTGTTTAATTGATTCTATTGTACACTTAACACCTGCTAACTTAGCATAATAAGGTAACATTCACAAATAATACGTTGCAACTAGAGTGCTGCAAAATGTGAACTGTTAAAACGTTCCTGAAGATGACTACTAAGTGAGAAGATCCTTTGGGAAATCTCTTAACAGTTCACATAATATTTAGTTAGCCACCACCTTTAAAAAATCAATAATCTAAAAAAGCTGAAAGTGTTTCTCAACTGACAAGGTGGGGAGAGGAGAAAATAGTATCTTTACTTTCAAGATCACATTACAGGGCAATGAGAGCTGCCATGGAGATAAAGCAGTAGCAGTTTATCTATTGTCATCTGGAGGCTGGGGACAGAAGTGACCTTAACATGCCCTCATAACTGCAGCTGCAGAAAATAAATTCATCCACACAGATAATTTGCTTTCTCTTTTGGGACAGGGAAAGCAGTATCCTAAGTCTCCAATCTAATTAACTGGCTGCTCTATGAAGCAGGACTGATAACACTCCTGGGAAGTGGTACCAAACCCTGCCCTTTCAATGAAGCACCTGGATCATGACAGCAGTAATGGAAGTGATAGAGAAGAAGAAAAAGGAACATGGACTTCAAAACTGCAATACATGCATGCACACAAGTATTATTAAAACACGATAGTTCTTTCAAAAAATGGATATAACTTGAAGAACATTACTTCCTTAAATGAATTTTTTTTTACCACATGCCAGCTGGGAGCCATTTCATCAGGCAATCTAGGATACTGTATTTTCAGCTTGTTGGCACAGGAATGAGTGACACCATTTTCCCCTTCCTATTCTAGTTTCATTTTTCTTAAGTCAATTTAGATTAAATCTAAGGTAGGTACTGCCTTAAACAGACCCGGACTGATGTAAAGATAGTAATAAGCATCAGGACTGAAACTGGATGAGTGTGAGTTTTTAGTCCTGCCTTAGGCACAAACCCAACTGGGTGACCTTGAGTCAGTCACAGGCCTAGGAAGTAGACAATGGCAAGGCATTTCCAGAAAAACTTTGCCAAGAAAACTGCAAGGATTAGTCCAGGCAGTTAACAATGATTCAAAAGCATGCATGGACACATCCACATCCACACACACAGCATTAAAACTGCTATTTATTTGCTCATTTGGGAAGTTTCTATTTAAACTGTGATGCAAAGTGAGGAAGGCATATCATATCTGTTGATGGAACTGGGATTTTCTCCCCTCCCCCTTGAGTTTTAAAGCAAGCCTCACTAAAAACAATGGATATTTGATATTATTCAAGAGTGGGTTTCTACTGGTTTTGTCCACCTCTGTAGAACTGGTAGGTCTGAAGAGCAGCAGACATAGAACCGGTTCTATGTCTGCTGATGTTTTTGCCCACCCACCCACCTGGGTTCTTACCTGATCTTTATTTCCTGTTTTTTCAACTTCAGCTGCCATGCGAGGCACAGCTGCAGTTAAAAAAACAGAAAAAAAGTGTTGTTTCAAAGGCTGCTTCTCTGCATGCAGCGTGCTGATGACGATTTACAGGCACACGTGCGCAGCGTGCAGGAAAGCACATCGTAAATCACGAAACCTCGTAAATCATCGAACCGATAGTTAACCCTGTTGGATCCCACCCCCGATATTATTCCTTCTGCATTGAAATGGTGCAATATCAATTACAGCATAAGATTTTTTCTAAAGCATTCCCAGCAATTTTTTTTTTAAAATCAGAAATCTAAACAGTTTTAGGACAGTTAGTATTAAATAGTGTGAAAGGTGTCAACAACAGACATGTCAAAAGCATCAAAATGGCAGGTACTGTATGGTTGGGTGATCAAAGCCATAACCCTTTTTGTGTTGCACAAATCATGCTTGTCCTTTTGATACAATTGACCACTCCATGACCATCCCTTAGAATGCAAGACACATTCTTCAATTTATTTCAAATTCTTTCAATCTCATGTCTTCTAATGCAGGAGCGTCAAACTGGCGGTCCACAGGCTGGATGCATCATGCAAAGGCCACGCCCACCCCAGCTCCGCAAAGACAAAAAACACTGTGATATGTCACGTGACATCACCTGATGCAATCGAATTTGATACCCATGTTCTAATGGAGGGATCTTCAAACTTGGCAGCTTTAAGACTTGTGGACTTCAACTCCCAGAATTCCTCCTCCAGTCATGTTAGCTCAGGAATTATGGGAGTTGAAGTCCACAAGTCTTAAACTTGGCAAGTTTGAAGACTCTTGTTCTAATGTATTAGACTGCATCTCTCAAAATTGCCATCCAGCATTCCGAATTTATTTCAATATGCTAGTGGGTTCAAGGAAGCTAAATTATGAATTCTGAAATTCTAAAGCCATTAAAAATAGATGAGATTTGTTTATTGTTGCCCTAGACCTAAAGGATATGCTAATAAGACTCATCTTGAAACCACCATGCCAGACATAGTTATAATAAAAGTAATCAAAGATCTTCATGTTCCAAAGCAATTTTGACAGCTTTTGGAGAGTAATGCCCCACCTCACAACTCATTCAAACTCTAAAATATAGATCTGATTAATACCAAGATGAGAGAAATGATAAGAGAAGCACATTGGGTTGACAGGGAGCTCGGAAATTCAGGGAACAAACTAGACAAAAATCAGCCTGAAGACTTACCTACACATTTTTATACCCATACTTGAGTTCTGCATTTTTTAATGAATTTTCTTTCTTCCTAGAGTTCCCCCCAGCAATCAACCAGGCACTCAGCAAAAAGCACGAATAGCAGAAGGACCAAGACCATAAAACCGCTCCATTCATGCACAGATTAACCCATATAATACAAGTGTATTTTGTTACAAGACATGATCTTGTGTTCTGGGTGTAACAAGGAGCATTTCTGAAATTATTATTCTCTCTAAAACTACTCTGCTCTTGGTACATACAGTATTTGGTCTTTGAACTGGAACTATTCATTTATCAAAAGCGTTTTAAAGGTTATTCAGCATAACACATACTTCGTTCCCACTTCCCCTTTACATCAATAGCACTTTATAATAGAATCATACCAGTGAATAACTAAGCATTTATCTCAGCCCAAACTTTCTTCTTGAAGAAAACTTCATGCAGTGCTTGAACAATGGTGCCATACAAGAATCCTCTCATCGTTCCATTCAGTAAAATCTCCCAGAACCTGATATATTTCCTGGAGGTCAAGATTTTGGCAATTAATCATGCCTGGCATTGGGTTCTCAGTATTCAACTTCTATGCTTGGATATTCCCAAACCTGATCCCAGTATGGATTATGTTTCTGGCAGAACACGCAGCACCCATTAACACTGTATTATGTCAAACTGCATACAGCAGTTATAAGCAGAGCACATGAAGTTTTTATTTGATTTGTAACTTCACAATTGGCAAAATAGCATCTGTCATAGTCTCCTATGCAGGAAGGAACAAGTAGCAATGCATTTTCTGCTCTTACATTTTATACAGAGTCATTGTTAAGTTCAGGATCTCCTTCCATAGCAAAGAAATACTGGGTGGGTAAGAATTGAATTGGGGAGTCTGTTCTTCAAAGATCATGTTGATATGATCTAGAACCCTGCAAAATCCCAGTTTGGAACAGGAGAGCCAAGTCTACTCATGAAGACTGGTAAAGAGATAATAGAGGGGCTTGGCCTAGCAGGTCATTTGAATCTTGTGAGAGAGTAATTCCTTAGAAAGGTTTAACATTACTCTCAAATCCAATTTGATGGAAACCAGTTTTTTAAAAGTTTTTTTATATTTAGAAATATAACATTCCTTTAAATTAATTTATAAACAAAGGCAGCAGTTTGTGAATATTTTATTATATCAGGTCTTTCTTGCATTGCTGATAAGGCAAATGAAAATCTAAAACATGGTGATATTTTCCATATTTTAGACTTAAGAATGAGGCACCAATCTTTGCAAGTTGTCAAAGCAGCTTTATGATAGCAATAAAATGGGTGGTTGTTTCAGTGATGGGCATCAACTCATACCTATACGTTTCTGTGATTTATTTAAATATGAGATTGATCTAAAGAAATTGAATATCATATCAAACATTGAAAACAATAATGGGGTATTCCTTACTTGAATTCTTTAAATGCAGCTACAAAAAGGAAAAATAAAGAAACCTGAACACCCCTCCTATATCATAGCAGCCAATAAATGACCTATTCAACATAATTACCTTTGATGTAGAAGGATTTCTCAGTAAAAACACTGACAGACATTCTAAAACATGTAATTATCAAAGTTTAATGAGCAGCATCCACATGACTGAATGAGACTGATTAGCAAAGTATGGATTGCAATGAAAAGACAGTAATGTAAGATTTCAATAACTTCTCTGATTACGTAACATTTATAGCCTCTTATTACATACACACACACACACACATTTATTTTATGATTCTGGCAATCATAAAAAAATTATTACAGTCTAGCTAGTAAAAGGGATATTACAAAATCAATGTATATTTATAAGGCTTAGCTTTAGTTTATAAATCATGCTGGAAGATGTGACTATTTTCTACCATCCCAATACAATTTGCTAGTGTGAGAAAGGTCCATGGACTTCCTTATATATGCTGAAGAAGAATCATCTTAAAATGCAAGGTAGAATTTCAGTCACTTTGTAGAACAAATATTTTCTAAACAAGATAAGGTTGCCATTTTCAAATGCCTAGTTAAAACACAAAACCAAAGGGAAACTGCTCTACTGTCCTTTGTGAAGTGCATGTAATTTCATTTAAATTAGATACTACCCCACAACTTCATACTGTCATCACAAATCACATAAATGGATGGAATAAAGTGCTTAAATAGCCCAGTTAAGTGAAGACAAATAATGCAATAGGAAGAGCCTTTTGAAGTCCACAGAATAAATGTAATGAATTTAAGGGCACAAAATACTAGGAAGCACCTCAGTTAAAGAATAGGTTTTGATCATAGTGTTTCAGATACCTTAACACAATTAAAAAGAATAGTATAATTTACTTCTGGTAAGCAATATATATACATATGCACACAAATGCAAATATGCACTAGTATAAGTGGTTGAGGTTATTGTTTTCGGATTGTGTTACAATTTCTGAATCATTAAATGTTGCGTATGTTCATGATGATAAATAAAAAAACTGAATGCCATAAACTAGACATATCTTGTTCCACACATTCTGTAGTATTTGAGTATAATTATAGCAACATGCCATGTGTCCAAAAACTAAATAATTATATTAGTACACTTTATTAGGAATGAAACTCTGTGTTTTTAGCTGCAATTTTGTTACATATCATAAAATATTTACCCTAAAGTTTCTACATTTTAATGTGCTAGTTTTATTTTTCTGAATAAATGCAGCTCACACACTTGCAGAGTCTAAAATGATCAGTGATCAGTTACTGCATTCATTGGATGCTGTAGGTAAAATTTATAAGCCTTTACAGTACCAATGACAAATGCAATTACTTTTTTCCAATGTTAAGCAAGATAATTTACTTCTACAACAAGGAACAAATCAGCATTGGGTAACCTGGACATTTCTAAGAAGGCTCTTGCAGCACCCTGCTCTCCCATGCTATCTGCAATAAGGACTTAAGTCACAAATGAAAGACACATTAACATTTTCTTTAGTCAGCTAAGGTTCCAGCACTTTGCTATGACAAATAAATTTGCCACCAACCAGCACTGGTCACCAGAAGCTATGAAAGCAGCTGCTTTTAACGTTTTTTTGAGCTGGAAGGCATATAAATCAGAATATTTCTCCAAAATTAAGGCTAAGACTTCCAGAATTGTATTTATTCTTTTTTTGTACAGGAAGTTTCTTTGTTTTAATTTATGTTCTTTGCTCTAGGACTTAGACCGCTGGTTTTTGTGCTTCTTACTTTAAAGGGCAGAAAACCATATTATATTCTTTGGAAATAATGATCAACCTCCAAGATGATTTTTAAAGTTTTTCTTCCAACAGAATATGGAAAGTCATCAACACCCTAGTACCAAAATCTTTACAGATAAGTGTTCTGACCCAGGCTTCATCAAACGTAATTAAACACAAACTTGTTTTAAAAGCTATTTTAATGCAATGCTGGGAATTATTTTCATTCATAGCCAAAATTAACTTAAACAGCACACGCCTGTCATTGTTGTGGAATGTTGCCAAAAACAGAAGTATCCAAATTAATTATAACAGTACCAGAAAAAAACCGACCAGAATATGCAGAGCTTCAAGAAGGATTCAGAATATATTGAACTGCTTTGCTTCCTGCAAAACGTTCATCATTGAGGACTGACTTTTATCCCTTATGGGAAGGGCAATCACCTCCCAGTCTTACTCCCGAGTTACCCTTTCTTCTTCAGCTGCTCTCGCCTTCTAGCACTCTGCGCACACACGCACTGTGGACAGGCTCCCCTGGTCCTCTGCTTCGCTGCTGCCAGACTCCGAAGGCTCCGAAGACAGCACCCCACTCCAGATGGTCCTGGCCCCATCCCTGCATTGGACACAGGGCCCTCGTCTAAGTTCTCTCCAGACTCCCTGACTGCTTCCTGTTCTTCCCCACTGTCAGATACCTCTGCTGTCTTCACTGGTTGCTGGCGAACCATAACAACAAGAATTCAACAGGAGAGGAATGTATGTCTTGAAACATGTTGAACTATAGATTCTGGTTTCCATTTTCACTGGTAATGGTGTCTGGGAACAGCTGAAAGTTTTAATGTGCAAACAATTGTAAGATTATAGGTTTCCTCCATTTAATTAGGCTCTTGGATTTAGAAATCAGAATAGTTTATCAGTTCTTCTTAGAGGCTTACTGTTATCAGATTGTCTTGAAAATTGAACATTTTGCTGAAGAGTGAGAAACTATTTTCAGATATCTTTCTTTCAGATCACAAGCAAAAATGAAAATCAACATTTACTGAATTTACCTCTCCACATTGCAGCAGATTCTCCAGCATTTTTCAACTATTTGGTAGATAGAAACATAAATAATATTGATGTCCTTTTTTTCTATGATTAAAAAGTAGTTAAGAAAATCAATTCAGGGATAATAGGTGGTCTACAATCTAAAAGGGGACAATATAAGAATAATATTGCCCTTCTAAAATTCTTCCCAGCAAATAGGTACATTTATCATTTTCAAGAGCTGTGAAGCAATGAAGAGTGACAAAGTTTAAAATCAATTTAAAAAAACAAAACAAAGCAAAAATGGAGAGCGAGAGAGACCAATGTCTTGTATTGTAAATAAGAAAAAAGAGTACATAACATATATCCTCCTGCTATTAACTAAAATTGAGATAGCATTCCCACCTTACTCCAAAAGAATCAGAGTTATTGAGCACACATAAAAAAAACTTTAAAAAAAATGTTTGGCTTTTTTGTTTCCCAAGAAAGGGAAATTCTAATTTCAGCATGTTTTTAATTCAATACTTTGTACTGAAATATAAAGTTAGAACTTTGAAAATTAAATTGGACCAAGATCAAATGCCTAATATACTAATACAAGAAATATTTAATGTTAATGTGAAATATTTTCTAAAATCTAAAATTCATTGAATTTATTCATTCAATTTTTTAAAAAGTTACCTTCATCATTAAATGTGAAATGTCACTTTCTCCACTTTCTGATAATATGTGTTTTAACTTTAATATAAAGTTAGATTTTCACACAGCATACTAAAAACAATAACCATTTTTTGTCAGCTTGAATTAAAGAAATACATATTTAAACCTTGAAACTTCAATCTTATAATATAATCACTAACGAGTAAAATACTAACCTTATGTATATGCTATTTACAAAACCAGAAACTATTGATAAAATTCTTCAGTTAAATTCTATCTTGAATAAAGGCTGCAAGATATATCAAATCTTAAAATTGTTGCATAAAATGAGAAACTTCAAGAAAGTAAAAGTGACTACAAATAGTTGGTTTAATATGCCTCTTGTAAATAAAGTTTTGAGGCTAGGACAGTTCAAAATCACCTATTTTCCACAGGTGATTTGTGGTTCAAATTCCCAGTTGAAAGTTTGTTTAGTAGCTAAACTACTCATAGAGAATATGTTACAAAATACCAATAGGAATGTACAAAAATGGTGAACATATGACAACAATATATATATATATACATATATATATACATACATACATACATACACACACACACACACATATATATATATATATATGTGTGTGTGTGTGTGTGTGTGTGTGTGTAAGGTTTTTAAGCTGATAATTTTAAATAATAAATAAGGGAGACTAGGATAGATCTATTTCGAGCTAGTTAGCTCTCTTCAGCTAGCCATACCCTTACTGGGATTCGAACCAGGGAAGTATTACATGTGAGGCAGTTGTAATTGCCACTAAACAAAAGACAATGAAACAAATAGCTTTCTGTCGGTATGGTCTCTGGTGATGAGCCGAAAGAGTAACTGAAACCAGAATTTTTGTCTTCTAGGTTTGATGCATAAAGAGCTTGAAAGAAAATGTGGAACTTTTGTTATTATATATTTTGACAGGCGAGAAATTTATTTATATGAAGAAACAGACAGTGATTCCCACAATGGAAGAATGGATAGCAAAAAAATGAAATGTTGATTTTAGATGCTGATAACTTTGTTGTTACAAAATGGCTTAAATATTTAGAAATGTAAAGCAAAAGATTGAGGTGGTAATTTTTTTTTGTATTCTATTGCACTGAAAAAAGTTAGAAGTCACTGCTCTTTTTTTTTCTTTCCCTCTGCACTTCTCTGCTTTCTTCTTTCACTTTTGTTTCAATTTGTATTTTGTCTTATATTAAACTTTAATAAAATCAATAAAAAGATACATATAGGAAATGTGGGAAGAACTCACCAAAGAAGTGCATATATGTATGTTTCTATATTGAGAAGGACTTATATAAAAACTGAGGGATTTTCTAATCCAATCCTAGTCCAAGAAGGCATCATGCCATCCCAATCAAATATCTATCCAACCTTCAGTGAAATTGTCCAATGAGGGAATACTTAAGGTTCCAGGAGGTATGCTATTCCACTGTTTAATAGCAGTCATAGTTCGGACTTTTTTCCTTATTTCAAGTTTGAATCTCCTGCTATAGAAGAGAAGAGAATACTTTATTGGCCAAGTGTGATTGGACACACAAAGAATTTGTCTTGGTGTAAATGCTCTCAGTATACATAAAAGAAAAAATACATTCATCAAGAGTCGAGAATCATAAGGTACAACACTTAATGATAGTCATAGAGTAGAATAAGCAAACAAATCATACTAGGAAACAGTCAATATAAATCGTAAGTATACAAGCGACAAAGTTACAGTCATACAGTCACAAGTGGGAAGAATGGGTGATAAGGAGCGATGAGAAGATTAATAGTAATAATAGTGCAGACTTTGTAATAGTTGAACAGTGTTGAGAGAATTATTTGTTCAGCAGAGTGATGGCTTTCAGGGTAAAAACTGTTCTTGTGTCTAGTTGTTCTGGTGTGCAGTGCTCTATAGCGTCGTTTTGAGGGAAGGAGTTGAAACAGTTTATGTCCGGGATGTGAGGGGGTCTGTAAATATTTTCACAGCCCTCTTTTTGACTGGTGCAGTATACAGATCCTTGATTGAAGACAGATTGTTAGTAATTGTTTTTTCTGCCATCCTAATTACTCTCTGAAGTCTGTGTCTGTCTTGTTGGGTTACAGAACCAAACCAGACAATTATAGAGGTACAGATGATAGACTCAATAATTCCTCTGTAGAACTCTATCAGCAGCTCCTTGGGCAGTTTGAGCTTTCTGAGTTGGCACAGAAAGAACATTCTTTGTTGTGCTTTTTTGATGATGTTTTTGATGTTAGGTGTTCATTTTAGATCATGTGATATAAGACAACCTAGAAATTTGAAGGTCTCTACTGTTGATACTGTGTTGTCTAGTATTGTAAGAGGTGGTAGTATGAGAGGGTTTCTTCTAAAATCTACCACCATGTCTATGTTTTGAATGTGTTCAGTTCCAGATTGTTCCGGTTATACCACTAGGCAAGTTGTACAACTTCCAGTCTGTATGCAAATTCGTTGTTGTCTCGAATGAGACCAATCACTGTTGTGTCATGTGCAAACTTCAGTATTTTAACAGATGGATCGTTTGAAATGCAGTCATTGGTATATAGGGAGAAGTGGAGAAAGCACACAGCCTTGGGGGTCCCTGTGCTGATTGTACAGGTATCAGATGTGATTCTGCCTAGCTTCACCTGCTGCTTCATGTCAGTTAGGAAGCTTATGATCCACTTACAAGTGTGTTCAGGTACCACTAGTTGGTTTTATTTACTTAGAAGAGTGTCTGGAATGATGGTATTGAAGGCTGAACTGAAGTCTACAAAGGGGACCCTTGTGTAGGTGTTTGGAGATTCAAGGTATTGTAGGATGTAATGCAGAGCCATATTAATAGCACCATCTGTCGATCTATTTGCTCAGTATGCAAACTGCATGGGATCTAACAGCGGACCTGTGATGATTTTCAGGTGGGACAGCACAAGCCTTTCAAAGATTTTCATAACTACAGATGTTAGAGCAACTGGTCTGTAGTCATTCAGTTCCTTGATGGAGGGCTTCTTGGCACTGGGATGATAGAGCTTTTGAGGCAGGAAGGAACATAGCACATCTCTATTGATCTATTGAAGATTCGGGTGAAGATGGGGGCCAGTTGGTCAGCACGACTTTTAAGCAAGGAGTTATCTTGTCTGGCCCTGGTGCTTTTCCTGGTTTTTGTCTGTGTAATAGATCTTGCACTTCTTTTTCTGTGATCACCAGTGGTTGTGAACCCAATGGGTTGGGGCCAGTTGTAGGAGGCTTGGCTGTTGTTGGTGTGTTTTGAGATGTGGGTTGTAGAGATAGGTGGCTGCAGTTTCCTTTCAAATCTGCAGTAAAACACATTCAGATCATCTGCTAGTTGTTAATTTCCTTCTGCCTGGGAAGGAGGTTTGCTGAAGCCAGTGATGTTTTTAAGAGTTTTCCAAATGTTTGCTGGTTCATTTGTTGAGAACTAATTCTTTAACTTTTAAGAGTAGCTTCTTTTTGCTGCTCTGATCTCTCTTGTTAATATGTTTCTGGCCTGATTGTATAGCATTCTGTCACCTTTTCTGTAGGCTTCCTCTTTGGAATGACGTAGCTGCTTAAGTTTAGCTGTGAACCAAGGTTTATTGTTACTATATAGTTGCAGGTTCCTTGTTGGTACACATAAATCTTTGCAGAAGCTGACATATGATGTTACAGTATCTGTGAGCTCATCTAGGTCTGCAGAGGCATCTTCAAAAACATTCCAATCAGTGCAATCAAGGCAGGCCTGGGGCTTCAGCTTTGCCTCATCAGACCAAGTCCTCACTGATTTAATCGTTGATTTCATGGTTTTAAGTCTTTGTCTGTAGGCAGGTACAAGGTGAATCATGCAGTGATCAGAGTGTCCCACAGCTGCTTGTGGTAAAGATCTATAAGGATCTTTTACTGTTGTGTAGCAGTGGTCTAAAGTATTTTTGCCTGTGGTGGGACAATTTACATGCTGGAAATATTTTGGGAGCTCTTTCCTTAAGTTTGCTTGATTGAAATCTCCTAAAATGATGGGAAGGGAATCTGGGTGTTTGGCTTCAGCCTCCATAATTTGATCAACAAGTGTTTGTAATGCCTTGTTTACACAGGCTTGTGGAGGAACATACACAACTATTAGGAGAAATAAGGAAAACTCATGTGGAGAATAAAATGGCTTGCAGTTGATATGTAAAGACTCTAAGTTTTCATCACAGAACTTATATATTATAGTTATATCCTGAGACCAGCTGTTGTTGATATATAAACATAATCTTCCACCCTTTGTTTTTCCTGATGTCTCTTCAATTCTGTCTGATCTAAATGTCTGAAATCCTGGGATGTATATGGTGGTGTCCCCATGAATTTGTGGATTAAGCCAGGTTTCAATAAAACAAAGAACTGCAGAATTATAGGAATCAGAATTCCATCTATTTAAGACATGTATTTCATCCATCTTGTTAGCAAGTGAGCATAAATTAGTCAGAAAGACTGAAGGGAATGGAGTTTTTTTCCCCTACTCCTTAGTCTGTTTAAATTCCCGCTTGCTTACCTCATCTCCTTTTCCAGCGTTGTCGCTTTCCTCCTTTGTTTGTTGTAATCCATAGCACCTGGGAATTAGTTAGAATCTCCTCTGTGTTTGCAAAGACAGGTGGGGGTGAGGAATCAGAAAACTGCTCCTTTAGGAAATATTGCCTAATTCTTAGCAGATGGTCTCATGAGTATGAAATTTGTAGTGAATTGCAGATAATAAGGAATAAAGAAACCATTAGAGAGCATTTCACTAAGGCAGCTGTCATCTATGCCATCTTGGCAGGACATTTATATAAAACCTACCATTTGTTCTAGAACTGGACTAAGTCATGAAATTCCTGATAAGATCATACTTAGCAGAATTTGTTTCCAACCCATGTCAATGAAAATTCCTTACCACTAATACTTCAGCATTCTTATTGGAAGAAAAGTTTACAATGTAACTAAAAGTGCATACCAAACTCCTAATTTTTATGCATGTGTTTATAAATCAAGAAAACATATTTATCTTTGAAAAAAGAAATTAGCATTATAGAAAGCTGAATGCTTAGATTGTTTCTCTTTCCTATAAATATGACTGTAAGCATTGTAATGAGCACTATCCCAATTCCTAATTTCAGTAGCAAATTAAACAGCAACATAGGTGGCTATTTCTGGAATTCAGCACAGGGTAATATTCTATGTTATTTAGAATTCTGATAGGTATTATTTAGATCTAAAATTTCAGTGATTATTTCCATTCAAATAAGAGAACTTTCCTTCCTCTCCTCCACCTGCAGTCCCTTCCCACCATTCTGTTGAAAAAGAATCACCCATTATTTAGGAACAGATGGGGTGGGGCTGAAGGAGGAGAAATACATTCTATTTATGGGTGTCAATCTGTCATACCGCCCAATGTTCTTGAATTTCTACCACCAAAAAGATTTGTGAATTGTGAATAATTTTCTATGAAGGATTTCCAGACAGTGAATATTCACCTGAACCATCTTGTCTCTGAAACATTAATATGACATTAATTGACTCTTCCGCCTTCATTCTAACAGCATAAAAAATTTCATACCATCTGTTGTTTCAGAAAACAAAATCCCTATGAAAGAAGTATGATATAACTTGTTTTATAATCCTGTCAGAAATCCTCCATACATTTTTATCTATTACCTAGAAGAAGAAGAAAGACTCTGATCCCATAATACTTGGTGATTAACTAAGCTTATTTTAGGATAATTCCCCAATGTTGAAAGCAGATGTCCCGAACCCATTTGCACGTGTAATAAAAAGATTATGCTGTCCACATAAAGAAGGCTGGACAGTTTCCTTGGAATCATTCATGGGACAACAGGGAGCTAGGATTTCTTAAGCTTTAATTTAGTGATAACATATAGTATAATTACAAAAAGCTTGAAAGCATTACTTTTTTGATGCACTTACACTTTTGATCCTAAAGCATTTTTATGATTTCATTTTTTTGGGATGTACTAAATTTTATCTATCATACAATTGTATAGCATCCTGATTAGCTACAAAAAAACCATATTAAAAAGATGTCATGTAAATCCTAAAATAGAATTGATTTAATCGAGCAAAGAAAACTCCAATCTCTCAAAAGAAAAACATGGCATCAAAAGGTTACGCACCACTGATGTCAATGTAATGTAAATGTAATGTAATGTAAATCAGTTAAATGGAACAAAAAGATTTATTTTTTTATCTCTGTGTAGGGATAATTGGTTTTTATTTTAATTTAAACCATTAATATTACATTTGCAAGGAGAGAGAGAGAATGTAAGTCTCTTTTCAATTTTCTTATTTGGGTTATTAATATTGTTCAATGTAAAAGGTTAAGTCAATATTATCCTAAGTATCTTACTATTTTAATTAATGCTTTTACAGTGTATATTTGTTTCATATCCAGGTTTCATGTAAAATTATTAATTATAATTTAAAACATGGTTGATGGTGTTCCTCCATCCATATGTAGTCTTCTTATTTGATTTGATGCTATAGTTCCTCTGGTTGCTCTAGTTCCCAATTAATCAGAATTTAAAAGTGATTCCTAATGTTTTCTTTGAAAATGGTGGTTACGTGGTCAAGATCTATTGTGGAAACTGATTGCTTTTCTTCTATTGTAGCTTAACTTAGAAGTTGCACATAGAAGTTGCACGTAGGCAATCTGTTATCTGTTCCACAGCCATTCCTGGTCACAGTTTTGCTACATCTCCTTCTACCTATAACATAGTCAAGTTAATTTGTCTTTACTACATCTGATAGGCATCATCTGATTGTTTGAAGATTGTATTAGCAATTAATATATTGTTCGACTGGTAGAAATTAAGTAATTCTCCTGGTTCATTTGAACTTTCTACACCATTTCAGTTTCCTATCTCACAAAATCCAACTACATTTTCTCTTTGATATTTCCCACTTTATTACTCCAGTCTCCAAAGCATTTGATCTATCAATTTCAAAATGGAGTAAAATCTTAGTCATCACAAACACACAGTGTAACTGATATTCAATTTTTGTTTGCACTGTATCCAAATGTCTCTGGAGATTCTAAATCAACCAAATTATGGTTGTCCCAAAGGTGCTTCATTCAAAAGGCAACTGGACTTTCTTGGCTTTTTCTTTGACAATGTTTCACTTCTCATCCAAGAAGTTTCTTCATTTAGAAGTTTTTTGGATGAGAAGCAAAGGGAAAAAAACCAAGAAAGTCCAATTGCCTTTTGGAAGAAGCATCTTTGGTATACTGTATCCAAGTACTTTGCTTCTTATATACTTCCTAATTAGGAAACAAACACTTTGTTTTTCATGTTGAGTGATCCTCTGACTGAAAGCATCCAATCTGAGTCCATCTTAATTCTCTGATAACTAAAATGTCACTATGTAAGTAGAATATCATTTTTCACAGAGTTTCACATTTTCATACTTCTTATGTTACATGTTGCCACTGTAATTCAGCCTTCGCAGTTTTGGATTTTCTTTTGCTATGTGGCAATGTCAACAAGCAGATATCTTGAAAGTTTTAATTTGGGCACATTATAAACATCATTAATATTCTAAAAGAACTTCAGCTTTTCCTCAATAGCTTTTTGAGTACCATTTGTGTGATGGGCCCATCTCCTGGCACTACATCATCAATCACCATAAATAAGCTATTCATGTGATTTTCTTAGCAAAGTACAGAGGTGGTTTGCCATTTGCCTTGTATCACACAATATGAAATGTTGCCTTTCAGGCGACAAAAATTTCATTTTTGTCGCCTCAAAAATTCAGAAATTTCTGCCTCCAGAAATTTCCTATGTCACTGCTGCCCAATGAGGCCCCTTTTTGCTTTATCGGGGATGATCTTCATGCTCTGGGTAACAGAGCAAGGAATTATACACTGCTTCTCCAGAAACACCCCCTCCCATAAATAGACAACATAGCAGGATTTAAGAGGATAAATACTCACAAACGTATATATTACAGCTCTTAATGCTTTGAAATGAATTCAAAATATTATTTTTTTATTATCTGAATTATACTTTGGAACTCAAACAAATTCAGTCATTCTTGTTATTAATTAAAATAATCTTTTTCTAAAAAAAAAAACAGGGTTCTATACAAGCCTGGAAAAAATTCCCTATTTTAATGAGTCATCTTATAGATATGAATGAGACTTTTAAAGCAACAATGTTCTTTTTTTCATGGTTGCATGGTTTGTTTATGAATAGCAAATAGACACTGTGCTCACATTAAATCTGTCACAATCATACACACACACACACACACACACACACACACACAAGCTTTTGCAAACAATTGTGCCTGAATAAATACATGCATAGTGCTTTTCGTACAAATGAAAAATCTTCAGCTTAGCAAAACATTTAAGATATTAAAATAATATATAAATTTCTGCCTTAAATTACATAGCATTAGAATTAAAATTAAAACAAGAGAAAAGCCAGAAGAGGATAGATAGGGTTGAGGTCATTCAAATATAATACTTCTTCCAGAGCTCAAAAGATATATAGATGTCCCTCTCCAGAACACCAGAGATTTTACAAAGAAAAGTAAAAAGTAGTTATAAATGTTCAAGTCCAATTTATATACAATAACTCACTTGCTCTCTTAAAGTACTATTAGACAAGCAAATGGGGAACAAGCTTGTAAATATAGAATTCCTGAAATCAAGTAAAGATCTGATTATGGGCCTCCAGCTATTAATTAACCTGCACTTGACATCTATCCATGAATGTCTGAAGGCTGGAGATACAAGCATATAATTGTATTACTAGATACCATGGGATGGGCAATGATTATGTTGATCAGGATTATGATGCATAAGCTAATTTCAGAGGAAGAACTGGATGGACCTCTATTTTGGGTGTGTAAAAGAAAAAGAGTTTTAAAAAAGGAGATGACATACCCAAATAAGAAATAGCTTTAATGAGAAACACTTAAAATATAAATAGTTTGGAATCTATAATTAATAACTTAATATGGCTCTGCTTTACATCCTACAACACCTTGAATCTCCAAATTCCCAAGCAAGGGTCCCCTTTGTAGACTTCAGTTCAGCATTCAATACCATCATTCCAGACACTCTTCTAAGTAAATGAAACCAACTAGTGGTACGTAAACACACTTGTAAGTGGATCATAAGCTTCCGAACAGACAGGAAGCAGCAGGTGAAGCTAGGCAGAATCACATCTGATACCTGTACAATCAGCACAGGGACCCACAAAAGCTGTGTGCTTTCTCCACTTCTCTTCTCACTATATACCAATGACTGCATCTCAAACGATCCATTTGTTAAAATACTGAAGTATTATCCAATTATAGGACAGAAATGAACAAAAAAGAGCAGGCAACATCATTATGCTAAAAATATAATTGTAATAACAAATAAACAGTGAAATAATAACTCAATCCATTTAACTTCTATATAGTTAGAAGAATTTGGGTTACTGGCTGAGACAGGCAAGAATAACTTCTCAAAATGGAATTGTAATTAGGTAATTCTTGAGCACAAACTTTTTAAAAAATATATCGTAAACAGTATAAACTGTTCATAGACTTTTAAAATTTCTAGAATATTTGTGAGCATTTAATTTATGCCTGAATTGGTTGTATTATCTAAAATCTTCCTTTCTGGTAGCTACATTATCACCATGCATGTAATTAATGTTCTATGTGGCACACATAATCAAATTATCTACATTGTTTTCTTTAAAAAAAATAGGAATTATAGAAAATTTTAAGTTACATTTCTTTGACACATTTAAAATTTATTCCTCTACCAAACCAACACTTCAGAAGATATGAAAAGTTGAGAAAAAACAATAAAGAAAAACTTAAAAAATAAGCCAAGAAATATAGGCTATTCAGCTATATGATTAAAAACAGCAGGCTAAACATTGGCTACAGTAAAATCAGAAAATAATATTAAAAGCCTGAAAGAACCAGTCTTAAGTGTCTCTGTAAAACATAAATATGAGTAGAAAGGTATCCTGATGTCTGTAGTAAGAGTTCCATGATCATGGAGTGTTAAAAAAATATGCTGTACTGAGTAATCACCAGTCTAATATTTGTAACTGGTACATGATAGTATCATAACAATAATAATCTAATAATAAAAAACCCAATAATTTTGTTTGCTTATTTTATAGATTAAGCACTAGAGCAGTATTATATACAAGAGTGGTCCATGGTTTTTAGTGTCCCACTATTCATTTTCAGAATTTCCTGTTGCTCATTAACTTAAACCTATATATTTTACATTTGTGAAACACGAGGGCATCCAGCATCAGGAAAATAAATTGATGACTAGTGTCAAAGGCAGCAGGCTATCCTAAAGACATTAAAGCCTGTGGTGAGAAGTTTAAAAAAATGGATTAAAAAGTAACAGAAGATGGAAAAGGAACATCAGAAGGAAAGGAAAGATTGACCTGTAACATTTCCCCAAAGTTTATTTTGGGGTACAGAAATTCAATCAACACACTAAAGATCAAATTGCACCAGAGTAAAGTAAGGGTGATAGCTGGGATACCCAAATTGAACTAACACACTAATGATCAAATTGCACCAGAGTAAAATAAGGTAACTGGGTTACCCAAAGAGTGGGTAGACTCTAGTATCAACCTTCAGCCTCCGAAGCTATTTGTATGCTAGTTCCGCTAGAGAAATTAAGCAGAATTTATAGCCCATTCCTACTCTGGAGAAAAACTGCCAAAGTGAGCTTACTACATCTAGCAGCTGGCTGATTTCTAAAAAGAGTCTGATAGAAGAAGCAAATACAAACTTCGGTGATTTGGTTTTCTATTATTATTGGTGGTTTATTATATTATTTGAAGTGTTAGAGGGGAATTATTTTCTTAAGGCAATAATACAGAAGTAACAAACAAAGTAACAAGAGTAAGTAGCCTCATATTTATTTTATTTATTCAATAGATATTTGACCTATGCCTGTATTTTGTTCTCCTAAACAGGAATATTTCTGGCTTCCTTAATAAATTTCTCTATGAACTCTGCTTGTGTGAGTAATTAATGCCAGCTTGATCTAAAACAAACACTTGCACCAAAAGGAATGATTCTTCCAGCTGTTTCTTATGGATATTCACCATAACATCATTATAGATCTGGGTCTGAGAAGACTTTAGTTATAATATATACAGGTGTTACCATGTTCTGTATGTATGAATGCCAATTTTGAATTATTTTGTCTCTGGAAAGTTGTGTCAGATTAGGTTTTTCTTTCTCATGTACTGATTATTATCGGGGTTTTTTAATTTACTGTTAAGATTATTGCCTTCAAACATGCTAATAAATAACCCAAGGGTATTGTTCCTCTATTGTATGCTGTGGCTTAAGGCTTTATGCCATGATTCCATGTCAACAGACATAGCTCAGAATATAGTCTGGATATGAATTAATTGACAAAAATACATGATCATATGCTTGGTCATTAATGACATATAGTTTGATGTAACCTTCCCTCATCTGGTGTCCTTTTCATGTTAGGATTATACATTCTACTTGCAATAGCAATGTATTTCTGAAATGCAGACTGCTAGCATATTAGTGTATTGTTAAACAAACTGTGTCAAAGAATGAAATAATCACTGTTTGTCTGCCACTTTTCATACTCCCCAGCTTTTGGAAGCTTATTCTTCCTTTAAAATCCACATGGATCTTGTTTAAAAGGCAGTTACCCTGGCTTAAAAGCCATGTGCACCTAAACTAAAAGATAACAGGGGGATCCATGATACCACGGTGCTTAAAAATGCAGTTTGTACAACAATGAAATGAGTTAATAAACTATGCTAACTGGCAATAAGCACAAGCAGTAAACTGAAAGGGCCTCAGAATATCTTTCCCCAGTAGCAAATTATGCACGAATCAATTCTCATAATGGCTGCAAATGCAGGAGTTGCCAGATGATAAATCAGAATGGGAATTTGTAGCCTTACCCAGATCTCAAACTGCCTGAACTTAGGCAACTGTCAGAAAATATTAATAGCCTCGGCTCCTTTTATTAAGTTGTTAGTACAACAGACCCACCTCGGCAGATGGTCCCATTCCCCACATATCCAGGTTTGCAGGTGCAACGATGTCCTCTGATTGTATTGGTACAGATTGCATTCTCATCACAGTTATGCTGTCCACTGTCACATTCATCACGCTCTACCCAAAAAAAAAACAATGCAAGAAAATATAAGGGAGAGGAAAGGTAGAATAAATTTTCAGCTTGCTGATCTGACATTTCAAAAGTCATTTATAACTAATGACTCTATCGCTATGACAGTTGAACAGCACAAAAGAGACACTCAGTGGAGAAATCTGACATCAAGTCCATTTCAGGTTATGATTTATACCTGGTCATCTCATGTATTTGAGATATGGAGAAAGACACTACCTGATAAAAGTATTAGCAAAGGAGAACTGAGTAAAACAAAACGTTGAATACTGAATTCTTTCCAAAGCATCATTCATCATGTTTGTTTTGATGCTACATGCTACTCATTAGATCAATTTAGAATAGCTGTCTAGGACACATCTTCGTATGCTGCATTTGGTTCCTGATTAGAGTTAACAACATCTTTTCTTTTACCTATCTTTGAAACATAGAACTTGGTAGAGAACCTCAATTTTAAGTAGCATTGATATTTTATTTGATTCAATAAATTAGAAATAAATATAAATATGTTTCCTGAAACTCAGATAAGACCAACTATGCCAAAGGGGTTTAAAGACAAATTAGGGAAGAGAAACATCTTCTCACTCCATTTCAAAGTCTATGGAGATTCTCAATCATCCAACCAAAGGTACTTTTTCAAGAGGCAACTGGACTTCCTGGTTTTTCTTTTCAGTTTTCATCCAAGAAGTTTCTTCAGCTGAAGAAGCTTCTTGGACAAGAAGCAAAACATCTGCAAAGAAAAAAAAAGGTCCAGTTGCTTCTTGAAAAAGCATCTTTGGGACTCCATCTCAAGATAAACTTTCCTAAATAGGCTGACTTAATATACAGTATATCTAACTTTTCTAATTATATCAACCATATTTTTAATAGGGGATACCAGCTTACATGTTACTGTAAAGACATACTTTATCTAGCAGCTTTATTCATTTTGCACCTTAATAGAAATGCAACTGTAGTATATTTAAACTGGTACCACAGAAGGGGAGTTTTTTCTGCTGCTTTTCTCTACTGTGATTCCAAACCTCAGTGAATCTCCTTTGCCAACAAATTGCATTGTCAAAAATGAATCCATTCATTTCATGATCTGTTTTTGCATGTAAACTTATTGGTGCTGAAAGTCGAGCTGGCAGCAAGGAAAACAAATGAAAAAAGCCAATATTCCTTGCATCCTACTTTCTTTTCACCCAAGGGACACAACAAAGGCATAACTATTTCCTATGTCTTTAAAGATGGATAGTTTTAGTTGAAACCTAAAGCCCAAATCATTATGGCTTCATTTTTAATAAAACAACAATACCAATTTTATTTACAGCTGGACTAAATATCCACTTTTTTTATTTAGACAGTATTGTATATATACTACCCAATTTCATGGACTCAAGGTGTTTTTCAAGAAACACATCATTTCAAATATAAAGAGCTTAATAGAAAAAGGAGATAATACTTCCTAACTAAGAACAATTATGACAGCCCTAATGCTGTTAGCACTCAATGGTCTACAGAACAGCCAGATTTTAAGCATTTCCTAAAGACCAGGAAGTTAGGAATATTCTGGAGCTTGAAACACAAACTGTCCCAAAATATGAGGGCAACAATTAAAAGTGTGCATTGCAGGGCCCTTCATACTTTGAGTGGTGGTTGGGATCCTTAGCAAATCTCTATGCTAGAATGCATAGGGTGAGTCAAATCTTAGAGAGACGAGATGGCCTGGCAAGTACCAAGAGGCAAGCCATATAGAGCTTTAAATACAATATCCATGGTTTTGAATTGGATCCAGAAGTAACTTATTAACCAGAACAGTAATATAGCTTGGGCTTTACATAGCTCATCTTCTATTGTTGGTTAGCAGACTGCCCACTGTGCTTTGAACCTCCCAAGTTATTTTCAAAGGTATATTATGTGTTGTGTGTCATAGCAGTCTAGACATTAGGTGACCAAAGCATGAGCAAATTGTCAGAACCACACTTCTCATTATTTCATATTGATGCAGACTTAATATTGTAGTATTCTTATAGCTGAGCTTATTGCCTTTCAAAATACATCTGCAAAACAATTATTATCTCAAAGCTAGCAGCCATTATTGCTGACTTCCTGTTGAGGGCAGTTACAGTTTCCCCTAGTGCCTCACATTGCTTTGACTTTCATGCAGATTATGAATATCCATTTATTTTGTGAATACTGTCAGCTTGGTAAGGATTCAGCAGATAGTAGCAGAGGTTTTAAAATATACATTATACAAGGGCGAGAATAAATGGCTTCAACTTTCCAGTTCGGGAAAGAAGATTAAGTGGAGCTATTAGAACAAGTTTAAAACTATATATATCAAATGCCTATCATGAAGAAGATATATTTTTTCTGCCTTGTTACTAGAAGAGCAACATGACACACCCAAACTGAGGAATAACAGCTAGAGAAGAAGCAGGCCAAATATATGAAAGCAAGCCTCAAAATTGTACCCCATGGACTAAGAACCAAGCAGCTGTTGGAACTGAAGGGATCTTTATTAACAGAGATTATTAGAGAAAGGCTTAGGGTATTTCTGTCTTTAGGTATGATATTGCAACAAAATGCTACAGCAGACTTCTAAAGGGAAGAGGGACGTGTCTCATTCAATTGTGTATTATGACTCAATTGCCATAAGAAATTTGAAAGGGTACATTATGAGATGGCAACCAAAATTATTTTCAGATCTGTAATGCCAAAAGCATTAGATAAAAAGTAAGCAATTCACCATTCCTCCTGAGGGCACTTGTGGGCACTTAAGCAGCAAATTTCATTTACTTTGCAATCAGTTCTTTTATATGTCTATCAATGCCCAGTTTAATACAGCAGTTATACATCTGGGGCATTCTACAGTCACGGTCTATCTGGATTACTTTTCATCAGAGGAAGAAAAGGCAAATGTCCAGCAATCTCTAGCTAACTTAAAACAAACAGCAGGAAAGCGGACAATCTAGTTCTGGCTTTCACCAACCACCCAGTGCAGCAAATCACGGGCGATATCATTGATGTATTACATGATTTTCTCTCTCTTTTTCTTAAAATGTCCCCAATTTAGCTCACTATTTGCTCACTATTATGGCCAAGCCAGGAAGAGCTGAATGCATAGAATAGTTTAAGCTGAGACTCTTATGTAGAGAGGACTAGTTGAGGAAAGGACTTCACTGGAAGAAAAGTGGAGGACCTTTAATGGTACAACAATTCTAGTAGCAACAGGGAAGGAAAATATTTCAAAGAATCCAAGGTTGGCCTTTCCAAATTAAGACTGGTAAAACTATATATGAATAAGCAAGCTACTACTGTCAGATCCATGAACTTGTCTTGGGTTATTCATTTTGTTAAACAGAATAGCAATATGTTTTAAATTGCTCATCAGCTCTTCCTTCTCACTGGTTAATTAACAGGAATCAACTTTTTTGCTCAAGGCAGGAGGAAAACCGATAACCAAAATATAGTCACCTTGCTCAGTCTTTCCCCTTTTTTCCTTTTTCTTTTATGCTCTCTTTTGTTAGACCTGTCTCTACAGTATATCTCCCCTCACCCATTTTTTTTTTTTCAAAATAGGATTAGCAATGCATTTGCTTAAGGAAGAAATCTCTTATGAAATGATATAGGAAACTCCATTTCTTCCTTTCTCCTTACTCCCTCTCTCTTTTTTGGACTATGCTTGGGCTTCTTTCCTTCTTTTCATCTCTATCTGTAACAGTCACTCAGACAAAAGGCAGAAAAGGGCAATCTTTTTAACTAGTCTTTTTGCTAATTCCATAGAAAAATCTCTTCAATCAGTTGAAGTCAGAACCTGAAAGTGGACAATATAGTCCTCAAGCAAGGATCTTTCACTGAAATGCAGCCCTAGGATTTACTAAAACTTGTAAGAGCTGAACCAATCCCCTCCAGGATGTTGCTTTATTAGACTTTGGAAGCACAGTCTTCTTATATCCCTTTAGTAGCCTGGATATCTCCAAAAGATCATAGTTTCAGCAAATAAATGGGCAAACTCAGCCAATAAGGAGTAGCAAAGTTGTTATTCAGGGACTATTTCCTTATCTTTCTTTCCATCCAACTATTGGAAGATCCATATAACATTGACCTCTGAGGGCCAGAATTCTAACCCACAAGCTAGAATTCCCCTCTTCTATTCAATTATCTCTATTTTATAGTCTATTCCCAATCAGATAAAACCATTATATGTGCAAAAGGGCTATATGTATGTATTTGTAACAGTGATTGTATACATACAATAGAACGATGACTGAGGAATCACAGTCTACATATATTTTTTCATGAGTAAATCATTGTAATCTATTTCAACGTTTTAAGATAATCTAAATAAGTTTCATTTCAACTATTTCTATCTTTCTGATCTGTATTTAAAATGATTATAAATTGAGGGAATCTGCACAAGACAATAATGCCACTAACTGTGTACTATTTTTTTTTATGCTTTAAAACTGATCTACAGCCTTTATATCCATGTTTTCATACAGTTTCCTTCTAGGGTTTCTCAGTAACATATTGACCATTAAGCTCCTTAAAAATAAGGATAGCAACATTTTTGAACTCTTAATTTAAAATGAATACTTTCCCCAGATAACTTGTTCTTTTATAATATTTTGCATCATATAAATTCATAGAATTCATCATAGAATAGTATACAAAATTATCTGCTATAATGTACTACCAGTCAATGACTTTTTCAGCTTCAACCACAACAATACAAGAGCACACAATAGATATAAACTTAATATAAACCACTCCAAACTTGATTGCAGAAAGTACGACTTCAGCAACAGAGTGGTCAATGTCTGAAACACACTACCTGGTCTGTTGTTACATCCTCAAATCTACTCTCCTTTTCCCTCAAACTAACCACTATTGACTTCACCCCATTCCTAAGAGGTCTGTAAGGGGTGTGCATAAGTACACAATCGTGCCTACTGTCCCTGCCTTGTTGTCCCCAATTATTCGTATTTATTTCCTGTATTGATACTTATGTTTATTCTTATCTCTATTATCTTGTAAGCGATTGACAAATCAAATCAAATAAATAAATAAAAATTAAATGAGTAATTTGTTCTTGATTTCAGAACTTTTGGGGTAGCCATGTCTCATAGCCACTTGTTCTTCTGGAATGACTTCTATCTCAGCTTGATCAGTATGACTTCTGAGACTCCTCAAAAACATATTTTGATAACATGTCAAGAAAAGAATCCTCCATAATAATAACAATAATATCTATACATAATATTGATATCTGTATAAATTGTTCACATATAGGATTCAACAATTCTTTAAAGTTCGAGACATTACATTCTAGCCATGCATCGTGATTAGTGTTTGACACAATCATGGATGAACATTCAAGTTGTACACATACTAATTGAAATAGGATTATATCTGCTGAGTCTATTCATTTACAGGCTTTCTTAAGCATATAATTAGCTGTAAGTATAGCAGGCATTTTGGCTGAAAGTCAAAACCACACTGAAGATTCGATATATGCATAGAAAGTCATTTTCTCAGAAGACATGAGAATAAAGTCACTGATTTTTTAAAAAGAACAATTAACATAAAACACATCCCAGGAGTGCCTAGATTATCCTGGAAGAAACAATGTTCCAGGATAACAAAAACATGATGGTGATGGCAAGTTTCCTATTTCGATAAAGTCAGTGCAAATTGTCCATTGCCCCCTCCTTATTTTTAACCCATATTTTGCATGATGCAAGTTCTTGGCTCCAGGATTTTATTTCAGAAGTCAATTATAAAGCTCATTACATATACTGTACTTCTGTGAGCAATTATACTTGTCAATAACTATTCCTGCATAATGCACCATTAGAGTTTTATGAGACATTTCTGCAACTGAAGTATGAGTTGCTGCTTTATGGGACTGTGGCAGTGAGAGTGTTTGGAACATACTGCATAGCAAGTAGATAATATTTTTTAACATAATGTTGCTTGCAACTGTGTGTGTGTTTGTTTGTGTGTATCTTGCAATATTAATATTCAAGAAATAAAGAGCTAATTTGGTGTAGTAGTTTAGGCATTAGGCTACAAATGCAAAAAACTATGAGCCCTGGTCCTGTCTTAGGAATGAGGAGAGCTGGGTGACCTTGAGACAGTCATTCTCAGCCCTAGGAAGGAAGCAATGACAAACCACTTTTGAAATCTTGCCCAAAACAACCTGCAGGAAGTTGTTACCCAAGCAGCTGCTGGAAATCAAGAGTGCTTTCAAGTAGCCTCTTGAGAATAAATAAAACATAACTTTGTGGTTTTCAACTGAAGTTAGACTAATGATGGTAAAAAATATGCAAAGCAGCAACAAACTGAAAAATCTTCATGAGTGCTAAAGTCTTAAACATTCTGTAAATCTTTATGAATATTGTATTCTACAGTGACAATAGTATTTATCTGTCTTCAAAATTGTTAAAAGTGAATGCCAATGGGGAGGCATAAGAAATAATTCAAGTGATGCTTTTATCTCATAGGAATTCAGCCTGATTTACAACCAGTCATGTATTATTTCAAAAGATTATCCTACAATGACAAAGCAATCAAAATTTCACAAAACTTTCAAAGAAATTTTAAAGAAACTCTAAAACAAGTAGGCATAAATTATGTATGGTGTCAGGAACAATTTATAGTAGAGAATTGATTGAGTCTGAGCCAATCAGTTTTAATATGAATGAATTACTTACGATTAACTATATTGCTGAGTACAAGAAAAAGTAGTACAGTCCAGCAAGTGATGTATAACTAACACTTATAACTGATTCTGAGCTCTTTTTTCCCCTTATCTCTTTGCATATATAGTAGCTAATCCAGAAAATAAATGTAGTTAGGAAAGCAGATGCTGTAACTCTTGTTGCATTACCATATGTACTATGATTCATATATAATACCTAAAAAATTAGTATGCATTGGAGAAAATCTCATGCATTTCTGCAAGGCAGAACTATATGGAACTCTACCTAATTCTTACTCAACACTCTGAAAATTTGGGTGCTAGAATATCACCCAGTGACAATCCCCCTTACCTTCTTGCCAAATCTTTAAGAGTAGAGGCATATTTGCAGACAAACAGTTCTTCCGGTTTGGGCTTTTGGGTTTTGGCAACGGACCAAAATCCATGATCGTGCGCGGTTTCGATACATGTTCACTGCTGGAACACCCCGATCCTTTGGATTCAGGGCTGAAGCCACCCTGTAGAGGTGGCAAAGAGGCGGGAGACAACCAGCTGAGTTGAGGGAAACCGCATCTTTCCTCCTCGGCTGGTCATTACTCCCTTTCCCGAAGGTGGTTGCAGCGATGGTCAGAAATGGCCACCTCAAAGAGGAACCTGACTGGACAAGAGTGAGCAGGAGAGAAGACAAAGGGGAGAGCTTGACAGACTGGGTTAAGCAGAGATAACATCTATGCAAGGTATCCTGGAACTAAAACTATTAAGAGTGTTATTCCTAAAAGAAGATTTTAAAAGTGGCGGAGAAGAGACGGAAAAGATAAAAAAAAATTTTTTTCTTTCTCACATGGACAGTTGCAATTGGCTTTGAATGCTAAAAAGAAGAGATTTAAGTAAGAAATTTGTGTTAATTTACTTTGACACTAACAGGCAATTTTAAGCTGAAATTAAAGTTTCAAAGGGAAAATAAAGACTTTCTGGATATTCTAAAGCCTTCAAAAGGAGACAAGTAGAGGAAGAAAGAAAGGGTAGAACTTGGAAACAACAGAGAGTATCACCTGGAAATAAAAAGAATTAATTGTGAAATTTTAACAAGACTTCCTAGGGATATATTGTAACTGAAACTTTGATACAAGATAACAGAGCCCCCAGAAAGGGAAAGTGGAAAAAGGAAGCAAGAAGAAACAGTTTTGGATTATTGGGTGATTTTTGGAATTTTGGGTGTTGGATTTTTAATGATTTGAATTAAAATTAATCGGGTGATTGTTTAAAAGTGCTTAAAATGACAGTACTCCTGAGAAATTAAAAATGGAACTTAAAAAAATGAAAGATATAAGAATAGTAATTATAGTTAAAGATATTATTTAGTAATAGATAAATGCAATATAATGTATTTTGATATTTAAATCAAAATTCTGTATAGATGCCAAGAACACTGTTGATACCATGATGTTTTACGATGTAAAAAAAAGAAAATTAATAAAAATATATAAAAAAATAAAAAATAAAAAAATAAAAGAGTCGCAAGAGGGAGGAGGATTCTTTGGCTTCATACTTCAATTCTTAGAAATGGAGATTTTGAACTATGAAGAAAACATTTACTCTTGATTGTATTCTGATTTTATTTAAATGGAAGGTGAAATCCACAGGGCAAAGAAGATGAGATTGCTTAACCCAAAAGTACCGCCACATAGATGCAAAAAGAGAGACACATGTAGATGTAAGCACACATCTAAAATGTATGGCTCAAGAAAACAAATATTTATATATGATTATTTTAATTTATATTCTCCAAAAACATTTATTCTAATATTCTCCAGGATACTCTCTGTCTTGGTTTGCTCTAATAATATTCTAATTTATTTTTTAATTTTTAAAGAGGGGACAAGGAGAATAGTAAAACATGTTTTACTTTTACATTTCTATAATATATTATTAGTTGGTTCAGTGTACATTATCTGTCACATTTTTGTTTTCAGAAAAAAAGCAATTTCTTTTATCATTCCCTCCATGCAATCCCCCCCCCAAAAAAAATCAATCTTAAATTGAAAATAAAATGTGTGCATATACAGCCTGACATTCTATTTTCCTATTTGTAGTCTGCTAGAGTAAAGGAATCTAACAGATAAAATTCACCAAACTAAATCAAAACAAAACAAACAAAGCAAAAACACATTTCCCTCAGAGACCGTAAGCTATTTTATACACAGCTCTTCCCAAACTAGCCTTTAAACATGCAAGAGAAAGAAAAGTATCTCTTCTTTCCCCCATACTGTGTAGAAAATTTTTAAATTATTCTGAACTTCAAGATTTATTCTTGTGCACTATTTTATAAAGATCAGTAAAGGTCAGGCCTCCAGCTGAATTTTCATTCCAAATGGCACTTCATCCATTTCTGCATTTTGTAATGCAGTTATAGGTTACATTACAAAGTCTTTTTTCAAGTGTTTATTTGCATTTATTCTTTCAGACTACATCAGCAAGACGATAGCTTCACACTAAGATGGCAGCTAAATACTTTTTATTACTATTAATCCAATGACAACCTTCTGATTGGTGCTATTGTAACAACAGCCTACATCTAGTTCTCACAGCTAGAAGCTGGAACAAGAATATAAGTGATTCATGGTCTGCAGTGATAGGCTAGCCACTGTGAAGGAGAAACCAAAGTTTACTTCCACAACTGGTTCAAGTATTGTTGTAATTGTTATGGAACTTGGCATAATAGCCTCCACATCTTTGAACAGACCAAATATCCCTATTGCTTATTCAGGTTTGTGTGAAGTGTTTTAATAGTGTTCCTTTGTTATTTAATACAGAGATATTTATGCATCCCTCTCTTTGTTTGGATGTCTCCTTAGTGATCATTGAGATGGTTCAGAATGTGGTGGCTTGAATTGTTGGCAGGTTTGTGTTGTTGGCGGGCTTGCAGTATTACGATCATTTCACAATAATTTTCTGGCCAAAAACTGTTTGCCAATTGGTTCCCCTGTACAATTCAAGTACTAGTTTTAATTTACAAAGTCTTGTTATGGTTTAGTACCTAGATACTTCCTTCAACCCAGTTCAACTTATTTGAGATATTCTGAGGTAAGCTACTAGTAATGGTCATTTCCAGGAACTGAAGAGGGCTGAGGCCTAGAGATGTTGTTTCTCTTTTTTCTCCATTATCCTCTCAACCCTCTGGAATGCCTAGATTAGTTCTGTCAGTAACAGCCTTCTAGAAATCAGGTCAAATCAAATTATTCCAGAGGGCTTGAAGAAGTTAATGATATAAGATGATATTATTACTGTTTCATATTAATTTACTTGTATTTATTATGAACATATAAATTTTGTGCTTCATAATTGCAAGACATTTTGATTCATTAAATAAATAAAACTTGACAAGGAATCAGAGGTCATATCTAGGGCCTTCATTTGTTGGGGTGCCTCAACAATTCTTTCTCCTCTTAAATCTACATTTAGCTGTTCTGTGTGGTCATCCACCAGTCTGGAATCAATATGCTGATAATACCTAATTATACATCTCGACCTCGAGACAATTAAATAATATTGTTAGAGGCCCTGACTCTGTGCTGAGAGTTTATATGGATCTTGATGGAGAGGAGCAGATTCAGGCTTCATTCTGACAAAACCATGTGCCTTTGTTTGTTTTATTTCCTCACCACAGCCCCAGGTCAAAGGGATTTTCCATCTTTATTATTTAATGGATTTGCACTTTCCCAAGACTATTGTACAATCTGGAGATCCTCTTGGACTTACAGCTACATAGATAACTGTACTCACAAGGTATTTTTGCAGTTCACCTTGCACAGCAGTTGTGCCCATTCCCGGACTTGCGAGGCTCTTCAAGCAATCTTTCAAGCTTTAGTCACCTCTTCACTACATTGCTGTAATGAACTCTATATGAAGTGGCCTTTGAAGACCACTTGGAAACTTCAGCTAATCCAGAATGGACAATAAGGCTTACATTGCAGTATGTAATTCTTCACAAAGTGCACTAGTTGCCAGTTGACTTCTGGATGTAGTTTATGGTGTTACCTATCATCTATAAAGTCCTGCATCACATAGGCCTATTTACTTGAGAGATCACTGTCTCCGTAGGTTTCTGTCCATCTAGTGAGATCAGAGTGGGCAAAGTCCAAGTCCCTTCAATTAAGCAGTGTAATATTTGGACTTGGGAAGCTTGCATTCTTGGTGATGGCTCCTGACTTGTATAATTTTGTGCTTCCCTGAAATTCATATTGCTTCCATTCTTCTGACTTTCTACAAACTGTTAAGGATCTAATTGTTCCTCCAGGCCTTGGATTGCGGTTTTATTCAGTACCTTTTGTTTCCTTATTTCCTATTTTCTCTTTCTGAATCTGTCAAAAGACAGTCAGCTGTCTTCTTTTTCTTGATATATAAATAATGTACGATATAAGTATTATTCTTTTGCCCAATCTGAGACAATGGATACACTCTTCTTGAAGCAATGGCAATGTGATCTGGTAGGGAATACATCACTATCTCTTTGTCATGGTCACACCACACCATGAATGAATGAATGAATGAATGAATGAATGAATGAATGAATGAATGAACGAACAAATGAAGGAACAAACAAACAAACAAATGAATGAACGAATGAATTAATGAATGCAGCATTTGAATTGCTTCTCTGGTCTCTGCAAAATAACCACAAAGATTGGAGGAACTTTTTTCAATTCAGATGTATTACTAGAGCTGCTAAATTTGTGGAAAGCTGGAGAGGAAGGTTAGAGACCTTTAGATTATCTCACCTCACCTCTGAACACAATTAGACAGCATTCGTAAGTTGCTCTTAAATAAAATGTGGCTTGCCATGTGATAAAATTCCAAGGCAATTTTTTGTTCTGATTTTATGCAATAATTAAGAGTACATACAGACTTCTGGTGACCCAAGAAAGCCTGGAATATAGAAAGCAAATTAATACTTGTGCTCCAATTTACAACTACTTAACACATGTATAATATATGCATTCTCTTTGTTCCACTGAGAACGTTGTTGTTGTCATCTGTATCTCCATGTATTTTTCTCAATGTACTTTTATTTATTATTTTAATTGAAAATATTTATAAACTATTACCAGTATAGGGACTTGTTCCTCTATAAATCTAATCTGTATAGTCCATATAGAACTGACTGGCTGATACTGTTAATATGAGAGATGTATTTAATTAGGTTATAAATAATCTTTTTAGCAGTTTGCAAACTTTTAAAATCACAAAATGTGTAATAAAAGTGATGTATTTCTGAATCTATACTGCATACTTATCCAAAATGAATAAAGTATAGATTTATTTTCTTACCTCCATTTTGCAGTTTAAAAATTATTTCAAGTGTGTCTTAATTTGCAGAAAACAAAATAGGTTGCTTCATATGTACAATACAGCAGACACAGGTAAATTATTAGTAATTTCAATGACTTCTTTCTCTCCTGCATTCTAAAATCTTCATAAATCTTCATTATTTTTAATGTTCTGTTCTACACATATGTAAACATTGAACATCAAGAGCGCTCAAATACTTTTCAGTATTTTCCCCATTCAGATTACAAATGAATAGTAGTCAGTAATGCTATATTATAAACATAGAGTAGCTCTGTATGGCAACTATAAAACAAAACATTGAATTTCTTTGATTAGCATACATAACTTTACATGTAATTCCAACTTCTCATTATAAAAACACGTAATAGCTGTTCATTCCAGACTACTTGTAAAATATAAACTTTGTAGTATGTATATAAATATAAACTATGTTACTTTGGTTGCTAAATGAACTGGATGTGTTAGTATTTCATTTTCTACACTGTGTAAGAAAATAAGAACTTTTTTTTTTCAAAATATACAATCATTTAGAGTTGTCCTGATATTTACATGGAAAAGAGCTTCTGTATAACGGCCTTTAATCTCTGACATCTTTACAGCATATATTAAGATACCAGATTAAGTCTTCTCTTTATTAGTATAAATGCTTTATCTTCTCTTTATTAGTATAAATGCTACTGATGCAGCTTAGTAATGTATTGTTTTTATTGATGGTTTGTGACTTATTTCAGGTCTTTGGTTTTAACTTTGTAGTCATTTGCTAGTTGGAAGGTACATCAATAAAATAGAGTGGCTCCTTCTCTATCACTTTTATTGGAAGAATCATGTTACTCTATTTGAGTGTTTAGCTCATTTTTCGAACAATCTCTAGATTATCATGCAATCCTTGTCTCTGTGTGCAATTATCAGTCCAAATGGGCCATCATCTAAAGAAAATATCAGTGTAACATATTCTCTGTCAGCACATTTAATTTCTTCAGATTTTACCTCATGGTCATCCTCCAGTGTTGAAGATAACAGTATGGTGAATCATTTTCATCAGATCCTTCCTTCCCTCCTTCCTACCTTGTTTATGTACTGCTTCATTCATCAAAGGAAAGCATTCAAAATATAATCCATTAATACTCTGTTGTCAGAGGTGTGTGTGTTTGTGTAGTGTTTTGATGGCTGATTTTTTAAAATTATTTTTATTTTTTTGCATTCAGGGATTTTGTAAAGATATTTCTTTCATTGAAATATTGAAATAAATTAGAAGTGTTCTTCCTTAAAGGAAACTTACATCTTTATCTCCTGAACACATTGCTGATTTCTCCTACACATTATCTTCTGTATTTCTCTGTATAATTAACAATTAGTCTGATGTCTACAGCTGAGATGTTTCAGGCAATGCTTTGAAATCTATTAATATTTGGGGTTCATGCAGACATTGATCAAATGTCTACCAGCTATGGAAAGAGTTCTGTCTAGAATGCTCAATGAAGCCGTATAATTGGAGTTTTTTTCTCTCCTTCTGTTTAATATATCTTTTTTCTCCTATTTAATATTTAAATGATTGTCTTAATTGCTGTACGTTGATGGAAAGACATTTATTTTACCATTCTTGTTTCCTCAGAAACTTCAGCTCTTAATTTCTTATTTTCCTTGACAAACATAATTTGCACTATTTGTTATTCTTTTATGCATTCATAATAGGAATATTTTGTAAATGAATTTCCTTTTTTGAATTACTATTGATTATATTTAGTTATTTGTTTATTTTTAACCTAAGACATCACAGATTTAAAAATATATTCTTGTTAGTTTTCAGTAGCCCAGTCTATAGAACAGAGATATACTACAGATCATACAAGAATGATTGCATATAAGATAATACTAACCGTGGAATTTCATTTCAGAAAAATATTGTACATAACATAATAAACTTTGATCTCCTATTGATAGGAGGAATGTGACATTTTAATTTTACAACAGAATATTATAATTACTTATCTAATCTGGTTAGTTTTAAGTTGTGTTCTTTTCCTTTAATTTTTTAATTCATTCATAAAGCCATTTTTGTTTTTTTCAAATAATCATTATAGTTAAAAATACACTTTATGTTTTGTCGTAATGATACTCCTAAAAGCCTCTATAAAAATGTTTTTTTTTATCATAGTTAAAGTTAGTGAACAAAAAAAGCTAAAGATGTATGCTATCATGAACTTAAAATGCTTTCATTCATTCACCTGAGTAAAAGCACCTTCCTATTAAAATTTTAATAATTCATAAGAAGAGTATGGTTTTTATCAGCAACATTTTTGTTTGCATAAGTAAGAGCCAGTTTCAGACAGACCAATCAGATGTACCAGGAGAAACTGCTGCAAGTCTATGTGGGAAGTTTTCAAGGGCTGAGGTGAAATAGTGCTGTTTTTCTGGCGGAGCAGCAACTTTGGGCCACAACTAGTAAAAAAGATAACCTTGACAGAGATGGGCTAAATCTGTTACCAAAGCAACAAAGGGGGAAATTCTGACTTAAATCCAAAAGTAGAAGTCATGAGCAAATGACTTAGACAGACACTCCCCTAATACATATGAATATAAAGGGGGTGAGATGGGGGTAAAATACAGTCAAGTTTGCAAGATTCTGTTGCTATAGCCAATATTAATAAAAGTGATTTTACTTGCTTTTTTGCAGAGTTGATTAATTGGTATGTTCTACATCGTGGGGCTGTCACAGCCTCCCTGTGGAGATTAGACTAGTTTTCTTTTTGCTGATCTTCAAAAGGTCTTGAAGATCTCATTGTTTCAGAGAGCCTTTCCCTGATGTTATTGTTTCTTGTTTTCAAAGTTGTAAGCCACCAGAATCTGGTGGAATAAGAAACAGCTTCTAACTTATAAAATTAAATTAAAATTAACCTAGACATGGCAGAAAGATGTTTAGTGCCATGTTTTGCTCTACATGAAGACATTGTCTCTGATATTTCTGAGATGACAAAGATTGAATTGCATTCTAAGCTTCCCATGTGATTTACAAGACAATGTAGCGTAGCAAGAGCCATTAGACTTCGTAGAAAGCATTCTTTTAGAAAGCAATACAAAAAATTAAATATAAGCCTGATCTTTTTTAAAAAAATAATTTTATCAAAATAACAGCAATTAGCTCACATTAACATGTTGTAAATAGGAACCATTCAGCTAATTCTGACATTTGGAAATAGCTTCTCATCCAAGAAGCTTCTTCAGCTCTGACTGAAAAAGTATCTTGGATGAGAAGCAAAATGTCTTCAAAGAAAAAACAGAATGTTTATTTCTTTATTTATTAATTTTTTATGCTAGCCATCTCCCCTATAAGGCAACCCTAGGTAGTTTATTGATTATTTAAAAAGGCAAATAGAAAAGTAATTGAAATATTAAAACTATACAAATTACAATTTTAAAACTATACAAAAAACAGGACTAAAATAGAGACAGCATGAGAGAGAATAAGGTCTTCTTACCCCATCAACCGCCTCCAGCAGTGACTACTCCCCCTGGGGCGGCTGTTTTAACTGTTAGAATGTATCTTAAAAAAATTCTGTCTAGGTACCTGAGGTTTTAATTTTTCAAACCATTCTCACCTCATTACTTGGACAAGGCAGGCAGATCCTTCACACATCCAGACAAGTGCTTCAAAAAGCTTGGTATTGGTTGTTACACAAATGACAAACAAACTAAATTATATCACATGAGTAGAACTTGAACCACTTTGTGGTAGAGCATCTTCTAAAAGGATTAAGATTCTTCTAAAATTGCCATATATGAACAAGTTTTGATGCTTTACTCATATGAAATATATATTTTCATGGAATTGTTTTCATTCTTTTTCAATGATGTAAAGACAGCGGCTTAGTGATAAATGTAGAGCAATCAAAGAAGTGGTATAGCAATCAAAGAAGTGCTCAGCAGCTAAATGACACTGGAAAAGTTTGTACTCTGGTGATTTGAGTCATAGCACTGTGTGACAAAGTGAGCTCCATCACTTGTCTCAGCCTCTTCCAACCTAGCAGTTCAAAAGCATGTTACATACAAGTAGATAAATAGGTACCACTTCAGTGGGAGTGAGGGTGGTACCTTGAGCAGCAGTATGAATTTAACTGGTGCTGGGCCTGCCCAAATGTGATGCCCAAATGCAAGATAACATTGGTGATGGTAAAAATCCCAGGATGATGTTTCAGAATGTTGTCAAGCCTTATGAGCGTGGAGCTAGTTCACTGCCTGTGGTGCATTCTGGATAGCATGAACATGAACTGAATGGACTAGCAACCAGCAATAACTACACTACTACTTTGCATTTACTCTCTAGTCTCCTGGCTAATTTAACATTGCCATACACTAAATAAATATAACAATAAACTTTGTTGGCTCCGTTGTTGTGGTTTAGCTGCAAACAGCTAGTTGTTGCACTAAATATAGCAACTCTGCTCTGCTCCCAACCAACTCATAAAATTTCTCCCATTAAAGAATTGACTCCCATTAAAGAATTGACTCTTGCAAAATGTTTCTGTCCATCTGTGGAAAAAGGAGTTCAAAAATGCTTCAGATCTGACTTTGGGCTATAAAAAAAACTCCCAACAAGAGAAGGGATCGAGCAGTGCATTTATGCATCTGAGTGCATACCTTCATTCAAACACACAGAGATGCAGCATGAGGGAAGACCAGATACAGATATACACCAGCAACACATATACATTCACTATGATCAGTCCCTATAGAAAAAGAGCACACTTATGTTACACATCAGTTTGTGACATGGAAGAAATTTAAAATATATACTAAGGCTTATAAAGGATTTCCAGGAAACATAGTCTGCATCAGTGGTGGAATTCAAAAAAATTTACTACCAGTTTTGTGGGTGTGGCTTGGTGGGCGTAGCAGGGGAAGGATACTGTAAAATCTCCAGGCAGAGGTGGTTTTTGCCAGTTCTCCAAACTACTCAAAATTTCCACTACTGGTTCTCTAGAACTGGTCAGAATCTGCTGAATACCACCTCTGGCTCCATGTTCTTTTTGCTTTGTTTTTATAGTACATAATGCAAGACTGAACTCAGCCCATTTATGATTTAGAGAACAGTTCTGCTGTTACACATCACAGGAAGTGCTAGGCCATTACTAATGACATTTGCAATTTCAATATATTAGATAGCATTTGATTTTGATTTGACAATTCTGAAATTCCTTTTCCCTACTCCTTCCTTCCTTCTTCCCTCCCTCCCTCCCTCTCTCTCTTGAATCTTATCTTCAGCCTGGTGGCAAGGGAAAGAAAACATTTCATGTGGCATATATTCTACATACAGAATAGTCTACCTTAGCCAAAATTCTTAAGAATGGGTGCCAGATATTACATGCAGGTGCTGAGGTATGTTTAAAATGATCTAATCTAAATATAAGATAGATATTTACTTTATGTTATAACAAATACACAATGGCAGCAGCAACCCTATACCATATTTCTGCTATTAATATGTTTTCTATAACTTTACCTGCTTGTCTTTGTTGGAAAAGAAATTTTTGCTAAGTGATTTTTCATTGGAAATTAGAATTCTATTAGAAAAGAATAAAGAACATTATAAAAATCCAGAAAAGGTTGACCATTATGAAAATGTTGCATATTGCATTATTTAATAATGAAATAAGGATCTTCCTTATAGCAAGTTAAAGTTCTTGTGGATTACTTAGTGTTGTCTACATTATGACTAGGCCACCCAATTCAAGGTTGGGTGAACATGGAACCTTGTACATGCAAAACTTTCTCAATCTTTGAGTTATGGTGTTTACTAGGGCTGTACCCTTGTTGTTTATAAGGCTACAGGATCATTTTGCTCAATGCCATGTTGATGCTGAAGAGAAACATCAATACTCTACAATGGGATAGAACAATTTTTCCGCAATTATTTATTATTCCTGATGGCAATTTATCTGTGGTTGTTCCATTTTTTTTGAGATTGATTTAAAATAAATGTATCTCTGTTAAGCTTCATACCTTTCCCACTGTTCTAACTATACAGTTTCTTTCGAAAAAGATCTTTTAAGTGATCACATTTTTGTGTTAAATGATTAAACCCAAGAATGCTTCAAATGCAGCATTGTATCCTATTGAAATTACATCAACACACACAATGGGAAGGATTTATACAGATAGCAGCAATTATCCATTTTCTCAACTGAGTGGAACCAAAATCAGAAAAATGATTACAGCTTAAGCATCACTGCAATATTCATGTGTCTGCCTAACTGGCTGCTTGTGATGCTCTCATTTGTTTCCTTTGTACAAATAAGTAAAGAAATTTCAAAAGATTATGATTGTTTAAAATTCTAAAAGTAGATGAGTAAAATATGTGACAAAGGTACCTTAAATAAAGAGCAGAATCAAAAGGCCCTCCCAACATTTTTTTGTATGTTACATATATATATGCCTGATTAGTATAGACCCTTTTTATGGTTAAAAAGAATACAATGAATAATATTATAATACTAAATAGTATTAAAAGCCTGAAAGTCAAAATGCTTATTATGCGCAACAGCTAGTTAACAGTCCAACACATTATTAGAGGCAACAGGATTACTACAGAAGGATTTACCCGTATTTTCCGGCATATAAGACGACCGGGCGTATAAGACGACCCCCGATTTTTGGTTGACTTTTTTCAAAGTCATCTTATACACCAGAAAATATGGGTATTCAAAATTAAGCTGCAAGGATTTGTAAACTAAGATGCTTCTCCTTCCTTCGCGCTCGCATCAGCCGACCGTACAACCTTCCTCCTCCGGCCCCAGGGCAGCTCTCTCGGTCTCTCTCCCCCACACGGAAGACGACCCGGCCTCCTGCGGAGCATGATGGGCCGGCAGAGCGGCCACCATCTTGTTCTGTTCGGGAAGGGAGGAGCGTCTCCCGGCGACGCTGCCGGTGTGGTGGGGAAGTGGCTCCGTTTTGGTTTCGCTCCTGCTTGTTAACCAGCCCCTCGAAGAGCTCAAGCTTCACTCCTGATGTACCCATATTTTCCGGCGTATAAGATGACCGGGCGTATAAGACGACCCCCGATTTTCGGTTGCCTTTTTTTCGTTTCAAGAGTCGTCTTATACGCCGGAAAATACGGTACACATGTAAGAGACTCAACTGAATGTCCTATGTCCATGAGCAAAGGATATTGATAGTTGATAATCAAATATAAAGGACAATAATTTTCAAAACATTAATGAAGTCAACTTTTCTAATTAATGCAAGAATTGGTATCTTCATTCTGAGGTGCTTCTTAATGTTTGCAATGTGCCTACTCTCCTTCTAAACTGTCTCCCACCAAGGGAATATTTTTGGTTCACCTTAGCTTATTAAACAGATTTAAATGTTCCTTAAAAAGACATATCAATCTTGATGTGTCTCACTGTGTCTTCTCTTTCCCAACACTAGCTCAATAATAATCTTTTCTTGGTCCATTCCCAGATTTTTTTTTCTTTTAATATCCTGCTCAGGTCACACAGAAGTCTTTTCAATCTGGTCCAAATTAGTCAGTTACCTATTAGGGCAACAATTGACAGATACAACAGTATTCCCTGTGAAACCAGTGTTCAAATCTATTTCTCATGTTAGAGTATCACTATGTTCTAAAGGAAGGCAAAAACTTATAACATCAGTGGTTAGAAGTCTATTGCTTTTCTCTTATGAGCTGTTTCCAAAAGGTTTGTCAAATTTGTAACAATAGCTGTGGCTTGCAGAAGTCATATACTTCCTTCACGCCAACTCTTTTGGGTGTTCCTATACAAGTTAATTTTATATTTGATATTTACAATACTGAGCTTGGAGCATAAATAAATAATATACACAGTACATACACATATATCTCAATGTCTGTATCTATCTAAATAGCTATTTAGCTATTATTTACCATTACATAAAACAGAGATATATGATATTCATAAATGTAATCATTATGTAATACTGGAGCTATAGTGATAGCAAGCAGATGAGAATGATGATGGGCATTTGATCCAAGCTGTAACCAATAAAGTTGTGCTCAAGGTTTTCTCACTTTTTCAACCATTTTTTTTAATTCCTCTCCCTTTTCCATTTTTAATATGGCTTGGAAAAACAAATAAGTAACTTCACATTGTGAAATAGCTGGACTTCTAACAAAAATAAAGATTTTCCCCCAAAATTTGTATCAATGATTAAGAATTAGAAAATGAAACATTCAACCTAATTTACTGTTTTAAAGTGGTTTTTTTTTTTTGTTGGCTTTGTTTTGAAAGGCCAATTATTGTCTGTTTCTGATAAATTGTAGAAAACACACTGCATGAGGACAGTGCATTATAGCATAACATTCAAATTAATTGGTACTTTTCAACTGCTGTCTAAATCAAATAATACTTTAAAAATATCAAATATGACTTAATATTGGTGAAATGCTTTTATAAACTTGATTAAGCAATAGCAGTTTCCTAATTACAATGAAAGATAGTAGGAATGCTGAACAATTGATAGAAACTGTAACACATAATTGAAAGCACAACCAGTCCATCAAATACATGATAGCAGTATTCCAGTATTTGAGAGGCTGCCACAAAGAGGGGTGATCAATTTATTTTCCAAAGAGCAGGACAAGAAGCAATGGATGGAAATTAATCAAGGAGAGAAACAACCTAGAATTAAGGAGAAACTTTCTAACAGTGAGGACAATTAATCAGTGGAACAGCTTGCTTTCAAATGTTGTAAATGCTTCATCACTTTTAAGAAGAGACTGGAGAGTCACTTGTCTGAAATGGTATATAACCATGATTGTGAACCTATGGCACATATAGCCTTCTCTCTGGGCACATGAGCCATCACTCCAACTCAGCTCCGCCACACTTGCTGCATGTGCATCTTCTACCATCCAGCTGGTCTTTGGGTCTCTGCCGCACATGCGCAGGGGTGGGGCACACCCAGGGGTCATGCGTACATGGGGGGGGGGGCGCACAAGTGAGGATCACATGCACATGTGCGGGGGTGGTGTGCATGCACGGGTGGCTCATGCATGTTACATTTTGGGGATCACGCATACACTTTGGGCACTTGGTGCAGAAAAGGTTGGCCATCACTGGTACATAATCTCCTGCTTGGGCAGCGGCAGGACTAGGACACCTCTAAGGTCCCTTCCAGCTCTATTCTGATTCTGTTCTATGGAAGGGAATATATTCTTCCTATTTGCCTATAAATTCTAGAATCTTAGAAATGTTTAACATTGGATATGGAATTATTTTGTCAGCAAATTAATGGGAATCTTTCCTTCCTTGTGAAAGCAACTTTGATTTTTTTAAAAAATAATTATCCTATATCCTTATCCAATTCATTACACTTATCTGTTCAATTTGCTGTTTTATTAAAGATACACTGCAAAATATTAAACATCAAATGTAACTTCAAAAAACTTAATCACAGGAACTGATCAGAAAAAATGAAATAATCATGTTTAGTTTAAGTTAGTTGCTAAATATATTTGTATCACATCTTTAATATTTTTTTAAAAAATAACTCAAGGCAGTAAACATACCTAATATTCCTTTCTCCTATTAAAAAATATTTAAAGAAAAATAAAATAAATGAAAGTAAAAGTGGTAAGAAGAGAATGAAGGTATGAAAGCAAAATAAGCATAATAGACAAAAGGAAAAGAAAGACAAAATATAAAGCAATGACTTTCAGTCTTCTTTATAGCAGCTATAAATTCATTTGAATTTTATTCTCTTTGTCTAAGATTACATTATAACCCCCTTCTTTCTATAATCTACCCTTCTAATTGTTAAACCATAAACCACCTTTTTTATTTTCAGCAAAAAATCCATGAAGGAGTTTTAATCACTAACAAATGTAGTTAATTCTCTTTTCTCTCATTAAACAAATAAATTAAACATGTTCTGTCATTCTAAACCTTTCTTCAGTTATAGGCATTTCAAAGTCTTTCCATCTTTGTGCATAGAATAATCTTGCTGCAATTGCCATGCACAAAAGCAATTCACAAGTTATTTATTTCTTAGTCCCAGCAAGAAAAGGTCTAGTTAGTTTCAATTGAATATTGACCTTTATTTTTTTTTATTACTGTTTGCATTTGAACCAGAATTTTCTAGCTTTATTACAAGTCGACCAGACGTAACAAAATAACTCTTCATATTTTCCAATTTCTAACATAGATTTGAAGTACCTTTGCATATTTCAATTTTTCTGCAATCATACACCAACTGCACACCATTTTATAAAAATTATCTTTTAAGTTATAATATAATGTAAAACCTAGTTCTTTCAGGCACATATTTTCCTATTGTTCTATCAATACATTATGCCCAAAGTTCGTAGTCTACTTTATTATACACTCTTTCACTTTTTCTGTTATATTTTATGTATATTTATATATTTCAGTCTGATGTATATAAATACATAGATTGGTAATAATTCTATCAGTTAACTGTCAGTATGATGAATAAGATTCTTAAAATGTATAAAAATTTGTCTGATTACTTTCCCCTTAAAAATCAAACCGATCTTGGAGAACTAAATAAATATCATATATCATTCAATATTTCTGTGCCCATCTTGAAGTGTTACATTTTGCTGATATTTACATAAAATATGTAAATATATTATGTAATGTAAATGTAATATGATAATCATACTGAAATCAATAGCCAAATGCAGTAATTCATTAGGAAGTTGGATTAGACATTATTTAGGAAAGAATTTAGTTCTGGAAAGAACTCTTTTATAATTTTAAAAATACATTCTTTTCCAACAAGTTTTCTTTTCACCTTTCTAAGTTTTTAGAACAATAGGACTGTAGCCAACAGAGAATTAGTCAAGATGATTAATTTTGCTCAGAATAGAAGAAGCAGATCACAAGTATTTACTGAAAAATATACCTTTATTTAATTGTGATGTGCTAGAGATGATTTAAAGAACAGCACTGCTCTCTGAAAGGCTTTTTCATGTCTTAAAGGATTTCTGTTAAAAAGGTTATTTTTCTTACTACTTCATTTGTCCATTAAAAACCAGGTCTTACCCAACACTTCCTATTCTAAACAATTCCACAGGCAATAAAAGAAGATAGCATCTGTGATGTGCATTATTCTCTAAGAGGAAACGGTGATTTCTTTATTCTGATCCCAGTTAAGTTTATTGGCATTACTTAAATATATGAGAGGGAAAGAAACCTCCTGTGCTACCACTGTTATTTCTGCAGAAAAGTTGGGACAACTTCCAGCCCATTCCATAAAGCAACCATCACTGTTAGATGTCCTACCACCCTATCTCAGTGTTATTATCACTTCTTTGTACCACATACTATAATTACATAACAGACAGCTGGTAGTTAATAAGATAAAATCATAATAAAACATGCAATTGAATAGCATGTTTTAGCTGACAATAGCTCATAATAATCATACAATAATATCTAACCCAAAACTGCTAACACTGTTATTCTAGAAATATCTACGAAGGACTTTATCTACACAAGCTCTTGGAAAACTGTCAAAGTTAACCCTCCCCATTTGACTTCCATAGGGCAAGAGCCACAGTGCATTATAATATTATTTAACCTAGTATTGCATGTTTGACTAACAGTGATTATCTGGCAGAAAGTAAGTTTATACATCACATTAAGCCCTGTTGTACTTTGTTTGTTTGTCTTTGGCTTATAATTTGATGCAGGAATTCAGTCACAATATACTATGGTAATGGAGAATATCTGTAGCTCGGGTGCAGCATGTGGTTAAAAGTTCATTCTCTGAGCTTGTGTGTTGGTTTCCAAATGTTTCGGGGATGTCAGTGTTCTGTTTATAAGGGCTTCAGGTGTGGGTGTGTCAAGTGAGGGACTTGGAGCTCAGAATCCAAATCAACTGCATAGTCAACCAGAGACAGCGTACCAACCTTCAACCAACCACACAAACACTACCAGCAGCTCACTTCTTAATGACCCTGACCTGAGGTAATCTCCTTATCACAAAACCCATCACAAGACTCACTGATGACTCACAGCTGACCTGTCACAAGACCCTCAGACTCTCACCTGAAGCTTGAAGCCCTTATAAACAGAGGAAGCTGACACCCTCTAAACTCTTTTGAAGATGTTGTCTAGCCTGGTAATGAAACATTTGGAAACCAACACACAATCTCAGAGAATGAACCTTCACTCTCATACTGTGGTAGGATGGGGGAATTTATTAAGTCTCCAGCTTAATGCCCACAGGACACCCAAGATTACAATGACTAAATTAAGAAGCAGAATGGATAATTTTGGACAACATGGTTTTAAATAAATTTCCTGCAATGTAAAAGTAAAAATTGATATACTATTCTTTCACAGGTCCTGGAGCCTGGATTTCAAAGCACTTCTTTCATGAACTAGATGCATATTTCAGATAAAATATGTGTAGCCTTAGTTAATACATATCAACCACATACTGTATTTACAAGTTGAAAATTTAACAAATTTAATAACTGTAAAAATAATATTTTGCATTGATTGATATACTAAATTTTAGGACTATTTAAATATCTGTTGGGACAGAAATGTCCCAATAGAGAGAGATATTCAATTCAATATTTAATCATAGCTTAATCATAACTTAATGCCAGAGATTTCAGAAAATTCCATTTAAATATAATGGCAATTACATCACTTAAAGTGCATATATATTCTTACAGGGGAAGAATAAGTTGTATCTCTAGTGGTAGATTTTAATATGTTATCCAGTGAGGGATGTTTACATAGCAATGGAATTGGGACAGGTAAAGAAGATAATTGGGCTAGGTACATGCAAACCATTTGGGTGGTATCTCCATTTCCAGTGTTCTGGAAGTATTCCTCGCTTTTGTTTATTTTCTCACTCATTTCATTCATACATTCTTAGATTTGATCATTTTTCGTAATTGAATAGGGCTTTTGCTAATCTTTATAAACAAATGTATGAGTTACAGCTCTTTTTAGATAGACAAAGATCAGATTTTCTTTAGCTGCATACCGTTATGAAAAATGAAAAAACTTTATAGAAAGAGAGAGATATCCGTCAATGTCACATTTTGCCCTCTGGTTATTTTAAAGGGTAAACAAACAGAGGTTACTACCTTTCTGATATAGAATGCTGGTGTTCTTATTGAAAAAGATAAATTGAACTAAATTTCTTATCCATCTATATCACAATCTAAAAAGTATGGGGTGGGGAAGAGTTTTAGCTTACAAAATGGCTACTAGAGCAGGAAGTGGATTTAAGAAAAAGATTTAAAAGTGCAATGTTAGAACAATAACATGTCTCTAAAAATACTTCCATTCTAGCTGTATGTACAATGTTCGGGCTGAACTTTCAAGCTGTAGTAGTGACATAAAAGTCTGAATTATCAAAACCGCAAAACTTAAAATTTACCTAAAGCAATTCTTTGGGGCCCAGGCAAATAAGCATGCCTTTTGCTAAGGGCCTTCTGAATTCAAAAAGGCATTGGGAATTTCTGTTTCCAAAATACTTTAATTTGGAATCCCTGCCTAGCCATAATAATTGATGTGCCTAATTTATAAGCCAACCCTATCCATGCTAATATTAAAATAATAAATCAGAAAAATCTGACACAGGCATGTTGCTCTGGGATCTATTAATATAGCAGTATCAGCAACTATATATTGTTAAATATGTGGTTAGAACAACAGCAAATTAAAGGGATGGAATAGTAAAAGTAATAATAATTTAATTTGCTTTGTTTTTTGCAGATTTACCCAGGCAGAATATTATATTGCATTAAGATCAACAGAAAGAAATGCATCAAAATACTCAGAGATTCCTAAAAATAACATCTGAATTGAATCTATAAGCATTTTGATTAGATATAATTCCAAAAAGCATATATAAATCATATCATAATTCACTAAGATAAATGCTATAGGGACAAAGATGGCACAATACTGGAAAAGAAGAATTTTGCTGACAATATCAAATTGGGAGACCAAAACTGAAATTTGCAGCAATGGCAAAATTGACAATTTAAATCCATAACAGAACACTGACCATATTTAAGAATGGATCCCATGTATACACAGTAGGGCAAATTTAGACATTTGGCAGATTTTTTTAGGAAATAAATATAAGACAAATAAAAAAACAAATGAAATGGAATAAACAGTTACTGGCAATAATCTTTAATATTAAGTATGCATATTAAGACAGTGGCCAGTAGTTTGAGAAATAAACAGAAGAGCAGAATATGTTACTAGATTTTTTTTCTATAACATTTTTAACTCATGTTTTGCTTAATAGTTGTTTCCTTTTATGCTATTCAATGGTTACTTTCCAAGATAGTTCTTTTTTAATTTAATCATTTTAAATATATATTTTAAAAATATAATGGCCCTTTGGAAGGTGCAATCTTAAACAAATGCAATATATGTCTTGACAAGCCTATAAGAATGGCAAGGTGGAAGAGAAGAAACAGCATGGCCAAAACAAATTCTGGCTTATGCCTTTCCTCTAAGATATTTCTACATATTATGGTAGGTCATGTGCCAGAGGTGGTATCCAGCAGGCTCTGACTAGTTCTGGAGAACGGTAGTGGAAATTTTGAATAGTTCAGAGAACTGATAATGGAAATTTTGAATAGTTTGGAATACCATCTCTGATTGGCCCTGCCTCCATCTATTCTCTGCCTCTCAAGTCCCAGTTGATCGGCTGGGTCTTCTTTTGTTGCCCTGCACAGGAGAACAGAGCTGGAAAGCAGGTTAGTACAGTGGGGTGGGGATTTTGCAGTAATCTTCCCCCAGGAGTGGGGTGGGAATGGTGATTTTACAGTATCCTTCCCCTGCCACTTCTACCAAGCCACACCCACCAAGCCATACCACGCCCACCAAGTCATGCCATGCCCACCATGCCACGTCCATGGAACCGGTAGTAAAAAAATTTGAATCCCATCATTGGGCCAATCAGATGCCTAGACTACATTTGTCATTTTTAGCTATCTCTCAAGTCCTTCCCAAGCGTCTGGGGTTAGCAGATGCTGTTAATGGTGTTAAAGGTATCATCATGGAATATACAATAAGGTCTTCTTACAGTTTAATAGAGTTGGAAGGGACCTTGTACAGTAGGTCATCTAGTCGTCCACCCAAGCAGGAATCCCTACACCATCTCTGACAAATGGCAGTCCAATCTCTTCTTGAAAGCCTCCAGTGATGAAGCTCCCACAACTTCCGAAGGCAAGCTGTTCCATTGGTTGATTGTTCTCACTGTCAGAAAATTTCTCCTTATTTCTAGGTTGAATTTCTCTTCGATCAGCTTCCATCAATTGTCTGGTATTCAGGTGCCTTGGAAAATAGCTTGACCCCTTCCACTCTCTGGCAGCCTCTCAAATATTGGAAGACTGCTATCATGTCTCCCCTGGTCCTTCTCTTCACTAGACTAGCCATGCCCAGTTTCTGTAACCATTCTTTATATGTTTTTGTCTGCAGTCCCCTAATCATCTTGGTTGCTCTTCTCTACACTTTTTCTAGAGTCTCAACATCATTTTTACAGTGTGGTGTCCAAAACTGGATGCAGTATTCTAAGCGATATCTTCCTAAGGCTTCATAGAGTGGTATTAATACTTCTCTTGATCTTGATTGTATTCCTCTATTAATGCAACTTAAGATTGCAATAGCATTTTTGGCTGCCACCGCACACTGCTGGCTCATATTTAACTTCCAAGTAAAGTTTCCTTTTCCATTGACCAATGGTGATTTTATCTATGCTGATGGTATTCAAGTGGTGCTCTAATTATTTGGGTATTGCACCCAAGGCACTGTTACTATGGCTATTTTCTTTGCTTTCTTTTGCCATAGTGATTCTACTTCTATTCGCAAGTCTTGTGATTTTCTCCAATTCTTTTTCTTCTGTTTTGTCATCTCTCTGTACTGCAATACCATCCAGACTTTTGTCTTATCAAGAGTTTGGGCTGTTATGTAGCAGATGTTGTTTTTACAATTGATTGGTGATGATTTTGTCAATGCCAATGATATTCAAGCGGTGCCCCAGATGTTTTAGGATTGTACCCCAGGCAGATGTAACTATTGCTACTATCTTTGTTTTATTTTTTCACAGGCTACATTTATTCATATAACTTTTTAATTTTATTATTTTCTCCAGTTCTTTCTCTTCTATTCTGCTATCTCCAGGTACTGCCACATCCAATATCCAGTCATTTATGTCTTCATTGTCAATTGTTAAGTCTGGAGTGTTATGTGGAAGGTGCTCATCTGTTTGAATTCTAAATTCCCAGAACACTTTAGCTTCTTCATTTTCTATTACTTTGTCTGTTTTGTGGTCTCACCAGTTCTTGCTTGAAGGCAAATGGTATTTCCTGCACATATTCCAATGCATCGCTGCTGCTGCTTTGTCATTTGTTATTTATAGTCAGTCTGTGGGATGTTCTTGTACCAGCTAACTACTATTGCTATTGCTAGATGGTTCACTGTTTTTTCAGCTTCTTTACAGAGATAGCATTTGTTGTCTGCTGGTCTTTTCTCAATTCTGGCTTTGTATACATTTGTCCTTAAGGCTCGGCCTTACATAGCCAGAATTAGCCTCTCTGTCTCTTTATCTTGTCTGCTCTTAGCTTTTCAAAATCTTGTTGGTATCTCTTTTGTCTGATAGTTTTTTTTTAATATACTGACCATTAATACATTGCCTTACTATGTCTCTTTTCCAGTCTTCATTTGATCTTTCTTGTATACCAGTTTGTTCTTTCTGGCATTCAGTAAATCTTCATAGTGTGTAGTGCATCTTCTTTATTTCTTTATTCTTTATTTTTCAATGATTGAAAGTTTTTTTCTTCTTCTTCAGCTTTCTGGCATATTGCAACTTTCCATGTCCACCTATGTTCTTTGGTAAGTAGAGTCTCTTGACTTCATTGCATGGAAGAATGGCACAATTCTGACTCTGTGGTTTCTTCCCCAAAAACTTTATCCTTAGACTGCCTACTATTTACCTCACTCCTTTCCTAAGAGGTCTGTAGGGGGCATGCATAAGCACACCAACGTGCCTACCGTCCCTGTCCTATTGTTTCTTTTATATTTTATTTTTCTTATATGTATCCATGTATTCATAACTATGTTTTACTTATACCTATTATCTTGTAAGCAATTGACAAATAAATAAATAAATAAATAAATAAATAAATAAATAAATAAATAAATAAATAAATAAATAAATATGTGTAGTCAATATTTTTCAGGTCTTCCTATTCAGACCTTTTATGTCTGTGTGAGTCCAATCCATTATTCTAGCTGTGTATCTAATGACTAGAATTGCCCAGATGTTTATTGCATTGATTGTATTTCCTTCACTGAGTTTGGACTAAGATTTTTTTCTCTCTCACTTCTAACTTTTTCCTTTACTTCAGTGTTCTTGAAGTTGTTAGCTTGAAGAATGCTCAGATATGTGTAGTTATTTTTTTCATGCAGAAACTTGATGGTATTTCTATAGGACATCTTGATTCTTTCGATTTTACTTACTTTTCCCTGTTGATGATCAGGGTGGCACACTTGTCCAAAACAAACTCATTTACAATATCTTTGCTTTGTATATGGATAGTGCTGAATGGAAATTATATTTTAGATGTTCTTTCATACAGTTTCATATCACTCATGTAAAAGAAGTAGTTTAGCTTTGCAGATGTTTTGAGTTTTGATAACCACAGTCTGATTTAGTATTCAGTATTTTTGACAGAGGAATCAGAGCAATAACAAACAGTAGTAGTGATAGTGATTCACCTTGAAAGAATTTCTCTTGATATAAACCTCACTTAGTCTATCACCATTGACCAGCAACTATGTCTTCTATTGTGCCATTGATCTTTCCACAATGTTTCTGATATTCCTATTCCACTAGAAATAACATTTGATGTTATTGATGTTATTATATTATAATAACATCAAATAATATGGCAAAGAGTCTAATGCTATCATTGTTGTTATAGACTGGATATGACATTTTATCCACCTATTGAATGCTTCCCAAGCATCTTGGATTGGCAGATGTTGTTTCATGGTATTAAAGGTAGCATTGTAAGTGATAGGACATTCTCAGTAAACCAGCCTTTTGCTAATTGATTGGTAGTGATTTTGTCAGTGCTGATGGTGTTCAAATGGTACTAACTTAAGATGTTTTTGGATTACACCCATAGGTGGTATTCAGCAGGTTTTGACCAGTTCTAGAGAACTGGTAATGGAAATTTTGAGTAGTTCAGAAAACCGGCAAATATCACCTCTGACTGTCTCCACCCCATCTATTCTCTGCCTCCTGAGTTCCAGCTGCCTTGCACAGGAGAATAGAGCTGGAGAAGCAGGTTGGTGGGGTGGGGAGAGAATGGGATTTTACAGTATCCTTCCCCTGCCATGCCCACCAAGCCACACCCACAGAACCAGTAGTAAAAAAAATTGAATCCCACCACTGATTACACCTAAGGCCCATATTACTACTGGTATTATTATTAGTAGCACTGTACTTCAATTTAATATAGCTGCTCATTCCAGTGGATTCTTAGTAACTTGTAAAATACTATTGAAAACATAAACAAAATGAAAAAAATGCCTGGACTAAGAGCAAGCAAAAGCCTCCTCCCTAATACATTAATCCCAGGCTTGAGAACAAAAACAAGTTTTAAGGGATTTTTGGAATCCTGGGAGAGAGGATGCTATCCATGTGACTGGAGGGATGTTGTTCAGAGGGTGGGGGGAGGTCCACAACAGAAAATAAACAGGTTCCACAAGATAGCATAGAAAGGACTTGGAATGGATCCACTCTGCCTGAAAATATTGAGTGGGCCTAAACAATGAGACAAACGCTAATGCTAATTGATAAGCTAATCACTTTCAAAAATTTGGCTTTTGTGTGCTTTCTAAATGCATCCAGTCAGTAAACAATCAACTCTATCCAGTTGACCTGACTCTACCCCAAATTAAGGTATTACAGGATCATAAAAAAGGGAGTTTAAATTTAAATGATTAAGGTTTGGAGTTGCGAGTGAGCTAGACAAAGAAGCAACACTAGTACATTGATTTTGATGGGCATCCCCCATTGGAGCCCGCTTATTCTTTTGTAGCAATAGCATTAAGCTTATATACCAGACCACAGTGCTTTACAACACTCTCTGGGTGGTTTACCAATGTCAGGATATTTCCCCCAACAATCTTCTCATTTTACTGACCTCATAAGGATAGAAGGCTGGGTCAACCTTGAGCTCTGAACTCCAGACTGTGGGCATAGTTAGCCAGCAATACTGCATTCTGAACACTGCACTGCCATATAATCCCTCTCTCTTTAATGAATGTAAATGTAAACATTAATTCCCTTCTTGCTAATTATTCCAGCACTGGTATCAGCATTCCAAAGGGTAGTGTAGTGAAGAAAAAAGACCATAAGATTTGCTCATTTACTCAGCTTTCTCATGGATCAAGTTTCAGAAAGCTTTCCTGTCATTTGGGCTCACCCAGTTGTTTGGGGCCATATCCTCCTGACACTCTAAAGTTAAAATAAAATCATGAGCACATGATTTTCCTCTTAGTGACTGCATTGCTTAGTGACTACATCACTTAGGAAGAGAGGATTACAAAATACTGTAAACAAAAAAAGAAGTCAAAAGATGTCTGATTCATTGTTCTAAAAATTCATAACAACCAACAGGGCAGGAAGAAATCCCATGAACTGGGATACATGATAGTAAAAATATATTCTGCTCAAGGGAATATTTCACTGTTAGCATTCCACTTTGATTTGGAGTTTAGGGGAACACATCTATTGGAAAGGTCAATTGGTTATTAAAACATAGCTCATCAAGCCACTCAGTAACTATGGCGAGAAATTGATCTTGCACCAATTCCTGTATGTGGTTTTAAGGCATGCAAATTCACCAGTCTATCCCAAGTTTTTCAAGCTGTGATCTGTGGGATTCTAGAATTCCATGGGAACTTGATGGCCCAAAGAAGAGAGAGTTCACATGAGCACAGCCAGGTTTCTACCATATGGCTTTGTTTCTTGGTATGGGGTCCCTGGAAATTGCTTTCTTTTTCACTAATAGGTTCTACATATTGAAAAAAATTGAAAACCCCTGAATGACCTATAACAGTGATGGCGAACCTTTTTGTTGTGATGTGCTGAAAGCACATGCATGCCAGCACCCACAATGCAACACCCCGCCCCACCTCCTACCTGCACTACGCATGTGCATGGCTCTCAACTGATTTTTGGCCCATTTGACGCTGTTTTCGCCTTCCTGGAGACTCGAGGGAAGCCTCTGCAGTCTTGGGAGTCTAAAAACGGGCCCATTCTGGTATTTCTGGTATTTCCGGAAGGCCGGGTTTTTTGGCTTTCCAAGGCTGTAGAGGCTTCCTGCGAGCCTCTGGGAGGGTGAAAATTACCTCCCCTGGGATCAGGAGGCCAACTGGAGGCTGAAAATGAACACTTTCGGTATTTCAGGAAGGCCCATTTTTTCAGCCTCTAGAGGCTACTGCTTTCTTCGAGCCTCCGGGAAGGCAAAAATGGCCTCAAACAGGCTGAAAATCAGCTGCAAGGCATGTGCATGTGCAATTCAGGTAAGTTTGGCTGGGGCTCACGTGTCCACCTGTGGCACGAGTGCCATAAGTTCACCATCACAGACCTATGATATAGCAAGGAAAAGAAACCAAAAGTCGATGAGGCAAAATTCACACAATAAATAATTATTAAGCAGCTCAGAAAATATATACATTCGTGTATTTAATAGTTCTATCTGGCTAGCAAAGATGCAACCCATGCCAAAGGGAGAAAGCTCTCTTTTTCAGGAATTTAGCAATGTCAAATCAGATAAAATAAAAATTTTGGGCCCACAGATGAGTATTTCTAAACAAGAAAACCAAGTAAATGAATAAATGAACTTTCTGTCTTATATGCATGGTAGCTGGAAAAAACAGCAGCATATATCCAATAAAAACAAATGATTGGAGGAGAAAAATTTGGAAATCTTTACATCCACAAAGATTAAGAAAAGTCACAGGTAGGTAAATATAATTATTTGCAAGCTATTTGTATCACGAATCTTTAAAAAAAATTCTCACAGAAACTAGAAAACATGGACTCATCTTCTAGCTCTCTATTCAAACAAATCCAATCTTACCCAATTTCGTGGGTCTTTGTAATAAAGAATATAATGGCACCAGCAGAAATATTCATATAGTAAACTATGTTGCTGAAAAAATAAAACAAAAATCAAATCCCTTTTTAAATCTCTAAAATCACTTTTTGTCATTTGTTGGGAGTCTTCCAAAGTCACAAAAGCACTATAAAAATTCAAGTTGACATCCAAGCAAAAACCACAGATACTGTATTTCTTCTTATAGATCTCACATCAGTTCAATAAAAGAATATTAAGAAATATATCACTGGAATCAGTAATTTAGTTATTGATATTCCATTGCCAATAGAGGGAGGAGGGGAGCAGAGGGAAGAAGCGGAGAGGGGGAGGGAAGCAATAGTGGGATTCAAAATTTTTTACTACCAGTTCTGTGGGCATGGCTTGGTGGGTGCGGTGTGGCTTGGTGGGCATGGCAGGGGAAAGATACTGCAAAATCTCCATTCCCACCTACACCAGGCGAAGGATACTGTACTATTTATTTATTTATTTATTTAATCAAATTTCTATACCGCTCCCTCTCCCCAAAAGGGACTCGGGGCGGTGTACAGCCTACTAAAAAACACAGAATATATACAGTTTAAAACCAAATTAAATATACGAATCCGGCTGAATCCCATCAATTACAAAATACAGACATTTAAGAATCCGGGATTAATTAAGAAATTAAAAATTTAAAAATGTAAAACTAAATTAAATTTAAAACCCAAAAATCATTTACTGGGCCAGGCCGGCCTGCTGGAAAAATAAGGTCTTAACTGCGCGCCGGAAGGTCAGGATGTCCGTCATGGCCCGTATCTCCGGGGGGAGATCATTCCACAGGGAGGGGGCTCCCACAGAGAAAGCCTGCACCCTTGGGGCCGCCAGCCGACGATCAGGCGGCGGTACCCCAAGGAGGGCAACCCTGTGAGAGCGTATTGGGCGGCGGGAGGTTGTTGATGGCAGCAGGCGGTCCCGTAAGTACCCAGGTCCCGAGCCATGGAGCACTTTAAATACAGTCAGTACCACCTTGAATCGAATCCGGAAGGCCACAGGAAGCCAGTGCAGCCTGCGGAGAAGCGGTGTTACGTGGGAGCTCCGAGGGGCACCCACGATCACCCGCGCGGCTGCATTCTGAACCAACTGCAGCCTCCGGAGACTCTTCAAGGGGAGCCCCATGTAGAGAGCATTGCAATAGTCCAAGCGGGAGATGACGAGGGCGGAAGTGACTGTGCGAAGTGCGCCCAGATCCAGAAAGGGCCGCAACTGGTGGATCAGACGAATCTGACAAAAAGCCCCACTGGCGACGGCTGCAATATGATCTTCTAAAGACAGCCGTACATCTAGAGGACACCCAGATTGCGCGCCCTTTCCACGGGGGTCAAAACCTCTCCCCCCACGGCCAGCGAAGGAACAAGCTGGCTGTATCTGGGCGCAGGAAACCACAGCCACTCGGTTTTGGTCGGGTAAAATCCCCATTCTCTCCCCACTCCACTAATCTGCTTTCCAACTCTGTTCTCCTGTACAGGGCAACAAAAGAAGATCCAGCCAATCAGCTGAGACTTGGGAGGCAGAGAATAAATGGGGGCAGGGCCAGTCAAAGGTGGTATTTGCCAGTTCTTCGAACTACTCAAAATTTCTGCTACCGGTTCTTCAGAACTGGTCAGAACCTGCTGAATACCACCTCTGGAGGGGAGGAGAAGGAAGAGAGGGAAGAGGAGAGGAGTTAGCTTTAGTAACCCTTAATAAACCTTTGTGGATCAGGACTTAATGAAAAACCTTTAAGCATTTATTTATAGATAGAAGATAGGATATGGGAAGAAGGGATCATTTATTGTATTTTAAGAGAAGGTGATAAGTTATTAAAATTTCTTATATTTGTGATAATATTTCTTTATAAATTTCTTTTTCCTTACTCTTATTTTTTGTTTTCTTTATTCCCTACTTCTTTCTTTTTCTGAATTTTCTATTTTTTCTTTTGAATTAGTTTTTATCATTTAATTATACTTTTAATAAAAATCCTATAAAATAATACTTTTTTCACAGAAGTCATATTTCTTTATCATAAAGCAATACAAAAGTGGGAGAAAAAATTACATATAAAGTACTAATATGTCAATCATCGATGTATATAAATAATCTATAAGACACAATGATTACACCTTTCCACTGGTGTAAATGTCAAGTCTTCACATTCTTTACCAAAAAATGAAATGAAATGAAAGAACAAAAATAAAAAGAAATATGCAGCTACATTCTTTTTATCACCGCAATTCCAAATGAAAACAAATTCCCAGCCCTCTGTTTCTCTGCTTTTCTCTCCCAAGATTGGGTGTCTGTTACAAACTAACATCTTTTCTCAGTTCAGAAAAATGAGCTGTTGGGTTTTTTTTTTTTTTCTTCATTCAGCTTCTTTCCAAGCTGGAAGACCTACCTATCAACTATGATAAAGATTGAGCTGCATGACAACAATCTCCCCAAATGCATGACACATCCCACAGCTGTCCTTAGCATAATGTGGCTGATTTTATATTGTGTTCTGGTTCATTTGAGCCTGCCAGACAGCTACAAAATTTGAGCTGGATCTGCCTTTCCTACTTACATTCAAACTAAAGAAAGCTATCTGTCATCGCAGTATATCAAAAAGAACTAGTGTTCTGTTCCAAATAAGTGTGATACCATCATCCATATTCATTATGTCCTAGATAAAACACTTCCACTATTTCCTTTCCTTCCCCATATCCATTCTTGCTCAATTATTCTTTATTACTATTGTGCCCTGCCTCCAAATGAACTGGCAAACTATAATCGTTGGCTTGAATACTTCAAAATATTACCTTGATTCAGGGGTTGGATTCAAATTTTTTAACAACTGGTTCTGTGGGCATGACTTAGTTGGTGGACATGGCTTGGTGGTCATGTGACTGGTGGTCGTGTTATTGGCTGGGCGTGGCCAACTCAATAACATTCACATCGAGGCACGCATCTCCTCGCCTGGCTTCTCATGACTGTGGGGATGCTGCAACAGTTGTAAGTATGAAAAATGGTCATAAGTCACTTTTTTCAGTGCCATTGTAACTTTAAATGGTCATTCCACACAAACAAAGTACCAGCAAAGGAAGGGGAAAAAAAAATCCAGAAACGTTCCTAAGACAGAAAGTCTAGTCCTGCCAAGAATGTCATAAAGGTTAACGGAGAGACAGTTTCTGTAAGCAACACCAAAATATTTCCTTCTTGCCTTCCTTACAGAATTAGGCCAGTAATTTCTTCTAACAACTGGTTCTCCGAACTGCTTAGAATGTTAACAACTGATTCTAGTGAATAGGTGAGAACTGGTAGAATCCCACCCCTGCCTTGATTTCAAGAAAGATAATGATAGCAATTCACAGAGTGGGCAAACAGAAGAGTAGAGCTAGAGATTTCCTTGTTTCATTGTATGGGCAATTTATATTCAGCATTTTACTGAAGCAGAATTAAAGTTATTTGAATATTTATATCGATGGAGAATAAATTATAGCTAACACAAAATTGTGGACAAATTGTGAATTTTCTTCTTAGAAAAAGATTCCAAATATTTTAATAAATCTAATAGAGTTTTGACAAACAAAACAGAGCTGCTAAAATAACACATCAATAGTATAGTATTTGAGTAGACCACAAGCAAATGACTTTATCATTAATTACAAATATGTAATAATATTTAATACTTATTTCCTGTAAATTAACAAGCTAGACTTTGTAATATTGTCAAAGGTTATAATTACTAGAGTTGGCTTCCTTTGTTCAGAACTGCAGCAATATATTTAATGGTAAGCTTGTTATAATGTTAATTGCTACTTACGGCTTCTAGTTACCTACTACTTCTAGCAGCAGCTAGCACCACTGAAGGTCAGCCTCAGAGCTAGATTTTAGGATAGTGCATCTATCCCTATGCTCAGGGGTGGGCTTCAAAAATGTTAGCAGAAAGTTCTCTGCCTGGTTGCTTGGTGGGCATGGACATGGTGGGCGTGGCCTAGTCAACCTCCTGCAACATGGAGGGGCATTTTTGCCCTCCCTGGGCTCCAGAGGCTTTCCTTGAGCCTCTGGGAGGGCGAAAATGGTCTCCCCAGGATCCAGAGGCTCTCTGAAAGCTGGAAATGGACCCATTTCTGGCCTTCCTGAACTTCCGGAAGGCCTATTTTTGTCCCTCCCTAAGCCACCGCACATACCTTGCACGTACCTGCATCCAAAACGGGCTGTGTGGGGACTCCTGGGAGGGAAGAGGCAGGTGGGCAGACCCAGCCAGGAGTGGGGGTTCTCTGAACTGCGCAGAACCTTAGCTAGGACTCTCCCGAACCCTGCAAACCCCCAGCAGCTCACCCCTGCCTATACTCCTTGATCTCTCAGCAGCTTTCAGTACTGTTGACTATGCCATTCTTCTTTTTGTGGGGCTTGGAAGTAGGAAGCACTATGTTACAGTAGTTCCCCTTCTTCGGTGATTAATTCCAGGTGTTCTAATTTGGATGAATGAAATCATGCCCAGAGCCCCACGTTTGTTGATAATCAGGGTTCAATGCTTCCCCCCTCCTGTTTACAGCTGGATCAAAATGTAGCAGTGCAAACAGCAATGGGCACTTTTTACTGTGCTCATATGTTACCATTACTTTACTGGCTGCATTGGTTGCCAGTTGCAATTCAAGTTGTTGGTTGTTGTCTTTAAAACCATTCAGGGCCTTGGAACTGTTTCCTGACAGATTACCTTTCTCTCATTGATTCTGCCGACACATTATGTTTGGGCAGAATGCGTTTGCTCTGTGTCCATTCTAGTCACTTTTTGGGACTTAGGAAGCATGCTTTCTCTGTCTTTGCCCACACCCTGTGGAGAATATCTAGATGACACTCTCTCTCCTGGGTTGCAAGCAGTGGCTTAATATGTTTTTGTTTTGATCTGTTTGTTTTAGATGAGGGGGAGAATGCTGTGCTGTTTTATTGGCTATTTTAATCTAGGCTTCTTTGGGCTGTTGTTATTTTATGTTTTGAATAGTTTTATCTGGTATTGGATTTTTGTAAACTGCCCAGAGACTATTGAACTGGGCAGCTATACTAAATGCAATTAAATAAATTAGTGTCATTCTTTCCTGTTAGCAATTACATTTTATACCATTTTTATTCAAAATACTCTAGCCACTACCCACTAGCAATAGGTAGTCACCATGATATAAGCACAGACCAACAAACCAGATGTTAACTCCACAGAGGTATGTCCACAATTGTTCCCATAGAAGATGAAGAAAATTGATAAAACATATGTCAACAGGATATTAAGCCCATTCCTTCTGCACTTGTTTCAGTAGTAAGGAAAAGCCATCTCACATGGTTGTGGATAACTATGAGTAGAATTAATGGAAAAACAAAAAGTCTTTCAAAAGATCTCAGAATTCAGAAGAAGGTTTGGGTTTTGAATTGGTATGCTAAGGATACTGATGAACAGATAGTAACTAAAGAAGAGATCAAAAGAAGATGCAAGGATTATATTAAAATGCTATACAGGAGACCTGACAACATCCAAGTTATCTTAGAAGATATTTCACACTTCAAGAGCCTCTAGTATTAAAGGGTGCTTAGATTAACACTTCATTTATTATCAAATCAGAAAGTTACAGGAAGTGATGAAATACCCACTGAAACATGCTTTACAATAGAAGTACATTAAATCAAGGTTCTAACCAAGCTATGCCAGCAAAGCTGGAAAATGACAAAATGCTAAACTGATTGGAAGAGGTCTATATCTATATTCCATTACTCAAAAAAAGAGACTTGCTAGAATGTGGACACTATAGTACAATTTCCTTAATTTCACATGCTAGCAAAATAATGGTTAGGACTATCCAATGGAGATAGAGGCTTACATGGAAAAAGAAATTTAAAAAAAGTAAGTTCAAGCTGGCTTTAGCAAATGCTGAGAAACATGAGACATTACTGCTGATGCCCACTGGATAATTGTCAGAATAATTATCCTAATAATACCAAAAAAAAATATTACATAGACTACAGAAAAGCTTTTGATTGTATGGATCATGTTATGCTGCGGAATATGCTAAAAAAATGGGAATCAAGTTAAGGATGATAATGTCAGAATACTGTGTGGTAAAGACAAAATAATATAAAATTGACTTATTTGATCAGCAATAAGACAATAAGTAATTTTACAAAATACTGGAAACTATGGATTTTTTTCTTGAAAATGAATAAAACTGAGTTAATAACTTTTGGATTTGCTCAGTGAAAAGGGTTGGATATAGGAAGAAGTGATCTATGCAATGTAATTTCAAAGTAGGATGATGATATTAAGTCTATTTGTAATTGCTATGAAAAAGTCACTTTTTAATTTCCTTTTCTTTCTTTTTCTCTCTCTCAAACTTTCAGAAGTTTCTATGTTTCCTTTCCATTTTTCTTTTTTGTATCTCTCTTATTTTAATCTGATTCTCTACTTTTATTAATAAAACAATTTTATTTTTTTTAAATAATCAATAAAATCACTTAAAATTAAGGGAAAAATGTAACTCCCTGTTCATCTCATTGTCCTCAGGAAAAACTTATATACAAGTCAGGAAGACACAGTACAGATAGAAGCAGTAGAAACATACTGGCTCCAGGTTGGCAATGAGTATAACAAGCTTGTATACTCTCCCCTTATTTATTCAACCTATATGCAGAATACATATTAAGGGAAGCTGGTTTGGAAGAATATGAGCATGGCTTTAAAATTGTAGGAATAGACATTAAAAACATTTGCTGCATTGGGGACTCTATCCTGATAGCAAAAATGCAAAGGATCTGCATACTCTATGTACTAAAAACCAAAGATCACCGTGAAAAAAAATGGAAACAAAATTAAATAAAAGGAAAACCAATCTAAACAAAACAGGTAGAACAAACAGTGTGGTTGTTCTTTCTTTTTTTCTCCCTTTTTCTTTCTCCCTCTTTCTTTCTCCCTTCCTTCCTTCTTTCCTTCCTTCCTTCCTTCCTTCCTTCCTTCCTTCCTTCCTTCCTTCCTTTCTTCCTTCCTTCCTTTGGTTAATGAACAAACATGTCAAATTATGTATCATAATCCTCCTATTAATTCTGCTACAAATAGAGAGAAACTATTCTGAAAAGAATTGTTCTTGAAGCTCCATGCATTTAGAGCTTTACTCTTCTTTTTAAGGAGTAAAGAGATATTAATGCCTTCCTGAACACATTCTTTTTAGGAAATAAAATACAAATCCTGTGTGTGCACCAGGTTTCAAATACATTCCTTTATATATGCAAACATGCTCAGATCTCAAAGGCTAATGTTACAAAATGAATATTCAAATGGTTCAGAAACCTTTAATCCATGAATGTATTGTACACTACTATTTTAAAAACTTAAAACTGTAAATGTTGGTTCTACAAAGATGAACAAAGGAATAAAATTCTTTCTAACAATACTTTTATCTTCTGCACAGAACTGTAAAAAGAAAATGCATTTGTGCACCATTAACTCCTCCCAAAAAGCATTATAGGAAGATGACTTCCATTCTCCTGTCATAATGCATCAGTGGTCTAATATATAATATACTGAATATACTAGAAGTGTACTATATGATATATTTTAGGACAGTTAACCTCATGTCCTTCAAATATTTTGAATTATAATTTTCACAGCCTTGTATTATTACTTCAGCTCACTAGGGTTTTAGCTGCTGAAATCCAAAATATTTGGAAGGAACTGGTTTTCTCATACCTGATGTTTAATCCCTGGCGGACCCTGAAATAGTATGAAGAACAGTATTGAGAATGAACTCATGCACTTATACAAATACTTAAACAAGCAACAAATCATTTTTCCCACACAGTGTTCTTCCCCTTACTGAGAAACAGTTTCTCTAACTAAAAAGACAATTTTAACAATAATGTACAATACATTTTTACAATGCTTTGTTGTCAATATATCAAACAAGTAGTGTCTTATTATATCTGTATTATTTACAAACATCATTGATTTTTCTCTGCTGTGGGATGAATTCTGTTTTCCCAAATACACAATTTACTTCTATAATATATCCATGTCTTGCTACAAATCTAACTTTGTGACACACTGGGCTATCTTTTAAAGAACCTTTTCATCAAAGTGCTTCTTTTGCTAAATTTCTATTCAATTCTTCTAAATAAACTCCCAAATACAACTACAAAGAAAATTACTCTGAATTAAGGAACAGTAAACAGAAGAAAAGAAGATGGATACTGAAGAAGAAAACATGGCATCAAATTAGGCAGATAAATTATTCACTTATAAAATACTTTCTCAAAAAAATAAATTGTCAGTTCAGCTAGAAAATGTTTGGAGAAGCCAAGGAATGCTGATATATATATACACAAAACAAAATCCTCAAAGAAGATTTGTTCATTAATATTGCCTCTCAAAACTATAGAAAACTGTCTATAGAATCCTGCCTCACTTTTTCATAGTTCCACTCTCATTTACTTCTCTAACATATTACACCATATCTATCTATCTATCTATCTATCTATCTATCTATCTATCTATCTATCTATCTATCTATCTATCTATCTATCTATCTATCTATCTATCTTCAAATAATTCTGCTGCTGTACCCAATTACATGTATACTTGATTTGCAAAATTATATAAAGAGGGGTTACATCCCCTCTGTCTTTAGCCATGTTTCTTATCTCTGGCACCATAACAAATCAATTTGTGCTTCATCTGAATTCTGTACTGGTCTAAATAATTTTTTTAAACAATTCTCCTATATATGGACAAAAATCCACTGAGTGCTCAACTTGTCAATTTAAACATTCCAAATCAAGTTCAAACCAATGCTGGAGATGTCTACAATCAATGTATGTTTATGTGCTTGGCTGGTCAAGTCTACTGGAGGTAAAAGAAGCTCCATCTTCTGAAGTTATTTGGGATGTGTTTGGAACTATTAGTTCTAAGAAAACAAACAGGTAACATCATCTCTGCCGCCTGCAGTTTTGATGTTAGCTCTTCCTGATTGGTAAAAGTCTGCAGAAAGGATCAGTAGGACATCTTTCAGATTTTTACAAAGATCCATAATCAACACCTGGCATATTTGCAAAACTAAGGCAAGTCATTTTATGAGAAAAGAACTAGGAAATTTAAACAAAAAAGTGGAGCAAATTATAAAGAAGCTACTTAAATGGCTTTGTTCAGTGGTGGGATTCAAAATTTTTTACTACCAGTTCTGTGGGCATGGCTTGGTGAGCATGGCCATGTGACTGGGTGGGTGTGGCTTTTTTTGCTTTTTTACCATCCCCACCCATTTTTGGGAGCTTCCTAGCCTCAGAGGAGCCTCTGGGGGGTGTTTTTCCTCCCCTAAGGCTGCTCTGAGGCTCAAGAAGAAGAAAAACAGAGCATGGAGGAGCGCACAGTACCCCTCCAAGCTCTGTTTTGGGAGCATCCTAGCTTCAGAGGAGCCTCTGGGGGATGTTTTTCCTCCCTAAGGCTGCTCTGAGGCTCAAGAAGAAAAAAAACAGAGTATGGAGGGGCGCACAGTAGCCCTCCAAGCTCTGTTTTGGGAGCTTCCTAGGCTCAGAGGAGCCTCTGGGGGGGGGGGCATTTTTGCTCCCCTAAAGCTCCTCTGAGGCTCAGGAAGGAAAAAAAACAGTATGACAGGGGCGCATGGCACCCCTCCAAGCTCCGTTATGGGAGTTTCCTAGCCTCAGAGGAGCCTCTGGGTGGGCGTTTTTGCTCCCCTAAAGCTCCTTTGAGGCTCAGGAAGGAAAAAAACAGAGCATGGGAGGGGTGCAGAGCACACCTCCAAGCTCCATTTTGGGAGCTCTCTAGCTTCAGCGGAGCCTCTGGGGGGCATTTTTGCTCCCCTAAGGCTCCTCTGGGGCTTTGGGAGGCAAAAAATGGAGGGGGTGATCTCCTCCTTCCATTTTTTGCCTCCCTGGGCCTCAGCAAGGGGAATCCTGGCACAGCTGATCTATGCACAGCTGATTGTTGGGAGGGGGAAAAAAGAAATACCTTAGGCGAATGTCAGGCGGGTGGGTAAGCGAGTATCGGGCGGGAGGGCAACCAAATCGGGGGCATGGCCAGCCAGAACTTACTACTGGTTTGACGACCCACACCAAATTCTTGTTCCCTGTTCACCCAATCTGGTGTGAACCTGCTGAATACCACAACTGGCTTTGTTGCTTCAAAGAAGAGCAATAAAGTAGTTTGAGCAAAGTTTAGATCCAGTTAACCTCATCAATTGAGCTCTGTGCATTTGTTTGTATCTTTAGCTCATCTGCATTCCTAGGTGAAATGTAATCAATAACAATACAAAAAATCAAATATCTTAGATAATGTACATTTCCCTGTTCAAGGTACAGAAAATTGACATAATTTAAACTAACAAAGCTAGCATTGTTTTACTAAAGCATCAGATTGAAATGAACTGGGAATACATATTGAATAGCTTCTTGTTCTTTTTCCAGTATTCAGAACCATGAAAAGCTTTTAATAATGCTATTGAATCTATACTGAAAATTATATATACGTTTCAGATTGCCTTTGGTACTCCAATGAGACCTTTGGCAAATCACTGTTTATTTTTTCACAGACCATTTGTTAAAATTGCACCAGGTCAGCCTGCGTTTGTTCCAGTGTCTATATGAAATTCATCCTTTTATAGATATGAGAATCTGGAGAATTCTTTATTGCCTACCAAAGACAATCTAGCCAATTCACATAACAGATGCAGTGGGGAAATGAAGGTTAGAAGCAATTCAAAGCACACTGAAACACACTTGAACAATGAGCTATGAAATTGATCTCCAAAGATGGGTGCAGTTCATCCAAAACAAAATCAGTATTTTTTTAAAAAAAAATAGATTGAAAAATGCAAGAAAATGTAAGGATGTACAGAAATGAAAACAGAATGCACCTGAAAATAAACAGTTAAGTCTGTCAGAGATTAATACATTCATTATTTAGCTATGCATAATGTGAAGATTGTGAATGCACCTTGCACCCCTTTCCTTCAATGTTCCCTTTCAGTGAACTTCTCCCATTTCTACTTGCATCAAACCATGATTATCTTTATAAAACTGTCACGGCCTCATTGAGACAGGCTTAAGTTTTTCTTAGCTATTATTGGGTTTTGGGTTTTTTTGAATTACAGGGTTCAACTTGTTTCTCAAAAGTTAAAAATATCAACATGTGATGTGACTAGGGGTACTGTTTTTCAGTTGACTCATCTCAGAGTCTGGTATTGGTTAGGGTTTAGAGGGAGCTTGTGGCTCAAGGTCACCCAGCTGGCTTTTCTGCCTAAGAAGCAGCTAGAACTTGGGTGTCTCCTCTCCTGGTCTAGAACCTCAAACACTTCAATATGTGGCCTCTCATGTTCTTAAATTTAACAGTCTTGAATGGAAGTTTTCCTCCTTATTCAACCCCATTCAAAGGGAGCTTTGGAATGGATATAAACATTTGAGCTTTGTCACCCATTATGTTGTGGGGTAGTCAAATAAGTGATAGTATCAGGGAAGCTGGACAGCTATCCCCACAATGTTATGTCTTCAGGCCTCATTTTGAATTCGTATGAAAGAGAAGGAAGAAATAATATGCAATTATTCAAATAAGTAAGTATGCAGTTAGAAATGGTATCTTCTCTAGATAAGACTTGCATCCTTCCTCATCAACAAATCATTATATACTTTCACAAAATCTTACATTTAAGAGAACAATCTCATTTTTCCAGGGGAAAAATAACTCACTGAGGGGTCAGAAAAAACATCCAATTTACTTGTTATTTTTATCCAGTTATTTTGACTCATAGAAGCACACAGAGTTTGCAACTTGTATTATTTACTTCGTAAATGAGACATTCGGTCACACATCTCTCTATACCCACTCAACTCAAAGTTCAGTTTACCAAGCTAGGCTTAAGTTTCAAAAAATCAAGAGGCACTCCACTGCACTTTGTAGTATGTGATGGCTCCAAAGAACTACAAATCTCATACATTTTTAATATTTTCCTACAAGTTTAAACCATCAGTTTGACCAATCTATCTTGATACTTTTACTCACCCTTCCATGTGCTTTTACACCAGAGCACTATTGCTTCATTCAATTCACACAGGAACTATTTGTTCTTTGGGGAATCGTCTTGTTATGGGAAGCATCCCCCAAATTTTGTACCTTTTTCAAAGTCTCCATTCTTCACTGAACTAAACTGCTCTGAACAAACCTTACTGTCCTTTTGGCATGCTTTGAATGAGTTTCACCTTATAGTCCATTTTTCATACAAAATGGTATGAATTATGGTATTTAAAATGCAATGGCATAAATTCTACCCATTCTGACTATACCATAATAATTGATATTACAATACATGTTGACAACATTAATATATGGATGCATAGTTCATCAATTTCTTTGTACATTGTTAATACAGTCTAATGAAGCATGATTTGAATTACATTAAATAAAGTAGCAATAGTTTATTTAAAATCTCTTCATTTCCACAATTTTGAGGCACGTTTAAAATATAAATTAAAATTTCTGAATAAAAAATAATTTTCTAAATAGAAAATAATTTCCTAATTTTCTCAATAGGAATGACTAAATATATATTTATGTGAATATTATTTTTGTACTTTCCAATATTCTGAAAAATTCATAAACACTATTAGTACACACAATAATTTAGTTTTGAATCTCAAAATACAACAGTAAATTTTATATTTCTATCTTTACATATAGCATTATTAATAATATTTATTAGGAAGTTGCAGCATTATGGATACATAATGTTGCAACTTCCTAATAAATATTATTAATAATGCTATATGTAAAATTTGCACGATCCTTACAAATAACAATGTTAATAACCTGCATTTCTGTATATTACTCAGTGAAGTTATTTTTCTATATTCAGAGAAGTATGATTAATGATTGCAACTATGTTTTATGATATGTGGCCTATTACTTTCTGTTTATATGTATACTGTGAGCTAATACACTGGAGATAAATTCCTTGCATGCCAATCACACTAGGTCAATATAGAATTATATTCTATTTTTATCTAACATATGGTACAAATAATATTTTAGTTCCTTCCAATATTTTATTGGCTTTTATTTTTAAGTTATCATGTGGGGTTACCTGTACATGAAAAATCATCAATCCGGATATATCCTGGGACACAGTTGCAGCGATATGATCCAGGCAAATTAACACACACTGTATTGGCATGACAATAATGCATCTTAGCAGCACACTCATCAACATCTGCAGGGAGAGAAAAAAATCCCATGATACTGAAATCAGATGCACAACACCTACTTTCATAGATGCACAATTGTAATAGAAAATATGCTACATACAAGCATCCAAAATATATTCCCAAAACCAGAATATTTGGAAATTTAATTCTGCTATCAACCTTGGATGTATTTCTGCTTGTTGCCATCTTTAAAGATAATATAAAGATATGTTTTAAGTGCTTTTTAAAAATATTTCTCTATCACTCTACCATCAGTCAAAAGTGGACAAAATGTAGCAATTAAAATAGGAAAAGAAGGAAAGTTAACTATTAACATTTAATTAAATCAATCCAATCACAACAGAGTGTTTAAATAAGAAATTCAAGTGCCTTTCATACTAGCTTCCTCAATTTTTTAGACAGAATTTCCAGATGAAATGAGTTGGGCCAAAGATGAGTGTCACATATTGAAAGTTGGAAAAAGTTGAAAATAAAACCTGCTTAGGACAATATAAGGTGTAATGGAGATATTCAAATGATTTGCCTAGAAAAATAATGTATTAACCCTGAAACCAGCACTGCTCCAAAAACCTAAACCATTATTAGCTACAGATAAAAATTATCAAGTAGCATCTTCAATCTCAACTGAAAAAAATTATGGATTAACATTTAAAAATTAATATCCTATATACCCATATATTCTCCTGAAGCTAATATCCATTGTTCAAATGAATTATATTCACTCTGATTCAACAAAGCAGCACTCCCTGTAAGAATATCATTTTGAATTGTATAAAAAGAAATTATAGTGATTCTTGGTTGTTTACAACATCAGAAAGCTATAACAGCAAGAATGGTTTAATGCAAAATACAAATTTCAATAAATTTCTATTACATTTGTAATTCAGCAGACAAATTACTTTACTCATTTAAAAATGACATTAACCTTTTCCAGGTATATACATTCAGCACTGTCCTAACATTTTGGTAGATGTATGCATGTATGTATGTTTGTATGTATGTATGCATATATTTATTTATGATAATTTATTATTAAAGTGCAGATCTCCACCCTCAATTTCTTTCTTTTTCTCTTCCTCCCTCCCTCCCTCCCTCCCTCCCTGTTATTGCTCTAGTTGAAAAAAATGAGATGAATAACAAGCAATGGTGTTCCTCAAAATGTTATCTAAGAAAAGGATTGAGCTTAAACAAATGAAAACTTGTTCCAAAATGAAGGGTTTTAGAATTAATTCACATATGTATTAACTTGATATCATCAGCCAATGCATTACCAACTTCAAAAGTCTTAAGTGAAAGACTCAGAATGATCAGGTCAGGTCATGCAAAGGTATTCTTGCTTAGCAATGGTTATTTAACACATGATTGTCATTATTTGATTTTATTACTGAATATGGAAAATGTACTTATTTCTTGAATAGAAACTGGAATATGTTTGTCTAATGTTTGCACTTTTCCATAATGTGATGTGCTTCTACTTCTGCCAAAATTCATATATTTACAGGAAAGTATACAAAATATGCATGAAGCAATATTATAAATGGGGAAGTGACTTTTATTAAAATACAGGTGTGCAAAAAAAATAAGTAAGCACATATTTTAATGTAGTCTTTGAATATATATTTTTAAAGGCTTTGGTAGTAAGGATTAACACATCTAAAGTTGGGAAAAGTTAAGAAAGTAGATGAAGTCAAACCTGACTGATTCATTCATTTCTAGCTGTGGTGGCAGATGAGATTATACATAATCTCATCATATGTAGAAACAGAAATAAACTTCAAAGCCTGAAGTAGGTTGGGGTTATTCTGTAATTTTAGTTTTGTGAACTCTGCAAAGGGCAAGCTTCTACAAAAATGATTAGCAAGTTTGTATTCTTCTCAAGTTTTTTCAATCTCTAGAGTCTCTTTCCCACAGGAACTTTAAAGCATGTTTGGAGATAGGTTAGCTCCTTCAATTTTCTCTTCATCTGCTCACCTTTTCCAGGTCAGGGACAAAAGTAATCTTCATTAGGTGCACCATCTGTCTCTGTTTTATTTTAGCTACATTTGGGGCAAAGTTGGACAGGTGGCAATGAAGTTTAAGAACCCTTGCTTTAGAATATACCTAAGGCAATCTTTAATACTACAGATGGCTTCTGCTTCAAAAATGAGTTTATTGTCCAGCTGTGCTAAATTTTCCTTATACATAAATTATAAAAGAGAGAGAGGGAGAGAGAAAGCGCATTATATTAAGAGAAAAATAGGTGTAAGCCACACTAAAATAAGGGATGCCATTACAAGATTCTGAACTAAATCCAGTATATACAACCAAATATATGTCTAGAATATGTGTAGAACAGTGGTGGAATTCAAAAAATTTTACTACCGGTTCTGTGGGCATGGCAAGGGAAGGATACTGTAAAATCTCCAATTAGAGGTGATATTTGCTGGTTCTCTGAACTACTCAAAATTTCCGCTACCGGTTCTCCAGAACTGGTCAGAACCCACTGAACACCACCTTTGTGTAGAATACAACTTTATAATAGCATGTACATCTTATCCTAATTATTCCAATGTATTAAAAATATAAATTAATTTGAACTGAATATGATGGTTTGAGAAAATTTGCTAGGCAATTGCAGAGAACATTTTAAAGAACAGCAGTACTGAAATTAAGTTTTATACTTTTACCACAGCTTAGTAAGAATGAAAACAAGTTTTACTAAAACAATCCTTGGTAATATAATCTTATACTTAGGCTCATTTGAGACGATGAATCTGCATACAGACAGGAGGTTATACAACTTGCCTCATGGTGTAACCAGAACAATCTGGAACTGAACTCACTCAAAACCATAGAAATGGTGGTAGATTTAGAAGAAACCCTACCATACTACCACCTCTTACAATACTAGACAACACAGTAACAACAGTAGAGTACTATATCACATGACCTAAAATGGACACCTAACATCAAAAACATCATCAAAAAAGCACAACAAAAAATGTCCTTTTTGCTCCAACTCAGGAAGCTCAAACTGCCCAAGGAGCTGCTGATACAGTTTTACAGAAGAATTATTGAGTCTGTCTTCTGCACCTCTATAACTATCTGGTTTGGTTCTGCAACCTAACAGGACAGACACAGACTTCAAAGGATAATTAAGACTGCAGAAAAAAACCACCGGCCTTCAATTGAGGACCTGTATACTGCACGAGTCAAAAAGAGGGCTGTGAAAATATTTACAGACCCCTCACATCCCAGACATAAACTGTTTCAACTCCTTCCCTCAAGACAGTGCTATAAAGCACTGCACACCAGAACAACTAGACACAAGAACAGTTTTTTCCCGAAAGCTGTATCTCTGCTAAACAAATAATTTCCTCAAAACTGTTCAACTATTCACAAAGTGTGCACTACTATTACTGTTAATCTTCTCATCACTCCTTATCACCAATCTCCTCCCACTTGATTGTAGAACTGTAATTTTGTTACTTGTATCCTTACGATTTATATTGACTGTTTCCTAGTATGATTTGATTGTTGATTGTACCCTATGACTATCATTATGATTCTTGATCCTTAACGAATGTACCTTTTCTGTATGTATACTGAGAGTATTTACACCAAGACAAATTCCTTATGTGGCCAATCACACTTGGCCAATAAAGTATTCTATTCTATTCTATTCTATTATAGCAATAGCACTTAGACTTATATACTGCTTTACAGTGCTTTACAGCCCTCTCTAAGCAGTTTACAGAGTCAGCATATTGCTCCCAACAATCTGGGTCCTCATTTTACCAACCTCGGAAGGACGGAAAGCTGAGTCAACTTGAGTCTGGTGGGATTTGAACTGCCAAACTGTAGGCAGCTGGTAGGCAGCAGAAGTAGCCTGCAGTACTTCACTCCAATCATTGTGCCACCGGGGCTCACTATCTGTTATGGATGAACATTCTTATTCTATTGATATCACTAACAAAATCACTTTGCATTGAGCACCAAACAACTGTCTGCTGAGGTTCTTTCTTTCTTTCTTTCTTTCTTTCTTTCTTTCTTTCTTTCTTTCTTTCTTTCTTTCTTTCTTTCTTTCTTTCTTTCTTTCTTTCTTTCTTTCTTTCTTTCTTCTTCCTTCCTTCCTTCCTTCCTTCCTTCCTTCCTTCCTTCCTATTTCTTTCTGACAGGTGATAATGTTTTACACTCACAGAAGGAAATTTTCTCTTGATGCACAGACTCCTTAACAGTACCGATCAATTAAAAAGATGAAAACAAAAAACATGACCATCTTAAATTGTATAATAATAACAGATAATCAAAGTTGGAAGAGACCATGTAGGTCATCTAGTCCAACCCCCCACCAAAGCAGAAGACCATACACCATTTCTGACAAATGGCAGTCCAATCATTTCTTGAAAGTCTCAAGTGATGAAGTTCCCACAACTTCCGAGGACAAGCTGTTCCACTGGTTGATTGTTCTCACTGTCAGAAAGTTTTTCCTTATTTCCAGGTTAAATCTTTCCTTGTTCAGTTTCCAACTATTATTCCTTGTATGGCCTTCGGGTGCTTTAGAAAATAGCTTGACCCCTTCCTCTCTGTGGCAGCGCCTCAAATATTAGAAGACTGCTATCATGTCTCCCCTGGTCCTTCTCTTCAGTAGACTAGCCACGCCCAGTTCCTGTAACCGTTCTTCATATGTTTTAATTTCACAGTCCCCTAATCATCTTGGTTGCTCTTCTCTGTATATGTTTCTAGAATCTCAACTTCTTTTTTATAATGTGGTGACCAAAACTGGATGCAGTACTCTATGTGTGGTCTTACTAAGGCTTTATAGAATGGTATTAGTACCTCACTTGATTTTGATTGTATCCATCTGTTAATGCAACTTAGGATTGCATTAGCTTTTTTGGCTGCTGCTACACACTGCTGGCTCATATTTAGCTGATTGTCCACTAAAACTCCAAGATCCTTCTCAAAGGTATTGCCACTGAGCCTGGTTTCACCCAGTCTATATGTGTTCTTTGGGTTTTTCTTGCCTAAGTGTAGGACTTTACTTTTCTCTACATTGAATTTCATTTTGTTAAATATGGCTTAGTGTCCTAGTCTGTTAAGATCCATCTGGATCTTGAGCCTATCTTCTTGGGTGTTAGCTATTCCTGCCAGCTTAGTATCATCTGCAAATTCAGTAAGTTCCCCTTCTATTCCCTCATCTAAGTTGTTAAATGAAGGTATTGAAGAGTACTGGGCCTAAGACGGAACCTTGAGCCATCCCACTGCTTACTTCCCTCCATGTGGACTTAGATCCATTAAGGACTACTCGTTGAGTACAGTTTGTCAGCCAGTTGCGAGTCCGTCTAGTGGTGGTGCTATCTATTCCACTTTTTTCTAGCTTACCAAGAAGCATGTTGTAGTCTATGTTGTCAAATGCTTTGCTGAAATCTAAATATATTATGTCCACGGTATTTCGCTGGTCTACTAATTTAGTCACTATGTTGAAGAATGAAATAAGATTGGTTTGACATGATCTGTTTTTAACAAACCCATCTTGGTTACCAAAGCCTAAATCACCTAAAATGAAATAAAACCCACTGAATTGAAATGGAATTTACTTTTGATTAAATCTTTTTGAGCTGCAGCATCACGACATGCATTGATATGGCTTTATTTTGAGCCTGGGTGTTTTTCTTTGTAAATTCCTCACACCTATCCTTCAGCATTCTTCAGCAACAAAATAATTTCATCAACTTACTGTACATTCAGCTACAAAGGAGCAAATGACTGGTTGCCTTCATTTCTCAAGAAAAAAATGTGCAGATTAGATACTCCAAACTCAAGCATTATTATTAATTTTAGAACTGTGCTAGACATAAGCCATAGAGTGAAATCCATAAGGTTGGTTATAATGGTATCAAAATTATGATTCATGTGTATAGATTGCTTGTCCCATTTGAAATATCAGAACTTGTCTTCTGATGGTTCATAGAGGAGATAAAAAAAACATGATTTATGTCCTTCTGTGGTACTGTGAAGAAGTTTGCTTTTCTCATAAAAAGGTTTACTTATGGTCTTTAAAATGAAACTTGACATAGCATAATGATTGTTCACATATTGCTAACTTCCCTCTGCATAAGCCAGTTTGCTATAATGACAAGGAATCACTCCTATTAAAGCTTTTTCTGTGAAAATCATTGCATCATAATGCATAGTTTAATCTGGCATAATACAGGAAATATTCACCTCACTAGTAGGCATTTGGGCAACTTTTGCTCTTCAGACATTGTTTTTTAGTACAATAAGTGCTCAAAACCAGCAGTCCTAACAGGGTTAATTTCCAATGTGTTTAAGATTTAACAGGATCTATTTTGAAAAACAAAGGATGCTTGCCATTACTATCTGGTCTTTTCTCTCACAGACAGCTTTGACACTGGGTCTGGGCCTGGGCCCATAACCAATGATAAGTATTAGCAGAACTTCCTTGGTAACAAGGAGTATGCAACAAATGAAGGCAGTGTGCAAAGTTGTAGCAATGAGCATAAAGTCACACAACCACAGAAGTTAAAGGGTATTAAAGTAAAAGTTTTATATACAGGATATAGGTACAGTCCAAGATTCAGTCCAATATTCATACACAGTTCATCAGTCAATAAAGTAGAAAACTAATCATCATAATCAGCAGACAAAACAGCAACAAGGTAGCTCAAATACAGCAATGAAGAGAGATATGTGCTCTCTGGCTTCCTGCTTTACAGTAAGCCTGCTTCTTGCAGCCAATCAGTAATCTGGCTTCGGTAAAATGATGAGTCATCATGATTTACAACCATATATGGTAAACCAACAGTTTTGGGTTCTTAAAGAAACCTAACAAGCTTTATCAATACATCAATGAAAACGTGTTTACCAAATGATAAGCGTATCACTTTGGTAGAGATCACTCAAGGCAGAAATGTTTGTATGGGTGTAGATATGTGTGTGAATGCCAGTGTCTCTATTTATGGCTGTGTATGTATATGTGTGTGTGTGTTTATTGTAGGAGATGACCAAGGGAAGGAATAAATGCATCATCAATCAAGAGTCCTGAATGCCCACAAGAGTTCTAAATGCATCTCATTATTGAATGCCTTTCTTAACTCTATTAATTTTCTTTGATCATTAGTAGCTCAGATTCTTGTAGATAGTTTAAACTTACAATAAATCTTTATACTCATTTGAACTGTGTGTGTATGTGTGTGTGTGTGTGTGTGTGTGTAGTATATTTATGTCTGGATGTGTTTACATACTTTGTAATGTTAACATTCAGCCTACTGCATTGTTCTTATATGAAACCTACCAATGGCACTTGACGAAGTCTACTTTTTTATCAGCTTGTCTGGGCATCATTCCGTAGGTTCGTCACAGAAACACAACATTGTCATCTAGGAAATGATCGTTACCATCATCAGGACTCAAGACTCTACTTCTATAGTCCATCTTCCTTTCCTTTTTATATTTATATTTATATTCATTTGATATTGGTTTCCAAATCTGGGTAGTTTTCCCAGTTTCTGACCACAGCTGTCCCTTTCATAATTCATATTTCTGTATGGGTCTCAAAATAGAAATTAAGAATTTATCTGCATGCTAAGTGTTTTTTTGACTGAAAGTTCAATTAATCAGGCTATCAAAAAGATCTTTTTCTGATTTTATAATGCCCACCAATTAGATTTATTATTAGTAAGAAATCAAGTGATATATAAAATTTAGAGACCATTGCTTTGGGAAGTTTCCTAGTATATTTTCCTGGGGAAAAATGATTCTCTTAATAGCTCATATAGCCTTTGTTATGAAAACAAATGAAGTTATCAGCATGAATTACTCTGACAAAATAATGATTTATGAACTGGTTTTCCATGGTTTATAATAGCCTAGAGACAACTCTCAATTATGAAATGAGCCTGAATTTTCATATAAACCACTTTATAATCAATGTTTCTTGATTTATACTAGCCAGAGAAAATATTTTGTAGATTCCTCTACATGCATTCATGCAATCTCCCAAATATAGCTGAAGCTCATACTGGTTCTATTTCTTATAAACCTTTTCACATAAGCTCTTCAATCTTGCTTTATTAGATGACAAGATCTAATAAGATTCACTCTGTCATGAATACACATCTCTATGTAGTCAGGAATTCAGCCTTGTGTTTACTTTTAACTGTCAGGCAATGAGGAGACTATTTGTACCTAAAAGAGGAGACTATTTGTAAGTTCATGGTGAGGTTCTTGGTACTTACTGAACTTGATTATTTTCTTGCAGATGTTTCATTACCCAAACTAGGTAACATCATCAGTACTGGTAGGAAGTGGGATTTGCTCTCGTTTTACATTCTAGTGGCTTTCCCTCTGGATGAAATCCTAGACCAAATCAAGTGCAAAAACACTAGAGCATTCCTGAAAGTCTAGCACTCTGACAAATCAGCCATCAACAGGCACATAGACATAAACAATATCTATAGTACATACCATTCAAAAGAGACAATCAACAAGTCAAAAGAGAACAAAAAGACCAAATCATGTCCTCCCCAGCAATCAACACCCAAATGAACAGATAAACCAAGATTAACATTAGACAAACAATTTAGAAGCAAACAATACCTCAATAAAGGAACTGCCAAACAAGCCAACTGTAAACAGCCCAATTAAAGAACCACCCAAGTACATTCCCACCAAGACTGACAGAGCAAGCCAATAGAATACGAGAGCAAACTCCGCTTCCTACTAGCACTGATGATGTTACTTAATTTGGATAATGAAACACCTGCAAGAAAACAATCAAGCTCAGAGAACACCAAGAACCCCTCTCTTGCAATGGAAAGTAGAGAACATATACAGTATGTCTGTAGAGTAAGGCTTTGTTATTTGCTGAATTTGATTATTATGAAAGAATACCATCAAAGATAAAGAAAAAAATATATTATCAAAATATCAGCCATTGGTAGAAATGGCAAGAACAGAATAGAAGACAAAACTAAGAAAGACAAAGATTTCAGAAAGGAACTATTTGCAGATTTAGAATTTCAAAAAGGTATTAGAAGAGACAAAAATTATATTATTAGAACACACACACACACACACAAACATATATATACTGTGTGTGTGTATGTATATATATATATATAAAACGTTACATATAATATATATGAAGAATAAAATGGAGTGGAGTGGGGTGGAGTGGAATGGAATGGAATGGAATGGAATGGAATAGAACAGAATTCTTTATCGGCCAATTCTGATCGAGAATATAAGATATAGATGATTTAGCTACATAGATAGAGATGACAGAAATAGAGATAGAGATATACAAAGAGGGCAGCCTACCAATAATAAAGAAAGCAGGTTTAAGAAAGTCTGAAAACATTTGTACATTATTCTTATTTGAACATGCTAGCAAAATAATGCTTAGTATTATTTAAGGAATATTGAAACCATATATGGAAAGGGAGATGCCAGATATTCAAGCTGGTTTTAGAACAAATTAAGGAATAAGAGACACTATTCCTGATACACGTTGGATAATTAATGCCGCAGCAGGAGGTCTTGCCGTAGTTTCGGATTTCATCTCGGGTGGCCCTGTCACGGCCGAGGATGGCGCCACGGCGGCCGCGGGTGGTGGTGGTGAGTGGTGCCGTGGCGGTGGCGGCGGTCTTGCCATCACGGTTGCCATGGCCGCCCTGTAGCTGGGGGTTTTGCCATAGCCCTGTACTTTACCAACCGCTCTATTGCCATCTGCAGCTCCAGTGAGTCGGACGGCCTAGTTTCGGCCGCCGTGGCTGTCATGGATGGTGGGGGCCCCGTCGTAGAGGATGTTGCCCTCGTGGCATATGGGGATGGCCCCTCCAGTACAGGGACCCCACCGGTGACTATGGAGACAGTGTCTGCGCTGACTGAGAGACCCTTGGGGCCTCGGAGACAATGCGGACGGCACAGCGAACAACAGCGCCGGTGGCGGCGGTGGCGGCGGCAATAGCTTGGCCCAGTGATGCCGGTGGCTTTAGCTGAGATGGCTCTAATGGCGAAGAGGGCAGCCTCGATGGCGTCGGTGGTGATGATGGCTTTGTAGCCTCGACAACAATGGCGTTGATGGTGGTCTGGTCGGGGGTCAGCCCACGGCTTAAGGATGGCGGTGCCTGGCCCAGCAGTGATGGTGGTGCCGGCGTGGTTGGCTTGGCGCCTTGAGAGACCAATTAAATATTTTCAGCAGACTTACAGGCCCTGGGGAGGGTTCCCCTCTCCCTGAAGTGGCCCACCGGTCTATCACCTGCTTACCTCAAGGACGATTCCTGGGATCCAGAGAGGTGGCACGGCCATCAGAAGAGAGGTTATGGGGGGGGGGGGTAAATTGTTTCAATTTTTATTTAAATTTTTATCAGGGTTAGGGAGGACAACCAGGATGGGGTTGGGGGACAACCCACCTGAAACGGGGGCCAGACCGGGGGTCATGTGCGGTCGGGAGGCTCTGGGGTCAAGTGGGCTCGGGTCGAGGATGGGGGGGTTCTTCCTGGGAGGGAGAGTCAAGGTCTATCTGCACGGTGAGCGGGAGAGGCAGTTTTGATGGGCATAGGGGGCAATATTATGTTAGGGGAGCGCGCCCTCGCTATTTGCGAGCGGTGGTGCGCTCCAACCCCCTAGTTATTTCCCATTCCCCGGGCTGTCCGAGTCATTGGGCCCTGGGCCTTTGGCTGATGTTATGCAATGCCAGGTCCGTGGTTAACAAAGCCCCCATTATTCATGATTTGATCTGTGAGGGGGGAGCAGATCTGGTGGGCGTTACTGAAACCTGGCTGGGCCAAGTGGGAGGTGTCCCCCTTGTGGAGATATGTCCACTCGGGTTTCGGGTTTTTCATCGACCAAGGGCCCAGCGGAGGGGGGGTTGAGGTGGTTATTAAGGAAGATCTGTGTCCTAGGGAATCCACTGTTCCTCAGATGACTGGATGTGAATCCCTCTTTGTGAAGTGTGATTCTGGGGTTCAGATGGGGCTGCTTATCACATACCTGGCTCCCTGCTATGTGACATCGGCCCTGCCTGAACTCCTTAAAGTGATAGCCAGCTTGGCAGTTGAGACCCCCAGGCTTATAGTCTTGGGGGATTTCAACCTACCCTCTGCCGGTGGGACCTCGGGGGTTGCTCAGGAGTTCATGGCTTCCATGACAGCCTTGGGCCTGATCCAATTAATTAGGGATCCCACTCACACGGAGGGTCACATCTTGGATTTGGTTTTTGTCTCTGGTCAGTGGCAGAATGATCTAGGTCTCGGGGATGTTTTGATTGAGCCCCTGTCATGGTCGGATCATTTGCTCCTTAGGCTGGATTTCCATTCCGCACCCCCTCGTTGCAGGGAGGCAGGACCAATTAAATGGTACCGCCCCAGGCGCCTGATGGACCCAGATAGGTTGCTGACGGAGCTTGGGCTGCTTCCCGAGACTCATACACATGACTTGGCTGAGGACCTGGTGGCCGCCTGGGATAGGGTGGCAACCGGGGCCCTTGACCGGGTCGTGCCCTTGCAGCCTCTGACCCGGTGCCGATCCCATGTGGCTCCCTGGTTTTCCAAGGAGGTGAGGGAGATGAAGCGCCAGAAAAGATGCCTAGAGAGTGGTTCGAGGACCAGCCGTTCCGTATCTGACCGAACACTATTGCGGTCATATGTTAGGACCTATTTAGTGGCGATAAGGGTGGCAAAGCGATCATAGTTTTCCACCCTTATTGCATCCACAGAAAATCACCCGGCCACCCTTTTCAGGGTGACTTGCTCCCTTTTAGATGAGGGAGCGCTGGAGGACCCCTTGCAAGGACGGGCCGAGGATTTTTCTATTTTTCTGCAGGACAAAATCGCTCAGATCTGGGATGGCTTGGACTCTGACTGGGCAACTCTGGGTGGGAGGGCGGGGTGGATTTTGGTGAGGTCATTTGGGGGGAGTTCGATCCTGTGACCCTGGATGATGTGGACAGGATGCTGGGTGGGCTTAATGCCACCACATGTTTATTGGACCCGTGTCCCTCCTGGTTGGTTGTGGGCACCCGGGAGGTTACGCGAGGTTGGTTCCAGGGTATTATCAACGTTTCCTTGAGTGAGGGGTTTTTGCCAGCTGCCTTGAAAGAGGTGGTGGTGAGGCCCCTCATCAAGAAACCATCCCTGGACCCAACAGTGTAGTGGCATGACAGCTCCCTCAGCATCTGGAGGAAGTGGTATATTTAGATCCCCTCCAATCGGGTTTCAGGTCTGGGTACAGCATGGAGACGGTGTTGGTTGCGTTGGTGGATGATCTCTGGAGGGCTCGGGACAGGGGTTGTTCCTCTGTCCTGGTCCTATTAGATCTCTCAGTGGCTTTTGATACTGTCGACCAGAGTATCTTATTGCGGTGTTTGGAGGGGTTGGGAGTGGAAGGCACCGTGCTACGGTGGTTCTCCTCCTTCCTCTCTGACCACTCGCAACTTGTGTTGGCAGGGGGCAGAGATTGACCTCAAGGCCCTTGGTCCTGCTCTCGCCCTTGCTGTTCAACATTTATGTAAAGCCGCTGGGGGAGATCATCCGTGGCTTTGGGGTGGAGTTTCATCAGTATGCTGACGACACTCGGCTATACATTTCCACCCCGGGCCACCCCGACGAATCCGTTGAAGTGATGACCCGGTGCCTGGAAGCCGTGTGGAGTTGATTGTGGGTCAACAGGCTTTGGCTCAATCCAACCAAAACTGAGTGGCTGAGGTTCCCTGCGCCCAGATACAATCAACTCATTCCATCGCTGACCGTGGGAGGTGAAATCTTGGTTCCCACGGAGACGGCGCGCAATCTTGGAGTCCTCCTGGATGGGCGGCTGTCATTGGATGATCATATATCAGCCATCACCAGGGGGGCTTTTAATCAGGTCCGTAGGATCTACCAGTTGCGGCCTTTTCTGGATCGGGGTGCATTGTGCGCAGTCACTTCTGCTCTCGTTACCTCTCGCCTAGATTATTGCAATGCTCTCTACATGGGGCTTCCCTTGAAGAGCATCCGGAGTGCAGCTGCGCAGGTGATCTTGGGGGCTTCTCGGAGCTCCCATATTACACTGCTCCTGCGCGAGCTGCACTGGCTTCCGGTGGCCTTCCGGGTGCGATTCAAGGTGCTAGTGACCATCTTTAAAAGCGCTCCTTGTTAACAAACTGTTGCTTTCTATTAAGCTTTCTACTAACTGTTGCTTTCCATGACTTGGGACCCGGGTACTTGCTGGACCGCCTGCTGCCACCATCGGCCTCCCGCCGGCTGGTGTGCTCCCACATGGTTGGCCTCCTCGGGGTGCCACCGGCTGGTCGATGTCGGTTGGCAACCCCGAGGGTGCGGGCTTTTTTCTGTGGGAGCACCCTCACTTTGGAATGAACTACCGGTGGAGATGCAAGCCATTACTGACCTACGGGCCTTCTGATGAGCACTTAAGACCCACCTTTTCCAACAGGCCGGTCTGGCGTAACGTTATGAATAGGATTTTTAATTCGATTTTAATTTTTTACTGGTTTTACTGGTCTTAGCCATGTATTTAATTAATTTTTAAACTCTTTTTAACTTTTCTATTTGTATGTTTTTACTGTGGCTGTTCACCACCCCGAGTCCCTTTTTGGGAGAGGGAGCGGTATACAAATCAAATAAATAAATAAATAAAATAAATATAAATAAGAAAATCAAAGTATGTCAGCAAGAACAAAATATATGCTTCATTGATTACATAACTGTCAATCATGTCGAGCTGTAGAATGTCCTTGGAAAAATGAAAATCCCAGTACATGCCATTGATTTTATCAGACACATTTATACAGGATAGAAAACAATGGTATAGATATAACATGGAGAAATAGTCTGGTTCCAGGCCAATAAGAGAGTGAGACAAGGTTGTATATTCTCTCCTTATTAAGTTAACCAATATGTTGATATCAAGATGTTGAATGAAAGAAGAGGAGTATGGTTTTAAAAACGGAAGAGGAAACATCAATGTGTAAGCCTGATGATACTAGTCTTGTAGCTGAACAATTATTTGAAAGCTCTAGACTTGGGGCATTTTTAATTTGGGACTAGATTTAAATATAAAGACAAAATACATAACAAGAAACGTAACAACCAGCCTTAGAATTGACAGTGAATATAATGAAGTGGTGGATAACATCTGTTCTTTAGGATTGTTTATCATCAGTAGAAAGCAAACCAACCAACCAGTAGTTGAGAAACGTACTATGGATTACATTTAATAGGGAGGCAAGATATTCAGATGCTATAATTTGTCTATAGATTTAAAAAGATCAGAATCACAAAGGCAACAGTTATTTTGAGTTTCTTTGTCACACTTGCTTCAATCTTTTTCACACTTGCTTCAATCTTTCTCAGTCCATAATGGTTCTTTCAAACTTTCCCCAAGGTTATCTGTAAATTCCTTTACCATGGCATTCTATGGAAGTAGAAGTTCAACTTTGAAGAAGCAGAATAGAAAAGATATTGAGTATTGAAATTTGATGTTGGAGAAGACTCCTTAGAATAACATGAATAGTCAAAGAAAAAAGAAACAAAGAAATTGGATCACAGAACAAATCAGTACAGGGATCTCACTAAGAGGCAGATACAACCAGGTTCAAATTATTCCATTTTAGATACATTATGTGAAGAAAAACTCTTGAGAAATCTATCATTCTAGAAAAGGATGCAATGATGGGTATGATTAATTCCATCCTCTATATACTCAATGACATATGAAACTAATAATACCTATCATTACATTGCAAGAGCAGGAAGTCTTCTTTATAGCATATAGTGATCAATCTGCTAACATTTCCATGGCAATGACAAAATATCTGTCATTAGCAATCGCTCTTAGAAGTTATTGTTCCCATTTAATGTAAATCATTGTTTGGTTCATTTGTGTGGTACTGTATATATTCTTGTAACATATGTATTACTGTTTGGTCCTGGAAATCTGGAAGACTAACCATCTCTGTCATTCCTAAAATCCAACACCAACTTGCTCGTATGTAATCAAATTATCATGAGATACACTTTAGGAATGGCACTTAAGCTCCTCACTGTCTTAGCAGTTAGAAAAACAGCAAAGATTCATCTCTTCTGCTGCGTATTTAATGGTTACAAGCTGTAAGAATCAATTTAGTGGTAGAAGAATTGACTTCAGTACAAAAAAGAAGGAAGAGGAAGAAAACAGATTGGAAGAAAAAGTTTCAGAACATTGCTATGGATAGGAAAGGCTGATTGTTATTGGCAGAAAGTCTAGGGATGAACACTTTGTAGATAAAACAATGTCCCAGTGAAGAAAGAAGAAAGAGCAGAAGGTTGAATACTATATACTGACCCTATTTAGTTAAATCTTTGGAAGCCAATTTAATTTTTATGTATGAATGCTTTTTCTTTAAAATGGTTCTCAGCATTACATCAAGCAAACAAGTAATTAAAATTTATTGGAATGATTTCATACTTGGTATCTATGAAGTATGTAAGTAATAAATATACTTGATGTTTTTTTTTAAAAAAATTTCTTTATTCCCCATTAATAGCTGCTAAGGTTTGATATATGAATTGCTGTAATCAGAAACATTTATTTATAAGATTATGAATTGGAAAGATTCATAGTCTTACGGAGTATTTTAAAAGTTTTTTTAAAATTTTTTGCTTTCATAAGGTAAATAAATTATTATTATTTAAATACATTTAGAATGCACATGTTCAATGATGTTTGGCAATTACATCATTGGATAGGATTTCTTTCAATGGTCAAAATATTCTACACACACTACCGATGCTATGGATTGATTATACTCCTTGTACATTTTACTGAAAATATAATATTGGTATATATATTCTGACAGATATCCTACAGCTTCCCAATTTAACAAGAGTAGTAGCAGCAGTGGTTATGCAAACTCTTGAAAAATGAAATACAATAAAGTTGGCCTTTATTTAGAGATGTAAACATTCAAATTTCTGATGAGCCACATGGGCTACTAAATGACTTTAACCTGTTATTATATCTCAGCCTGTGAGGTTCTTTATTTTTTAAAGTCTATACATACCCTAGGATAGCAAATCTGCACACAAAAATTTATTGTAGCACAAACCTTTCCCAATAACAGGCTATAGCTCTAGGTTACTCCACCCTTCAAGGACCTTCAAGTTGCTGTGGCCACATAAATATATCTTTAATACTCAATCTTTTACACTCAGTCTTTTAATGCTGAGTTCAACCCAAAGTCTATAAAGTAGCATATAACCTTTGCTTTTTTTCCCCAAAAAGTTCTTGTGTTAGTTGGAACCAAATGTTATTTTGAAGTTTGGTGTTTGCTCTTTTTCTAGTTGCTATCCAGCTCCCAGCAAAGTTCCAAGCTCCCACTAGGATAAGCTGCTCACTGTAGCTTGTGATCCTGGCAGTGGAGTGACAGTTTTCTTACCTGCTTGTAATAACTGCCAATCTCCTAATGTGACCCTCTCCTCTCTGTATGCCATTTGCTTATCACTTTTCCTCCTACACACAGACCCCTTTCCACTCAGTCTTAGTGTCAGCTTCTTTTAAGCTAAAAGCCTGCGTTGAATGAAGTTGCTTCCAGACATCAATTCATCCTTGAAAACCCTGGGGCATGGATCAATTATTGCGGGCAACTGCAACACAGCTTAAATGCTTGTGAGTAAAGTGAATGTATGAATGCATGGGGGTGGGTTGGGGAGTTGGAAGCGTTTCTGCCTGGCTGCAGCTTTCTGCTTTTCCAAACATTTCTGCTTTTCCAATGCATACACAGCAATCCCAATTTCATTCCTGCATACAGCCCAGCTGATTTTCCAGAACCATTTTGAAGACAGAACAGCATGTGTCAGATATAGTGCCAAGATTCTTAATTTCTACCAAGGAACAGTATTTTACAACTGTTATAAATAAGTAAGGTTATAATATTGTATTTCACCTTAGTGAGATAGTCATCATAATTAAAAATGAAAAATGAAAAAAAAAATACCGTAACACAGCAGTCCATACTCAGATAAGCAGGGATCAACCCCAGACAGGCAGAAAACAATATTTTAAATAAGGAGTCACCCAGGAGGAAAAAACACACCTTACCAACATTGACAGGGCAAGCTATTATGTACAAGCAAGTAGCAAATCCCACGCTCATTCACATTGATGGTGTTGCCTACTTGGTAATAAAACACCTGCAAACAAACACCCAAACTCAGAGAGCACCAAGAATTCCACAGCAGTTATAAACAAGTCCTGTTTCAGAAAGCCAATGACCTAACTATAAAATCTTAATTTAATGTTAACATGGGAAAAAATATTTAAACTACTTCTAATCTCAAGTTTTGTTGTAGACCCTAATTTCTATCAACGTGTTGTATTCTTCCCTAAGCTAATTAATTGTAAACTGATGTTAGTTCTATAATGTCAAAGTCATAAACCTTGTAGTGAAACACACAAGGTAACATATTTTTCTCTTACGCTTTAAGATGAAAATATTTCCTTATGATTATTGCACATGTTTGAAGCCCTTAAGAAATGAAGTATTCTAACTTTTGTGAAATGATACATAATTAAAAAATAAAGAAAGCCAAGCACATATACTCAAAAAGACTTATAAGCATAACAAAAAAAAAACAAGAATTCACAGAAATATACTGTATTTCACCCTTATATTTATTAATATTTAGCTGTAATCTAGTAACTCAGTCTTTGCTTGCATGGGATTTGCCTTTACTTTCTCATTAACAATCTACTGGAAATTGTGCTTCCTGATTAACATGATATTCAGTACATAATATAGTTGCTGTTTATATCAGATTATTATTTTCATAACAAAATTATTCTGAATCATTTCTATAAGTGTTTGCATTTATATTTCACTCATTTTACTGATTTTTTTTAAACTAACTAGCATATTAAGGATTCAGAAGGTGAAGAATTTAAGGGAAAAAAGCCTACATTGAACACTTTTGTGATGGACTGCAAAGTATATTTATTTGGGACATTCAACAAGATAAAATTTACTTAAAAATTTAGTACTTGATAACTTGTAAAATGCTGTATTTTTCATTCAAATCTATAAAACACTTGCCAAAAATTAAAAGAAACAGCAAGTCCAACCTGGATTATCTCAACCTTTTTTGAAATAACAAAAGCTTTTTAAAAAATCTATGCTACTAATATACACTAAAAAAAATGTTCTTGCTCCCTTTTATCCAAAAGTTAAATCAGTTCTGTTCTTTACTAATGGATCAGAATTAACAATGGATTATTGTCTTCAAAATGAATTATTTGATATTATCACTTCTATACTCAAAGCAATTATGTTAAAATCCTTAACTTCTATCAACATTTATTTTAAGAACTGTTCTATTTTTATCTCTAATACTTGTTACCCTACCTTTGTTCTTCTATGTACATTCTACTATATTGACTAGTGTACTCTTTCAAACTCACACAGATATAATCTTCAAATGATAAATTCTGTTTGGCAACGTATATAATTGATCCAAGACCCTATGTCAGCAACATTTTTATGGGATAATTTTGAAAGTTTTTATCTAGCTCTCCTTCTCATTCATTTATAAAGCTAAAATATGTCAATTATTTTCTTCTCTGAATCATCAGATTCTTGTACTCTGCTTCATTTTTTTTACTATTAGATAGAAATCACCACAGAAATTAGATAGCAGTTTTTTATGCAAAATTAATATTATGTCACTCAAAAGTAGAAAACATCAATTTCTATTTCTAGCTTAGAAAATAATTAATGGAAATAATAGTTAATAAAAGTTTTTTTCATAGTGCTAAATTCATCCAGCCAAACAGAAGTACTGTATCTTAGAATTCAGTGTCATATCATGCTATATATTGGGCTATCTTGAAGAAAGATTAATTTTATCTAATTTTACTCATCCTTGGTTTCAAATTTTGATCACTTTGTTTTGGGCCATAAAATTGAACCTGCAACTGATTCTTTTTATTTTTTCAACAACAGTTTGAAAATTTGTTTCTGAAAGATGATATGGCATATTCTTGATATATATTTCCAGCTTTTGAAAAATATTGGATGATTGTATTCCATGCCAGAAGCAAAAACGAGGAGGAGGAGGAGGAATATAAGTTATGTAAATCCACATCTATGCCTTTCCACTGAATGCAGAGTGGCATTGATCCATTTATTATTTCTGGATCAAATTATTTGTTTACCCTTTTTTGTTTACCTTCAATAATCATGACTTAGAATAAAACAAAGAGAACTATCTCTATATCTTCATCTACTTAAATGAATATAAAGTGTTTTATTTCTAGAAACATTATCATTCTCCAGAAATAGCTGTGATGAAGAAATCAACTCCACATTAAAACTAAAGCTACTTTTAAGATTGGCTATAATAACAGAATGTGCAAATCTAATTGTTTATTATCTTCCCCCACTTACACTAATGTGAATTAGAGAGATGTTTACATATTCTTCTTTCATTGTTTGGGCTTAAGCTATGTTTCCTTTCTTGTTGTTTTGGTAATGGATCTCAGTTCTCCCTATCAAGGCACTATCTTTCAGACTCACTACAAGCATATCTTTATTTTTCTGCAGAATTTCTCAATGAGGTAGAATGGGATCAAATACATTGAACATTGATGTTCAATGAAGTCTCATATTATTCATCATTCATAAATTCTGTATATAATTCAATTGATCAACTTCTCTCCTCACAAAACTTTTGGAGAAAATCATGTTCCCAATCTCTCAGTTTCAATGCAGACAGATCATTGGAGAAAAAAAAGAAAATGAACATTTCTTTCCATTAAATCCAGTTTAGGAAAACAGCAACATATACAACATATTAGTGTGGACATTTTTCAGTTCCCTCACACTTGTTCATCTTCTTTAGCACCAATGCTGTAAAAAGAATTACAGGATAATATATATATATATATATATATATATATATATATATATATATATATATATATATATATATTATATCATTATTTTTAGTTTCTGAATATAAATTATCAAGAATATAGTGGAGCCTGGCATAAAATGTGATACATCAAAAAACTCATGTCAATAACTTACTCCAGACTTCTTAATCAGAAAATAAGTTTCCCATTCTCAAAACCAATGAAAACATAAAAATTTAAAAATAAAATCCATTTGTCATAAGAAATAGTTCTAAAGCTCACTATGTATATATATATACTTATAATGACTTCAGTCTGTTACAAGTGTTTCCTCATTTATTCTGTTTATTTAATATATTTATTAAAGAGGGAGGAGGAGAGAGGAGAGGAGAGCTGTGGCAGAATGGAGTGGTGGGAAAAACGTTGGTGAATCATTCTTAGCTCATGGTCAAAGAGGGAGAAGAAGATCCTCCAGTGGCTTCCCTGGAGGAAGGGAAAGGAAGCCCCTGAGAAACAAATGCCAAGTTGTAAAGCATAAAATCATAAAGCACAAAAACTTCCACTATCTAGTTTTTCTGTACTAGTTGCAATCTTTGCATCTCCAGTTTTAAAAGAACCCAATCACATAGTGCTGGATATATAGAAAGCACATACTAATTTCCCATTTCCCTAAATGTGTGTTATGTATAAAGGGTATTCAAGACAGCTCAAATAAGGCAAGCTATAGTGGAATTTATATATAAAGTGGAATGTCAGTTAACAACAGCCAACAAGAGTTCAAAATTAAACATAATATTCATTGTTAGTAGATAGGACCATTAAAGAACACAAGGAGGACTTTCAATATAAACTAAATCAAATAACATTTTGAGATGACATCTAAAAATGTGAGGAGAGAGAAGGAAGAGAGTAACTTTCCTTGAAGTCTGCTCAGACCAGGACTTTTCCTCTTCCCTCCAGGACCACTACTTTCAACATATCAAAGGAAAAGTATCCCTGAAGAGATAAAAGAGATACTCGGGAAATAATCTTTGTAGAAAGTCTGCCCAGCTGGATTCTTTCCTGTAACACTACCACCACCCGCCCAAAGTGATTACTCTCAACTGTTCTGTAGAACGATCCTAGAAGTGTCACATTCTTTTACTGAGTTTCTATTGCATATATATATTCAGGAGTGATTTGTCATTGTCCCCTTCTTCCTAGTGTTGAGAGAAAGTGACTAGTCAAAGGTCATCCAACTGGCTTTGTATCTAAGGCAGGGTTAGAATTTACAATCTCCTTGTTTCTAGGCAGATCCCTTAACTCCTAGACCAAATTGGCTCTCTTACATTACAGACAATCCTTCATTAAAAGCAAACTCTTTTAAGAAGGGGGCCTTGTGGATCTATCCTGCTATTGTCACTTTGAATCAACTCTGTTGAAGCCATTTTTACAACGTTGGAAAATTTTGATCAAACCTTCTTAAGTTAATCTATTTATTTCCTGGCATCTTTTCTTCTCTCGTTTAACATCAAATTATACATGGTGTTTGTACGTGCCATCCTACTAATTTGAACCATATGGTTGGTAATATTGAAATAGTATTAGAATCAGTATTTAAATTTTTGGCTTTGTTATTGTGTTATAGGCACAAAGTTTGATCAGCCCCATATCTTAATCACTTCTGGAAATTGCTTCTTAAGTGCTTTCCAACTATTAAGAACCTTTGGACTGATGATTTTTATAGCCCAGGATGAGTGTCTTAGCAAAAGAAGTTTTAAAGATAAATTTAAGGACTTTTCTTAAAAAAGTTCCTCTTTTGGAAAGAAGAGCAAAAGGGTGGTTAGAATATTGATTCTGGGAAGTTACGAATGGACTAAGAGTCCAGATGTATTTGAAATAAGATTTTGAAATTAATTATAAGAATCCTTCCCATGGGAAAATACTTCTATATTGAATGCTTTTTAAAAAAGATAAGAGGGGGACCAGAAGGAACTAAATATTACACAGTTAAAGGAGAAGAATACCTTATCATTTTTATTTAAATATGAATATATCCTTAATAATATTTCTAAATAAAAGGGGAGGTGGAGGTCCCTATTATCTACGGACAGGAAAAGAATGTGTGGCTTTAGATAGTCACAATGAATCATATTCTTCACTGAATTTCCTTTCAGTGTAATCAGCTCATTACAATCGTGAAACCAATTCTGACCATTTTAACCTTTCTAAAATGCCTCTAAATCTTCCTCTCATCCCATGCCTTTTAAAAACTTTTTTGCTTTTTTATAAAACCATTAAAGAAAAGCGATTTTCTTTTTTGATATTTATTCCATTTAGAGAAGCATACTATGTATGATTGCAATTTAATACTGCAATTCTATTTTTTTCATTTAAAAATGAATAGTAATTACTCTCACATTTCATCTCATACTGAACAGCACCAAATAGCAAGTATAATCCAATATATTTCATAAGTTTACAGCAAGTGAGAGTATGTGTGAAAAGAAATATGGTGCTCAATAACAGAAAACTGTTATTTAGAACAATTTGACATATCCTTGATAAAAAAAGTTTTTTTGATTGCCACATAAAATTCTAAAAAAAAAAATTAAAGCTGGTCTGAAAGATTTGACAAGTTTGATGAGTTGACTGAAATGTTAAAATCTCAGATTCTGTTCCCCCACATACACACCGATATAATTTGAAGGAAATTCTAGAGCTTTACATCTGATAATCACTTATATAAAATAACTCTATTCAAACCACTGCCTTTTAAATAGTGGCCTCAAATTTTATAAATACCTCTCTTTAATGACTTTAAATAATTAATACATTAATGATTATCTTCTTTTGTGATGGTGGGATCCGAAAATACATTTTAGGAGCAATCTGTATACAGTCATCTTACATTGTCATGAAAATTCCTATGAGAAAACATTATTATATTTCCATTACAATGGAGGATTGTTATTTCTGAAAGTTAGCACCAGCTAAGGGAAGTTCTAGAAGTATTCATGCATGCCATGTTTAGACACTACAGTATAAGCAATATTTCTGAAATAATAACTGATGGAAAGAAGATCAGTACAGGTAGTTCTTGACTTACAACAGTTCATTTAGTGATCGTTCAAAGTTACAATGGCATTGAAAAAAGTGACTTATGATTGATCTCCAAACTTAGTACCATTGCAGCATCCCCAGGGTCATGTGATCAAAATTCAAACACTTGGCAACTGGTTCATATTTATGATGGTTGAAATGTCCCTGAGTCACGTGATCCCCTTTTGCAACCTTCTGATCAGCAAACTCAATGGGGAATCCTGATTCACTTAACAACCATGTTACTATTTTAACAAATACAATGATTCCCTGAAACAACTGTGGCAAGAAAAGTCATAAACTGGGGCAAACTTAACAAATTTTTCATTTAGCAATGTAAATTTTGGGCTCAATTGGGGTCGTACATTGAGGACTACCTGTAATGGATTCTAAATTTGTTGAAAATTTGCAAAGGTGCACAAGTCTTTAGTGATTCTTTTCATGTTTTGTATGTTTATATTCAAAATTGCAGAATGGTCATTAATTCCCATATTCTCTCTGATTTACCAAACCAAAAGTGAATCCGAAAGATCCAGACTGTCAAATAGACCTAAAAGAAAACTTAAGAAGTTTAATGTCTTGAATTAGTAAGTAGTAATTAGTAAGTAAGTAGGCTGCAATCTTTTGCTCATTTACCTAACGTAAATATTAGTTTTCATAACAGAATGTATGTCTGAATAAGATTACATACAATAAATTAAAAGTTTACAGTGACCTAAATCTGAGAATCAGAGAAGTCACTTGGTAATCCTGTTCAAGCAGTTTCCCTGCTTTTGAAACTATTCAAAAGAAAAAGACACAGATGATATAAAAGCAACATATTTCTCTCCTAAATGCACCTCTCTGACTTCAGACTATCAAAATTTTCCAACTGGGAACTTTCTAAAAACTGCATGTGATAGACCACATAAAATTGCAACACAAAATGTCAGAGAAACAAATTCTCAAAGCATTTCACTGAGGCAAAATCAGTTAGGATTGTTTATAGACTGAACTCCCTCACCAGTGCCATGCTGCTGATGTGAAAGAAATTCAAGTTTTAGCCCAAGATCTATTTGAGGTATGAGTCAGAAACTCCTTTACAAATCCACTTAAATTTATGATCTACTTAACCTAATGAAAAGACTCTTCAATAAAGAAAAGTCTGAACCTGTTTTATATTTAAGAAGGGACCGTCCTCCTAAACACTGATTATTATAAAGAATATGGTATAGTTGCAAAGTTAACTATTGTTTACCAAACTAAATATGCAGATGGAAAACAGATTAAAGAAAGAGCAAATCATGTTGGTGATGCACTGATCCACTGGAAGTGCCATCATCTATCGATGGTTTCTATCATTCTTATCTAAAGGCTAGGATCACTGGATTCAGGGAACTCAAAGAAAGGTCAAAGAATGGTATCAAAAACATTATTATTAACATTGAAAGGAAACCGGCTATGATTAGATTAAAAGCCAACATAAAAGTTGTGGAATAGAAGGAACATTACAGGCATTGGAAGTTATTTTGGCAGCCAAAATAGAAACCTTTGCAAGAGCCAGCCCACACTATAGTGAGCTAGAAATAAGATCCATAAATGGAGTTTTAGGATTACTAAATTCCATGGGTTTGAATTATTATATGCACAACTGCATCCAGAATCAATTAACAAGGGGAAAAAAAATATTTGCTCCCTTTGGATACTCTGCTTTATCTGGGTGGAGCAATTTAAGCTATATCATTCTGAATTTGTTCCATTTCAGGAAGCTCAAACTAATTCTGATTCACACAGAGATTCTCTCTTGAATATCTGATAACTCCAATGTCAAACAAGTAGTACTGTTTTTGGTACAGTTCCTTTATCTTTTTTTTTTAGTTCACTGAATTCAGTACTTTCTCTTCTCCTTTTTAATGTGTATATGAAGTCCCTGGATGAGATCATCTGTCACCATAGGATGTGGTATCATCAGCATGCTGATGACACCCAGTGCTATCTTTCTGCCCCTGGAATTAATCAATGGTCTTAACGCCCTACCTATTTCCTGGAAACTGTAGAGACCAGGATGGAGACCAATAGAGACCTGGATGGAGACCAATAGGAGACCAAACTAAACTAGCAACACTGAATGGCTTTTGATTTTGGCATAGTTTGCTTCCAGATGCAATTCAATGTATTGGTTTTGACCTTTAAAGCTCTCCATGGCATGGGATTGGATTGTTTCTTTAATAGATAACAATAATCAGGGTTGGAAGGGACCTTGTAGGTCATTTAGTCCAATCCCCTGCCCAAGGGGGAGACCCTACACCATTTCTGACAAATGGCAGTCCAATCTCTTCTTGAAAGTCTTAAGTGATGACACTCCCACAACTTCTGAGGGCAAGCTGTTCCATTGGTTGATTGTTCTCACTGTCAGAAAGTTTCTCCTTATTTCCAGGTTAAATCTCTCCTTGTTCAGTTTCCACCCATTATTCCTTGTCTGGCCTATAAGTGCTTTAAAAAATAGCTTGACCCCTTCCCCTCTGTGGCAGCCCCTCAAATATTGGAAGACTGCTATCATGTCTCCCCTGGTCCCTCTCTTCACTAGATTAGACTCTCCCAATATCTCTCCAAATACATCTGCCCATCCCATTAGGCCTGGCAGAAGACTTATGCTGTGGTTCCTATCCACTAAGGAGTTTCTTCTGGCATGATGCATAAGGCAGAACTTTTCTATCATAGCCCCCATCTTATGGAACATCATTTTCTCTGAGGTGAGATTGACCCTATTCCAGGTATATTTTAGGAAGTCCCTTAAAACATGGTTGTGCCAACAGACCTGGGACAATGGTGAATTAGTGAGATGGCTTTATTGTTCATATCGATAATTATCTTTGCTGAGGGAGGGAGGAAAGGGGGGGAGGAGAGGAGAGAGAAAAGAGAAAAGAGAGAGAATCACCTAGGACAGTTTACAATTCATCATAAATAAATAACAAATAACAATATAAAAAGTTATAATGACAGACTTCCATGTACACAATCTTGTTGAAACAACATGGTGTAATCATTTTATAAAAGCTACGATGAGGAATTCTATAATATGAGGATTACTCATGAGAAGGCAAGCCTTCAGGTTCCCATTTTTTCCACCTCCCAAGGTATGCATTCAGCAGCCCTTCCCAGGATGAATATATAGAGTGGTGACTCTGGGTAAATACAACTTTTAAATAGTTTCTGCAATTCTCAAAAGGCAGATAAATTACAATTCTGTTATCATTGATTGGCTGTATAGCTTCCACATGGCCCCTCTCAGAAGTCAATATACTGCAGAATCTCAGTTTATTTTCATTCCATGAAAAAGGATAAAGTGACATCCATCCCCCTTAAAAATGTAGAAGAGAAAGACTTCCACAAGTTCTTTTAACTTAGTTGTATGTAATGTTCTGCAATTAAAATTATACTACACTCTAACAAATTACATGCTGCTGTGGATAGTCTTTAAATTGAAAAAAAAAACATTAAAAATAATTTAATTAATAATTAGCTACGTAATAAGATTTTTTTTCACTAAAATATTCCCAATATATTATGAATTAACGTTTAACAGAAAGGTATGATAAGAAACATTTATATAAACATTTCACAAATACAAAATATGGTATCATTTATCTTCCAAATAACCAGAAAAGCTACTGTTCTGTTATGGAAATTATTCCAAGGCAAATGTACAAACAGAGACAGTAAAATTTGATGAACATTCAAAGCACTTCTGCTTCTGTGATAGACTATCAATAGAAATTCTACTCTTAAAGTTTTAATAAGGATGTTTCAATCTTTGATGCATCCCTTAAAGCACACTTGTTTAAAATTCAGTTCTCAAAATGAAAGTAAGCCATATACCAAATATAAATTCGCATTACTGAGGAAATCTACTTGCTTTTGGGACATCTCTTCCTTTGCATACCAATTAATTTCATTAAATGTAACAGTAAGGGCCACCAAGTCATTTGAATTAGGTATACACAAAGCGAACCAATTTTCTAACATCATACTGTATAAGCTATAAATAGCCCAAACATTTTTGAAATATGTACTGTACACTGAGACAAGTAGAAAGTAAAATGTTTGTTGTAATGACTACATTGATTTTAAAGGAAGTAGTCACATTTTACATGGGTTTTGACCCTTTCTGAAATGTTTGATTGAGTACTTTAGTTATAGCCTCAGGGTATGAATATAAAAATAAAAGAGTTTAAGAATTGACCTTTTAAAACGATCATCTCAGACATCTAAGATTGATTAAAAAAACCCTAAGGAATTTCATCTTGGTTTCATCTCATCACTTCCCCACTCAAAGATACTTGTATTATGTGTCCAATGACCCAATCAGTCCTGGCACCACATCATTTTTAAAATGAAGTGGACAATTCCTGAATAAGCACTAAATAAATTCAGTAAAACCTTTAGGATATATTTTCAAGAGCAAGAACAAACAATCCCAAAAACCGCATCAACCCTCCAAAAAGAACAAGAGCTTCAACAGCTCAACCCTTGCATTTGTCTTGATTTTATTACATTTATTTATTTAACTGATTGTATGTGATTGATTTTAAGTGTGCATGCCATGTATACTTGGTAGGATATGATAGTGTGTGTGTGTGTGAGAAAGAGAAATACCACTCATGCATCATCACAAAATCACTAGAACTATAAATCCTACAAACTTGAAATTTAGCACGTTATGTTCCTCTTGGCTTCTAAGTGCTCACTAAGAAAGGATTTTTCAAAATGACCACCAGAGCATTAGTATTTCGTATATTATTATTAATACGCTCTGATGCTAAGGAGTTCTACTCCCCCTCTCCACCTGAAAAGAAATATGTTCCAAATGCAAAACAGTAGCAGAGGAGAGGAGTTTCAGTTTCACAGCACCAAGCAGCTTTAGTACAAAACAGTTGAGCTAAGCCACACCCAGGCTCCTTGCTCTCTCTTTCTTGCTCACACAGCAAATACTGTTTCAGTTTCCAAACAGCCCTCAACACTCTCACAGACAGGATGCTAGCCAGATGAATACCGATGGATGCTGGAAGACAGAGGCAGAATTTTTCCCCCTTATTTTCCTCCCCCAAAACTAAGCCCTACCACATACTTTCATAGCAAAGCATAGGTATTGAGTTAGTACAAAAATAAAGTGGAGAAGAGAGGAATGTGGGCCATATTTGGCTGTGATTTGAAGGGCTGTCTTTGTTTTACTGTGATATGTTTGAGTTAGGTGTCATGTTACACTTTTTACCTGATTCTCATCTTAAAATGATAGGAAATCCAGCAATCCAGAAAGCATTCTGAGGACTCAAAATGGAACAAGGCAGCCCCTAAGTTACAGTATACAGCAGAGGTGGGATTCAAATTTTTTAACAACCGGTTCTGTGGGCATAGCTTAGGTGGTGGGCGTGGTTTGGTGGTCATGTTATTGGCTAGACATGGCCAACTCAATATCACTCACATCGAGGCACGCATTTCCTCGCCTGGCCTCTCATGACTGTGGGGATGCTGCAACAGTTGTAAGTGCGAAAAATGGTCATAAGTCACTTTTTTCAGTGCCATTGTAACTTTGAATGGTCACTCCACACAAGCAAAGTACCAGCAAAGGAGGGGAAAAAGAACTCCAGAGAAGTTCCAGAGACAGGGGGTCTAGTCCTGACAAGAATGTAATAAGGGTTAATGGAGAGGCAGTTGCTGTAAGGAACACCAGAATGTTTCCTTCCTGTCTTCCTTACAGGATTAGGCCAGTAATTTCTTCTAACAACCGGTTCTCCGAACTGCTTAGAATGTTAACAACTGGTTCTAGCAAATAGGTGTGAACTGGTAGAATCCCACCCCAGTACACAGTAATTAAAACTTTTTGAGATAAAAGACATTTTAACTTTTTAAAAGCAATCCTAGTATTCTATTTGCTGATGCATAGAGTAAGTTGGTCTTAAAGAAATATAATGAGAGGATTTTAAAAGGATTTCCCTGACTTTACTTTTTTTAAAACACATCCAAGTGTCCAAACTCTGCCCAACTGAGAACTATGGACCCTATTTTCCTTTGGTTCCCCATCAAAAATGAGAGAAATAGCTTATTTACTTATTTACAGTCTGATTTGTTGCCAAATTCAATAATTTCCTCTTCCGTTTTTGTCCTTTTAAAAATGTTTCCTCAGTCACTAGTAAACAAGCAAGAAATAAAATGCATATAAAAGTTACACTCAAGAATCCGCTAACCATATTGCCAAGATTTTCTTTTTTAAAATCCTAAAATATTTATCTAACTTTAAAAAAAACATTTGCTGGCTAACTGAAAGGAATATCCTTAATCTTTTTATACTCCTTGGTTGCAATAACATATGCAAACATGTAAGGAATGGAGTCTGTGTCATAACATTGCAACATATATTTCATCTTCTTCCACTAATACTCTTCATAATTGCCTCAACATATATTGGCATCATGTGATTAAAATGAGAATGAGAGAGAGGGAGAGAGAGAGAGGGAGGAAGTGGGGGAGGGGGAGGGGAAAGGGGAGGGAGAGAGAAAGAGAGAGGGGAGTGTTAAGAAATAGTCACGTGGTGAACATTTGAATTTGGAATGCCTGAACAGGGCTACATTTATGTGAGGAACAGGTGACTGAAATCAGAATCAGTTTAAGTCCATAAGCTTCATACAACTACTCTAAATCCAAACAATAACAGAGTTGGGAGGGACCTTGGAGGTCATCTAGTCCAACCCCTACTGTCGCAGGACATCTGTACTGTTTCTGATAAACGGTTGTCCAGTCTCTTTTTAAAAGCCTCCAGTGAAAGGACACCCACAAATTTCAAAGGCAATTTGTTACACTGGTTAATTGTCCTCGCTGTCAGGATTTCTCTCCTTAGTTAGTTTCCATCCATCCTACGTACAGAGCTTTGGTAAATAGTTGGCCCCTCTTTCTTATGGCAGCCCTTCAAGTATTGAATCACAGATGTGTCATCATACGTGGTGGTTTTTCAAGTAACGTCTAAGAAGGCACTTAGTAAAATCTAAAACTTTTAATTCAGCATATTATTAACCCCAACTGAAACACAACTAAATTAATGACTATGTCACAAGTAATCTTAATTTAAACTAAATGATTTAGATACAATGCTTCTCTTCATGAAATAATCCCATTAAAAGGAAAATCTGGTTACAATTTTTGATATTTTTATTTATTTTCCTTTTAACAAAAACCATCTAAATCAGGACTGTCAAACTCCTGGCCTGTCGGCCAGATGCGTCACATGTTGGTTACGCCCATGCCCAGTTTAGCAAAAGGGGTAAAAGTCCTGATATGTCATGGAGAAAGTCCCGACACATCATGACAATGTGAGTTTGACATCTCTGCTCAAAATGTTCTAGGACATTGGAGAATCCTTCACAGCAGAATAAGAACCAGTGTGGTTAAAATATAAAGCCTCTTCTGGATCATATTTTGTTTTATAAAGAGATCAAGCTGTGCCTTCTTCTGTGTACCAGCAGCAGATCTTACCCAACAGATGTTTGTTTTTGTTTTATCTGCAAATCTGTGTGGATGTTTGGCAACTGCATGGACAAATCCCTGCAGTTTTCTTGGCAAGATTTTTTGAAAAGTCTCACCATTTCCTTCTCCCTAGGGGTGAGAGAAAGAGAGACTGGCCTACAGTCACCCAACTCACTTTGTGTCTAAGGCAGGACTAGAATACATGGTCTCCTGATTCTAGCCTGGTGTGTTAACTACTATGCCAGACTTTCTATACGTAATAGGTTAATATCCTGAAAATATATTCATGGAACACCTCCCTCCCTCTTATTAAATCCATTAACTTCTGCATTTCATACCAGTTCCCAATGGAAAAATAAATAGTTCTGAAGATCATACATGTTACAGAGGGATTAAAATACAGCCAGATTTTCTTATCATTCCACAGTGAGATTATTGAAATCTCACTAATCAAAAAAGTGTTGGCACAGCAGGAATAAAACATAATTGAATAAATGCTCCACATTCATTCTAAATGGTAAAATGGACTGTTTTAACCTTGCTTCAGTCTGACTGTGTTACATGTTAGAGAAACTAATAAACAACCACAATAAAAATGCAGTTTTAGTAATGAGTACAGAACTTTCTTATGTTAGAAAATTAGTGTTTAGTTTGCTGTTAAACAAAAAGAATCATATTTTCTTATATTATCCTATTCAAATCATGCCAAACAATTCCCCTTTATAATTCTTAAGTTCATTTCACAAACTAACATTAAATGAAACAGATTGTCACCTCTTTCAGAAGTGTAGGTTCATATGATTGAAAATATCCTAATGTCTTAATTATAGTTTTGAAACTCAGTATCATATTCAGTGTTTAAGTGTCTTACTAATTAGATTTAATTCTACAGTTTATTTAAGGGAGAAAATGTGTTCTTATTCTTTTGTGAGTTTTTTCAGCAGATGAAAACATGACTGCCAGTAGCTAATTGCTATTTTTAGTGCAAGCCAACCCTAGTTAAACAGGTCAAAAACCCTTGTGTTTTTTTTTTACGGTATGACCAGTAATTGTGCATCAGTCCTCTTCCCTTTTCCCCCTTGGGTGTTATAAACAGTGACATATTTTGGTTTTCTGAAATGTAGACTTTTATATACCCTTGGACCACTCTCACCATAATCTCTTGAGACTAACAATAAAAACAATTTGAATAGGGTCAATGTAAAAAGAAATAGTAGCTGCTGGGGAGCATTGGATTAAACTAAAATAATGGTAGCATCCTAGTCCATATCTTCTTTTCCTGGGCTTTTGTCAGTATAATAGCTCAGCCACAATTTGGAGGGATACTACTTACCATAGAAGATAAGAACAATTTACATCAAAGCCAATTTCTTCATAAAACCAGAAAAAGGATAGACGGAATGTGTCTCTTCTACTTATAGTTCACTTTCAAGAACAGTGATTTGTTATATTTAATATTTACATGGTATTTTGTAGGTCTTTAGAGTGATGTAGTAGCCTTAGAGGTGGAGCTCTGACCTCACAATCAGAAGTCTGTGAGTTCGAACCTAAGTAGAGACAGATATTTCTCTTTCTGGGCATGATGAGTAAATATCAGCTGCAAACTCTGCATTGGTGATAAGAAAGGCATCCGGCTAGTAAACACCCAGCTCCATTCAGCTGAGTACAAGTGTTTACAGGGTCATTAAAAGACACACACCCAAAAAAATTCATAGCTCTTTAGCCTTTTTTTTTCTTTCCCTTCCGGCTTATTCTGATCTGGGCATCATTCATATGAACTGTGGTGGTACAGTGAATAGAGTGCAGTACTGCAGGCTACTTCTGCTGGCTGCCAGGAACTCAGCAATTCGAGTCTCACCGGCTCAAGCTTGACTCAGCCTTCTATCCTTCCGAGGTCAGTAAAATGAGGACCCAGTTTGTTGGGGGCAACATGCTGACACTGTAAATCGCTTAGGGAGGGCTGTAAAGAACTGTGAAGTGGTATATAAGTCTAAGTGCTATTGCTATTCTGTTATTATTTATTTAACATTTATTTAGCCTATCTTATATCTAACTCCAGGTGGCTCCCAACCAACAAAAGAAGATCAATGTTATACACAAACATACACACATATACAAACACAGTGATGGAATGTGCTCCTGCAGCAGTAGAGGGAAAGCATTTTGCCAACTCTGACTCTCAGGAGACCTGGATCAAAAAACTGTCTAGTCCTAAGTTGGATGGGGAAAGGGAGAAGAGATTCGGGGTAGCCACATGTTAGAATTTCTCAGGATATATCTAGCACAGTGATGGCTAACCGTTTTTGGGTTCTTGTGCCAAAAATTGTGTGCATGCCAGCATGCACACATTTCTGTGCCAGCACCCAGAACGGAATGCGCACCCCCTCCCCACACCTCCTGAGAATGTGTGCACAATCCCCCCTTACCTACACTGCGCCTCACAGCTGATTTTTCAGCTGGTTTGAGGCCTTTTTTGGCCTCCCAGAGGCTTGGAAAAAGCCTCTGCAAAGCTTTTCAGGCCGAATTATTGGCCTGTTTTGTCACTTCCGGTATTACTATCCTCTGGGAGGCCAAAAAAGGCCTCAAACCAACAGAAAAAAATCAGGTGTGAGGTGCACACATGCGCAATGAGGTAAGTTTGCCTGCGGCTTGAGTGCCAGCACAAATGGCTCTGTGTGCCACTTGTGGTACATGTGCCATAGGTTCGCCATCATGGATCTAGCATGTTAGAAGGTTATACTTTAGTCTGGAAAGATTCTGTTTATCAGATGTAGCAAATAAAGAATTGGACTCATTTGGATCTCACTGTCTTGGCTCTGTGCGTGATCCTGATACTTATATACTGTATGTACATACACAGCACAAACACAAATAGTAAAAATGACACCATAAACTTTAACAAGCAGTCGATCCCAAAACCTTTCAACAGTCACACTTTTCCCAATGCGTGGGGGAAACTTTAAGTGCTTTTCAGAAAAGTAGGAAGGTGGTGGCCTGCCAAACATTAGGGGGAAGGGTGCTTCATTGAGCAGAGGCTGCTATGGAAGTGACACACATTCTAGATCCCATAAGATGGCAATGTTTAAGAGAAAGAATTAGGAGCAAATCTGGTAGGATGGGGAGATGTCCTTAAGGAGAGGCAGTCTTGCAGATTACTTGGCCTTGTGCTGTATAGGCTTTAAAGGTAATAATCAGTACCTTGAATTGGAAGGAAATTGGGAGCCAATGCAACTTGTGCAACAGAGATGTAACATGGGTAAAGCTAGCTACATCATTGTGAGTACCACTGCTTCTTGCACTAATTATTGCTTCTGGTTAGTCAAAAAGTGTTAGGAGGGAATTAGTCAAACCTTTTGACCAATATGGGCTCTGCAACAGAAGATACAAATTCCCCACCCACAGCTGGCTGATTAATCTCTTCTGAATTATTGTCAGTAAAGGAAAATCTATGGCACTGTGCAACAGTCACAATTATTTAGCTGAATTTTTCTAATATTTAAAATTTCTTTCTGTGTAATATATTTAATGTTTATAAGTTGCCCAGAGTTGCCTCTAGACCAGGAGGGTCAAAGTCCCATTATCACAGCGACATCATGTGACTATCAGGACTTTTTTCCCATTCACTAAACTGGGTGTGAGCGTGGCCAGGGCATGACGCAACCAGGGGTGGGGTTCAAATTTTTTAACAACCGGTTCTGTGGGCGTGGCTTACTTGGTGGGTGTAGCTTGGTGGTCATGTTATTGGCTGGGCGTGGCCAACTCAACATCACTTACATCAAGGTACGCATCTCCTCGCCTGGCTTCTCATGACTGTGGGGATGCTGCAACAGTCGTAAGTGTGAAAAACGGTCATAAGTCATTTCTTTCAGTGCCCTTGTAACTTTGAATGGTCACTCCACACAAGCAAAGTACCAGCAAAGGAGGAAAAAAAACTCCAGAGAAGTTCCAGAGACAGGAAGTCTAGTCCTGCCAAGAATGTAATAAGGGTTAATGAGAGACAGTTTCTGTAAGCAACACCAGAATGTTTCTTTCCTACCTTCCTTACAGGGTTAGGCCAGTAATTTCGTCTAACAACCAGTTCTCCGAACTGCTTAGAATGTTAACAACTGGTTCTAGTGAATAGGTACGAACCTGTAGAATCCCACCCCTGGATGCATCCAGCCCATGGGCCAGGAGTTTGACAGCCCTGCTGTAGACAAGATCTAGAACACAAATCTAATCAATAAATGCATAAATAAATATTTCTAAAATATTGAACAGCAAACATTTTCTTCAGGTCATTTGTTTAATATATGGTAAATTTTAAAGTTTATTTATTTATTGGTTGGTTAGTTTATGTATTTATTTATTGATTGATTGATTGATTGATTGATTGGATTTATGTGCCATCCGTCTCCTCAGAGGTGACTCTGGGTGGCTTACAAACATTACATGTGGACTCTTCTAAGGATTTTAATGTATTTAATGTTTGATTTGGGCAATGAATTTTGATTAATTTTGAAAATGACAGAAGCTAATGCGCTTAAAACCAGTAAAGGTAGGGTTAGAAGAAACTGCCTGTAAGGAGAAAATATGTGGTTTTTTTTTAAGTCATTATTCAAGAAAAATATCGGCTGGACAGTCAAAGAACATTTGAGACAATAGTAACAAAGATAATTTGTGAGGAAAGAAGAATTTACAACCTGCAAGAGAATGAAGTCCAGATGTGGTAGACAAAAACTTTCCAGAGGCTCAAAGCAACAGTAGCATGTCAATAGTGATTAGTTCCACCAGATGTTAGCACTGTTCAGTTTGGCAAAAATTGGAAAACACAGAATGAAGGTAGGAATATTTGCTAGGAAGCTCAAATAACCTGTTTTAATGTACAACTGTATTCAAAAATTACTTGACTAGTGAGTAATTTTACTTTAAATGCAGAGTCTTGCTTATACCTTGACAAAGCCTTTTTAAAAATAAGCAATCTAAACCATGTGTGAAATATTTTATAAATAATCACTTGTTTCTGGAATCTTTTTTTGGGGGGTGGGGGGGAATGTTTCTATAATTCATTCAAGATCCTTAAAGATTTCGGTTTAAATTCAGTACCTTTTCCCTAAATGAAAATAAACATTCCATGTTGATTTATTACCCAATAGGTTGCAATAGGTAGCATTTGCAGTGGCTGGCATTTTGTCCTATGTAATGCAGTAGCCATATATTATGGACTGCAGATGCTGAAAAAACATTTTTTGTTTCTTTGAATAAATAACTCCCATTATAGATTACCCAGGAACATCAAATGCCATAAACATTATTCTACCCTTCAACAAAGGAAGAGTATGTAACTGTTATGAAATTGAAGGGACAGGGTCCCAAATGGAACGAATATTTTTTAAAAAATTAAGGGAAATGGGGAGTGAGCAAAAGAGAGAACAGAAACAACAGAAACAAGTATAAATCATTAAAGCTTGCTTCAGCAAAACATTAAATATGTAAACTGTTCCACTGAAATCATTGAGACTATTCAAATGCGTAAGTGCTTTCTTGGACATAGCCCAGGTTAGGTGTAGTATATTACCCTTAAAATGTTTTCAATGCAGTATGTTCACATGGCCCTTGCTAAGTAAACCAATTTCTGTATTCATTGTGTTCCTATCTAATGGTAGACTCTTTGGTAACTTAAGACAAGCATCTCTTATATATTTATTTTTTAAAAATGTTTTATGTGAGAAAACTCTACTATGCATACTAAATGCTCTAATACAGCACAAAGGCTTTCTTACCACTTGGAAAAATAATAGACTTGCTTCAATTTGTAGTTTATCTAGGACAAATAGAAATAGAAATAATAGAATGAATGAGCTGGAAGCGGCCTTGGAGATCTCCCCTGCTCAAGCAAGAGAACGTATACCATTTCAGATAAGTAACTGTCCAGACCTTTTCGACACTGAGTGCCCAAACCATTTGCGCACATTCCCAAAATGAAATGTGTGTCCCTTCCCCGTGCATGTGCCCCCTGCACATGCAGCTCTCTCCACCCATGTGTGTGCATCTCCCGCACATGTGTGTGCAGAGATCCAAAAACCAACTGGTTGGTGGAGGCACGCGCACATGCATGGTGGAGCTGAGCTGGGGCGATGGCTTACATGCCCACAGAGAGGACTCTGTGGCCATCTGTGGCATGCATGCCAAAAGTTCCCCATCATGGGTCTAGACTTCTTAAAAACATCCAGTGATGAAGCAACCCATGATTTCTGGAGGCAAGTTGTTCCACTGGTTAATTGTCCTCACTGCTTGGAAGTTTCTCCTTAATTTCAGGTTGCTTCTCTCTTTGATGAGTTTTCAACCATTGTTTCTTGTCCTGCCCTCTGGTTCTTTGGAGAATAATTTTCATAATCATTAATAAACCTCTCCAAATAATTCATATACCAAAATACCATGGATTCTGTTTCAGAAGTTAGAATTACATTGAGTTCTCTAATAAGACAAGCTAGAAATTCCCAAACCAGGCTAAATATAAAATGATACACTAAACATCTTTGATTGACAACATCATACAACTGGTTTGTGAAGATATGATTCTATTTGTTTTCCAATTAAAATTAAAGTGTTTCCTATAATTCATATCTCTTCCTTCCAGTTTTTGTTGAAGCAGTTAAAGACAGAGTTACCAAAAGCTAACTCTGCCTTTAACTGCTGAGGATCTACCTGTAGTCTTTACAGTGCAAAGCAAAAAAAGACAGATACAATAAATTGCAGAGACATTTTCCACCATCAATATCCCAGAGTCTGGGTGAATAGCTGGACCAGGAGTGTCATCATGTCACACTTTGTAGCTTTTTTCCCTTTTGCTAAACCAGGCATCATCATGTGATGCATCCGGTCCGTGGACCACAAGTTTGACAGCCCTGAGTTAGATCATCACTTAGCTTCTATAGGAAGCCATTCCATAATCAGAAGTGGTTCAAACATTGAAGTCCCAAAATTGTTTTAGCGTTGAATTTAGGCTAGAACTATATTGACAATTTGGATATCTAATAGAACAATCAATTACTTATTCACTGGTAATAATGACAAGTAATAGATTTTAACTGATTAACAGAGTTGGAAGGGACCTTGTTGATCATCTAGTCCAACTCTCCACCCAAGCACAAATGGCAGTCCAATCTTTTCTTGAAAGCCTCCAGCGATGAAGCTCCCACAACTTCTGAAGGCAAGCTGTTCTTTTGGTTGATTGTTTTTTATTTCTAGGTTGAATCTCTCCTTGATCAGTTTCCATCCATTATTCCTTGTCTGGCCTTTGGATGCTTTAGAAAATAGCTTGACGCCTTCCTCTCTGTGGCAGCCCCTCAATTATTGGAACATTGCTATCATGCCTCCCTTCCTCTTCACTAGACTAGCTATTGTCCAGTTCCTGTAACTGTTCTTCATATGTTTTAGTCTGAAGTCCCCTAATCATCCTGGTTGCTTGTCTCTGGACTTTAAAATGGTAAGTTGTCACTACATCCTTTTATAATGAACAGGAAACATTTGTTTTCCAGATTTCAGTCATTTTTGTATTTTATCTTTCTTTTCACTTGTACATAAATAAATCATATACCACAAAACCTATTAGGCTAAAATCTGTTCCATGTGGATCTCTTGGACTTGTTTTGCTGATGAACTAATTATTCCAAAAAGTTACAATGGGCAAAACAATAGCCTGAAGATAATACTAATGTAGATCAATGTGAAATCACAAATACATAAAACTGCATGTTGCTATAGCTTGTATCTGTTTGTATTTGTGTGAAATTAATCTTTAAATCATAATCAGATAGAATGCACTTTATTAAAGTAAATATAGTATACAAATCATACCATAGTTTTTTTCTAAAATGATGGAAAAATAGTTTCCCTAAATACATATGAAAAGTTTCCATGCATTTTAGAAAAGCTAGAAAGAAATATATATTCCTATACTATATATCCAAGACTACATTCATGTTTGCCTAAACAAAAGCCCCTTTTGAGTTTCCTTATCCATTAAGAGTTTTATGTTTTTCATGCAGAACAATGGGTATAATAAAATATACCCATTAAAATACACTCTGCTTTTGTTTAAAAGTATGACAAGTCTACTTTTAGATCAATAGTTGCCAAACAGTGGGTTGGGGACCACTGGTGGTCCGTGAGAAAATTTTGGTGATCTGCAGAGAAATGTCACCCCCAAAGCACCCCCCAAAACAATCCACGCTGTGCAGGAACATAACACTGTGCCACCCACATGGCCCATGGGAACATAAGGCTTGCGTCGCTTGCATTGAGAACAACATGAGGTAGTGAGGGGAGGGGGGAAAGAATGGAGAGGGGGAACTGGCACCACTCGCCCCACAAGCCTGGCTTGGCCACCGGGCTGCTTCTTTCTTCTTCTTTCTTCTGCTTTTGGCTGCACACAAGGAAAGCAGCAAAAGTCTTTCTCTAGAAATGAGTCTTTGGGACCCTGCAAGGCATCCTGCTCCAAGAGGCTGCACCAGCGCAACAAATCTCACAAAGACTCATTTCTGGCGGAGTTTGGAGAGAGAAAGAAAGACTTCTGCTACTTCTGCTGCTTTCCTTGCATAAAGCCAAAAGTCTCTCTGTGTGTCTCTCCCTCTGAGAACGGAGTTGGAAGCGGTATCCTGCAATCCCAAATAAAGAACGATTGATTGTTAGGAAAACGGGGTGGGGAATTCTCTTGCAGACTTTTTTTGGGATTTTCCCAGGGTCTCTGGTCCACGGGCTTTAAAATTATGAGTTTGGTGGCCCCTGAGATCCAAAAGGTTAGCGATCCTTGTTTTAGATAATATTCCCAATTTCACAATTTTAAGAATCCTTTCAAACATTTTATGTATTTCCTTTTATATTGATTGCTAATCTGCCATCAAGTTAATGTCAGTTCTTAGCAACCACACAAATTTTCTCCATGGCAATCTGTTTCTAACTTGATCAACTGGGTTATCCAAAGGTGCACCCATACCAAGCATAACTGAGTCCACCCACCTTGCTACTGGTTATCCTCTTCTTCTCTTTCCTTTCACCTTTCCCAGCATTAGAGCCTTCTTTAGGGAGTTAGATTTTACATAATATGTCCAAAGTTTTCCTTATATGATCATTAACATTAATACATTTAGTATATGTTGAAATTCATTATTGGAATGTATTTTTATTTAGCCAGCATTTAGCCAGTAGATGGCAGTGTTTACAAGTTTGGATGTATGGCATATACTCTATGCTCTTTTGTTCTAAGTAGAGTTTCCTCTTTCCTATTAGAGTTATATTGAGTAGTAAGGCACATGGTGACTGTACCAGCAGTGGGGTTCTTTTTTTTTCTTTTTACTACCGGTTCTGTGGGCATGGCTTGGTGGGTATGGCAGGGGAAGGATACTGTAAAATCTCCAGTCATAGGTTGTATTTGATGGTTCTCCAAACTACTCAAAATTTCCGCTACCAGTTTTCCACAACTGGTCAGAATCTGCTGAATACCACCTCTGGATTGTACTCTTTATTTGCTCTGTGTGGTGCTTTATGTAAACAGAATTTCTAACAGTACATGTTTCTTATTGTTTTTCCTCCCTCCCATTCTCTGATTCACAAATGTTACTGCAGAATACCATTGCTCTTGCAATGCATATTTAGTTGACAGAGAGAAGAGAACATCACATCGATTAATTATAAATTTCACATGTTTTTCCAATATTGATTTGTCTGCAAATCATTGGGCAGCACACCCACTGCCTAGATTTTTTTAACTCCAAGCCTATTATACGGAGCATTAAGAATGAGACTAGTCTGTGGTCTACTTTGTTGTAAGTCAATAGGATGAGCTTCTTGTTGTTTGGATTTAGGCTCAATGAGCCAGTTCTTAAACTGAAGTGGTTCCTTAAAGGTCCTTGCCATTACTTCATAGAAAGATACGTAACCCATAGTCTATGGGCATTCTCATTCTTGCAATCCTCAGAGGTCTAATTAAAATAAGGCTAGAAGAGGATATATCCCTGTGTACAAGAAATCTTTTAAGGCTTTAGATGGAACCTATTATTGCTATAACCTTTCAGATTAATAAGACAGTAAAGTCTTCATTTCTGAGTTCATATACTAACATATAGATCAGCTAGATGATTTGCACATTTGAAATATTAAATCCACAGTCTATAGGAATATTAAAAGTGGCAAGGTAATATCTCCTTGGGAAAAAACTGAATTCCTGCTGACTATATGGACAGTTTCATATACTTTTTTTGGCAATGCTATAAACGTGGTTGCTATTACTTTCTTCCTGAATCTAATTATTTTTTTATTCTTTCCCTGCCTAGACTACAGTCCTAGAAATCTGTTATTGAAGTATAAGTAAGTCCAATCCTGATTGGTATTCTTGAGACTGAACATTTACTGTAGAAATATTTAATTTAGGAACATGTAATTAAGCAGAGTTAGGTAATACAAGCTTAATTCTCTTGTTTTGTTATCAGGAAAGACAACACAATGGAAAATAGAGAAAACAAATTATTAACAAATGTACAAATGTGATTTGCTAAAGTTCTACAAAATCCTCTTTAATCTACCAGGTTACAATGTCAGTATATAATCAATGACTCTCCAAATTTAGTTATAAAAGAAGAAGAGAACATGTCTTACTTTCCTGCATCACTTTCTTTCCTGCATTACAGTAAGGGGACTGGATGAAATGCAAACATCACTGAGTTTAAGTGAACATGACAAAAATCCATCTGTCTCTTCTGTCCTCTCTTCCCTCACTCCCCAAAGGCATACAGTATATGCCATCCAGCAAGAAAACCATCCTGCTTTGAAAACAATTTGAGTAGAAAAAAGGAACAAGCAGAAATTGCAATAAGCAGTGGATCTTCCATATCCAAATGTACATACTGCATTGCCTATAAAAAACTTAGAGTAAAACTCATAATATTTTTTTAAAAAAATTCTAGAAAAAGCTCCAGAAAAGCTACAAAGGTATAAGTGAAGTACAAAATTCTTATTAATGGAAAACTGTATGCCAGAAAAGTATGTGTCAAAGATTATACTATTACTCATCCATATTGGGGGGGAAATGTTCTGTAATGGGAAAGAGGCTTGAATGAGAATGGAAGAATAAGAGTGAGTAGAAAAGTATTGGGTGTTTTCATTTTTTCCCCACTGCAATATAAGTATCAAACCAAATTACAGAAACCAATATCAATAAGAAAGCATCTAGAAACATGAACAAACCCAAAATTGTATATGGTAGATTAAAGATGAAAGGTTATAAATAAGTAAATGCTCTTTGCAAAATGATGAGAAAATGGAAGCACAATTTAACTACATCTCTTTCCAGCTATTTGAATGCTTCATTTTATTCTGATTTATCAAAATGATTAAAAAAAAATTTAATGCAGAGAATAAGAAAGTTCAGAATAAAACTTACTTAGCTTTTGTGCTGTTAGCTGTTGATTGCTGCTGTGGGCTGCAAATTTAAGGAGGATAGGTACAAATCTTGGTAAAGCAATTTTTCACTTAAATATAATGCAAAAATGGTAGAGAAACAAGAACATTTTTTCCTCTAAGGGAATGACTAAACTTGTCTTGCTTCACAGCCAGGGTTAAACTAATCCCACTATTTACAAAATGAAAAGAATTTTCCTTAAATCACCCATGGATTTAAATTTGTTTTTCAGTGATTTTGTTCTAATCTTTGAGTAATTAATTTTTATTAACAATAAGTATTAAATATTTTGCTTTTGGACTTAGACTTTTTTTCTGGCTGGAGGGGGTGGTGAGGTTAGGAATTATTGAAGTAATCAGGATGAAGTAAGACCAATAAATTGAAATAATTTGAATAAATGCAGCTCCTATTTCAATAATCCAAAATGTTACTTCCAAAATTCTAGAAAGATGACAATGGTAGAAAATGTTCAAAATCTGGCATGTACAACTTGAATTAAGCTAAACTCAGTCATTTAGCATCACCATTTGAAATTAACAATCCTTTTACTTTAATGCTAAGTACAAAGCGGAAGCTAAAACCAACCAATAGATATAAAATATGTGGATCTCTCCAGAATTCTTTCTTAAGTATGGCCAATTGATGCCAGGAGACTGGACCTGAAAAATACATACAGCACAATCTTGAAGAACCAAAGCAAGGAGGAAAAATTTACTTCTCATTTGCTTCACTATGTGCCGATAAATTGGCTTACATCAATTTGATGAAAGAAGATATCTCATAAATTTTTACTTGGTGCTCAGCAATAGTTATAATATCTCATTGTCTGAGAGAGCATCTTAAATGCCTTTGTTGATTCTACTGTACTCATAAATATATGCTCATACATCAGTAATTCTGCCTTTAGCATACCTTAAATGCATTTTCTAGAGTATGACCAAAATAACTGACACTTGTGGGACCATTAAATTACAATACAATTTCTTAGGAGGAAGCCTTGCTTCCAAAATAAAATATTTGTAGGAGACAACAGATGTGACAAAAAACACTAAAATTAACAACCTTAATATACATATTCATGCCAAGATAAATATGACTAGAATCTGAAGTACACTTTAGATAACTATACTTTTATGAATAGCTTTGCACATACAGTAAAAACAATTATGCATGCAAATTATTCAGATGATCATAAATTTAAGTGCTATTTTCTTTCAGTTAGTGTGAAAGAACAAGAAAGCCAGAATATGAATGTATGAATATGTGTATATATGTAGGCATACTATAATTCAGATAAGACTAGTAATATATATTGAAAAAGTGGTGATCTGCTATCTGCTATATATACAAAAATAATTCATAGAAATATTACAGAAGTTGGACCATACATTTAAGCTATTGTTCTATATATAATATTTCATGGTATTCATTATAATTCACTGAAGATACTCAATAAATAGTCAAGAAAATAAACTCAAAATAGACAGACTTGAACACTGGGCCCTATCTAACAAAATGAAATTCAATGTAGAGAAAAGTAAAGTCCTACACTTAGGAAAGAAAAACCAAAAGTACACATAAAGACTGGGTGAAACCAGGCTTGATAACAATACCTGTGAGAGAGATTTTGGAGTCTTAGTGGACAACCAGCTTTATGAGCCAGCAGTGTATAGTGGCAGCAAAAAAAAGCCAATGCAAACCTAAATTGCATTAACAGAGGGATAAAATCAAGATTAAGTGGGGTACTAATACCATTCTATAAAGCCTTAGTAAGACCACACCAAGAGTACTGCATCCAGTTTTGGTCACCACACTATAAAAATGATATTGAGGCTCTAGAAAAAGTGCAGAGAAGAGCAATCAGGATGATTAGGGGACTGGAACCTAAAACATATGAATAACAGTTACAGGAACTGGACAATAGCTAGTCTAGTGAACAGAAGGATCAAGGGAGACATAATAGCAGTGTTCCAATATTTGAGAGACTGCCACAGAGAGGAAGGGATCAAGCTATTTTCTAAAGCAGATGTAGGCCAGACAAGAAATAATGGATGGAAACTGATCAAGGAAATATTTAATCTGGAAATAAGGAGAAATTTTCTGATAGTGAGAACAATCAACAGCTTGCCTTCAGAACGTGTGGGAGCTTCATCGCTGAAGGCTTTCAAGAAGAGATTAGACTGCTGTTTGTCAGAAATGGTGTAGGGTCTCCTACCTGGATGGGGGGATTGAACTAGATGAAACTACAAGGTTCCTTCCAACTCTGTTAATCTGTAATCTGTAAATATCGTGGTATGGAAATCTATTTGTCTAATAATCAAATCAACTCAACATCTGCTCATAATATATCTGTAATAAAAAGTAAAAAGTAAACAGGTTACCCCGAAGATAAAACTGAGCTTTAAATCCCTCTGTTAAACATCTGTCATTGTATTAACAGGCAGAAAGTCCGCAAATGGCTTCCATCTCTTATAAACTTGTCCAATGCATTGTTCCTGACCAAAGAAGTTCATTTTGTCATGTCTGCTGATTCAGTCAATTTTAAAATACACTCTTCTATAGCCAACGTCCCCTTTTCTTTCCAATGATTAGCATATACTACACTGGTCACCATGTAAAGATATACTGTCCCAAACTCCGCCTGATATTTGTTTCTTGTTTTCCTCCTCTGAACCTAGGTGCATCTTATGGTCAGGTATGTCTTATGATCAGGTGCATCTTATAGTGGAAAAAATACGGTAATTGCTTTCTTTGTGGTCTGTATTGGAGACAACTGTTTAGCCTTCCAACTCTTATGCCTTCTTCTAGTTTGTGACTGGCTGACTACATGGTTTGGTTTCTTGGATTGTATTGGCATTTTTTAGGTAAGCACTCTTTGCTAGGTATTTGAATTACATTCCTGTCTGCTGCTATCAGCTTAACCAATAGTAAATATGCAGCTTCTGATTGTTGTGTCTATGTGTATGAACCAGCAACCTTGAAACAGAAGAGCATCAGTTCTCCAATCACTATTTATTAACCAAAATGGACCCAACTTATTTAGAGCCTTGTAAATAGGAACCAAGATCTTAGAATTTCATTCAAAATTAAATTAGTCAAGCAGTCCAAGACCAGCAGGCTAGGGAACAGCTTCTACCACACAGCGGTTTCCTTACTGAACTCCTCAACTCGTCTACTCCCACATACATCCTGTTACTTCCCCTGATTTATTTATTTTATTTATTTATTTACACATTTATATACCGCCCTTCTCCCGAAGGACTCAGGGTGGTGTACAGCCAACTATAAAACATTCCACTTTACAAAAGTTAAAAGAAGATTAAATCTTAAGGCTGCCACTAAAATTTATGCCCAACCCCAATAAATTAACAATAAAAACCCCGAATTTAAAACCCCAAAATTTAAAACCCAAATTCTAAAATTACTCTTTAAAACTCCCATTTCAGTCCAGGCCAGCCTGCTCAAAGAGCCAAGTTTTCAGTGCATGTCTGAATGCTCTCAGGTCAGTGTTGTTATGTAGCTCAGGAAGCAGCCCATTCCAGAGGGTGGGTGCCCCTATTCCTTGAGGTCACCAGGCGGCACATAAATGCCATCGGGACCCGAAGAAGGCCCTCCCTGTGGGAACGCACAGGTTGATGGGAGACTACCGGCAGAACGCGGTCTTGCAGATAGCCTGGTCCAATGCCGTGGATCGCTTTAAAGGTCAAAACCAGAACCTTAAAGCAAACCCAGAAGGCCACCGGCAACCAATTCAGCTCGCGCAGGAGAGGCGTCACATGGGAGTTTCTTGACTCCCCCATAACCACCCGCGCGGCTGCATTTTGCACCAGTTGAAGCCTCCGGGTGCTCCCCACAGGGAGCCCCATGTAAAGAGCATTACAATAGTCCAGGCGGGAGGTGACAAGGGCATGAGTGACCGTGCGTAAGGCGTCCCGATCTAGAAAGAGCCGCAACTGGTGAATCAGGTGAACCTGATAAAAAGCCCCCCTGGGGATGGCCGTAATGTGATCTTCTAAAGACAGCCGTGCATCCAGGAGGACACCTAGATTGCGAGCCCTCTCTGTGGGGGTTAAGATCTCTCCCCCAATAATTATATAGCGATAATATATAATATATCTTGTATAAACTCTCTGTGCATTATACTTATATTCAATATGTTTGTGCATTATACTTACATTAAACATGCTCATAAACACTCTGTACAGTTGTATATATTCCTTTCACAGTTATATATTCTTATATTCATAGATATTCTGCATATCCAGGAGTGGGATTCTACCAGTTCGCACCTATTCGCTAGAACCGGTTGTTAACATTCTAAGCAGTTCGGAGAACTGATTGTTAGAAGAAATTACTGGCCTAATCCTGTAAGGAAGGCAGGCAGGAAACATTCTGGTGTTGCTTACAGAAACTGTCTCTCCGTTAACCGTTTTTACATTCTTGGCAGGACTAGACTCCCTGTCTCAGGAATGTCTCTGGAGTTTTTTTCCCCTCCTTTGCTGGTACTTTGCTTGTGTGGAGTGACCATTCAAAGTTACAATGGCACTGAAAAAAAGTGACTTGTGACCATTTTTCACACTTACGACTGTTGCAGCATCCCCACAGTCATGAGAGGCCAGGGAAGAAGATGTGTGCCTCGATGTGAGTGATATTGAGTTGGCCATGCCCAGCCAATAACAAGACCACCAAGCCATGTCCACCCAGTCACATGACCACCAAGCCACCCCACCAACTAAGCCACGCCCACAGAACCGTTGTTAAAAAATTTGAATCCCACCCCTGTGCATATCCATATATAGTTATATATTCTGTATATTTGTCTCTCTCTATATATATTTATATTTCATTGCTGTTTTGCACTTCTGATTAGATGCTAACTGCATTTTGTTGCCTGTGTTCTAATCTAATCTACTCTAATTAACTACTAATACAATTTATTTTTTAAAAAAAACTGGTAATCCTCTCTTAAGGACTTTTTCACTGACCATTCAAAGTTACAACAATACTAAATGAGGAAAAGTACAAATGATTCTCATGGTTGGGGCCATTGTAGAGTCCTTGCAAACATATGACTGCAATTCGGGCTCTTGGAAATTTGTTCACAATTATGATATCACAGTGTCTCACAGTCACATGTCACCATCACTGCTAGCTTCTGACAAGCCAAATCAGTGAGGAAGCTGGCAAAAGGTCCCAAATGGCAATCACATCTCATTGCCTTAATGAACACATGTGATTTGCTTAATGGCAGCAGTTAGAACTGCCATAAACTAAGCAAGGAACCACTATTTCAATAATTAAACAGTACTTCATAAAATAACAGAATAACAGAATTGTAAGGCACCTTGGAGGTCTTCTAATCCAATCTCTGCTCAGGAAGGAAATCCTATACCATTTCAGACAAACAGTTGTCCAGTTCCTTCTTAAAAACCTCCAGTATCGGAGCACCCATAACTTCTGGAGGCAAGTTGTTCCACTGGTTAAAAATATATAATCAATCCCATAAGAGGAGAAATTTATAAGTAATCAGGAACCATATTTTCTACTTTGAAGTAATTTTGTATATTAATAAGAGGACTGAAATTACCTGTTTTTCTGGTTGAACAGGGGGTTGTTCCTGCCTTTGTTTTCTATTTTTTTAAAAACATCATTTTTACATATCTTTAACCTAAGAATGATGGCAGATTGGAATGTATGGGAGCCATATATTCTGGTTGCCTACCCTGGACTAGAGGAATGATGATATTAAAACTATGATAATAAAATCATGAGTACAAAATATGAATAAAAATGAAGTTGTAACCAGTAAAAAGAACAAGGCAGAAACGGGAGTCTAATTTTATAGTTAGAATTAGATTGAAGAATCTAGTTCTTTTTCAGTTAATCCATACATACATACTTATTACCCTATTCATTTTCAAAGTTAAAAGGATGCTCGGCAAAACTCAGAAAGGACTAAGAAATAACAACAGAAAATAACACAAGTTTGATTTGAGTTAAGCAAAAAGAAAAGAAAATCTAACAAAAACTACGGATCCTGCAAAAATTAAATTACATAAATACCACTCATTATTATTTTTTTGCCTCATTTGTTACCAGATAGGATCATAAATATTGCCCTGTAATGGTTTGATCAATCAAAGCTTTCATAAAATATATTTAGTAAGACAGACAAAGTTTAGGGTAGGTTAGCAGAATTAGTCATAACCATGCCACATTCAGCATTCCATAACGATAAGGACAATACCGGTTGGTTTTCATACCTTTCAGTCTATGTGCCACAATCATAATCAAAACCCAGTTTTAATTTAAGAATGCTCACATTATTCTGTGCAATCCATGATCTCTAATCTAAGGAATACTTTGCAAGCCAATGCAATGTTACCTATATTCCATGAGCTAGAAGGTCTATGCAATGTATATATCGTTACTTTGCTAGGCAGATGGGATAATAATTCCACCTGTTTTAAATCCCCATGTAATTTTTAATATCATAGGATGATTCAGTCTTCCTTCATAGTCATTATCCCATTAAATTAATGAATGCCCAGTAATTGCTAATAACCATTATAACATGTCTGATACAACCTCTTACCACCTTGCAATAATGGAATGATGCCGCTGTTTTATTGCTGAGTTCAGTAGAGCAAAAAAACTGTCTCCAGTCAACTCCCAACAAAATATATATTTAGTTAACTCTACAGTTCCTAAAGACATGTGCCATTAGCAAGGACCTTTTCATATGTTTCTTTAGTTATGCATCTTTTGTATAAAACAACTAAAAAACAAAACTGTATTACATTAAAAAGTACATTTGGATCTGTAGTGAACAAAAGTGGGTTTATATATATTTAATGTTATCAGGAAGACTGCAAAGTCAGTGTCAGCAGAAGGCTTTAAATTGATTCTTCTGTGAAATAAAGCTTGCATTCTATTATAAATGGAAGGCTCTTCAAAATGCTAACTGACCTTTTCACGAGGGCATTGATTCAGTGAGCTGAGCTGAAAGCCAAGAGGCAAATAAAGCCACACAAAATGCAACAGGTTATAAAGTCTGCTGCACAAGAGTGTAGCAGGGCTGACCTTCAAAAGCCAGAGTATCATCAGTGTTTACAAACCAAAAGATAGAAAGGACATGTGGCCAGAATAATGTGGATTTATATTCTGTGGATTTAACCCAAATGATTGTAGACCAATTCCAAAGATTTTTTAAGAAAGGATAAATGGAAAAGATCCAAGACCCGCTAACAGTTTCTTTGCTCCCTTTAACATCATTGGTAAGCAGAAATACCTATAGGAACATGCTTTTCATTTATATTGTTGGCAGGAAATATTAGGAATAAATAAGCCAATTCTACATTTTTGCCTTATCATTCCACTTGCTCAAGGTTGCTCTACAATAGGGCACCTGCTTGGATGAGAGCAAAAAGTTAAAGGGTATATCGTAAGGCCATATTTTTTGTCAAATGCTATTTGTAAAGATTTGTTATTTGATGGTTTAAGGACTTTTGGGGACTGTTGCCATATGTTGAATATTAAGAACTTCTCATGAGCACTGTCATACAGTGGTTGTTAAGGAGAGCATGGCCAGTCATAGCAATAACAATAAAACTTATATATCGCTTTACAGTGCTTTACAGCCCTCTCTAAGTGGTTTTACAGAATCAGCATATTGTCCCCAACAATTTGGATCCTCATTTTACCCACCTTGGAAGGATGGAAGACTGAGTCAATCTTGAGCCTGGTGAGATTTGAACTGCCAAATTGCAGGCAGCTGGCAGTCAGCAGAAATAGCCGGCAGTACTGCATTCTAACCACTGCACCACTGAGGCTCATAAAACACTTATTTACCAAAGATAAAATTGATAGTATTATACCTCAATCTTTCTAACACTTTAATTTATATTTCTTGTTTATTAGTCCAACCAACATGTTTCCAGTAAATCACTAGACTTCAGCTCTCTGTCATTTCCTTAAAAACTTTATGATTGGGATCCTGATTGATTCTTGAAAATGAACACAGGTTTGAAGCTAGAGTTTTATTTTGCAGCATATCAATTTAATTTTTCATGTTAAATGTTTTGAAAATATCATCTGGGATATGAAGATCTGTATACATCAAAAGAGAATAGACAGTACTACACAACCAGAACCTGAAATATCACAAACTTTGGTAACTTTTTAAAAGAGGTACTTTCTACATTTTATATAATTCAAAAGAAGTACAAAATAAGGAGTTTGGTACGCTAACAAGAGTTAGCATTTCTATACCTGATCTCCAATCCTACTTGTTTTGTCCTATCTCATGAAACTTGCCATTCATCTTCAACAGAGTATGGATGGAGATAAGAATGAGGATGTCTATGCTTGCACCACACCTAAATCCCTGTGAATTTTTTTGCAAGGTTCCACCACTGCAGTCCTTGTAAAACTTTACTTAACCAGATTCTACTTGTAGATTGACTGTTTGAAGAAGCAATCTACTTTGATTATAATGAAAGCACAAAGAATTCATAGCACATTCATGCTGCAGGATAAAGTAGAATACTTGCTGTCAGGTAGTAAGAATTTGAAAGAAAAAATCTTTTTCAGGAAAAAATGCAGATGTGATACGATTGAGATAAGCAGACTGAATGTGACCTTTTTATTCACCTTGATGATGACAGTTCAACACACCTGTATATTATTGAAAGTGCTGATAGGTTGTTGTCTAAAGACTGTCAATCCATCCTGGTGGGTTTTTTTTTAAGTAAATTGAAAGGCAATATGATTAATGAATGTATGACTTAAGAGACTACATTTACAAATATGGAAATTGTTTTTATATCTGCAGATGCCAATGCATATTCATGGCTTTTACTCCAGCTTCAGCAATAAATATGGTGAAGGCATTCAATTGCAATCTCTGCATTAAAGCCTAAAGGTGAAAGATGATAGATGAATAAGGCAGATAGTAATCATAATGAAGACAGGAAAGAAAATTGGCAAATGGAAGGAAATCCTGCAGAAGTAGGATTGTGATGTATTTTAAAGAAAAAGACAGCACCTGTAGTTCAACTAGCACATCTCCCAAAATATACATTCAACTAATGAGAACAGATGCACTTGTAATTCATGTAGAAATTTTGAAAGTGTAAAGGATATACCAGTATTATATATCGCTCATGTTAATGTTTCATTCCCATTGAAAAGTGACCTTCGAAGTGCTACAAATGAAGTAGATGAATAGTATTGCTTTCTGCTAACTGACCCTTAATAGTAGATCCAATTATAATACAAATCTCTATCTCAAATGTCTTTAAATTGTATTATTAGCAAAAGCACATTTACCAAGATAATTAGAAGAAACAAAAATGCAGAAGTAATGAAGCAAAGTAAAATCTAGCATAAAACAGGTTGTCCATGGCTTAATAATCCTTAAATAGTATTTTTAAAGTAGTTTGGTCTTCTAAATAAATGTTTGTAGCACAGAAATAAAAAAAATACAGCTAAGTAGCAACATAGCAAGAAACCAAATTGTAATTCATATTATAATATTTCCTGGGTTTTATTTATTTGCTGTTGTCTTAAAGATATATCATATTTCTCTTCTTAATTACAGGAAATAAAATCTATATATCCACACAACATAAATGGAAGAAACTTTTTTATTGAAAGAAAACATAAACATTGGTAATACAAAGAACCAGAGGTCACCAGAGGTCTCCCACCTTTGCAGATAATCCATTTTCTAAATACATTATCCTGAATTAATTGTACTGAGAAAATAATTCCACATCTGATCTCACATATATGGTCACATTCAGTGTAGCAAGTGGATTACTCTTTTCCTGAAGTACAGCGTTATCCTTTTTACTACCATTACCAAAAAGACCATCAACCTCAACAAGTTATAAATTTTGTCCTACAGAATTAAAATAGCATTATTCAATGCTGTTATTTAGCATCGTTCATTGTTCATGGTATAATCATTTTGATTATATTATGTAAAATTGCTTAAATTATATTTGTTACAATGATGCCAACTATCACCACAAATTATCATTTCATATAAATGAGATTATTCATCTTTTTTCTCTTTTTCTTTCTTTCTCTCTCTCTCTTTCTCTCTCTTTTTTCCCCATGTTAATTGGGGGAACCAGCTTTCAATTGTATACACCTGTACCTCTCTTTCGCCTTCTCTCTCTTAAAAATCATAAAGCAGCTTCATTATCACTAAAAATCATTTATGGGTACCTTAACTTTACTGGAATTGGACAGTTACTTTGCATCTAAAAAGAAGTGTTTACAAGTTAACTTCCTTCTTAACTTCATCAATATCTAAGTAAGCAATTGTGGTATTTCTACAACCAGTATATTCCAACATCATTTCAGAATGCTTATTTTTCTTAAGAATTGCTTGGAAACACCTGGGCTATTAAAATGTTGTTCAAATCCCAAGTAATAAACAGACTTCTGAAAAAACCCAGATGAAAAATGGCATATTATTATTGAAATACCATGATTTGTAAACACCACTTTAAGCTTGACAATTACAGGCCTTTCTATTTATCCAAAAGACTCAGAAAAATAATCAGTTACAAGAAAAAAAGATCGGATGACTTTCAAAAATAGCTATGCTGAACATTTTCCACATAAATTGAAGAACATGCTGGTGTGATTTAAAAGTTTGTTGTTGTTATTGTTTTATTCTCAGAAACTTATTAAGTAATATATAAGACAACTGACAACTATCTCTTCAATATGAGCAGACATGCTAAGCTAATACATTATTTGTTTTGCCTTGGCCCAAGTCCTATGAATGGCTTGATGAGAAATATGAAATTGAGCAAGTACCTTTTGTTTCTCAGTGAGAGATAACTATTCTACTCCACAGATAGAGAATGGTACCATAACAATAGAATGGCTAAAATAGAGAAGCATCTCTCAAACACTATGGTCATCCATATGTTATTACTGTCAGCACCAAATGGAGAGTATCCTGTTGCACAGCTTTCTCTATTGCAATTTTCTATTAAGAACAATGCCTAGTGTAATCAATGTAGGAATAGTTTTAACCCATTCAGATGTGCCTTAATTAGTTGGAGAATAGCTTATTGTAGCTCTTGACAAATTGTCAGCATGATACACCTATTTTTTAGAGTACACACTACATTAAGAAGCTTAGAAATCCTTTCTGAAAATAGGAACAAGTACTATTGATTGGCTTTTAAAAAATGATGATTGTGATCAAACTGAACCAAAACAACTATTCTGAGCATATATTTATGGAGGCTAAATAAATGTCTGTGAGATTCTCAGTCATCCAGGTCATAGTTGTGTTAAAGAACTGTGCTGAAGTCTTCACTTAGGTCTGTGTTTCCAGCAGGAACACGGATCGCTCCTATTGGCTGATGCCGTTTGACAGCTGACTATAAAAGGGTGCTGTCAAACGGCATCAGCTGTTGCCCTCCAGCTAGCTGCCTTGTTAGCGTGGCAGCCATGGCAACCCTTTATTGCAACAATAAACTTAAAAGCCGAAGTTTGCTCCGGTGTCTGCCTAAATTATTCCGCCGCTCTACGATACAAGCGACGAGGATGGGATGCACATAAGAGGCAAACCGAGCAAAAAGACACAAGAGCGAAGTCACTACAAAAAGAGCCGAAGGCACTGCTGAGCTGACTGTCACTTTAAGAGCTGCTGTCACTATTCGCGAGCGCGAATTTCAAGTTGCCTTAGGAGTAGCGGCACCGCTGAGACACGATGACTTCAAACCTTGCATTCCCACCTTTCAAACTGACAGCAGAGATATGGGAATCCTACAGAAACTGGTTTGACTGTTTTTTAGATGCCATTGACCTCGCTGACATTTCAGACCATAGAGAAAAAATCTTACTTTTTAAGCTTTTGCGGAGCCACGGTATTTGACACCGCTACAGCATTATTGGCTCCACATTCAATTAAAACCGTTCAATGGGAAGAATTGCAGGAAATCCTTTCTAATCTTTACTCCCCTAAACCCTCCAGAATTGCCAGGTGTCATGCTTTTAGGAGGCGCACCCAGGCTGAGGGAGAGACTATTAGTGAGTATATGGCAGCTTTACGAATAGCTGCCTTGCATTGTGGATTCAGAGACTGTTTAGAATACATGCTATTAGACCAGCTAGTTTGTGGAGTCAGGGATTTAAGACTACAAAGGCGGCTGTTGGCTAAAGGAGACTTGACTCTAAAACTAGCTACAGAGGAATCTCAAGTTGCTGAGATGTCAGCACTCCCAGCAGCTGAAATCCAGGGAAATCCAGTCAGTCAAAATAGCTCAGAGGTTCATTTTGATGAAGCCTCCTCAGAGGAAGGTTCTGAAGAGGCTACTGATGTAAATCGCCTCAGGCAGCTCAAAACCAATCAGAGGGAATACAGATCAGTTCCCAATCAACCTCCACGACCCCAGCCAATCTGCCTAAGCTGTGGAGGAAACCATTTCAGGGCATCCTGAAAATTCAGAAATGTCATTTGCTTAAAATGCCAGAAGAAGGGCCATTTAGCAAGGATATGTCAAGCAGGAAAGACTTTTACCCAGCCACAAAAACCTCAGACAACCATGCACTTCCAAAAACAAATTGAAGACTGTTTCACATGCTACCAAGCCAAAATGACAAAAAGAAGCTCTAACAAAATTAGTGTTATTATTTCCTTAGAAGGTAAACCATGCAGGATGGAAGTAGACACTGGATCTGCACTGTCCATCATATCGTGGGGCACCTTGAAACAACTGCTTCCCAGAATGACAAGGAAGAAGATTCCAGGCTGCAATTTGACTCTACATGACTACAAAGGCAGAACCATCTCTGTCATTGGAAAAGGCAAATTTTTAATTCAATTTCAAAGTTTTAAGGGTCACTTGCCTTTAGTGATAGTGGATGGTACCCTCCCAAGCCTGTTAGGATTAAAGTTGTTCCCTGCCCTAGGCTTCCATATAGGTGGAATTCACTCTATTGTAAATACAGAAGTGGACTCCCTGTTCAGAGAATATGCTGAAGTATTCAGCGAGGGCCTAGGCTGCTATGTGGGAACCCCAATATCTTTCAACTTGGACCTCCTAGCAGTTCCAATTCATTGAAAGCCCTGGAGGGTACCCTTTGCAATCCGCCCTAAGCTGGACAAGGAACTCGACCAAACATGTTGATCAAACAAGACATATTACAACCTACAGACTTCACCAAATGGGAGACCCCAATAGTGACACTCTTAAAAAAAGACAGCAGTTTGAGAATTTGCGCTGACTACAAGTGAACATTAAACAAGTATTTACAAATCAGCGCTTATCCAGTCCCCATTGTCCAGCACCTCCTGCATTCTTTTGAGCCTGGTACTGTTTTCGCCAAACTAGATATGTCACAGGCCTATCAGCAGTTCCCTGTTGATGATACGACCACAGAACTTCAAACCATTGGGACACACAGGGGTGCTTTTAAGTGTACGCACCTCCAATTTGGTGTTAGTGTAGTCCCTGGAATTTTCCAGTCACTAATGGAAAGACTACTTCAAGGATTACCTGGCGTAATACCCTATTTCGATGACATTTTAATATCTGCCTCTGACAAACCTCAGTTACTACAGAGAGTCAAAAGTGTCCTTGAATGTTTCAGAAAGTCAGGTCTCAAATTAAAAAAGGAAAAATGCCCTATTGCCACTCCACAAGTCAAATTTTTAGGATACAAAATTGACACCTCTGGCATTCACCCAATTGAATCCAAAGTAAAGGCTCTTCATGAGGCACCCACACCAACTAATAGAACTGAACTCCAATCTTTTTTGGGACTTCTAAATTTCTATGCTTCATTTTTGCCACATAAGGCTTCCATTGCAGAATCTCTACACAGGCTTCTAGACAGACAAGCAGCATGGCATTGGGGTCCTAGGGAAGCCTTTGCTTTCAAAGCAGTCAAATCACTGCTTACATCTGATGCTGTTTTAATACAATTTAACAAGAATTTGCCTTTAGTTTTAGCTGCAGCTGCTTCACCTTTCGGTATAGGAGCAGTTCTAAGTCACAGATTGCCTAATGGATCAGAGGCACCCATTGCATTCTTCTCTAGGACACTATTCTCCACTAAACGTAACTACAGTCAAATTGATAAAGAGGCTTTAAAGGGCTGCAGTTGCTTCAGTAAAGAAATTCCATGAGTTTCTTTATGGACACCATTTTGAATTGATTATGGATCATAACCCCCTTTTAAGATTCTTATCAGGCAACAAGCAAAAGCCTCAGATTTTGTCTCCAAGGATGACCAGGTGGACATTATTTCTAGCTATATATTCCTATATGCTGGTTCATCGCTGTGGCAAAACACTCAGTCATGCAGATGCCCTTAATCGTTGTCCCCTACCAGTTCCAGTGGAGGATCCTGCACCAACCAATGCTGTGTTCCTGATCAACGACCTCAAGCTGCCTATCTCTACCTCTGACATTGCTGCCCAATCTGCCAAGGACAAGGTAATTTCCCAAGTCCTTGACTGGGTGGGAAGGGGATGGCCTACAACTCCTTATTCATCCGAATTCTTACCATTCAAATTACGCCAGCAAGAACTTTCTTCCTTACAAGGATGTTTGCTTTGGGGAACTAGGCTAGTAATTCCGCCCCAGCTGCAGTCCTCAGTTTTAGAAGTCCTGCATGAGGGTCATCCTGGCATTGTCAGGATGAAGGCCCTAGCTCGCAGTTATGTATGGTGGCCGGGCATGGACTCTCAGATTTCCAAAGGGTTAATACTTGTCAGCCATACCAAGCCCCAGGCCCTCTCCTCCAACCTCCATGCCAGGAACATGGGAGGAAGCAGGAGGCCCCGGTCCAGAGTACATATTAATCTGGCTGGCCCTTTCCATGGGCGTACATTCCTAGTATTAGTTGATTCCTTCTCTAGATGGGTGGAGCTGACTTTAATGCCCTCCACGACCACAGAAGCGGTCACTAAGGCCCTGATCAGAATGTTCGCCACCTATGGCCTCCTTGACACCATTGTGTCTGATAACGGCCCCCAGTTTACATCTTGCAAGTTTGAAATGTTTCTAGCCAACCAAGGAATCAGACACATTTTAATAGCTCCTTTTCACCCTGCCAGTAATGGTCTGGCTGAACGGGCAGTCAGATCAGCTAAGGAGGTTCTGCAAAGACTTGGGCCCATAGATTGGCACTCCAAGCTTGCCAAGAATCTCCTAAGCCAGCACACGACCTCATATGCTTCCACAAACAGATCACCGGCTGAACTCCTAATGGGGCGCCATTTAAGGACTATGTTAGATAGACTTCACCCCAATTATGCCCCAGTGATTCCCCTTGGATCAAATAGCCAAACTAGGAAGTTTGTAGAGAATGACCTGGTATATGCCAAGAACTTCGCTGGTCAGCCTTTGTGGATGTGTGGGCACGTGGTGGCAGTAACCAGTCCTAAGTCTTACAGAGTCCAGCTACAAAACGGGCGCATTTGGCACCACCATATTGACCAACTAAGGCGGCGTTGGAGCACTACACCAGGTGGTCATCTAGATGTTCCCATCACAGCAAGACCACCAGGCCTGAGGAAGCCCACCTCGAACCCATCAACAACAAAGGCCTACCTGAGCAAGCAGTAGTCCAGCACCCAGAACCAACCCCAGATGAGCCACCAGTCCTTCCATCGCTTGAAGCCACACGACAAGCAGAAGAAGTTCATCTGGCGCCATTTCCACTGGACCCGAGGAAATCTGGCCGTCTACACAAGCGCCCCAGCTACCTAAAGGACTACGCATGCTCCGCTCTGGGAGAGAGGAGTGTTGTGTGTAAAGAACTGTGCTAAGTCTTCACTCAAGTCGGTGTTTCCAACAGGAACATGGACCGCTCCTATTGGCTGATGCCGTTTGATAGCTGATTATAAAAGGGAGCTGTCAAATGGCATCAGCTATTGCCCTCCAGCTAGCTGCCTTGTTAGCATGGCAGCCGTGGCAACCCTTTATTGCAACAATAAAGTTAAAAGCTGAAGTTTGCTCCAGTGTCTGCCTAAATCATTCCGCCGCTCTACAATAGTTGTCTCAAAGGTGCTTTTTCAAAAGACAACTGGACTGTTTTTTCTTTGATTAAGATGTTTCACTTCTCATCCAAGAAGCTTCATCCGTTTTTTGAAAAAGCAGCTTTGAGATTTATGGAGGTTGCACATTGCATATTGGTGAAGGCATCTCCTTCTCTATTTGTGCATAATTTGTTATGATACATGCAGAGTTCTGGAAACATAACACTCTAGTTTATTCTTTGGGGTTAAGTCTGACCCAAGACAATGTTTTGATGTACCCACATACATTGGCTTGTCACCATCAAAACATTGAGCAACAAGTACCTGATAAAAGTGATACTCTGCAAGCTTCTGAAATTCCACACCATTCTTCAGTGCATTAAGAACATATACTGTTAACTTTGTTTGTCTTGAAGTATCTTGGGACAAATATTATAAACACCCAAACAATCTCAACACACTTCGTTTATTCTGTAGGTATGCCATGTCACTTACAGATTAACATCATACTGAATACTATCAACTGTTTCCGACTCTTTAACTGAAGAAACATTGAACTGTATGTGTTATTTGTTCAACATTTTAACACATGCTGTTTCTATACCTTGAGGAAAAATTTGATCATCCTGTTCTGAAATCTTGGCTGTGATTATTATATTGTCTATTATCATATACATCTCTTTTATATGATTAAATGTTTCTTCATTTTTTTTCTGCTAAATTTTTTCATTGAAAGGCTTAAGCCAAATGGCAAACAATAAAAACAATATTTTCCTTGGGGTATATAAAATGACACAGACTTGATGAAAACTCATCTAATTTAATCTGCCAATATAGATCTTTTTATCCAGAATGGTAGCAATTTTCATGCCTGACAGATGGCTTAACTCTTCTTTAGGCTTTGTGATGTTATATAAAGCTGTCTTCCTAAATCTTAAAATAGATCCAAACATTTACTTAGCTTCCCACTTTTATTTTCTGTAATAATTAGACTGCTCACCCAGTTTGTGAGTTCTATAACTAGAAATACATTTTTAATTTGTCCCAAAGGATTATACCTTTACCTTACCCAATCAAGGATTATAAACACAATCTTTTGACACTCATGAATGAAAAATAATTATTGCTGGATCAATAATCTATATGTATGTAGCGAAGTCTTTCAAATTCACTAAGATCAACATCTGAATTTAAATTGAATAATCATTCTTGCATTATAGGCTATAATTATCAATATATATAATTATCAATTCATTTAAAGATGAAGTTGGAGTCACCTGTTTTAATCAATGCATGATAATAGGTGTGAGCATGAGTGGCTCTGCCTTATTATTATTTATATATATATACTTATTATTAAATATATATATATATATATATATATATATATATATATATATATATATATATATATATATATATATATATATATATATATATATACTTTGTGTTACAACACCCTGTTAAGCCCCAATTAAGGGAGAAAGCATACTGCTTTCTTTTCTGTCTTTCGGCTCATCACCAGAGACCATACCGACAAAAAGCTATTTGTTTCGTTGTCTTTTGTTTACATGTGTGTAAGGTTTTAAACTGATAATTTAAATAATAAATAAGGGAGACTAGGATAGATCTATTTTGAGCTAGTTGGCTAGCTGAAGAGAGCTAACTAGCTCGAAATAGATCTATCCTAGTCTCCCTTATTTATTATTTAAATTATCAGCTTAAAACCTTACACACACACACACACATATATATATATATATAAAGTTTCTTTTATTACATCATAAAATATCTCAATTCCAACAGTATTCTTGGCATCCATACAGGTTCTTAAATTAAATATCATAATGTATTACCTTATGTTTAACTAATATTAAGTAATAATTTCCACTATAATTGTTATCCTTATATCTTTATATAATTTACATTTTACTCTCATAAGGATTATTTCAATCAGATTTCTTGTCTCCCTTCTCATAAAGTTCTGTTTGTTAGCCATTTATATCAGTTGTTCCATATTAAAAAGAATTCTATGTCATCTTTTTTTTATGTTAACATATTCATCTCAGCACTTTCCGTTATTTTATGTATTATCAATTCTTCGTTGGGAATATTTGATGTTTTCCATACCTGTGCAAAGGGTATTCTGGAGGCTGTTGTAATGTGTAGCAATAACTATTTTACCTCTTTTGGTAGTTTATCCTTGATGATTCCTAGAAGGAAGGTTTCCAGTCTGAGCTTAATCCGGTACCCAGTAATCTCTTGTAATCGATTTTTGATTTGAATCCAATATCTTGGTCTCGGGGCACAACCACCACATGTGGCAAAATGTACCGTCAACTTTTTTACATTTCCAACATTTAGGGCTTATGTTGGGGTAGATTTTTGCCAATCTCGGAGCTAAATACCATCTATAAAGCATTTTCTATATATTTTCTCTGTGTGCTGTGGATACTGTTAACTTATAATTTACATTCCATATTTTCTCCCATTCCTCTAATTCTATAATATGTCCAAAATTCTGTGCCCATGCAATCACTGAACCTTTGACTGTTTCCACTTCCATTTTGAAATCTAATAAATATTTATATATTTTAGTTATAAGTTTTTGTTCTGATCCCATTAATATTTTACCTAATTGGTTCTGCCTTTGTCAAAACCAAAATCTTTTAGGTCTTTTTTATATTTATTTTGGATTTGCAAATATGGCCACCAATCAATTATAATTCCATTTTCTTTTAGTTCTTGATTTGATTTTAATTTCCCTTGACTATCTAATAATTCTTCATAACTTATCATTTTCCTTAAGTCTGATCTATTTGGATGAATTATAGCTTCCATGGTTGACAGCCATTGTGAGATTTCCATATAGTGCTTACCTTTAATTTTTTTTCCAGGTTGTGATCAATGAGTCTCTTATTAAATGCTGATTAAAATAGGTATTCCCTTTACTTTTGTTTTCCCACAAAAATGCATGCCAATCTATCAGGAAATCATGTCCTTCTAATGTTAATATCCTCTTATCTTTTAATTTAACCCAATCCTTAATCCAACTCAACACCGCTGCCTGAGAGTAGAGCTCCCATTCTGGTAGTCCAAAACTGCCTCTGCTCCTATTATCTTGAAATAGTTTCATCTTAATACATGGCCTTTTGCCCAACCAGACAAATTTAGATGTCATTTTATTTAATTCTATAAAGAAAAATTTCCCTAACTTAATTGGGATCATTTGGAATAAATATATTAATTTTGGTAGTGTATTCAACGTTGCTATTCTTCTTAATAAAGATAGTTTCAAATTGGTCCATAATTCCAATTCTTTCCTAATTCGTTTAATCAATTTAATATAATTGTCCTCTTTTAGTGATGAACATCTGGGTGATAACCAAATTCCCAGGTATTATACCTTTTTTACTATTTGCAGTCTCATTATATTTTCTAATTCTGTTGTTTTGTTATACTATCATCTTAGTTTTGTTTTTGTTTATTTTAAAACCTGCCCTTCCCCAAATTTTTCTATTTGTTGCAACAATATTGGTCCCAAATTCATTGGATCTTCTACTATAAATATCAAATCATTGGCAAATGCCTGAACTTTATATTCCTCATTTCTAATTTTAATTCCTTGAATATCTGGGTTTTGTCTGGTTGCAGCTAGCATCACTTCTAAAGACAAGATAAATAGCAGAGGCGATAGTAGACACCCTTGTCTCACTCCTTTTGCGATTGCAAAATCTTCCGTGCGATCTCCATTTAGTAGTACGCTCACTTTCTAATTTGAGTATATTTCTTGTAATGTTTTTTCTATATTAGTACCGAAATTTAGCTTTTTAATTTGATATAGCATGAATTTCCAATTAAGATTGTCAAATGCTTTTTGTGCATCTAGGAAGATTAAAGCTGCCTGTTTTTCTGGGTGAGCTTCATAATATTGGATCGAATTTAGTACTGTTCTAGTATTGTTTTTAATTTGTCTATTTGGCAGGAAACTATTCTGGTGTGTATGTATTAGTTTACTCAGAACTGGTTTCATTCTTTCTGCCAATATTGTCATAAATATCTTATAGTCCGTATTTAGCAACAAGATTGGCCTATAGTTTGCAATTAATTGTTGATCGGTACTATCTTTTGCAATTAAAGAGATGTTTGCCTCAGACCAGGACCTTGGAAGTCTAGCTTGTATTAATGCCTCATTGTATAATTCCAGTTGTATTGGTTCAAATATTTCAGATAAGTTTTTATATAGGGTAAATCATGGACCTGGTGTTTTATTATTTTTTTGTTTTTGTATTGCCTTTTGTAACTCTATTAATGTTATTTCTTTGTTAAGTGTTTCTCTGTTTTCTTCAGAGATTGAGCTCAGACTGTTTCCCACCAAATAGTGTCTAATGTTTTCTTCCATAACTTCTTGTTTATAAAGCTCACCAAAATACCTTTGTGCAATTCTTTTTTTCTCCTCCATCTGATAATACACTGTCCCTTCCTCATCTTTAAATAGCTGAATCAATCTTTTCTCTTTTTCTTTTTTTAATTTATGGGACAACCACCTTCCTGGTTTATTTGCTGATTCAAAATAATTGTATTTAAGAGTTTTTAAGTTACATGCATTTTGCTCAATGTCTATCATATTTAGTTCGTGTCTAATCATCCTTATTTCTTTCTTAGCTTTTATATTTTTTGGATTTTTTTGGAGCTCATATTTAAATTTTTTATTCTTTCTTGTAATTCGTTCTGTTTCTTCCATTTTTCTTTATTTTTCTTAGCTATATAAGCTATTGGCATACCTCTCACGAAGGCCTTTGTGGTGTCCCATAAATTTTGTAAGGTGGTATGTTGTTTGAGATCAGTGCGGGGCAGTGGGATGCCTTAGAGGGCCACTGAGAGGCAAGGGGGCTGTCAGGGGGGCACTAAGAGGCGGCAGGGAGGCCTTGGAGGTAAGCGGCAGGACATAATTCAGGGGTGAGAAAAAATCCCGCCACTGCATTCGAGCCAAGGCCCCGCAGGATCATCCCATTGACTTGCACGCTCTGGTACAAGGAGCTCTAACCCGAAGGCAGTGTTGGGAAAGGAGAACAAAGCCAGAGTGGCTTTGCTCCCCTTTTCAAACATCCCACTGCCGCCGTGTTTGGGGCAGTGGGGCGGCATCCCAAATGCAGCGTTGGGAAAGGAGAGCAAAGCCAGAGTGGCTTTGCTCTCCTTTTCAAACATCCTGCGGCCGCCGTGCTCGGGGCGAGGCCCTGCAGGTCCACCCCATTGAGCCCCTTGCACCGGAGGCACCTGCCCAAGTAAGTCCGAACGTAGTGGTGCATGAAGTCAATGGGGTGAGCCTGATAGTGGGAAAGAGAGAAGAAATAGAGAGAGAGAAAAAGACAGAAGGAAGAAGAGAAAGAGAAAAGGGAAAGAAAGAAAAAGGAACAAAGAAAGAGGGGGATGGAAGGAAGGGACAGAAAGAAAAAGAAATAAAGAAGGAGGGAGGAAGGGAGGAGAAAGATAATGAGATATCTATTCTAGTCCAATCACCTGCTTCAGCAGGGTTAGAAGGAGTGTGTGTGTGTGTGTGTATTCTTGTAATTTACCAGTACATTTTGGTTTTGCCTTCTTCAAAATTGGCACGGTCATACATTGGGGAAAAGTAATTTTTTAGGGTGGAGATCTGGTCCAATGGATCCTGTTTAAAGCCTCAATAAAATGTGAGAGCTTCCTGATAGTCTTGGCCATGTTTCGTCCACAAAATCTTTAATTAATAAAAGCCAAAGATGTTTCAATGTGCTGGCAAAGATGCTGGCAAAGATGTTTCAATGTGGAAAAGGGCCTCTAAACTAGGCCTCATTTCAATAAGATGCATCAGGTCTCTCTCTCTCTCCCTCTCTCCCCCTCCCCCCTCCATCCCTACATGCCCCCCTTTCTTTGTCCCTTTTCCTTTTTTTCCCTATTCTCTTTCTTTTCTTCTTTCTCTCTTTCTCTCTTTCTTTTCTCTCTCTCTCTCTTTCCCTCTCCCAGGCTCACCCCATTGATTTGGTGCACCACTCCACTCGGACTTGTTTGGGCAGGTCCCTCCAGTGTAGCGGGCTCAATGGGGTGGACCTGCAGGGCCAGCACCTAGAACGCGGGAGTGGCGGCACATTTGAAAAGTAGAGAAAAACCAGAGGTTGGTAATTTTTGCTGCAAAGAATCATAAAAGCTTCTGGGTTGTGCACAAGAAGGAACATACATGTCAATGCAATTCAGCAACATAAAATAAAGAAATACAAATAAAACAAATCAACAAGAATCGGCAAAGCATCTCTGATTAGATTTTATTCACTACTAAAATCTAATCAGGGATGTTTTGCTGATTCTAGTCCAATGACCTGCTCCAGCAGGGTTGGAGGGGAATATGTGTATATGTGTGTGCATGACTGTCAAAACTCCAAAAACAGGTCAAGTAGTTCTGGGAAGGTCAGTCATAAATTAAAACACTTGTTAAGCAACCGGCCATTAAGTGAGGACCACTTGTATTTGGTTTGCCAGTCACCAAACCACGCTCACCCAGTCACGTGACCAGCAAGCCACGCCACCAGTCACGTGATCAGCAAGCCATGCCCTCAAATTAGGCCACGCCCACAGAAATTTGAATCCCACCCCTGGGTGGGGGGCATTGGAGATGAGTTTGTAGCACCAAGGGGATGGTGGACTGAAAACGTTTGGGAACCACTGTTTTAGATTAATCTTAAAAATATTCCTAATTCATCTTTAATTCTTTGCATGTATTCTTTTTCTTTTGTTATTTGTGGGTGTAGTATCCATCTCCTTTTCTTTTTATTCTGTCCTCTCCATATAATTTTTACTGGACTATGATCAGCCCATACATTGGGCATTATTTCTACTTCACTAATATCTTTCTCAATTGTCCCATTCGTCCACACCATATCAATTCTAGACCAAGATTTTTGTGGACTAGAATAACATGTAAATTTCTTCTCATTTGGATTTCTCTTCCTTCAAATATCTCCCAAATTAGTCTCTTGTATTAAATCAAAAAAGGGTTTTGGAAGAATTCTCTTTTTTTTCTTCTTAGTCTCTTCCATACTGATACAATCTTTTTTAACATCAAACAATGGCATTACAATCCCCTATTAAACATATATTTTCTTCACCTACACTAATTATTTTATCATATAATCTCTTATAAAATTTCTTCTGATTATCGTTGGGGGCATATATCCCCACTAATAGCAATTGTTTTTGATGTAAGTTAATTTGTATCATTAAAATACTGCCTTGTTCATCTGCGTAATTTTTTTTTGCTTTTATCCCTTTTTTCATAAATTGCAACCCCCCTTTTCTTTTGATCTGCCAATGCTGTGAATAGTACACCTAGCTTGGGGTATTCTAATATTTTCTAAATATTTTCTATGTTGTTTTTCTATGTTCTATATTGTTTTTGAATATATATCTCCTGTAGGCATATAATGTCAACATTTTACTTAGTTAATTTGGTTAGTATTTGTTTCCTCTTAATCTGGGAGTTTAATCTGTTGATGTTTATTGAGAGTAGTTTAATTTCTTCTTCCATTATTAATTCTATGTCTACCTATATGTTCTGTTGGTTCTTGCTTCTCTTTGGTGTCTTGTTCTTAGTCCTTCTCTCCTTGAGTTTTCTCTCTTTTCTTTGCCTCTCTCTTCTTGATCCATTCCTTGTATTCCCTGTTGTTGGTCTTCTTGTTGGTCCTCCTGACTCTTGCTTTACGACTCCTCCATACTGCTCCTTTATTCTTCTATTTCTGTCAGCTGGTCATAGAATTCCTGTACCTTTTCAATACTGTCAATTTTTACCCTTCTTTCTTGCCACGTCACCAGCATTCCTTCAGGAACCAACATCAGAACCAGATATTTCGTTTGTTCAGGAGTATCGCCAGAGATCTATAGTTCTTCCTCAGCTCTCTCACCCGCCTTGGGATTTGTTTCAAAGGTCGTGATCTCTTTTTCTTTATACACCATCGGCTCGTCTTTTGTGATTCTATACACAATATCTCTTACATTTTTCCTGGTGAACCTAATGTGGACCTCACTTGGGAGCTTATTCCAACTGGTGTAGTTTGTGTGGATTCGAAAGACCTCATCCAATTCTTTCATTATTTCCTGTTGATTCCTTTGCAATTCCTCTGCTATCAGATGGGACATATGGCTCCCAGATCTTCGTCTTTGGATTCCAATACATTTTGGAACCCAGATAGAATGCTGCACGCTCCATTTTGAGATGGATGATCAAGTCCTCTAAATCTCTGTTCATTTCTGTTATTTTCCTATCCATCCCCTCCAGTCTTTTATCTGTTTGTTCAGCTTTGGTTTTTATACTCCTTATTTTTTGTTCATTCTTTTCTATTGCCTGTTGGATCGTTCCAATCTTCTCATCCAGATTTTGAATCTTATTTCTCCCATTTCTGTCTTCATATTAGTGTGATTATTTACCATTGTCTCTTGCATTTTAAGCATCATTTCCTGGATGACTGTTAATGTTGCTTGCATTGTCTGCATGTTAGCAGCATTGCTTGTTTTTCCCATGTTCAACATTCCTTCTATTGTTTTTTGGCCAGCTGGAGATGCAATAGACACTGATGAGCCAGAGATTGGTTTTTTCCCTTTCAGAGTCGTTGTCGTAGTACTAGTCATGTTCCTAACTTTATTGTAGATATCTTCCCACTTTACCATTCACTATTTAATTTCCCTTTTGTTGTCAATTCTATTCAATAGTTTCCTTTAAAATGTATCTTTATACCTCTCCAACTTACAGTATTATATATTGTTTGAAATTAATTCAATCTTATATAAGGTCTATAACTAACTGAATCACCAATATTATAGACGGGAAAGAAGCGAAAAGCAAGAGGGAGGACAGGAGGGATGATATTAAAGTAAAGAGGGAAAGAAAAAAGTAATATGATAGAATAGTCTAAGATATAATTGCTATAACTTATTCTTATACAACTATGTTATGTTACTATATTATGTCAACTATATTCTTTATCCTTAGTTATAGAATTCATTTTCTTTTAAACAGATAATAAATATTAAAATATGAAGTTAAACAAATCTAGATTCTATTTCTTATATATATATATATATATATATATATATATATATATATATATATATATATATATATATATATATAAAACCTTACTTATTTCATTAGTTATTAATAATCAATCAATCAATAATCATCAAAGTAATATTTCATCAATCTCATAGTTTCATATCTTATCATTTAGATTTTTAGGTTTCTAACGTACAATTTTTAAGTTCCTAATATGTTCAATCAAACCTTAATCAAAGTATTATTTATATTATTATGATCTATAGAGAAAGGTCCAATATTGTTCATTTACTTTACTTTCCCTGTCCATTCATGTTTTGTTTAGTCACAGTCTGTTGCATCAGCTTCTCTTTTTTCTGAATAGTCTCGATATGTCACTTCCATTCTTAGACTCAATCCTGTTTTACTTTTTCCAGCGTTCTTCCTTTACAAGCCACAAATCCGTCAAATTAAACTCCAAATTCCTGAACAGTCAGTCTAAATCAACTCCACATTTATCAGAACAAGTCCAAGACACCATCAGTCTTTAATCAAATAAGTCAGCTTCGATCTTATCTTAAAAGTTCCTTGCTTTCACCACCGGATCACCGTTTCCAGACTTCCGTCCACTTTTATAAGACTTACAGTTCTGCCATTTCTCTTTGCCGTTTCTCTCCTCAACTTTCACTTTCCACCTTCTTCACTTTCCAATCTGATCTGTCTATTGAAGCCAAGAGTGCTGTTCCTGCTCTGGTATCTTCCTCACTGGGTTAAGGCACCATGGCAGACCACTCACATGTCGCAGCAAATGGGTCTCCCTCGAAGCTGTCAACCGCCACCACCGTCAAACTTCTCCTCGGGCTTCCTCACACCTTCGTCTCCCCCTCCAGGGTCTATATGCCCCTTGCTGGGGCCTCCGAACATGAAGATTGGGGATGCAAGAGCAGAGCTTGCTCTTCTCTCCCTACTCCGCCGCTGCGCCTCAACTGGAAGTCTGCCTTGCCTTATTATTAAATAGGTTAGCATGTTTTAAGCACCATTATAATTAGTTTTCTTTTTTTCCTTATTATCTCCTTCCTGACTTTATTTTCTTTTGCTTCACTATGCAAAATGTTTTATCCCAAAAGACAATAACATCATAGCCACGTACATACAGTATGTAAGATATATCCATTATATAAAGCCATACTATTCTTGTCCTCCCTGAAGCTTTGCATTCAGCATTCCTGCCTAAAGTCTGTGTCTGAGCTATTTCTTATACTCAAAAGTTATACTCTGGGGCAGTGTTTTCTTGCTTGGTAACTCATGAAATTTTTTCAGTGGCATTTTTCTCAGCTCTTGTATCAGGTTGAAGCTTTATTTGAAACCCTCTTAAGGTTATAGAATGGTTATAACTTACATTTGTACAGCCAGCTTTCTGATGTATGCTGTCAGCAGATGTAAAATGTATTCATCCTCAGTTAACTTTTATTTCACTTCAAATGTTTTTAAAGAATTCCAGAACTGATGTCCTACCCCAAAAATAAGTCATGATGAACATAAGGTGAGGCACCCATTTGACTGGACTCAATTTTACAACTTTGTTTTGCAGCTAAGCTTGTGAAGGGAATGCTATGATTGTTAGATGAATCAATGCATTTCTATGGGCAGCAAAAAATGTTATAAATCACAGTCAGGTGACTGTAGAATGTTGCAATTGGCTATAAAGGCTATAAAGCTGATGGCCAAGCCTCCAAAATGTGGAGTTGTGACTACAGGCTTGTGTGCAGCCATGGGAACTCTGGAACCCTAATTTGAATGGTCTCTAAGCTAAGTGACCATGGCTAAGTGAGGACCATTTGTAGTCTTATTTCAGTAAGGTATTTGATAAAGTAGACCACAACCTACTACTTGGTAAGATAGAAAAATGTGGGTTAGACAGCATCACCACCAGATGGTTTTGTAATTGGCTGACTAATTGCACTCAATGTATAGTTATCAATGGAACTGCATCTACATGGAGGGAAGTATGCACTGGAGTACGCCAAGGCTCTGTTTTAAGCCCAATACTCTTCAATATCTTCATCAGTGATTTGGATGAGGAGATAGATGGGGAACTCATCAAAGTTGCAGATGAAACCAATCTGGCAGGAATAACAACACTCCAGAAGATAGGCTTAAAATACAGAAGGAACTGGACAGACTTGAACAGTGGGTGTTATGTTATTTCTATACTATTGCTATTTCACATCAATGTTTGCTTTTTACAGAGCTGTTAAGTCTTAGCTCTCTCTCTCTCTCTCTCTCTTTCTCTCTCTCTGGGATTTCTTCTTTTTTCTTCTCCATTGCTGCTTTTTAATGGTCTCTGTATTTTGTTAAAAAGAAATTTCTGTATTATTTTTCTCTTTGTATTTATTTATTTATTTGTTTATTTATGCTACTACACATCTTGGCTACAGAGCTCTCAAAACACATCATATCTTCTCTTCTCCCACATCTGTATCAAGATTGCTTCTTTATTTGCAACTCTGCTATGCTGAGGAGGGAAAGAGGCTGAAATGGGTGGGAAGATAAATGTTCTTATGTGCCCACAATAGAAAAAAATGGATCAACTTCTCAGATCATGTGAAGTTCATTGCATAGAAATACCCAAATTCAGAGGTATCCATCCAAATTTTCTAAAGCTAAGTATTATCAAAGGTTGAAGAACATAGATAGACAATAACTAGTAAAATGAAATATAATTTTCAAGAAATCAAGATGGTAAATTATTCTCTCACATTTGCTAAGTGATAATTATTTATAGCTTTGTTCCTCCACATGAGAAAAAAGTCAAGCAAAGTTAGTAGCTGTGATATTCATAGGCATAATGATAGTTTGGCCAAACAACTTATTCTAATTAGTGCTTAAACACAGTTAAAAATATTTTTCCTTATACCCTCTAGCAACTAAACAGGATGTTTCAGCCATATCTTCTATCTTGAAACTTAAGGGAGTATTGTTGTAAAATTACAATATTAATGATTATCCATCCAGGTTCTAGACCAGGAGTGTCAAACTCATATCTTCACGGCAGCATCATGTGACATATTGGGACTTTTTTCCCCTTCACTAAAGTGGGTGTGGGTGTGCCTGACATATCCAGCCCACGGGCCAGGAGTTTGACAGCCTTGTTTTAGACTCCATTGAATTGCTGATCTTCTTTAAAATAAAAATGAGCTTTTCTAAAAGTATAACCTACCATTGTACAGTAGTTTCTTATTCTATTTCCTTTTTATTTTTATTTTACATATTTGAAAATTATTGATTGTATTTTATTGATTTTATCTTATTAACATTCTTTTTACTGGGATAAATAGCCTACCCATATATTATTTATCTTTTAAACCTTCTCTTAGTACCAGAACTGTCTTCTAAATTTGTACTCTAAACAAACTTAAATTTATTCACATTCCTATTGAATTGTGATAGGTAAGCTTTTACAAGTCAGTGTGGATAGTGCTAGGCTAAACATATCAATGGTGCTGATTCATTACATGTCATATTCCAAAAATGTATCTTTTTTAATTAGGAAGTCTACTTGCCTGTTAACTTCTCAATTTACAACTTCAAAGTTGCATTTTATACTTTCATGTCTTTAAATTTTATAGCTCATTCATCACTATTACTCAATGTACCTGAATCCTTTGGGCTTATGCTACTGGATCTAAGATATTTGATCCAATATAGGTTTTTTTACATGCATTACCAATATTATTAAACTTGGGGGTCTGGGTGCATGTGGTGGGGGCAGGGTGCATGCATGGGGGTGGGGTGCAAGTATGGGGGCAGGGCGCATGCACAGGGATGTGCATGTATGCACAGTGGTGGGGTGGGTGCACAGATTGGGTGCATGCACAGGGGTGGACACATGCATGGGGATACACACATATGTATGATGGCACACATGAGTTGCATTTTGGTGATGCGCATGCATGCGTTTTGAGCACTCGGTGCAGAAAAGGTTAGCCATCACTATTATATACTATGCAGCAATGCATATACAAGTGTATTAAGCGGAAAAAGAATTAAGAAGTGAAATAGGAACTACATGAAATTTTTAATGTTTATAAATATTGTATATCTGTCAGAGCAAACCAAAGTGATGCTAGAAAATAAATATTTATGTTTTAGTAGATATTCCTTTTTTTATATTTTTAAATAATGAAATGTAGAGATTTGGCACTCAGCTCAGAGATTCAAATCTTTTCCTATATTGTTAAAATAAATCAAAGTTCATTGAACTCATTTTGTATTTAATTTCTAATCGACAAAATACTGAGCAGTAACTATACAATTTGGATAAACCCTTTGTCCATTTAGTGATATTATACTTCTGCATTAGTTAAAAAAGAGAAAACTGAATGTGACAAGGATTAATACATGCATGGTAGTAAACAGAAAAATCTGTTCGTGTGAATTAGTATTCCCTGACATGCTCATTTATTCTCCAACTCTATATTCTCCACATTAATTCTATGTAAAAAGAGCGTCGCTAAAAATTAAAATTAAGTCAGAATGGTATTACAAAAAAAATGAAATTTAAGGTATGTTCCAGTGCTTATAAAAATAAGAAAAATGCAGGGGGGAAATTACTGATTCTTCTTCCATTTTGCAAATGCAGCTGTAATTTCTCTTGAATTGCAGAGTTTATCTTGAAGCACACTCAAAGCATTGGGTTTTCCAATAAGAATATTTAAAGTTGCTGGGCTAAAAGATACAAAAAAAATAGGCCCCTGCCTCTTATTATTCTATTTTACTTTATAAAATTCTGTCCTGCAATTGCAGGCTTGAGGCAACATATAATATAAGCATAGCTCCATGCCCCAAAATTATGGAAACAGTCTTTTGTGGTGTATGTATTATCAATTGCTTAGCTGTGTAGAGGTCTATACATCCATGGGCGTACATAAGCCAGGAAACAAAATATATCTACTATGAAAAAATAGAAACTAGCAAGAAATAGCCCAGTCCTGAGTACAGTTTTCATTCCAAGTTGCAATCTAATGTACTATTTAAACATGACCCTATATTTCTTTACCCAGGACAACACTTAGAATGTGCTACTAAAAGAGTTGTTAAAACTGGTATGTGCCACAGCTTTAAAATTTCTCAACTTGGAGCTATATTTATGATCTCAATGCATGGGTGAGATCATCCGTCATCATGGACTGAGGTATCACCAATATGCTTATGATACTCAGCTGTATGTCTTGGCCCATGGTGAGTTAAGTGTTGCTGTGCCCTCCCTCTCGCAGTGCCTGGAGGCTGTTAGGGGCTGGGTGGGGAGCAATGGTTTGAAACTAAATCCTTGCAAGACCGAATGGTTTTGGGTTTGCAGTTAGTTGGCTGAGGGAGAATTGCCACCTTTGGTCTTAGATGGGATGGAACTTCCCCAAACAGACCCTGTGCATAATCTAGGAGTTTTCCTGGACTCATGACTCCTGTTCGAAGAGCAGGTGGTGGTTGTGGCCAGAGGGCCTTTGCGCAACTGCAGGTTGTGCACCAGTTATGCCCTTTCTGGGATCAATGGCCCCTTCTCACAGTCACTCATGCCTTAGTCACTTCCCATCTTGATTATTGCAACACGCTCTACATGGGGCTGCCCTTGAAGAACATCCAGAAGCTCCAGTTGGTTTAAAATGTAGCGGCCCACATGGTTTTGTGCAGACCCCGGTGTGCACATGTTTTGTGGGAGAAGCATTGGTTGTTGGTTTGCTTCTGGGTGCAATTCAAGGTGCTGGTTGTCACCTTTAAAGCCCTTTATGGCTTGGGACCAGGTTATCTGAAGGAACGTCTCTTGCCAGTCACATCTACCCAGCCCATTAGAATGGGGAGGCAGAGAATGCTGTGGGTCCCATCTCTGAGGGAGATATACCAGGTGGGACACAGAAGAAGGGCCTTCTCCGTAGTGACTCCTTGTCTCTGGAACATCATTCCTCCAGAGATTAGAATGGCCCCCTCTCTAGCACTCTTCCAAAAGGCATTGAAAACCTGGTTCTGCCAGAAGGCCTGGGGAACCCAGAGGGGAATGGAGCCCATCAAATGACTCATGTGATCTGCTATCGTCGAGGCAGGGAGTGGGAGTGGGAATGGTTTTTTATTTATTTTTTTTCCAGATTTTATTCTATTGTACTTTATTAATTTATTTGATTCTTTTTGTTAGCTTTTATTGTTTTTTTATTTTAAATATGGTTTTAAATTCTGTAAGCCGCATCGAGTCGCCATGAGTGAATAGGCGGCAATATAAATTAAATAAATAAATAAATACATAAATAAATAAATACATAAATAAATAAATACATAAATAAATGAATCACTTTTTTTTGTGCATATCAATAAAATGACAGAAGTGAAAGATATGCAAATATAAACTTAATAATATGGATAGAAATCATTAAAACCTATAAAGCTACAGGTTCTTCATTCCTATATACACAAATAAATGAATGGGTTTTTTTTTAATTACAACAATTCAGCCTCAAGTGCATCAGTACAGGGAAGCAATGTAACTATAATAATAAATTAATATAAAACTAAAAGTTAATAAAATAGATTATATATTTCTGGAGATAAAATAGTACTCACGATATCCCAATTATAGTACAGAAGCATTGCTACTTACTTAAGGCATAGTCCAGTAGAGAAATGATTTAAGAAAATTTGGGGTTCATTAGATATCTGCTTAAGGCAACAGTATGAATAAGTGTCAACAGTAACAGTGGTACAGTTAAAGTTAAAGCAACTATGACATATGCACTGATACTATCATGCATAGCTGGCCTCTGCACCACAAGCAGACATCCCAATTTGTTAGATGTTTGAAAAGAGTTTGTTTTGTTTTAAATTGTTTCACGATACTTTATTTATAAGAGTTCAGCAACTGAAATTAAAATTTTTTGGTAAATTCATTGACATAAACAAAAATTCTATTGAAAGAGTTCAGGATTAAAAGTCAAGCGTCACATCACAAATAAAACAACAAAACTATCTTAAGAAAAGCAAGGCTGTTGTGCAGAATTGAATTGCTGCTACTTACCTTAGCAGCCTTCCTTTTTTTAGAAAACTTGCCACCCATAACCTTCACAAACTATAAAGACATTCCAGAAGGAAAGAATGCCTGTCAGCTCACAGTTTGTGCTCGCTTTACAAAGTGTTCCCTTATGCTATAGATCATCTTGTCAATTTAAACAGCCATAAAATGTTAGCATTTTAGAAGAAATGACCTTTCAAGTACCGCAATGTAATTAGCAATGCACTCTGGAGTGACAGTGTCCTCTGCAAAACAGGTGAACTGGCAGCTGAAACTTTTGATACTATTGTGAAAGAAAAAGGACAGCTTGAAGCAACACTGCATTATTCTTGTTGACAGAGAGTTCATTCCTAAGCTTTTAGGATAAAAATTAAATTATTTTTTCTTGCTCTGTCTTTTGGATACAATTGGTCCATAGAGACCAGTATTCACATTTATAGACCACCAGTTTCCAAAAAGGTACTTATGGAAAGTTATTGTCTACTGCAGTTAAGAACTATTGTAAGGAAGCAGCAGGAAGATAACTGGCAGCCTTAAATTGTACAACATAATCCCAAAGCTCTTAAATTTGTAGCTAGAGGGAGAAATAACACTGAGGCTCAAAAGGTAATGAGCATTTAATTCATAATGTAATGATGTTCCTTTCATTTATTTTTTTGACAATAAGTTTCCATTTTTGGCTTTTTCTCAAAAGTTCTTAATTTCTGATCTCTATGTTTCACCTTTCTTTTCTCACTGGCAGCTAGGTTATGCTTCCTTCACAGTAGTTCATTAAAACTTGTGAAAAAGCAGGAAAAAAAACCCTATTGGACACAAACAAAACAGGGATGCAGAAAGTTTTAAACTTTCATATTCTGATGAAACCAGAATTTTTCTGACTACGATTTAGGGATGATCAGTTTTTATTGATTTTTATATGGGGAGACTGAAGGAAGGCTACTGTATGCAGAAAGATGAAAGAATGTAGAAACATCTATAATGGAGAAATGGCTCATGATGATGGCGGAGATAACAGAAATGGTTAAATTGGCTTTTTTGATTAAGGAGTGAACAACGGTTACAAGTAGTCCATGACTAACAACTATTTGTTTAATAATCATTCCAAGTAACCACAGCACTCAAAAAAGTGACTTACAACCAGTCCTGGCACTTACAACCAACTTCGATAAACTTAAATTTTAAGGCCAAAGAATAGGTATAAACTAAATAAACTATAAATTAATCTATATCACAAAACATGAGAAAATCTATATAAAGCTTCATCTTCAAATTCAAAATCCTGGACATTTATTCACAGAAAAGCAAATGTATTCTTAATGTTGTTTAGCAAACTCTAAACAGATTTCACATGGCTATGGAAGAAAATTAAAAATAATTGATTCCCCAGGGATTTAATTTAATTCCACCTGACACAAATTTAACATATTTTAACCATCTCACAGATCCTTCTAAATGATATTTTTTTTAAATATGCACTGTATAAATAAGGAAGCAAGATTGCTGAGGTAGTGAATTAAATTTATAAAGAAAATACCTGATTAGACCAACAAAGAGGGGTAAAATAAACTTTGATAAGTGAGAAGCAGTAGAAAAGGTAAGCCCCCCCTTTTCCCCCACAACATCCTTTATTGAGGAATTAAGTCTTTTCAGAACAAGACTGGTGTTTTGTTTTTCTGACTGAATCAGCATCTCATCATGATAGAAGCAGTGGGTGACAAAATTCAAGTTCTATTTATAAAAATGCCTCAATCAGGCCAACTGAAGACCAATCCAGTTTAAATCTGCCTTAAGCATTGAGTTTCATGTGGATTACTGGTAGTCCTCGATTTACAACAGTTCATTTAGTGACTGTTCAAAGTTACAAAGGCACTGAAAAAAGTGACTTATGACCCTTTCACAGTTACAATCTTTGCAGCATCCTCATGATCATGTAATCAAAGTCTAGATGCTCAGCAAATGGTTCATATTTATGACTGTCCCAAGGTCATGTGTTTCCCTTTTGAGACCTTCTTTGGCTTTCCATTGACAAGAAAAGTCAATGGAAAGCCAAATTCATTTAACAACCAGGTAACTTACTTATCAACTGTCATGATTCACTTAAGAATAGAAGCAAGAAAGGACGTAAAATTGGACAAAATTCACTTTAAAATGTCTCACTTAACAACAAAAAATTTGAGTTCAATTGGGGTCATAAGTTGAGGACTACCTGTATAACAATGTCTTGAAAAAGTGTGCAAACAACACAAGTAAGCCTGCATGTCCATTGATCATTCCAAGGTAGCTGCACACTGAATTACATCTACCTGATTCCTGGAGTCCAAAAATAATTTTACAGAGTGTAAAGAAAAGCTAGCTGAGTTATTTACTAGAGGAATATTTAAAAGTAAACACACCTATCAGTAAAAAGAAAAGTGTGAAATATAAAAGGACTTAATGCTATTCAGTTGTTAGGTGAATAGGCTATAAAATATATGTCCAGAATAAAATGTATATTTCATGGTTAAGAAAGCACAACTCAACAATGAAACTATCATCACTAATAAATGGAACCAGTTGAATTGATGCATCAACTTTTTAGCTATTTGGAGAGTCACCATTTCTCAGGAACATAAGATATGATTTCCAGTAAAATGTCCTAGTTCAATCCTTCCTGCCATCATTTAGATTAAAAGGACATCAGATAACATTGTCATTTAGTAAGAGCAATGGTATGATCCAAGACCAAGTTGTTTCACATATTTAAGAAACCAGTAAGCGTCATTTTCTGATTCTTGATACTTGGAATACAACTGGAAGAAAATGTTGCAATCAATTATGGTAGCTGAATATTCTGATACAAACATGCATATTCTCATAAATAACCAAGAAGCAATGGAATTTGCTTGAAACTTGCCTTTCTAATGGGCTCAATACATTTCAACAAAATGTCAAAATATTTACTACCAGTTTCAAAATGAGAGCAGAATAGTAAATTCATATTCACAAGGAAGCACCTTCACATTGGTTGGACTTTATAACACACTGTCATAATACAGTAGTTTATTTGACTGCTTTGTGTTTTGCATGTGGTAGATAAATGGTGTTTTATTCAATAAACCATGGTAAATTAAACCATGATTCAATGCAATATGAGGACTTGATCACATTTTAGATATTCTTTTCTCCCAGGCCTTTGTAAATGCTTTTTTTTTCCTAGAACATCCACCTGACATTAAAAGAAGTAAGGGCAGCCAACCTAATCTAGCTACAATTATATGACTGCATATACAATTAATTACTGATACCAATAAGATTTAAGCTACCTATATATTTAAGTGATGTATGAATAAAATAATTAATAATGTACCAAAAGACAATCAATACTGCTGTATACTTTCTATAATAGCATCTACAATATAGAAATAAAATTCTATCATTATCACACTATATCACCCCTCACACCGAGGGGTTATGAAGAGGTCTTGGTACCCCCAGCGAGGCATGACGGTGTGGCAGGCTCGGCGGCCTCGCTCGGGCCGCGGCGATTTCGGGGGACCCCGACCAGTGCGGGAGTGGCCCCGCTGTGGACATGGCGGGCCTGGACTGGTTTCGGGGCCGCCCCTATGGCTGCGGGGACAATACGGAGACTGGGGGTTGGATGGTGTTGTGACCGTTCCCCTCCCCTCCTTGGGGCCCCCACCTGTGGCAGGGGTGGTGGGCCCGGGGAGGGGGGGAGTGACCTTGCCTATGACCCCTTTTCCCCCGGGGGCCCCACCAGTGGCAGGGGTGGGGCGGCCGGGGGGAGGGGGTTACCCCAGTCTGCCGGGACTTCTCCAACACAAAGACTTCGGACGCTGCGGGACCGTCGGGGCGGGGTGGCCGGGGCCACGGAGGTACTCCATGGCGGAGCTTTGGGCCTTGAGGGATGTCCCCCTCTCCCTTAAGTGGCCCTCTAAACTCTCAAAGACCTTCCGCTATGAGGGATCCTGGGATCCGGAGCGATGGTGGGGCCGTGGAAGCCGGAGGAATGGGAGGAAGCGCGGGAAACCCGGGATTGGTAATTTTTTAATGGGATTTTTTAATGGGTTGAAAGGTTCCAGGGTGGGCAAGGGAGACAGCCCACATGGAGTTGGGGGCAGCCGGGCCGGCCCACGCGCCTGGGGGGCCTCGGGGGTTTCCGTGTCGGGGTGGCAGACTGGGGGTGGGCTGCCGGGGGCAAATTTTATTAGCACGGTGACTGGGAGAGGCAGGTATGCTGGGGGTAGAGGGCCATATCCAGTAAGGGGATCGCGCTCCCGATGTTTGCAAGCGGTAGCGCGCTCCGACCCTCCATACCCATCCTGCAGCCCTGGTTGTCTGGATTCTCAGGCCCTGAATACCCGGCTGCTGTTGTGCAATGCCAGGTCCGTGGTTAACAAGGCTCCCCTGATCCATGATTTGGCTCAGGAGGAGGCCGCGGACCTGGTAGGTGTTACCGAAACCTGGTTGGGCCCAGAGGGCGGTGTTCCTCTGGTTGAGATGTGCCCACCAGGTTTCCTTGCATTTCACCAGCCTAGGGCTCAGGGAAGGGGTGGAGGGGTGGCGGTGCTTATAAAGGAGGCCCTTTATCCTAGGGAGGCCACTGTCCCTCAGACGGCTGGCTGTGAATCTCTATTTGTGAAGTGGGGGCAAGGGGTTCAGATGGGTCTTTTGATGGCGTACCTGGCTCCCTGCCACGTCTCATCGGCCCTGCCCGGACTCCTCGAGGTGATAGCCGGGCTGGCGGTTGAGACCCCTAGGCTTTTGGTCATGGGGGATTTCAACCTGCCATCATCCGGTGAAACCTCGGGGTTGGTTCGGGAGTTCTTGGCTTCCATGACGGCCATGGACCTGACCCAGTTAGTTTCTGCCCCCACTCACATTGGAGGACACATGCTGGACCTGATTTTTGTCTCTGGGCAGTGGTTGAATGACTGTATTTTTGGGGATTTAGTCATCACACCCCTGTCATGGACAGATCATTCCCTCCTTAGGTTGGACTTCCGTTCCGCCACCCCCCACCGCAGGGAGGCGGAGCCACTTAGATTGTTCCGCCCCAGGCGCCTGATGGACCCGGAACGGTTCCAGAGGGAGCTTGGGCCATTTCCTGAGTCTCTGGCTCACAGCTCGCCTGGTGACCTGGTGGCCACCTGGGATGGGTTGGCCGCCGGGGCTCTAGATCGAGTTGTGCCCCTGCGACCTCTGACCCGGCACAGATCCCGCTTGGCTCCGTGGTATACGGAGGAGCTGCGGGAGATGAAGTGCCGGAAAAGACGTCTAGAGGGCATTTGGAGGGCGAGTCGTTCTGAGTCTGACCGAACACAGGTGAGATCTCATATTAAGACTTACCTTGTGGCGATAGGGGCGGCGAAATCTTCGTATTTCTCCGCCCTTATTGCATCAGCAGAAAATCGGCCTGCCGCCCTGTTTAGAGTGACCCGCTCTCTACTTGAACCGAGAGCGCGGGATGACCTCTTGCAGGGTAGAGCAGAGGAGTTTTCCCGATTTCTGCATGATAAAATCGCTCAGATTCGGGAGGGGCTCGACTCCAATTGGGTGGTCCCGGGGGAGGTGTCCGGGGCAGGTCTTGAGAATGTTATCTGGGGGGAGTTCGATCCTGTGACCGCTGAGGGTGTGGACAGGTTGCTGGGGGGTCTGAATGCCACCACCTGTTTATTGGACCCGTGTCCTTCCTGGTTGGTTTCGGCCGCCAGGGAGACGACACGAGGCTGGCTCCAGGGGATTGTCAACGCTTCCTTGAGAGAGGGGGTGCTCCCTACCGCCCTGAAGGCGGCGGTGGTGCGCCCCCTCCTCAAGAAGCCTTCCCTGGACCCAGCTATTTTAAACAACTATCGTCCAGTCTCCAACCTTCCCTTCGTGGCGAAGGTTGTTGAGAGTGTGGTGGCACGTCAGCTCCCCCGGTACCTGGAGGAAGCAACTTACCTCGATCCGTTCCAATCGGGCTTCAGGCCTGGACATAGCACTGAGACGGCATTGGTCGCGTTGGTTGATGATCTCTGGAGGGCTCGTGACAGAGGGTTCTCCTCTGTCCTGGTCCTATTAGATCTCTCGGCGGCTTTTGATACTATCGACCATAGTATCTTATTGCGACGGTTGGAGGGGTTGGGGATTGGTGGAACCGTCCTTCGATGGTTCTCCTCCTTCCTCTCTGACCGTTCGCAATTCGTGTTGGCGGGGGGGGAGAGGTCCACCTCTAGGCCCCTGGTTTGTGGGGTGCCTCAGGGGTCGGTCCTTTCTCCCCTCCTGTTCAACATTTACATGAAGCCGCTGGGCGAGATCATCCGTGGTCTTGGAGTGAGGTGTCATCTGTATGCAGATGACACCCAGCTGTACATCTCCACTCCGGACCACCCCAACGATGCTGTGGGGGCTATGTCTAGGTGCCTGGAGGCCGTGCGGGACTGGATGGGCGGGAACAGGCTTCGGCTCAACCCATCCAAGACCGAGTGGCTGTGGTTTCCGGCGCCCCGATATAGCCAGTTGATACCTTCGCTGGCTATTGGGGGGGAAGTTCTGCCCCCCACAGAGAGGGCTCGCAACCTGGGAGTCCTCCTGGATGTACGGCTGTCGCTTGAACATCACATCGCGGCCGTCTCCAGGGGGGCATTTCATCAGATCCGTCGGATCTACCGGTTGCAGCCCTTCCTGGATCGGGACGCCTTGCGCACGGTCACTCAGGCCCTTGTCACCTCTCGCCTGGACTATTGTAACGCCCTCTACATGGGGCTCCCTGCGGGGAGCATCCGGAGACTCCAGTTGGTGCAAAATGCAGCCGCGAGGGTGATTATGGGGGCGTCGCGTAGCGCCCATGTGACGCCTCTCCTGCGCGAGCTGCATTGGTTGCCGATGGCTCTCCGGGTTCGCTTTAAGGTTCTAGTTTTGACCTTTAGGGCGACCCATGGCATGGGACCAGGTTACCTTCAGGACCGCATTCTGCCAACGCTCTCCAACAGGCCGGTGCGTTCCCACAGGGAGGGTCTGCTCCGGGTGCCGTCGGCCGCTATGTGTCGTCTGGCGGCGCCAAGGAGTAGGGCCTTCTCTGTGGGTGCCCCCGCCCTCTGGAATACTCTGCCACCGGAACTCCGTACCGGCACGGACCTGAGGGCCTTCAGGCGCGCGTTAAAGACCTGGCTCTTTGAGCAGGCCGGCCTGGGCTGAGATAATGATTTTAAATTTGATCTCCATTTTTAAATTTAAATTTGGGTTTTTAAAGGTGGGGGGAGGGTTTCCTAATTTTAGTCAGCAGCTGATTTAAATATTTAATTACTTTTTAACTTTTGTATTTTTGTGGGGTTTTTAGATGAGCTGTTCACCGCCCTGAGTCCCTCGGGAGAAGGGCGGTATATAAATGTAATTAATAAATAAATAAATAATAAATAAATAAATAAAATATATATTTCATTATGCATCTGAAAAAAATTAATGCCTTCTTATAAAAAGTTTTTAAGATCTCCAAGGTATTTTTATCACCATTCTTAACTTTACCTATGCAGGAAAACTTTTTGTGTGTGTGGGGGGTGGGGTGGGTGGGGGGCGGGGATCGAGTCAAATTGTTACCCAAACAAACAATGTTGGATAACATCCCAGTATCCACATTAGACTTCTGCTCACAATGCTTACAAATTACCAGTTTCGGATGCACAAGCACCAACGTTTAATGACTTACCTTTAACATTTATTTCTTACTATGGATAACATTTGAATTAGACAATAAAGCATTAAAATCAATGTCAAGGCTCTGCTTGACTTTAATGGAGACTAAATTAATATGATCATTCAGCTAGTATCAAACAAAAGACAAACAGCCATTCACTAATTATTAGCATAGATGGTATTGGTAAGACTTCAGGATACCCAACTATTCATGACAGCACATAAATCCTAAAGCTTGGGTACATTTGCTGAATGAAGAGATGTCATTGCAGCATTGAGTGTTTTCAAAGATAAATCTTACCATGATAGTTACAATCTGTTTCACTAGTGAGCTGTTAAACATAAGAAATGATTGCAAGGTTGAATTTATTTGGAACAATAATTATTTATGACATTTTGGTGCAGCGTAACTCATAAACATATGGGTATCGTATTAGAAATTGAAACTCATTTTTAATAAAACTCAGTGTGATATTGCACCAATATAACTAAACTGACTCAAAGGAACAACAAATAATTCTAGTTTAACTATTCCAAGGCTTGGCAATTCCCACATGCAGTCTAATTCCCCTGTCAAGACAGAATTTAGTAATACAAATATATCTATGGACAAGTACAGACATAAATGTTATTTTCCTATAAGATTTGGATTAATTTACTTATTCCACACAAAATTGACATTACTTCGTTTGATGTTTTCATCTTTATAGTAAGCACCCTTTTTCACCCTCAAATATGAGACTGCAAACAATCAGTCTTGACTTTGCCCAGTAATAATGAAAATGAAATCTCAGTACAATGTAATTTAATCCATAGACAGGCTATCAAATTGAAACACATGTGCTATTTAGCCTCTTCAGGAAATCAGGATTTTCAGTCTATAATTCAGATACAGCTACCCAATCACAAAACCTCTTAACTCTGATTATGGACTTGTTCATTAGATAATCACTTTAGATTTTCTCTGAAAAATAATGTTATCAGGATTCTTTTCTAATGTTATTTAAATAAAGGAAAGGAAGATACTATTTCTAGCAGTAATCAAAGAAAGTCATTCCACAGAATTCCTGATGTATGAAAACCATCATCCAGCCCAGAAGTCCATAATATCAGTTCATTCATCAACATACAAATATCAATTCATGGCAGAAAAAATAGCTTATTCTAAATGCTAAAGCATTTGTATCTTTAAAGAAAAGTCACTGAACAGAAATTGTCAGGATCGTTTGTGTTTGCATACAATACTTATATGTCTTTTATATAATCCTGTCATCTATTTTTAAATCAGTAAAGGATTCAGAAATCTCTGGGAAGCATTGTGCAGTTATCCACTCAGACATTTCCATGGTGCCTTACTTATATATGGATATGTTAACTTTCATAGTCTCTAATTCTAATCTCTAATTTTGATTTGTGTGTATGTGAGAGAGAGGGGGGGGGAAGGGCTCTCCAGAAAAATTCCATTATTTGGGCTTTCAAAAACAGATATCCTTTTGCAAAAATGTGTTTTCAGTTTTTTACACTAAATGTTTCTGTGCGTTTGAGAGAAAGAGAGAAAAACAGTGAATCTTTTAAATACGTAGAGTTGATGCTGCATGCTTTTGTTCTCTGTAAAAAAACATTTTTCATTGACTGCCCCATTCCTGGCTTCTGAAATCGTACATTCCCAACTTTCTGCAAATCTCTACAAGTTCATTAGGGGATAAAAATTTGCTACATGAATTGTATCTAATCCCCACACATATATTTACTTTTTTCCTTTCTTATATTATTATTTATGCTATAAAATTGATGTTATGATGATTAATTTGAATTTTATTTGAATGTTAACTATTGGAAATCTTAAAGAGCTGGCAAGATAGAAGTATTAGCAAATGAACTCCTCCATACATCAATAAGGAGCATAAACAAATTTCTATTATAAAAAGTAGAAATTCAATACTGGCATGCACAACTGCCAGATATATTATTATTTATACTAAGATGCACTGAAATTATTGATATATTATTGACATATTATTGTTTCCATCTTAATGTGTATATTGGTGACATTCATTGACATTCATATTCTGTAACCTTTTTCTCATTTTTAAAAAAATGGTCATACTGATTGATGGCATATAAATCAATTAATCACTTAATTAAATATATCACCCAGCAATAGGAGTCTTTTCTCTGCTTCATCAATATGCCCAAGAAAAGGAAAATATGTTTTCCATCATCTGTTGTAACAGGGCTTCCAATTGGTCTTCAGCCAACATACTGAACTGGTGGAGAATAGTGCTAGTTCATGCTGGAAGATTGGGACAGAAGAAAAGTAAGCAGAGTTGCTCTCCTTAAATATCTATAGCTGCACAAGAAGGGCTGACTGAGTCTATAGGTAATACAGTCAGAGAACAAGCTTCAAACTACTGCCACCAGATCAGTCTACTTCATGGGTTAATCATTTAATTTGATCATTACTTTGAACTCTTGATTTGGACTGCTGAAGCTCTAAAATATTTGTTTTTAACTCCTATCCCTAAAATCTCCAGGACTGGAAAGAATAAACTTCAACAGGTTCTATATACCTTTGAATAATCCAATATTTTCTTTTAGTTATGTGTTCATTCAGTGGTTCTCAACCTTTTCTTCAACACAGACCCAGTTTGAATACCTTTTGTGGCCACAGACTATGGCCACCCCCCCCCCAAGACTTGTCTCAAGATTTAAATCATAGCATTTCTTCAAGCCTTCACAGCCCGTGTTGATGTCATGGCCCCCATTGGTCATGGGCCACAGGTTGAGAACCACTATGTTAGTCAGCTCCTTGTCTCTCTTTCTACAAGTGTTTCTGCTAAATGTTCAGGCACTACTTTTGTGATCCTTATTTCCAACTAAACTGCTCTATTGGTTATACAGTGTGGAATTCCCCAGAAATTTTGACTGAATTTTCCTGCATTAGTATAGAGGAAGTACTTTCCTCTGAATGCCCTAGATTTTACACTGTATTACAATACTATAAGTCTTTTGGTTTCCTTTCATTCTTCTTACAGAGAAAAGGTTGAAATCCACCTAATGCCAAGAAGGACAGTTTTGCTCAATTACTTACTTTTACTATGAATACATTATGCCTACACACATAAGACTTAATCTACGTTTGTATGCTATAGCCTGATTAAATGTCATTATTTGCATTGGCTGGAATGACTCTGCACAATTTACTGACTAAAGGCAGGGTGCCACTTTACAAAAAGAATGTAACAAACTATAATCATGAACAGCCAGAACTATTTGGTAATTAGGAGCCCATTCTGAACTACATTAATCCACAGCAGCCCCAGGAGCACTGTAACTTCAAGATTACTGTCATATTTAACCAGAAAATAACATCCAGTAACCTACTGCTTTTCATTAAATATCAACTGGTTAGCTCAGATTAAATAATGATAGAAATTGAAGCATTCTTGTAATGGAAAAAATGAAGGTTAAGGATAACATAATCCCTAAATTTGTAATTCATAACAGTGAAAAAGTCATCCCAGATTGTGCACAAAAGATGTTTAATTTTTAATTCAGAGCTCAAGCCTGTTATGACTCATGGTATATTGTACGACGGGCCTCTGCAAAGAGATTACATTAATGTCTGTTAGCAGCTTAATGAGACATCAATTAACATCACTTGGCAAAAACAAAACCAGTTTCCAGCATTAGTCATTTTGAATTCTTGGTGCTGAGACTGGATGTTTGCTTTCAGGCAGCAAACCCCATACTTACTGATGATGTTACCTAGTTGGGTAACATCATCAGTAAGTATGGGGTTTTCTGCCTGTTCAAGCCTCACAACTTCAATTGGGACTGGCAAGTCTGCCACGAAGTGAAGTGATCACTAAGCAAAACACTTTATGACTGTCCCACTTAGCTATGGAAGTTCTGGGAGTTCCACGACTTCTGGCTATCCTTGTTGCCATTGTTATATGAACTCTATATGGTCGTTAAGTGCCACGCATTCCCTCTAAGCTCCAACCTCAGTTCTCCAGATTGCTTCCTTCAATTCATCCACCTCGTGCCCATTTCAGCAAGAAGCCCCAAAGCTGCAGCAATGTCACTAGTAACCCCTGAGCTGCCAAATGGCAAGAAGAACTGGTTCTTACATCCCATCAACAGCTTCACAGATGGGAAGCCCTAGCAAAGAATCTGCCTGACCAGTAGGGCCCTGGTCCCTTTCCTTCCCAGTGGTACAGTGACATATACCTGCTCATCTGTAGTTGTCACCTGTCAGCCTACAGAACATTTCCATGTCACCTGCCCGCTCATGAATAGAAACATGAACTCACTGAGGGAAGGCTGGTGAAGATCAGTTGGCAGAGATGGTCATAAGTGCAGGTAGACCTGAAGTTTTATCATCATTTATCATCATGACCATGGGACATTGCAACAGTAAGTTCAAGGAACAATCACAAGTCAATATTTAGCACCATCATAACTTTGAACAGTCACAGGGGTACTGATCCTGGTTTCCCTGAAGGTGGGATGTTGGAGTGGGTGTGTTATAGACTTTTTGTTCTCTTTGAAGGTTTTAAAATTGTGTGTTAATAAGTTAGAAAGATCCTATCAGCCAGATTCTCTGAACAGATATGTAATCACTTCAGTTCAATTAGATAACCACTAAGAAAGCACAAAAATCTGAGATCCATCTCAATCCATACCAATAGTTAGAGAAGTGACAGAATCAATGTTCAAAGCCCAATTTTTTATTTTTTACCACATGTTTTTCACTCCTCAAAATTCAATCAGTTCCATTTGCCAGTCTTTCAGATAAAAAAGCAAATGTGGATTTCAACCCAATAATGTTTTTATACCTATAATAAGAGAATTGACCTTTATTTGTAACATCCAGTTACAAATCTGCCATCCTGAGACATCTCTTAATTTCCCAAGCCACCAATATTAAAAACATGACTGTATGTATTTGTAACACTAAACCACTAAACATGAAGTACAGTTTAAAGAAACAATACCTTGGAATAGGCTGAAACAATTAAACAAATATTTTATTTTTTAAAAATGAAGAAATGTGAATTAGTTACACAAATCTACATGAAATGTGTTCAAGAAATACAAATTAGTTATACAAATCTGTATGAAATGTGTTGGTTGCACAAAAATGTCTGTTGACACAGATGTCTCCATTGACATTAATGAACTTGCTTTTAAAAAATGGTAATCTGACTGCCTAGCAGATTGGCATGCTTAGTAGCAGAATTCTGTTTTGTTCTATTTTTAGAATGAAAGCTATGCATTACAGTTTTTAATTGTCCCATTTAAAAAAAATACACACTTCTGTTAAAAAAATAAGTGGGAACTTGACTATAACTAAATTTCAAATTGATTTCTCATTGAAATTTGGGGAATATTTCAAATAGGAAAACATCTTTCCCATCCATAGAAGTACAAATAAGCAACCTTACTTTGTAACTACATATATGCATATGTACATGTACATACATGCATACATACATGAATATGTCTACAATGCCTACACTTTCTTCTTAATTCTGAAACTGAATTAAGAAGCTGCATAAGAATTTTCATGCATCACCTTCAGCTGTTGGTAGAAAAAAATATTTGGTGGTCATATTCGCTGTGCTAAAATCCTACACAAGAATGTAATTCAAACATAATAGTTGATACATAACATTTAAATCTGAAGTATAAAATACACATATCTGTTTAACAAACAGACAGGGTCTGTATATATTAATACATTCAATAAGAATGACACTGGCTCTCATTGAATATGTATTTAAGGCAAAGACTGAATGGGGGTATATTGCATCATGATCTTGCTCCAAAATAAATTCAGGGGAAAAAGTCTATTATTGACATCAGGATCTTGCTCCAAAATAAATTTAGGAAAAGAAGTCTACTATTGACTTACTTATTTTCCATTTTAATTTTTTTATTATTAGGATTCTGTCATCCTAATAATTATTTTATCCTTTTATTAGGATAAAAGAAACTGTTCAGAAAACATGATGTTTAATATTTGCAAAAAAAAAAAAAATCACTGGATGACGTCCAAGGACTTTTGTTGTTGTTGTTATTGTTGATAAAACTTTCTACATCAGCAGTACTAGAAAAGGGGGCATTTCTGTTCCTCCACAGACACTTTTCCAAAGAATTAAAGATAATGTTCAGAATATATTTGGTGGGAGGAGTGTGGTAAGAGTGTGGTAAGGAGTGTGGTAAATTGTCATTGGACAACTACTGCTATAAATATGGTGGAAAAACAAGTCACCCTTACTGAGAAATGTAATAGATAAGGTAAATCATATAGTAAAAAGTACTAAGAAAACAGAATTCAGGTAAAAAATAAAGAAACTGTTTCCAATTCATTACTTCCTTTCATGTATTTTATGAAGACCACACATAATCTAGATATTAATCATTATCCATTTATAATATAAAAGCTGGGAGGATAATTATGATCTATGACTGTTAATATCTCTACCACATTCTTCTTCATTATGTCTAATGTTAGTATTAAATTGCTTAATGGTTTTATATATATTTTTCCTAATGCGCATTCTGTATTATTTTCAAACTTGAAAATAATTTATGAGTACTTTATGGTTGAGTTATTCAAATAATGTAAATCTTATTTCTTGTTACAGATGCTAATGCTAATAAGCTGTGGTGAATCATTTAGCCCTAATCAGTTCCCATACCTGAATTGGATATATGTCCCAAAGATGCTTTTTCAAAAGGCAATTAGACTTTCTTTGTTTTTCCTTGAAGATGTTTTGCTTTTCACCAAGAAGCTTCCTCAGTTCTGAGAATCTCCATAGACATTAATTGGATGGAGGTTTTTTTCAGTTATGTCTAGAATAGTTCAGTTGCTGAATAAAGGAGTGAGCTGAAGCCTTCTTTGCATCAGTCTACTGTTCATGTTACAGATGTACTTGACCATTTTTCCTATACTGTTATTTATATTAGATACGTTCTGAGTAATATTAGATTTATCTTAGATACCTTCTGGGCAACCTATAGCACAAACTTCATAATCATGCTATGTACGTATGATGATGATGATGATTATCATTATTCTGTTGTTTTGCATGTACACTGCTTCTGTACTGGAGACAAATTCCTCGTGTTCATAGTCACACTTGGGCAGATAAAGTGTTCAATTCAATTAATTTGCCATATAATAATTTATTTAGCATATGGCTATATAAATTATTGGACTTGCAATATATATTTACATTTCACCTAGATTTTAATATGTATTAAAATAATACCTTATAGGAAGAAAAGAAACTGATATAAAAAGGCAGTAAAATGGCAGTCTGGATTTTTCAAGAATTTAAATCTTTTTGTGTTAACAAGAGAAGCATTTACTAAATTGGATGAGAAGATTTCAAATATTTTTTTTTCAAAAAACCTACCTTTTTAGGACTGAAAGGAAATGACAGTACTAACTGCATTTGTGCTAGAGAACTGACAAGAGGAGTAATTATCCACAGACGAGCAAAGTATCTTGCACTGCTCATGTCAATTTCCTGATTGCAAGCATCTCATGGCAAAAAAAAAAGTTGAGGAGAAAGTACCATTCCACAATTGCTTTTGACTTCTGCAACAACAGTTTCACCTAAATCAAATCATGTGGATGTTCTTGGCTATTGTATTATGCCTAAACGGAAGATGTATGTCTTGGCAACAGAAAATAACCCAATCATGCCCACATGTCCTGCATAACTCAGATTTCACTACTTTTATGAAGAAATTGTAGAACAGTGGTTTTGGGGTTTTAGTGGGTGCTCCTAAACTATTTTTTTACCATCACACCTCCCTTTAGTATAACCTTATTGTATACCCGTGCTCTAAAAAATCAAAACCCAAAGTGAATATAACTAAATAGTAAAAACAATACAATGAAACTTTGGGAAAATTTTGGGATTCATTGTAGTAATGTAATTAAAAGGTTCTTCACATGTTTGCACTTCCCCAAGGGAGGAACACTTCACAGTTTGGCAAACCCAGAGAAAAATATGTAGCTTACCAAATATTTTATATGTAGATATTACTATCAATCATTGCTATTTAAAAGATTGCCACTGGAAAAGTTTCCCATTTAAGAATGTGGTTGTTAGAATACAAACACAAATAATGGGTTAGATGTGCTAATGATTATCTGGCAAAAATCTAAAGACACCTTTTCCTGGAATAAAAGTAAATAGAAACGTCTTAGCTGACTTGCTCCTTCAAGTTATTTAGTGTGTGTGTGTGTGTGTGTGTGTGGGGGGGGGGGGGGGGGGGGGGGGGGGGGGGGGGGGGGGAATTAAGCAATTCTACCATACAGGCCATTTCAAAGCTGATATCATTAAACAATCTCAGTATAATGCCCCAAACAAATTAACTAAAAAGTTATAAGTTATAAGTTATGAGTTATAAGCCGAGAATCTTCTTATATTTTCATTTGATTTACAAACAGAATGAGAGCATTTTTCAATTGAAATGATTAATGAGGAAGTGAAGGAATATGTTAATGTGATCCGATTTTCTCAATCACTCAGTTTCCAAGTAAAAATATAATTAAAATTATTACCAATTAAATGTGCAACTAAGCAGAATGGAGCGTTAGTTTAAGGAATAAAAATGTACAAAGAACCATCAATTCTGCATTATTGACTAAGAACATTTAATTCTAAATGAGAATTTAATATTTCTGTTCACAATCTTCCCAGAAAAGATGATCCATTGAACACATCCATTACATTATAAGCATAACCCAACAAGGCATTTAAAGAACAGAGATTGAGTGCATAAGCAGAACTGTGGCTTTTATATTTACATTAAAGGGGAAAATAATAATAACTAACTAACTAACCTTTGTAAACAACAATTCCAATCAGAAACCATTTGCCCCTAAGAGTGCTTCGGCTAATTATCTAATGTAAATACTACATGTCTTTTCTGTTTTACATGGGTAAAAGAACAAAGGAAACAAATCCAAATATACCATTATCCTTGTTGAAACCAGACCCAAACTTTGATACCTGGAGCCAAAGCTCAATGATTAGAAACTATTTTCAGATTAACTAATATTTCTCTCTAATCTTTGTTCAGTCACAGAAAAGGAAAATAAATAAAAAATAAAGACTGGGAAAACAAAAAAAAAATGGATTTCATCACTTAGAATCCAGTTAGAAATCCACTGGGCAGCTATAAAAGCAGTCTAGACCATCCACTGTCAAACTTATTTTATAGAACAAGATACTGGAGAAAAATGCACCTATATAGTCAGATAAAGAATAGGGAAACTCAGATTCTATGAAAATAAAGTGGGTGAGGAGGATGTCTTACTCTGAGCCTCTCTCTCTCTCTCCACCCTCCCTCCCTCCCTCCTCCCCCCCCACTTCTCTCTCACATACACACACTCCTACCCCCAGGGTTGTTTTTCTCCATGAAAGAATAGAGGGGAATGCTGTGTATGTTGCTAAAATGAAAATAGCTTATTACAGGCTAACACCAAATGTTTTTCAGAATGTTATTTATAATGCTTAAAAAAACTTGTGGTAATGATGTGTATATAACTAATTTTATATGCATATATTTGCCTAATTTAAAACTGCAGGAATGGGGACAAAATACATGGAAGGGGGGAAATTAAGAACGTGGACAGTAAAAAGCTTGAAATGAGTTAAAATTGCAGAATAAGTTGAAATGGCTACATGTGTATTTCTTTTGGGAATAATCTGTCAGAATATGTCTTACTATGTACAGTATATAAGATGAGAAAAAATGACTATATAAGAGGCATCCTTTACATTTGAGAAGTAGGACAAAATATAACAAAATGGTGCAGAGATATTGCTATTACATCCTAAAGCTACAATGGGGGGAGGCTGTGTGTGTAGGTAATTGATGCTCCTGATGCTTTCAAAGGTACCTGTGGCATCATCTGAAAAATGGCTGATCTATAGAAGAAGAGGCCAGTTAGAAACAAGCATGCTGCTTGTATAAAAATCAATACAGTGACTCAGTCAGGTCAAGGGGAACCATGCACTTACCTGTCTTCTACATCTGTAGAAGGATCATCAGTAACTAGACAGAAAGTACAATGTGATTTTAAGGCCCAAAGAGGAGGACACATTGAAATATTCCAGGTGGTTCTGAATAAAGCTGGACCACAAACTGATTACAGATTATTATATTATTATCATCAACTCATGAGAAGCCCAGGTCCGCTGGTATGGATATGTCCTGAGAGCAGCACCTTTCACTGTTTCCAAGACTGCCTACCAACTAGAAGGCAATGGCTGGCAATTTCATGGGCACCCAAAACAGAGATGGCAAGATGCCATCAACAAAAATGTGCAAGCCACAGGCCTGTGCCCTAGAGATGCAGCTGACCATGCAAAGTGGTATTCAATGATCCAAAACGTGAACCCTGCACTTGCAGGAATATGCTAGGAAAAAGAAGAATCATCTCATAAGCATAAATATTTTTAGAATTGATTATTATTTGGTAGATGAGTTAAAGGTTGACTGATCTCAAAAACTAAGCAGATTCAGAACTGCTTAGTTCTTAGACACAGGATCTTCAGGAACCACCATCTATAAGATAGGGAACTGTCAAGATATTTTGAAGAAGATAGTGACAAACTACTTCCATATTGCTGCCAAGGAAAATACATAGAAATATATTTATGTCAGATGTTGGGCTTAGCTCATAAGATATCTCTCTGTTGCAGATAGCAACCTGTTATGGGGAGGATCTGATAGCCAACTAAAATCTTAGAACAAGCAATAATATATCTTCTTATTGTTGTTTTTGAAGAAATAACTAGCATGGGTCAACTTCAGTGGTGGGATTCAAATATTTTTACTACCAGTTCTGTGGGCATGGCTTGGTGGGCATGGCAGGGGAGGAATACTGTAAAATCTCCAGTCACAGGTGACACTTCAGGTTCTATGAACTACTCAAAATTTCTGCTACCGGTTCTCCAGAACTGGTTAGAACCTGCTGGATACCACCTCTAGTCAACTTCTATTGAAAACTTGTACTGAAAGTTTTAATATCTGTGGAGCATATAAAGGATATCAATTTTGAATAGGAATATCACTTTTTTTTTCAAAATCATAAATTATTGTCAACAAAAACTTTACCACTGAAGATATTCTTTCTACAATTTCAAATTTTAGTCAGGGAAAATTAAAAGATTCAGTAGAAGAGACACAGGATATCAAATTTATATATTAATTTTTATAATGTATGTACAATTAGCAGCACACATTTAACAGTAAAACTAGGAAATGTAAACACACCATTGGACATGGTTAATCTTATGAGGAAATGTTCAATTCCCCCCCCCCCCCCCCCAATCTGATTTAAATGGCAGAAAAATGGGCTAATTTGTGGCTGTAGTTTCTTTTACAACTACTGGCAGAGAGATTTATGCTTTAATTTTATGAAAATATCTATTATATTGTGAGAAAAAGCAGCATACAAGCAGATAGACAACAAAGTCATTTCTCCATAGTGACTTATAACAACTTCATAGCATCATCTGGCTACCACTGATATGACAGAAAGCCTGTCTGCATTTTGGCACAACAATGATTGAATGACTCTAAAAGATGTTATAAATTACCAGTGAGAAAAATGAGCAAAGACCACCGGCCTTAGTACAGAAGCAGAAAACAGCAAATATTAAGGAAAGAGTTGTCTGCGCTCTTGAGTTAGTGTGAAAAGCAAATACAATTCCCTCTACACATTTCTTAGTGAGAATGGATTGCAACAATTGGCAAAACCAAGAATTTATGTCCAGTATCCCAACATTGTTTCAACCTACTCTGTCTCTCCATCCCTCAAATCTAGCATCTTCCAGTAACCAAGAAGCCTTATGTACATCACTAGAAGTGATGCTGAAATATTATGATAAATGGTGCGAATGCTAAAGCACCTAAGAGGCAAGTTCAGACTAATTTTCACGCTCAAAAGAAAAAGAATTGGAAGACTATATACCAAAGATGTTCCTCCATAATCTCTAACTGAACTATAGGCGTTTGACATACTGGTTCATCATCCATCTTAATATTTCTAGTGCTTAGAGTTCCCCTTCACCTTACACCAATTAATTCCAAATGTAAAACATTTCTGAAAAGCACAAACTAGTTATAAAAAAACCAGCTTTCTCCCAAACCACTTGCCATAATGGTTAGCTGCAATTGGTGTTTTAATCAAATGCTAAAATTTTCCCTTCCACCAAAACTGCAAATATGTGAAACTTTTAAGCTAAAGCCCTTAAATTCTTGCCAGGTTACACAAAATCCAAGAAAAAAAGATTCTCTAGCTTTATTTTGCATGCTTCAAAGAACACACACATGAACAAATTAAGTTTAACAAATACACATAATTGAAGAAAATAAATATACAGTCAATCTGAATCTTTATTGAGCTGCTGCCAAAAAGTTTTACAGTCTTTTATTGACTTGAAGTGAATTATTGCAACATTGATAGAAAAATTTCTGATTTACAATGCTTATGAAATACACTTCTCCTAAGGCAGGAGCTACTGCTATCATTTGAGGGTTACTCATGAGTCTCATGGTAATGGTCATTTTCATTTCAAAAAGATATGAAAAACCATAGTTTTACAAATCTTCACTACTCAAAAGTATGGGAAATAACAGCTTTACAGCACTTCCTATTATTCTGATATTTTTCCCCTGCTCTCTTTCTACCAAAGAACAGCTCTTTTTTTCTTATTCCACAGTACATTTTAACGTCTTGTCAGCTAAGTGTCTCTTTGTCATCTCAGATATAGAGGGAAAGAAAGAAGCCCAGGATCAATTTTAAGGATAGCATTTATAAGTAATGAAAATAAGAGATCCGTGAAGATGAAATTCATAAATACTATAAATAAATGGCATACAGCAAAGTAAATGCTTCTTTTTTCTTTCTCACTTACCATTTTATTATAATACATAGTGTTGCAAAATCTTATTCTACAGTTTGTCAGTCAAACAGGACACTAATAGGCATCATTTTTTTGTTAGTATATATTGTAAATAGTAACCTTCATTCCAGTATCATAGTCCTAAAACATTACTGATAGTCATAAATTATATTTTAAATTGCTTTAAATAGTTATTTAAATCCTCTATACATTTTATTCATATTATAAATTTTAGATAAGATTTTTACAGCAGAATTATTTGTATTTCATGCTGGTCAAAGACCATAATTGCATTTAGCTTTTATCAATTTACAGCACAATATAAATAATTATATAACCACAGCAGTTCAAGCCTCTTATTAGACTTCAAATTGTGCTGAATATTGGGATTGCTTAGATGCTCATATCATAATTTAAATTATAATAATCTGGATATCCTCAAGCAGTTCAGTTGATTTGAATTTAATGTCTGAAGATTAATCTCTGATCTGAAGTTAATGTCCGAACTGAGATCTTATATATTTTTGAGCCAGCTTTTCTTCCAAGTTATTCTCCAATCTGCTCTTGCCAAAAATGGAAACATTTGTTCCAGTGCAACAAAAAGAAAAAAAGTGCACAGAAATCTTTTCTGGTTTGGGCAAGGAATGACATTAGATGGCTCTTGGCTTTGACAGAGAATAACATTACCTCTATGGCAGGGGTCTCTAACCTTGACAACTTTAAGCCTGACAGAATTCAACTCCCAGAATTCCTCAGCCAGCAAAGCTGCCTGGGGAGTTCTAGGAGTTGAAGTTCGTCAGGTTTAAACTTGCCACAGTTGGAGACCCCTGCTCTATGGCACAAATCTCTTTGCTGATGAGATTCACATGGACCTTAATGTCAAATCGTTTTTTAAAAATGAAGTCTTGTCCAATAATACCACATAGAATCAAAAGAAACTTACCTGTACTGAAATTAAGGTTATTGTAAACTCCAGGCAAACTATTAAACCATATGCTAAAGCTAAGTTTTAAATGGTTCTTGAATAGTACAACTAGTACAACTATGGGCTGTACATACTATAAAGCCTTACAGAATGTGTTTCAGTGCAACCAACTACCATATAATTGAGTATGATTGTACCAGATACAAAGCAGTAAGCACATGTCTAACAGGGAACCCAATTAGTCTTTGGAATCCAATTAAGAGAATGAAGTAGGTGTTAATGATGCAAAGTTAACTATATCAATGAAATGTAACAAATAAACAAATAAGCACCTTTCTGCATTTTCAGCCCAGACTTAGCCCAGCATATATGCAACTTATCATGCCAAAACTATTTATTTCAACATTTTTCCAAGAGTATATAAAGGGACATCTTAGACATAAAAACGAATTATTCAGAGAAACTTTGGATAGGCTTTAAATTTCCCAAGGTATCAAATGAAGTCACACATGATTCTTTTTATCATTTTTCAAAAGGCATTGATTTGATTTCTCAAGCATGCTATTTTTCCTATCAGTGTAATAAGCAGCCTACTTGACATCTGTATGACAAAGCTAAACAGGCCAGGAGATAGCACCTTTGCATGTTAAGAAGCAAATCCGTCACTTGGGAATCTCAGAATAAACTTTTCTCTAGATCTTCTGCACTTTCTAAATTAAAAAAAAAAAAAATTCAAGTGTGAGTAATATTATTAGTGCTGCCGCGAAGCCTGAACTTCATAATGACACACTCGGCATGGTCTTTGTTTTAGCTAAGTATTTCTCACTAGATTACAATCAAGCTACTTTCAGGAGCATATTATTTACCTTCACAATAGGCAGAGTCCCCTTGGACAGATACATAACCACTTTTGCATTCGCAAGTAGCTCGTGTGTTCCAGTTTCTGCACTCTGAATTTTCACCACATTGGTGCCCTTGCGCACAGAAATTATGACCTGAAAAACAAAATGCATTCACTTTTGAATAAATCTGTATGGAATAAAAAAGCTAACTGTTAAATTATCATTTATGCAATTCATTTATTCATATTAAGGCATCAGAAAATAGATACTACTGATTAATATACACATTTAACAGAGCACGTAGACTTTCTTCCCCTGAGCATGCCATTTACTTATATATACCAAAATGACATGCTCTTCCTAGGTCCCTCAGTGATAGAACAATCTTCTACCATTTTGTTCTGGAATTCATCAAACCATTTTTAATAACAAAATCATAATATATCTCAACTTTATCCTGGCTGCTTATTTGAGAGAAATCTAATTAGCCGTTACCCATATATATTACTGAGTATCTGATGTACTTTACTGAGTCATGCCCACAACTACTAACATACATTAACCGAACCTATTCAGGATGAACGGACATTAGACAAAACTGGTGGGCCTTTATAAAACCAGATTCTATGAATTATGGGCTTTATAGAAGATAACCAGCACCTTCAATTGCTCCCAGAAGCCCACCAGTAACCACTATTACATTAATATCCATGCCACTGCATTTTGAATCAGCTGTAGTTGGTGAACGGCATTCAAGGCAACTCCATTGCAGTAGTCCATGCATGAGGTCAACAAAGGGCAGTTCCATAAGATGAAACTGTGCAAAGGCCTTTCTAGCCACAGCTGCCAAATGCTCTTCAATCAGGAACTATAAGTGCAAGAAAAAAACCAATAGTGCACTATTTCCAAATGCAGAAGTGTAACCCCATTCAAAACTAACAGAATAACAAGAGTTGGAAGGGACCATGGAGGTCTTTAGTCCAACCCTCCTGCTCAGTCAGGAAACCCTATACCATTTCAGGCAAATGGTTGTCCTATCTCTTCTTAAAAATCTCTGGTGTTGGAACACCCACAACAAGTTGTTCCACTGGTTAATTATTCTGTCAGGAAATTTGTCCTCAGTTCTAGGTTGTTTCTCTACTTGATTAGTTTCCATCCATTGCTTCTTGTCCTGTCTTCAGGTGGTTTGGAGACTAGAATTCTTTGTGGCAACTCCTCACATATTGGAACTTGAGGTAGAAAGTCTCCAGTTCCAGATGATCCAAACAACCAAAGCCATTTGATCTTACTAGAGTCAACTTTGAATCTATTCTTCTTACTTAGACACATACATACAAAACTGAATATTTCAGCATATTGGCAACATCTGACCCCAAATCAATAGATGAAGCCTATCAAACACCAACTCCATTAACAAAGCCAAAACTACTGCATGAATATGTCTCAAGCACACAAGATATGCTTTCATCACCTTGCCAATACTTCTTTCAGGTACCTCTTCCCCTTCTGTTAACCACTCAGGAGCTTGGGATCAAGTGAAAGTTGCCTCCAAAGATTGTGTGCTCCAACACTGGAGGTTTTTAAGAAGAGATTGGACAACCATTTGTCTGAAATGTTTTGCCTGAGCAGACAGTTGGACTAAGAGACCTTCTCCCTGAATCCCACTCTACTCTTTCCATTATTTATTCTCAGTATCACTTTAAAATTTAAAAATAATTTCCTTGACTAATTAAATTATAACATGAATGGCAATCAGTAGATAGCAGTGATTACTATCACATCTATTTTGGGTCCCTGAAATGAAAAGTAAAGGAGTTGAAACAAATTTGTTTCATGGATTTCAGAAAAAAAGTAATTCTACCTAGATTTTAATTTTCTCTTTTAGTGTACAAGATATCAAAAATATATAACAGACATTTTACTAAAATACTTTTAAAAGTTTATTTAATTACTCACAACTATACCTTTATTGGCAAAAGTGTTTTGCCTGATATGAGTTTTCACATTACAGGAATTGCTGAAGAACACATAAACATTTACATGTTTTTTTCTTCTTTATCTCCACTTAACCCACTACATGGATACTCATGATGAAATGATTTAATAATGATTTTATAAATCCTAAAATACACTTAGAAATTTCCAAACAGTGAATCTTTTTTGAAAAACTCTACATTCTAGACCTTTGACCTCTTCAAATGTTACAGTTGAATCCTTCACACTTAAATCAAGGTTGTGGTATAATTTTCCTATACTTGGCTTTCCTTTGATCCTTATATCTTTATTACAATTGCTTCCACTAGATTAAATTTTTCTTTAAGTTATTTGACTGTGCAATGACCCATTTATCATTTTAAGCTAATTATAACAGTAATCAAATTCCATGCTTCAGGGAATAGGTAGACAATCTTATTTCACATTGGTAACTGGTTATGCCCTTAGCCTCCTAAGGGCGTCACTCAAATTAGACATAGGTTAATAGCCCTAAAATTGGAAGAATTTAACAATTCACTTCTTCCAAGGTATTCTGATTGCAATCTTATTTATTTTTTCTTGACTATTTTTTTTGTCAAGGCAGTTCTGATAGCTCTCACTTCTGTTAGAAATAAGAAAATTCAAAAATAAAATGTAGATGAAGAGAATAGTATATTATAGTATTAAGACAGTTCTCTACAAACATCCTCCTGTATCAAGTAATGCAACCCCTATTTCCTCCAGCATTAGGACAATAGGAGAAGAGATAAACCATTGGTCTAACTTTCTTTAATCAATTGAAGTTAGATTTTGTTTTTCAAAGCATCTGCTTAAGTTTACCAGACTTTTACTTTGCATAGGTGAATATGTTAGAGATGCATGTTGTTCTAAGATGTGCTGAATGTAACATTAATATGTAACATGTGGTGTTAGGAATAGATATTTCTTTGTTCTCAGACTGTTAGAAAGAGGCCCTGCTGAAGGAAAATTCTTTAATTTATTTTTTATTTATTTATTTGTCAATTGCTTACAAGATAATAGGTATAAGTAAAACATAGTTATTTATTTATTTATTTATTTATTGTATTTCTATACCGCTCCCTCTCCCAAAAGGGACTCGGGGCGGTGTACAGCCTAATAAATACATAAAAATACAAAGTTAAATAGAATTTAAAACCAGATTAAATACAAATGTGGCTGCATCCCGTCCGACTATAATTCATTTAAAACCGGGCTAGATAAAGTTTAAAAATAAGATTAAAATTTAAAACCCCCATTAACTTAAAACCCCATAGACCCTTACTGGGCCAGGCTGGCCTGTTTAAAAAATAGGGTCTTAACTGCACGCCGGAAGGTCAGGATATTTGTCATGGCTCGTATCTCTGGGGGGAGATCATTCCACAGGGAGGGGGCTCCCACAGAGAAAGCACGCACCCTCGGGGCCGCCAGCCGACTGCGATCAGGTGGCGGTACCCCAAGTAGGGCGACCCTGTGGGAGCGTACTGGGCGGCGGGAGGTTGTTGGTGGCAGCAGGCGGTCCCGTAAGTACCCAGGTCCCGAGCCATGGAGCACTTTAAATACCATCAGTACCACCTTGAATCGAATCCGGAAGGCCACAGGAAGCCAGTGCAGCCTACGGAGAAGTGATGTTACGTGCGCGCCCCGAGGGGCGCCCACGATCACCCGCGCGGCTGCATTCTGAACTAACTGCAACCTCCGGAGACTCTTCAAGGGGAGCCCCATGTAGAGAGCATTGCAATAATCCAAGCGGGAGATAACGAGGGCGGAAGTGACTGTGCGAAGTGCGCCCAGATCCAGAAAGGGCCGCAACTGGTAGATCAGATGAATCTGATAAAAAGCCCCCCTGGCGACGGCTGCAATATGTTCTTCCAAAGACAACCGCACATCCAGGAGGACACCCAAGTTGCGCGCCCTTTCCACGGGAGTCAATACCTCTCCCCCCACGGCCAGCGAAGGAATAAGCTGGCTGTATCTGGGCGCAGGAAACCACAGCCACTCGGTTTTGGCCGGGTTGAGACGAAGCCTGTTATGACCCATCCAACCCCGCACGACCTCCAGGCATCGGGTCATCACTTCGACGGCTTCGTTGGGTGGCCCGGGGTGGAGATGTACAGCTGAGTATCATCAGCGTACTGATGGAACTCCACCCCAAAGCCACGGATGATCTCACCCAGCGGCTTTACATAAATGTTGAACAGCAGGGGTGAGAGCACCGATCCCTGAGGCACCCCACAAAGCAGGGGCCTTGGGGACGATCTCTGCCCCCCCGTCAACACAAATTGCGAACGGTCGGAGAGGAAGGAGGAGAACCACCGCAACACGGTGCCTCCAACCCCCAACCCCCCCAACCGCCGCAATAAGATACTGTGGTCGACAGTATCAAAAGCCGCCGAGAGATCTAACAGGACCAGGACAGAGGAACAACCTCTGAGCCCTCCAGAGATCATCCACCAATGCGACCAACGCCGTCTCCGTGCTGTGCCCGGGCCTGAAGCCCGATTGGAGGGGGTCAAGATAACTCGCTTCATCCAGGTACTGCGGGAGCTGACGGGCCACCATGCTCTCTACAACCTTCGCAACAAAGCGAAGGTTGGAGACAGGACGATAATTTGCTAATAATGCTGGGTCCAGAGACGGTTTCTTGAGGAGGGGCCGCACCACCGCCTCTTTCAAGGCGGTGGGTAAAAGCCCCTCTCTCAAGGAAGCGTTTATAATACCCTGGAACCAGCCTCGTGTCACCTCCCGAGTGGCCAAGACAAGCCAGGAGGGGCACGGGTCCAACAAACAGGTGGTGGCATTCAGTCCCCCCAGCACCCTGTCCACGTCTTCCACGGTAACAGGGTCGAACTCAACCCAATTGACCCCACCGATATCCACCCCCGCCCCCCCGCCCGGAGATGCCCAGTCGGAGTCCAGCTCGTCCCGAATCTGAGCGATTTTGTCCTGCAGAAACCTAGAAAACTCCTCAGCCCGTCCCTGTAAGGGATCCTCCCGCGCTTCCACCTCTAAAAGGGAGCGGGTCACCCTAAACAGGGCGGCTGGGCGGTTTTCCGCGGACGCAATAAGGGTGGAGAGGTAGGTCCTCCTCGCCATCCTTATCGCCACTAAATACGTCTTAATATAAGATCGTAGATGTGTTCGGTCAGACTCAGAACGGCTAGCCTTCCAACTACTCTCCAGGCGTCTTTTCCAGCGCTTCATCTCCCTTAGCTCCTCAGAAAACCAAGGAGCCACTTGGGATCGGCACCGGGTCAGAGGCCGTTATGAATACATGGATACATATAAGAAAAATAAAATATAAAAGAAACAATAGGACAGGAATGGTAGGCACATTGGTGCGCTTATGCACGCCCCCTACAGACCTCTTAGGAAAGGGGTGAGATCAATAGTAGACAGTCTAAGGTTAAAGTTTTGGGGGTTTGGGGAAGAAACCACAGAGTCAGATAGAGTATTTCAGACATTGACCACTCTGTTGCTGAAGTTGTATGTCCTGCAATCAAATTTGGTGCAATTAACCTTGAGTTTGTGTGCTCTTGTGTTGTTATGGTTGAAGCTGAAGTATTCATTGACAGGTAGGACATTGCAATGTATGATTTATATACTATATGTAGATGGGACCGAAGGCGGCGTAGTTCTAGGTTTTCTAGGTCTAGAATTTCGAATCAGGTGGCATAAGGTATTCTGCAATGAGTAGAGGAGTGAAGAACTCTTCTAGTAAAATATTTCTGGACTTTCTCAAATATGTTAATATCAGATACGTAATATGGGATCCAGACTTATGAGCTGTATTCGAGTATTGGTCTAGCAAATGTTTTGTATGCTTTAATTATTAGTGTAATATTACCAGAGAAAAAGCTATGTAAGATTAGGTTAACAACTCTTAACACCCTTTTGGCTATGTAGTTACAGTGGGCTCTAGCACTTAGGTCATATGAGATGAGTACTCCAAAATCCTTGACAGAGTTTGGATCATCAACAAGGTCCTGACTATTCAGCCTGTATTTTATTTTCTGATTTATTTTTTGCCAATATGTAGGACAGAGCATTTATTTGTTGAGATTGAAGTTGCCAATTGTTTGACCATTCTGATATATAGTCAAGGTCTTTTTGAAGGGTAGCAGTATTGTCTGTGGTGTTGAATAGCTTTACATCATCACCGAAGAGAACGCAGTTGCTCTTGATATAATCCCAGAGATCATTTATGTAGAGTATGAAAAGAGTTGGTCCTAGAACACTACCTTGGGGGACACCATTGTTGACAGGTACAGAATTTGATAGGACACTCCCAATTTTGACCATTTGTTCTCTGTTTGATAGGAATGTTTCTATCCAGTTATGCAGGTGTCCAGAGATACCAAAAGATTTTAGTTTTAGCAGAAGTTTGTCATGTACCACTGAATCAAAGGCTTTAGAGAAGTTTATGTAGACTGCGTCTATTGTTTTGCCCTGATTGAGTTGTGTAGTCCATATGTTTTTGCAATGTGAGAGTTGCAGATTATATGATAGTTTTTTCCTAAAACCAAATTGTTTATTAGAGAGTAGGTTGTTTGCTTCTAAGTGGAGGGTGATGGATTGGTTAATAATTGATTCTATGACTTTACAAGTGATGCAGCATAAAGAGATTGGTCTATAATTTTCAACTAGACTGAGGTCTCCCTTTTTGAAGATGGGAATGACTGTGGCTTGTGACCATAGTTTTGGCAAGGAGCTGGTCCTGAAAGGTTTTTCAAGATTATGCTTAGAGGTTCTGCTATGGCAGTGGATAGCTTTCTTAAGAAGTAGGCACATATTCCGTCCGGTCCAATAGATAGAGATGGTTTTAGATTGCGTAGTGCTTTTTCAACATTGTCTTCTTTAAAATCGATATGCATTAGATCATTGTAGTTGTCTGTGCTTCGACTAGGAAATACTGGGCATGATCCAGTATTGGTCGCATTGGTGAACGATCTCTGGAGGGCCTGTGACAGAGGCTATTCCTCTGTCCTGGTCCTACTAGATCTCTCGGCGGTTTTCGACCACAGTATCCTATTGCGATGGCTGGGGGGGTTGGGGGTGGGGGGGCACTGTTTTGCAGTGGTTCTCCTCCTTCCTCTCCAACCGTTCGCAATTTATGTTGGCGGGGGGGCAGAGATCGGCCCCAAGGCCCTTGATTTGCGGGGTTCCTCAGGGGTCAGTGCTCTTGCCCCTTCTGTTCAACATTTACATGAAGCCGTTGAGTGAGATCACCCGTGGCTGTGGGGTAGAATTCCATCAGTACGCTGATGACATCCAGCTGTACATGTCTACCCTGGGCCACCCCCATGAAGCCGTCGAAGTGATGGCCTAGTGCCTGGAGGCCATGCGGTGTTGGATGGGGTGGAACAGGCTTCAGCTCAATCCATCTAAGACCGAGTGGCTGTGCTTCCCGGCACCCCGATACAGCCAGCTGGTTCCATCGCTGGCTGTGGGGGCGGGAAATTCTTGCCCCCACAGAGAGAGCGCACAATCTGGGTGTCCTCCTGGATGTACGGCTGTCGTTGGATGACCATGTGGTGGCCTTCGCCAGGGGGGCTTTTGGTCAGGTCCATAGGATCTACCAGTTGCGACTCTTTCTGAATCGGGACGTGCTTCGCATGGTCACCTCCGCCCTCATAATCTCCCGCCTAGACTATGCCAATGCTCTACATGGGGCTCCCCTTGAAGAGCACTCGGAGTCTCCAGCTGGTGCAGAATGCAGCTGCATGGGTGGTATTGGGGGCTCCTTGGAGCTCCCATGTCACACCGCTCTTGCACAAGCTGCATTGGCTCCCGGTGGCCCTCCGGGTGCGCTTCAAGGTATTAGTTACCATCTTTAAAATGCTCCATGGCTTGGGGCTGGGGTATCTATGGGACCACCTCCTGCCATCATCGGCCTCCCACCGGCCAATACGCTCCCATATAGTGGGTCTCCTTGGGGTGCCAATGGCTGGATGGCTGGCGACCCAGAGGGTGCGGGCCTTCTTGTTGGGGGCACCCTCCCTCTGGAATGAATTACCCCCGGAGATGAGGACCATCCCTGATCTCCTGACCTTCCGGCGGTGAAAACTCATCTATTTCGCCAAGCCGGTCTGGCCTAGGGTTCTCTTAGGGTTTTTAATCTGGTTTTATCTGGTTTTTAGTCTTTTTAATACCTTTTATATGTTTTTACCTTTCAGCCATTATATTTGATTTTTAATTGATTTTAATTTTGTATTGTTGTTGCATTTTTATCGGCTGTACACTGCCCTGAGTCCTGTCAGGGAAAGAGGGCGGTATATAAGTTTAATAAAATAAATAAATAAATAAATTGCTGTTTACAAATACTGAGCCAAAGAATGTGTTAAAGAGGTTGGCTTTAATAGTGTCGTCGTTGCAGTCTTTACCATTAGGTCCTTTCATGGGTGGGATGGACCTTTTTTAGTTTGTTGTTTACAAAATTGTAGAAAGCATGGGTAGAATTGGTGCGTAGAAGATTTTCTTCTTGTTTAATGTGATAATTGGTGCATTCAGTTTTTATTTGGTGGCATAAGTTTTTATATCAGCTTTTGAAGTTGGCAATGTGACCAGATTTGTTTTTCCGCCAAAGTGATTTCTTTTTGGATTGAAGCTTCTTTATTGTTTTGGGTAATTTGTTTTTTCTGGTTTTGGGAGTTGTTAATGGTACATATAGTTTGATGACTCTTTTGACTTCAAGTAAAAATATGTTGTAATGGTCTTCTACAATATTGCATCCAGACAATATAAATTGCCAATCAAGGGATGAGAAATGGTTGTTTATAAGATCATGGTTGCCTTTTTTGAAGTTATAATTGGGGATTCCGTCATTATGATGATTTTTGTGTGGACGTATGTTGAGACAAAAGTCAATCATGTTGTGATCACTGTTGAAAAGGGTTCTTTAATTTGTATTCCATAAATTGAATTCAAACTATTGCAGAAGATGAGATTGAGGCAGTTGTTAAGTCTAGTGTTGTTGGTTACTAGCTGTTCTAGTCCCAGATTTGTTACTGCATTGTAGAAGGTTGCATGTGTGGGTTCAGTTGTACATTCGTTAAGGGTCCAGTTAATATGAGGTAGATTGAAGTCACCAAGAAAGAAAAAAGGATGTGGGCAGGGTGCTGCCCATGTTAGTAGTGTATTTAGCTTGTTTGCATGTTCGATGTCATAATCAGGGGCTCTGTAACATAGTAAGAATTGAAATGTGATATTTAAGGACAGTTCACAGGCAATGGTCTCAGGAATAGCAAGGTAACTTGGGTGTTTTTTAGATGTAGGGACTTTTTATAGAAGATAACAAGATGCCAAGTAAGATAAGAAAAAGCCATGTTGGCAGTGATGGGTGGTCATTGGGAGGTATTGAAGGAGATGATGTGGTTTCCATAAGGCACCTCTGATTAGCTCTGCTTGGTCACTGGGTCGATGTAGGAGGGGTGTGGGAGGGGCATAGGGATAGAAGAACTATAAAATGTAATGTATTGAAATCTTAAGTGCGGTTCTTGGCTCAAACTTCATATTGAAGTCAGCTGAGATCTCCCACTCTTTGCAAACAGCTTAACAAAATAAAATATCTGTATTTTCACTGATCCAAGTTTTTGTCATTTGGATTCATTTCCAACACTTCCTATTTGCTCCACAGCAATCCTGTGAAATGGGCTGGGCTGAGACAGAGTGAGTGGCTCAAAATCACCCAACTTCCATCTTCAGAGAGGACTAGAACTCACAGTCTCCTGATTTCAATCCTGGCATTTTATTCACTACATCAAACTGGTTCTTTATGTACATTTAATCATTGATAAGCCAGAAAGACTTATTTCAAAAAAGGATTTTATTAGAATGGGCAAAACTTTTCTCTCATATAATCCATATGATCTGCCCTATCAAATTTTTTTTGGCCACCTCAGATAAAAAATCGTGCAAAAAATGCTTAGATGATAGTAGTAATGCACCATATTGCAATATTTCATATGACTGCTATTACTCCAAACAAAACTGTTCAGCTAACAATACCATTTATGGAAAGCATTCTGAGTTATCAAGTATCTTTTCTTATGATTCCATACCTGAAGATAATCAAAAAAAGATTGCTTGAAACTATAAATGCGAATATGAGAAGTTTAGTTTACTATACTATCACGATGTATATTGCATATTATTTCTATTGGAAATACTGAAATAATATTATTTCCATTGGAAATACTGAATAAAAGCACCTAATATTAGGGCCTTTTAAATCAACAAATACAATAAATCTATACATGAATTTATCAAAACTAATCACTATTTAACACTATAATTTATTATTCTATTAATATTCTCAAGCTGGCAAATATTAAAAACAATTTAAAATAACTTTAAAAAACCCAATTCAGTCTGTCATATTGCAAAATTTGGGGGATATTTTTAAACAAGATTCAGAATACCTATAATTATGTTGATTACATAATTCTTCAAGCTAATTAAAATTCATATTAACTATCCTAAAATTTCTTCAGTCAAATCATGCTTATAATGATTTGGAAAAGATTATCATACGTGTTTTCAATGCCAAATATTGTAGGTTCAGTCTGACACCTATAAAAATGTTTTTCTTTAAAATTCTAGAGAATGTTTCTTAGTTTGACTCAGTAACTACATTCATGATATCACCCTAAATCATAGTAACCTTCAGCTCAGGCACCACACTTTTTTTCTTTTTCCATGTAATTGGGAAGAAAAGAGCAGAAGATTTGCTTTTGTTTAATTACTGTGTGAGGTATCATCTCAGTAACAAACTGTGATTAACACCAGTCAGTTTTAAAAAGCCATAAACGTGACTTCAGTAGCTGCTTCACTGAAACTAACCATAGTTAAACTAGTGGTAAACAGATTAATTAAAAGAGGAAGCAAAGCCTTCTAAACTCTTATTCCCACACTTGTGAAATCGGAAACTAAAGGCTGCATAGTTTAATTCCTACACCTTTTTTAAAATGATGACTTTACACCAGAATCGAATGTGATAATTCTAAGATTTGTGGCTACTCTTAATTTCTAAAAATAAATATCTAAATTCCAAAGTTTAAAATTCCAACATCAAAATTTTGAAAATGCTTCTATAGTTATAATATGTGCAAAGAATTAAATAAAACCATGCTGAAATTTCCCTTTCTGTCAAGGCAGTGTAACACAAGTACATTTAAGGGATTTATAAGAGGTCAGTAGAATGGTGTTTTCCCCCTTTTCTGAAACAGAAAAAGAAAAAACCATCACAAGCCTATCTTTCCTAGAGTCTTCAGCACAAACATTTACATATTTGCATGTCATTCTGTTTAATTCCTGACAGATATAAAGTACATGCACAATATGTGAATGCAAATAGCTGTTCCTCAGAAGAACATATTGTGTCTGAAAGAATTTTTTGTAAACCCTCATTTCCTGCAGCAGAGTGATTAAATTCATATTTTTCAACATCTATCTAATATTTAATAAAAATTAAGTTGTAAAAATAATTCAAGTCTCACAAACAATTCACTAGATTTTGTATTTCTCAGAGCAACTTAACGAGAATTTTATATCTATTTTTTAGAAACAGTTTAGTCTTAGGGCTAAATTCAAAGAGGTGAGAATGTTGTTCTCTAATGTGTCTCCAAAAGCAGCCACTCAAAGAAAGTTTAAATCTTTTTTATAAGTAAATTAGAAGGATTAATATAGACACATTACTACCCTTATTGCATGTATAGACAGTAACCCAATCCTATAAAATTTGTTCCAAAATAAGACATTTCAACTATAAGTGAGCACACTATACCAAAAATCTCAGTCATAACAATGAAAGTTTCTTCTGAGCAGATTGTAAAAGATCAATGGATATATTTTTGCATTAGAAAATATCAAATAGTGTGACACAGAAGGATGTGGTAAAACTTTTTCTTCCAGGAAAAAAACTCATACTCCAGTCCCAAATTATGGCAGTAGTGAAAAATCACAAAACTTATCTGGTTATTATGAAGAAATTATTGCATTATTCTACTTATTTATTTTTTAAGAAAATTTATATGGGAGCCCACTCACTCTCTGACTACGGGTTGCTTATAGAGATAAACTATACTTTCAATTATTTTAGATTTTTAAAAAAGCAAAAGGGAATTAACTGCAACAATAATTGCCAATCAGTTTGAATACTTAGAATTATTGTACATTAATTTTATTTGCAAAAAATTACAAGTGAGATATTTGATCATTATTAATGTACTACTTTCAGATCAGGTTTGGAAAAATTCTGGAAAACCTGCTGAAATAGCCTTGTACGTAAGAATCCTGAGCTTATATTGACAGAATTAGAAATACAGCTATAATATTGAAATATAGTTTATATATGGCAATACTAAAATCTGGAAGAAATGCTGATATTAAGGAGCAATAAACATTTATTTTTCATTGCCATATCTTATTCTATTAATTCCTCAGTACATTAAAAATTACTACCAAATGTTTAACATAATATAGATATGGTTCCTTGATTTGAGCTAATTGGCTCTTTTTATGAATTTAGGATTCAGATATGGGTTTACTTTAAAATCCCTAAATGGCTTATGATCAGGATATTTTAAGGACTGCTTTCTTCTATATACAGTACTTTTCTTTATATGCTACAGATCCCACTGAATTGTAATGCAACCATGATGAATAATTACTAATAACCAAGTTCCTCCTGCAGTTAGCATCCATCCGATAGAAATATATTTCCTGCTGATATTATTTGTTTATTTATTTATTTATTTATTTATTTATTTTAGCATTTGGATAAACTTACAATAGCTGTTTAGAAATAAACAGATTGTCTTGATGCATGACCTCAATAATGTTTTCTTGATGGCTCATGTTTTAATACATTTCATAATTTTGTGATTCTGCTGTTTTTAAGCTACCCTGAGTGGGAAAATTACAACTTCAGGATTTGTTCATATAGCAACATTTGAGGGGTTGGGATTGGATTTTGCAAGATTGTCTCTCAACCTAGGAGACAATCCAGGGATTTTATGATGTTTGTTATCAGAAGAGACGGGGATCGTTTTTGGCCCAAGTCTTATTTTAAAGAATTAGTGTAGAAATAGTAACAGAGTTCTTTTGAGAGGCAAATCATTGCCATCACATAATAAAATGCACTTTCTAACTTAAAATTTTGTACCACTGCAATTCAGCTATATTGTAACTTAATTTCAGTGATGTGATTTGGAAATTGCTGCGAAGTAGGTCGAAAACACTATATAGTTTTCCCATATGGTTTTCTTATTCTAAATAGAATAATAGTTGTTTTCTAACTTGGAAAGTCTGATTCTATGTCTAGCAAGCTTCATTTAGACAAATAAAATCTGTTCACAGAAACATCATAGAACCTATAAAAATCTTCTATTCTAAATTCAAAAACTACTCAAAAACCACTTAAATTGTCAAAAATCCATGCAGCATCCTACTTACCTTTACAAACACTGCAGCACTGATTCTCTGGGAGTACAGAATCTTTTTCTGAACAGTTCAATGGAGGACAGGTCTCTGTTACTTTTACTAAAATTCCATTCTGGAAATGAACAATGATTCATAATTAATAAAAAATGAAAGTGACAGAGTTGGCTCATGTTTCTGAAGTTACACAGCATGAATGATCTTTACCAACAACATTGTAAATTGTCAGACACATTTCATAAGTTAAACACATTTCACACATCACCAAAAATTTACTCTTTTTTGACATTTGTATTCCCAAATAAAACAGCATTCCCACTAAAAACAGCCTTATTCTTAAATTCAAGAGTGCATAGCTTATTATACTTTCTATATTCCATTTAACTATTTTTATGAATCAGTCTTCCATTGATTATTTGTTGTTTATGTTGTTTATGTTGCTATACACTTCATGTTCAGTATGTTTTATTATATGAGTCACACATCAATCATTAGTCTTTCTTTAGTGGCTTCTATCTACCATATTTAGTCCAATAGGATGTGTATGTTGGGTCTTGTCAATTAAAGAAGATGGCTTGTGGGATCTAGGAAGCTTGCCTTCTTGTCCTGGCACCTGCTCTCCAGAAAACCTTATCACCTGAGATCAGATTAGTCCCAACACTACTGGTCATCCAGAAAATGCTGAAGACCTGCTATTTGCCGAGTCATAGGAAAGGAATGAAGTCCAGATGGTTGATATTGTTTGGTGATTGTCTATATTCCAATCTGTCATTTTTCTTGGATGTTGTGTTGTGTGTTTTTTTTACTTTAAAATGTTATTCATCACCCAGAGTTGCTTTGGTGAGAAGGGGGACTAAATAAATGTAAAAAGATAATAATAATCAGTAAATACAATAATGGAACCCTGTACACCACTACAAAAAGTTCATTTTTTTTGCCCAAAATGCAATGTCTACTTTTTAAAAGCTGGAATGAAAAAAAAAACAATCTTTTTTCTAGTGATGCAGATATCATAAATGTTAGCACTTCTTTCAGACTGTATTCTAAAAAGAATTAATTCAGAGCATGAATGTTCAACATTTTTGCAACTCTGATCTCCTATGAAATATGGGTCTTTCCAGGGAACATGCAGCAAATGTAGAGGACAGATACAGAATCTTAGGAAAAGACAAAGTGAATCTGAACTGCTGCAGAATCCTTTGAAATATAACTCTTTAAGACATGATTAGGCAACTAGAAAAACAATCCTCTTGGAAGCCAAAATCTGTTTCTCATTTTGATCAGCTTGTTCATAATGAAGCATTTGTGTCACTAATAGTATAATTCATGTAATTCTGTTCATTATGGCTATGAATTCCATCAATATCTCTGCATAAAAAAATCTATTTTTGCAAACGTCTAAGTATTTTCCATTATTTTGGCACAAAGATAATAAGTTAAAGTTTATTTTTAAAAGTTCAAAACTTCAAACTGAAAGGCTTACTAGGATTCATTAGATTTCTTTTATTTTGCAAACAAAAAGAGGTTAATAAAAGAAAATTATTTAGTAGAAATAAAATTTTACATATTTTTGGCCTCATGTGGTCTAAAATATTAAAAATAAATATAAACCAGAAAGTTCTAAAATCTTGTTTCAGTAAAACATTGAGGAATGTGATATAAATTATGTCAAACCAAGTTTGCATCAAGCAGCAAACAGGAATTTGGTGAGATATAAATTAATGTAATGAATAATGATTTCATTATATAATCATTGTCGAATGTATAAATAATAAACACTAACCATAATGGTTAAACTTCTCTGAAAAGACTAATCAATGCTCCATAATTAAGAGGAGTTCAATACTTGGGTTGAAATGTATTTGGCCTCAAACTTCATTACTGGCATACTGCCTCTAGAAGACTTGTGCATATGTATGTTCTTTATTTTTTCATCACTAGTTCACAGTTTCTTAATCATTATATTTCCTTGTATATTCTCCAACTGTTTTCTAAATTTCTTTTAATTATGGAATATATAGCCAGGAAAGGAAAGCATATATACCAATCCACTATTATAGTCTTTACTTAAATGTTTCCAGTCAAGCAGAGTCCAACTTCTTCAGCAAATGATAGTCCTAAGGCCATCTGTTCCAATGTTGAACAGCTTTTGCCATAAGGACATTTTTCCTGTTGTCCAATCAAAATCTACTTCCTTGTAATTAAAACCCACTCTCTCTCTTCTCCTGGAACAACTCTGAACAATTTCATCCTGAACTCTACATGCAGCTCTTCAGATATTTGTAGACAATGATTGTATCTTATCATCACTAAATTAAACATGCCTGAAGTCTCCAACGATTTTAGTTTTCTCAAATATTATTACATATTTGATATGACTATTCCAATTTTACAAAAAGTACATTTGCAAAATTTGGAAATGATCTTTCTCAAATGCTTTGTTACAGCTAACATAATATGAATTAGTGTGTTCAGTGCAATGTGTAAACAACACTGAAATCAATGAAGATGATTAGATATAAAGAATGAACCCATCTGGGCTCAGTTCAATTTTGGCCTGAATAATCAAGCTATTTCCCTCAAAGATCAGGTGAGTAGCTCAATTTATGTCACTCCAATTCCAAATTCAATTATCTTATTACATTCTTGATGATAAGACTTTCAGAAGAAAAACAATTCATTGAGCTTTCACATCCCTGCAGGACTCAGAAGTATTAAATGAATTCTGACTTAAGCTAGAGAAAAATTCAGCTGGGGCAAAAGGATGATAAATGAACTTCCTGAAGTCAGCAGTATTGCTAGCATAACAATCAGGTATATATAAGTTATAGTGTACGCATATAATATGATATGCTCACTGTTGTGTAGAAGTGAAGACACAAAGTAATAATAGATGAACATATCTTTTGTATTTTGAAAATCAGGTGGGTTTACTATAACTATGTTTTATATTGTACAATGCTGTACAATCCAAACTGCACAGTCCAATAGCAACTTCTAATAGAAAAGGCTAATGGCAGCCCTAAACTTTTTTCATATATATATATATAATACTTCCCTGTATATATGTAATACTTCCCTGGTTCGAATCCCAGTAAGGGTATGGCTAGCTGAAGAGAGCTAACTAGCTCGAAATAGATCTATACTAGTCTCCCTTATTTATTATTTAAAATTATCAGCTTAAAAACCTTACACACATATATATATATATATATATATATATATATATATATATATATATATATATATATATATATATATATATATGAAATGAAACCCCTGTCGTTCCTAAGCTCCCAGGGATATTCTAATGGACATCTGTGAAGATCAACAGACAACTTGAAAGAAAAAGCAAAACCTGTGTTCCATGGCAACTTGTGTAGATGAACTCAAAGGCCCTTGTATGGCTCTGGGAATGAGAAATCCTCCCTAAGGACAGAAGAATGAAACTGATTTGGTCAGTGGCATGGAATGTAAAAGAGGCTGGGCCCTCACTATATCCTTTTCCCCCCTCACTATATTCCTTTTTCAATCATGATTGGAAACAACAGAGGAACAGAAGAGAAAGTTTAGTTGAGTGCCTGAAACTTATACAATTACAAAGGTACAGAAAAGAAGAGTCTGAAGATGGTGCTTTTAAGATAGTGCTGCAAATGCAATCTTAACCCTTGAAGAGGGGATTCCTTTATATCAGGGCTATCAAACTCATGACCCACAGGCTGGATACATCATGAGCTGGCCATGCCTGGTTTAGCAAAGGGAGGGAAGTCCCAATACATCACATGACAATGCTATGATGACACAAGTTTGACACCCCTGCTTTATATATTCTGATAGGCATTTTGAAAACTAGAACACATCTCTAAAAACAACCGTAGGGAATGTCGGAACCCTTCACTAATCTAGAAAAACTAATAATGTCTTACAAGAAAGTGTTGCCTTGAAAGTAGACATTGCTGAGTACAGCATATACAAGCAGGAGAAATGTACCACAATCTATTCCATCTCTATTTCCCATAGAAACAGCACTGTCATTACCATGAAAAGGAACACTGCATTAGCAGTAATGGGCTTCTAGCCACTAAATGTCGAAATAATCATGACCAAAATTGATGCCACACCTTTCATTGTAGTAATATTATAGATTTACAATCTGTAAGTTATTAGTTCAATAGGAAATCACTCAATTCAAGAAGAGTTTTATGAAACAATACAAGAAGCAAAGTCTAGGAACCTAATTATCATGGGATATCTAAATGTGAAAGTAGGGCCAAAAAATATGAGGAGCCTGAATCTTTTTAGTCTTTGAAAAGTTTGAAACTTTCCATACTTAGTTCCATGTTCCAGCAACTAGAAAGAAGATTATGTACTTGAAAAAATTTCAAAAGATGCAACAAGGAATCAAACAGGCTGTGTTATGATAAAAGATAGATTTAAGAATTCTATTAAGGCATGCCATGATATAAATATTTATTCAAACTACAATCCTGTTATAATAAAATTCAGTATAAAAATAAAGAACATCATAGAAAAAAAATAGAACATTTCCAAGAAAAATTTGGAAAATGTAAAAATAAACTTTAAAGAAAAACATTGAAAATAGGTTTTACAATATTTTGAAGAAGATAATAACCTGTTAGTGTGGAAAAAAATGTTATTGACCAGGCAGTGAATGCACTTTAAAAGTTCAGAAACTAAGTAACTATAGGTAAAAAGCAAAACGAAGGAAGTTTAGATGACATAATTTTTTTAGCAAAGATGGAAATGAGGAAAACAGTTTTTTTAAAAAAACCATTTGCTAAAAGTCTCTAAATAATCAACTTTTATTTCAATTCCTAGGAAAGCAAGAACTGGATACAGAATCCCATTAGTCTTATCAAACATGCAGCAAAAAATATTTTTCAAAGTTAATTTCTTAAGAAACTCGGGATAGTTCAACAATGCAATAAGTGAAGTTCAGAGCATATTTATGAAATAGTGGCACTAGGGAAGGCAGAAAACAAGAATCAAGAGATAGTTTTTTAAAAAAACAAAAAGGCATCACTTTATGCTTTGTCAATTGCTGAAAAGCCTTTGATTCTATAAATCATGAAATGTTGATCAAAACTTTGAAGCAAATTGAGATGGATGTCAAAGGCATTAGAATTATAATGAATCTGTACTGGGAGTAAACTTCTTCTTTTAAGATTGAGAGAGATTTTTCAAAAGACTTTTCAATCCAAAAAGGAATGTACCAAGAATGTATCATATCATGGCTCCTTTTCAACATCTATACCGAGGTAATATTTAATGAACCAAACACTGCATCAGGACTGTCACTAGGTACTTTGGAGGGGAGTATGATAGGGATATGATACAGTGCTCCTGGAAGATAAAGTACCTGAGGCTTTTCATTTATAAAACATAAACAAGTGAAAAGTATGGATTATAGTTTAATTAAAAAAATAAAGTGATGATAATCTTGGAGAAAAAAAGATGCTCCAAAAACAGTGCTCAAGTATGCTTCCTTCTCAAAGTCAAACATTTTATCTTGAACACTTAGTAACAGAACATGGGGAAAATGGGGAAATAAAAATGCAAATAGGAATTACCAAGAAAATGTTTTTAGAAAATGAAGAATATTCTGAGTTCTATATCTAATTAACTCTCCTTCATAATTCTGAAACAAGGGCAATATACAAAGAGGATAATAACAGGGTGAAAACCTTTCAAATGCAGCTTTTAAGGCAAACCGTGAGAATTCTTTGGAATCACCAAGAAATCAAATCTCAAAGTCATAGTAATGGCACAGGACAAAAGAGCCTCAGAAAAATATCAAACAAAGAAAATGGAGATATGTGGGTCATATATTTGGAATATTGCATCCAATTCTGGTCAACAGATTTTTAAAAAGATGTTGACACTCTGAAAACAATGCAGAGAAAAGCAACAAGGATGATTGGCTGGAGTTTAAAAAATACAAAGAAGAATTGCAGGAATTGGATGTGTCTAGTCTAGTGAAAAAAAGGATTAGGGGAGACATGATAGTGTTGTTCCAATATTTGAGAGACTCCTACAAAGATAGGGGGCTCAACTTATTTCCAAAGCACCAGAATGCAAGAAAAGAAATAATGGTTGGAAACTAACCAAGAAGAGAAACAACCTAGAACTAAGGAGAAATTTCCTAATGGTGAGAGCAAACAACCAATTGAATGGCTTGCCTTCAGAAGTTGTGGATGCTCCATCGCTGGAGGCTTCCAAAAAAAAACTGGACAGCCATTTGTCTGAAATGGTCTTCCTCTACCAGGGGTTGAACTAGAAGACCTCCAATATCCCTTCCAATTCTAGTATTTTGTGATTCTATATTTGTGACAAGATGGGCAGCAAATAAATTAAACAAACAAACATATTCAGGCACAACTCAGTACAATGACTGATGGCTCTGCTAGAAGGAACAACAACCTGGAGACATCAAGAGATATTTGGAATAGCAATATGTACAGTATACTATTGGAGTGGCCTAAATTATGACTCATGTTTAAGACTGGCAAACACAATGTGGAGTTATAATTGTCAAACTCCTTCAAAAAGAAGATAGCTGAAATGAACATATGAAAAATACAACCTGTATATGTTATGACAGTCTGCAACAAAATGGGGTGGTTCTCTAGAACAGCATCTCTTTCTTTGATATGTGCTGTCCAAAATCTAGCTCCACTTTGTTTTAAAATAGGATGAAATGAAATAAATAATACACTCTGGTGCTTTATTCATTTCCACTTAGAAATCAATAAAACCATTTGCTCTAATCCAGAATAGTATGGATTAATTCTATTATAGTCATTACAAATGGCATTGATTTCTTTCTACATTGCTAGTGGAGAAAGAGATAACCCTTTGGAGCTGGTAGACATATCTGGAATATTGAGTGCCTTGTGCAAACTACTATCACACAGCAGTTGTACAGGTGATCATTTATCAAATACCACATGAACAAATCGTAAATGGCTAAAACTGACTAACACACCTGGCTCCCCGAGATGTTAATATTGCTTTTATTTTTATTTTCCTGATCAAGAGGATACCTTTGTAAACAAAATGTTAGACTACAGTTTTGTATGCATTGTTGTTGTTGCTGCTGTTGTATTATTACCATTATTATTGTTATCGTTATTGTTATTGAAGGGCACTTTTGAGTTAAAAGTGGATCTAAATGGATTCTTGTAAATGAACATTAAGATAGTATGCTTTTACTTTATCCTAGATTCCTGGTTTTTTTTTTTAAATAAATGGACCCACCCGACTTGCCAGGAGTGACGGCCGGAGGGATGGCCTGGCTGCCTCGGTCTCGGCGGCGACAGTGACGGTGATGGTGGAGGAGGAGGCCGTAGTCAGCAGGGAGTGGCGTCGTGGGAGCGACCGGGGTTGAGGTGGCGGTGAGGACCAGGCTGCAGCAATGGTGGGTGGCGGAGAGCCTGGCGGAGAGCCTGCTGGATGGGCCGCCCAGCACCAAGCGAGCCAAACCCAACTTGCTGGGCTTCTCCATCCCCGACACCGGAGGCCGCCTGCGCCAGATCCCATTTATGGGAATCTTCTGGGACCTTTTTCAGTCCCCTTGGAAGCATGGGCGGCTGGGCGGCATGAGACTAGGCGGATTATGTACTCAGCAGTGGACTTGTGGGCCCTGGGAAATGTTCCCCTTTCCTTGAGATGGTCCCCTGGATTGCCTACCTTAAGGACGGATCCTGGGATCCCGAGAGGTGGCATGGCCAAAAGAAGCTTTTTAGGGGTAGAACCCAGTTTTTATTTAAAATTTTATCTGGGTTAGGGAAGGTGACCAGGTTGGGTTTGGGGGACAACTCACCTGAGACGGGGGTCAGACCAGAGGCCGAGCACGGCCAGGAGGACTCAGGGTCGGGGAGGGTCAGTTCGAGGATGCGGGGTTATTTCCGGGAGGGAGAGGCTAATTTTATTTGCACGGTGAGCGGGAGAAGCAGATATGGTGGTTGTAGGGAGCCATATCAGGTTTTGGGAGCGCGCCCCCGCTGTTTGCGTGTGGTGGCACACTCCGATCCCCAAGGCATTTCCCATTCCCCAGATTGTCCGAATCGTCGGGCCCTGGGCCTTCAGCCGATGTTGTGTAACACCAGGTCAATAGTAAATAAAGCCCCCCTCATTTATGATTTGATCTGGGAGGAAGGAGCGGACCTGGCGGGTATTACCGAAACCTGGTCGGGCCAGGAGGGGGGTGTTCCCCTGGTGGAGATGTGCCCACCAGGTTTCGGGTGTTCCATCGGCCGAGGGCACTGGGGAGGGGTGGAGGGGTTGTGGTGGTTATTAAGGAAGATCTATATCCTAAGAAATCCACTGTTCCTCAGATGACCAGATGTGAATCCCTCTTTGTGAAGTGTGGTTCTGGGGTTCAGATGGGCCTATTGATCATGTACCTGGCTCCCTGCTATGTGGCATTGGCCCTGCCTGAGCTCCTAGAGGTTATAGCCGGCTTGGCGGTTGGGACCCCCAGGCTTATGGTCATGGGAGATTTCAACCTGCCTTCTGCCGGCGGGACCTCTGGGATTGCTAAGGAGTTCATGGCTTCCATGACAGCCATGGGCCTGACCCAATTAATTTGGGACCCCACACACATCGGGGGTCACACCTTGGATTTGGTTTTTGTCTCTGGCCAGTGGCAAGATGATCTGGGTATGGGGGACATTGTTATAGAGCCCCTGTCATGGTCAGATCATTCACTCCTTAGGCTGGACTTCTGTTCCACATCCCCTCCCCACGGGGAGATAGAACCGATAAAATGGTTCTGCCCCAGGTGCCTGATGGACCCAGATAGGTTCCTGATGGAGCTTGGGCCTTTTCCCAAGGTTCGCACACACGACTCGGTTGGGGACTTGGTGGCCATCTGGGATAGGGTGGCGGCCGAGGCTCTTGACCGGGTCGTACCCTTGCGGTCTCTGACTCGGTGCCGATCCCAATTAGCTCCTTGGTTTTCCGAGGAGCTGAGGGAGATGAAGCGCTGGAAAAGACGCCTAGAGAGTGGTTGGAGAAGCAGCCACTCTGGATCTGACCGAACACTATTGCGGTCCCATATTAGGACCTATTTAGTGGGGATAAGGGCGGCAAAGCGATCTTACTTTTCCGCCCTTGTTGCGTCCGCAGAAAATCGCTCAGCTGCCCTTTTTAGGGCGACCCGCTCCCCCTTAGATGTGAGAGTGCGGGAGGATCCCCTGCAGGGACAGGCTGAGGACTTTTCGAGATATCTGCAGGACAAAATCACTCAGATTCGAGATGGGCTGGATTCTGACTGGGCAATTCTGGACGGGAAGACTGGGGCGGATCCTGGGGAGGTCATTTGGGGTGAGTTTGATCCTGTGACCCTGGAAGACATGGACAGGATACTGGGTGGGCTTAATGCCACTACATGTTTACTGGATCCGTGCCCCTCCTGGCTGGTTTTGGCCACCCGGGAGGTGACACGAGGTTGGTTCCAGGGTATTATTAATGCTTCCTTGAGTGAGGGGTTTTTGCCTGCCGCCTTGAAAGAGGTGGTGGTGAGGCCCCACCTCAAGAAACCATCCCTGGACCCAACATTATTATCAAATTATCGTCCAGTCTCCAACCTTCGCTTTGTGGCGAAGATTGTTGAGAGTGTGGTGGCACGGCAACTCCCTCAGCACCTGGAGGAAGCTGTCTATTTAGATCCGCTTCAATCGGGCTTCAGGCCCAGGTACAGCACTGAGATGGCTTTGGTCACGTTGGTGGATGATGTCTGGAGGGCCTGTGACAGGGGTTGCTCCTCTGTCTTGGTCCTGTTAGATCTCTCAGCGGCTTTTGATACTATTGACCATAGTATCTTATTGCAGCAGTTGGGCGGGTTGGGAGTGGGGGGCACCATGTTGCGGTGGTTCTCCTCCTTCCTCTCCGACCATTCACAATTTGTGTTGGCAGGGAGGCAGAGGTTGGCCCCAAGGCCCTTGATTTGCGGGGTGCCTCAGGGGTCTGTGTTCTCGCCCTGCTGTTCAACATTTATGTGTAGCCGCTGGGTGAGATCATCCGTGGTTTTGGTGTAGAGTTCCATCAGTATGCTGATGATACTCAGTTATACATTTCTACCCCAGGTCACCCCAACGAAGCCGTTGAAGTGATGACCCGGTGCCTGGAGGCCGTGAGGAGTTGGATGGGTTTAAACAGGCTCTGACTCAACCCTACTAAGACCGAGTGGCTGTGGTTTCCTGTGCCTAGATACAGCCAGCTTATTCCATCACTGGCTGTGGGGAGAGAAACTTTGACCCCGACAGAGAGGGCATGCAATCTTGGTGTCCTCCTGGAAGTATGGCTGTTGTTGGAAGATCATATAATGGCCATCGCCAGGGAGGGCTTTTTATCAGGTCCAATGGATCTACCAGTTGCGGCCCTTTCTGGATCTGGACGCGCTTCGCATGGTCACTTCTGCCCTTGTCATTTCCCGTCTAGATTATTGCAAAGCTCTCTACGTGGGGCTCCCCTTGAAGAGCATCTGGAGGTTCCAGTTGGTGCAGAATGAAGCCACGCAGGTGATTCTGGGGGCTTCTTGTAGCTCCCATGTTACACCGCTCCTGTGCGAGATGCACTGGCTTCCGGTAGCCTTCCAGGTGCGATTCAAGGTGTTGGTGATTATCTATAAAGTGCTCCATGGCTTGGGACCTGGGTACCTAAGGGACCGCCTTCTGCCACCATCGGCCTCCCACCAGCCTGTGTTCTCTCACAGGGTGGGCCTCCTGGGGGTGCTGGCAGCTGGACGATGCTGGCTGGAGACCCCGTGGGTATGGGCCTTCTCTGTGGGAGCACCATCCCTTTGGAATGAGTTTCCCCTGGAGATGTGGACTATCTCTGACCTGTGAACCTTCCAGCGTGCATTAAAGACTTATCTTTTCCAACAAGCCGGTCTGGCCTAGTAATATTGGAAGGTTTTAAATTTGTTATTTTATTTACCCTGTTTTTATTATTTTATTATTGTCTTAATCTTTCAGACATCGATTTAATTCATTTTTAAATTTTATATTTTATATTGTACTGTTTTTATTAGGCTGTACGCCACCCCGAGTCCCAAAATTGGGAGAGGGGGCAGTATATAAATTAAATAAAACTCAAACTATGTTTTAGCAAATTGTAAATCAGATTGAACTGAATTATTTGCATCTAAATAATAAGGATCAGATCTGAAACAATATCTAAGCACAAATTATAGACAGAATTGACTGTGTTTTCCAAAACATGATTTTTTTAGTTCCAACATCATGTTAACTATTCTACATAAGCAAAAATAGAGCTTTCTTTTCTCCTTCTTAATTAACACAACTCATTCTGTACGTTTTATCTCTTTATTTCTAAATGTAACTTAAATAAAAATATTTTTATTTCACTTTGATTGAAGTAATACATTAGTCTTTCTCTGCCCAGTTAAGTCTTTTCTAAGCCTATTGGATTAACTGAGAAAATAAGTTTTTCACTTACAAAGTAGAAATAAAATATAGAGGGATACCTAGTAATAGTACTTAAGAAAAAAAATTAAGACAGTATTTTATTACAAACTAGATATTGGTCAGGGGTGTGCTGTATCTATAGAAATTGTTGATGCAGTTTTGGTCTGCATTACAGATTTGTAATTTCCTAATTGTGGGAATCAACCACTCCATTTTATTCTAACTGGCTATACTCCACCTCAAGTCTTATGTCCAATTCAAGGCACCATACTTTAAGATTCACTCAGATGAATTTGAAAAGATCCAGGAAAGAAAAACAAGGATGATCAGAGGAGTGGAAACTTCAGCATGATAAGGGGAATGAAGAAATTGCAGATGCTGGGTTTTAATAGAGATATTTACAGTGATATAAGGGCAATCTTAAGGTACAGATAGTCCTCGACTTATGATAACAATTGAGCCCAGAATTTATGTTGCAAAGTGAGAAATTTGTTAAGGGGGTTTTACCCCATTTTATGACTTGCCACATTTGTTAAGTGAATCACTGCAGTTTTTAAATTAGTAACATGGTTGTTAAGTGAATCTGGCTTCTCCATTAACTGTGCTTGTCAGAAGGTCGCAAAAGGTGATCCCATGCCCCCGGGACACTGCAACCATCCTAAATATGAACCAGTGATCAACCATCTGAATAGAAATCACGTGACCATGGGGATGCTGTGGTGGTCATAAGTGTAAAAAATTGTCACTAGTCACTTTTTCAGTGCTGTTGTAACTTTGAAAAGTCATTAAATGAACTGTTGTAAGTCAAGGACTACCTGTTTCTGAAAGAAGGGCCAAGGTCTGTTCTCCATCATATCATAGTGTAAGGCATAAAATAATAGAATTCAGGTTAGGGAACACATAACAAAAACAATAAGAATACCGAAGTACATTTCCAATTAGGAAAGTTTTATAGTGGGACTATTTGCCCAGAAAGGTGATGACTTCATCCTTACTGGATGCACATGCTCCAAAATCATCCATAAATAGTGCAGTAATTTTAGTTCCTGCTCTAAGCAGCACATTGGGCTCAAGGATCTAAATTATCCTTTCCAACTTTAGGATTCTCTGTTCTTTGATCTCAGTTCCTCTTTTCTTCTCATTTCCTCTCCTTCAGCTTCTTTTTCATTTTTCACTTATTTCTTCTATTGTTTCATGTGAAATTTTAAAACTTCTAAATCTATCTACCATCTTTCTCCTACTTGACAATCTTCTTTTATTTTATTTCTGTTGTTTTTCACTCTTCCCTTTGACTTAAAATTTGTTTGGTTATTAAACATCCACTTTGATTTTTTTCACCTCTATACCATCCTTTTTTCACAATGTTCGGTCTGTAAACCTTTCTTCAATTTAAAGTTTCTAAATACATTTGTTTCCCTCTCATTTCCTGCTTAATGTTCTAATTGACTTTTTATTCTTTTTTTCTTTTTAGGTTAATTGTTGCATTAATTGTTATTTAACTAAAAGGATGCTCATTTCCATTGCTTACTTGCTCAGGGCTAATATGTGATAAAGGCAGTGTCCATTATTACAAATCCAAGGAGATCAAGCAGAGAGGATAACTATAGCTTTCTCCAGTTTCTAAGTTACTGTAATTTTTATAGCCAAGTGAAATTGGCTATTCTGTGACTGGAGGTAGCTTTAATGAATTTTAAGCAGCTTTGTTTCCTTTTTTTCAACTAATAAAAAGTTTTTCCCATCACTTTCACAAGTTAAAATCGTTTTTCTCCCATTATTTTTAGACTGTGATCTTTAAAAAGACTATGATAGATACCTTTATAAATGGAAGTTAAAAGAGATAGCATGCTTTTCTGTATAATAAGATATTGAAGCCAAAGAATAGCAGAAGGTGGTAGTTTACAAACCTACCTTTCCTGCCATTTTTTTTTAAATTGAAGGCTTCCTGCACACTTGCGTCTCTTCCTAAAGGAAATTCTGTTTCACAGAACATACTCTAATCTAACCCAAACTTCATTCCTAACCCTAATGTAATCTCACTTTGAGAGTTTCACATTATCTCATCAAATTTGTGGGCAAATTTTTCAACGAATGATACTCTTATGAATCTTGTTGAAGAACTCAAGTTTACTTAATAATAAAGTCTTCTTCAAGTCAAGCTCAACTCCTGATGACTTCAGGGATTTTCATGTAATTTTCTTAGTAATAAATCCAAAATAGCTGGCTGCTACTTTTTTTCACTTTCTTTTTTTCTCCTGATTTCCCAGTCTAGCCTGTTATTTCCTAATGTGAGAGTGAAGATTCATTCTACAAGCTTGTGGGTTGATTTTTGAACATTTTGTTATCAGGCTACGTAACATCTTCAGGATCCATGATTCATTCACCACTATTGCATTTCCTATTGACTCCTGTTTCTGTACTAACCAGATCTGCTCCAATTTATCACTTTGAAACCAGCCTATCAATACATTTTTAAAAACCTGTTCAATTTTGTTTCTAACATATTAAAATCTGGCAAAATAGACTGATGAGTAGTTTTTCAGAAACCAGTATATAAGACTCAGAAATCCTTTCAAGGAAGGGAAAGAGAGACGTGGAATGTGTGAATGAGTGTTTATGAACATATAGTACTGATATACATGACAGTAGTGTAAAAAATAAATCTGTTGTCAAGTGCTCCTGATGTAGGGAAGGATAAAAACAACTTCCTAAATCATAGAAACTCATACTATACTATGGGTTTGTGTACTTTTTTCACTGAAGGACTTATGAATATTTTCACATGCTGTTGTTACTTACAAAGTTTTTACATTGCTTAAAACTTGTAGGTATTTATTGCACAATGATATGCATGTTTATTTCGAAGAAACTTTAATGGAAAAGTGTAATGCATAGAATTGCCACCAAATAATTTAAAAAAAAAAAACTTACACGACATTCTCTGCAGTTCTTGATTAAAATCTTCTGACCTTCTGCCAACACTTGATCTCCATAGATGCATTTTGCTAAAATTTAAAAAAACACAGACTTTATTATTTCATCCTAAAAGCATATAAATTATACACTTTAATAGTAACAATATTGTGTAAGTAAATACGATGTCGTCACTTTGCTTTCAGTGGCAGTCAGCATTAATTGCTCTCATTTATTTTGACTGCAATAGTAAATTCATTACAAACATTATTATCTTGACGCATTTTACCATTCACAATGACAAACTAGCTACTTAGTGACCTGAAGTAAAAGCAGAACTGGAACAGATATTGAATTCAATTCATTAACAGAATTACTCATGGCAGTGACACTCTGAAGGATCTACATTTGTGTTAAAACATGCTTGTATGAAAAGATTAAATAGAATGCAAAAAATGGACCATGAGGCAGAAATAACTAAGTAGAATGCTGAGCAATGGGTTCTAATATATGGATTCTGATTAGCTCCAAATACTAAAGAAGAAACTTCAGAACTACTTGCAATTAAATAGAAGCATCTTCCATAGACATAGCCATCAGACCTGTGTCAGCTACTACCAGAAAAACAAAGTTATATGTATGTAGGGAGTATCCTAAAAAGAGGTACACCATATATAAACAGGAAGTCTTTGAATTCTTCCCTGGGAAGGGGGAAAAAAATCCACCGATTTCAAATGGAATTTACTTGACTGCCAAGTAAGTAGGTTCAGCATTACCTGCCAAATTTAGTATCTATGACACTTTTTGAAAATGAGTAGTTGAAATAAGTTATCTAAACTTGTGTTTTTCTAGGCTGCTGGTTGCAAAAATAACTACTTATTTGTAACCTATTAGGATACAATTTTGCTTTATGTGTAGGCCTCTAATTCAGGAATCTGTTAACAGGAGGACCTTTAATGGATACTTTAAGAAACTGCATTTGTCAAATATGCAAGATATAGCTGAAATGTCTAAAGAAGACTCTAGGCAAAACCAGCTTACTAGACTATTGTAGAGATAGACATGTAAGATAATTAGTTCATGGTCTATATCCATGATCTAGAAGATGCAACTTCTTTAACTACCTTTCTGAGCCCTGCATCCTGTTTTATTGCTAGATTTCTTTTTCATGATTCTTATTCTTTCAAAGACATCAAAAATGCCATGTAATTCTTCAATATTATACAGAGACATTGACCTAAACTTGTTGTTTTCCCTTGTGCTGGTATCTTATATGCATGAGTGACTGCAAAGTGTGGTCAAAAAAATAAAAATGGCAATTGTGATGGTATAGCATCATTATGGTCATTATCTCAACTATTCATATTGATATATAAATATATATATAAATTATATGTTGTGTGGAGCAAGGCCAGGAAAGAATGTTTCCTGTTGCAAGTTCTAAGTTGATGGAAGTGTGTTGGTACTTGAGGAACAAATATATGAAAGAAATATGACCAGAATGCACTAATGAGACCACACATAAAATATTGCATCCAGTTCTGGTCTTTACAATACAAAAAGGACTGCAAAGAAGAGCAACAAAGATGGTAAGAGGTCTGGAGACTAAACTCTTCAATGAACAGTTAAGGGAACTAAGTTTGTCTAGCCTAACAAACATAAGGATTAGGGATGACATGATAATTGTCTTCTGAGCATTTGAGGGACAGTCACAGAGACAAAAGACCTATTGACCTATTCTCCAAAACACTTGAGTGCAGGACAAGAAGCAACGGGTGGAAGGTTGTTAAAGAAAAATCAATCTAGAAATAAGGAGAAATTTCCTGACAATGAGAGCATTTAACCAATGGAACAGTTTGCTTCCCGTTTCGTAAGTGCTCCATCACTGGAGATTTGTCCAGGATGGTATAAGGACTCCTGCTTTGGGCAGAGAGTTGGACTAAAAGACCTCCAAGGTCCCTTCCATAATTCTAAAACTAATTCAAAGGAAGAAAAATGATTTAGACATATTTATTTAAAATATGTTCTGTCCTGATTTAATAACACAAGAAAAGTAATGCTCCATAACAATGTCTCCATTCCAGCTTTTATATATTGATTATTTATTAAATTTATATGCTGCCCATTTCTTTGCTGAAGCAACTCTGGGCAGCTTCTTCACATACCATCAGTAAATGTTACAGTAAGCACATATATAAATAAAATTCCACTTCCATAGCCATATTACATAACCTTATTTCACAGTTTTACAGCCTTCTCTTCTGATAAATTACAAGTGCAAAAGAAAGGATTTGATCTTAGATTTTGTTCAGCTATTATTTTCGGCAAATTGTTTTAATACATACATGTTTTCATACACATAAACACACACATGCTTTTCTACATTATTAGAATCATGTAAATCAACCAAGATCTGTTTTGAATTTGAGACTCAAACAGAATATAAATTGATTAAATCATCTGAATTCAGAGCGGAAAGATTAGATTCTAATTGAACTGATAAAATATTTTACCATAGGCTTTAAAGGAAAAAGCATCAATATGCTTGTAGCTATATTTCTTTTCTTTTCTTTTTTTCAGGAATGGATGAAAGTAACAACGAACATCGCAATATTAGGAACAGAATAAAATAAGAAAATGAGATTAGCCAGAAAATGCTTAAATGGATACTGTCAAGGGTTCTGTACAATTCATTCTGAAACATTTCACTTCTTCTAAAACAGAGAGTATTAGACGTAAAGAAAGCTAACACAGCAACCGCCCTCTTGGCTAAATAGAAAATGTGCTTACTAATGCAAAATGTATCCCATACCCATTGAAAAATGAACTTTTTCAAAAGTTCTTTAAAAGGTAGGTTCATCTGAATGTGCTGACTGCTTGCTTTTTTAAACTGGTAAATTTCTTGCCATGGATCATTATCCTTTTCTGATTTTTTTTTTAAAGTCTGGTTTATGTGTAACACAATGATATAAAGAAGTAATTTTCATTATGCAAACTAGTCTATCAAAAAGATTTTCACATAATTGATTGATGTTCTTATTGTTCAGTCGCTAAGTCCTTTCAAACTCTTTCCAACCCCATGGACCATAACATGCCAGGCCCCCTGTCCTCCATCGTCTCATGGAGTTTGCCCAAATTCATGTTCATTGTGTTGATAGCACTGTCTAACAATTTCATTCCCTGCCGTCATCTTCTCCATTTGACTTCAATCTTTCTCAGCATCAGGGTCTTTTCCAATGAGACCTCTCTTCTTATTTGGTGATCAAAGTATCTGAGCTTCCATGTAATTAGACCAATCCATAATTAAAACTCACTCAAAATAAGTAAACAGCAGAAAGAAACAAAAGGAGGGCATACGATAAGGCATGGACTTGAAAACAGGTAAAAGATAAGAAATGGTAGATAGAATTAATCTGAAGGACTCTGTCCCACTCATTTTTTTCTTTCCTGCCAAATGAACCTGTCTAAACTTATTTTATTAGGAGATTAGAACACAGGCAAAATAGAACAGGCAAAGTTTTCAGGGGTGATAAAATTCATGTCATGTCTTTTATGCAACTCATCTGCTCCTCACATTAGTTATATGTGGAAACCATCTTTAAAACTCTCCAAGTCTCTCTCCAGTCTTCTAATCTCTTTGAGTTTGAAGATACCTGATTCAATTAGACACCATGTATTGATTCAAAGATTCAATTTGAAGGTGTGATTCTTGCCTTCAAGTCAAATCACCCTTCCCTAACATAAAAAAGAAAGAGGTTATTTCAGCATTTACTCTGTTTGCATAATTTAAATTGTGTGAATGTATGTGAGAATTCACTTCATGAAATAAGTAATAGGACTGCAAACAAAAAAAGAAAGAAAACCTAGACACTTACAAAAACCTACAATGCCATTGTTTTAGCTCTATTATAAGAAAGAACAGGTGAATATTTAAAAAAAAACAAATATGCTTAATCCCCACCTAACATCACCAAACCAAATAATACTAATTTGGGCAATCCTCAGAACATTACAAAATGACAATATACAAACAGCACAAATGAGCTAATGCTGAAACAACCTATACAGTAACTATATATTTAAATCAACATCCTGGGATGGGACATAATGTACAGTATATTAATTGATCATAATTGAAAACAAGTGTTAACTTAGAACTGTCAGATAAATAAGAATACGGTAGACCAATCTGACCCTTCACTAGCTCATTAATCAAATAAAAACATCCTTAAAACTTTTTTAAAAGGGCACCACATTTTCTTCGAGGTGAAGAGGGAAGAAAGTTTATTCTAGAGCAGTGAGGCCTGGTTTCTAAAAGCCTGGAACTTGACATTATGATCCTGGAGCCAAGAACCAAAGAAGATCCTATTCAGAGAAATGTAAAGAACAGAAATCCACTGAAATAAGGGCAGAGTGATACTGTGGAGGGCTGTAAACATAAACAGTGCCAATAGGTTTGGAAAAGGAACCAAGGAAAAGTCCTATGATACAGTAAAATTTGAAAATAACAGAACAATTTTTTCAACCTTAGCAGCTGTAAGCTGTGTGGACTTCAACTCCCACAATTCCCTAGTTAGCAACTTAGTTCACCCAACTTACAGCTTTTAAGGTTGAGAATTATAGACATAAATAATCCAGAACAGCCCAAAGAACACTCCTCTTGACTCAGATCAAGGATATAGACAGCAACCAAAAACACTTAACAGAAGACTATAAAATAATATTAGACAACCAAGACATGAATCAACAATGTTGCATATTCTTCCATCAGTAATTTCTGGATCCTAGAAATATTCATCATATGAACATTAGACACCCAAATTGTAAAATCATTAAATAGGCAGAAACGCAGCTGTCCTCAAACAAGGCTCCAAGGCTTTAGGAAAAGGAAACTGAGTTACTCCAGGAGTTACTCTTGAAGAAAACTTGAGAGAAGACTGCAAATAATAGGAAATGCATGCAAGCTGAAACATGAAAATTCAGCTTAATGGTAGGAGAATTTCTATCTTTGGCCTTCTACTACTATACGTTGTCATGAAGAACCACAAAAATATAGATGTCAATATCATTATAATAACAGTGATACTATTACTGCCCAAAATGTTGTTTATTTTGCTTTCTCCTATTTGGAAATACAACCAATAATTACTCAAACTGCTCAACATCATGAATTAGGACATCTATGGGAAGAATTAAAAAGCCCCTTTTTACAACCTTATAATCCTTTAATTCAGAGTAGAGGTGGAGCGACTGGATGGAGCTGAGCATTTACAGGCCAGATGCTCTTCCTGACACCACATAGAGTTCACAGCAGATATTTTTTCTTTGTGCCCTAGGAGAGACACATCTGTTGCTACCTAAGATTAAATTCTCAACTATCTGAATGGGAGGCAAGAGTCTTCACCACTAGGCCACCACACCACTCATCTATTGGATGAATATAAAGATTAAATAAAATATATCCTTATGATAGGATATTACTGGAAATGAATTTCACCATGTAATACTACCAAAAAATGAGAAGAGAAAGGGATTTACACCAATCAAGTGCATTGCTTTTGATGTCCAAGGACTATAATCTAAGCAAAAGAATGTCTAGAGAACAAATGAAAGAAAGTGACTTCTCAGTTGACCAAATCATGATTGATATAGATCAAAGAGGCCATTGCAAGACAAATAGCGACTCAATTGTGAGAGGACAATACTGTCACAAGGGATAAAAGAAACAAAGACACAGGCTAGTGTAATTTGAGCACAAAGAAGAATCCAAAGAAAATTTCTTCAGCAAGGGATGAATAGGAAGATGTTTTTAAAAGGCTAGTAATTAAACAATGCTTCGTGAGTTGGTAATACAGGGCAGCAAAAGGGTTCAAGATATAATAAAGAAAGGAGAAGAAGCTATCAATAGGGGAAGTAGTACTGTATAAGGATTGTTCTTCACAATTTATCAAATGTCATCTTCCAAGATAGGGATAAATTTTGATATGGTGCACATGAAGAAGATAGAGGGGAGAGAAGAAAAGAGAACTAGGAATTATATAGCAAATGTTCATCTTCTCTTTTATTGCCTCTCTTAGATTCTTAAAGGCTCCCTAAATACTCTGTACAATTGCTAAGGCATGTTCGTAACAAAAAGCAATATTCTGTAAGATATCTATTTTTATCATTATCCGTTTTACAACCTCAGTTTATAATTGGGTTTTTAAAAAATTCATTACAAAATATATACTACTGTCCTTTATACCAGCAGTCGCCAACTAGTGGGCCGCGGTCCACTGGTGGGCAGTGAGAAAATTTTGGTGGGCCGCAGAGAAATCTCACCCCAGAACACCCCCACAAAGCAATTAATCCAGGCTGCGCAGAACAATAAGGCTGCTCAGCCCACATGGCCCGCGGGAACCCTCCCCACCCACTCACTCCTTACCTGGCAAATTTGTCTGCTAAGTTGCCATTTTTCCTTTTTCCGACCATCATCTGTTCTGCTGTGCCGGGAGATTTAGATTAGCTAGGAAGCAGGAAATGGTTGGATTTCTTGCTTTCTAGCTAAGCACAGATGAACCTCCCTTAGGACTGAAGGTTTGTTTGCAAGCAAATTCAGTGCAGATACATGGCAAGCAAATTTGAGAGACTGAGCTAGCCGATGGTAGGTAGATAGATCACTGAATGATTCTATGAGCAACTCAATTTGCCTGCTTTGCCTGATTTTGGATAAAAGTTGCTTTTTTTATAAAAAAATCAATATTTACATGCATGGTTAATTTTGTGAGTTTGCTTGCTAGCAAATTTTATGAGTTTGCTTGCAAGCATTTTTTATGTGACAGACTGAGCTAGCCAATGGCAGATAGATAGATTTCTGAATGAATCTGTGATTCTGTGAGCAACTCAATCTGCCTGCCTGCTTTGCCTGATTTTGGATAAAAGTTGCTCTTTTTTATAAAAAAAATCAACATTTATATAAATATTTATAATATTTACATACAAGCCATGCCCAGCCAGTCACATGACCACCAAGCCCACAAATTAGGCCATGCCCACAGACCATGGTCCCTGGGATCTAAAATTATGAGTTTGGTGGTCCCTGAGGTCCAAAAGGTTGGTGACCCTGCTTTATACTATCTGGGCACAATACACTTCCCAAAATACTGTTTCTTTTGTTTTCCCCTCTATTTGGAAATACAACTGACAATTACTCAAATTGATTTACATAATGATAGGAACTAGAAGAAATACAGTGCCATATGTTTAACAATGAGAAACCTAAAATCCAAATTACACAAGATGAATAAGAATCATATCAGCCAATGGGAATCTGCCTGACTTGTGCTCCATGCAGGATAATTAGCTACCAGAAACATAGAGAACCAGCAGCAGATATTCTATTGAAATGTATATATAATGTGATGGCTATAAATACAAGTTGTCCTTGACTTACAACAGTTCATTTAGTGACTGTTCAAAGTTACAACGGCACTGGAAAAAAGTGACTTGTGACTGTTTTTCACACTTATGACCATTATAGCATCCTCATGATCACATGTTCAAATTTCAGACACTTGGCAATTGACTCATATTTATGATGGTTGCAGTGGTTCCAGGGTCATGGGATGACCATCTGACAAGCTAAGTCAATGGGAAAGTCAGATTCACTTAACCATGTTGCTAACTTGACAACTGCAATGATTCACTTTCTTAACAAGAAAGGTTGTAAAAGGGGGCAAAATTCACTTAACAAATGTCTCGCTTATCAACAAAAAAATTGGGCTCAATTGTGATTGTAAGTCGAGGACTACTTGTATCTATATGTTAAGATAATGTGTTTATTGCAAGTGTCTCACAAATCTCCATCCCCAAATACACAAGATTCAAGATTGCTATCAAATGTGTATGTAGAAGAGGGGGGTATTTTCACATTCTCATATCAGAGTTTATATTCCAGAGTTCAGAACAAACCAGAAAGAAACCCTGTAAACAGTCAAATTTTGCTGCAGAGAAATCAATCTATAGAGGACTATCACAATAGATAGGGTTAATGACAATCACTGTGCACATAAATTAACATTTGTGTTATAAGAACTTCGTTTTGATTTGGAGAGTTGTGTAAACCAATACACAACCAATTACAATTATGTAAACCCACTCAGTTCTGGTTCATTCAATAAACTATGAATTAAAGCAAGCAATGGTTTTTGTTTGCTGTGTGATAGTAATCTTTGTGGAATTCTATTTTCCTATCAGGTTTGACAATAAGTCACAAAGCATGTTTTCCTTTCACGCTTTCTGCTATATTAACAATCCAAATATAATATTTATCAATGTAGAAGATAGCACTTTGGTGCCTCTTGTTGAGACTGTAGAAATTATCTTGCAAACTCTTCTATTATTAGATTCTCTCAAGGAGTAAATAAGGTAATTTAATTGTTGAATAGGAGAACTCTGCAGGAAAGGAAATATGCCTTAAGTTTTGGATACAGCATTTAACCATTGTTTAGAAACCTCTAAAAAATTACCAGGCTATTTAAAATTCTATGTTACAGACTAATGTTGCAACAAACCCCGATATTTCCTAAAACTAGCTACTCAGTATATTTCTTGAGATACAGACTTATTGAGGTTCATTAGTCCAAACGTTCAGAGGAGAATGACAGAATGTGTTTCCATTGGAAATATCTGGAATTGAATTTAAAATGTTTACAAACAGTAATGGTATATTCTGATTCTTTGTAAGCATTATTGTTTATCTTGGATAATAATTTTGGAAAAATGAATAATTAAGCTCAATTACCCCATTCTTGGGATTTCTAAAGTAAATATATGATATAAGATTATTCCCCAATTGTTTGGTTTATTTTTGGTATTTGTTTACAATTTGACGTCATTAACCTTCTACAGTTTCTGAAAAGTGACACTCCACATGCAAAACGTTCTCTGGAATATTCTGTTTTTTAGACAAACATACCCAAACTATACTTTTTTCATGTAAGCTCATGCAATATAGTCTCTCTTAAGCAGTTAGCTGTAATAGATGGCCTTTTAAAGATACCATCTTGCCACCATCTGGCAAGTCAGTATAGAAGGTACTTGAATATATGATTACAAAAGCAGAACAAAGGTTGCTTTCAGCTTGGTGTTACCACATCATAATAATTTCCCCTAAAATGCTTTAATTAGTATTTCTAGCCTATATTAATCAGGCTACAAATTGACCATAAGTTCTAGTCCCACCTTAGCTTCCCGTATACACTGCTACCTCAGTAGTCATTGGTTTCAGGAGGCATAATGTGTACAAAAAAGATGAGTACCAAACAATTTTTTCCCATAAAGCATACTGTAATGAGTCACAAGACAGCTGACACGAACAAGTGTGGTTGGTGTCAACGAGTGTGGTTGGTGGTCACAAGCTTGTGAGTTGAGTACCAAAAAAATGATGAGTACTAGGACAAAATGTTCATATCAAAATGGGTCAAGTACCAAATTTGATAAGTTTCAAAGCAGTTGAGTACCAAAGTACCACCGTATATAACAGGAGGGAGGGAGATTTATTTACATATATACATATATATACTTGCACATGTATAATTCTAGATCAGAAAAGGGAGAGATCTGTACTTACATTTGCATACTTTGCAACACTGGCCAGTTATATGGACTGGAAGGCCATCAGAAGAACAATTCAATAGTGGGCAGGCCATTCGCCGGCATTCTACTACTCCATTCTAAACCAAGAGCAGATAAATGCAGTAGTGAATGTATGAAATGTTATAATTAGCAGAATCCCAGCAGCATTAGATGTCATTCTTCAATGTGCAGAATCTTATCTAACCCCTACTAATATGAACCATCACTAAATTTCTGGAAAAAATATTTTATCCCACTCCCACAACCCCAGAAATTGCCTAAGTATGGCAACCAAGAAAAAAGAATCATATCTTTTCAAACACATAAATAACACCTTTCACATTCTCTGTCCATCATCTTCAACATTTTAATGAAAACTTTTCTATTTTCTTGAGCAAACAAGACCTTTTTTCTGATACTTATCAAATAATTTCAAGCAGGCAAGGTTTTCATACTAATTTAGTTCCTCTAGTATTCAAAATGATAAATACTAGAAACATTATATATATATATATATATTGCTGTCATGTACATTACAACTTAAGCATAATATTACTGTTACTTTTTCCCATAATCTCAAAACTGCCATTTTGCTATGCACTGAAAGCTCTGAAATGTATAAACCCTTCTAATATAATTAAGTGGTAAACTTTTTGTTTTCTTCTTTATGTTACGCAGGTAGGTCACAATTAGTGTGAGTTTAATATAGGTAGTTCTTAACATATGACCATAGCGGAGTTCAGAATTACAATCACAAATCATTTTATTTGTAAATCATGGCATCATATATACATGGCCACACTCAATATTTTTGCAGTGCTGCAGGCCTTAAGTAAATGCCATAGTCATTAAGCACATTTAACTGTTGTTCAGTGAATCCATTTTCCTCAATAGCTAGAACCTGGAAGTGAATGCTAGAAACTGGCAAAAAAAATTGCAGACCACTATCCTGTGACTATGAGATGCAGCAAATGGCCATAAAGGTGAGCTGGTTGCCAAGTGCCCAAAATGAGATCACTTAACTATGTATCTTGTGGGCGGGGAGGTGTTTTAACTTTGAAAATGGATTGTAAGTAACTGTGAGATCCATTGTAATTTTGAATGGTTGCTAAGTGGAAGACTACCTGTAATGTGATATGATAGTACAAAATTGTAAATTGGTACCAAGTTGCATTTAATGCAATCCAAAATTCTCTTATCACGAGGCTAGCAAAAGTTTTAATAAGAAAAGGCTCCTTAATACATCAGAGCAAAAATATGACATCACTGAATGACATGACATCATTCATCACTGAATGACATGACATCATTCATCACTGAATGACATGACATCATTCATCACTGAATGACATGACACATGGTTGTAGCAACACTAAAATAGGATGAGATGCCTGAATCTATAGTACATTTTTTAAAATTTTGCTTTCTATAACTATGTGTAAGTTTAAATTATATGTATTTTTATCCTTTACAGTAATCTTTCATTACTATGCATATAGAAACTTATATTTAATTTTTTTTCATCATCTACTTCCATCAAGTGGAACCAATCACCTTACTTCCCATAGAAATATAACTTTGAATAATGTGAATTCAAATAATGCGAGCGTTTCATAAGATTCATTAACTGCACTAATCGAGACCTACCATATACATATTGCTTTTTGTGAAAGTTACTACCAAATTGATCTACCCAAGAACCATTATCAAATTGTTATAAGTTGCTTTATCCTCATAGATAAAGTTAGAAGTGTCTTACTTTACATGTGCAATTTCTGCAGTGATCATCTTCTACCCATGAGTCTTTGTCTCGGTAGATGACTCCATTTACTTGGCAAGTCTTCTCACAGTGACAGTTTTCCAACTGGCTAAGTCTCATTTCTGCATAATTTAGCTATAAAAGAAAGTTACTTGATTTAATTTCTGAAACCATGTAAACCGCTGAAGTAAGAAATTCTACAAGGAGGCAGACAAGAGCAACTGGCTAAGAGGTAAATTTACAATCAAAATAATACAAACCAAGCACTAATTATGATTGAGGCTAGAACAGAACAACACTTATAAATGTCTCATAGCCTTACATCACTATATAACACAAACAAAGCATAATTGTTCATTTAATTTCTTTAAATGTTACTTGTTTTATTCATTAAAAAGCCATAAACAAGAGCTTCCAGATATTCAACGGATATGAGAAGACATTTTGAAAATCATAGTTTGTCACAGAAGGCATCTTACACTCGATGACAAATTGAATCTCTTTCTCTACTCAGCCCTCATTTCCCATTAATCTGGAATGTTTTGAAAAGTCTTATATTCAGATCTATTGTTTCTTGAGCTACTTCAATTGAACAACTAAGGATTCTGCTTGAATAGTTCCCCCTAGATACCAGATATGTCCATAGTGTACTGCATAAGTAGTTTGCCATATCCATAGGGCAAATTTCTGACAGATAATCAAAATAAATTATTGGGTGAGAAACAAGGGAGTATGATTTCTGGTCATTTCAGAATTTCACAAACAAATATCGGTGGGGTTAGGAACAGAAGGATTGCAATTACAAAGATACAGGTGTCTGGAAGTAGACACTTATATCTAACATCTGATCAGCTCATTCAAAGCCCTATTCTGAGCACTCTCAAAAAAACCTGCTATTGAAGGCCATGGTGAAATCAATTGCTCCTAATTTCTCTTGCTTTTCTTGCCTGCCTTGAAGAGAAGAAAATGTTGCTTCCTTTGCTGCTTGTTAATACAAATTGCTGAAAGCCAGTTTCACTGACAAGCGGTACACATTTTCTCTAAAAGAAAAGCTTTAACATGCAATAGAAGAAAATACTTCTTTGAGAATTAGGAGGAGATTCAACACAGCCACAAAACCCTGGAAAAAGACTTTTGTAAAAAAAAAAACATTAAAAATGTGCTTTATATATGCTCCCAATTCCAAATTATTTGAAGAATTTTCTGTGTGTATTGCCATTAATGTAAAGCATGTGTACCTGTTTTAGCATTATCAATATATGTAAACACCGACCCTTTCAAAACAGGCTTTGTAATTATCAAAAAGTGGTACCCACACTCATGATATTACCACTACTACGATTAGTCCAGCCAACAGCTGATTTATTTGGTGTTACACAATTAGTGATGAGATTAAACTTTTTTAAAAAGAAAAAAGTTAAAAATAGCATTATACACATATGCATTTGTGAGTGTGTATTGTTAGAAGAAAAATCCACGTCCAGTTCCTAGCCAGGAATAAAATGGAGGCTGATTGGAAAGATTATGTTTATTGGTGAACAGAACCAACACACACACAACATGCAGTTCTAGGACAGCTGATCAAAATGGAGTTGAGAGTGAGTGGGTGGGTTTTATACCTTTTGGATCCCTATGGGGTCATATAGGAGTCAGAGCTGACTCTATAGCATGGATGTCGAACTTGTGGCACCACAACCCTAACCCTAACCCTACGCCGCCTTCTGTCCAATCCAAGTACAGTATATAAAATCATACATTGCAATGTCCTACCTGTCAATGAATACTTCAGCTTCAACCATAACAACACAAGAGCAAACAATAGATACAAACTCAAGGTTAATCACACCAAACTTGATTGCAGGAAATACGACTTCAGCAACAGAGTGGTCAATGTCTGGAATACTCTACCTGACTTTGTGGTTTCTTCCCCAAACCCCAAAAAACTTTAACCTTAGACTGTCTACTATTGACCTCACCCCTTTCCTAAGAGGACTGTAAGGGGCGTGCATAAGCGCACCAACGTGCCTACCGTCCCTATTCTATTGTTTCTTTTATTTTTTTTATTTTTCTTATATGTATCCATGTATTCATAACTATGTTTTTACTTATACCTATTATCTTGTAAGCAATTGACAAAAATAAATAAATAAATAAAATAAACATTGATCTCATGTGACGTTTTGCAATGTTTTCCCATTCATTGAGCTGGGGTGGGCATGGCCTGAGCATGACTCATCCAGCCTGCTGGCTATTAGTTTGACACCCCTGCTCTATAGGCAAAAGGGAAAATGCAAATCCTAGAGGTTTGTGTGAATTAATCTTGTCAGCCTTTGGCTTGCTGCTTACTTTCTGATCCAGTCTTTCTGAATGGATTACCAAATCTGCATTTCTAAAAGCTGGCCTCCTCAGTTTCTGTTTGGGGCAGGGAGACTGGGACTGGTTTCTACCACCCTTAAGATATTTTTTTTCCATTTCTCCTTTAGGCAAAATATTCTATTTGACCTTTTTAATATTCCCCAAAATATTTCATTTTCTGGGAGGGTGGGTAGGTTCTGACTTTCTACAGTATGTATGTGTGAGTATATATACAGTATACTGTATACACATTCACACATACATATGTATGCATATGTATGTGTGTGTGAGTGTGTGTGTGTGCCCACCTATACATATATAAATAAAAGAAGAATGTCCAGAATTAATAAGAATTTCAGGTATTAATATAAACTCCAAGCTAGACATCTCAATTTTACACTGTAAAACTGCAAGTTCAAAGGAAAGCAAAATAGTTTGGCCCAATCTGCTAATTAATATGAAATTTATTTATTTATTTATTTTATTCAAACACTTATATACCGCCCTTCTCCCGAAGGACTCAGGGCGGTGCACAGCTGATTCTACCCCGATACATAATACAAAAATTAAAATGAATTAAATAATTTTGGGCTGTTATAATTAAAAGTCCACCCTCCCCCATAAATATTTAAAAACCCCAAATTAGAATCCAATTTAAAACGGGAGACGGTTAAAATCTTGTATCAGCCCAGGCCAGCCTGCTCGAAGAGCCAGGTTTTTAACACACGTCTGAAGGCTCTCAGGTCCGTGCTGGTACGTATCTCTGGGGGCAGACTATTCCAGAGGGCAGGGGCCCCCCACAGAGAAGGCCCTACTCCTGGGGGCCGCCAGACGACACATAGAGGCTGACAGCACCCGGAGAAGGCCCTCCCTGTGGGAACGCACAGGTCTGTTGGAGATCACCGGCAGAACGCGGTCCTGCAGGTACATTATATGTCAATCTTCTTTGCCTAAGACCTTTTCGATCAATGAGATACAGTCTGAAGAATCTAGAACACTATTGTGATTGTGCATTTAATATTTACGATGTAAATTATATATCAGATGCAATTCTCAAATAGCTAACAGAATTATTTACTGAAAATGCCAGAGAAAGACCTATTAAGAGTGTCTGTATTTGCACTTTGTATAAACTCACAATTTTTTATTTTAGCCCATGCTATGGTAATATGTCCCATTTTTACTCAATTGTCACTTGTTTATAAAACTATCTTTTAAAGCTTTTGTGTATGTTTCAAATCTGGATTATATAAAGCGCAATAGAACGGAAAAAAATCATAAAATAATATTCAGATTATAGTTTTCATATCTGAATTGAAAGGCCTAAAGGCCTCTGAATCAAATCTAATGTATACACTCCTTAATCATATACAATTTATCAAGGAAAATGCATCATTTACAATAGTAATTTGCAATACATATCAAGTGATATGAAAAGTGATATGCAATCCTTTATTGAAGTGCTGCCTTCTTGAATTTTACATTTCCCTGCAGCTCTCAAAAAAGATTCATGGATATATTTTTTATAAAAATTACATAAGAGTATGGAATGTATAAGAGTGTTGCCTATTATCTTCTTCCAGGCAGTTTTTTTCACCTTATTCAGTCCAGTTTCCCATGTCCTGAAATTCATTCACCAGGCCTGGATCTCTTTGTGTCCTGAGCACAGATATAGTCAACCTGGGATGCCCTCTATGTAGGCACATCTTTTTAAAATATACACCCATAAAATCAGCACGAATTCTAGACTCAGGAAGATAGATGGCAATATGCATTAATCAAATGATAAGATGTTTTTAGCTTTGTTTTTAATTGTTTTTTTATCTGATATTTTTCTAACTCCGTAAGTGATTTAAATTCATCCTTAAAATGGGCATCCATCACTTTTTAAATCTCCCTTGAGTCCAAAACCTTATTTTATGCTTCAAAAGTCATTATTTTTTGATAAACCAATAGGTTTTTCAGCAACCACCACTGAAACATTTCTGCATTTACATTTATTAAAATGTTGTACTATCTTTATTTATAATTAAGCAATATTTACTTTAAAATATGGAAAAATTTAAAATAAAATGTATTTAATAATTATTAGGCACCCTAAATGGCTTCTAAAAGTTTAGTAAGCCCATCTGGGTATCTTTCCAAAATGCATTGTGTGTTTGATGGAATATTTTATTTATTTATTTAACATATTTATATACCGCCCTTCTCCCAAAGGACTCAGGGCGGTGTACAGCCAACCATAAAATTTTTTACAATTATAAAAGTTAAAAGAGAATTAAATATCTTGAGGCTGCCTAAAATTATGCCCTGCCTCAATAAATTAATAAAACTCCAAATTTTTAAAATCCCAATTTAAAACTCAAATACTAAAATTACACTAAAAATCCCATTTCAGCCCAGGCCGGCCTGCTCAAAGAGCCAGGTTTTCAATGTACGTCTGAAAGCTCTCAGGTCAGCGTTATTGCGTAACTCTGGAGGCAGACCATTCCAGAGGGCAGGAGCCCCCACAGAGAAGGCCCTATTTCTAGGAGTCGCCAGATGGCACATGAATGTCGTCGGCACCCGAAGAAGACCCTCTCTGTGGGAGCGCACAGGTCGGTGGGAGATTACCGGCAGAACGCGGTCCTACAGAATACTTAGCATCATTTATTGGCATTTATTAGATTCTATACTGTGATGTTAAAGACCAAATTTATCATGAGAGAAGTACACCAGAACAACTAGACACAAGAACATTTTTTTCCCAAACACCATCATTCTGCTAAAGAAATAATTCCCTCAACACTGTTCAACTATTTACAAAGTCTGCACTACTATTACTATTAACTTCTCATCACTCCTTATCACCCATCCCCTCCCACTTGTGATTGTAGGACTGTAACTTTGTCACTTGTATCCTTACAATCTATACTGACTATTTCCTAGTGTGATTTGATTGCTTATTGTACCCTAAGACTATCATTAAGTGTTGTACCTTATGATTCTTAACTCTTGATGAATGTATCTTTTCTTTTATGTATACTGAGAGCATTTGAACCAAGACAAATTCCTTGTGTGCCCAATCACACTTGGCCAATAAATAATTCTATTCTATTCTAAATTGTTCTTTCTTTTGGAAAGGAAATAAAGAACAAACATGCCTTTTAAGTCTAAATTTCTTTTTAAAGGCTATTAAAAGACTATTACGGAATATATACAACACAACACACACACACATTTTTCCTGTGTGTTCTAAGTGCACCACCCTATTCAAAATTAATGTGGATGGGAGAACACAAAAAATGACTCATAGCCACTACCTAATAGTGTGTACAGGGAAGCATCAATATCAGCAATAAGGTAGAACATCCAATGGAAGCCTTGCCCTTTGAAACACACACAAAAATGGGAAGGACTTTCATTGTGATTCTCTGTCTTTCATGTTACCGCCTTTGATAGATCCCACAGGGACTGTTGAAATGAAAGTAAACCATGAATTCTGTATTCATTAAAAAAAATAGAAACAACATAATATACCATTTGCTAAAATAAAATTACAAGTCACTCAATTAGGACTGACTCCGAATACATTAAATCCACTAGAATGCCTCAGAATTGTCTTACTTCCTTGCACTAACATGAGGTGAAATCTAATATTTTTCTTTTTCCAAACAACTTTTTTCAAAGCATGCTGTAAAAATAGGGCAGACTTAAAAGATGGAGCATCAATAAAGTCTAAAGAAAAAAAATGAACACTAAAACAAGATATACGTCAATAAATTCATGCAGAGTCTGCAGCCTGGTATACCTTTCATTCAAAGCTTTTATTTAAAACAAAAAGGCCAACAACTTCTACATTTTAATTCCACTGTTTTCAGTTGGAAACAATACAAGTCTGCACACGTTTACTCAGAAATATTCTATGTGTATGTTCAATGGGTTAGTCTCAGATAATATACTTTTTACTGAAATCAGCAGGAATTCTAACAAATTTTTTGAAAGTAGCAGTCATTTCTCTGCTTTTCGATAGGCAAATGTTGACCAGGGTCTAAAATGAGACACAAGTTTGTCTACAATATAGCACAATTTCATGCAATTAATACTTCCCATTACAATAGAAAACAAAATCTTTGTTCACTCCAGACCCACAGTCTATTCAAAGCACTATGAAACCACAGAGAATATACCAAACAACTGATGGCAGAGCCAGCTATTGGTTCCACTTGTTTTTACTCTTTCTCTTTGCTTCCATCTTCTTTCTCCTCCTCTTATACAACAGCCAGGATATGGACAGAACATACATGCCAGAGTATTGAAATGCTTATTTGCAGAGTTTTATGACATTCTCAGGTCCTGCAGATGTTTCACTAGGTTCTGACCTGTTCCGGAGAACCAGTAGTGAAAAATTTGAGTAGTTCAGAGAACCAACAAATATCACTTCTGACTGGCCCTGCCCCCATCTATTCTCTGCCTCCCAAGTCCCAACTGATCAGTTGGATCTTTTTTTTCTTGCCCTGCACAGGAGAATAGAGCTGGAAAGCAGGTTAGTGGGGTGGGGAGGGAATAGGATTTTACAGTAACCTTCCCCCAGTAGTGGGAAAGGAATGAAGATTTTATAGTATCCTTCCCCTGGAATGGGGTGGGAATGGAGATTTTGCAGTATCCTTCCCCTGGAATGGGGTGGGAATGGAGATTTTACAGTATTCTTCCCCTGCCAAACCCACCAAACCATGCCCTGCCCACCAAGCCACACCTACAGAATCGGTAGTGAAAAAATTTGAATCCCACCACTGAGATGTTTCATTAGTAGATAACATCATCAATGCTTTGAGCACTAGTGATGTTACCTAGTTTGGGTAATGAAACACCTGCAAGAATAAAATATGGCTTCCATAGCTGACAACAACCAAGCTCACAGAACCTCAAGGACCCCTCATTTCAACCCTGAGCTACAATTGTTCTCCTTTATCAATTTTCAGGACTCTCACCCCTGACTTAACAAGTTCTTCTTATAATATGTTCATATAAACCTATTGACATAGTGGTCTTAATAGATGGAGGAAATGGCAACTTGGATTAAAAATTGTGAGTAATAGCCAGGTACCTACTTTTGCTGTCATTTTAGCCAGAAGCTCTTGTAAATCCATAATTCCTTGTACCAAGCTTAAGAAGTCACTGCAGGTAGGGCAGGCTCAATAAAAAGAAAGAATAAATATCACATTATTAAAAACCAGACTGAACAAAGAAATAAAACACAGCGTGCTTAACATTTAGAGGCCATATAGATATTGATTGGAACATCGTAACTGTTAGACTACAGTAGGAAAGCTATAGATGAATGACATTGGACACCATTACTGTTTTGAAAGCCTGATCAAAATGCTTTCTCTTTTTCTTACCACCATAGTGAAACAAGCTGTTGCTATGTAAGCCTACTGTCTTTCTCATTAGAATGGGTAAAGTTCACAATTCACAATTTGTATTTTCCATGCTTATTTGCCTATTACTTGCCTAGAACTCAGCACCATCATGAATGAGAAGCAATCTGACATAAACCAGCAAAATGCATTTGACTGCTGCTCCAAGCAATAATTGGCATTTCCATGCCTAACCAACCAGATATGAAAAACAAGCATAGCCTCCAGGTTGGTTTAGCTCTGGAAAGCCACTGTTGTCATTCCAAAAGGAGCTTGGAAAGGAAAAAATATGGATATACCTCTACTGCAAAACTGAATAATAAATTTAGAGTAATGATTGTATAACTATCAATTTATATAAGGTAACCCAAATGGACAGCGGTCTAAAGTTAAATTGCAAAATTTAGGCAATTGATTTCTATATTCATTTTATTTGCACTGTTAATTGAAAGTTAACCAATTTTAATTGCAAATTCTAATTTGCCATTGTTATTTTTGTCCTGTTGCTCAGAAATTAGTTATCAGAAGAAATGCAGTTAAAATGGTTATAATCCTGAGAACCAGAACAACATTTGGACTGACAAAATTATGAAGCCAAATGTAAAAACTGCATATAACTCTTAAAGGACTTTAGGTCTACATTGTTTGAGATAATCTAAAATGTGCTTTTAACATTGTGATTTGCTGATATACACACAAATCCACATGCAAATAAACTAGGGTTCTAACTGAAAACATTTCTGTAATTAAATCCTAAAAGGAATCTTTCTGTATTAACTAGGAAGGATAGGCAAAGAGTACCTTTATTCATGATAGATAAGATAGATGGATGGATGGATGGATGGATGGATGGAGGGATGGATGGATGGGTGGGTGGGTGGGTGGGTGGGTGGATGGATGGATGGATGGATGGATAGATGGATGGATTTCCTAACAAGAAACAAGAAAGTCAGAATAGAATATGTTATTCTTTTCATGGTAGCATGGATACTCATGACCTTTATTAATTCCTTACTAATCCACATGCAAGTAGACTAGGGTTCTAACCGAAAACATTTCTGTAATTAAATCCAAAAAGGAATCTTTCTATATTAACTAAGAAGGATAGGCAAAGAGTACCTTTATTCATGACAGATAGATGGATGGATGGATGGATGGATGGATGAATGGATGGATGGATGGATGGATGGATAGATGGATGGATGGATGGATTTCCTAACAAGAAACAAGAAGTCAGAATAGAATATGTTATTCTTTTCATGGTAACATGGACGCTCATGACATTTATTAATTCCTTACTATAGGAAGTTTTTTTGTTACAAAAGTAACAGTAATAAAAGATCCCCAAAGCCATAAATCAGCCATAAGCAAAATTAATGGAGAGGCAATCAACTATTATTAACATCTTATAAAACTTGAGAATCACTGGTTGCTAATGGATGAATTTCAAAACTTCCAAATGAAATTTTAATATTAAATGGTTTCTCTTTATAAAAAAAAAAAAGGATTTGGCAATATCATACCAAAACACTCAAAATATTTGTTACTTTAGAAACATAGATTACAAAATTGGAAGGCCTAGTTTAGAATAGCAAGACTAATTACTTGCTCAGTGCAGCAATCCAAATTAAAACATTCTCTAATAAATGACTACCAACCTCTAGTCGAACATATCCACTGCATCACTTATTTAAATTCCTTTCCAAGATTCCCAATTACTTTGGTTATATGTTAGTAAACAATGGGGGCATGATGGTCCAGTGGGTTAAAGATGCTGAGCTTCTCAGCTGACAGCCTGAGTTCAAGACTCAAGGGCTGCACAACAGGTGAACTCTCATTATTTGCCCTCTGCCCACCCATCAGTTAGAAAGCATGCAAATGCAAGTAGATAAATAAGAACCACCTTTGTTGGAAAGGTAACAGTGTTCCATGTGCTTGGCATGTAGTCATGCTAACCATATGACCACGGAAACATTATCAGATAACTTCAGCTAAGAAATGGAGATGAGCACCACCCCCTCATCAGACAGGACTGGACAGGGGAAACCTTTTGATTTAAACTATGAGTAAACTGCACATGATACAATCACCATGTAAGAATATCCTATTCTTTTGCTTGATAACTCTCCTGCCTAAAGGCATTAAAAAGGGTGGGTGGGTGGAAAAAGAAGGAAAACAGTTGTCTACAAAGCTCTAATTCAGCTTTATTATAATTTCAATTTAGAAATTAAATGTCCACATTTTTATATAAAATACACATTATCATATAGGAGTACTAAGTCTAGGAGTTATATACTCCTATACACATGAATTCTCAAACTCCATGATAAAAGCAATTTCCTAAAAACATAAACAAATGTCTGTGACACCCCTCCTCCCAGTGAATAAAACTGATGATTTCTTTGGAGCTGGAGTGGGCCCTAAAGAACTATATCATTTCATATAATATATGAATCCTCATTGTATGTACTTTCTTGACTTGAGCTGAAAAAAAAATGCATATTAATTCCTCACGCATAACCTAGGATTATCACATGCTTTAACAACAATAAAAAAAGGTTTGCAAAACACAGTCCATTAAGTAATATAAACATAACTTAATATGCTAAATATAAACTGCTACTTACTGCGATTCAGATTAGGACACTGAGTTATATATCCATTAGGCATAAAGATGACTTTCGCATCTTGAATGATACCCTTTGTAACAGAAGAGAAAGCTGGTAATATATAGCAACACAATTAAAGTGCACAAAATCATTCACTATTCATCTACCTTTAGGCTCAAGAAATTGACACAGTTATGCTTTAGATTCATATTCATTTAAAACAATGAGCTATATTTTCTTTCTATAAAACACAAAAATCATTTAACCTTATTCAGGCATCTTTGCAAGTAAAGTAAACTAATGATATCAGAGACCAGATGAAAACATCTGACACCAACAAGATCCTAAACTTCACAGAATAGAAACTCAGGAGCCAAAGGCACCATTGGAATAGAAGTGAGGAAGAAAACTTTATCTATGGAAAAGATAGATAATCTTTTCTTAATACAATGATTTTTTAAAAAAATCTACTATCATTACTGTATATATAAGGGTATGGGGGGAAATAATCAGATTAGAAGATGTGGATGCTCAAATTCAAATTCATTAACACTCCTTGGACATGCCTAGTGAGAGGAAAAGTCATTTTCTACCCTGGTTAATATGAATCCTAGACCCACAGTTCTCCTGTAATTCGATTGACCTGGATACAGATCCTATATAATTCAAGAGTTCTCAATAGATCTGATGCCCTGTTAAAATAATTAATATTTTTGGCTCTTTTACAATTTTTCCCCATTGAAATTGGTCATGTAGCCCACCTTGGTTTAGTATAGTAATACAACTATGTACATTTTTATAAAAGCACCAAATTTGCAACATTTGTATGTATTAATACTGAATCTCATTTTGCAAAACAGCAACATACAAAGGTCACATACATAACTCATTGTTCATGGTACAAAAGGCTAAAATTCATACAAATCAGAATGATATAAAATCAGTTCTTAAATACACTAAAATAGCTTTGAAATTGTAGGAAATTGATATAATATATTATCTTCATATGCATAAACTTTTATTGTGGTATCTCTATGCTCAGTGCCTAGTTAACCCAAATCATCATCATTATCATTTTCATCATTTTTTTCAGGTACTACCTCTTCATCATATAACATAAGCTGAACAAGTATCAAAACTATCACACCCACATGATACACAGAAAGATGGAGTCAGAACAAAACATATAGTTCCATTATATCACCATATACTTGCTTTCTCCAATTTCTTGATCTTTGGCAATCTCTTTTCACTTTTATGCATATTAATTTGATTTCATTTCACAGTTCTTCTGTTTTCTTATCAATGAGGTCCAGGGTTTCAAAGCAATTCTTCATGTTGTCTTTGAAAATTATGGATATATATTGTATTGTATTTATTCTTTTACACTTAACTTCACTTGAATCAAAAAAAATTGAGAAGTTTGTGATTTGTTACACAAAGTTCATGGTTACATCTTTGGTATTACTATATAACTGAACTCTTCCTTGTATTGATTTTATTTTATTTCTGTGTGTTCCATCCATGTAGCTAGACATTAGTTTGGTTCTTTCAAAACTGTTAGCATAAAAAGCAAGATACTGGTAAGTCATTATTCTGTTTCATTAGCCATGTAGTATAGTTACATTTTGATCTTTACTGTTTCTATTCCTGGCTTTCTCCATCCTCAACAGCACATACTTGCATATTCTGTTGGTTTCAAAGTGAAACCAGCCATAAAACTATTCAAATTCCCTTTTTTTCCTTCAGTGATTGGAGCAACAACTTGAATAAGAGTAAAGGGATATCCAGAAATTTTAATGATATTATTAAATTATATCACTGATTGCACTGTACCCAAGCGCAGTACTCCAATATTACAGTCTTCCTATGAAAGCAGTATAATCCCTTCTTTGTTTTTCATGCCCCAAGTAGGGAACAGCATAATTTTCTTATGGAAAGTGTCCAATTCCAATCCATTTCAATGGGATGATATCCAAAATGTCAATCTGTAGTTTACTCACTTCAACTTTCATTGTATTTAATTTTCCAATGCCCACGCTATTTCTGTCTATACTCCTATGGTGATTCTGTCTTTTTCAACTTTGGGCTTTCTTTCCTTGCATTATAACATTAGCAACAAACATGTGGAAGGCTTTCAACTTTTTTTTTTTTTTTTTGCATTTATATGCCACCCTTCTCCGGAGATTCAGGTCGGCTTACAGTCTATGGAGCACCATGCTAAATGCTTGGCAATAGTCTTCATTCCATTGTATATGCCTGCTTATTACTAGGGCTTTTGGCCCCTCCAAGCGGCATTTTTACAAAGTCAGCTTATTGCCCCCAACAATCTTGGGTCCTCAATTTACCTACCCCGAGAGGATGGAAGGCTGAGTCAACCTTGAGCCTGGTGGGATTCGAGCCTGCACTAATTGCAGACAGCTTGCACTAAGTGCTAGATGATTAGCAGCCTGCACCACTAAGGCCCTTCATCTGCATCATAAATATCATTAGGTTTCTAAAAATCTACAATTCTTCCTCAGTGTTGAGTGCCCTTTGATCTGAAGGGCCCATCATCTAGCACTATATCAACAGTTGCTGTATCTTGTTGATCAATTGACTTTGTTGAAAAATATAGAAGTGGTTTGCCATTATCTTCTTTTGCAAGTATGAAATTGTCCCTTTGCTGCTATCACTACTGCAATATAAGTATCTGTTCATTTTAGCAGCAGAGATGACATTCTCATGATGAGTTGACCCTCCTTGGAATATGCATTATTGGTGTACAATCCCAACACACTTCATGCATTATTTCATCACAATGAGGCAGTGCAAAAGGACTTGGAATATTCCTAGCAGCCTATTACACCTTTAGATGTTCTATTTTGTCTTTCTACTAGATGGGGGACTAGCTACATGTCCCTCACCTTCTCATCACTCTCCCTCTATTAATAATGAGGTTTGTTCCTTTCTCTGCCTTTAACAGGTGCTATTTCACTGAAAAAATGTAAACATGCTATTTCCATAGCAAGGAAGATAAAGCAGCAATGGTTAAATTGATTGTTTTATTCAAAGAGGAAAATATATTCTCTTTGGATATCACTTCTGGATTTTGTGTTTGTGATGAAAAAAATAAAACTTTGCTTTTGTTGATCAGAAAGATTTGTTGCTATGGAAATAGTTATATATTAATATGTAAAAGCAAAAAGTTGAGGTTGGAAATGTTTTTATCTTGTACTATGCTAAGAGACGGAAGTCAGTGTCTTTCTTCTCTTGTATCTCACATCCCCTTTTCCCCATTCCTTTTCCTTCCCTTAATTTTCTATTTTTTATTTGTATTTTATATAATAAACCAAATAACAAATTTATAACAAAAAATGTTAATATGTCAATTTAAAATATTTTCATTTAATCCAAGATTGGTAAATTTGATAAGTGGCCTTTCTAGAATTATCCATGTTTACCGCAAGAGGTTCATCACATCACGTTATAACTCAGCAAGATTTTTGTGCAGAACAGAAAGTAAAAATAAATTGAGAGCAAAAAAAAGAAAAAAAAACCCTGGAAAAAAATTCCAGGTCTATTCAGAACTGAAGCTAAATTCATCACTGATCCTACAATCATGCCTTCACCTCCCAGAAAGTATATTTTATCTTCTCTTGATTATCTTGTTATCTTCAGTATGAAATGAGAAGAAATAAGGCAATATTTGTGGCAGATAGTACTACTGCTTTCATTTTTAAATACAGCCTCAGACTAGAATTTAAATGAGGTATTCATTCTGAACATTCTACAGAGATGAAAAAAGAATTAATTGTTTCATTACAGCTTGCTTTTGACAATGAAATAGATTGACTTGACGAAGATTAGTTACAACCAGAGTGCTGCAGATGGGGTACACTGTATCTTATACAGAATACAAAACTTGTACTATAAATAAAATATAGGCCTTAGTGCTTCAAGCTTTGCAAATGCAGCATCATGTAACATTTATATGTTCACTTGCTCTAAAAGCAAAAGTCGATCTGTGCGTATTACTTCCTACCTGTCATTTCAAAATCAAATATTAATTGAAAAACTTAATGAAAATAACCAGATTACTGCACAAGTTTCACAGAACTTTAATAACATTTTTTGAAAAAAAATTATGTTGCCCATTCAATGTATAGAAACCAAAGATATACAAGCTTCACACAGCTGAAATTAATATTTAAACAGGAATGAAAACCAAGGATTTTTTTCTATCCGAAAGGACATAGTTTTACCCATAAAATGAACATCCAGATGGATAAACCCATTAGTCTACATTGTGGTGTTTGTAAAAACTGCTTTCATTCAACCATATATAAAGATCCATACCTGCGCTTAGGGCCAAAAGTAGCTTTCCGTGATTAGATATGGATTGAGGATTAGTTTAAATAAGCACCCATCTGTATATCACAATCACATCTCATCACCTCTGATTAAGAATAAAACCTGATTTGTTTTCTTGGTGTCAGCTTCACTATATGAATTTCTACAGGTTTTGGTTTGCTTTTTTAAAAAATATGTCCACTCTAATCAAATAAATGTTCCCCATTTGATTTACTTTTAAAGCATTACTTCTCAACTCCAAAAAGATATTGGCCAAGCTTAGGTCTGGCTACATCAGGGGTGGGATTCTACCAGTTCACACCTATTCGCTAGAACCGGTTGTTAACATTCTAAGCAGTTCGGAGAACCGGTTGTTAGAAGAAATTACTGGCCTAATCCAGTAAGGAAGGCAGGAAGGAAACATTCTGGTGTTGCTTACAGAAACTGCCTCTCCGTTAAACCCTTATTACATTCTTAGCAGGACTAGACTTCCTGTCTCAAGAACTTCTCTGGAGTTTTTTTCCCCTCCTTTGCTGGCACTTTGCTTGTGTGGAGTGACCATTTAAAAAAGTGACATATGACCATTTTTCACACTTACGACTGTTGCAGCATCCCCACAGTCATGACAGGCCGGACGAGGAGATGCATGCCTCGATGTGAGTGATATTGAGTTGGCCACACCCAGCCAATAACATGACCACCAAGCCACGCCACCAACTAAGACATGCCCACAGAACCGGTTGTTAAAAAATTTGAATTCCGCCCCTGGGCTACATGCTATCCAAATGTCAAAATCCTATTCAATGCTTTTGGAACATTCAAGTATATGTTTAAACAATGTGCTTTTTATTATTATGCAGGATAATTAGTTACTTATCAGGCAAATAGATCATTTTCATTCATTTAGGTGCAACTATAATGGGTGTTTGACTGTAAAAAGCAGCTTTCAGAGAAAACCAGTCAAACAGTCACTAATGGGTTCCTGAGACAGGGAATGTCAAGCTGTAGACTAAACACTAGCTTGACTTGAATGGATCATAACAGCAAATGTTTCAAGAGAACATTCAGTTACAGATCCATTGGCACTGTAAGGCAGCATTCACTAATACAATGCTACAGCACCTGGGTCCAAGATTTCATTACACAGCATTCTGCTTTGTCAGGAATGACATACATTATTATAAGAATTCACTCATTTTGACTTATGATAAGAATTTTGGCCTGCTTGCTATCCAAAAGGGGATAAATTACAAACCTTAAAGTAATCAGGATAAAATAAAAGAAAACTAAAAAAATTAATCATTTTAATTAAATCACAATTAAAGGATACAGCAATAAGCATAAAAACAACTGAAAAAAAAAGACTCAAAGTGGTAGTTAGACTGCAGACATTAAGTTCTGAACATAAGTATTAAAATTCCAGGTCATAATCTAATGGTGAACTACAGGTATCAGTGTCAAAGTGGTCAGTCCAAACTATAGGTACCACAATAGTTACAAACCCATTATTATTTTATTATTATTCTTCCCTATGGAAATTCACATGGAAAAGTGAGAATCCTGCAGAACCCTAGAAGAATGTTGAGGAAACTGTTCTTAAGATGCTCTTAATTCACTTATGTGGTAAATATCTGTAGTGCTAACAAAAACTAGTCAGAATAAGATCAACCCGGCTTGAGAGGGAGAAAGGGGAGGACTTTGTTTCTATATGTGATAATAACAGTAAGAGTTTTGCCTACACAGTGAAAGGAACCACTGATTCCCACAATGGAAGAATAATGGTGAAGTTAATGGGATTGGCTGAGATGGTGAAACTGCTTTATTAAAGAAAAGACTTTATCTAGCTTTGTTTCTACATTGAGACTACTTTGGAGTTTTTACTTGAAACTGAAAGAAATGAAATTTTAATCTCGAGATTTGACAATTAAAACTAAGATTATATAAATACTATGTACTATTGTATTTTAGAACAAAGGGTTAATGTATTTCATATTTGTACCTGTACTGAAGAAAGGCAGATGTTACTTTTAATTTTTTCTTATTTCTTGCACTTCACCCCTTACTTTTTTCCTTTCTTTTATATCTACAGTATCTATTTATCTATCTATCTATCTATCTCTATATCTATCTATCTATCTATCTATCTATCTAATCCTTTGTAGAAATTTAATAAAGTGGAGATGGTGATGGTGATGGTGAAGTGGGTGGGAGAGAAGGATGATGGAGATAGGGAAGAGAGAGAGAAACATGTTAGAGAGAAGAGATGATAGAGACAGAGACATGCACACACATACACACAAGATTACCATCTTGACAAAGAGGCAAGCAGAGACCTTTCAATCCATGTATGGTAAACTATTGCCAATAACAATAGAGTTTAAAGTGAAAACCATTTCTGCAACAACTCTAGCAAAAGGACATTTCTGAAAAAAGAAATTGCAGTAGGAAAAAGTGATGAACTGTTGTAATTGCACATTCTCATCAATGATGATGATGTGTCATAGAATTTCCTTGATAATTAATCCACAGCGTGGATGGATCAGAACCTCAGTCTGGAAGTGCCTATAAGCAAATCTGGGCTTGGGAGATGGGTAATGCTTCCTGAATAAGGAGAAGAATTCTAAAATCTATCTAAAAAAGAAGTTGAACTTAGATACCTAGAAGAAGCCCATGGCAAAAAACACCATGTCCAAGAAGGCACTAGGTCTGAAAACAGCTTTCCATCACAAAGCAAATGACCAGAAATGACTGGATGACCAGAAAGAACAAAAGGAAGGCACGTCTTCAAAGTTGTGATCTAAGACTATATAATGATGTAAGCAAAACTGTTTTTAGGATATTAATGAAAAATCACTTCAGTGTCTTGGTTTAAGACATATGGGCTTTGGGTTAATACTATATTATTAGCATGCACTCTTTTATTTCAAAGCAGAAACACTACTGAAGAGATTATAGCTCAATGATACTTGAGACAAAACAGTAAACCAATGGATTTAGGAAGGTCTTCTGTTGATTATGATTATTCCTATATTTCTATAGGAATACTTGAAAACCTGCTACTCAAAAAGATCCTTCTGCTTCTCTATTTTATTTGGAGATTCCTCAATATATATTTTAGTTGGAGATTCCTCAATATATATACATATACATACACAATACACACACACATATATGCTGAAGGCTTCTTCAATATTTTGTTTTTCTTTACACCTTCAACATTGCAGGTGGGGTTCTCTTTGTAATGAAGACAGAAACAGAATGCTTTTTTAAAACACTTTTTTTTAGCTACCCTTTTCAGAAGATATTTTGCATCTAAATAAATGGCTTCCATTCTGATTAGTGCAAAACCATATTGATTTTACAGATAGAACTTTTCAATGAGAATCACTGTTTGGAAAGGGGCTGTGAAGATTTCCTTTAAATGGTTAGATCTTTTTTCTTCTTCCCAACTAAAAAAATATCTTCTGAACTAAAAGAATTCAATATAATCCAGTAAGGACCTAATTATCATAAGGGGAAAAATATTTGAATATTGCACTGGATAACAAAAAGAACAGGAACAGATCACATTCCTGAATATTTTGAGTCATTCTTATCTTAAAAAGAGGAGCCAAAGATATATACTGCTTCCTTCTTAGCAATCAAAATAAGATTAGATAATTTTCATAATAAAGTAGAACTTCAAAGGCATTTTCCTTCCAAGATTCAAAAGAAAAGTATTTGTTTTGTACGCTAAAACAACTTATTTTGATAAGGAAATTGAGGTTCTTTTGCTGGGTGTGCAAATGTAAGAATAAGGACTGCATATTGCTTATACACTATCAAAAGGATACATATTAGCACTGGTTAATAAGAACAAAATGTAACACTTGTAAAATTATAACAAGCAAGCTTAAAATACAACCAATTAAGTGTTTTTTGCCCTGCAGAGTTAGTAAAATACTCAGACATTCATAGAAAAACACTTGTCTGCTCTCATTATGATCTATAAAAACTGGCAGTATATTATCCTATTAGCAGCTATCCTGCGGTTTCAAAGTGTTGATGTATAAAAAAATATTAACATATACTTGGATAATATCCATCAGTTCTTCAGTGTCAGCTGTTTCTATCAAATAAGAATTACAGATGTCTAAATCATATTACTACTATTACTAATAGTGTATGTCTGCAGTTTTGTGTGTGCACACTGTATGTCCATAAACATATGTTTCCCATCTGCAAAATTATAGGAAACAGCTGAAGTTTTTAAAAAAACCAACAACAACAGCTCCACAGCTGTAAAATAAAATAATGCCATCAATTTCACTTCAGGATGACAGTTCAACCATTAGGCAGAGAAATAAAGACTAGGCATTGAAGCATTTCTCCATCAAAATTTAAATGGGGAAAATGCATTAAAACTATCTGTATCATATTAAAACCTCTTAGAGTGTTCGTACCGAGGAGACAAATTGAGCAATCTTTTGTTTGTGTAACACCACCTCTGTGGCTATTTCATCTCTGCATCTAATGGTTCCTTCAACCATTGTAACTACTGAAGTTTTGGAAGCCCAGTGTGACAGTTTCAAGAAAATGCAGGTAATTGCACACTCTATGCATTGTCGTCCAAAAGCTATTAAAAGTATTCATCTGGGAAAGAACCAGAAACAGCCAACTAGTTTTACAATATCCTTCATTTATAATCAAAGGAGTTATGTGGAGGACAGGATGCAATGCCTTGGCAGTTAAGGAGGCTGAGTTTGTCAGCTGAAATGCTGACAGCCTGGGTTCAAGATCCGAGTGTCATGTGACAGGACAAACTTCAATTGTTTGCCTCTGCTCCTGCCAATCTAGGGGTCTGAAAGCATGCAAATGTGAGTGGACAAAAAGGCACCATCTTGGTGGGAAGGTAACACCATTCCATGCACCATAGTAGTCATGCTGGCCATATGACCAGGGGTGGGCTGCTGAGGGTTCACAGGGGTTTGGGAGAGCCACTAGCTAAGATTCGGAGAACCCCCAAATCCCACTTCTGGCTGGCCTGTTTTGAATAAGGTAAGTGCAAGGCACACACGGAGGCTTGGAGAGGGTGAAAAACGGGCCTCCCGCGCCCATTTCTGGCTTCCAGAGAGCCTCTGAAGCCCAGGGGGGCTGTACTCCCAGAGGCTCAAGGACAGCCTCTGAAGCCCAGGCAGGGCAAAAACACCTCCCCACACTGTGCAGGAGGCCAACTAAGCCATGCCCACCATGGCCATGCCCACCCAGCAACCGGGCAGAGAACCCTTTGCTAAAATTTTTGAAGCCCACCTCTGCATATAACTATGGAAGTGTCTTCAGACAATGCTGGCTCCTTTGGCTAAGAAACGGAGATGAACACTGCCCCCTAGAATCGGACATGATTTGGACAGGGGAAACTTTTATCTTTATCTTTACCTTTATGTGGGAAGGAGGGTTTAAAAATAAAGATGGACGCTGCAATCATACAAAGCACCAGCCTTTTTTAAAAAGTGTATTGCTTCAAGGCGTGTCATCTTAATTTTTTTTTCATTGTCCATCCTCCAAGTGAGAAGAGCAAGATAGGTCAGAATCATTTCATTCCTGTACCTTCAAAAAAAAAACAAACCCTGCAAGCCAAAATGCTCAGTGAATTCTGCTTTAAAATGCATTCTGTTTTCATTCCAGCATATTCTCTGAAGGTTATCTCTATCGTAAAATGCCGCTAATCAATATGACTGTTTCATCATTGTTTTATGCTTAAAGGGAGGGAGGCTTGGTATAGTGATGTCCTACATGGTGTCACGGTTCTTTTGCTTCCAAGCAATAACAGAGACAACAAAGTTTGAAGAAAACGTTCTTCCAGAGTAAATATGATATATGGATCAGCACTGGATGTTTACAATAAAGAAGTAACCAACAGTTCAAAATATGCCAGACTTTTAATTTAAAAAAAATTAATTCATAAAGTAAAATAGTATCTAACAACAGAGCATAAAGCATAATGATTTTACATTTCTTTTACAATGACTCAGTTAAATAATTTTATGAATAAATAATTTTATGACACAGGGAGGAAATGGGGGGGGAGCCTCATTTTTGCATACAAATAGCGGATATCAGCTATTAATTAATTAATATAAATACATGGACACTTGCGTAAAGCCTCTGTGCTGACAATAGGAATATTTGATCGTGGCCTTCGTATCAGCACCGTTGACATGAAGACTCCTTGACTTTTTATAATTTAGTGTGGATATCAAATTTGTTTTTGCCAGCTTTGGAAAAAAATAAACAGAGCACAGCTTCTTCCTCTCAGGACTGTCACCACAGACACTTGCTCTGATGATAGATTAGTAAAATCATTTTTGTATGAGTGCCTCATTCATTGGAAATATTTGAGCTGGCTGAAGTATATAGGTACCACCTTGAGTTGTAGAAATGCACTTCTAATATTAATTCTACTCTCCACAGCCTAGTGCTTTCCACTGATTAATTGTTCTAATTGTGAGGAAATTTCTCCTTTCCATCCATTGCTTCTTGTCCTGCTTTCAGGTGCTTTGGAAAATAGGTTGATCCTCCTTCTTCTTTGTGGCAGTCCCTTAGATATTGGAACATATCACGCTTAAGTCCTTATTTTCATTAAACGAGGCATACCCAATTCTAATTTGCTATCTTCAGTCACAATTCTAGTGCCACATTCAGTGGAAATATTTGAGCTGGCTGAAGTATATCAGTACCAACTTGATTTGTACAAATACATTTCTAATATTAATTCCACTGTCCCCAACCAAACACTTTCCAGATACAGTACATTGGGATTATTAGTTGAGAGTTCTAGGACTGCAGATCCAATACACCTGAAGTCAGTTTGGGGAAATTCCCCTTATTCCCTTGATGCAACTATGGACATATTTTGGACATGTGCAAATTAAACCGAAAGATTCCAGCAGCATCGGTAAAATGCAACTAACATTCCCTGTAGATCTCATAGAAACCAAACAATGAATGAAAGAAACTAGAGAGGAAGCACAAGAATACAGTGTTTCCTATAAAGGTTCCTTTGATGATTTTATGGGCAGATTTCTTGCTTTTTCTGTGCAGCAATGTGTTCAGCAAACCACAGCAATGACAAAAATGATACACATGCATAGACATGCCACAAATACCACCTTTATGTACCTACCATGTCAGATGTCAGTACATACCTTGAGGTGTTTGTGTGATAACATATCCAAGCACATTTTGTCATTTGCCTTATTGCCTGCTATGGATCTCCATGCTTGTGAATGTTTTCCTTTTTTTTTTTTTTTAGTCTAAATTGCAGTCTTGGAATTCCTAGGAGTCTCTTTTTCAAGTACTAACCACATCTAATTCTACTTTGGGATCCTCCAAGGTCATCTAGGATCTGCCACATAGCTTGGGTTCATTGTCTTTACTATTCTAGATAACTAGCCGTAATTTATTTTTTTGTATGATCTTTCACAACTTGGTACTTCTAGATGTATGTGAGAGGTATGATTCCCATCATCTCCAAATAATATATCATTATGGAATTTGGATGACTAAGAATTACACTGTTTGCAGCCCAGTGTATCTGAAGAGTGCCAGGTTGGAGAATGTTAATATAGGATATTCACTGCATGTTGCTGTCCAAAAGAAATATTGCATACAATTAGTGCAAATGACTGAAGTTCTATAAGCACTCTATCTTTTGTAACACAAATACACATTCAAAGAGAAAAATAACTATTATTTTGAAATAGCAATAAGTATTTCAAGTTTTACTTTATTGCTTTTTATCTGTGACTATGTTTTGCATCCCTTACCTTTAAAAAGCCATGTTTTCTGTTGCGTTGTCCTAGCCACAAATTGCTTCCTGGAGTCAGATTTGTTTCTGGGCGATCTATCACTCGTTCATAAATCCTGTAAAGCAAATGGTATTGTTAGAAAAAAGTAACAAAATACAACCCAAGGGCAACACTACTATACATTCTATTTCTAAGTCCGCAACTGAATAATTAAAGGCAAAAGAATATTAATTTTCCATAATCAGATTAAATACAGATGTTTGGGGTAGGGCCATAGATCATATAGCAGATTTTAATTCAACAGTACATAGTGATACTGTACTTAAAATAAAATTAGGTATCTTATAAGACCAATAATCAACTTTTTTCTTTTGAATAATTAGTATAATCCCTAATCCCCAAAAAGGTTCCCCATTTTTGTATTAAAGTACAATTCCTGAAATTGATGGCTGAAGAAACAATGGTCAAAGGTAAAAAAAAAAAAAAAGAGCTTCTTAAAGGTTTAAAATAAAATGGTTTATTTTCCATCTGTTGAGTATAGATTTGTAAATTGGCATCTTTTAATCTGGAAAAAAAAAGGTATAGCTTTATAAATCATGGTTTGCCCTGACATCTTAATTCCAATTATTGGGTGCAAAGGACCAAACAAAAGAACAGTCTGAGAATTTCATTTATTCATTTCCTCATTTATAACTTCTGCAAAAATATGGTATAAAACATCTTGTTCTGAAATGTAGCTTTTTCAGGAAACAAAAATACCTAATTTTTCATGAACATTTAGCAAAAAGTACTGCTTAGTTAAATTAAATATACAGAATCATTTTCTGAACTGTTTTGGACTAATTAACACAGTACTAATATTTATATAGACGATTAAAACCTTTTAATTAAGAAGGAGGAAACTAACAGAATATTATCATTTAAAGCCTATGGCTTAGAAACACTAAATGAACTCACAAGTGTTTTCACATAATTATGATCATAACTGCTTATTTGTATTGTAATTACAATCAACCCTGATACCTTAGAATATTGAGGCAATAAAGCTATATTCAAAGTTGTAATCATTAAAGGTGCGCTGAAGAGGTACCCCTCATTTGCTTGATAATAAGGACATCTTTCCTCTTGAACTAATTTACCTCATGGAGTAGTAAAACAAGTTTTCTGCCATCCACCAAGTCTATATTTTTTTCAAAAGTATTTATTATCTCTATTAATATTTAAAATGCATCATTCTTCAACGAGAGCATAATTAAACTTCTCATATACAAAAGTGCTTTAAGAGTCTATATAAAGACTTGAACATACTTATCAAACAGCGTATCAGCCTTACAATTTTTTTGTTGGCTTCTTACTGCAAATGTTTTGCATTATTTATTTATGACTTTAGTATTTTTTCTAGAGTGTGTCTAGTCTTCCCAAAGTAATGATCAATATTCCATGAAAAACTCCACCTTCTCTTAAAAACTATCACGTTTTCCTCAAGGGTTTAAACAAAAGAATGCACTGCTGTCTGCATTGCAACTTACAAAGAGTATTGCATTTTATTTTTCTGACCAAATACAACTCTAGAAGCACTCCATTAGATCTGTCTTCACTGACATAAGAAATATGAATTTTCCAATATAGGAACACACAAATCAACATGTATTATGTTACAGTTCAATACTACGATATAAGGGAGACAAATAAGACAGAACGTTACTTGCAAGTAACATTGGGAGAATTTAACAAATGGTTTATGGAAAACAGGCATAACTTCTTTTCCTGACAGTCGTTCAGAAAATCCCATTCATAAATGTAGCTTGGCAAGCAATTCAAGATTCCACCGTTTTTTCATCTATCACTCTAATTGTCTTTCTGAAATATCTACCTACTTTCTCCTCCAGACAGTCATTTGTATTAATTATGAAGGACTTTTTGGGAGAGGTAGGGCGTTCCCATATAAGGGATGTTTAAGACATCAAGGAACACATGAGATTTCATAATTCCTATGAAGTATTTTGATAACTGTATTAGATTGTATTAGACTAACATACTGGGGTTACTAATAAAAAATATCCATTAAAGCAATTAATACTATCTCTCTCATTCTCTCCAGATTTTTGTGAATGACTACTGCAATCACTGTAATTTCATACTCCAATTAATTCATTGAATCTTTCAGAAGCCAGCTGTGATTTAGTGGTTTTGGGTACAAAGTATCTAAATTCCAATCTTTAACATGTCTTGTTCAGTTTAGACAGTAAACAAGAAGCAAAGAAATAAAATTTAAAAATATCTTGAAAAGGAAGGCTCGAAAGGCCTTTTGGGAAATAAATGACCTGCTCCATCACAAGACTTCTTCAACATTTATGAATGAAATGGAATGGAATGGAATGGAACGGAACGGAACGGAACAGACCGGAGCGGAGCAGAGCAGAGCAGAGCAGAGCAGAGCAGAACAGAACAGAACAGAACAGAACAGAACAGAACAATTCTTTATTGGCTAAGTGTGATTGGACACATAAGGAATTTGTATTCAGTGTATAAGTCTCAGTGTACATACAAATAACAATGTGATATAAGTAAAGAGAAAGATGAAAAGTTTACATTTTATATAGTATTACATGGAAATCATAATGAAAATAATGACGAATTTATGTTTAAAAATAAATGAATTAGGAATGGGCAAGCTACGAGCTATATCCTGAGAGTCTATTGTTGAAATTCAGTGAAAAAATTGGTGATTTGTTTATTTTTTATTTACTTATTTATTTATTTTTGTCAATTGCTTACAAGATAACAGGTATAAGTAAAAACATAGTTATGAATACATGGATACATATAAGAAAAATAAAAATATATATAAAAGAAACAACAGGATAGGGACGGAAGGCACATTGCTGCACTTATGCATGCCCCCTACAGACCTCTTAGGAAAGGGGTGAGGTCAATAGTAGACAGTCTAAACTTAAAGTTTTTGGGGTTTGGGGAAGAAACCACAGAGTCAGGTAGAGTATTCCAGACATTGACCACTCTGTTGCTGAAGTCGTATTTCCTGCAATCAAGTTTGGTGCGATTAACCTTGAGTTTGTATCTATTGTTTGCTCTTGTGTTGTTATGGTTGAAGCTGAAGTATTCATTGACAGGTAGGACATTGCAATGTATGATATTATGTACTATACTTAGATCGGACCGAAGGCAGCGTAGTTCTAGGTTTTCTAGGTCTAGAATTTCGAGTCTAGTGGCATAAGGTATTCTGCAACGAGTAGAGGAGTGGAGAATCTTCTTGTGAAGTATTTCTGGACTTTCTCAACTGTATTAATATCAGATATGTAATGTGGATTCCAGACTGATGAGCTGTATTCAAGTATAGGTCTAGCAAATGTTTTGTATGATCTAGTTATTAGTGTAATATTACCAGAGAAAAGGCTACGTAAGGTTAGGTTAACAACTCTTAACGCCTTTTTGGCTATGTAGTTACAGTGGGCTCTAGCACCTAGGTCATTTGAGATGAGTACTCCAAGATCCTTTACAGAGTTCGGATCATCAACAAGGTCTTGACTATTCAGCCTGTATTTTATTTTCTGATTTTTTTTTGCCAATATGTAGGACAGAACATTTATTTGTTGGGATTTGAAATTGCCATTTATTTGACCATTCTGATACATAGTCAAGGTCATTTTGAAGGGCAGCAGTATTATCTGTGGTGTTGAATAGCTTTACATCATCACCGAAGAGAATGCAGTTGCTCTTGATATGATCACAGAGGTCATTTATGTAGAGTATGAAAAGAGTTGGTCCTAGAACACTGCCTTGGGGGACACCACTGTTGAGAGGTACAGAATTTGATAGGACGATTCCAATTTTGATCATTTGTTGTCTATTTGACAGGAATGCTTCTATCCAGTTATGCAGGTGTCCAAGATACCATAAGATTTTAGTTTTAGGAGTAGTTTGTCGTGTACCACTGAATCAAAGGCTTTACAGAAGTCGATGCAGATTGCATCTATTGTTTTGCCCTGATCGAGTTATGTAGTCCATATGTTTTTGCAGTGTTAAGAGTTGCAGATTACATGATAGTTTTTTCCTGAAACCAAATTGTTTATTAGAGAGTAGGTTGTTTGTTTCTAAGTGGATGGATTGGTTAATAATTGATTCCATGACTTTACAGGTGACACAGCATAAAGAGATTGGTCTGTAATTTTCAACTAGGCTGGGCTCTCCCTTTTTGAAGATGGGGATGCCTGTGGCTTGTGACCATAATTTTCGCAAGGACCTGGTCCTGAAAGAATTTTCAAAGATTATGCTTAGACGTTCGGCTATTTACCAGTAGTACAGTACTGTGGTACAGTAGTACCAGGGGCCGGAGGAGGTTGCCGTTGGGGCCTCTGAGGCCGCCGCCGCTGCCGCTGGGGCCATTGAGACCGACATTGCCGCCGCTGGGGCCGCCACTGGTGTGGAGGCCAGGCCCGGGACTGGTTTCAGGGCCGGAGCCGCTGCCGCCGAGGGCTCTTTGGGCCTCTCGGGCGACGGGGGCGCTGTTTGGCCAGGCATCGGATATGGTGCCTGGCAATTTCCATCAGGCCCAGAGATGTAGGTCCCGTTTGGTTTGGCCTTTGCCTGGTCGATGGCAGTCAGGGAAGATCCAACCAAAGACACAGACATTGACATATTCCTCGAAACATCTGTGGGCCCTGAGATATGTCCCCCTGTCTCAGAGTTGGCCCTCTTACCTCTCCAAGACTTATCTCAAGGACGGATCTTGGGATCCGGAGAGATGGTAGGGTCGCCGGAAACGTGGGAGGGAGGGTTGTTTAAAATTTTTAATTAATTTTTAAAGGGGTTAGGGTTGGCCGGGTGGGGGTTGGGGGACAACCCGCCTGGGGCTGGGACCGGGTCGTGGGTTGAGCGTTGCCAGGAGGGTTTGGGGTCGGATGCGGCTGTATTGAGGATGGAGGGTTGTCCCAGGGAGGGTGATTGTAAAGCTATTAGTACGGTGAGTGGGAGAAGCAGATTTGGCGGTTATAGGGGGCCACATTCTGTTTTGGGAGCGCGCCCCCGCTATTTGTCAGCGGAGGCGCGCTCCGACCCCCTTGTTATGTCCCGTTCCCCGGGGGGGTCTGAGCGATCGGGCCCTGGGCCTTCGGCTGATGTTGTGTAACACCAGGTCCGTTAGTAATAAGGCCCCCCTCATTTATGATTTGATCTGTGAGGGGGGAGCGGACCTGGTGGGCATCACCGAGACCTGGCTGGGCCCAGAGGGGGGAGTCCCTCTTGTGGAGATGTGCCCGGCCGGGTTTTGGGTTTTTCATCGGCCGAGGGCCCAGGGGAGGGGCGGGGGTGTTGCGGTGGTTATTAAGGAAGATCTGTGTCCGAGGGAATCCACTGTTTCTCAGACGACCGGATGTGAGTCTCTTTTCGTGAAGTTTGGTCCCAGGGTGCAGGTGGGCTTGTTGATCGCATACCTGGCTCCCTGCTATGCGGCATCGGCCCTGCTTGAGCTCCTTGAGGTTATAGCCGGCGTGGCGGTTGAGACCCCCAGGCTTATGGTCATGGGGGATTTCAACCTCCCTTCTGCCGGCGGTACCTCGGGGACTGCTCAGGAGTTCATGGCTTCCATGACAGCCATGGGCCTGACCCAGTTAATTCGGGACCCTACTCACGTGGGAGGTCACACCCTGGATTTAGTTTTTGTCTCTGATCAGTGGCAGAGTGGTCTGGGTGTAGGGGATATAGTTATAGAACCCCTGTCATGGACAGATCACTCGCTCCTGAAGCTCGACTTCCGTTCCGCACCCCCCGACCGCAGGGAGGCGGGGCCGCTTAAATGGTACCGCCCCAGGCGCCTGATGGACCCGGATAGGTTCCTGATGGAGCTTGGGCCATTTCCCGAAGCTCGCACACATGACTCGGTTGAGGGCTTGGTCGCCACCTGGGATAGGGTGGCTGCTGGGGCCCTTGACCGGGTCGTGCCCTTGCGGCCTCTGACCCGGTGCCGATCCCAAGTGGCTCCTTGGTTTTCTGAGGAGCTAAGGGAGATGAAGCGCCAGAAAAGACGCCTAGAGAGTAGTTGGAGGGCTAGCCGTTCTGAGTCTGACCGAACACTTCTACGATCTTATATTAAGACGTATTTAGTGGCGATAAGGATGGCGAGGAGGACTTACCTCTCCACCCTTATTGCGTCCGCGGAAAACCGCCCAGCCGCCCTGTTTAGGGTGACCCGCTCCCTTTTAGAGATGGAAGCACGGGAGGATCCCTTACAGGGACGGGCTGAGGAGTTTTCTAGGTTTCTGCAGGACAAAATCGCTCAGATTCAAGACGAGCTGGACTCCGACTGGGCATCTCCGGGCGGGGGGGCGGGGGTGGATATCGGTGAGGTTAATTGGGTTGAGTTCGACCCTGTTACTGTAGAAGACGTGGACAGGGTGCTGGGGGGACTGAATGCCACCACCTGTTTGTTGGACCCGTGCCCCTCCTGGCTGGTCTTGGCCACTCGGGAGGTGACACGAGGCTGGTTCCAGGGTATTATAAACGCTTCCTTGAGAGAGGGGCTTTTACCCGCCACCTTGAAGGAGGCGGTGGTGCGGCCCCTCCTCAAGAAACCGTCCCTGGACCCAGCATTGTTATCAAATTATCGTCCTGTCTCCAACCTTCGCTTTGTTGCGAAGGTTGTAGAGAGTGTGGTGGCCCGTCAGCTCCCCCAGTTCCTGGATGAAGCGAGTTATCTTGACCCCCTCCAATCGGGCTTCAGGCCCGGGCACAGCATGGAGACGGCGTTGGTCGCGTTGGTTGATCATCTCTGGAGGGCTCGGGACAGAGGTTGTTCCTCTGTCCTGGTCCTGTTAGATCTCTCGGCGGCTTTTGATACTGTCGACCACAGTATCTTATTGCAGCAGTTGGAGGGGTTGGGGGTTGGAGGCACCGTGTTGCGGTGGTTCTCCTCCTTCCTCTCCGACCGTTCGCAATTTGTGTTGATGGGGGGGCAGAGATCGTCCCCAAGGCCCCTGCTTTGTGGGGTGCCTCAGGGGTCGGTGCTCTCGCCCCTGCTGTTCAACATTTATGTAAAGCCGCTGGGTGAGATCATCCGTGGCTTTGGGGTGGAGTTCCATCAGTACGCTGATGATACTCAGCTGTACATCTCCACCCCGGGCCACCCCAACGAAGCCGTCGAAGTGATGACCCGGTGCCTGGAGGCCGTGCGGGGTTGGATGGGTCGTAACAGGCTTCGTCTCAACCCGGCCAAAACCGAGTGGCTGTGGTTTCCTGCGCCCAGATACAGCCAGCTTATTCCTTCGCTGGCCGTGGGCCTTCGGCTGATGTTGTGTAACGCCAGGTCCATTAGTAATAAGGTATTGACCCGTGGAAAGGGCGCGCAACTTGGGTGTCCTCCTGGATGTGCGGCTGTCTTTGGAAAAACATATTGCAGCCGTCGCCAGGGGGGCTTTTTATCAGATTCGTCTGATTTACCAGTTGCGGCCCTTTCTGGATCTGGGCGCACTTCGCACAGTCACTTCCGCCCTCGTTATCTCCCGCTTGGATTATTGCAATGGTCTCTACATGGGGCTCCCCTTGAAGAGTCTCCGGAGGTTGCAGTTAGTTCAGAATGCAGCCGCGCGGGTGATTATGGGCGCCCCTCGGGGTGCACACGTAACACCACTTCTCCGCAGGCTGCACTGGCTTCCTGTGGCCTTCCGGATTCGATTCAAGGTGGTACTGATTGTATTTAAAGTGCTCCATGGCTCGGGACCTGGGTACTTACGGGACCGCCTGCTGCCACCAACAACCTCCCGCCGCCCAGTACGCTCCCACAGGGTCGCCCTACTTGGGGTACCGCCACCTGATCGTTGTCGGCTGGCGGCCCCGAGGGTGCGTGCTTTCTCTGTGGGAGCCCCCTCCCTGTGGAATGATCTCCCCCCGGAGATACGAGCCATGACAGATATCCTCTCCTTCCGGCGCGCAGTCAAGACCCTATTTTTTAAACAAGCTGGCCTGGCCCAGTAAGGGTCTATGGGGTTTTAAGTTAACAGGGTTTTTTAAATTTTAATCTCATTTTAAAATTTTATGGGATGCAGCCACATCTATGTTTAATTCTGGCTTTAAATTTTATTTAATTTTGTAACTTTGTATTTTATGTATTTATTAGGCTGTACACCGCCCCGAGTCCCTTTTGGGAGAGGGAGCGGTATAGAAATACGAACAATAAATAAATAAATAAATAATACAGATTTTGTTATCAGTCTTGTTACACTGTTCTGGCCCAAATGAGGGTAAAAATAGGAAAGGAAAGCTTGGAAAGGCAATATAAGAGACCAAATGTGATGTAATAGTTGAAGTATTGAATTATGAATATGAAGAGTCAGGACCCAGTTCATCATCAGGCATCAAAGTTCACTCTGTGACTTTGGTCAAATCATTTATGCTGACTCCAAATTACTTCAAAGATTTGTTGTGGGAAATCACAGGAGGAGAAAGCACTATGTACATTGCCTTTGGTTCCTCAATGAAAGAGTGTAATACATTTAAGAAATAAATGAACTAATCTTATTTTCACCCTTTAATCTCTTCTCCCAAATAGCCCAACAGTATGACAGAAAATATTAAGTTCTTTGCAATTGAATGTTGAAGGTGTAATTTAGTTTGGGGAATTTGGGGTCTGAAAAATGGAAATGGGAAAAGTTTGCCTCCCACAGGCATCTCGCTCACATTTTCACACTTAAAACCTTACAAACCAGCAAAAATGTGTATGTGGGGGTGGGGGAGAACTCATCCTTAGGCCTTTTGCGACATCATCACTCTTTCCGCCCTATCTCCAGATAGTCAGGAGAATGAGTTGTCCCTCTGCCTTTTGAAGACTGACCCACTCCTGATGTACTCATTCTTTGCTTCACACAAGCTTCTATGCCAGTCGTGATTTGAATCTGATTTGAAATAAGCTATATTATTTATAACTGATGTTATCAGCATTCTTATAAAAATATTAGTCAGTTATCATTTTCCTCTATTCGGTACTAACAATGAGTCTTTAATTCTGTCTCCGGTCACTTTTAATCAGACTTGAAAGAAGAAACTAATTCATACAGAGCTGTTCTTCAAGAAGTAGAAATGCAGATTGTGAATCAAAAGAGAAAATGGATAGAAAGAAAAGTATGTTTTAAAAAATATAACAAAAATTAAAAATGATAGCTTTAAATATATTAGTGTTTAATAATGAATGCAGCAAAAAAATTTCATTATAGATGATGAGCTGTTATCAAATTGGTGTCCTCTGCTGACCAAAGCTTCCATGTACTGACATGAAAGAAAGAAGCAAGTGGGCCCAATTCTACCTTTCTCCCCATGCAGATCTCTTGACAATTTGAGGATCTTTTGGGCAACATTTCAGAACACAGTGCAGAGTGTCAAAGGAAAATTATCCAAACTCAATTCCTTCGGGTAAAATAGGATAGTCTCACATTTGTAATCAAACAGGGCAACATATTTCCACAACTCTGAAGCCTGCCGGAAAAGGATTTGTCTTCGTTGCAATCTGTTGCTTGCTGAAGCAATCTGCAGGAAGGTACAGAATTCCACTTAGAAAGAAAGAAAATTGGCAATCTAGATTGCTTCTTGATGCAGCCAGGGTGCTTTTAAAAACTAGAGAACCTTGATTTATCCTAATATCTCTCTGCACTTTTCCTTTAGTACACATATCTGGGCGGACAACTGCTAGATCCAATTTTAGCAACATCATCTATCCATTCAGCTTCTGAGACTTCTGTGCCTCCCAATGGAGGATCAGACCAGCTATGGCCATAAGAAATAAAACTGTGACAACTGCAGCACTGGCCATTATGAAATGTTCTCTCCAATATAACTTACCTGTCTCTTTTTGCTGGCTCAAGATATTTTGGTACCTGAAGATCTTCAATATTGTTCTTCATCCAATTAGAACTTGTACAAATGGGCTCAGATTCTTATCCAATCTGTCTCTATCGCTCAGAATGTCAGCATGAAACATTTCCCTTTTGTTTTGCCTTATGAAAAGATATACTCCACCATTTCTGTATGCGCTTGCCACTTCTAGGTATGAACGCTATTTTTCAGGCCTTTAGTGTGGCAAAGCAGTCCATTTTGATCATAATGTGTTGCTCTGTAATCAATTATAACTTGATTTTGTTTTCATAAACAGTGTTGTTCATTAATCACTATTAACTGATTATCCCATAGATTATTTTATCTATGAAACTCATGTAGTACATTTCAACAGATAAATATTTTAACCTTGATGCTGCCTGCATGTATTCACCTAGGAAGGACTGGATTCTTTACAGTTTAATTGCTATTTAACTATATTCCAAAGAGAAGTGTATTGCCTCATGTTTGTTTTCTTTTAAACATTATTTACAGATAATGTTGGTCTTTTTATTTTTCTTGAATTATTCTTCTAAGTTCCTGAAGAATAAACTAGTTGGTTAATAGTAGTTTTCTATATATGCTCTCCTCTTTAATTACTATAGGTTTCCTAATTAGCTAACAAACCATTCCCACTTTCAAAAGAAGTACTTTAGTCTTCACTTATGACCACAATTGAGCCCAAAATTTATGTTGTTAAGTAAGACATTTCTTAAGTGAGCTTTGCTCCATTTTATAACCTTTCTTGCCACAGTTGTTAAATGAAATCACTGCAATTGATAAGTTAGTAACCTGGTTGTTAAGTGAATCTGGCTTCCCAGATTCCCTTCATTGACTTTGCTTGTTAGAAGGTCGCAAAGGGGGATCACATGACTTTGGGACACAGCAGCGGTCATAAGTATGAACCAGTTGCCAAGCATCTGACTTTTGGATCACACAATCATGGGGATGGTACAAAGGTCGTAACTGTGAAAAACAGTCATAAGTCACTTTTTCAGTGCTGCTGTAATTTTGAACAGTCATTAAGTGAACTGTTATAAGCATTTTCTTATTAAATTTCTTATAAGCCACAGTACCTACAGTATCAACTCTTAAATAAAAAAAAAATTATGTATTCAGAGAAAGAAAGATGCTAACATCACTATATTTTCAAAGAGGCTTTCAAAAGATCTCATAAGAGAGGCTTGCAATAGAAATTTTGTAAGTTGTTACCAAACTTACGGTTCTTCAGTTCAGCAAGCTGTGAGCAGAGTTCATAAGCAGACCGACATGAATGTACTCTTACACTACAAAAAGCTCTTAAGAACAAAACAATTCCAGAGATAGTTCAAAGCAAGAGATTTAATCCTTTTCTACAGATTAAATAACAACCAGGTTTTCTAATCCTTGTACATATGTTAGCTACTAAGTCACTGCAACAATAGCAGCTGCTGTTGAGAGGGGGGAGAGAAAGAAACTTTAATATTGTGTTTTTATAATAATAACCCTCTCAAAAAACCATACTCCATGATTCTGATAGTGGGCTGTAATGCAAATATATATATATATATGATTAAAAAATATTAGTTTTGGAGGTGCCAGAAGCTGCTGTTGCTTGAATGTTTAAAAATGCTAGGCATTTTTCCCTAATGATTTAGGGAAAGCTTGAGCTTGTGAGGGAAAAGCATAAAAATCCTAGGGGACTCTGTACTTTTGAAATTACTCAAATAATTCACCATCCTCGAAATAAAAGACCTACCCTTACTGCTGAATGATGGCTTAAGTTTGAGTGTACTCAACAGCTATCCTAAACTGGAAGGAGCTACCTGAAAATTTACAAGGATCAATATTGTAGCCTTAAAGATTTTGAAAACACATTTGTAGTAAAGTTATTTAACTATGACTCTGTCTATGCATGTTTGTTTGTGTTTGTATGTGTGTGTTTGCGTATACATAGAGACAGACAGACAGAGAGAGTCTGTATACATATACATACACAGAGAGAGAGAGAGAGATTATACACATACATATACTAGTTGAATGTTTTATAATATCCCTGCTTAAGTGACAGACAGCAAATGTCCAACAACAAAAATCAGGCTCAATTTAAAGATTGCTGTAAGTCACAGAATAGTGTATTTGATTTGGATTTAACAACTTATTTCAAACTAGCCATTATGATTTACTTCTTAGCATAGGAATGGCCCGACTCTTGATGGAGAAGGGCACATTTTTGTGAGGAATAAGAGCAAAAGTTGGCTGGAAAACACTAAAATGTCCTAGTTCTTCCACGATTAATATATATAACAGGAGCACTATCGTGCCTACCATCCCTGTCCTATTGTCCCCATTTATTCATACCTATTTCCTGTATTCCTATTCATGTTTATACTTATACCTATTATCTTGTAAGTGATTGACAAATCAAATAAATAAAAAATAAATACCAAATAAATGAAGGACGTCAATTGTTATTCATATCCTCTACAAGGACAAAATGGATTATTCAAGAAATTATAGTTAGCTCTCTCAGTGTATTTTTTTTTTCAATTCCTAGTTGAATTTGTTAATCAGCTGGGAACAAAAAAAAATCCAGAAGACTCTAGGGATACAAATAATTTGCCAGCTCCTGACTACATGACCTTTTTGCTTTGAAAAAAACAGTCTAATTACTCTTTTCAAAGTAATATTCAATTTGACCCATATATTCCCTTAAGAGAAGCATCTGAGAAAGCAAGCAATCCTTACAAATGATTGAAAGAGCCATGGTGTTTTGTTTGCTTTATTATTCTGTAGACATCTAATGCTGTCAAAGAAATGTGTCCTACTAAGACTTGATGCTCAGAAAACAGTACTTAACAAATCCTACGGTCACATAAAAAATGGAAAGAGAAGTCTATAGTGTGATGAGTTAACATTCAGACTGTATTGCTTTTGTAATTCAAATAGATCTCAACATGAGAAATTGTTAACAGCGCTATATCATGCACAGTAGCTTCCTTTTTAAGGCTTAACTCAGATTGTGATATCCTCACCTTTGTGTATATGCTTCCCTCTAAAGCTAAACTCCTTGTAATTGCATGAACAAAATGGAAATCACTTGCCACCGCCCTTTTCCAGAATATTTTCTTTTTCCTATTTCCAAGAGTAGATTCCAGTTCTGGAGTTTCCTGATGATCTCCCTATCAACTGCTAATGTTTTTTTAATGCCAGCAAAGGTTGCTTAAGTGCTTCTACTTTCTGTGATTTCTACTTTTCAGGTAAAGCACCAATAAGTTTGTGGAAAAGTAAACTCGCTACTTGGAGTGAGCAGGCATCTCTTTCTCTCCTGGGATCTTGAGTTTTGGTGTTACCTTGGAAGAAGAGTTAAAACAACCCCACCTACTCCTTAACTGATCATTCATCAAACCTATTTTCTTCTTAGATTAGCCAGGCAAGCTCCCAATTCCTTTATGACTGTTTGAGAATTGTAAGGATACCCTTGCTGGTATGCGTATTGTGTTACTTCACATTGATACTAAATAACTTTTGTGGTCTATTGCTTCCTATGCTGGTAAACTACTATTAAGTGTTTTTCAAGTTAGGCATGATGCTAAACTTGTTACTCATTTACAAGTTATAGCAATTCTGTCAAACATAACAAAAAAGATTCTATACTCTCATCCTCTGTGAGTTTTAGAATGCATATTTCATAGGATCCATCCCTTGCCATTCCAGAAACTGGATTTGGAGAAACTGTTGTTTCTCCACTATGTGGCTGTTTTCATTTAAGAAGCACTATACAGGTCATCTCAACTTACAACCAATCACTTAGCAACTGTTCAAAGCTATGGGGCTACTTACTTACTTACAACCTGGATTTGAAGTTCCAGAGTTCCCTTCCCACTTCATAGTCACATTTATGGTCATGTACAGAGTCACATTGGTCATAACAGTTTTTTTCTGAAAACCAGCACTTTGTAGGAGATGACCAGACTGAGCCTGAGGGAGGGGTCAAACACTTCATAAGACACAAGTCACTTCCCAAGAGATCTAAGTCCAGCCCACCTTGAATGCTTCTCTTATATCTTGCACATTTTCCTTAATGGTCAGTTGGCCAGATTCTTGTAGAGAGCTTAAACTTGCAATAAATCTTTATGCCCATTTAAATGGCCTGAATCTCCTGATTTCCTGGGTGCTTGAATTACTTCTGGTTTTCAGCAAAGCCACAGCTGTAGCAAACCATTAGTTTGCCTAATGACCCCATCAGTTACTAAATAACTGTCGCAAAAATGTTCTTGGTGTACATATGATTAACCCATTTGGCAACCATCACAACTTACAGTACAACTACAATGGGTAGGCTCCATTACAGTTGTAAGTCAAGAATTAATTTCCTTGAAGTCTACTTTTCAGATCTCTTTTTCATTCTTTCTGTAAATGTGGTCCTTTTGCTCAATTTTTCTCTACCAACTACTGTGTATTCCTCCTTTTTTCTGAGATTCTACCTTTGCTCTTCTTCCTCTCATTTGACTATCTTTTTTTCTCTCTCTCCTTCCTATGTCAACCTCTCCCTCATACTATCTATTAGGCAGGAGTGAAATTCAACCATCTTGGTTGAGGTGGTAGGGATGATTTGAATCGGTAAAAAATTGCCCCTCGTTGCTATTACTATTATACTAAGTATACCAAGCCACGCCCACAGCCATGCCCACAGAGCCAGTAGGGGAAAAGTTTGAATTTCCCCCCTGCTAGTAGGGCTTCAGATGGATTCCTCTCTCCCTTCCTCTCCTTCTCTCTGTCCACGGATTCCAATTCTCCCTCTTCATTTCAAGCCACCTTATGTATGTGGATATGAATCACAGGCCAGAACTCGTACTTGCCTCTAATACTCTAACCCTTCATCTCCTGGTCAGTGTTACCTCAGAAGCAGAATCACCTTTTCTCTTCCTGATATAAGCTGTTTATTCTCTATGTTTGGTTACTGCGACATATACCATCGTTGTTACCATTTGTTAGGGCTTTTTTAATATTGTAGAGGACACAAACTGCTTTTTCACAGAACGTTACTTTATTGTACACGAATGAGCTCCTATCTTGTTTTTCTATCTATTTGCCGTTTAAACTATTCCTATTCCTATTTAATGTATAAATTTCTATCTGTATATTCTATTTCTATGATCTTATTCTTATCTGAGTCATACTGTGTTTTTTCTTATCCTAAGTCTTTCTCAGCTCTTACTTTTCTAAATCTTTCCCTTTCCTCCAGATTTTCTGTTCTTGTAGCCTCAGTCTATTTTGCATGTGAAAATCCTTTTCACTCCTTTCTAAACCTGTAAATGGATTTTTCTCTCCCCTATACTCATTCCCAGGACTCACATGCCTCTGTTTCTGGAGCAGGTTTGTGGAGTTCTGAACTTGGCCTGCTGCAGCAGACTGGGTTGTGGGTTTCCAGCTTCGCATGAGGTTTCAAGACTCTATTTGGGTTCTCTTCTCCCCCATTTCTCAGCTCTGCCACTCAGCTCCAAATCTGACATTTTTCCCTTGCTGTCAGAAGACTACTGCTGAGCTGTTTTGCCTTTGGCCAGGAGCCTTCTCTTGCTTTCTTCCTAATATAACTCCTTTCTTGTCACCCATGCAGGGGTGGGATTCAAATTTTTTAATAACTGGTTCTGTGGGCGTGGCTTAGTTGGTGGGCATGGCTTGGTGGTCAGTAATTTCTTCTAACAACCAGTTCTCCAAACTGCTTAGAATGTTAACAACCGGTTCCAGCGAATAGGTGAGAACTGGCAGAATCCCACCCCTGCACCCATGTACATGCTTCTTTCAGTTTCCTTTTTATTAAACAATTTTCCAAATAAGGAGAATGTGAGGTTTTTTCAACCCTTTTTTCCAAGTAATATCAAAGTTCTGGATCCCAGAAGGGGGTGAAATGCCTGCACGTTTCACTCTTCCATAGTGCTGCATTTGATTTGTTACTTACATTTTGACATTCTAAGCACAAATTCAGATACAAGCACAAGAAAAATCTATAATTAGGAAACATTGTTGATACCCCATAGCTCCCAGCTAATTTGCAAAACATGTGCTAAAACACAAGCTACCCAGTTTGTTCAGTTGGGTAGTTCAGTTGTTTATACCAGAAACATTTAAAAACAACCATCTCTGCATCTGCAGCCTCCAGCATGCATACCAAAACTCATAACAATGACGTTTTACAATACATGTTTAAAGAAAAACAACATCTCCCTAAAGTCTAGAAAACAAAGACTAACAGATTTAAACAGGACATGGTCTCCTTATCAAACCATTCCATCCAATAATACTTACTGATTTTACAAAGACTGTGACACTGCCTAAGGCTTTAAAAGGATCTGATAGTGAGGGTGCTAAAATGTCAAAAGAAGTACCTTTGAAACATTAGGTCAGAGAACAAAGACAGAAGATGAATTAATCATTAAACATTCAGCAATTGTCATGCAAAAACAATTTAAAATAAATCAAGCATGTGAACATACCATACAAAAGACAAAGTCTGATAATATTTAATAATTTCCATATTTTTGTACAAAGGAGATATGGAAGCACAAGAAATAAAAATGAAGCAATGTATATGGAAGGATGTTTCAATCATTAGAGTTAAGAAAATGCTCTTTATGCCAAAGATTATCTATTAGCTGAATTGATTTGCAGCTGAATTGATTTTCCTTCATCCTTTCCTATGCACTCATCTGTGGTGTAGAGTAAGAAGCAAAAGTGCACTTGGTGTTAGATACAGTCTATCAAGGTTATCATGTTCCATACCTCTTCAGAAATTGTAGTTGAATATAGTCTGAATATAGTCTGTAGTTGAATAAAAGCCCAGGAGGGAGAGGCTGCTACCCAGAGGGCAAAGAGGCAGTGGAGTTTATAATGTCTTGTAGGCAAGAAGATGGTTAAGAGAGACCCCACCCCACCCCACCCCGGCAATTCACACAATATATCTATAGTTATGCAAGTAGTGCTTTAGTCTGGCAACTTTATACTCTGTTTTTGTTTTATCTGGCTCTAAACCGCCCCGAGTCCCTTTTTTGGGAGAAGGGGCGGTATAAAAATCTAATAAACTAAACTAAACTAAGATTTTGTTTATAGGTAAACAACAATAAATAAATTATTCAGAAATAGCTGCATATAATTTTTGGGGTCTGATAGATATTTTAAATATATCTGATTGTCACTTTTTGAAAAGACCATGTAAAATGTTATATTTGGAATTCAGGCTAACAATGAACTGTTATTCACAGAATCTATGCTCAGATCAGAAGTATGATTGTATATTCAGTTATATAAATTAGGGAACTCTTTGACTAAAAAACCAAATATTAATATTCAAATGGAAGAAATTTATTAACTTTACATAAATTACAGAGACGATTCAATTTAAGAAGCTGTGGAAAGTTCCTGGTGTTAATAGATTCTACTTGAATGATACAGAACTTTCATAGACCTGTCATTTATTAACCTTATTAAAGGTTATAATCAATCATTTAATCTGTAATTATTTTTATTTTTTATGAGGCTTATATTAAAGTTAAAGTCTAAGAAAGACAATAGTGGATATGTATATTTATAGACCATCATCTTTGTTCAAACATGCATATTAAAATTTTAATTGCAACACTAGCCAGATAAAAGTAACACCATCTATAATCCATCCTTTTCAATCTGAATTTCTAAAAACATAGACAAGCATCTAACAATATCTACCTGATTATTAATACCTTAGATATTGCAGAGAATAGGAATTTTGTTGGATTCTGGAAAGACTTTCAGTATGGTTTACATTGAATGAATGAATTTATGAATAAATTCTGAAACATCAGTTCCACCATCTTTTTTTCACTGGATTTCAATATGGTACTTTATTTAGTATATACTTTCTATAGCCATTAATCACTCATCATATAATTGTAACTTTGGACAATACTCCTAGGATTAACAATATAGTTTATTATCTAGTTATAGTGTCGAGTAGAAAAAGTCTAATATTCTCTCTTGGAGATCTGTTATTTCCAAAATTTTGAGATTTAAAATTGCTACAGGCCCTATAAAAAGTTTGCATTTGCATCTTTCTTGAAATATATCACAATATATTGAATTAAATATATCTAAACCCATAAATGTAATTTCAGAAACATAACACGGTTAAAACTTCAATTAAGCCTCTGGGATAAGATTAATGTTATTAAAATTAATACGACATCGACATTAATGTATATTTTAAAAGGGATTTTAATGTTAATCTTTGTTAGATATTTTATACAGATAGGTTAATGAGAAAAATTTTATAGCAAGCTAAAGCCCTTCAGATATCCTTGGCCAAAATGAGATTACCTTATGATGATAGCAGTTTTAATCTACCAGATTTCCAAATATATCATTGGGTTTTAATTTTAACATTTATATTCTTTTGGAAGCAGAGTTTTTATAAATACTCTTTGAGCTTACCTGGAGAAGCAGTGTATAATGCTCTGAATGCTGGCAAATTTTAAGGCCTAAGTATATTAAACTGGGAGCCTTGTTTTCAGCCTAAAAGTTGCTAGGCTTGTTTTATCATATGTGAATTGGTATTTTTGATCCTCAATTGCTTGAGAAATTGAAGTTGTAAAATAACTCAAATTTGAAAATAACAATGAAGATGTTTTATTGGAAAACTTGGTCAAACATTAGATATATGCATGAATCAGTTGATTTCTGATGATTGTGTTAAATACTTTAAGAAACTGCTTTTTGAATCTGACTTACCCACAATATTTGCTTGGTAATATACAGTACAATATATCACTGGCTCTAATAGCCTCTAGGATAGTGAAATTGTAGAACTTTTAAGAGAATAAGAACTTCAATAGGAACCCAACAGGAATCCAATGTTATAAGGAATTAAAAAGTAAATGTAAGGTTAATGTATATATCTAAAATATGGAATGGAAAATTGGAATATCTAAGAATTATGAAATGTAGCATATAATTTTTATAATTTAAAAATGAAAATTATTCATTATTTTTCTTTTTTGGATTCCCCAAAAACTGTTTAAACAGGGTTGGACATTAATTTTTTTGTCCTGGCATTGTAAGAAATTTGAAATCTCATTTTTGTTTCAAAATATTACATATCTCAATAAAACTTTAGAAAGAATTATCCATGTGGTGTTAAACTATATTTCTAATGGGGAATATCCTATATAGGATTTGTATCCCCATGAATAGTTTTGCCACTGTTAAGCCTGCTGACATGAGAATAATTTTACATAAATGGAAAGAAAGTTATCTTCTGATTTTAAGGAATGGAATTAGGATGTGAATCTATGATCCATTTTGAAAAATCTGTGTGCTAAAAATGAGAAGATGAAGTAATATGTTTTTGTGTGGTTAAATGTAATGATAAAGTTGAAGACTGACTTAGTTTTGTATCAATACCAAAGAATATTAGATGGATTTTTCTTTTGTGTTTCTTAATTAGCCTTTTTCTTCTTTTTGTCACATTTAGTTTATTTTAATCATCATAATATATATAGTATTTTTCTTCTTATTTATAGTTACCATTTATCCTTTTTGTCCTGCTGGTATTGTAAGTTTATATTTGTCCCCAGTTAAAAGACAGAGAGCCAGTTTGGTGTAGTGATTCAAGAATCAGTCTAGAGACTGGGGGACCGTAAGTTCTAGTTCCACCATAGGCACAAAACCAGCTGGATGCCCTTGGGCCTGTCATTTTCTTTCAGCCCTATACAGTGGTGGGATTCAAAATTTTTTTACTACTGGTTCTGTGGGCGTGGCGTGGCTTAGTAGACATGGTTTGATGGGTGTGGCAGGGGAAGGATACTGTAAAATCTCCTTTCTCATCCCACTCCAGGGGAAGGATACTGTAAAATCTCCATTCTCTCTTCACTCCTGGGGGAAGAGACCCAGCCAATCAGCTGGGACTCAGGAGGCATAGAATAGATGGGGGCAGGGCCAGTCAGAGGTGGTATTTATCGGTTCTCTGAATTACTCAAAATTTCCACTACCATTTCTCAAACTACTCAAAATTTCCATTACCGGTTCTCCAGAACTGGTCAGAACCTGCTGAATACCACCTCTACCTAGGAAGGAAGCAATAGCAAACCACTTTTGAAAAAAAAATCTTGCCAAGAAAACTGCAGGGACTTGTCCAGGCATTCTCTGAGGATTAGACACAATTGAACAGAAGAAAAAATTAAAAACTTAAAAAGTATGGTTAATACTATAGAAATGTTTACAAATTAGTTATACAACTCCATAAGTTGCAGTATTTCAAAATATTCCCCAAAAAGCAAACAAACAATATATCAATACTTATTCATATAAAGCAGGAGTGTCAAACTGGCAGCCCACAGGCTGGATGCATCATATGTAGGCCATGCCCACCCCAGCTCCGTACATGGGGAAAACGTCGTGAAACGTCATGTGACAGGAATATGACACCACCAGTTTGATATAATGATATAAAGGATATAAAGGCTAAACTCCAATGCATTAAACAAATTATTGCTTGTGTACATGTAATCCATTTTTTCTGTTTAGCTCACCTCCAATATCGTCCCCAAGACTCCCAATGTTATGCATATTGCTTTTGTCTATGTGAAACGGCAAATCGGGGTTACAGAATAGTAAAGGTCAACTTTAAAAGCAGTAATGAAAATTCCAAAGAATCAGACATTGATCTGCAGTGTTTGTCAAAATCTGCGGCAAATAGCAAAGCATATTATATAACTTAAGGCAAGCAATTGTTCAGGTTCTAGAAGGCAGCAAAAGCCAAGCAGAGTATAGTGTGGCAGTGCATGGAAGGTAATTTGATAGCTTTAGGAATCAAATCACTTGATTTTCTAGAACATTTATTGGAGAAAAATACCAGGTCAATTGGCTCTCATATCATCTGATTTCTCTGGTTGAGCAGCTGCAATCTCTGTTCTTGTTAGGTGACACACTGGAGGATTAATATTTAAAACACTCATTTCTTCTACCTACAAACTTCTACCTACATGCATGCTGGAGTTTATAACAAAGAGAAGACAGTAGAGTCCTTGATGCTCTCCGAGCTTGAATGTTTGAAGCAGACCTCACCCAACTATTCTCTTCTATTGGAAAATAAGATATTTGCATCAATGTAAACAAGGACATTTTGTCCCATTTCTGTAAACAACCTTTACATTAGGCAAATATTTCAAACATCTTTGAGGTTTACCTAAAACATTCAAATTCTAGAATAAATTATGTTTCATTGCAAAAAGAAGATAATCAAAATATCTCCAACTAATATGTCAACAGGTATGGAAGAAGGTTATCCTTAGTAATAACTTAAACAGAGTTATTTTTCTCTCATATGACATGAATCCAAATTAAACCATTAAGTTAATACTTCGTTAACTCGACTAGATAAATTAAAAACACATTCCTTTTTTCTGTTCTTGAGTTTTGATTTGTTCAGCTAAGAACAATCCTTCGTATGTCTTCTCTAGTACACTGAATAAAATGAGAACTACATCAACAAGTCAATGTGAACCCAGTGACTAAAAGAAGATCAGCAAGATCCCAGACATACAAAGGTGACTTACCCTCTGGAAACAAATACTGTGGGAGTAAGACACTCCTAACATCCTTCCAGGGGGGTTGCCTTAAAATGGCTTTTATTGTACAGCACTATGGACTTGTCATGGTAACAGCTTCACAGTACTCCAGTACTCCACAAGGAGGCTCCCTCTCAGCCCTCCAAGGAAATGTCAGGCAATTGGTCAAGCGCAATCAAAAAATGAAACACCAGCATAGACAAGAAACTCCCGAGGACAGAAATAGAAGGCTTGCAATGCTGCACAAGAGACAGTACAACAGTGTGAGTCCCGACTACAGGATTTTCCTAATACAGGATTGGGATAAATACCTGGGCAATGCCAGATTATCGGCTAGTCAAACAATTAAACCCAAAGCAGCCCCCAATAGGGAGAGATTTATGGAGAACAAGTCTGTGAATACTACCTAATTGTGAAAACGAAATTAAATCTTCCTGTCCAAAGATATTATATCTCTTGAATAATGGGTGATGGAGTTGATTATCATTGTCAGAACTTTTCTTGAGAAACTGAACAGCTTTTCTAGGAAATACATCCTGGTCTGGTGGGCAGCAACCCACACTTAGCTTTATACAGCCAATATCCAAAGTGTGCAAGAAACAAGCAAAGTGGCTATTAAATAATAAAGATAAATGAATAAATAATAAAATTAAACCAGATAACAGCTAATTCTACTTAACATACTGAGCAGCACTTCCCAAATAATCTGAGATTCCTCAAAATAATCAAGTTCTCTGAAATTTGACATTTGATTAACCATATCTTTTGCTTAATTAACATTTCAACAAATTAGCAAAGAGTTCCTGGTATATTGAACATAGTTTTATTGCAGGTTATGTGAGCCCTTGTTTATCTTCAAAATCTAGCAATATGATGGGGATATACACAGGCTTTCCTTTTTCGCTAAACAAAAAGTACACACTTGGGGTGTGTTTTGGATCCTCAGAAGCTCTTCCATTAAGTTGAAAGCAAGATTCAGAAGTTTTTTGATGTTTTTTGATAGATGTCAGAGTGGAAATGTCCACTGTGAGATTATTTGAAACAGAAGATAACAACTGGAGACTTAAATCTAGACCTTGAAAAGATTGGAGGGAGGGAGGGAGGGAGGGGGGAGGGGGGAGGGAGAGAGAAAGATGCACACAAACTACAATGAGACTCAACTGTCCTTGGTGCATATGTGATTGTGATTTTATACTGAGATATTGCCCCAGGGAAAACGTGTTTCCATGCTTCAAAAAGTGTTAAATAATCTGACAAAGTGTAACAGTTTTTGTCAGATAAATATGCATGAATATTATATTATATGTTATAATGAGCCTATATCATTCACCAAGACACTACTAATCATTTGCAAGGATCAGTTGCCACACTTCCAAGTAGGAATTGATGGGAGAAAAAAAAATATTTAGTCTCTCCCTTGCTTGCAAATCCCCTCTGCAAACTCTTTCCCCTGCAAACAACTTTCTCTCCTTGGCTAGTATTTTCATTTTTTTTAAATCCAGCTGCAGAAAGATTAAACCTACTTAAAATCTAAGATAACATTTCAGGAGAAAAGTTGACAACAGAATTAAGCATCCCTTTTCAGAGTGATAATTCACTTTATGAAGTTTATTTATTTATTATTTATTTATTTTGTCAAGCATGTATTAGATAACATGTATAAGTATAAACATGATTATGAGTACATGAAATAGATACGAATAAAAAAGAACATTAGGACAGGGACGGTAGGCACATTGGTGCACTTATGTACGCCCCTTAAAGACCTCGTAGGAATGGGATGAGGTCAACAGTAGACAGACTAAGGTTTAAATTTTTGGGGTTTGGGGAAGAAACCACAGAGTCAGGTAGTGTATTGTTATGATGAATTGTCTGAGGGGATGTCTGCAAAACATAGCAGAATAGGAACAGATGGACATTTCATTCATAGGAACACATAGGATCAAGGACATCAAAGATACCTTCAATTGTAAGGTACCTGTTAATAAAAGGAGCACTAAAGTACATATTATCTTCTATAAGAATCTAGCCTTCTTGATAATTGTTGGGTGTCAGCCTTAGAGGTAGGTGGCTCTTAGAGGTAATCCAGAAAAGAAGAAGCGATCGTGACTACTAACACTCTTTACTGTAAGGTTAACAGAATCTTGCTAATTTGAAAGCCCTTCTCTATCCTCCTCCATTGCCTTTATAGCCCAAAAAATTAGAGGGTCCTTTCTGAGTATTTTGCCACACTCCCATTACCTCTGCAGGTTAAGCTGTCTATTATCTGACCATTGTCTAATGCAGAGATCTCCAAACTTAGCAAATTTAAAACTTGTGAACTTCAACTCCCAGAATTCCTCAGCTGGTTGAGGAATCCTGGGAGTTGAAGTCCACAAGTTGCCAAGTTTAGGGATCCCTGGTCTAGTTTGATGCTCTTCCTCCTATCTCTCAAGGACATATTCACATATCATAACAGTAGGCTTGACAATTCTCAAGAGTTTTTGATACCTTCAACAATATTATCCTCTTGGACCATCTCCATTACTTCCATTTCTGCACCTGTTACCAAGGTTCCACTTATGGGATCATCTTAGAGTGAGTGGACCTCCCCACTGTGAAAACTAGATTGTGATATGCTATGAGACACACGCTCAAATTTCATATCTAACTGAAACCATTTGGGGTAGTTTTCAAGAGTTTTGTGGTTAGGTGCCCACGCTATGTTGACGACTCTGTGCTCTGCTTTTCTATAACATGTGAAAATGGAAGAAATATGAATGTTTTGAATGACTGCCTGGAAAAGGTGATGGACAATGGCAAATTAAGGGACCTGACATGCTGGTTAGGCAGAAATCTAGAAGGGGATGGTTCCCAGATATAGGAATTAGGGGATTTGTCTGACCTAAATGCAATTACATTCCATCAAAAAAGCTTAGGTAGCTATAATGGTATGTGACAATGACTTTAAGGGATGAGGGAAAGAGATGTTTTCTAAGGAAAGATCAGACTGTCTACTGTTTACCTCACCCCATTCCTAAGAAGTCTGTAAGGGGTGTGCATAAGAGCACCAGCATGCCTACCAGTCCTAATGTACCCTTTTATTCGTACCCATTTCATGTACTCATATTCATGTTCCTAATTACATCTGTTATCTAAAACATGCTTGACAAAATAAATAAATGAACAAACAAACAAATAAATAAATAGAAGAAATTTAGGAAGAAGGCCCTACCTATTGATCAAGCTGTTGAAAGTGATGGTCAGAGAGTTAAACTTTAAGACCTGCAGAATTAATGTCATTCCTCCCAGGTAAACCAAGCAGGAAATATGACCAAATATTTCTACTTTATTGTAAAATTGTATTAAAATAATCTTGCAAAACTCAAAATAGAAATCTCTAGAGAAGGATAATGCAGGCTTCACTATTGATTTTCTAAAAATGTAAACATCAGTCATTAATAAATCACTCTGATATCCTAAGAATGTAGATGATACATTTATACTACAATGGAGAAAATGTCAATTACATAGCATAGAAATCTAAACCAATATCTGTATTTCTGTTTTTAGTAAATGACTGAATTAGGCTTATATATTAAATACAATTTTATTTTTAATTCATTCTCTGTTTCATTACATATATTTTACACTCCTGTGTTATATTAACAGCATAAAAGTAAGATGAACACAAAGTGCCAGAAGTAATGCGTTTATGGAATATTAACCCTCTCCTGATGGAGTTCTCAACCTGCCAATAATATTTTGCTTCACGCTGCAAAGTTCTGTACATTCCTGATCTTAAGCTGTAGGCCTCACTTATCAGCATAGATAACGTGAAACTGACCACTGAGATAAAGATTATTTTCACAGCTGTAAATAATGAGCTGAAATTCACTAGATATTTGCATAAATTAGAACTACCAAAGCTGAGCTGCAAAAATCTGGACTAGCACTAGATTGCAGCAAAAATAGTTTTAACTGCATCACTTTGATGAAGAAATTCCAGACGAACATAGGAGTCTAGTAAAATACATGCATCTGTTTACTTAAATTTAGCTCAGAGTGTGCGTGCATGAGCGTATGTGTGTGTACGCACTCATACATACACACATGCACAATCACATACATGCACACAACTTTTAAAATCAGACAATGTATAGTAGTAGAATTTTTTTCATCCAATCACTATTTATTCCCCTTTGTTGCAGGCTATACATAAAAGTACATAATAATTAACAGAAAATCAGGTTTAAGTATTTTCTGACCTCAGATTCTGCAATGCAATGTGTCTCAGTGGAGAAAAGTAACAAGTGTCAAAGGCTGGACAGAGCATAATTTGCTGGTGAAAAACATCAACCTTTTTTTCTTTATAGATGAACAGTTCACAAATTACAACTTGGTACTCCTTTCCTCTAAAGAAATTTATCCCATTCAGGTCAAACATGATTAATTGATTTTACAGTAATCACAAAAAAATGTAAGATACACACTGATAATTAAAAGTTCCTTTGATATCAGAAATATATTCCATTTTTTAAAAACACTTTCATCCTTTTATTTCAGCGTACTAGCATTGGAATCTTTAGTATTAAAGGTAATTTTTTTTAAAAAAGGAAAGAAAATTCTGATAGCTTAAAAAGTCTGCTCCAATTCATGGTGTTCCAGAAACTTCCTGTAAAACATTGAAAAAAGAACTTTATCTATGTTATTTTGTCTTCTAGAAAAAACATTAATGATGCAATGCAATGCACTTTTGCATTGGAACCCACAAAATAAATTGGAAGAAACTTTTTTTTAATCTATTGAGACTTTGGAATTCTTCAATACACATTCAGGCTAACAGTCCTTAGGATGCAGGGACTATCCTGAATTAAGGATTGGGTGAGCTTTTTCTCATGAAATGTTTTCCTTAAATAAAATGGTTAGTTATCATCATTATTAATATTGTTTTATAATGATAACTTGTAATAATAATGGTGACCTACTATCACAATTAATACAAATTTGATATTCTTTAATCAAGATAGTTATCATCATATATAATGACAGTAATAGAAATAAAATTGGGCTTTAATGTCTAGAAATTAGAAATCTACTTCTCTTTGGGCAAGTAAACATGAGGAAAATCCAGTTTCCTTTACTTTTGTGTTTTACAAACAGCAAACAACTCCACAATTAAATGTGGAGAAAAGCTCTGGACTCAATTCTGATATACCAACAATTGCTGGACTTACAAGTGTCTTTAGTTCCACTTTGGAGATTTTACACTGTTGGTCAAGAAAGAAAAAAGGAGACCATGTGTTCACATCCTGCCTTAGCCAAGAAAGCCAGATAAGTGACTTAGAGCCAGTCATCTCCTTCAGCACAATTCATCTCACAGGGTTGTTGTAGAAAAATAGGAAAGGGTATTGGATATGTTCCCTGCCATGAGTGATTGATAAAATATAATAAAGGTGGGATACAAATAAATGAAAAATAAATTCATAAAAATGAGGTAGGGCTGGGGAAATAGCTAATCTGCATAACCCATGTGCCCCTGTGACAGCCCAGTTAATTTATTGCTGATAAATGTGACAACCACTTTAACTTTTTAAAACTCCCACCACAAAGATTTCTGCTTTTGAGGCTAATTAAGATCAGCTGGGACAGGCCCCAATGGGACATACAATACTTAAAACCTTAAAAACTGAACTTGTGGTTAGGATAATTCTAGCTAATATTCCTCACTGGTTAATAAAGGCAAGTAATTCTAACCTGGCACAGTTGCTCTTGCTCTGTTCCTGGATGGCAATAGCTTTGAGGTGTCTGGCATACCACCAGACCCATGCCATGTGGGTTCACAGAAAATGATTCAATACATGGCAAAGTAAAAAAAAAACCTACTTATGATTTGTTTTTCATTTTATGTGAGCATAAAAGTGATGAGAAGTGATGCTTTCAGCAGCACCCATTTCTTTAAGCCAAACAACATTTATCTAAGCCATTTATGACTGTGTTAACTGGGCTCTCCCCAACTCTTCCACCTCCCTCCATTTCAGCAGCCATAAAACACTCATTTATATGTGCCAGTTCAGGCCTTCCTAAGTTAACTGTTTCTCTGCTTAAGTTAGGTCCACCCCATTATATTTCCAGCTATTTTGAAAACCCTCCCCACTTAAATAAGGGCCTAATTCAGGATGGAAAGAATAGTCACACTTTTTGAGTTTTAGTCATCTTTAGACTTTGGAAGTCTCCCAAGAATACCACAATAAGCAAAAAAAAAAAAAATGAATTAATTTAAAGTTCTCACCTCAAAGCATAAATGACCAGGGAAATATTATCATATTTGGGCATATAAGCGAACTTTTAACTCATGTGAGAACCTATAATGTTAGGAAAGGGGGAAAGAAGGACAATCAACAGCAAGGTGGAAGGACTAAAAGGCCTGAAGAATCAGGTTAGGGACCGATTATCCTGGAGAAAATCTGGTCAATCATTATGCAGTATATTTAGCAATCTATTTCAGATTGGCAAGATGGAAATTTAGTTTTTCTTCCACATTTCTGCAGTGAGAGGTCGGTCGCAGGGGTCTCAGCATGACCTCCACTAGAACTAAACAGGCTTCAGCAGCAAACAGTGCCTAGAGCCCAATCAGCTCTCATCTTTATCTTTCCATGTCTAAACCTAATTTTCTCAGATCTCCCCTCTCTTTTGCAAGAACATCAGCTTCCCTCTCTTATAAGAAAGAGATTGCCTGTGAATAAAGTGTTTTTGCTCATCTGGTCCCATCATAAGTTTCAGTATCAGCCAGGGGTGGGATTCAAATTTTTTAACAACCGGTCCTGGGGCGTGGCTTAGTTGGTGGGCGTAGCTTGGTGGTCATGTGACTGGGTGGACGTGGCTTGGTGGTCATGTTATTGGCTGGGTGTGGCCAAGTCAATATCACTCACTTCGAGGCACGCATCTCTTCGCCTGGCCTCTCATGACTGTGGGGATGCTGCAACAGCTGTAAGTGTGAAAAATGGTCATAAGTCACTTTTTTCAGTGCCATTATAACTTTGAATGGTCACTCCACACAAGCAAAGTACCAGCAAAGGAGGGGAAAAAAACTCCAGAGAAGTTCCTGAGTCAGGGAGTCTAGTCCTGCCAAGAATGTAATAAGGGTTAACGGAGAGGCAATTTCTGTAAGCAACACCAGAATGTTTCCTTCCTGTCTTCCTTACAGGATTAGGCCAGTAATTTCTTCTAACAACTGGTTCTCCAAACTGCTTAGAATGTTAACAACCGGTTCTAGCGAATAGATGTGAACTGGTAGAATCCTATCCCTAGTATCAGCTAAAAGAAGCATGTATGTTTATGTCTACAAGTTCAACATTACAAGATGGCCAATAAACCTTAGCTGTTATCTGTGTGTTTTTGTGCCAGAGAACCAAAAACATCAGCATTTTTAAAAAATATAGAATTTAAACAATTTGCCTTGTTTGGGAATTGATTGATTAATCAATTACATTCATGTACCACCAGAGGTAGTATTCAACAGGTTCTGACTAGTTTTAGAGAACAGGTAGCAGAAATTTTAAGCAGTGAGAACTGGCAAATACCACCTCTGACTGGCCCTGCCTCCCATCTATTCTCTCCCTCCTGGGTCCCAGCTGATCAGCTGAGTCTTCATTTGTTGCCTGCACAGGAGAACAGAGCTGGAAAGCAGGTTAATGGGGTAGGGAGGGAATGGGATTTTGTAGCATCCAACTCCTGGAGTGGTGTGGCAATGGAGATTTTACAGTATCCATCCCCTGCCACGCCCACCAAGCCACACCACGCCCACCAAATCTTGCCCACAGAACCGGTAGTAAAAAAAAATTTGAATCCCACCCATCTTGTCAGAAGCAACTCTGGGTAGCTTAAAACTGGCACACATTCAAATAATTAAAAAATACTAACAATAATACATATGGTTAAAAGATGGAGAGGACAGAAACATAAGGAACACAGCAAAGGTGGAATCTTTACTAATCCAGAAAAAGCCATCTCCAGAATGGTGCACCCCCACTGGGGCCCAGCTGGCCCAGCCAAGTTGTCAAGTCCTTAACAAAAGGTCAAAAGGGAGGTGCAGATCTCACCTTGAGGGAGGGTATGATGTTCCATGGAGCATGAGCCATGGTAGAAAAGTATTTTCTCCTGGATCCCATCAGTTGAAAATCCTTGATTGATGGGGCAACAAACCCACTTGGCTGGCACAGGTAAGGTAGGTTAATCCCATTGGAGAGGGTTCTTCAGATAACCTGGACCCATGCCATGAGGGGTTTCAGAGGTGATAACCAACACCTTAAATTACACCCGGAAGCAAACCAGCAGCCAATGCAGCTTGCTGAACATAAGTGTAACATGGGCTTATATGTTTGCTTTTGTTGAAAAATTGCTGTTAGTAGTATTTCATTTGCCAGAAAATGCTAGGGAAAAAACATCAAGAATACAAAGTATGGTGAATTATGAAATAAACAGTTGAAACCTTTTAATATATTTTAATATTTGAATACAATATATTCCTATTTTTAAATAGTCTTTTTAGAATTCTAGTAATTCTAATAACTGATCCAAATTAACAATGGGCTCCAAATTACTGACCTGAGATCCTTTTTTTGCTTCATGGAACTGACCCTAAAAGATTATAAATCTTTTCACCACTCAGCATTGTGCTCTCTTAATTTCTCACAGATTTCTCAAGAAATGAAAGAACGTTTGTTTAATGTTCCTCACCACTACCACCACTTTTCAGTACATGAACCAATCTTTATTAATAGAACACCTTGGTTGTAAATGTTTATTCATGTTAAATAGTACTGATGTCACCTCTTTGTGTTATAATGGAAATTCTGAAAAAATGCCGCAGGGACTGAAATGCCAGTGGAAAGTGCAATTAGGACAAGGGAATGAGCAGCTGTTAAAATGACCAACCTGTAGGCATATGCACTTTTACTTGAAGCAATTTTGTCAGACTTCTGGCTCTCTTGCTAGTTCCATCTCATTATGGCACTGTTGAATAAGAACACATTCAAGATCTCTCTCCTTTTTTTCCACCCAGAATGTCACTAACCTTTCGAGTGTCTGCTTTTTGCCTATGCAAGCATTAAAATTACAATTTACATCCCATCTGAATATCTAAGGTCAATTATTAATCAAGCTTCAGGTGCCAAAGTGATGCAATGAGTCATTGCAGTGCATATGGAACAGTTTAGGATGCATAAATATGTATAGGGCCATTTGATCAGGTACAAACCATCTCATCTTCAATATTTTCTTTTAAGTTCATAGCATGTGAATAGACATACATCTGTTTTAAATGGAGCAGCAGTGTCCGTAACAATCACCCATGCAAAAAAGCAAAACAAGTAGACATTTGCAAGTAGGTCATGCATTGCATTTTACATTATTGCGGCCTCTCTATTTTTTTTTTCAAATTATCCTAAATCTTACAAACTCCTATTATGATGCTTTTTCATGAGACTTCATGTGATCTCAATATTATGACATAAGATCTCACAAGAATGCCAATATTTTATGAGATGTAGCAAGACGCCAACCATTTAAGTTATATATATATAATGCTGAGTGATGAAAAGATTTATAATCTTTTAGCATCAGTTCCATGAAGGAAAAAAAGGATCTCAGGTCAGTAATTTGGAGCCCATTGTTAATTTGGATCAGTTATTAGAATTACTAGAATTCTAAAAAGACTATTTAAAAAGAGGAATATATTGTATTCAATATATTGGTTCATGTACTGAATCATAACTGTCATTATGATTGGCTCTCTGGGTAACCACTCCTTATCAAAGCAAATCCAATCAGGAGGTAACTTAACTTAACCATTTAAGTTATTTATATGGATCTTTGGTTATTCGGGTTTTCTCCTGCGTAGAATTGGAAGTATCTAGGCAATGTTTCAATGAAGTTCTCATTCATCATCTTCAGGCTTGTGTCTTCAGCTTTGTTTTTCTCAGAGTAATGGCTTCTTACTCCGAGAAGAACAAAGCTGAAGACACAAGCCTGAAGATGATGAATGAGACTTTATCGAAACGTCACCTAGATACTTCCAATTCTACGTGGGAGAAAACCCGAATAACCAAAGATCCACATATAAATACCCACAAAAACCTCAGAAAATATATATATATATATATATATATATATATATATATATTTGGTTCTTCGGGTTTTCTCCCGCGTAGAATTGGAAGTATCTAGGTGACGTTTCGATGAAGTCTCATTCATCATCTTCAGGCTTGTGTCTTCGGCCTTGTGCTTCTCAGAGTAAATTTACTTTGAGAAGCACAAGGCCAAAGACACAAGCCTGAAGATGATGAATGAGACTTCATCGAAACGTCATCTAGATATTTCCAATTCTACGTGGGAGAAAACCCGAAGAACCAAAGATCCACATACAAATACCCACTAAAACCTCCGAAAACAAATATATATATATATATATATATATATATATATATACTTTGTGTTACAACACCCTGTTAAGCCCCAATTAAGGGAGAAAGCATACTGCTTTCTTTTCTGTCTTTCGGCTCATCACCAGAGACCATACCGACAGAAAGCTATTTGTTTCGTTGTCTTTTGTTTTACATGTGTGTAAGGTTAAAAACCTTACATATATATATATTGGGTGAGATTCTTCTGTAGGTCAAAATAAAATACTAACAGATTTTTTTCATAATTTCATAACAATTATTTCATTTTTTTTCTACAAGTTTAGTTCAATCCTTACACCAAACTCCTTATTATATTATATTAGCATTACTATAACTTCAAATTTAACCTCTGATAGTGCACATAAATGATGCTGATAAAGGAGAATATTTGTAACTCAGGGTTGAAATGAGGTTGAGCGTCATCAATGCAATAATGATGTTGCCTAGTTTGGATAATGAAACATCTGCAGGAAAACAACCAAGCTCAGACAACCCTAAGGATGTCTCACACATAAGGACTCAAATTTAGGGAGACAAGATCTAGAAAGCTATGTCACAGTATGTTCTCAGCAGCATGCCTTAATAGTTTCATGATAACAAATGAAACAACCTAAAATCAAATAAGCTTTAAATGCCATGTTTTTTTTATTAATTACACCCACTTCTCAAAGATAGTCATAATAGCAATGCTTGCTGGTGACCAATTGACTATACATTAATCTTGCCTCATTTATAAAAACTTTGGTTCAAATAATATCCTTTTGTCATTATGATTGGCTCTCTGGGACCACTCCTTATCAAAGCAAATCCAACCAGGAGATAAAATTCAAAATAGTTGAGAATGTCTTGATTGCTACTGCTAGAACCTGCCAGTCAGAAAACTGTCTATCTAGTAGAAAACGAGTCAAAGACAATAATAATTGTATAATGCCTTTTCATAACCATTGCAAAATTAAGAACCTTTTCATTTGTATTGATCTCAATCCATCTGAAATGGAATTATTAAAATATGACAATCAGCAAAATATATAGTATGTCATGGTTCCAAGTAACAGCCCATAGGAAATCAAAACTCCAAGGCAGTATTCCTCAAAGTATAGATTTATTAGGCATGTCATATTGGCACAGCTGATGAAAACCCAAATCTGAAGCCCCCCGTGCTTCCCCACCCAGTTCAAATCCAAAGTTCTTCCCCACCTTACACATAACCATCATATGCCCCAATCAGGTCTCTGCCCATCCTTGATGCCTCTCATCCACACCTCTCCAGGTGCTGGTGACCTCTGGCTACCTATTCCCCTCAGCTATCTCTACTCCCTCTTCCCTTTCCCACAGCTCCAGCCAGCCTCACTGTGACAATCCAGAAGGTGCTCAAAGATGGCTCCAGGGTTGACACAATGCCAATGATGCTAAAATCATATTCCATTGTATTCTGAATTAATTGGCCCCAATAAACTCTCTTTTTTCTTAGGTATTGAGAACTCACCATAAAACCTAAAATACTAATAAGCTCCCATAAAATACTTTTTTAAAAGAGGAGAAAATATGGGTAAAATCTATGCCGGATTTCACATGAATTTTCAAATATAGTCTTCCACCCATTAAAAAAAGGTTCAGATTCTCAGCAACTCTATAATTGCATTCATAAACTTAATTCACTAAAGGTAACATGTGAAGACATGTATTAAAATAAAGTTTTAGGTGTTTAGACAAGTTAAATTGTAAAATAAGCTGTGTGTTGAAAGAATCCATTATTGTTCGGCTAAAGAAATGGGGGGGAGGGAGAGTGAATGCAAAAATTACAGCAGGATTAGTTTGTTAAGTATCCCAAGGAAGATATTTACACAATGCTGATTTAAAGAGTATTAGAGATAACACTGAGCAAAACATAATGCAGTTTTATATCAAGCAGCAGGTGTGCAGGACAGATTTTTACTCTACAAGAGCACATCACTGAGGAAAGCATGAATGTGGAGAAGTTTATTACATTGTTAATTTAGAGAAAATCTATGTAATAAAAAGAATAGGCTTAAATTATGTATTCTCTGTGAGAATATGGAGCTGGAAGTTGGTTGCCAAATACAGTAAGCATATAAGGTGGAACTGAAGCATACACACATAAATAAATGAAACATTGACCAAATGGCTTAGTACTGAACAGCAACTGAAACAAGGATGTGCGATATTCCATTGGGTGTTTAATCTATTTATAGATAAATATGAAAAGAATGCTTTTGATTACTATTAAAAGTGTGTTGGTTGGGAATGCAAAAGTACCAGATGTGCAATTTTGTCTACAGGTAATACTGTTTTATTGATTGAGAAATCAACAGCTTTGCAGTAACTGCTAAATGGATTACAATGGAATGAAGTGTTTGGATCCAAAGTAGAAAAGGCACTTCTGTTCTTTCATGGGCACCTTCACTGAATCTATTGGAAACCCCTTAAAGGAGATCTGCTTTCTTCTGATGTTAAAGGAGGTGTAACTTTTCCTTAGGAGGGGTCGTACGATGGCTCAGCAGTTAAAGAAACTGAGCTTGTCAGCTGGAAAACTGACAGCATGGGTTCAAGACCTAAGCACTGCACAACTGGATGAGTGCCCATCACTTGCCCCAGCTCCTGCCCATCTAGCAGTTTGAAAGAATGCAAATGCAAGTAGATAAATAGGTATCACTTCAGTGGGAAAGTAACAGGGCTCCGTGAGCTTCAGTGTATAGTTATGCTGGCCACATGGCATGAAAATGTCTTCAGAAAATGCTGGCTCCCTCGGTTGAGATATAAAGATGAGCACCTCTAAAGTCAGACACGATTGGACAGGGGAAAACTATCTTGTTTTTAAAACAATTCATTACAGAGCCTCAAAAAACCATTGCTTGGGTTCAGGTAGAGGGTGTAAGGAATGACTTTTTGTTATCAAGGAAGAAATAAATGCTGTATATAAAAGCAAACTTTAATTATATTCCTTATTTGGGGATGAGAGTTGGCTATGTCTGTAGAAAGATAGAGAAGTAGGCTGAGCAGATACAGTAGGATGAAAGATAAAGTAGTGTGAATGTTTAGTGAAGCAAGGTCAGATAGGGTCAGGAACATATGAGTGATAAATGAATATGGACTGAACATAGAAATCAGTGGCTAGTGCCAAAGAAATGTATTGAAGGAGTTTGTCATGTAGTAGTAGTAGTAGTAGAAGCAAAGATGGTTTATAAGGATAGAAAGGTATGGAGTAACATAGCAAATAGTAAATGAGATTTACTACCAACATGTTTATCTCTGGTCATTAGGAATCATAAATGACACGATGGCATGTAATCATTAATCAAATCAAATGAAATTTAGATATATTTCTTTTCTTGTTCTTATCACCAGCTTTTAATTTCTTTGGTATCTTTTCTGTGCTTGAATAACCCTGCCCATCCTAGAAAGAAATAGCATGATGGCTCTATCTGCATGCATAGGAATTGCTGTCTTTTCAAACTTCACAGAAAAGGTGTCTCTACTCCTGAACACAGAAATGGAGTGAAATATATCTTGTTAATGTCAAGATGTTTTTTTTAATCCTTTCTTTTTAGATATAATCTCATGGAGAATATTGTTATCAAGTTAAATGTTTTATTTCTTTGAACTTGTTGAAAAAAATAATCTAAATTACATTTCCAGGAATGCTCTAGGGAAAAATAATACAGCATTCTGATGATAAGAAGAACCTATTACAGAGATAATTTTACAGATTTGTCTGCTTAATCCCACCAGAGACATCAGAGAAACATTAACACAGAAACATGCTACAGGTGAAGGAGCAAAATGACTATCCCTCTTCTGTTCCCTACCATTTTTCTTCCTGCCATTTTTCTGCAAGTGCGGGATCTGCTTTTTTGGATCAACTGAATGGGATCAGCTTGTCACACAAAGTTTGATGTCATGGGTTGAGAGAGAGAAGTGACCCAATGTTACCCAACTGGCTTTCACACCTAAGCTTGGACTACAACTTACAATCTCCTGGTTTCTAGTAAATGAGCAAGGCAGACTTGGCATGGTCACCAAGGCCTGGCTAGGCAAATGTAGTAGTTAGTAAATCAGTCAGTCTGTCTATCTATCTATCTACCTAAATGATTTATACAGCTGTCCTGAGTCTTATGCCAAGTAGGGTGTGGAAAAAGTCACATTATCTAAAATCTTCCCTGCCAGTTTTTATCCTGCATCAGGCTGAAGGTCAGAGTTGGTGAAACTGATCTATTAGGAAAACTTAACTATGATCAGGTGGTTCGTTCTTGCAATCAACAGCCTTCATTGAGATACATATTCACAATGTCCAATAGTCAGACAATTTCTGACTGGTGAAAGTTGGAGAAAGACAGCGTAAGCACTGTCATTCTCTCTTAGCCCAACTCTCAGAGCTGTTTTTGTTGTAACGAAAATATGAAGAAGAAGGTGTGTTGAATACAGCATGTTCACTTTCTTGAGCTATTAATATAAAAAATAATAATAAAGGCGGGATAGAAATAAAATAAATAACTGGAAAAACAAAGAATCCAGCATTGCTATTCACATGTTAAGTTTTTAAAAAGTGATGGACACAAAACCACCTTAAATACTATGGAAAATGTGGTGTGTGTGTGTGTGTGTGTGTTTATAGAAAAAGATTAACATTAGTCAAGCATAATTCATGCTAATATTTGCACCAGTATGGAGCCACTAGAGGGAAATTTACCAAATTCACACCCAGTAGAATCTGTGGGAGCAGAGTATACCATACGAAACACATCTGTACATATTTCAAGGCATTAATTAATTGAACATCAGTTATTACCTACAACATAACCACCATCGTTCCTGCTCTCATTTTAGGTAATATTTTGTTTAGTACTTAAAGGCTAAATGAAAATCAAGTAGTGTCCAAAAAATTTTAAAAAGTAATTCCATTATTTCCTTCAGAATTAATATGTTCAGAGAATTAAATAATAGGGTAAAATTTTCAGATAGAAAACCTTCTGTTTATTTTATATTTATCTTTTTCTTATTATATTGTCCGGACACCTATGTTATTGATTTTATAAGAATTCTAAAAATTTCATACATCCCATTAGTATCTTGCAATTATTTCACTGGCACTCAGTGACACCAAAAAAATAAGGACCTATTGTAGTTAAGAAGCTCTACTTTTTGGAATGTTATCAATTAAACCAGGGGTGTCAAACTCACATCGTCATGGAGGCATCATGTGACGGATCGGGACTTTGTTCCCCTTTACTAAATCGGGTGGGGCATGGCTAGCACGTGATGTATCCAGCCCAAGGGCTGGAGTTTGACAGCCCTGAATTAGACATTGTACAAGGTTTTCTATCCTTATGGGGAAATATACTGTATATACTGCAAAATTCTGCCAGTTACATGAATGTCAGAGGAGCTAAGTCATCTGAGCTATCTATCACAATTATAAAAAAGGAAGTTAAGTTAATTATAGTCAGAACTCTAAGGATGACAGAATCAAGTTCATTATCTTTCTTTCATTTTGTCTCATGCAGCCTTTCAAGCAGTGTTTATAACATTTCAGGAATTGTATGAACCTACCTTACAGGCTTTCGCTGCGGCATTCAAAATTGGAAAGATGAGAGAGAAATTGAACTAGCAGGGAGGAAGTACCAACGCTGAAGAATTGTGTCAAAGAAATTCTAGAGGCCAAGCAATTTCCTCTCAATTCATGAAGCAGTTCAGGATGTGCAGAGGTAAAAAACATAGCACTTGTATGCTGTTGCTTAAACAAAACATGACTTTTCTTCAGAAAAGGTACAGTTGCTTTAATGAGTAGCAGACAGGTACTAAATTCATGCCCCTGTGAATTTCAAAACATCTTCGTGCTTTTGAATCCCAAGCACTACTTAGCCCTACTCCCACACATACCAAGTATAAGATCTTGTCAGAAGAATAATATGGTGAGGACTATAGAATATTAAGTGAAACATGTTTTAATCAGTTTCACCTACCTGCCAGCAATTTCTCTCTCCTGATCTGGTAGAGAAATAGAACAAGAAGCAGGTTACAGTTAAGTCAGAAATGGAAAGTTCTCCATTGAGCTGCTCTGAGCATCCAGAGATTGGGAAGTGCTTAGTCTCTGGCACGATACGCTGAGCTTAATTAACAGGACGCTGTGGCTCCTCCCCCTCAGCTGCCCAGCGTCCCCAGTTTTTGCTCAGCCTTGGAGATGGTAGGCAGCTTTTCCTTGCTCAGAGCAGGACGAATTGAGGTGATCTGTTGTTGATCGTTTTGGAGTGGTTTTTCTCTAAAATTCTCCACAGTTCCCTACCTTCTAGTTTAAACTGACTCCCAACCGACTGCAATCGGCCTCAAGCAGTTGGGACGATCGCGGAGCATCTAGGACGCTCCGTTTGCGATCGCGCTGATAACGCCATTAGGAAGTTCTTCGGCTATGAATTTCTTTACTGTACCTTCCTTTCTTGCCATTGCATTCAGGGACTGGGCTGTCATTGTCGATCCAATTCTGTTGAGGTGTCTCGCTTATTGCTCCCCTTTTAGGTAAGGGAGGAAAAAGCTATCTTGTATATATCTCTTCTTTTCAACTCCGGTTGAGAGAATTGTTTTTTTGAGCTCAAACAAACTATTTTTTATCACAGCATAAACTGATTTACCAAGGCCTGAGGCCTGTGGGACATCTGTTGGGCTACTGCTAATATTTAACACCTTTTATAAGAGGAGTTCTCAAATTTGGCTTGTATATACTTCTTGTAAATAAGTTTCCAGTTTACTTGTGGTTTTAATAATATTGGGAATTTTCAAAAAAATTAAAAAAACTAGAAAAAAAATAAAATAAAATAAAATAAAAAAGGGGAGAAGTTTATTGATGGGTTCCCTGTCTCTGTGTGGTTGCAGGACCCTGACTGTGCCAACAGGCAATACAATTTGGCATATAAAATCAATATATATATATATATTTTACAGACATACACATCCCAGTTCTACTTGTTTTTTGTTGCAATGGCAAGCAAGGGGGGGGGGAAACCTAGGACCAAAGACAGGTCCCAAAAGCCCAGTGTTCTTCAAAATCCACAGATAAGGACGCCTCCAGGTGCCAGAAAGCATTAGAAAGACAAATTGCGAGACACACTAGGGAGAGAGAGAGGGCGTCTCTACCTCACAATCCATCCCCTCAAACTCAGGTTCAAGACACTCATGTACCTTTAGATTTGTCCTTACCATCTCGCCCATCTAGTTTTGTTGAATCCAGTACTTCACAGAATCCGAGGAGAGTTCTAGAAGCTACATTTACACCGACGGCAGCCGGACTAAGACAATAAGAGGTTGTTCCAGAGGAGATCCCTCAAGCATTGAGATCATGGATGGAGTTGGCGATCAGCAGGGGTATTGCCGCCGGACTTCAATAATCCAACAGGACCAGACAGGTACCACTGTCAGACTATAACAATCAATCAATTCAATCCTTAGATAGATTGGAACTTCAGTACCATCAGGTACTTTCTCCAAGGGAGCCCTCCTTAGTATCTCATGCACAACATGCTCAGGAGGGAGGTGAAGGCAAGGTCAATTTGGATCCTTTAGATTCGGTTTCCATGCAGGATAGTGACGTTCCGCTGGAGGACAAGTCCCCAGGAAGGGGCATGTCACATGATGAAGATGTCTGGCCTGACTAGCCTATTTTCACAGGCCTATTTCATCCCCAACTGTTCAAGTCCCTTCTTTATAAGGCAAGGGCCACAGCTCGACTTGATAAACCTTCTCCTGCTCAACACCAAGATCCTCAGGAGCATTCAGATGACCTCATTTTTTCTCAACCAGCCAATGAAGTCGAAGTTATTCCGGTCCCAAAAATGTTTTCGGATCTACTCCATAAACAATGGTCCTCTGCCTCAACACACCCTTCGCCCACAAATTTTGACAAAAAGTTCTTCAATTTAGATCTAGAATTTTCAGATCATCTCAATACTCTGTTGGTAGATGATCCCATCATTACTTTGGCTTCCCCATTATCTGTTCCCACGGAATCAGACGATGCCCTTAGAGCGGAAGATAAAAAAATTGAAATTACACTTAGGAAGGCTCATCAGTCAGATGCATGGGCGATAAGGGTGGCTACTGCCGCATTCTTTTTCACCAGGACTTCCCTCAGATGGCTTCGCCACCTGAGGGACTCTATTCCGAGTTCCAATATCAGGGCACATCAAGATATCGCCAAGTTAATGGTGGCAGCAGACTTCTCTGCGGATGCCACCTTCAATTCAGTAAAATTTTCGGCTCGAGCCATGGCCTCTCAGACAGCGGCTTGTCGGCTACTATGGCTCAAGAATTGGCAAGCAGATTCCAAAAACAAGTGGAAGCTAGCATCTTCCCCAATTTCAAGCAAAAAGTTGTTTGGCGCTGCCTTGGATCCCTTGTTGATTGAAACAAGGAATAAAAAGAAAATTCTCCCCTCTCTCCTCCGCCGTACAGATCCTAGACCCTATCAGCCCTTTCGGAGGAGTTCCTTTCGTCCCTATTACAGGGGGTCATTCGTCAATAGGTTCCAGAAGGCTCCTGACTTTAGGGAGGTCCGACAACCAGAGGGTCCTGACTTCGGGGATAGATCTCATCGAGGAGGGCAGGGGAGGACATTCTTCAGGGGCCCGGGAGAAAAAGGGTTCAGACGTCCAAGATAGCTGCACTCACTCACTTCCAATCGGAGGTCGATTGAAAAGGTTTGCAGATAGTTGGGATTCCATTACATTGGATTCCTGGGTCCGTGACACTGTTAGATTTGGCCTGGCTCTAGAATTCTTTTCCACACTCCCAAATTTTTTTATGCAATGCCCTATTTCCAGGGATCCTATTAAAAGGAACCTTATGGAGACAGCGATTGCTCATCTTCTCGAAATGAAATCCATTCAACCTGTTGCTAGAGAAGAGCAAGGCCAGGGGTTTGACTCCCTTCTTTTTGTCCTCCCCAAGAGTTCGGGGGGATGGAGGGCAATATTGGACCTAAAGCAATTGAACTGTTCTCTGGTTTATCGTAAATTTAAGATGAGCACGTTGCAGTCCATTCTTCTTGGAGTAAGGGAAGGAGATTTTTTTATCCTCCATAGACCTAACAGAAGCATACTTACACATTCCAATTCGGCCTTCCCACTTCAAATTTCTCAGGTTTTGTTATAACATCAGACGTTTTGAGTATGTAGCTTTACCTTTTGGATTATCATCTGCCTCAAGGACCTTTACAAAGGTTTTGGCTGCAGTGGCCACTCATTTACGAAGTCTCTCCATCAGGCTACATTGCTATTTGGATGATATTTCGTTATTATCTTTCTCCCTTGAACAGGCAGAATTGGATTTGCGACTAACATTACAGGTTCTTCAACAACAGGGTTTTTCAGTCAATTGGGCAAAGAGCTACTTGGTTCCTTCTACTCGATTATCCCACTTAGGCGCGATAATAGATACAGTTCAGGGGAGGGTTTTCCTCTCTCCTGAGAGACTGGAAAACATCAGGTCCTTAGCTGCAAGTGTCAGAACACTGAAACGAATCCCCCTTGCAGATTTGTCCAAGCTGTTAGGGAAAATGATTTCCTCTATCTCTATTATTCCTTGGGCTCGATTCCATGCCAGATCGCTACAATGGTTTTTACTTCCTTACCAAAGATCAGATCGCAGCAATTCCAGAGTCAAGGTGCTGCTCCCAACAAGGATCCGTCTCTCCCTATATTGGTGGACCATTCTGACAATCAACAAAGGTTGCCTTCTGAAAGAACCTCACAGGCTGACCATTACTACAGACGCCAGCCTGTCGGGTTGGGGAACGCACTTCCAGACCTTTTTGACTCAAGGACTCTGGTCAGTAACTGAAGAATTAAACAACATCAATTGGCTGGAGCTAAGGGCAGTTCATTTGGCCCTTCGCAACCTCACGTGCGCATGGGTCATATTCTCATACTTACGGACAATGTCACAACCAAAGCTCACATCAACAGACAAGGGGGTACATGTTCAAGACAGCTCATGACGGAATCAGAGAGATTGTTCCGCTGGGTGGAAAGGAATTTGAGTTCCATCGTGGCGGAACACATTTCTGGGGCGACAAACACGACAGCAGACTGGCTGAGCAGGGCCACGGTCGATCAGTCAGAGTGGCGCCTGCATCTGGATCTATTTCAGGAGATGGTTCGGCGGTTCGGTCTTCCGCTTGTAGATCTGTTTACCTCTCCCCAAAATGCGCAACTCACCAGGTTCATTTCAAGGTATCCAACTCAAGGGGCGGAGAACTTTCACGCCCTCCGTTGTCAGTGGCCCCAGGGCCTTCTCTATGCCTTTCCACCTATCCCTCTGATACCCAAGGTAATCCGCAAGTTGTTGGAGAAGAGATCGGAATTGCTCTTGCTGGCTCCACACTGGCCCAGGAGAACGTGGTTTGCGGACCTCAAGAAACTGTCTGTAGCCAAACCTTGGAGAATCCCACCTCAGAAAGTTCGCCTTACACAGGGACCGATCCAGCACCCCGAACCTCAATGGCTACAACTAACCGCCTGGAGGTTGAGCGGAAACATCTGACTCATGAGAAGTTTTCTGACCGGGTGATCGCTACCATTCAGGCGGCCAGACGACCTTCCACGAACCGCATATACAATGTTACGTGGATCATTTTCTATAAATGGTGCACTAAATTTAGGACAGATCCATGCTCAGTGTCACCAGCACAGGTGTTGGAATTTCTGCAGGACGGCCTAGATAGGGGGCTTTCCCCAAATACTTTGAGGAGGCAAGTGGCAGTTATTGCCTCGGTGGTGAGATGGGCAGGTTTTCCATCTATTTCTCATCACCCTAGAATAAAGAGCTTCCTAAAGGGTGCCATGAATCTATGTCTTCCCACGATCCACTGTTATCCCACTTGGGATCTCAATAAGGTACTTTCTGCTCTTACAGGGAGTCCATTTGAGCCCCTGAGGACAACTAGCCTCCACTATCTCACTTACAAGGTGGTATTTCTAGTTGCAGTCACATCAGCTATTTCGGAAATAGCAGCCTTGTCGGTCCGTAAGGACCTCTGTATATTCCATGCGGACAGGGTTGTGCTTTGTCCGGATCCCACATTCACTCCTAAAGTAAACTCGGCCTTTCACAGAGCGCAGGAACTAATTCTCCTGAATTTTTGTCCCAACCCTTCTCGGGGCCTGGAGCAACAATGGCACCGGTTGGACGTTCGCAGGGCCATTCGTTTATACATTCACAGGACAGTTCCTTTTAGAAAGACAGAGGCTTTGTTTGTGTCTTTTCAGCCGGCTATTCGGGGACAAAAGGTGTCGCCATTGACTATTGGGAGATGGTTGAAGGCTACGATAACCAAGGCGTATGAATCTCATTCATTACAGGTGCCCAAAGGTATCACTGCAAATTCCACAAGGAGTGCGGCAACTTCTGCAGCCTGGGCCACTCAGGCTCCAATCACTGAGATTTGTAGGGTGGCTACATGGGCTACTCCCATGTACTCCCTTTTATCAGGCATTATAACATTGATACTTTTGCTTCCGCTGAGGCCTACTTTGGTAGGAGAGTGTTGCAGCAAGTCCATTCTGACAGGGAGGGAGTTCCAGATCAGACGGAGACACTCCCTTAGGACAGCCAAGCTTTGGTATATCCCAATCTCTGGATGCTCCGAGCAGCTCAATGGAGAAAGGGCATTGGTACTTACCTTATACGCCCATTCTCAGTGAGCTGCGACGAGCATCCAGGCCCACCCAATGTCCATCTGTTTGTTCCTGCTCCGACCAACAATGTTGTTATTGAGGTCTGATTTCAATTGTTTTGCTAAGTTGTACGGACGGGGATTCATCTCTCCGTCTTCGTCAAAAACTGGGGATGCTGGGCAGCTGAGGGGGAGGAGCCACAGCGTCCTATTAATTAAGCTCAGCCTATCATGGCAGAGACTAAGCACTTCCCAATCTTTGGATGCTCGTCGCAGCTCACTGAGAACAGGCGTATCAGGTAAGTACCAACGCCCTGTTCCTCAACAATTACTCTGCAACCTTTTCACTAGAGCTGATCAATTAACAAGGCAGAAATTGGTTCTTCCTATATTAAAAATGGGTACGGCCATTCAATCGATCATTAGCATCAAAGGCTCTGTTGAATATTCTTGCTCTCAGTTTAGATGTAATTAAGATCACTTGGGTACAATGTTCTATTAGTATTATTTCCATTATTCTTTCTCCAAAATCAATAGATTAATGGAATCTTTTGCTAAATGGAAATACACTGTTAGACCTAAGTTTTGGCCAAAAATATTACTGCCACAATTCTCGGGGCATCAGAATCATGAGAAACTAAGAGTGTTTACTAAAGAGCAGAAAGGGTTCCACTGGAAGGTTCCTTCAGCAAAAATGGCTTCAAAGTTCCATATATATTGGGTCTCCACAGCCACCTTCTAAGTGGCATTATCTCATGGTTCCTCCATTTTCCATACCTCCATTTTTTACTTCATCAGATCTCAGGTTGAAACACCAGACAATTCTTTAAAATGGCATTATTGTATATGTCTTATTAGCAGAAATTTTTGGGAAAATATACATTTGTTAGGCTGTAATCATTTCACCATACTAAATTGCATATAATCAGTTACATTTGTTTGTTTTCTTATTTATTGAGTTCATAGATCTGAGGAGTATATAACAGAAATAAACAAAAAAAAACCTCTATATCATTTTAAAAGAACAACCAATATATAAATTGAACAATAATATAAATTGTCAATCAAATTACATAATTAAATAACCAAAAAAGAATTCTACTCAACTGACTCAAATGCCTAGGGGAGAAAATCCGAATCTTAACTGCTTTTCCAAAAATAGAAAAAAAAAATTAAAGTAAAGGTGTCCTCATGAGTTTTACCCTGCTGGTTGTGATCAACTTTAGGGGGAGATGCTCATCTCCATTCCTTAAGCCAAAAAGCCAGCATTGTCCAGAGAGTTTCTGCAATCATATAACCCAGCATGACATCATGCTGCAGCACAAAGTGGATGGCAAAACACAGAATGTTGTTACCTTCCCACAATCTTTATATGTGGTCCCTATTTATCTACCTGCATTTGCATGCTTTCAAACTGTGAGGTCAGCAGGAGCTGGGACAAGTGACAGGAGCTCACTTGAGTCTCGAATGGCTAAGCTATAGATTTTTAGTTCTTTTTCCACAGGGAAGCATAATTGGGACCTCTCCTATATCAGGAGGAAATGATCCTGGAGAATAGAGGCAGACTGCTTCCTAAGTTCCATGTTTATTATAACAACGTTTTAAACATTATAACGACGTTTAAAAAGGAGGAAACTGGAGCAGACTAATATGGGAGCATGAGGAACAAGCAGATATTCTTGGGGGGGTGGAAACTGCTTTGTCTTGTTGGGTTTTCAAGATGATAACCTGCCTTTTGAAACACATCTGGAAATCTAATATGAGCTAATGCATAGGTGTAATGACCGGCAGACATGATGACCTGTGCTGGATCCTACATGGGTATAATGAGCTACACCCATGATGACTTGCGTTGCATTCCAAACCAACTCAAGCTGGCAGTTAGTCTTCAAGGAGAGCCCCCTTTGCTGCACATTACAACAATCCAATCAGGAGGTAACTAAGGTGTGAGTAAGCATAAGCAAGGCCTCCCAATCCAAGTACAGACACAATTACACACTACAGGCAGCTGTGCAAAGGGCCCCTGGCCACAACTGCTATGTTATTATCATGGTAGAATATACACTAAGTTCAGGATCCAGCTCTGGTTGTGAGCCCAAGTCAGAATGTTTACAATACTTAAAAGTAACAAAAAAGTAACTTGTAAACATCTGAATATCATCACGGGCATGAAATCTTCCAAGTCTGAAGAGCAACAGCAATGAATGCTATCTCCTGATATATTAGAAGCTATCTTTTTTTGTATCAGAAGCTTACAAGGATCAGAATTCTCATCAGGTAATTCTACCTTCTTCCCTTATACTACAGTCAAAATCTACAGTAGTATACACATTGCATGCTGGATATTGTTTGCTTGATTACTTTAAAGCAAAGCATATCAGCACTGTAACAAATATATTGTTTGTCTTCTTGAGCTGTTAGTATAAGAAAAGAGATATGATTGAGTAATGAATAGACAGTGACATGATTTCTATGCGTGAAATATAGCAATTGAAGGATAGAATTTGTATAAAAGGAAAAAAGCATCAGAAAGGAAGGGGATCAGTTGAACTGTATATTTAAAATATTTGTTCCTGCTCAGAAATTTAAATGAACATTGGTATAGAGAGCACCTGGGTTAAAATAACTAGAGCCATGATGGCGAACCTATGGCACATGTGCCACAGGTGGCACGCAAAGCCATTTTTGTAGGCACATGAGCCCCAGCCAAACTTACCTGCACTGTGCGTGCGCGCACCTACCAGCTAATTTTCAGCCCGTTTGAGGCCATTTTCACCCTCCTGGAGGCTCAAGAGAAGCCTCTGCAGCTTCAGGAGGCCAAAAAATAGGCCTTCCAGAAATACCGGAAGTGCTGGAAAGGGCCTGTTTTCAGCCTCCCAAGGCTCCAGAGGCTTCCCTCGAGCTTCCAGGAGGGCAAAAACAGCCTCCAGAGGCCCTCCAGAGACTGAAAACAGGCACTTCCGGTATTTCCAGAAGGCCCTTTTTCTGCCTCCTGAGGCTGCAGAGGCTTCCTTTGATCCTCCGGGATCAAATTTTTATTTTATTTATTTTATTTTATTTATATACCACCCCCTCTCCTAATTTGGGACTCGGGGCGGTGTACAGCCCAAATAAAACGATACTGTTACAAAATAGAAAATTTAAAATAGATTTAAAAAGATTAAACTAGTGGCTGAAGTTAAAATTATGATAGAAGTATTAAAAACAGGATAAAAAGTTAAGAAATTTAAAAACTATTCTAATAATACTAGGCCAGACAGGCCTGTTGAAAGAGGGGGGTCTTAAATGCGCACTGGAAGGTCTGTAGGTCAGGGATGGCCCGTATCTCTGGGGGTAATTTATCCCAGAGGGAGGAAGTTCCCGCAGAGAAGGCCAGCACTCTTGGAGCCGCCAGCCAGCATCGCCCAGCTGGAGGCAACCCGAGAAGGCCCACCCTGTGAGAGCGCACTGGCCGGCAGGAGGCCGATGGTGGCAGCAGGCGGTCCCGTAAGTACGTAAGTAAATGGGCTGAAAATCAGCTGGGAGGGGCACACATGCACAGTGCAGGTAAGAGGGCGAGGTGGGAGTGTTGTGCACGCATGTGTAGGGGGGGTGGGGCGCATTGCATTGTGGGTGTCAGCACAAGCGTGCTTTCAGCACCACAACAAAAAGATTTGCCATCACTGAACCAGAGAAACAAATAAAAGCAATGCTTTTTCTGGAGCCTATTATCCAAGATTACCAAGAAGATATAGATCTGTGATGGCGAACAGAGCCCTCTTTATGGGCCGTCGCCAGCTGCTCTTCTGGTTTATGGCATGAACATGCGCACTAGCCAGCTGGTCTTCGGGGGTGCCGGAAAATGGCCAAAAATGACCCAAAAATATCCTGAAAACTGCAAAAAAGCAAGCATGCACACACCGGCCAGCTGATCTTCAGGTTTCTGGCACTTGGCACGTGCATATGCATACACATTCTGGTTTGGGCACGTAGTGCCGAAAAGGTTCACCATCACTGATACAGATGATGTCTTCCAAACACAAATGTCAGATCTTTAAAAGAAGCATGAAGTTGCAGTGGTGTTTTATTATGCTAATACTAGTTGGAAGACAAAGTCTCTCTACCATGGTGTTTCCAGGAAATTCTTGACAACTGTTGCTTCACTGACAACTTAGTCCTTTGGAGAGCAAAGAAGGCTTCAAAGGAACCTTAACTTAAGAATAACACCTGAGAAGATTCAGCTGAGAAAGCAGAAATCATTGGAAATTTGGGGGGAGGGAGAGCAGTCATGTAATGATAGAGTTCGCTATTGTGATGGAAAGAAAAACTCAACATTACAAAATGTACATCCAGTTATTCAAAAAGGAGGGAAAAATCAGCCAAATAAAGGCTTCCTTTCACACCTTCATTCTCTTCTGCTGGCTTTCTCACACTAGTTTGCAAAAACTGATCAAGTGACTGGATTTTGCTACTCCCACAACTCAGCTAATTACATGGAGTTATTGAACCTTGTGCCTGTTTTGAATTATATTTAAGGTCTTTGGGCTGAAATGAGTACATTAATTAAACCCTTTTTGGTATCCTCTTAGTACATGAATCTTAAATAACCTAAATACATATGTTGTGGAATATGAATTTCAGATATTCTGTTATTTATGCTGTACAATTATGTTTGTGTAATATGGTTAAACTCCAACCATCCTTATCCATGTGATCTTTGATAAGCATAATCAAAAGAAGCATATATTATAATTTTCTATTATAATAAACTATTAAAGCACCCTAATGTAGAAAATGTGCTTCTAATATTTTTCAAATAAAATCTTAGTGCACCTGATGGGCCATATACATGTCAAGTGAAAAATATTTCTACATTGTTCAAGAAATAAATATCACTGTTCAACATTTAGCTATTTTTTTATTCAGGCAAACAACCTCCATATAATTATAACGAATAAAAAAAGAATAAATTCTGGGTTTGAATTTAGCCACTTTGATTATAATATCTGTCAATAAAAATATGTAAAAAAAAACAAGACATACTTCTCTGTTTCTTTTTTAAAATAGTTATGCTGGATAGTCAAAGCAGTTGAAAATTGATTATTTTGATAAATTGATAGCCTTTGAATAATAACACAGGACGCATATCAGTAATAAAACAGGGTGAACACTTGCAGTTCTTTTTCTCTTTTTTTAACCAATACTTTTATTAAACATTATATTTTATAGATCCTGCAGATCTTTTTCTCATTTTATTATGTCAGCTCAAGTAAACTTTCAGGCAACAAATTTAAATATTAAATATTTTTAAGCAAACAACTGCTGAATTTTTAAAATGAGAACAAAACCTAATTGTTTTTACATACAAAAAAGTACATGCTCAAAGGTATTAAGAAAGAAAAGTCTTCAATTAACATTACTTAGTTCTATGTTCCATAATCTTTCTCCACTTCTACACCAGCCTCATTTTATTACTTACAAATAAATATTAAAATGTCAAGTGTATGGCTTGCTTTTAGCTAAGAAAAAAATAGATTTGGCTTCTTGTGAAGTATAAAAAAAGGATTTAGGCGTGTCTTCATTCTTTTCTATTCTTTTCTTTTAGAATGTCTTGTTTGAAAAAGAATATTTTAAGGCACTTATTACATGAAAAGAAATTAGAAGCTACAATTACACCTTCAGATATTAGATGCGTGCTGAGAGAAGCCTTCTTCAGAAAAAAAAATAGACTATACACTGCATTGCACTTCAACTGATATCCAGAGAATGATGCAATAGATTAATACCTTTCCACCACTCCAAAATCAGCAACTGGAGGCTTGCTATTTAATTATCATGCCATTTTCTCTTTTCACTCAAATATTCAATTGACATTTTGGAGCATATAAAACTCCATTTCAAATTTCATCCAGCAGTATTAAGTTTTATGTTGAGGGAACAGGCATTTCTCATGGGAGATGGCAGGGAGCGGGGGAAACTCATGAAAAAAATCTTACCTATTGCAGTCCACATGAAGCAGGAGGTGGGATGCGCTGAGTGACAATGCAATTTTATGCCATTGTCCATCTGCTAGCCGGTACGGAAATACTTCTGTTCTTGTCTTTCCATTAAATCTGTAGTGATACCTTATTTCATCTCTCAGGCCGCTGCTTTCCAGTTCAAAGTAACTGCATTTAAAACAAGGAGAATCAATTCCATTCTTGGGACATTATATTATACATAATATGCAATAAGGTTGTACATGGTGTGTTATTAGGTTCAATGTAAACTACCATAATTGAAAAATTACATGAAATAATAATTGAAAAACTATACCAATGTTTGTTTCAATCAAGATCCACAGTAGAGCCAATGAAGGTGATCTGTTGTGTATTATCGTTTCAGATAATGCCGTGTCAAATTCAGTCTAGCAATTCGTTAAAACTTGCCATCCCTTATGAAAAGATCATGTTTTTCTGCTTTGTTCCTGGAGTGTTTGACCATTTATTTTTAATATCTGCTTTCTTATTGAAGGAAGTATAGGGAAGTAATATTGTTCTCTTGTTTCTGTTCCAAAGTTTTCCATCATATTGAAGCCTCCTTAGTTGCTCATATTTTCCAATATGAGGAATTCCAATAGGTGAAGGCATATCTTCCCCTGAGATTTATTGAAGCATGGGAAGTCAAGGAGGTTGCAGATTGCCAGACAGGTGGCTCTGCTGTGAAATATAAGACATTCACACAGGTTGGATTTTATAGATGGCATTTGACACTGGCGAGATTGGCCAGGATATACCCGAATATCCACATTGCTGGAAATGTAAGCCTGTAGATGGAACACGCTATGTGGTGGCAATGCTCCAAAGCCAAAAGTACTGGGAAAAAGTGAGGAGATGGATAAGAGAAATTACAGGGTACAATATTGAATTTAAGCCAGAAAACTGGCTTACTGGGGATGATTAAAGGAAATCTGAAGAAACCTACCCAACACATTGTTTAACATTTAATGACAGCAGTGAGAATCACCTATGTTCAAAGCTGGAAAGCAGACGACACACCTTCTGAAACCATGGTAATTAATAAAATACTTGATTGTGCTGAAATGGACAGGCTTACAAGAAAATTAAAAGGCAAAGAGGAGTCGGAAATGTTATATATATGGTTAGAAAAAAGAAATAAGATTTGATATGAAATAGAATTGTAAATAAAAGGTAAACAAAACTGTTAAAATGTAAATACACATGTATTTTGAAAATAAATAAAATATATAACAAAAGACATTCACACAGGTAAGAAAGGCTTCTCTTTAATAGGATAGCATTTGCTAATTCCAAACCCTTCCTTTTTCCATTTGTGTTTTTCTATGGTTGCAAACGTGAATGCAAGCCACATCAGTGAATAACTTACAAGCAATACAAGATTATAGTATCTGGGCTGTAAAAGTCTGGACAATGGTGATACAAAACTGTTTCTGATGACAATAAAGTGATAGCTAATTTGGTGTCATGGTTAAGGCATTGGGCTACATCAGGCTACAAACTTAGAGAAACCAGGATACTGTGAATTCTAGTCCTGTCTTAGGCACAAAGCCAACTGGGTAGCTTTGAACCACTCATTCTCTTTCAGTACTAGAAAGAAGTCAGTGGCAAACCATTTTCCACAAACCTTGCCAAGAAAACTGCAGACATTTGTCAGGTATCAAAAACGACTTGAAGGCGCAAAGCAAAGCAAACCCCAACACATATCAGCAGTGACTATGCTAGGAAACCTCTGCCTTGCCAGCTGTCCAAGACTATGAATGGTAAAAAAAAGATATTTCTTTCAAACACACTGTAGCATGGAGAGTTCTGTGAATCTGTACAACTAGTTAGTGAGTAACATGGGAGAGAGCATTTAAATTCTTAAATTCATGCTTCCTTGAAAAGTATGTTCTTCTTAATTATTTGTACATCTTTATCCATTAAATTCTATTCTGTTAGCAGTCCAAGCAACACTCACACCAAGATTTGTATCTAATAAATAAATAAAAACTGTTTAACTCTAATCTGCTGGAAAAACAACTCACATAACACTATTCAGTGGCTCTATTGAATGGAAAATTGTAATCAACTTACTTAAGGAACACTTTCTTGACTGGAAATTGGTACATGAGTCTGATAACAAAAACAGAACAAACAAATTGATCTTACATCAGTTTTTCTACTATCCACTTGTGCGATATGAATGTGTTCAAGCCTTAAAAATAAATTTTGTAATATAAGTATTCCCACCTGCAGTAAAGTGAAATTTGAGAGAGTGAAGTGAAAATTATATGGAAACACAGTAAACTTCTCTGGAAAGCAAAAATATACATCCTGAACAAAATGGCTATTCTTGCTCAAACAAAAATCAAAGATCGTCAAAGAAAAGTAAGAAACTTTGAATAAGAGCACCTAAAAATGGAATATTATCCTGGCAATTACTTTACTAGTGCTGTCACCAATCAAAAAGACTTGTCAGTCTTTAAAAGCTACAAGCTGCTTCTAGCACTATAATATCAAAGCAAGCAGGGAGACAAGTACACTTTTAATGAAGTTCTATTTAGGATTTTAAATGTTTTGTAACTGCATTTTCTTCTGAAGCTGCATGTTTAATCTACCCACATATATACTGGAGAGAATAAAAATGGTAGTTAAACGGCTGCAACCGATGCCAAACACATCTAAGGGCCATACCTCTTGGTCAACCTATTCTCCAAAGCAACAGAAGGCAAAACAAGAAGCAACGGATGGAAACTAATAAACCAACTTAGAACTAAGGAGAAATTTCCTGACAGAACAAGTAATCAATGGAACAACTTATCTCCAGAAATTGTGGATGCTCCAACACTGGAGGTTTTTAAGAAGAGATTGGACAATAATTTATCTGAAAAGCTACAGGTTTCCTGATTTAAGCAAGAAGAAAACCTACTAGAAGACCTACAAGGTCCCTTCCAATTTTGTTATTCTCAAATGGCCTTGGGAGAGACTGAAAACTACAACAGTCCCATATAGACCCATTAACTTAATTGATTTGGTTAATTGATTAGGTTTTCCTATTCACACAACCTAGGAACCCCCACAGTGACCCATTTTGCTAACTACTTTCATTAACAATTAGAATACACCAGATTGTAATCATATCAGTCTTATTCATAAAATACTGTACACATGAGTTCTCCAAACAGAAAATATCATCAATGTAAAATACCGTAGATTGATGATTTGTGTGAATATTTAGTGAACTCTAACCTTTAAATAAAAGAAAGATAAAATAAAAGTCTAGCACTGATTAAATCTAAAAGATCCTCATATTTTGACAGGAGCTATCTTCTATTCATAATATATTTTGCATATTGTGCAAAGCACATTATTTGGAAAATGTAACATAAATATGTCCCTTGGTTTAGGAAAGAGAAGGTGAAACCTCTTATACTAGCAGAAAGGTATGAACTACTGTGAAAACCTACTTTTATAATATTGTGTGAATTATCATGGAACTTCTTGAATTAGCAATTGTTTCATTCTATGTGTGCTTCTTTTGAATTCAATCCCATAAATATATTATATTTTTTACTACAGTTAATGTTTAATATTCAGCCTGAAATACTCAGATGGCTTCCCTCATGATTCTTTTAGGCAGAAAAGCAGCTTTTAACTCCCTCAGTTAGATGGCATGCCACACTTTAAAGAGATCTAAGTCCAACTACTGAATTTAGCTATATTCAATTTTAAATGTTGCATTTACATTATTAGTTGAATAACTTGAAGAGTCATGAACTAAAAAATAGGACACACGCTCCTTATCAGGGAATAATTTGGGGAAAATTGGGACAAATAAGAAGAAATGAAACAGGATATCAGGGAAAGAGTTTTGATCATAGATGAAAGACATCTGTGACATTTGTATAATTGTCTACATTTCCGAGCCAATGCCATTATTGTAGCCACATATTTTTATGTTCTATAAAAAGAGACAATATTTTCTGAGCTTTTAATGAATGGAACTGGGAAGAAGACTATTTTTATCTTCCTTTAGGCAGAGGTACCCTTAAATCAATCTTGACTCCTGGTGACTGCCCGGACAAGTCCCTGAAGTTTTCTTGGCAAAGGTTTTTTTTTTCCCAGAACTGGCCTTCTTCTCCTTCCAAGAGCTGAGACACAGTGATTGCCCAAGGTGACCCAGCTGGCCTTGTGCCAAAGATTGAATGAGGACTCATGGTCTCCCAGTTTCTAGCCTGAACTCAATAAAAAGAAGCACATCTTTTAATAAACATTTTGTGGCTTTTGCTGTTAAATGCTTTGTGATGTATAGTGTATTGTGATCTAAATCAAGTTTGGATTTCTATTTATTCATATTAAATTTGATATAAAAATATAGTGGAGAATATACTGAAATTGTAGAAGTAAATTTTAGGTGAGAATTTTAAATAATCATGCAACAAGTCTTGTATAATTACACAAAGCTTAGATTGTCAGGCTGTCACTGAAAGAAAGTATTTGGGCATCTTATATTATAGAATTCATGACCCGCCACCATCACTTGGATTCACCAACTTAGATACTTCATTTGCTTTTCTTGATTCTGTTACTGTATTTTGACCTCATGTTTGTTCTCTGCACTGTGCCCATTCATGTTGTTGGAAAGGTCAAACTTGTATGATCAGTTCCTGACATGCACTTGCTAGTTGCAGATGTAGTGGAAGGGTTGAAGTCAAAGGCGATTGTCAACCTGGCTGGCTTTTATAAATGAAATAGAGAGAATGGAAGGATCTTATCCGGTTGAGGCAGCAAAATATCTTGCATCAGCTCTATTTTGGTGGCTGTGCTCCTGACCAGAAGGAGGGTAACAAGCTGTCTATTGTGACTGTCTTGTTTTATTGTAATACTTAAAGATGAATATTTTTAAATGAAAGTATTAAGGCTTAGACAGTGGGAAGTGATCTGGATTCTAATGTTGTTTTTTGCTCCTTGTATCTGAATTGACAAGCTGGCACAAAGCAGCTAAATAGGATTCATTTAACTGGTAACATTCAAAGGGGAAGAAAAAAAACGCTTTATTTTTAACTTTCATTTTTCGTTAAAAGTACTTGCAGATATTTTGGCAAAAGAACCACAAGCATTTCCAAGTTCTTTAGAGGGAGAGAGGGAGGGAAGATCCTGCATTAATGGGTACAGAAAAAAGTTAAACTAGCTAAAACAACCATGTGATTGATGCCCTACCCTTTGTTTTAGTGGATCACATGATATCCATAGGGCAGGGCTTCAACAGTATGGTTCCAGCCATTGTTTTGTTTTGTTTTGTTTTCACACGTAAGACCACTGCTTTCAGCATTAACTGGTGGTTTACGATGTTAACATATTTTCCCCAACAATCTGGGGGGAAACAATCATTTTATCAACCTCGGAAGGATAGATTGTGAGCTCTTCACAATCGAACTCCAGACTATGAGCAGAGTTAGCCAGAAGTACTGCATTCTAACCACTGTGCCACCTGGGCCACCTGGGCTCCTTAATATAGTACAGATAAAGCAAACACCATTTAGAAAAGTTCAGTTTTTTACCATTACAGTAGTATGGAAATGTGATTGGGGACACAACACTGAGAAAAAGCATGTTTATGGCAACCATTGTTGGGTTCCTGCTGTACAAGGAAGAGGGAAAAATGCAAAAACAAAGATTTTTTTTGTAAATGTTAAGGGCTGCAAGGTTTGGAAATCCTAGAGATCAGATTTGCTAACCAATTTGAAGAAGCTAGGCAGACCCTTGTCCAGGTACCTTGGATTATTGCTAGAGAGATAATCAAATGTTGAGATGATTGTTGAAATGTTGAGGGTGACTGAAGACAGAAGATTCGGCCTTCTTCCCTGATTACTATGTTGCAATTCTTATTGGGGCTTCTTTTGGGATGTAATTGTGAGTGAGTGAATAAGGTTTCTAATCTTTGCCTTAAATAGGATTCATGGGGCTTTGTCTGGGATAGGGAGAATCAATTGGGATCTGATAAAATTAGTCAAAGAAAGACATTGAGTTTGATTCATGTCACGTCTACAAGATGGGAGTGGAGAAACTGCAGCATCCATTTTATTTGTTACATTTGATTTTTTTTCCTACCACAGGATTAGGGTTAGAATTCAAAGCTGGGGGGGGATACTGAATTATGAAACATTCTAATAGCTCATGGTAATCAGTGGACAACTTTAAAAATAGTGATGTCATAATGCTCCAACTAATAACAGTATAGGCTTTTAGCATATAATGTACATCTATCAATAAATGGTAAAGAAAAGTGGATAATTTTTCAGATAGGAAAATAATTATTTCTATACAATTTTATTTCTATACAATTATCCTCTTGTGGAAAAGAACCAAATCCTCCTGCCATTCACTCTATCTCTTCCCATTTCCATAAAATCTTCCTCGCTGTTCATCAGGGCAAAAGGTTAAAAATTATAATCAGGACAAAGAGTGAGATATTATAATGGGCTTAACACAAAGATTAAAATGTGGCAGAAGGCACCAGCCTATTCAGATAAACATTCCTTCCAGAATGCTAGAGATCTTCTTAATTAAATAACAAAAAAACTTTTTCCCCAAAGAGATTGCCACTTCAATCTGCAAAGCTAAGGGGAAACAGCAACACAGCAAGGTGTCTGATACCAGGAAACCCAGCTAAGTGCCCTTTCTTGCAATGCCTAAAAGGTGGGCACACTTTTGCATGGTTTCAAGAAACAAAGGGAAACATTTCCCTATTTAAAGGGCTTGTGGAAGAGTGCTCGCCATGGCTGCCTCTGACAGCATGTTGTGCTCTTCGAAAAAGACTTCACCTCTAATCCAAGCAACTGCCTATGTTCTTTATTCTTGGCTTGGAAATGAACTTGGTAAGATTTCATACTAACACTCTAAATACATTAAAATATACTTTAACTTAGCAAGTAAGATAATTCAATTTGGTTATTCAATATTTTATAGCCCAAGGAGCTGCTGATACAGTTCTACAGATGAATTATTGAGTCTGTCATCTGCATCTTTATAACTGTCTGGTTTGATTCTGCAACCAATGTGCCTACTGTCCCTGTCCTATTGTTTCTTTTTTATTTTTCTTATATGTATCCATTTCATGTACCCATTTATATGTACCCATTTCATTTTTCTTATATGTATCCATTATTTCTATACAATTTTAATAAACATATAACTATGTTTATACTTATACCTGTTATCTTATAATAGCTTGGCTAAATAAATAAATAAACAAACAAACAAACCCAACAACAAATGGTTTCCATCCATTACTCCTTGTCTGGCCTACAGGTGCTTTAGAAAATAGCTTGAACCCCTGCTCTCTGAGGCAGTCCCTCAAATATTGGAACACTGTTATCATGTCTCCCCTGGTTCTTCTCTTCATTAGACTAGCCATGCCTAGTTCCTGTAACTGTTCTTTGTATGTTTTAGTCTCCCTAATTATCCTGGTTGCTCTTCTCTGTAATTTTTCTAGAGTCTCAACGTTTTTTTTTATAGTGTGGTGAACCAAATTAGATGAAGTACTCTAGGTGTGGTCTTACTAAGGCTTTATAGAGTGGTATTAGTATCTCACTTGATCTTGATTGTATCCATCTGTTAATGTAACTTAGGATTGCATTAGCTTTTTTGACTGCTGCTGCACACTGCTGGCTCATATTTAGCTGGTTGTCCACTAAGACTCCAAGATCCCTCTCACAGTTTCTGCTATTGAGCCTCATTTCACCCAGTCTGTATGTGTATTTTTCTTGTCTAAGTGTAGGACTTTACTTTTCTTTACATTGAATTTCATTTTGTTAGATACAGCCCAGTGTTCTGGTCTGTCAAGATCCATCTGGATCTTAAGCCTATCTTCTTGGGTGTTAACTATTCCTGCCAGCTTAGTATCTGCAAATTTGATAAATTCCCCTTCTACTCCCTCATGTAAGTTGTTAATGAAGATATTGAAGAGTACTGGGCCTAAGACGGAACCTTGAGCCATGCCACTGCTTACTTCCCTCCATGTAGTCTTAGACCCATTAAGGACTACTCGTTGAGTATGGTTTGTCAGCCAATTGCGAGTCCATCTAGTGGTGGTGCTATCTATTCCACTTTTTTCTAGCTTACTAAGAAGTAGGCTGTGGTCTACTTTGTCGAATGCCTTGCTGAAATCTAAATATATTATGTCCACAGTATTTCGCTTGTCTACTAATTTAGTCACTATTTTGAACAATGAAATAAGATTGGTTTTGCATGATCTGTTTTTAACAAACCTGTGCTGACGTCTAGTTATTACTTTACTTGTTTCTAGATGTTGGCAGATCTGGTTTTTTATTATTTTTTCCAGTATCTTCCCGGGTATTGATATTAAGCTGATTGGTCTATAGTTTCCTGGGTCTGTTTTTTTTTTCCTTTTTTGAAGATGGGAACCACATCAGCTCTTTTCCAGTCCTCTGGTCATTCCCCACTGCTTCAGGATTTTTGAAAGATATAGTGCAATGGTTCTGAGATGACCTCTGCCAGTAATGTAATCCATCATTACTATTTACTATATTTTCTTACTATTTTTTTTTTTTGCTTATTTTAACTTTTATTTCTCGTCTGTCTTTTACAGTTACATTTTTGGTGGGTTTCTTTTTGCATGAAGACTGATACAAAGAATGAATTAAGCAGTTCTGCTTTCTCTCTGTTGCCTGTTACTTCCTTGATGTCTTCTCTCTTTAGTGGACTGACTGTTTCCTTGATTTCTTTGTAGTACTATTCTTCTTCTCATCCTTACTAGTACCTACAGTATCTCTTCCCAGTTATGGCTATATCCATGTTGCTTGTATCTTTACAACTTATATTGTTTTTATGGTTTCCTAGTATCATTTGATTGCTTATTAGTATCCTATGATTATCACTAACTGTTGTATTTTATGATTCTTGACAAATATATTCTATTTTTTCTTTATGTACACTGAGAGCATATGCACCAAAGACAAATTCCTTGTGTGTCCAATCACACTTGGCCAATAAAGAATTCTATTCTAATCTATTCAATATACATAGTATATATTTTAAGATGTGCCAAGCTATCACTCCTCACAAGTAAACCAGAGATGAATCACAGCCATGGGTTGGGGGGGTTTGAAGCAGGTAGTGATGCAGCTGTGGTACGGCTTCTGGTGACACCTCCCGCCTACCAGCCATTTGGAAACCCGCCCTCATTAACAAAAGAGTACCTAACATAAAGGACACCAGACCCACACCCACAAGGGCCACACAAGAAACTACCACCACACTTCCACGCAGAAAGCAGACTCACACCCACACAGAAGATGAAACACGACCACGGACCAGAAGCCGTACCACAGCTGCATCACTACCTGCTTCAAACCCCCCCAACCCATACATGAAGGGAACTGATGCCCACCATGAAGATGTGGCACGACTACGAACGCGAAGCCAAACAACAGGATCACAGCTCACCAGCTCAAATCCCCCAGCAACTGAGACTAACCTGAGTACAATCAAACCCCCACCAGAACAGAACACACCCCCAGCCAATCAGAACACAGCCAACCCCCCAACCAATCAGAACACAGCCCAACCCCCAACCAATGAGAACACACCCCCACCCAATCAGAACACAGCCAAGCCCCCACCCAATCAAGTCATACCCCCACTAGTAGTTAAAAGGAAGTAGCAGCTGCAAGCTCACATCACTCTGAGAAGCACAAGGCCGAAGACACAAGCCTGAAGATGATGAATGAGACTTCATCGAAACGTCGCCTAGATATTTCCAACTCTACGCGGGAGAAAACCCGAAGAACCAAAGATCCACATATATATATATATATATATATATATATATATATATATATATATATATGCACAACCATATGCAATAGGTTGTATTGTCAGAGGACACAGCCAGATTCCTGCAGCCGCACGGTGACAGGTAACTTGCAATTAACCTCTCCCTATTATTATTATTATTATTATTATTAATTTTTTGTTTTTTTTTTGTTAAATTTATAAGAATTATATACAAGTCAAATTAGAGAACTCCACCTGTCAAGGATTTAACATAAGTTTTGTCAACAGATATCCCACAGGCCTCGGGCCTTGGTAATCAAATTATGCTGAGGCAACCATAAGTGCTTGAACTCAATGAAAAACACTTCCCTCAACCGGAGTTGAGAGAAGAGAAGAGGCTGCAGACAATATCCTCTTCTGCTCAGAGGGAAAAAATCCTCAGCAGTCTGCAAGACAAGGTGGAGAGGCCTCACGAGACATGCGGTGAGGCATGTAGCAGGGGAAACGTGCGCACAACAATGGTGGACTGTCCCCAACGTTTTTATGGTGCAGAGCCAATTGGCGCCAAAAATAACGGCTGCAGAGTCATGCTGCTGCAATGCCAAATGGGGGAGGAACGGCTTCAGCACCCCCACCCCTGCGTTCTGGGGAGGAATTGAGACCACCACCGCCCAGTTCTGTTGAATGGCAAGGAAGGGAGAAAGAAATGTTGGGAACTAGCTGCTGAGCGTCGTGTGAGCAGCGTTATCAATGCGATCTCCACGGAGTGCGGGAGACACTCCATGATCGCTCCGACTGCAATTTAGAGATCGCAGTCGGCTAGAACACAAAGAAGGCAATTTTAAGGCCAAATTAGAGAAAAACCCCTCCAAGGATGTACAAGGATCACCTCAGTCGTCCTGCTCCGAACAAGGAAGCTGCCTACCGTCACGAGGCTGAGCAAAAAACTAGAGATGCTGGGCAGCAGACAGGGGAGGAGCCACAGCGTCCTATTAATTAAGCTCAGCCTATCGTGCAGGAGACTAAGCACTTCCCAATCTACGGATGCTTGGAGCAGCTCAATGGAGAAAAGATAGGCAGATACTACCTTCTCTGATTATGGATGAACCCAATTCCACCATGTGGTACAGGGACAGCTATTATTTTTCTCCAAGTCAAATGTGCTTTCTCCCTCCATTGCACAGTTCTGAGGTTCTGCTTCCTGTTCACATCATATATACTAATTAAATGTCACTAAAAACTAATTAGTCTCTCCCTCCAAAAAATAATGGAGTAGGGGAGATGAATTACATTTGTTCCCTATTGCTGGGTGGATATATAAAAATTTTTATTTGAATTTCTTTATTGCAAAATTAATGTAACCTGGAAGGAAATTTTTATTTCAAATATTTTTAATCTACTGGGTGCCAAACATTTTGTCTGCTATTTTCCTATGAGCCACTTTCCTTCAATTTAATAGAATAGACATTGTTTTTGAGTTTCTGCTTTCAAAACAGAAGACAATTTCAGTGAAATTTTCATTGTTAGGATCATGATGTGACTTTCTCAGCATTTTGCAGCCTCTTTGGTTTCCATGTTTCATTTAAGTTCTGGGCAATTTTCGTATTGAGCTATTTAATAGGCAAAATATGAGACTGCCAGGGAAAATGCAGCGTGAATCAGGGGTACAAAGCAATCAATTAATCATCTCCCTTGCCTGTTTACTACAATAATGAAAGGTCAAAATATTGTGCAATATTTCCAAGAAAATGAAATTCTTGAACATTAGATGGAAAGGGCCAAGATTTTCTTTGCAAGGAAAGGAAACTTTCAAAACATTGGAAGATAGGTTTCAACACAAAACTAATATAACTAAGAATAATGTGAATAATATTAAATGATATCTCCGAGGTAAAAGTATTCCTGAATTTAAATTTTATCTTAAATCTAGAAATACTCATCACTACATGCAATGTCACATTCTATAGCAGTTGTAGCTTCCAAATGGTCTTCAAGGGTAGCCCTATGTACAGACATTGTAGTAATCCAAACAGGAAGCAATCAACTGTTGTCTAATACTGCTGAGTCTAAGAATGGCCTCCTGTAAGGCATTAGCCACCACTTGGATCTAAGCACATGCCATTTCCTTGCAAGCCTTGAGCAACCAGGAGAGATATGTGTCCAGAACACAGTAGCCAAACTCACAGCATAAGGACCTCAGGATCAACTAATTCAAACTCCTCACAGATAACAAGACTCAGACAAGTTCAATTACTTTAGAAGAGTCTGTCTAGCCAGAGTTGAACTTCAACTGAAGTCAGTCAACTTCATCTGATAGATGCTGAGAATATTCTTAACATTACCCAAGAGGGACCTGGTCCCCTGAAATAGAGTTGTGGGGTGACTGCCTGCTAATGTAATAAAGTTGAAAAATTAACTACATTTTATCACCCTTATTGCCACAAGCTAAGTCCAAAAATTGCTTGACCTTTGCTCAGTCAACCTTCCTTTTTACTTGCTTCATCTGCTTATCAACGCTTGTATCTTCTGAATACATTCAAATAAATGTCATTCTATTTATCAATAGTAAAAGAAGGTCTTGAAAATAGGGAAAGGAAAGTCAGCAATTTTCACTTTTTAAATTTCACTAGCACAAAAAATGCAATTTTAAGGCAGCCTCCTCAATTTGTACCTTCTAAATACAGAGATTAATGCATCCTCAGCAATCATCCATAACTGACTCTGATAACTGCAAACAATGTATATTGGTCAATGCAATACTGAACATTCCAAGATGCCATTTTATGATAATCTATGTTTGAATAATGGATTCATGTTATTTTTTAACTTTAAATAAGCTCAGAGAATATCCTTCACTAAATATTTTATTTCACCCAGCATAGGACAGTTTGCTGCATTCTAGTTTATCAGCAGCACATTCAATTTGCCTATATTCACATGACGTTTATGTACAATAGATTGAGCAAAATCACTGTCTATATATGCATATATATAACTTTAATGCATTATAATACGTGACTGCAGTTGAAAAATAGCACTAGCACTAGCTATAAAAATAGCAATAGCACTTAGACTTATAGACCCTTTTACAGTGTTTTACAGCCTTTCTAAGCAGTTTACAGAGTCAGCATATTGCCCTCAACAATTTGGATCATTGTTTTACTAACCTCGGAAGAATGGAAAGCTGAGTCAACTTTGAACTGGTCAGAGTTGAACTTCTGGTAGTAAGCAGTGAGTTAGCCTGGAATACTGCATTCTAACCACTGCACCACCAGGGCTCTTATCTGCAATTAATGCATAATGCAGCATCCACGCTCCTTTAAGCTTTTGCTGACTGCATTACACCAATCATGAACAAGCTATATAGTTCATGACTATCCGTTTAACTCTAAACTGGTTATCCATGAAAGACCATTCTAGCCCAACAGATCTAGAAGCTGCCATGGTAAACAGTTCAAGGTCAGAAAATGTAGGAGATGACCTTCTCTTATATTAATTGGCAAGTTGTACAATATGTGTTTTTAAATTTTGTGTTATATGGGGGTGTTCATCCCATCAAGACAGAAAGCAACTCTTTGGAAACATAATAGGGTTTTTTCTATAACACCACCATAATTTAGATTAGCTCTGTCCTTGCTTTGGTAAATATTTTTATTATGCATTCCTATTATCTAAGAGTTTTCCAAATATACTTTGTCTTTCTTAGTTTTGATTTTTTTTTAATAATCATGAAATGTATTTGTGATATACTGGAACAGACACCTGCACTGGATCACCCTACAGAGTCCAAAAAGGAAGATGCCAAGAAATCGTTGCCATTTCTGTGTCATTTTGCTTAATTGAAAGCTATGAGTGGGGAAAGATATCTAATCCTTTGCCATCTTGTTACATATGATTTTTAAAATTTATTTTAATTTATTTTAGTTTTTTTATCTCATCTTTATTATTTTTATAACTCAAGGCAGCAAACATACCTAATACTTCTTCCTCCTCCTACTTTTTCCACAAGAATATCCCTGTGATGTAAGTTGGGCTAAGAGACAGTGACAGGTCCAAGATCAGCAGCTAATTTCATGGGTAAGATATGACTAGAATTCACAGTCCCCTGGTTCCTATCTTAGTGCTTTAATTATTAGACCAAACTGGTTCACTTAGACCAAACTGACTTTCCCATATTGCCACTGATTCTCCCCCATCAATATTCTGTTTTCTTTCATTGAGAGTTAAAAATATTATAACATTTAAAATTACAATCTCAAATATTCCTTCCAAGGCATGGTTTCATGCTTCAATTACTACAATATCTATTATTTTCCCATTCCTTTATATGTCAACGTATATTTAAATATTTCCTATCCTGTCTCTGCCTACATTCAGAACTGCTAAAAAATTTTTTTGAAAATATGCCTCACTCAAATCCCTATCCTTCTTTAAAAAGTATAGAATTTGCAGTCTGTAAATTCAGTAGAAGATTCATATTTTTACTATGACTTTATTTAAAACAAGGATACACATAACAGATGCTCATCAAAATGTGCACCACTGTACGTCAACATACACGTTTCTCGATATATCTGTATGCACACTAATTTCATTTTATTTTGGCATATTTGTAAACTAAAACAATCAAAGAAACCCATTTTATTTTCTATAGTTTGTAAAAGGGGTCGACATGTTATTCTTTTTTAAAGAATCTAAATATCTATTGATTTTATCTTATTTTACTCAAACTGAATGTCATTTCTGCAAAAGAAAGAAGCCGTTGCTATGTAACATATGTAGAAATTGGCAAAGCTGCAATAAAAGATGAAAATCAATTAAAGAAATGCAATTTGGTAACACTGGTACAGATAGCACTAACTTTGTTGCTGTAGGCAGATGTAATATGTCAGTAGGCAGATGTGTTGTAACAATCATACTCCAGCTATTCAGAGTACAAAACAAGCTGTTGAATTTTCCCAATGGTACTCTTCACAGCTTAAGCAATTCTGTATATAAATATTAATAAAGATTGTGATTTTTGCCCTGTAACTCAAAGGTTAATCACTACATTTTCTATTTTCTAGAAGCTGATTTGCATACATAGAAATTTTAACAAATTGCCAAGCATACCACTTAGCACCAGTAATCTTTCAGGCTTCCTACTGAGGTCAAAAGTAATGTATAAAGATAATTTTTCCTCTTAATTAATTTTTCATTTTTGTTTACAAAAAAGTGGAAAGAGGAACACATAACTAAGGCAGAGTATCAGCAGATAGCCTGAATCTGCAAAGATAAAATCAGAAAAGCAAATGAACAAAGCCCGAATGAATAAAGACTTGCAACAAAGTCAAATAATTTTTTTTAAATTATTTGAACACATAAATAACAAGAAAAAAGTCAAGAAAACTGTAGAGAGGATGGCAAGGAAGTAACAGGCAGCAGAGAGAAAGTAAAACTGCTTAACTCATTCTTTGCATCAATCTTCATGCAAAAAGAAACTATAGCCCAATGTACCAAAAAACCTAATTGTAAAAGACAGACTAGAAACAAAAATTAAAATAATCAAGAAAATAGCTAGAGAACACCTGTCTGATCATGAAGAATATAAATCACCAGGATCTGATGGATTACAACCAGAGTTCTGAAGGAAGTAGCAGATATTATCTAAAATCATTGTACCATATCTTTCAAAAATCCTGGAACCACGGGAAATTATCTGAGGATTGGAAAAGAGCTGATGTAGTTCCCATCTTCAAAAAAGATAGAAGAACAGACCCAGAAAACTACAGACAAATTAACCTAACATCAACACCTTGGAAGATACTGGAAAATATAATCAAAACCAGATCTATGAATATCTAGTTATAACTAGTAGCCAGCATGGGTTTGTTAAAAACAAATCATGGCAAACCAATTTTATTTCATTCTTTGGCAAAGTGACTAAATTAGTAGACCACGAAATCCTGTGGATATAGTATATTTAGAGTTCAGCAAGGCATTTGGCAGACCACAACCTACTTCTTGGTAAGCTAGAAAAATGTGGGATAGATAGCATCACCACCAGATGAATTTGTAACTGGCTAACAAACCATACTTAATAAGTAGTCCTTAATGGCACTACATTTACATGGAGGGAAGTAAGTAGTGGGGTACCACAAGGTTCTGTCTTAGGCCAAGTACTCTTCAATATCTTCATAAATTACTTAGTTGAGGGAATAGAAGGGGAACTCATCACATTTGCAGATGATACTAAGCTGGCAGGAAGAGCCAACACCCTAGAAGAAAGCTCAGGATTCAAAAAGTGTAAGTACAGATTAGGCAAATCCTGGCTCAAAAACAATAACTGTGAGAGGGATTTTGGAGTCCTAGTGGATGATACTGAGCCAGCAGTGTGTGGCAGAAGCCAAAAAAACTAATACAATCCTTAGTTCTATAAACAGAAGCAGAGAATCAAAATCACATGAAGTATTAGTACCACTTTATAAAGCCTTAGTAAAACACCTGGAATACTGCATCCAGTTTTTGTCACCACATTACAAAAAATATGTTGAGACTTTGGAAAAAGTCCAAAGAAGAGCAACTAAGATGATTAAAGGCCTGGAGACTATAACATATGAAGAAAGGTTGCAGTATTTGGCTTTAGCTAGTCTAGAAAAAAGGACTGGGAGAACATGACAGCAGTATTTGAGAAATTGAGAGGCTGCCACAAAGAGGAGGGGGTCAATTTATTTTCCAAAAGACCACAGGGCAAGACAAGAAACAATGGATGGAAAGTAATCAAGGAGAGAAGCAACTTGGAATTAAGGGGAATCTTCTTATAAGCGAGGACAATTAACCAGTGGAATAGTTTGCCTTCAAAAATTGTAGATGTTTTATCACTGGGTTTTTTTTTAAGAAGAGACTGAACAGTCACTTATCTGAAATGGTATAGGGTTTCTCATTTGAACAGAATAAACTGTTGGAAGGAACCTTGGATTAGAAGATCTCAAAGGTTCCTTCCAGCTCTATTCGGATTGATTTTATTAGCTTATTACTTGAAAAATCTGACATTACATGAGCCCTGATTCAATACATTTCATTATTTATCTCTTTTACAAATTCAGAATAGAAATTCATGTTATACAAATTTAGAGTAGAAACAGCATAGAACCACACAGTCTCTGGGGATTTGGCAGTATATGAATAATAATAATTTTGTTGTTAACACATTTTCCCCTAGGGACACAAACTTTTCAAAATTGGATGTGGAAATGTCCACTCAAATTCATTAGTGAATTGTTCTAATTCATTTCAGTGTAGCAGCCATTCTAATTTTTCTCTTCTCCAGAAGTACTGTAGTAAATCAATCTATATTGACTGTTTCCTAGTATGATTTGATTGCTTATTGTACCCCATGACTATCATTGTGTTGTACCTGATGATTCTTGGCGAATGTATCTTTTCTTTTATGTATACTGAGAGCATTTGCACCAAGACAAATTCCTTGTGTGTCCAATCACACTTGGTCAATAAAAAAATTCTATTCTATTCTAAGTACTATAGTAGATAAAAATTTTCAGTGAAGCTATCATAAAATGTCACATGACCGTAGAATACTGCAAATGACCGAAAATGTGGTCCAGTTGCCAAGCACCTGAAGTGCAGTAATGTACCTATGGAGGAAGGGCAATCAAACTTCAAGCCTGGATTATGTACCCCCAGGTAGATCCATCAAAACTTCAAACAGTTGCTAAGTGACTGCTCCTAACTCAAAGACTATCTGTAATTGCATAATTCACTACTACCTTTGGTTTATTAAAACTGTTCCCATCTAGTAGAAAATAGAGGTCCAAGCTATGCATTAGGCGAGAGTCTGAGGAGCATGGCTATTTTAATTGAAAACAGTAAGATCAATTGTTTCAACAGTAAGATCAATCGTTTGAGATACCCTAGCCATTGTGTTATACCAAATTGTTTAAGTGAATGTGCAATGGATTGGTAGATGATCCCAACAAACATTGATCCCTATACCAGGATCACCTAGGAAATTTAATTTGGGATTAAGTAATTGAATAAAACTTTCTAAAGCAGTTCAGCATGTTAAAAAAAAAAGTGGGGAATCCCAAAATACTGAGGAATACAGGACAAAATTAAATTGCACAATTTACATGCTTATGTCATGATACTAGATAAGAGTATAGAAGTTAAAGCATTTGATTGATTCCATTATCATTTTATCATTATCATATTATCATTTCACCCACACATACTTGTCTGTCAACCCTGAAGCTGGCCTGACTGAGGCCATTTTGAGACTTCAGCACTGACACACTGGAGAAGAGGGACAGAGATGGGGGAATAGAGATGATTGGGGTGTTGTAGTCAAAACAAAATACTTCCTCTTGGGAACCAAAGACATTCCTGCAGGTGCTTGGAAGGAGGGGACTGGAGGCACCTAGCAACTGGACAGTTTCCTGATTGGACCATGTGACTGATCGGTTTGAGAAAGTGAAAGATTTTTACTTTTAACCAGGTGAAAACTGCAGGAATACTCAGAGCCGATTTTCTCCAGCCTGTGTCAATATGGCATATCTAATAAACTTATTATTTGAGGAATCTACCTGCCTCAGAGTTTTGTTTGCTACAGGTATGTTACTTGGAACCCTGATATTGTCCCTCAATTAGATGCCCATAGAAGAACAATACTTCTTTGCTGAACGAAATCCCAACTTTAATTGCATTAAATCTATCAAAGCTAGTGAATAGAATTCAGAGTTAAGGCAAGGTTGTAAAGGACATGGCAGCATATCCACATTTCTAGTAGCATTTTTATACAAATAAAACAAGTCAAATATGAACAACTGAGCATGTGAATTAAAAGATCTCTGCCCTGATGCTTGGGGAATTAAATTGCTGAGTTGTAACTTGTCTCTCACTATGAAATATAATTTTTTATGGTTGCGATTCACAAACCACATGGAACAAGAAAAAAATTAAAGAACTTTTAATCAGATAAAACTGTGCTACTATATTATGTCTTATAAAGTACATCCATCAAATGACAATACATGCTGTAACTATAATAATTAAACTGAATAAAATGTTTATTGAACACAGTTGAACTGCATTCCTTTTGATGAGCTTCATGTTGAATTCATAAAAAGCCTGTTGACAATTTGAGTTTAGCAATTTAATGCTTCTTCTATAGTTTTTGTAAATGCTTTAAACTGTCTTGCTACTTTTATCTTTTTATCTAATCGTTTGTAAATTTTAAAAGCACTCTAATGCTAAGATAGTGAAGAAACTGGGTGTGCCTAAGGTTTCATTTAGAAATATAGGTCACAAGCATTAAAATTCTTATTGTAGTTTAGAACTACCCCCTCCTCCACACATTTAAATTAGCAACAAGGCACAAAAGTGTCCTGCATCTCTTTCTACCATTCAGTATACACTGAATCTGATGGAAGAAACTTTTGCTTTCAAATTCTTATGCTTATCTTAGATAAGCTTAGTTAGTTTATCTAATTAGTTGCAAGGCAGGAGGTGGGGGCATGATTATCCTATCTTTCGCTACATAATCACTTTTCCAATAATCTTCAAACTTCAATCTGGGTTGTAAGTACCTTCAAGTTCTCATGCTTCCATGAAACCACAAAGAAAGGTTTCCTATAGGAGCTCCTGATAAAGCTTCAGATGAGAAGAACATGGACAGCCAGTAAGGCATCAAAAGTGTGGAAAGATAAGAAACAAACAAAAGTAATAGTAGTTCCTTCTATGAAGTGCAATAGTAAGTGAGTTTTTAAAAAATCTGAAGAAGTTCAAAATAGTTTCTCAACCATACAGAGAATAACACAAGAACACAGAATCCCTTTCAAAGAGAAGAACCAAGCCAGTTTTAGCACAGCATCGGTTTATAGAGAATAGATTTGCTCAAAGAATCACAAAAATGGTCTGTTAATTCAGTGTTCTATATCAATTTTAATGAGTTTATAATCTGTATGGTTATTCAAGGTAGCTGCTGTCATCTCTATATTACAGGTTGAGTTTGTGATATAATTTTTTTCAGAAAGGACTCAACATTCAGAGAAGCAACAGTTTTCTCCTAATTTTATTTTATTATTATTCATATACTAAATATACAATTAGTTTGAACAGATAAATATATAATATTTAAATATATAAGTCATTTAAAAGATAAAGTAATACAAATATGCAATCATACAATACAGAATAGAAATGAATTAGACAAAATAAAATATTAGTATCTGAATAAATTAAATATTCAATCATTTATATACATTTCAGCATAGGGAGAATATAGTTTTACAATGTACATTCTGTCTGACATTCATAGTAAAACAACACATATATAAAATAAATAACATAAATATAATATGTTACCTAGCTAAAAGCTATAGAACAAAACAGTTTGATGTAGTACTAAGTAAAGGTACCAGGCTAGAAACCAGAGACCGTGAATTCTAGTGGTGTCTTAGGCACAAAGTCAGCTGGATGACCACTCACGCTTTTTCAATCCTAGGAAAACACAACACAAACCACTTCTGAAATCCTGCCAAAAAAACTGCAGAAAAAACTCTAAGCAGTTGCCAAAAGTGAATGCTGACTCAAAGGCAAACATGTTTTTTTAAAAAAAAAAAAATACATGTGAAACTCGAAAAATTAGAATATCGTGCAAAAGTTCATTTATTTCGGTAATGCAACTAATATATGAGATAGACTCGTTACATGCAAAGCAAGATAGTTCAAGCCATGATGTGTCATAATTGAGATGATTATGGCTTACAGCTCATGAAAACCCCAAATCCACAATCTCAGAAAATTAGAATATTGTGAAAAGGTTCAATATTCTAGGCTCAAAGTGTCCCATTCTAATCAGCTAATCAAGCTATAACACCTGCAAAGGGTTCCTGAGTCTTTAAATGGTCTCTCAGTCAGGTTCAGTAGAAATCACAAGTGGGAAAGACTGCTGACCTGGAAGTTGTGCAAAAAACCATCATTGACATTCTCCATAAGGAGGGAAAGCCTCAAAAGGTAATTGCAAAAAAAGTTGGATGTTCCCAAAGTGCTGTATCAAAGCACATTAATAGAAAGTTATGTGGAAGGGAAAAGTATGGAAGAAAAAGGTGCACAAGCAGCAGGGATGACCGCAACCTGGAGAGGATTGTCAGAAAAAGGCCATTCAAAAGTGTTGGGAACTTTCAAAAGGATTGGACTGAGGCTGGAGTCAGTGCATCATGAGCCACCATACACAGACAAATCCTGGACATGGGCTTCAAATGTCGTATTCCTCTTGTCAAGCCGCTCCTGAACAACAAACAATGTCAGAAAGGGGCTTACCTGGGCTAAAGAAAAATAGAACTGATCTGTTGCTCAGTGGTCCAAAGTCCTCTTTTCTGATGAGAGTAACTTTTGCATCTCATTTGGAAACCAAGGACCCAGAGTCTGGAAGAAGAATGGAGAGGCACACATTGCAAGATGCTTGAAGTCCAGTGTGAAGTTTCCATAGTCTGTGTTGATTTGGGCAGCCATGTTATCTGCTGGTGTTGGTCCACTGTGCTTCATTAAGTCCAGGGTCAATGCAACTGTCTACCAGGAGATTTTGGAGCACTTCATGCTTCCTTCCGCAGACGAGCTTTATGTGGATGCTGACTTCATTTTCCAGCAGGACGTGGCACCTGCCCACACTGCCAAAAGCACCAAAACCTGGTTCAATGACCGTGGGATTACTGTGCTTGATTAGCCAGTAAACTCGCCTGACCTGAACCCCATAGAGAATCTATGGGGCATTGCCAAGAGAAATTTGACAGACATGAGACCGAACAATGCAGAAGAGCTGAAGGCCGCTATTGAAGCATCCTGGTCTTCCATAACACCTCAGCAGTGCCACAGGCTGATAGCTTCCATGCCATGCCACATTGAGGCAGTAATTGTTGCAAAAGGGGCCCAAACCAAGTACTGAGTACATATGCATGCTTATACTTTTCAAAGATCCGATATTGTTCTATGTACAATCCTTGTTTTATTGATTGCATGTAATATTCTAATTTTCTGAGATTGTGGATTTGGGATTTTCATGAGCTGTAAGCCATAATCATCACAATTATGACAAATTGCAGTTTGAACTATCTTGTTTTGCATGTAATGAGTCTATCTCATATATTAGTTTCACCTTTTAAGTTGCCTTACTGAAATAAATGAACTTTTGCATGATATTCTAATTTTTCGAGTTTCACCTGTATATACATATAAAAATATGATATACTCAAGTTGAAGCAAAGTTATTCCAAATAGGTTTTCATTTCATTCAGATAGTTGACATTGAGTTGAACTAGTTCTTTTTCTGCTCTGGGGTCAAATCTTTAAATCTTGGATCTTTAAAGCCCTGGAGTGAGAGCCATGACAAATTCAACAGAGTAAAATTCCTAAAGGAAGAAGACTGGATCCAGTCCTGACAGGCATATCCTCAAACTCCAGGGATCTTTGTCAACCTGCCACCATCGCTCTTCAGAATGGTTGGCAGGGAAAAAAACATGAAAATTCAGGTAATTTCTAGGTGTCTTCTGCCTCATTATCACTAACTCTCATTCTAAAGAATAGTGCAACAGCACTTTTTTGGAGCTGCTTTAATTAGCTTGTCCAGCCCAGCAAGTGATTTTTTTAAAAAAATAGAAAAGACCAGTGAATTAATCATTAATCTCTCCTCAGTTTCTAATTATCAGCTTCATAATTCAGGGCCTATCATGAAAGGACCTCACTATTACTTATCAACACCTCATCCAATTTTTATATAAAAATTATCAGGTTCTCTAGCTGAAATTCAGAGCAGGTACCTTTCAAAAAGGGACTATTATTGCAAATCCTCCCTCTCAAAATAAATTCAGCCATTGTTTTTCTTTTTTAAAAGATTTTAAAGAAGCATCAAAAATCCTGCACTGATTTCCATGAAATCTAAAAATTTCTGCCCATTTTACTACATATTTCTCATACTTGACTGAGAACTAAGCTTTTTCTTCCAAATGACAGTTTGAATCAAAACTTTCATTCAAATCAGAAAACTTTTGAAGTGACTTAGATTAGAACAAGCCAGTTTCAATGGCCAGATCATAAGACTGAAACAGGGTTAGATAAATTTTGTGATATTAATCCTCCATCACCATTCATTCTTATGGAAGGGATATATGGATTCTAACTTTTACATCACTGTCTGATAATGTCAGCGTCAATCCTTGATTAATTTTTAAAACAAAGGAAATTCAAAGCCAGACATTAGACCCAAGGATATATTGCTCTATGAAAAGACTGCCCAAAAATCTCCAAGCAATGCTTCATATAGATAATATATCTCTATAAAATCCAAAGTAGATACACATAGTATATCTATTGTTAAAGAAGCTTAAGCCAGATGGAGAAAGAAAATCTGAGTCCCTCTAGTGCAGGGGTGTCAAACTCAAGGCCTATGGGCTGGATCCAGCCCAGTGGTGGTATTCAAAAACTTTTACTACTGGTTCTGTGGGCGTGGCTTGGTGGGCATCGCCATGTGACTGGGTGGGTGTGGCTTTTCTTTTTTGCAGTCCCCACCCATTTTTGGGAGCTTCTTAGCCACAGAGGAGCCTTTTTGCTTCCCTAAGGCTCCTCTGGGGCTCAGGAAGGAAAAAAACAGAGCATGGGACAGGCATGCAGCACTCCTCCAAGCTCCATTTTGGGAGCTTCCTAGGCTCAGAGAAGCCTCTGGGAAGGGAGCGTTTTTGTTCCCCTAAGGCTCCTCTGGGGCTCTGGAAGGCAAAAAATGGAGGGGGGGGGCTGAGCTCGTCCCTCCATTTTTTGCCTTCCTGGGCCTCAGCAAAAGGAATCCCGGCACAGCTGATCTTATCTACAGCTGATTGTCGGGAGGGGAAAAAAAGAAAGAAATGCCTTAGGCGAATGTCAAGCAGGCAGGTGGGGAATGTCAGGCAGGCGGGCAGGGTGAGCAAGCATCGGGCAGGAGGGCGACCCAGTGGGGGGCGTGGCCAACCAGAACTTACTACCGGTTCGGCAACCCATGCCAAATTCTTGCTACCAGTTGGCCCGATCCGTTGTGAACCGGCTGAATACCACCACTGATCCAGCCCATGGGGTGTTTAAATCTGGCCCATGGGACCAGCCTGGAAGTAACAAAGGACTGCTCCATGGTGCCTCTGCCAGACAAAACAGGGCATGGGGGTCGTGCATGGCCCCCTGCACCACATTTTTGCCTAGATGGCATCCTGCAGCATTCTGCCAGCCAAAACAGGTGCAGGGGGATTCATGTGGCCCCTGTGCCCTTTTTGGCTGGCAGGGTGCTGCAGGAGGCATCCATCCCATCCCATCTCCTCTCCCCTTCCCATTGATTGGCCCGCAGAGAACTACAATGCTGATCAAAGAAATCCAGTTTGATATCCCTGCTCTAGTGGCACTAAACCATCATCCTAACTAGCACAGGTAATAGTGACAACTGCTAAGGGTTTTAATTCAGCAATATTCAAGGCTTTCTCATTTTGGCTTATCAGCATCATTGACTTTTTAAACGCTAGGAATGCTAAGGCATAAATAAGATGCTTCTCCTACTTCCTGACTAGAAATTAAATTAAGATAATCGTAATCTAGTATGTTTGTTTGTATTTGTCCTTCTCTTTGTAAGACAGAGTACTAGAATATTGTGATAGCTTAAAATGCTTTACTTACAATACAAATTAAAGTTAAATGACATTTTTAAAGCCATCTTTTCTTTTACCAAACCTAAGTTTTAAATACATTCTGATTCAGCTCTTTCTTGGAATACTACTAGCATTATCAGCATTTGAAATTATTCTTCCAAGGAACTTACTGGACAACAAATGACATCATTAGGATTGGATTAATAGGCACACATATGCTCTATAGTCTAGGGACCCCAGATCTTTATTCATTCAGACATTGCAATCAGGGTTTCTTCTTTTTATCTTCTTTTTAAAAAACAACATTTTGAGGGGAAGGATAAATGAGCTCTGCTGTGGAGTGAAGCTTCAAACAACCAAGCCTACCCTCTTAATTTCCAGAGGATTTTTTTTTAAGATTTAGCACTTAGGAAAAAAAGATAATGGCCATGACAATCTGGAATTCCTTCCAAAAACTTTAAAATAACAAGGATAAATTTGCAATAATGGTGATGATTCAATCTGCCCTATCTTGTAAGCAAAGAGAACAAATGGATTTCTTAAAAAGAAAAATTAAAAATGTTTTTTCTTCTCTCCACCCCCAGTGTACTAACCAGCTGGTAGGTAGGAAGGGAACAAATAGATCTTCATTTCACAATTTTTCCAAATTTTTCACAGAGCTTGACTGGCATACTAACTGAATGTGCCCAATCCATTTGGAAAACAGTCAGATGCAGAAAAAAAGGCATCTGTTTGTTCCCTTTCCATGTGTTACACAGTAGGTAAGAGAGCAAATTCAAGTCTTGTTCTTTTTTGATAAGATAAAGGAAGAGAACTCCACTGGTGTGCCCTTGCTAACAATGATGCACAAGAAGAAAACAAATAGCCTTAATTATAGATTTGGGGTGCAAAAGATCCCAGGTGATAGCATGTGATAGACATGCCATTCTTAGTTTTGGACTAGATAATTTCATTTCTTTCATGTTCTTCCCAAAAATGTAAAAGTATTTTCCAAATAGAAACAAAATGAGTCAAGGTTTTTTCTTTAATCAAAGCTGTAATTTTACCATCTCTGCCAATTCCATCTACTTCACAATTCATTCTTCCCTGTGCAGGTATTTGTATATCCTTCCACCTTTGAGCATATAAAAGTCTTGAAGTTGTTGTCATATATAAAAACAAAGTTCCATAAAAAGTTTCAATTTGTTTGTCCATTAAACCCCAAAGAAAATCCTGTGATTTTAATTATCTATTCACTTTTAAAATCTTCTGGATCAAAATACATACTTGATCGCAATATTTTCTAGCTTTCCCACATATGCACCAGGGATGAAAAAAATGTCCAACAAATATTTGAAATTATACAGGTTTGATAGTGTATCTGATGTCATACATCAGTGAAACACCATTTTATAAAAAATTGTTTTAAGATTATAATTCAGTGTAAATTTCAACCTTTTCTTCCACAAAGTCTCCTACTGGTCCAACTATACATTATTCTTGAAACTTTATCATACAATCTTTAATTTCTTCATCCTCTGTTTCCATTTTCAACCAAAGTTTATATATCCTAGAAATAATATGATCATCATTTGAACAGAATTCTACATAAATCTCGGTTTTACCCTTTTTGAATTAGCAATTCTTATCCAACTAAAACCTTTCTATTAGCTGAGCACAAGGAAACCAATGGCAAGTAAAACATTCCAACTTTTCTCCTGTTTTAAGTTAAACTTTCTTGGAGAAAAATTCAGCAAGTCAGCATAAGTTAACCATTTTTGTTTAACTAACGTTTGTATGAAATATTTATAAAGCAATAAAGAGAGTATGACAGTAAATTAGCAATTACCTGAAGCCTTCATATCTTCTATTTTTGTCAATTTGATATACGCTAGCTTTGCTGGATCAAGGTCTGATCATGGGCTTGGTGGGGGGCATTAAAAAGAGTTAAGATGGTAGACAAACCGCCATCTAACTTTTTTATTTCTCCCTTGTGGATGGTCTACTTCCAGGTAACATGAATACTGGATGTCTAGACATAGGTTTGTAATCCAGCCTATCTGAGGAGCAGCAGGTTGGTAAAGACTGGCTTGGGACCAGGTTATTTGAGGGATTATCTCTTGCCGGTCACATCTACCCAACCCATCAGAACAGGGAAGCAGGGAATGCTGCGGGACCCATCCCCAAGGGACATTGGTGGGATTCAAATATTTTTACTACTGGTTCTGTGGGCATGGTTTGGTGGGCATGGCAGGGGAATGATACTGTAAAACCTCCAGTCAGAGGTGGTATTTGCTGGTTCTCTGAACTACTCAAAATTTCTGCTACCGGTTCTCCAGAACTGGTCTGAACCTGCTGAATACCACCTCTGGGTGGGGCTCAGAAAAAGGGCCTGGCTCCCTCTTTCTGGAACATTATTCCCCCAGAAATCTAACACTCTTCCGGAAGGCATTGAAGACCTGGTTCTGCCAGCAGGCCTGGGAAACCAGAGCAAGATGGAGACCATTAAATGGCTCATGTGATCTGCTGTCGCTGGAGTGGAGGGTTGAGGATGATTTTATATTATATTAATTTTTTGATTCTTTCTATTAGTTTTATTGTTTTAAATGAGATTTTATATTCTGTAAGCCTCCTTGAGTTGCCATGGGTGAGTAGATGGCAATATAAATTCAATAAATAAAATAAATAAATAGCCTATTTAAATAATTGCTTCAAAAAAAATTTTCTACTGCTTTTGAAATGCTTATTTAATCTTTGAAAACATTTTCTCCCATGCCTCGGTCTCACACCTTATTCCTATGAAACAGCTACAATTTATGTCTTGATTTACACAGGTTATTTATGCCTTGTTAATACTCTTGTGACATCATATTATATGAATTAAGTTTTCTGTTAAAAGGATAGCTGCCGCATTAACCCACACTGTTCCAAGCAGAAATAATTTTTGTAATAGAGCTGTTCTAAGTGAAAGTGAACTTGTGTGGAAGATCCCTATTACATTTCCTCAACAAGAACCACCTCTTTCAAATGCCATGACAATAAATCAACAATAGCAGGTTCTTCCTGAATTGTTAGGACAAAACAAATAAATCTCAACACTGAGAAATACTGAGATACTATTTCACAAATGTAGAAAACCTCTCTTGTTGAAAGTCCATTAAATTTTTCACATAGGCATCAATACCAACTACTAAAAAATAAAAAATTTGCAAAGCGAAAAATGAAAAAGCGGCAAAGAAAAACAACTGAAATATCCTAGAAAAAATCTATAGGCAATCAAAACCATGAGCACAATGATGACACAGGTTCAACAAAAAGGGGCACTTTAAGCCAACAATCTTTTGGAATGTCAGTGTTATACCTTGGCTATATAACCATGCATCAAGTCACTTCACCTGAAAAGCTGGAGGCTAGCCGTGTGATCTGAATTATGATATGGTTGCTTTATTATATCCTGCTGCAAGCACCATTGATGCAGTCGATGTTGACCTGACCCGTACATTCAAGCTGATCACAAAAACTATTCTTTTGCTGCACCTGCCTCCAAAACACTATACAAATCAGAAAACTGTACATTCATCCACCATCAAGAGTCAGAACTGGCAGCAGTATCTATTTACAAACTTTGAGTGCTGCAGGACAGCCAAGATTACAATAGAAGGCCTCTATTAAAATAGAAAGGCAGGAAAGGGAAAAGCTGAAACAGAAAGAAATGTATTCAATGATACATTCAGCCATCATTAATATTGAAAAAGATACAATGGTTGAAAAGGGGACAAGCTTTAGAGCACAATTCAAGACAGCATACTGTATGAGCTGCTTGTACGGGGATGCTAGGAATAACCAAACAGTATTTTTTTAAAAATGGGACAAAGCTTTATACTCACAAAAGCAGCTGCAAAATGGTAAAATATATTCAGTTCAGGAATGTAAAAAATGTTTTATGTTCTGATTGTCCTTTTTTACTTTATTTTTTTTCCATGAAACAGTAGTACACTTCTCTTATCACCTGCCCACCTCTTTCATAATTATTGCCTGGTTTGCCTAGGACCAGGAACCTGCAACTGATTACATTAAGTCATCCAATTCTTTTTCTGTCTCCAAGGTATAACTTCACAATATAATAGCAGATGCATGCTAACTACTTTAGACCTTGCAGCTATAATAATTTGGGGAGGAATTGGATATATTAATGTATCATCTGACTGAGTATAGCTACTTGCCACGGAAAACTGACTGCCTAGTGCAAAGCAATATCCTGGTAGAAAAGCAAGCCAGATACAGGGAGGGAGACTCACCCTTGATCAGTGTTTTATTCATAACTAATTATTAAACCATTAATCTGGGACATCCTTTATATATTCTATCCATAGTGAATTAATTATTAAACCATTAATTTGTGGGTATCCTTTATATTGTCACCAGAGATAGATTTTGGGACACACAGTTGCTTTCTCTGTTGTCCAATGTCATTGCTGCTGATTGTAAAAATACATAAAAATAATTGAATGCAACTGCACTGTATTATAATGGGGGTCCTTCCATTCTTCACCCCCACTGAAAAGGGAGTAAAACAAAAATGCATTTAACTCCTTTTCTTTCTTCCTTTTACTTTTTTAAAAATTATTTTGCTCCATGTCCCAGAGTAGGCTCAAGCCAATGGACCATTGGATGATGCAGCCATGCTTTCTACAAGACAAATTGGCCTGAGACAGAAAAATTTCCCTACTATTTCAAAGAAAAAACTGGCTCTCAATTATACCGTGTTTCTCACAAAATAAGTCCAGGTTTGTTTGTTTTTTTGAGCCCCGAAAAAATGGCTAGGCCGTCATTTCGGGGGTGACTTAATTCCCCCCCTTGCATCCTCACCTAGAGTGCCTGCGGGCAACCATGCCTCGCCAACAGCTGCTCCTAATCGGAGATCGTGGTGGGGCACGGAGAGCTCCCTACTCCCACCAAGCACCTTTGCTGCAGACCCAAGACCTTCAGCGTCCACCGCTGTTACTTTCTCTTCTGCCCATGCTGCCACCGCGTTTAGAGCTGCCGCTTCTGTGTTTGGAGCACCGCCGTGTTTGGAGCTGCCGCTTCCACGTTTAGAGCACCACCACCGCTTCCACGTTTGGAGAGCCACTGGCATTTGGAGAACTGCCGCCGCTCCAAACATGCTCCAAACATGGCGGCGGTGCTCCAAACGGTGGCAGCAGTGCTCCAACAGTGGCAGCGCTCCAAACGCAGAAGGGGCGGCTCCAAACACGGTGGCGTTGTTCCAAACGGCAGTGCTCCAAACACGCTTCAAACGGCGGCAGTGCTCCAAACGCAGAAGTGGAAGCTCCAAATGAGGCAGTGGTGCTCCAAACATGGAAGTGGCAGCTCCAAACACGGCATGGTGCTCCAAATGGCGGCGGCACTCCAAACGCACTCCAAACAGTGGCGGTGCCCCAAACGCAGAAGTGACAGCTCCAAACACAGCGGCGGTGCTCCAAATGTGAAAGCGGCAGCTCCAAACATGGTGGCGATGTTCCAAAAGTGGAAGCAGAAGCTCCAAACACGGTGGCAGCATGGGAAGAAGGGAAAGCAACAGCAGCAGGTGCCGAAAGTCTAAGGTCTGCAGCAAAGGTGCTTGGCTGGAGTAGGGAGTTCTCCGCCCTCCGTCATGATCGCCTGTTAGGAGCGGCTGGTGGCGAGGCATGGCTGCCCGTGGGCACTCCTAACGACAAGTCTCCCCCGCCCTTCCCCCCATTTCGCATGTTTTAAAATAGGCCTAAATTTGTGGGGAGGGGCTTAATTTCATTTTATGCCTATAAAGTATGCTGGGTCTTCCTATTGGGGGGGGATGTATTGCTGGAGAAACACGGTAATAAAGCCAAAGGTGTTTGTTTTTTCCAAAAGACTTGTTATCTCTACTGGAAAATCAAGAGATTTAGCATCAATGAAATTAAGGTATTTAAATATCTGGGCATTTCTTTTTACCAGAAGTGATATTTAGCAAGTTCTGATCAGTTCTGAAGAACCGGTAGAGGATATTTTGAGTTGTTCGGAGAACCGGCAAATACCACCTCTGACTGGAGATTTTACAGTATCCTTCCCCTGCCATGCCCACCAAGCCACGCCCACAGAACCAGTAGTAAAAAAAAATGTGAATCCCACCACTGCTTTTTACCCATTGGTTTTCCAGAAGAAACAGCAAAGGGCTGTCATTACATAGGCCCACAAATTCTCAAATATTATCCCACAATATGCTAACCGCAGGGGTAATAACTTGCCAGCTGCAAGAGAAAATGTTTAGAATTAAGATAATCAGACACCTGGTATTCAGAACACAGATTTGCTATTATAGTGATTTAAGTTCCATTCAAGATGTCTTTCCACAACACAGTTGCAAATTTCCCAGAATGTATTTAATTCTGTTTTGTGACTAATTTGGACTAAACTTTGTCAAAATTCATATGCTTTTTTGCCACCTGAATTTTTGGCTCAAATTAATTTTCACTGGAAGCTCCTAAACTTCCCTGACCTTACAGGAAAATTTTCTGTTACCCTGGATCAAAAGCATTGATCTAGATTTTAAATTTTTTTGTATTAACTTTTCTCACTTGACCTCACTTGTTCTGATAGATCTTGATTAGAGTTTTATTTATTTGTTTTTATTTATTTTATTTTGTCAAGCAATTATAAGAAAACAGGTATAAGAATAAACATAGTTATTAATACATGAAATGGATACATATAAGAAAAATAAAAAGAAACAATAGGACAGGGATGGTAGGCATGTTGATACGCTTATGCATGGCCCCTACAGACCTCTTAGGAAAGGGGTGAGGTTAATAGTAGACAGTCTAAGGTTAAAGTTTTGGGATTTGGGGAAGAAACCACAGAGTCAGGTAGAGTATTCCAGACATTGACCACTCTGTTGCTGAAGTCGTATTTCCTGCAATCAAGTTTGGTGCGGTTTACCTTGAATTTGTATCTATTGTATGCTCTTGTGTTGTTATGGTTGAAGCTGAAGTATTCATTTATGTACTATAATTAGATCAGACTGAAGGCAGCATAGTTCTAGGTTGTCTAGGTCTAGAATTTCAAGTCTGGTGGCATAAGGTATTCTGCAATGAGTAGAGGAGTGGAGAACTTTTTTGTGAAATATTTCTAGACTTTCTCAACTGTGTTAATATCAGATACGTAATGCGGGTTCAAGACTGATGAGCTGTATTCAAGTATTGGTCTAGCAAATGTTTTGTATGCTCTAGTTAGTGGTGTGATATTCCTGGAGAAGTTGAAGAAAAGAGTCTTTGCAACAATATTCAGTACGGCCTAAGTAGAACCACTATAAAAGGAAGATCTTTTTGAAAAGTTCTCCTCCTCTCCTAATATTCTTTGGCTAACTCACATGAGAATCTTTGCTCTCATTAAATTTAAAGTTTTGCCACCCTCACTGCTGAAAGGGAATTTGCCCTGTCTGTTGGGGAAATAGAATCATTTGGTTTTGCACTCTGTTTTTTCTAGAGCATGGTGTGCTGACCTAATAAAGTTTCCGCTAATTCACAGTTATGGTAGTTCTGAGGATGAGAAGATTCTCCTTAGACTAACCATTTGAGGCTTCCAGAAGGGTCACCAACTTAATTAAGCAATCTGATGCTTAATAGTGCAACAACAGTTAATTTTGCTTACAGCTTTATTTTTTAATACATTCCTTTAGTGTTTTAGTTTACATGTATTATTTTTTTTCCCTCTTTGAAGTCAATAAAATTGAAAATTAAAATAACTTTATAGCTGTAATAATTTAGCCTGGTTCATAATCTGGTAAACCATGGTTAGGTTAATCATTTAAAAAACACAAGTGTTTTTATACAAAATGTTAGGTCAGTGATTATATTTTACAAATTACAGAGGCCGGTGTTCACACAACATTCTGAACCAAGTCAACCCATATTAGGCTAGTAAACCAATCAATGTAAGATACACTGTACAAAATCCATCTGAACAATGATTTTTGGAAGGCTGTCTAATGCTATATATAGTGCTATAATGCTATACATTCACTTATATGTTTAGGGATGCATATTCACTGATACATTCATATACATATTAGAATTGCATGGACTTTCTGTAAATGACACAAATACAGAAAAAAGTTTCCATAAAAACCATATATAGATACAATATCTTTTGTTTCAATATGCACAACACATTGTTTTAAAATAGAAGCAAAAGGACAGATTCAAAATTATTTGCCAATGGGTTTTAAATGTATATATAAAAGATGCACCAGTATGTACTGTAACATATTGTCGTGAACAGTATGATTGGCCACAAAAACTTCTGTATTAGTATTTTCTTTTTTTCCACAACCATCGACTTGGGAAAGCTCCATTTATCTACCAGCCGTACCTTCTGGAAATTTAGGAAAAGGGTTAAATTTGCAGCAGGTTTTTACATACATCTTTACATTGATTTGGAGAATGAGTAAGTATCCAGGTGTAATGAACCCTAATTTTCAACATTTTTTACCACTGTCCATGTAAGCAAAGTAGATTTGGAATTGATAGCTATCTGAAGCAATAAATATATTTCTTACCCATTGTTTAGAGTTTCTTTTTTGCCAAGCATTCATTTTAATTCAAGGAAACACTTTCCTGTGAATTTTCACACAATCTAAAGGGATAGAGTACAGAAATAATGTTCCTGTCTCAGCAGCTGGGCAGTAACAACTTGCCTAAATCTCTATGTTTCAATGAAATGTATTACTAAAAATGTATTTAGGATCCTTGCTTGATACAACCTTAAACTAATCACTCTGTACAGACCCAGTGAAACAAAACCATATCCTCAGATGATAAAAACTGCTAATTGCAAGGATCAAGGGCTCAAATAAGAAATATTTATTTCCAGCTCATTTATCTATCTGATACTTGGCTTTCTCCACCAGTGATCTCCAAACGTACTGAGATATCTCAGCAGTATCTGTTGATATTCTGCTCTTAATTGCATTTCATTTAAAATCTGGTCCTACTGATAGAACAATGACAGGATTATCATTTTCTTTTCCAAGAGTATAAAAATACTTCTAAAATATATTATTATATTTAGATTAAGCAAGTTGTCATATAAAAGTCACACAAGGTACATTTAATAATTATCTAATTTTTAAATTGTAGGAAACCAAGATTTAAAATGAACTGAAGCAAGAAATAGAGACTACTCTATTTTTATAAATGTAATATACATGAAGTGAACCACGAATTATGCATGATGATACAAAGGTTGTAACTTCTTCAAGCTGTTAAAATAAATGGGAATACTTTTATTGTGTGTAAGATTGAGCCCCTGAATTCTATCATTAAATGTTAGACAGACAAAAACCCTCTACTGGAGGGTTTCTATACAATCTAATGCTAAGCAAGTATAGATAGGCCTTTTCCTGAGCTCACTGTGATACCAATAGCATTTAGACTTATATACTGCTTCACAGTGCTTTACATCCCTCTCTGAGAGGTTTACAGAGTCAGCATATTACCTCCAACAATCTGGGTCCTCATTTTACTGACCTCAGAAGGATGGATCGCTGAGTCAACCTTGAGCCGGTGAGATTCAAACTGCCAAATTGCAGGCAGCCAGCAGGCAGCAGAAGTAGCCTGCAGTACTCCCTTCTAACCACTGCGTCACCACAGCACTGCACCACCGTACCTCTAATGACCCTCTATCCGCTATACTGATGTGAAGATTTCATGGGATGCCTTGTTTACGGAGACTTTGCTCTTGTGCATCCAGAGAGGCAGAAATGCTCATTCATACATTGTCCTTTTCATGATGCCCCAAGACATGTTCTGATCATAAATTTTCTATTTATTATTTTTTAAGGTGTGCTAACCATACATTCACAAATCAGGTGGTGAAATATCTTCATCAAGCTATGCAACTTTTAATTAGACTTGGTGTTTTGTTGTCCTATGTTTTAACTTTCCTAATAACAAATTGTTGGGTCAAACACTGTCTTTAATGTAAAGGCTGGTCTATAATAAAAAAAGGTTGATTCGATTTGATATGGGGGAGGTCATTATATCATCACAAAGGAAAAGAAATTTTTAGTATTGTTTTTATGATTTTTTGTATCACCAGCATAAATGAGTTTAAAGGCAAGAAACCTAACTGATATAGGTCTCTAGAAGGTACCAGGTCCCTGGTCATTCTCTGGCAATCCAGTAAACTTGTTCAGCTCTTGTTCTGTTCATTGTAAGGAATACCATCAATTTCTGAAAGAACACTACTTAATTAGCCTTAATTTAACAGAGAATTTTAACTTTCTTTTAATCCTTGGCTGTGGCAATGATTATGTGAGTCTGATCTGTTTCTCTTCTGATTGTTAACATGATGCATTAAATGTTGAAGTTTTGTTTTTATGCTTATGATTTAGCATTTATGGATTATCCACATGATGGTTTTTTCTTTGAGATAAACTGCCTTGCGTTAAATTTTTCTGAAAAGCAACTAATAAATTACAGAATGAACATAATAAATAAAAACAGCAAATTAGTAAAACAAAAAACAGGCTTATAGTCTAGTGTATATCTCTGTTTGGCAGAGTGCCATGCTGACATAACAAGGACATTTTGAACACATTATATTCCTGCAACTCTGTTGAACAAGAGAAAACAAGAATCTGTTCCCACAGAAACTTTGTGTTTGGTGATTATGTAATGTAAGCCAGAGATGGGATTCTACCAGTTCGGACTGGTTTGGGTGAACCGGATAATAAATTTACATCTGGTGCTGAACTGGTAGTTGAACTGACCAGCTGGCTCCATCCACCCCGCCCCACCCCTCCCAGGAGTCTCCATGTGGCCCGTTTTGGATGCAGGTAAGTGCACAAGGAGACTCTGGGAGGGAGAAAAATGGGCTGAACTGGAAGTTCCAGAAGTTCAAAAACGGATCTGTTTCAGGCTTCCAGAGGCACTCCGGAGCCCAGGGGAGGTCATTTTTCACTTTCCCAGAGGCCCGAAGGAAGCCTCCGGACTCTGGGGAAGGCGAAAAATGTCTGAACTGTTAACTCCAGTAGGCCACGTCCACCATGTCCATACCCACCCAGCAATTGGGCAGAGAACCAATTGCTGGGATTTTTGAATCCCACCCCTCGGTAAAGCATTTGATGCCATCAGGTATTAAGACAGGTTTCCTGCTTACCTGTGTTCCAACTCTCGTATGGACAGAATTACTCCAGAAGTTGATGCCTGCTGCTGTATGTTGGTCAAAAATGTGAATTCACTTTTGTTCCGGAAGAGCTGAATTAATTTCTCATTTGTGTGGGATGCTGCATGGATTTCTCTATCTACAGCTAAAAAGAATGATAAGAATAGTGAGGTAAGAGAAAAGAAAGAAAGAAACATAGCATTAAACTTTTCACATAAGAAACCATTAGGACTGGTTCCTATTTCCATTCCCCGTGGTAATAATTTTCATTCTGAGAAACCTGCCTCTTCTTTGCTAGTGCTGTACCTGGGTGCAATGTGAAAATAGAAAACATCCTCTTTATCAGTTTGTCGCCCTGACAAGTTCACAATCAGGCATCTCACTGATTTTCTGACAGGGGTTGTGACAGGAAATGATGAACCATTCAAGCCTGCCCTGAGCAGATTACATTGCTGATTCATGAGGTGTGTGGAAACAAGATAATAGGCTCCCAAATTTAGAGGGCCTGGTTGAACCTTGAGTTACTGGCAAAGATGAAATTTCAATACCGTCTCGGTTTTCCTCCTTTCCTATCGAAGCCAAAGAATTTGCTCTGATGTGCTGGCAGAGATCCATTATTGCTAGCAATGCTGTCTCAGCATCCTTACCCCCTCCAAAACTCATCCCCTGTCCATAGATTTAATACATCGTCATGGACGATGTAGCTACAGGAGTGACAATCGATTTGGGGACTTCTCTGTTTACACAAGCCAAGTACTGCTTTCATGCAGTATTTATTAGACTTCAACTTGATGTTTAGAGATACACATCATTCAGACCACTTTCAACTTTCGGCTACATTCCCGTTAGCCCTTTTGGGATGAGAAATAAAACAACAAAAATTAAAGCAAGCAGATAATGATAGCATCACTAGCTTACCTTTTTACTCATATTTTCATAGAATTGTAAAATTGTACAATTGCAAGGCTAGAAGGAACCTTGGAAGTTTTCTAAGTCCAACTCCCTGCCTAAGTTTAGTTTATTAGATAAACTAAACTAAGGCAGGAGATCTTATATCACCTAGACAAATGGCTGTCTAATCTTTCCTTGAACACCTCCAGTGATGGAGCAACTTAGGAAAACAAATGGTTCCATTAATTGGTTTCATTGGTTTTAGTGCTTTTCATATCCTAGCTTTTTTATGGGGGTGGGAGGGGAAAGCTATATTAATTGCATAGTATAAGTAGTGCTTGACTTACAATGGTTCATTTAATGACTGTTCACAGTTACATGTTCCCTATGCCATCCATCTGGTAAACCTACAAGATTTGTTTTTCTTGCCATGTACATGTATATATCCGAACTAGACTGTGTTATTTCTCCATGTCATATAACATATGTGGGTACATGCATAATTTTGTATTTATTTACTTTGTCATATTTATGTAGTATATATTAGGAGGTAGTGACCCTTTGAGAGCTGTATGCAATGAAATTTCATTTTAATGTATGCCGATTAGTATACATTCAAAGTGACAATAAAAGTATTCTATTTCTAAGTCATTGAAAAAAGTGACTTCTGACCATTTTTCATATCTAAGACCACTGCAATATCCCCATGGCAACATGAGTAAATTAAGATGCTTGGCAATTGCTTCATATTTATGACAAGCAAAGTTAAAGGGGAAACCAGATTCACTTAAGAACTGTAGCAAGAAAAGTTGTAAAATGGGGCAAACTCACTTAATCAATGTTTCACTTAGCAACATAAATTTTGGGCTCAATTGTGGTCATAACTCAAGGACTACCTGTACCACTCTTGAATTCTATTAATAGTTTTTTTGTTTTGTTTTTTCCTTCAAGGCCAAAGAGTTCACTCTAATTCTATATGTTAAGAGTAACATTCCAGACCTACCATTTTGGTAAATCTTTCTGCTGGGAAAACTCTCATGCCAGCATAACAGAAAAGGGGGCAATTCTCTTTTTCTCCCGCAGCCCCATATATGCTATTTAAAAAAAAAACTAGCCTGCTCTTTGTAGTTGGGAAACTCAACTGCAGGTTGGAAGAAGAACAAAACAGAACAGATGAGCAAGTCCCCAAGCAGAAGTGAAAATCTGTTCATGTAGCGTTGGATTTTATCTCAGGGCAGGATCCCAAATTGAACAAAAGCCTGCTTTAGCAACATTAACTGCAGCTGGAACTTCCAAAAAGCAGGTGTGCTGCATATGTGTGTTTAAGCAGCCTTCTTACAACAGCAGAATATTCTAGAACAGCCAGATCATGGTAAGTACTCCAAGATATACAATTGCTTTTACTTAGTATATGTCTACACCATTTATGCAATTACCTCTCAAAGCAGCTTGTAAGATAAATAAAAATATTCAAAGGCAGGTATTAAAGATATTTAAATTTATATAAAAAGTACATTAAAATGGAGAAAGAAAACAAGGAAAAAGCAATATTCACATAGAGTGAGTCTGAATGGTAAGATTATTCCTCCACAGGCACCATAAAGATGTAATAATAAGCACTTTGTGGATTTTAGTGGGAACAGATTAGAAGGCAATCTGTTCCATTTATTCTGACCATAAATTGTTTAATGCTTTATACATCAAAAGCAAAGCCAGGAAGGTATAGGAGTTAAACTACTGAACCAGGACTGGGGAGTTCCAAATTGATAACTACTTTCAACAATAAAAGCTCACTGGGTGATTTTGAGACAGTCAGTCCCTCTTAGCCCTGCTTGCCTCACAGAATTGTGACAGTTGTAACAAAAACTAAAGGAGAAAAACATGTATATTCCATCTTGAGTTCCCCAGCAAATGGTGCTTCTGGACCAAGCATGTAAGTAGAATGCATTCTGGTAATCAGCTGGGTACAAATCAGGAATTAGCTTTCGATCTTTATATCATCAATTACCAATCATATATGCTAGCTGTAGGTCACTCTGTAGGTCTTTCAAGAGTTTTGAATTTCTCAAGACACCCATAAATGCCTTTTGAAAAGTCAACTGGACTTTTAGGTTTTCTTTGAAGATGTTTCGCTTCTCATCCAACAAGCTTATTCAGCTTCTTCAGAGAATCCAAAGATGACTGAGAATCTCCATAGACAAGACACAATATATGTTTATCATATATTGCAGAAATCATGGGTATCTTCCATGTTTTCCACAATATATGATTATCATATTTTGAAATCATGGGTATCTTCCATAGTTTTCCACAATATATGATTATCATATATTGCAGAAATCATGGGTATCTTCAGAAATTCAGGAAACAGATTATAAGTATTTACCATCTACCTGGGCCCTTTTGTATGCAGGACATGTTCTTGCTTGAGGCCACTAACTGAATAGAAAGCAAAAAGATCAGAGCTCCAAGCCTCCTATTTGACCCTATATTGATTGCTGCAATAACTATTTTAGAGAAGATATGCCTATACTTTTCCGAATGTGACATTAAACCGTCAAGTCAAGACAGCCTCACCTTCGGGGTATTAGTTTCTCATCTTTATCTATACAGTGTGTGTTGGTGGTTCTACCTATGTACTGTAGCTCTACATTCAGCATACTGGCATGTAGCCAGGTAAACTAGCATGTAACAAAATGCAAATGTTTGAGCACAGGCAAAAAAAGTTGGTAAAAAGAATACTATATTCTTCACAGCACACAATTTGCTTCTGCTTAATGATTACATTCTTGTTTTCTTACAGAAAGGTAAAATTGATTATATTAAGAACAGCCAAAATTCACTGATACAAATATTCAATTATTTTCCCCAAATGATAATCTGGTCTTTGTAAATTATCATTTCATGTCCCAAAGATTTGACTTCTCACATTACTAAGCTCAGTTTGGAGAACATCAGTGTTACAAGCTAATGTGAAATAACTGAGCCCACTATAAAGCATTGCATTATGGAATGTTGATATGTATATCACAAAAAAATGCTTTAATGTCCTTGAAATCCAGAGAATTTAGAACCTTTTTTTTTTCATAAGAAACCAATTTCCATTGAGAGTAAAGGGTCACTATCTCAAGTTTTTCATATTCAAGGGAAAGGGGAAAAAATTTACCCACCTTTCAGAAACATTCCAAATGAAGATGGCATTCTCAGAAAAAAAGTGATACAGATAATCCTTGACTTACAACCACAATTGAGATCAGCATTTCCAAGAGCCAGGGAGACGCAATGCTTAGAATGTAGTACTGTAGGCTACTTCTCCTGCCTGCCTGCAATTTGGCACTTTGAATCTCACCACTCAAGGTTGACTCCACCTTCTATCTTTCTGAGGCCTATAAAATGAGGTCCCAGATTGTTGGGAAAATATGCTGGCTCTCTAAACCACTTAGAGAGAGCTGTAAAGCACTGTGAAGTGGTATATAAGTCTAAATGCTATTGCTATTGCTTTTTGCTAAAAAAAAACAATGAATCTGGCTTCTCCATTGACTTTGCTAGTTAGAAGATTTCAAAAGGTGATCACATGAGCCCAGGAACTGCAACTGTCATAAATGCCAGTTGCCAAGCATCTAAGTTTTGATCATGTGACCATGGGGAACCTGCAATTGTCATAAGTATGAAAAACAGTCATAAATTACTTTTTTGGGGGCCCTTGTAACCTTCAAATGGCCACTAAATAAATGGTTGTAAACTGAGGTCTACCTATAAGACTCCAAATCATGTTATTGGCTTATTTAATGGCATGTAATATAATGTGTTTTCTCTCTCATTCTGTTTATGTGTGTACTAAACTGGGGACAGGCATTCATTCTGCAATTGCACCATTGACAATACTGCTACCCTTCATAAAGACCTCGACTATGTATCAGAATGGTCAAACAAATGGCAACTTCAAATCTCAACAAATAAATGCTCTGTCTTACATATTGGCAAAAAAAAAAATCAGAAAATAAAATACAAGCTGAATAGTCAAGACCTTGTTGATGATCCAAACTCTGTCAAGGACCTTGGAGTACTCATCTCTAATGATCTAAGTGCTAGAGCCCACTGTAACTACATAGCCAAAAAGGCATTAAGAGTTGTTAACCTAATCCTGCATAGCTTTTTCTCTGGTAATATCACACTATTAACTAGAGCATACAAAACATTTGCTAGACCAATACTTGAATACAGCTCATCAGTCTGGAACTCGCATTACATATCTGATATTAATACAGTTGAGAAAGCCCAGAAATACTCTCCACTCCTTTATTCATTGCAGAATACCTTATGCCACCAGACTTGAAATTTTAGACCTAGACAATCTAGAACTATGCTGCCTTTGGTCCGATCTAAGTATAGTACATAAAATTATATATTGCAATGTCCTACCTGTCAATGAATACTTCAGCTTCAACCATAACAATATAAGAGCACACAATAGATACAAACTCAAGGTAAACCGCACCAATCTTGATTGCAAGAAATACGACTACAACAGAGTGGTCAATGTCTGGAATACTCTACCTGACTCTGTGGTTTCTTCCCCAAACCCCAAAAACTTTAACTTTAGACAACTATCGACCTCACCCCTTTCCTAAGAGGTCTGTTGGGGCCGTGCATAAGCGTACCAACGTGCCTACCATCCCTGTCCTACTATTTTTTTTCCTTATATGTATCCATTTCATGAATTCATAACTATGTTTATACTTATACCTATTATATTATAATTGCTTGACAAATAAAATAAATAAATAAATAAGTTGACGTAATTCAGAAAGAATGTTTGCTAGAGATTTTTTTGTTTATTTGCTTGATCCCTTGGTTTAAAAAATAAACTTTAAATAAGTGTAACTCAAAATGTTAATATTTTATAGAAAAATGATTTAGTTCAATTCTTTCATAATTGCATAATTTTTCCATATGAATTTCATCCTTTGCTGTGACATGCAATAAAATTGTGATCTCTTTAGACAAAGGAACAAAGCTCAAAAACCTTGGCATCGATTTATATAACATATAGCACATTTCATTTCTTCATAATGGTTCATCGTTTTTATATAATTTGTTCTGTTCTAGAGAGAAACAAAACGAGTTCAATTCTCCTACACTAGATAATGGGAGAACATAATTTTTGTGTTTTCTTTTCAAATATCCTTTTCATCTTAGGGCTAAATTGGATCAAATTACCTTTTTCTAGAGTTCCAAATCTAGTTCTAATCTGGTGGCCTTAGGTTTTGGTATCTGACCACTTTTTCACTTGGGTGAAAGAAGTTTAAATAAGCAATCAAATAATCACACAAAGTTCAACAAAGCAGCCTAGTAAAGCACATTTGTAAGTTTTACATATGCTGCTTTTATACCACTGGCTACGTAATTAATTTCCTTTCCATAAGCTGATCTTGCTTCTATCTAGTTACAGCAATCTCTTTCTAGATAGCTTGCAGGGTTTTGCAACTATCAAGGGAACAATCCAGCAGCATGGCACTCTATGCAAGTTTTATTCTCCAACTGCTATGCGGATTCTATTAAGGTTAAATAACATTTGTGCAAAAAAGTGCTTTCCCATAAACTGTCTTCTAAAAGAATGTTTTGATAATGCATGGTTGTGTCAATTTAGCTGTGTTAGTTGTGTTATATAGGTAAAATCTATTCATGTAATTTTAGATTATATTGGGAATTCCAGCTAACTAGCAGGTAAGGGGGGGGGGCATTTCATTATGAATTAATTCTACTTTGAGAAAGCAATATCTACATACTGTATTTTAGTATCTGTATCAGCAACTCAGTATTTTCAATGTTTTCCTATACAAGACTTTTTTAAAAAAACAAACCCTTTCTGCTAGTAAAAAAAAGATGTTTTTTTAATTGGAAAGCAAAATATACTGTACAGCAGAACAGTGAAATTTCAAAGATGCTCCCTTTAAGACTAAAGCTGGCTTTTCATTTAGGATAGCCCAATCAAGATTAATTTGTAGAGTTTAATTACTTCCATAACCAGCAATACACCTGCCTAATATTCTTCAATTGCAATAAATGAAATTTAATTTTTTAGAAGTTTGGATTATGCCCTTTATTTTATTTAATCACAAACACAAAAACTATAGCCCTTTTATAGTAAAGATGTGCTATTCTTTCACTAGTGTACTGTATTTTCATTTATTTATAGTTGTTGTATTTATACAATAATCTACTCAGACTCCTGGTGGTTTATATGCATGTTAATGTTTTCATAAGAAATATATATTGAAACCCATTTAACTCATAGCTAACTTTCCAGAATCTCTTAAAATCCAAAACCAGATTTTTGTTTATAGCTACTGTAAGTAGCCTGGAGGGTACTTCTATTTATGAACTGTAGAAATGCAAATGAAGATCCTTCCATTCAAAACAGATGCCGATGCAATGGATGATGAAATAGTTCAATATAGGGGAAAAAATGGTGAACAGTAACAAAGTAAGCATACATTGTGGACTTCAAATCATGTACAATCATTTTTCCTGTCTGTAGATCTTTATGTAGGAAGCCATCCCATTCCTAGAAGAATGAAATATTTTGAGGAATATTAAAAAGGCAGAATAATATATTTCCCTAAATGAGAAATAGAGAAACATGATTTTTAGAGGCAAGAAGCAGACTCAAGTCTTTCTTAACAGCCCCCAGCAGATATTTTGTGCCCATTAAAAAGATTGGGCCAGCCTATTCAGAAACCAGCCCCATTCTCCCTGCCTCCAAGCAAAAACTGCAGAAGCCACCTTTTAGAAATGCAGATTTGGTAATCCATTCAAGACAGGATATTTTGAAACAAAGGCAGAATGGTAGGATTAAAAGCAGCCCAGAGCAATCCAAAGCCCCTTCACTGCACCATAACCAGAGCAGTGCAAACTTCACCTGGGAGCTCAGATAAACAATAAGCCAGAAGTTAACCAGATTAGTTCAGACAAGCATCTAGGATTTGCATATTATTATTTTTTTGGCTATAGAGCTGGCTATGATCCCTACATAACCCCTACATGACCCCATAGGAATCTAACAACAGCCAATAGAATACTTGTTCTTGCACAGGAACAGGAAGCTCAAATACAAAGTCCAAAGAAGGTATAAATCTCCCCCACTCTCAATTCCATTTGTCAGCTGCACCAGAACCATAAATGCTGGTGGGTCTGTTCATCATTAAACCATCTTTCCAGTCAGCTTCCATGTTTCCAGTGTCTTCCTCCCAGCTTGGAACTGAACCAAATAGATATTTCTTCCCACACTTTCAATCATTGGAGAATTTCTTGCTATTTGTATCGCAACTATTTGGTTTATGGTTAAACCTGACTATTTTCCTAGCTTAGGGTAGGTTTATGCAGCTTTTGTTGACTGTTTGATTTGTGTTTATCCAGCTGATTACATTCTTTTTTATTATTTTTCCATTTAAGTAGTTCATCTTCATTCAAATAGCTTCCATGTCAAATAAATAAGTAGTTGCTAACAATTAGTTAGCAATACTAATACTCTGTCATAGCATTTGCGCTGGAATATTTTCCAAAATGGAAAAATGAAATATTTTTCACTTCTCCCGAGTTTTCTTGTTATATGTAAATATTATCTTTCCCAACCCTTTTTATATATCAACTCTGTTTCCACTCTTTTTAGATTTTTTTGGATATTTTAATCAGAATTTCTGCTCTGCTTTGTTGTATCATGATCTCTTTTTTACTGATGAAATTGTGTATACATTCAAAATATTGGAGTTGTATGTAAAGTATTTTTCCTCTTTCCTGACTCTGGAAAGGGGAAATTAAAAAGTAAAAGGATCAGTCTGATTCAATCATAGGCATCAAGAGCTATGCTTTATGTAAAGTGTCTCACCCTGCTAATTTTGATTATTTAAGAAATCGTAAACTGATATTTCCGGGAAAAGAAAGAATGAATTTGAGCCTTAATTGAATCTGTGTATGCTGCTGGATATCTGGGTATGACCAGCATATCTCAAGAGAAACACCTGGTCTCAAGTTTTATTAATACGTGTAATCACATGCTAATCCAGCCAGGAGCAAGTTTTACAGCTATTGGGTCAACCAAGATAACGTTCAGTAAAGCAAGTGAAGTATTTTCTACTCCAGCTCAATTCCTGGAAACTTCTTAACAATATCTAAGTAGTGTGCTATTGCCGTATTCTAGGATATTTTAGCTTCCAAGTATAGCCTAGTATTTCATTGTGCTTTTTCATCCAGATTCTGAGCATGTCCTGCTTAGCTCCATGAGATCAGGCATTCATGACTAAAGATGTTTATAAGGTGGCAACATCTAAGTAATCTTGTCTGATCTAAGAAACTAAATCAGGTGGCCTCAGTTAGTACTTAGATAGGGAATCATCAGGGAATTTCCCAGCTGTTGTTTAAACTAGAAAATTCATCCACATGTCATAAACAAAAGGGTAACACTTCTAAGAAAACTGTATGAATTCAATCACCAATGAAATGCACCTTTAAATTCAGAGAAAAAAAACTTTTAAATAATTAGTGTAAAAACCTTCCCTAGAATGATGTAATCCTTCCAGGGTATTTTTTTGCTTAGATAGGCTAAACCAGGGGTCTTCAAACTTGACAGCTTTAAGACTTCATTTTATTTATTTGTCAATTGCTTATAAGATAATAGGTATAAGTAAAACATAGTTATGAATACATGGATACATATAAAAAAATAAAATATAAAAGAAACAATAGGACAGGGATAGTTGGCACGTTGGTGCGCTTATGCACGGCCCCTACAGACCCCTTAGGAAAGGGGTAAGGTCAATAGTAGACAGTCTAAGATTAAAGCTTTTGGGGTTTGGGGAAGAAACCACAGAGTCAGGTAGAGTATTCCAGACATTGATCACTCTGTTGCTGAAGTCGTATTTCTTGCAATCAAGTTTGGTGCGATTAACCTTGAGTTTGTATCTATTGTTTGCTCTTGTGTTGTTATGGTTGAAGCTGAAGTATTCATTGACAGGTAGGACATTGCAATGTATGATTTTATATACTATACTTAGATCGGACAGAAGGCGGCGTAGTTCTAGATTTTCTAGGTCTAGAATTTCGAGTCTGGTGGCATAAGGTATTCTGCAATGAGTAGAGGAGTGGAGAACTCTTCTTGTGAAATGTTTCTGGACTTTCTCAACTGTATTAATATCAGATACGTAATGCGGGTTCCAGACTGATGAGCTGTATTCGAGTATTGGTCTAGCAAATGTTTTGTATGCTCTAGTTATTAGTGTAATATTACCAGAGAAAAAGCTACGTAAGATTAGGTTAACAACTCTTAACGCCTTTTTGGCTATGTAGTTACAGTGGGCTCTAGCATTTAGGTTAGACTTCAAGTCCCAGAATTCCTCCTCCAGTCATGTTAGCTCAGGAATTCTAAGAGTTGAAGTCCACAAGTCTTAAACTTGCCAAGTTTGAAGACCCTTGGGCTAAACTGTGAATAAATGCATGCTTGATATCTTGGAATATAATATGTAGTAACCTCAGAACTTTTCCCATCCATTTTTTCAGTCTGTCAATAAGCTAAGTGTCTGAAAACAGAATGGAATGGGTCCAAATTTGGTATGATGGAAAAAGCCAGCAAAACAAAAAGTTATAAAGAAAATAAGCTAGATCCAGCATGAAACTGTGAAGAAAAACATCTCATGGGGAGGAGGGGATCCTTAGTGCATTTCTTTGTGGGGCTATAATTGAGAATGCTACAAATGTTCCATTCTAAGCCTCCCTTCTGGTAATTTTCACAAAACAGAATTTGTGTAGCCTGGCTTCTGCTTCTCAAAACAACCACACAGAGAAACAACAAGAGGAAAAAATAGAAATACTGTTCATTATTTCATTATATATAAATAAATATTTATTATTATTATTATTATCAAAAGAAAATGCAACTGCCTCCTATTGCTTCTTTTAGGGTTGGAATCAATGGTGGGATTCAAACATTTTTGCTACCAGTTCTATGAGACAGCGCTTCTTTATGGTTGCCATGCTTTTTCATCTCTGTTATTGCTTCCAATCCAAAAACAAAATGTTATAAAAAGGTTCCGGACTATCTCTGTGTCTGTCTATTAGCAGGGCTGATTATATGCCCTTAACAGACTTCCAGAATGATTTGACCCAGCCCTGGCTTTCAGTTCTTTCAAGAGAACATTTGTCACTACTATAATTAAATCCACTCACTTTGCTTCTGGTTCTCTTTTTTTTCTTTTCACCTTTCCCAGTACTAGACTTCTTAAGAGAGCAAAGTCTTCACATAAGGCTCTAGTAATTTTTTTTTCCTTTTGATGAGAATGCTAGATTGATTAGCTCTATTTTATTGTACTCTTATTTAATATTAGTGTCATTTTTTTCAATATACTCCTTAACTTACCAGTGCTTCCAGATCATTGGCATGTTGAGTTATCAGTGTAGTGTCATCAGCATAAGCATAGGATACTGATGTTTGTTCCTTCAGTTTTAACTTCTCGCTCATGATCTTCCAATCCAGCTCCCTTCTATATGTATTCCACGTATAAGTTGAATAAATGAAGAAAAAGTATGCAGCCTTGCCAACTTGGACTCAGTCTGTTTCTCCGTATATCTGCTCCTTGATCATTGCTCCTTGTATATATACCATTCTCATGAAGACAATGAGATGTTCTGGGATTCCAATTTTCTGAAGAATATTCTAGACCTTGTTCATGCAATTGAAGATATTTCTAAAATAAATGAAGTACAGATTTTGTGTGTGTGTGTGCTTAGCTATCCACCAGGCAGCAACAATAATGTCTCTTGTTGCTAGGCCTTTTGTAAAGCCAGCTTGCATATCTGGCATCTTCCTTTTTGTGGATAGCTATTGGATGATTTTGTGTATAGCTATTGGATGATCCCAAGCATTATTTTGGTCACATGTGAAATTAAGGATAGTGTACAATAATTATCACACTCTGTTAAGTCTCTTTTGTTTCTGGTATTGTTATATTGAAGAAAAGCCTTGGTGGGACAGTGATTAGAATGCAGTTTGGCAGGCTAACTCTGTCCATAGCCAGGAGTTCAATTCTGATGAGCTCAAGGTTGACTCAGCCTTTCATTCTTCCAAAATCGATAAAATGAGGATTGCTGGGGGCACTATGCTGAGATTGTAAACTGCCAGAGAGAGCTATATAGCATTATAGAGCAGCATATAAATGCTATTGCTATTGCTACATTGATTGACCCCTTCCAATCTTTTGGCCACTTCTCCTACAGATTTGCTGGTATAGTTTGGTTAAAGTTCACTTATTTCTCTTCTGTTGGTTGTCATATTTCTGTAGATATTCCATTGGTTCTATATCTTTCCAACTTAGTAGTACTAAAGTGCTGATCTAATTTCATTTTTTAATATAACTTATAAGGTATTTTGGATACTTATATCTCTCATGTATAGAATGTTAGCACACATGCCCATCTTTGTTTAATCTTTTTTGAACCAGTTATTATCTGTCCATTGGCATTCCTCAGCATATTAATTTGAAGTTGGAATCTCCTTTTGTGTTCAAAGACCTTTTTGAAAAAAGTTTCTTGTTTTTCTATATCTATTTCCATTTTTAATATCTTTACAGATATTGCAAGACTGTATTTTGTGTCTTTTATCAGAGCTTTAAAATTCTTTGTTAAATTTCTTCCTGAGAGCTTTACTTTCTTGTCTTTGATTTCCCTTCTTGATGATTTCTACCCTCCAATGTGTCTTCTTCTAGTTCTTAATCTTTAACAGTCTTTTTTCACATTCACCTTTAACTATTTCACTGCACAATTCCTGTGGTTCGTCATCTATGAGGTTCAGGACTTCAAAGCAATTCCTGATGTTCTCCTTGGAAATGGTGGGAAAAAGCTGGGGAAAACAGCTTTTTTTCCCCGTTCGTGCTTAACTATGAACTTGCACATGTCTAGTTTGTAATCTGTTCCATAGTCAGTCATTGGCCTTATTACTGTTATAACTGAGTTCTTCCACCTTCCTGTACCAATTATATAAACTATTGATTTCTGTGTGCTCTACCTGCTGATGTCCATGAACATACCGTAAGCAGCATTTATTTGTTTGTGCTAGCAGTTAAAAAAATGGATTGGCAGAAATTGATAAGTTGTTCTTTTGCTTCAGTTCAATTTCTTCAACCATACAATCCAATTATTGTTTCCTCTTTACTGCTTCCAGATTTAGTATTCCATTCTCCACCTATCAGCAATACATCTTGCTTGTACGTTTTTTTGATTTCAGGTTGAACTTCACTATATAATTCATCAGCTTCCTCTTCTTTTGCATCAGTAGTATAAACTTGTATAACCAGAATGTTAAAAAGTTATTCACAAAGTTTAATTGATAGTGTTGGTCATTGATATCAAATATTGCCTTCACTATACTAGGAAAGCCATGCCGTTCTCTTTTTGCTTTTCATTTCCCAAGTGATAAATAATATGGAGAGCCAGTTTGGTCTAGTAGTTAAGGCACAAGGCTACAAAGCCAGAGACTGTAACTTCACATCCTGCCTTAGCCATGAAAGGCAGCTGGATGACCTCAGACCAGCCATTTTCTTTCAGCCCAACTCACCTTATAGGGGTTGCTGTTGTAGGGAAAACAGAAAGAGGAATGTGTCTTGAATTATTCATTTTAATCTGGCTATGCCTAAACACCATTAGGACTCTAAAAATCCTCAATTTTTTTCCTCAGTAGGATATTTTTTTAAAAAAATGTGTTTATGTATCAAATGTATACAGACACTCATCTCCTGAATGGGACTCTGGGTGGCATATAATAAAAATAGAATAAATACACCACTTAAAATAACCACAAAGACCAGAACATACATTTAATCCAAGAGAGTGTTTAAAAATTCAGTCTTAGTAGACCCATTTGGGGGTTATATCCCCAGCCTATTGGAAAAACCATGTCTTGAGGCCTCTCCAAAAGGACAATACAATCAAATGCTATCTGAGCGGAAGCTCATTGTCTGCTACTACATTGTCCATCCCTTTATCTTATCTATCCATTTGGTTTTCTTAATAAAATAAGATAGATAAAATAGAAGAACAGTTTACCATTTCCTTCTCCTGCACAATTTGAAATGATGTCTTTGCTGCTGTCACTAAAGTGGTCATCTGTCTTTAGCATCTTCCTATACCATTTCTGTTCATATATAAATGATAATGATAAAAGACATGATGGAAGAACAGAATCAGCCAGTAGCTTTCTAAAACCAGAATGGAATGGAACAAATGTAGTGGGATAAAGAACCCAGAGAAAGACAATTCAAATTTAAAAACTCTTTCCTGATCATATGTTGGAGAGCAGAACTATCACAGAATTCCAGCAGCCAAGCTGTTTGTATTTTTCCTACACGTTTTCTTTCTTTTCTAATCCAAGAACTGCAATCTTCTCATCTGTCACATGCCATTCCTGTGTCTATTCTGGTATGACAACCTCACAATGCTAAGTGAATGTGTTAGAATTCCAAAACTCTATCTATTTCTATTTATAACCCTTTCCAGAGATTTTGTAAATCTAAATCAGGAAATCTTTACTGTTTCCCAGTTAGTCTGGAGGCTAGTCCTTAGAAAAGTGGTGTTTTAGCTCCTTTCTTCGGTTCCCCTGATTGGAACCTTTTCCATATTATATTTATTTTCAAAATAAAATTTTCAAGCCAAGTTCTTTTAAATACTATGTGCTTATCTTCTCCCCTCCCCTATTTTACCCTTTATTTTTTACCCAAACACTATTAACAGCAGGACCAAGCTACAACAGTAATTAGAAGTATAAAAATATGTTAAATACTTTAACATTTTTTTCTCTAGTGTATATATTAACATTTGGTCATCTGGCCTTCCAGCTGTTTCAAAACTTATTTGTTTAAATGACTGACTGACTGTTTGTAATTGAATATAACACTGAGAACAAATTAACATGATTTTGATATCTATTTTTCTTACCCATAGTTCAAAAGGTATATTTAGACTCATCACACTATTTCTGCCCAGCCTACCTGAGAGAAATATTTTGGAAGAAAATTAAAGGAGGGAGTGCTCCCCCTAAACCCCTGGATCAAAGGCAAGATATTATTCTAACAAATAAATTAAATATATGCTTAATAATGTTAAAGCCTTATGTTCCACCCAAGCTATGAAAAAAAATAATTCAAATAAATCACCATGATAAATACGTTATTGCATAGCAATTTATTTGCGGGAATGCAATAGTTAAAGTAGCAGTTGAATAATGCTATAGACTTGAAGAATATTATAAGGCTGACTGTTTTTTATTAATAAAAAATAGTAAAATACAGGGAGAAATAGTGTTTCTATTACCACTTGAACATGATTGTCTCCTTGTAATAAAATGCCACTTTCATGGGTAATATAAAATATTACCTTATCTAGTCATATCCAATAAAATACTACATTTTCACTTAGTAATAATGCAAACTCAGCAAAAAAAATTAAAAATTCATTGAGGTAAGCAGTACTATAAAATATCATCTTGCCATCAATTTTGTGTTCCCCTGCTCTATAGATCACTGACAGCTGCCATGGAATTTTATATTCATATATATTTTCACATATATCTTGCAACAAAATTTTCTGCTATTCTTTTAAGCCTTTTGTTTCAACAAAGGCCCTTTAAGTTTACAGAATAATATTTCTGAACAGTTAAATTTGTCCTCCACATTGATTAGCCAATCAAGACCATTGACGTAGGCTTCTCAGTGTATGAAATAATAAGGACAATGTCTTGATGACTCTAATCTGCGATTTTGAATTCAGGCTTTTGTATAGTTCTTAATCATTGGCAGAACACCTACCACCTTTTGTACAATCAAAGACTATTAAAAACAAAATAAAGCATTAGAAACACCTATAAAAGATTCATTGTTTAGAAGCTTCCAAACCAAACTTTGTGACATCTTATTCACAATGTATTGTTGACAGGATTAACAAGGATACGGCATGATTTAATTTCCCCTTTTTTTTCTGTTGAAATTTTATCTGCAACATTATACAATGTCCTTATGTATTTATCAATACCAACTCCTTTAACTACTTTTGGTCCCCCTTTAGAAAAAGAATACACAATTGGATTGTGTAAGTAAGAGAGCATATTCCAGAATGGCACAGTGACAACCGAAGGGTGAGTAATTTGATTCTGCCCTTAGCCACTCAACAATGATTGCATCTATCCTTTCTCCTATAACTAACCATGCATTGCTCAGTCTTTCCACAGGCTAATTTTCCCATCAAAATAAGAAATTGGGTATCACCTTTTGCAACTTAGACATTTTATTAAAAGGTATAAGTTTTTGTCAGCTGCAGTTCACTTCATTGGATGCATAAAGCAGCCTCTCTACCTGCATCAAACAGTTCAAAAAAGCATGTCTTTTAATAAATGTGTTAGACAAAAAAGATGCTACCAGAATTCTCCTAATTTTTTGCTACCATGAACTAGCACCAGTCTTCTACAACGCTAGCAAAATAAGCTGTCAGATCTTTCTCACATGATTTTTTTGTCAATAGGAACACCTGAAAATCAAACCAAAATGCTTCTATCTGAGCCATGCTTTTTTGCCTAATTCCTATTTTAACAAAAGCAAAATACTCAAATCATAATTACTATTTATCAATACTGAAATGGTTGGGTACAATACCAGATACAATCCATAGGCTCTTGATTTGTAGCTACTCTGGTTGGCAAATGATTAACAAATTAGTCTTTCTCTCTCTCTCTCTCTCTCTCTCTCCTCTCCCCCTCCCTCCCTCCCCCCTCCCTCCCCTCCCCTCCCCCCCCCATCTCCAGGGGTGGGATTCAAATTTTTTAACAACGGGTTCTGTGGGCATGGCTAAGTTGGTGGGCATGGCTTAGTGGTCATGTTATTGGCTGAGCATGGCCAACTCAATATCACTCACATCGAGGCACGCATCTCCTCACCTGGCCTCTCATGACTGTGAGGATGCTGCAACAGTTGTAAGTGTGAAAAATGGTCATAAGTCACTTTTTTCAGTGCCATTGTAACTTTGAATGGTCACTCCACAGAAGCAAAGTATCAGCAAAGGAGAGGAGAAAAACTCCAGAGAAATTCCTGAGACAGGAAGTCTAGTCCTGCCAAGAATGTAATAAGAGTTAACGGAGAGGCAGTTTCTGTAAGCAACACCAGAATATTTCCTTCCTGCCTTCCTTACTGGATTAGGCCAGTAATTTTTTCTAACAACTGGTTCTCCAAACTGCTTAGAATGTTAACAACCGGTTCTAGCGAATAGGTGCGAACTAGTAGAATCCCACCCCTGCTCCTCTCCCTCTCTCCCTCCTCCCTCCTTCCCTGCCTCCCTCTTTCTCTCTCTCTCTCTCTCTCTGTGTCTCTCTGTGTCTCATAAAGCATCACAGTTTTAGACAGTTTGTTAGGGCATTTTGTAACCATGCCACGATTCTAGATTAAATAAGTATCAGCCCTATTTTTCAAATTGCTGCTACCCTAGTCTGAGTAACACTGAATGCACCTGTCTTTGTATTTGAGAGCAAAAAAAAAGTGGGGGACAGCCATCTGGAAGGCTCCGTGGGATTCTTCATATAAATACTTGTGAAACAAACTTGTTTCCTGACATTTATGAAATCACACAAACATGTAAGATACAAGACAAGGCACAGCACAAATGAACAGCTCTGTGTTAACTTCCTTCTAGCATCTAAACTAAGAAAAAATGATAAAAGGTCTCACTGAAATTGTTCATAGCTGAATTCAGTAATTCCTTCTAAATACACTGCAGCCAAACAGCACTGTTTCCTTCTAGATCAAGGATAGCCACCTCATGTTCTAGATCAAGGTTCCCATATATAGCCTGGAATGCCTCACAGCATCTGCCTTCATTCTTAGACATCTGTGTGCATTATACCTACAGGCTTTGCTGCACTTGTACAGAATGCTTTGGAATATTCAAGAGCTCAATTCTTATAGGCTCTGTGTTTCTACCCTATTTCTCTTTGCATGCTCAGATCAATCCTGATACTGTTATCCCCTGATAGCTTTCTTTCCCCCAGTGCTACCTGGAGGGAAAGAAAGAATGGGGGGGACCATACAAGATCTGGCATAAAACATACAGAGATGGCCTGCAAAACAGAGATGACCTGCTTAGGAAGAAGCTGAAACTGTTGCAATGGATCAAAATCATTGGCCAATGTACTGTGCAACACAAGCAGATTTAAGAATAAAATGTCATCACCTGGGAGACATTCATTTCACGCAAATTGTGCACCAAAATGTCACAAAACTGATTAGAAATGGAAAATACATTGATTTGGTTTCTCGGTACTCTGTTTCACTATCCCACTGACAAAACCCATTATGGTCATACTTACATTCAGGTAATTGTTTTTGTTCCTGCTCACTAGTGGTTTCCTTTTACTCATCCCCCTACAAGTATTCATTACTATTCATTGACACAGCTAGTATATTCTCATTGGCTTTAATATCATGGCTATACAGCTATATCTATTGTTAATCCAGCATGTAGCACTTTCTTAATAGAACAATTTAAACAGTTCGCTGAGTTTATAAACCTTCGTATTACAGACCATCTAATTTTGGAAAAGATTATTATGAAACTGAATCAATAATAGGCCTCTTAGTTACTGTGTCTATTTCATCATTAAACCCTTTACAGTTGTCTCCAAGTCAACCAAATCCCATCAAAGATACTAGACATCATATATTGGAATGAATAAGTGCACTGAGATTTAAGGCCATCTGGTTGTTCCTGTAACAGAAATTTGAGACACTTCGGTAAAATTCATTATTTCCTATAGTGACAAATATACTGCCCACTTTTCAACATTGTAGGAAGTTAGCATCCACTCCTCTCCTAGAAAATTGAAATAGCCTAGGAAATATTAAAAAGGCAGAATATTTCTCCTAAAAAGAATAGTCACTCAAGAAGCAGAAACTCACCCCCATCTTTGTTAATAGGTGGGCCATTAAGGCCTGGGCCAGAATACTTTACATAAGAAGGAACTCCAGGGTGATGGGATTAAGGATGGCCCTCAGGAAATGATAGGATTACCCATCTCACCACATGGTCTGGGAAGATTGCATTAGCCAGCATTCAGGTAAAGCTGTGTGGTCCAGACCAAGCCCACAAAGTTAAGACCCCCGTCCCTGGGAGTCTGACAGCCAATTAGAATACAAGCTCCAATTCAAATCCCAACAGAGAGTATAAAACCCAGGTACTCTCAGCACCTCAACACTTTTTTTCCTTTTTCTCTTTTTCTCCTTCTCTTCTCACCTTGAAGCATGTGATCATTCTTCTCTGGACCTCCAGGCCATGCGGCCCTGTAACCATTAAACCTTCCAAGCAGCCTCCATGTTTCCAGTGTCTTTTTTCCCCACTTGGAACTGAACCCAGAAGGATATTTCTTTCAACAACATGCAGCAAAAATCTTTTAAATCTCCAGTTCTAACTAGTTTGCAGCTAATCTATGTAGAGTGCACAGTGGTGATTTAATTTTCCTTACCCTTTACTTTTAAGTTAACACGCACCATAATTCTTGAGGTACCACAAGGAAGGTTCTCTCAGAAAATGTATTTGGAGTCAGTGTATTTGAGAGAGCAAGAAGCTCAAAATTCAAAGTTATACTCCATGTATTGTCCTCCCTCTCCTGCCAAAATTATCAACAATCGTTCTTGTGTGAGGTGTTAGCAACTTTGTTGTGGGTTTAATGTTTCTCAGTGCTCAGTCTTTCTCTTGAGGATTAAAGAATTTAGGAAGAAGTATTCCATAAGAAGGTCTCCCATCTCTTTCATTAGCAGGCACATGGATAAATATTATAAAGATTGTGACTCAAAGATGATGATAGTTCATAAGATCTACCTCATCATGCCTGATTCTGATTCTCAAATATCTACAGCAGCACAAAATTGAATACAGGACATTCCCTATGACAGTGAAGATGTATTTGACATTAAAACAACAATAATGAAGGGAAATATAAGCCATCCACATTCAATCAGGATTTCAGTTTACATTTTTTTGAATCTCAAATTTTACCCTAGAAGAAAGGTGGAATCTTCTATCCACATCTCAACCTAGACAGAAGAAATGAGCAGAATTGCATTTAGGATTTTTAAACACAGATGCTCATTAGCAGCACCAGCAATGACATCAATGAAAGTGCTCTAAGAGCAGAAAGCTATATTTTTTTATCTAGACATGCTTTCTCCAATCAGTTTAGGTAGATTTTAATAGGTTTTTATTTTACTTGGCAGAAAAAGGATCATTTGGTCTTCCGAATTGTACATAAAGGATCTGCAGGCCAGTTTTGAGGACCAATATCACCTTATTGTTTTTAGAACACATTTGTTGAAATAGCATGGCTTTTCTCTTAATAAGAATAACAACTTCAGATGGACAGGGACTATGTCTTATCCTTATCTTATCTAAGGGAATTCAGCAACTTCATAGTGTCTTGTTGTTTTTAAATAGTACTGTTAACCAGTAGTGGGATTGGAATAACTTAACAACCAGTTTTCTGGCTGGATAGGTGTGGCTGGTCATGTCATTGAGTGGGTGACATCACTCAATGAGGACATCATTGAGTGGGTGACATCACTCAATGATGTCCTCAACTCAGCCCTGCCTCTTGGCCACTTGCCTTAAAGGCAGAGGTAGGATTCATCCAGTTAAGGCAAATCTCATTGAAAAATGGCCTGAAAATGGTCCAAAAAATGGCCTGGAAATGGCCCCCAAAATTAGCGGGAATGGGGACAGGCAGTAGTGGGATTTGCTGGTTCGCCGAACTGCGCAAAATCTTAACTACCAGGCGGGCAGGTGGGCAAAAACAGCAGCAGACATAGAACCAATTCTATATCTGCTGCTCTTGAGAGCTGTCAGTTCTACAGAGGTGGACAGAACTGGTAGAAACCCACCCCTGACTATTATTAAATGTTGTACCTTATGATTCTTGACTCTTGACAAATGTATATTTTCCTTTATGTACACTGCGAGTATATGTCCATGGCTCGGGACCGGGATATTTGCGAGACCGCCTCCTGCCACCATCGGCTTCCCACCGACTGGTACGCTCCCATAGAGTCAGTCTCCTCGGGGTGCCGCCGGCTGGACGGCTGGCGACCCCGAGGGCGCGGGCCTTCTCATTGGGAGCACTCCCTCTCTGGAATGAATTACCCCCGGAGGTAAGGGCCGCCCCTGATCTCATGGCCTTCCGTCGGTTACTTAAAACTCACCTATTTTGGCAGGCCGGACTGGCCTAGGGGTCTTTTAAATTTTAACCTGGTTTTAATTTCTTTTAACTCTCGTTTGTATTTTAATTAGAGCCACACTATATTCAATTTTTAAATTTTAATATTATCATGTTGTGTGTTGTATATGTGTTCTGTATATGTATTTTTATTGGCTGTCTACCGCCCCGAGTCCCTTTGGGGAGAGGGGGGCGGTATATAAATTGAATTAATAAATAAATAAATAAATATGTACCAAGACAAATTCCTTGTATGTCCAATCACACTTGGCCAATAGAAAATTCCATTTTGTTCTATTCTATTTTATTTATAGTTCATGGCCTTGAGAATCCATTACACAAATTGCTCATATCTGACCTCGCAATAATTTACAAATAGCCCATTTGCAGGGGTGTGATTCTACCGGTTCTGTCCACTTCTGTAGAATCGGTTGCTCTGAAGAGCAGCAGACATAGAACCGGTTCTATGTCTGCTGCTGTTTTGGCCCGCCCGCTTACCTGGGCTCTTACCTGTCCTTTATTTCCTGCTTTTTCAACCTCAGCTGCTTTGTGCGGCACAACTGCGGTTGAAAAAGCAGGAAAAAAGGGCTTTTCCAACCGCTGCACACCCGCACGCAGTGCTACTCAGCTGTCAGCAGATTGTAAATTGCACTCACACGACTCACGCATGCACGTGCGACATAGAGCAACAGAACCGGTAGTTATATCGGTTGGGATCCATCCCTACCTATAAGTCATTGACTCTAAATATCTTAGAAAGCAAAGTGGCATATTTTCTTTGTCTTTGTTCTGACTTCATTCTCTGTAAATGTCATTTTGCAATTTCAGCTCTTTTTGCTTTCTAAAGTGTCATTTTCTTCTTCTTTAGAGAAGTTAGCAAATCCTTCCTCAACTGAAGCCCATTTTTGGTGACTACATGGACATGTCCACTGTGCCTTTTTCCAGTCTGGTCCAGAATTCTGATCTAGTTTTCTTGATATTGTCTTCTCCAAATATCAACCCAGATTTGATCCTGCTTAGCAGTTTCAAGCTCAGTCAAGGACAGGTTGACTTTCTACCTGCTAATTACCTTTGAAATTTGTTAATCAGCTATGAAAACTTTTCATATTCAGTGAAGTTATTGTATTATTTTTCTTATACGTCTTTACTCAACATTTTCTCAAAGGGTTAAAAAATCTGATCCACTTTGGGTCTTTTACTTTAATCTAATCTTCCTGAATTCATGAAGAAGTCCTTAACATTTTGGCTTCTATAAATCATTATTTCTGGACTTCAGGGTACCATCTGCCTGAAAGGCCAATGGGTTAACAGCTATTGTAGAATGGGAGAAAATTCATCCCAAGGGTTAAGCATAAGTTAAAGCAAGATTTACATCTGATCCGTCAATCAAACCCAAATCTAACAATCAAGATCAGAGGTCATCAGAGCCCACCCATAAAACCCAAATCCTGCCAAAGGGATCTGAAGTATGAATATTTTCTCTCAGGGGAACTTTAAAGAGAGGAAATTCTTCTGAGATACCAGGAATTGTGATTTAGGAAATATTTAACCATTTGGGGAAGCGTTTAACCATTTAGGAATTATTAAAAACTAGATCAAAATCAGATCATGTTTATTGGAAATGGAACTGAATTGGGATGTCTTCATTAGCCTGTGCTATTCTAGCATATGATTTAATTTTCACTATTTTGATATTGTATTCTTGGCAAGAAAGACTATGTGGTGTGTGGGTGTGTGAGTGTGTTTCTGGCAAGAACAGTCAAGGAGATATTTCATTTCTATATGCAAGCACCCCTAGTTACAACATACTTTTTTATGAAGAAAAAGAGGTTCATCACCAGAATATTAATTTCTTACCTAGGTTTGTATCTTCTCTATGTAAAACAGGACATAAAATCCGATACTTTCCTTCTTTACAATTGTTAATTCTTGGTTATTCACAAGTGCTTACTTGTTCCTTTGCCTGATAACTCAAATTTATAACAGTCAAAAATGATTGATCTGTCAAGCCATTTCCAGCAAGGGAAATATCTACCACATCATCAGGGATTGCTAATTGAATTGCTAACTCTGATTTCTGGAGGACCACAGGGCAGTGATACCACTTACAATCTTTTGCAGTAACACTTTCTTCCTGATCTTTTCCAAGCTGGGAATCTGGACTTAGATTACAATGCTCATTAGACACTAGTGGTTAGATACTAAGGAATATTTGGATGCAACTTTAGGGCAACCTGTGATTTATTTCACCTGAATCCACCAATCCTCATTAAGTAAGTAAGGTTTGCTACTCAGCCATATGTGCTCCTCAAGGAAACAGCTCAGTCTGTTTATTTTTTTAATGTTTTCAGTTCTGTTTATACTGTATTTCTTCTGCCATTGTATCATCTTCCAATCAACTAACTCATTTCAAATATCATTCACGCTTCATATATTTCCAACATTGATCTTGTTGGAATTACTCTGAAATACATTTATATTCAGTTTATTTCCAGCACAATATTTTTCACAAATGTCTAAGATGTACAGATATCATTGTAAACCTCTGTGCTAAATATCATGCAAACTACAGCATTTAAAACAGATCAAATTGGTGTCATTCAGGAAAAATTCTGATCTGACTCTATACCCACATCAAAGTATGATTTAAAAAGAAGAATGCAGTTTGCTGTAATTTAGCATGGGAAAAACACACAGCTGTAAATGTTTCTTTTCTGAAGAATATTGTAGAATGAAATCCTCAGGCAAGCCAACCCTTTATGAGGGAGTGAAGTCTGCCAAATTTCATACAAATCACAACAGGGTTTTTTTCTAAGCAACACTCTTTTAAAACAAAGTTTTAATATGACTTTTTAAAAAAGAAGAAAAGAAACAGTAACTCTGTGGCTTTTAGATAGAATATGATGAAATATGTTTGACAGCTGCCCCTTCTGTGGAAAATACTACTGCCAAATATCAGGCAGGTGTTTTGTGGTTATTTTGTAAGTTATGGTGAGGCCTATTTCTGCACGTGATGCAGTCGAGAGCAGGAACCAGAAGCAGAATTATACCAGATTAATTTGATAATCTTTCCCATGAAATCAATCAATTGCTATGCCAAATGAGCTACTAGCGATGCTCAGAAAAGACCATCACAACCTATTCTGGATAAGAGATTGGAAAATAAACAAGCATATGTACATACCAGACACGCTATTCCTTTTTTTTTAATTTAAGCAGCATTATACAAAGCACTAAAAGGAGTAAGAACTATTAAGCCAAAGAAATTAAATATGTAAGAAAATTAAAAGTAGCCAAGCTTATGTAACATACTAACTCCATTAACCATCTTTTCATTTCTTTCTATCCATCATGTCCACCTAATGATTCATATAATGAATGTCTTCTGTTCTTTAAATTTCTCATTTGCTTCTGAGGATCTCAGTCACTCCATTCAGCCACAATTTTCTCAGTCTTCCCTTTCTTCTCAGTCCATTCATTCTGCCTTAGTATTTTTGTTTTGTGATGCAATTCTCACTCATTCCTTCTGTATTGGGGTCTCCAACCCCACCCACCCCGCCATCCTGGGCCAAGGCTCACTACTGGACCCTGAGCTATTTGGAACTGGCCCACGGAAGCAATGGGTAAGTGTGTCTGTATGTACGCATCCCCACTTGCATGAGCAGCGGGCACAAATGGAGCTGTGCACACATGCACACCCTTGCCAGCTGCTCACCATGGAACCATCCCCTCTCCACCCTCCACCAGTCCACAAAACCAGAAAGATTGAGGAATTCTGTTCTATATGACCAAAGTACCACTTTATATTTCATAGAATCCTAGGGCTGGAAGGAACTCTGGAGGTCTTTTTATCTAACCCCAAGGCAGGAACTCTTATAGCATCCTGGACAAATCACTGTCCAATGTTTTCTTGAAGACCTCCAGCAACGAAGCACCCAAGATTCCAGGAGGCAAGCTGTTGCATTGATTCATATTCTCATGGTCCTCATTTCTAGGATGGATTTCCGTCTGATGAGTTTCCACCTATTGCTTCTTGTCCTGCCCTCAAGGATCTTTCTTTCTCTTTTCTTCTCTTTTCTTTCTTTCTTTCTTTCTTTCTTTCTTTCTTTCTTTCTGTTTGTTTATTTATTTATTTATTTATTTAATTCATGTTTCTAAACTGCCCGTTTCCCTTACAGATATATATGTTTTTGATACTGATCACAACTTTTATATTTAATCCATATTCATTCAAGACCCATTCATACTTAACCCTCTTTTCTTTCTTTATGAACATAATAATCCGTTTCTCCTGTATTCAACTTAGTTTGCTTCTGACATATTTAATCAGTAGATAAAGTAGCTTACACACAGCTACTTTAGCTTCTTTGATAAACATTTATTCCTTTTTATTTCTAGATTAGAGAAATTCTGCTATTCTTTTTTTTTAAAAATCACTGCAAGAATTCAGTCCAATTTTCTTGTAAAACACAACTATTGATCTTTGATCTTTGACAATTGATCTTTACTTTTGATCTTTGATCTTTGACAATTGATCTGACATTAATTCTCAGACCTGTATCTCTCATCGTATCATCCAATCTAACATTTGTTGCAAATGGTTCAGAATCTTAGCCCATGACATGAAATCTGTATACAAAAATACAACTGCATTTTAATCCACAATGTATTTCTAACATCACCAAAGCAATTGTATATATTATGTTTATCCAGGAATACAGTAAACAATAAAGATGTTTCTTTTTCTTATTCTCTGCTTAGAATTGGTCAATTTCCTAAGCCTTCTATTTGTGCTCATGCATGTTATACTTTCATCATATTTTTTAGTACATCATGTCTGTTATCGCATTCAACAACCAACCTTCAACTCCATATTCATGCAAAACCTAACTCAGACTGATTCATATTATCCTACACTTTTGCTAAATCAACAACACGCTTCACTCTCACATATATACATAAATAACAAGTGTGTCATTTTAGTCTGTTTTCCTGGGGCCTGTTTTTTGCAATGTTTTCGAGCTCCAGAGAAACACATTATAACTGGAAAATTCGTTGAATCCCAGAATCAGCCTCAATGAAGGAGAGAGAAAGAGAGATATATATGTTTCTTCCATCACAAGAAAACGGAAATTTCAACTGTCTCATTTATTTTGACTTGGATTGCTTATGGACTTTCATAATATAGGAACAAAAATACTTTGTTTTCCACATACATTTTAGTAAAGCCAAAATATATATACTCAGTGTTTCTTAGTGTTTCTCAGAATCTAAGCAGTCTAGTTTGTAGAGTTCTATAGCATTTTTTTAAAGTTTCCCTAAATACAGTGTAGTCATTGGAAAACATCCTGATGTTGGGAAATATTGAAGGCAATCAGAGAAGGGGAGGGCAGAGAATGAGATAGTTAGATAGTGTCATAGATGTAGTAGGAATGAGTTCGGGCAGATCCTGGGAGACAGTGGAAGATATGGGGACCTGCCATGCTGTGGTCCATGAGGTCACAAATATTGATTTAATGACTAAACAACAAAACACATGTAGTAAATTGTTACAATGTTCTAGGGTGTGAGTTACGCATGTACTTGGCTTCTTATGACATTGTGCTGCCTTTAGGTGTGCCACTGGGTTGTCTTCTTGCCCTGGAAAATGTTGTAAGGAATTGTCATCAAGTATTAGAAAGCAAACCTATGACCATGACTGTTATGCTTTAAAAACAAAACTGTCTTATCTATAGATCCAAACCATCAATTCTAGACAAATCAGTGAGTAAACATGAATGTGTATCAAAGATGTCTGAATGAACAGATACATTAAGTTGTCTTTTCAGGGGCATCCAGTGGTTGGATTCAAATAATTTAACAGCCGATTCTCTGCCCTAATGATTTCCTCCAACAACCAGCTCACCAAACTGTTCAGAAAGTTAACAACCAGTTCTCCTGAGCTGGTGCAAAGTGGCTGAATCCCAGCACTGGGGGCATCTGCCAGTTTATAAATAGAAGAAAACTTGCAGCCTCAAAAAAATCATAGCTACAGAAAATTAATACAGTTCCAACAGCAAAACTGCATGGGTCTTCTCTGCATTCTAAACCTCAAAATCCAGAAATACTGAATGCAAGTCTTCCAGTTAAGAGTATAAGAGTACAATGCAATACGCATTGGTATGATTCTTGATCCCAAAATACTTGAATCACCATTACTTTCAGATATGAAATGTAAAATTATGTGGATTTCATATATTACTCTTCTTTTGTTCTGTTTTGTTTTTGCAAAAAAGTCCCCCCCACAAAATGCAGAGTTAAAAACCAACGTTTATCATTATAAAGAAAGAAAAATTGTATATGCATGTGGTGTGGGCATACATGCACACATACATATAAGATTGCAAGAAGAAATGCAAACATTTAACTATGTATGCTGAATATATCTGAATAGAAAGTCATTTGTGCAAACAGAACAGTAATCCTTTTTGAAATACACAGGGACAGGTTGCTTTTGACTCTTCATATTTCAAAGATCCCAGCATCTCAAGCAAAATATATTTGCTGCTCAAATGAGAAAACCAGTGCAAATGTTTCATATGTAGCCACAAGCTATCACTGCAACAGCTTTGAATGAGGCTGTTCCATTTTTCAAGACTTTTCAGATACTTTATGGACTCTGTGTTGCTATCACTGCAAAGATAGATTCTATAATAATGCAAGGCATCATGTTGAACAGCCCAGCTTTACAATTTATTATTTGTAATAAATCAGTGTTTTTAGATGTTGCTTCAAACACTGATTTTCAGATACAAGATATACCAGTCCTGAAATGCTCTGTGATTTTAATATGCAAACCTCCTACCGAGATGATGTCTCATTTTAATTATTGTTTCGGTTTAATGGGTTTTCATTAAATTAGAGGATACAGCAATTACTAGGGTGAATAGCTAATGTTTCAAAGGTAAGCTCGCATGGCTCTGCAACAACAGAGAAACACAGAACAGGGAAGCATATTACAAAATAATGTTTCTCCTTTGCAAAAGTATACAAAATTAGCCAGATGTTTTTGGATTTAAGCATCCCATCCTAATGTGCAAACTTAGAAAACCAGTTCAGCCCTCTCTATTTTTATCTCAACCAATAATTGAAAATAAAAATATATTTGGCATATTTTCAAAATTTTAGTAAAATGTTAGTCAAACCCATTAGTTCCAAGTAAACTTCTGAAATTATTCAGAGTTCACCTTTTATGTTATTTCCTTCTTTTTGTTGCTAAAAAACAACTACATTTGTTCGCTGCTTATTCAGGAAATCAAGGTCTTACAGTATATTGGCCATCTGCTCCAAATCAATTCTTTTCTAGCTCAGGAGAAGTATATACAGGGGTAGGATTCAAATTTTTTAACAACTAGTTCTGTGGGCGTAGTTTAGTTGGTGGGCATGGCCAACTCAACATCACTCACATCAAGGCACGCATCTCCTCACCTGGCCTCTCATGACTGTGGAGATGCTGCAACAGTTGTAAGTATGAAAAACAGTCATAACAGTGGTGGAATTCAAATTTTTTTACTACCGATTCTATGGGCGTGGCTTATTTGGTGGGCATGGCTTGGTGGTCATGTGACTGGATGGGTGTGGCTTAGTGGTCATGTGACTGGATGGGCATGCTTGGTGGTCATGTGACTGGTTGTGCATGGCTTGATGGTTATGTGACTGGGTGGGTGTGGCCAACTCAATGTCACTCACATTAAGGGGTGCCTCACCTGGCCCCTCCCCTCCCAGCCATTCCTTGTCACCCAGCCTCAACTTATCTATAGTTTTGTAAAACTGTTGTTCACCTTTTTTGACTTTATTATCTGCATACTATAGATGTACTTTTATGGACCACTGAAAGGAGGAAATGACTCACATTCTTTACCCAAGAGTGTGATAGGCTACAGGCTTTTAAGGGACTGCCACAAAGAAAGGGGGACAATGTATTTTCCAAAGAAGCAGAATGTAAACAAGAAGCAATGGATGGAAACTGAGAGGGAAGCAATCTAAAACTAAGGAGAAACTTCCTGACAGTGAGAACAATTAACCAGTGTAACTGAATGTCTCCAGAAGTTCTGGATGCTCAATCACTGGAAGTTTTTAAGAAAAGACTGGACCGCCATTTCTCAGAAATGGTAAGGGGTTCACCCCAAGTTCCCTTCTAAGTATTATTCTGACACCTTTCCCAGGATTTCTACTCAGAGTTTGGCATCCTCAGTTTTCTTGCCTGAGCTGGGGATTGGACTAGAAGACCTCCAAGGTCCCTTTTCAACTCTTGTTAAACACATGTGCATTTTATGTTCTGGACTATTGACATTGAATGCATGTAAACCCTGAAAAATATGTGGTAGCCCTGGGCAAAAGAAAGGCAGAAAAATCACTCTATGTGTAGGGACAGTGTAAAATATTAACACATGATAAATAATAGAACAATTAAAAATAATAGCACAGAGTTTTATCTCTCTCTCTCTCTTCCTATTTTTTTTTCTTTCTCTCCCTTTCTTTCTTTCTTCCCCCCCCCCCTCTCTCTCTCTCATACACACACACAGAGAGAGAGAGAGAGAGCACTTAACAGACAAGCATTTTGGAAGCAGCTCCTTTAAATTTCTCCAAGGCTGGAGTGGATTCCCCCACCCCCTCTGTGAGATCACTCTCCTTCTCACTCCAGACATTTTAGCTCACATGGAGAAAGCATCCATGGGGAATCCTTGGAGACGTTTTTAAAGGGCCTGCTGCTTTCAAAATGCATTTCTTTTACATTGCAAAAGTGCTCCAAGGCTCAATTCACCCCCACCCCCTCTGTCAGACCGCACTCCTTCTCACTCCAGCACTTTAACTCACAAAGGAAAAGCGATACTTGCAGCGTCCAAGCCTTTATTCCTTTCCCCCAGGGAGAAAGAGGACATGGAGAACGGAAAGCTAGGAGAGCGATCACAAGTGAGCAACCGGGCGACTGGGTTGGGGCATGGCCAGCCAGGGGTTGCCACCAGTTCGGAGACCCACCCCAAATAACTGCTACCGGTTCACCCGAGTAGGTGAGAACTGGTTGAATAGCACCTCTGGGTCATAAGTCACTTTTTTCAGTGCCATTGTAACTTTGAATCGTCACTCCACACAAGCAAAGTACCAGCAAAGGAGGGGGAAAAAAACCCAGACAAGTTCCAGAGACAGGAAGTCTAGTCCTGCCAAGAATGTAATAAGAGTTAATGGAGTGGCAGTTTCTGTAAGCAACACCAGAATGTTTCCTTCCGTATTCCTTACTGGATTAGGCCAGTAATTTTTTCTAACAACCGGTTCTCTGAACTACTTAGAATGTTAACAACTGGTTTTAGAGAATAGGTGCGAACCTGTAGAATCCCACCCCTGAGTATATATCATAGTTCCTGCCCATATAGGTGACTTGTGATTCATAGTTTAATGTGAATGTCTGCCCATCAAGCTGCCCTAGTGTCCTCACACTTCCAAGACCTAAATATCAATGGGAATAGACAAATTATGTAACAGAAGAAATACTTTTTACATAAATTTTAATCAATGGATTTTCTTCTCTTTTGAGGATTTTAATTTTTAGCTCCCTTAAGAATTCAAGAGTTGAAAGGCAAAGATATTATGAAAATGATGGTGATGATGATGATGCCAATCACATCTGAAAGAAGAAATTTCACTTTAGATTTCATCACTGGCATCAGTTTAAGAAATCAGATTTTCAAGGTGTTTAACCTTAATAGTTCTAGAATAAATGAGCTACAGTTTCCCAGGTTGGCTGACAGCGAAAGAAAGTGGAAATCTGTACAGCAAGCATATGACTAAGAAAAGAGTCAGAAGCAAGACAATTGAGGAAGAGAAAACGTTGACTGATTGCAAATTGTTGATTGCTCACTGGTATGCTTGGAGTGGAACTTTCCGCTGAGCTAGCTGAGGCTGTTTTAAGGGGCATATAAAGATTTTAGTTTCCAAAAAGCAACTTAAATGAACAAATTAAAAATTCTGCAGGAGATGTGAAGAAAGAAGAAAGCCCGTCCCTTCCCACTACATCATAGAAACTCATGGATTTATGATGTTACTTGGGCATACCAATTATAAGGGCATTCCTGTGTCACTGCTTTATAGATTAGTTGCAGATTCCAGATGATCTTGAAGCCCAGCTCATGTACACTGTATTACAGAAATCAAACTGGCTGGGTGACTTTGGGCCAGTCATCTTTTCTCAGCCCAACTCACTTCATAGGGCTGTTTGGGGGGGGAGGGGGGGACAGGAAAAGGAAGGAGTATTAGGTATGTTGCCATCTTGAATTATTTATAAAAAATAAAGACAGGATTAAAACAAATCTAAATCTAATTCTAACTAAAGCATGAATGTCATGAGCAGGGCCTTCCAATATGGAAAATAATGTAAGTGGTCACAAAATAAAGTTATTCAAAGGCCCTCCTGGCTGCAGCTCCTCAAGGGCACTGACTCCCAGAGAAGGTCCAAATCTTTACTATCATTACCATCTAGAATCAAAAGATTTTAGCAGAACTGAATTTAAGCATAAAGCTACACAAACTACAGCTTAGAGCTCACAACATTCCAGAATATCCACTTTCTGATTTTGCAAACAGATTCCTTATTACTTACATTAATAAAAGTGATCCTGGTTAGTCAGCATTTTGTAAGATGAAACAGACAAGATGGCTCACAACAAAGCAAATCCACATACAATGCTGGCTAATTCATTTACAATACCTGTAAACAACAACTCTTCCACTTATGCCCAATACCAGCAACCAGACACAAAAGACCTCTGCATCACCAAAGGCAGATATTCAGGATCCTGTCCTCAGAATCGCACAGTGCTTTTTATGTTATGTTCCTTTCTCTCCTTGAAGCCAAGAATTACATAACCTGCAAGGGCAGGCTAATTGTCCTTCTAGAAAAGCTAAAGATGCATCTGTCAACTCTCTATCATATCATAGAGAATTATGAATTTGTGCATAGGACCCATTTGAGGAACAATAAGAGAATCAAGGCATGCTCCAGAATTTAAAGAAAGCCAAGCAAAGAGATGAAGCAATGTGACACAAAAGACCAAGCTTGTCAAACAGAGCTTATTTTCTTTGGAGCATCAGAGTAGATTCTAGATCCTCCCTACTGACAATGTTTCTGGCCCCTGAAAAAAGAACAACTGCCTCAAATCTCAGAGACTAAAGAAGAGAAGTTTGCAGGCAATGAAAGGGGAAGGATTCCTGCTTTATCCTGAAGTAGAATGGTAATAATTTGGAGACAGCCATGGACTGAAGATGCATTCTGCTGGCCATCTATCCTGAGAAATAAGGCCATCAAATTCTTTAAACCTTATTGGCAATTTCCCTTTTCTGCCAACTCATCTGGGAACAAATGACGCAGCCTGAAAGAACTGACAGGAATTATGAAACACTGAAGAGGAGGAAGACCTTGAACGAATGGAGCCTCAGGGTGTATTTACTTGATTAAGCACAGGAAAATAAAGAAAATAATATTGGGAGCAAACATAGATGATGCCAATGAGAAAGATTTGAATTCTTTAATCATGGGACACATTTCATATAATGCTTGTTTTAATTTGAGGAGTCACATGAAGTTCATTTGGAATTGAGAAGCTTATAAATTCAATACAATAAATAAAATCTATGAGAAACTCCTGCAAAAAAAATGGGCTGTCTCTCATGAGATGAGAAGAATATGTTTGGAAGATACCCTGTGAACCTGATGGCTTTATAATTAATCCTATGAGGGAGACCAGAAGCCAAGTAATGATAATGGGAACAATATACAAAAAGGGGAGGCATCCAATAACCACATAAATATAAAAAAATTGATTTAAGTTATATGACAAAGGTTTCAACAGCTACTAAAGAAATGCACAGAGCCTGGTAAGAGCTAGAAGTCTTCCAGACATATATGATATAGTGGACATTAGTAAGGTGTGGTAGAATGAATCACATGTAGGGTACAAGAACTTAATCAAATGGCTGGACAAAATTTATGCATGAAGAAATGCACAGATGTGCAGATATCTTGCAGCTCCATTTGAGATCTCCAAGGAGTCCTGGAGGCAGAGTGCCAGAAGGACTGGAGAAGCACAAGATTTGCCCCTATTTTTACAAAGAGTAAAAAAAAAAAAAAGACGTTCTATGGAAAACTGGAAAGGTATGTAAAATGATGTGATGCACCTCTCCCTCCTATGCTTGTTCAACATATTTCTAAATTATTTGAATGAGAGGTGGAAAATACAAGTTTCAAATTTACAAACAACACAAAGAGAGGAATATTAAAAACATCTCAGAGAGCAGTATTGAGGTTCCTTACAAGCTGGAATAATGCAAAGAAATCAAAATGAATTTAAATGCACTTGAAATTTGAACTCTTTGAATGGAAAAAAGCAACAGCATTATGGGCAGCAACAAGTATTAAAAACAGCTGTGTGTTTTCAGGAATATAAGCTGAACATGAGTTAATAATGAGGTTCAACTGCAAAAAAAAATCTAGTATGTTCCTTGTTGCATCAACCAAAGTGTAATGTCAAGTTCAAGAGAAGTCTCTCTTGAAGCTTCTGTCTATTTTGCAATGGCTGCATAATTTTAGAATATTGCTTCCCATCATAGGCATATTTTAGGAGACTGACAAACTGGGGTGTGTCCACGGGACAGTAAGAAAACGATGTCTGGAAAGAGGTACTTATGAATTCTAGATACTGGGTATGATTAGCCTGAAGAAGTGAAGACTGTGGAAAGATATGATTGTTCTCTTCAGGTATAAGAAAGACTGTAATATAGATGGGCAGAGTTGTTCAGTCATATTGCAGAAGAAAGAAAACAAGAAATCAGGGAGTCAAATTCTAAGGAAACCCATTTGTCCTATACTTCAGGAAGAATTTCTTAAGGGAAACAGCTATTCAAAGATAACAAACTAGTGGACAAACTATCTTGGGGTCTACCTGGAGATGTTTAACAGGCTGAATGACCATATTTGGTGATTCTGTAGTGGTTGCTGTAGTGGTTGATTCTTGAAATGGGCAGGAAATGGATGGATAATCTTCAGATCTTTTCAATTCTTTAAAAACTAAATATGGTTTTTTAGTATCCTAGCTATAAAAAAGCATAGTAAATTGTAAATGCTATTACTAGAAATATTCATATTGCTTATACAGTATCAGGAGGTTCTGACCAGTTCTGGAGAAGCGGTAGTGGAAATTTTGAGTAGTTCGGGGAACCGGCAAATACCTCTGACTGGCCTCACCCCTATCTATTTTCTGCCTCCTGAGTCCCAGCTGATCGGCTGGGTCTTCTTTTGTTGCCTGCACAGGAGAATGGAGCTGGAAACCAAGTTAGTGGGGTGGGAAGGGAATGGGATTTTGCAGTAACCTTCCTCTGGAGTGGGGTGGGAATGGAGATTTTACAGTATCTTTTCCCTGCCATGCCCACCAAGCCATGCCCACAGAACTGATAGTAAAAAAATTTGAATCCCACCATTGTACTGTATAACTACTGCATTAGCTGATACTAGCACCTTTATTCACCCAAATGCTTTCCAAAACAGTAGCATTCTCACTTATATCTAAGGGCTGTATCATTTACTGCCATAGACTTAGTGATGGCTTTTCAAATTATGATGCCCTTGAAGTGAAACAACCTGTTGATCTCTTAAATTAGATGTTTACTCCTTTGCCAGCTAAAGCGCTTGAGAAGTCACAGTGTTACTAAAAGTGTATCATCTTCTCTTAAATCACGAGTTAATCTAATTACATGCCTTGTTAACTAATTAATTAGTTAACACTTTACTGTTATTGCTTACAAGGTGTAGTAATTTTATCACTCCCTAAGTAATGCTGTAGTTCTTCAACTTCTTGAAAGAATGGTTTAAAAACATTTAATAAGTTGCAGAAATGAAACGAAGACAATATAGCCAATGGCAATATGCAAAGAAAAGTGGGAGAAGAAATTCTTTGTAAGACTCATTAAAGATTCACTATCTTTTTCTACAGAGCCTATGTCCATTTGGGAGATCTAATTTTGATCACGTTGAACATTAATGTCACACTAAATAATGAAACACTGCATTTTTTGCCAAGACCAACCCAAATGATATTTTCCTTTCTGAAAAGCAGATAAATTTGAAGTTACAGCTCCATAAAACTAAAGATTTTTAGATTATCCTCCCTAAAGATTGTGACCCAACATATTGCATTTCGAAATATATTTATGAGAAAGTCTGAGATAAGGAAATAAGGATTTGAACATTTTTAAATTAAAAAGTACTTGTGGAGCAGAGCAAATGCATTACCAAACTTAGACAGTTGTGTGCAAAACATTTTTTTTGCCAGTTCTAGCTGTTCTACTAGGTTCCTGAACATAGATAGCCTGGCTAGAGGGATCTGTTATCAAGTGATTGAAAACTGCCGTAGGAATTTGGTTTGGAAGTTCAACTACTACAGAATATAGGGACTAAGAAAATGAGATAGCCTACCTCAAAGACCTATTCTATTTTTTTTATTTAATATTTTTATTGCATTTTTTCCTCTTTATACATCTCAATCAACTTTAACAATACTGAGGTATCTTTGTTACAAATACAAATTTCCATACATTTCTAATTATTTATATACATTTCTATACCTTCTTCTTATCTCTACAATTCTTAATCCTATTGTCCATCCATTCATACGAATTTTCCCATACCACATAATACTCCAAATCTTCTTTACCTTTTAACTCTAGGGTAAGTTTGTCCATTTCCATGCATTCTAAAATCTTTTGAATTACTAGACCTTCTGATGGTATGTTATCCTTGTTCCAGCGTTGTGCAAATGTGATCCTCGCTGCCGTAATTATACTGTATACAAAATCATATATTTTATCTTTTTATTATATTTCCTCTTAATTATCCCTAAAAGGAATAATTCCAGCTTGAACTCTATTTGACAGTTTGTTATTTCGTACAACCACTTTTGTATTTTAATCCAGAACTTCTTCGCTTCGGGGCATTGCTCAAAGATCTATTCTAGCTATTCTGGTATCTGGTGTACCATAGCCCGTTGGGGTATAGGTTGGGGTATTCAGTGCTGAGATATAAGAGAGCCAGGTTTGGTGTAATTGTTAAGATGCCAGGCTAGAAACTGGGACAGCATTGGTTTTAGTGCCACATTAAGCCAGCTAGATGAATTTGGATCGGCCATTGATTTAGGATCTCCATCAAATCTAGGAAGTCAGCAATAGCAAATCACTTACGAAAAAAAAACTTGCCAAAAAAAGTATAGAACTTGTCCAGGCAGTCATCAAAAACTGACTCAAATGCATACATACATATAGAGAAAGCTGAAGACACCTTCCTCCTATTGCTAAGCATCATTCAGATTTATAACATCTTGATAGTGCCACATTTAGTATGTGACAATTCTCAAAATAACAATCTCACTGTTTATTTATAATTGGCACCAAATGTAGATTTCCAGTGCCTGATATAACTTTCAGGGTTCATACTGCTTTTTTTTTGAATTGCTTTTATTTCTTATTTTCTGCTATTCATGTATTCTGCCAAATTATTTTGTAATATTCCCCATATAACTATATTAATAATACACCTATATTAGAAATTATTTTGCATTTCAAATTGTTTCTCATTTAACCCACCATATATGTATACCAATTTCCAAAGTAAATGAGTTATTTTGATGTGACAAAGGGAATCTGCCATTGTCAGAAATGGTGTAGGTTCTCCTGCTTGGGTGGGGGAGGGCGTTGGACTAGATCAGTGATTACCAATCAGTGGGCCGGGGACCACTGATGGTCCACGAGAAAATTTTGGTGGTCCACAGAGAAATGTCCCCAAAGCACTCCCCCCAAAGCAATTAATCCAGGCTGCGCAGGAACACAAGGCTGCACCACCCACATGCCTGCCCACCTACTGGCCCCCACCCTTTGGCCAAGCACATACCTTACCTTGAGTAGAGCCATGCAAATTGGTAGACCAGCAAAATACTGTGGACATAATATATTTAGATTTCAGCAAGGTATTCGACAAAGTAGACCACAACCTACTTCTTAATAAGTTAGAAAAAAGTGGAATAGATAGCACCACCACTAGATGGAGTCACAACTGGACGAATCATACTCAATGAGTAGTCCTTAATGGGTCTAAGTCTACATGGAGGGAAGTAAGCAGTGAGGTGCCACAAGGTTCCATCTTAGGCCCAGTACTCTTCAATATCTTCATTAATGCCTTAGATGAGGGAATAGAAGGGAATAGAAATTTACATATGATACTAAGCTGGCAGGGATAGTTAACACCCAAGAAGATAGACTCAAGATCCAGATGGATCTTGACAGACTAGAACACTGGGCTGTATCTAACAAAATGAAATTCAATGTAAAGAAAAGTCCTACACTTAGGCAAGAAAAACACATATAGACTGAGTGAAACCAGGCTCAATAGCAGTAACTGTGAGACGGATCTTGGAGTCTTAGTGGACAACCAGCTAAATATGAGCCAGCAGTGTGCAGCAGCAGCTAAAAAAGCTAATGCAATCCTAAATTGTATTAACAGATGGATACAATCAAGATCAAGGGAGGTACTAATACCACTCTATAAAGCCTTAGTAAGACCACACCTAGAGTACTGCATCCAGTTTTGTTCACCACATTATAAAAAAGATGTTGAAACTCTAGAAAAAGTACAGAGAAGAGCAACCAGGATGATTAGGGGACTGGAGGATAAAACATACAATGAACAGTTGTAGAAATTGGGCTTGGCTAGTCTAGTAAAGAGAAGGACCAGGGGACACATGATAGTGGTCTTCAAATATTTGAGGGGCTGCCACAGGGAGGAAGGGGTCAAGCTATTTTCTAAAGCACCTGTAGGCCAGACAAGGAATAATGGATGGAAACTGAACAAGGAGAGATTTAACCTGGAAATAAGGAGAAACTTTCCGACAGTGAGAACTATCAACCAATGTAACAGCTTGCCCTCGGAAGTTGTGGGAACACCATCACTTGAGATTTTCAAGAAGAGATTGGACTGCCATTTGTCAGAAATAGTGTAAAGGTCTCCCACTTGGATGGAGGTTGGACTAGATGACCTACAAGGTCCCTTCCAACTCTGTTAATCTGACTAATCCAAAGGCATGTGTTTTTAATGTATGCTAAAAAAATACTTACCAATACTATTTATCTCAGTACTGAAGAATGTAACCAAAAGAGCTATGCAAACTATCACAACACATGAAAAGGTTTTCTGGTATCCAAGAACAGATAAGCTTCCTTTAACTGCATTATTTTTTCCATTTTTTTTCCAACTAGCTGGTGGCTAACAAATTTTAGCAGAAATGTTAAAAGTTTTTTAAAAAACCATAAAATACTAAATTCAGTCATTAAAAAACTCATTATGGCTTTAATTTACACACCCAGTCATAGGGAAAGATAAAAGACTGTTCAATTTCCTGTTTTCTAACAGACTAATTAAACTTAAGCAAGACTCAAGGATACCATTTGCTTCCTTGGAGTTGGATAGCAAAGAGAAATATAACAAAGAGAAAGCAGCATACTACTTCAAAACTCCATATGTTGTTCCCTAGTGGTTTCATTTAGATGGTGGACAGAAAATACACCCACAGTCTAAGTTTTAAGCAGTAGTACTCCAACAGCATCTTCTAAATACAGTGTGGCAGTTATTGCAAAACAAGCTACAAAGGGACATTTGGAACGACAATGTGAACCAGTTGACTTCATATTTTACAAATCTGTCAGCTCTTCTTCAACAGTATCATCAACCAAAGAGATGTCCTTAAGCACATTATAGAGACCAAGCTGACTCCATCACACATCTGGTTTAAATTTTATTGACTGCTCCTCCACCAGAGTAGAAGTTGGCTGTTGAATGATCACTTGCAAGTTTCCAGGCTAAAGGAGTATTAAGCCATGGCAACAGAGTCAAACAAATAATTTTGTCATCCTCACATGGATTAACAAATATCTGTACATTCTACTGCCTAAATAGAGCCAGATACCAAGATCAAAAGATCCTGAGTCATTCCTGACTGGACACTGAAATCATTCAGGACAAGAAAGCTTGGAAATCATACCCAAGACCACCCTTACTAGCTTAGCAAGAAAGACTATTATGCAGAAGGTAGGCAATGCACTAATAGCCTTACCAAACACAGGAGCATCCACTCAAATTCGTGGAATGAAAAGTAGAACATTTGGCTAGTGAACCAAAATTTCTAGAGATCACAGATACTCCATTACCCTCTTCTCTAATCCTAATCTTGTTGTACCATAAAATATCCTGATAAATGAGGGAACCAAAAAAAAGCAGAAAGCAGAAAATACAAATATTTGGTTAACCTAATAATGTAAAAGGGAAACAAGAAGAAATCAAATTCTACTGATATAACCTTCAGAAACATAGGAGGAATGGACAAGAGATTGCAGTCATGATCTGCAATATTTGCATTTCTGCCTAGAAAAAAAACCACCTGGTGATATATTTGTATCCAAATTATAAAGAACACAAATGCATAAATTTCATGTATACGTTGTTTCCTCTATTCTAAAGCTCAAATATGGGAAATAAAGAGTCATTCACTTGAAGTCCATACCTAGAACATGAATATAATTTTAATAGGTGTAACAAATAACTGGTTGATGCCTTCCTTGAATAGAATGCAGGCAGGCAGTCCTCGACCACAATTGAGCCCAAAATTTCTGTTGCTAAATGAGACATTTGTTAAGTGAATTTTGCTCCATTTTATGACGTTTTTTGCCACAATGGTTAAGTGAATCACTGCAGTTGTTAAGCTAGAAACATGGTTGTTAAGCGAATCAGGCTTCCCCACTGACTTTGCTTGTCGGAAGTTTGCATCCCTGGGACACTGCAACCATCCTAAATATGGATCAGCATCTGAATTTTGATCACATGACCGTGGGGATGCTACAGCAGTCATAGGTGTGGAAAACAGTCATGTTACTTTTTCAGCACTGTTGTAATAATAGTCACTAAATGAATTGTAAATCAAGGACTACATGTACAGAACTGAAGGATTGAGTTTGTTCAAAGGGAACATAAACAATGGAAAGATATGTGTTTTCTGTATCTAAAAAAAATCTAAATCTGGGGTCAAAGAATCCATTTATGTTAGAATTGAACAGCTCTCTCTCAACAAAGGTGGGAATATGACACTACCTACCTCCTTTTCAGATAAAAAAATGAATTCACATTATTTAATGTGAATTGCCACTGGCTCACAAAAACAGAGCATTGTGATTATTTATTTTGTATATATGGTAAATGTCAATGTCAATTTAAACTTCCTCCACATTCTTATAAGAGTACAATATCAGTTTAGAAGAGTCCAATGATTCATCCAAAAACCTTACCAACAGAGACAACAATGGCATCAGGATCAAAGAGCTGAAACAAAGGCTTAAGTGAAACAAAATACTCTTGACCAAATCAAACTTTGATTTATCCTCTACATCAATTTGTCAGATAGCTATATTAAAAATAACAAGGTGCAAAATAATACTGCTATTGCCAAATTAAACCCCACAAAGAGTCAGTTATTCTGACTCTGCAGTTATTCTGTAAAGTAAGCTTTTACTTTATAAAAGAATCAGTTATTTTGCAATCCAGATGTCTCCATGTCAATTTTCCAACATTAAGTGTTAATATTAAAACTGATTCCACCCCTTCCTCCCCCCAAAATATGGAATCCAGTATTTTCTATGATTTTGGTAGGAATCATATACTAAAATTGAATCCCAAAGAAATGATAAATTTGAGTGTCTAATTCCAACAATAACCAAAACTAAAATTAATGTATGTGTAAACTTTTAACTCACTTTTTCCAGAAGTAATCCAACTCAGCACAGAATTAAACTCTTGAGGGAATGACCCTACCAGGAAAGCGTTTGCCACATTTTGTGTTGAAATCCATATGATATTAATGTAACTTTAGGTTGATCCATTATGATTAAGAATGTTTATGTTTTGCTTCACTATATTTTCAGCATTGGAAATCTATAAAGCTATTAGGAAAGGTGGATATTTCATGCATGGAGAAGACTTATAACAATATATAATAGATATGTGTAAGATCAGCAATGAACATTTGGATCTCATCAAGGCTTTTAAGGCAAATAGTGGAATTTTGGGCATGTTGTTTATATTCCTTTTTTTTTGTCCTTTCCTCTGGTAAACTTTGATATAATATTATTGTGTTAAAGTTGTTTAAGTCATTTTCTGCTTTTTGTTGTTTTGCTAATTACTTTGACACAATACAGATACTTGCAAAAAAAAATAAGGCATCCAAACACTTTCTCCATTCTTTAAGCTGTTCTCCAGTTCATACTATAGTGAATGGGAAGAAATTGTACCCTGAGAGGTCAAGACATGACCGAAAGGAAAATCTAAAATTGATTTTTCTATAAAATCTGATTTGTCAATCTAGGTAGGAGGCAGAAACAATTAAAATTCTAGAAAATCAAACTCTGAGTCACATATAAATGGTGGGGAGGGCCTCTCTCTGAGGCAAGCTTTTCAAAAAGGCAGTTCTTTCTTTCTTTCTTTCTTTCTTTCTTTCTTTCTTTCTTTCTTTCTTTCTTTCTTTCATGACAGGAGTGGAAACATTTGTTTCAGAACTGACTCAAGAATAATCCTGATGCAGAGGCAGCGTTAGAGGCACTGGAAAACTGTTATGTTTTATCCAGAGACTAGTGGAAATTAGATATAAAATAAAAGTTTGATTTTATAGAAAATTTTTTGAACTGGTACTTTTTAAAAATTTTGTTCTCTCTTTGTTTTGTGTTTGCACGTGCCTATTCCTGGCTGAAGGACTAGCGACTAAAATAACCACTTCAAAAGTCATTGAGTTTTTTTCTTCATTCTTCTTTATTCTTTCAACTTCCCTCTAGTTCTTTTAACTTTTATATACATAATAAAGACTTCAATTTTTACTGATTCAGAGACTCTCATTTTGAAAGGAATTTAACCTTAGCAGCAGCTTTTTCCTGCTCAATTAAGTTATAAAAATGAAGGGAAGCAGAGAAAGACATTGGCCATTGCCTACTCCTGAATAATTGAGCACCAGAAACAATTTCTCTAGGGAAAACTGGCTGGTGACAATTATTGCTGAACAGAATGCCCCCCCTCCCCCAACACTAAGGGTACGTGCACCAGTTAATGTACCAGCAGTGCCTTAAAAAACCCTCATAACAAAGAGCCCACCCACTACTATTCAAGCATGCCTCCTTATTAGATATACTAATTATTTTCATCCAAAGTAATAGATGCTTTATTACTACCAGCCATGTTTGCTGTCAGATGATTTTGTTTCCCACTCTGATGCTTCTTTTCACACCAAGCCCAATAAAATAAAGGATCTAATGATCTTCCACTAAACCCACTACCCCTTCCAGTAACTGTCATGGTAGGCTCAGATTTGGAGTCAAAGGAGGGGACCGACACTGAACCAGCTCCAGATGTGCCAACCAATGATGAGCAGCCAGATCCAGCACCATCAGACGGACTGCTGTCTGAGCCAGCAGAGGAAGTGGGGCAAATCAGCAAACCAGAAAACACAATTGCCGATTAGGATACAGAATTGCTCCCACCCACCATCAACACAAGAGCTCAATGGGCTACAAAGAGGAGAGCAAAAAAAATCTTGCTCCATTCAATGAGCTACACCAGGGCTGCTTCTATTAAAATGGAACAGCAAGCACAAGCTGTCAGTTGACAATGACCCATTAATTCTTACTCTGTATTCCTTGACTCATGAACCTCACAACTTTGAATTTGGACAAGCCAATGAATCTGCTATAAATTCTGACTACTCATCTAAATTTTCCCCTATCCAGTCATGACCATTTTTAGGGGTCAGTGATAACCTCTCTTTCTTAGCCAAGGGAACCATCTTTGTCCAAAGTCACTTCTGTGGTCATGTGGCAGGCATGATACTAAGGTGCACAAAACACGGTTACCTTCCCATTGAAATGGTACTTATTTATCTACTTACATTTGCATGGTTTCAAATTATTAGGTGAGCAAGAGAGAACGTTCTTTCTAAAAAGAAATTGATGGAGATAATAATCTTCCTAGAAAATGTTCTAAAACAGTGGTCTCAAACTGGTGGGCCATGACCCATTGGTGGGCCGTAAGAAAATTTTGGTGGGCCACAGTGAAATCTCACCCCAGAGCATCCCACAAAACAATTAATCCAGGGTGTGCAGAAACACAAGGCTGTACCGCCCACATGGCCCACGGGAACCCTCCCGCCCACTCACTCCTTACCTGGTAAACTTGCTTGCTAAATTTCTGTTTTTCCTTTTTCCAATCATCACCTGTTCTGCTGTGCCGGGAGATTTAGATTAGCTAGGAAGCAGGAAATGGTTGGATTTCTTGCTTTCTAGCTAGTCTTTAGATCTTCGGCTCAGCACAGCCGAACCTCCCTTAGGACTGAAGGTTTGCTTGCAAGCAATTCAGTGCAGACTCACAGCAAGCAAATTTGAGAGACTGAGCTAGCCGATGGCAGATAGATAGATCACTGAATGATTCTGTGAGGAACTCAATCTGCCTGCTTTGCCTGATTTTGGATAAAAGTTGCTCTTTTTTATTAAAAAATTCAATATTTACATGCATGGTGTGTTGTGAGTTAATTTTGTGAGTTTGCTTGCTAGCAAATTTTATGAGTTTGCTTGCTAACAAATTTTATGTGACAGACTGAGCTAGCCAATGGCAGATAGATAGATCTCTGAATGAATCTATTATTCTGTGAGCAACTCAATCTACCTGCTTTGCCTGATTTTGGAAAAAAGTTGCTCTTTTTTAATAAAAAATTAAATATTTATGTAAATATTTATAATATCTATATACAAGCCATGCCCAGCCGTCACATGACCAAGCCACACCCACAAATTAGGCCACACCCACAGAACCAGTTAGTGGTCCCTGGATTCTAAAATTATGAGTTTGGTGGTCCCTGAGGTCCAAAAAGTTGGCGACACCTGTTCTAAAATACATATGGCAATGACAGCTCAATTCTATATTCTACAGTCTTTGAGTGGTTCATTTGAGAAAGTATTTTAAAATTTGTAATTGAATGATTACTGCCCTTCTAAACATCACAAATCCACATAGAACTCAAAACCAATCTAATGAAATTTATATACCTTATGTATATAATGTATAAAGTCTTCATTAAACAAGTAGGAGTTACATTCTTCAGTCTGCATAAAATCATATCATACAGTGGTGGGATTCAATTTTTTTTACTACTGGTTCTGTGGGAGTGGCTTGGGGTGTGTGGCAGGGGAAGGATACTGTAAAATCTCCAGTCAGAGGTGGTTTTTGCCGGTTCTCTGAGCTACTCAAAATTTCTGCTACCGGTTCTCCAGAACTGGTCAGAACCTGCTGAATACCACCTCTGATATCATATATCAATACATTATGGACATTAACTTTTTAAGAATTGTATCAGTCTAGAAGCAAAACCTGAATCCAGAAAATGATTGATGTCAGAAAGCTTTACAGGAAACTCATTCTGTACACAGGCTTTTATCTCAGTCCTGATCGTTCGAACACATATTTTATTCTGGTGAATTTACCTAACATATAAATTATGTTCATTTCTTTAGACTCAATCTTGGCATATTTAAAAAGATGTGAATCTCAACTCCCAGAATTCCCTAGCCAGCAGGTTAACAAGCAAAATAGATTTCCTACCCATCCACTCATAAGAACAACCTTCAAATCAATTCAGAAGCTAAATCCATAGGCAAATGTAAAGAAAAATCAGAAATGCATTGCACATCCAAATTAACTTGTCTTCACATTCTGCATCAGGGATGCATGAACTAATGCAAATATAAGAAAACCTGATCTAATTTTTGACTTTAACTTCACTGATGAATGTGTAAGCCAAGAATCAACTATAGAGGACTTACAATCAAAGGAATTATCTTTTTTTAAATTTGGTTTCTTAGAAATTGCCGCATGACATATCGCATAAATATTGTTGTTTCCAATTATTTCTTTACACTTGAAAAATTACATTGTATTAGAAGCCCATCCTAGGCTATTTTAACTACTAAGTATAGTTTGGTTAAAGTTTTTGAATCTCCTACCATTGCATACTCAGTGCTTTTATCCTTTTATAATGCTACATAGTCAATGTTTAATGTAATGTTGTACATAACATTGCATGACATCACATTTTGTGATGTGCAATCCTCTATTCAGAGTACATCATATGGGCACAATATTTCCTGAAATACAGCCAGCAGTTTTTAAAGAAGAACACGCACATAGCCATAACACATGTTATGCCTGCTCTTCCCAAGGGCAATTGGAGAGTTTTACAAAAGATAATCAGTTTGAACAACTCAATGGTACTTCATATTTTTATATAAATTTTGAAGTAACCCAAGATGTTTTATAAAGCATCATAACCATGGTTTTGTCTTTCTTGTAAAACCGTAATTATGATTTACAATGTTTTTTTTTCCTTACTTCACTCAAGCACACCACAAACTCATGAATAAAATATGACAAGTTTGATAACTTCCATTGCTGTGGGTTCATCCGTAACCATAAACGTGATCTGTATACCAACTGCTGTTTCATAGCGGCTTTTGTTTCTGAAGACAAGCTCTTATTTAAATAGGACCAACACATGTGCCCTTCTACCTTTTTTATATTCTTTGCCTTGAGCTACTACACAAGAAATAATGTTTACATTTCTTTTTCCCTCAATAAAGACATTGCAGAGCAACAACAGTGGTTAAAGAATAGCAGCAATGATCAAAGAGATTGATCCATCAGACAGTGCTGTTTGCCAAAAAGGAAGCATTATTGTCTGTCTGTCTGTCTATCCACATACATACATACATACATACATACACACACATACACACACACACACACAAAACATACAATTGTGATAGAATTTCTGTTAGGAAATAACTGTTAACTTCCATGACATGTTTAAATAATGAATAATCAAAAAAGAATTTAGGAAAAAAATAGGGTTTAGATTTCCAAGTTCTACTTAAATATAATTCTGATTAGTATTCTTTGTGAAGTTACAAAGAATACACAAATACAGTATGTAAAAATATCTGCCTCCAAAATATGGGTAGTGTATCCCTCCAAAGATTTTTCTAAAAATATAACTTTCTACTCTAGCAGGGAAGAAAGTAAAACTAAAGAGACATCTAACAGTACATTTTATGAACAGTGAGAATTTATTCATTAATTTCTATGGCTCATCGAAGGAACTGAGAAAATAACATTAGCAAAAATCCAGGCAGAATTGAGATGGGCCAAAAATAGGAAAAACAGAATGCATGAAATAGCTGAGAAAAGAAAGCTTTACTGGGACAATACATGATAAACAACAACAAAAAAACTGTACCATCCAGGGAACCTGCAAATGAAAGCTTACACTGTCACTGGATTGTTTAAAATCTTGTGGTAAATTCAGGACAGTACTGTATAGGGAAAACATTTAGAGAGCTTTTAGAAATGTAAAGCCAATGTGCTTGCTTTCATTTGGCAGACAAGGAAATATAAAGAAGTTTTTATTCGCTGTGTTATTATAATTGTATTTTTGTAGACAAGGATGTGATACATCCTTCATTGCCTTTTCCTTTTTTTGTTCCCCCCAAAAAAGAAAAAAGAAAAAGATTTATAGGTAGGGATTTGCATGGAAGTTCCCATTCTGCCTTTACAACAATCTTGTCAAGCAATTAGGACTGAAAAATAGTAACCACGTATTCAGGTAAGGGAGCTGGAAATCTTATTGGTCAGCCCTTTGCTGACCAAAATGGATTGATCAAAATTTAAAGGCAGTCTATTTACATATAATCAAAGCCAATGTGTAAAGGGATTATTGGCTCTCCCTATACATTAGACACCCCATTTTGCAGGTATAGCTATGGCGTGTATCCAAAGATAAAGTATATGCCTTGAAGTTCTAGCATTTGGTCTGCATTATTTCCTGATACAGCTGGGGAAATTCTTTGCATTTCTATAGTCAATGCCAATGATGCCTAGCTGGATGAATGAAGGATTAGATGAGTTATAAGGTATTTTCTTCATTCTCATTCAAAATCCAGCAGATGCTACAATCACATTTTGAACAGCCACACCAAACCACACTACAAATTGACTAGCAAGCATAATATAATAAGAAGATATATATCAGAAATGGAAAATAAAAAAGGGCCATTTTCTTCTGTATTTCAATACTGCTTGAGGTGGGAAATTAATCTGAATTTTTAGCAGATAAGAAGCAGGGTGAAGCAGTGCAGGAAGCATTAATTTTTATTCTCCCTGAGAAGATCAAGACAGTCCTTTATTTTCACCACAGGAAATTGCCAGGCTTTGGTTACTGCATTATCCTTTGATTATATATGTCTGCAACTTGTAATACTGCATAATGACTTCTAGCTATTTTTATTCCTATTATTTAAAAGGATGCTGTCATCATGGACATATTTAAAAGTACACTGCCGTTAAGAGTCATTGTCATAATAGGAAAGAGCCATAAGGAAGAAATGCGAAATAAATCTAAAAATAACATAAGACGCTACCGTATTTGCAAATTTGAAAGCTGGCTAATATAGATTTAGCATTAGTAATGGGCTTTCTTTTATCACACCACTGTGAAGCTTGTAAAACATTTGCTGGACTTAAGATTCTGTACAACAACAGCAGTTGCAGTTAGCAGGCTATTATGCAACAATGCATCATTTTGTAATTCTGTGCACTGGACAGTAATCTGTGGTTCATTGAATCCCAACCCCTGGTCACGTCAGGATTGTCAATATGTACAAATCCCTGGTCAGGTTTATTTAGCTTTATTTCATATGACTATAAATCAGCAAGGAAATGAACCAGACTTACACCAAGAACAAATATGCAAAGAATAACATTTTTACAGGGATAACATATCAATTCTTTGATTGCAGGTCTAAAACAAATAGAGAATAGGTAAAGAGCAAATATATTCATGTATTGAAAATATGGTGATACATTTCATACAGTACCTTACCTGTAGGAGAGAGAACCTGGCTTTCCACCATCAAACATCTTATGGGATTGGAACCATTTGCCTTGGACACTTCTCATATACATGCTTCCCAGGTCTCTCTGCTTAAGGGCATTACCCAAACAAATCCCCCTATGACTGGCTAGAAAATGGGAGAAGGGATGATAGTATGGCTAACTATCCCAGAAGGATGTTTATGGAGATTCTGAATCCTCCAGGTCATGGTTTCCAAAAAGTGCTTTTTCAAAAGGCACCTGGACTTCCTTTGTTTACTTGTTGTCCAGTTGCCTTTTGAAAAAGCACCTTCAAATATCCCAGAAGGGAAAATGGAATGTTGCATGACCATGACGCACCATTCCAGGAATGATATCCAGTTGACCATGGCAATGTGTAAAGGATTATTCACCTTCTGAAGAAGACCTCCAGAATACCTTGTGCCTTCCAGGCTCCCCCAATGACATAACCTTAATGCCTGTTGCTAGGTTTCCTAAATTCCCAGTTTCTGAACAGCCAATTTGGAGAAGCAGGTAACTGATGGCATTTTCTGCCATAGTACAAGACACTTGATCTTTATTGAAGCTATTTAATACTGATGGTACTCATCTTTACAGATGAATACTTTCCTTCACTCTGCAGCCCAGAGACATATCAAGGTTTGATAGTGTCAGGCAATGGACCTAGATCAAGGCCTCTTGATGCCTGAGGCAAAGTAGCAAATGCTACTTCCTGCTTTCCTTCCAAGAGATTGATTATCATCTGAGGCACAATTCCGTAAAATAATAAAGTGCAATATGTTAAATCACCATCAATGGCAGATCAAGTTCTGCTGCTCAAGGCAGCCACTTTACTTAATGGGAGACAACACTTTGGTGGCTCTGAGAAAAAGGAAGAGGGAGGAGTAATGTTTTCCTTCCTTCTGCTATAAAGATAGCCTGTCAGCATAAAAGCCCAACTGTCATCTTTCAGAACCTCGTAGATATTGGTCCAACTTATGAACTATGACAGGAGGATCTTTTGGGAGCCAAGAAATGCAGAGAACATGATAGATTATATTTAAAGCATAGAAACACAGGCTCATCCATCACATTTAGCCAGGATGTTTACCTTGGATTAGTCACTGCAAAGTTTACATATGGTGCTATGTCATCTTTCAACACTGGAAATTTATGGTCCCAATTACTCAGTGGATGAAAACCTGACGTTACTCATAATTTATAAACAAGTTGCTTGCAAACATAGATTATGGATGGACAATTATAATGAAATATAGTCATCCTTGATTGAAATTGTTATGTAACGTGGTATAAATCTATCAATTTATCTCTCTATATATATATGAGAGCCAATATAACATAGTTGTTAAATGCTAGAAACTGAGAGACCATGAGCTCTAGTCTCACCTGTAGGCATAAAGCCAGATGGGCCTGTTAACTTCTCTTAGCTCTAGAAAAAGAACAAAGATGAAACACATTCAAAATATTGCCAAGAAAGTTGCAGAGATTTGTCCAACTTGTCAACACTAACTTGAAGGGAATGTGTATGTATATATGTATGTGTGCATGTGTGTAGTATGTATATATATACAAATAAAGATAAATAAAATAATCAAAAAATAAAATGATTGAAAAAGGAAAAAATAAAGCAATGTGTCAATTGCACCACATTATACATATATACTATATATATTATACAAATTATACATATATACTGTATGTGTGTGTATGTGTGTGTATGTGTATGTATGCATGTATATACTGTACATACACAAACATATACACATACATAAAGTATATATGTATAATTTGTTATACACACATGCACACACACACATATAAGAGACATAGAAAGAGAGAAAGGGAGAAATTGCTGATAGAATCTTTTATATGTATAATTTGGTGCAATTGATACGTTGCTTTATTTTTTTTCCTTTTTTGATCATTATTTTACACCTTTTCACTTGATGTTTTGTTAAATAAATAAGCAATCAAAGAAGCCGTGACTTCCTTTACCATAGGTTATTGAGTATAGCACAATTAATGTTGAGGGTTGGATCTTCTTTGACAAATAAGCCCCAAACGTGAAGAAGCTTCTCAAGCCCCTTGCCAACCCTTTCACTTGGCAAGGGACCCATTATATCATATCTGCGTAATTTACCAACTATGCCCCTTCATAGATAGAACCAACCCAACTTGATCCATGCTCTGGTTAACAAACAGACAAAGAAACAAATTAATTAGCATCTTTGAAGAAAACCTTGTAGCTACAGCAGGTCCAGAATGCAGCAGCCAGTCTACCATCTGCTATCTTTAGTGGGTGAGTGGGACTCCAATCTTGTCTCAGTTTCACTTTTATACTTGTTTTGAGTCAAATTTAGAGTGCCTGTTTTGACATGCAAACCTGTGCCAATTTAAAAGAATTACTCCCATATAATATTGTCCACCCATAACTAAGAATTCACTAAGGATGCTTCAGAAAAGAGCTTAAAACTAAGTCAATCCATGACCTTCTCTTGGTGATGTCAATACCGCAGAATTCTTTCTTTACTGCTGTATGATCAAATGTAATCCAGAAAGTTATTGTTATAAACTAGCATTTCCTCCCATGGTTCATTTCATGTTATAGTACATACAGTGCAGGTGGCTCTTTTGATATGATAGAAGAGTTTCTATGTTTATGTATGTTATTTGTTGATTTATTGGTTGTTTGTTTTAACTAATGTTCTTAATGTCAATTAACATTGCAGGCTGGTTTTGCTGGGAACTTATAATACAAATTGGTAAAACAAATATATGAATATTGTCAAAGTCCAGCAGGGCTTCTTCTTACCCTGCAATGTCTGGGACATTCTCATGTGATGAAGGAACATTGTCCACTAAAATCTTGCTACCGTTTGATTTGCAATATGACTGGCTCTCAAAAAAGACCACGACATTCAGAAAATCCATTTTCCTAATGCCAGGCTCAGTGCAGTCTCCTGAAATCATGAAAGCCTTTTCTCAATTTTTTCCCTAATTTTCCCCTAATTACTGATGTACAAATTATAATCCATTAATAGAAATATACAAGTGGTAATTATAATAAAAGAGGAAGGGACCAATGTTATAAGAAAATTACAGAGTTGGAAGGGACCTTGGAGGTCTTCTAGTCCAACCTCCTGCTCAAGCAGGAAACCCTTTACCATTTGAGACAAATTGTTGGACAATCTCTTCTTAAAAACCTCCACTGTTGAACCACCCACAATTTCTGGAAGCAAGCCGTTCCACTGATTAATTGTTCTCACTGTCAAAATATTTCTTCTTAGTTCTACGTTGAGTCTTTCCTTGATTAGTTTCCATCCATTGCTTCTTGTCCTGACTCAGGTGTTTTGGAGTATAAGTTGACCCCCTCATTTTTATGGCAAACCCTTAGATATTGAACAACCGCTATCATGTCACCCCTATCCTTCTTTTCATTAAACTAGACATACCCAATTTCTGCAACTATTCTTCTTATGTATTATCCCAGTTACCTAACTAGTAATTATTTTTATGTGACCACAAGGAGCTATTTCTCTGAACTATAATACAGTCCCTGTTGAACTTGGTATCCAGTATGCCTGTATTCTACAATCATTTGAGATCATTTTCATTCCTTTCTTCTTTGCCTCACTCTTTTTATCAATAAAATAAAGAACAAAAAAAACTGCTTTCTTGGTGCTACTTATAACTCCATCTTGCACTCTATGATGAATTTTCTTCATTAAGAAGAGAAGATATACTTCTGGTAGACTATTGCGTACTTATATTAGAAACAATTTAATTCATATTATACATCTCCAATAAAAACTTACTTTTTAAAGTTTTTTTTTTCATTTTTAAAATGGAGTGGGATACTTTCTGCATTGGTTTGCTGTATCTTAAATATAAATTTTATGTTGGACAATTTGGAGGCTGCTATGCTGTCTTTCATCCTTGCAATTGCTGCTTACAAAATATTATTCAACTCAGCTAAAACTTTGCCTAATGCAGAGGTATACTGTAGTATCAGTAAGAAGACTAGAATTAATGGAAATCATGCAGTTAGAGCTCAGTTTATCATCAGTAGAAAATTAATCATTAAAATATAGAATGGATTAGGCTATTTTTACAATAAAATTGATTTTAGAGGATTTTTTTTAAATCTCTGAATTGAGGAGTTTTAAGGAAGGTATAGTGAATTAGCCTGTCCCTGAAAGAGTGGAGATGATGGCCATAGAAAGACAGAAGAAGTGAAAAGACTACTTCTACAGTCTCCCAGATAAGTAATAATCTTGCATATCTGAAAGTACAATTCTCCCACTGTCGCCTTTACAGATCAGTAACTTAGGGACAGTCACTCATGAGCTTCTTGCTCTGCAGCTGTGGGTTATGCTCCTTCTTATCTGACTATTTTTTCACCTGATCTTGGTCTTTCAAGATCATTCCTATATACCATTACAGGATGAGTAATTACCTACATGTACTCTCCAAATGGCTGTTGTTCATGAGGAGGCCAATGGCCTCCCATGGGTTTGAGTGCTGGGAGACAAAGGAAAGCCATTATGCTCCCTCCCACAGCAGACTCTTTTAAAGAACACTAGGTTGTTAACAGGAGTGGGATTCTACCGGGTCTGTCCACCTTTGTAGTACCGGTTCTGAAGAGCAGCAGACAGAGAGCATACATAAAACCGTTTCTATGTCTGCTGCTGTTTTGGCCACCTGCCCACCTGGGCTTTTACCTGACTTTTATTTCCTGCTTTTTCAACCACAGCTGCTTTGCGCTACACAGCTGTGGTTGGAAAAAGCAGGAAAAAAGGGCTTTTCCAACCCTTGCGCGCTTGCACGCAGTGCTGCTCAGCTGTCTAGGCAGCTGAGCAGGTCGTAAATTGCACTCACGCTACTCGCGCAAGCGCGCACAATGCAGAGTGACAGAACCAGTAGTTATACCGGTTGGATCCCATCCCTGGTTGTTAACCTTACTATAAATTCATTTTGCAAATTGATTGTTTAACTATATTAAGGCTATTACAAAGCTTTGGAATGAGAAATCTGAGAAGCTAATTGGTGAGTTTATTTTCATTCTTGAGCAAAATATTAATATGTAATGTTAATAATGTAAAGAATTGAAAATAAACTGCAAAAGAATAAATACAGATAGTCTCACTTAGTGACCATTGGTTTAGTGCCTGTTCAAAGTTATGGTAGCACTGAAAAATGAGACATGACTTTGGAAAGAAAAACTGAAGAAAGATCAAATCCTATGACAACATCTGAATGAATTAAAGATTATGATTGTTAGAGGTAAGAGGAAAGAATGTAAAATTGGTTTTTTTGATAAAGTATGAAATGTTTTTATAAAGCTCTAGGAACCTTTTATCGACTTTTGGCTGACACAAAAAATTGATGATTTATGGATCTGCTTATAGAAAAGGTTATGGGAAGGAGAGATATTTGTTTATAAACTTATAGAGGGTGAAGATTTATTAACTTTGTTTATATTCGTTGTGATAAAGATCAGAAGTCACTTCTTTATGTTTTTCCTTTTTTAATCTTACTTTTATTTTTTGTTCCTTTTTATTCTATCTCTCTTTCTCTTAGTTTACTTTGTACTTGTTTTTAATACTGTAACTAAAATTGTGAATAAAATTTATTTTTAAAAAAGTAATATATGAATTCAGTGCCAAAGTTTCCACTATTTTGTTATTTAAGGATAATCAAAAACAGGGGGAAACCCCCAATTATTTAGCTTCCAATGTCTCCTTTGCTGTAATCTGACTGATATGCAATATTTATAACATATATCAACAGTAAAATAAGAAGCAGTCAAGACATACACCATCGACTACGTGGCCATAAAATTCTTGGAAAAGATATTCAAATACATATGTGCCTATGCCAACAAAGATCAGAATCATGTATGCCATTGTATTCCCTATGATACTCTGTGGAAGTGAAAACTGAACTTTATAGAAGCAGGATATGATAATTGTTTTCATATTTTTCAGCGTTTTTTAAAAAAAATTGTTTGTATCCCATTCTCCTTATACTGATCTATAGCGGTAATAAAGATTTGTTTGTTTATTCTACTTCTGATCCATTGCGCAAAGACCCAGGTTCCTGAATGAGACTCTAATGCTGGGAAAGGTGGAAGGAAAGAGAAGAAGAGGACAAGTAGTAGCAAAACAGGTGGACTCAGATACAATGGTAATGAGCACACCACTGGAACACTTGAAAAAAAACAGATAAGAGATAGATCATTATGGGAAAAATCTATGTTGTTGCTAGAAGTCGAAAACAACTGGATGGCATATAATCAATTAAAAGAAAATTAAAAATGTAATTAGAGGTAGTCCTTGACTTACGACAACAATTGAGTCAAAAATTTCTATTTCTAAATGAGACATTTGTTAAGTGACTGTTGCCCCATTTTACAACCTTTCCTGCCACCGTTGTTAAGTGAGTCACTGCAGTTGTTAAGTTAGATGCATGATTGTTAAGTGAACATGGATTCCTCCATGGACTTTGCTTGTCAGAAGGTCACAAAAGGGGATCACATGACCCTGGGACACTACACCCATCATAAATATGAGTCAGTTGCCAAGAGTCTGAATTTTGATCATGTGACCATAGAAGAGTGCTGCAACAGTCGTAAATGTGAAAAACGGTCATAAGTCACTTTTTTCAATGCCATTGTAACTTTGAATGGTCACTAAATGAATTGTTGTAAGTCAAGGACTAGTTGTATTTCTGATTTCAGCACTTTGGCCCAAGTCTTTTTCTGTTATAAACTGTAATCCAGACCACTTATCTATTAATAATCAAATCTATTAATGGTCATTTTTAAAGCTGAAAAAAAATCCAGGTATCCTAAAACCTGCCAAGATTTTAGAGGTATTATACATTTACTTTCCAAGTAGAAAGGAAAGTCCCCAAAGGGATAGATCTTCATAGATTACCTCATTCTAAAAGGACATAGAAATTAAAAGTCCAATGGTATAATTGAAAATCTGACAGCTTTTTGCCATTATCATAAGATAACCTCAGTTTTGCTAAGGACATCTGAAGGGCTTTAGCCTGCTATAAAAAAATTCTCATTAACTTATCTATCTGTGTAAAATATCTAATAAGAATTAACTTTGGAATCCTTCTTAAAATATACATTAATCTTGATGTAATATTCAGTTTAATAACATTAATCTTTCCCCAGAGACTTAATGGAAGTTGTAACTATTGAGTTATGCTACTGAAATTGCGTCTATGCATTTAGACATATTTAATTCAGCATATTGCAACATATTTTGGGAAAGAAAACCAAGTATTTTATAGTATTTTTCCACTTAAAGATATAACTAGGATATAAACCATACTATTGTACATTTTTAATATGTTTTAGTACTACACTGAAGAATTATCTAGAAAAACTATATCATCAGCAAAGAAAAATAATCAGTCAATGACAAGTGCCACTATACCCATTATATCTTGAGACTGTCTAAGAAGAAATTGAAGATTTGAGAATCAAATTAAAGATTTGACAAAGAGAAAAAGATCATCCTTAAAGGGTGCCAATATAATTTGATCCCATCTGTAATGACTCAAGCTACTGGGTGAAGATACTAAACTAAAATCTGTTCAAAAAAAGGAAGATGAAACTTGAATCTTCATAGAATACACTTAACATAAATGCAATGTGGACCCTAATAGAGGCATTTCAACATTCAATGAAACTAGAGAAACTGGTTCAAGTCAGTCTAATATTTGAAATGTCAATTACCAAGCAGAAATTCTTAGACAGTAGATAATGGGGTGACCTCACCCCATTCCTAAGAGGTCTGTAAGAGGTCTGCATAAGTGCACAATCGTGCCTACTTTCCCTGTCCTATTGTCCCCATTTATTCATACCTATTTCCTGTATTCATACTCATGTGTATTCTTATACCTATTATATTGTAAGTGATTGGCAAATCAAATAAACAAATAAATACATTCTTAGATCTTTCATAAATCTAGACTCAAAGGGTATTACTTTCTGTAACCTCTTGCTTCTTACTGTTCCGCTTAATATTTTAATGTACATGTCCATTACTTAAACAAGGTCTTTCTCAGATCTTAATATACAGTACTATGCAATATCAATTTAATAAATTATAGTTGGTGACACAGTCGGCCAAATGTTCAGAATAGATTTGGCACCTATTCAGTCCTTTCCATCCCTGGGATAAAAATGATAAAGGTTCCCCTCGCACATTCGTGCTAGTCGTTTCCAGCTTTTTGGGGCGGTGTTCATCTCCCTTACAAAGCCAAAGAGGCAGTGCTGTCTGAAGACATCTCTGTGGTCATGTGAAATTACTGGCCTAATCCAGTAAGGAAGGCAGGAAGGAAACATTCTGGTGTTGCTTACAGAAACTGCCTATTAACTCCTATTACATTCTTGGCAGGACTAGACTTCCTGTATCAGGAACATTTCTGGAGTTTTTTTTCCCTCCTTTGCTGGTACTTTGCTTGTGTGAAGTGACCATTCAAAGTTACAATGGCACTGAAAAAAGTGACTTATAACCATTTTTCACACTTACGACTGTTGCAGCATCCCCACAGTCACAAGAGGCCAGGTGAGGAGATGGGTGCCTCGATGTGAGTGACGTTGAGTTGGCCACGCCCAGCCAGTCACATTACCACCAAGCCACACCCACCAACTAAGCCATGCCCACAGAACCGGTTGTTAAAAAAATTGAATCCCACCCCTGCACATAACGCACCTTCCCACCAAAGTGGTCCCTATTTTTCAACTTGCATTTTTATATGCTTTCAAACTGCTAGGTTGGCAGAAGCTGGAACAAGTAACGGGAGCTCACTCCATTACGCGGTGCTTGGGATTCAAACTGCCAAATTGCTGACCTTTCTGATCGACAAGCTCAGCGTCTTAGCCACTGAGCCACCATGTCCCAATCCCTGGGATAGACAGATGTTGTTATTAATATTAAATGTACTGTTGCAGGATATAATCAAATCCAAGTAAATCTGGCTTTTACAATTGACTGATGGTAATTTTCTCAATGCTCCAGATGTTTTGGAATTGCATTCAACATGCCCATTATTATTGATGCTGTCTTTGATTTCTTTTGTCACAAGTCATTCTACTTCTCTTTTCAGGTCTTTATATTTTGTAATTTTCCCCCTCGTTTTTTCTTTTCTCTTCTCTTCTCTTGCCTGCAGAAGGTATTGCAACATCCACTATCCAGTCTTTTTATCAATAATTGTTAAATCTGGGGTGCAGATGCCTGTTTATTTAACTGCTAAAGACCCAGAGCATTTTGCCTTCTTCATTTTCTATTACTTTAGCTATTTTGCAGTCCTACTAGTTCTTGCTTGCAGGGAAGTGGTATTTTTTGCAGACATTCCAATCCACCACTGTTGCTACTTTGTCAAGCTGTTGGTTCTAGTTTGTTTACCAATGGTTTTGCTGATTAGCTTTTATCTTCCTGGGAAATATCTTTTATTTCAGTATTAATAATTTGTCCTTCAGTCAGAGAAGTCCCTAATTTATGTAACTGAGTATAATAATAAATCTAATAATTAATAGTTTCTGTCTTAGTAAATAATTGTCCATTGATAGCCTTCAGAATTTCAGAAATACAATTTCTTTGTCTTTGTTATTTCAGATTGCAAGCCAATAAACTTTTCAACTTTGTTCCCCGACTCTCATAATGCTGATTAATATATTTCAAGAAGTATTCAAATTGTTCTGAATATTGTAGCCGCGATGTAAGCTTTGTTACCATAAATGCTTGACATTTTAAACTTTTGGCTTGGCTTAACCCTACTCACCCCTTGTGACCATATGCACAAAGATAGGAGAATATCTGCTAAACTCATCGAGTTGCAACAACTAATAAAGAAAAAAGGGAACAAAGACTAAAAGAATATATGCAAATCTGTTACTCATCTGATAAGCACAGAGCCTATAAAATTCCCCAGCAGCAGATGGGCTTGTAAATCTTTTGATCTCATCTCCGAAAAAGAGGCAAAAGATTGCTGGATACAAAAAAGCATTTAACTTTCTTGTTCCTTGCCAGTGTACAGTTAAATTGAAATCTTTCCTCAGGTGAGGCATTTGTAAAGAAAGATCGGTATAAATCATGATTTTCAACTTATGATATTTCAATTGGTTAGATTGTCTTGAAAGTTGTAAAAGATGGCCTCTTGGACTAGATTTCAGAAATTTAGCAATTACAGGGGCAGTTTCCTCTGAGAGATTGCCACTTGCTCTTAACTTGTAAGCACCCATTATCTCGAGTTTAAAATCTACTGGCAATGAAAAGCTTTCTGGAACATATTCCATGTAATTTAAGAAAGCTGTTCAGCACCCAAAGATAGATTGTTTTTAAATGATATTGCATGAGTGGGATGCTACAGTACTTTTAAAATTCCATCTGTAGATTTGTCATACTTTATTGTGAGATTGTTCTTTTAGTCTTAATTCTGATCTTATGGAAAATAGTGATGCTTCTCTTCAATACTTCCAAACCTTTATCAAATTTAAGAACTTAAGCACTCGTGATATTCAAGGTCCATAAGGATCTCGGGTATGCTAATTTCCAGATCTGTAAATTAAGTAGTCACCTGTTTGGGAATGGAATGCACTTTAATCATTTAAAGACTGTTTTCTGTTCTCAATACATAAGGTATTTATCCAGTTCTAGCTAATTCACTGAATCTGGAGAGGGAGCCACTGCCCCTTCCACTCTATCCAGGATTTCAATCAAGTAGTTAAGCTTTTCTCTCTGTACAGTGGAGCTTTTGGCTTGTGATGACTGACAAAGAATCATCTCCATTTTACAAGACATACTGTATTGCTAAAATACCGGTGTAACAAATTTGGCAGTAAACCACTCACTTTTCAGCTATCTATATGAGTAAGTCCATCCACAAAGTCAGAATAGACCTTATAAAGAACAGTATTTATGAGGCACAGATCTTCTTGAAGTTATATCTTCCTAATTCTCTGCAATAAATTTAATGTGTCTGTATTTCATGAGCCTACTTGGGAATGTGGAATCGGGAGAGTTTAATTGGCATACATTGGAATACAGTATATATTAAATGTGCATGTATATATTGTAGAAGTTGATCACCCTATATGGTAATGTTTTGTAACCAACTGTATACTCACACATTTGTATTTTCTTGTTGTTTTGTGATAAATGTATCCAATTATGGTTTTAGGAGTCTCACCCTTATGTTATTACTGAACATGTCCATGTGGACTTTACCAGGTTCTGCAGACACTTAATAAACTTGATGATACTAAAGTGTGCGTTGAATGATAACCTAACAAATGTCACTGCCTTAAGCAAGTGAGAAGAGAGACTTGTTTTGTTATGTTGCAAGAACCTTTCCAATGATACAAAATTATCTGTTTCATGTACTCTAAGCTACCTCACAAGCTTCAATGGTCATTGAAAAGTTGGTATAATATGCAGAAGTTTGAACTATAGGTAGTCCTTGACTTACAATAATTTGTTTAGTGAATGTTTGAAGTTACAACAGTACTGAAAAAAAGTGACTTATGACCATTTTTCACTCTTACATTGTAGCATGCCTGTGATGGAGAAGAGAGAGGGGGGAGGGAGAGTCCACCCAATTTTCAAGATGTTCGATTTGATTCTGGCTTAGCATGTGGTCTGACCTTAGCCACTGTAATTTACATATCATGATTTGTGGCTTAGAATCATTTGTGAAATCAGTTCAATATTGTTTATTTTATAAATATGGTTAGTCAAATCAGGATTTAACAAGATACCTCTCTCAAACTTACTTAACACTGGGTTGTGTTGTGGCAAAATCAGGGCATAAAAGGCTTTTCTAATGTCTGACATTCATTTTAACTCGTAACGTTCTATTCAGTCGTCAAGGAAAAAACCAAAGAACTATAATCTGTCCAAATCTGATTCAACGGAGGAGAGAAACAACCTTTCTAAGCCAATTCATTGGATTTATTTGTGAGGCAGACCCATGTATTTTATTTAAACACATAAACAACACATACTAAATAACAGTCCTTGCATTCCGTCTTGGGATTTCAGCAATTCAAACTTCATTCTCTTGATTTATGGCATCATTAGAATCACTCAATAGATTCCCAGTCCTATTATTCACACTCCCTGTGTGTGTTTCTTTCTGTCTCTCTATATATCTCACATGCACACATTCACATAGTGTTTAGGAACTAGAGAGAGAGAGAAAAAGATATTCATCACAAAAGCAATGGTGGTAACTACAAAATATCCTGTTTTCATCACACTGTGATCAATTAACATGGGATACATTAGCCTAAACCACAGCCACAATTTCACCTTTGGTATTATAGTTTGTTGAAATTTAGCATGAAACAACTGCTGTGCCTTTCTTAAAACAAAAACAAAATACAAGTGTAGCATAAAGTGTTTACATTTCTTGTTTGCCATTCCCTTAGGGCAGTTCATAAAAAAAAAACACAATTGAATAAACCAGCAGAAGGCAGAAAGTATTCTTTTGTTTCAAAATCCAGAATAAAACAGCAGTCAGTGCTTAAATGACTAAATAAACTAAGGTGTCCCCAAGAGCCTACAAACTGGCATTTGAACAAATAATAATATTGAACAAATATACCAAGGAAGAAATATACAATTTGGGCTCTTTCTTTGCCCATCTAATTTCCAAAAGGCAGCCCCAGTTATGAAGATTGCCACATCTGTCAATTTATCATCAGTGCGCTGGAGTTGAACAGCCAATAAATTTAAATTAATGATAATAATAGCAATAGCAATAGAGCTTAGACTTATATACCACTTCATAGTGCTTTTACAGCCCCCTTTAAGCAGTTTACAGAGTCAGCATATGGTCCCCAACAATCTGGGTCCTCATTTTACCCACCTCAGAAGGATGGAAGGCAGAGTCAACCTTGAGCCAGTCAGGATCAAACTGCTGGCAGTTGGCAAAATTAGCCTGCAATACTACACTCTTACTACTGCGCCACCTACTTTTTATTTTCTCATGACTGAAGCTACATTTTGACAGCTTTTTATATATATATTTTTTTTGCAAACTGCATTATATAATTAGGAAAAGAAAGAGCCAATTTGGTGCAGTGATTGAAGTGCTAGACTAGAAAAGAGGAGACCATAAGTTGTGTGGTCTTCTCAAGGGTGGGATCCAACCGGTGTAGCTACCAGTTCAGTGATTTTACATTTTGTTTGCGCATGCAAAAGCGGCTGCGGTTGAAAACGCAGGAAATAAAGGTCAGGTAAGAGCCCAGGTGGATGGGTGGGCGGACCAAAACAGCAGCAGACATAGAACCGGTTCTATGTATGCTTTCTGTTTGCTTCTTTTCATAGCAACCGGTTCTACAAAAGTGGACAGAACCGGTAGAATCCTACCCCTGGGTCTTTTCCTACAGTATGCATGGAAGCTGACTTTATACCGTCAGCCCAAGCACTCACAGGTTTGTTATAGAGACAATAGGAGATGGAAGCATTATTTATGTTGTTTGAAGTTGTACAAAATAAAGAGGTATAAATGTAAAAATAAAAGAATGAATGATATAAATGTGCATTTTGAATTAAAAATAAGGCTTAAGATATCTAATATAAACATACAGTAGGTAAGTTTGCATTTGCTTGTAAACTAAATAATTTTATCTTCTATATAGCTCATAGAATAGAATAGAATAGAATAGAATAGAATAGAATAGAATAGAATAGAATAGAATAGAATAGAATAGAATAGAATAGAATAGTTTATTGGCCAAGTGTGATTGGACACACCAGGAATTTATCTTGGTGCATATGCTCTCAGTGTACATAAAGGAAAGATACATTCATCAACAGTCAAGAATCATAAGGTACAAAGCTTAATAATAGTCATAGGGTACAATAAGCAATCAAATCATACTAGGAAACTTTCAATAAAAATCGTTAGATACAAGCAGCAAGGTTAAAGTCATACAGTCATAAGGAGATGGGTGAAAGGAAGAATGGGAGGATTAGTAATAGTAATGAAGACTTAGTAAATAGTTTGACAGTGTTGAAGGAATTATTTGTTTAGCAGAGTGATGGCGTTCAGGAAAAAACTGCCCTTGTGTCGTTGTTCTGGTTTGCAGTGCTCTATAACATCGTTTTGAGGGTAGGAGTTGAAACAGTTTATGTCCAGGATGTGAGGGGTCTGTAAATATTTTCATAGCCTTCTTTTTGACTCGTGCAGTCATACAGATCCTCAGTGTGAGGCAGGTTGGTAAAAATTGTTTTTTTCTGCAGTCCTAATTACTCTCTGAAGTCTGTATATTATATAGTACATTATTTTTCTCATTGTTCAAATACACCATTGTCAGACACACTGAAGCTCCACTGATGATGTTTTTACCAATCTTGTCTTCAAAAACATATGAAGGAGAACATTTAACTGGGTGCAGGATAACTTCTTCTCCCTGGCAATGTTCATGACTACAGATAACTGATAAACAAACTTTCAGTTCCGCAGTGCTATCCTAAAAGATAACACAATAACTGAATTAATAGGAACATGAGATTGTTCCTACTTCTCAAAGAATTACCACAAGAATGAAGCAAACTTTCTCAGAAAACAAACTTGACATCAATGGATCACTTTTTGCAACAGACCTATTGTTTCTCAAACTCTTTGCCTCTGATCTTAATCATTCTTGCCCTCACAACAAGGACTTTTCAAGTTTACCATATATATATATTTGCATTGTCAGTCAATAGTTAAAATTCCAAATGAAAATTGGTTAATAAAATTAAAAACTGTAATTTTACCTCTTGTCATCTTGTATTTTAAGTAAATACTAGAAACATGTTGAATGACAAAGTGAATCATAATACAGACCCACGTGCAAGAAATGAGTTAGAGAGTAACTATTATACTGTATATATGTAGGTAAAGGTTCCCCTCACACATACATGCAAGTCGTTTCTGGCTCTAGGGGGCACTGCTCATCTCTGTTACAAAGCCGAAGAGCCAACGCTAACCGAAGACATCTCCGTGGTTATGTGACCAGCATAACTAAATGCCAAAGGCGCACAGAACACTGTTACCTTCCCACCAAAGTGGTCCCTATTTTTCTACTTGCATTTTTACATGCTTTTGAACTTCTAGGCTAGCAGAAACTGGGACAAGTAACAGGAGCTCACTCCATTACGCAGTGCTAGGGATTCAAACTGCTGAACTGCTGACCTTTCTGATCGACAACTCAGTGTCTTAGCCACTGAGCCACTGTATCCCTTGCATGTATATAACCAAGTTTAAAACATAGTGTGCCTCATACAAAGCAGGGAAGCATTGTAGGATTAGCAAAGAAATCTCTGCACCTAGTTATACAAGAGATAAGCTACAATTTAGAGAGTCAGTTTGGCGTAGTGGTTAAGGCTTCCGGTTAGAAACCAGGAGACCAGGAGTTCTAGTCCTGCTTAGGTGTTGGACTAGTCATTCACTCTCACTCAGCCATAGGAAGGAAGAGACAGTTGTAGACCATTTCTGAACTCTTGCCAAAAAAACTTGGAGTTAATCCAGGTAGTCAGGAGGCAAAAACAGTTTCGAAAATGCACCCATAGAGATGCAGAAAATTCAGGCAGAGATTCATAATGTCTCCTCCATGCCCCAAGCCACCAGCTTCTGCAAGCTTTCAAAAGATATATTTGACTAGACCAACTTCATGATCATCGCTTTGGTATAATGCTATCTATATAGTGAAACTTATCAAACTATTAAGTAGACAAATATAATATGAATAATAATTGGACAATAAAGAGGAATGGCATTGGATTTTATATAAGAGTAAAACTCCATGTACAGCAAATACTGAAATCTAACAAACTTCTACTTATACATTAAAATAAACTTATCTTCATAATGAAATACTTGAACCAAAATATATAACAAAAGGCCAGCAGGCAATTAAAGCCAAATATAATAACTCTCTCTGTTTTGACACTGACATACAATTTTCCTCCCTTTGAAAGAAACTAGTAAAATAGATGTGGCATATCACTTAATAAAAGTACTTTTCCATTTTCTGAGGATTGTGCTGAAACATTTATCATTGGTAGTATTGATGGTTAAACACATTAAAATGCTTTTAATAGGGAACAGTCCTGAGGCAATACAAAAAAAAAAACATTATTTAGATACACTATAATAATTTAATGCAAGTTTTCTTCGAACAACATTTTTATATAGGGAGGAAGACAGTCTTGCAAAAAAAAGCTGCCTGTTTAAAATAACAAGACAGTAAAAGGTAGAAAGCTTAATTCTGTCAGAAAAAAATATTCTGTAATGCTCTTAATAAATCAGATGGAGGGATAGAAAGAAGTAAAGAACATACAGAAATCTTTTGCAGAGATTTTCAACGACCACTAACAGTCTGTCAAATATATAAATAAATCTCCATATCCTATTGTGATTGCAAAAACATTGGATATTCAAATGCAGTTGGCTTTTAAAAGCATTTCAAAACATTGATAAAATGATGAAGGACTTTCACTCACTTGGCATAAATAGCATTTCATAGCTTGTTGTAAACATAATTCATCCTAATCTGTGTTCAAATTGCAGTCTAAACTTCCCAAAAGAAAAGGGAATTATTGTTCCAAATAAGTGTTCCAAGAAAAAAAAGTTAGTATAATAAAACTCTGTATGTCACTATTTTATTAAAATCTGAGTGTTTCCAACTGTATTAAACAGATAAAGCTAAGATTAATCAGAATGTATATAATGAAAGAATGTAGAAACTTTCTATTCTGATTATTTACTGTAAATGTTGCTTAAGAATTACAATTTTATAAATCACTTTACATAATTAGCCTTGCAATTTTAAATGGTTAAAACTGAAAGATGAACAAGTTGCTATTAATTTAAACTTTATTAATTAATTTATTACTTTATATTAATGACAAACAGTTAATTTATAACTGAGGATCAGTTTCTATCTGTCAACTATTAATAAATCCAATATTAACTATTTACATGTTGGCTAAAAGACTGAAAAATAAACTAATTCCTATGCTACTGTGCCATGGTTTGCTTTAAAATGGTTTATTACCTCAGCTGCAACAGGGCACTATGCCAAAATCATATAGCTACATTCTGGCATAAGATGAAGCATTGGCCCCAGTTGGTATTCCCAGAGAAGCAATTAAGTGTTTATCTATTGGGCAGAACAGTTGAAAAGAACGGCTTTTAACTGGCCACTTAATGAAAATGTGGTTTATTCTGTGTTTATTCTATATAACAGTCAATTTACAATCCATGAATTATGTTTGAAAAATCTTTGGTCAGAGGCAAGAAAGTATTTAAAATGTTTTTAAGTTCTGGGGTTGTTTTCATTAATGCATTGTATGGCCAACTATCTTAAAAACACGAGTCTGGGTGGCTCACAACAGTTGTAGAATAAAGCATAAGGAAAATGCAATAAAAGTAAAAACCTTGGATCCCAACTCCTTCAGTGCAGAAGGCTGCACAATCTCTTTCTATTCAACCATCATCGCTATCTTCTATCTCCCATTCCACCCTATCCCAGTTCATGAAAGAATAACCAGTTCTTAGTGGCTTTCTGGAAACTAAGAGGTGGGGAGGGGTTTGCCAGATCTCAAAGGGGAAGGGTATTCCACAGGGCAGATGCTGTCAAGGAAAATACACGCTTCATGCAATGATGGGATTCAGCTGGTTTGCACCAGTTCATGCAAATCGGTTGTTAAATTACCCACACCCCGCGATACTTGGCGCTGCGCTGTGTGGTAATGGAGAAAAGAGCAACAGAACGGCTGGCGTGAGGGAAGGAAAAGGCCACTTTCCCTCTTTCTTCTCCCTGCTCCTCCTCCTTCCTTCGTGCCAGCTGCTTCATTGCCTGTTTCTCCACTGCAGTGAAGCACAGCACCCAAGATCCACTTTGATAGCAGAGGGGTGTAATTTAACAACCAGTTCGGCCAAGATCAGGTTGGCCATCATGGGAGGCTTGTCCCATATGTGCGACAGAGCTGGAGGATGGGGATGGGTCACACCTCCCACAACAGCCAATCTGACCCTGGGCAAACCGGTTATTAAATTATTTTAATCCCACCACTGGCTTCATGCATCCACTGGCAGCATTTGAAGGAAGGAATATGGGCCATGCCTACTCTGTATAATGTATTGGGACAGGCAGATACCCTCAAGAAAAAGCAGTCCCATAGATAATCTGGCCCTGTGCCGTGTAGGGCTTTAGAGCTAATAACAGGTTTTTCAATTGCACCCAAAAGAAATCTGGGAGCAACTGCAGCTCATGAAACAGAGGTGCAACATGGATAGATCTAGGGAAGCCCGACATTGTACACATAATCACATTATAATTTCCAAGTAGACTTCAGGGGCAGCCCCATGTAGAGCATATTGTAGTACTCCAATTGGGAAGTAACAATGGTGTGAATGTTCATGAGCAAAGGCCTCTTAAACTTGAAACGGGTATAATTTGTAACAAGATGAAACTGTGCAAGGGTCCTGGGATTATGGATAGTAGAAAAACATGGAAAATATAACCAGCAGGGGCAGCAGGGATGACAAAATGTGCTTATATTTCTTTTATTTGCTTTGCTTTTTAAAATTATATGTTAATCTTTAAAACCAGGTTTCGAGTTTTTAATCTGAGACAATAAATCATATTCAATCATGGCTGAAATGAACAAAATCCAGTCATCTCCAGATTCCTTATTGTATAATTAAGATTGTACCAATCAACAGAAATGCTGATGGAAGATGACAGCTGAATAAAATGCACTTTAATAAACAAACATACTGCTGAGACTCCAACAAATCCACCCCCATTCAAGTCATAAGTCTCTAGCCGCGTCTCTCAGTGTAAAAAAATTGTTTTATTAGGAATGGCCACGTTGGCGTTAGCTGGGTGCAACCAACACTAAAATACACCATTCATTTCCCCCTTGATCCTGGTCTTCCCCTCACCCCCTGGATGTATATTCTCCAATGGGACACATCCATAGCCAATCATGCTCTCCGGTAATATTTTTGCGCGCCGACAACTTTCGGCTGCCAAGGAGATTATCTGAAGCATTTGAAGAATGCACTATTTTCCCCCACTCTCTTTCTGCTGGCAGCTAAAAAGACCAAAGGAGTATATTTTTAGTTGACACATACTGTAGATTGAGTTAGGTGTTAGAAAAAGCCATTGACAGATCAATCGGAATACAGCTGGAAGGGACTTAGGAGGTCTTCTAATCCAACCTACTGCTCAAGCAGGAGATACCATTTCAGACAAGTGGCCATCAGTTTCTTCTTAAAAACCTCCAATGATGAAGCACCCACAACTCACCCATTTCCTAAGAGGTCTGTAGGGGGCATGCATCAGCGCACCAATGTGCCTACTGTCCCTGTCCTATTGTTTCTTTTATTTTTCTTATATGTATCCATGTACTCATAACTATGTTTTTACTTATACTTATTATCTTGTAAGCAATTGACAAACTAAATAAATAAATTAAATAAATAAACTTCTGAAGGCAAGCTGTTCCACTGGTTAATTGTTAGGAAGTTTCTCCTCAGTTCCAAGTTACTTCTCTCCTTGATTAGTTTCCATTCATTGTTTGTTGCCCTGTTCTCTGTTACTTTGGAAAATAAGGTGACCTCCCCCCCTTCTTTGTGGCAGCTCTTCAAATACTGGAATACTGCTATCATGTCATCCCTTGGCCTTCTTTTCTCTAGATGAGGAGGGTAGCCATATTCTATTAGGCTAATAGACACTATTTGCAAATTACTGACTCTCAGAAGACTGGTTCCTGTTAGCTCATTCATGGGAACTTTTAGCCATTTATTCACCGAACATGTATTTCATATATTCCATTTTCTTCCAGCTTACATATATCCACACTTATTATTGGTAGCACCCTATATTTAGAGTGCAAACTACCTAACAATAGTGGCCTGAACATCAAAAAGACCACAAATTGTGATTGTCCCCAATCATGTTGCATTCACCTACTCGAGCTTATATCTCTGCACAGAATAAAGGCAGTAATTGTAGCGGTAGGAATATCTATCTATAGATGCTGCTCATGGAATACATCCTTTCTGTCGGATAAACATAGGGTAAGCTCTCTGACTGTGAAAAAAGGGTAGAAAATATACAAACAGGGCTTGACTGGAAACAATGCAGTCAACCGTTAGTTATAGAATATGTGTTGATCTTATTGAAGGCTGAATAGGACACGTTAGGCATTAGAGTTGTCTGTGGATAACAGGCAAAGCTGAGAAAAGCAGCTTTTATACAGGGATCACAACCATGTGCACTGCTCTGCAAAAAGAAGGGATTGCCTCTCTGTGAAAGGAAAAGAGATGGCAGATTTAGCAGTGGCTTAATGACAGGCTTTGATAATATACAATGATCTCTAAAACCATTTTTGCTTATATTCACTTTCTGGGCATGGCTGTTGGGAGGGACACCCAAAAAGTATGAGAAGGACTGCTGCCCAACCTTATCAAAACAAGAAAAGTTTCAAAGAAGCTTTTTTTTTCTTAGTTGCTTGTCTTTGAGCTTGTGTTGTTTCATGTTTTTGAAATGTAGGTGTCATGCCTCTGTCAGAGTCTGAATCCGAGAGGAAACCTAACAGCTGACAGGGAATAGGAGTGTCGCTCCGCTGGCTGTGCAGGAAACTAGGGAAGGGCAAAGTCCAGCTGGGCAGAGCAGGAAAGAGGTAGAACAAGGGAGAGAGTTCAGAGGAAGACTCAGGCCCACCCACTCTTCATCCTAAGGCACGCAGGTAGGAACGGAGAAGAGAGCAATATGGATTGTGTGTAGTAATGGGATTCAAAAAAATTTACTACCGGTTCTGTGGGCGTGGCTTGTTTGGTGGGTGTGGCTTGATAGTCATGTGACTGGGTAGGTGTGGCCAACTCAGCAAGGTGGTGTGGCACCTTGCTGAAAGTGACATTGAGTTGGCCATGCCCACTCAGTCACATGACCGATGCTGCAGAGACAGGGTGATTTCCTATGTGCCTTCCCCCCCTCCTCTGCCCTTGGGCTGACAAAAAAAAAAAGCCCAACTAAAAATCATGACTGCCTGCTGAGTCTGCCTGCCAAATGGGTTTTCTTTTGGGGTGATTTTTGTTTTGTTTTTTGCCAGAAGCCCCTCGGAGATAAATTTACATCGCCAAATCTTACTGTACCTCATTGTTGCAGGCGTTGCTGCGGTTGTCTGGCTGCCCATGTAAAGAACTGCACCAGCTCAGGGTGACTGTGAGTAGCAAGCAGGGAAGCCAAGGCGCTCGCCTCATAGCAGCCAACTTTGCTCTCTCGCACTCCAGTTAGGTGCTCCAGGTGTGCACAAGGAGCGTGAAGGGAAGCAGACACCGCGTGGATGCATTTTAAAAGTCAGAGAACTTTGCCCAAGACTTCTCATGTATTCAGGGGCTACACCTCTCCCAACGATGAGTTGGAAGAGATCTAATGAAATGTCTTCCAGCTCTTAAAGATTGATTTACATGGAAGAAGCCAAGAATGAGAGCAAAAGTAGCGGCGGCGGGGGCAAAGGGACATGTGATGGGTCCCTCTGCAGTCCCCTCCTGGGTGACAGCCAGGGCTTCAGCACCTCCTCTTTTCCTCAGAGGCATGGTGTCTGCCTCCCTTCACACTCCTTGTAGAGTGACACACACGCCCGTCTCCCCGGCTGCCACTACTTTTGCTCTCGATTCTCAACTTCTTCCATGGGGGCACTCTTAAAGTTGACTTTTAAGTGGTCCCAAGATATCTGCCCACCTGCCCAGCGCCCGCCCACCCAGAGCACACTTCTTCCATCTCCTGGCAGATGCACCTCTTCCAGTCCGGCCCAGCCCGGCCAGCCAGCAGGTGACCACATGTCCCGGGGCTTCTCACCCCCCTTGTAGTGAGATGCCTGCAGGTGCTGCATGCTTTCTTTGGTGCGGCTGCAGAACAGCAGCTGCACCGAAAAAAGCATGCCCTGTTCTATGTGCCGGGCCTGGCAATTCTGAGTAGCCGGCAGTGCCAGACCGTTGGAGAAGCAGAGCGAAGCCGGAGATCAGTAGCTGCCTCTTTTGCAGCACAAGAAGCCTCCCCAAATCATCCGGCTGGTCTCCTCTTTTTCTGCCTGTTTGTTCTGTATGGCCAAAGAGGAGGAGACCAGCCGGCCAAAGGGGCAGCTGCTGGAGGTAACTCTTTTTCAGTCTCCAGCCACCTCTTTTGGTGCAGAAAGCCTCCCCAAATTGGCTGGCTGCACTCCTCCTCCTCGGCCATACCGAACAAACAGGCAGAGAAGGAGGAGGGCAGCTGGCCGGTTGGGGGAGGCTTCTTATGCTGCAAAAAAGGTGGCTACTGATTTCCAGCTTTGCTCTGCTTCTCCAACAGTCTGGCACTACCCTGTTCTATGTGCCAGCTGCTCGGATTTGCTGGGCCTGGCACACAGAACAGGGTATGCTTTTTTCAGTGTGGCTACTGGACTGCAGCCGCAATGAAAAAAGCACGCAGCAGCTTCAGGCATCTTGTGACAAGGGAGGCAAGAAGCCCCGGGACATCCGCTTACCTACCTGCTGGCTGGCCAGGCCTGGCCGGGCTAGAAGAGGTGTGTCCACTGGGAGAAGAAAGAAAGTGTGTTCCGGGAGGGTAGGCTGGTGGGTGGATATCCCAGGGCTGCTACACAAGCGCACTGCATGTGTAGCAGCTGCACACACAGTGCGCATGTGCAGCAGCCCTGGGATATCCACCTGAGCTGCACCACAGGCGCCACGTGGTAGAAAAAGTTAGGAGAGTGACCTGGACAAGTGAACGACTGGGGGACTGAGTGGCCGGGTCAGGGGCATGGCCATCCGGGGGTCACCATCAGTCTGGTAATCCACGCCAAATCACCACTACCAGTTCACCGAGCCAGTGTGAACTGGTTGAATACCACCTCTAGTTGCATGGTTTACAGGGGAGGAAAAGGCCCTGATTCCCTTCATTAGCCACAGCTGGAGGGATAAGAAAGTTGATAAGAAAGGCAGACTGCTGGGAACAAACATGACTTTATCTTGTGTTGTCATCGATTACCTGTGTTCCTGGCATCTTCCCAACTGTGTGAGTTTTGCCGTGCCTTTAAGTCTGGAATTCTTGCTCCTGCCCTGCCAAACTAATTATTTCAGTTTGGCTTGATTGGACTTAAAGTTACAGTTTGTGTTGACCACGTTTTGGACTTAATTTTCTGCAGTCAAAGGCTGTTCTTGGGAGAGTTTTTCTCCAGCCAAAAGGTAACCTAGACATTGGGGGCAAAGTTGGAGTTAATAAAGGGACTCTTATTAATTATCTGACTGTGTTGCCTTTGTGCCACGCCCCGGGTCATCACAGTAGGATTCTCAGTTGTAAGCCTATGAAGGACGAACTAAGTGCCACTGCCTTATAATGTTACTTTAATCATTCTTCAATGAGAATAGGAAGAAGCAACTTGTGACATTCCAGGTGTTAATGAGTCACAATGGTCATTGTCTGTCACCATTGGGCAGGTTGGCTGAGGCTGTTGAGTCATCTTTTAGCAACAACTCATATGACGCAGGTTGGTACTGATATTAGAATATATGCATCATGAAGACTATTGTCTGATGAAATGTAGTAGTCACATATTGCCTCTCTTTATACTAAATGGGGTAGAGAAACCAAACGAATTTCATTAGGATTATGACTCCAGGAAAAACCGTCATAGTTTAGGGCAGTGGTGTCAAACTCAAGGCCTGGGGGCCAGATCTGGCTTGTGGGGTACTGGCCCGCAGGGCTGCCCTGGAAACAGTGAAGGACTGGCCCGTGGTGCTTCTATCAGCAAAAATGGGCTCCCAAGCTCTGTTTTCAGCTGCCACGGCCTCCTGCAACCCTCTGCCAGTGAAAACAGAGCTTGAGAGCCTGTTTTTGCTGGCAGAGCACTCAGGCCACCATAGGCATCCCTGACACGAGTGTCCTTGAGCTGTCTACACCCACCCTGGCCACGCCCATCCCAGCCCCCTGAGGTCAAACACAACCCTGATGTGGCCCTCAGTGAAATTGATTTTGATACACCTGATTTAAGGCAACTAGCATATAAAAAAGTGCATTTGGACAAATATTAATCCTGGAAAAACTTTAAAAATGATTCAGAAGGACATTTACTACAAAGGCTCTACTGAACTTTGCATTTGCAAGGAAAGAAAGATCTAAAGCCACAAACCTTTCCTTTGTATAAAAAAAAAGGAAATAAGGAAGAAAGATACTTTGAACTCAAACATGATCATAAAACTGGTTAAAAGAGGTAAAATTCATTAATTTAGCATCATGTGATTGATTAGTTAATCTAGTTCTTTATCAAGACTTGTAAAATAATTGCTTAACAGGTCTACATGAATTGTTCAGAAGAAGAAACCAGACGGGTGACTTCAAGCTACATACTATACTTAGCATTTAAGCTAGTTCTATTTATTCTACTCCAGCTTGATTGTAATTCATCTTTAAAAATATTCAGCCAACAGCTTGCAAGATATTCAGTTTAGTCATCTGAAAACCACATCCCCCATTGAACAATTTCTCTCATCCTTCTCCTTCAGGAAAGCAATTACCAATTACTTTCCTTTCTGTGGGTGGGTCTTCCTATACATGTATATGTTTATATATGAACAGTTGAGTGTCTATATGGATACACACTTCTAAACAAGATATTAATTTTACAGATTAACAGAGTTGGAAGGGACTTTTAGTCCAACCCTGCAACCAAGCAGGAGACCCTACATCATTTCTGACTAATGGCAGTCCAATCTCTTCTTGAAAGTCGCAAGTGATGAAGCTCCCACAACTTCTGAAGGCAAGCTGTTCCATTAGTTGATTGTTCTCACTGTCAGAAAAATTTTCCTTATCTCCATGTTAAATCTCTCCTTGTTCAGTTTCCATCCATTATTCCTTATCTGGCCTTCAGGTATTTTGGAAAATAGCTTGACCCCTTCCTCTCTGTGGCAGCCCCTCAAATATTGGAACACTGCTATCATGTCTCCCGGGTCCTTCTCTTCATTAGACTAGCCATGCCAAGTTCCTATAACCATTCTTCATATTTTTTTTAGTCTCCAGTCCCCTAATCATCTTGGTTGTTCTTCCCTGCACTTTTTCTAGAGTCTCAACATCTTCTTTATACTGTGGTGACCAAAACTGTGGTGTGGTCTTATTAAGGCTTTATAGAGTGGCATTATTATTAGTACCGCACTTGATCTTACCTGCAATATTATTAATACTACCATATTTTCCGGCGTATAAGACGACCGGGCGTATAAGACGACCCCCTAATTTTACAGTTAAAACATAGGTTTAGGCCTATATTTGCTGTATAAGACGACCCCCGATTTTTTCAAAAGTCGTCTTATACGCCGGAAAATACAGGTACAACATTTTGCCGCCGCCGCCTCTCTCCTTAGTTTTATCCAGATTGAAATGGCTACAGTGTACTACAACTCACCTCAACCATTGCAAAGAAGGGAACTTAAAGTAACTCCATAATGAGCAAAAGGTTCGGAGGGAGGGAGGGGGAGAAAGCGGCGTTTCACTTTTTCACCACGGTTGGGCTTGTTACCCATAGCTTGAAAGCTGCTCCTCTCCTCATTAACCTAAAGTAACTATCCAGAAAGGCTTATAATCACCCAACATGCTCGAACTAGTTACTGGATTCTCCCACGGCACGACTCCAAAGGCATCCGGAAAATGTTAAGGCGAAAACTAATTCAAAACTCCCAGCGCTTGGGCAACTATGGCTGTGCCGAGGTTGTGTGAAGGGTTGCAGACGACGCCAGGTTTTTAGGGGAGGAAAGCTCATTCCAAGCCTTTTATTTATTTATTTATTAATTAATTTTTAAAAAAGGAGCCCGCTTTGAGTTTCAATCTTTAGATGCGGCCCCAGAACCGGGAGTTGAGAGCGGGGAAGCCTCTTGGGCTACTAAACTGCTACACAACTGGAGGAAGAGACCCCTCTCCACACATACACGTATCTCCACCACAACCACTAGATCGGCCCCGCATTCTGGAACAAGCCTCCGTTTCCCACGAGGAACCCCCGCGAGGCACACGTGTTTGGAAGCGCAGGATCAGCGAGCGTCCAGCAACACGTGGCGTCATAACCTTGGAATGCCAGATCCACCTCGCGGGCGGCATCCAAAGCAGCACACGCGCGAGCCTTCCCATTCCCGGGTTTAGAATAGAAGGCATTCTGACGTTTAACACACACAGGCCTCTGCAAAGCTAAGCAGGATTGCCTCCGGGCATGTGCAGAGTGCGCTTGCAGGGAGGGACAAAAAGCTGAGGGGGTGGTGGGTTTTTTTTTTTAGGGATTCCCCCGCGCGGGACGCGCGCTTACCGTTTTGTGGCAATATCCAAACGATTTTCGTTTAGCGCGGGGGAATCCCTAAAAAAAAACCCCACCACCCCCTCAGCTTTTTGTCCCTCCCTGCAAGCGCGCTCTGCACATGCCCGGAATATACTCAGTGTATAAGACGACCCCCAATTTTCGGTTGACTTTTTTTCGTTTCAAAAGTCGTCTTATACGCCGGAAAATACGGTAGCTATTAAAACAGAATCTTGCAAATCTAATGCCTATTAAATGTATGTATACGTACATATACATATGTATACGCAGTGGCTCAGTGGCTAAGTCACTGAGCTTGTCGATCAGAAAGATCAGCAGTTCGATGGCTTCAATCTCTAGCACCGCATAACAGAGTGAGCTCCTGTTACTTGTCTCAGCTTCTGCCAACCTAGAAGTTTGAAAGCATGTAAAAATGCAAATAGAAAAATATGGACCACCTTGGCGGGAAGGTAACAGCATTCCGTGCACCTTCAGCATTTAATCATGCTGGCCACATGACCACAGAGACGTCTTCAGACATAACTGGCTTTTCGGCTTTGTAATGAAGATGAGCACCACTCCCTAGAGTTGGAAATGAGTAGCACGTATGTGCGAGGGGAACCTTTATCTTATATAAGGATTAAGTGCACCTGCATGCAAGCAACAACAGCATTTCAAAAACCTTTGTTTCTGGCACCTACTATACTTCTTCTTATCAATTCTGCTGAAATAGCACAACAGCTAATATCTTTGATTAGCATACAGAAGGTTGCTTGAAAGAAAGGACATTTTGGGGGTAAAAGAATAATATGTAGAGACAAAGGAAGATGAACTTGACAGAAATAGGCTAAATTCCTTACCAAAGCAAGAAGGCGAAAAACATGGCTTAAGTTCAAAACAAGTAAATGTTATGTGAAAGTAACTCAAGTACACATTTCCATAATTGACATGAGAATAAAAGAATATTTTAAAAAGTAGCTTCCAATCTTCATCACTACAAACAAACTTAATAATTCGTCACCTCTATATGTTACATGTTACTCCCATAACTAATTTCTTATCCGTATGCAAATCCATAAATTATTATCAGACCTAATTCAGCAAAAAGTCTGTAATGGGATCTTAGGTTTATAAAAAAATGTGCTTTATTTTAACCTTGATCAAACAAACTAGCTTTGCGCTTAATATTTAATTTATTCAGATGCTGCAGCAGTATTTAATTTCTCCTAAGTGGAAATGCAACAGACAAGCCAAGATATTGACCTGAGTAAAGATTTTTCATTGGGTTGCTAAAAAGTTGGTTAAACTCGAAGAAATTATTGAGATGGAAAAAATGCAAAAACGGAACAGACTTTAATCAGAGAGTTAGAAAATCTATCTTGTTAGAGCAAGGTAAAAAAAAATATTAGCCCTATGCAAAGAAACCAATGGAGTCTAGACAATTTGTGAAACTAGGTCAAAGACTATGACAGTCTTTAAGCTTTAATGAATATGGGCAAAAGTTTGAACTGTCATCTTCACCAATCCTTAATTTAAACAGAATTTTAATAAGGTCATGTGAAATGGGTACTGGACTTCTTTGAAGTTAGAAGGAAGCTATTGTTTTCCATTTTTCCAGCTATAAAATGCTAAACAAAAAAAACCCTCTTAACAGAGAACTCAAAACTGTTACTGTACATATTATCATTTCCCTTTTTCTATTATATTAGCTAAGAAAAAGATCTGACTTTTAAAAAGAATTTTCTATAAGCTGATCCCATTTGCTGTCCAGAGAACCCCTGTCAAATAGAGTTTTCAGTTGAAATCCTGTCTACATACAAACCCATTAACACAGATCAGCTTACATTTCCTGCATGAGTTGGCAGCTTGTTGAAAGCCACTGGCCTGGCGTGTCCTAGCATGGAGCAGAGCCTTCCTGTAATATATTTTATCAAAGGTTACTCAAAGAACAAACTTGTGACATTCCTTAGATGAAGTTTCTATTAAAACGAAGTTTGCCTTAATTGTAAAAATAGAAGTTGCCTTCTTTTATATGTGCAGGAATAATACCATAAGAAAGATGACATTAAAATGATTACTGGAATTGCTTATGTCTAGTTTAATGAAAAGAAGGGCGAGGAGTGACATGATAGCAGTGTTTCAATATCTCAGGGACTGACAAAGAAGAGGGAATCAAGCTATTCTCCAATAGCTTGAGGGCAGGACAAGAAGCAATGGATGGAAGCTAATCAAGGAGAGAAGCAACCTAGAACTAAGAAGAAATTTCCTGCCAGTTAGAACAATTAGTCAATGGAACAACTTGTGTCCAGAAATTATGAATGCTCCAACACTGGAAGTTTTTAAGAAGAGATTGGATAACTATTTGTCTGAAATGATATAGGGTTTCCTGCCTGAGCAGGGGGTTGGACTAGAAGACCTCCAAAGTCCCTTTTCCAACTCTATTATTCCGTTAGTTCAAAGTCAAGATACCTTATAGCTTCATATTGTTGAACTATACCCTTAAGCATCCATCACATTAAAAATGTGCAGTTTCAATTTACACAGGCACACAAATAGTAGAAGGAACCACAAGAAACTATCACTGTACTAAAATGGGGCTGATTATTGAGATGGTAGCTGAGCTGTAAATGAGAACAATTCCTGTTTTATTCAACTCCTTTCAAGAACTAGTAGGTACTTAAAAATCAAAAGGAAGGAAGGAAGGAAGGAAGGAAGGAAGGAAGGAAGGAAGGAAGGAAGGAAGGAAGGAAGGAAGGAAGGAAGGAAGGAAGATAGGTATGATTAATCTGCATGTGTGAATGTGTATGCATAAATTAGTACTAAAAAAAATACAGTAATTATAATTTTAAGTCACTATGCAATAAATCCTGATATAGTAGGGAAATACTATGACTAGGTGACAATGCAATGTCCAAATGTTACTAACCAGCGAAAACTTTAAGGTTTCAGCTCTCCCTTTCTGCTCTTTGAATAAAAGCACACTTGGAATGGACTGTCCTTCAAACTTCTCAAGTATAGTATAGTAGGATGTATGGTAGCATATATGATCAAGTTGGCTTTAACCATCTACAGCTTTTTAACCTTCTAGGAAGATAAGACTTGACAATCATATACCTTAGCCACAAATGCTCCGAAGAAGTACCATGAAGTACATATCCTACAGTGTATGTAGGCATGGTGAATGACAGAGACACAACCTGGAAACAAGCTCTAAAATAGTAAGTTGTTTTTTCTTCTGATTAGAAAAACTATACTAGACAGGAAAGGCAGGGAAATAAGAGCCTCTAAACAGAACTTGTTAATTAAGTCTATCAAAAAAAATCCTGGGTAGCTGTTGTTTTCAGTCCATTTCCCTTTCATATTCTCCCCTAGGACTGACTTAGCTTTGATTAATTTCTTTTTACTGGCAATTCTATTCAAGCTCCAGGTTTCCACTAAAGAAAAGACTAGGAAGTGCTGCCCCCTCCTGTTATACATAAGGCAATAAAAGCTTATATAATGTTACAGTTAAGGCTTGAACTCAGCTCCCCCCACTCCCCCAGGGAATTCCTAGTTAGGTAACTGTACTTGTGGGGGGAAATGTTGAAATAATAGTTGAGTGCAAATTTTTAGCAATTTATATTTTCTAAATGGCATTTTTCTCTGTTAAATTCTGTATTATGAGTTTAGTCCATTTTACTTATTTAATCTGATGGCTTTGACTTTTTTAGTTCTGTCTTGTAGAATACTAATTATCCCATCCAATTCTCTATCCACTGTGAATCTGATAAACATTCTCTCCACTTCTTCATTCAAGTCATGAATAAAAATATTAAAGAATAGAGGATTCATGACTTTCCTTGAGCCAGCCTATTCAATATTATCTTCAATTTCACGAGAATCCTATAATAAGCATTCACTGAGTACAATTTTTGAACCAGCTATTCATCCATTGCACCAGACTTCCTAATTTTTCCATCATTTACTTTTAACAAGCTTGAGCTCTGAATATCATGAGGTGCTTTGCCAAATGCTTTGTAAGTGAAAACCAAGTTGGGAGGGATAGGTCATCATGGAGAAAATCTGTCTTCTCTATGTGGTCCTCAGGAATCAAAAATGATTTCAACATTATAACATTGCAATCAATGTTATACCGAACCTATAACAATTCCACAATCTGCTAAGGAAATCACCAGATTAAAAATGACAAAAATTAAACTGTCAAGATTTGCCCTTGGCAAGGAATGGAATGGAATGGAATGGAATGGAATAGAATAGAATAGAATAGAATAGAATAGAATAGAATAGAATAGAATAGAATAGAATAGAATAGAATAGAATAGAATAGAAATTGAATTCTTTATTGGAAGGAATTTGTCTTTGTGTAAATGCTCTCAGTGTACATAAAAGAAAAGATACATTCGTCAAGAGTCAAGAATCATAAGGTACAATTCTGACTTCCAGCCAGCAAATTTTCTGGAACAAGATTCTCGATGTTGGCCTTCTTTCTTTGAGATAGCCACTCCTTCTATATACTGTCTATAAAATGACTAACCATTCTGTTACATTTTTACAAGGGCAGGAGAAGAGACAGAAAGTTGAACTATCTCTGCTAAACTGGAAACAGCACAACATATTGGGAGTGTTTGCTATTCCTTACAGTTTGCATGACTTTAACTTTATTACTGAAAGCCAGCTATTAGATTGATTGATTGACCTATTGATTTATTGATTTGTATCCTGCCTTTATTATTTTTACAAATAATTCAAGGCTGTGAAAATATCCCACAACAGCCATTTGGGGTGAATTGGGCTGAGAAAGAGTTACCCAACTGATGCCCAGATTATTCTAACTGGAATGGTACAAAATATTTGAGTGGTGAGGTGGCTTAGAGGTGGAGCTCTCATTTCACAATCAGGAAGCTGTGAGTTTAATCCTAGGTAAAGGCTCTTTCTGGGATGAGAATATATCTGCTGAATATAACTCCACATTGGCAACAGGAAGGGCATTCAGTCAGTAAACATGCAGCTCCATTCAGTTGCCCAACTCCACCCCATGTTTTATGGGGTTGTTAAAAAAAAGATGGTGCAGAAGATTGAATAAGTAAATAAATAATACATTGTTATCACTCATATGTTATAACATTGCTTCAAATTTATTTATGGTCTGCTTCATATTTTTCCCAGTCATCAAAACACAGCACCTCAAAAACAAGACTGCATAATCCTAACAAGACATCACTGATAACTTTATTGGTGGCTGTTTTCATCTGGTGGTGCCAGGTGCATTGGTTTCTTTGCACATACTATCAAAAACAAATTAAATGGAATTGGTAATCCGGAACTTCCACAATCATCATCCAGTTTATGATGTCAGCCTTTCAGACTTTAAGAGTAGCTCATCCTCCAAAGCTTTGTCATTCTCACTGTAGTGCCTACAAAACTGTTGTGTCTCAACCATCCTATGCCTACTCCAAAAAGGAAGGATGTAGCAAAGTTGAGGTCATTGAAAGCTACTCACAATTATCAAGTTCAGATTTTTATCAGGTTTAAACTCCTTCCTACAAAAATGATATTGCTAACATCATGAAGAAAGCCTTTTATCAAGGTCATGTCTTCTTATACCATCTAACTTGCTAAAATAAAAGTCGAGGAGTGAAAACAATCTGAAAATTGGATTCAGTTCTCTATCTCTGATCTGTCCTGGCCTTCCAGAAATTTGTAAAAACTTGACTCTTCTAGAAAGCTTTTTGGAGATTAATCATAGTGCAGCCACCAGCAGAACAGTTAAATAACTATTCATTTGCATGCATTTGTAATATAACATACCTTGTATATTGATATCTTTCTCACTTTTTTTCTTTCCTACAGTTATCATAAGGACAAGGTCTGCTTGTTTTCAGATTGACCAAATGTTGGTCCATTGGTTGTTACAGGAATTGACCAATCAATTTGTCAGCCAAGCCTGGGCTGAGGAGAGTGATTGCCACAAAGTCACTAGCAGGCTTTCATGCGTCAGGTGGGGCTAGAATTCCTGGTTGATCTTGTCTCTAAGAGATCTAATCTGATCTCTTAACCACTACACCAAATTGGCTCTCAGATAAATTGATATAATGCTTTATTGATTTTGTATCTTGTGCATTGCCAAGAGTCCTTCCCCATGAGACCATTTTAAAAATCCCTTTAATAAATCAACCCTGTAATTTGGTTTCAGTCTTTGTCAAGCCTTATTCTCACAAAGTTGGTTCTGGAACTTACAAGCATGGTAATCATTAAAACTTGACACAGGCCAGACTTTTCCGTCAAATCAGGAATCTGAAAACCTCCTTCAGAGATCTTTGTCTCTGCCTTTCCTATGCCTTTCCTACACCTCAGCCTTTGATTTGATCATCTATAATAAAACTGTAATAAAAGCAAAGGTGCCCAACTTTCTCAATTGCTGTTTTCTCTTAATAACCATTTGTTAGGATTCATTTTCCCTAAACTTCCCATTTCCCTAGTACTTCAACTTAAGTAAAATTAACCTCCTTATCAACTTTTACTTAAACTGATTGTGCTTCCTGTCAGGTTCATATAACCACTCAACCCCCAATGTGCCATCAGCCTCGTGCTTAGCTCTTAATTGCCCTCTCTGATTTATCTTGTTCTGTGCTTTTGATTTTCATGTTGAAGCTTTGTCCTACATGAGCAAACTGACTTTATAAGAGAATATGCTAATTTCTCTATTTCAGTGTGTGCCTCTATGTGTCATGTTGATGCATTGTTTGTTTGTTTCTGAAGAATTCCTATGTGTGGTTATTGATGGAATTCACCAAGACATATCTTAATAAGCTTGCAACGTGACATTTAGCCAGATATGATAATAAATGGCCATGGGTAGGAGAGTTCTTCATTTAAATAGATTAACTTGTTGTTTTCAGGTCTATCTCTGCAGTGGGGTTAAAATAGTGTTTTAATTGTAAAGGCCTACAATAAATGTCATAAAAGAATGTATGTGAAATACATTGTATGTTCAGGTGGCACCATGAAAATGGTCAATATTTTTATTCCATACTTTTTTCTCATCCAAACAACAACAGTAGCTATCCATGACTCTTATTCTCCAACCCACACATTATTTTGAAAGCAGAAACACTACATCAGTCAACTTTCCTTACCTTTTTACAGTGTACTATGGTATATTTGCATTAAACTGCAGGTTAAAATTACTCATTGCTTTATATTTTACTTGTACACCCACATAAAATATGTAAACCAAGACAGTTATGTAACTATACTTTCCAAAGCAAACAGAGCCATTTTAGATAGAATAAGAAAAGCAAAGGTAACATTTTTATTCAACGTAGCCTCCTTAAACTTAACTGGAAGGTAAAAATGGAATCACTGAGCTAATGCTGACACCAAAAAGCACATTCGTTATAGTTCATAAACAAGTAAGCAACTATCTAGATCAGAGGTGTCAAACTCACAGTGCCATGGCATTATCATGTGACGTATCAGGACTTTTTTCCCCTTCTCTAAACCGGGAGGGGGGTGGTATGGCCAGTGTGTGATGCATCCAACCCGTGGGCCGGGAGTTTCACAGCCTTGATCTAGATCAGGGGTCACCAACCTTTTGGACCTCAGGGACTACCAAACTCATAATTTTTAATCCCGCAGACCAGAGACCCTGGGAAAATCCCCAAAAAAGTCTGCAGGAAAATTCCCCACCCCATTTTCCTATTAAATCGATCTTTATTTATTTGGGATCGCAGGATACTGTCTCAAGCTCTGTTCTCAGGGGGAGAGAGAGAGAGAGACTTTTGGCTTCATGCAAGGAAAGCAGCAAAAGGAACAGAAGACTTTCTTGCTCTCCCCCAAACTCCACCAGAAATGAGTCTTTGTGAGACTTGTTGCGCTGGCACAGCCTCTTGGAGCAGTATGCCTCGCAGGGTCCCAAAGACTCATTTCTAGTGGAGTTTGGGGGAGAGAAAGAAAGACCTTTGCTGCTTTCCTTGCGTGCAGCTAAAAGCAGAAAAAGAAAGAAGTGGAAAGAAGCACCCCAGTGGCCAGGCGAGGCACGTGGGGTGACTGGGGCAAGTTCCTCCCTCCACCCTTTCCCGCTCTCCTCACTATCTTGTGTTGTTCACAAAACAACCCTTGTGTTCCCATGGGGCCATGCGGGCAGCACAGCCTGGATTAATTGCTTTGGGGGATGTTTGGGTGTGTCAGTTTTCTGCGGACTACCAAAATTTTCTCACAGACCATCAGTGGTCCCCGGCCCACTGGTTAGTGACCACTGATCTAGATCATTCATCCATTTTTAAACTTTCGAACACAGATCTCCATATTGTCCTCTATAACACTTGTTGATTTTTTAAAAAATGCAATTTTTAATACATTAATTATGATGATTCTGATTAAAAAGAGGAACAGCTAAGAGCCACCAAATGCACAATGCAAGACTATTTCTAATTGTCACAGGAGTCTGCAGAAAATCAGGCTGTCAAATACGTGATCTATTTCTATAAAGCTTTATTTACAAAAAAAATTGTCAGCTGAACAATATGCATGCTAAAAAGAAGTCCTGGATCTTAATGCAAGTTTAACACCATGCTTGAATTTCTGCAACAAGTTAGTTGGCGCAGCAAAATATGCTCTCATTCCTGTAACACCATCCAGGGAATACAATGGAGTCAAAGAACTCATGCCATAAAAACAAAAGGCCTTTTTAATTTCTTTTTTCTTTAAACAATGTGTTATTGGGTATATATTTCCAATAGGGAACCTTTGTTAACAAACAGACTGAAATAATACAGTATCACATTAATGCTGAAATAATAATACTGTATTATAATAATATAATAATATTACTGAATTAGATGCATTTTAATTAAGACATTTTTATCAGATCTGATCTGAGTAGCCTTTTCTGCTCACTCATCCCAGCAGCCTCATGGTTCTCTCAGGAACCCTTAGAAATAAAGCAAATTAAGAGATGCCTAGGTGATACAAGCATCAAAGAGTAAATAAAGAAGATGAAACACAGATACAAGCTTATATTCAAGCAGTACTACTGTGTGGCAATCAGGGTTGCAAGGCATAGCTATTTGTCCATTCTTATTTCATTTATGGACTGCATTTGCACTACTGAGTGTATCCTAGATCCTGCCAGGGAAGAACAAATGGAAATAACCCAGTGTATACTGGAATTATTTGATTGAGAATTTTGTGTTCAAAGTTGGACATCATTCACTTTTATTTGAAATCTAGATAGATGGAATCTATTGAAATGACTGGGATGACCTTGCTGTTGCATGATGTTATCTGAGAGGTTTTTGACACTATGGATTTTGAGAAAATAGAATCCTCTATAATTTTAGTTACATCATTTGTAACTAGATTTGTACATTATTTAGCTGATTAAAGCAGTCAGGGAGCAAGCTGGGAGTTGGATATAGGCAATAATCACTATTTCTTTGAAGGAAGACGTTCCAAACCTTCTCATTCAAGAAACAGCTCAACCTAAAACCAATGGAATTGCTCAACTACCATTCAATCTCCAACCCTTTGAGGAGCGTGCGGAAAGATTGTTAAGGAAAGTTATAGAGTTCCAATTACATATAATATAAGTTACCATCCACATGTAAGTTATTATCAGGAGTGGGATTCTACCGGTTCTGTCCGGGTCTACGGAACCGGTAGCTCTGAAGAGCAGCAGACACAGAACCAGTTCTGTGTTTGCTGCTGTTTTGGTCCACCTGCCCACCCGGGCTCTTACCTGTCCTTTATTTCCTGCTTTTTCAACCACAGCTGCTTTGCGCAGCACAGCTACAGTTGAAAAAGCAGGAAAAAGAGCTTTTCCAACTATGGCACACCCAAAAGCAGCGCCGCTCAGCTGTCTGGGAAGCTCAGCAGGTCGTAAATTGCACTCGCGCAACTCGCACGACTCGCACATGCGCGCACAACGCAGAGCAACAGAACCGGTAGTTATACCGGTCGGATCCCATCCCTGGTTATTATCCAAGATAATCCAGATGGCATTTTGGTTTCAGGCCCAGATATAAGGTGGAAATCATATATGTGCCCTGTGACAAGAGTTGGATAGAGGAACTTTGACCAACCTGTCTTCCTAGATCTTTCAATAGCCCTCAATACTCACAATTTCAGAATCCTTCTGGATCATTTGCAAGGACTAGGAACTGATGGCAATGACTTACAGCAGTTTCTCTCCTAGCTAAGGAGGCCAACCCAACCAGGGTTCAGGAAAGATCAAGCATATAGGTTCTATTGATTCTTTCTTCTATCCTACATAATATCTGCATAGGAATCATTAGGAGACGTGATCCATCAGTTCAGAGTGTAGTATTATCAATACGCTGATGATATTTATTTATATATCTCTATTCTTTACCCAATGGGAATTATGATAGAAAGACTGACTTGGTGCCTAAAGGCTCTCACAGTCTAGATGAAAAAAGGGTTAAACATAACTGAAACAAGATAGAATGACTATTAATTCAGAAGCATATTGATTCTACGATAATACCAAGTTGATATAGCAGGTTCATAGTTGGGGAGGGGAAGACTCCTAGATTCATGGCTAGAAAAAGACATACAATTATAGTCAGGAGAGTCTTTGCCCAACTTTAGCTAGTGTAGTCATACCTAGAACAGGATGAACAGTCACTAGACATTATCATCTCTTGCCTAAATTAATGTAATTGGCTTTAACAAGACTTCTATCACTGAGGACTATTCAGAAATCTTATCTGGTCCACAATACAATGACCTGCAAATTTATTGATCCATCGTGGTACTGCCACAATATACATGGTACTGCCACAAATTCATTGATCCATCATGGTACTGCCACAATACACACTGCTGCTGGTTCTGCACTGGTTATTGGTAAGTTTGCAAGTATAGGTTAACCATTAAGATGTTGGCTGTTACCTTTGAACTCTAAATAGTTCAGGACCTGTGTATTTCAGATATCACATTTCTTATATTGTTCCTGTCTGTCCATTCCTATAGCCAGAGAGGACTTACTAAAAGTCCCAGTTAGAATGGAAATCATATTGTGGGGTGGGGATGCAGGTGATAGCAGATATTCTCTGTTGTAAGTCTCCCCTATGGAACAGTCCCTCCACACCACCATCACCGCTCCAACAAAGATGGGCTCTTCTCTTTTGACATCCCAGAAGCTGGTAAAAACCTAATTCTGAGGAAATACTTATGAAGCCATCAGTGCCTATATTGGTGTATTAAGGAACCTCTGTTGTTTACCTTTTTATTGTTGTTTTATTATGTTTTCAATATATGGAAATCACCTAGTGTTGATACAGTGATACATCCCTTAAATGCATAAATAAGATTTTTAAATAAAGTTATTGACTGCAGCAACCTCTTTCTCAGCTGATTCATACATGACTCTCAACATCCAAAACCCCCCACAAAGATACCAAAATGATGACACTTATATAATGGAGAATGTGTATGTGTGTGTGTGTGTGTGTGTGTGTGTGTGTGTGTGTGTGTGTGTGTGTATTGCAGAAATTGCTTGATGACATCCTACTCCCTTTGCTCCCATGTGGAGACCCATGAAACCTATGACACTCAAAATCTCCAATGGAAAAATAAGAAGATGAGAAAAAAAAGCAAAATTGTATATGAATGAATAGATCATATTATTAATTGTTAAACATTAAATAAATATTTGCCTTACCTTGAAAGAGAAATGCTTTGCTGGCGTTATGTAGTCCAGGCACCTGTGTAACTCCGATAGTCATATTGACAAGATCCAATTCTTTGATAATATCAATCTGTAAGCTAGGGTCCATTCCAAGGCCTACAACTAAGAGACAAAAAGTTTATTTCAGTCTTAAGTGCAATAGCTAAAGATACTCTACACTAATGTACAGCGAGGTATGCAAATATGATGTTTAAATCAGCACTTGTTCTATAAGTAACAAAAAACTATTAATTGTTCTATTTGATACCCATTTTATATAGCACTTAGTACCTAGATTTATTATCACTCCATAGTGCTTTACAGCCCTCTCTAGTGGTTTACAGAGTCAGCATATTGCCTCCAACAATCTGGGTCCTTATTTTACCGACCTCTGAAAGACGGAAGGCTGAGTCAATCTTGAGTCAGGATTGAACTCCTGGCAGTAGGCAGAGTTAGCCTGCTGTACCGCATTCTAACCTTTATTTATAAAAAAATGTATTTGCCACCCAACTCACATGTACCAACTCTGTGAAGCTTACAACATAGGAAACATTGAAAAACACATTACAATCATGCATCATAAAAAACACAGCAATTTTTTAAAAAATTAACAGATAAAATCTGGACACAAAATGGCAAATAAAGGACCCTGAAATACGGGAGAGTGAGGGGGAGGGGTTGAATTAATCAATTGAATTAATCAACTAGCTCCAGTATAAAACTCCCCCATTGGGAGCCAGGTCTTAAGGCCCTTATGAAACATCAAGAGAGTGGGAGCCAATCTCACTCAAGGGTGAGATGTTCCAGAAGGCAGGAATCAGAAAATGTTGCACCGCCTTAACTAAGACCCATCGTTCAGAACAGTTATGGACTATAATGCACAATAAATTACCATCATTAATGCAGCAACAGGGCATGATATATTAGATCTGCAAATGAATAAGTCTTTAAGAACCAGAGAGATAAACATTAGGGCACAGTGGACAAAAAAAATATTGTGATTTCTAGGCCAAGTGATGTATGCCTAATGGTTGCATGGGAAGCGTGTGTCAGATTATAAGCTACGCTTTTTATTTTAATAGGTTTGTTCTAGGTTTTTGAATGGGATTTAGAATGTAATTTGGATGCGTTTACAGTTTCCACTAGAAGGAAAAAGGAATTATTACATTTGGAATTATTGGGAGCGGAGAGTCAGGATATTTGTTCCCCTGAGAAACTTGGAAAGCTAGGCTGCTGAGACTAAGTTACTGACGCAGAGCCAAATTTGCTCTTTTTGTAGGTTCCAGGTTTCCAGGCTGTCAACCCAATATTGTTATAAAAAGCCCCCTCTTAGGCAAGGGCCCATTTACCTTGAGGCAACTTTGCATGGAAATGACTTACAAACAGGTGCAAAGCATGCATGAAGAATGGTTTTTATACTGACTCGGCAGAAAAAAAGACTTGCCAGCCTGCAGTTGCTTAAAGAAACAACTGTCGGCCGCCTAAGGGCTGCAAACATCTGCACCACAAGGATTCCAAACATTTCAGAGTCCAGCAGGCAATCGGCATTGTCAGAACTGACACCACTCATGTGTTCACCAGGGGGATCCTCACATGCTCTAGCACATATGCTCCACTGCCACAAGAACACGGCTTTGTTCATACCATTCTGAGTCCTGGTTCATCTATTTTAGAATTTCTAATACTGCAATTGTTTGCGTGAGATAAAAACAAGCCAACAGCCACAGCATCCACAGGGGGACAGGAGGGGGCTATGTCAAAATCTGAAAGATGGCAGCTTCACAATCCAAACCTGCCTCTTTTATACTTATGTTCAATATTGCATGGATGTACAAAGGCAACCAGGCTTTTATTGCAGGGCTGTGCTCACCACTTGACATACGTTTTAAACTCCTTCCTAGGAACACCCGTGTCAATATCTTTGTCATTTCCGACAAAATCAGATTTGCAACTGGACTTTTATTCCTTGTGTGATGATTGTCTCCAACTGTTATTTTTCTTTCCTTTTTTTGACTGAATTACTTTCTTAAAACATTTAAAATAAACAATGTAATTCCAAAGTAAGTAAAGGAAACCCTCTGTCTAATGAACTAATAAGGGGAGTAGTATCTATTATGGCTAAATGTCTGTTAAATAAGGCATGTGCCTCTCCTCTTGTTCTGTGGAGTTTCCTGTAGCACTACTCCTCATACACTGGCTCAGTAATCCACATTAAATCACACAAGATTCTGAATTAATTGATTCCATTCCTAAATTAATCCCTTGATTTAACAGACCTCAGTTTAGCATACTTCAGATTTAATGGACAAAGCCTGTGGTATTTAAATGTTGCCTGAATGTTCATTATTATATTGGGACTGCCTTTTCAGTAATAATTTTTGAAAAAAATGTTATTTCTATTTCTTTATCCACTATAAAGATTGGTATTTATAAGTATAAATACAGCAGTTAAACAATGAATGAGTTTACAGTCATTGCACTTGTAGCATACATCGATCAAGTCATGGTTTAGTCATTGAAACCAATTTTCCAAGTTTCACACTCCTTTGCTTGTAGTAATTAAACAAAATGCTTAGGTAGGAAGGCAGGTTTACTCATACACATCTTTCACGGTCCTCCTCCATTACCTCCATTACCTCAGAATTGACGATTGATCCACAATTCCACACTTACCACATGGATCAGGCTTGCAGTATTAATTTGTCTAAATTATCTCTAATACAACAGCTGCCTATGACACCTCATCATCTACTACAAGAGTAGAGAACAGCGGTAGATCTTTGGAACTCAAAAGTGAAGCATTGTGCCAGTATGTCAGGAATGCTGCACAAGGAGGAGGGAGTGATTTCTTTGCTGTACGTTTTGAGGGCTCAAAAATAAATCCCATTTGCCATTTAACTGACAGCCTTAACAGCTACCCTTTCCTCAGTTTCCTTAAATTGAGGGTTTACTATATGCCGTATTCAATGTTTCAAAATATCATTTCTTTGCAAATTATGTACACCCCACAATCCTCTACACTGGAAAGCTTCACCCACGTTTTGTGGCTTGAAAATAATTTGAACTGAAAGCATCTATAAGAAACAAGCAGCAAAACTAAGCAGCAAGCTTTCTTTACTCCTGTTTTATGATTTTGAATGGAAAAACAATCAGGAAGCAAGAGTCATATTCATTTAACTTCTTAAAGTATTAGCCTCGGATGATAAGTTGAAAAAAGTTGGGACTGCTTAAACAAGCAGCAGACTGCACAGTCCAGAGCGCTTCTTCAAATCTTTTTAAAAATAAAAAGTTCTAATAAAAATATTCTCTGCCTTCTTTCACCTAGATTTACTCTGTTTTTTTTTAAAGCAAATTTTCTCTTTCCCTGACTTTCTAAAATTTTATTAAGGACATAAAGAGACTGAGATTGCCATTAAGATGCAAATACTTAGCTTGATATATAAATCTGACTTTAACCCCTGGGAAATGATGGTTATGTTAGCTAGTCCAGGACCGGGTCTAAGCTAGGTCAAGTCAAGGTTCTATGACTTGGGAGGCATTACTGCCCCTCTCCCAAATTTGTAATGAATATTTTAAGATGAGGGCAAGAAACTCTGCTCAGCAGCTACCCTCTCCCATCCCAATTCATTTATGCGCACATCCTCATCCTGTCTGAGGACAGGTTAAAAAAAGTTGTCTGGAACTGAAAACTGTTAAGTGTAAAACTTGAAAAAAACAAACAAGAGGACACACTTTGAAATGCCTAACAAAATTGGACAATGAACCAAACTATAGGGTTCACCAGTATACGTCTTTGCTTAGGATGCCTAATTATTGTATCTAGAGCTGGCTCTGTGCAAGTTATAAGTGTGATTAATACATTAATGTGCCCACACAGATTTAGTTTGACATGAAGGAACCTTAGATGTCTATATTCGCATCTCTTCCTTCTCCTCCTGGAAAGCTAAAAGAATTCTAAAGTTTTCACTTTTGTTTAAGTTACAGGTTTTTATGCTGTCTGGGACCAAAGACTGCCTGATGTAAAATAAGAATGATTGGAGTACTTAAGCATAAATTAACATAAAATCAGTTGTGACTATCTATAATTCCAAGTATAGACAACATGACAAATTTCTGTAAAAACAGAAATTACCAACCTCCTTTTTTGCTTTCATGAGTGAGTAGCATTCAGAAGGCTCATTGCTATACATTCACGCTACACTAAATTGTGATTTAGCTTTTCCGTGATCACACAATTCACATTTCTGCCTTGATTCGTGAGCTATACTCTATCATCTGTGAAGCTTGCCTGAGTTGCCCTAATTATAGGATATGTGGTTAATATTATTTTAGCGTTGAAGGAAAAATATTTCTCCGAAGTTAAAATAAAACAGCGGGTGTTTATGTTTTTGAAGCAGCATGAAAGATGTTTTACCTCTGTTTACACAACTACAAAAATTCAGAAATAATTCAGAAAAGGCCTCTCAAAATGCAGAGCAGTGCCAATGGAGCGTCTCTCTGTTACTCTTAAAAACAGCCACTTCTTTTTCCGAATATTGCATCCCTGCGTTCTGCAGCTATAGATGCTCCATTTGAGATTCTGAATGTTCTGAAGGACTTTTAGTTTTTATTTTTAGTCAAATATGAAGCGTTGTACAGATTGGGGTACTTAAAGGGGGAAGATAATGAATAGTCCCAAAAAATTACTTTGCTGGTGAGTAAACATCTTAGTAGGTCATATAGGTTCAACTAAGTCAGAATGAGGTAACTTGGGGTTCAAATATCATATTGAGAACTCCTTGGGAAGCTGAGAGGTTTCCATGTGACTGGAGCTATTCACTTATGTATTTATCATTCATATTTTAAAAACATCCATCATCTTCATAGATCGACCCAGGGTGGTGTGCACATAGACATAAAAACATAAAACCTATATATAAACATAATAAAAACCAATCATAAATAGCAATAAAATAGTACACAGATGTATACAATTATATTATACAGATAGGCAGGGTTTGGAAGGATTTGACACTCAACAAAGAAAGAACATGTGTGAAGAACACACACATAACACGTTTTTGAGAAAAAGAAAGAGATAAGATTCAATAGATTAAAACTATAAAATATAGATCTCATTCACATTTTCTGATATTTTTCAACAATTCAAAATATTTATGGAAGTTATGGACCTTATGCAGTAAAATTATCATCTCTAAAAGGCAGGTGCCTCAAAATCTGACCATGAGGAAATGTTATAGACTTCTCTCTCAAAGATGCTTTTTCAAAAGGTAACTGGACTATTTCTTCTTTGAGGAAAAAGACATTTTGCTTCTAATCCAAAAGGTTCTTGGATGAGAAACTAAATGTTGTCTTCTTCTTCCTCCTCAAAGTAAAAAACAGTCCTGTTGCCTTTTGAACAACCATGACCTGGATGACTGAGAATCTCCACAGACATTAAAGACTTCTCTTGCTGATCTCATTCATGGCTCAAAAAAAGATCTGATCCAAAGCCATATGGGAAAATCCAAACTGCCCTTCTCCACACCACCAAACTTCACTATAAAATATTTAATAATTTATTTAAGAGCATCCAAAATCTACAGGTTAATAGAAGGGAACTGGAATGTGCCCACTTTGCTCAAATGCACCAAGCAGAAAGAAATAAACAAGAGAGATTTTTTTTTTTTTAGAATACTTAGATGCATGCTAAAATAAAGGCCAGGAACAGTGCAGTCATGTTTTATTATTATAATAATTAAGTCCTATAAAAAAGTGGTAAGACCAGGGAGAAAATGCCTAATTAGACCTTCCTTCTTTCTTACCTTCCTTCCCGTCACTTCCCTTTAGTCAATCTTGATTCTTGCTGATTGCATGAACAAGTCCATACGGCTTTTCTTAGAAATATTTTTCAGAAACAGATTGCCATTGCCTTGTCCCTAAAGCTAAGAGAATTTAGAACGTAACTGTATGTTGTTGTAAAAGAGACAACAATATGGAAAATAGGCCTAAAGTTGTAAAGAGATTAAATTATATGAACGGAGTTGAAAAAAATCTCTGGCTGCACAATTAAGCATGAACAAGAACAATTCTGAGCAAGTAGATTTTCATGTGTAGGTTAGTAGGTGTCTACTATCTAGAATATAATATGGGGTCTCAGGAAATGTTTAGCTCAATACTTTACTAATAAAGTAAATGACAGCATGATAGAACTGCAGCTATTCTCCCTACAGAGAATACTGAACCGGCAGCATTCAAAATCACCACAACTGTGCTATATCTATGTTTAGGATACCAATATAGTAATATCTTTAAATGTAACTCCAGTCACAGACTCCCAATTCTGGTATCCACTGCTGAAAACATCATTTTCTTCTGTCAGTCAATGAACCTTCCTTTCCATTGAATTAACAGTAAGAGAGGACAATTTCCAGTTGGCAAAATCTGAGGAAATAATCAAGCTATAAGGGATATTATTGGGAAATGGTGAGGGAAAATAATTCCAAACATTTAAAAAGAAATCTCAAGAGATTTCTATAAGATCTGTTTTGTAATTACCTTTCAATATGCAAATTAACCATAGTGGCAACACTGCTTTAACTACTGTCTATGTATCTCCCTAGATAAAGTTTCATCCCCATCAAGGAAATTGCAACATTTAAAAGAACTATGTCAAGCCTATAAAATTATAGGAAGGCAATCAAGACTCTGTGATTTTGTCCAATTAAAAAGAGTCACCTTAGTCAATCCAAGATTAAGCTCTTCAGCTGACCATGAATACTGTATTCCTGAACTTTTTCCTACTCAGTCCTCTTCTGCTAGCTTTTGATACTATGCTATGTGTGTCTGCGTGTGTTTATGTCTATATATATGCAAATAAGCAATTTGGACAGTCGGGTTAAAGTAATCATAAAATCATAGAATATAAGGTTTGGAAATGACCTATGAGAGCATCTAGTCCAATCCCTAGATGATTGTGTTGATTAATAATTAATCAACCCAACGCTGCCACTTCAGTCGTATGGCCACTTCTTTTTTTCTTCCCTGAAGCTTTAAAGTTTCCTATCAAATCTTAAGCAGAAACATATATAGCTATTTCATCTGCATCCAGTAGAATAAATAGATGACTAAACTCATTTTTCTTCTTATAAATCAAAAGGAGCAGTTAAATGGAAAATGATTTGCTCTAAAAATTGCAGATATAAGATCCTAAGAGTCCACATCCTGACTTTCTCTTTCTTCTTCAGTTCAATCTGATTAATCTAATTTTTCAAAAAGAAAAAAAAAAGAAAAGACTTTGACTAATTTATGGTCAAAGCATTAGAAGCTGTCAAAAAACCGAGCCAGATAATTCCTAATATCGACAAAGAAGCAAAGCCAGAAAATAACCTATTTTTATCGTATGCTTTAGAAATGCATTATCTTAATGTCTTTTATCAACCATTCCTTGACATGGAATATGACTGTCACAGAAGTGTTTTGGCTCAATTTATACATGCCTCTTTATCTTAAATATATAGGTCAGATTTCAAATGCAGCATATAAAACCTGTGAATACAGATATCAGTGTAAATGCACTAGAATTCACTATTCTTTGGCAAAACACACTCCTGAGCAGTTTGATGAAACTTCTTTCCAAATTTAAATCTTCTTGTAAGGTTCAAAAGGACTAATTTAAACTTAGGTAGTCATTTTATGAATGAGAAGTATTTCATCTAAGTAGACCAACCAGGCAACAATTCCACGCAGTCTTCAGAATTAGGACCAGATTGCTAATTAGGTCCAATTTGCAAAACTCAGGAACAAGTTGAAGGGGTGACTTATTCATCAAAGGCCATACAATTCATTGCAAGTGAAGCACTGCTATTGGTGTCCCTTTAGCTCATAAATAGGGGATTAGACTAAATGACCTGCAAAGTCCTTTCCAAATCTGTTATCTCTCTGTCTCTCACTAACCTTTGCCATTAGACAATCCCACCTCTCTCCTTGACCCGAGAATGAAGGGTTTGCTCCCACCTTATCTTCTCATATCCCCCACCACCACCACACAAAATACCTGGTGACACCACCACCACCCTGATCAATTCTAATATCCCGACAGAGGGTGTTTTGCAAGGGGAAGCTTGGTTCTTTTGGCCTCTCTTACAGCCCCCTCTGTCTTACCCCTGAAGATGTTTCCTAATATAGTAATAATAATAATAATAATAATAATAATAATAATAATAATAATAATAATAATAATAAAAATAGTAGTTGCAGGCTGCTTAACTGCAACTCAATTTAGACCTCCCAAAAATGTTTTTTTTTCCTTACAGAGCCCAGCTTCTTAAATACTTTTTAAATATTTCACAATTCTGCAATCTTTCACTTCTCGCTATAAAAAATAAGCTACAGCAACTCCATTTAATTCATTTGAAAGCAATGAGAGCTACCCAGGATCATAGTTAGTTTTTCCTGTGCAGTGATTGGAATACAAGTGCAAATATGAATAATAAATACTTGACCATAGAAATCTTAAGTATAGAGGGAGAGGAAATAATTGCTCCTCCAGTTCTATAGTTTGGCGGTATAAAATATAAGGTATATTTCTGCTATACAAGTGCTAAATTAGTTGCTGAAGATGTTGTGCTCTGCAATATACCTCGGTAAGAGTACCAGCCTGTTCCTTTAAAAGTGCTCTATTCTAGGATGTAAAAACAGTTACATTTAACACAGCTTAGTGAGTACCATAGCCTATAGAGCTACAGTGGAGATTCAGAAGCAATAATACAATGTGTGAAGGAAATCTCTAAAATAGACTTCCCTCAAAAATCAACTAAAGCTAAATTAAGAACCATTTTAAGGGGGGAAAAAAACCCCAAATATAAACAAATGTAAAGATTAAAAACAAACCACAAGCACATATATCTTTACTAAGCAGCAAGGTTGTTGATTATTAGCTTATTTGTTTTGGTTAAATATTTTCTGTTTTTTTTTTTGCCCCCAGGCTTATTTATTTGCACATGTGAAAGCCATATTGCTCCAGAACGTAAAAATTAAAACAGAGTCTTTTAATTACTGCAAGCTGCAAATATTTGGGGAAAGACACAACTACAGCAACTCCTGTGCGCCCCTTCATTTGATCTGCATCCTGTTGCCCTGAAAAGTAGCTAGTTCTTTACAGTTAGCAGAGACTCCTTTTCTTTGTAATGTATTTGTTCATCTTCCCAGCCACACCTTCTATGCCCTAGAAGACAATCAGGTAAACAAGAAAATGAAGTTCATCCATAATAAGACAGTTGGGGGTGGGAGCAGAGAAGAAAGAATATAGGGATTTTATGCCTTAGAGAATTCTACCCAAGAAAATATTTCAGAGGGCAGCACTAAGGGGAATAAATGTACCCATAAAGGACAGTAAAGGAATTTTTTTTTCCTTTGGTCTTGGATAAAAACAACTTGGCCAAAAGCAACAGAAGAGTTTTTTCTGTTTCTTCTTTCATTTGCTTTTTGCTCTCTGTCAAGTGAAGAATGAGGAGATGTTCTCCCCTCCCTAAGTTGGTAAATACCGTTTCATCTTTTGTTAAAAAAAAACTCAAGCAGAAAACTGGGGGAAGCATCCCTAAACTTTACATTATTTATTTTCTTCTTGGATGAAACAATGGACAGCGTTAAAAAAAAAAGCCAGTGGAAGATAGTCATCTTGGGGATCTAACTCCCTTCCCTCCCTCCCACTCCCCATTCCCCCATGTCTAAGGGGGGATGAAAATATTGTAAAACCAAGTGTCAAGATTTGCGCTACCGAGCCTGCTTGTCAAACCACGCCGTTCCCTGAAGCTGTAGCACCATATTCCCTCGAGGGAACCCGCGCAAGGCCATTTGAATGGAGTGCCATCCCCGCATCTGATTCCCACACCTCCAGTCGGTCTTGTATCCGCGCGATCTCCTCCCCCCGCACACACACACACCCGCCCTCCCCTTCCACAGATCTCCCCTCCTCCCGGAACAACCCTCTTCTTTCAGAAGGAGGAGGCAGCTGCTTGTTAGCGGCTGAGCGAAGACAATAAAAGAAGAGCGTCGGCCCCGTGCAAAGAAACTGGCACTTCGCTGATTCTCCGGCACAACCTTCCCTTAATCGTTCGCGGTGTGCGGAGAGGAACGCTCTCTTTGCTTTTGATCCTCCCCGAGGATCTGATTTGCCCCTGACAGGTAATCTTCACCTTGCTGGCCCCACCGGCACTGGGATAAGCAGGAGAGGAAGAGCAAACCCTCCCCCCCCCTTTTTTTTTTTTTTGGTCTCAGAGCAAAATATTCGGTCATTTAAAAAGAAAAGCTGGGAATCTGAAGGTGGGGGGAGAGAGAGAGAGAATGGACCATGTGGCAGATCGGAGAAGGTTTGCATCCAAGCACGTTCCGCCTTCTTCCCCAATCGGCTCCCCTTCCTCGCGTCTCCCCGTCGCGGGGCTTCCTGACCCCTCTCGGCCGGGGTGGGGGATTTTGCCCGCTCCTCCGATAGCAAATGCCATATGAGGCAAAGTTTCCGAGTTCCGCCTGGCAAGGACGAGAGACCGCGGAGGGGCTCCGGGGCGGCGCGCCGAGTCCCCCTCTGAAAGCCATGCCGCGCGATCCTTCGGCCGCTCTTGGTGCTCCTTCTTTCTCGGTTCCCCATCCCCACCGGCCACTACTGTACAGCCCCCCCCCCCACACACACACACGCACACTTTTCCAAGCGAGGCTAAGCCATCGGCAGTTTATTGTGTGTGTGTGGGGGGTATTTTTTATTTATTTATTTTATTTATTTATTTATTCCAAGTATAAACGCTCCACCCCTTTCTTCCCTTCCCCCCCCCGTCCCCAGATCCCTTCACCTACCATCACTAACACGCAGCCCCCCACGTTGCCTCGCGAACTCGCGGGGGAGCGCAACCGCGGTTCCACGACCCTACTTTACAGAGAAAGCGGGGAGGGGGGGTGGAAGGCACCGCAGAAGAAAAGAAAGGAGGTGAGTGGATCCTCCCCGCCGTGTACCGGCTACCTATTGTCTTTGCATTTAGACAGCCCGATTCCTATTCCGGGGGGGATTGGTTCCCCCCCCCCCCACGAACAGCCTCCCCGCCAGCACCAAGACGCCTCTTTGCAAAGCTTTTCTCCCATTCCGGTCCTTCACCCACCACCATCCCCATCGCGTGCAAAGCCGGGGCGGATATTTCCGCCACCCACCCACCCTTTCCCGGCTCTTACCTGTTCTGGCCGCTGCCAGGCAAACCCAAACGCCTATCATGACATCCATCGGGGCTGGTCGCGCTGTATCCTCCGTGGAGACCCCGCACGGCAAAGCCTGGCTCCAGTTCTCTTTCGAGCATCAGAGCCTTCAAACTTAAAAGCGCTTGTTTTGGCCGCTTGCTCGGAGCAGCAGCAGCAGCAGCGAGCGAGAGAGCAGCGAGACAGCAGCACAAGTGCTAGCAGCGGTCAGACCTGCTACCCTGGAAGAGCCCACGTGCTTTCCGTGGGGGATGATGCCCGTGCTCAGACGGCCCTTTCCCGTGGGGCTCCGCAAGCTCACGCCCAGTTTGACGTTCAAATCTTTGTTCGGCTCCGTCGCGTCGACGCCCTGCCGCCTTCAGTTGCTTCGGCTTGCCGGAGAGGAGAGGCGGGCCCCGCGAGCTCGCCGGTTGGGTGCTGGATTTTCCCCCTCCCTCCCTTCTTGGATCTTAATGGATCGGTCTAAACCACCCCCCGCCCCCGCCCCAAAGAGGGAGGTAAAAGCATTTCAGGAAAGAAGCGAGCAAGTGAACGGGAAGGAGGCTGGTATTCAAGCATCGGACCAACTTGTCGTCTGAGTGATGGGGAGGCAAAGATAAAGAGCCACGGGGATTAGTGCCCACACCTCTTTGGGGGTACCCGCTACCCCTTGAGGGTCAGGAGCAGCAGAGAAAGACGCCTGTAATTCACCTGGTTCTCCCTAACCTGTAAGGTTCTTAACAGATAACAGATAATCAGAGTTGGAAGGGATCTTGTAGGTCATCTAGTCCAACCCCCTCCCCCGCCCAAGTGGGAGACCCTACACCATTTCTGACAATTGGCAGTTCAATGTCTTCTTGAAAGTCTCAAGTGATGGCGCTCCCACAACTTCCGAGGGCAAGCTGTTCCATTGGCTGATTGTTCTCACTGTCAGAAAGTTTCTCCTTATTTCCAGGTTAAATCTCTCCTTGTTCAGCTTCCATCCATTATTCCTTGTCTGGCCTACAGGCACTTTAGAAAATAGATTGACCCCTTCCTCTCTGTGGCAACCCCTCAAATATTGGAAGACTGTTATCATGTGTCCCCTGGTCCTTCCCTTTATTAGACTAGCCAAGCCCAGTTCCTGCAACCATTCGTTGTATGTTTTAGCCTCCAGTCCCCTAATCATCCTGGTTGCTCTTCTCTGTACTTTTTCTAGAGTCTCAATATCTTTTTTATAATGAACTGGATGCAGTACTCTAGGTGTGGTCTTACTAAGGCTTTATAGAGTGGTATTAGCACTTCCCTTGATTGTATCCCTCTGTTAATGCAACTTAGGATTGCATTAGCTTTTTTGGTGGCTGCTGCATACTGCTGGCTCGTATTTAGCTGGTTGTCCACTAAGACTCTAAGATCCCTCTCACAGTTACTGCTATTAAGCCTGGTTTCACCCAGTCTATATGTGTACTTTTGGTTTTTCTTGTGTGCCTTCCTTGCTGTTTCATTTCCACTGTTATTTTAAAGAGGGGAGGGGGTCTCACACAAGTCCCCAGCATGAAGGGGAACTCATTCAGCCTGCCAGCTCCTTCCCAAGTAGCAAGCTAGAGTTGGCCCTGGGATAACCCTCTTCCCATGGCCCCACCTAAGAATGTTTCCATATGTTGAAATGCTCTGATGCCCACGAGAACTGGGGATCCTGCCATTCTGAACATCAACTGGAGCTGAAATTCCTGGGACAGGTTTATCCCACAGGGCAAGAGAGGTGGGCAACCTTCTTGCAGCATGCCTGAGCTCTTGATCTGAGCCTGAAACCCTGAGGAAACCCAACACAGGATTCTCCAGAGCTCTAAGGTTAATTCGGGACACGGATGGCTGTGTCTCACAAACACAGTCACACTTTCTTTCTTTTTTATGATTCACGGTAGTCAAGAAGATGCGATGGTGAATAAGAAGGATAATTTGTCAGATTGGTAATCAGCTAGGATGTGAGGATCTTCCTTGAGACTTAGTCTTGCATCATATTAATAGTAGTTGATTCATCACAAGGACCGTTTAGCGATATGACAGGCAGGACTTTCCTAGTTTTCACATTCTTAAGAAGTTTGGGGTTTAAAAATAAAATGGCTTATATTCAAATTGTGCACCACGGTTTTCCTTTCAATAATTGGTTTGGCAACCCCAACTAAAACTGACATATCACTCCAATGCAAGAAGACAATAACTGAAATAAGGTTTTGTGTGTGTGTGTGTGTGTGTGTGTGTGTGTGTGTGTGTGTGTGTGTGTGTGCCATGAAAATCCAAGATACAAGTAGGGCATAACAGAAGTTTATGAATGTATTAAAACCATTGTCCGAGACTCTGGCAAAAATTTTAGAAACCAGAAGGTGAAATTATGCTGGTTGAAATGCTGGCAGAATTAGTTTTCCAGCTAATTCTGTTAGTACTAATGTATTTCTGATTTTAGAGGAGTTAGTTATCTTTTCAAGGCTGGATTTTATAAGAATTTTGATGCAGCCATTCAACAGCAACAACTACTTCCAGGAGGCTTTTAATTTTTAATGTTTTAAATTATTAGTTTAGTGATTAAAACAGCAGAGGAAGAATTCAGAGATTACAAAACAGAAAAAAGAAAAGAAAAAAGCCAGTTGAAGTAGGCTTTCAGTTACTGAAAGTATGTTGGAAACAACCTGCTAAGTTCAACTTCCTGTAGAGAATACAGATGCTAAAAAGAGCACAGACTCTTACCAATCAAGAAGACATGTGAACTCAAGAGAGAGCATGCATTGCAAAGTTAAGGCAAATCCATTTGCAGTTGGTCTACCCAATCCAATAGCAGATTTTTGTTAAGATCGGGTAGTTTGCAGGACATTTTCAAAGGAAGACCGCAACCAAGGCACCTGTTTTAAGCTCCTTGGGTGCTTCATTTCCCCAATATTTCAGACTCTCCTAATTCCTACCTCTGCTTAGAATTGCCTTATCAAATACCCTAGTGGAGAATTCTGGGAGTTGAAGTCCACAAATCTTAAAGTTGCCAAGTTTGGGGACCTCTGGTCTATTCCAAACAGGTGACAACTCTCTTCTTGTATAATGCTGGCAACTGTCAAATGTTTTCTGATTTGCATTTTACCAGGACTAACTGGCAGCAGCCCCTGTGCCATCATCAACAAGATTTATTTGTGGTGGATCCAGAGACATCATTCTAAGTTAAAAGAAAATCCAAACAAATTTGTAGTATAGGAAGATGCCATGTAACAAATCAGGCCATTTATTTCTGACATGTAATATAATCACTGACTGGAAGTTACTCTCCAGCATTAGAGCCTTTTTAAAGTTATCCAAAATGGAACCTGGAATTTTTTTCCTGTAAAATATGAGTTCAAACGTTGAGCTACGTAAGATCTATCAGATGTAGGCTGCAGAAATCTAGAGATCCACTACATACCATGAAAGAAAAATTTAATTTTGCTGTCATCTAGTAGCCATCTGGATTTTTAAGTACAAAAGTACTAAGCTACAATTTTCCCCTGCTCAAAAACAGATCAGGCCATTGAACTGTATCTCAGTACGCACTAGTGAAGGACCATGGAACCTTTTAAATTTAAAATGTGTATATTACCAATGAGTTATAGCCTTTCAATTAAATAAGGTAAAATATAATTTGTATTTTTTTTCTTTAATTAGATGGATTTCTAAATCACCCAATAACCAGACCTTTCTAGGCAGTCAAAATGTTTAATCATAGCTTGTGTACAAAAATTAATCTGATTGTGCTGATAATGTCAAGCCCACTACTCAGTATTGGAATATTGGACTAGATTCAAATCCTCATTGCATAGCAAAATTGTACAGCATTCTGATTCAGGTCTGAGTGGGGAAAGATAGCACTTAGCGTATGGACTTATATATTACTTCACAGTGCTTTACACCCCTCTCTAAGTGGTTTACAGAATCAGCATATTTCCCCAAAAAAATCTGGGTCCTCATTTCAACAATCTCGAAAGGATGAGAATCAAACTGCCGAACTACAGGCAACCAATTGTTGCAATTGAAGCTGAAGTAGTCATTGACTAGTAGGACATTGTAGCAGATAATTTTGTATACTACGCTTATGTTCAGCCGTAAGCGGCGTAGTTCAAGATTGTCCTAGTCCAAAATTTCAAGTCTGGTGATATAGGGTATTCTGTTGTGAGCAGAGGAGTGTAGTAGTCTTCTCATGAAATACTTCTGGACTCGCTCAATTGTATTAATGTCTGATATATAGTGAGGATTCCAGACAGATGAGCTGTATTCAAGTATTGGTCTAACAAAGGTTTGGATGTCCTAGTTAGCAATTCAAAATTTCCAGATGCTGATCCCCATAGCAATCTGCATCTGTTGGCAATTTCTTAAAAGTGTAGCATCTTTTCTTAGAATTATGACTTTCTTCACACAACGGCTGTGTGGTTTCAGGAAAAGACAGCCAACTCTATGGGCCTATTTCGGTGCTATCAGCCATCCCTCATAGGAAAAAGGCAAGTAAATTGTCTTAAGAAGTTTGTAGGGAAAAGAGGGTTTTAGCATGTTGCAGATATACCTGTGATGTATAACAGGCCTGCTAAGATAAAAGAGAAAATCTCCAAAGCTCTTAGCTGTTGCTAAGATAAGGAGTATTTGAAGGAATCATATGTACTGATGTTACTTTTGTTTTCTTTTTTCTTTTGGCTTGAGTAACATTTTTAACTTATCATTGTCACTAATCATTTCAGTGTAGGTCACCTTCATGCTGCCTGTGAATCCCTCTCAGTTGTTGTTCCTGGCAAAAAGAATCCTATATATTTCAGACAGATATTTTCATCTGTGACTCATCAACCTGTTATTTGTCTTCTTTATGATTATACTGTGATTCACGTGAGGGGAGGAAGTGGGTCCATTAAAACAAGAGCCGGATAATCCCATGCGAAGTTTAACCCTTGCTGAATGGCATTGCGGAAAGAATAGGACATAACAATTGTATATTGCTTTATTTTTACAATGAATATATTTATTTAATCACCTAGAATCAGATTATAAATCATAATCCATGTTTGTTAAATTGGAAAAAATGTATAATAGTTTTCAAATATGGAAATTTACCACCACAAGCATTGTTAACCAGATTTCACTTAATCAGATGAGATGCCAGGTTAGGATATTACCTGTTATTAAAATTAATATGATTAAGATATTACCATGACTTACTGATTTCCCCCTCATCATTTTTAAACCAACACAATCTGTTCATTATATTTATATTCTATATAATATATATAACATGTATGGAACTTATTGAGAAGGTGCATAGATTTGTTTCTGGTGGTCTGTGGTAAATAAAGATTGGTAGGAAGTCTTAAAATGTTTTTTGTACTCTTATCTTGCTTTTGTTGCTGGCTTTACATAGTTGATATTTGTTTCAGGATTCAAGATCTTCACATTCCTCTTTACCTAAATGTACTGAACAGTTGTGCATGTCCTTTAATAAAGTATGGGATAAGACCATAGCCAGTTCAGCCGATTCTCACTGGTTCATGCAAACTAGTTTTTAAACCCCACCCCACCCCGTACTATCAAACTGGATCCTGGGCGCTGCACTTTGCTGCAATGAAGAAACGAGCAACAGAGCAGCTGGCACAAGGGAAGGAGGAGCTGCTTTCCCTCTTTCTTTTCCCTGCTCCTCCCCTCCTGCCGGCCACTCCATTTCCTATTTCTTCATTGCAGCATAGGGCAGCATCCAGGATCCACTTTGATAATGGGAGGCATAATTTAACAACCGGTTCACCTAGGGTCAAGTTTGCCATCACAAGAGGCTTTTCCCACATGTGCAGCAGAGCTGGAGGATGGATATGGGCCACACCTCCTACAACAGCCAACCTGATCTGTGCAAACTGGTTGTTACATTATTTGAATCCAACCACTAGATAAGACTATTTGAGGAAGTGCATCTCCCTGGTTGCATCTATCTGTCCCATTAGGTCCAGCAGGAGAGGCCTTCTCTGAGTCCTGTAAGGGCAAAATGCCATCTGGCAGGGCCCTAGAAGAGAGCCTTTTCTGTTGTGGTGCCCACCCTTTGGGCATCATCTCCAAAAAGATTAGATTGCTTCCAACCTTACCAATAAGGCCTTAAAGACATGGTTTCATTACTAAGCTTGGGAATTTGGGTGTGTGGTAGAGCCTATCAGTGGTTTTGTTGATTTTAGTTGAAGAATTTTTATACCTCAGCTGTGGATTGTGTTGTATGACTTTTAATATAGCTCTTATCGTTCTTTCTAATATTGCATTTTTTGTTTTTATTTTGTTTTTAATTGCTATAATCTGCCCAGACTCAGGTATTTGATATAGATGGCTATACCAATCAATCAAACTAACAAATAAATCAAAAATAACTGGGAAATGAATTGAGAATGTGAGACCTGGAAATATTTCTGGAAGGTATCATTCAAATATAAAAAGTGATTTCCTAAACTGAACCAAAATAAGACAGGCACTGCCCAATGCAACACAAAATGTTGTATGCCAATTATCCAATGAAAGAACTTTCCAAGTCATCAGGTTTTAAAAAAATGGGCAGAAAATTATTTTTTGTCTTTTTTTTTTGAAACTTAGTTCCAAGGCGATAGGTGCAAAATATACACGAGTGAATTTACTTCATGGGATTAATGCAACTAGCAAGATTTTAATTTATTATATTCTCCTAAAATTCAAAAGGGGCGAAACCAAATTTATAGTCTCAGTAATGTTGAGGGAAAGCTGAGAAAGACGGATCTACCATGCAGCAACAAAACACTTTCTAAGCCCAAGTGTTACATTGTACCATCTTCTGCTTCATAATTTCCCAGTAGTTCCCTGTACTTTCTCTGAGGTTATTTTTAGGTAAAGGAGAAGTCCTATTAACTGCATGATTTCATTGAGTATGTGCTGTTGTACCAACTGGCTTGCAATTTTAAGCACCTGTGATGTATCCCAGTACTGGTAGTGTTTGTAATGGGAAAAGTTGCTTTCAAAAAGATACATGTAGTATCTTGCTTCTTTTTCCTGACAAATTAAAGTGTGTGCTTTCGTTTGAGGAGGTACCTGGCACTCCTTATCTCTTACCTGCTGGGATCCCATCACGGCAGAATGGTAACATGATTTAGATAAAGGAGCCCACATGGAGAACTGCCAGCATGCCAGCACTGGAAGTTTGAAAGTGAAATAAAGAGAAAAATTACTTTGTGAAAGAATGGAGGTGTGGGAGGTTAAGGGTGGACTTAGAGAAACAGGATGAGGTGGTCAAGCCAGCAAGCATTTATTGGCTGAAAAATGTCTCCATTCAACTATTAGCCAGAAAAGACATCTGTCAATTTACTTGTGGTTCTCCAAATAGAGAGAGAGGCAACTATATGTCAGAAGCCTGAATAAATCTGGAAATAGTCAACTTGGCTCCCTATGGATGTGTTTTAAAGTGGGCTCGAAGGGACTAGAAATGGAATGAGTGGTTATCTTGAAGAGACTTCTATAATAGGTTCTTCTTTGCTTGCCATTACCTTCTCAGTTCCTAGTAAAATACTTGGTTTGAAGCTTCCATTAGAGATTCCTGCTGGAAGAATTTTGGCCTACTTTTCTTCTCTCTTCCTCACTTCAGCACTACTTGAGTTCTTTGGAGATCTTCCAGAACAGCAAAATGTCATGAGAATATTGTAAAAGGAGAAGAAATAAAAGCAGCCTGCATTATTTCCTTTACCTTCTCTAACTGTCTGTTTTCCAGCAAAAATTAACCGTGAGATGATCAATCTTTTTTGGTGGCTAACCTGTGCCAGGAGCCAGAGCAAAACAGATCAAGGGAATATAGTGTATGCAAGGGTACCATCTTGTCATGAGTTTAGAATTCGCTGTCTTGATTTGTAGGATAATATCATATATCTGGGTAAAATGTATGGTACTTTTTAAAATAAAATTCCTATTTCTGGAATTATTTAAATAGACTAGAGCGAGATTTTATGAGTTTAAATGAATGCAATTCGTGCAATAAGAATAGTTTTGATAATTGTGTATCTCACCCCCCAAAAAAATTAAAGAAAATTTTAATTAAAAACCGTAAGAGAAACTAAAGGTGATAAAGAATAGTGAATAGTGAAGAATAAAGTAGAAAAGAAAAAAGAGAAGAAAAAGAGAAGGAGGGGAAGAAAATGAATATTATAAAGAAGTGACTTCCAATCTTCTTGTCAGCAGTTATGTATTTTTACTTTGCTCGCTCTCTTCAGGTTATATCATAATTTCCTTCTTTCCATAAGCTACCATTCAGAATTCAGTATATGTCATACAAATATACACATTCTCTTCTTAAGATACTATCTTTTGGAGATAAGCCAAAAGTGCTTTTTAAATGTAGAAAGAGACCAAAATGCTGGTGCAATTGGGCATAGATGAAATTGGTAGAAGTTGCAGTCTATAAGACACCCCACTGTCTATATCAATCTAATATAAAATGCACCAACTATTTTGTCAACAATTAGTAGTAGTAGTGTCAGTCCAAATCATATATAAAAGCTATTGCCTAAATATATATTCTATATAATAAAAGCTATTGCCTACACCTTTGAAGTTATTCACTTTAGGTGAATTGCATATTAGCTCTACTGTGTTTTGTCGAAGCTGGTGTGTAATTTGGATTGGGGGTCTAGTTTGGAAAGAGAAGGAAATGAATATTATTGTCCTGCTAAAAGTCCCAATAGATTTATATCTTATCCTGTAATTGATATGAATAGTACACACAGCCCCAGTTTCCTATAGCTGCTTTTACCAAAAGAAACAACATTTTGAGTTAGTTGTAGAATTCAAATGTAATTTGTGGTTTGGCTCTTAACTTCACAACTGTAATATAACGGAAAGGTTTCCCTTTGGTATGCTTAGTCTGATTATTTTTTTCTGTGCTATGCTGTGTTCTTGCAATTGAATGTCATTTGTCAATTTAGATCTTAGAGATGGTTAGTCAAAAGCATTGGTACTTCAACATTTATCAGTGCCAACTCCAAAAATTGATATAATTACTACATAGGTTCTTGTCTTTGCATTACAAATACTAATCTAGATAGGCAACAAATTGTCTTATGTGTGGGTTAAATCTATGGATTGTTCAGAATGAAGTCACTTTAAATCCAATAATACTTCGGGGGTGGGGTGCGGGGGGGGGGGGGGGTGGAGATTTCACTACAGGCTTAAGATTCTTCCATGCAAGTGAATGGGTGTTTCAATGGCTTTACTGAGACTGGAATGTAATCCTGTTTTGACACACTGACCAATTGAATTGCACATTTTTAGCATAAATCTAAGAATAGTTGTTCAAGCATGAGAACTGCTGAGTTCAATGGAATGTACTCTCAAAAAAATTACCTTTTGCATTCTGGAGTCTCTTTTTATCTCCGTTAAGGAAACCAATTGTCCCCACTTTTAACTTTTTTTTTTACTTCTGTTTAATATTGTGTGTGATTGAATTAATATAATAAAAGGATTTAAACAAATCCAGTAAGTTCTTTGATAAGTAATTAATTATTCCATGTGCTGCAGTGCATTCAAATCATTAAGACTCTAGCCATCTAATTGATATTTGCTTCTGCATCTGTGTTCTACTTTCTTCCCTTCAAACTAGGGAAAAATTTATTTTTGTTAATCGGTGACCACTCATACTTATCATGTTCAGGAGAAAGAGAGAAATGGAAAAATGAAACATTTAATACAGACACAATCATTATTTTTTTAAACACTAGACGTTTATTTAGATTTCTTTTTTTTTCTTTCCTGACCTTATAGATTAGAGGATAAATTCTAATTTGTAACATCAGAATATAATAGCCAAATATATAATACAATAAATTGCATTTATACACATAATACAAAATTTGAGGTAGGGCCTCAAGGACAATGATATTTTTTAATGAATAATGTATAATATATCATCATAGGCGCTATATAAGATATATGTATATATATGATACACATCCTTTGAAACATAAACACTTTTTATTAGCTTATACGTGGACAAAATATAACTTCCTGATTAGGGTACATATCTTTATCCATAGGCAGCAGTACCCCTATAGAATGCCTGTAAGTATTTATGACATTACGCAAGTAATTAAGAATTAACCTATTCCATAATAGGTCCACAATAAAGTGCCTAAAACTACAATCCTATACTCTTACTTGGGAATAAGTCTCAATAAAGACAGAGAACTCACTCCTGAGTAAATTGGCATAGGACTGCCATGTAAAAGACACAAAGTACACTATTGTATATACTCTAGGTGATGGACAGCAATATATTCTAGTCAAATATTAATTTTATTCTTAACAATGAAATACACCTATAAGGCAAATGGTTACCTGAAGATGTATTTAAAACATGGTGGGCAAAATCATACTCTTGCAAGCAATAAAGTCTAGCCCAGCTTTCACATTTTAAATTCAACCTGTTGAAAATACAACACTCTCTCCCTCTTTCTTTGGTTATTCGCTGCCTCATGGTAACAGAAAGGCAGAAGCCATTATTACCATAAATCCATTTTTCTCCCCACTCCTTCCTCTTTAGTTAAAGATGGAACATTACATTCCAGACCACTATGCAAAGGTTTAGCAAGAAGTTTAGCTATGATTTTAGACAATAGAAACATGAACCAACTCAGAAAGACTTTTGAGGTGGCCAGCATATACTCAGATCTTTGCATCTAAAATACGCCGCCTATGTTTTTGGCTTATGTTATTTCCATTCGAATAAATATGCCTTAAGAAAAACACATATTTTCAAGACATTTAGTAAGGCTGCAACTGCCACACCTTTGTTTTTAATCATTAATTAAACAAATTATTGACCATTCATTAAACCATGATTGTTCTCCATTATTACCCTTGATCTTGCACTGCCATGGTTCCAGTTTTTAACAGGTGTGCCAAGCTAAGAGGTGCAACATTCTCTTTCCAGAAGGAAAACAGTTGGCTAATGCAAAAGGAATCAAAGCACTATATGAAGCTATTTTATACTGAGTCCAATCATTGGTCAATCTAACTCAAAACTGTTTATACCAAGTGGCAGCAGTAATTTACCGTGGCTGATGGCAACAGCTATAATTTTATGTCAAAAACACTTGCTAGGAACCATCTAACAAATACTACCACTGCACACCTGTTCTTACTTGCACTGGGACCTATCTATGTTAGGTTGGGATGTCCCATTCAAGTTACACATTAAAGGACAGAGGCTATTACAACAGCAACATCTCCTAGATTAACCTGTCCTTACAAACCAACTTCCCCCCCACCCCCCCCGCCAAGTTACAACTGAAATCACTGGCACTTTTTTTTCTCATTTTTGTCAACCTGAAATAGAAAACCTGCAAAAGGTGCCATTTACTGTAATAAGAAAGAAAGAAAAATAGCATCTGCATGAAAATAGCAGTTAGATCTAGTAAGAGATCACTATAAACTATACAAGGGTGCATATACGCTAAATGGTATGGCAGCACAGTGTAGAGGCTAATCAATGCTAAATGCTACTTTATTGCCACACACACCCTCCCACCATAATTGATGTGCAAAGCACATCAATAAATGGTGCAGAACATGACAGAACTTGACAGAAAGTATAACTTGATCCAAAATAAACATTAGCCTAAACGCATTCCAAATCATTGTGGTTGATAAAAGTTAAACTCACTTTTCTTAAAGTGCCACTAGGTCAAACCAAAACATATTTTACAGGTAACTATAAGGAATTTGAAGGTGGAATCCTTTTGCATTGATCTTCACTTTAATATATACATTAAGACTACATCTGATTCATTAAAAATTGATCTCATTTGATTAGATAAATATTCCATAGAGACAACTTATATTAAATTTCAAGACTGTTTCTATTATTTGTAAGATCAAAAGTTATAGAAATAGATATGACACTTTTCTGCAATATGGCTTTTTATTTTACTCATTAATTGTTAAAAATTACATTTACTAAAATATTTTATGATGTTTAGGATGTGCTCATAAAATATATGCATTTGCTACTAGACAATCCAAAGAGCTGTAAAATACACATTATTTGTTTTCTACAACCAACTTTTGTTGGGAAGATTAGAGGCATACTATATTTGATAAATTTAAAAATGAAATGTTTTGTTCTCACTGTAAAGGTCACAGTAGCCTAGCCTGATTTTCTTTCTCTTTTTATTTTTCTGATTCTATACCATTGGTGACTCGACAAAAACTAATAATTAGGCTATTCGTGTTGAACACCCTCGACTGAAGCTTCAAGTCAAAAGTGGTTTCGCCATCAAATTCAGTGGAAAATTACTGCCATTTGAACACCAGGAATGATTTAAAAGCAGTTATTTTTGTCTACAGAATAAAATTAGAAACTAATGTTTGCATCATGTGATCCATTCCTTGGTCAAGCTAAAACTGCATAGCCCTAGTCCAGATCAAGAAAATGTATATTTTAAAATAATTATGTAGATTTTTGTGGAACAAGAGGTAATTTATAAAACATTGTATGGAAATGGACTGTTTTAAGACTGGCTTTTAACATATTATACAGACTGAGTTCTTGTTTGTGAAAAGCACATGCCCTATAGGTTCTACATGAAGAATAATGCAGCTTTTAACATCTTCCCTTTTTTGCATTAATTTTCATTATTACCAATGTTTCTGCACGTGGCTGAGAACCAACCAACCCATGAACACTTTATGTAATCAGGTGTGCTCTAAAACATGCCATGCATATTTTCCTTGTCCTTTCAATGTCCTTTCAAATGAATGTGTTATAAGAAAACCTTCTTATCAACATATAGAATAAGGAGTCAACTTCCAGATATATATTTTAAGTAATTTTAAGAATTGTTTGGCTTTGTTTTGCTGTGGTTTCATTTATGAACAGCAATGAGATAGCAGACATAAACTCCTCTTTTTCCAATAGAAATGAAATTGAGTCAAATCAACAATTGAAATTATTTGAGTAAAATCATTGGCCCATTTATCGGAAAACTATTTCTACAAACTGATAGCCGGACCCATTCATTTGTTCACTTGGATTTATAAGCTGTCCAATTTTCATGGAATCCATTTTTTAATTTAAAATTTCCAAGAATTAAAAATTGAATTGGTAGCACGTAACATATGTGCTCTTGCATGGAGTATAATTTTTCAATGTTCTATGATATTGTTGCTTTCTTGACTTCCAGGAAAATATGTTGGCTGTGGGGTTATTTCTGTCTCATTTTGATTACTGGAACACTAGCATTTACCTCCAGCAGAGTTTCAAGTAACATCTAATAGACTGTGCTTCCCACTAACATATCTTTGGTAGAGGTGGAAATGGTCTTTAATTGATATTTGTTTGATAATATTTTTACTGTTTTCTTTTGTAATAGTGTTGAATGTTCTTTCTGGATGTTCAGGAAGATAATTAAGAAATATACAATATATATTGTATGCACTGTCAGATATACAATTTGATTAGTGTGTGTGTGTGTATGTGTCTGTGTGTGTGTGTGTGAGACTGAAAATAAAATATGCTAGTTTCTTCCACTGTGTTATTTTTAAAAAAAAAAAACTATAGTAGTTCATTATTCATTTCCATGTGCAACATATTTTTATTCCCCACCTACTAATGCCTACAGAAGCTAATTTTCCAGCTCATGTTTATGAAATTTTGTTATGCCAAGACAAGAGGTAGTTCTTGAAAGCATAACTTGGACAAGAAATAAATCCCAGAACAAATGCAAAATAGCAGTTTCCCACTGAATCATCTGGCAAAAGGGCCCTCAGCACTAAATTTAGGCTAGTAAGCTTTGAAAAGGACTTAATGCTTCAAGTTACCCGAGGATCAATGAAGAACCTTAAAGGCACATACAACATGCTGACAATCTCTTACTTCAGTAGTTCTCAACCTGTGGTCCATGGACCACTAGGGGGCACGATGTCATCACAGGGGGCCTGTGAAAGAAATGCTATGATTTAAAACTTGAGTTAAATCTTGTGGGTCTGTGGCCATGGCCCATGGCGACAAAAGATATTTAACTGGAGAAAAGGTTGAGAACCACCAACCAATCTCATGAACTTTCACACATGTCCCCTCATTTTCATTGGAACCTTTTGGATCAAAAAATCCCAGCAAATTGTAATATGTAACATAAACGAGAACAGGGTTAATAGATTTCTTTTTAAATCTATTTTCAACTGATGGCAATTTGTTTAGTTGTGCTTTTCCTTGGCGGCTCAATGATTGACAGTCACCCAATAGTGGGAAAGAATTGGCAATTCTTATTCATCGGGCAATGCTATTTGCCCCATGAAAGAGAAAGTTCAGCAACAGGATTTCAGGCAACACTTTTGTCTAGTCTCAAAACCACTTAAATGTCAATTATTTCCATGAAGTGATCTAAACACATTTTTTTAAAACATTTTTTCACTAAAAATAGAGGAAAGTGCTGAACTTTGGCTGGAATACACCCCATTTTATATATTTAATATAAATATAAAATAAATATTTTGAGAAATATTTTTTAAACTTACAACAAAATTTAGAGTCATTTTTGTTTTCTCTTTTTACATTTACCATACCCCCCCCCCCAAGCAAGATGAGATCTGCCTATCTACAAACACAGATTTTGAACACAAGAGTTACCTGAGACCCTGTAATGTGAAGACAAATAGACAAAAAGAATTAAAAACAGTCCCCTGAAAGAAGTACAATTAGTTCAGCTCTTACTAACACAAGGAGTGGAGAAGAAGCAAGCAAGCTATTCTAGAATTCACCACCTCTACGCTGGCTGCTAAGATATTTTATAGGGACATATAACAGCCCTAGAACATGCTACATGAACACTGATCACTTTTTAAAACCTCAGAGATGCATGTATAAAGTACAAGAGGATGCTGTAGGTTACAATTGTGCCAATTATTAAAGAAATTTCTATCTCCCCCGTGAGTACTGCATTTAGAATGAACTGGTTTGTTTCAGTAGAGTTCATGTTCTTATGAAGCTCTCATCTCAAACTACTCAATAAGATTAAAATTATTTTGTAAATCAATTCTTGTACAGCACAGAAAATTCTATGGGCTATACTGTGTGCAGAAATCTAATGCAGAGTTATCTATAGAAGGAATGCCATTGAGCTAAATTCTTGCCCTTTCTTGAATGAGAATGTTTCTTTACCATCACAACTCGTAAAGGTGGGTTAGGATGTGACTATGGAATGATCACATGTGGGAGTGGGTGAATGAAAAAAAAGGTGTGCACACCTCAAAACAGTTGTTCTGAGGAAGAATCTGTCTTTGTGAAGTTATGTATTATATATTATCATAACAACAACATCTATTACTAACACTACATTTATATAGAATAGAGTCAGGGTTGAGCTATTTCCCTCATCCTGTTGACTGAAAGAGAAGAATACATCAAAAGGCTGTATAAATAACTTTGTAAGAAAAGAGCAAGGGCAAATCACACAGCTGAACACAGAGCTAAATACTAATAACTTTTCTGTACGTGGAAGCTAAGATATATATTCTGCTATATCCATATAAAGTTAGGCACAAATTATATGATGGCTTCTTTAGAAGTAAACATTAGAACTCAAAAAGTGAAGAAAGGAACAGAAATCAATCTGGGACCAACCTGACATTAGGACTTCTTCAGTATGCCAAGAAAATCAAGACGCAAACAATACTCACAATGAAGCATTTCTTTTAGGAATAGAAGGATGGGGAATGCTGAATTCTTGAAATTAATAAATTAGTGCATGGGGTGCCCATCTGCCTCACCTTGATATATTTTTTTTAGCCGAGAAATACAGCTTTGTGAGACATGACAAAAGTCACTATGCTTTGCTTTGCTTTGCTTTGTTTACTATATACAACTTTTAAAAAAAAATCCTAAAAGGCTTATTCATCTTTCTCCAAATCTATGCCAAAACATCATTTTGTATGAGTGCATTATATTAAAAGGCTGCACGTGGTAAAAAGCAGCTCAGTGATGCCAAAGTGACTAGAAGCCACTGAATGGAAGACATATTGGCAGAATCAGTGGGCCACATCCAACTCCTAGGGCACAATATTGAAGGACTCCGTGAAGCCCTTCTGCACTTAGATAGCGAGGTAGGAATCCAGTCTCAGCTGTTGTGTACCATTCTTAGCTGCATCTTCTCCTTGGTTTCATGCATCCAAATCCAACTGCACTTCTATGTGTGACAAGCACAGTGACTTTAGAATAAGCTCTGAAGGAGCATATATTTCCAGCTACAGTATTTTAAGTTGAAAACAGCTTGTTCAATAAGCAGATTTTTACAGTGGAAAACACTGGCTTGAGGCACCAAGTTTCAGAACTGGCCAGGCTTGGCAGCAATAGTCCACTGGCCTGACATGTTTACTATTACATATAAATACTTGCTATCACACATTTTCATTAAAATACAAGACTGATGGTATCTTGGGAAATACAGGTATGAAAAATGGATTTGTCCCAAATGCAGCCCTACTACTTGGTTGTCAGCTTTAGACAGTTTTGCATATGCAGCAATCTGATTCAATGATTCCTATGTCTAATTTAATGTCCCTTAAAATTAATGAGCACAAATATGATACACCCAGCCGGGAAAGCTGGTCAACTTAACTCATTATCTTTGCTTTGCCCTTGCTGGCATTTTCATATCATATAATTATGCAAAAGATATTTTTGTGCTAGTTGGTTGATTGTTTTTTCAAGATCCCAAGAAGATAACAATCACAGGTGTACAACCCCCAACAAGTTAACAACCCAATGCTGTACAAAGTTGCCAATCCACTGGTCTATCAGTAACAGTGAAGCAATGTTCTCTGAGCGTCCATATGGTGTCAGGAATTGCATTATTGTATTCTACCCATGTGGCTGCAACAAACAAACCAAATTATGTAAATTAGCCCTAAGAGCAAAATTGGCCCAGCATTCACAAAACAATTTATCCTACTGCAACATCTGTTACTGTTCTACAGTGAAGTATTCCTTCCTGGCACCAATGGATATGAAGAACAAAATCTAGTACTTAAAGTGGTCTATCTAGTGTTTATTGTGAGCATGCAACAATAAATCTTACTTCCTAAGGAACCACTTTCAGAGAGGAGAAAAAGAAAGAAAGAAAGAAAGAAAGAAAGAAAGAAAGAAAGAAAGAAAGAAAGAAAGAAAGAAAGAAAGAAAGAAAGAAAGAAAGAAAGAAAGAAAGAGGACTGTACAACATAGCCACAAGAAGGAGAATTACTAGGATTGCATTTCCAATTCAAAATCTTTTGGTGGCAATTTAAGTCCAAGGGAAGATGTTCCCAGTGGGTCTATCATATTCTGATAACGTACACCACGATGTTTAGCCAAAAATGGCCCCCAATCTGGCTGTGGAGAGCAGACCAACTTGAGCCTCTGGAAGGGAAGGGATAATCAGTTACAAATACAGATCAGGATCAGTTGAAATTATTCAATGTTAGTCTAGACAACAATATTAAAGTATCTGCTGTACAGAGTTTGTTTAGCTCAAGATCAATAAATAAAAACTCCATTTATTTATGTAGCCTTCACCATCGTCAATTATCTCTCCATTAGAGTCACTAGTGACTAAACTCAACTGCCACAGCAAATGTGCTCAGTTGCTTAACCAAATCATCCGAGCAGTTGGTTCCTACATCAAGATAATATGACTTCTGCTTAGCAAATTTCTCAAAAAATGTAGTGATGACCAGGAATGTAATAAACAGCAAGAAATGAAAAAAAAATGTTTTAATTATCAAAGTACAATTTTATTTCTATCTGCAGGTAGGAAAGTAGGATATTTCTGCAGAGTTTGAGGCAATGAAAATCTGAATTCTGTGTTCAAGATATAATTTGGTACATGTTATACAGAAAAAAAGGAAACATATTTATGACAGTATTAAAGGGAATAATTATATGTTTACTACCTATTAAAAGCAATTGAGTCTCCATACCAATTATTTTAATTCTTGCTTAATTACCACTTTGCAACTTATGTCTCCCTAATCAATTGTAATAAACTGAGCAGCTCAGGAAATATTCTGGTGAAAATGAAATATGAACAAATTGTTTCAGATGGAATCGGGGGAATTTTGCCTTATCTTGAACTTCACTGGAAGCCTGTTTCTCCAGTAAAAATAAATAAATACTGTACTTTTAAGGGTAGAAACATATTATAAATCAACTTTAAAAGTTTCTAGAATATCACTCTTATCTTTGTTGTTGGGGTAATGTGAGAGGCCCTAAGCAAAATACACAAACTGGTTTTTCCCCATTTTTTTTACCTATTACAGTGTGTTCGTCACATTGGAACTATCTGCAGTATGAAATTTTCTGGATATTTCCAATGATTTTTTACAGGTACATATGTTAAAGGTATGTTTTGAATTCATCTGATCCCAACAGTCATCCTTCAGATGCTGATCATTTATCCAAAGGAAACAATGATCAATAATAACCACAGAATAAAACTTTCTAAACACGATTTTGGAAACCTATGATAGGCCAATCCTATGCTAAATTCTGAAAAGGGGGGAGTGGAATAGAAGGCATAGGAGCTACCTCAATGAAGTTCCCAGGAGCTAGATGCATTTTTATCACAAACATAACAGGAATCCAAATAACAGAGCAAGCCAACATCAACCATCCTAGTACCATTGACCAGCCTGGATAATGATAGGTGCCATAAGTCATTGGCTCCCATTGATAGAAGCTGAAGGAAAGGATGAACTAGGGAAAAAAAAATACATTTGATTATCATCATGTTTTGAAATGAATGCACACAATTTTTATGAAAGTATAAAACAATTATGTATATAGATATATTACTTCATAACAATAAATAACTATACAGGTAGTCCTCGACTTACAACAGTTTAGTTAACGGTTTGAAGTTACAACAGCACTGAAAAAATTACTTATGACTGTTTTTCATACTTACAACCATTGCAGCATCCCCGTAGTCACATGATCAAAATTCAGGTGCTTAGCAACTCTTTCATATTTATGATGGTTGCAGAGTCCCAGGGTGATGTGATCCCTTTTGGGACTTTAGGACAAGCAAAGCCAATAGAAATAGATTCACTTAACAACCATGTTACCAGTTTAACAACTGCAGTGATTCGCTTGACAAACACAGCAAGAAAAGTTGTAAAACAGGGCAAATTAACACATTTCTCACTTAGCAGCATAAATTTTGGGTTCAGTTGCAATCATAAATTGAGGACTACCTGTATATGATCAGATTTAAGGCAGATTTAGTGTAAATATTATATAACTCAATGGAAAAAGTTAGATATTTTTGAGGAAATGAAACCACAATATTATATCTATGTTTTTAAAAAAGTTATTATGCAGTCCATTGGCAGCATAGCTTAATATAATTATCTTATTAGTCCACTACATTTATAGTATAAAGAGCCACATGTCTGTATGTCAGTGTATAGCTCAATATCCTCTATGAACTGCATATGGATACAATAATTTAATGGAGATTTATCAAAGAGAACATATAAAAATGACTGAGTTTACTTCAGATAAACAAGAATCAGTTCAAACTGTAAGCTTAATTATTCCAAGGTATCAAATGTTAATTTTATTGAATGTCTCAACCAAAAGACATTTTAAGCAAAGGCTTTTTAATGCATCTTCAGTAACCTCATATATAGGAAACATATTGTATTTCATTGCTCCATAGCTAAATTGGTTCCCACTTTTCCAGCTATGGAACAAAAAGAAGAATGTATTTAGATGAGGATTTATGCAAAAAAAAATGGCTGAAAAGTAAAGTTTTAAAAATGGAGCCATTGCTACTCCCCATTCCATTTTTTTTGCTTAAATCCACATTCAATGATTGCTGTATTCTTGTTGTTGTTGTTTTTTTAAAGTAGCTAAGGGAAAATACAAATAACAGCTGCACACCAATGTTGTATTGCTAAGGAACACAAAGAAAAAATTTGCAAGCATTTTAGAGGCATTTAGAAGAAAGTCTAAACTGCAGCCAAAGGTACTCTGTTTGGATCCTGAAATATAAAACAGCTAACCTGTACTACGTTACTGCTGAGAGTCGCACCTGGTGGGACAATAACTGGTAATCTGGGACAGGCAGGGGATTTGGACTAAGCTAAAGCTCCTTGACCCACTTGCACCTATGTCAACTTACAGTGACAGTAAGGCAAAAAAGAGCCAGCATGTCTGGCACCAACAGCTAAAATGAATGGCAGAGATACATCTTTGCAGAACTTGGCAGATGACTGCCTATTTTCATTTCCCCCAATGCTGCCACAGGGCAATCTGTTCCTGCTACCACAGTGCACCTGCTCAGGAATAATAAAAGAGAGAGAGAGATGCGTATGTATGTATGAGGAAAGGGAAAGAGTTTGTGTTTCCTAGATGCTTAATTCCTAGCGTTATTCTATATTCCCTGCAGCAAGCCAAATTCTTAGGTTACATGATGTGCTTAACACTGTTGTGTGACTTTCTAGAGCAGGGGTGTCAAACTCGATTTCCTTGCGGGCCGCATCAGGGTTGTGATTAACCTGGGGGGGTGGGGGTGGGCAGGGTGGGCGTGGCCAGCTCAATGTCATTTTTGGACGACCTCCTGCAGCCCTTTGCCAATGAAAACAGAGCCGTTGTCAATGAAAACGGAACCTGGGCAGGCTGAGCACGGCCTTCCCAAGCTCCATGTTTGCTGGCACAGGCACCATGGGCCGGTCTTTTGCTGTTTCCGGCCCCCGGGCCTTGAGTTTGACACCCCTATTCTAGAGCAATCCATGTAGAAATTATTTACTGCTTTCAAGTCAGGCCAGTTGAATCGGTATTGCCACAAAGGCCTGATACAAATGGTGTTGGTTGCTGATGAACAAAATGTTTGCTGTAGACTGTACTTTTTTTTCCTCAGAAGACTCCATTCTTTTAACTAACAGGCATTGCCGTACTGAAACACAAGGCTTTAATCTTCAGCTGCACTGAAGTTTGGGCTTCAGTCATATCTGATAGGATTAAAGCAGGTTTTCAACAGCTGAATGACTTCAATGCATGAATGATAACAACGTCCTTCCAAGTGTTTGCTTTGCCTTCTGAAGGTGTTAAAAAAAAAGAGAGAGATACGTTACTATAGAATTTATGGATTTAGGAAAAATGAGTCTTAAATCAGAAAATACCTTGTCTAGCTGAGAAACCTTTTTCCCTAATGCAGTGTAAATACAAACTTTTGTTTGTTTCTTATTCTGTATCCTTCTGGATTATAGCTTGGCAAGATCACTGTCAAACATGGATTACCCACCGTTCAAATCTCAATTTTGTATATAGCAATACTTTTGGGGATCTCTAATCACCTTAACCTTAAAATCCTAAGCATATGTGTAGAGACTAAAGATAATTCTGCTTGGAGCAGAGGAGGAACAAAGAATACAATACAAATGGAAAGCTTGTCCTATAATTTTTAAAAAGTAGGCAAGGTTTCCATGCCATAATATGATGATTTGAGATTATAGTCAACAATTTGGGCATACACCCCCCTTTTTCTTTCTCACTAAACTGTTAGCTATATTTAGCAATGATGAGATATGTGTATACTGTGGAAACTCTTAGGACAAAAATGCAATAGATGTAATTGTGTACCAAAAAATGCATAAATTAAAAAACTGCATAAAACTCACTCTATGCTGACTTTCAAACAAAGGATGACAAATCAATGCAAACCCAAGTCAAAGTAAAATTATTATTTAAAAAAAAATAAGAGAGAAAGAAATTGAAACATATTTGCCTTTATTTATTGTATCTCAAGATTTGTTTTGGTTTAAAAGTGGAGTTGCTGCAACAGAGTGACACCTAGTGGCACTGGCAATTAGCTGTTCTTAAATTCTCGTGGATGTCTGTCTGTCTGTCTATCTATCTGTGCTTTTCTTTGGAATACATTAGCTTTGATCTAAAAAAGGAAAGCCATGTTTACTAGAACAACTTTTCACAATTGCTCAGCTTCAATAAATGAATTTGAGTAATGGAACAACTGTTGTTCTAACAAGTAACGAACAACTTTGCAAGAGACGAATATATGTTTTTTAAAAATTGTAATTTTAGTGCTACACAGAAAGCAGCTTTATGCCATTTCTATTTTTTAAAAAGCATGTAAACATGCAGCTTATTTTGAGAATTCCCCCAATTATCTGCCATAACTATGAGATATACGTGAATTTTCAGCTGTGGTGCATTCCAAGAATAATAATGGTTTGGAATAGACTAAAGCGTGGTTATATACTGGACATGTTTCTCAACCAATGATGTCATTCTGAAACAACATATGCAGTAAACCATGGTGTTACTAAATGAGCCATATGGCTTGGTTGACATATAGTACTACGCAATAATGGGCAGATTCAATAAAACCATATTGCATTATAGCTTACTGTTAAGTATAAACCAGGGCACTGTTTTCATGTACTAGATTTGTACTAATTATTGCTGGGAAATTTGATTTCATCAAGACAATTCAGAAAGAACATCTGAGCAATATCCTCTGCTGTCAATATAAGCCTGGGGTCAAGTGCACAACTCTAGCTTCTGTATCCAAACCTAATGACTATTATATGGGAAAATATCTCCCCCCCAAATGATTCTGGCATACATATTCCTGTCATATTAATATGCAATCTTGCTATTAAGCAGTTCCCACATGGCTATTTAAAAGAAAGACATAAAAGCATCCATTAATTGGAAATGTAGTATGAAATATGCAAGATTTCCACAATGAGAAAATTACTGTAGAAAGCAAATATTTCTACATGTAGAAAATTGCAATGAGAGCTGTATTATATTGTGAGTATAGACACATATACACACCACCCATACACACACTTTAAAAGTTTGTTTAATTCATATTTATGCAAAATATAATCTAATTTACCCATGGGGGGGGGGGGGAATTCTGGTTACAGTCCACTAAAATTTCTTTTGCTTGGATGCCAAAGATAATAATAGAAGATGCTATGCAGACACACACTACTTCATTTCAGCACATTTCAATAGGGCTTTTAATGGAGAGTTTCTTGGCATCTAATTAACCTCCACCAGCATAGTGCTAGATAAGAATTGAATAGATTATTTATGCATAGCAAGTATGAGAACATGGAAACCAAGGATCAACATTAAAAGGAAAAATAGCATCCAGTGAAGAACGTTCATGCTGAGGTATATTCCGGTGCTTGAAATTTACATAAATGTAATTCTAATGTTTAAATACACCTTAGAAATCTGTATTTTAGCTTCATAGTTTTTGCTTCTATAAAAACCACATTTAACCTAATGTATGTTTTGGCCATTAATATCAACCAATAGTAAAAAAAAAACTGCCCAGACCATTATATATATATATATATATATATATATATATATATATATATATATATATATATATATATATATATATATATATATATATATATATAATTTCCCCTTTTAATCCCCATTCCTTGAGTTCTTACTGTCAAAATAGTTGGGGTCACAAAAGCCCAACAGATTCTCCAGAATTTATTTGGCTGGAATCCAATCATCATTTCAATGTCTTCACAAAATCTTTGCAAGCCTGTAAAATAAACACATGTAAATCCAAATGCAAAAGAGACTGAACTACAATTAAGATCTCTGGTGATCCCTCTTGAATCTAATTATAGAAAGAACAGGCACACTGATTTGTCAGTCTAGCTCTTCAACACATATATTAACCATATCTATAATATGGATTGCTCATATGTTCATTCATTGCTCATTCTAATAGGTGAATTACAAAGTTTATATAAACATTAGCTTAATATATTGCAATATAAAGAATAAAATGAACACAATCTGGGGTCCACAGCAACATATACTTAAGAGTCTTACTGTTATTCTGAAGCAATTTTTTAAACTGATGAAGGAGATATATAAATATCTGGAAACTGAGTTGAGATTCTCATTTTCAGAATTCTGAAATTGCTTTCTTGAAAGCAAATTGAGCCATATTTTGAAAATATGATTCTTTTCTATTTGATTTAGTAAAATCTGAATAATATTCACAGCAATTCCATTGAGCAGAATTGTCAAGGTTTCTTTTCGAACTTTGCTCACTAATTTCATCATTGGTTGAGTATTTTTAAAATGCCCTTAGATAAACAAAAATCATTCATTTTTTATTGGGTTCTGTTATTTTAGATATTTATACAACATATGATAAAAAAGCTGTATGTCTGTGTCCTAATCTCAAGTCAAAAATAAAAATTAAGGGGGGGAGGGGTATTTAAGAATATTTTGGATATAAAGCTTTAGATTCTCCAGTAAGGAAAATAAATCAAGGCCTGAAATTTAACTTTGAAATTGTTCAACAATAATACAATATTATTGTAAATGTAACATGAAATACCACAAAGAAATCCATATAGTTTTCCATTAGCAGCAGAATTGTTTCTTTTGATGGCAATAATGTAGACAGGGCCATCATTTCCACATTATTTCAGTCCATTACCTCTTTTGATTGCTAGGCCTTTGCAAGACTTTCATATTATCTAGTTTGTTGCATGGGTTTTATGCACACAGCAGGCATGTTTTTTGCCTTAATGAAAAAGGGACTAATATTGAACTGGTGCAGCTTCTTCTTCAGTCTTGCAATTCAGCAAAACAACACAATTTTGTAACAACTAGTGGTGGTTAGATTGTGTGGCTTTTTTTTTTCTTTAACTTGTTCACCACCATTCTTCACATCTATTTATCACCAAGTAAACTCAGTAACAAATGTTTTCTAATAGCAATTCACATAACACTGAATCACTGCAACAGACATTAATTATTCACTCCCAAAGTACAAAACATCCCACCTCGAAAACAAAAACAAAAATGTGTGACTTCTCTTCTGGAGAGAGTGACAGAACAAAGGCTGACTCTGCTGCTCTAAATATGTTTCAGATATTACTCCAGGATGAAATCTCAACCTTTCAAGGTTTACACCACCTTCTGTTACCATAGTAGCAATCTATCGTAGTAGGTGGAAAGTTTATCATGTAAAGGAACACAAGGAAGGAAGGAAGGAAGGAAGGAAGGAAGGTGTTTGTGCATCAGTGTGTGTGTGTGTGTATGTACACATACATAGTTCTCATCTCTAAACAATGCAGTAACCATTAATTTGATTCCCCTTTTAGATGAAGGTAATGTTCTTCATTCAATCACAATGTCTAAGACATTCTGCTCAGGCCCTTAATACAGAATACCAAAAGCCAAACAAATTCAGAGTACCAAAATGCCAATCATTTCTCTGATAATAACATGACAACAATAATAGAGTGTTTAATAATCATTTCCTTTCTTTAAGGATTCTAAAAGCTTGCTGCCTAGTGAGCTTTTATTGTATGGACTCTCCTAGATTAAAGAGTTTGCAAGTAGGAATTCAAGGACATAGCCCTTGATAAAATAGATACCAGAAAAGCAATTGGTATGGGGGGAAAAAAACAAGGCAACTACAAACTGTAAAACTAAAGCCTTTTTTTTTTTTTTTTGCAGACTCAAGGTTCATATGTCTCTTTTTACCATTTAAGTATTCTAATGAGAGCCCTTTATTTTACAGCAGCAGGAAAGTCACAGACCAGGGCATTGTTAGTGGATAGGTTAGCTCACTGTTGGCAGATAAGTTGGCTCATTGTTAGCAGATAAGTCTGCTCAGGAACTTTGTTTCTAGAGTTGTCTGATCTAGATCTAATACATCTCCCAATTATCTCATTTCTCCATAAAGAAGTGAGCTCCTTGTCCCAGGCATCAAGAGCTGGAAAGGCGTTTGAATCTCTCTGCATTGTCAGCTGCATTTTGGCGTGAGCTGTTGAAATTCTTCCCTCTTTCTTCTCTAGTTCAGGGAGAAGGGAGAGAAGAGGAATATCCACAGTCTGAATGGAACAACCAAATGCTTTAGGAATCTTGTTGTTGATGTTCAGTCACTAAGTCATCTCTGTCTCTTTGCAACCCAATGGATCATAGGATGCTAGGACCCCATGTCTTCTATTGTCTCCCAGAATCTGCCCAAATTCACGTTCATTTCATTGATGACACTATCTAACCATCCCATCCTCTGCCATCCCCTTCTCCTTTTGATAAGCTTTCCCAATATCACAGTCTTTGCCAATGAGTCCTCTCTTTTCATTAGATCAGGGGTGTCAAACTCACGGTGTCACGTGACTTATTAGGACTTTTTTCCCCTTTGCTAAACCAGGTGGGGGCAGGGCCAGCACATGATGCATTGGCCCATGGGACATGAGTTTGACACCCCTGCATTAGATAGCCAATGTATTTAAGCTTCATTATCTGCCCTTCCAAAGAATAGTCAGGGTTGATTTCCTTTAGGATTGACTGATTTAGTCTCCTTGAAGCCCAAGAAACTCTCAAGAGCCTTCTCCAGCACCACAATTTGAGACATCATTTTTCATATTTGCATCATCAGAAATTGAGAAGTATCAAAGGTAATATTTTAAAGTCCTAAAAACTCACATAAAATTATTTTAGTTCTCTTTTCTAACAACCTGGATTGTTGTGAGTACAATAAATCATCACAAACCTTTTTAGGGGACCCTGGATACAATATACTTATTTTGTTGTTCAGATTTTGCCCATATTTCATAGATAGTCTGTTAATTAATTAAAGAATTTGTGGATTAAATCAAGATTTTACTGCAAATGGGACATTTAAGCCATTATGTAATTATGCAAACGATGTAAATTCAGATTTAACCAATATTCAGATTCAATAGACATCGTCCCTCAAACAGCCCATTAAAGTTTTACTGTTTATATAGCTTTTGGCATATAATTGTGCCAAAAAGTCACATCTATTCACTCTTTCTCCTAATGAATTAAAAAATAAAATGTCCAAGATCAGTGTGCTAACGCTTATATAAAAAGTAACCCTGTTAATGACAAGCTATTTAACACCATTTTCAGAAATAGTACCAAATGTATTTAAATTTTGTTTATAACTTGAAGTATCACCATAAATGAAATGTACATCAGGTTTTTTAAAAACCAGCTGGGTTTTGCTTTCTCATGTACCAAATGTTTTGATAATTGTATTTGTTTTAAATTATTGCATTGGTATCTTCTGGTTACTTTTCATTACCTTGTCACCAATTGGTTTTGTGCACCACATAACTCTTTTAAGTTTGAAACAGTTTAAACAGTCCTAAAGAAAGTTTGGCTCTGCTCTCAGGCCACTTCTCCTCCACCCCCACATAACTCTTTTAAGTTTGAAACAGTTTAAACATATTATACACAGGGGTGGGATTCAAATTTCTTAAAACCAGTTCTGTGGACATGGCCTAATTTGTGGGTGTGGGTTGGTGGTCATGTGACTAGGTGGGTGTGGCTTGTACGTAAATATTGTTAATATTTATGTAAATATTGTTATATTTATATATGAGCAACTTTTACCCAAAATAAGGCAAAGCAGATTGAGTTGCTTGCAGAATCACAGATTCATTCACAGATCTACCTTTCTGCAATCTGCTGCCTGAGTCTGCACTGAAAAATAGAAGCTTCAGTCCTAAAGAAAGTTTGGCTCTGCTCTCAAGCCACTTCTCCTCCACCCCCCAATTCCCTGAATACCACCCCTGACTGGGCCTCACGAAAATCTCCTGGGCGAAGGCAAAGCAGTACAACAGCAATTTAGATTAGCTAGAAAGCAGAAATCCTACAGGAGGGGGGGAGAGGCCAGTCAGTGGCGCGATTTGCCGGTTCTCCGAACTGCACAGAATCATAACAACCGGTTCTATAGAACTGCTCCAAACTGGTAGAATCCCACCCCTGATTATATATGGATAATAATATTAACTGTTGATGAGCTATTTCCAAATAGTCTGTTTAATTGGGGTTATTTTTCACATAGTAATGGGCCCCTGTTTATTACAATTCCCACAATCTGATTACGACACCAATTATAAGCTGTGAGAGCAAAGAAACAAATCTGCTTTTATTAATGGAGATGGAAGAGAAGTAAGATTGAACTTTAAGGGAATTGTGTGAATGAGTTTTTGTTTATTTGTTTGGGATGGGTACCTCTCACTTTTGGACAATAGCACTGTTAAGATAGCCTAAAAATTCAAAATGCAATGGTCCTCAATAAAAATATAAAAGAGAAAGAACAGTGAACAAAAGGGTACAATTTGTTAGGCACAAGAAATCAAGAACCAAATGAGTGCAAGTTTAATCCATGCTAGGTCACTGCAAGACTACAAGACTCAGAACAGGCAGTTTCATTGGTGGTAGATAAGAATCAGTGGAGTTCCCTGGGAGCTGGACTTAAAACTCCTCTGGAGTTCAGAAGGCCTGGACTTAGATCACTTCCTGGATTCCAAACTGAGTCTGGTCATTTCCTATACAATTCTCACCTTTTCTTCTTTGGCTTCGGCTATTCCAAACAGGCTACAACCATTATTGGAACTCTCAATAATGTCTGAAATAAACCTAGTTTTATGAATGAAGGCAAACCTAGTTTTGATTATCCTCTCAGGAAGTAGGAGGGGGAATAGAGTATGTTAAATCAGTTTAATCAGTTTATTAATCTGATTTATGGATTGTTTAGGTCTATTATTACAGGGACTCTGCATCCCAATCATTCATTTTTCATTTCGTAAATGGAAATGTATATAGGTATACATTATACATATATTATACAGCATATGAAATGGATATTATGCTTTCTGAAAATTTTTAACATGGAATTAACTATTTTTCAAAAGAAAAAGGGATTCCTTTCCCTTGCTTCCTGACTTTTCTATTTTAAAAATCTAATTTTAAAACTGAAGAGAAATATAATTTATCATAAAAACCCTTGCCAGATATAATAGCAACCTGCCCAATTTGTTTTAAATTCTCAGAGAAAGGTGTTGCCTAAATGTTAAAGAAGTTCATTCTCTTAAGTTAAAACCCACAGCATATCAAATTGAAAGAAGTATTTGGGGGAAAAAAGAAAGAGACAAAATCCAAAACAAATTCCAAAACAAAGGTATCTGCCAAGAACTGAGACGCTTTTACAAGGCGTTAGTCTGGAAGATATCACTTTGGAATTTTGTTAATGTGTTACCGAAAAGAGAACCAGTGTAAAATCAAATCCTGCTCAATTGAGCAGAGTGAAGAGTAAAAAGTAAATAAACTTTGTAACATAGGACCTTGTTACTGCAATACAGGTAGTCTTCAACTTACAACAGTTCATTTAGAGATTGTTTAACGGCTCTGAAGTGATTTATGACCATTTTTCACACTTACGACTGTTGCAACATCCCTATGGTCATATGATCAAAATTCAGGTGCTTGGCAACTGGTTCATATTTATGATGGTTGCCGTGTCCTCAGGTCATGTGATCAGCTTTAACTTCTGACAAGCAAAGTCAATGGGGAATCCAGATTCACTTAAGTACCTTGTTATTAACTTAACAAAGGCAATGATTCACTCAACAGCTGTGGCAAGAAAAGTCGTAAAATCAGGCAAAATCATTTAACAAATGTTTCACTTAGCAATATAAATTTTGGGCTCAGTTGTGGTCGTAACTTGAGGACTACCTATACTTTCAACCCTGACTGAGAACTTACTAAAATGGAAATATAGTGTCGTTGCTATTACTGCTGTTATTATTTTCATCCTCTACAATTCTTTTCTGAGATTAGTTCTCTTCAAAGTAGAAATGGTGTAAACTACTCAGCATGCAAAGGCGCTCTCAGACCAGTGGTGCGATTCAAACATTTTTACTACTGGTTCTGTGGGTGTGGCAGGGGAGGGATACTGTAAAATCTCCAGTCAGAGGTGGTATTTGCCGGTTCTCTGAACTATTCAAAATTTCCGCTACCAGTTCTCCAGAACTGATCAGAACCTGCTGGATACCATCTCTGTCTCAGACTGCATCATTTTGGGGACAATGCAGTAGAAAATTTCATCTCATCTTTCAGATCATGACTCCTACAATGACAACCTCCATCTTATTTGGATTTAGATTTTGCATGCATGTAAACAGACATTTAGGAAGATAAGGCAAGAGCAGTGATGTGGAGAAAGTTATGTCAGTGTCATCAGTATATTCATAATACTTTAAATTGGACAATGTATCAGAATAGTTGCTATCTCACCCTTCTTCGCTATCATTTTGCTTACTGCTATCAACTGAAATATTACATATTACTGAGAAAAATGATTGATGTTTCAGAGAAGCGACAGAGGTTTTAAAGACTCCTGCAAGCTATGATGCAGTCATTCTTTCCAATTTCACCTTCAGTTAAAGTGAAATTGCAGATAGTTATTTTAGAAACCAGGATAATATATATAAGCCCATACAGTTAAGGCTGTTTCACTCAAATGCCTTTCAGTTCCTTAAAATCTATTACAGCATGCAGATTGATGTGAGTTTTGCATTAATGGACGTTATAGTTTAAATTTGCTTGTTTTGTCTTGATTTTTTTAAAAGCTGAATTACTACTACATATTTATCCTTACATTTTGCTTGCCCCTTAGGTGGACTTGTTCCAGAAGCTTTGTTTTATAAATAAGCAAATCAATCTGTTGTTGAGAACAAGCATGAAGAGATAATAAGAGCCCGTGTGATCACAACAACTGACATTTCATTTGATATCATCTGTAGCTCTGTTAAGAATAACCCTATTCTGTCAGGTAGAATTTGTTGTACTTCTGCCACCCTGTGGTCAAAACCAGAATGGCATAAAAGTTTCATTAGTTATGGAGAATAACTCTAAACACATTTTCTTTAGCTTTATCTGTTTCAATGCTCTGCCTTCTATTAAACTGTAAACATATTTTATTGTAATGTATTGTTTAACCTTTGTTGTACACGTTTTTTCATGAACCAAACTGAAAAGACTAGCAACAAGAAGTATTATTTTCTGCCGTATGGGTCTTCCCAGAAGCAACTAAAGAACTAAATAGGATTTCCCTTCAGATATGTTGAACTTCAAGTTCCATAATTTCAAGACAGCATTGTTCTAGCTGGCGAGAAATTAAAGCAGCATTATAATGTAATCTAAAATATCCAAAGGGCTTTACAACAGAAAAGATTGCACCTTGATCAAAGATACCAATACTCTTTATGTTTCTAATTAAAATAGAATCCAATACCCTTAAAATGAATACATGCTTAATAATTTTATTATAATATTTAATTAGTATTGTATTCTGTTTTTCATCAAGGAATTTAAGATAGTAGGCATAACTCATTCTCTGCTCCAAGTTTTTTGTCCACAACTCGGAGAGATAGCAGAGCTTGTTCAGGATTTCCAACAGCCGAGCATAAGATTGAACCTTAATCTCCCAAATACTAATCTAACTCCAAAACCTTCCATAAACGCTATGGGAGGCACTGCATACAGTATGTTTTTCTGCATTAGATACTACAATGACTTGGATGGTCAATCAAGAGACTGTGTCCAGAACAGAAGTGTTATTTAATCCCAAGCTTTCTACTTTCTAGTCCTAATTAAGAAACATATCAGTAAACTGGTCTTATAAGACATTATAGATGTAGTGAGTATAACTGAAACGTGGTAGTCAAATTACAAGGGATATGGTTGTTCCTGATTCCAAACTCTATAGAAAACACAGGGAACACCCTAGTGGAAGAGGTATGGTCTTATGTGTAAAAGAAACCATTAAATCAAATGATCTTCACATCCCCAAAGGGGCAGATCAACAGAATCACTCTGGCCAGAAATATCAGATCTTAAAGTAGCTAAATACTGGAAGTGTACTATTATCCCCTTATCAAGCTGTTAGATCTGGAAATGGAGAAGGATATCAGAGAGACATTCCAAAAAAGGAAGCCTTGTAATTATATGAGATGAATGTGCATGAATCTACCCCTTTTTAAGATCCGAGACTTTTGTAGAATTCAATAATGTACTCACCATGTGCACTCTTGAAATGTATAATCCAGTTATCACTCAGTTTATTACAGTATATGGATACCTTCACTTCAACTATGCATTGCAAAAGAAGATCAGTTATGGGGGAGGATCTCTTTTCAGCATCTTGTATAATATCACTATTCTCCTTCCAAAATCTCAAGCATTCCTCAGAATTGGGCATTCAAGCTATGACCAAGGAAAAATTCTTAGATACTATAAATGACTGTCTGCTAGAACATGGAACTGACCTAAAGGAAGGGGCAAACTGAACTTACCTCCCTGAAGTAGCACTGAGGACTTCATGAGAGAAATATATGTAGCTGAACGAATTTGGAATAGTTACTGTAATGCCATAAAATTGAACACTAAAAAGAGCCATAGCCTAGTTAGCAAATCCCATACAGTCATATTTGACTTTAGAAATATGAACATTTCAAAATTAAGAAGATTAGTGAAAAAGAAACTCAGGAAAAAAAGATCAAAAGGACAGGCATCTCCCATAAAGCTTGATTGTTCCCTAAAACTACAATAAGGGAGAAACAAAGGCACCGGGTATTCTTAAAATTAGAAAAATGCCCCCAAAGTCCAAGAAAAGGCCTGCATGGTTCATTGGCATAGTAAAGGAGGCTATGAGTGCCAAGGAAGTATTGATTGAAAGTGGAAGACCTGCCTTAATCAAGAAAACAAAAAAAACAACATAAACTCTGCCTAAAAAAAATGCAAAGAGACAATGAGGGAAGCAAAAAGAAAATTTGAGAGGCGTGTTGCCAAAGTTGTGAAAACATATAATTAAAAAAATTATTCAAATATGTTAGAAACAGGAAACCAACCAGGGAAACCATTGGTGCCTTGAACCAATGGTCTCCCACCATTCTGGCTCCACAGATCGACAACAGTGGTGGCAGTATGGTGTCAATGGTGGGGAGTGGAGGAGGAGATGGTTTTGTGCATTCAACCACTTGCACAGCCCAGTTCCCAATGAACCGTGGCTCAGTACCTATCTAGAGCTTGGGGATTGGGGTGCCCTGCCTGGAACAATGAAGAAATCAGGTGTGCTAAGGAAATTGCAAAGAAGCTAAATGAAAGTTTTACGTTTGCCTTCCTAGGAGCAAAATTTGGCAAGATTCTCAGGAAGAGAATCAGATGAACTGAGCCATATTATAATGGTAACAAGAAAAGAAGTGCTAGACTACATTGATAAACAGAACATTTAGAATTTAGAATTTTACCTTTATTGTCATTGCATTCCACAAATACAATGAAATTTGAAAGCTATGCCAGCACAGTGCCCCAAACACCACATCACAATCACACCACAAGTATTTAAAAATTAAAATAATTAAAATAATAATAATTAAAAACCGAGTCTAAAACCTATCTAAAACATTTAGTAAGTTAAATAGTTTTAAAATGCCACTGTATACATAGGACTATATCACAAATGGGCTGTTTGATTCAAGACAATTATTGCCTTGGAAAAGAAACTATTTCTCAGTATATTAGTCCTCATTTTAAGACACCTATAACGTCTCCCTGATGATAACAGTTCAAACTATGAATGACCAGGATGAGACCAGTCTGTGGAGATTTTTAGTGGTCTAGAGAACACATGTAATGTTGACAGAATCTATTCATGGGCTAAAAGCTGAGTCCATAAACTTCCTAAAATATGCAACTTGTCTCTACACACAGCCTTTTAAGTATAGTAATGGAAGATGGTCAATGTAACTCCCATTTTTAAAGGTTGGATCAATTCATAGAAATCACTGAGATTATTGGCTAATAGACTTAATGTCAGTGTGACTGTCTCTGAAGGCCATCTGCTGGGAGATTAGGGCAGGGGTGGGCTGCTGGGGGTTCGTAGGGGTTTGGGAGATCCTCTAACTAAGATTCTGCACAGTTCTGAGAACCCCCAAATCCCACTCCTGGCTGGCTCCTCCCGCCCTGCCCCTCCCCTTCCAGGAGTCTCCACGCATCCCATTTTGGATGCAGGTATGTGCAGGACATGCGCAGAGGCTCAGGGAGGGCAAAAATGGGCCTCCTGGAAGTTTGGGAAGGCCAGAAACGAGCCCATTTCTGGCTTCCGGAAAGCCTTCTGAACCCAGGGAGGCTGTTTTCACCCTCCTGGAGGCTCGAAGAAAACCTCCGGAGCCCAGGGAGGGCAAAAATGCCCCCCCCCCATGGTGCAGGAGGCCAACTAGGCCACACCCACCATGGCCACGCCCACCCAGCAACTGGGCAGAGAACCCGTTACTAAAATTTTTGAAGCCCACCCCTAGATTAGCAGATCTCCTTGTGCAGTTGATTCACCACTATGACAACAGACTGCTGGGCATGATGAACCCATGTTCTTATGTTCTTAACCTAATTAGCTTTTGAACCCAGATACAACCAGTCAGAAGTTGCCACAAGTTGAAACTGCTAAAGCAACTTTTTGTGTTCCAAGTCATGAAAAATAATCAAGGAAAGAGAGAGAGGAAAAATCAAATAGGACATTACAAACTTTTAATCTAACTGAATCTGTATGAGAGGGTCAGATGGAATAAGTGAGAAGTAACGTTTGAAAAGGGTATCAATGCAAAAGAAATGTACACTCTTTAGATTAAAGGAAGAATAAAAAATGAGAAAATGTCAGAGGATAAAGTCTGAACTAGAAAAAGTTTGAGGGGTGGAATTATGCTGGTATCTCTCAGTTTCTACTCTGAATCTATTTCTTTGTGAAACTTGTATATTTCAAATAGGTCTTAATCTTTTCTCAGTGAAAGAGAGAAAAGTAAGGTGTTCCTGACCATTTGATTCTTTCCTATATTTTAGGTTTGGTGTATCAATTTAATCACGTTTCCTGTACTCCCAATACTCCCAATAATCCTAGGGCAGTGCCTGGGGATAAGAGAAGAAAAGAATAATTATTTGAGATTCTGTACCAGAAGCAAAAAGAGAATTCAGTGTTTATCCATTCTAAGCACAAACATAACTTGTAAGGATACTCTTTTACGAGAGAGCTTTCTTCTTCCAACTAAGTCTGTAGTGTGTTTCTATTACAATAAAATAGCACAAAGGAGCAATACAAATCTTACAAGGAGGTCCTAAAGTTGAAATGCCGCACAATATTTCTAGTGAGTATTCAATTCATTTACAATCATCCAAATTGGAAGACGTAAAGAGAAATGCCTGTCACTTTAATGTTTCCTTCTTGAGACATACAGCAGCATGAAATCACCCATTTTATAATTTTATAAACAACATCTGGAGCAGTGCTTCAAAATATTGCAGTACTTCAAAGCTACGTGAGGATGGGGAAAATGCTTTACTTCAAATCTATACACAATATAATCCTGGTAGGAATATTTCCAACTTCAGAATCTGAGATGTATCTGCATCTTATTTATTTATAAATCCTTCTCTTGACTGAAGATGCGTATGTCTTACATTGGTTCCCATGGAAACAGGGTATGATCACCATTTGGCTTTGAAAGGTCTTGTGAATAGTTATTTCTGGGTAAATCTACAGTATTGGCAACTTTGTAGGTGGTGATATTTTATCACAAGTGATATAGGCTTATTTAGACAAATTTCTCATTCCTTCTGATAAAGTAGCTGGAATCTTTCAATTCATCTTGATTTTTGAGTTGCGTAGATGTAACAAAGAAAACTCAGACTATTTAAATCAGGGCCTTCTCGCTTCTGTTTAGGAAAAAGTACCTCATTCATTCATCCTATGATGACCCAGGGTGGGATACAAAATAAACACAGTCACAGGGGTAAATCCCCTTTTATTCCTTCACTTTGCTTCCAAACTCCAAATAGCCTTGACTGAAGACAAAAAACTCCCACACAAGCAGTTACAAGAAGGAGAAAATGCCATTTAAATTATAAAGAGTAAAAGACAACACAAACTAGGCAAGATAAGAGCTTGGACAAGACACACACTGGGAAGGACACCAACTCAGAGAGGAACAATAAACTAGAGATATTTCCATGCTTTGTTTCCAGCACTCACCCATACACATGTCCGTCCTCTTATTCAATTGTAACAGCTGCAGCCCATGAAGAGAATCAAGGCCCTCTCTTCCAGAGTAGACCACATCTCTCCCTTATCCTCTCCTCCCTGCGTGCCCTAAGATGGAGAGGGTATGGGCCTGGGTCCTCTTCTGACTGCCCAACTGGCCTCTGCCCTTCCCCAGCTTTCTCCACAACTTCTGGAGCCACACTTCCACTCCCTGTTGGCTGTTCCTCCTCTCCCTCAGAGTCAGTCTCCACCAGGGGCATGACACATCCCAACAAGACAGACACAGACTTCAGAGAGTAATTAGGACTGCAGAAAAAACAGTTACTACCAACCTGCGAGGACCTGTATACTGCACGAGCAAAAAGAGGGCCTCACATTCAGGACATAAACTGTTTCAACTCCTACCCTCAAAACAATGCTATAGAGCACTGCACACCAGAACAATTAAACACAAGAACAGTTTTTTCCCGAACGCCATCACTCTGCTAAATAAATAATTCCCTCAACCTGTCCAACTATTTACAAAGTCTGCACTACTATTACTATTAATCTTCTCATCACTCCTTATCACCCATTCCCTCCCACTTGTGACTGTAGGAATTCTTTTCTTTTATGTATACTGAGAGTATTTGCACCAAGAGAAATTCCTTGTGTGTCCAATCACACTTGGCCAATAAAGAATTCTATTCTATTCTATCATCTGTTAAAATGGCAAAACGTGGCCCAATATAGCAGTATTTATACCAAAGTGATCTTGGGATCAACAATTAAAAAAATAAACCAAATTAGTCTGCCATATACTTCACATTAGCACTTGTTTATAAAAGTATAAATAAAACTATCAGTATGGAAGATATATGTAATAACTTTTAGAATCTTCCAATTTAATGGCAACATCAATAGCTGGTAACAGAGAATAAAATATCCCTTTGTTCTGTTTGGCCATTATGACAACCCCTTTGCAGGTATTTTTATAAAAATGAAATTCCATGATTGTGCTATGTTCTAAATTATAGCTAAAAGCCTCTCTTAGAAATCCTAGATCTCAACGTGCATACTGGAACCAATTATATATCTCCTTAACATTGAAGGATAGTAACAGGACATTAATAACAACACTCTTTATTGACATCTCTATTGACCTTTGGTAACAAAGCAATGTTACTAAACACCATCAGCCTCTTCAGGAAAAGAGGATGCTGTTGTAACCAGTAGATAGAAAATTGCTTTTTCTATAAAAGGAGATTTAGTCACACTGGATGACCTAGAACATCTTATGGCATTATGGAAAATAGGCAAACAAAATATTCAGGGAAGGATCATCACAACAGAATAATGATATTTATGCAAAGATCATATATATGGAAATCACACTTCACTTTTAAAGTCATAAACATGTACAATTCTCAGTAACAGCCTGTCCTACGATAGTCCAACCAAATTAAATAAACTTGACTTTTAGCTTATCTGAATACTAGTGTGTACAATTGTTACCAAGCATGCCTGTCTGTATTCAGAAACTCTGCTTTCCCAAACAGATATATGGTCAACTCATAATTAATTGCAAAAAGAAATGTCTTAATTGTCTTAAAGTACCTGCAAGAGCATAGATAGACCACATTGCCATAGGCAATAGTTTTTTTAAAAGGCAATATTTTCAGATACACAATGGGAGGGGGGAATAGTGACATCATCTGAAAGGGCAGGTTTGCATTATCCAGGCTGTTTAAGGAGGGGGCTGAAGTTTCTTCTTGAATAGCCTATTTAGCTAATCAGCCATAGTTTTCTAGAAAAATTTTGTCAGCCAAAATCAGAAATTTGCCGCCAACAATATTCTTGGGATTACAAAGAATACACAAATGTGGATGGAACCACATCTAATCCACAGAATACATAATCATATCCTAGAGAAAAAAGAGTTATGAACAGTCTTCCAATTTACAATAATTAATATTTTCTGTGAGTAAAGCTTGGGTCATTCTTTGTAAGAGATGGGAACATAAGAAGGATGAGGAAACAGTAACATTCTAATCTCCACTACCAGATCAGAAAGTCTTCCAATGATGGAACATTCTATTTGGAGACAGTTATTATCTATTGTACTGGTCATAATTCTGTTGTTATAATTTTGCATTTTCTGTAAATGCATCTATATAATTAGGCTCAAATATGCCATCATTTTTCAGTCATATATTTATGTTGCTTGGCCTTGAAAAATCATAAGAAATACATTAGTTTGTAATCATTTTTAGAACTTGATTAATGCACGCCTACATACTTATTTGAGGACTGTATTAATTAGTGTAAATTATATGCTTCATTATTACTTTTATATGTCTTACTAAGTCATATTTGCATTAATGATAACAAACATGCTATCTATTTATTAACTTAATCAGTTTTAATGTAATTTTAACAGTACTAAGCACTGTACTTAATTGAATTTCTGAAAATATTTGGTTAGATATTTTTAGATGTATATTTTGAAATGTAAAATAACATTTTAAAACTTTTATTTGTGGAATTATCTGTTACTTATCAATATCCCATTTTTACATATAAGAACTATTTGTATAACCTAGGGATAACATATCCATTTCTTACCATAAATGTACGAAATGCCAACAAGTTCAAAGATGGCTATTATAACAAGAGAATAAGATGCTGCATAGGTGTCCACAAGCTGCAACATGTACATCCCACCCTAAAATTAAAAACAAATAGTTATTAATAAAAATGCCACTTGTTAGGATGCAGTCAACAGGAACCCAGCTAATAATTGCAGTAAGAAAAAAATACAATTACTGCTATTTTGTCACCAAGCCCCCATCTCACTATGAAAATACTCTATCTTCTATCTTTATTTTTATTTTTTATTTATTTATTTCTCTGGAACACCTTAAGCAATTTCAACCAAACTTGGTACACAGATGACTTACCCTCTGGAAACAAATAATGTGGGGATAAGACATCTCTAATACCCCCCAGGGGAGGGGGTGCCTTAAAATGCCATGGTAACGGTTTCACAGGACTCCCTCTTGTGGAGGAATAGAAGAATTGCGTGACAGACAGGACAACAGTGTAAGTTCCAACTACAGGATTTTCCTGTCTAATACAGGATTGGGATAAATAAATACTCAGGCAATGCCAGGTTATCAGCTAGTGAACTATAATTAGAAAATTTTTCAAGAATGTCTATTTTTCATATATCTTTACAACAAAATGGAGGTGGGGAGGAATGGCCAAAATCAAATGAATATCAAGTTAGATTTTTACACGGAGAAAGAGCTTTACTGTTTGAAACTCTTATATATACCAGAAGTAAAGAGAAGAGGAAATTAGCTGTGCAACCTCTTTGAGACAATTGAAGAATGTGAAGAAAACAGATCTATAAATTTTATCTGCGGCTGTGCTCCAGCCCTTACTCAGTCCTTCCACTAATGGTAAATTATATTTTTAGAAATGTCTACTGGTAATCATTGACTTACAACAGTTTATTTAGTGATCATTCAAAGTGACAATGGCCCTGGAAAAAGTGACATTTTCACACTTACAACTGTTGTAGCATCTCCGTGGTCACATGATCAAAATTTAGACATTTTGCAAATTGATTCATATTAATGATGGCTGCAGTGCCCCCAGGGTAATCTGATCGACTTTGGTGACTTTCTAGTAAAGTTAAGTCAATGTGGAAGCCAGATACATGTAACCACTGTGTTACTAACTTCACAGCTGCAGTGATTCACTTAACAACTATGTCAAGGAAGATTGCAAAATGGGGCAAAATTCACTTAACAATGGTCTCGCTTAGCAACTTAAATTTTGTGCTCAGTTGTGGTCGTAATTCGAGGATTACCTGTATATGTTTAACAGGGCCTTCAGATCGGACATACATTTTCATGATCAGTGAAACTTCTCTTCAAACTTCTTTGCACTTTTTCTGGAGTTAATCTACTCTTAGAGCTGGTTTTTCTAATTGTCAGATCTGGTTAATCAGCACATAATGCAATATATGTTTACCTGAGTGATCATAGGAAAACCCATGATGAAAAAGGAAATGCAGCATCCAAGAGTGAACAGTGGCTTGTGGGTACGTAAATACTTTGGAAATTCATCTGAAACAGATGTCACTATGGTTTCAATAGTGGCAAACTGAAATGCCAAAGAAGAGAGAGAGAAAATCAGTAGCAATCAATGAGTAAAACAGATTTTTTATTAGTTTGAACATCATACTTTAAGGAAAATTCCTTCTCTCACTAAAATGTTTCTGCTCTATCCTTTTAATATTTCACAGATTAAAAATTAGGAATAAATAAATTATATTCATGACAAACCTAAGTAAGTATTTTTAAAGGAAAATATTATTAATGTGCTGTAGGTCATTTGCTACAGTGGAAAGTTAAGATAAAAAAAGATGAGAAAATAGAAGAGAATAGAATAGAATACCTTTATTGTCATTACATTCCACGAATACAATGAAATTTGAAAGCTTCTCCAGCACAATGCCCCAAACACCACATCACAATCACACTACAGAGTTTTAAAAATTAAAATAATTATAATAATAATAGTACTAAATCACAAATGCACTGTTTGATTCAAGACAGTTACTGCCTTGGAAAAGAAACTGTTTCTCAATCTATTAATCCTCATTTTAAGACACCTATAACGCCTCCCTGATGGTAACAGATCGAAATATGAATGTCCAAGATGAGAATGGTCTGTGGAGATTTTTAGTGTTCTAGAGAGGAGTCTGGTCTTCGCAATCTCTTCCAAAGAAGAAAGAGAGCAACTGATGATTTTTTGTGCTGAGTTTATAACTCTCTGGAGCATCTTCTTATCCACTACATAGCATCCGGCATACCACACCATTACACAGTATGCCAAAATGCTCTTGATGGTAGACCGGTAAAAAATTACCAGCAACTTCTCAAAATCTCAAAATCATGGGTCATTCAAATGATTTATGGAAGCAGTTTTCATCTTAAGCATTAGTTATCCAATTTTACCACATTGATTCTTTTTGATCTCTTGTCATTCTCTGTGTTTATGACTTCAGCCTTTTTAGATCAATAATGCAGGTGCCTATATATTATCCTATTCTCCCCATTCAACAGGTTGATCTAAATATTTTTTAAGACTTCCCATTCTTCCATTTTGCTTCAGGCCTTATTTGGATTTCCTTCAGTTCGGAGCATGTGGTGATATGCTCCATACAGTTCTGATTAATATTCATTGACACACACACACCCTTTTTTATATATCAGTTTAGCAACTGGCTGTAATTTGATAACTATCTATAGAGACTATTAGTTTATTTATTTTTTATTTGATTTTGATAGCCATCCATCTCAGCGAATGACTTTGGGAGGCTGGCAATTCAGAAACATATATTATACAATTAAAATCTTAAAACATTAAAACACTAAAAAAATAAAATTTCTAATTTGAGTACATACAAAGTATAACATCTGGCCTGTTAACAATATAGCCAGGAGGTGGGCCATTGGCTTATATTGCGCCCTAGGCTTGGGAGCATAGCAATGTCTTTAAAGCTTTATTGAAGGCTAACAGATTTGGGGACATTCTAATCTTCAAAGGGAAGATGTTCCACAGAGCAGGGGCTGCTGCAGAAAAAACTTGTATTCTAGTTCCTGTCAGCCTACATTCTTTGGCTGACAGGATCTGCAGCATGGCCATCCTATTTGATCTAATTGGATGGGTAGAAAGTGATACCCTAGTTCCAAGCCATTAGTTATATGTAATCCAAAGGCAATTATAATAATCTCAAAATAAATGTTGGTTCTAACCTGTATAAATGAATTCAGTGTCACTTACTTCTAAGAAACATGTATAGCATCATCTGTTGTACAGTTGCTAAATTTAACAGAAAATCTCTGCTGGATCCCAGCCTGCAACTTACTTAAATTAAAATATTAATTCAATGTACTGTTTACACTCTGAACTTTTAATGAACAAACAGGAAGTTAAATATAAAAAAATGATTTATCTACCATTGTGTCCAATCCAAGTGTAAGAAGCATCAAAAAGAAGATTATAGCCCAAAATGGGGAAAGTGGAAGCCTAGTTAAGGCTTCAGGATATACCACAAATGCAATGCCAGGACCTAGAATCCAAAACAAAATAGACAGAAATCATATCAGTAACTTAAATAAGCAGTATCCTTTGAATTTGGGGGGAGAGGGGTTATAGTGAACAAAAAAAATCCATTTTAATTTAAGATGACAATGTTTAAAAGGCAGTTTCCCACTTTCCAATTGAATAGTGCATTATAGGGTCACAGGATGTAGTATTTGAATCATACAGTTTGAGCACAAGCAATCTCCAGAAAAAATTACTGTTTCACAGAGGCAAAGATCATTATTAGAACAGCAGGGAATTTGCTATATACCTATTAAATACAAATATGCCCTGACTATGAAAGAGAATGTGATATAGTGAAATATTTTGAGAAATATTTGTGACTCTTCAGAGTACACCCTATTTTATTCTATCTTATTGATGCCAAACTGCAACACAGAAACATTATTCCTCTTTAAAATAGTTGTCTTCTTAATTGGTCTCCCACTTGTTTCATTTACTGTACACAAATTCCCTCCATCATTTTTATGTACCATGCAACAAATGCAGAAACGGATGTCATCCCAATATTTTTATTACAAACTTGAACTTGGCTTGGCAAAGCTACTGCATTGGGTATTTAAATCCAAAACATCTGGTAGGCAACAGATTTCCCTTTCTTAAGCTACTCTGTAATACTCCACTGCCAGTTTATTTTGGCAAAGCAAGAGTTAATTTCACAACCATTATATATTTCCCAAAAATGTTGGAAAACTCTTGTCAAACATAAAATACTGCTTGAAGCCTTTTTTTATTATTACTGGTGTGAGGCAATGCAAGAAGCTGACTTTAAAGCCTGCTGTTAACTGTGAGTTTTTCTTGGCAAGAAGGCTTAGGGGATGTTATATATTCATGAACATGCTCTTTCATCTCTTGATTAAAGATTTTTTTTTTCTTGACTACTACAGATAAAAATGCTGCTTGCAGTAGCTTCTTGCACTTTTGGAAATTAAATTAAGGAATCAAAATAATGAGTTTCTAGAATTCATCATACTGTGGGAAAACCTAATTGCAGGAAATGAAACTGCAAATCTCTCTTGATTGGGATCCTTTAAATTAATTTCATGGAGAGATGGAGGTTATGACCACTGAGAGTTAGATATAGATAAGGGCAGTTGTTAGGCTTCAATAGCCATCTGGGAAAAGACAAATATTGTCCCTTTACAAAATAAACTCATAATTCAAGCAACAATTCAAATAGTACTGCAATAACTGGAATTTTTCCTTTTGGGACAGCCATATCATATAAATATCCACCAAATTTGGTTATTTGGAATTTCAAAGGACACATATAATCATACTACAGAAGAACTTTGGGCCTTAAGAAAAGGTTGCTGTGTGTCTGCTTTCATTCTCTGAGTTTCTGAATCACATGAATTCAAACATCTTAGTTCCGTTCTAGCGTTCTTATCCTTTAGTAAATTCTATTGTGCTTCTGTTTTGAATCAAAAGCCTACCTTATCAGGTTGTTTTGGAGTTTTAAGCATTAATGTACAACGTTTGCATCATTAAAGCTTTGCGGCTGTCTGGATTCGGAAGTACTTAAACTGTACTGAAGCCCCTTTTAGAAGCTGAATCTAAAACTTTTACAATCACCAAAATGCTCTTGAGTTTTTATATCTTATTTGAAATCCTAAAGATTTTGAAGCAACTTTAAAACTTTTCTGATTCGCCAAACTAGACAAGAGCCATTGGGAAGGAACTAAGATATGCTTATATTTGCTGCTTTGCGCTCTTGCTCATATCATTTTAAAAGAAATAATCATTGAATTTAATGCGGTCATACTTCCTAAAAAGCATCTACAAATGGTGCTTAACATAAACTTGCTCATTAGCTGTATTAACTGTTTTATGGTTTTATTTAACATTTAATGACACTGTTTAATAATGGATCAAGGGAAATAGATTTGTTTAGATAGGTCAGTTCTGAAAGAGGCATCCACATTTCTTTGCATGAAATTCAACTCTTAGAAACTGAAGAATCTGGATGGAATGGTTGTCCAAAATTAATAATGCACATTTGTATTAAATCACTCATATCCAAGGTGTGGCCCGTGGGCCTCATGCTGCCCTGGGCAGCTAGTAATGCGACCCCACAAGATCATAAACTTCTAACATTATCTCATATAAACATTAACTATATAATTTATAAACAGCCCAAGATAATTCCTGTTCACTCAGTGCAAATCAGGCAAGCCAAAAGTTGAACCCCCCTGTTTTCAATAAAGAAATATGAGTACCCCTTTCAAGAAATAAGTTGCAAATTTAAAATGTTACACTTACAAAATTGACAATTTTTGCATGTGATTTGTGATGACATATGCAGATATATACATGTTTTCCCCTGGATCTCATGGATAACTTATTTCTGAACCTTGGATCATTGCAGGTTTTAGAGCAAATGGCTGCAATCTCTTTACACATACTCTTCTGTCACTGCTGAAATGTTTCATACAAGCACAGAAAGAGCAAATGCTTACAGGTACAGTAATTCAGCTTGGACTGGCCCAACGTTTTTTTACTAACTCTTCAATATGTAAAGTCCCCAGTGTCTGCACCTATTAAATAAATTATTATTAAGTACCAGGAAGGTTTTGGAGAGTTCAAAGATGGTTTAGGAATAGAGCCCATAAAACAATTTTCCCAGTGATGAAATATTTATAGCTTAAGAATCACATTATCAAATGTATGTACATTACCAAGATCATTTGCAAACTTTAAAATTCAAATTATGTTTTGATCAATTTGACAGCAAAGGTAGAAGAATCAGTTCCTTTCTGATTAGACATTGACAATTTTCAGCAGTGCCCTAAAAACTTGTATAAATAAAGCAATTGTATTATGTCTCATTGCATTAAAGAATCAGTCCAAGGAAGCGCTCATCTTAGGAAAGGATTGTGATCTTACATGGTTCAACCTGTCGATATGTGCAGTAAGACAGCCTATACAAGATATGAATGGGGAAGTAGGGCTTTGAGTGCAGCTTGATTTGTAGTTACTTCATGGATATGCCTATATAGTTTCCTTAGCAACCATACAGAAGTAGTTGGCTTCTTTCTTTTTCGTGATATTTTTTTTCTCACTGACCTATAAATGTAATATTTCCTGGTGGGAGGAAAATGACTAATTTCTTTGTTGTCCTCAGAGGAAGTAAAGGAAACTATCCCAACACAGATATTATCTGTCTAGCTTCTACACAAAGCAGAGATAGGCATGGCATGTTATCCTTTGCCTTAGACACAACCATTCTTATTATAGCATATGTTTCAAGCAGAGGTGGGATTCAAATTTTTTAACAACAGGTTCTGTGGGCATAGCTTAGTTGGTGGGCATGGCTTGGCAGTCGTGTGACTGGTGGACATGGCTTGGTGGTCATGTTATTGGCTGGGCGTGGCCAACTCAATATCACTCAAATCGAGGCACGCATCTCCTCGCCTGACCTCTCATGACTGTGGGATGCTGCAACAGTCGTAAGTGTGAAAAATGGTCATAAGTCACTTTTTTCAGTGCCATTGTAACTTTGAATGGTCACTCCACATGGCAAAGGAGGGGAAAAAAACTCCAGAAGACGTTCCTGAGACAGGAAGTCTAGTCCTGCCAGGAATGTAATAAGGGTTAATGGAGAGGCAGTTTCTATAACACCAGAATGTTTCCTTCCTGCCTTCCTTACAGGATTAGGCCAGTTATTTCTTCTAACAACCGGTTCTGTGAACTACTTAAAATGTTAACAACCGGTTCTAGCGAATAGGTGCGAACTAGTAGAATCCTACCCCTGGTTTCAAGTTGTACCATTTTGCCCAGGTGCTTCATCTGCTCTAATTCATAGGTATGTGCAGGATATCTTGCACAAAAAAAAACCAGAACAAAATCAGTACCGCCCAATAATGCAAGATTTAAAAATAAATATGAAAAAGAGAAGATCCTACCTTGGTCTGCAACATCTTCAATATCCACTTTGAGCTCATTTGCCATGAATCCAATCACTGAAAAGATGACGAAGCCTGCAAATATACTAGTGGCACTATTGGTACAAGTTACTATCAAGGTGTCCCTAAAGAAAGGAAGGGCAAAAGAAAATATATTTACCAGAGTTTTGTATTGAGTAATAATGATATAGTAGGTAATGTGTACTGAGTATGTAATTGTAATGTCATAACAGATAACAGATAATCAGAGTTGGAAGGGACCTTGTAGGTCATCTAGTCCAACCCCCACCCAAGCAGGAGACCCTACACCATTTCTGACAAATGGGAGCCCAATCTCTTCTTGAAAGTCTCAAATGATGGCGCTCCCACAACTTCCGAGGGCAAGCTGTTCCATTGGTTGATTGTTCTCACTGTCAGAGAGTTTCTCCTTACTTCCAGGTTAAATCTCTCCTTGTTCAGTTTCCATCCATTCCATCCATCATATTAATGACATACCAATATTTAGTAAGTTTGATATCAAATACTATTTATTATTTATTCATTCCATTTGGGTAGCTTCTTGTTCAACAACTGAGTCTGGGCAGTGAACAATATTAAAATAACAAATAATAACAATCAAAGTCAGGAGCAGGGCTATGCATGGGGTGGGTGCTGTGGTAGAAAGGTTTGCTTTCTGTGCCCTACTAACTGGCATTCCTTAAACCATGGTACCCTAAGCATGCCTATCCTGCCTGACTAGTTTGAACAAATAGATATAACTGGGAAGAGATGCTCCCTTAAGTAAAGCAGTCCCGAGGCATTTAAAGGTGAGAAGTAGTGCCTTGATTTGAGCCTGGAAGCTAATACAGCTCACAAAGTAGCAGTGTTACATGCACTGAGTAACCAGTGACATCTACTGCCCATGTTGTCACCAGTTAAAGCTTCCAAATGCTCTTCAAGGACAGCCCAATGTAGATTACATTTCAGTAGTCTATACAAGATATCACAGGGGCATGAGTAATAAGTTGGATGTCCAAGTCCCAGAACAGGTACAACTGGTGTACAACTCACATTCTAAATAACAACACTCCTCACCCACAAAAAAGCTACACTAATAAAAATAATTTAATTCGCTTTATCAATGTAGACATTTTATAATATGGAACTGATGCTTTTAAAGACAGTGTAATTCTAAGGCAGTGATCACTAATTCCTGATTTCATTGTGTGATTCAATCCAAGTATTTCACTATTAGCAGCAACAGCATAAATCTTAAATTTTTAATTTTTAAATTTAAATTCTTAGATTTTAAAACAGGGAAAACAATAAGTCAGCATTCACAAACCCTAGTATAAAACCTCACAATACTTAGGACAACATACTGTAAATTTTAGGTGAACCTTATCAAATAATGGAACTGATCACTTATAGGATATGGATGAAAGATTCAAGTGAAGATTAGGGGATGGGGAACTATATTATACTATATAACTAAGAAAACTTTTGAGATAAAATAGTATGTTCTCATAGTGACTTCCGTTTTTCCCATCCTGTATCTTCTTCATAAGTTACCCATTTTAATACAAGTAAAGGGCACCAGATTGGAAATACTACTTCGGGTGTTACTTCTGAATGCTAAAACTCCAGATTCAAGTATCTAATCAGCATCCCATTACTAAGCTGCTTCAAGAACAAACTTGTTGTATACAGAAAAATGGTGAGTTGTGCACACATAGTAGATCACTGAACAGAAAATTCAGTCTACATAATCATTAAATGCATGCTTCAATAATTTAACGATTATAAAAGACATATGTCAACAAAAAACCTTTAGCTTGCAGACAGCTTTAAGAATGATCACACAAAACGTGATGCTAAGCATGTAAGGGGATTTAGAAGAGTTGCCTAGCCATTACTTTGAAAGTTCAAAAGTTCAGTTCCCACTTTTCCAAGGCACTTACAATAGTAGGCATTTCCTCCTCTACTGCCCACAACAGTTTCATGCTGACCGAGGCTACAAGTATTTGGAGAAGACCTTATTTTTTTATTTGATTTATTTTTTGGCCTGCTGCAATCTCATGCTCTCAGCAGTTAGAAGTCACAATTAAAGCAACAAAAAAATTAGAATAACATACACCCCGAAGGACGGAAGGAAGGAAGGAAGGAAGGAAGGAAGGAAGGAAGGAAGGAAGGAAGGAAGGAAGGAAAAAGACCCAGGTGATGTTAGTCACCAGCTCTTCAAAAGAATTCCTTTTTTTAATAAGTTCCTAAAAGCTATCAGGAAGAAGATCATTCTGATCAGAGTGAAGAATGCATTCCAATGGGTCAGCATTGCTACGGAAAAGCAGTACCTTTTAACTTCAGCTCCCCTGGCATTTATGAAATGTAGGACAACATAGAACTCCCTCCCACAAGATCTAATAGGTTGGGCTAAATCCAGTTAGAGGAGATAGACTTTCACTTTGATACTTAGGGTCCAAGCATCAAAGGGCTCTTTAAATTTAGCTTAGAAAAACTGAACCACTGCAGATCCTGGAATATACAGTGTAGAACAGCATCATGTATATAGCACATTGCAATAAGTCTTATGGCTGACAATGAGAAGATGAGTTACTGTCACTAGGTCCTCCAGTTAAAGGCACATAATGGCATACCATCCAAAGTTATACCATGATCCCCATTGGCTATTAAATAGAAGGTGATATGAGGCCAATAGATAAGACTCCGAAATCATGAACCTACTCCTAGAACAAATTCAGGTAGTTCTCAATTTACAACCATTCATTAGTGACTATTCAAAGTTCCAAACAGGACTGGAAAAAGTAATGTTATTATTGTTTTTCACACTTACAACCGTTGTAGCATCCCTATGTTCATGTGATCAAAACTTGGAATAATGGCAACTGGTTCACATTGACAATGGGCTGCAGTATCCCAGGATCATGTGATCACTGTTGTGACTTTTTGATAACCAGAGTCAATAGGGAAGCCAGAGTCACTTAACAATCTGGCTTGTTAAGAGTTGCTAACTAACAACTACAGGGATTCACTTAGCAACTGTGGCAAGAAAGGTCACAAAATGGGGCAAAACTCAACCACTGTCTCACTTAGCAATCGAAATTTTGGAGTCAGTTGTGGTTATAAGTCAAGGGCTACCTGTAGCCTCTTTCTAAGTTTCTGGTTTTAGAGGAGGCATATGAGTGGCAGCTCTGTCTTACTTGGGCTTCATCTGAGCCTGTTCTCATCCATCCAGACCTTCAGAGTCTCCAGTCTCAGAACAGAATATCAACAGCATCTCCCACTCAGAGGAATAGCAATAGCACTTAGACTTATATACTGCTTCATAGTGCTTTTTTTTTAAATAAAAGTTTTATTTAAGTTTTCACAAAACATACAAATACAAATAAAATATCTTTTTTTGAGAACAGCGTACTTTTACAGCCCTCTCTAAGCAGTTTACAGAGTCAGCATATTGCCCCCAACAATCTGGGTCCTCATTTTATCGACCTCAGATGGATGGAAAGCTGAGTCAATCTTGAGCCTGGTGACTTTCGATCTGCCAAATTGCAAGCAGCTGGCAGTCAGCAGAAGTAGCCTGCAGTACTGTACCATCACGGCTCATTTCCCCACTGGAGAAGATTATAATCAACATACTGCTGGTACCAAAGCCCAAATTACAGGATGGTCTGCACCAACAGTTTCATGTAGCTTTTAGAAAGCAGGAGAATAAGGACAAAACTTTGCAGTACTCCATTAAGTGGGAGACCACTGAATCCATCTGTCCTCCCCACTAGAACAAACTGAAATATTTGCAGATGATAGTATAGAACTACTGCAAAGTACTGCCCCAAATCTTTGCAAACAGTAAGGTACCATGCCTAATATTATCAAAAGCTGCTGAGTTATCTGAAAGGACAAAGGGAGATGCAATGCTCCCATCCATGTCTTAACCCAGGTCATCCACAAAAGTTGGACTTCAAAATCCTTCATAAAATCATACTCTAACTGAACCTCCTCCTTCCCCACCCCCCATACCAATAATCAATTTACAATTGATTGGAAATGAAAAATTCCTTTTTGCTCCCCATAGCTGAATTCAACACCTATTTAGCAATACTGTGTCTGTTTTGTTAAAAAAAATCCATGACAAGTTTATTTACACAATAAATATGTACCATATTCATTATAGAATTATATTCCTTCAATAGAAATAGAACAAAATTGATTCTGTCCACATTTTAATAACATATTAAAATAAATACATTATTTTTGACTTGTCCTTCATCAGCATGATTAAACATACATCTGTGCATACATTAAGCATGCATTGATTCTATCTCAAAGCTATGCACATTATTTCATACTGGATGCAACTGCAGTGATATCCCCAACAGCAATAAGGAATTCAAATAAAGGTTTTTTTTTCCTTCTTGATACAGCAGAACCAAACAGCAATATCATTGCCAAATTGATTATTATTGTTCACAGCAATGTGAAGTCACAGCTGCCAGTTCTTTAAATGCTATTGGCTTTCATACAGTGAGTTCTTCCCAATAACCCAATGTAGAACATATCCGCATAGCATATACATGGACTTTGCAAATGACAGATGTAAATGTTATCAATAGGCAGATTTTCTAAGTAGTATCCAAGGTTTTTGGGTATGACATCCAATGTGCTGATAATCACTGGGACCATCACAGTTTCAATTTTCAGATCTTAATGCTTGGTGAATGTTTCCGATTCTTTGACTTCTCATCTACTATCCCCTGGTAATGCCTCATCAACTATCATTTGATGATGGTTGTGATCCTAATGATTTACTCAGACAGGCCTTGGAATTCCTTTCTTGAGCACATACTGCTTTTCTCTATTACTTGTTATTAGATTGTCTTGTTATTCCTAATTTGTGATTTTAAATTGTGCAAACAGGAAGGAAAGTATATAAACGTTTAAATTTACAAGAAAACGGAGAGAGAAGGATGAAGGATCAGCTTTTCAGCAGTTAAAGCAATTGTTCTCAGTTTTAAAGCAATTGTTCTCATATGAGCTTACCAGTTAAATTTTATCAAATAATCCATTCTTATGACACTGGGAACTTTATCTGAGTTTGGAATTAATGCAACTACCAGAATTATTACTATGTTACCGATACCATAAAAATAATGGTACAGTAATTATAGCAGTGAAAATCACAAATTATCTTTGCTGCTTCAAAGCGTTCCTGACCTATTTCTCAATTACAAAGCTTTCTTTAACAGAGATTATCCTTGTGCTATATTTCATGCTGCTATCCTTGACTCTTGACACTTCTCTAGATTGCTTTCAACCCAGCCTATCTATAATTAGGGCAGCCATTCAGGAGGAAATGGGACACACTAACCCCAGAAGTCTCATGATTTTTGAAGCAGGGCTATCAGATCTGCGGTGCAAATATTCATACAATACTAAATGAAGCTTTTGAGTTCTATCCTGTCTTTTGCAGCTGGTGTCTGGTAGTCTTACTTTGAGATTCTGGTGACAGATTGATGCTACAGATGCAGATAACAATGATGACATCAAACCTAGTTCCAGAGTTACCTGGATTTATCTTTGCCATATTAATTATTAGGATAACATTGGTGAATGTTCATGAGTTACCTGTATAGATTGTTGTGGAATTTGTTATAGGAAGACAGAGTAATCAGGCCACCCCATGCAGCAGATAAAGAGAAAAATATCTGAGTAGCAGCATCTTTCCACACCTTTAAAAAAAATCAATAGAAAAAATTAGGAACAGTTTTTTTTTTAAAAAAAGAAAAGAAATAGCAATAAAAACAGTTAATGTGATTATAAATAAGGCTATCAAGCATGCCATATGTAGGTTGTGTGACAGTACTATGAATCAGACTACCCCAATAGGAGAATTCAGGATATATCTGCAGGAACAGATCTCTAAATGAAGCAATATGATTTTTTTTAATTACCAGATCTGGAAGAAGGGATGTCTTTAGTTGAACTGATAACTGGCTTCATGAAACTTCATTAGATGGGTATGTAAGCCAATAATGAATGAACAAAACAACAATGAATTTTGAGCTGTGGTACAATATTTAGCTCATAGAGAACAAAATATGTGTGTATGTATATATGTATGTACATATGTATGTATGTAGATGTGTGTGTATGTGTGTATGTACACATACACACACACATCCCTGCAGACTATACAAAGATAACAATTTCTGGGTTCGCCCAAAAGAAATAAACTCTTATCACCTAATTGTAAATATTTGAGCTGCTGCTATTAAACAGTATCATGCATGTGAAGCCAACATTTGACTTGAAAAGGTAAAGCAAAAAGCAAAAATGCTGTTATCACTAAGGAATCTAACTTTTTTGAGATATATGCATGACTCCCAAGGTTTATATAGTTCCAGTATGTAACATATATATTAACTTCTTTTACGAATGAAGGCAAATATACAGTATGTATCCCAGGATAATGTTGCAGGATCCATTCTGGGTTGGTCACCAGAACCAGAGATTTAATCTTCCAAGCTTTTGGACTTGCGTTGGAACCTATCCTCAGGGAACTTCTTTCTAGCAGAAATGTGTGCTTTGGGCTATTCTACGTGTAGAATATATGGGGTGGCTGGTTATGTGTGGCTTTTTAGTTGTTGTTTGGGGTGTTAATGGCTGGCTATTAAATCGTTGGTGGTTGTTTCCTTATGTTGCCAAGCTCTTGGCTTCCTAAGTATCTGATAAGTTGGTGGTAAATCAGCACTCCTGTTGTTGGGCAAGAGGCCCATTTCCCAGGCTTCAATCATTTCCCTGGCTATTTTTGTCCCTGCTTAGCCAACAATCTTAGTAGCTGCAAAATTTCAAAATTGTCAGTCAACAGGAGTTCTGATTTACCACCAGCCTATCACATACCTTGGAGCCAAGGAAATGCAGCCAACCAGCCATCAACACCCCAATCAAGAAAAGCCACAACTAGGCATCGCATAAATGCAACACATAGAACAGCCCAAAGCACACATTCTGCTAGAGAGAAGTTCCCTGAGGATGGGCTCCAGCATGTGTCTGGAAACTTGGAAGATTAAATATTTGGTCCCAGGAACCTACTCAGTTTGGATCCTGTAATTTGTTTTATTTTCACACAGAAATATTATTATGATACATACTTCTAACTTGCCTTTACATTGTTATTTCAACAGTGAATAATAGAATCATTAAAACAATCATCCAATATAAATGCATAATGCAGAGTTATTAAACAATAAAGCCAATAAAATCCACTGTATTAGAAGCAATAATAAAAAACTTGGCAGATAAGGCAATAAAAATACATAAAAAGCTGAAACTAATAAAATAATGTTAATCCAATACCTAAACTCATCTAGGTAATACCAGGTGAAACTTTCCAGGGAGATACAAGCCTCAGAAGAAGAAAATATATTTAATCATCACTTGTCTAATTTTTGGAGGATGTGGTAACTAAAGAATGTGCTCTACAAACAATTTTTACAATTAAAAACATTCATAGGGAAGAAAAAATATTTTAGATATATTGGTCCCAAATCAAATCAAGAAATTTTCTAATAGTTAAAATTAACACTGTGAATTGTACCCAGTAAGTGGGCATATTTTTAAAATGCTCTTACATCTTATGTAAATTTCAAAGCCAGCTTCCTATACACCACTATAGTAGCCCTTCTGTATATTATTAGGACATAATGGCATAATCTGTAGCATACTTAATTGTTCCTCATTTGACACTAGAGATTAATTATAATGACAAACCAGATCTTCAGCCTTCCTCAAGTATTTATTTAAGGTTGTTCAGGCTATCCTACTGTGCTACCTTATCATAGTAGGGAGATGTTTCTAGAAGGGATGAGGAAAGGATACAACTAGTGTATTCCCAGCAGGATCATTCATTGTACAAAGTTCATCTCAGATGCCCAGATAAAGCAAGCAGGCACCTATATTGGGCATCAGTAAAGTAGGGGGATGCTGAAAGAAGATGAGTATTTTAGTGACAGCAGCAAAAGCATCACTTCATGTGCAGGAGAAGGTAATGGTAAACCTCTTCAGTATTTTTACCAAGCAAGCCACGTGACTCAAAAATATGAAATGATTGATGATATGATGTCAGATGATGGGCCTCTCAGGCTGGATGGTACTCAGCATACTAATGAGGAACAGCTGAAGATCTTTTGGAGTGTTAATGGTGTTTATGGTGCGGCTGAATTAAACCCTTGGACATGTCTATTTGTTGATGCTGCCACACCCAAAAAGAAAATCCAAAGCTACAAATACAGAATTATAGAAGGAATATAGATCATAAGAAGCATGAATACAAGAAAGTTCAGCATACTGAAAGACAACTACAGAATGACATCATTTGGCCTCAGCAAATTGAGATGGACTTTTGACACAAACAAATATATACATGGACAACAACAGATGGAGTGCACAAAAATCAAACTGACTGTATTATAGCTTAAAAGAGGTAGAAGAGCCCAATTATAACATCAAAAAAATATTCACAGATCTTATCTGTGAACAGACCACAAACTGCTCATGTGCAAGTTCTATAATATGACTTTGAGCATATGCCCACCATTCTCAAGGATAATAATCAAGAATCACTTTGTAGTTCTGAATCTCATTAACAGAGAACCAGAGGAACTGTGGAATGAGCTTAAATAAGTCATTAAGAACAAAAGTGAAGAGAGATTGCCAAAGATGACGAAACAGAAGAAATCAAACTCAGAACAAACTGTGGGAATTGCCAAGAAGAAAAGAGAAGCCAAGCTCAAGAAAGACAAAAATCCAAAAAGGGAATTTATTAAGAATTTCAAGAGTTATTAGAAGAGACCAAGAAGCACTGTTACAATAGCATCTCTAAAGACATTGAAGATAAGAAAAGACATAAAAAAACAGAGGAAGTCTTCCAAAAACTCTCTCAAATCAGAAGAAGGCTCCATCCTTGAACTGTATGCTAAAGTACACCAATGGACCAATAATAACTGATGTAAAGAAAATCAAACGAAGATGGAATGAATATTCTGAATACTGTATAGATCAATACATCATATAGATGTCAACATCCAAGACACCTCAGAACATATTCCCTCAGGAACCTTTAATACTAGAAGATATAGTTAGTTTAGCACTTTGATCATTAACTAGTTGAAAGGCTACAGGGCCTGAAAGGTACATACTGAAATATGACAAGAAACAGATGTAGAATTAGTAAACAGTTTTACTAAGCTATGCAAGGGTGGGATGCTACCGGTTCAGCTCTGTTCTATAGAACCGGTAGCTCTGAAGAGCAGCAGATACTGAACCGGTTCGGTGTCTGCTGCTCTGTTTGCCCAGCTGCTGTCCCGGGCTCTTACCTGTCCTTTATTTCCTGCTTTTACAACTCAGCTGTTTTGCTGAGGTTGAAAAAGCAGGAAAGAAGAGGATTTTCAAACGCTGCATACCTGCATGCAGCGCTTGTCAACTGTCCAGGTGGCACAGCTGAGGTTTTTAGGGAAATGGTCTGCATGCATGCAAAATGCACTCTCACCAGGGGTGGGATTCTACCTGCCGGAGAATTGGAAAATCACGCCACTGGTTGGTCCCACCCGTCCCTGCCCCGCCCACTCACTCCTTACCTGGCATGCACGCCATCAAACTTGCCTGCTAAGTTGCTATTTTTCCTTTTTTTTTTCTGACCATCAGCTGTTCTGCTGTGCCAGGAGATTTAGATTAGCTAGAAAGCAGGAAATCATTGAATTTCTTGCTTTGTAGCTAATCTAAAAGCAGTGCTCAGCCTGAAGCTTCTATTATTCAGTGCAGACTCAGGTAGCAGATGGCAGAAACATAGATCTCTAAGTGAATCTGTGATTCTGTGAGCAACTCAATCTACCTGCCTGCTCTGCCCAATTTTGGGTAAAAGTTGCTCTTTTTTAATAAAAAATTCAATATTTACATACATGGTTTGTTGTGAGTTAATTTTGTAAGTTTGCTTGCTAGCAAATTTTATGTGACAGACTCAGGTAGCAGATAGCAGAAACATAGATCATTAAGTGAATCTGTGATTCTGTGATTCTGTCAATCTGCCTGCCTGCTTTGCCTGATTTGGGGAAAAAGTTGCTCTTTTTTAATAAAAAATTCAATATTTACATAAATGTTTATAATATTTACATACAAGCCATGCCCAGCCAGTTATATGACTACCAAGCCATGCCCAGTCAGCAAGCCATGCCCAGCCAGTTACATGACCACCAAGCCACACCCACAAATTAGGTCACACCAACAGAATCGGTTGTTAAGAAATTTGAATCCCATCCCTGAAACTATGCCAACAAAACTGGAAAATGACACCTTGATCTACAGATTGGAAGAACCCAATCTACATTCTAATACCAAAAAGATGAGTTTGCAAACTGTCAAACGCTATTGTTATTATAACATTATATTATGTTACTACAATATTCTTAATTTCACATACTAACAAAATAAGGCTTAGGATCACCCAACACAAATTAAACATGGAAAAGTGCAGGGGTGTTTAAACTAGCTTTAGAAAAGCCAAAGAACATGAGATACTATTGTTGATGCATGCTGAATAACATAATAGTAGAATAATATTATATATATATGGGTGTGGGTGTGGGTGTGGGTGTGTGCAGGTCTTGGTGTGTTCAGGTCTTTTTCCATGTAAGATTGAGAACATCTTGGCAAGGTTTCAACGAGGTCCCACTCGCCATCTTCAGGCGGGTGCTTTCGGCTTTGTGCTTGTGCAAGCAAAGCATGATCTGAGCTGGTGTCTCCCTATATATATACTGGTGGGGAGGTTGGCTGTGTTGTCATTTCTTGATTGGTTGATGGAGTTGATGCTTGCAGATTGGCTGGCTTTTTCTTAAGAATATATATATATATGTGTGTGTGTGTAAGGTTTTTAAGCTGATAATTTTAAATAATAAATAAGGGAGACTAGTATAGATCTATTTCGTGCTAGTTAGCTCTCTTCAGCTAGCCATACCCTTACTGGGATTCGAACCAGGGAAGTATTACATGTGAGGCAGTTGTAATACAAGAACGCATAGCTATAATTTTTCTGTCAAGCATCAAACATTTGGAATGTTCTTGTTTCTGTATTTCCATGGGTGTCTCTACCTGCTTGTGTAGCCTCTTTTGAGTGGGACATCTATTGTCATTTAAAAGCTAGTATTGTTATTAAAAGTAACAAAAAAATGCATTATGATTATACTGTCATGAAATGATTTCCATTCTGAAGCATATCAATTTTAAGACAGTTTTTAGGATTACAGACCTAGAATCGAGTATAAACTCAATTGCAATTTCCAATTATAGAACAGTTTGTGTACACAAAAAGTTGAGCTAAATACATGGCTGGAAAACATAATTTTCTTCCAATATACCTATAATATATGTTTATTACATCTCTTCCTCTGATTGTGGAATTTTCTTCCAACTAATTTACCTATATCTGTAGGATAGGTGAGTGCATGTTGAATTCAGGAACATTTGGTTAGATTTATACCAAATGACTTTTTCACATACTATTCTGGATCCAATGCACAACAAAATATGTAAGGTGGACCTTAGCTTAGGCAATCTGGCATCTTCACAGTCGTGCTGTAGCCATCATGACTTGAACAGACATTATGCCTTAAGCAAATGAAGTTTATGTTAACTATAAAAAAAAATACTCCTTTGGTTGTTTTAGTTGCTAGCAGAAGTGGAGTGGGAGAAAGCAGTGCATTCCTCAAATGCCTTAGATAATTGCCATGGCAGCTCAAAGCTGTCGGCACACAAGAATATTACTGGAGAGCATGATTGATGACTTTTGGCTATGGATGTGTCCCATTGGAGAATATACATCCAGGGGGTGGGGGAAGACCAAGGTCAAGGGGGAAATGAATGGTGTATTTTACTATCGACTGCACCCAGCTAACGCCAACATGGCCATTCCTAATAAAACCTTTTTTTTTACTCTGAGAGATGTGGCTAGAGACTTATGATTTGAATAGGGGTGGATTTGTTAGAGCCCTGACAGCCAGCCAACACTAAAATACATCATTCATTTCCCCTTTGACCCTGGCCTTCTGAACATTGATCAGAAAGTGTTATAAATACAGCTGTCATTTTTTAAAATTTATTCTTTTATTGCTTTTTAAATTGTGACAAATGGAAAAAAACAAAAAATTAAGAAATACATCAAAACAAACAGAAAATAAGCTGTCATAAACTTTCATAGCACATAATGCTTTCTCACTCAAAAATAACTCTATATTTGGCTTTATTCCATTATAACATTATATCTGGAATAACAAACTTACCATAGCATCAATTAATTTCTCCCATTTAGGTGTGATGAAGTACCACATTCCAGCCCCAGCTCCTGGCAGGGTAACTCCTCTGATAAGTAAGATGATAAGCACTACATATGGGAATGTAGCAGTAAAGTATACCACCTAGGGAAACATAAAGAGATAATGTAACTATTCATTATGATTGACTTAAGAATTTATTTACAATTACACGTATTTATGTGCTACTGCAATCTAAGCCACTCTCAGTGGCTTACATAGAAAAAAAAAGTTCTATGTAAAAAGTTAAAACATCCATGGAAAAAAATAAAAGTAATATCACTGGCTTATTGTTTACAGTAAATTGTTGCACAACTTGTCGGTGGCATTTGCTCATGGGAGCATAAACAGAAAAATAATAGAATGGTTTGCTAAAATGGTATGATGTATGCAAAGCCCTAAATTAATAAAATAGCAATGTCTGTGGATAATTAAAAAATTACAAAAAGTAACTGCAGTTGTATGTCTCTAAAGAATATATCTATTCTCTAAAGGAATATCATCCCTACAGATAAATGCTAGTATATTAGAGATATATTTCTCTCTACACTATAACTACCAAAAGAATGAAAATTGCAGTGTTGTCACTTTTCTGGAACAGAAGTGACTTGTGTAAAATACGGTCTTTTTTTAGAAATGCAATAAATTACTTTGTGGCTTTTATTCCAGCAAATGTTTTTCCACCCATAAAAGGTAAACATAAAAAAACACATTATCCAAAAGTTCTGTTACATCAAGCAAGAAGAAAACCACTGCTGTTTTCAGGATCTGGGAATTGCCTGTGTGATTACAAAAGGGAAATTTTTGTCCCCTTTGGCATGTCCTCCTGGATGATTAGATGGTCCTGTCTCCAAAACAAAACACTACTAAAGCGAGAAACATTCTGTAGATCCAGCAGCCAACTCTGTGGTACCATTTTCAGCACTGCCGAAGGAGGAATAAAATAAGTAGAGTGTGTTAATCTGATGAGATTGTAGGAGAAGTGGCAGAGCCTGGAGGTAGAGTTAAAAGAGGGATCGCCCTAGAATCCCTACATAGCCAGACCTAAATTAAATTCAACTTCCTTTGGATTCCATTGACCCTTATCTAACTCCAAGCAGTGCTACCGTTAGTTGAGAATATTTCTGTGCATAGGCATGAGTAACAATAAATTAGTTTAATTGAACCCTCAGCTGTTGACCTGATCTTTTGTGCCTGACAGAGATTGATAGAAGAGAAAAAATGGACTTAACACCCACATTAACAAAAATATATCCTGTCTAAATAAACCAAAAATAACTTTCAGGATCCTGAAATGGGAACAGATACTTGTCTTTAAGAATTAAACTTGCAGATAGTATAACAGGTTTCAGAATGGTTCTCCAAATATTGTTAAATTCTAACATTCATACTACTACTATTTCTGTGTCAGTGGCACTGACATGCTTCCATGATGAAAGTATCTGCTGGTGACATCACTGTTTCCCTGAAGATGAAGTTGCTTACCAAAGTGGTACCCACTTATCTACTCAATGTCACCCACTTTCAAACGGCTAGGCCAGCAGGAACTGGAGCATGTGACAGGAGCTCACCTCATCCCACTGCACAACAACTGGATCTCGAAAGTAAACTTGTCAATTGTCAGCCCAGCATTCTAACCTCATGAACCACCATGCTCTTCTTCTAACATTCATTAAACCAAGCCATAATGGCCAATAATCAAGGATGATAAAAATTATTCTAATAACATCTTAGGAGCAACTGGTTTCCATCCCTAGAATACATGTGAATTTCCCCTCCCCCTCTTCTTTTTAACAAAGCCTGTTATTATAAATAATTGAACAATATTAATAATAGAAAACATATTTTTTATTTACTCTAGCCTAAAAAAGCAGGTGGGCTGGCACAGAGAACAGGTATAGCCTTAATTCAAGTTATTTATATGTGTGATTCTCAACTGGGTACTTCTTAACATTCGACAAAGTAGACCACAACTTACTTCTTAGTAAGCTCAAAAAAATTGGAATAGATAGCACCACTAGATGGACTCACAACTGACTGACAAACAGTACTCAATGAGAAGTCCTTAATGGGTCTAAGTCTACATGGAGGGAAGTAAGCAGTGGGGTGCCACAAGGTTCTGTCTTAGGCCCAGTACTCTTCAACATCTTCATTAACGACTTAGATGAGGGAATAGAAGGGGAACTTACCAAATTTGCAGATGATAATAAGCTGGCAGGAATAGTTAACACCCAAGAAGATAGGCTCAAGATCCAGGTGGATCTTGACAGACTAGAACACTGGGCCGTATCTAACAAAATGAAAATCAATGTAGAGAAAAGTAAAGTCCTACACTTATGCAACAAAAACCAAAAGTACACATACAGACTGGGTGAAACCAGGCTCAATAACAGTAACTGTAAGAGGGATCTTGGAGTCTTAGTGGACAACCAGCTAAATATGAGCCAGCAGTGTGCAACAGCAGCCAAAAAAATTAATCCTAAATTGCATTAACAGAGGGATACAATCAAGATCATGTGAGGTACTAATACCACTCTATAAAGCCTTAGTAAGACCACACCTAGAGTGCTGCTTCCAGTTTTGGTCACCACGTTATAAAAAAGATGTTGAGATTCTAGAAAAAGTACAGAGAAGAGCAACTAGGATGATTAGGGGACTGGAGACTAAGGCATATGAAGAACAGTTACAGGAACTGGGCTTGGCTAGTCTAGTGAAAAGAAGGACCAGGGGAGACATGATAGAGGTCTTCCAATATTTGAGGGGCTGCCACAGAGAGGAAGGGGTCAAGCTATTTTCTAAAGTGCCTGTAGGCCAGACAAGGAATAATGGATGGAAACTGAACAAGGAGAGATTTAACCTGGAAATAAGGAGCAACTTTCTGACAGTGAGAACAAATGGAACAGCTTGCCCTTGGAAGTTGTGGGAGTGCGGGGGAGGGGGGGGTGTTGACTAGATGACATATAAGGTACCTTCCAACTCTGATCATCTGTTAAATCTGTTAAACCAGGAATTGATAGAAACAAATATCTGGTAGGAAAGATAACAGCTAATCTTTATTAGCATTATAGTTACTAGTTGCATACTTACTAAGATTTTTGGGCTATGATTACCTAAGAATAACATAAGGACACCTAATCTGTAAAACATTATAAAATATCATTTTATTATATTCCACTATAAAATAGCACTATTGTATTCTGATTTTCCAAGAGAGCTTATATTTGTTGCCCAAATTCATATTTTACCACATTCTTTAATCATATGATAAGCAAATTTCTCTTCTATATATAACCTTCCATCTTTACTTCTCCTGAAAGCCAATGGAATCAAAAAGCCATGCCATGAAAAGGCCATGTATGAAAAATGAGAACTTAAAAGTTTAACCAATATGCATATCAAATAAAAATATTTCACTAGCTTTTCTTGAGCTACTGTACACACCAGCAAGTACTACGTTGCTACAACATTTCTCAAAAAGCTATTGCGTATTCCAGTAATGCTTAGATTTTGCAAAATATATTCATTTTTGAATTAAAACTATAAATGGTCTAAAATAATTTCTTACTTTTCCTGATGTTTTTATTCCTTTAGCCAGGGAAGCATAGACAATTGCCCAAGCTAGAAAGAGAGACAGTACCAAAGGCCACCTAATTTCACCAGGATATTCAATTCCTGCAGAAATCTTCAACACAAAGTACCTAAGAGCCAAAATTTCAGTAAGTCATGACCATGTGTGTATACCTAGCATCTGCAATAATTATAGTTGCTTGACCATTTAAGATTCTATCCCTTTACTATGATTTAAAAAATAAAAAAATAAAGCAGAGAACACTTCACAGCCATTAAAAAGTCAACTTAAGAAGTCCCATTGTACATCCAACCTATCATTCAATGTAACATCCATTGTAAAAAAAAAAGTTAACAAAAAAGGGAGGGGAGGGAAGGGAAGGGAAACTCTAACTCTCTAAATGATTAGAACATTTCAAGATTTAACTATTACATACAGTAAATGAATTTTATAGCCTCGCGTGAAGTCACTTTTTCAGCGACTAGATTCCTCTATCATTTCCAGATCTCATTACTGAGTATGAGCTGTATTCCTGAGTAGAAATGTATTAAAATGATCCAAATCTGAAATTTACGCAGATGGATTCCAACAAAATCTTGGAAATTTTATGAGCTGATTTTATGACTCCCACCAAAACTGTGACTGCTTTGCAATATAGAAGTAATTGAGAGAAGATAATTTCTTCCAAACTCACATGCTGCTGTTTTATTATACACCAAAGCTGAATGCAATGAAAGCTTTGGAGACAGATAGAATGCCATAAAGAACATTTCATGATAAATCTAATCAAACTAAGAGCTAATTATTGAGTCTATCCTGTGGTAGAGGGGGAAAAAACACTTTTTCTCTACCATTACTGTATCCTAACAATATAATCTATCAAACTTTTCCAAGAGGTTATTACTAAAAATACAAATAGATTACCATTGATGCATTGTAACGTTTCCAAAATATTTTGAGCTCAAAATCTCTTAGGTCTATCACAATTACAATTATTAGATTTTTATCCCAATATAGATGTATGAAATATAATAAAGTCAAGATAGTGAACATCCATAATATTCCTGCCTCTTAATTTCCCCATAACAACCTTATGAGGTAGGTTGGGCTAAGAGAGAGTGACTGACCCAAAGTCACCCAGCTGGCATTCATGCCTAAGGGAAGCCTAGAACTCACAGCCTCCTGATTTCCAGTCCTGTGCCTTAACCGCTACACCAAACTACCTCTCTGGAATCTGAATCCGGTTTTAAGATCGTGAATATATCTAAGGATAGAACTAATGCTGGCTTTTGAATCCCAATATAGTGGCAAGGTACTTTGCAAATTCAATTATTTTTTATGTCTACCATTCCTCACTCAAATGCTCCTCAACATCTAGCAGGAATAACCAGTACTACTCTGGCTCTAAGGCAGCGGTCCCCAATCTTTCCTGTTCTGTGGACCAGAGGGAGCTGGCAGTAGGGGAGAAGAGGTGACAATGTTGCACTTGCACACCACTTGCACAAATGGAGCTTCGTGTGTTCACCCTTTTGCACAGCCCAGTTTCCAATGGGCTTCAACCCAGTACCAAGATATGGACCAAGAGTTGGGGACCCCTGCTCTAGGGAATTAACATTGAAGCAATATTTAGGAAACGTGGCCACATTAGTTAAAGTAATATTCTGACGACTGAATGCCAAATGTGTTTTGAATCTGGAACCATAACTTGTTTTGCTGACATATGTGCAATCATTAAATAACCTTTGAAATTTAATATTAGCATCAGTTCATATTAATCAATATAAACAGAGTTTAGATATACAAAAAAAATCATACAGCAAAATTAGGGAAAAGCACATAGATAATATTGCAATCTTCTTTTGACTTGTTTGATTGAGAAGTTTATTTATTCAGCATATGGCATATCATACATGGACTAGCATTATTTGTTGCCATTTCACCTAGATTAGTAAAATACAATAAAATATAAATGTTAAAAAGATCTATGTACAAATACCAATGTCTAGGCCATCTAACATTGATTGAGAAATTATATATAAATTTAAAATGACTGATTATTCCTGTATCCAATGTTATCTGAATGATTTTCCATTTCCATAAGCATGGTTGGGAGTCTGTTAGTATACAAATTTGATAAATACATAAGTGAGGAATTTTCTTTACCTTCTCTGACATTTGCTCTGGAAATTTTTTTAATTTTTTGGATCAGATATGAAATTGGAAGAGAAAAATGGGGAAATTAGCAATGTTCAATTGTTAATTGCTTAGGGCAGGGTGTCAAACTAAAGGCCCACACAGGGGTGGGATTCTGGTTCGCACCTATTCTCTAGAACCGGTGTTAACATTCTAAGCAGTTCGGAGATCCGGTTGTTAGAAGAAATTACTGGCCTAATCCTGTAAGGAAGGCAGGAGGGAAACATTCTGGTGTTGCTTACAGAAACTGCCTCTCAGTTAACTTTTATTACATTCTTGGCAGGACTAGACTTCCTGTCTCAGGAACTTCTCTGGAGTTTTTTTCCTCTCCTTTGCTGATACTTTGGTTGTATGGCGTGACTATTCAAGGTTACAATGGCACTGAAAAAAGTGACTTATGACCATTTTTCACACTTATGACTGTTGCAGCATCCCCACAGTCATGAGAGGCCAGGCGAGGAGATGCATGCCTCGATGTGAGTGATATTGAGTTGGCCACACCCACCAATCAAGCCACACCCACAGAATCAGTTGTTAAAAAATTTTAATCCCACCCCTGGGCCCACAGACTGGATCCAGCCCACAGGATGCTTAGATCTGGCTCACGAGCCGCCCTGGAAACAGTGAAGGACTGGCCTCATGGTGCCTTTGCCAGCAAAAACAGAGCTTGGGGGGTCGCATGCAGCCCTCATAAGCTCTATTTTTGGCCACGACGACCTGCAACCCTCTGGCAGTGAAATCGAAGCTCGGGAGAACCACATCCATCCCTGAGCTCCGTTTTTGCTGGCAAAGGCACTGTGGGCCAGTCCTTCACTGTTTCCAGGGCGGCCCATGTGCCAGATCTAAGCCCCGTGGGCCGGATCCAGTGCAGCCCTCCTGAGCTCCATTTTCTTTGGCAGAGGGTTGCAGGATGCCACCACAGCCGAAAACAGAGCTCGGGAGCTGTTTTCGCTGGCACAGTGCTCAGGCCACCACAAGAGCCCCTGACATGAATGACATCAAGCTGGCCATGCCCACCCTGGCCACACCCACCCCAGCTCCCCAAGATCAAATACAACCCTGATGCAGCCCTAAATGAAATTGAATTTGACACCCCTGGCTTAGTGGTAATGGAAGACCACTATGGGATCCTACCATATCCTTAAAATGAGAACATGATGCAAGATAGTTTTAAAAATATAATACAAACCTAGAAACAAAAGTATCTACCACCAAGTGGTTTTTCTGCTAAAGATTTCCTTTAATTTTTTTTTGTAATTATAAAACTTTTATCAAACAATCTTACTTGAAATATTCTTCACTGCCACTGACAAAAGTCTTGTTGTTGACATGGCTGGTATAATTGACCATTGTCAAATTTGGATAGGCACTCATACAGGAAGTAGAGTTCTTTATTTGCAATTTGGGGTGGTCACCAATGATGCAAGAATCTGACAAAAGAAGCAAATTAAAATATTAATGTTGTGGACCAAACTACTATATTCAGCGACTGTTGGGGAATCATAATTAAGAAACTACACCTTATGGCGAAAATATATTTCAGTTCTTTATAGGAAGTCCTTGAGTTAAACCATAGATGGAACCAAAATTTCCATTGTTAAGCAAGGAGGTTGTTAAGGGAGTCACACCCAATAGTTACAAGCTTTTTTTGCCAAATCACTATAGTTATACAGTGTATTACTATTACATGGCTGTTAAGCAAATCAGTGACTTGTCAGAAGAAGTCTGGAAAGGTTGCAAATGGTCCTTTAATGAATAGCACCCAGGACCGTGGCGGCAGAGTCTTTTTACAGTGCTTAACCCCACCTCTTCTGTCTTTGTCATTGCCTGTCTCTTCTGTCTCTTTTCTGCAGTGCAGGAGTCAATAGGCAGAGCTGGCACTTGAGAGGACACCTGTATGTGGTCCTCCCAGGCACTGCCTGATTTTTTTTTCTTATTTTCCTCCTCTAAACCTAGGGGTGTCTTATAGTGCAAATATATATATATATATAATAAATAAATCCAATGTTCCGTTATAAGCAACCTGTGTTTTATTAATCACCAACCAGGTAAAACTGATTGCTTCTTTTACTCTTCACTTAATAAACTAGTTTACTGTATATAGTTTGTTTCTCTGCATAACAATAATTAAAAATTAGCAGCATCATAAGACAAAGTAAAGTGTTTTAAATCAGTATAATTGTTTTAAATCAGCACAGTTAAACCCCTTTTTAAAAAGCTACCTGGAGTTGCTATATCAGTGATGTAAGTGACATAGAAATTTAATGAATAAAATAAATATAGATAATTTTCTTAAGTTTCAAAAAAACCCAATAAAATACAAACAAACATAAAGGGGGAAGGAGTAAAAGAGAAAACTTAAAGGGTAACCAAAAATACATAAAATAAATATATATAAAAAGTGACCTCCAACTTTTTTCAATACAGAGACAATTGATGAACTACAACAAGGCCTCTATTACAAAGTTCAAACTTTTTTACAAATGACATATAAATATTTTTGGTGTTATATCTCAAACTACCAGCAGGGGGGAGAATAGTTGTATGCTATCCTTCCACAGCCTTTTTTATTTTTTTATTTATTTGGCGGTTAAATACTTTTTTTGAATTGCAAATCTTTTTTTATTTGATTCTACATGTCTCATGTTATAAACCCCCTAAATAAATACTGCTTCTCATTTTCTAAGCAGCATACTTTTATTTATATTGCAACCAGCCTGCTTTCCTTTGAGGACTTATATACTGCACAAGCCAGAAAGAGGGCTAAGAAAATATCTAAAATTGAGATAGAATTCCAAGCCAATCCAAATTTTGGGAAAGGGATTATCATTGCTACCAAATGTCCAAATCACAAAAATTATATTAATTGAAATTTGAGATTTATTCACTGTAGATGCTGTTGAATGCATATTTGTAAGACTTAACAAATAGCACATGTAATTATTGCACTGGTTCTCAGTCACTGAAAATCTATAAACAATGGAATGGTATGTATAATCTACTCAGGAAAATGTCTCATTCAGGGTAATGCGATTTAGTCCCTGGTAAATGTACCCATAATATTCCACACAAGACATTTGTATTTATGGAACTAGGTTATATGTGGGACCAGCTCTCTCCTATTATACCCACTTGTACCCATCAGGATATGAAGTGAGGCATAAAAATGTGGTTTTGTCAGCAGACCTGGGGACTACAAATGGAGATAGAACTGATCAAGTTGTTGATCCATGAGCGGTGGAGGTGGGAACTTTTTTTTTAATGGATTTTATTATATGATGGGTGTTTTAAGTTTTGTAAGCTGCCTATTTGTGAATTGGGTGACTATATAAATTTTCTCAACAAATAAATTGTTACTGTTGTCTCTTTGATGGTACTCCTAAAAGGTATATAATAGTAAAGCATGTACAAGTTATATATCAGAATATGTGTAAGATGGATTGACTTGTCTTGTTTTGACCACATCTGAGCATGAGCAAAATCTCAGAGTGACATATAAGGTCATTTTTGCTGCACTGCAGCAAGCTTGGCTTTTGTTTTTGTTTTTTTAACACAGCTTAGTTTTCTTGAGTTGATAATTTGCCTGCACTAAATAATTCAAGTCAGCAGAGGGAGCAACCGTTTTGCAGCAGAAAAATATTTGCGTGTAAGCAGAAAATTGAGGAGTTTCAATTTTTTACATAAGCAGTTAAATATCCAAGAGTTCAATAAATGTGCTTATTTTTATGATACCAAAATTGTTTTAAGAAATAAGACAATACGTTCTAGTGGGATGTTTTAAGAAAATAGCAGAAAGGACTGTCCAAATGAATTGTGCTTCTTACTACATATGTACTATGACTTCTAATTTGTTCAATTGTAGAATGGACAAATGCTGTTATTTTCCTCTCTTTTTTTGAACTTTGCAAAAATTAGCAAAGCAAATTATTGATTTACAGGATGCTTTTTTTTTCTTTCCACTCATTCATGTAAATATTTTTTTTCTTCCATTCAATCATGTCCAACTTTCACAGCCTGCCTGGACATGTCCCTGCAGTTTGCTTGGCAATGTTTTTCAAAAGTGATTTGCCATTGCCTCCTTCCTAGATCTGTGTGAAAATGACTGGGCCAAAGTCACCCATCTGCCTTTGTACCTAAGGAAGGACTAGAGCAGGGGTATCAAACTCACGTCATCACGGCAGCATCATATGACATATCGGGACTTTTTTTCCCCTTTGCTAAAATGGGCATGGGCGTGGCCAGCGTGTGATGCATCCAGCCCGTGGGCTGGGAGTTTGACAGTCCTGGACTAGAGAGTTTTCCAGGATCTAGCCTGATGCCTTTAATCATTACACGAAATGCATTAAACCTTAATACATTTTGTAACACTTATTGTAAATATAGCTCAGAATTCTGAGGTATCCATTAGAAATATATTAGGAAAATAATATATAAGGGAAATCATTGATCAGTCAATAATAGATAAGGGAAGATACTGATCTGTCAAAATGATACTAACTTGACACTGTTGTGAAGAACTGCTGTTTACCCCAACTCATATCTCTAGTCAAAAGTTAGAGTGACTAGTTACTCTAGTTACTACTCGAAATGGTTCTTTGTCTTCCTGTATTGTTATTGCTTTTCAAATTTTCTTCTTTGGTTTGATAGAATAAATTACTTTTGGCTGCATCTCTGAGGAAAATGTCAGCCAATTTTTCATACCTAACGTATGACAAGAGCATTTATATTTATCTTAACAAAGTAGTTCAGGAATGTTCTAAATTCTAAAGTAAGTTCTCTTGCAGTCTATAGCCTCACTGAGTTCCTACCTTTGGATCAAAAGAAAACATATCGGGGGGGGGTCATTTGTTTATGTAGCAGAAAGCAAGGATAACACTATAAACTACAGAATGTTGTTATAACACAAAATGCTATAAAGAAATAAATAAAATATTTTTAAAAAGTATTTAGAACTAAGAAAAATGTCCTTTAGCAATTTGCAGCAGTAAACTAAAAAAGAAAATAAATGCTGAGGCCTCCTTAAGAGTGAGCTAAAAAAAAGTAGAAGAATCTTTTGCAAGGAAAAATAACTTATGAAACTTTTTTAAAAGTTAAGTTAAAATATAGATTGACATAGTACTGGTTCATTTTTATTTTAAAAACATATATATTACACCTTTCAAATTCAACTTTTTTTTCAGAATTATTTATTAACATCATTTTTCCTTTTGCATTTCTGTTCCTGAGCATGCATGTATCAACTCATTAAACCTTCAAACTAAGTAGTATTAATGTTTAGGATCAGAAGATACACTCCACCTGTATATGCAATACATCACTATTTGAAAATAGTTTTCTTTCACATTGCTCTTATTGCATTGGAAATAGTGTATTTATTATTAGTTAAGTTATTTTCCAGCTGTGTTTAAAAGAGTGAGTATTTGTAATATACATACACACTTCATTAGCATGATTAAATCTGATGGGTTCCTTACTTGGAATGAATTATTTGAAAAAACACTTTAGTATGGCAATTTTTTTTTTATTATGACAGAGTTCACAGACTGCCAAGGACTATCCTGTGAGTTTTCTTTATGACATTCTTACCCAGGTTATATACTATTAATGCCATCAATGGTGGCCTTATGGTGACATTAAGAACCCATAAAATATGTGCTGAATTTAACTTGAGTCACGTTATATTAAGTTATGATTTTGTGATTATTAGTTGTATGACCCAATTTGGTATAGTCTTCAAGCTGGAAACCAGGAGACAGGGAGTTCTAGTTTCACCTTGGCTGGGTGACCATGGGAAAGTGACCCAGTCACTTTCTCTCAACCCTAGGAAAAAGGTAATGGCAAACCACTTCTGAAAAACCTTGCTGTCTTGACTTGTCCAGACAGTCTCTAAGACTCAGATACAATTGATTGGAAGAAAATCATATTTTTAGATCATTGGCTTTTTAGTTTTAATGTTTTAATTATTTAATACTGATATGAAAATGTAAATAACTAAATTATTAGTTTTTGTATTTATACACAGCATGGAGACTTTCTAATGGATTGAGATTAGTTCAACAAAAAAAAATGCACCATATAAAATAATAGGGCAGTAAAACAAAGGTAGAATTTTCAGTACCCTTTGATTTTTTTTATCAGCTCAACAGCAGGATATTTTCTAGTGACTTATAATTTATTTTAAAGTTGTCTAATCATTACTACTCCAAAATATCAGTGATGAAAGGATAAGCTTTGTGTAGAGCCAACAGAATTGTTAATTTACAGTAGCAGATCTCTGAATATGCTTTAGCTTCTTACAGGTATAGTACAGATTAGTAGCATAACAGGGAAGTGAGCTTAAAGAGGCTTTAAAAAGAAATGCATGTCCCAACTTACCTAACAAAAGTTTGTTTTTATCTCTACAATCAGGTGTATTCCACAGATTATTACAGGAAGCCCAAGGTAACACAGGTACAAAGGATGCAAAAAGGTAGAAAAGTGTATAGCACAATATAATATTATAATATATGGCTATTAGGACAGAGATAATCAGCATTGCAATGCCACAACCTGGAAAAAAAAAATAAAACAGATATGATACTATCTTGTTTTATGTTCTTGGGACCAAAAAATAATGAGTAAACCAACTAATCTTATGCAACAACTGTATTTTGTCCACTGAGTACATTATTTTTGAAGTCTTTTGATAAGAGAAAATCCAATAAGCAGCCCCAATCTTATTTTATTTCTAAATAAAAATTGGTTGACTTGTGTAAAGTAAATACATATTTGATTCTAGCTTGCATCAAATTGCCATCATTCACATATAACGGTTTATCAGTTTAAGCACATCAGGATGAATACATTGCAATGAAAAATTTAATGCATCAAAGCATGCATCCTTGAATCTTGCTGTACATCTTCCATCCTTCCTATATAAGTACAATGAACATTGTTTGCAGGGGTTGTTTTTTTTTTAAGTATGGAAAGTACTATACTGCAGTATCACATGTGTTGGATCAACCAGAATGCTGCAGCTACACTCGCCTGCTGTGGAATGCAGTGAAGGTTCACTAAAGCAGGAGAAGTGCTGCATTATTACCACATCAGTCAAGGCAAGGTCCATTCAAGGTCAAAATAAGACTGCAAAGCATCAGCCGCCGCTTTCTCGCAGCGCCACCCAGAGATCAAAATCATTTCCTATCCCTTTGATTAAACTGAAGTTAATCCACAATTTCCTAATTTTTGAAAAGCGCAGGAAATAATTCATTTCAAAAGCTTACCTTGTAAGGCAGGGATGGCTTTCCAGACAGACACAGGTCCCTGACTAGCAAATTGTCCCAGAGAAACTTCCAATAAAAAGATAGGAATTCCAGCCAGAGCCAACATTGTCAAATAGGGAATAAGAAATGCACCTAAGTAGGAAAAAAAGAACCAAGTGGAAGAAACCTTAAACACAGAAAACAAATCAATCCTTCTTTCTTGTTACTGCTTTGCAGTTTTATGTATGTCATCTCACAAAATTTTGTGGAATTAATATATTTCATCTTTAATAATTTTTTGCCAAATCAGCACTTTTGAGCTGTGTGGAATCACAACTCCAATCATTGTCTACCAGCTCAGTTAAAAGATGCCAAATTGAGGAAGCCTGTCTTAGAAATTTACATTTCTAAGGGATAGAGCATCATGGACTGTATATTGATCAAAAACAGACACAATTATTTGGGAATCAGAATAATAGGCATCAATGGTATTTAATCTGGCTGTCATTAATCAATATTCTATTATTTAATAGGTTTGCCTTAAATAGCATTAAATCTGGATTTTATTAATGACTGGCTTTAAACAACATGCTTAGCCATAGTTAATGTATTCGTTTTTTTTTCTTCATTTAATTCAGTTGAGAGTTTCACATATTGTATTATTCCAGAAAATTAAATACATAAATTGATTCATACATGTTAGATTAAAAGGTGGTAGACTAGCTTGCAACTCAGTGCCTAATACACACCTCATCACTAAACAAAGCAAGGTTTACCAACCACAGTAGTTAGGTTTGCTCAATATGTTAATCTGGTACATTATGGATTAACATAACATATGATTCACTATTTGACTCTCGATTCTTAATGAATGTATCTTTTCTTTATGTATACTGAGAATATTTACACCAAGACAAATTCCTTGTGTGTCCAATCACACTTGGCCAATAAAGTATCCTATTCTATTCTATTTATTTTTTCATCCACAGTTTTAGTAAGTTTTATATTTTTCCAGGCCAACATAATTTTTAGGCAAAATGAGGCAGCTGATTCAGCATTTATACATAGATGGGCAAAGTATCAAGGAATAAATATGTATTCTTCCCTCTACAGGTCCTCAACATTAATCCACAGAGAGCATTACCCTATTGCCAGTAAGACAAACCAGTCCATATTTCTAACTGAATTCAGAAATACAAAGGGTCTTTCTTTAGTACATTATTAGCATAACTCGGTCCATTTCTTCTACATAGCACCCTCATTTTGAAAATATGAATTGGTTTATAGCATTTATTTCTGTATACTTCCCAGAGGACTCTACGAGATGAAGAAAAGATTGATCATATGATCATGTTCCCATTAAAAGATAGAAGGGAAGTGTTTACACACCATATCTTAGTGTTGGATTAATCAAAGAAATCTGATTGTTTTCCTGGAATATGAATGGTCACCATAAGATTAAAATGCAGGCTGGTTCTGGAGTAAGATAAATTGAGATTTTACAAATAAGGGGGAAATGGGCATGTTAATATACTCCTGTATAACTTGCATTCACAAAAAGGGCCAAACTACTAATTTCAGGTAGCTGAAAGCCAGTCTCGAGACTAACTCTAACAACTTCTATTCTGGAAAACATATTATTTTTTAAATAATTCTTTAATCCCTTTATTATATATGGTGGTAAAACATATCTAATAGGTCTTCCTCTTCCTATTTTCTCCATAAAACTGTGGGGCGAATTGGGCTGAGAGTGAATGACTGGTCCAAAGACGCCCAGCCAGCTTTCATGTCTAAGGCAGGACTAACATTCAGTCTCCTGGTTTCTAATTTAACCATTAGAGTTTACTGGATTTGTAGCCAAGAATGACACCCTTCAACAACGGCTAGACACATTAGCAGCTTGCTGAACATCACAAGGTCAGGTCTCCTTAGACTTTGGATGGGAGACCACCAAGGGATTTCCAGACTGTAAGCTAGCTCAGGGCTTCTCAATTTTGGCAACTTGAACATGGAGTTAAAGTCGAGATATCTTCAAGCTGCCAAGGTTGAGAAACACTGAGCTAAATTGCAAAGTAATACCAGGGGTGTGTGTGTGTGTGTGTGTATTATATATAATACTATATATATTATAGTGCTTGGAGAGAGAGAGAGAGTGGGAGAGAGAGAAAGAGAGAGAGATTACTTTGCTATCTATCTACCTATCTACCTACCTATCTATAGATTGCAAAGTATATATATATATATTTTTACACAGTATATATATTCATTCCAAGAGAGGCAGTAGCCAACCATTTTGGTTCCCTTGCCAAGGAAACTAAATGGATGTGTCACCCAATCTCATTCAGGCATTTTTACCTCTATCCATTAAGCAGACTAAGCACGTGCTTAGAGCACCAGGCCCAAAGGGGGCACCACAAAAACTTTTATGTAGCCTAAGCTTGGCTTCATTTGTACAGTATGTACAAAGGAGGGAAGCACCAAGATTTGTCAGTGCTTAGGGCACCAGTGAGCCTTAATCCATCACTGCCTTTATCACAAATAAGCTTCATTATCCAACTAAGGAGCTGAAGACACTAGGGTATGCTTAGGAAAAACTTCACAGGGATGTCTACAGAGATTCTCCATCATCCAGGTCATGGTTGTCCCAAAGGTGCTTTTTTTTTCTTTTCCCTTCAAGAGGCAAGTGGCCTTTCTTGTTTTTCTTTGAGGAAGCTCTTGAGCTGAAGAAGCTTCTTGGATGAGAAGCGAAAGGTCTTCAAAGAAAAACAAGAAAAACCAAGTGGAAGGAAAAACAAAAACACCTTTGGGATTCACAGGGATGGCTTCCTAACGGTACCCTCTTCTCGACACGACCTTCTCCAAATCGGCCAGTCCCCCAAATCCGCCTCTTTTCTCTTTCTCTCCTCGGGGTATTTCGTGGTTTTCTTTCGGCCCTGCGTTCAACGACTAGGAAGTCGGTGGGCTGCTGCCATGGCCGCCGACTTTGCTGCAGGTGGCGCGGCTAATTCAATTAGGGCTAATCATTTTTTTCTCATCATCACCTAACAACTGCGCCTCGGAGCTACCTGGAGCATGACGGCAGGAAAACCCGGTTTAGGCAGAATAAAAAACAAAGCTAAACCAAAGGGACCGAAAGCACGTTTAAACACGACTGGCTTGCTGGGATAAGGCGCTCGCGGCTAAAGGGATAACAGCGGGACAGGAGCGCCCAGCAGCTTGGTCAGCTCCACGCCCCAGTGCTTGGATATTTTTTTTTTTTTTGCATACGCTCAGTTGTCCCAATGGTGCTTTTTGCAGGAGGCAACTGGACTTCCTTGTTTTGTTTTTCTTTGAAGACGTTTCGCTTCTCATCCAAGAAGCTTTTTTCGGCTCTGACTGGGTGGTGGGGAATGGAAGGATTTCTATTCCTTGCATATAAAAAGGATTTGTATTTCTTTTCCTGGAAGGAAAAACAAGGAAGTTCAGTTGCCTCATGCAAAAAGCACCTTTGGGACATCCAGGACCCGGATGATTGAGAATCTCTACCGACACACACTCAGTTCTTAAAGCCAACCACACTAATGGAACGGCTCAAAAGAGCGAAGCACTCTGTAGCCCAGAGCTCTCCAAACTTGGCGACTTTTAAGACTTGTGGACAACTCCCAGAATTCTCCAGCCAGCTGGGAGTTGAGTCCACAAGTCTTAAAGCCGCCAAGTTTGGGGACCCTTGCTTTAGCGTTATAGGTTAGGGCAGGCCGGGGGGCGGGGAGACCTCGCTTTCCTCACGTCAAAAACAGCCGATTTGTCTCGAGGTTGTATGCTGAGCCTCGGACTTCGAACCTAAACCCAAGCAGCAGTAAAGAAAGATCAATGAAAAGTGTGCACGTTCGGGGTTTTTGCAAATTAGGTAAGATAAGGCTCAGCCTTGAAGTCGAAGGGAAGGGAACTTCTCAACTGGGTTCGCGGGGTCCCTGAGTTCGGGTCCCACTCCGTGCAACATTGGCGTGCAATCCCCGCTAAACCCAACGAATTCACTTCTGGATTTCTACTGCGCCAGTGGGCTTTTCCTCTATGATTGTCGACCGGACCCACTAAATTAAAAATCTGTTCCCAAGTCGTATTCTGCAGTACCTGGACCTAAGTTTTCAGATTTAACACCAAGATATATCGTATTATTTTCACTTTCTCGGTTGCTGTCTTCATAATAGAAATAAAGCCTAACACCCTTTAATAATGACTGGAAATAGTAAAAAAACAAAAACTACAAAGCAACCCTTTGTATATGTGCTCACCCGTTCGGTGGGATTTATTCCTTGCTAAATATGAGCAAAATTGCACCGTTCAACAGTTTTTCCCCACTGAAGTTATCCTATGTAACCTATTTATCTTCAATAACTTTTTTTTCTGTAGAAAAGGTGGGGGGAGAGGGAGAAGCCAATATTTGGCAGGAAAAATGTACTATTTTCTTTCAAGTAAATCTGAAATTTGTGTTCATGCTCCAAAACTATTTAAAACTGTAATGTTATCCACGTATGCATTGCTTAGTGTGTGAGCAGCACTGACGTTGATATAAGGCTACCAAATCTGGACTGCAAAAAGTCAGGCAATCTCTAGAGGGTAACCAAGAGTTTATAAGGAAGGTATAATTTATTCTAACAGGAATGGACAGCATATTTACATAAATATATGTAAATTGTAAAGTAATCCTTTGTGTTTTTAGACTATAAATATCCATTCTAATTCATAATCTTCAGCAGTTATAATCTTGTTATTTCTTAAACCCATTATGTTTAGCAGAATTTACATTGGTTCCTTCTTCACTTAAGCATTTCTCCCTTAACTGAGGAATGAAATCAGTGCAAATTTATTTTCTAATTCAAAATGAACGCACTGAAGAAGGGGAAAGGGTTCCTAAGGAGTTTTTGCTGCTTATGTCAAAGTGAAAACCAGCCTCTATCATCAGCTTCTCACGTCCAGAAGGATGGGAGTGAGAAGTCCTTATAATCTATTTGTCTCTCCTTGTAGAGTTTGTCACCAATAGTTCTGAACAGGTTACTTGAATTAGAATTACACTTCTAAAGAATCTTTCACACATGTCCCTGGTAAGAAAGATGGTGCATTTATATTCCGTGTCCAGTTGACTTTTCAATGTTTGCAATGTTTGATGTGAATGAGAAGAGCCACTTTTGTACTGAAAAAAACTGCAAGGACATTATTCTCCTCTTATTGCTCACCCTTCAGCAATTCTTATTATACCATAGGATGCCAAAGATCATTCTAATCTGCATTTTACCGATGTTAACTTTGAATATCTACATTTTAAAATCCATTGGTACGTGGTGGTTATAATTAATAATGGAAAGACGTGGGTCTATATTGAGTGCCTTGGTTGCAAAGCAACACTCAGTGGGAGAGGGACAAAGTTTGTGAGCCTTCCCCCCACTTAAGGTTATTGTAGCGTTGCTTGGCTGGGTGGCAGCACTGAGTGGATGTTGGCTGTTGAGTCGGTTTTGGTTGGACAACTGCTGGGAATTCCAAGCATGTCCTGACCTCACCAGGAGTTTCCTTGAGTTTTACCTACCTTTATAGTGTCATCCAATCATTTTTGTGGGACTATAAATCCTTCATCATTGCTGAGAGGTTGTCCCTTTGTTGAATGGCACTATAAATGCCTATAAAGGAAATGGCCGGTCTCTTTTTTTTCCCCTCTCCCCATCCGCTCCCAATCTTTCCTGTTAATTTGCTGACTGCAAGCCCAACCCTCCAAAATAGTAAAACCAGTGAGTTTGGTTTCAAGCCAATCCTCCCACCAGTTTAAGTTCAACTGACTTGGGGGGTTATCCCCTTTCTGAGCTGCCCGAGGTAAAAAGAGTGGAAAATCCATACCTCCCCCATTCTTAAAGGCCAGGTACGGGAACCTCCAGACATTGCCCAGCCCTACTGCATAACCCACCATGGAGAGGATGAAGTCCAGCTTGCTAGACCAATTGCCCCGGGCTTTATTTTCATCTCCTTCATCGTCCTCCTGCTGCAGAGAGAAAATAATAATAACTACAATAATGCATTGACTCAAGAAACAGCTATCTGAAATCTGAAGGCGTGCTTTGTCTTATGATATAAATAAACGTCTTATGGCTGCATTCAATACAACTGACTAGTCCCAACCCTGTGATTAATTGGATCGAACTAACCCAACTGTTAAGCTTGGCACAACTCACTGGATTATCAACCTAGTGTATTCTGGTGTTCCGACAAATGACCCAAAGAGAAATCTGTTGGAAAGGAATGAAGCCAAGCATTCTGAAGAGCTGGGCTTGGCTGTAATCCCTTTCACTAAAATTAAGGAGACTTGACTATAAATCGTGGTTTGGTCATGCTCAAAGAATTAAAGATTCTGGCAGGTTACTGCAGAGTGCCAAACACCATTCTACATGAAATTACTGTACCTGATGTTTCAGAGTATGTTTGTTTAATCTGGCTATAGATTTACTGAAGCCGGCTAACTGACACAGCACAGCCTCAGTTTGACATGCCCATAAGAGTCCTCCTTTTGAAAAAGAAAAAGCATAGAACTGAATGGGCACAAATTCTTTTAACCAACTTCCTTGCCTTCACAAGGGTATGTAAAACTCTAAATAGGTTGGTGGGTTCTTGGCATAATTCTTTCAAAGCATCTGCTCAGCTTCTTGCTTTTCAGAAACTTGTGCACAAGGGCCAATGGCTTGTCCTCCCCTTTTAAGTAAATCAAGAAAATGTGAACTCAATCATATTTGCTGTATGCTTCAACAGAACTTGGCTCCGAAACATAAATTCTGCTGACAGTGAGGGTCAGGAATCGGGCAGATTGGATTCTCAAAAGATACTTTAAACTGGGGGGGTGGGAGGGCAGGGAGAATAGGTTGGCTGTTTTCCAGGGTGCTTTTGATAGGCAGCAGGGGTTCAAGTTGCAACCTCTATTGGGTGTGTGTGTGTGTGTGTGTGTGTGTGTGTGGAAACCCTGCAGGAATTCAGCTCATTGACTTCCAAACAAGGCACTTTGCCTGCTGTCTCTCTGCAGTTGTTAAATATGGTATAACCCAGGGAGATCCTCCTAATTCAACGAATGTGAACATTTCTTTCTGATTTTTTTTCCCTCACTGGTATTGAATCCTCTTAGTTAAGGTTCGTGGGAGTTAAGGGAGAACCTTTTTTTTAGAACGATGTGTTTAATCTTATAACTTCATCCCAGAGGTTAAATCAGTAGCCCCTATTAATTGAAGGGCAGTTCCAGTTCGATACCAACTAGGTGAGCGACAGAGAAGCTGCCTCGTTTGCTAAGGTCCTGAAATGAGAAAACAGCCAAGGAAGATATTTCTCCTTCTCTCAATCGTAGGGTGGGAATAAGCACTGAAAGGTTAAATGGAAGCCAGAGAAGGGGGTTACAGTTCATCTGCCCAGATATTTGTTGAAAGAAAATATTCCTCCTGGAGAAAAAGTTTTACCTATCCAGTTCCCTCTGAGCCTGTATTTCCCTATCTTAAGGACTGCCGTTGCCCTGATTTGTCCACAATATTACCTAACCGTGGTGGGGCCAGAGGGGAGCTCCACTTGAGGTGATGAACCTGCACGGCCCTTCCAGGCACTTGGCTTTCTCCCTGCAAAAAAGCAAAGCCGCCCCCTAAATACTACCCCCCCCCCAACTGTTCAACGCTTTAATGCCTTTCCACTTAATTTGCTTCCGAGGGCCGGAAGAAGAAAATCCCCAGCTCTGTGCAAAGACCAGAAGTAGTAGTCCTTTGGGGCAAATGGAGACTTTCGCTTTCTTAAGTGCAATACTCTCCAGAGGGATCGGACTACAACCTCCATCACTCCCGGCCAATTGAGCAGGTTCCAACCTGAGAAGGCTTAAGAAGAATACGACCGGAGCGCTTCGCTTGCTTAAGCGCTGGAGCTCCCGAGAGGCTGCTGCTCAGCGAAGGGATCAGGTGCTCCGCAGTGGCGGCCCGGAACCGTATTTCTGCAGCCCGCCGCAGCGTCAGAGTTTTGTGCGCTGACTGACTCGGAGTAACGATTAAACTGTCTGAACTGAAGTGATTGATCGCCCAGCTTGGCCCACTGGGGGCTTCAGGAGGAGGGTTGGTCCCGTAGGCTTTTTTGGTTGGGTAGTTTTTTCGATTGTGCTGAGATCGGGGGGCCAGGCAGGCCGACAGACAGGCAGAATCCCAAAGGGTAACCTGCCCGACCTCGCTCTCGCCTGGTTTTACCGGCGGCCTTCCGTGAAAAGCAGCGCAATTCTGGAACACGGAAGGCGGCACGGCAAACTCTTCTTGGAGTTAATTTCCCCGAAGGCATTTTTCTCTAATGCCTTGTTCCCATTGCTGGGCTGGCACTTTTAAGACAACTCTAGCAACTCTCTCAGCGGCTTCGCATCCAGCATGAAGCCAGAGCTCTCAAATTCAAGTTAACCTTAAATCCTTACAGGGTGACTTTGAGCCAGTCATTTCCTTCCCAATTTAGTTTATGTGGCTATTAGGGACATAAAATACACCACCTGAAACGTCTTTTACCGTTTGAAGATTTTACTTCCTTCCTTTTTTCCTGAACAGCGGCTCCTGCTGCCTTTCCCTTCGCTGCATTGGAAGAGGCACGCAAGATTCTAGCCTTGATTTACTTTTTCAGGGTCTCTCCTCGCCAATCTCAATTTTGAATTGTTTTAAACGGGCCTATCCCGAATTGGGAATTGTTGATCTACACATCCCCTAAGTTCCAGACCGCAGGACTGTTTGGCAATGATGGTAGCCAAGCATTTCTGGAATTAAGGGACCGGCTGGTATTAATGATTTAAAGATGCCGGGAGAGTTGATTTCCGTGGGTAAGGAGTCCCTGCCTGCATTCTTGAAAGAGACCAAGCAGCGTACATGGGATAGGAGGACCAACTCACCTCGGTGACGGTGCCAGGCAGAACAGATGCGATTCCATCTGTACCCAACACCACGGTGCTCTGGCTCATGTTCACCCAGCCGACCTTGGTATTGTTTGGCTCCACCAGGCTCTTACCAAGACTTTGATTAGCCGGGCCAACGGCGCTCTGCAAGGGGGCGATTTTGCAGGGGGCAATGTTAGCTGGTGCGGCGTTCCCTGCGCAGGGGGCATTCTTGAGCGTGCAAAGATCGTAGGGGTCTTTGCCGGCTGGGGGATAGCCTTGTGCCGAGGCGACTTTGCCGATCCCAACTTTGGTGCGCTCAATCTCGTGGGGTTGCCCTTCGTCGGAGGGCAAAGGGTGAATGTCGCCTGAGAGAGCTGTGCCCACTTTAGCCAGCTGAGGCGGGACTTGGGACTGGAAGTTCTGCGGCTGCTCGGTTTCGGGACTGTTTCTGTGGATCCCTGCCCTCTCCAGTGCCCCAGGCGCGACCACCTCAGGGCTCTGAACCAGCTGCTCGTTCATCTCCTTGGGATAGGCGTAATCCTGCAAGAGCAGAGTGACAATAAGAAAGAAGAAACGAACGGCTGCCCTCCGTCGGCTCTGTTGCTCAAAGAAGGTTTCTTGAACGTTAAGAATTCATATGAAGGTTGCGCTGCTTAAGGCATCAGGGAGACGCTGCGGCAGATTCCATTTCACAACGTAACCTAAAATCGTTTCTTCCCCTGCAGCCCCACATTTCCGGAGTAGGAAACGCCATCGCCCCCAGCTCTCTCCTTGCAAACCTTTTTTATTTTCTTGTCACGACTGAAAAATGCGTCCCTCTCCTTGCCCATTATAGAAAAAAAATATCTTTAATTTTACGCCTCATTTCCTTTCTGTCTTCAGTGCATACTAGCTTTGAGCTGGAGGGGGGTGGGAGATAAAGTCGAACTACCCTATATGCAGCTAACGACATATAAAGAAATTCAATAATACTAGTTTCTAAATATTCCCAACCTTGGCCCCCCCACATACTTATACTGATGGGGGAGGAGCACGAGAAGCCTAAAAATCCTGAATTACGTTTTCTCATATTCTATTACTCCAAACAGATTGTAATTTAATGGGATTTTTTTTCTCAGTAGGTAAAGAATCTCAAGCTGGGTAAGAATAGGATTGCATATGTAGAATTATAAAATTGGGCCACATTCTCCAATCTGTGCTTTGATTGTCTACCCTAGTAAACAATTTTAGTCCATACATAAATCTTTGCAGCTCTATAACATTTTGTTCAGAAACATTTTTGCTTAGATAATGGGTTTTTTTCTTTGAAAAGCGTCTATAAAAGCAGAATTCATATTCTTCCCACTTTTGAATCGACCCCTCCTTCCAAAGAAATTTCACACAGTCAGCAAACGCAGGTCCAGAAAGTAGCAGACACCAAACGATGTATCTACATAACAATATCTTCAGTGATTATTTTTCAGGACCCTGGACAGTGCTCATAGCGTTACAGGCTGACTTCCGCTCGGTACATTTTTATCAAGCCTTAATTTCTAACTACTTTTAACGCGCAACAATACGGAACCATCAGCAAGATTACAAGTAAAATACCCCTTTTCCCCATCCCGAGGCTCCAGAAAGAAACGAAGGATTGAAAAATAAAGCCCACTTACCATATTTACAATAGCATCAGACAAAATCTTGCAGAGGTAAAAGACTGCAGCTGGGGCGAAATGGTAGAGTGAAATTTGCTCCGTTAAGAGCAAAGCTTTCTATAGCTCCGTGAGAAAGACTGGGTTTGCGTCAGTGCATAGCAAGGTGCCCTTCCTATGACATTTTTTGGATAATCAGAGTTTGATAAATCATTACCCTCGGATTCGAATTTTTAAAGCGGCAACAGGAACAGACGCGCAAGCTAGCTGTCAGTCAGACAGCAGTTGGGATGGCGTGCTTGGTGTGACTCAGGGGGAAGAAGGGGGTGAGACTTTGCTAAGCCAAGCCCAGCGAAAGCCGTGTGCGCGCGTGTGTGGCTAATTAGAAAAAGAACATGTGAGAAACACGTCCTATTGCACCCAACGCGCAAACGGGCGATAGAAGTCTTCTCCCTCGTTAACGCACCGCTCCCGCCTCCAGTCAGTAGCTCCTCTACCGCCTCTCCGAAGGACCCGGTTCGCCGCCTTTTCTTGCCTTTCATCTGTCAACAGCGGCGTTTTTAATTTAATGTCACGGTTCTTCTGGAAAGTGAAAGATTTCCCCCTTTTCTGGACCTTTGTCCGCCAAAAATGCCGCGGGAGACCCGACACCTAGACAAAATTCACCGCGTGCCCCCAGAAATATTTATTTTCGTCGAGATTATTTTTAGTACATAGAGATGTTAGGAGAAATATTCCTCCGGACACACACATAGACGAGCGCGCGCGCGCACGCACGCACGCTGCTGAGTGAGGGTTTTCAGACTGAAACACTAAATCCTTACTTTAAAAGAGCAAATTAGTATTGGATTGCTCTATTAAAAAGTTAAAAAGTGATGTTAGGGTTGCATTTGTTAAGTGCTTTATTAGGAAGCTTGATGCCACATGACCAGACTTCCCCAACATAACACCTCAAATTGGGTTGGGACTCAAAAAAAACTAGAATGCCCAGCCTGCATACTCCGGGGAATATCTTTAAGCGAGATTTCTTCACTGACTCAAGTTGTATGGATGTGTAAGTAAACCAGGCAATAACAGCAAACAAAGCAACTGTAACCTCTGCATGACACTCCGACTTGATAACCCAGGACAGATGTTGTAGATCCTGGGAGATCCCTAAAATGTCCTTGAAATTGGGCCACCCATTAGGAAACTGCAATTAACAGCAGCACGAACTTTAATTGTAAATTTCTGTGCAATACATGTACCAATAAATGGTTAAATGGTTAGCTTAGGAAGTAGAACTACGAACTTGATCAAGCCCTAGTTGATTTCAGTGGGGTGATCCTACTGATTTCAACGGGACAAGAGTCAATCTTTGAAACGTGGATTTTTTGTCTCTTGTGTATTATTTGTGTGTACCTTATGGGAATACTAGTATCCATGTATTTTAAAAATACACATACTGTACGATGTGTTTTAAACAACCAAGCACCTTTCAGATTTACAGATGCTTTTTAAACAATGAGAGAAATGTGACTGAATGGTTTTGAGAAGTTCCAACAAACCTATTTATTGGAAGGCGGTAGACAACTCATGGACTTTATACTTTGTCACTTCTCTATATGAGGAGTACTCGTTGTTTTATGTGTAGTCATTGTAACTCATCAATCACAAAGGCTACTTTATGAAACAATTACAAAATTGTAGTATAATGAAGCTTTCAGATTCACCTCATCCAGCATCCATTTCCTTACATGGAAGTGGGTATTTCAAATCTCTTCTCCTAGTTCACATCTTCTTTGAAACCTACCATGCAGTAATAGAATAGAACCTACTTAGAGGAACTTAAGATGATCGTAAAATAACATTTCTATCTTTAAAAATGTACACGTGTACACACTGTGAAGGTAGGTAGGGAAAGAACTACGCTTTTATCTTGTTTTTAAACATAGCTGTTTTTTTAATTTTTAAAATGAATGTCCACTAAGTTAAACTCTTTACCCTATATTCACTTAGAAATGATTTCAGGAGGAAAGGATATTACTTATCCAGATAAGGAAGTGTTGGAATGTGGACATTTGCAAACTTTTGTAAAAAGTATCATACTGAGCTTACAGTATCTATCTATCCATCCATCCATCCATCCATCCATCCATCCATCCATCCATCCATCCAGTTATATAGCTTCTCATCTCACAGCTAATGACTCTAGGTGGGACGTAACAAAAATAAAACAATAAATATTTTTAAAAAATCATTATCATTACAAAAATACAAGAATATTTTTAATAATTCTTTAAAACTTTAATGCATTAAATATACTCTGAATTAGTTTTATATTTATTTGTTTGTTTATAGAAGTCACTTGTCTTGCACATAATAATCCTAGCTGGCTCACAAGAACAACCAATAAAATCAGGAAAGTAAACAATTGTGTGGCTTAATATTTTAAAATAAGAATATTTCAGTTTTTAGCCTGAGTGTAATTGTAACCAATGTCTCTGCTGTCCTTCAGTATGGGGCGGGGGGCGGGGGGTGTTTGCACAGCTCAGAGATCCTTCCTAGCTCTGCCTATCTCTCAGCTCTGTCTCTCTCCCCCAAGGTAGAGCAATTCCTTTACATACAGGAGCTAAACAAAATTTGACAAGTCACCAATCTAAAAGACAAATTTTGTTGGAAGGATCTTCGTTTATAAAAAGAAAAAAATATGCCGATATGTCTCATTCTATAAGATACAGATTCATAAACTCTAAAACATGAATTTTTAAATCTGCTCATCTTCTTCAATGGCAAGGAATTTAGTTAGTTGTTCCTTTTGTTCAGTTCAGGCACTGGAATCTGTTTTTGTTGGTGCCTTTGTTTTAAGTTTCTAACTATAATGGCAGCCAAATAAGTGATGCATCTTGTTAAAAAAAAGCTAATGAGGACATTGGTTTTCCGTGAAACAATTCTTGTCGTTACAGGCATCTGATGAAGTTGTTCATGATCCATAAAAGCTGGACTGCTAGCTTTTAAAGTGCACAAGGCTTTCTGGTGATTTTTGGATTAACCGAAGTTAACTCCAGAGACCTCAATAGTCCAAAAGAATATACGAATTAACTACTGAAGTAGAAATCAATTGCAAAATGTTTCCCCCAAGGGCACTGTCTTTTTTTGTTTTACACAGTCAAGAGAGAACTTTAAGTTTGTATTTGCAAGCCTCTGCACATTTACTTAGGAAGACGCTCCATTCAGTAGAATGGGACTTATTGCTGATTGATCATTCACAGAACTGCTTGGAGGCTTAATTTAAAAATAAGGCAGAATTTATTTTCCTAGGCAAAGTGACATCAGCACCAATGTAGTTAGCCCTTTCGTCACACTGCCCTTCTATTTATAGTCAGAAAGTCCAAGCCCACCCATATATTCCGGCTGCAAATTAAACTCAAAGGCGAAGAGTGCTTCATAAATATAGGTGGGGAAAAAACCCATCATGGTTATCATTATCACTGAAATATTGTTTTCTATTTTGATCCCATTGGGGGATCTGTTCGTGTAAGTTCAGAAACATCACATTCTGCAGATTCTTGTAAAAAGAAACCACACAACCCACTCTTCTTCCTTCCAGTTCTCTGAGATGTCCTCGTGTCACATTGATTAAAGTGGTCATTTTCATTTCCCATGATCTTCTCGATTTAAAGGCCCGTTATAAATAGCTAAGAGGCCGGCAAAGCCTTATTTTTTTTTAACTCTCTCCACAACCCTTTCGGGAAATTTATCCCTCCCCCCATTTTTAAACCTTTCTTCCTTTTGAGGGCAAAAAGGGCGGGCATCCGCGCTGCGAAGAGGGGCGGGAAAGGGGGGGGGGGTCTCGAACACGCGTCATCCTTGCCAGCTCCCGAGTTAAGCTTCAGAGCCGAGAAGGCTGAAAGGGGACTTTCAAACCTTTGGCGGATCTGCGCAAAGCTGCGCGTCCCGCAAAAGGAGGGAGGTGTGTGTGTGGGGGGGGATGGATGACTTCCCCAGACCTTTGAGCACTTTTCGCCTGGGGGCCTGGCTCAGGAGGAGGCGCGGGGATGAAGCGGCTGGCGCGGCAGTGACTCAGGATCCTGCGGCTGGAACGAGGGCGCGTGAAGTTTGGAGAGCGCAAAACTCCCGCGCCGAATCCACCACGCCGGGCAAAGGAAGCTGGCCCTCCTGGCCTGGCCGCCAAACAGGCAGAGGAGCAGTAAGAGAAGGCGCGGGGACGGGAGGGATTTCTTGTCGGTGCTCCCGAGCTTTCCTGCGAGTCGTCCCTTCGGCCCCATCCGCCAAATCCTCCACCACCTCCTCCTCTTCCTCCTCCAGCGCCTTCTCTCGAAGATGGAAGACCAGGAGGCGGGCGCATGCTCTTTGGCGCGCTTTGGAAAGGCGCCGGGTGGGAGGGGGCAGGGGGAGGGAGCAGACTGGCTAGCTCTGATTTAGGATTTTAGTCCCTCAGCTGCGAAAGGGGTGCCTCCAGTTTTTGATGGTCGTCGACTGCAACGGGGTAACCTGGGACGGTTAGAGTAGAAAAGGAACGGTCATTCTCTTCACATTCTCCCAGTGGCGGATCTGCACCATAGCCGGGCCTGTCTGCTGTTTCAGCAGCAGTGACCTTACATGTGCTGTGAAAGACGCCTGGTGTCTGCAGTGCTCTTGAAAATAGAAAAAATGGGTGCCTCCCGTAGAAAGGGGTGCAAATGCTCTTGGGAGAGAGAATAGACAGAGACAGAGAGAGATGGGGGTGCCTGCCCTAGGAATGTAGGGCAGAAATTGAGCACAACAGACAGCTGATGCTGAAAGAGATGCCCTGTGTTTCACCCAGGAGACTTCCTCTTGGGTGTTATGTTAGAGTCACACAAGTTGGATCTCTGACAGCCCTGAGACTCAGAGCACTTCCCTAAATTGCCATGAGTAACCGCTGTTAAATGACAGGAAGAGAAAAATATCAAATCTTAAGAGTAATAATCTATCATATTGATCACATATATTTTAAATATGCTTATTTTGTTTTTGGCTTTTTTGCCTGGTCTTGCTCATTTGTTGGAATGCAAGTTGATACAGCCTCTGGTTTTATGATATGAAGCTACAAAAAAGGGAGGATCTAAAAAGAGTGTTTAAGCAAGGTTTATTATTATAAATTGTGCTTTTGAGACTTGATTCCTTGTGTTTGTATGGACAAGTCCTTGTGGTTTTCTAAGCAACTTTTCTATAAGTGATTTGCCCTTACATTTAGATTAAGACTCAGCTTTTGCTTTTTGATTTATAGCCTTGACTTTCCCAGACAAGAGCTTTGGTCTAAATATAGCTTTGCTTAAAAAAATGATGTGGATGTGAGCAGAGATGCTTAGAAGGGAAAAAATTGGAAAGATAGACTATGATAGTGAAGCACATCCAATCTTCAAAGGACAGAATGAAAGAGAATGACCAGAATTTCTGTGTACAAGATTTTCATGGAACTTGAACCTCATCTAATATTAACTATGATCCAATCTACTCTCCCCATTTCATATATCCTGTTTTCCCACACACACATCCTAACTCTAACATCAACCCAAAAGTTGTAGAAATTAACTAAACGTCTCCTGTTTGTTCTAAGGTTACAAATAAAAATCAAACCTTCTGACAGGGTTTGCTTATTAAAGCAAGAGCAAGAGAAGCAAGGACTCAAGGACCATATAAATTTAATAAATTATATTATGATTATTAAAGTACCAAGTGATACATCAAAGTTTTGAAGACAGATTGTCTTCAATTGTTTAAGGCAGTTATTTAAGCCAGGTGGAGTCAGCTTATTTGAAAATTTGCACCTTATCTATACATCATTCACCAGAAATCTTCTGGACATCATTGAGGATTAGATGACTCGGGCTTTTTGCTGAATCTAACCTGTCATAGGAACTCATTAGCTGAAGGAAGCAAGGTTGCATCCAACATTACATAGTATAAATCCTGAATTGTTTCTTCCTAGACTTTAATAATGGATTTAAATGCTGTTTTGGCTTTGCTCTAAGTAATACTTGTTTTGCTTTTAAATATTTTTTCCCTTTGTTGTAATTGTGCATGTGTTGAAGTTTCAGAGCCATGCATCTTTTTTCTGCCCCAGAATTTTTCAATATCATCGGCAAAAGCCAAAATGGTGAACTTCTCTCCCCCACTTTGGGTGGTCCGAAAAGGGCTTTAGAAGCCATACTCCTTCAACCCCCATTATGGGAATTTAGCCCATTGGGGAATTTTAAGCAGTCAATATTTCCAGTCACTTGAAGTCTAGAAGTCAGTTTTATCTTCTCGGAATGCTGTAAATGGGTATGTGTTTTAGATTTCCTATCTTTAAATGATTCATTGTTCAGAAAAAAAATGCATAGATGCTTTAAAATAAATGTAATAAATAGGTCTGATGGGAATAAGGGTGGATCTCTGGTTTGTTCCTGTTCTCTCTCTCTCTCTCTCCCTCCCTCCCTCTCTCTCTCTCTTTCTCTTTCTCTCTCTCTTCCTGCCCCCCCACCCTGCACTTCCTTCAGTGTACTGTTATTATTTTTAAAAATCTTGACATTCGCCAAAGATCTCTAGCTATCGGGTGACTGTAAAACATAGAAATAAACGAAATGGTGTTTCAGAAAGCAACCACTCCATCAGACTATGTTCATATGTATAGCACAAAGAAATTTATGAAGCTAAAGTTGCCCCAAATGTGATCAGAAGGCTCTGCAGTCTCTTCGTTCAATTCACAATGCAAAACCCTGTCAAAGCTCAACAGAGCTTATCCTATGCAGAGCCCTGACCTGGCTCTGGCTTCAGTTATAGTGCACACTAATCATTTACCCTCACCCTCTTCATGAGTGAGTATGAGAGATATATTGCTATTCTCTTGTTCTGACCTCTTTCGATTCTTTTTTCTCTCTCTCACATTTTCTTTCTCAAACCCTCTTCTCCATCATACATCCCTCCCCCCACTCCAAAGCAGTGCCTGCACACTCTTTAAAAAAGGAAACAGGTCCCTCTGGAGTGATTCCCTACTCTCTGGCCTCCTGTTTGCAGTGGATAATCATTTTCCCTACGCTGAAGCAGAACTGATTGTAAATTTGCATCTATCACTGCAGCAGCTATTGAGACTGAATTAACAAGTCACTACAGCCTTAATTACTTTGTCAAAGATGAAAAATAGTAATTGATCTTGTCCTGGATCAGTTCACATCTCCCCCCTCCCACCTGTCCCCTCAATACCCTTCCTCACTGCAGGCCCTCACAGATAAGCAAATAAATAAATAAATTTGGAATAAACTAAATAAATACCTATCAGGAAAACCTAGGGAGAGGGCAATAAAAAAAAAACATGCCACAAGCAATTGTAGGGCTACTCAGGAGGGTGAGGAGACAGGAGATAGAATCACTAACAGTGAGATACTAAAAGAAGAAGCATAATCCTGGAAACACAGATCCATAGTCTTCTAGTTAGCATTTGCCTTGGCTTATTGTTTTGGTGTTGACTAGGTGGCACACCTGGCCTGTAATTTTTTTTGCATAAATGTGTTGTTTGTGATAATCTGAAATGGATTTGCAAACAAGTTTTTCTACTTTAAAATAGATATTTGTTAGTTGATTCTTTTCTCCATGGGAGAATTACTGAACAGAGACAATCAAAACATTTCTCTCTCTTTCTCCCTCCCTCTCTCCCCGCCACCCACCCCCTCTCTCACAAACACAGAGCGAGAGATAAAGGTATTTATCAGTATCTTAATTTAGTGTGGGCATAATTGTCTACTATGAAGGATAGATGCAAATTAAGTGCACATTTTAATATCTAGATGTGGAAAATATATTTAAAAATGAGGCATCTCAACTATTTCCACTGCATTTTGCTTTAATAGCTAAATGGTGAACTGCATAAAATAAACATCCCTTTTAAATGCATACTCTTATCTCCACTCAAGCTAAAATCCCCAGTGTTCTGAATTTGATTAAAAATAAACATTATAACACTTGACTTTCTCACTGGTATTTAATATTTGCCAACCAAGATGAAGAATAGCAGTTTATCTTTGAGCAGGAAGAATAAAGCACAATGTATTCAGTGACAATTCTTGGTGATATCCATATGACTTTCTGAATCCATATTTTACTTTATGAATTTGTGGGGAGGGGTATAGTAATATTTCACTAACTGTTTGTGGTTTATACTTTTAATTTTTGTCTCTTTGAAAGGTGCATTCACTGAGGATTTTGTAGGTTGGGGGAATATTTACTTTTATATCAATTTATAATTAACCTTAAACATTTTTATTGCTTGATTATGTTGGTTTAATATTATTTCATATAATTCAGCATGCTAAAAATTCACGTAGTGACTTCAAAAGCTTAGTTTTATACAGTACTGATTGGTGCTGAAGTAAGTTCCATTGTATTCAGTGGGAATTATTGTTACCTCAGTAGAAATATGATGTTGGTCCTTCTATATTTGTTAATAGTTCTACAGACCAGAACTAAGGGTCTGCTGTGATTGAAACACCATCACAGTAGATAAAATAGCAATTCCACAGGACTGAGTTTTAACCAAGAACAACATCAATTGCGGCTTGATTGGCCTCAGTTGCTCCATCAACACAATGGGTCCCATTGCTGGCATGAAACTCATTATTAACATATAAACCACCAAACGCTTTGTTCCAATATTACTTCTCATTGAATAGCCACATATATTGATGGTTATTCCTATCACCTGGAGCCAGCCTGGTGTAGGGGTTAAGGCATCTAAACTAGAAACCCAAAGACTATGAGTTACAGTCTCACCTGAGGCCCACAGTCAACTGAGTTATCTTAGGCTAATCACTTATCTCAGTACTAGAAAGAAGATAAGAATCAACCAATTCTGAAAAATGTTGTCAATAAAACTGCAGGGGGCAATTGCCAAGGGTAAAAACTGATCGGAAGATACAAACTTGAACTCTAAATTCCTATCACTTAAGAAAAATGCAGGAAGGTAGAATTTAAACTCTATTATGAAATATGGCAAAATAATGAAAAAATATTGCCTGGTGAATACAAAGTTGCCCTACAGCAACAGTCCCCAACCTTTGGAGCATCAGACTCCGGTTCTTGGAGAAAGGTTTTTCCACAGACTAGAGGGGAGTGGTTTTGCATGCTACCTGCATCCCACAAATGGGTCTTCACTTGTTTGTGTGGCCCTGTTTCTTCCATGCCATGACCCATTGCCGGTTCATAGACCAGGGATTGGGGACTCCTGCCCTAGAGTATAACAGTCATATATATTTAGCTATAATATTGTTCTATAGATTTTACTTAGTTTGTGAGATAAATCCAACAATAAACCTGGTTTATTTCTTGGTATGATAAGTGAACTCAGCCAGTTCTGGTTTATTAAATAACCATTAGGAAAATAAACCATGGCTTTCTGAAATGTATGAAGTCAGCTGTAATTTTTCTTGGCGTCCTCCACCACTTCATAGGCTTGAAAAAATAGAAAGTTTTTAAAACTTCATGGAAAGTAAGACCTGGAAGGAAATGCTGCATTTTGGAAAATTGTTGCACGTGGTTTCAGTCAGTTCACAGAATAACATAGTTGGAAGGCAGACTAGAGGTCTTCTAGTCCAACCCCCTGCTCAGGCAGGAAAGCATGCCTACTTGTCCAGGCCTACTTTATAATAGGCCTGGTTTTTCATTTCCCCTTATCCCAAACAGTTAAGTGAACCATGAACCAGGAGCACATTCATTTGTCAATGAATTTAGATTCTTCTCCCAACATGAATATGTATTTTAATACTTCTGCAAATCCTCATGTTTGCTGATACTTCCTCCTTGCATATAAGCAGGAGTGGGCTGCTGGGGATTCCTCTAGCTAAGACTCTGCACTGTTCAGAAAACCCCCAAATCCCACTCCTGGCTGGCCCCTCCCATCCCGCCCCTCCCAGGAATCCTCACTAGGCCATTTTGGATGCAGGTAAGTGCAGGGTGTGCGCAGAGGCTCAGGGAGAGCAAAAAATGGGTCTCCTGGAAGTTCGGGAAGGCTGAAAACAACCCCATTTCTGGCTTCCAGAGAGCTTCCAGAGCAAGTAGCGCCGTTTTCGCCCTCCTAGAGGCTTTAGAAAAGTTTCCAGAGCCCAAGGAGGGTAAAATGGGCCTTCCACCATGGTGCAGGAGGCCGACTAGGCCATGCCCACCATGGCCACGCCCACCCAGCAACCAGGCACAGAACCCATTGCTAAAATTTTTGAAGCTCATCCCTGCATATAAGTGGTTCATCAACATTCAGAAAACGTCTGAACCTTCATAGCACATAACCTTTCCCGAGCATTTCAAATGTGTTAAATTTCAAATTTCTCACATCTAAAAGACAGAAAACTGAAATGGCTGGGGTTTGGACATTTTTGCTTTGTTTTTCTTCAATTCTTGACTTCTATTTTTTATTTCTCCCCGCTGAGCATCTAATGGAAGCTGGTCATAAAACTCATAGCACAGGAAATCTAAATAAGGAGTAAGACCATACACCTAGAAGGTATCTAGTTGAGAATGAATATAATTTCTGGTAACTAATGAACCAAACCACTACCCTTTGCATCAACTTGATTAATTGCAGGATATTTTATTCTACCCTAAAGTTTTATGTATGTAAGTGGCTGCCCTAAGCTGCTGAAGCTGACTTCTAGGATGTCTTTCAAAAAATGTGATGGGTAGAAATCAGCCACCACCTAGGCCACATATAGGCCTCTTAATTGCAGTGAAAGGCAAGCAATGGTGCTTGCAATGGTACCAACAGATTGCAAAGAGCTTAGTAGATACTAACAGGACCATTAAAGAATCTTTAATTCTTTACAGCCTGTCTCTTTAGAAAGATTACAGATTAGGTTCCTTTAGATCAGTCTTTCCTAACTGCACTTCCAGGTGTGCTGGAATTACAATCCCCTGTAGACTGGAGGCTGTGATGTTTGGGAATTGTGAGAAATGTCAACCCAACCTATATGGAAGGTATGAGGTTGATTAACACCATTTCTCAGATTTGCCCAGTCAGCTATTTCTTTCTTTGGGGACTTTTAAAGATGAAACACTGAAGATGGTGGTCATGCTGAAAAGAGCTTTGCCTGCTGGTACTTTACTTTGAGTATGCCAATCCATATTCCCAATTCACCTGTGGTAGGACAAATTCTTCTGGTCTTCTCTTTTGACAGCTGACTTTTACAGTGCAAACTTTAGCTGCCTCTTCCTTATGCCAAGCGCTCTTGGAATAGGTAGCACTTTCAGAGAAATTGTTATGCTAAGACGAAACCTCTCAAAAGCCTGATTTACTGAATTGGTAGTAGCGCAAGGCTTCCTCTTAGCCAGATCCAAGATGAATTTTGAAAGAAAGATCTGTCACAGCCTCAATATAAATCAGTCATAGGAGGTTTGGTGTGTATTCAGGAATCCATTCTGTCTATAATTGCCCTAATGAATAGATAATCTTCTGTAAGATGAACATCAACAATCTTAAGAAAAGGTTATCATACTATCACAGTTCAAGGTGATAGCTATGATTACTCAGTGAAAAATTTGTCTACTTTTTACTTGAATTATACATAAAAAAGAAACAAAGCTTAGCTCATGAGGTCACAGCTACAATCTTACTTTTTTTTTTACCCCATACTGCCCTTTCTTGGCTGCTAGATACTTCTGTATTTACATTATCACTGTACAAAGGGAAAAATGCATCATTATCTCAAGCCACCATTCTTAATATTACTGCCTGATTAAATTAACTCTTCAAATGGGCAGAAGTCTGATATCTCAGCTATGGGGAAAAATCCTAACCTGTTACATTAAAGACCACATGTGTAGTAAAAAGTACAAATCATTTAGTTACTGCTAAATAAATGAATAAGTGCTAGATAAGTGAATAAGTAAATAAATGGAAAATATTGCATTAGTTCCACTTTAAAGGGAGAAATGTGCTAAATAGTTGTTTGTCAAGTTTTTTTTTTCATTACCCCAGGTAGCGCTCCTTCTGTAGCTGTAAATAATTTATTCCATGAGTCACCTTGGTTAATAAAAAAATGTGTCTCTGAAAGGGAAATAATTACCTAGATTGAGCTTTCTGAGAAAAATAACTTCTCATTCCCATGGAAATTATACTAGATAATTAAGAGGCTGGTAAATCTTTGAAGCATTAATTGCTTACAGAATTAACTCCTCCAAAACAGAACGTGAAGCTATTCTTGTGGTCTTGTTATCATTCATTTTAATCTATATCACCAGGAGTTTAAATTTATGTACTGATTTCAGGAATGAGGAGAATCTAGGCTGAGAGCCGAGAAAAACTAGAAAGATTTTACTTCTATAAGGGAAATAACCATAGACATTGGGAGTTCCAGGGGATCAGGTGGGGAAAAGGAGAAGCATCTGGAAGAAATTTTTGCATCATTGGTCAGGCAGTCATGTTGTTAACAGCTATTGTTTCCCAGTCAAGTAACCTTTCATCCCATCAAGGATTTCTCTTGGTCACTATACCGTATCGCTATAATGGTCTCTACTTATACATCATGATTACCAGGATATCACACTGAATCTGAATAAAGGATTGTGACCCTTCTCTTTCCCCAAGCAGCAGAAGCTACACCAGGATTTCAAGAAGTCCCAAACCTGACTGCAGCTAAAAATAATACTGATTCAAACAACGCACTGATGCATTTAGTGTCATTAACTAAAATCAATTGTGAATGTCTTGGTAATTATTAGAATACTCTGGGCTGCCAGATCTGCCTATTACTAAATCCAATTCTAATCTAAACTAAATTTTATTAATATAGAAGAAGAAACATGAAGCACAATGAATTGGGGAAAAAAAAGCATTATAGATTATAAACCACATAGCAGAATTTCCAAACTTGGAAACTTTAAAAATTGTGGACTTCAGTCCCAGAATTCCCATGGCTGGCTAGGGAATTCCAGGGATTGAAGTCCACACATTTTAATGGTTCCAAGCATTGGAAGCCCTGCTTTATAGAAATTCAGAAGGTTAGCTTGATCGGGTTCAACTCACTACCAGACTTTTAAAACCTTTCAGTTAAACCAGTTGATAAAGAAAGAAACCTGCACTATCTAGGAAAAATATTGGACCCTTGTCCAGGCCCACCCTAATTTTATGTCTTTAGAAACCAGAAAGAAGCAGTCAGTCAATACTTGTCATCTATGCTTGGAACCTGTCCTGGCTCCTTGGTGTTCTTGCCTCATTGAGAAAATTAAATCTGAAATGAAGTACCTTGCAGGAAAACTTCCCTGCTTGTGATATAGAGCATGGAATCCCACATTCCAGCTTCCATGTTTCCTAACGTTTATTAATATTCCAAACTTCAGCCTTGGCTATGGAAACTGACTGCAAATAACCACATTTCAAATAACAATATGTCCTGCCAGTGCTCCTGAGAAAAAGGTTTCACATGGATCACTTTGAAGAATGTTTTATCTTGCAGTTAAGTGAGAACTGACCAATTTTACAATGACGAGTTTCATTCCTCAAGAGGTGGTGCATGAAAGAAAGAAATATTTAAGCATATTTGATGCTTAAATTCGGTGGAGAAGAAAAAAGAATTTTGATCTGTATAGAATAGCTAATGGTTTGTAAGACTTCATTTTGAAGAAGGAGATACTGTCATATTTGTTTTTGTTTTCCTCCATTATAAAAGTCCAGTCTTAGAATAAATGCTTATGGGACCCAGAGCCTGTTATTCTCATGCTAGCACAATGATCCCTATGTCCTCTCGGTGAATTTCACTCATTTCAATAGCACGATCCTTTCCTATCCAGTGCCTTTTAGAAGGACGGATCTTGGGATCCCGAGAGGTGGCATGGCCAAGAGAGGCATTCCAGGGGTAATACCCAATTGTTTTTGTCTCTATTTAAATTTTTATCAGGGTTAGGGAGGGTGACCAGGTTGGGTTTGGGGGACAACTCACCTGAGACAGGGGCCAGACTGGGGGTCGAATGCAGCCGGGAGGTTTTGGGGTCAGGGGGGGTCGGATCGAGGATGGGGGGCTATTCCCAGGAGGGAGAGATGAAGTCTATTTGCACGGTGAGTGGGAGAGGAAGATTTGGTGGTTATAGGGAGCCATATCATGTATTGGGAGCGCGCCCTCGCTGTTTGCATGCGGTGGTGTGCTCCGACCCCAAGTTATTTCCCGTTCCCCGGGCTGTCCAAATCATCGGGCCCTGGGCCTTCAGTTGATCTTGTGTAATGCCAGGTCTATAGTAAATAAAGCCCCCCTCATTTATGATCTGATTTGGGAGGGGGGAGCGAACCTGGCGGGTATTACCGAAACCTGGTTGGGCCAGGAAGGGGGTGTTACCTTGGTGGAGATGTGCCCACCCACATTTCGGGTTTTTCATCGGCCAAGGGCTCAGGGGAGGGGGGGGTTGCAGTGGTTATTAAGGAAGATCTGTGTCCTAGGGAATCCACTGTTCCTCAAACGACCGGATGTGAATCCCTCTTTGTGAAGTGTGGCTCCGGGGTTCAGATGGGCCTATTGATCACATTCCTGGCTCCCTGCTATGTAACATTGGCCCTGCCTGAGCTCCTTGAGATTATAGCCGGCTTGGCAGTTGAGACCCCCAGGCTTATGGTTATGGGGGATTTCAACCTACCCTCTGCCGGCGGGACCTTGGGGATTGCTCAGGAGTTCATGGCTTCCATGACAGCCTTGGGCCTGACCCAATTAATTCGGGACCCCCCACACACTGGGGGTCACATCTTGGATTTGGTTTTTGTCTCTGGCCAGTGGCAGGATGATCTAAGTATGGGGAATGTTGCTATAGAGCCCCTGTCATGGTCAGATCATTCGCTCTTTAGGCTGAACTTCCGTTCCGCACCCCCTCATCATGGGGAGGTAGGGCCAATAAAATGATTCCGCCCCAGGTGCCTGATGGACCCAGATAGGTTCCTGATGGAGCTTGGGCCATTTCCCGAGGTTCGTACACACGGTTCAGTTGGGGACTTGGTGGCCACCTGGGATAGGGTGGTGGCCGAGGCCCTTGACCGGGTCGTGCCGTTGCGGCCTCTGACCTGATGCTGATCCCAATTAGCTCCTTGATTTTCCGAGGAGCTGAGGGAGATGAAGTGCCAGAAAAGATGCCTAGAGAGTGGTTGGAGGATCAGCCGCTCTGGACCTGACCGAACACTGTTGCAGTCCCATATTAGGGCCTATTTAATGGCAATAAGGGTGGCAAAGCAATCCTACTTTTCTGCCCTTATTGCGTCCACAGAAAATCGCCCAGCCGCCCTTTTTAGGGTGACCTGCTCCCTTTTAGATGTGGGAGTGCGGGAGGATCCCCTGCAAGGATGGGCCGAGGATTTTTCTAAACATCTGCAGGACAAAATCTCTCAGATTCGGGACGGGTTGGACTCTGACTGGGCAACTCTGGATGGGAGGGTGGGGGCGGCTTTCGGTGAGGTCATTTGGGATGAGTTCGATCCTGTGACTCTAGAGGATGTGGACAGGATACTGGATGGGCTTAATGCCACCACATGTTTACTGGATCCGTGTCCCTCCTGGCTGGTTTTGGCCACCCGGGAGGTAACATGAGGTTGGTTCCAGGGTATTATTAACGCTTCCTTGAGTGAGGGGTTTTTGCCTACTGCCTTGAAAGAGGCAGTGGTGAGGCCCCTCCTCAAGAAACCATCCCTGGACCCAACACTATTATCGAACTATCGTCCGGTCTCCAACCTTCACTTTGTGGTGAAGGTTGTTGAAAGTGTGGTGGCACGACAGCTCCCTCAGCACTTGGATGAAACTGTCTATTTAGATCCACTCCAATCAGGTTTCAGGCCCGGGCACAGCACGGAGACGGTGTTGGTCACGTTGGTGGATGATCTCTGGAGGGCCCGGGATAGGGGTTGTTCCTCTGTCTTGGTCCTGTTAGATCTCTCAGCAGCTTTTGATACTGTTGACCACAGTATCTTATTGTGGCGGTTGGGGGGGTTGGGAGTGGGTGGCACCGTGTTACGGTGGTTCTCCTCCTTTCTCTCCGACCGCTCACAATTTGTGTTGGCAGGGAGGCAGAGATCGACTCTGAGGCCCTTGCTTTGTGGGGTACCTCAGGGGTCTGTGCTCTTGCCCCTGCTGTTCAACATTTATGTGAAGCCGCTGGGTGAGATCACCCATGGTTTTGGGGTAGATTTCCATCAGTATGCTGATGATACTCAGTTATACATTTCTACCCCAGGCCACTCCAACGAAGCCATTGAAGTGATGACCCGGTTCCTGGAAGCCGTGCGGAGCTGGATGGGTCTAAACAGGCTTCAACTCAACCCGACCAAAACTGAGTGGCTGTGGTTTCCTGCGCCCAGATACAGCCAGCTTGTTCCATCGCTGGCCGTGGGGGGAGAAATTCTGACCCCCACAGAGAGGGCTCACAATCTTGGTGTCCTCCTGGGTATATGGCTGTCGTTAGAAGATCATATAGCGGCCGTCACCAGGGGAACTTTTTGTCAGGTCCGTTGGATCTACCGGTTGCGGCCCTTTCTGGATCAGGACACACTTCACACAGTCACTTCTGCACTCATTTCTCCCGCCTAGACTATTGCAATGCTCTCTACATGGGGCTCCCCTTGAAGAGCACCCGGAGGCTTCAACTGGTGCAGAATGCGGCCACGCGGGTGATTCTGGGGGCTTCTCGAGCTCCCATATTACACCACTCCTGCGCGAGCTGCATTGGCTTCCGGTGGCCTTCCGGGTGCGATTCAAGGTATTGGTGATCACCTTTAAAGCGTTTCATGGCTTGGGACCTGAGTACTTACGGGACCGCTTGCTGCCACCATCGGCCTCCCGCTGGCCAGTGCGTTCCCACAGGGCAGGCCTCCTCGGGGTGCCGTCAGCTGGGCGATGCCAGCTGGTGGCCCCGAGGGTGTGGGCCTTCTCTGCGGGTGCACCCTCCCTCTGGAATGAATTACCTCCGGAGATGCGAACTATCCCTGACCTGCAAACCTTCCGGCACGCATTGAAGACCCATCTTTTCCAACAAGCCAGTCTGGCCTAGTATCATTGGAATGGTTTTAATTTTTGTAACTTTTTTACCCTGTTTTTATAGTTTTATTATTGTTATCTCAGCCACTAATTTAATCTTTTTAATCTATTTTAAACTTTTATATTTGTAATTGTGTTGTTTTTATTGGGCTGTACACTGCCCCAAGTCCCAATTTTGGAGAGGGGGCGGTATATAAGTTAAATAAATAAATAAATAAATATTGAACAAACTCCCATAACCTCTTCAACCAACATAGCTGTTAGGTGATTATAAGACTCCAAGCTATTTTGAAGATATTAGTCTGAAGAAACATACTCTAGCAACTTATCAAAAATTGACCTTATTTGAAGTATAATTTAGAAACCTATAATGAATTATGTTTAAATTGGGAACAATAGGATCATTGTGTCAACTGCAGTAATACATAGAAGAAAAGATGGATGATGGGGAGAGTAGATAGGATAGATACATAGATAGATGATAGATAGATAGATAGATAGATAGATAGATAGATAGATAGATAGATAGATAGATAGATAGATAGATAGATAGAGAAAATCCCTCAATCTTGGGTCTTGGCCTAGTAGGATTCTGTACAGAATCTTAGCTATTCCTAGTACTGCACTCTTTGGGGCTGTGAGCTCTGATGTTGGTCTTAGGATCTGTGGGAACCACTGTTCCAGCTTAAGAGTTCCCATCTTGGGACCCCTTTGGCTTTTATTTTCCATGTCCTCTCTAGCTCCTATTTCAGGATCTGGTACTTCTCTAACTTCTCACACCTCTTCTTCCTGATGTTACTGTTGCTATGTTCTATTTCTGCCTTCTGATCCTTATCTACCACAACAAAGTCTGGTTGATTGGCCAGTACTTGCTTATATATCTGGAGCTGGAAGTCCCACAGATCTTAGCCTTATTATTCTCCACAACCTTCTGTGGAATCTGCCATTTGGACTTGGGAGGGTCTAACGCTATATTGTGCAGATGTTCCTGTATATAATGCCAGTTACCTGGTTATTCTATTCAGTGTGTGCTGTTCCAGTCTGCATTTTACACCCTGCCACTATGTTTGGAACTGTCTCTGAGACCTCTCTCACAGTTTACACCTTGGATCCTATCTAGTGTGTGGTAGGCCCCAACTTCCACAGATCTGGTGCTTGGTGCTTGTTCCTATGCTGCTATGATCAATGCCTCAGTGCTATCTTTTAGTATAGCCCTTTCTAGCAACTGATGATTTCCCAATGTCAGCCACTTCAGCTATCTTATTGCTGGTAAAGTCCAGGCAGGCTCTTGTCTTGTTGTGGCATTTTTCTGCTTGATCTTACTCCCATGTCTGCTGCTATCTTATGCATTCTCTCAGAAGCTCATCTTTCTCTAACTGGTATATTCCTGGATGTTCTGGGTTTCATCCAGGTCGGTGATTTTGACACTCACCAGATCCTGCCCACCCTCTTTCTGGCTGGGTGTATCTGGGTGTTGGATTTAAAGAGGGAACCTTCCTACATTGTGATAAGCTTGCAGATATTGACATCATGTGACTGTGAAATAGCAATAGCTCTTAGACTTATATACCACTTTATAGTGCTTTACAGTCCTCTCTAAATGGTTTACAGTGTCAGGATATTGCCCCCCAACAATCTGGGTCCTCATTTTACTGACCTCGGAAGGATGGAAGGCTGAGTCAACCTTGAGCCTGATGAGAATCGATCTGCCAAATTGCAGACAGCAGAAGTAGCCTGCAGTACTGCACTCTAACCACTGCACCACCGAGGCTCTTGTACCAAGGAACTTTTAGCTGGTCTGTATGTCTGTTAATGTAGCTCACTATTAGTTCCACCCCTCAGTCTTAACTACCTTCCCTCTCTTTACTACTATCTGGCCACACATCTCCAGTCCAAATGACTTCCCCAATGTCTTCACTTAGATATGTGTCAGGTGAGTCAGGAAGTTGGTGTCTTATTCATTCTTAGCATACAATTTGATGTCATCCACATAGAAGAGATAGCTGATACTAGTTCCACTCCTAAACTAATATCTGTTTCTGTAGAAGTTGTGACAGAAGCTTCCTCCTTGCTACATTGAAACATTGGAGAACCAGCTATTTCATAGTTAATGTGAATATTCATCTTCTGTCCATTCATGGTTCCTTCATATATGTCATGTATTCCTTCTCATTAGATCTATTGCTGTAGCAGCATTCCATCAGTTCCAGGTTCCCTTGGCTTGTCCATATATAGTTTGTTCCAATAGCCCATTTATAGTGAGACTGTCCTGGTTCCCCAATATCTGTTGCATATTCTGATTTTCTATGTAACATCCAAGTCAGCATGACTCTCCTGGTTCATATCACTCTCCTATCCAAGATAGACAAGTGAAATGTTAATGGTCATTGTCATTTTTGTAAAATATGAATTTAAATGTCAGTCTCCTACATCAAAGGGTGGCACTTTAACAACTATGCTATAATATAACTTATATATTATAAGTTTTCTTACAATGCACTCCCATATAACAATTCATCTGCATCGTGTTTACTATAAGGCATTCTGCGGGAGATGCTGGAAATTGTAGTTCAGTAACATATTGAAGAGCCACAGGTTTTGCATTATTGCAAATATGTTTCCTTAAAAGTTCCCATAAGTTTAAAACAAAAATCTACAAAGACCAATTGTAATAAAACTGAATATTTTTTTCTCCATTACAGCTGCAATCCATAGCTGGTTATGCCCTCTTATCTCATTTCTACTTTTCCATTTGTCATCTAGATCTGTTATCTGACACCAAGCTTATTGTATTGGCCGGTTCTCAACAAATGAGTTTGATCAAAAGATTATAATGATAGTGAAATGTATTTGGAGGTATTTCTCCTATATTTTTCAAAAATACTATTTTTGAACAAGAGTTTAATTCTCATTTTAATAAAATAAACATGATAAGTATTGAATAAAATAGATGATCATAAGGAGGATATTTAAACAACTAATCTGAAAAACAGCAAGAGAGCAAATAAGGAAATCAGTGTCTGAATGCCTACACAATCCCTGACTTTAAATGTTTCCTTTAGAACTTCTAAAATAATTACTTTGGAAATGAAATTTGGGGCTACATCAGAATAATGGAATGAGGAATCCAGATATAATAGACCTGTTTTATGTGCAGGAAGTTTCAAATTCAATTTTAACTACTTAAATCTTCCTACTTTGGAGCTTATATCTCTTCCTAAAGCTCTCCTCTTCACTGATGTCCATAATCACAGAGAATCTTGTAGCATGAAATTTTCCAGGAAAGTTATTATATTTGCAATTAAAGTCTTTACATTCTTGCTTAGTAACCCATCTTTCCTCAACCTGGTGCTCTTCAGCTGGTTTGACTTTAACTGCCATAAAAGAGATTTAGGAATGGAAACAATACATCCAGAAAGTAGCAGTTTGGAGAAGGCTCTGCCTACCAATCACATCTGCTCTTCCAGTTTGTGTACATAATGTATCTCTTAGTCTTTGCAGTATCTGTATAGTGTATACATTAGTGAAATTCAGCCTCTTTATCCATTATTTAAAATTTTTATTCTTTCAACACTGATTTGAAGGGGTATGTAAAAGAAAAGCTAAAGGGCTTATCTCAGTAATGTAAATAAAAGTAAACCTACTGTAAATAAGAAAAATAATGAAAGTTATATATCTTTAAATATATATGTTTTTTATTTATAGCCCAAAACCATCTGCAAATTGTTTATATTTTTTGGGAGGATATGCGCTATAATTTTAGGAAATCATAGTATTGCAAATCTATATAATATATATTTATCACATGATATTCAAAATGGTATTTTTTTTCTATTTCTATTTATTTATAACCCAATCCTGGTTTTTATGTTGATTTACTTGCAATCATAATAGTTTAGTGTAAGCTTTTAAAAATACTAAGTTACTTAGGAAAGAATCAAAATATATATCAAGGCTGATAAGAGAATTTATTTAGCTGTCTCATATTCTGGTCATTCTATTATTGGCACCATTTTGCTTTTGGAAAAGCATTTCCACAATCTTAGTTTAGGAATGTTGTTTGAATATCTGAGTTCTATCCAAGTTTTAGCCAATGTTTGAAATGAGTAAAAAAGTATTTTCCACATTTGTATCTATTGTTACCAAAACAATGAGATAAACAGTAATATATCTAATAAGATTGATCTTTTACAATCAAATTTAAAAAAACGAAGAATCACTCATTTTTAAAACATTAAGTTTAGTATTTCCCAATCTGAAATTTTCCAGATATGTGGACTTCAATCCTACAACCACTAGGCACAACTTAATTTGGAGCCAGTTTTAAAACAGAAAAATGAATATATTATTAACATTCTATTATTCCTTCCAAGCCTTAGGGGATTAGGCTTGAACTGTAAATATAAAAATGTTTTTGACATTATGGCTAGGTTTGAAACAGATAAATGTCAGGGGAAAAAACCTGAAGCTTTTTAAAGCTGTTTAAAATATAAATAGTACATCTATCTAGGAATTGTACAATGCAAGTATAATTAAAACATTATATATAGTGATCCAATGGAAAAATCAAGAGTTCTGAATGCCTTAAAGCTATTTTTTTTCTTTTCTCCTTTTTACAGTATGTTACTGGTTTTGTTTTATTTTGCTTTATTTAGAAGAGCTGAAACATTTATTAACATGGGGATGCAGAGCTTGGGAAGAGTTTCTGACTCATGGAGTTCCACCATATGCCCTCTCTCAATCCAATTTTCTAGCTGAGTGGACAGTGGGTCAAGGCTGTCCAGTAATGAGATAAAGGGTAATTCTATTAGGAAAGTCTCTCCTAGCTGACTTGTTTATTATCAGGTCTTAGAGCTAATCAAGAAGTTTAATAGAACCCAATTGTACAGTTTATACTTGGAACGGTGTTTTACTAAATGTAGTTGAATATTTATGAGACTCAAATATGATCTGCTCCATATAGAAATATCATGTGCAATAATGTTCTTGTATATCCATCTTCTACTCATAAAAAAAAAAAACACTGCTATAATCTTAGAAGACCAAGATACTGCAGTGAAGAGAAAGGCGAGAAAGCAAAATTAAATATGTACCATTGCATTTTGGATAAGGTGACTTCTTGTTGCCCATCTATTTTGGTATAGCAGTAAAAAAACAGGCACTCTCTATAGAGCAACAAGCCAGCAACCAGCAGGTATCAATTTCTCACATTGGTAATCTAGTGTAATCTCTCTCAACCTGGTGCATTTGGACCACATTGCCCAAAATTTCCCGGTTGGAATGGCTGTTGGAAATGTTGACTTGGGGATTTGGAAACTGTTCTTTCAACTTATATGAACAGCACTATCGTAGATTCACCAAAGTAAATTAATCCTTCTCTTTTTTTCTCTCCTATTTGCCACCTTGAAATGGCAAATTATGGCCAATTATACTCAAAACATTTTCATGTTTGATAATCTATCTTGTTAGTCAGTAAAAATGAAGGGTATTGCAAATAAGATCTGTATATATAGTCACATAGTAGTATATAATTACTCAAATGCCTCCTAAAGTTTGAATAATGTTGGTTCAGTCAAATAAGACGGTGAAAGCCAAGATGGCATTTATTAGGCAGTTTTCTGAGTATGCCAATGTTATTTCTTTCTCTAGAGTTTTCTTCCACATTTTCATGGGAGTCTAAGTCGTACCCAAGTGGAAAATTAAATTAACTTGTTGACTAACTTTTATTTCTCTATAATTGTATTGGTCCCCATTAAGTGATGCATATATTGCTTTGGTTATCCATTGGCCATTGGAATGTTCTAAGCAATGCTATGAATATTCCATGGTATTAGCTCTTAGTTGTTTTAATGGAGATGTGATTCCACTGCTGCTAGAAAGTAAGAAATGTCTTAAAGAGTGAGGGATATTTAGCTCTAAACCAGGTAAGTTTTTACAATGTACTGTAGTTTTCGGTTGGCAAAAATCCACTATCTTGCAATAGTGTAGCCCGTTATTAGTAAGTGTTTCAGTTCATAGCCCATGTTATCTTCAACAAAAATCCCCATTTAAAACTAAACATATGATCACAGTTCTGGATCAAGAAAGTAGCTATTGTTGCACTTTTTCTACTGTGATGCAGATTTGTATATATTTTTTGGCTGAACATAATAAACTTCGTTTGGTCTTAAAAATCTTGTGTTGTTGCTTGTAATTTCTAATATATAGCTTCACACAATGTAATTGCAGTTCATATAAACTTGTTATGTGTGCGTTTCATAAACACTGCCTCATAGATTTTCAGTGAAATATCAAGAAAAATGATTAGGCATTATTTAAAATCATAGACTTGGAAAGGGTTGTGTAAGAACTGCAGTGGCACAGTGATTTAGAGTGTAGTACTGCAGGCTACTTCTGCTACTGCCAGCTGCCTGCAATTTGGCAGTTCAAATCTCACCTGGCTCAAGGTTGATTCACCCTTCCATCCTTCCGAGATGGGTAAAATGAGGACCCAGATTGTTGGGGGCAATATGCTGACTCTGTAAACCGCTTGGAGAGGGCTGTAAAGCACTGTAAAACAGTATATAAATCTATTGCTATTAGTCATTAAGTCGAACCCTCTGCTTTAAAGTCCCTTCTCAAATCTATACAGCGAAGGGAAACTCGCAATATCTTCTAATGGGTTTTGCAGTTGAATTGGTAGGCATTTCAAATTAATTGGTAGGCATTTCAAATTAATCAAATTAATCCCGGTACCTGGAGGAAGCTACTTACCTCGATCCGTTCCAATCGGGCTTCAGGCCTGGACATAGCACTGAGACGGCATTGGTCGCGTTGGTTGATGATCTCTGGAGGGCTCGTGACAGAGGGTTCTCCTCTGTCCTGGTCCTATTAGATCTCTCGGCGGCTTTTGATACTATCGACCATAGTATCTTATTGCGACGGTTGGGGGGGTTGGGGATTGGTGGAACCGTCCTTCGATGGTTCTCCTCCTTCCTCTCTGACCGTTCGCAATTCGTGTTGGCGGGGGGGGAGAGGTCCACCCCTAGGCCCCTGGTTTGTAGGGTGCCTCAGGGGTCGGTCCTTTCTCCCCTCCTGTTCAACATTTACATGAAGCCGCTGGGCGAGATCATCCGTGGTCTTGGAGTGAGGTGTCATCTGTATGCAGATGACACCCAGCTGTACATCTCCACTCCGGACCACCCCAACGATGCTGTGGGGGCTATGTCTAGGTGCCTGGAGGCCGTGCGGGACTGGATGGGCGGGAACAGGCTTCGGCTCAACCCATCCAAGACCGAGTGGCTGTGGTTTCCGGCGCCCCGATATAGCCAGCTGACACCTTCGCTGGCTATTGGGGGGGAAGTTCTGCCCCCCACAGAGAGGGCTCGCAACCTGGGTGTCCTCCTGGATGTACGGCTGTCACTTGAACATCACATCGCGGCCGTCTCCAGGGGGGCGTTTCATCAGATCCGTCGGATCTACCGGTTGCGGCCCTTCCTGGATCGGGACGCCTTGCGCACGGTCACTCAGGCCCTTGTCACCTCTCGCCTGGACTATTGTAATGCCCTCTACATGGGGCTCCCTGCGGGGAGCATCCGGAGACTCCAGTTGGTGCAAAATGCAGCCGCGCGGGTGATCATGGGGGCGTCACGTAGCGCCCATGTGACGCCTCTCCTGCGCGAGCTGCATTGGTTGCCGGTGGCTCTCCGGGTTCGCTTCAAGGTTCTAGTTTTGACCTTTAGGGCGACCCATGGCATGGGACCAGGTTACCTTCAGGACCGCATTCTGCCAACGTTCTCCAACAGGCCGGTGCGTTCCCACAGGGAGGGTCTGCTCCGGGTGCCGTCGGCCGCTATGTGTCGTCTGGCGGCGCCAAGGAGTAGGGCCTTCTCTGTGGGTGCCCCCGCCCTCTGGAATATTCTGCCACCGGAACTTCGTACCGGCACGGACCTGAGGGCCTTCAGGCGCGCGTTGAAGACCTGGCTCTTTGAGCAGGCCGGCCTGGGCTGAGATAATGATTTTAAATTTGGTCTCCATTTTTAATTCTAAATTGGGTTTTAAGGGTGGGGGGGGGGTTCTTAGTCTTATTACGCAGCCGATTTAAATTTAATATTTTTTAACTTTTGTATTTTCTGTGGGGTTTTTAGATGAGCTGTTCACCGCCCTGAGTCCCTGGGAGAAGGGCGGTATATAAATGGAATTAATAAATAAATAATAAATAAATAAATAAATTGGAAATCTGTCTTCCTGAAATTTAAAGACATCATTTCATACGTATTGGGATGATACGGAACATCCCAATGTTCTCTTGGCTATCTTCTGTGTAATAGAAGAGTCCGTTTGATCCAAGTGGTGAAGGCACCAGGCTAGAAACTAGATGACCATGACTTCGGCATGAATGCCAGCTAGTTAAACTAGGACCAGTCACTTTCTTTCAGCCCAACTCACCTCACAATGCAGTTTGTTGTGAGGAAAATAGGAGGAAGAAGAGATATTAGGTATGTTCATCACCTTGAGATATTGTTAAGTTCCTTCATGCCATGTTTTCATGACATATGGTGATATTGTAAGATTTCAATATTTATATCCATTTAAATAATAATTTGATTTAATAGGACATACTCTAGAAAAAACATTGAAATATTTGTCATTCAGAATGAATTCTTAAACATAACCTGTAAAATTCTTCTGCCTCAGATAGTGTTTTCTCTCTATAACAAGCCCTCTGTCCTTAAAAACCACTGAAACCATTAATCAAAGAATAGAATGTTCAAATTAGCTCCAATTCAAAATTCCTTAGAAAGTGTAACTAAAATAATTCAATATAAAATAGTATACACAAAGGTTACATTAGCTAATTACAACTCTCTCAGCTTTAATAGCCCATGTGGTTTTGCCCCATTAACAAACTATTTAGTGATATAATGATTTAGATTTTTAAACATTAATTTCACTTGTACGAATGTATTAAACAACAATTATTTAGGCATGCACTTATTGGAAAAGAACAGGAAAAATGTGGGCTAAAGGAAAGCAATTTTTGATAGTATATTAATATTTGATAGTGAGATTTGTAAGGTGCCTCTTGACAAACTCTGGGACAAAGGTAATACTATTTTTATGTATTTGTTCTGAAAAATAAAATTATGCAGACAATCCAAAATAAAATGCAAGTAAATAATTCCCACTTATCGTCAAGAAATTTGTACATAAAGTAAAATAATATTTCTCAGAATTTTTTTAATAGTAAAAGAATTTTGGGTTTGAATTAAATAAATCACTTTAGAATTCTTTATAACATTCCTTTTATTTCAACAAGTTATTAAAAAATTGACCATAACTATAGTTCTTGCATACTAGTACACTGCCTTAAAATTGTTCTATATTAATCAAAGTCTTTCTAGATTGATTGGAAGGATAACAACCAAATTGGTACATACAATTCAGTGGCAGTAGTCATTTATTCATTTTGGATAAATATTTTTTGGGAAAACTGAAAAAATAATACCTCATGGTCTTTAATATTTCCAGCATCCATTCTTATCGAGACATATAAAATGATGCAATACAAAGTATTCATACAATTACTATAGCAAAACAGTGGGAAAATTTATCTCCTTGAATCAATGGAAATAAAATTGTGACAAATAGAACCACAGTTTGAAAAATGTTTAATTAAAGCATGCTTAATTAATCTGTGGTATCACCAGAACTATAGTAGCAAAATAATTTGTAATATGTTTTATTGATTCAATTTGTAAATCTGCCTAATTGTTATGTGATCATCTCTATGACTAAAAATACCTGAATGGAGGGAAATACCACATATGAATATTTAAGTTTCTGTCTCTCTCTTTTAGATTGAAAATTTATCTTCTATACTTCCAAATAATGCATTTGTTGTTCTTTGGGATTTTTTTCTCAATGTTTTGATGACCACTTTTACTTAAAAAAAAAAGAAAGTGAAGAAAAAAGGTATTTTGATCAATAGCTCATTGAGTCAAAACTTACCAACTTTTAAAATTTCTGACCAATTAATGCCAAAATGATTTGTACATTTCAGTTTTTTTTAAAGTTGAAATTCTTGAGGGTTTATAAAAGAAAATCTGAACAGCTATGTCTTATTATTTTTCCTGTATTCTCTAGATACTGTACATCAGTGGTTGAAGGGATATCACAAGTGATGACTTTATGATGAGTCAGGCAAAATCATAGTCATGCAGGATAATGTTACATGTAGAAGAGCTGAGGTGGTGCAGTGGTTAGAATGCAGTACTGCAGGCTACTTCTGCTGACTGCCGGTTGAATGCAATTTGGCAGTTCAAATCTCACCAGGCTCAAGGTGGACTCAGCCTTCCATCCTTCCGAGGTTAGTAAAATGAGGACCCAGATTTTTGGGGGGCAATATGCTGACTCTGTAAACTGCTTAGAGAGGGCTATAAAAGCACTGCGAAGTGGTATGTAAGTCTAAGTGCTATTGCTATGTGGCCATGTATGCCTTCAAACCAGTTGGCTCTTTCTTGGACAAATTCCTGCAGTTTTCTTGGTAAGATTTTAGAAGTTGTTTGCCATAGCCCCCTTCGTCCTAGGGCTGAGAGAGAGGGACTGGCCCAAGATTACCCAGCTGCCTTTATGCCTAGGATGTTAAGGGCTTTTGGATTCTATCCTGGTGTCTTAACTACTACACTGAACGGATTCTACAATCTTATAAACAGTAGCTTAACAAATCCCTTTCAGCCATTTTATTAAGTAAACACGGAGCTGTGAAAAAGTTCAACCAAGCCTTTCCATCCTGAAAGTAAACATGGAGAGATGAGACACAAAGTGCTACATTATAATCCCATCAACCAATGAAGTTTCAATCTTTAGAATTTTTTATTACAAAACATTTGACACAAGGCAAAGTTACAGAGTTAATGCGCTTAATGGTGCCAGACTAGTAAAAATAATTTATGAAATTAAGAAGAAATTCTTATGGAGGCTGAATGTCCCAAGAGGGCAGGGCCAGCCACTTGAAGGCTTCTGCATATCCATTCTAATGATGGTTGTTTCTAAGCAAAAAAATAATAATAATTCTTTGATCCTTTTTTTTAATAGAAACTCGGTTAGGGAGGAAGACCAATATTTTATTTTGAGGGAATCTCCTTTAATCGCTTTGGCACATTTCTCCTCCATTCACCCTCCTTAGAAAAGCTTTCCAAGCAGCTATAGATTTCTGTCCACTCCCTTTGTCGGGCTTCAATCCAATTATGAATAGAAAGATTTTAAAAGTGTAATAGAACATTCCTCTTACAAGTCACAGCAATGGTAAATCTCAATTATTTCAGAAATTGACTGTAAGATAATGATTATAACAGTACTTTGAACTTAACCAAAATGTACTTTCTGCAAGAATATGTCTGTTAACTAGGATCATCCATAAAAATAAAATTGTATTATGTTTTAATACACCAATCATGAGCTCCATCATAGATAGCCTGAAGTTCTAAGACCCTACAGAATTCAGTTATTACTGCTTTGCAGAAAATCAAAGTCTGTACCAATCTAGTCTCAGAGGGATGCCCACACTAATCTCTGGTTGGTCCACGCTAATTTCAACCCTCCCATTTGGAGATATTTACCACCCCAACTTCTATGACTGTACCAGTCTACCTGGAGAAGGTGATTCCAAAGATAGGTAACGTAAGAGTCAAGCCATATAAGACTTTTAAACCAGAACCAAAATACAGAATTGTAACCATAAATCTATTGGCAACTACTGCAACATCCACTATAGGTGTAAATTCTTACATTGCCAACATGTGGACAGCTACATTTTGCATTTACTGTCGTTACTAAATAGTTCACAAAAGCAGCCCTGTATGTGGTGCAGTGCAGTAATCTACCCTGGTACCAGATCCTTTTGTTCCAGGTATGGCCAACACACTGGTTTCTTAGCCACAGCCTGTGCCTTGTTAGCAATCTGGAATGCCCTTTAGATAGAAAAATGAGACTCGAATGACATGATTTTAATAACAGCAAATTTTTATATTCCATTTTTAATATTTGAAAGATATTACAATCTAATAATATCATATGTACATTTGAAATCCAAAGTCCAAAATGAGTTTATTTTGAAACTACGTTTATAAAAATGTGTGCAAAAGTATAATTCTTGCCTATGCATTGTTGAAGGTAGTCAAATCCAAATGGTCTGGTTGTCCACATAGCTCTATTTGCATGTCTTCAGTATTTTTATGATTATCTTGAAACTAGACCTTGCTTCCTGCAAGACATAAAGACTTTTGATTCTTGTGAAGTCAAAAATTTTGAACCAGACGAGGAATCCAGCTGCCAGGAGGTCCTAAAGATTTTCAAAAATCTGTTCTGAAGATTCTTCGAAAGAGTGGAAGTGGTGAGCCTGCAAGGGTGACGGGCAAAGCTTGCCTTACTCCTACTCTGAAGAAAACTCCAGGAGATTCCATCACTGTAGAAATAAATTCTGGGTCCCATTTAATAATATGAGTTCTTCCAAAAAATAATAGTAATTGTACAAGCAATGTCATTACTAGACATAGATCTGCACTGTATTTCTATGGCAATGCATTCTTACATTTACAGAACATTCAGAGATTGGGCAGAGAACTGCTATTCTACTAATGTCCCAAAGGTGCTTTTTCAAGAGACAACTGGACTATCTGGTTTTTTTTTTTTTTTAAGACTGAAGCTTCTTGGATTAGAAGCGAAACGTCTTCAAAGAAAAACCAGAAAGTCCATTTGCCTCTTGAAAAAGCACCTTTGGGACAATCATGACCTGGATGACTGAGAATCTCCATACTCTACTAATGGTTTCCCACACAAGGTGAAATAATTTCTTAGGACAGTATGAGCTGATTGCCAAGCACGGTCAGTTGTCTCACATGTTCAGGAAAAAAGATCAGCTATATGTCCAGGAAAAGTTATTGGAAGTAGAAGCAAATGGACTTAAAATTTTATCCAGGTTTCTCTGCCTCAAAAAGAAGCATCTGGTATTTGAACTAAGTTTCTCAAGTTGATTGTGGGTCAATGTTCACTGTAGACTGTATGTTTGTTTCACATTTTTAATTGAAAGTGTTACAATGAGGGCACGGAGATCTTTTCGGTTTCTGTGTATTGTTATCCTTCCTTTCAGTTCTTCACCTATAGAAACAAAACACAAATACAAAGATTTTAAGTCCTATAACCACAAGTGTCTTTCTGCCAAGCAAACAGATACTATTTGCTGATTTAAATCCCTCCTTCTTACAGCCTGTCCTCCCAAAGTACTACCCCAGAGAAGATGGAGGTAAAGTGGAATGACTGCATAGGTTGAAAGAAATGCAAATCCTTAAGGAACATTACTGGGTTTTCCTCTAGTATTAGTACATAAATGTATTTATTTCTGCTACAAATTATATGTTGTTCAAGTTTGCAAAGTTTTTTAGAGACTTATACACACGTTAAAAATAAAATAAAAATAACAAGGAAAACAAAACAGCAGTCTAACGCTAAGAACAATAAATGTTCTTGTCTACTACCACAATATTAATTTTATATTACATGGTGAGGTTCTGATTATTATTGGTTAAGATTTCTCCTGACTAGCTCCAATGATGTTGATCTTATAGAAATAACATCCTGCTTTCCTACATATCTCTTTAGATTTCAGATTAACTCAATTCTTTGAGATGAATTTATTTATTTGTACTTGCATGGTCATCCTTGTCTATGGAGATTCTCAATGATCCAGGTCATGGTCGTCCCAAGGGTTCTTTCCAAAAGACAACTGGATTTTCTTGTTGTTTTTTCCTTTGAAAATGTTCACTTCAGTCAGAACTGAAGAAACTTCTTAGATGAGAAACGTTTTCAAGGGGGGAAAAGTTGCCATTTGGAAAAGAACCTTTGGGACATGGCCACCCTTCTTGTCGAAGTGACAGTAAGTAATAAAAAGAATCAAAAGAGCAATATAAATAGCAATAAAACGCGCTATTTTTTTTTTTGCTATTCAGAAACTTTCTCAAAACAAAGTTTCAATTATTATAGTAAATAATCTTCAAAGAATTTTATGTAGACATTTCCAGGGCTTTTATTAATTTAAGTAATTGAAATAAAACAGAAAAAAGTAGTACTACTGAAAGTAGTACTGCACTTGTTAAATATATATGAATATTTAACTTGGCATGGCACACACTACAATAATTTGTAAAAGATGTATCCATCTTCTATGACTGCAAAGATGAGGTAAGCTTGCTTTTATAACTAAACAGATTAATTTTCTGATATGTATAACAAAACCCGATGACACTTTTTTCAAAATACCCACAGCAAAAACAATTATAGGTAGTCCTTGACTTACAACAGTTCATTTAGTGACCATTCAAAGTTACAATGGCACCAAAAAAGTGACTTATGATCATTTTTCATACTTACATGCTACTTGACCTTTGTAGCATCCCCATGATTACATGATCAAAATTCAGATACTTGGCAATTGACTCATACTTATGACTGTTACTATGTCCCAAGGTCATGTGGCAATCTTTTGACAAGCAAAATCAATGAGGAAGCCAGATTCACTTAATAACCATGTTATCCAGAGGAGGTATTCAGCAGGTTCTGACCAGTTCTGGAGAACCGGTAGCGGAAATTTTGAGTAGTTCGGAGAACCGGCAAAGACTACCTCTGACTGGCCCTGCCTCCATCTATTCTCTGTCTCCTGAGTCCCAGCTGAGCAGCTGGGTTTTCTTTTGTTGCCCTGCACAGGAGAACAGCTGGAAAGCAGGTTAATAAGGTGGGGAGGGAATGGAGATTTTACAGTATCCTTCCCCTGCCATGACCACCAAGCCATGCCCTTAGAAGCGGTAGTAAAAAATTTTGAATCCCACCACTAATGTTACCAACTTATCAACAGCAGTATGTTCACTTAAGAATTGTGGCAAGAAAAGTCGCAAAATGGCACAAAACTCAGTTAACAAATGTTTCACTCAACAACAGAAATTTTGGGCTCAGTAGTGATTGTAAATCGAGGACTACCTGTATTAGCTGAAAAATGCTATAGTTTTCTAAAATGTTTGTTAATGTAAAGTTGTAATTCTAGCCCAGATCATTTCATCAGCACACAGTTTCACTTTAATTATGGGATTAAACCTGGTTTTTAAAGCAAATGAATCTGTGAAACCTGGTGAATTTGTGAAATCTAGAAAATAATGTGTCTATGAGAACTGATGACAGTTTTCAATCCATGCAGCCCTCCGTTATTTATTACCAAGCTAATTGCATTAAGTGAACCAGACAATCAGCTTTATTAATTGTCATGAGGCAGATCTTTGCCTGTCTCACTCCAATGGGCTACATTAAAATTTCTTTTGTGCGCCACCATTTCTGTTCCTGAACTAAAGCAATGGCAGGGCAATCAGAACAGGGAAGAAGATCAGGCCAATTAATCAATGCCATGGGGAAATAAAATGACTGATGTGCTCTCAACAGCTTTGCTGCTCTAAACACAGTAGAGAGGATGCCTTCGAAAGCTGAGCTGCATCACCTCTTCTCAAGAGGAAGTAGGCGAGATACAAGTCACACTGTAGTCTGACGCAGTCTGAATTCATTACCCTACTCCTATGGAACTGACACTCTTCCAGCAAAGAAAATGAAGTCTGATTTGCCTTTAACAAATCTTCCAGAGAAGCATGCAATTATAATGACTATGTTTTTTTTAATTCCTTGGAGGCCTGGTTCTACGGCTGAGCACATTATAGCAATTGTCATAGTTGGCTTTTACTTCAATGGAAATGTTACCCACAGACATACTGCATGATCTTTACGGCAGCTAAGGGCTAAAAGTAATTATATTGCTCAACCGCAAGATGGGAAATTGTTCATAAGCTAATGAGATTAGTAGCAGTATAAGCCTCCAGAAACAGCAAGTATAAATACGCTGTATCTAGGACCACACAACATGTAAACTGGCTCATCACTAGTAAGCCATATGCTTGAGTTACCTGACTTTTTTGTATTTCCTGTTAAATTTTGTATTTATATTTTCTGTATTTCAGATTCAGTTTGAGAAAATGGTCTTAAATGTGCCTCGTTTCCATAATTTTAAATTAAAAGCAGCTATTTTGGAGTGTGTTTATTGAAATTAATTTAAAAAATTCAAATATTACCAACAGACTAGAAAGAAGGCTGCCTCATATTTTCTGGCAAAATAAATCTTACTATCTACACACATATTTACATTGAGTGCACACTTTTATTGATATAACTGAACTGAATTAAACTATCAAGAATGAAGTAGCCTTCAGTAAAATGCCCCTTTTAAAATATTTTGATTGCTCATGTAAAGATTGCTCTTTACTACCGTATCTTAAAGTCGGTGTAGAAATTACATGGCAAGGCACCATAAAAACATAAAAGATGCGCTTGTGCTATTTTATTGCTAATAGAATTTGCTGGCATAAGGATTTTATTTTTCAGCTTAATTCAGTAGGTCAATACAAAAAAATAAAAAATTGGAAAAAAATCAAGTAAGTTATATACACTGACAGAAAGTGGAAAACATACAGGGAAGATACAGAATATACATTATGTTTGTGTGTGTGTGTTTGTGTATTTGTGTATACACCCACTCACACATATACATACGCTCACACAATATTAAGAGCTAGGGGGAAACTAGCTAAATTTAGCACAGTATAAATTAGTATAAATAAAACTACAGCATATTCAGGCAATAGCTGTAGAATTGGTGGTATGCATTTCTGTTATCTAAGATTCTGATTTTAAAAAATGCCCTTTAAGAGAAATGTAGATTCACTTGTCTCTGAAATATCAGATGGGTCTTTCTTCACTGATTTAGCCCTGTAGCAAAATATTGAGAACAAATGAAGCACAGTAGCAATGTTCTGTTGAATCTCATTCTGTGTACCATTGTCACATTCCGGAGCATCATTCACACATATCTCTTGACTCACTTCATCATCATCAGCTATGCAAAGTACATTTTGAAAAGCATGTTGCCATGACCTCTTAGAAAAAAGGAATTGCATGAAACTAACATTGCTGTTGATACAGAGAAGGAGTTTAAGGAAGGATATTTCAACTTATGCCAACACATTTTCACAAGTGCCCCTCATAAATACTTTGGCACTTTTCCTGCACAATCAAATGGTCTGGTGATTTTACCAGATGCCCTTTCTAGCCAAAAACAAAAAGTTTTAAATCAGAAAAGATGCATGGTATAATCATATTACATGAATGTTACAGCTGGCTTATGGAAACAAAGAATCAGAAAACACAAGCCCCATGTTGTCTGTGTAATTTTTGTTTGCCTAAAGGAGATATAACAAATGAGTAATTACTGTAAATAAATGCTTATGTAGAAATAGTATTTTCTTGTGCCCCAAACCAACTGTATTACCTAATCCATACACTGGGTAAAAATCTGAATAGCCATTAGTTTTTCTACATAGAATTGCAGAATGTTATAAATTGCAAGGGGCCTTGTGGATAATGTGGTCCAAATTTCTGCAATTGCAGGAAGTCTATTAACCCATCCCAACAGATGGCCACCCAGCTCATTTGTAAACTTCCGGTGGGGGAATCCACCACTGATCTAGACAGACTGTTCAGAAATCACTTCTGATACTCAGTCCGAATCTCCTGTTAGTGTCAACACACTAGGCTTGTGGTTCTAACAGAAAACATATTTGCCCCCTTGAGCATAACAACTTTTAGTTATTTGTAGACTGCTATGATGTGTGTCCTCAACTTCTCTTTTGCAAGCTAAGCATGTCTACATTATTTAATTGCTTCCCATACAACCTGGCTGGTGGGCAGCTTTACCCTCAAGATAGATATCTGAATCTGCACCAGTTTCTACATATTCTTTTTAAAGTGTGGTGCCTTGATTAACCAATCAAATCTGATTAGTAATAAAATGGGAGACTACCAGGAAACAGTAGGGTAGTCTGGAAAATTGAAACAACATACTGGAAAGAAGATAATGATAAACCACTTTCTGATCATGCCAAAAAAAATATGTCTGTATCCACTAGGCACAAAAAGTTAACTCAAGCAACTATTTATCTTCTTTTCTATGACTTTGCAACTTCAACGTATGCATAGGAATTCATTTTTACATTACCATTACAAAGACAAATAATTAATATGCACATTGAGATGGGAATGGGGAAAAGGGACAGGGAAATGGACAAAGAAAAATGGGCAGATTAGCGGAAGTATTTACTCCAAGTTCAGATTATCCAGTATAGACAGCAATTGAAGTATTATCTTCTGTGATCTGGGCATAATCTTTTGGTTAATGACCCAAAATGGCACTAACCTCTTCAGCTACTGTAATATTGTTTGTCATTTGTCTCACAGACATTCCTAACAACTTCCTACATAGCATGTTTCTTTAATCCTGTACTTATGTACATTTCATATTGATAACCTTGTTACTGTTATCAATGAACATCATTCTTTTGGGTTTGGGTAACCCACTTGAGATCATTCTAAACTGTGATTTTTTTTTTGTCCTCTATGATGCCAGCCAACCCTTGAAGTTTAGTAGCATCTTCAGATCTGACTGGCATGCCTTCTATTCCATGCTATTTATAAAGCTATAGAAAAGCACTAGTCTGAAGACAGCATTTTGGGAATCCTACTTAATCACTACAGAATCATTTAATAAAAGGTGTGCTGGTTCGACCAACTGCAAAATCTACTGATCCACATTACCCTCTAGCCCACATTCATCTATCTTGTTCTTAAAGAGTAAAAGCAGACATTTTGTCAAATGCTTTATTGGTATTATGATATGCTATGTCCACAGCATTCCCATATCTTCTCCTACCCTCAGTGATTCCTTTTGAAATAAAAAGATAAGCCTAGTTCAACAATTTGTTTCTGCAAAACCTAGTTCAACAATTTGTTTCTGTTGTTTTCAGGTAGCAATACCTTTTCAAACAGTTTGTAGGCATGTTACTTGACAATCTATCAATATTACTAGGCTTTCAACTCTCATTTTTTAGAGCCTTTCTATTGCCTTTTTAAAATATGGGACTCTGTGGGGGCGTCTGCCCTCTGGAATGGGTTGCCTCCGGAGCTGCGTATAGCCACGGACCTGGGGACCTTCAGGCGTGCCTTGAAAACCTGGCTCTTTGACCAGGCCGGCTTGGGCTGATTTTAGATTTGGGTGTTTTACTTTTTATATTAAATTTTAGGGTTTTAGGGAGGGGTTTTAAATTGATTATAGCCAGGGCCTTAGTTTAATTTAGTTTTAATTTTTCACATATTTATTGTTTTAATTGTATGGCTGTGTACCGCTCTGAGTCCTTCGGGAGAGGAGCGATATATAAATAAATATTTATTATTATTATTATTTATTATTATGTTTGCTCTTCCAATACCTAATCGGTTCTCTAGGCAGTTTCCAATATTATACTCAACAGTACTGAGGTCATTTCTGTCAAATGGCATGTAATTTGCAAGGCCCAGAAGTCTTAAATTCATGTAAAATAGATGGATTCTTACAGGTCAATGGGGAACCTGACAATGTCAGAATTTATTAGTTTCCCTGCATCATGTTGAGGATTTCCAAATGTCTCTCTCCGTTACTAGCCATGCATGTAGCTACCAGTAATGCCTAATACTACTATCTGAATATGTGCCTTTGTTTCCCACATCCAATTTAAAGCCCTTCTGAAAAAGTTAACGAAGTATTTGCTAATACTTGGGCAAATCTGCCAATTTTTCTTTGTACATTTCCCTGGCCCTTTTCCCTATTCCCATTCTCAGTGTACATATTAACTATTTATGTTTGTAATAGTAATGCAAAAATGAATTCCTATGCATAAGTTGAAGTCGCAGAGTTATAAAAAATGTAACCAGTTGCTTTTTGTGCCTAGATGGATTAAGACTTTTTTTTTTTGGCAATGATAAGGAAGTGATTTGTCATTATCTTCTTCCCAGAATGTTATTTCAATTTTCCAAACTAACCTACAGTTTCCTGGTAGCCTCCTATTTTATTACTAACCAGATTTGATCCTACTCACCCTTAGTATGCTGAGTATTTCCACCTAGAGTTTTAAAAATTCTGGATCAGTGTTAAAATATTTTTCACATATGCTACAAATGGAAAGAGTGGTGGCACAGGGTTAAGGAAATGTATGTGGATTTATTAACATCCAATCTGTTCTTAAAAGTCTAATGGCATGGCAAAATATATATACCTTCTTCAACAGAAATTGGTTTCTCCAGAAAAAACATTGTTTGTTTCCAGTGTGTCTTGGTACAACAGGGACTAGTTGAAAGCAGGATCTGCAGTAACAAAATTCAGAGAACCCCGATAAAGTATAAATCTAAGCAACAAGCTTCATTAATTCATTACACAACCATATGTATTAAATGTTTGCAATACCAAATAGGCATATTTCCAACACCTTTAAGGCAAAAAGCTACCAACATATAAAATATATTTTACAATTAATTTTGAACATGTAGCTTTGAAATACTTACTTGTTTATTACAATTCTTCTCAAAATGCACATCAAAATATCCAGCAATTGCCTGAATAGCAAACAAAATAGCAAACAGAAATTTTATTAAATAGGTTAAAGCCTATTATACCCATTCCCAATAACAGAAACCAGCCCACTATAATCCATGTTAGGCTTTAACATGCTGAAAATATAACACAATGTTTTCTAAAAGCCCTGCTTTCTTCAGCACTCTTGCTTTTACTCTTGTGAAGAACTTCTTTCAAATGCTGTTTACCTTTCTTTGTTGATGTTCCCATTAGGACTACCAGACAACTTCTTCGAAATTACCTCAGATCAAATAACAGAAAAATTGTCTCTTGTTCTGTCCAGTGACAACACAGTCCAAAACCAGAACTGAAACATGCATCTTTCTGACTTTGTATATGAAACTTTATGGACATGAAAATGAATTGTGATTTGCTGATGATCTGGGGGAACCTCTTGAAATACTACAGGCTCCATAATGATCCTTGCTTATGATTCATATTTTTATGTCTGCCATACTGGAAGACATAAATTTGAGACCTTCTGTCTCACCTTCTCTTCCTTTCCTTGTCCATGTCACATCCTTTACCCCTTTTATTTTTAGGCCTTTCTGTTTTCACTTGATTTTTCCTCCACATCTACCCTCCTGCACGCTTCCCTTTTCTCCTCAAAATAAAGCAGTAGAAAGTCATGTTCAAAAAGAAGCTGTTTTGCTCCACTCCCTGCTGTAAAAGGAAAAGCAAAATATTTCAGCTGTCTAGTAAGTAAACCAAAATGACTGCTACCCACCCAGTCTAGGCATTAGGCTGCTAAGCTAGAGGCTAGGGCAAATGGCTCCTATTATCTAAATTCCAAATTTTTCAGCAACTTCTAAGTCACACAACCTGCCTTTCCCTATCTGTTCTTTTAGTCTCTCCCATGCTGTCAGCAATTCAAGATCGATCAGATGAGGAGAATAAAGTCATGCATTCTAAAACTGTTTTTATTATGATATAGTAACATAATCTTGCAAATCCAAATGCTCCTTCTTCCTCTTATCTTCAAGAAAATTAGGGGGGCGGGTGTCAAGCCAGAGATGCTTTCTCAAATGACATTTCTGCCTTTTTTTAAAAAAAAAATCTCCTTTCCTCAAGGTTACTCTTATAGCCCATTATGTATACTTTTTGGCAGGCAAAGAATAATGGCCATGTTTTCCAGAAATATTTGAATTTGAAAAGAAAGGAGAAATAGCTTTTAAAAAACTTATATTACATTCTACAACTACGCCTGAACCATTTATCAGCACAATTTCAATGTTGACCTAGGGGGGAAAAGTGGCTCTGACTCAACCTTATAAAGATGGAGTTGCTTTGGCTTTTTGCTCCCCCATGAGCTGATGATGTGCTATCTTTGACTCTTGCCTTCCCTAGATAGAGCTGGTGAGCAATTTGCACATCTTCCTAGAAATGCAGCTCCCAGTCAAAGAGGTGGCAGCCATGGTTATGGGAGCCTTTGTACAAAAATAACTTGTGCATCAATTGTGCCATTCCTGGTCTGGAAGCCTTGCTCGCAGGAACTCATGATTTAGTTGCTTCTTAACTGGACTCTTACAATGCACTTTATATCTTGTTGACCTTAAAGGCATGTGGTGCTGGGTGCCCTTAGATTGCCCATTATCACATCACTGTTGTGACATCTGCCAGGTTTTTTTCTAGATGCAGTTTGCCAACCTTTTAAGGTAAATCTGATTAGGAAACCAAAATCATGCATGCTAATACTGATTTAAATATAAGGTTAGAGTTAACAGATCTAAGTCTGATTGACTTGCTGCCCCTCCCCCCCACCCTCCTTTATCTCCATGTGAATTAGAGAGTCTTGTTTGAGACACTTTCTCAGATTTCAATTATGGCCCAGACTCAGATTTCTCTTATCTAACTGTTATTATCACTTTTGCCCATTACACAATTCAAGACGCTAGACCTTATAGCTCTACATAGCAGAGGTTTAGGTTATCTGTGGGACTTAATGACAGTATCTGCTCACCCCACCAGGTTACATAGAATGGGCATTCCTCCGATCTCTTTCCTTATACGCTGCTAGTTATGTATGTATGTATGTATTTATTCCACCTGATTTCAAATTATTCCAGGTAATTAACAAATCAAAAATATTAAAAACGAAGGGGGGGAATGCAACAATGAACAAAAATGAAGAATAAAAAAAATGGCAAGGATGATAACAAAAAGGACAGGAAAGAAAACAAACACTAATAATCCAAACAAGCTTCAATCCCCCTTGCCAAAGGTTTGGGCGAAGAGCCATGTCTTCAGAGTGCTTCAAAATACCAGAAGTGTGGATCTAGGAAGCTCAATTTTTTTTTGCAGTAGCCCCTACCTACCCTGAGGAAAAGCTTTTCCCCTGGTATCCAGTAGGTCCCCAACGTTTTAGCTTTCAGGAATGCCATTAAGTGTTAGGTTTTCCTCCAGGCTTTGGGATAAGGTAGGTTGGAGCATGGAGATCACATTCTTCAATGGATTACAGATTGCTGGTAAGGTGCCAGGTTTTTTGTTTTACTGTCTTTATAAATGTGAGCCACCCAGAGTTGGGTTTCATAAGCTAAGCGGCTATGTAAGTCAAATGCATATATATACTCATCAGTCATCCTAGGCCAATAATACACAGTTATGCCTAACTAATCACAAAAAGGGAGTGTGGGATATCTGTTTATATAAATGTATCTGCAAGTCAAATACTCCAAGACAGTTTCAAACAGGTTTAGTAAACAAAAACTGTTACAAAGTGTGAGTTTTATATCTTTTTTTTCTTCTCATCCCAGGTAATGGAATGTGCTTTCTATCTCTGTGAAGATAGAGTAGCAAAACTTTTAGATTGGATTGTATGTTTTTCTGTGGAAAACATTTGGAACTAGTTGCCAAATATAGTTACAAATCACTAATGAATGGAGGAATTAACTCAAACAGGTAAGCATAAATAGTAATAGAAGGTTAATATAGTTTATGTCGTGCCCTATAAAACTTTCAGGCTGGGAATTTAATAGTTTAGTCATTCAGTTTTCTTTTACCAAAGAGAAAAGTTTAACTTTAAAGTAAGTACTGAGAAAAGTTTAACAACTAATGTGTACAAATTGGAATGTTACCTGCATTGCACAGATTAATCTTTAAGCCTAGATCACAAGAAATATTACTAAGAAATAATTTCCTAGAGTTCATGCAGGAGAAAGCATGGTATTCTAGCATTAGCCATTTTGAGAATTTGGAAACAAAATTTAAATTTGGCACAGACACCAAAAGCTCTTGTTCTCTAATAATGAGCTTCATATTATCTTAAGAGTTGGCTAGATTCAATTTTCCATCTGCTGCATTTTAATTGACTGATTAATTGATTGATACTGTTTAGCAATGACAGTAAGCAGTTTACAGAATTAAAATATAATTGCATCAATTGCAATGTCCATGGTACAAATACAAAGTCATGTTTCTTCGTTTCTACCTCTTTTCCTGAAGTATTCCAACAATGGATACTACAAGCAAGTTTTCAGTTAAGTGTCTTATTCAAGTCAATTCTGATTGGAGATAGCAATCCTCAAAGTACGTATGTTTTAACCCACGAAGGATCTCTAAATATTTATGATCAAGTTCCATAAGGCAGGTGCACACTGAGTTCATTGCGTTAATCGAATCTAGAGATAAAGGTGACAAGTTTCACTATAGCTATGCATTTATTTTTAATGCTGGATTATTTTGCAATTTGGACTCAAAACGTCCTTGAAGTCCAATATTGCTTCTTGCACCGCAAAGATTAAGTCATGAGCTCATTTTTACAACTTAACACCCTACAGCATTCTGAACTTAATTTTTTTAGCAATTGCCTAATTAACATTGGTAGAAGCTTCTCCCCAAAAGCACCACATGGTAGAATTAATCATTTCATTATTTTAGTGGCTAATTATTTTTGAAAGGCCAAATGTAATAAAACAAGTTACTTTTAAAGTATTAGCTTTGAACTTTTGAGAATACGATTAAAGGTTTATACAATTATTTCCCTTTATTTTTACCCTTAAAGTACTAAGGCCAACCAAATTATAGAGATTAAAGCAAAAGGAATTAAAGAAAATAATTACTAAAAGAACAAAAGTGGATTCTTCAAATTCCATTATTCTAAGCAGTTGGTCCATAGCAACCTTAGCATCATGGCTCCATGGAACAGATTACATAACAGGTGGTCAATTGTTAATATCAGAAATATCAAGTGGGTCTTACAACACAGTAATTCTAAATTACATTGCTGAAAGTTGCCAAAAATGCAACTGTACATGACAATTATTCCAAACCGAGGTTGATCTTTTTCAGAAGGATTGTTCACCAGGTCTAACATGGTAATGGTTTCCTGAGAAGGATTAGTATGAGAAAGAAACCCTGAGTTGCTGGCAGGGATGATTGTTCCTTCTCCTCCCTTCTAGAGGCTTGATTAAACCCACAAAAAGCTTTGAGGGCATACAGTAATCTATTCTTCTGTATATCACTGCATGCAGCTTTGCAAGATTTTGCAAGTAGGAGATGTTCTACTATTTTCTTTCTTTTTTTAGGATTGCTCTCTTATGGCTTTAAAAGGGAAAGTAATTGTTAATTTTTTTATTTATATATAATTTTCTATTAACCTGTTTGAACTAGTGCGTTCCATTTTAGAAAGAATTTCTGTAATCAAAAATTGAACAATGGTCAGAGAGCAAAAATCTACATCTTATACAACATGACTAAACTATATTATTAAAAATTTAGAATAGCTAATAGGCTATTAAATGCTATTTAAATCCAGAATTGGAGACATCTGAAGAATTACCTGCAGGACTAACAAAAAGAGCACGTAAGAACTGGCTTACCATTGTGAGATATTTCTTTGGTTTTGACAGATAAACTATCTTTACCACTGCCTTGCCTTCTCTATCTCTGCAGTTCATCTCTGACAGCCGATCTATAGATACTCAGATGAGTACTTGTGACAAATTCTAGGATACGTGTAACAATCCATCAAAGACTATTGAAAGAGAGAAGAAGATAGTATTGAATACTATCAAAGAGTGTCCCACTAGGAAAGCAAAAATGAACAGAATGGGATTGGTCATAGAGAACTGAAACACTGACTTGACATGCATTTTGAAAGGCTATTTTATGTTGACAGCTATTGTGACTAAATAAAATATTCTGCCTTCTGTTGTCAGCATTTCCAAGTCAAAGATGGTGTGGATGGTGAAGAGAGCTATTGGAAATAAAAGCAAGCAGAAGAGAATAAAATAGGTTAATGAGGTGTAAAAATGCACAAAAACGCTGAATTTCTCCTGGTCATAAACCAAGTCATCTGTACGAGGGGAAAAATGAAGAGCACTAGAGCTGCAAATGTAATCATTAAGCTGGCATACAGACCGGTGAAATTAATGCACAAACGAAATGTAGGTTAAGTTAGTTGCCTCAATCTAGAGATCCTTCCAAATCTATTATAGACAGCATGTACATAATCAACACCAGCAGCCTTAATGTTGCCAAATCAGAGCTGCAACACAATAACGGAAGGGAAGAGGGGGGAGTTAATATAATGTTCTTTTGTACATGCCTAATTATTTTCAGCATTGAGAATTCTTATTCACTCTCTTTTTAAAGAGGGACGTGTTTTACTTTAAAAGCATTGCAAAACTAAGCATTAAAAGCACAGTGAGTATGCAATTTATTTATTACAACTTTATTTCAATTTATTTATATTTGGCTGGGATATTTGGATGCTGGGAGTCTCCAAATTTACTCAGTTGCTAACCTGCACTTAAAAGTCTTATGGTTGAAGATAAACCAAATCACGGGGTAATATTACAGCCACTTCATTTACTTGAATTCTCTCCTTTAGAAAAGAAAACAATTTGCCCAGATTATATATCACTGACTGGTTTATACAGCAGCCTCCAAAAGCAGGTAATCTAACCAACTCACTTAGGCGAAGGGAAATTAAAAGTTATCATCATCACTATCAGTTGCAGGGAGCAATTTATCATTTTTTATTTCTCATTGGTATCATGCTCCAACAGCATGCAGCTAGAGCAGATACAATTAGGCAGCTGGCCACAGGAGTAGGAGGATAATGTGCTTTTGATGGAGTTTATTCAACCATGGAGATGACATGCTTGTAACGCATGCAGGAGAGAGGGAGAATGAAACAATCATAGGTTCCTGCAGCAGAAATACTACTTAAACATTTAAAACAGTACTCCTTCAATTGAAACAATTCAGAACATGGATATAACCGAATCATCTTTTTTCTCAAGGGGGAGGATCAAAGAAAACGTATTTTGGTTATTTGTAATGCTCATGATCATTTTCCATCTCTAAAATACAAAACAAAGCAAAACTAAAAAAACAGAATACTGTAAGAGAATATCTTGAATATTATTAACTGGACGTCATACAAATGCTTTAAAAAAAAAAAACCCTAAAATTAAATTTGCATTCATTTTGTTTTGAATTTACACCTGGATTTCATGTTATCTTTCATATACTGACAATGTTCAGTTTTCTATTCCCTTTTATTGGTTTCTTAAAGGAGGTTGCAAAGAATCATGAAGATAAACCAACAGTAGGGAAATGTAGCTACAAGCAAAACAATGTGAAACTGCTGAGATCTGGCATATGCGATTAGCTTCTTGCTTACCTAGTTCTGAATCTCAGCAGTCTATGCTACAAATTTGTAGAAAACACAACAAAGCATACTGTACATAAGGGTCTATTTTCTAGCCTACACTGTTGGGATTAGTTTTACTTTTTTGCCACCAATGTACTGAAATGATGCCCAGTGAATGAAATGACTTTATGTTAGAAGAATCTTAGTGCCTCAAAAGCTTTGTTATGATCAATTTGTATCTCATTTCACCTGAAGCTAACTATAGCTCTGCTGATATGGACATTTTTTAAAATATTACAAATGAATGCTCCTTGACAGTTTGCACTGTGGTATTTTGAAGTTTGACACACACACACGCACATATATACACACATAGTACACACACACACACACATATATATATACACATTACACACACACACACACACACACACGTATGTATACATACACACACACACACATATAAATGTGTAGTTTTGCACATTTGAGAGGTTCTGGAATGAGGTGGGCATTAGCTTTCAAAAACTAGATAGCTTTGAAGGATGCTGTTTATTAGGATCCATTCAAATTCAAATTTATATCAGATTTAGATACTCTGTTATCCTGGATGATGTAAGAAGACAAAACAACAACAAAAGCAAAAACAATTCAGCAGCAAAGATAACTAGATTATTATTAAAAAATATGGACTACCTATCCTTATTTTCTATCCAGAACACACATACACACACTCTTAATTTTAGTATTCACTGAAGAATATATAGTTTTATGGTAGAATGTAATACATGTCCTAGTTATAAATCACTGGGACTTACAATTATACTGGCTACAGCATGTTTTCTGTTTAACTAAATTTAAAGTGGAACATCTCAAAGTTTATAATACAAATTAATAAGATTGTATATCAATATATAATCGACTATGACTGATATTATGTAGCAATATGCCATGCAATTTAGTTAGTTGTCGATTTTGTACTACAGCAAAAGAAGAACCCTACTATTTAAGTGACTCAATTGTACTGTAATAAATGAACACTGGATAAGTGAGTCACATTCTTATAATTCTGACAAATATGTAGAGCTTGACTGGGAGCGTGAAGAACTTTCATCTTTTGAAGATAACTTACAATTAGAGACTGGGGAAGAAAAGACAACTGAAGTCCCTTGCAATGCTGATTTAACCTAGTGACTTAAAAATGCATGCTACTGCCGTCAACATATATTGGATGCAGGAGCAGAAGTTAAAAAAATGGTACAATGAGTTAAGATTCAATGAGATCAAAGCTCTGGCTCTTTTTATGTATGTGGACATTGTAAGCACCTACAGAAGTTTGGGTTTCAATTTTAGTATTTACTCTTTTCAACTGCCATCTAGTTGATTTTGACCCCTATCCCTTGCAGACAACACTGTTGATTACATAAAGACTCATAGTAGTTTATCAACAAATATTGGCAGCCAGCAAAAAGACAGACGACCTTAAACTCCTCTTTCAGAAGTACATGATAGGATTGCAGGAAGAAAATTCATAGGAGAAAGCACTGGAATTTCAAAATAACAAGTACCATAAGATTACAATACAGATGTAAAAGGGGCTGAGAAAATAATTATAGAAGGCAGTAAAAAGTAAAGTACTGGTTTATAATAGCCACACTCACTAATAAATAAAGAATCTCAACTGTCTGCTCTAAGTTCATTACTGAAGATAGTAATTCATATATTCTGCAACAAAACATAGTTAAGCTTCTGAGTACTGTAAATAAGATGGAGGTAGACAGAATAGAAAAAATTATTATCCATTCCCCTGCCCAAACACTACAATTGCAGGTATTTCTGAAGCTTGAGAAACATTGAAGGACTCCCTAAGCACATTGAATATAAGATTGTAAGATTGTTATATTCTTTCAACGTACAATTCTACCCTTCAAGTCTTTTAAGAATCGAAAGCTTTCTGAGGATATTTCTCATTAACCACATGGGTTTTTAAAGATCATGGCATTTCTTGCCTACTAAAAAGTAGAGCCCAAACCCATGCTGAGGGCTTGTACAATGCTAGGAAAACAGCACAATATCATAATATTGGCTGTCAATAAAAGATAATGCAAGTGCTTAGCCAAGTTGAAGGTCTGGTCTAATTAAGCCTATATCCTCAGAACAAGGAAGGCAGAAGTAGGTAGATGGAAAGGACAAAACGTAGAAAAAGTTGAAACAAAAGGCAAAGATACAGTCCAATCCTATAACACGCCTCCCACTGGACTAAAAAATAAATGCTGGATATGCAGGAAGCAGTAAAGATTACACTAGAAACAATTATTTTTGCCATTAAATCCCCCTTTAGTGTAATCTCAATGTACATACCTTCCCTAAAAATCCAAACACCTTAAAACTAATATTCTGAGAAAGGTAGATTTATCGTAACAAAAAAATTAAAAGGTTCTTCACACCTTTTCTGGACTCTTATCTCCACCTTTCCAAGAGGGGTATATCTCATCCTGCTGAACTAAATCAGTACTAAATCTACTTCCCATGAATTGAGAAAAGAAACAAAAAATTGCCAAATCATTAAATTATATGGCAGTGGTGGAAGAAGAAATTAAGGCCACCAACCAATAAAAAATAAAGGCAAAAGCTGAACTCAAAAAATGAAATAATGGATCATGGACATTCCCACAGACACAAAAGGTGCCCAATCTTTTGTTTCCTAATCTTCAGAGGTACATAGCAGCATTTCTACATTATATCTCATGCAATTACAGCTTCCAAAATACAGTAAGGTCTTTATATTAATGCATTTTATTGTTCTGCCCCTCTACTGGAACATGGATATTTTAATGCCATATTTGGAGTGACTATGCTATATGTCTAGTTTAATGAAAAGAAGGACTAGGGGGTGACATGATAGCAGTGTTCCAATATCTCAGAGGTTGCCACAAAGTTATTCTCCAAAGAACCTGAAGGCAGGACAAGAAGCAATGGTTGAAAACTAACCAAGGAGAGAAGCAACCTAAAACTAAGGAGAAATTTCCTGACAGTTAGAACAATTAATCAGTGGAACAACTTGCCTCGAGAAGTTCTGAATGCTCCAACACTGGAAGTTTTAAAAAAGAGATTGGACAACAATTTGTCTGAAATGGTAGAGGGTTTCCTGAGCAATGGGACAGCAGTTTTTCTGAGCAGGGGATTTCCTGAGGAGGGATTTGGTCTAGAAGATCTCCAAGGTGCTTCCAACTCTGTTATTCAAATAAGAAGCAAGGAAAATTGAGATCCTTGACCCTCTCCTCCCACCGTATTCATTATATAGTGGCTAGGCATTTTTACTTCTATTGCATATTATTACTACATTAAATACTCAAAGAGCACAAGGTTGATTTTAATAAGCCACTCTATTCAATTTGCCAAGAACTGACAAAAGAATGCCAGTGACCAGCGAATGATATAAAATTGTACCTTTGATAGGTACTGGGTGTAACTATCTACAATATATCAAGATGTTGCTATAATATATGCCAAGCAAATAAATGGCAAAAATATAACAAAAATAACAAGGGTTAGCTATGAAAGAAGTCTAAGTGAGAAGATTCAACATTAACAATAGAATGTGAAAATGTTGCCTAAATGCATACTATTGTATGAATAGTTTGAATGCATTACTAGATTTGTAGGACAAGCAGGAGGGTGGATGGGTGGGGGGAAGTTAATACTTTGCACTACCTACTGGAGAGAATGAACTATTATTTCTTTATGATAGAATGAAACTGACAGATTTTTTCCAGGCTGCAGCACTGTATATATTTGACTGGAAATGTCACACAAAATCACCTTCTCAGTTTTCTAATTTACAAAATGTTGTAACTACTCCATGGATTTATAAATCATAATAACATCTTAAACCTTAATTCTTTTATTGTAAATCTAATCAAAACTGAGATTCCAAAATCAAGCAAAATATATTTCGCCATCTCCAACGAACACTACATGTATTCCACTATTTATCTACTGCTCATATCTTTCTGTATTACAAGTTCTACAGGGACCTTCAACACCATTTAATTACTCTTCTTTTATTTAAATTTCCATGGCACTGATAGCTTTCATTTGCACTGTTAAACACTGTTTTCTGTTAAACAAGTAAGATAAAATTTATTTCTCTAATGTAGCAAACTTTTCTTAAATTATGTATAAACTTGTGCACTAGTTTTTGTGTTGTTCATTTTATTGATTGTACTTTTATTGGTCAAGGACTAAAAAAAAGTTTCTGTCTGGCTACAAATGATGAATAAATCACTCAATAGCCATTTATTTACTGCAAGATTAGGCAACCTGATATGATGGATGGACTGTCAATCTCTGACTAATGTCTGCCATTTCATCATAAAATTCTCATCATAAGATGCCAATAATCATATATTAAAAAGTTCAAATAATGTCAGGCAACCTGTTAGTTTTTCTGTGTAGTAGCACAAAAATTTTATAAAAGACCAATAACTCCCAAACCTTACATTCCATTCTAGGACAGGAGAATATCAATGTCTACAAAACAATAAAATGAAATTTGGAAATGGATAAAGCTTACATCAATTGAAAAAAAGGAAAGATGCAGGAAGTATTTTATATAATCTTGAATAAATCTAAAAATGCTTAGTGGGATTACAGTTAATTCTGCCTATCCAACAGATGGAATGGAAATCACTGGTAGAATGGATCCACTCTCTTTTCCGGGACATTGAGAGGTTATCTGAAGCAAATTTTGGGAAAGAAGAACAAGAAGTCACATTTCCATGACCTTAATGAAAATTACAGAAAACACGCAAAAAGAGTTTTATAAAGGCAAGAGTATTATACAGGTTAGTTTTAAAGGATAGGTTTTTTTTATGAAGTATAAAGCCACAACACAAAGCTTAAGCATAATATGGTAAGATAAAAAGATTTATTTGGAAAAAGAAAAGATTACAGACAAAGACTCAAGAGGAACAGTTTAACTGTTGGAAAGACAATCAATCAAGAAATAAGTTTAATCTGCTTGAAGATAATACCACATGTCTGCAGCTCCCAAATTACATAAACCCAACAGTGGCTTTTATCAGCAAACAAAATTTTGTTAGCACAAACAGAAGATTTTTAAAAATGAGGTATCTGATCCCCAGAAATGTTTCTACAATTGAAACAAAACTTACTGTACACATTGAAGTCTTGCTGACTGTCAAAACAAAGTCTGATGAAAATTCCAATTCTGGAACTGAGACAGCATGGCAGTCTATTCGCTGCAAGGTAGAACAAATATGAGTTTCAGGGCCAAACAAACAGAAGTCATATATGGATTTTGAAATGGCTGATAACTATTTTAACTTAATTCAATCTTACAAGTTTTACAATAGAGTTCTCAGTCCTCCCCCAGATGGAACAATTCTATTGGAGGAGTGTATGATGCACAAATGCACCATTAGGGACACCTGGAAGAAAGTGCTAAAGACCAAAGGCTCCCCTCCCCTCCCCTTTTGTATCAAAAGCATTTATCTCAGCAAAACTTGTTATTTGTAAGATCGATATACAATTATATGTGTGAACTCAAGCCAATAATACATAATTTTGCTCTCAGTTTTGAGTTTAGGACTATTAATTGCTTTTTTTAATTGCTGCTCTCCAACACTGTGTGGTGAATAACTTTTGAAAATGCTAAAAGTAGCTCGCAATGCAGTTTGCATAACTTTAAAAACACTCCTGAATAAGGATCAGAAGATACCCTTTTTTCCATTGCATTATTTATCGCTCCATATCTCAGTAATATGTTAGGTTTTTAACTTTTCCTTAAAAAACAACGCTTTTAACATTTCCTTTATTTTAACAGGTCTGTCTCATAATGTGGTACCTAGAAGTTGGTCTTCTCAATGGTGGCACTCCAGTTATAAATACCCTTTCTCTTGAGGTAAACTCATTTGGTTTCTTTTCCATTGCGTTTTAAGCAACAAATGAACACATGCCTGTCTTCTCTAGTTTTTGCAGGGCAACTATTACTCCAAGGCTAGTCTTCCTTTCCAAAATAAAATTTATTTTAATTGATGTATTTCAATTTCTGTTGCCTTGTTTTATGGCAGAATTTTTTTAAAAAAAATTCTTAGCTTGGGTACACTGTAAAATATGTTTTTTAAACTTCAATATATATGAAAATAGTACAAATGATTTAAGATCAAAGTGAATCATGAAAATGGAGAGTTGTTATATTTTTCTCTCAAAGTGTACAGTGAAGATAACAATTCAACTGTAAAAAAAGAATACCTTTCCAATAACAAACAAAAATGGCCTAACCAAATAAATAATCTATTTTTTCAGTTAAGATAAGGATGAAACAATAGTTATGAGACTCAGAATAAATATTTACATTTAATATTTCATATAGAAGACATCCGAAGACTGGAACAAACTACCAGAAGCTTGAAATCTATCCTTGAATATTTTCAAGAAGAGACTAATATTTATTATATATCTATAGTGGAGCCAGAAAATCTATTCTCCTCTTTATAGCACAGCAATTCTATTATACTCATTCAGTTTACAAATGATGTTCAGCAATTGTTCAGCCCATAAAATAGAAATATCCTTGAAAATGTACCCAGTTCAGTCTTGCATATTAACAGATTTTCATGAACGTAAATAGAGTATGACAAAGACATTATTCATATTCACCCACATTTGACTGCCGAATGTATGTTCTTTGACATTGCATGATAAATAAAGCACATTTTTATAATTTCCTGGATATTTCAAAATCACCAGTTCTAGAAAGCTGCTATTAATCTTGGTTATTTGCTCATAATGACACCCTTGGTCAATTCTTTAGTTTTATTATACAGAAAAATAAGTTTAGAATGTAAAAAATTATCTGAAAGCTTTTATCTACTGTGATTACATTCGGATATCTTCTCAATTTTAAAACTACAACTTGGGTTTTTTTGTATCTGTTTTTTTTTTTTTGCTCTCTTTGAGTCAGTGTTGACTCAAAAGACTGTCTAGACTGGTCCCTGTATTTTTAACATGGTTTCAGAAGTGTTTTATAACTGCCATCTCCCTAGGGCTGAGAACTAGTGAATGGCCCAAGGTCCACCAGCTGATTTTGCTCAGGTCAGGACTAACATTCTCTTGGGTTTCTAACCTGATGCCTTATCCATCATACTAAACTGACTTTAAAGCACCTAAATACAATTAGAGAATCCATCATCATGGGCATGGTGATGGCATCACTTACCGGAATCCTAAACTGCAGGATCCCTATTTTTCCAGAGGAATAAATTTGAAACAAGAAGGTTTTGGATATACCCTTGACTTACAACCGCAACTGAACCCACAATTTCTGTTGCTGAGTGAGACATTTGTTAAGCAAGTGTTGCCCCCATTTTATGTCTTTTCTTGCCACAATTAAGTGAATCAGTGCAGTCCTTAAGTTAGTAACGTGGTTGTTAAGTGAACCTGGCTTTCCCATTGACTTTGCTTGTAGAAGGTCGCAAAAGGGGATCCCATGACCTCAGGACATTGTAAAGGTCATAAATATGAGCCAGTTGCCAAGCGTCCAAATTTTGATCATGTGACCTTAGGGAATGCTGCAACGGTTGTAATTGGGAAAAACAGTCATAAGTCACTTTTTTCAGTGCTGTTGTAACTTCGAACGTCACTAAATGAACTGTTGTATAAGTTGAGGACTACCTGTATTTGGAGAGTGCTAATAGATGAAATTCTGTAACTACAATTTGAAATCTGAGATATAGTGCAGAGCAATCCTATTTTGATCAAGATGAGGTAGCATTAGGAGCAGATAAGCCTTTCTCACCCTAGCCATCATCCTGGATTTCAACTGCCAGGAAATATAGTGCAGTGCAATATTGTGTCTTTCTTCTGTACTATAACAGGAGAACCAAAGAAATGATCTTTCCTCCAAATCATTTGACAGCTTCAAAATGCAAATAAAGAAAATATTATCACGTTTTAGTTTAGTTTATTGTCATTGTACCTCGTACAACGATATTAAATGCTATCTTCAGTGTACATTATAACTATAAAAATAAAACACAAATACACATCCTTCACATTCTATACAATTGAACTGAAAACCCGATATTGCATTAATATCATACTACTACTAAGTAGTAGTGGTAATGTCTGCAACGAAACAACCAAGCTCAGAAAGCACCAAGGACTCCACAGTGACAGTGACTCCACAGCTATTTTCTAATCATGTGAACATGAATATGTGCTCAGGAAAAATGGGGAAATGTTATTTTTTTCTACAAATATGTAAAATAGAAAATAGTAATTAACCATAGCTCCAGAAAATATGGTTTGTTAATCATATCAAGAGAGAGCTTGTGAAGAAAAGAGAAAGGAACACAGGGTTGCGATGTCACTGTTTAAATTATGTAATAGGCCAGGGGTGTCAAACTTGCGTCATCATGGCAGTGTCATGTGACGTATCATAACTTTCCCCCCACTTTGTTAAACTGGGCATGGGCATGGCCAGTGCGTGATGCATCCGGTCCGCAGGCCGCGAGTTTGACAGCCCTGTAATAGACCTTGGGTGAAATTACTGTAAATGAGCCCAGACATCTGTAATCAATAGTTGAGTGGCAGATAACTCTTATTCCCCCTCCCCACCCCCCCACGGGGGATTAGGAAGCAAGGATGGAAACATACTATCAAAAGACTAAAACTCTACAGTGATAGTTCCGAAACTTAAACACCATGGACTTCATATTGCTATTGACCAAGAAAAAAAAGTCACCATATTCATCTTCTATAATGACAGCTTTACATAAAGACAGTTCACAAAGAGAATAAACGAAACATTTTTTTCAGAAGATGCTATGCTCTGTCACAGTACCTTGATGATACAAGCTTCAGATATAAGAGTCCTCGAATCTAAGACTTCCACAACTGCTTCAGGCATTACCACCTTTTTCATGCAGGACATATTGAAGCCATATACATCATCCCAGAAAGTCAATTGATCGGTATGCTTAGCGATATCACTTACGGCCACCAGGCTAATGGTACACGAGTCAGGATACACTGCAATCAGATAAATGATTCAATAGTGAGGACTGTGCAGGAGCAAATTCTGTAACCAAATGCTGTTAAAGCCAAATGCTGTTAAACATGCTGGAGGAAAACAAAACACTTAAATTCAGCAATTCCACAGCTATACCTCTGAAATAAGATCCTCTAGGACTAAGAGAGACATGCGCTTCCATGAAAGGTGTACAAAAAAAAGCTGTAAAAATTATAGGATATTCTTTTGCTGGGATATGAAAGGGGAGGAGAAGAGCCTTCAGTCTACCAGTGATATAACCACAACATACAGTATAAAAGAGCAAATACAAACTTTGAACTGGTATACAGGTAGTCCTCAACTTACAGCAGTTCGTTTAGTGACCATTCAAAGTTACAACGGCACTGAAAAACGTGACTTATCACCATTTTTCACAGTTACAACCTTTGCAGTATCCCCATTACCATATGATCAAAATTTGGACTTATGGCAACTGGTTCATACTTATGACCCTTGCAGCATCCCAGGTATTCTGTTCTGAGAAACAGGGAATAATGAGGCGAGATAAGCTAATTGGTTGTCAACTGTTTATTAATGCTAACAGAGAACAGCTCAACTGACTGTACAGCAACAACGAACAGGGCATCTGACAGCTCTTATATACTGGCTGCTCCGGCAAGGCAGCCAATCAGCTCTCAGGATAGAGTCCTCTGTCTCCTCCGGACTGGAGTGAAGACTTCGGACACGAAACCAGGTGCAAGCAAAGTCAATGGGGAGGCCAGCTTCACTTAACAACCAAGTTACTAACTTATCAACTGCAGTGATTCACTTAACAACTGTGGCACAGGACAGAGTGCAAAAAGGTACTAGACAGCTGAGTCAGTAATAGCAGAGGAATCTCCAAAGGGACCTCTCCTACAGATCTTAAGGCCCATACAGGTTTGTAAAAGGAGAGGTGGTATCGTAGACCAGTATTTTTCAACGTTAGCAACTTTTAAGATGTGGGGACTTCAATTCGTTACATGCTGGGGAATTCTAGGAGCCAAAGCCCATTCATCTTAAAAGTTCCTAAGGTTGGGAAACATTGTCTTAGGCAGTCTAAGTTTGTGCTCCTTCATGATTTTTAAAAATCATATCAATATTTTAACACAGTGATTATAAACTTTATAGAAATATTTGACAACTAGTGTAGATTTTTCAGGTATTATCATCTTGTTTTTCTTGTACCATCTAGCAGGTTGGTCGTCCCATTTTGTGCCAAGGGCAACAGTCTAGATCAGGGCTGTCAAACTCCTGGCACGTGAGTCGGATCCATCACACGCCGGCTATGTCCACGCCCAGTGTAGCAAAGGGGGAAAAAGTCTAGATATGCCAGTTTGACGCCCCTGGTCTAGATACTGAGATCAAAAATCCTAAAGGGCATTGAAATAGGCAAATTTGTGGTATCTATTTATAATCAATATACTGAATATGCTATGGTTTTGATGCTTATTTTATTTATTTATTTAATAAATAAATAAAAACAAATAAATAAATAATCAATATACTGAATATGCTATAGTTTTGATGCTTATTCAGAATTAAACATTTGGAGGAAGTAATCAACATTACAGGATGAACAATTATATACATATTCTTTCCTGGTAAAATAACTAAAGAAACTGGATTTCCTAAAAATGGGAGAAAAAAGCCCCAAGTTTTCAGACTGAAAGCCTTTCGAGAATTCAATATTTTATTCTGAAAGAAAAGGGATATTATTCTTACGTACCAAAAAAAAAGGTCACCAATGCAGTTGAAACAAATCAGGAGGGCTGCACAGCTAACTATTGCCACACACACTGACATAAAACATACTTTACAGCGGAATGTTATTTCTTCTACAGACAAGGTTGCTGACTTTGTGGCTTACACTTGACTACTTATCTTCCAACTTTCCAGGCCTGTTCCTGGATTTTCAACAACATTCCTCATTAAGTACTGACAAAATGATTTGACTCATTTTGCTTTCAAAACCAATTATGGTGCAATATATAGCAAGTGTTACATAAGAGTATATCCAAACAGAACATCAGGGGTGGGATTCTACTGGTTCGGACTGGTTCTATAGAACCAGTAGTTATGATTCTGCACAGTTTGGAGAACCAGCAAATTGTGCCCCTCTCCGCCCCCCTTCCCTCCCAGTCAATCCTTATCATGCATGTGCGACATCGTGCGCATGCCCGACAATGCTGATTGTGTTCTCCCCCGCCCAGTCTCTCCTTAAGATATTTCTTTTTTTTCCCCTCCTGATGATCAGTTGTGCCAGGATCCCCCTTGCTGTCTTACTGCTTCACCCAGGAGGCTTCCCTAAGGCCCAGGAGGAAAAAAAATGGGGGGCCCTGCAAAAAAAGACATGCCCATCCAGTCACATGGCCACGCCCACCTAGCCACGCCCACAGAACTGGTTGTTAAAAAATTTGAATGCCACCCCTGCAGAACATACATGTTAATTTGCAAATGTTGATGCCAGGATTAGCCTTTAAATCCAATAAAAAAGAAATAGAAATAGAATATAGACAATCAAATACATAATGTAAAATCAAATATAGACTATAGAATAGAACAGAATAGAATATTTATTGTCCAAATGTGGTTGGATACACAAGGAATATGCCTCTAGTGGATATTTACTCCTATTACTATTACTAATATTATTACTATATCACTCCTATTGCTATTATTACTCCAATGAAGTATTAACAGGCTGGTCCATATCATAAACCTTGTAATCATGATAGAAAATGCCTCAGTTGTGCCCGCATTGTCCCAGCCAAGGTCTGAAATGACCACTATCCTGCTATACTTTCACAGTTTCTAGAAGGCCTGGTTCTTTCTTCCCAGACATTGGGTCAAAATGCAGTATGAAACTGCCTAGGTGTGTGCTTGGAGTGCACTATCCCAGGTTGTTTTGTAGTATGACATTTCTAATCCTATGCAGGGGTCCTTGATGCTCTTTAAGCTTGGTTGTTTTCTTGCATACATTTCATTATCCAAACTCAGAGAGCACCATGGACCCCTCGTTTCAGCCCCAAGCTACAGTATAAATATTCTCCTTTATTTATTAATCCTGTGCAAACTGTGCAAAACACTTAGCAGGTGAATGGCATTAAAAACGGAAGGAAGAAATAATTAAACAAGTAGGGTGAGGGCAAGCCTAACAAAAAAGCTATAGTTAACTGCTGAGCTGCAAAAAATCTGGATGATCATTAAATGGCAGCAGAGATACAGGTATACCAGGGGTGTCAAACTTGCATCATCATGGCAGCGTCACGTGATGTATCATCACTTTTTCCCCCTTTGCTAAACTGGGCGTGGGTGTGAGCAGCGCATGATGTATCCGGTCCACGGGCTGGGAGTTTGACACCCCTGAGGTATGCAATTATGCCATTTAATGTCAGTGTAGAATTTTTACAAATTTTAGAGAATTCATTTTTTTGACTATTTGCAGGAAACAAATCTTGAACTACATAAGGTTTAGTTTGGTCTAGTGGTTAAGGCATCAAGCTAGAAAGCAGGAGGCTGGAGTTCAAATTCTGCCTTAGCCATGAAAGCCAGCTGGTGACTTTTGGTCAGTCATTCTCTCTCAACCCAACCCACCTTACAGAACTGTTATTCTGGGGAAAATAGGAGGAGGAAAGTGTGTTGGATATGTTTGCCACCTTGAGTTATTTGTAAAAATAATAAAGGCGAGATACAAATAAATGAAGTAAAAATATATAAATAAATAAATAGAAAGATGTTAAGTCTTTCATCATTCTGTAGACACGTAGGTCTTACAGTGAAAAAAAAAGAAAGAAACATAAGCACATTTGCAAGGTTGCCTTTTTAAGGCACTCTGAAGTGCATGTTCTAATATTACAGTATATCTAGAACTGTTGTTTGACCAACTCATTTTTAAATGGCTAATGATTTTAAAAATGCCAAGGAAAGCAGAAGTTGGGTGAGTTTTTTGCTTACTCTATCTTAACAGTATAGCCCAATATTGTTTCACTGTAATCTCATTTTTTAAAAACTGCTCATAGAAAAGATCCAGTTCAATGGAAGGTATTTTCCTTAATCTTCTAAAAAGAGGTTTTGACATATTCTGAACGTGTCACTTCACTGATAAGCCAGACTCAGTCCTTAAGCCTTGCTATTTATAAAAATAAGGGAAAAAGAAAAGCAAGGAAAAAGTACAACCCCTTTAATTCTGGGTTAATCCATCATTTTTTTTACCTGATTGAATTATTTCTCAACATAGGTGATACGAAACTGCTGATCAGACATAGCAGGACAGTGCACTCTAGCACTGGTGTGGATTTTTCATCTGTGTCCTTCTCGATTCACTGCCTCCAAATCATTTGTCATTAGTAACAACTCACACTGAGAACAAAGTAAGATGGGAAATCTTTGATCCCTCAGCAATGTGGTAAAAAGGTAATACTGAAAGAATTGCAAAGCCAAAGCATTGTTGGAAGCAAACATCCTTTAAAGGTGGGAAAGCAACTACAATCAATCACTCTTTCATGTAGTACTTTTGCTTTGGAGAAATTTTTTTTTGCAAGCCACAGCTTAATGTATTTTACAGAGAAGTCCTTTGGGCAACTTGGGGGAGGTGAGCAGGAGATATTGAAGTGACACAGTGCTGCTATGTTAATACAGTCATAATAAATTGTCAGCTAGCTATAATACAGCAGTATGCTGTTTTCAGTAAGAAAAGAAAAATACAGGAAAAAAAAAACAATGCAGAAGGTAGATTCCTTTCTTGCTATTTTTCTTTAAAGTTGCTTAAAGCCAATGTGCAAGAAGAAATGATACAGTACTTTTTCTGAAAAAATAAAAAAGCATAAAAGCAATTGTTTAAAATGGAAAAATATCCAGGATAGTATTTTGAATTGTTTGCCAATGAATTTTGGGGGGCAAATCAAAGGGTTGGTTGTTACCCATTAAATCCCTCAGGGCACAGGGTTTGTTATCTGAGACAGTAGTCCTCCTACACTTTAACCCCTACACTGTAAAAATATATGGACTATTCTACTTGACCAGGGTAAAGCAATAGACGCAATTTACATAGACTTCTACAAAGCCTTTGATTCAATGGTACACAACAAACTACTGTTTGTTGGCTCGGGACCGGGATACTTGCGAGACCGCCTCCTGCCATCATCGGCCTCCCACCGACCGGTATGCTCCCATAGAGTCGGTCTCCTCGGGGTGCCGCCAGCTAGACGGCTGGCGACCCCGAGGATGCGGGCCTTCTCATTGGGAGCACCCCCCTCTCTGGAATGAATTACCCCCGGAGATAAGGGCCGTCCCTGATCTCATGGCCTTCCGTCGGTTACTTAAAACTCACCTATTTTGGCAAGCCGGAGTGGCCTAGGGGTTTTTTAAATTTTAACCTGGTTTTTAATTTCTTTTAACTTTTGTTTATATTTTAATTAGAGCCACGCTATATCTAATTCTTTTAATTTTTAATATTGTCATGTTATACATGTGTTTTGTATATGTATTTTTATCTTGGCTGTTCACCGCCCCGAGTCCCTTTGGGAGAGGGGGCGGTATATAAGTCTAATTAATAAATAAATAATAAATAAATAAAACTAAACTCTTACAGCATTTCTGGATCCCTTCATAAGTAGATTACTGTATTCCTGTCAAACAGGCAATAAATAGTAAAAATAGGGAGCGCCCTATCAAACCCTGTTCCAGTTAATAGTGGTGTCCCCCAAGACAGTGTTCTAGGACCCACACTATACACTACATAAATGACCTTTGTGATCACCTTATAATTGCGTCCTCTTCACGGATGACGTGAAACCATTCAACACCACTGACAATGCTACTGTCCTTCAAAGCGACCTTGATTTTATGTCTGAATGGTCAAACAATTGGCAACTCCAAATCTCAACCAACAAATGCTCCAAACAGGCCATGACCTGGTAGTATGCCACAGCCCGGGGACCCCTGATCTGAGGGATTATCTATCTCTAATTGTTTCTGCCTGCCCAGTACATTAGGTAGAGACTCTCTCTGTCATGGAACCGAGGAAGCATGACTTCTCTATTGTTCTACCCACCTCTGGAACAGAGATTCAAGCAGCACTTATTCTTCTAGTGTTCCAAACAACCTTTAAGACTGGCCCTGTTTTCAGACCTGGACTTAGTGTGTTTATGAAGCCCCTGTTGTGTTTTTATTGTGTTGGCTGTTTTTAGTCGAGGCTGTCCATTTTGCTTTATGTTTTTGAAATTGTTTTGTGTATTTGGATTTTGTAAATGTCTAGAGTCTACTGAAATGGACATCCAATAAATACACAAAAAATAAACATGTCGGGTACAATGCCACACAGGCTTTTTTACTACACTTGAAACTAAAAGCATTACAGGATGGCTAATATGTCTCCCTGCCACTGCTTTAAAAATCTACATTAATGATCTAATATAGCACTTTCCTTTTCAATCACTGATCTTAATTTACTCCCTTGCTGTTTTTGGTTCTAAGACGGACTGGGACTACAGTAGGCTTATGTTCTTAGTATTTGTAAGAATTTTAGTGTAAAGGCATCAGTTCAGCTTTTTACTAAGAAGCTTATTAAGGTCAGAAGCATTAGCAGCTTCATTGTCTTAGCTTCACTTGACAAGCAAATTGACCACGTTGCATTCCACTGAGGACACTGTGCTCCTCCAAAGCCTTAACTGATAAACAGTTTAAACTGTAAGGTGAAAGATTATTTTTTTTCTGTACTCAGCCTAGCAACTCTAAGCACAAACACTTACCAATTACAGTGGAAGCTTTTAAATTGTATTTTATCCTAAACTGCCTTGAGTTTTATGGTTGGGAGGTATACAAATTGGTGTAATAAATAATAAATAAGATACACAATTTAGGCATAGACAAATGCACAACTTAACACTATTGACAGTGAACAGCTTAGAGTGGCAGGTAACATTTCCTTAAAGTAAGGGTTCAGTGGCTCATATTGCAAATATCTCTTCTAAGACAGGCAATTCAGTGAAATTTTCAAGACAGAAATGTCTGCTCTGAAGATGATTTGAGACTCATTTTATATATCCTATTGATCTATATGATTAAATTGCTACCATGAACTGAAATTCAGATGGCCATTTAAAAAGTCTATTATGCCACTCAATTTTAAATGAAATCTGAATAGTCCGGAGTAGCACAGCTTTAACTTCTCAATTAAAATCAGACTATCTGCTTTCTAGAAAGATTGAAATATAAATCATCTTTGCCTCCTGGAAAGCATTTAGCATAATAAAGAAAGTAGGACAATTGTTCCAAAGCAGTTGGCGAAAGTTCACCCATTACAAATACCTAAATCCCTGCTAAATGAAGTGTGCAGTTACGCTACTGGCACTAAAATGTGCAAGGGAAGTTGATAAATATCTTATCAAATCATACAGATTTGGCAGTTAATTAATTTTAAGAACTCCATCCTCAAAGCAATGCCATTCTTGCAGAAACTATACCATATTTGCTATTTCAAAATCATCTGTAAGTTCTCACTCTGAAGGTACCTGTGTTGACATCTTGGGGTCAGGGGAAGAAATTTCATATAAAGGAAGAGAAAAAAGAAAAAGAAAAGCCCAGTCCCTACATATGTTCGATCAAGCTATCACATGTACTACAAAAGTACATAGTTCCATGGAATATGACAATTTTCACTATATCAAAACATACTCATTGTAAACCTTCTTTCTATCTAGTGCAATGGTTATTGGACTTACAGCCTAACTCTTTAAAAAGTCCACTCTAGAAATAATATAAAATATTTTGAATTCGCAGGTTCTGAAGTTTACTACTGTATACAATGCAAGAATATACCATATGGACATTGAAATAGGGAAGTTCATTTGATCTTTGAACCCTACCAGCTAGATGATTTATACATAGAAATATAAGAAACTATGAATAAGGCTTCAATTAACTTTCTAAACCAGAAAGAACATGAATTACATATGTTTAAAAAACAAAACCATTCTATTTGAAATCCTGTCAAATTATCTGAACAATCAACAAAAATACTATTAATGTTATTTTCTATTCGGAATGAGAAACAAACACAGATAATAAAGTTCTTTCATTTATTTTCAATTAATAACTCCCCAATTATATTCTAGCCATATCTGCACAGCAATGACCCTATGTCTTTCAGGAAAGCCTTAAAAGTATGGCTTTTCCAGTGGTCCCTGGGACAAAACAATTTGTGACTCCACATCATATATCCATCATTACTGGATATATTAATCCTTGGATATTTAGGTTCCCCCATGAGTAGATTAATATCCTTGTGCTATTTAAATAATTGAAGTTGCACAGCTTATACATTCAAATAAATAAATAAATAAAAATATTATTTGGATCGTAGTCTTATTTTAATACATTGTGAAGCATCTAGAGCAGTGGTGGTGCAGTGGTTAGAATGCAATACTGCAGGTTAATTAATTGCCCACTTCAGGAGTTCAATTCTGAGCAGCTCATAGGTTGGCTCAGCCTTTCATCCTTCCGAGGTTGATAAAATGAGGACCCAGAATGTTGAGGGCGATATGCTGACTCTGTAAACAGCTTAGAGAGGGCTGTAAAGCACTGTGAAGCAGTATATAAGTCTAAGTGCTATTGCTTTGCTATCTATGATAAGCTATCTTTGATTGCTTATTGTACCCTATGACTATTATTAAGTGTTGTACCTTATGATTCTTAACTCTTGATGAATGTATCATTTTATGTACACCGAGAGCATATGCACCAAGACAAATTCCCTGTGTGCCCAATCACACTTGGCCAATAAAGAATTCTATCCTATTCATCTAGAGTCACCTCAGTTTATAACTTGATTAAAGAACTACATAAGTACCTTACTGTAATCTAAATACGGTAGTATGCTTCTGCATTTAGACTCGGATGTAGGAAATGACCTGGCTGACCCGGATATAGGAAATGACCTGGGCGGGTAAAATGGACTATCAGTTTAGAGTCATTTTGCCCCCATAAGTCCAGATCTCCTAGAAGTCCATTGACTCTTATCTGGTGTCAATTTGCCTTGACTGTCAGTAGATTAGATTCTTGTGTATAGGTTACATGTAATAAACTTGTAGTGCTTTTGAACTCTATCCTGACTCTTGATTTCCTGTGCCTGACATTAGCCATTCAACTTACTCTGCTCATATAGACCGAATAAATGAAACAAATTTAAAAGAAAAGATCTGATAGTCATCATGGCTTCTTTGGATATAGGGGTAAAAATATTCTCCTTTCCTTAAAAAAGATAACATTTATCTTATAAATCACTATATATTTCTTTGCTTGAAAATCCATAGTATTGGTAGAATGATACAGCAAGATTCATGCAACTACAGTCCCTTAAGATATGCTATGACATTTCTTCACAACCATCTATTCTTTCTTTTCTATATTTTACTTTCTTTTCACTGCTTATGAAGCACAGCAGGTACAAAAGGGTTGCAGATGTCAACTGACACTATTTTGTAATGCCAGATGTGGCTCTGTATTTGCCTAATCAGGATTTAGATAAAACAGAAGTTCCCAACCTTTCATTTTTTTTTTGATGACTACAATTTTTATCTTCAAAGAGTAAGAAGAACCATCATATCACTCTGGGGACCATCTGCAAGCACATAGAATATGTCATTTTCCCACTTACTATGAAAGAGAAACAGATTTAACTTTATTACAACTGAAGTAGAAATAAAAAAAAACAGTTGAAATAAATTGCTTGTAGACTGTGAATTATTTCATCCCAAAAAACAAGTAACAAAAATAATAAATGTAAAAAAAATGACTTGATTTACTGAAACTCAACTTGTGACGTTTTCCTCTTAAGCAGGGTCAAATATCAGTTTTCAATCTTTTAATAATAATTTTAAAAGAGAAAAACTTAGAAACATTTTTCAGCAAAACAACATACACATCAATATAGTTCAATATTAAATAAACTTGGAAATTATTTTGGCAAAATGCAACAAATGTAATACCAATTTGGCTCTCTAATACTAAATACTGGGCCAACACTTTCCTGGTGCTTTAAATACTGCAGTTTGTCTCAAAAATAGCCTATATTTTCCCTTGGTTAAGCACTATTTTTAATTAAGTCATCCAGCTGTGCATGCAGTTAGTAAGTGGTTCAGCAAACACTGAAAACTCAACACTTCCTATTCTTTTTCAAAGAGCCAAAATTAGATGTTCCTCAATCTAAACTCTGTAAATGAGAAGGAGGAGTAAAAATTCACTGGGGATAAATTTTGAGGCCATACATGCACAGAATGAATAGGCCAGAATTCTAGCAATCTACTGTAGTAGACTACTGTAAAATATTTTTAATTAAATTTATAAACCACCACATCTCAACAATTCTTGATGTTTTACAAAATTAAAACATACTTATATCAGAATCTAAACTACAAATAATTCGCCTCCAAAGCCCCCTGGAACAATTATATTTGGATCTGGAAGGATATTGCAGATAGAATCAGTTTCACTTTCAGGAGTTTCCTGTCTGTCTCATGCACATAGGTGGAGTTGTGGCTGTGCAGATGCAGATGCAGATAGACAATTCCACAAAACATCCATAACAAAGTACATTTATTGGTACATCAGGTATCTTCATGACTCACTCACATTTGTGACAAAGCTCCTCTATAATGACCAATCCTTTGTATAGCAGCATGCAGGTAAAAAATGGTTCTTTTCCCAACCAATCACATAGTGATAGAAGGAAAAGATGTTATCAGTCCATGAGTGCAGGCAAGAATGGAGGGCAACCTCCTTCAACCCTTCAAGGGTCAATTTAGTGGCCAATCAGGATTACAGATGTGGCCACGTGACTTGAACTACATTTCCCAGGATACCTTTAACTACATTTCCCATGATGCATTCCCTTAAGGGGACAGCTCACAATTCCTAAGTAACTAACCAATTCCCATAGACTGGCTGGGACAGCACAAGGAGTGAATTCCAAAGAATCACCACTATCACTGAAAACTATTGCTTCCTGGCCTTAGCCCCACTCATTTCTTATGACAAGCATTCCAAACATGCAACCATGGTCCCCGATGGTAGTTCTGAAGATACCTAGGTGCCAAGTCATAAAGAATTTATAGGTTAAAACCAGTAATTGAATTGGACCAAGTAACCTAGTGAAAATTAATGCTGGGCCTGCAATATTTATATTTTACAAACCTGACAAAATCTGCCAGATAGCACACAGCTCACTGCAATTTGAAGCAAACGCAGTTTTTGAATAGTCTTCAAAGGCAGTCCCACTGCATTGCAGCAGCCCAAATGAATAGTGATGGGGACATGAATCACTGCAGCAAGGTCATTCTACAAGTGTGGCTTAAACTGATACTGGGCAAAAATCCTTCTCGCCATTCCTCATCTCGCTATTGAGTAATAGTCATAAGTTTAGAACTGAAGAACTTCTTGGATGAAAAGCAAAATGTTTTCAAACACAAAATCAAGGAAGTCCAATTGCCTTTTAGAAAAAGCATTTTTTGGGGAACCATGACCTGGATGATTGAGAATCTCCATAGACAGGAGTTTAGAAAAATTTCCTCTCACGGATCTATTTCTTCAGAAGTAGTGCTTCCACCTCAGAAAGTACCATCAGAAAGGTAGAAAATCATAACGATTATTTTAAATACCATAACATTATATTTTGTTTGTCAGTGTACATAAGCACACAATTCCAGATTTAAAATAAAACAGAATATAGGTATGATTTCTCCTGCCTCACTCCAGAAGTTGTGGGTGCTCCAACACTGGAGGTTTTTAAGAAGTTGGACAACTATTTTAAATGTTACAGGATTTCCTGCTTGAGCAGGTGGTTGGATTAAAAAGCTTCCAAGATCCCTTCCAACTCTTGTTATTTTGTGGCTCTTTTAAACGTACTTCTCTTAAACAGATACTTCCCTTAAACAGATGCAACTCTGATTTTTACAACTTGGTAGCCCACTGCTTCACTGAAACCTGGATAAATGATTGGATTAATGATAGCAGCTTGCATATTCCAGGATTTAAGATACAGAGGGCAGATAGAATTGCCGTAACATCCAGTAAAAAGAAGGGAGAGGGTCTCTGCTTTTATATTAACAATGAAGGTTTAAAAATGTCACGACACTAAAGAACAACAAAGAATGCTCTTCCTGTGACAACTCAAAAAGCTCAGACTAGTTACAACAAGAAAAAGAACAAGAGAAGATGACGCTGCAGAAGATTTCGCAAGGAATCCAAAATATACAAGCAAGAACAGAGAACATTGAACAAAGAATAGGAAAAACTGATGAAAAGGTGAATATTCAACAAATGATGATGAAGTATGATGAGAAATTCCAAAAAAATGAAGAAGATAAACAAAGAGACAAGAAAATTGGAGATATTGATGGCAGATTAACCATGGTTGAACAAGATAAAAGTGGGATGCTGGGATGGGAGATGGACAGATCAGAATTTTATCTTAGATTCCAAAACACAGAGGAAGAAAAGGGTCAAAATCTGGCAGAGATAATGATAGAAATCTTGGCTGAGGTATTAGAAATATCTAAAGAGAAGATGATGGATGGAATAGATGAGGTTTTTCGAGTTTTCATAAGATATGCAATGAGAAATAGCCTGCCAAGAGAAGTTCTTATTAGATTTATGAAGAAAGCTATTAAAACGCAAATATTACAGGTGGCAAGAGAGAAAACATTGAAATTCAAAGATAAGGAGATTGTGGTCCTGAAACAAGTACCCAGAAGAGTGAGAGAGATGAGAAGAGAGTATCGATTCTTGACTAAAATACTGCTCAAAAAAGAGGTGAATTATAGATGGTTGATACCAGAAGGCTTAAGGGTTTAGATGGCAAGAACAAAGACACAGAATTGACTCAACTGAGAAAGCAGAATTGTTTTATAAAGAATACTTCGGAGGGAAAGAGGAGGAGACAGAAAAAGAAATGTCACTAACTGAATTCCAAGAGGACTGTCAAGCAGCAATTGAAAAAGAAGAAGGTGCAGTAAGTGGAAAGGTGGAAGCTAGAGAACGACGAAAATCAAGATCTACTAAAGCTGCAAAACCTAATTATAAAGTATAATTATGGAAGAGAAAAAACTGATTACAATTAACATAAATGGACTTAACTCAGCCTTTAAAAGAAGGAAAACTTTCCATAAATTAGAGAAATTAAAATTTGATATAATTTGCTTACAAGAAGTACATATTAAAAAGCAACATGAACAACTATTGATACAGCCAAAGCTAGGGAAAATATTTACTTCCTTGACCCAATGTAAGAAAAGAGGAGAGGTCTTATACATCAAAGATACCATTCCAGCTAAATTGATACATACAGATGATGAGGGAAGACTTTTAATGGTGGAAATAATGGACAATAATATGAAAACACTCCTGATAGCAATCTATGCTCTGAATGACAATCAAGAAGAATTTTATAGAAAACTACATATGAATATAATTGAATTGGACTATGTTAATATTGTTATGATGGGAGATTTCAATGGAATAATAGATAATAAACTGGACTATACAACACGGAAAACAACAAAGCAAAGTAGAAAGATTCTCCCTAGATCCTTTTTTAAAATGATAGATGAAATAAACGTAAAAGATGCATGGAGAGAAAGAAACGCTAAGACTAAACAATATACCTTCTATTCAAACAGACACTCATCATGGTCTAGAATAGATATGATATGGATGTCAACAGAATTGATTGCTAACCTTCAAGAAATTGATATAGAAACAAGCATCTGGGCTGATCATAATCCAATGACAATTAAATGGAAAGGACAAAGAAGAAGATCCAGATGGACGTTAAATAATACTATATTAAAAGAAAAAAAAACTTTACACAGAGAATAGAGAAAGAACTGGCTCTTTTTTTCAGAGAAAATAAAAAAGAAGACACTTCAATACAGAATGTATGGGATACAATGAAGGCATATTGCAGAGGCTTGATAATAGACTATACAAGGAAAAGAAATATTATGAAAAGACAAGCCTCTAAGACATTAGAGGATGAGTATAAAAGACTTGAAAAAGATTTCCAGAAACTGCCACAGAAAAAAGGATATTAAGTTAAAAATGAATACAATTAAACATAAAATGGGATTAATGGAAAAAGAACTAGCACAGAAAATCAGAGGTACGAAACAGAACTACTTTGAAGATGCAAATAAAACAGGTAGATGGCTAGCATATAAACTGAGAAAGGAGAGAGAATCAAGGAAAATATTGCAATTAATAGATGATCAAGGCCAAGTTTGCTATGGAAGTAAAGAGAAGAAAAAAATTATACGAGATTATTATGGGAAACTATATGAACAAGAGAATATCGATGATGAAAGAGTTAAACAGTACTTACAGAATGCTAATTTACCTCAGATACCTAAAGAGACTGAAATAATATTAGAAAGTAACATAACGATGATGGAGTTAACTGAAGCACTTAAGAAGTAAAATAATGGAAAGGCACCAGGTCCAGATGGACTTCCAGTGGAATTTTATAAGACATTACAAGAATCATTAAACCTTCCATTGTTAGAAGTCATGAATGAAGTTATGTCAAAGAAGAGGATACCCCAATCATGGTCAGAAGCTTATATTACACTTGTCCCAAAGGAAGATGCCAATCCACAACAAATCAAGAACTATAGACCTATTTCCCTACTAAACTCAGACTATAAAATTTTTGCTTCAATATTAGCAGAAAGACTTAAAAAATATCTAAATAACTTTATTCATCTGGACCAAAATGGATTCCTGCCAAAAAGACAAATTAGAGATAATATGAGAATAATTTTGGATACTTTGGAATATTATGAGGCTCATCCTGAAAAACAAATGGCTGTAATATTTTTAGATGCACAGAAGGCCTTTGATAATGTGAATTGGCAATTTATGTTATTACAGTTGGAGCAAATGGGCTTCGGTAAAAAATTTATCCATGAAATAGAAGCTATATACCATACAGCAAAGGTAATGTTAGAGGGAGAATTGACGGATTCCATTGATATAAGAAAAGGAACAAGGCAAGGTTGTCCACTGTCACCTCTGTTGTTTGTGTTAACTTTGGAAGTGCTAAATAGAAATATTAGAGAAGACAAGGATATAAAAGGGATGAAAATTAAAAAGGAAGAATTTAAATTGCAAGCATTCGCAGATGATCTGGTTTTCATTTTAGAAGATCCATTAGAAACAGCATTAAAACTGATAGAAAAGATAGAGGTATATGGAAAGATAGCTGTTTTGAAAATAAATAAAGATAAAACAAAGATTTTGACAAAGAATATGTTACTAAGACAAAAGAATGAATTGGTGGATGTTTTGAAAATTCAAGTCACAAATAAGATTAAGTATTTGGGGATATATTTGACAGCAAGATGTAGCACACTTAAAGAGAATAATTATATTAAACTCAAGCAACAGATAGCGACAGATTTGGTGAAATGGGAAAATTTACAATTATCATTAATAGGGAGAATATCAACAATCAAGATGAATATATTACAATTCCAATAAGACTAGGGAAAGATTATTTTGAAGATTTAAATAAAATTGTGTTGAAATATATATGGCAGGGAAAGAAAGCGAGAATAAAACTAAAACTTCTGCAAGATGCTAGAATAAGAAGAGGATTTGGCCTGCCTAATTGGGAGTTATACTACCAAGCTACAAATCTGATGTGGGTTAAGGAATGGATAATATTAAGAAATACTAGATTGTTGACATTAGAAGGACATGATTTGTTGTTGGGGTGGCATGCCTTCTTATGGTACAAGGGAACTAAAACCCAGGGGTACTTTAGAAGACATTATATACGGGTGGCTTTGTGGTTAAATTGGGAGAAGACTAAAAGGCAATACTATTTGAAAAAAGCAACCAGCTTGCCTTGTATTAAGAATCATATATTGCACGAGCAGAAAGAAAGCTATGAAAATATCTACAGATCCCTCACATCCTGGACATAAACTGTTTCAACTTCTTCCCTCAAGACAACATTATAGAGCCACGGTGGCACAGTGGTTAGAATGCAGTATTGCAGGCTACTTCTGGTGACTGCTGGTTGCCTGCAATTTGGCAGTTCAAATTTTACCAGGCTCAAGATTGACTCAGCTTTCAATCCTTCTGAGATCGGTAAAATGAAGAGCCAGATTGTTGGGGGCAATATGCTGACTCTGTAAACCGTTTAGAGAGGAATGTAAATTAGTATGAAATGGTATATAAGTCTAAGTGCTATTGCTATTGCTATAGGACACTGCACACCAAAACAATTGGACACGAAGACAGTTTTTCCCCCCATGCCATTGATCTGTTAAACAACTAATTCCCACAACACTGTCTTATGCCATGGGATATCAAACCATGTGTTAGGGCTGTATTACCATTTTTCTTCTCCTATGTCCTATCCATCTTTCCTATTACCTATTCCTTTAGCCTTATTACAATCACTTTGTTGTTTGTACTTATGATTTATGCTGATTGTTTTTATTTAGTATCTTAGGACTATTACTGAGGGTGGTATCTTATGATTCATGATGGTTGTATTAGGATTATGATCATGATGATTTATCATTTGTTGATTGTTGATTGAATGTACATTGAGAGCTTATGCACCAGAGACAAATTCCTTGTGTGTCCAAACACACTTGACCAATAAAGAATTATATTCTATTTTTGAAACTCCACATGAAAACTGGGTTTACTTAAAGGTAAAACATAACACAAAAACCAGCTATGATAAACTGTTTCTATAACTAGACACCAGGACCTCTGTTTTAAAGTAGTTCCCCACTGCTTTCTTAAAACCTCATATCCAGATTAGATTGTTAGTTCTCCTCTTCCTGTAACATTTTTACATACAGCAATACTTGTGACCACTATAAAGAATAACACTGGGTAGTATTCAAATCTTTCTGTCCATCAACATGGTATGTATCAATAGGATAGATCTGCCTTCTCTCAAGTACCATGCTCAATCTGTCCCTGAAATTGGGGGTGGGGTGAAGGGTATTGTAGATGATGAAAATAAAAGCTCTGCTATGACAGAAAAAATATATATTTATATCTATATCTATCTATCTGAGAGAGATGTGTGTGTATGTATATGTGTGTGTATACATACATACACACACACACACTTTCTACTTTTTACTACAATATTACCAAATTCTTGGTTAATTAAAATTCTTCAGGGACTGAATATGAATTATTTTTAAAAAGACAAAGCATTCCTGGAAATAGCATTTCATTTAAGATCCAATTATCCTGTTATTGTTTTTGCATTATCCATACTATGAAATTATTATCTTGGAGCTATTTTTAATGGAAACATCATTCATTTCAGAAAATAAAGTTCTTGGTCATGCGTAGCAGAATCTAGTTTTCTCCATAGCTGAACTGTTTATTTAATCAGACTAACCTGAGCCTCCTTTGACCAGATATTTGTCCCTTGCATAAATGACTGAATCCAGCATAGACTCAAAGAGAAGGAAATAGCCCTGCAAATTGAGAAAAAAGAAAATAAACAAATAAGAGATAGGGTGACATTATATACCAGTTTTAACAAGCTCTACAGTAGCATTTATAAACTTTGTCTTTGGAAATAAATATTCTAAAGAATAGTTCAGGAACTCTTTTATTCTCTACTATTAGTACTGCCATTTATACCATGGTATAGCAATTCCTTTCATTAAGCATTTCACAATTCTTGTACTATATCCTAGAGGAAGAGGCCACAGATTTAACTTTAATTGTTTGTTAGTATCAATATGTACAAAATGTGTCTAATGAAATCTCTGAAGAACATCTCTCTTTCTGTACATAAAGGGGCATAATAAAATAATAAAATCTTCAGCTCTGAAATCCATCATGGGTGAAGGTCAACCACATAAAAGGCAAAAAGACAATTCATACAGTTCTTGCCACAAAACCACCATAGAGACAGGAATACTTAGGCTCAGGGGTGATAGTAGCGAAATGTTCCGCCCGCTTAAAATATGTCTAATTGAGAAGAGTGTAGGCCCCTTACCACGAAAAGGCTTCTACTGGAAATTATAAAGCAGCTCAAGAGATTTTGCTGGTTTGGAGGTATGCATATAAAACGTAAAGAATAAGCCCAAGACCAGAGACTGACTATATATGGGATAAAAAGAATAGCTTTGTATTAAGAAGCATGGCTTCCTCATAGGCCATGTACATGCTCTTGTTCCCAGCCCATTCCCACTTCTTCAATATGGCTGCAAAAGAAGAAACTGTAAATTTGGCTTTTATTTTAGAACAACAGCAATTTAACATGATGTCTGAACTTAAGTTAATCTATGTATAAAATGAAATAGATGTACAAACTATACTTGAACTACAAATCAAAGTTTAAGTTTAATCATAGTTTGCCTGGATTAAATTGGGTTAATGTACAAAGGAAATTAAAGCTTCTAAATTCCTCCTTAGCAATGTGCTGGAAAGCAAGGTGGGGGGGCTAGGACTGGGCTTTTCTCAAAAGGCTGAACACCAGGTAACAATTCTACGTAACAGCCAATTACTATATTCTCAGAGTTCAAACCAATTGTGCATAGCTTGGAAAGGTAGGTCTGAATCTCAACATATGCAAAAGAGTAGGAAATCTATTCTCTTTCTATAAAAAAGGAACACAGCAGCAAGAAAGCGGCAATTTTTCCATTGATAAGAAGGCTCAATTTTATTTAGGACTGAGGGTTAAATAAGCAAGCTTAAGATAGCAATTTAATTTTGGAGAAAATAGCATCCAGAACAGCTTGATCCAGAAAATGCATCTGATGGAAAGCTTTCATCAGTTTCCTACTGAACAGCTCTCTATCTCTCTGGCTGCTGTTTGCACAAACAACAACCCTAGGGACAAATGGCAAGCAGGTTTTTTATAGCAGGACATATGTATATTTGCATCCAACAGTACCTTTGTATCTCTATGGAGCATTTCTCTCTGCACAAGGAGACCCAAGATGTCTGCTGTTCCTCCTTCTGCACTGCACTCCCTCCCCCCTCACATGTACGTGAAGGCTGCTCTGAAAATTAAGGAATCCTCCACAAAAATGTGTCACATAGCATGGAAAGGTATAATGAAAATTGGGTATTACACCCCTGGGAAGGACAAATGTTTTCTGCTAGGACAAAGCCATCACTGGAAGTAACCAATTATTGCACTAATACATCATTACCTTTCTCAGTCATGCTAAAAAAGCAGACCAATAAAATAACTGGTGTTTCTTAGATCTCACGGTTCTCTTCTGATATTTCCTAGGCTGATACTGCAGTTTTTACCTCAACCATCCAAGTTCTCTTATGCAATGTCACGTCCTGTAAGCTGCTAAGGGGTTGTCCGTCATATTGAATCAAGTCATTCATCATTAGTCTCAAAATGTTTTGCTCAATGTGTGGTGCTAATTCTCTGCTGTAATTTAGAATGTAATTTCACAGGCTGCTGCCTCACCTGTAGGGGTGCCATCTGGAAAGCGAATTATACCTGACATTTTTGGTCTATGATGCTTGGAGACTATCCTGCTTCTACATGGACAAGGCGCAAATTTTAAAAATAATTTTAAAAAAGTTGCACTATTAATTCAAAATTAATTAAAGCAAAGTATTCTGTACTGCACAGATTTGTGAGCAGAATGCTAATGACTGAAAGTAGCAACCAAATGAAGACATACTAATGACTTGCTTTTTCCTAGAGGAACAAAAATGATATTTCATTATTGCATATTATAGAAGTGTTTCGATTATTAAAAGTATTTGTTAATGCTTATAGCAAATAGAATAAGGACATAAGAGCTTTGTGAGGTATACTTGCATAGCTGGATGACAGAAGCATATCTATATATCAAGATTCAGAGAAATTATAGAAATAAACAATTAAAATAAGATATTATCTGTTGAACAAAAATGCTCCTGCATTCAATTTTGTTTCTAGAGAGCAAGTTTGCAATTTCAAGTTAGCTTCAAATAAAATTGCTTATGGATGTGCAACAGCACTTAAATGGTTTTTTTTAAGGCTTTAGGGCAAAACTGAATTTCTCCCCCCAAAAATAAATAAATAAAATAAAAGCCTTCCAAAAAACCTTATTATTCCAAGCTAGCTGATTCAAACCTTGGAAAAAGCTCTAGGCTTAGTTCAACTCATTTAAAATGATCTTTCATTCTGCTTTCAAAACATTTTTGGTATTATTATTATTATTGCATTTCATACTGTCTTATACCTTTTGATGCTTATGCTACTGCTGATATTTAAGATAAGATAGGTAAGGTAAGGTAACCTTTACTGTCATTTTTAAGCCATGAAAAAACTATTTAAAAACATTCTAAGACTATTAACTTTACTTCTACGAACATTCATTTTCTGTCTATTTTCTAGCTTTACCGCACACATGAGTTCCCAATATCATTTCTTCAGGGGTTCTACTGATCCCAAGAAATATCTTCCATGTCTTTCCACATAACATTAGTTCTTCAAATTCCTGCATACTGTCTATCAGGACTGGGCAAACATCAGTCCTGGCCTACATCTGTCACCTCCCTTCATGTGCAGTTTTTCCCCCCTCCAGCAATTTACCACCTACACTTGATAAAAGAAACAAATGGCAAATGTGACCAGTTACTGCTGTTCATATATTCATTAGCTATAATGCTTCAAAGTCAGGGGTACGGACAAATCACCGTTGTAGATTCTTCACCCAACATTTGATTGAGGAACCACAGAGACACTTGAAACAGAACTTCTATCACTACCTACTGATAAGACCAAGATTGGATGAAGGCAGAAGGTAGCTATAAAAAAAAACTTTTTCAAAGCCACTTTTTCAAGCCAAACCTAGTACAGCTCGTGGTCCATTGCCAGTTCTACATCGTCCTGATAATTGGTTAGTAAACAGCTAAATCACACAGATAGTTTCTCTGTAACAGCTAGGCCACTTAGAGAGGGTTCTAAAGCACTGTGAAGCAGTATATAAGTCTAAGTGCTGCTGCTTTGCCAAATGCTCTGGATAAAAAGTAGCAGAGGATGCTGCTGGTCAGCACTTTGTCTCTTTGTGTGTTTATTTAGATCTATACATACATGTGCATGTACCTACACATGTGTGTCCATGTGTGTCTATATATATGCCTACATTGACTGCAAGGAAGTGATCCTTATATTTTAGAAGAAAAATTCTGCCCATGAATTTAACATGGCCTGTTCTTGGCACTAATTCCTTCTTGTAACGACATCTAAATCATCAAGGTGTGAAGAAAAATATGCTCAGGTGCTTCTCCCAAGGGTATGTGCTGAGTGAATTGTCTCCCTTTACAAATAAAAAGAATATTCGGAAAACCAGCAGCAGCATGTTGCACAGCTGATTTCATTTCACAGCTTACTATTTGTAAAATTACTCTAATTAGTGATAAACGTAATTTCCTCTTAAAATTCTATACCTCACAGGAACAGAAGTACAATTCTGTCTGGATTGAAGTCTGCTCATGTGATATATCAATATCAATATGATCTTACTAGTTTTGTTCAGACCTTTTTGCAGTGTCATTGTACCTTGGAGCAATCATTGAAGTATTCAGGTACTTTGAGGTTTTAAAGAAGAGACTGGTCTGGAACGGTGTAGGGTCTCCTGCTTGATCAGGGGGTTGGACTAAAAGACTTCCAAGGTTCCTTCCAATTCTGTCATTCTGGATTCTATCTACATACAAGTAAATTCACATATGTGCTTCATGCTTTCTTTTAATGGCTATGACAAATTATGGGGGAATATTAGTCTACAATATTTCAAATAGATGTTATTGTGTCATTACTGGTACAAATTATTTCCTGTCATTTTAGAACAAGAACACAATAGTTACAATAATTAAAAACATGACCCTTTTCCATATAATATTTTGGCACATTTGCAATTATGGCTCCATATTTACTCAAAGCATATTTCTATTCTTACCATCCACTCAGATATGATAACATCAACTTTTTCAACAGGTATATCAACTTCTTCAATTCTTCCTTTGATCAAATAAATACTATCTTCAAGTCCATTGAGCCTGCAAGGCAAAGGGAAAGGCAAGGGCATGTCATATGTTTTCTAATTACATTTTACCTAAAAACACTCCAACATTACTATTAATAAGTACTTATAATAACAGAGAAATGTTCCACAAATGTTTTTTGCACAGTCTGTATTCATGAATTGCAAATCACACATGCATAGGAATCCTCTGTATAATTTTAGACGAGATACTACAGAACACAGTACTGAAGAACCAAGAATGTTTTGCTTATAAGACATTAAGAGAATGGATGTTTTGGAGTTGACCTACGGGAGACTACAAACAGATCCTCCCCTATCTGCTACTAACACAGATTAGCGGGATTTTGGGGGTTCAGTAGAAAAACAGCCACTTCGTTTTCAAATATTTGCTTGGGATGATATGCCTCTGGTTTTCTCCTAAGGAAATTAACCAGCAATGGGAGAATACCTCCGAGGGAATTGTTGGCATTTCTTCCAGATAGCTGCAGTGTTTTTAGCCTTCTGCATCTCAAGGATACTTTTCAATAGTTTAGGAAAATAACTACTGCTTCCAGAAGCATTGTAACAGTATTAGAAAATTGTTGACTGAGATGTGCAATCATTTATTAATATAACACAGCTTATTCTTCTCCAAGACATAATACACATTTGATTTTATACATCCCATCAATTAGAAGCTACCCTAAATCAACATGATTTCGCAATGCACTATGTTGCAAATCAATTGGTCTGCTGTTACAATTATGTTAAATGAATTACAATTTAATTCAAGTTTTAATTATAAAATTAGAGACAAATATAAGTTTGCTTTGGTGACTGAGCGAAAACTTGGGAGAAAAAAATCTAGTAGTCAAATGTGCTTTAACCAAATACTCACAATTTTTGAACCTAGTGGAATATACTTAAGTGTTCTGCAAACTTTTTTTTTATAAAAGAATTATATTCAGATACTTATTTTCATAAAATGATTTTTTAAACTGTTAATAAATGGAAGTTTTAACCAGTTCTTTCCATACATGACACAACTAAGTTATAGTAAAGTAACTTATGTTTCTGTGTTTGTGAAAACAATCATCCCAGTTAACTGCAGTATTTTAGCTGAAGCATGATGGTGTAATACCAATTTCCTTTACGGATATCCTATTGTTTCATATTTTAAATGAAAATACGTGCAAGGAAACTCAAGATTAAGTTACTCAAGATTAATAGCACTTACTTTCTATGAAGTGCAACTTATCAATCTTTCTTTTCTATGCCATTGTCATGACAGCTAATACCAGACAGGACAGTATAATTATTCACACCACTGGGATTTATTTTTCTACCATAATGATTAGCTAAATTCTTTCTCAAACATTTATTATATTACAATCACTTTACATCTGACGTGCAACAGAAGCTAGTAACCTCATTACAATTTTAGCATTTTAGTGGATAAACACCATAGAAAAGCAAACTATAGGTGAAAAGCTTCATGAACTCAGTAATCCCATACCAGATATAAAATATTAGTCAAATTCAGATGCTTTGGCAATATTTACACTGAAAATAATTACTGGCATCCAATCAAGAGTAATGTTATCTTTGAAATTAATACCTCATTTTCTCATTTAATTCTGGGCATTAGGTCTATCTTTGATACTCCCCAAACACCAGTTGAACCAAGACAAATGAAATCCAAATGGATTCCATCAATACTTGAAGAGGTTCTTACCAGCTGTTCCATTGAGCACCTAGTTGCTTGCAGAGGTGGCCTGGCCATATGATGAAATTGCTCCTGAATGGTGTGTGTGTGTCTTTCTATAAACACATACACACACATCACCTTGAGATGTGCCTTTTGTTTACTGAGAAACTCCAGGAGATGAAGCAATATATCCTGATTGACACACTCGTGAAGGATGACAAGAAGCTAAGTTGGCCAAGCATAGAGAATCAAACTCAAATTCAAGCCTCCATTGTGGCAAAAAGACAGGAGAAGCACACACTTTTTTTCTTCTCTCAATGTACTTACAGGCAGTGACATTATTTAGGGTACTCCTTTGGGAAGAGGGTTTTGCATAGACTCCTATCTGGTTGATGCAATGAATGGGCTGCTTTGTGTGGATAAAGCTACTCAGATTCATCTGTCTCAACTCTTCATACGCAGAGTTCAATGTAGTGATTGGGACAGTGTTTTGTCATTTTAGCTGGGATTCATTATGGCTACTGGAGTATAAAGAAGTGATATGGTGCTCTCTAATATGTCCTCTGCCACTTACAGTTTGGACCCATGTTCTCCTCCCAGCTGTTTCAGAAAGCAGAAGATGGGACAACAGTCAACTCCAGAAGATCAGTGCTTCATTTTTGGAGGACACATTATAGCTGCAACTCTGAAAGAAGATGCAGTTTGCCCTGCAGCTTAAGTTTTTTTCCTAACATTTTCTTCCCCTCTTGGGCTCAATTAATATTTGGTCAATTACTATATTCCTTCTCCAAGGTTATCTAGTTCCCGCTTCTTCCTGAACTAAGCCATTTTAAATAATTATTATCTTGTTTCTAACCTTCCTTTTCTTAGGAAGGTTATTACTAAGACTGGAGTCATTGTGAGAGCACTCTAGAGAGAGATTATTTAGACTTGTTTCAAAGTGGGACAGCACTAGTCCCTCTTGTGGTGGACTTCTGTGGGGACCTGGATTGCGGTAGTATACCCCTACACTTTTAGAGCTCTCATTGGTCTTGATACAATTGATCATTATGTTCTTCTAGACTGCTTCTGGCTTTGCTTTTTGCTTTGGCAAAATGGGGGCACTATTTTACCATCTCTACTCATGAGGCAGTTTTAATTTATGCAAGTGGAGATGTCAGTCAAATATTCACTCCCTTTAAATTATTACAATGTACTATGCTGGTACCTCATGAATGAAGGTGAATATATATGTTCCAAGATAATGTTGCAGGATCCAATCTGCCTCTGAAGATCATACCTCCAACTAATCCAGAATGTAGTGACCCTGTTGTCTTTCACCAAAAGTTATGTGCATTTTTATCAGCTTCCTATCAGATTTTTGGTGCAATTTAAACTCCTATTAACTCATTTAAACTCATCATAGCCTATAAACTCCTATCCTTCCATCACCAATATGTGAGTTAGCAATGAGTTAGCTGGAACACTTTTTCATACCAGAATCAACATGTGAATCTTGAGAGAAACTGTTTGTGAACCCTCAATGTCATAAAGTATGAAGGGAGAGGACTTACGTTTTTCAGTAAAATTCCCTAGGGAAATTATACTGGCTACTACTCTTTAGATACTATGAAAATTTTAGAAACTGAAGTATTTGGGGGCCCTGTGTGAAATGATAGGATGCTTAATTTGATTTTGATTAATATATAATATTTATTAAAAATCGGTTTTGATAGTTGTTTTAGACTTTTCAAGAATGTATTTTAAATACCCATTTTGCTTTTATAACAGCTGAGTCTAGTGTGACAGTTTGAAAATTAATAACATTTGTTAAACATAAAATAAACCAAAAATACAGATGCACCCAAATGCATTGATACCCCCTCCACTTTTTTCTGAGAAATAAGTTGAAACTGACACAAGTAAACGGCATCAACCATTCTTCATTCCATGCTCCATACAGCAGGCATTTTGCTTTTGATATATGACTTAACATATTCTTGCAAATAATAAATCAAATGATTTCCTATCTGTAAAATCATAGTGACAGCAGTGGGCAAGTACTGCTTTCAAAAAAGAAATAAATCAACCTTTCAAAGTAAGTGAGTACTTCTGTTCCCCACTGCTTGCAAATAAAATGATGCATTATAGGAGGATTATTCCCCAAACATTTATAACACTGACTTTCTTTGAACAGCATAGATATAATTTTACCAAGCAGAAAATAAAAAAGTAAAACATGGCCTACTTACAGGTCACACGTCTTTATTACAAGCCCAGGAATATCTGGCTTCCATTTAGTTCCTAGTCTTGGAACAAAAATAAGTCTGATGCAACTGAACTCACTTCTAAGCCCTTTGATTTTCTCTTTAAGATTATCATTTATCTGATTTTAACGAACTCAAATCTGTGAAAGTTCCTACCTAATGATGTCCATGGCTTGATAAATGATTTCAGATTGATCCACTCCTATCACCTTTTTTGCACCTGCTTTGGCAGCAAACATGGAAAGGATTCCAGTGCCACATCCAACATCTAGGACAATCTGATGAAACGCAAGGGAAAAAATACCAAGTTATTGCAATCAGATAATGGCTACAAAATAATGATGACGGCAATGAATGAGGTTATTAAACAGTATCTGTAACCAGAAATATAGCCATGAACACCCAGTGTTAATGAGCAATGAGTTCTAAAATATAACATTTTAAAAATTCTGAATTCCTTAAAAGATATGCTGAAAGTCTTCAATGTTTAGAGTCTTGATTAAAAACCATTTAAAGCCTTGCTGTTTATAAACAGATGTCTTCTCAGTCCATAAAAAGCACCCATCTTCAGATGCAGAACAAAAACATTTGCACTTCTGAACTCATGTTGCAATTCTGAGATATTCACAACAACCAGCAGTACCAGGACATCTGGCAGCCTTCAACAAAATTGCTTGCCAATAGACCAGAGGCAAGAAACATTTAGAATCACAACACTGGAACAGGCCATTTAAGCCATCAAGTCCAACTTCCTGCTCAGCACAGGAATCCAAATTAAAGAATCCCAGGAAAATGGCTGTGTAGCCTCTCTTTGAATACATCCAATGAAGAGTTATCTACATTCTCCACACAAAAAAAAAGTGGGGGAAGGGGAGAAACTGCATTAGCTGTACTGTTCAAGGATTGGTACCTGAAATAAAGCATGCATTTTGAATGTTTTGGTTCAAATATCAAATAAAGTGGTACTGTTTTGTTTGGAACATGGACCAAAATAATGATATTTTGAGCCAAAGTGGGAAGAAAAGACCAGGAAAAAGAAATGAGCATTAATAGTTGAGAAGAGAAAGAAATGGTAGTGGGAAGATCAGGTGGTGAGTTAGCCAGTAGGATATACTGATTGGCCAGGAGCCTATTTCTGATGTCACAAAACGCACATAGAATTCTGGCTTCATGATAATAACATGCATGTTATGCTCCACCGTAGTCTCATCTGGGTTCCTCTGTTATTAATGGCAGTGAAATCAGGCAACAAAAAGTCAGAAAGCAAAAACTTAACTGTAGCATCATTCATGGTTTGTCATTCTCCTAATAAGCTAGAATTTGAAGGAGACTTTATTTTATGGTTAGTTCATAATCCAAAATAAAACTAGAGGTTTTGCAACAACTTTTAAGCTGAGGAAATGAAAAGAGAGTTGTCTGCAAGGAAGAAAGGAAACTATGAAATTGATTTGTTTGGGAAGATATAAACTCTTGTGGCCACAAGGGGCTGCCTCTGAAGGGCTGCGGGAACAGAGATCACATTTCTCCTCCTTTCTTTCAGTCTGCTGGAGGAGTTCCCCTCCCCTCAGCAAGCAGCCCTTTTCTTTTGGGGAGAGGATATCAGCTACATGAAAACCTTTTGCTCTCAAAGGAAAAGAAGGGAATATCAGCTTCTGGCAACCTTCCCTGCTAGTTCTTCAATTGACTTTTTGGGGAAGCTGGAAGAAAAGATTGCAAATGGCAAACATATCTAACAGAGTTAACAGATTTAACAGATAATCAGAGTTGGAGGGGACCTTGTAGGTCATCTAGTCCAACCCCCGCCCAAGTGGAGACTCTACACCATTTCTCACAAATGGCAGTCCAATCTCTTCTTGAAAGTCTCAAATGATGAAGCTCCCACAACTTCCGAGGGCAAGCTGTTCCATTGGTTGATTGTTCTCACTGTCAGAAAGTTTCTCCTTATTTCCAGGTTAAATCTCAGTTTCCATCCATTATTCCTTGTCTGGCCTACAGGAGCTTTAGAAAATAGCTTGACCCCTTCCTCTCTGTGGCAGCCCCTCAGATATTGGAAAACCACTATCATGTCTCCCCTGGTCCTTCTCTTCACTAGATTAGCCAAGCCCAGTTCCTATAACCGTTCTTCATATGTTTTAGTCTCCAGTCCCGAATCATCCTGGTTGCTCTTCTCCGTGCTTTTTCTAGAGTCTCAACATCTTTTTTGTAATAGGGCAAACAAAACTGGATGCAGTACACTCTAGATGTGGTCTTACTAAGGCTTTATAGAGTGATATTAGTACCTCCCTTGATCTTGATTGTATCCCTCTGTTAATACAACTTAGGATTGCATTAGCTTTTTTGGCTGCTGCTGCACACTGCTAGTTCATATTTAGCTGGTTGTCCACTAAGACTCCAAGATCCCTCTTACAGTTACTGCTATTGAGCCTGGTTTCACCCAGTCTATATGTGTACTTTTGGTTTTTCTTGCCTAAGTGTAGGACTTTAATGTTCTCTACATTTAATTTCATTTTGTTAGATATGGCCCAGTGTTCTAGTCTGTCAAGATCCATCTGGATCCTGAGCCTATCTTCTTGGGTGTTAGCTATTCCTGCCAGCTTAGTATCATCTGCAAATTTGGTAAGTTCCTCTTCTATTCCCTCATCTAAGTCGTTAATTAAGATATTGAAGAGTACTGGGCCTAAGATGGAACCTTGTGGCACCCCACTGCTTACTTCCCTCCATGTAGACTTAGACCCATTAAAGACTACTACTTGTTGAGTACAGTTTGTCAGCCAGTTGCAAGTCCATCTAGTGGTGGTGCTATCTATTCCACTTTTTTCTAGCTTACTAAGAAGTAGATTGTGGTCTACTTTGTCAAATGCCTTGCTGAAATTTAAATATATTATGTCCACAGTATTTTGCTGGTCTACTAATTTAGTCACTCTGTTGAAGAATGAAATAAGATTGGTTTGGCATGATCTGTTCTTAACAAACCCGTGCTGACTGCTAGTTATTACTTTACTTGTTTCTAGATGTTGGCAGATCTGTTTTTTTATTATCTTTTCCAGTATCTTCCTGGGTATTGATGTTAGACTGATTGATCTATAGTTTCCTGGATCTGTTTTTTTTTTCCTTTTTTGAAGATGGGAACCACATCAGCTCTTTTCCAGTCCTCTGGTAGTTCCCCAGTGCTCCAGGATTTTTGAAAGATATGGCGCAATGGTTTTGAGATGACCGCTGCCAGCTCCTTTAAAACTCTGGGGTGTAATCCATCAGGCCCCTGTGATTTGTGTTCATCAAGATCAGACAGGTATTCTCTTACTATTTCTTTGCTTATTTTAACTTTTAGTAGTATCTAATACTACTTCCTCCTATTTTCCCCACAACAGCAACTATGTGAGGTGAGAGAGTATGACTGGCCCAAAGTCAGCCAGCTGTCTTGTAGACATTGTGCTTTCTGGATATTCTTGTCTTGGATGGCAAACCTCAGACAAAGAACATTCCGTGCAAAGTGCAACGTTTGCATGTTTACTTGGAGGAAACATTTGCATGTTTACCTGGAGGAAACAAGACCTTAACACCCAGATAGGACGGAACAAAGGCAGGAACTGAAGCTTATGTTAATCTTAATTAAAAGTTAATTCTAACTAGAGATGAATGTATAAACTGCTTAAGCAGACAGTAACAAAGGTTGTCTAAATAGATGTATAGTATATAAATTAACCACTGGTATGCTACTATGAAATATAGAGAGATAGAACGAACTCTGGCAAGAGAGCAGACAGCTCTTATTCTCAACCTGACAATAAAGAAAGCAGCTTGTCTCATCTCCATGTGGTCCTGAGTCTTGATTCCTACACTGTCTTTAATGGCTAAGGTGGGAGTTGAGCCCACAGCCTCCTGCTTTCTAGTCTAGTGTTTTAACCAATGGACCAAACTGGTATCAAAAGCTAGTAAAGAAAGAGCTATAGAATTTTTAAGCCCTGTCAAAAGTCAACAAGAGTGACCAATGCACTTTCTGTCATTCCCAGGAATGAAAGGAATCCAGATAACGTTTCTTCAGTTCTGTGGCTTGTTTTGTTTTGTTGCTAATGACCTGCCATCTCCATAAATTTTCCCCAAATGGCAGGTTAAAGACTGGACAACAATTATTCAATTCAGCTGGGTTCATAGTAATCCCTTTAAGGAGGGGCAATCAAATGTGGATTTACAGGCGGCTGTTACTTATAAGTTGGGTTGACAAAATCAGAAATGAGGAGGTGATAAGCCGCCTGGAAAGCCAAGGAAAATCATGAAAACCATTAAAAAAGTGAAAATTAGAATATTTTGGACATGTGATGCGACACCCAGAAAAATACAGCATACTTCATTTAATCCTCCAAGGAAAGATTGAAGGCAAACAAGGTCCAGGCAGAAGAAGAACATCATGGCTTCAAAATCTAACGGACTGGCTTGGACAAAACTCAACAGCACTTTTTCGTGTGGCTGTTGATAAAAATAGGATCACCAACATGATTGCCAATGTCCAATGACGGATATGGCACAACAACAAGAAGAAGAATACTGTGAACCCAAAAGACAAAATAGGACACATGCTTGAAAAGGATAGTATTAATATCAACTGAAAGGTAACTGAAGGTAACTGAAAAGCAAATCTCCTATACTTTAGTCATAATGATATCTAAACTTTCTTAAGCTTCTCTGATTGGAGTTCCAAATATTTATCAGAAGGAATTAAAACAATGACCTTCCATCATAGCAACATGGAATGGAAGCAGACCCCTGCCTTTTTTTCTTTTCTTTTTTCTTTTGGCAAAGCTGGATCTCAGTCTGTTCATTATCTTTAAAAATGCCAACAATAAAGAAAATGTCACCACAATTATATTTTTTCTTATTTATATAGATTGACTATAATTATATGCCAGTCAGCAGAACCATAGAGGAAATGCATCTCTTTCCTTGCAAATAATACTTTAAATGTTGGCATGGCAGTAAAAATTGTCCATTTCTTGAAATAAGGTAAAAAGATTTTTGCTTTAAAATGAACTCATTCTGCACGTTATGAGGCGTTTTTAAAATGTCCTGCTGTGTTTTATTAAGTACTTATTTAGACTTAAGATATTTAACTTTTTTTAATACATAGAAATTTCAGATAACTCTCTAGCCATATAAGCTATAAACAAGTGTTTTCTTCATCTTTATATGTTAATGATCATGATGGTAATGATCTGCAACTCTAATGGATTTATCTTTTTCTTTTCAGTATGTCACTGAGCAGGGGAAGTTGCATGCAGACAAATAACTTAAAATTCTACAACTTCCTCAATCACTGAATAACTATGATTGAGGCACTGTGTTATGATACATCTACTGCACTTGATGAATCTCTACAAATGCCTCTACAATGTGCATTTGGGCTATCTGTTGTAATAGTTGTGTTAACCTTTGTACGCCAACCCAAAGTAACCACTGTGAGATGAACTGCCACATAAATCATTTAAATATATCAATTTCCTCAGATTCTACCTACTATAATTAAGTACGCAAGAATTCAGCAGATTCACAGGAGTGTGAAAGGCATGTTTAGATTTTTTGTTAAGATGTGAACATAGTAAAATGCGAACAATTCAAAGGACTACTGAGGCTATTTTAATAAATCTATCCAATTTCCAGGCTAGCAAGGCAGAGCTCTGCAGGAATAATAAGCATACAAGCTCCAAGACAAAAATAAAGACCATTCCTTATATCACAGAAGTGGCACACATAAGATCAGGGTTAATAACAGACAGGAAGCAGCAGGTGAAGCTAGGCCGAATCACATCTGATACCTGTACAATTAGCACAGCCCCACCCCCCAAGGGTGTGTGCTTTCTCCACTTCTCTTTTCCCTATATACTAATGACTGCATCTCAAACAATCCATCTGTTAAAATACTGAAGTTTGCTGATGACACAACACTGATTGGTCTCATTCGAGACAACAACGAATCCGCATGCAGACAGCAGATTATACAACTTGCCTTGTGGTGTAACCGGAACAATCTGGAACTGAACACACTCAAAATAGTAGAAATGGTGGTAGATTTTAGAAGAAACCCTCCCATACTACCACCTCTTACATACTAGACAACACAGTATCAACAGTAGAGACCTTCAAATTTCTAGGTTCTACTATATACATGACCTAAAATGGACATTTAACATCAAAAAGTCATCAAAAAAGCACAACGAAGAATGTTCTTTCTGTGTCAACTCAGAAAGCTCAAACTGCCCAAGGAGCTGCTGATACAGTTCTACAGAGGAATCATTGAGTCTGTCATCTGCACCTCTATAACTGTCTGGTTTGGTTCTGCAACCCAACAAGATAGACACAGACTCAGAGGATAATTAGGACTGCAGAAAAAACAGTTACTACCCACTTGCCTTCAATCAAGGACCTGTATACTGCACGAGTCAAAAAGAGGGCTGTGAAAATATTTACAGATCCCTCACATCCCGGACATAAACTGTTTCAGCTCCTCCCTCAAAACGACGCTATAGAGCATTGCACACCAGAACAACTAGACACAAGAACAGTTTTTCCCAAAGAAATAATTCCCTCAACACTGTTCAACTATTACAAAATCTCCACTACTATTACTGTTAATCTTCTCATCACTCCTTATCACCCACCCCTTCCCACTTGTGACTGTATGGCTGTAACTTTGTCGCTTGTATCCTTACAATTTATATTGACTGTTTCTTAGTATGATTTGATTGCTTATTGTACCCTATGACTATCATTAAGTGTTGTACTTATGATTCTTGATGAATGTATCTTTTCTTTTATGTATACTGAGAGTATTTGCACCGAAAAATTCCTTGTGTCTCCAATCACACTTGGCCAATAAGGAATTCTATTCTATTCTATTCTATTCTATTCTATTCTACTCTATTCTATATTCCTCTTTGCTCAACAGGAGTCTAGATTATACATTTAGCATAATTAAATTAAAGTTCCCAGAGTATCCTTTGTTACCAGAGTTTTAAAAAATAAAACACACATTTTAACTGCAATTTCCAAGGTACAATTCCCTCCAGAAAATGAAATAAATAATGTATAGAAGAAGATATATCCCAAAGGTGTTTTTTTCAGGAGGTAACTGGACTTCATTTTTTTAAGACATTTCACTTCTTATCCAAGAAACTGGATGTTGGGGAATGGAAGGATTTATATTCTTTGCAGACAGCTTGGTCATTTGCATTCTTTTTAGAGAGTCATTGAGGTCACTTGGAGGTTTATCTATGTTCTCAGGGTCACCTGAGTGGTGCAAATGACAGCTGTCTGCAGGGAATATAAATCCTTCCATTCCCCACCATCCAGCCAGAGCTGAAGAAAATCTACTTGTCTCCTGGAAAATACCTTTGGGACAACCATGACCTGGATGACTGAGAATATCCATAGACATTTAGCTATGCACTTTGGATTGGAAGAAGATATACTTTCCCTGAAGATAATTTCTAAGTGTGCATTTATGATCAAGAACAATCAATGTGAGAAAAGAATCCTTTCAGAGGCAAAGGATGATATGAATAAGGTCTGAATATGCAATGGCATATACAGTCTGGATCTTCCTTTCCTATTGTTTACTCTTATTCCATAATTTACAGAATAACAGTGTTGGAAAGGACCTTGAAGGTCTTTTAGTCCTGCCCAAGCAGAACGCCCTATACCCGTGATGGCGAACCTTTTCTATGTTGCGTGCCAAAAGTGTGCTTGTGTGCGCACACTCACGTGCCTGCACACATAATACAATGCATGCGTGACTCCCCCCGCCCCTGCACACATGACCCCCACACTGCATGCCTCTGCAAATGCGCATGCATGCCGCATGCCTCTGCACATGCAGGCATGTCTCCCACATGCGTATTTCTCCCCATGCATGCGCGGCAGATACCCAACAATCATCTGGCTGGTGGAGGGACGCAATTGGGCTCTTTCAGGCAACCTCTCATGTGCCATAGACTCGCCATCATGGCCCTATACCATTCCAGATAAGTGGCTTACCAATCTCTTAAAAGCCTCCAGTGTTGGAGCACGCACAGCTACTGAAGGCAGGCCATTCCACTATTAACTGTTCTTACTGTCAGGAAATTTCTCCTTAATTCTTCACACAGAAGCCAGATTTAGTCCCATACAAAGGCAGTACTTGCTAATTTTTTTTATAAACTTATTATTTATATATTATTATTTATATATTATTATTTATATGGGTTTCACTCAAACAAAACACTGGGATCTGAACTCTTTCCAGAAGCCAGTACCTCAGGGGACTTCATGAAACTTTTTATCATACAACACACAGGTTAGAAATTCACTTGTGGTAGATTTTAGATTGATAAACGTTTGCACACTTATTTCAGATACCACTTAAGAAGAGCAAACAAGAAAAGGCTCAACAAAACCTTGTCATTAAAATTAATGAATACTCACGACAGCACACTGAACAATGACAATGCTGATCAGCATTTCTCTTATCAGTATTCTGCACCCTCCTGCAACTGAATAATGCTCTCCATGTAATAGGACTTTAGTACGTTCAATCAAAGCCTTGTCAAAAAGATTCAGTATCCCAATTGTAGAAGGAATCCAATCCAGGAGACTTTTATTACCTTAGCGCATCACATGCTGCAAATACATTAACAGCTTTAAAGCCAGCTCACTTACCTTATCTCTAAAGATGTGTGGGTTTAGATATATGAAGTCACGATAACTTTCAGTACGCACTTTATCCTATTAAAAAAAAAGCATTCTGAGCACTGACTGCTATTCATTGTCCAATGATAATTACATCAAAAGTTCATCACCTAGCGGTTATTCCTTAACCCATCTAACAAAAGCATGGTTTTAAGTACAAACAGGCATTGGGGTATGGAAAAAAAATATTTTATTGAGAAAATATTATGGAATTTCTAAGAGTTTTTTAGACAGCAGCAACAAAATGATCAGACCTAAGTGAAATGTGGAAATGTTAAACATACTAGGATAATTAGTTATACTTTCTGTTTGTAAGGAAATAACACATATATCTTCTTTTTTATTGACATTCTCTAATTTTTCAAGCAATGTAATACAATGTTGTAAAATTAATAAAATACTAGTCTTAATTTGATATTCAGGATGCACACCTACCCACTTATTTCTTAGTTAGCTTTTGCTGAGGCTAACATATATAAAGCTAAAAAAGTTCAAAACTAAGTAATTCATAGAAGCTGTGAAAGGCACTTTACAATGTGCAAAGTACTGGTAGTTTTCCAGTTTGCACACTTGAGCAGGAATAATACCGTAACCTGTTTAGCAGCTAACATCATTCCCTTTAATAAATGTGGGCAGATAGACAAACTACCAGAAAACCATATGCTTTGCTATCTGTGTAAATGGCTGGAGAACCAATCAGCAAACGAAAGGCAAACAGTGCCTGGGATCCTATTTTTAGCTGCTTGCAAATGCAGGTTTTAAAAATATATATAAAAAGAACAACTAAAAGAAAAGGTGAGAAGTTCTCCTTGCATACAAATCAGATACTGCACCACTAGGTGAAATACCAAAAAGAACAAAAGTACAATTCCCTGCAGCAGATAGCAAGCTATATTCCAAAACCTGCATTTAGGAATTAAGCATACATATCAATGCCTTTCAAGATTGAGACTGATTGATCAGAACTTGAGAGGAAATTGAAATTATTATTTTATACATAAATAATGTAAATTAATTTTTTTTAGTGAATTTCAAATCAAACTCTCTAAAAAAACAACAACACTATTCTGCTCTCATTTGTGAACCTTCTTACTTGCTGCAGTCCACAGGAATGCCTGCTCTACATTACTCTTCCATTAGAGTTTCAAAGAACAAGGATGTGGAATTGGCTGTTCTTCATCAGCAATGCAACGATGTAGATTTCACTATTTGACAACTTAGGTATTCTCACCCTTGGGCATATCTAGAAAGCTGCTTAAATTAGCTTCTGCCAGGTAATTAAGCCATCTCTTTATTCAATAGTACTTATCTGATTCTAGCAGCATTGTTTCAGAGCATCTTGTTTATTAAATAGGCCATATTTTAAACACGAGAGAATGTACTGTAAGGTCACAAATATTATGCAGCTGCGAACTTAAAGCTCAATTCTATGCACAGATGGTGCTGTGGAAGTACTGGACCTTAGGCTGTAGTAAGGCTACACGTCTGAAAATCTTGAAACTGTTCACCCTAACAGTACTGTGCAGTCCTCCAGTATTTGGAGGGTCCCAGAGTTCCCATCTCTGCTTAAGCAAGAAGGTATTTTACCAGTCTTCTCTTATCTAGCCAAGGTTTTAACTTAACTTATACAGTTAATTGTTCATCTGTAACTCAGCTGACACAGAAATCCAGCCACTGTAATTTATAAATCATGGTTGAGCGGTTAACATTATGGGGGAACCAGGCTCACCGTGGAATGTGAATCCGTATTATCCATAGGATAGTTCCTTTGTCTTGCCATTTCTTTTTCTGTACTAGTCACATACTGAGAAGCAAATGCTGCAATGTAAATGCTGGCACTAAGGTAGTCAAAATCCCAAAGGCTAGCATATGCACGATTGTCAAAATTTAATCTCAAGGTTAGTTAAATTACCCCAATTATTTAATATTAAGATATTACAGGAGAATTTGCCTCCAGAGTTTTTTCTATTGTGTTTATAGAAGACATAAATCTATATTAACTATCAACTATCAAAGCTATCAATGAATTCCTATCCAACTGAAGGGGATCTGTAAATCTTAGGGGGGAAAAAACAACCAAAGCAGCATATGGGGAGGCCTTTGGATTTTGATCTGTGTTTTTACATGTGTATTTTCCCTTATTATTTTGTTCACTTTTTTCCTTGCATTTTTACCTGAGCTTCACCAGGATAACAATCTAGTGTGGATAGGGTTAAAAATGCAGCTGTATTGCAGTATACGTATGGGGAAACAGCTCCCTTCCATCTTTCACACCATAAAGACATGCTTCTGTTCATTTCCTAACCTTTAGCATTTCTTCATGGATCCCAAAGTGCCCGTATGAGCTGAAGTAAACATCTTCCTCATCCTCCTTTAAGTTCCCAATCGTGCTGGCAGATGAACTACTTCCGATTTCTGTGTTCATCACCAAATCCTGCGCAAATTGCCTGTAATCAATTTGAAACATACCCTCAAGACATAGTACACGAACTATAAAAAGGCAGTATATAGGTTGTATACTGTACTATTTGGTGCCTTCCACATGCTGAAGCTCCCTCTGCTGGCTACTGCATTGAAAGTTGTTTGGAATTCCTTTGAGCGTTTCAACATCAGTATTTTTTGACATTCCAGGGCATGAAAAACTATATCTGCTTGTTTTCTATAACCCTACTCAATTCTAACCATGAGAATCAATTTGGTGTAGTGGTTAAGACACTAGGTTAGATACTGGGAAACTAGTTCCAACCAAATGCCTATGAAAATTCTCAGTTGTATCAAAAGTGGTTTTTATTTTTGAAAAGGCAACTTGACTGATATTTTGAGGAAAAAAGAAGACGTTTCACTTCCTATCCTGAAAGCATCAGTTGTATTGGATGCTGTGGAAAATGGAAGGACAGTTATTGACAGTTGAGATTAGATGGTGGTAGTGATTGGAATGGAAAGATTGTGTTTCAATTGGTCTTAACACTATGAGTTCTAATCTTGCCTCAGACACAAAATCAACTGGGTGACCTTGGGCCAAGACTCTCTCTCAACCCAAGAAGCAGAAGGCAATGGCAAACTATGTCCAAAAAACCTTGCCAAGAAAACTGCAGTGTTGAGTCCAGGTAGTCACCAGGAGTTAATAATGACTCAAAGATACACACACAATTCTAGCTGTAGTACAGCAAAATGTCTATTAAGATAATAATGTTTTAAAAGGTGCTTGCAGAAAACATAAAACAGCAGGGCATAGACTCCAAATAATCCAGTTGATGTTAGAAAATCTTTGTCCAATTATTTTAAAGTAATTTAGCAACCTTTGAAAATAATAATATTTCAAGGAATAGCAACCAATAAAGAAAAAATAGAAGATAATTACAGGACCACAATAGTGGAGAAATTAACATTTTAAAGGCACTTAAATAATTAATACTATTTTCCAGCATCCTCTTTCTGCTACAAAAACAATGAAAGTCTACAAGCAATAGTGAATCCTTATTGAGTGGTTTAAGAACAAAATAGTCCAAAAGTCAATTTTTTAAAAATAAAAGTACTATTTGAAGGAACAATAGCTATAATTTCAGAATACAATATATAAAGTAACTAGAATGTGGAACAGAAGTTATTCTAATATTTACAGACAAGACTACTTCAAATAAATCTTAACTCTTGGTAATGAATTGGACTTACTCTTGTGATTTTTCTGGCAAAAGTACAGAAATGTTTGCCAATGCCTTCTAGGATGATTTCTGACTTCCCTTCTAGCCTATAACTAAAACATTTTAAATGTGTTTTGATGCAGCCTTGGGCACCTGATTCTCTTCCTGTAAAGCACAATTTAAGGGTAGCTGTCTAGGACGTGCCAGTCTCTACTTTTTATAGCAACAAAAATATTTGAATGAGACTATTGACACTGATCAATTTCAACATCCCTGGCTGCTGGACATACTGGTCAGTATGTTGCTGACAGGATGACGTCTGGTCACCTGCTGATTCCCTATGTACGTTCTAGTTAGATCATTAGCAATTAATGAAGGGGTAAGAAAAGTACAAGAGTCGTGCTCAGTCCGTGAGTTCAGAATAGATATTTTAATCGATTTTGTGACTCAAAACACTCTTGTCTCAGGATTGAGCCAAATAAAAGAACGGGAAGAATTGATTTAGCAATTCTCTATTTGAGTTGGAATGCTCTACTTAGGCATCAAGTCCAATCCATACTTTATGACAGAAACCTAAATTAAAACACAAGTATCTAGCCTCCAGTTGAACTCATCCAATGAAAGGGACAGCACCACTTTCATGGTAATTATTTGTACTGGTAAATTGCTCTTGGAGTTATGAAGTTCTTTCAGCATTAAATCAGAATCTTGTCTTCCAGTAGCTTAGCTCCATTACAGCAATATGCATTCTTGAATTATGAGGAACCTATTTTGACTTTCTGGTATTATTATTCAGATATTTGAAGATGTCATAATCCTATTCAGTCTTATCAACGTTACATATTCATAATTTCTTTATCCCTTGTAAGATTTAGTTTCTAGTCCCCTGATCATCCTTACTGGCCTTCCATCATACTCTAATTTGTCTAAATCCTTCTTAAACTGTGCCAACCAGAACTAGACATACTCAGTATTAAATTTCACAAAGAACAAATCAGAACAATTATTTTTTTGTTTGGAAATTATACTTCTACTATTGAAGTCTAAAAATGACTTTTTTCTAATGATATATTTCTTATACATACAGCTTTGTAATTAATTGCTATTCAAACACCCTTTTCATAAGCACTGTAATTAAGCCAGACATCCTCCCCCAATCCTACATCTGTGCCTTTGACCTTAAATGAAAAATTTCACATCTCTCTCTGTTGAACTTCATTTATTACTTTCAGGACATTTCTCTTGCTTATACAAATTGTTGTGAATGTCATTTGTTTTCTAGGGTATCAGATAGTCCATCTAGTTTGGCCTTATTTGCAAATGTGAGAAGCTTTCACTTCTTCCAACACTAATAAAAGTACTGAAAAATGCAAGCTTAAGACTAAATCTTTAGACACTTACTCAAAACAAACCTCTAGTTCAATGAGAACATTCTGACTTTGATTTTTGAGCTACCTATGTATCCACTTGATTATGCTATCCAGTCCATATTCCCTTTTCACTGTCTAATAAGTCTCTTGCTATTTCCTATTTGCCAAGTTTATTTTTTACTGTATTATTTAAACAACAGGAGACTGTGTTTTATAAAGCTTAGTTGAATCCAATTTTGTAAAAAATATTTCCTTCTTGTTGATCCATTCATTAAATGACAAATTGTTTGGTTTTTCTTCTCTTTAATATACTATCGTACTCCTTATCTTAGTTCAACTAAGTTGAATCTTTAGTTCAAGATTTTGAACTAAAAAGTGCATTATTCAAAATGATTACCTCATTTTCTGTAGATCATCTTGGGCTCTGGCCAATGCAGTTTCTGCCAACTCAGTTCTGTATTCAGCATTTTTCAAGCATTCAAGGAGAGATGAAGCCTCAGATACTCCATTAGGACAGGAGACACTGGAAGAATCAAGAAGCTCTTCTACATCTGGAAATAAAACACAAATATTTGTACAAATCTGGAATGGAACTTAAATAAGAATGGATACTGACCACGTTTTCTAAATGTACATTAGTTTTGAAAGGCAGTCCAGACAAGAAGCATAGCCGGAAACACTAGCTCTATCTTTATTGTACAGTTCCATTTAACAGAATCTTGCGAGACTGAAAATATTTTCCCCTCTTGTTTTCTTTTTAACAACTGGGATCCCTTCTGAAACATTTCCCATGCCATTGCTCCTCTGGATTGAGAGATCTTCTGCACCCCAATTGTCAGTCTCCAGCTTTTCCTCCTGTCTTCCAAGAGCATTCCCACATATCATTACAACACAATACATATATTCAGCAGTGAGTATAATGTGACCTTCCTTTACATACTTTTGCTTAGTATTGTTCTGACCCAGGCTTCGTCCACATTAAGGAAACACAAACTGAGTGTAAAATCAAACCTATTTTAATGCAACGCTGGGAATTTCTTGCATTCCCAGCCAAAACTCATTAGACACAATTCTCTGAGATAAGCTCACGCCTTCCAGGGTTGTAGAAGGCTGCCAAGAAACAGAAGTCCAATTATTTAGAATATAAACTGAAAGAAGTTCCAGCAAAGACAAACCAGAATTCACAGAGCTTCATTGAGGAATCAGAATCTAATGAACTTCTGTGCTTCCTGCAAAGACCATGTCACCGAGGTCTGACTTTTATCCTTGATGGGAGGGGCAATCACCTCCCAGCCTTACTCCTGAGTCGCCCCAGCTGCTTCAGCTGCTCTCTCCTTCTAGCAGCTCTGCGCACACACACACTGGGCAGATTCCTCGGGGTCCTCTGCTTTGCTGCTGCCAGACTCTGAAAGCTCCGAAGGCAGCACCCCACTGTCAGATGGTCCTGGCCCCATTCCTGCATTGGATGCAGGACCCTCGTCCAAGTCCTCGCTAGACTCCCTGACTGGTTCCCCTTTTGTCCTCACCGTCCGATACCTTTGCCGCCTGCACCGAACTACAACAAGTACAGTAGTACAATACTCTACCAATAATCAATCAATCAGTCTTTATTCTGTCACTGACCAGCAGATAAAACACCAAAGTCACAACTAACCAGTATCAAAAAGGAAAAAAAATATAAAATATCTAAAAAGGATTAGAATAAATGCTATACCATACTGCATAAACTAGAGAACAATACATGGCTGTGGTCAAGAAAATAAAATCAGACTGATCCAATCACATCTTAAAATAAAACAGATCAGAATGACCAGGGTATTTAGTAAAGATTTTAGTAAAAAATCCTGGCAAGCGCCGGCATAGGAAGGACAATACAGAATAACACATTTAATTGTTTCAATTATTCCTCCATCACATGAACATAGTCTTTGTTCAAAGGAGGATCTTTTCATATCTTCTTTCAGCAATAGCTGTTGGAAGAGCACTGAATCTGGCTAGGGATAAGGCCCTTCTGAATGTTGGGATCATTATGCAGTTAAAGTATTCCAGCTGGTTAGAGAAGATGTGCAGAATGGCTCAAGAAAGTGTTTCTGGGTAGAGCTGGAAAGTTTGCTTGCAGCTCTAAGTCAATGGCCCTCTGTTTGAGAGCAGACAGTGCGCATTCATGGACCATCAAGGTGATGGCTAGCCATGGAAATCCATAACATTGCAATCTGACAGATGTTGCCTGGCACCAAGAAAACTGAAAGCTATCCATCATAATTCAAGATGGCTGGAAAAAAGGAGAACTTAAAGCCAAAAGGAAAAAATGAAAACCAGGCTCTGCTTAAGAGAAGAGATATTAAGTTCTCTATGGATAAAAGATAGCTTCCATTGTCCAGAACGATACTTATATCAAACGTTCTGCTCTTAGAAAAGATCAAGACAATATTAGTTCATTTCTGGCAGTCTTGGATGCAACTAATTTAAATCATCATCCAGCTTGGTTATGGAACAAAAATAATAATAGCCTTGGTCACCATGATGAATGAGCCATGCTGGAAATGATCAAAATATAACTCTAAAATGCCTCTGATGGTCTAAGCTAATTTACATGTGGGTTTTTTACATTACTATTTTCAAATAGTTTAAAGCACAGTTACTATTCCCATTTGAAAATATAAACTAACTGAATTTGGACAAGGCTTCAAAGTTATTTACAAATTTCCTTATAATGTTATATACTCTGCAAAAATTTAAAATGAAAAGAACATTTACCAAACTGTAGTAGTAAGTCATTTTCTATTACAGGCTTCAAATAGTTATCTTCATCCCAAGAAAATGGAGGTCTAAGAGAATTTACATACTCTGCATCTGGCTTCTGAAATAGTAAATGAACATGGAAGTGACAGATTATCCTAAGAATGAGTCATAGACAGAAATAACAAACTGGAATTTTTAAAGTTAGACTTATAATTTACCTGTAGCATAATTCTATAAATGATACATTCTTTCTCTAATTTATAGCTGAAGACAGTCTTTATTAGTTTCTTATTTTTCTTGTATACATAATGCTCCTAATTTCCCATCAAAGAAAAATCATTTACCCTTCTCATCTAAGAACAGATTAATCTTGTATTTTATATCATATACTGTGCCTTATTTTCGGACACAAATAGATATCCAAGAAAGAATATACATACACGTATATACAATATATCATTTCCAAAACCATTGCTTGCCATCAACAAGAAGTTGTTTTAACAATAAGTAACTCTAAAATTAGATCTAGAAACAATAAACATTATTGAATATTGTGGTCCTCATAATAGTTAGGATATTAAAAGTGATCTAACACACATTTCCAGACTGTCTAGAATATTATGAATACTTATTTACCATATTTATAAGCTGACCCAATTAACTATGATTCTTAAGTGAAGTAATAGTTTGGGCATCAAGATAATCCATCATAAATAATTTTTTAAAAAATTGATTTTACGTTCACATTTGGTTTACTTTTTGCATTCTCACAATTTCTTCAAGTGGCATTCTCAGAAACCTTATATCAAATATAGAACATATTCTTCTCACCACTCTCTAATAATTTAAATAACATTATTTAAATTCCATCTACTTTACAAAATACTTGGAAACTTACCTGCAGTCTAATAAAGTTTACTAGCTTAATGTAGCCATAGAAATCAAGGCCTGAAAGAAGAAAACCAGAAATATTTATCAGAATCTTAATCTGTTTACTCTTACGTTTTTATACTTCCTTTCATTATTTTATTTCTCTACTGATTTTCTTTGTCAAGTTCAGTACAACTGTAAGTTTGCTACACTAAATGGAATGTTTGACTTTATCTCAAAAACTAACGAAGCTTATTTATTAATGTAATGACTTAAGCTACTTACAAAATCTGAATGCCATTTCAATCATAATTTTTTAGCAGTTTACAACTTGCAAAATAAATCAATCTTAGTAGAAAAACAAACAATAACTAGTGGACCAGCTATTGAAGTGCATGTGTGTGCAATGTGCACAAATCCTTTTGGGTCAATGTTGACTCCTGATGACTGTTTTGAGCTAACCCTGGCAAATTTTTGGAAATGGCTTAACATTGGCTTATTCAAGGGCTGAGAGTTGACTGGCAGTCACCCAGCTGGCATTGTGCCTAAGGCAAGACTAGAATTCACAGCCCCTCCACTTTCTAGCTTGCTGGCTTAAAAACTATGTCAAACTGGCTCCTAATTGATTATTAATATTTTAACAATAGATACATTCATAAATATCGGATAACGTAACCAATTGTCAAACATTACAATAGCACTTATTTCCCAAAGATTCTGGGAATAACATTATTTAAGGCATTAATCTTAACTCTGCAAGGAGGGAGCAGAGTATTGTAGATTTGTGAGATCCATCACAGGAAGGACTTGTGACTTTACCTATATTTTGAGAGTTGAGAATGAGGCATGCTCCCTCTGCTGGAATATATCAGAGAGGTATAGAGACTTTTGTAACAACCAACATCTTGAATTGTACTCATTGCTATTTGCCCCACTTTTCATACAAGTCTTTCAGGCAATTTGAACAGTTTTCATCCTGCTATTTTGCCCTAATAGTGTTATGAGGAAGATTGAGCTGAAGGAGAATGACTGGCTCAAAGTCACCTTATGATCTTCTGTACTAAAGCTGGGCTTAAACCTTATTTTCCCCCAGTGCCACTTCAATACTTTAACTGCTTACTCTTCACACTTCATACGTCCATATAATTCAACTTAAATGTTTTATTCTCCTACTCACAGAAAAACCAATCTAAGTCACTTTATAAATAAAACCAATTTCCACTGATATTCTCACTTTGCAAATGAAAACAAATTTAGTATATGTTTAAGTTCTATAGCAAGATAAGACATTCTTCCTACAATTATGAACCTGCTAAAAATTCTACACATAAACATACACAGAGAAATTTGTGTAGGATATTTATACATGAATATGTCGTTGTTCCTTAAATTCTAGAATGGAATTTCTGTGAAGATAATCCTCACCAATAAAGGGAACTTCACATACAAGTAAGTTAAAGTATCATACAAACTCTGGACAATATTTTTAAACAAGTAAGGCAAACATTCTGAATAAGGCATATATTTAATATTTGCACCTAACAAAGCCTGGCAATTATTTTCCCTAAAGATTAAAATGCCCAATTTGTAAATAATGAAATGGCAATGGAACCATAAATAAGAAAAAAACCTATCTACAATAAAGCAGGCTTCAACATTATTATTAAATGGTTTAAATATTTGGGAATTTATTAACAAAAACATAATTTTTTATTCCCTGAATTGGAGAAGTATAATGGCATACCAAGTGTAAGCATAAAGAATACCAATAAGAATTGAAAATAAGGCACTAAATAACCAGCAGCTAATATTTTAATTTGTGCAAACAGAAGATTTAAAAATGTTTAGTTAAAAAGAACAGAAAGCTGGGAAGAAAACTGAATCTTAAAAAATGTGTTATATTCCAATATCAATATTTTTTCTGAATTGTTAAGCTTTACAACATTGCCATCAAATATGAAAAAAAATCCAATTTGACTATTGCATCCATTCTTTTCACTAGAATTTCTGAACAACTTCTATAGAAAATAGTAAATTAAGTTCTGGGAATATGCACAGACATAAAAATAAACATTTAAAAAACACATCTGAAATTCAATTTAATTCAACATGGAAACAATTTTTGCTCTATAAATACCACATCAAAAGTGTGTTTCTTCACCTTAGTATAGTATAAGACTTTAATGTTTACTCTCTTCGTTTTAAATTTGCCAATTTTTTCATTAGGGAAAAATTATTGTAATCTTTTCCATTTAAAATAATTTGTCATATTGATCATAGTTAATTATTGCCTGCCTTATTTTAAACAGGTTTATTTTAATGTTCTTAAAACTTTAAGTTGATACAATCAATTCTAATATTCAGAAAATAAATTTGGAAATTTTAAGTTAATTTTACAATACTTGTAGATTTTTATTTGTTTTTTAAATTTTTCTCTTCTTTTTCTTTTGTAGCCTTAAGTTTAATCAACTTTAAAATGCAAAAAGAAAACTATACAATATATGGAAATAAACTTACGATGTTTTTTAACCATCATCTCAATACTGAACCCGTGGTCTGAAGTACAATGACAAAAAATATCTTCAGCTGAACTGAAAAATCTTAGAAAAATACAATATTTTTAAAACACATACACACCAATTTTATACTTTTTAAAATGTAGGCATGAACACCATAATATAGAAATAAATCACAATATCTAATTCTGGAATTATAAAAGACAGAATTCACAGCATGTATTAAAGAATAAATAATATGTTTCTGAAGTATCAGGTAAAAAAATGAAGTGACAACACTTCATTAGAAACATCTCAGATATTGTACAGAGAAAATAATATCCCTAAAAGAAAGGCAGTGAGGATGGGAACAAAAGGATTACAGTAGTCAGATGTGAAAACTAACAATGACTGAATGCAAAAGAAATTCAGTATCTGAAAAAAAAAAGGAAATACACGTGGTAAAGACTGAACACTACTATAAGTGAAGTGTTCAAGTCTTCTATTGCCTCCAATACAGAACAATCAGTCATTCAGTTCTTGATTTACAACAGTTCATTTAGTGCCCAAAGTTACAACAGCACTGAAAAAAATGAATTTTGACCTTTTTCACACTTAGGACCATTGCAGCATTCCCATAGTCATGTGATCAAAATTCGGATGCTTGCAACTTGTTCATAGGTTGCAGTATCTCAGGATCACGTGATCACTTTGTGTGATCTTCTGATGAGTAAAGTCAATGGGGAAGCCAAATTCATTTGACCACGGTTATTACTTAACAACCACAGTGATTCACTGTGATTCATTTAACAACTGTGGGGGGCAGAATTTCCTTAACAAATGTCTCGCCTAGTAACAGAAATTCTGGACTCAATTGTGATCATAAGTCCAGGACTACTGTACAACATAAGTCCAGGACTACAATACTTTCACTAGAAAAGGTCATGTTTAGGGGTTTGCCCCCCAAAAAATTGAAGCCAGTGACAGCAACCCTGCTTTTATCATCAGCCAAACTCTGCAGAATCCCATGTAACAAGTCACATTTCAAGCAAAATCCTAAGGTGGAAAGAGTGCAAAAATATACATTTTGTGAGTTTTGTTGTGCATGTTGTACGTTAAGTATCGTTATTTATTAAATTTCAATTAAATTTATGTGCTGCCCATTTTTCTATCCCAAACAACTCTGGGCGGCTAACTAAACAATTTTTTAATGAAGACAGATTGTATGCGCGGGTTGTCTTTTAAAGAAGATGTTACACTCTGCCTACTGTCCCTGTCTTCTTGTCCCCATTTATATGTATTTACTTCCTTTGTTCTTGTTTATGTTCATACCTGTACTGTTACCTTTGACAAATAAATAGATAAATAAATAAACAAGGAATGGAGCTGTTATATCAAGATGACTTTCATTTTAACACGAAGCTTCCTGGCACGGGTTTAAATTGCTGGTGATTTTTCTGTCCTTTTATATTATTATTATTATTTATTTATTTATTTACATTTATATGCCGCCCTTCTCCGGAGATTCAGGGCGGCTTAGTCTTTAGAGCACCATGCTAAGTGCTTCGCAATAGCCTTCATTCCACTGTATATGCCTGCTTATTACTAGGGCATTTTGGCCCCCCCAAGCGGCATTTTACAAAGTCAGCTTATTGCCCCCAACAATCTTGGGTCCTCAATTTACCTACCCCGAGAGGATGGAAGGCTGAGTCAACCTTGAGCCTGGTGGGATTCGAACCTGCACTAATTGCAGGCAATTGAGCTAAGTGCTAGATGATTAACAGCCTGCACCACCAAGGCCCATATACCCCACTTTGAGGACTCTGCTGAAACAAGGAGGAGATAACAGAAACAAAGCAGAAACTCGCATGATGTTAGGCTGGAGAAAGGAAGGAAGGCTCCAACCTGTCGCAGAAAAGGCAGTGAGTGCTCTGCGAAGGTCCCTCCATCTCGGCGCTGGGATCATCGGCACCATCCTCATCCTCCTCTTCCTCCCAAGCACCCTCATTCTCGCTATCCGACAAAGCAAGCCCCGAGTCACTTCCTGCCGGTCCCTCCGTTTCGCCTGCCATAGCGAGGGGAAAAAAAGGGCGGTGAACCAGAGCTCAACCTGCGGAAATTTGCAGAGAAACAAAAGAGGGGGGGAATCCGTACCGAGCGCCGCAGATGCCCTGGCACTCATAACTGTAACCCGCTAAAAGTTCAGACCCTGCGAAAGTTCCCACGAGAACAACACACGGATCGGACTCTTTCCACGTGGAGCGAGAACCTTACCCTCACTTCCGGGTTAAAGTGTCAGGTTTCCGACCAATAGGAGAGAGAAAAAGAGGCGGAGGCGGAGAATGCGCATGGCTACGGTGAGTTTTGAGGGCCAAATTTCACCGGAGGTACGGAGAAAGTATGCATAAACTGTGGGAACGTGCGGGAATTGGAATGTTGGGTTAGCGCTGAGATGCTTTGGTGTTTTGAAACTAGGGTGCAAGAAATACAGTGGAGTGAGTAGTGGTAGCAATTAGAATGATTTCCGGAACTATGAAGACAAAACTTTTTTGGAGGAGTTTGGATTTTTTGCTCCAAATACGCAATACAAGTTATTAGAGACCTGAATAGATTTGTAATAAGTCCCCTTTCTCTCCCTCCCACCCACCCCTCCGGCAACAATCCCATGGACATAATTCTTATCGATTTACTTTTTTTAAATTTTACCTTGTTTATACAATATTTCGTTTGGTTTCATTGCAAAAGTCCAAGTTAGTTGCAGAATTTTTTTTATAAATACATCGTTTTAACCTGTGTGCATATTCGTTAGGCTTTTTAAAAATTATAGAATCATGAATTAACCCTCCCAAGAGTCAGTTTCGTAGCCAGTTCACACTTGATGAATAAAATAATTAGGTGGTTTAAATGTTCTTACTTGAAGTAGAAAAAGCTACTATTTTTAAAAAATTACAATTATTAAAATACAATTTGCACTTTATAAAATCCTCATTTAGTTTTTTATCAAATGATATTGAGGTATCCATCAGAATGCAGTCTTATGCGTAGAAACATTACCTGAAGAAAGCCTATAGATGTAAAAAAAAAGTTGCTACTTTTTTTAAAAAAATACGTTTGAAGGTAGAATTTCTTTATTGGCCAGTGGAACCAGTAGAAATGTTGATTTTCAATAACTTGCTTACATAAATATTTCTAGGAAAGTTGATTCCTGCCATATGTAGTATTTCCAATTATTACAGTACATTTTGGTGATAATACTGTTACTTCCTCCTACCTCGGTATAATAGTTGTCATGTTAGTTTTGTTGCATGACAGGCTTATGCTTGGTTATCTGAGTTATTCATTCATTATTCATCACAATTTCTGAGTTCACATGATAAACTGAACCATAAACCAATCACATAGGGAGCATTTAAAGCGGTTTGCTAGTTGATAGATCAGTGTAGTATACAAATGTAGTGGCAGAAAAACAAAATTTCATTGTTCTTCAAATGACAACTACTATTTTAATAAGGGCAAACTTTTGAAACAAGAATATGAGACGGAAACTCACTGTAGTATTAATATTTTGTGTTCAGTTGTATTATTGATTCTGATAGGTTTTAGAAAATTTCAAGAAACCTGGGTAATAGGAACATGTATAAATAAATATTCCATAAATGCTTACATATCTGAGATTTATTTTAACACCAGTTGTCTCTTTCAAATAATCAAATCTCACACTTTCAGAGTCCAGTTTATATTTTCAAATCAAATCAAATCAAACCTTTATTACACAACAAGTGTACAATGAAATTGAATGAGCCTCCCTTGGCGCAACCTCCCCCCCCCAAAAAAAGACAAAATACACCTCAATAACTCAATAAATGAAAGAAATGGAATCCCTAATCCAAATAAGTAATAACTAACATACATTCCCATATACCTATATTTATTTATTTATTTTTATTTGCATTTATATGCCGCCCTTCTCCGGAGACCCAAGGCGGTTTACAGTCTATGGAGCACCATGCTAAGTGCTCGGCAATAGCCTTCATTCCACTGTATATGCCTGCTTATTATTAGGGCTTTTTGGGGCCCCCAAGCGGCATTTTTACAAAGTCAGCTTATTGCCCCCAACAATCTTGGGTCCTCAATTTACCTACCCCGAGAGGATGGAAGGCTGAGTCAACCTTGAGCCTGGTGGGATTCGAGCCTGCACTAATTGCAGGCAGCTTGCAATAAGTGCTAGATGATTAACAGCCTGCACCACCAAGGCCCTATATGTATGTAACATTACATTATATTATGCCGGTATGAACATGTTGCCCGTTGTGCTGGCCCTGCAAGTTTATCATATTAAACTTAATTGTGTTATGTTGCATTCAGAATTCAGAAGTCTTGACAGCCCACGGATAAAAGCTATCTTCAAGCTTTCCTCAAGCCTTTCATCTTTGACCCCACATTTAACAATAACTACAGAAAAGGCATGCTTCTGTTGGCTACCACAAAATATTTGTACAAAATCATAGAATGGTAGAAATATCAGAAATATCATTTTCTTATTGAAAACAGATATTTGCTAGATTTTCTGATTCTGCTATTGCAATTGACTAAGCTCTTAAAACCATACTGTGGAATATAAGAGGAATAGCATTCAGCAGTACAAATCTGTTCAGTGAGATTTCTTCATGGATAAATGGTATCTACCTTAGACTTATAATATCTTTTGAGTAAAAATACTTGCTGTGACATGATGTTGGTTTTTTTTTTAATAATCCTTTCAGAACATCTCTAAGTGTTCTTCTAAATGTATGGAATCTGTTTTTACTATTGGATGTGAAAAGAGATATTAGAGAATAATATTTCTTAGCCTTGGCTCTGAAGATGCTTGGAGTTGCAAATCTCTGAATTTACACAGCAATGAAGCAAGGCAAGATGGTTTGTGTATATCTGAGTATAATGTTTGCATTTTCTATTTACATCTGACTGTGTTTAAGTGTGGGAGGATCTATGTTTGATTGGTGTTTGAGATTTAATCTTGTTTTTCATTTTCAACATAGCATTTCTGGTTTGCAAAGTATAGATGAGCACAGCGAACAGTAGTTGCGGCTACTTAGTTATTGTCTGGCGCTTTTAAATCCATGGACAATATATCTATATTTTCTGCTTGGTTTTTCCTTTGTTTTGTGTTGTTTAAGATTAGGTAGAAGATGACTGTGCTATAGCACAAATCCACTATGGTATCCTGCTAGACCAATGTGTAACAGAATTACCTGAGGAACTTGTATGGGTAGTCCTTGGCTTTAAACAGTTCATTTAATGATGATTCAAAGTTACAACAGCACTGAAAAAAGTGATTTATGAATGTTTTTCACAGTTATGAAATTTGCAGCATCCCCATAATCATATGATCAAAATTCAGATGCTTGTCAACTGGTTCATACTGATGACCGTTGTGGTGTCCCAAGGTCATGCAATCACTTTTTGTGGCCTTTTGGCAAGCAAAGTCAGTGGCGAAGCCAGATTTACTGGGTTACTAACTTATCAACTGCACTGATTCATTTAACAACTATGGCAAGAATGGTCATAAAAGGGGGAAAACTCTTAACAACAGAAACTTTGGGCTCCATTGTGGTCTTAAGTCGAGGACTGTCTGTAATCCACTCTTGTTCTTCTTTAGTTGTATATTTCATTAAGAAACATGCACACAGTATAGGAGAGCTATACTATATCCATTCTATTTTGTCTTTGTTTGTATAAACCAGACTTACACTTTTCAAAGAACAAGCTCAAATTAAAATGTGGCTTATTTGTAGTTTAAAATGTTGTTCAGGAGCCATAGTGGTTAAAATGCAGTATTGTAGGCTAACCGCCCACTGCCAGGAGTTTGATCCTGAACAGCTTCAACTTGATTCAGCCTTCCATCCTTCAGATTGTTGGGGGCAATATGATGATGCCCAAAGAGTGCACATTTGGAATTGTCCCAAAATGTCAACTTTCTTATTTCAGAGTTCCTCTAGTCTGACAAATCTATTACTTCCCTAAACTAGGGTGGACAGCTTGTGGTTCTCTAGACGTTAATGAACTTCAAACTCTATCGGCATAGTTTCTGCTTAAATTTAGCAAGAATTAGACTTCCGGTGGTGATTTTGTCGAGGACAGACCGGAGGCCGCAATTGTGCACAGCTTTGATCCGTGCTGTTCCCGTTAAAGGACTCTGAATGGGGCTAGAACAACCTTGGAGGGGTGGGGAAGAAGGGCGAGACTGCCTGTTGGGTTGAGGGGAGTCGCATCTACCCTCCCTGGCTAGGTAAACTCCCCCCAAAGATGGGCTGCAGCAGTGTCTAAACATGGCCACCCTGAAGATGAAGAGCTATCCAGGACAAAGATTGTGCAGGAGCAGTGAAGAAGCAGATAGTATGGAGACCAGGCAAACCAGGTGCAATATCTGAATATAAAGGTACCCTGGATTTAAAGTTTTAAGAGACTTGTAAGAAAGATTGGAAAAGCGGCGACCAGAGGGAGTGGGGGGGGGGGGGATTGGACATAAGTGAAGGTGGCTTTGAACTTTAAAAAGAGTTAAATTGAAAGAGAAAGCTAGAAGAAAATACTGCTTAAATTGGATTATATTAAAATATATGATAATGGCACTAAACAGTCATAATGAATGTGCCAAAAATAAATAATATTTAACAATTGGGCCTATTAGATTATTGTAACTTAAAAGCCTTAAAAGGGAAAGGAAAGTAAAAAAGAAAAGGTGGAACTTGGACATAACAGAGAGCGCCACTTAATGTTAAAGGAAAATTTTTAGTGACTCTTTAAAAAGTGTTTGGTTCTCTAAAAATTGAAACCGATACAAAGTAAGAGAAACTTTGATACAGTAAGATAGAAACCCTGAAAAGTGAAATTAACACATAAAGGAAGAAGAAAGAAGCTTGAACCCTGGGAATACTAGGTGACATTTATTTATTTATTTATTTAACATATTTATATACCGCCCTTCTCCCGAAGGACTCAGGGCGGTGTACAGGCAACCATAAAACTTTCTACAATTATAAAAGTTAAAAGAGAATTAAATATCCTAAGGCTGTCTAAAATCATACCCCCCCCCAATAAATTAATAAAACCCCAAATATTAAAATCCCAATTTAAAACTCCAAATACTAAAATTACACTAAAAATCCCACTTCAGCCCAGGCTGGCCTGCTCAAAGAGCCAGGTTTTCAATGCACATCTGAAAGCTCTCAGGTCGATGTTATTGCGTAACTCCGGAGGCAGACCGTTCCAGAGGGTGGGAGCTCCCACAGAGAAGGCCCTATTTCTTGGGGTCACCAGGCGGCACATAGATGCCATCGGCACCCGAAGAAGGCCCTCTCTGTGGGAGTGCACAGGTCGGTGGGAGATTACCGGCAGAACGCGGTCCTGCAGATAACCTGGTCCAATGCCATAGGTCGCTTTAAAGGTCAAAACCAGAACCTTAAAGCAAACCCGGAAAGCCACCGATAACCAATGCAGCTCGCGCAGGACAGGCGTCACATGGGAGTTTCGTGACGCCCCCATAACCACCCGCACGGCCGCATTTTGTACCAGTTGAAGCTTCCGGGTGCCCCCCACAGAGAGCCCCATGTAGAGAGTGTTACAATAGTCCAGGCGAGAGGTGACAAGGGCATGAGTGACCGTGCGTAAGGCATCCCGATCCAGAAAGGGCCGCAACTGGTGAATCAGGCGAACCTGATAAAAAGTCCCCCTGGAGACGGCCGTAATATGATCTTCTAAAGATAGCTGTGCATCCAAGAGGACGCCCAAATTGTCCTCTCTGTGGGGGGTAAGTTCTCTCCCCCAATAGCCAGCGACGGAGTTAGCTGACTATATTGGGGCGCCGGAAACCACAGCCACTCAATCTTGGAAGGGTTGAGCTGGAGCCTGTTTGTGCCCATCCAAATCCGCATGGCCTCCAGGCACCGGGACATAGCCTCCACAGCATCGTTGGGGTGGTTTGGGGTGGAGATATAAAGCTGAGTATCATCAGCATACAGATGACACTGCACCCCAAGACCACGGATGATCTCTCCCAGCGGCTTCAGATAAATGTTGAACAAAAGAGGGGAGAGGACCGACCCCTGAGGCACCCCACAAATTCGGGGCCTAGAGGTGGACCTCTCCCCCCCCATCAACACAAATTGCGAGCGGTTAGAGAGGAAGGAGGAGAACCATCGTAGGACAGTTCCTCCAATCCCTAAGCCCTCCAACCGCCGCAATAAGATACTATGGTCGATAGTATCAAAAGCCGCCGAGAGATCTAACAGGACCAGGACAGGACTTTGAAAAAAATTCAAAACCCAACAAAAGGGACTTAATAATAAAAATATATAAACATTGGACTATTTTGACCCTGGAAAATTGAAACAGGATTTAACAGAAGTGGATGGTTAGAAGTTGTTTAAATAAACTACTGGACAACTGGACTGGACTTAAATACTGAAGAAAGAGACAAAATAAAAATTAAAATTGAAAGAGGTGCACAAAAATGGCAGAACTTTGCTTCGAAATAAAATTGGACTTAAGAAATATAAGGGAAATGATACGTGAAAGAGTGGATTTGTGCAATATTGCCTTACAAATATTAGAAATGGCGATGTTGGATAACAAAGAAGAGCAAGGAGATCCAGAGGGGGAGGAGTTGATTAGAGAAGAGGCCAGCCTCAGTGAACAAATGGAACAATGAACATTAAAACAAGGGGGAAAAACATGGAAATTAAAACTTAGAGGTTTGAGGGGACAATTAAAGAGGTAACTCTTTGGAAAGTCAAACAAAGAAAAAGGAAACAGCAGAAAAGGGAATTATAGGACAAAGCTCAAAAGAGGGAAGGGGATAAAAATTGGAGTCAGAAATGGAGGGGAAAAAGAAAAGAAAAGGGGAGTAAGGGAAAGGACCAGAAAAGAAGGGGGGATAGAAAGTCACAAAAAATGAAAAGAAGCTACATGGCTTGAAGACCTAGAGATAATGGGTAGATAAAAAATAAGAAAGGGGATTCTGCAAGGTAATGTATAGTGAGGTATAAAAATATAGTTTTTTTAAAAAATATGGAATGATTAGAACAGATTTTTTTTTCTGACTATTTTTAAAAAAATGATGGTTAAGCTATAATTGGAATAAATGTAAAAGTGGAAACTATTATAAGAATGTTAATTAAATTAAAACTATACCTAAAATGAACTATGAGAATTGTACTAAAAAGATTAATATCAATTTCTACAATTAGCTGAAAAGATTAATGTATTTGAAATAATAAATGACTTAGAAGGTAAAGGAAAGAATCATGTAGAATCTAGCCTAAAATGTATATGTGATATGTAGTGTTTAGATGATAACTAAAAATGATTATATTATGGTAATTTTTAATATGAGCTAAAGGGGAGTAAACTGAATGATGTATAAGACAAAAGGGTTGCACTCAAACGGGCAATTAAGGGGGAAATGTTTGTAATTATTAAAATGGAATTTATTGAATAATGAAATAAGAATATGCGATGAAATTGCAAATATGACAGATAAAAGTGTAAAAGCATAATGAACATAGATCAAGAACAAGAATTTTAAGATATATAAAAAAGATACGAGTATAATTAAAGAAAAACAGAATAAGTTAAGATATGATTTGAAAATGGATGAAATAAGTGTAAAAAATATAAGAATATTTGTGAAAATTTACAGAAAATGGAAAAATGCAATGATATGATAAGAAACTGAATATGAAAGATAAATATGTAATTATGGTCATGTTTGTATGGAAATGTTAAAGCCTGAAACCACATTGTTCACCAAAAGAGATGTTTGCAAAAGATAAAAATAAAAAACTTTTTATAAAAATTTTTTTTTAGCAAGAATTGTAATCTAGAAACATTTGTTTTCCGGACTAACTCTTATTGTGAATTGTCTTCCCTCTTGTGGCTATTCTCTGTAAAGGAAAAGAACTGAAACATGGGCTATGTTTGCACAATATGCTACATCATGATTATCATCATTAACTGAATTAAGCCAGTTACCTGACTTCATATTACAACATACTGAATCATAAACCAATATATTTTGGTCTAAGTCTGTTGTGAAAACAAGCAACACAAATAATAATTTCACATAAGTCAAGTGTGGGTTCTTTCATGAATAGAGAAATAGAAATGTCACTCATCTGCTCTTTCTGTTTATCTCATTCCTTATTCTTTTACATTGGTAATTTTAACTACCTGTTTACAAGCATCACTTTCCTATAATGGTACTCACCAACCAGTGGAGAACATTCTTTTACAAATGTTCCTGTTTTGTGTATTCTAATCCAGAAAGTAAGATTATGGTTGTCCTTCAGGTTGTCTTTCTCGTACATACTGCAACCAGTGTTTCTTTGCATTAGGACTGCAAACTCTAGACCAGGGGTCGCCAACCTTTTGGACCTCAAGGACCACCAAACTCATAATTTTAGATCCCAGGGACCACTGACTGGTTCTGTGGGCATGGCCTAATTTGTGGAGTGTGGCTTGGTGGTCATGTGACTGGCTGGGCATGGCTTGTATATAAATATTGTAAATATTTATATAAATATTGATTTTTTTATAAAAAAGAGCAACTTTTACCCAAAATCAGGCAAAGCAGGCAGGCAGATTGAGTTGCTCACAGAATCATAGTTTCATTCAGAAATCTATCTATCTGCCATTGGCTAGCTCAGTCTGTCACATAAAATTTGCTTGCAAGCAAACTCATAAAATTTGCTAGCAAGCAAACTCACAAAATTAACTCACAACGCACCATGTATGTAAACATTGATTTTTTTATTTTAAAAAAGCAACTTTTATCCAAAATCAGGCAAAGCAGGTAGATTGAGTTGCTCACAGAATCATTCAGTGATCTATCTATCTACCATTGGCTAGCTCAGTCTCAAATTTGCTTGCCGTGAGTCTGCACTGAATTTGCTTGCAAACAAACCTTCAGTCCTAAGGGAGGTTCGGCTGTGCTTAGCTAGAAATCAAGAAATCCAACCATTTCCTGCTTCCTAGCTAATCTAAATTTCCCGGCACAGCAGAACATATGATGGACGGAAAAAGGAAAAATAGCAACTTAGCAGACAAGTTTACTGGGTAAGGAGTGAGTGGGTGGGGAGGGTTCCCGCGGGCCATGTTGGGCTGAGCAGCCTTGTGTTTCTGTGCAGCCTGAATTAATTGCTTTGTGCGGGTGCTCTGGGGGTGATATTTCTCTGTGGCCCACCAAAATTTTCTCATGGCCCACTAGTGGGCCGCGGCCCACCGGTTGGCAATCGCTCCTCTAGACAATCATTTTTCGGCAGAAAAACATTTGGAGTGTCTTGTATCTTTGTAACTTTACTGTTTGAAAAAATGCAAATCCTTATAAAATCAACATGCTACTTATTCAGGTACACTGTTATGAAAGGGAAGATTTTCACATATTTACAGGTAGTCCTCGACTTATGACCACAACTGAGCCCAGAGGTGATGTTGCTAAGTAAGAAATTTCTTAAGCGAGTTTTGTCCCATTTTATGACTTTTCTTGCCACATTCATTAAGTGAATCACTGCAGTTGTTTAAGTTAGTAATATAACTGTTAAATGAATCTGGGTTCCTCGCTGACCTTGTTTGTCAGAAGGTTGCAAAAGGCGATTACATGACCCCGGGACACTGCAACCATCATAAATATGAACTAGTTATCAAGCACCCAAATGTAAATCATATGACCTTTGGATTGCTACAATGGTCATAAGTGCGAAAAATGGTCATAAGTCACTTTTTTCAGTGCTGTTGTAACTTCAAACAGTTACTAAGCAAACTTGTAAGTAGAGGATAACTGTACTATCTGTTACTGTCATAGCAGAGAGGGAAAAGGAGATACTCTGAAGTCATCTGTATTTGAGTGTTCCATAAGTACCTGTCCCTTGGGGCTTAGGAGAAGAAATATATTGAGAGAGTAATGGAAGAGATGTCAGTGTCAGGGCTCCAACAGATCTACCCCCATTCAAATCATAAGTCTCTAGCCGCATCTCTCAGAGTAAAAAAAAAAGATCTATTAGGAGTGGCCATTTTGGCATTAGCTGGGTGCAACCAACACTAAAATGCATCATTCATTTCCCCATGGCCCTGGTCTTCCCTCCCGCCTCCTGGATATATATTCTCCAATGGGACACAACCACAGCCAAGAGTCATCAATCATGATCTCCAGTAATATTCTTGCGCACCAACAGCTTTAGGCTGCCAAGGCAATTACTGAGGCATTTAAGGAATGCACCGCTTTTCCCCACTCGCTTTCTGCTAGCAACTAAAAAGACCAAAGGAGTATTTTTCAGTTGTCAGCCAGAGTGATATTTTAAGTTAGGGATCCTCAAATGCATAACCATCAGTTTTGTTTAATTTGTCTCATTCTATGCTGGATGAAGTCCCCAACACATCTAGAGGGCAGTGGGTTGATATATACCATAAAAGAGTGTATCATATAGGCATGAAAATGCAGTGTTAATAAATAAGGGCATTGGTACAAATGATGAATTCAGCTAAATTTCTAAGCACGCTTACCTGGTAAATAAGTCCCAAAGAGACTTTTTTCTGAGTATATATAGGATTACATTGGTAATGAATTCTCATAATTCTCATAATGAATTATTCATTGTAAGAATAAGGTAGATGGGAGTATAAACAAAATTTCATTTTGGCATTTTATGGGGGAAATATATAGGTTTTTTTTCTTTAAAGAAGTGATATTATAGAAGAATAGGAAATATATTTCTGTTTAATCCAGATTTTGCAGTTTTTTTAGATATTAGCAACTGCAATATATATCAGAAAACAAAGCCTCGCTATTTGATTGAACAGTCCTGGTTTTCTGGTTGCTTGGATACAGTTCAGATTAGTGTAATGCAGAAGTGTCTGAAATGAATCAAGGTTGCCAAAGTTTATGTGTAACCAAATTTAGGAATTGTTCTAGCTTCACCCACTTGGACCCAGCTCCCAGCATTTCACTCAAGGCTTAGTGCAGCTCTTGGCATGAGAAAAGTTGCACACCTAATATAATGAATAGCTATTGCCATATGCAAAACATAATGAAATGAAGTAGCTGCTTACAAAAGTGGGGAAAGCTGTATTTTAAGCTTTTTTAATTCATTTGAATTAATGTAAGCAAATGATACTAAAAAAGAAACACTCTGGAAAAAGAATTTTCCTTGCACATGCATTATTTCCAGTTTTTTAAAGAAAAAAAGGGGACTGTTTGAAGTATTATATGTAGTAGTTGTGTGTAAAATCTCTTATTCTTCATATTGGCTTCTTAAAAATTAGCCAACCAATCATAAAGCTCTAAACCGACGCTGTCTGTCTAAGTTAATCCAAGGCCAGTAAAAAGATAATTTGATTAAACTGAGACCCTAATTTATTTAGCTTTAGTTCTGGATCAAGCTTTTCTTAATAGAGTGCTGTCGTCTTCAATTGTTTGAGGCAAATTAAAGTGACATAAATACCATGGGACTTTTTCAATCAGATTAGTCAGCTAACTTGCATCAATACTACCTCAGCCATAGATGCTGGCGTCCTTCTTTTCATTGGCTTTACTAACAACTGACAAGCTCTCCTGGAAGAATGGGCACCCACGCTGCCACGCCGACCCTCACACTTAACCCATCATCCTTCCTCAATGGATCCTATTTGACAAGGTGCCCACACCTTTTTCCATTGCTATTCTGTAGACAAAGCTAAATATTGTTTATTGGCTACCAATAGCCTGTTAATCCCAAACAATTTCACAAATCCATGGAGCACTCAAACTGATTATAAACATTTGTTCTTTTAAGATGCTAAATTTCTCCTGGTTTATTTCCTCTGTTCTTTTTCCTCACTATACAGTACCACAGCTTTCAAATATGAAAGGTGGATTTGCCCTTTAAAGTGACCTTCTAGACAGCAACAACAACAAAAGTAAATTCCTGAAGATTTTGGCCAAGTTGGTATCTTCAAGGACAATTGTAATTACTATGTTGAAAGGAAGAAGTGGACATATACAAGCTTTTCATATATTACAATGAGGTATTGCTTATAAACCTTTCTATAATATGTGAACAATTAGAAAAACTATAGCACCTTAATTTTTGATGGTGTGTGAAGTCCCCAATAAGGTTGCTTTTATTAAAAATGAATAGCAAGCTTATGTACTGCTTACTGGCTGTTCTATAGATACACAATATTTCATGGATAAACAATGAATCTAAAAATCAAGAAAATACATTGACAAAACACTTATTAAGGAGGACAAAAGTGCACTGAATTTTTTATGGTAAGATGAAATCTATATTCCAATTCAGAAGAAATGATCTCATGAATGGTTGGGGTTATGCAGCTGATAGATTTCACAGAAAACATTTTGAAATTGAATTTGGAGAGACTTTTGGCAGCAGTTACTCTGGACACTATTGAATTAGATGGATTATCAGCTCGACTTTTCAAAAGGCAGCTTTAGGTATCATTTTCTTAAAGTTAATTTTCAGAAAGCCAAAGCTAAAGCAAAAGTAAGCAAAGGACTGAACTTAAACCCAGGTGTATATATAGTCGTATTTTTCAAAATTAGTGGCTATGTAATTTTGGCACAATTAAAGCCTACAACCTCTGGGAATTATGTGCTATTGTGCTCTGGCAGAGTTCTGGCAGAGACATAACTTAGTCATTTGCAACTTCTTTGCATACATTTGCCTGAAATTTACATAGCACAACTAATACCACTATCTACCCTAGTCCATATGCTGTTGTAGGCGAGAGGCATTCAAACAGAGCTTCTTAAAAAATTTATTTCATTACCTAAAACCGCTATCAGAAGGTCCTTTTTGCCTGTTGGAAGAATTATCCTTCTGGGTTCAGTTCCAAGTGGGGGAAAAGACACTGGAAACATGAAGGCTGTTTGGAAAGATGTTTTAATGGTGGACAGGTCCACATGGCTTGGAGCTCCAAAGTGAAAAGGATGATCACATGCTTCAAGATGTTGGGTGAAGGAAAAGAAGGAAAAAAAGGGCCGAGATGCTGAGAGACCCTTAGTTATATACCCTCTGTTGGGCCCCACCTTAGTGTTTCCTGTTCTTGTATAAGAAATGTATCCCATTGGCTATCAGACTCCCAGGGGCGGGGGTCTTAGCTAACTTTGTAGCCTTTGTCTAGACCACATGGTTTCACCTGAGTGCTGGCTGATGCAATCTTCCCAGGCCAGGTGGTGAGACGGTATAGGCCTTTGTTATGTAGACTATTCTGGCCCGCCCATTAACAAAGATGGGGGTGAGCTTCTGCTTCTGAGTTTCTACTCTTTTTAGGGGAAACATTTTGTCTTTTTAATATTTCTTAGGCTATTTCATTTTTCTAGGAGAGGGGTGGGTCCTAACTTCCTACAGCCCAACGTAGGTGAAAACACTTTGCATAAATTTAAATGTCCCTGTTGTGATTAGGTAATGACGCACAAACCCATTATTGAAAGAAAAATCTCTTTTATCCAATTTTAGATAGTTTACTCAGGTTTGGGAAGCATTGCTCTAACCTTTTCCTATCTTAAGTCCCGTTAATCACACTATAAAACTCTGAGGATTTAAAAAAAAACCTTTATATGACCACAGGCACTTTCGCAGAATTATTTATAGTAAATTTTTAAAACTTAAAGTTCAATGATTTATCCTGTGTCCTTCCCCACTCTCCCAGAATACTTTGGAGTTCTGTTTGGATATGCAGACTACTGACTGTGACTCATTCCCATAAAAGGCATAGTATTACCTTGACCAAATCTGTAGATAACAAGTGCAGCTGGCTTAAGGAAAAGGTTCCCTTGACTCTTGGTGACTTTGGGGGGAAGGGGGGAGGGCAGTACTGTGAATTTGTCATTGCCTTATTCTGGTATATTTTCTTGACTTCTTACACAATTTATGTTTTTCAAGATAGACCGTGTTGGCTAAGGGTTTCCAATCAGCTTCACAGAAAATCCTATAAAAGAAAATTTCTGTTGTACATGAAGGGGAGAGAATCCTGCCGAACTGAACCCAGCAGATAGATGGGAAAGGAGAGAGGTAGATGCACTAGAGGTAGTTTTTTTAAATAAAATGTCTGTGTTGATATGACAGGCTTGTTTTATACTGAAATGACAAATTTGTGGATTTACAGCATACTACAGTGAGCCACCAACTATCCACGTTTGCTGAACATGTCCAAAATATGGTCAAAATGAGGGACTCAAGCCTTTTTAATGCCAGCTTGAGGACTCAGGATATATATGGCCTTTAAGTCTTTTGTTGCAGCCTAAGAAATCCTTTTGAGCTATAATCAGCAAAAATCATATTTTCTTCCTGTTTCATGGCAGGAAACCAAATAATCTGCCCTCTGGAATGGGTTGCCTCCAGAGTTACGTACAGCCACGGACCTGGGGACCTTCAGGCGTGCCTTGAAAACCTGGCTCTTTGACCAGGCCAGCTTGGGCTGATTTTAGATTTGGGTATTTTAATTTTTATATCAAATTTTAGGGTTTTAGGGAGGGGTTTTAATTGTTTTCAGCCAGGGCCTTTAGTTTAATTTAGTTTTAACTTTTATGTATTTAATGTTTTAATTGTATGGCTGTGCACCGCTCCGAGTCCTTCGGGAGAGGAGCGGTATAATAATAATAATAATAATAATAATAATAATATCTCTAGTACAAGCCTTGAATGCCTTAATATAATGAAACATAAAGTATCTCATTCAAAATAAAAATGAAGAATTCTGGTCCTGCTTTTGTGCATGACACAGTTATCTCTATTTTCTTCCTCAAAGTGTGTTCTGGCTAGGAAAGATGGTCTGCCTGCATTAAACTATCAAATATCTTTTGTTTTAAAAAAAGAAAAACTACCTCTTGGGATGTTGGAAATTCACAAATAGTGATAATGCAAGAGAGAGTGTATAGGTTTAAGTGAAAAACAGTATCTACTTATTAGATTTTGGGGGAAGCATTCTCCTTTTCATGAAGGATAATACGATAAAATGGACATGAAGATTGCCTGAAAAGGACAATCCGTATGTTTGAACATGTAATGACAAAATGGACAATCTATATGTTTGGACATGTAATGACAATTGATAGTTTAGAGATATGCTTATATGCAAACTAGACCAAAATTGTCATAGGGACGTTAATAGAACTAAAGGCTGTGGTCTGGTATAGTGATTACTTCTCTAGATCAGGGGCTGGTTGTTGTTGTTGTTGTTTTTTGGTGAAGGGCCAAATCCCACTAATCCACGTCCACTTCTACTGGCAAGTCTGCAATCCAAGGAGTGTGGCAGCCATTGGACAGTGTGACTCACCAGAACCAGACCACTGATATGCTGCTGCTACTCAAAATGCCACACCCTTGGCCCATGATCATGGTCCTCACCTCAGGACAGTACTTGATATGGCTTCTGGGCTTCTGGCTGCTTTAAAAAGTCATATTGATAACTTAGGTCAACATGACTTAGAGCAATTAGATCTGCCTATTACATAACTCAATTTTTTTGCAATACTGAACAGTAATCCTTGGCACCATGAACATGTAAATAACATATAACTGTTTTATAAATCCAAATACCCCAAAACATAAAGCAATTTCATATTCATAACAGTCTGAACTGCTGCTTGGCTCTTTTTTTAAGTATTTAATTTAAATTTTAGCATTTTAAATCTGTGTCCCATAGTGTTAGAATCGTCCATCGAGTTATGTTTCTATATTTTTTTATCAGCTTTAAGGCAATCTGTAATTATATGTTATACAAGTCACTTCTAAATATTTGTGTCAACAGTAGAGAAGGGAAAGAACTACAGGAAACTCTATTTTTGAGTGGAGAACAAAAGAAGGGATCAGCCAAGCTGAGTATTTTTGTATTGTTGTTTCATGCTCCATGTAAAAGTAAGAGGACAAGAACCTAGTTTTTGCAAAACTAGGAATTTAAAAAATCCGAAAGACAGAAGTAAGTGTGGAAAATCAAAGAGTATTTTCTACCATAAAAATTTAATTTTGTTATCAGTAGAGCCTATCTTGATAGCGGAAATCAATACCAGTACAATTTTCATACTAGAAGTTTTAGTCAGGTCTTAAGTAGGAAGACCATTATGCAGGTAAAACTGTTTGCAAGAAACTGAAAAACAGTAGGTTGAAGGGTGTTTTTTTTAAAGCAATAAAAAAATCAAGATTAGGATATGTAGGAAAAAAGGGAGAAAAAAACAGATCTCTTGCAAAAAATCCTTTGAAAAGGAATTATTTTCTGCTTTTACAAAATATTATATTAGTGATTGTGTTTGGACAACTAACTGTATAGTAGCCTAGCATGTTGTGCATACTCAACTATATGTTAATTTATGGTTCAATGTGTCATTTAAGCATTTAAAATTGCCCATATGTAAATATGTTGTGTATATTGTATATCATTTATTATAAACTTCGTTAGTTTTGGAGTTTATTGAGATTTAATCATATAATCTTTTTTCAGTGGTTGAAGGCAGTGATGATATTCAAAAATTTTTACCGTTTCTGTGGGTGTGGCTTGGTGGGCGTGGCTTGGCTTGGTGGGTGCGGCTTGGTGAGAATGGCAGGGAAGGATACTGTAAAATCTCCATTCCCACCCCACTCCAGGGGAAGGATACTGTAAAATCCCCATTCTCTCCCTACCCAACTAACCTGCTTTCCAGTTCTGTTCTCCTGAGCTGGGCAACAAAGGAAGATCCTGCCAATCATCTGGGATTTGGGAGGCAGAGAATAGATGGGAGCGGGGCCAGTCAGTAGTTCTTCGAACTACTCAAAATTTCCGCTATTGGTTCTCCAGAACTGGTCAGAACCTGCTGAATACCACTTCTGGTTGAATGGTTGGAATTGTGTAATGCTGAATGCAAGTGTTTATTGAAAACTATTTCATCATATTTAGGTTTCCTGACATAGCTTCAAAGCAGAATCAAGCAGCATCAATACAGTAAGCTTTCATATACAGTGTATGTGTGCGTGTGTGTGTGTATACACATACACAATCATAGATACTGTATATGTACAGGTTCTCCTCAACTGACAACAGTTCTTTTAGTTACCATTCAAAGTTACAATGACACTGAAAAAAGTGAGTTATGACCATTTTTCACACTTATGATCATTGCAGCATCTTCATGGTCATGTGATTTACATTCAGATGCTTGACAACTGACTCACATTTATGACGGTAGCAGTGTCTCAGAGTCATGTGATATCCTTTTACAGCCTTCTGACAAGCAAAATCAATGAGGATTCACTTAAGAGCCCTGTTACTAATTTAAGAACTGCAGTGATTCACCTAGCAAATGTGGCGAGAAAGATTGTAAAATGGAGCAAAACTCACTTAACAAATTTCTCACTTAACAACATAAATTTCGGGCTCAGTTGTGGTTGTAAGTTGAGGACTACCTCTCTCTCTCTCTCTCTCTGTGTGTGTGTGTGTGTGTGTGTGTGTGTGTTTTAAAAATCTACACTGTTGCAAACCTTGTTTCTGAAGCTGTTAAGTACAAGTCCTCTTTTCTACCTTAATCACATTGTCTATGATCCTCAAACACAAGAGGGCAGTACAGTTCTAATCTGGAAAACAGCTTTTCAGTAAGGATTAGGGCATTGTAAAAAAGGGAAAGAGAAAAGCTCAGATTCAAGCTTCAAATATACACTTATTCTGAAGGAACTAATATTATTTGACTTATTTTTGATGTATATACATTTAGAATTAGGTATAAATTCTTATTCATCAAAAAGGGAAAATATTTGGGATAGACATGGTTTATGAATTATCTGGAAATTAATTACCTTGAAGATTTTCATTAACTTTTGCAATGTATTTCTCTTTTTATTGATGTTTCTGCCAAAATTCGTTATAAAAATAAGATTTGAAATTTATTGTTTCTTTTTGGAGTTTCTTTCCTGATGTTAAAGTCAAATTAGCTCAGAAAAGGCTACAAGAAAGAAGTTTCACAATGGAATAGTGGTAACTCTTTCATGTAAACATACTGTTTCGAGTCTATTTCTTAAATCAGTCTTACATATAACTGTTAACAGGAAACACTCTTTAGGTTACAATCTTTACTTATTAAAAAGTAAGGCCCCTGATTTATTTATTTTTTTACCAAAAAGCAAAGTTTAGGATCAGAATGAAGCCACATAGCTACAATAGTTTTCTGGAATCAATGAAAAGAGAAGATTGAATAAGCATTTTTAAATCAATTGTGAATGTCATTGGCTAAAGATAAAACATAAGTGACAATGGCAAAAAATTAAAGGAAAACTATTTAAGCTGCTACCATATTTGGTAATTGTTGCTGTTGTTCTTCCTGACATGTCTTTGTTCAACCCAAGGGTGTCATTCATAATACATCAGAGATTCTTTTTCTGTCTGTCTTTCTGAAAATATACTCTATTTTTTCAGTTAAATAATGTTCAAGGGAATGTTCTCACAGACCTGTATAGCTGAACTTCCTTGGCCCCAAACCTTTTTTTGCACTCTCAAATTGCAAATGGAGACGTGGGTACTCTATTTTTCTTATCTTTATTTTAAAGTGCTTTGGTTTTATTGTACTGCAAACAGTTGCACGGGTGCATCCACAGTTTCGTTATACTTGTACAATGACAATAAAGTTCTTCTTTTATCTTTTATCTTTTCTTGTCTTTTTCTTTATACCTATTACAGAAGTTCAGTAAACAGCATCTCTACCAGAAGTCATTCATCTAGCGTCACCCTGAACTCCATAGTTTCTATGACTTTCAGGAGAACTTACATTTTGTGGTTTTGAGGAGAACTTATATTTAAGCTCATACAGTCTGGATTCATTCCCCCCCCTCCCCCCCCCCCCCCCGTTCTTTATTTCCTAATTATGTTTCCGAGACATCCAAGAAACAAATTTCAATTATTTCCCTACGTGTTACCATTAACCGTTTTTAAATTAAATTTTTCTATCTCGTAGTAATAACTATATTTAAGCTGGTAAATTGCGCTGCCAATCAAATGTTCCATAATTTCACCTTTGCTAAGTTACCTTATAGTCATTTATCCAATTTAGAAAAAAACAATGAACACATGGATGTGTCCTTCTGGGGAAATCTTCACCAGATTGAACAACTGCAACTAAATCCAAATGGTATACAGTACAGTACTTAGCTTCAATCTTGTTTCAAACTCTTAATGGTAAAAAAAACACCAACCCATCATAAAATAAAAGGAGTTGTGTCAATTTGCATCCCAAAGAAAATGATAACATTTCATTGCCCATAAAATCTCAGAGTCATAAGCAGCTGCACGTGATATCACTTAAAAATAATTGCATAATATTTATCTCCCCAGGGTTTCATCCTTAAGCTTTGGGCTGACAGGCATCAAGTAGATCCTACCTTCTCTCTAAATCTTGATATGTTTTTCTTCTTTTACATTCAGCAGCTGATCCAAATTTCACAAAAGCAACTCAAAAGAACGGGTAGAATATTAGGATAGATTGATTGTTTCCAAATTGGAATACTAATGATGATCTTTAATGAAGCCTGACAGTACAATCTGTTTCTTATTGTTCCCTAAGTGCTGGCTTCTGATCATATTCACTTCCTTTAGGTGGTGGAAAGAGGTAAGGACAAATGGTGCCTGCTGGCAAACTGGTCTGGGAACAGCTGATCTTTCAGCAAGGATTAAATTAATTAAAACGATTCCTGCTTCTGAAGAATCAATCTTTTATTTGTCATCATCATACTGTTTATTAATATTGAATGTGGCTAATTGGTGCCACTGCTGTTTGTGTCATCTGGTTTAGTAATCTTCTTAGAAACAGTCACAATTTCAGTGGCTTAAGGCTCAAGGCAGGGAATTGGGAGAAGAGATTTCCTGACTTTTTGATTAAGGCAAGAGCTGGGGGGAAATGAATCAAAATTTGCAACTTCTAGGCAGGAATAATATTGTTATTAACTACATTACCTAGTGTCAAATAGCAAGTTTGTTTTTCTCTCTTGGAAATAATTTATTAGTCATATAAATTATTAAATCATTCATTATTAATCCTGATCTTATAGCACACTAGAGATTTGGCCTTACCTGCAATAGAAATTTCATGATTTTATTATTCATATGAGATGTTGTAATAAAAAGTGAAGCATTGCTACACATTAAGTTCATGATAGTAGAAAAGACAAAGGCCAAATCAGATATATGCCAAATGTACAAAAACAGGATTATTTATTAATTATTATTACAGATTACAAATATTTTGGAAGGTTCAGTGGCTTTCGGAGCCGTGAACATTTATATGGATCCAAAAGTTACATTGCTAAGTGAGAAATTTGTTAAGTGAGTTTTATCCTATTTTACGACTTTTCTTGCCACATTGAATCATTGAATCATTGCAGTTGTTAAATTAGTCCCACGGTTGTTTAGTGAATCTGGCTTCCTCGTTGATTTTGCTTGCCAGAAGGTTGCAAAAAGGGGTCACCTGACCCTGGGGTATTGCACTTGTCATAAATGCGAGTCAGTTGCCAAGCATCCGAATGTGAACCTAGCAATGCTGCAATGGTCATAAGGGTGAAAAATGGTCATAAGTCACTTTTTTCCAGTGATGTTGTAACTTTGAACTAAGCAAACTGTTGTAAGTTGAGGACTATCTGACCACCTATCATAAGATTTCATTACACAAAGCTCTGTGTCCTTAGTGAAAGTACCTGTAACTGAATATGGACTCTGGGCATGATGAAATATTTATATACTAGTGGTGGGATTCAAATTTTTTTACTATTGGTCCTGTGGGCATGGCTTGGTGGGCGTGGCAGGGGAAGGATACTGCAAAATCTCCATTCCCTTCCTACCCCAACAACCTGCTTTCCAGCTCCATTCTCCTGTGCAGGGCAACCAATGAAGACCCAGCCGATCAGCTAGGACTCGGGAGGCAGAGAATAGATGAATACCAATCAGAGGTGGTATTTGCAGGTTCTCTGAACTACTCAAAATTTTCACTACCGGTTCTCCAGAACTGGTCAGAACCTGCTGAATACCACCTCTGCTATATACGGTATTGATTTTATTGCGCACATGCTGGATTCCTGCACCTATCCTGAGATTAGATGAGATGATAAATTTTCTTAACAAATAGTTTTTGAATGCAGAAAACTCAATGGCAGAAAACTCAACTCAAAGGCAGCAGACTTCTAATTCAGATACCTGATCTTTTGGGGACAAGCATTATTAGCTTGGCTCTAGGTAAAGTTTTTAAACATTAAAATGTTAAAAAGTCAAAATGTAATTTTGATTTTAGGTTTTATTCTGCTAGGTGAGAATTTGTCATTTTCTATTTTGACCTAAATTGGATCTCCAGATTGAAGAGTATGTTTCAAAGATTCTCAAGAGATTGCTTCAAGACTCTATACAGTGCAACGTTTTTAAAATCCTCCCTTTCCAATCTTGGATATGATTATAACATTAGCCTTAACGATCTAAAATAAAGGATACGTAGATAGGATATTTTTCCTAAAACAAAAGTTTTTTTTAAAGGAATGTAGAATTAGGCTTCTAAAGTTGTGTTTATTGAAAGTACTATCATTATGTTCATCAAAATTCATGGTGGGGTAGGAAGAAAGAGAAGTAGATGCTGTCAATTTATATTTAAAACAAAAATGGGACACGGATCCAACTGTTAACTGCTTTTCAGCTTATGTAGTGAGAATCAGTTTTATCTCCAAATTCCTTTTCCTGTCTGAATTCTTTCCCTGTTGGGAAACTGACTGCAAATAAGAGAGGTTGATAAGCCCACCAGCAAATATTCTAAGTAACTAATTTTGAATAATGCCTTGTCCTCAGAGTTGTGGGTAGTTAACCTTTGACTTTTTATACCACCATATGGGAGAATCTTTTTTTTTTTAAGAAAAAATGTGTCCTTGTGGAAGGCAAAGAGTAAATACGTTTTTGCTTTGGGTTTCCAAGGTTAACTAAAGTTGTCCCTTTCAACACATACTTTTCTTGATGTTTCAACTAACTCCTTAGGTATTTTTTTTTTTAGAAAATGTCTCTCTGAGGACAATGTTATTTGCTTCGTATTTTTTCATCTATATCATGTGATAATAACTACATTTCTCAATTTTATCTGTGAGGAACAGATGCTTATCTTTACAATCATTTGCAGACATGGGGAAATCCCATAGAGTTTGAAGGAATTATTTAGGTAAGTATGTTTATAGAGTTATAATTTATATGACTTTTGAATACCGTCCTTTGGTTATAACAGCATGATATCAAAGATTGAGACAATAAGAGTATTAACTGAATGGTAAACAATATCACTACAAAATGTAATTTTGTTTATTTCTTTTCCTTTCAAATGGTCAAAAGCATGATGAGGCAATATAGGAGGCAGGAATCTTCAACACCTCATTGTTGAATACAATACCGTAACAGTACAGTATAGTAACATCATTAAGGTACAAAGATAATGAAAGAGATAATATTTACAGCAAACATCACGTCTGATTGTCTAAAATAATAATGTTCTAAATAAATGTATATTTTTAATAAGCTTTAATAGACTGAAGGCCACTTCATCAGACATATAGTACATGATTTAAGTTGGAGGCATATATGTACATAATATTAGAGAGACATATTTCATTGAATGAAGATGTGGATACACAAAAATAGTTTTATTGAGAATACAAGCATCCAACATTAAAGAACCCTGATGAATCAGTCTTGCAAGATTCTGTTACCATAATCTTATTTAAAAATATTATTAGCTTGTAACAAATATTCCAGGTATTTATTTTTGAATAATACCTTGTCCTCAGGGTTGTGGGTAATTCATCTTTGACCTTTTATACCATATGGCAGATTCTATTTTTTTTTTAAAACCTCTTTGTGGAATGCATGCAATAAATACATTTTTTGGTCTGGGTTTCCAAAGGTAATTCTTAACTGGTTTGGTCTACCTTGGAGGGCTGACATCAAGAGAGGGTCAACAGATGAGATGCTCTCTCAGATTACAGTTTATTCCCCAGATTCAAGTTTCTTTTATCTGAAAATTGTCCTGGTAGCGGCTTCTCTTCCAGTTTCTCAAGATTGTTCCTTCTTCCCAATACATGTACCAATGTGCTATCAAACAGCCATGCATTCACAGCTCCGTGGAAATGCAACATAGGGTATGCACCACAAAATGGGGCTAGCATTTTAATAACAGAATGTATGGTTTTATTTTTCTAATGGTCTCCCCAAATACTGGCCCAAGGTTTTCATCAAATTATCCATTATGATCCCCAAATATCTTTCCTATCATCTTTAAATTGTAATGTTTTTGTGTGGATGTTTGGGGAAGCTTTACACCAATTTGATAAAAAGCTTGTTACTCTCACAGATCTGAAATCCTTGACATGATTCCCTGTTAAGAGGAATTGGATACCACAACTTTGATTTTGACTTCCAATAAAAAGCATTATTAATAAAACTGTTGAAATCTTCAGAATAAAACTATTTATTCACATATAAAATTTATCTATTACACATCGTTACCACTGTCAGGCACATACCAGAAAAACATGGTAAGTATGAAATTCATTCTTTAAAATTAGTTTACAACATAATAAGTAAACAAGTATTCACAATATCTGTGATACAGCTAGGATGGTATATATCTCTCATGAAAATAAAAAGACATTAACTTAGGAACTGCCAAGATGAATGGGATGTAAGATAGGATAACAGGATCTACACTTACCAATTAATAAAATATACATTTAAACCCATCCTAAAGGCCATCTATCTTTCACAGAAACAGAGCAAATGAAGGAGCTGATTCTATAGTAGCAAGGCCCAGAATATAGAGATCATGGCCCAGAGAAGAAGAGTGAGTGAACTATAGGAAAATAATGGGTGACAGATGAAGGAGTGATTCAAGGACTCTGAACACAAGGGCATCTAGATATAAGGCTCAATAGGCAAAGTAGGCTTTGATTCAAATAGGGACCCAATAAAATGTTAGATGTAGGAGAATGGATGGCAGAACCTGGGGGTGGAGTCAAAAGAGGAATCAGCTGAGAATCACTTTAACCTCTCTTGAATTCCATTGACCCAGCTCCAATAATAGTGGTACCTTTGAGCAGATTCTTGTTCATAGGCATAAGAAGTAATAAATCAGTTTAATTGTAACTTCATGTATGGTCCTGGTCTTTCACACCTGACGTTATAATAGTGTTGAAGATCCACAATAGCTGAATCTCAAAACCCAATAATATAAACTGGACTCAAGGAAAGAGAGAATTTAGTTAACAATATTCAGGACACAAGTTTGAAACCATTGAGGTATGCACCACTAAAAATGCTCCCTCCTCCATCAGAATCTTCTTAGTCCTATGAGTATTGTTACTAAGCTCAATGCAAGAATCAAATAAATGTATGGGTTTTTTTGCATGCGCTGAATGCATATATCTACAAACTATATGGAATTCTAAACATCTGATTAGCAATTATTGGTTTTTTCTAGTGATAAACAAGAAAACCTATTTCAAATATCCAGTAATATTACTTCTAAAATGTTTCTTCTTTAATTTTGTTTATTCATAAAATAAGTTGCTGTTTTTTATATTGCTGCTGGTATTTCCTTTTTATTAATTATAGGTTTTCATATTTACATGTTGTGCATTGTTCAGGGCACTTCTCTGCTTGAAATATGGAATGTAATACCAATATATAAATATTTTAATAGGCCTAAATAAATATGCTTAATATAACGGCCTGAAAAATGGTTTAGGGTTTAGTTTTTTTGGTTATTGTACTATATTACTTCACCTTTGTTAAACTTTTAATATATAACACTTGAATGTCATATATTTCAGATGTAATAACATATATATTTCTAGATTCCTCTGGTTTCAAAGATTAATAATTTGTTATCAAAACTTTTAATTGTTAATAATAACTTTTCTCATTTTTATATAAAGCAATGAAGGAAAAGAGAAATATATCTGAAAAACAAACAGATCAAATTTGACTATGTGCTTTTTTATGAATTGCTGTTTTCTGAGTTAAACATTTCCCTAATTGTTGTTTTTTTTTGAGTTAAACATTTCTCTGACTCAGCCATATTGCCTTTGACGAAACACAAAACATTGGCTTTCTGTGATCAAGAGGAAATTGAGATTAAATGAATTACTAGTAATTGCTTTTATCTCTTAAAGTACATTTTAAAAAATCCATATAAATGATAAGTAACATTTATCAAGTTTCTCTTTGACTGATCCCTGGCATTTTCCCAGGCAAAGAAAAAAGGGGGAAAATGCAATGAAACATCATAAATACCAAACAAATGGGATTTATTATCATCATATCTAATAGCCAGGAGCTCAGCTCAGACCCACCACAGTATTAATAGAATCCCTACTGGGCCACAAACATTGGTACAAATGATGGGGTCTGTGAACATAATCGAAAGGAGAATGGACCTAAATTAGTTGGGGCCCAGTAACCAGTTTACTAACACCTGTATTAGTACTGTATCACTGTGGGGAGGATCACTGTTAGACAAGCCATAATCCCATAAGCTTGTCATTTGCATATCCTCATTAGCTGATTAAAACCTTAAGGAGGAAGGTTTTTGCAGCTGGTGGGTCCATTCCAACACTCGGTCTGCCTGGGTGGCTTGGTAATGAAGTAATGTTGGTGAATGTGAGGTTTATATGTATGGAACGGATTAAGAGTATTAGAATTTGTGTGAACCAATGTTGCCATATTCTCTCTACTGGATCACAGTAATTGAATGGGAGGAGCAAGAGGGGATCCATTAGCTTTGTCTGTTTGCTCAGAAGCTGAGTGCTAGAGATTCAATTTTGTTTCCTTTCGCTCCTTTGCTTTTGTGTAGCATGCCTGCTTTGTCCAGGGGAGCCCTTAGCACTTCTGAACACTGGCTACACTAAGGCGATTCAGCTACAAAGACGACGTCTTGGAGAATGTGAAACCAGCCAGCATAAAATGCAGCCTAGACTCAAGAGGCACTTGAGAGTACAACACATTCTGACCTAGTCCAATCCTGAGATGGAAAAGCAAGGGATAATTGAAATCTATAAACACCTCAGGGTCTTTATTATTATTTTATTAGTTCTCTGCATTTAATCTCACCCAACTTCCACATCAAAAGAATTCGGGGAGCTACTTACAAGAAAACTGAATGGTTTTAAGTTTCAGGAACTTAAAAAGCAATTGTTATGAGCATTTGCTGGCCATGCATAATTTTAATGCCTGGAGAAAAAACCCATTGCTGTGCTATTTGCACAGCTGGAATGATCACTATAGGTGACTTGATGATGTTTTTTTTTTTAATCTGATTTTTTTTCTCACATACAACCAACAATACAAGTCTATTAATGCTGCTAGGAAAACTTATTTCGCCATTCAGAAAACCTAAAAGCTACATCTGGCTACAGATGGCATTGGAAGCGACATACAAAATGCTCTTCAGTTGAACCTTAATGTTTGTAAAGATTTAAGACATACATTATAAGATTTCAATTATAGGTCCATTCAAGTTTTTTTTTTAAATGTTTAATATTTTATATGTCACTTTGTCTGCAACATAATAAAACCTCATTATCCTTTGTCTTGAAAGAGCCTAAAATCGACTCACAAAATAATAAAATTCAGCACCACTATGCAACAATTTCAAATATCCAATAAAGTAGCCTCTAAAAATATCAAAATATATGTATGGTGAACTGGTTGATAAATTCTACTTCGTTTGTTGGTTTTTAAAGCTAAGGATAAATTTACATGAGTACTAAGAGAAGGCAAGAAAACAGTTTCAATCCATTTTATTCATTTTTGCTTAGTTCTCCATTTTATATGGTGACCTGAGGCGGCTTAAACAATGTAAAACCATATTTAAAACAAAAAATAAAACTAAAAAACAATAAAAACTAATAAAAAATCAGATAAATTAATAAAGTACAATAGAAAAGAATCTGGAAAATAAATAAGTAAATAGAAAAATCACACACACCCAACTCCCACCTTCCGCCCTGACGACAGCAGATCATCCTAGCCATTTGATGGGCTCCATCCCACTCTGGATTCCCCAGGCCCATTGGTAAAACCAGGTCTTCAGTGCCTTTCGAAAGAGTATTAGAGTGGGGGACATTCTAAATGATGTTCCAGAGAGAGGGAGTCACCAAAAGAAGACCCTTCTTCTGGGTCCCACCAGGTATATCTGCCTCAGGGATGGGACCCGCAGCATTCCCTGCCTCCCCGCTCTAATGGATCGGGTAGATGTGACTGGCAAGACACATATTAATGGTGTCATTGACATAAAAAGTAAATAGCATGGAGGCCAAAAATATATTCTTGCTTAAACTTCTTTGATAGTGGCTATAGGCATGATCAGTTTTCTCTATTCATGCAGTGGATTTGCATAACATTATTAATAATTGTGTACAATTATTGGTGTAAGTTTATCAGTAATTGAAGAAGATGATTATTGACTGAAGAAGGCATCAGATTTTAATCTGTCCTAGAGCATTGATTCAAGAACTGCCTTCAAATCAATAAAGGCAGCTCACAAACAATGCAGAGTAATATACACAGTAATGTATAAAATACTGCAAAGGTGCTTTTTCAAAAAGCAACTGGGCAACTGGGTTTTCTTGTTTTTCTTTGAAGACATTTCACTTCTCATCCAGAAGCTTCTTCAGTTCTGACTGGATGGTGGAGAATGGAAGGATTTATATTCCTTGCAGACAGCTGGTTGTTTGCATTCTTTTAGAGAGTCATTGAGGCCACTTGGAGGGTTATCTGTGTCCTCAGGATCACCTGAGTAGTGCAAACGGGTGTGAAGCCTTCTTAGCACTGCTGAAAGGACTGTGTTGTGGAGCTGTACTTTCTGCAGAGTGTTTTTTGCCTGTGTCCCTCCCTTCACTGTTGAAGATAAGCACGTGCTGTTGGAGATGAATCTGTGTTGTCTGCAAATGGTTCCTGTAGTCTGCAATTTTTCATGGAAATCTCTTGGAAAAAGCACCTTTGGGGACAACCATGACCCAGATGACTGAGAATCTCCATAAACAATGCATAAAATACTTACCAGAAAGGCTGATCAGAAGCTTTCTGGTTCCCTGACGAGCGTTTTTTTTTCTTAGAGCATCCACTGGCAAGTACATTAAATCTGAGAAAGCTGAATAGATGATGGATATGAACCTGAACCGATAGATAGTTGGTCTTATCCAGAGGTGGTATTCAGTTCTGGAGAACCGGTAGTGGAAATTTTGTGTAGTTCAGAGAACCAGCAAATACTATCTCTGACTGGCCCCGCCCCCATTTATTCTCTGCCTTCTGGGTCCCAGCTGATCAGCTGAGTCTTCTTTTGTTGCAATGCACAGGAGAACAGAAATGGAAAGCAGGTTAGTGGGGTGGAGAGTGAATTGGGATTTTGCAGTAAACTTCCCCTGGAGTGGGGTGGGAATGGAGATTTTACAGTATCCTTCCCCTGCCATGCTCACCAAGCCACATCCACAAATCAGTACTTTAAAAATTTTGAATCCCACCACTGGTCTTATCCCCTTTTATTTTGGAATGACTATGGAGTTAAATCAGAGAGGAGGGCAAAATAGGGGCCACATTTCAAGATCTATTTGTAGCATCTCTGATGGAATTAGATCCCCCTTAAAGAGATTTACCTTTCTTTAACAGCCTGCCCTTTTTAGCCATTTTGCTTGCCATCATCGTCATCTTCTTTTTCAGATTTTTCCTTTTTTAGACAGGATATTTCCTGGGAATTAAAGTTGTTTCAGACTGTAACAACTTTTTGTATATGGTTTGTTTAAATTCTGGCATGAAAGTATCCCTTGTCAGATTAAGATTGGGGAGATACAATGATTTTTTAAAATAAACTTTATTGAATGTTTATTACATTAAAAACATAAATATATTACTCAATAACAGCTATTTGTGATGCTTATCATATGACAATAATTTGTGCAATATTTACAGGTATTAATTTATGTATAATTACATTCTTATTCTATCTATTACTTATATTTAATAATTACCTATCTTTAATCTATCTCCGTTTTATCTAGCTATCCCATTGTTCCCACACCTTATAAAATATTGAAGCTTTTTTATCTTTTAAACTCAGCGTTAATTTATCCATTTCAGCACAATTCATAACTTTTTGTATAACCAGTTTCTCTGTGGGTATATATGGCTGTTTCTAACATTGGACAAAGGTAATCCTGGCAGCAGTTAATATGTGTAATAATAAATATTTTGTGTTCTTTATGTTTTTTTTTTTGAAGATTCCCAATAGGAAGAGTTCTGATTCTAGGTCTAATTGTTCATTGGTGATTTCCTGTTGTCAATTTTTGATTTTAGGCCAATATTTTTGAGCCTCTGGGCAAGACCACCATATATGATAATATGTTCCCTCTTTTTTTTTTACATTTCCAACATATAGGACTCATTATAGGGTACATTTTCGCTAATCTCGAAGTGGGTAAAGTGCCACCTATAGAACATTTTATATGCATTTTCTTTGTATGCTGCTGATTTTGTTAATTTGTGATTTCTATTCCATACAGTCTCCAATCTGATAACTTTATGCTGTGACCAATATTTTGACCCCATGCGATCATACATCCTTTCACTACTTCTTCTAATTCTACTTCCAGGAGATATTTGTAAATTTTGGTAATGTTTTTTTTATCCGAGCCTAATAAAATATTGTTTAATTGTTGTGGTTTCAGTTATATTCTGTGATCTGGGAGATACAGTATTACAAGGCTGACAAATATGGACTCTTGGAGCTAGCCCAAGAGTAGATTTTAAATAGCTATGGGATGAACTGATAATATGGCTTTGATAAATATCCCTTAAATTGATAAATCTCCCTTAAATTACTAATGTATGTTTTTTGCTGGAGAACTTTGGATGTGGTTAGGAATTGGGATCACAAGTTTGCTAAAAGGGACTTTGTAATATTGCATCTTCTCTGGTGCCCTGCTATAGTTGGCCAGTATCTTAATGAGGGGTAAAATATCCTATTTAAAGGAAGAGGGCAAGAGACAAATTGAAATTTGCACAGCAAGAAGATAATCGTGGAAGTATGAAATTTGCTATATCAAGTTGAGATTCTGGCCACCAACGTTGCTTTAAAGAGGATGCAGCAAGAAGATATTTTAAAGAAGATACAGCAAAGCTTTAAAGAGGATTAAACTCATTAGTGGATTAAAAAGTCTTTTGTGATTACTGTTATATGTTATAATCATATTATCATGTCTTTCTATTATATCCCATATGACAGGCATTTGGATTTTTTTAATATATATTGTTGCTGCTTTATAAAATTTGGCTTTGATATTCATCAGTAGACTTTATGGGCCTAATTTCCCACTAGCCAGCCACTCAGTTTATAATGTACTTTAATAGAGGGGAGATAAGAGGAAATCTTATCACTATCTCTTCAGTAACTGTGGATCCACTCATAAACCAGAAGTTGATGAAGAATCTGAAGAAAGAAAGAAGTGGTATGACATGTAGCCTGTCTTGCAAGCTACATCAGAATTTGTGAACCCTAAACAATGCCCCTTATGAACAAACACAGCTTTTCATCTCCTATATTATTCCTAATTTGTCTTGGACTCAAGCAGAAAATTGTGCTTTAAAGCAGCATCCTGGAAGATTAATTGCATTGTTCACTTTGTCGCATCTCTTCTCTTCCCTTAGTCACCCCAATTTGATGGCTTTGCATACAAAAGAATGGGTATTATCTGCTAGAAGTTCTGTACATTTTAGAAAGGTGTTTAATAGTAGCCTTTACATACAAAGGCAGTAAGCTACAGTAAAAGAAAGAAATAGCAGACTTATTCCACATTGTTGCCATACAAATGACACAAGTATGTCCATGAAGTCAAACCAGATTTAAATTTAATTTCAAAGAGAGTATACATTTTAAATAAATGCCATCATTTTCCCCCATAGGGGAAAAAAGTTTTTAGACTTTTAACTGGTTGGAGTGTTGTATTGTTTTTCTATGCTATCCTGTCACAAAAACTGTAATAAATGCCAATTTGAGTTTACATTTACAACATAATTCTCTTCAGCAGCTTGTATCTTTATGTCATCATAATGCTAATTATTATATTATATTGCTGGGCTGTTTTGCACTTCCATTAAAGAGTTTAATAAACGCTTACATAAATCCATGCTTTACTGAGATGTTAATATTCTTTTTTAAAAAAGTCTGTCCAATGAATTCTGTTAAACTGGCACTGACAAATTCTGTAACATAATGTGTCTAGTTATTATTGTGATGCATTTTATGACTCTACGTGCCCATTAAGCTGATGTACTAATGTTAAAATGTTCAACGCCTTTCTCAGAACCAAAATGGCACAATATCTCATCCAAACAATTTTATTGCTGTTCTAAGAATTGGCCACCTCTCAGATTAATTTAATTAATGAGTTAATTTTTAAGGCAATAACCAAACTGGTTTGTATAAACCAATAAACCCTATGTGGAGTCAGGAATTTATGTGCCCTGCAGATAAAATCAGCATTAAATTAAGAAGTCTGAATACTTTGAAGTAAATTGGTCAGATAGATTCCAATCAGCAGACTAAGTCATGGGTGCTTCTAGGAGAAGAATGCAATACAGGTAGTCCTCAACGTATGACCACAATTAACCCCAAAATTTATGTTGCTAAGTGAGAAATTTGTTAAGTTAGTTTTGCCCCATTCTATGACTTCACTTGCCCGACATTTGTTAAAAGTATCATTGCAATTGTTAAATTAGTCGCATGGTTGTTAAGTGAATCTGGTTTCCCCATTGACTTTGTTTGTCAGAAGATTGCAGAATATGATCACATGATCCCAGGACACTGCTAACCAGCCTAAATGAGAGTCAGTTGTCAAGCATCTGAATTTCGATCATGCCCATGGGGATGCTGCAATGGTCATAAGTGTGAAAAATGGTCATAAATCACTTTTTTCAATGCTGTTGTAATAGCACTGAGTGGTTTGTATTCGGCTGGTCACTAAATGAACTGTTGTAAGTCGAAGTCTATGTGTATGCTTTCTGCTTTCATATGAAAACAGATTCACTAGAACTTATTTCTATTTTGGGAGCTTTTAAAGTACTGCTTGCAAACCAGATACATAATTTTGGGCCTGGAATTAATGGATATATATGAAAATTAATCTATCTTTTAATAATTGTGCAGGATTCATAGTTTCTCTTCCCACCTCTTACTCTAATTATTTTACAGTTATTTACTTGCGCTGTCCTTTTATTATTATTTTTCCTCCATATCCTTTTCCACCCAAATCAATTCTTTGACACTATGAAAAAATTGTCCCCACACTTCGAATCTCTTATTCCCTTGTAGTCTCCATTTCTTTATCATAATCACTCAAATAATTCATTTTGCCGTTATGTGTTTGACTTATGTTTAAACCATATATCTGAAATTTTCTAAGCCATTCTTATCACAATTGCCACTCTTATTCTTTCTGAAGAATGAACCTGTTCCTTTTCTGCTTTATATCATCTAGTAAAATTATCTCTCCCCCTTGGATTCAGTCAGAAAGTGGCACAATTATTCCTGGCGTTCTCTGATTCTTTCATTATCATCGTTTGCTAGAGTGAAACATGTAACTATACTAATTTATAGAATAGAATACTTTATTGGCCAAGTGTGATTGGACACACAAGGAATTTGTCTTGGTATAAATACTCTCAGTTTATATAAAGAAAAGATACATTCGTTAAGAATCAAGAATCATAACGTACAACACTTAATGATAGTCATAAGATACAATCAACAATCAAATCTTACTAGGAAACAGTCAATATAAATTGTAAGGATACAAGGGACAAAGATTTCTATTATCATATGTACTGCACAATCTAGATCATATCAATTCATACTTTCTGACATATATTTTAGTCCTTTCATTCATAATTAAATTTACACTTTTAACTTAATTGCATGTATTCATGAACTCCATGTATAAATCAGGACATAAACCAACAATATATTTTTCAATTTTTAAAGTTCATGTTATTTGCAATTTATATTTATTTTTACTGTCCATCAGATACTTTCACATACTTTTCATTGAGAAGGCATGGAATAAGTTAGCAGCCCTACTAGTATCATATGCAGCATCATTTGTTAAGTAAGGAGGGGTGTGCGTGCACACATGTGCAAATGGCTCCTTTGAGTCAGTTTTGACTCCAGGCGAGTGCCTGGACAAGTCCTGCAAGATTTTAAAAGTGGTTTGTCATTGCCTTCGTCCTAGGGCTGAGAGACAATTAGCTGACTTTGTGCTGAAGGCTGGACTAGAACTCAGAGTCTCTTGGTTTCTAGTATTCCTACACCAAATTGGCTATCCAGTAAGAACAATACAACTCAGTTTTGTAATATGCCATTAGTTTTCTAGTATTCTGTAAGCACAAATACAACCCAGTATTAGCTTAAACATATTTATGCTATTCCATGGAAGCTAGGAACTCTAAGGTAGTCCTTGACTCATGAATGTAATTGAATGTCCCTGCTATGGTCAGATGTTGTGACAGCCATTAAGTGAATCACCAATATGACCGATTTACTTAAGATCCCTGCATCCCTGCTCTGCCTAATGCAGTAATTAAGTGCCCAGGTCATTAAGTAGAGCATGGAATGCCTATGGGATCCTTGAGGAGGTCTTGGGACGCCTAGTACAAGCCCTGGCCCAGGGCCTTCCAAGGTCTCCCTCATCCCTTGAGGCATCTTATGTTCTGCTTTCCACAACTTGGGATCTTTGCAGACCTTAGGCCTGCTTCCCACCCCACCGGTCCCCACCCTCTCCTCATCCCCTGCATCACCCATTCAAGAGCTCTGGACTTCAGGTTAGGAGAGGAAAACTGACCATTCCATTGCTAGGCCACATGATGTGATCCCAGAAATGGCCATCATTTTACAAGTGGTCACAGTTCAAATTGGCTTCCCCAGAAATGACAGCCACTTCCAGGATTATGCCAACAGAGAAGCTTGCTTTACTTTGAGCTATAATTTAATCAATAAATAGTTTTTAGTGCCTTCTTGGGCCCAAGTCATAAGACTAATTTTATTTACAAAGGTGTAAATATTTTATATATAGGATATTTAACAACCATCTTTTGTTAAATGAATCTATCATCAGTTGGGAGCCTCTTAGGCCAAATTACCTTCATAGGTAGTTAGATGCTAGTATTATAAAGATTGGTAAATTTCAAGTGTATCTTAATTGCACATCTGTACATACAGGAGAAAGGATATAACTGGATGACATTCAAGGCCCTGCTAATTCCATAAGGGATTCTTTGCAGTGGTGCGATTCAAATATTTTATCTACCGGTTCTGTGGGCATGGCTTGGGGTGGCAGGGGAAGGATACTGTAAAATTTCCAGTCAGAGCTGGTATTTCCTGGTTCTCCAAAGTACTCAAAATTTCCACTACTGATTCTCCGGAACTGGTCAGAACCTGCTGAATACCACCTCTGGTTCTTTTCAAGGCCAGAGTTACTTTATAACACTCTTATCAAAGCCTCAGTTCCATCTCTTCATACTCTGATATTTCTGTTCACTGAAAGTTAAGCTGGTCAGCTCCAAAAATGGTCTTTCTCCATTTCATGCCAGTTCAGCTGGGATCACACTTCTATTGATTATGTGTACTTGGTCTACAATTATGACAGAAGAACACAGAATTCCCTTTAAACATAATACGGATTTGCAAAGTTCAAATCAGCAACTCAAACTCATGTTTGTTCCCTTGTTGTGTCTGATCTGTCCCTACCATTTTACTGCTCTCCTTATCTTTATTGATCACTTAATTTGTCTTTTCTTAACTTCCCCTCCAACTGTCTGGTCTCCTGAGCCTAAGGTATTGAAACTAAACACCCGTCTGTCCATATTGCCATGACTGGTTTGCTTTTGAAATAATAGGGGGAGCAGGTGGTGTGACTAAGTAGCCCCAGAAACAGAATAGGGACACCACTGCCACAGCCTGCCCCAACCTGCCATTCATTTCTCCACCCTCCCAACTGTTCTACATTAACGCAGTCAACTGTGGCTTATACAGTTCAAGTTTTACACAACTGTTTTACAGACCAGGAAGAATTTCTTTTGCAGAGAAGCCTTTGTTGTATAGCAGAAAAGGGTCAAGAGGTGGGGGGAAGGGAAAAGGCAAAGCCAGCTTCAAAACTGAATGTGTTTGTAAGTGTATAGTTACAACGCATGTAAGCTGTTTATTTAATAATCTTGTTAAATTAATGCTGCATTTCAAAAAGTGCTTGCAGTTAAAAAAAAAAAAAGTGGACATGCACCAGTATCTGGTGATCTTGCAGATAATTTTAAACACTTTGATTTTATTTCCAGACTTTAATTAGACCTTTAGTTGGGGACAGTTATGAGCAAAGGGTTCATCTCTTTGTTTTTTACATGCTTTTAGTGGACAAAATATGTCGTTCAGTATTAATAGAAAAAAGGAGGGGTGGTAAAAAAAAGGGAAACAAGGAACAAGGTACATAAAATAGTTGGGATTTAAAAGGGAGAGGATAGCTTTTGTGATTCCATGGCTTTCTGTTTCCAATTTATTAAAAGTGTGTATGTGTGTTTATGTGTGTGTTTGTGTGTATCTATATATATCAGCATAATGCACTGCATGGTACAGAGACTAGCGTATATAATATACATGTGTGTTTCAAAATATGTTCTTTGGAAGAAGCAGATTCCAGTACACATATGAATGTGAAAAAAGTGAGAAATAGAAGTAGTCTCTTCTAAATTCTTTTTTTTTTTAAATAAAAATACAATTTTACATGGCATAAGACTTGATTGGTTTAATGGTTCTCATTTCTCAATGAGAACTGCCTCCTGCCAGTTCAGATTACCAAATTCTAATAATCGAAGTAAAAGCAAAACATGGCAGCTCTAACAGTGTCCCAATATTTCGTGAGAAACAAATCCATTTTTTTTTCCTTTTTGCTGTTTTCAACTGATAAATAAAATAATATTTTTGCTTAGCATATGGAATAGTAATCTGATTCATAGAAAAAAAGCACAAAGCAGGAGTATTTCAGTTTGTGTTTGAGGCTGAGATGTATTGGAGAAAACAAATGCTCTTGTAGATTACCTCTGTTGGGAATGGGATGGAGGTATTGTGGCTCTCGAAAGCCTTTTACATTTTTCAGCAGCTTTTGATGCCATTGACAAACTGTGAGTGCTTATGATTAGAGACATTGCTTTGCAGTGGTTCTACTCCTTTGTCAATGAGCAGCAGTGGTGAAGAGATTCACCAGGTGGTCATCCCCTTGTGTGTGTATCAAAGGGTCTGATGCTGCAGTTTAAAGCCACACGTGGCCTAGGACCAGGTTATTTGAAGAGTGGTCTTTTCCCAGTTATATCAACCCGACTTATCTGGTGGAATTAAGCAGAAGGGCCTTCTCTGTGGTGGCTCCATCTCTGTAGAACATCATCCCTGCAGAAATAAGATTGCCACGCCCCTCCCTGTCATATTCTTTTGAAAGTTGGCAGAATCATGAAGACATGATTCTGCCAACAGACCTCAGGGTGATATGGAGCCAATCAACTAGTTGGTTTTATTGTTGTCAACAGGAGAATAGGGATTTATTGGGTTTTGTACTTTTCTGTAAGCTGCCAGAGTCATTGTGTGTTGGGCAGCCATAAAATTTCTTAAGAAATAAATACTAGTGCTATCTACATATACTCAGCTGTAAGCATGATGTTTAACACACACACACACACACCAGTTTTTACCTTTCTATTTCAGTTCTCATGTCCCTTTTCCTCTTTCCCTTCAGCCCCTGTTGGGATGCAGTGAAGTGGATATTAGCTGAATAGAGGAGCCTCAAACTATATAGAATTGTACTGAGCAATATAGACTTTGCAGATTAATCCTGGCAAAGTGTCATGTGATTGCATCACATCAACCCACAATTTTAAATACTGTAGGATTTGCAAATAATTTGCAAATCTATGTTCTGCCTTGCTTCAAGCAAATCTGCAACCTGTTTTCATCCCCGACCCCCTTAGCATTTTAGTGACAGAGAGACAATTTTCATTAGGACTATAATTGCAAAAAGAAAAATTAAATTTCTCATCACTGTATGCTACAATACTCCCTCTCAATACCTTTTTATCTTCCTTGCTGGTGTGGCTGCTGAATAGGAATTTGACCCTGAGGTCAGTGACTGAAAGCAAATAGCTAAAATACAAAAAGCCAAAATGTAGTTGTCTGTTTACTAGGTTTCCTGTGTTTATTGTGGGTCTAATTGATTCATAGACTTCCTCATATATGCCAATCTTAGATGCCAGCTCTCCCTTTTTTCCTGTCTTGAAAGAGCACTCTGTGGTCTAATATTATGTCAAATCTTTTAACTTACAGACCATCCTTATTATGTTATTATTTCAGTTTAAACTGTAAAAAATCTGATAAGATTAAGTCTTTTCAGTAGACCTAACATTCTGACAAATTAGATTTTTCTTTTCTGCTCCTGGAGAAAAGGCGAGATATTTCTTGGAGTAAATAAATTGTTACGCAGGAAAGAGGTATAATCAGATAAATAGATTAATTTTTTTTAGCATAATATAAACAATGCCTTTCATGCTTAGAGTTTAGACTAAAACTTGATCTCCCAAAGTGGAAGATGTCTTTGTCACACATTATTGAAAAATCTTTCTCTGATTTCACCAAACTAGAAGAATGTACTAAGATACTAGCTTTGCTTCTTTGCTTATTAAGATACTGGCTTTGCCTCTTTGGGCAAGAGGAAAAATAAATAATAAAGTACTGAATTCATTTTATAACAGATTTGAGAATATTGTATGTAAAATCTAAAATGGGTATACGTCCTTTTCAGAATAATTGAGCACACATCTCTTTAACAACTCACAAATTATCATTTGACAACGCAAAATAATAGAGCTTTTTGTTAAAATCAGAAAGCATGTGGAGATCAAAAGGTTAAACAGGTCTTTCATCATGATAAATCACTGGTTAATGAAGCCACTATTTGTGGGTATTATCCTTGCTCACTTTAATGTCATTACCTTCTGCTTGTAAAACTGACACTACTAATGATCTTCATTCTTCGAACTGTTTTCGGCAGTATTGATTGGTTGCTCTGAGCAGATGTTACTTGGGTTTGGCTACAGAAATGGTATTTCTTACAGGAGGCAAAAACCTTTCCGTAAGAAGTGGCACAGCACTCGGGTTTATTTGTATTTCCTTACAAAATACTGTTTTTATCCTTTATGTAATATAGGAGTTATTTTTTTAACAGAATTCTAACCAAGTAAGAAATTTTGCCACCATGTTTTGTTTTGTTTTAATTTTCAAAATACTTTAAAAAAACAGTGTAGCTCTCTAGATGTCTAAAACTATGTGATACCAAGACAGCTAAATGTACATTTCATTAAATTAAATGAAAATAATGAAATTCAATTCATGCATGTAATAATATTTCCACTTTTATGGCATATTTTGGAAGATGAGCTTTAGGTTCCTTAAAATATTGAAGCAATAGGAATTATTTCTATTAAGTTTTCCTCAAACCCTGCTGCAAAATGTTCATCTGGACTAGACAACCTGGGTGTATTAGCCTAGCCAGTCTCCTTTGTACTGATTCTCATTGTTTTCAGTGATTTTAATCAATAAAACTTTTAAGAGTGTTGAACATTGCTTCTCATTTGTGCTTCAAGGTTTTCATTGGAAGTCTTTCTACATGTGCCCTTTCTTTTGGAGCCAGAAGGTAAATACCACTGACAGAGCTTTTCAGTGGTAATTTTGTTGTTTGAGATCTCTCTCCCTCTCCCTCCCTCCCTCTCCCTCCCTCCCCTCTCTCCCTGGCCCTCTTCCTCTCTCTCCTTCTCTTTGTCCTTCTCTGTCAAAGCAAAAAAATTCAGCTTTATAAATTAGAGGAAATGAATCGTGTTTTTCTGTTGCCAGCATACTTTATTTACAAAATAACTAGGAACAAAAGAAACAGGAGTACATCTAAGAAGCAAGCAAAAAAGAAGTATAATGAAAGTGAAGTTGAAGTAAAACTCCTCCCCTGCACACATGCGCAGTACATCAAACATCACAAGACACTCTTATCTTGTTACTATGGAAACTTGATAACCAGTCCAGCTTATTCTGGAATCTTTTGTGGAAGCTCACCAGACAAACCAAAACAACACAGTGACACCCCCTTCTTTGTCTGATGAGCAGACATCAGGTAAGGCACATCCTCTCATGCAGATATTCATACTGAGCAGCTGCAAGTGGTTTGTTGAGCATATCAGCAATCTGATCATGTGTGGACGCATGCTGTAATTTAACAAAACCTTGTTTGACTAGTTGCTTTACGTTCTTATACCGAATGTCAATGTGTCTGGATCTAGAACCTGTGAAATGACTTTTGGAAATATGAACCACAGATTCATTGTCTTCCATCACGGTGATTGGCTGTATTGGATGAGTCCATATATTTGTAACTAAAGCATCAAACCATGTTAAGGAATTACATGCATCTGAAATACAAGCATATTTGGCTTCAGTAGATGAACAAGAAATGAAATTTTGTTTACACACGTGCCAGTAAACAGGACATCCATTTAGGAGCACCATATAAACTGAAGTACTTTTATGTGACTTTTTATCACTCGCCCAATCAGAATCTGCATAACAACATAATTCTGCATAGTTAGTATGTGTCAGTTCTGACAACAACTTCATACTTTTTGTGTGCTTCAGATATCTCAACAACTTCTTAATGCATAACCAATGAAACTGTTTTGCTTTACCTACGTGTCATGACAAAAGATTAACACTAAGTGCAATATCTGGTCTGGTCCAACTACTAATGTATAACAAGGACCCAATTACTGAACGATAAAGTGTTTGATCTTCAAAATCAGAACTTGGTTCATGTGCCAGATATGGAAATCTGTTTGCATAAATATGCGAACTGGATTAGCACCCTTTATATTGCAATGATGCAACAGTTGTCCTCTTGTGAAATACTAAACCCCTTCTGAGTTTTAGTAATCTGAACACCCAAATAAGTGTTAATGTGACCTAAAGATTTCAATGTGAAATATTCCTGCAAAGCTTTAGCAAAACTCTCACTCATTTGCTTATTTGGACTAATATAAACAATATCATCAACATAAACAAGAATTATCTCATATGCATTCCCAGATCTTTTTGTGAACACGCATTCATCAGTTTCGGATTTAATAAAACCCATTAAATTTAGTTTGTCGGTAAGACATAAATACCACATTAAACCAGACTGTTTCAGACCATAAAGACCTTTGTTTAAGAGCCAGGTATCCCCTTCTTGCTTCCAGAAACCTGGAGAACCTTTGATGTCACTTTTGTCATCCAGGAAGAATTGCAGGCATAAACACCTTGAGTTGCTTTAGACTGTCCATTTCAGCCTGCATTGCCTCATGCCAAGATAAGGGTGCTTTTGTCAATTGCCATGAAAATGGCTGTGGAGGGATCCCCTTATTGACCTTCTCGGAAGGTCTCGGAGCAACAGTCCATTCTTCTGTTAAAATTCTGCATACATTATCAACTGTGCGCTGAGCAATAGGTACTTGATTAATCTTTGAAATGGCATCTCTCCATTCATGATTCAATGAGTTAATAATAACTTGTGCTGGTTGAGCAATGCCTGGTTTTACACCAGGACATACTGGAGCTGGCACAGGTGCTGGCACTGGCTGGCTTGCTGGAGACATCTGTACAGCAGACTGACTCATTGACAACTTTGTAAAAGCTCTTTGTAAATTTTGTAAATGTTCATGTATTTCACACAAGTCACCAGCAGATGGTGATACAACATTAGAAATGGCAGAAGCTCTTGCTGATTCAGCTGAGTCAGCATCACAAGACATATCACGAGGTAACTGTGATGTAGGCATAGCTCTCTGCTCTGATTGGTCTGACACCACTCCCATGTGACCAATTTGTGGGTGGACCCTTGGCTTCAATGAAGAAGGCAAGATGGAGGACTCAGGAGCTCCAATCACACCCTTATCTGACTGAAAAGACAGGGCATAGGCCTTAGCTTGCTGTAGGCTGTGTTCATAAAATGCAATCTGTTGCATATAATACTGCAACTCAGAACTCATCATTGGCTCAGGACTTAATGGAGAATAATGAATTTCAACTTTCTCTTTGGATTAAAAATGCTCAGCTGTCTGTATAACTTTAGGTTTAGCACCAAGATTTTCATATTCTTGGGCCTCTGGCTTCTCAGGCTGAGTTTGATAGCATGCATCATAAATAAAACTTGGTACAGACCTGCTTTCTTGTCCTCCGATATCAGCCTCCTCCATGAATAGCGGAAGCAAGCGGTGTCTGCCAACTTCTTATCTCCTCCTTAGGTATTTCAGAAAATGATAATAAATCTTCCTCCAACCGAGCTCTCCACTTTGTTTTTCCTTTCTTTCATGGCATTGTAGAGTTGATTAAAATTAATTAATCACAGATTCCTCAGAATTTGTGATCTAGTTATCAAAGCAACCAGCAAAGAAAAAACATCCTTAACCATCGTTAATTCTGTTAACCATCCTCTGCTACCATATGTCAAAGCGAAAAAATTCAGCTTTATAAATTAGAGGAAATGAATCGTGTTTTTCTGTTGCCAGCATACTTTTACAAAATAACTAGGAACAAAAGAAACAGCAGTACATCTAAGACGCAAACAAAAAAGAAGCATAATGAAAGTGAAGTTGAAGTAAAACTCCTCCCCTGCACACATGCGCAGTACATCAAACATCACAAGACGCTCATATCTTGTTACTATGGAAACTTGATAACCAGTCCAGCTTATTCTGGAATCTTCTATGGAAGCTCACCAGACAAACCAAAACAACGCAGTGACATTCTCCTCCCCTCCCAATATATAAACTGTATAGGCAAGAAAGCCATCTAAGAATTTTTGGACCAGATTATGTACATATGTTTGGTACAAAAATTCCTAGCTGGCTTTCTTGCCTAAAGCAGAACTAGAACTGTTAGCTTCTAGTCCTGGGCCTTTAATAAGTTGTACTAAATTGATTCTCCTTTGAATCATACTTAGAGATTTTTTTTTACCCAAGTGGCATTATCAAATCAAGAAATAAGCTAAGCTCTGTTGCAAGTTTCCCTCCCATGTGATGTTGAAAATATATTACAGAGTTAATTTTGAAGTATCTTACACATAAAAGCAATTGGTTCAAAAATGTGTATTACCTATATTCTTTCCAATTGATGTATTATGACCAAAATTCTTAGCCTATTTTATCACACACTCTTCAACTTGTTCTTGTTCCGTTTAAAATCTCAACAGAGATTTATACATGTGCAACATGCAATCACATGTTCATTATCTGTACATAATTCCCATTTGTTCAAGACCTGTCAACTTTTTAATATTAAACCTCTTCTTTTAATTGTGCATATATTCTATTCCTATATAGATTGTAAATAGTGAGAGTCTTAATCCATTTAATTCAACTAAAACCTGTTCTTAACAATGTTATGGTCCAAATATCTATAGAGATAGAGCAAGTGCCATCTGAAAATACTGCAGAATATGGATCAGGAAGACTTGATAATATGCTTTGTTGCTGCAACAAAAGTACAAGGGATTATATAGTTTAGGGCATCAATGGGCACCTCACATTATTCTCTGAGGCAGAGTTGTTCAGTTATTAACTAAGCAAAGGGGAACTAATTTCTTCTTTCCTGCTGCTAGTGTTAGGAGAGGAAGAGCAGTCATCAGAAAGACCATGGGGCACAGGGCACAAAATTTCTCCCTCTTCACAACAATTTTGCTACAAATCATTGTTCACTTGCTGCTATTTATGGGAGGGAGACAGTAGTGCTGATAGGGAAGTTTTGTTGCTTTCCTTCAGCATTACTGTATCATGTGTGCACAAACATGAATGCATAGCACCCAATTTGAACAAACACCAAACATTGTACATACTCAGTGATGATTCTCTCTCATATATATGACTACACCCCCCACCCCACCCCACCCACACGGTGCTTTGCTCTTTTACTTCCTTATTTCTTCATCTTCACTTTTCCCAGCATTACAGCCTTCTCTAGACAGTTATGTCTTTTACATAATGTGTCCAAAGTAGGATAATTTGAACTTGATCATTTGTGTCCCATGTGAGAAATCTGGGTATATTTGGTCAGTGACTCTTTTGTTTCTGCAGTCTGTGATACTCTAGGGCAAAGGTGTCAAACTCAATTTCATTTGGGTTGTGTTTGACTTCAGGGAGAGCAGGGGGACTGACCAGGATGGGCATCACCAGCTCAACGTCACTCATGTCGCGGGTACCTGTGATGGCCCAAGAGCTCTGCCAGCAAAAATGAGCTTCCAAGCTCCATTTTCACTGGCAGAGGCATCATGGGCCAGTCCTTTGCTGGTTTCAGGACAGCTCTGCGGGCCAGATCCAGCCCACGGGCCTTGAGTTTGACACCCCTGTTCTAGGGAGTCTTTTCCAATACCATTGTTCAAAAACATTAATACTTTTGCTATCCTACTTTTACAAAGTTCAACTTTTTACTTTATAGAAGTAAAAAGTTGAACTTTGTAAAAGTAGGATAGGAAAAGAGTATCACAAGGATCTTTGTTATGTATAGATGCATCACAGCATTTAAATATCTTTTTCAAGACCTTCATAGGTGCTCCACCAAGTGCTGGTCTGTAGCATTTTTCCTGACAGAAGTACCTTTTACTTTAGATGGTTGATCCTAAAAGGCAGAAACTATCCACCAGTTCAATATCCTTCATTGTTAGTTATAAGATTGGTGATTCTACCTGTTGTCATTCATTTGGGTTTTTTAATACAGTATTTAATTTTAGCCTCATTTTTTTTACTGTTCTCATATTCAAAGAATTGTACAAACCTAATCTGTACCTGTTCTATTCCAAGTTCTTAATAAGATAAAAGATGCATCTCTGATAGGATCCTCATCTGAAGCTATTTTTGGAAAGCCCTTCTGGAGAATAGTCGAGGTATCAGAACAAACACAGAAGGCTATTTTTTTTAAAAAAGATCTTCCAAATGTGTGATCAAGATCACTTCCTTTGGAGCTACCATGGAGCAAGTGATTGCAACATCCATAGCCCCAATTCTTTGCAAAATATTAGAATGTTGAACCCACATGTCTACCTATTCATCACTTGATAAGTATAGTTGATAAGTTGAATGCATAAAAAATTATGATAGAGGAAAACAGATTTTCATATCAGTTCAAACCCTGCTTTTCCAACTGTTAGTTTTTATCTTATTTTCCATCTTGTAAAGGAGAGAAATAAGTAAACTAGGAAGAAGAACCCCATATTGGCCCCTTGGTTCTCCGAGGAGCTGAGGGAGATGAAGCGCCGGAAAAGACGCCTAGAGAGTGGTTGGAGGACCAGCCACTCCGGAACTGACCAAACACTTTTACAGTCCCATATTAGGGTGTATTTAGTGGCGATAAGGACTGCGAAGCAATCTTACTTTTCTGCCCTTATTGCGTCCGCAGAAAATCACCCGGTTGCCCTTTTTAGGGTAACCCGTTCCCTTTTGGATATGGGAGCGCGGTAGGATCCCTTGCAAGGATGGGCCAAGGATTTTTCTCGATATCTGCAGGACAAAATCACTCAGATCGGGATGGGCTGGACTCTGACTGGGCATCTCTGGGCGGGGGTGTGTGGATTTTGGTTGAGTTCGATCCTGTGACCCTGGGAGACGTGGACAGGATACTGGGTGGGCTTAATGCCACCATATGTTTATTGGATCCGTGTCCCTCCTGGCTGGTTTTGGCCACTCGGGAGGTGACACAAGGTTGGTTCCAGTGGATGATTAATGCTTCCTTGAGAGAGGGGCTTTTACCTGCCGCCTTGAAAGAGGCAGTGGTGAGGCCCCTCCTCAAGAAACCGTCCCTGGATCCAACATTATTGTCGAATTATCGTCCGGTTTCCAACCTTCGCTTTGTGGCAAAGGTTGTTGAGAGTGTGGTGGCATGACAGCTCCCTCAGCACCTGGATGAAGTGGTATATCTAGACCCTCTCCAATCAGGCACAGCACGGAGACGGCATTGGTCGCGTTGGTGGATGATCTCTGGAAGGCCTGGGACAGGGGTTGTTCCTCTGTCCTGGTCCTGTTAGATCTCTCAACCACAGTATCTTATTGCAGCGGTTGGGGGGGTTAGGAGTGGGAGGCACCATGTTACAGTGGTTCTCCTTCCTCTCCAACCACTCACAATTTGTGTTGGCAGGGGGGCAGAGGTCGGCCTCAAGGCCCTTGTTTTATGGGGTGCCTCAGGGGTCGGTGCTCTCGCCCCTGCTGTTCAACATTTATGTGAAGCCGCTGGGTGAGATCATCTGTGGTTTTGGGGTAGAATTCCATCAGTATGCTGATGACACTCAGCTATATATCTCTACCCCAGGCCACCCCAATGAAGTTGTTGAAGTGATGACCCGGTGCCTGGAAGCCATGCGGAGTTGGATGGGCCTTAACAGGCTTCGTCTCAACTCGACCAAAACCAAGTGGCTATGGTTTCCTGCGCCCCGATACAGCCAGCTCATTCCATTGCTGGCTGTGGGGGGAGAGATCTTGACCTTGATCTTGAATCTGAGTGTCCTCCTGGATGTACAGCTGTCGTTAGAAGATCACATTGTGGCTGTCGCCAAGGGGGCCTTTTCTCAGGTCCAGCGGATCTACCAGTTGCAGCCCTTTCTGGATCGGGGTGCTCTTCACACAGTCACTTCTGCCCTCGTCATCTCCCACCTAGACTACTGCAATGCTCTCTACATGGGGCTTCCCTTGAAGAGCATCCGGAGGCTTTAGCTGGTGCAGAGTGCAGCCACGCGGGTGATTTTGGGGGCTCCTCAGAGCTCCCATGTTACACCGCTCCTGCGCGAGCTGCACTGGCTTCCAGTGGCCTTCCGGGTGCGATTCAAGGTGTTGGTAGTCACCTTTAAAGCGCTTCAGGGCTTGGGACCCAGATACTTACGGGACCGTCTCTGCCACCATTGGCCTCCCACCGGCCAGTGCGCTCCCACAGGATGGGCCTCCTTGGGGTGCCGTCAGCTGGACGATGCCGGCTGGCGACCCCGAGGGTGCGGGCCTTCTCTGCGGGGGCACCCTCCCTCTGGAATGAATTATTCCCGGAGATGTGAGCCATTACTGACCTGCAAATCTTCCGGCACACACTAAAGACCCATCTCTTCCAACAGGCCAGTCTGGCCTAGTATCAATTACTGGGGTTTTAAATTTTTTGGTAATTTTAACTTTTTTACCTTGTTTTATTGTGTTCTTTCAGCCACTAATTTAATTCTTTTAAAATCTATTTTAAATTCTATTTATTGTGTGGTTTTATCTTGGCTGTACACCGCCCCGAGTCCCATTGCGGGAGAGGGGGCGGTATAAAAAGTTAATAAAATAAATAAATAAATATTTGAAAACAATTCTATATTTGAATGTTGTTTTAAGGACTGTCCAGTCTCTATCAAATTTAATTAAAAATAAAAGTAAGAATACTTGCATGCATTTGGGAAATATTTAACCACATTACTTCCAGCGATAGAAAATCTAGTCACTCATCAAGAATAAATTTAAAGGAAAACCAACAACTTAACTCTTGACACCAATGAAGGTTCTCTGTGTTGTTATTTTTTAAAAATCCCACAAGCAAAGGAAAAAAAATCTAAAGTGGTATTTGAAAATTGGTATTTAACTAGTTCAAATTGCTTTCTTTACAGTAATTAAAACTATCACCTGCATATTATATAAATAATAGGTTATTTGGGAAGGCCTGTTGTCACATCATGGTAATATATGTGACTGAGATAATTTTGGGTAATTGTTATGCTTCCATTATATCAATTGGCTCATTTATTTATTGTAACAACAGAAACAATGGCAATATTGGGCAACAATAACTATTCTCAGTAGTCCACAACCTACAGCTGCCATTTTAATTTTGCATGCTATTCCTGATGTATTGTTAAGTATAAGTTTCTTGAAGAAAGAAGGCAAATTTAAGATTTTCTATTTGGGGCCCGATGAGGAATTGTAGGAAAGGAGGTTGTGTGATATATGGAAAAGATATAGAGAAAAAATTTGTTAAACTGAAATTGTTTATACCCAATCTACAAATCCTGAGGGCAAGAATAGTATAATTTCCCTTCTTGTCTTTATTTGCTTAATTCCATCTTCACAAAATTACATTTTAATTTTTTTTCAGAATGTTAATATCTTTGAAAGAAAGAGGTTATGACAGGTAATTTTGCAGATAGAATTCATTTGCTGGTTTTATTTGCTTATTTCTCTATAAAATCAGCAAATGAATTCTATCTGCAAAACTACTTATCATAACCTCTGTCTGTCAAAGATATTAACATTCTGGAAAAGTACTACAATGCTTGCTTTTCAGTAATGTTTTTTCTCCTACCTTTTTGGGGAGAAAAATAATTCATTGGAAGAATGACACGTTTATGTATTCTGATTGAAATAGATTAGAGGGGTTGTAACTTTTTGTTCAGATATTACTATAGTGCTGTATATGCATGCCTTGAAATTGAGAATGTAGATGCTGTATTTATATGCTATGTAAACCATGATCTATTTTACAACTATTGATTGGACAAGCTATAGTGACTTCTTTAAAGATAACAGGCCTAAATGTTAGTGGGTAATTTTTGCTCATCACAGTATGTTTAACATTCCATATCAGTTGAATGATTGTCATTAACAAGTTTTTTTTTGTATTAGTATATTTGGTTTGGTGCCATTATATGAAATCTATTAAGTTTTAACCTCCATGACAGATTGAAATTGAGACTGAAACAACTTTAAATGAGACTTGCCTCTAGAAGTTGAGTGTACTCCAACACAGGAGGTTTTAAAGAACCATTTGTCTGAAGTGATATAGGGTTCCCCACTTCAGCAGTGGGTTGGACTAGAAGACCTCCAAAGTCCCTTCAAAATCTGTTATCTGTTAGACATATTTCAGAACTTTAATAATGTTCTTGATTTCCAATTTAGTATCCAATATCAGTTCCCTGATCTCAATTTCACTTTGAATTATGATTAAACACTGAAGTACAATATAGTGAAAATATCAAGAAAACAATAACGTTTTTCTATATATAAGTCAATTTTGCTATTGTATCAGTGCCTGCACAGACACACTTCTTGTTGTGTATGGACTGAGTCTTCACTCAGGTCCGTGCTTCCAGCGGGAAGCACGGACCTCTCCCATTGGCTGGAGCCATTTGACAGCCGGCTATAAAAGGCGGCTGTCAAACGGCATCAGCTGTTGCCGCTCCAGCTGGCTGCCGTGTTAGCGCGGCAGTAGCGGTAACCCTCTTTGCCTGTAAATAAAGAGTTAAGCTGAAAGCCTTGACCTGGTCTCTTCCTGAGTTATTCCGTCGCTCCACAACACTGGCGACGAGGACGGGATACTAATAAAGGCAAGCCAGGCAAGGAAGAGAAAGAAAGGAACGAAATCACTAGCTGAGAGCTGAAATCGCTACAGAGTTGCTGACTCTAGCCACGAAGCGCCGTCTCTAACTTGCCTGAGGAAAAACTTCACAGCTGACAGAAGATGACTACGAATCCTGCATTCCCGCCCTTCAGACCGACCGCTGAGACGTGGGAGTCATACAAGAACCGGCTTGACTGCTTTTTAGATGCTTTAGACCTGTCAGAAATTTCTGAGCATAGGAAGAAATCTTACTTCCTAAGCTTTTGCGGAGCCACGGTTTTTGACACCGCATCAGCATTACTGGCCCCTAGATCTATAAGGACTATCCCTTGGGAGGAACTGCAAGAAATTCTCTCAAATCACTACTCCCCTAAGCCTTCCAGAATTGCTAGGCACCATGCTTTCAGAAGGCGCATCCAAACAGAGGGGGAAACAATTAGTAATTATATGGCAGCACTGAGAACAGCTGCCTTGCATTGCGGGTTCAGAGATTACCTGGACGATATGCTGCTCGATCAGCTGGTTTGTGGCGTTAGAGACCCCAAGTTACAAAGACGTTTATTAGCCAAAGGGGATCTAACCCTAAAGCAAGCCATAGAGGAATCCCAGGCTGCTGAGCTGTCAGCACTCTCAGCAGCTGAAATTCAGGGAAAACCCAGCAGACTAGAAAATCCAACAGTATATTTTGAGGAAGCCTCCACAGAAAATGGCCCAGAAGAGGCTACTGAGGTAAACCGCCTCAGACAGCCCAACGCAAATCAAAAAGAGTTCAGGCAAGGTATAAGTCAAACCCCACATTTACAAACCTTATGCTTAAGCTGCGGGGGAAAATCACCTCAGGGCATCCTGCAGATTCAGGAATGCCATATGTTTAAGGTGTCAAAAGAAAGGCCATCAGGCCAAAATTTGTCAGGCAGGGAAAACCTTCAACCAGCCACAAAGACCATAGAAGCTCATTCAATACCCCAGACAAAATGACTGTTTCACATGCTATCAGTTTAAAATACAAAAAATTAATAAATCTAACAAAATTAGTGTCACTGTTTCTATAGAAGGTAGACCCTGCAGAATGGAGGTTGACACCGGCTCTGCATTATCCATCATCTCATAGGACACCTTAAAGAAGCTACTCCCCAGAATGTCAAGACAGAAAATTCCAGCCTGCAATCTAACACTTCGGGACTACCAAGGCAGAACCATCCCTGTCATCGGAAAAGGCAAGTTCCTTGTCCATTTTCAAGGGTTTAAGGGTCACTTGCCTTGATAGTGGATGGCGTCCTCCCAAGCCTATTGGGACTAGATTGGTTCCCAGCCCTGGGCCTCCAAATAGGGGGAATCCACGCAATTACCAATTCAGAAGTTGAATCCCTGTTCAGGGACTATGCAGACGCATTCAGTGAGGGCCTAGGCTGCTACGTGGGAACCCCAATATCCTTCAGGGCAGACTCCCAGGCAGTACCAATTCGTTTGAAGCCCGCAGAGTTCCTTTTGCAATTCGTTCTAAACTAGACAAGGAACTTGACAAATTAATCAAGCAGGACGTACTGAAACCTACAGACTTCTCAAAGTGGGAAACCCCCATAGTAACACCGTTAAAAAAGGATGGAAGCTTGAGGATCTGCTCAGACTACAAGTCGTCCATAAACAAATATTTACAAGTTAGTGCGTACCCAGTCCCTGTGGTACAACATTTACTCCATTCCCTTGAGCCTGGTTCCATTTTTGCAAAGTTGGACATGTCCCAGGCGTATCAACAGTTTCCTGTTGATGATGAAACTGCTGAACTGCAAACAATAGTAACCCACAGAGGGGCTTTCAAATGCACACGCCTACAATTCAGAGTTAGTGTGGCCCCTGGAATTTTCCAGTCCCTTATGGAACGAATCCTGCAAGGGTTACCAGGCGTTGTGCCTTACTTTGATGATATTCTGGTATCCGCTACCAATCTACAACAATTACTACAAAGGGTCAGAGGTGTACTTGACCGTTTTAGACAATCTGGTCTCAAACTAAAAAGGGAAAAATGTACCATAGCCACTCCACAAGTGGAATTCTTAGGTTACAAGATTGATGCCAAGGGTATTCACCCGACTGAGTCAAAGGTCAAGGCCATTCACGATGCGCCTACTCCTACTAACAAAACTGAGCTTCAAGCTTTCCTGGGCCTCTTGAATTTCTACGCTTCGTTCCTGCCCCATAAAGCTTCTGTTGCCGAGCCCCTTCATAGACTTTTAGACAAGAACTCACCATGGCACTGGGGACCAAGGGAAACTATTGCTTTCAAACAAGTCAAGTCATTGTTAACTTCAAAGGCCGTCTTAATCCAATTCAATAAAGACTTACCACTCATTCTAGCAGCCGATGCTTCTCCATTCGGAATTGGGGCTGTCCTGAGCCACAGACTGCCCAATGGTGCAGAAGCACCTATAGCTTTCTCTTCAAGGACACTATCTTCCACTGAACGCAACTATAGCCAGATTGACAAGGAGGCCTTGGCTGCAGTGGCTTCAGTGAAGAAGTTCCATGAATTCCTCTACGGGCATCATTTCAAACTCATTACTGACCACAAGTCACTGTTAGGTATTTTATCCGGCACTAAACAGACTTCCCAGATTTTGTCCCCAAGGATGACCAGATGGACGGTTTTCCTGGCTGCGTATTCCTACACTCTAATCCATCGATCCGGGAAAAGCCTTTCCCATGCTGATGCACTCAGCCGCTGTCCCCTGCCAACGCCAGTCGTGGTCCCAGCACCTGCAACCACAGTCTTTCTTATCAACGAACTCAAGCTTCCAGTCACTGCTGCTGACATCGCTGCCCATTCGGCCAAGGACCAGGTAATATCCCAAGTCCTGGACTGGGTAGGGAGGGGGTGGCCTACGGCCCCTTATCCTTCAGACTTCCTACCCTACAAATTACGCCAGCAGGAACTTTCCTCCTTGCAAGGCTGTTTACTATGGGGAACCAGAGTAGTCATTCCCCACAAATTGCAAACCTCGATACTGAAGGTGCTGCATGAGGGTCACCCAGGGATTGTGAGAATGAAGGCCCTAGCTCGCAGCTACGTATGGTGGCCAGGCATGGATGCCCAAATCTCTAAATGGGTAAATTCTTGCCAGGCGTGCCAGGCCACCAGGGCATTACCACCAGCAACCGCCCCTAGGACCTGGGAGGAAGCAGGCAGCCCCTGGTCCAGAATACACATAGACTTAGCAGGCCCCTTCCATGGGCGTACTTTCCTGGTGGTAGTAGATTCATATTCAAAATGGGTGGAATTAACTCTAATGCACTCCACCACTACGGAAGCAGTCAGCAAAGCACTGACTAGGATGTTTGCCACTCATGGCCTTCCTGATTCTGTCGTATCCGACAATGGCCCCCAATTCACCTCCTGTGAGTTTGAGATGTTTCTAGCAAGTTTGGGCATCAGGCACATATTAGTGGCCCCTTTTCATCCTGCCAGCAATGGGCTGGCTGAGAGGGCAGTTAGATCTGCCAAAGAAGTGCTACAAAGATTGAGTCCGATCAACTGGCATGCCAGGCTAGCCCAATACCTATTGAGCCAACATACTACACCCTGTGCCTCAACTAATAGGTCACCAGCCGAAATATTAATGGGACGCCGGCTGAGGACCACTTTGGACAGGCTGCACCCAAATTATGCCCCTTTGCTTCCCCTTGGGTCAAACAGCCAAGATAGAGGGTTCCTGATAAATGACAAGGTGTTTGTCAGAAATTTTGCTGGGCAACCACTATGGTTACCAGGGCTTGTGATAGCAGTAACTGGTCCCAAGTCTTATAGAGTCCAGTTACCTGATGGACGGACCTGGCGGCGTCACGTGGACCACCTGAGGAAGCGTTGGAGCACCGCACCCAGAGGTCATCCAGACGAGCCCCCTGCAGAAGCAACCACACCATTCGACGAAACCAGTTTCCAACCCACCGGGAACGATGACCTACCAGATGGGGAAGCTGACCAAGGTGCAGACCCAGCTCCAGACAGCCCAGCAGCCTCACCGTCGCCCGAAGACACGCAGAAGGCACCAGACTGCAACCCGACGCCATTTTTGACGGAGCCTAGAAGATCCGGACGAATTCGCAGGCGTCCAGCGTATCTGAAGGACTACGCATGCTCCTCACTGGGAGAGAGGAGTGTTGTGTATAGACTGAGTCTTCACTCAGGTCCGTGCTTCCAGCGGGAAGCACGGACCTCTCCCATTGGCTGGAGCCGTTTGACAGCCGGCTATAAAAGGCGGCTGTCAAACGGCATCAGCTGTTGCCGCTCCAGCTGGCTGCCGTGTTAGCGCGGCAGTAGCGGTAACCCTCTTTGCCTGTAAATAAAGAGTTAAGCTGAAAGCCTTGACCTGGGGTCTGCCTGAGTTATTCCGTCGCTCCACAACACTTCTGTTGTATAATATGGGCTGTTGATTGAGCTCTAATTATAAATATGTACTTGGGACATCACACATGGAATCAAATTACATAAAACACTACACAGAGAAATTAGGCTGGGCAGTAATATCACTGTAATCTTTACATCATTATAATTGTTCCAATTTAAGAAGAATTATGTGAGGTACTGCATGAAATATGAATGCTGATTTATGGGAGCTAGCATCCAAAACATGTATTATACATTGTTCAGAGTAAAAAATAATTAAATGCCCACTTTATTATAATTGGCTTTTTGAAAAAATGTCTATGAACTTTCATTATTATTTTTGTGTCTCCACCGAAAATGATTTTCAGTAGTAATCATTAGAGGGATCTCTTTAAGTGAGCAAACTGTTGCAATATCTACAGGATGACCATTTCTTTCAGTGCCTTGAGTTCCATGTTAGGCGCGATTTTCATGAATATTTTAAAGAGGTAGGACTGGTGTCAAAATATCATCTGTGAATTGATCATCTGTGCAGAGAAAACCCACCGAGCAAGGTTAAGCACAGATATGGCTACCTTTCGTGACCCTTGGATTCCCTCTCCCCTCTTGTGTCCAGGGCCTTACAACAGCTGTGGTGTTAGCACTTTTGTCATTATATTGACACAGCCATTTTCATGGTATGCCTGTTGTAAATTTGTTGTTACATGGTGCGTCTGCCACAAATTGCACGGTATACGTAAATTTGAGTGTGTGGCGGTGCTGGCATGGGAGGGGGATATCATGGTCCTGAATGGAGCGTGTGATGGGGCAGTCTGCAGGAGTTCTAACCCTGATAAATTGTTTACTTGTTAGCGATGGAGCTCAAGAACGGGTCTGGGGCTGCAAGCTCAGCGGGACAGAAGTATGAGGTGGACCTACGCCAATTATGGGCCTTTGTCAAGTCCTACTCTGTGATTGACACCAATGTTTCCCCTCTCACCATGGGTCCTTTTAATAGCACAGGCCCAACATAGGCCCCACTGTGCTAATGCTATATTTTTGAATAGTACCTTCAACTTTCTCTGCAAAAATTAAGCTAGGCCTGAGTCCTGTGCAAGGCCTAAGGTCTTTATATTTTAGCATATTTTTCCCCTGCTTTTTCAAAATAAGCTAAGAACAGTAGTTACAGAGACTTTCTTTGCAACAAAGAAAGCAAAGGAGCAAAACATTATCTTTGGCTGAGTGACTTCAAGTTAATGATCTTTCGTGCTGAATTCTACCCTCTGCTACTCAGTAAGGGGCTCTGGTAGTGTAAAAAGAAGCAACTCTTTAATCCACTAGCACTTCATTGTCCCATTGTGGCAAAATGATCATTTCATCAGTTTGGGGTGCTCTAAACCCAGAGTAAGGGTTTTGGAAAAAAAAAGAAAGAAAAAGAAATGATTCAGAGAGGTATTTCTCTCCTTCATTTTTCCTCAAGTGACGGCTGAATAACTATGCAAAAAAATTAAGGCATAATGACCCAGCAACAATGACAAAACCTAATTAGTCACGGAGGCCACTGGCTAATGAGCCGCAAAAAACGGCTCTTGAGTGTGTAATAACTGTATTTTTCTCCATTTCTTCTCCTTTAGTCACAGCCTTGTGTGGTATTTTTAACAAACTAAAATGGCACCAGATGCAACAGGGTTCAGACATTTTAACTTGAATTAAGAAACCATATGTTCAGATAAGTCATGGTTTCCTCTTTCCCACAGACTGTGCTCTGCATCTGTGATGTAAAATTGTGGTGGGTAGAGAGCTGTCATTTACACTTTCACCCACCATGCAAGTAAGCGTAGTCTTGCCATATCTGTTTTGAAAAAAATAGCTTGTTGCAGGAGCTGTACATTTCATTTATGGCCCCTTGTAAACCCTAAGTGCAGAAGTTGAGAAATATATTGTACTACATTCAATTAAAAAAGGTTACTTATGCTCGTGCAAGATACACTTAGAAAAGCAATCACGTCCAAAAGCTTCTAATGGACATAACAGTGGGACAATATGTGGCCACAATCCTAGAGACTTTCAGATCCTAACCATTTAGCAGGTATTGGACAATTGTCATATGAAGACAGTCTGGATGGTTTGTAATTAGAGTCCCCCTCCCAAAAAATGTGATAGGTGTGCCATTGAGCAGATTCATGAGTAGGATTCATGTTTGAATAATTGTGATCATGATTGTGAATTGGATTCGGGTTTGAATGTTCAGCTGAGGGAAGAGCATCTAAACATGCCAATGTGAAGGCCCTCATAGGTGATGGGACTAATAAATGATACATAGGAGAAGTGTAAAAAGTGACTAATCTTTGTATTCAATTATCCTTTAATAAATAGTTTTCTGTAAAAGGACAAACAAAAAAAAATCTGGTATCCAGGAAAAAACATCCATTCTGTAAAATGGATTCGCGTAACAACTGTTGGATTTGTTTAACAATAACCATGTTTACTTAACAACCCTAGCAAGAAATGTAAAATTGGGTCTAGTCACTTGGTGACCCGCTTAATGATCTCAACAACTTACGACTATAATTCCAGGCTCAATTACAGTTGTGAGTCAATGACTACCTGTTGTATTCTCCTTTTAATTTAGAGTGGAAAAAAAACTTCCTTTCTATTGCGAGGAAGATATATAACAGAGTCAGAAGAGGCATGGGAAAAAACACCCGGTATATCTAATCAAGTAAGTTTCTTCTCAAGAGATGGTCATCTACAGAACTCAAGGAACCAAGCCTTCTTAGCTGCAGGATTTCCTCTTTGGAACAGTTTACTTTCTGAGATAAGATTAATCTCCACCATGTTCACTTTAAAAAAAAAGTAAAAATGTATGGTTTTAACAAGGATGGGGATTTTCTATGAGTTGAGAATTTTAGGTTTTGTATCAATGTTTGCTTGATAGTCAAAGTCTTCTTCTATTTTTGCTTCTGATTTGTTTTGCTACTATCTTTTCGATCATTTATTTTCCTATTATCTTTTTATTGTATGATGGAAGTGCAAATTGCTCAGAAACCCACTGGACTGAAGTATCATATAAGTCCCAATAAACTATTAATTATAACTATGATATAGTTGTGGTATATAACTAAATATGGAGATGGACTTTGAGCTGGATAAGTTTGATCCTGCAGAATCCTACCCGGTCATTATTCCCAAGCATTTCATTGGTTTACTGAAAAGTAGAATAATCGTGGCAGAAGACCAAAAGGGGACATAACTAAGCATTTATAACTCAGGTTTAAGCCTAGGCAATGTCTTTCAGAGATGTTGATTCTTCTCTGGGCATTCTACCTCCGCAGCTCTGTCCAAAGCAACCAAGATTTCTGCAGGGAATCATGAGTACAATAAGATGCCTGCACGTTTGTGGATTTCCTTGAAGAAAAATCACTCATATCTGTTCTGGGTTGAACATTAATTAGGCAAAAGCTATTGTGGTGAACAAGACTACTGAAGTTACTACCCAATGAGACAGCTAGTAGGACAAATAATCTACTATAGGGGTGTCAAACTCAAGGCCCAGAGGTCAGATCAGACCCGTGGGGTGCTTAGATCTGGCCCTTGGGGCTGCCCTGGAAATAGCAAAGGAGTGGCCCATAGTGCCAGTGAAAACAGAGCTCAGGAGGGCTACACATTTTCGCTGGCAGGAGGCAATTGCAGGTAAAAATGGAGCTGGGGGGGCGTTTTTGCTGGCAGAGCACTTGGCCCACCACAGGCACCCCAAACGCGAGTGACTTTGAGCTGGTCACGCCCACCTTGGCCATGGCTCCCAAGGTCAAACACAACCTTGATGTGGTGCTCAATGAAATTGAGTTTGACACCTCTGATCTACTATATCATAACATTGGTACTAAAGTTGCTGCATTATTAAAGCTGTCATCTATTAAATCCTACAGAGAATAGCATCAGAAATATCAGAAACTAATTTGGTGTAGTGGTTAAGGCACCAGGCTAGAAACAGGGAGATTGAGTTTTCTCCCACCTTAGTTATGAAAGATGGCTAAGGTGGCTTTGGGCCATTGACTTCCGCTCAGCCCTAGGAAGCAACTGACTTCTGAAATTCACATCAGGAAAAACATCAGGGACTTGTCTAGACAATTGCTAGGAATCAACACTGACTCAAAAACATACATACATATCAGAAATTTCCTTGCCAAAGATTGATCCTGCCCATTGGATCTGAGCATGTTGATGTTACCTACTCTGCTATGAGCCCCCTATTCTCCCAGAAGGGTCAGGTAGCAGGGATTTTTAGTTGTATATCCTGTGCTCTGAAACGTGCTTTTCCCGAGATGTGTTCAGCATCATCTTATCTGTCATTCTATAAGCCCATTCTGATGGGCCTTTCCATTGTGGTGTCATTTTATTTTATTTTACTTTTATTATATATTTCATTTTATTTATGTTTTTGTATACTAAATGTGCGTATAAAATACATACACACAGAGCATTACCTCTGGAAACACAAGGAACTTTTCTGCTACTGACAAAGTGAAATAGTAGAGACAAAAGAATTTCAAAAGAACAAGAAATATGACATGGTATTGCTTTACGTTTAAATTACATGTAGTGTGAGGCATAGAGAAATATATCCAGGGCTATGTGAGTGAGTTATTTTGCGGCTGTAGTCTTTCCAAGGCACTTTTCAATTGTGAAAAGAATTTTGTGGAATAGAATTTTGCTCTCCTGAGAGAGTTCCATTTAAAAACTTGAGATTTTGATACCAGGATCACAGTTTGGTGGCTGAAAAATAAGAACTAACGTTGTTTCCCTCCCCCCTCCCTCTCCCCTCCCCCCCATTTATATTTGTATTTTGTGGTATGTTAACAGGAAAGAAAAAGTAAAAATGTCTGCTTTCCAACTGCAGACATCAACCAATGTGATATGGCAGTGTGTCCCTAAACAAAAATATAAAAACCCCACCCTTGTCCAATCCTACATAGCAGAATGCTAATCTCCTATTATATTTCCTGGTTCTCCTCTTTTTCTCTCTTTCTCTCCCTATTGCTCACAATAGTTTAATTCCAAAGCTGTGCCTGCGACATCCTTCAGAAAATAATTTCCCAATAAGTTTCCTCCAATGTAAGATCTTCCATTTGGAAAACAGTACATAAATTTATAAACTCAAAGTTTTAAGCATAGAGATCCACTTTCCTGACCTCCCTTTCTTTGCTTTATACAACAAGAGTATCTTTGAACTGAATTCCTTTTACTCCTATTCATTTTATACATTCAACATAGAGTTGGATTTTCTGTGTTCTGGAAAAAGTTTTACTTTTTTTTAGAGAAAACAAATATTTTCATCTCCAGCGGCAGAACTTGTTTAGTGTTAAAGAATATTTTTTATTTATAATGATCTTAGATTTTGGCGCTTCTCCAACGAACAAAACCACTAACTTTCATCTTTTCCAGTCCTGCAAGCTTGACTGCTCTGTCCATTGGGCCTTTTCCTGCACCCAAGTAAATGTTATTATCCTCTCTTTTTTTTATATACTGCACTTCGTGCCCTTATGAACCTGTTGAAAAGTAGTGAAAGAGAGTTGAAAAGTACCACTGCCTCCGAAAAGTAGCGCTGACTAGGAGGCAGAAAAGGGGAACTCCGGTTTTATTCAGTCCTAAAGATAACACCATACAGAATGATAGACTCCTTGGAATTGTTTGTTCCCCTTCAGCCATTGTTTCTCCATCAGTGAATGAGCCTCTTAGCTGCACTTGAGGGCCTGTCACAGGTAGGCAACCAACAGAGATAATTCCCAGCCTATGCTTGATTGCCCCCTTATAGACACTCACTCATGATTCTGAAAGGCCTCAGACACTGTTGAATAAACTCCTACTCGCTTCCATAAACTTTTTCTCCCACTGAATTTTCCGGGGATGTGAGCAGCTCCCAGCCAGGCTTGAGGATGATGCTGAATGGACTCCTGTTCTGAATCAAAGTTGGACGACCCCCAGCCTCTTTATAAAAGCAAGAGAAGAAAATGGGGCCATCCTTTGGGAGGAATTTGCTTTCTTCGGCAGGTGAAGACCAAGCCTGTGTAACATTTGTGGCAGGGTTTTTGTTTTGGTGTGGGCTTCGCAGTCCTCTGCTCCGCACTTTTAATATTTCTGATTTGACTTTCTTGCAGCATATCCTTCCTTCCTGAAGCCCTTCACAGACAGAAGATGCTTTTGCAATTCTAGTGGCTTTGGTGATCGGCCGCAATGAAACTCAAGAAGCATATGGGATACTCATTGGAAGATGAGTAGATTGCCTTTCTTTCATTTCCGCTGTTACAGCAAAAGGGTCTGAAGGATTCCGTTTATGCTGTAATTGATTACTGGTTCAAATATCCGAGAGGCACAAAAACAGAACTTTTAAGCAAATCTCTTAGAAATGTATTTACTGAAACAATGTTAAAGTATAGGCATCAAGAAGATTTTGCCATTTGTTCTGAAGCACAGTGCAAGCACAGTAGATAAGCCACAAATTAATTTTTCAGATAGCACAAATTAAAAATAAAAATGTCTGCTGCTAGTGCAATTTCAGCAAAACACTGATATCACAATACAGTTGATAGATAATATGCAAATTAAATATATAATCATGCTAGAAATGAAGGAAACAAGTAATTTTTGAATGGTCAGTGACATTTCTATCATGATCAAATTTTAGTAAACATATAGTACAAATATTTTTGTTATGTATTTTGTTATATGCTTATATTATCACTGATCATACATGGTTCATAAAGGTATATTATTATTCATACAGCATTATTTTACATTATTACATTATCTTACATTTCATTATTTATATAGGGCCCAGAGGCAAATCAGGAATTCAAAAAGTACAAGCTAGGAGTTACGCAGGTTATGTGGACTGATCTTGTAGCTCCAACCCCAGTCTAAATGAATGAAATCAACATTTCATTTTTTTAAAATCATGTTGATTATGAAATTGGTGCTTTATGTTCCTTTCCTTCCTTAGAAGATCCTAGAATCACCAAACTCTGAATTTTCCCACTGCAGAATGGATTCATTTTTATTTATTTATCAAATTTCTATACTGACTATCGCACTTGCGTGACTCTGTATGGATGTTAAAGATTATTTGTCCTTCATATATCACAAGAAATACACACACTTCAGACTGGGAAATAACTTGAATCACCCATTGCCAAAATTGTAGTGCCCTTGCAACTAACATTCTGTCTGCTGCAAAAATAATTCTGCAATGCTTTAAAAAAAAATCAATAGAGAAAGCTATCACACTGAAAAATACAATTTTAATGTCAAACATTCGTGTACTTTGTTTTTTAAAAAAGTTGTAGCTTTTGCAATTACTATTATTTTGCTATTACCAAGAAAAAAAATCTATAAAATATTTAAACAAATAAAATAAAAGTAATAACATATATTCTTTAAAAATAATAAGGGAGGAAGGAGCCCCATCACTTTGGGTTCTGATCTTGAGTTCTTTTTTAGTATACCCCTAACATGTCACAAAAAAAAACCCCATAGTAGCCTCAAGCCAATATCTGTGTTTCAAGTAGAGATGATTCTACAGGTTTATAGTTTACTTTGCATTATGCCTACTTCCCTTCAAAGACAGAAAGGATCCTTTTAAAACAATTAGTCAGAAATGACAGTCCTATATTGTCTCCCTCAGTTTTAAGATATGCAGCTGATTTATGTATTTATGTAAATACAGTTTTTTGCTGATTCAGACAGACAGACAGATAATATTGACAGGAAGTAAAAAATATATGATCCAGTTAGTTTCATGTAAAATTTATACACATCATACTATTTCCTTTCAGGGTAGGCAACATTATGAAAACTGCTGAAGGGAAGCAAACCAGAGAAATTAAAGGGATGATATAAGAAAAATTGTTGTTTGCTTATCTATACTTTTATCATCTTGAATAATCTTCCTTTATATATATATTTCTTCTTTAAGCTTCTCGTTTTCTTTTTCTTTTTGAGTGTCTCATCAGCACCATCAAGTTAGGATTTTCTTTTGTTCCTCTTGACTTAATCATTTTTTTCATAACATTCCATAAACAAACAGCATCTATATTATAACATCCTGGCCTACCATCTGTAATTCAGTCATTTTTAACATTTTCACAACATCTATGATTCTCATCAGTTTTTTATTTTCTTTTATTCTGATACTTATAGAATTCATTGCACTGTTCAATATATCCTAAAATATTCCATTCAGCATTTATCTTTTCAATTTCTCCCCAAATCATTGCATCACATTTATTTTTAAACCCATTCTTTGTGTTCTGAGCTCCTTATTTATGTTCCCTCAGCTGCTTTAAAAGGAACGTTTTGCTTCTAATCAAAATGGCTCTGCATTTTCTTTACCTCTTTTCACCTCAGACATTCCTTGACTCTGCATTCCTTGCAGCTTTTTTCTTTTTTTGTAGCCATATTACATAGGGTTTCTCATAAGTTTTGCAACAAACATTGTCTTACTTTTTTTTCTGATCTATAGGTTTTTCTATCGTTCATTTCTAGTTTCATTTATTCTGTTAGCAGATGAGTCTCCCCTACATCCTTTTTCTTCTGCAGTTTATAGTACTTTTATAGTTGTTTTGTTATTTAATTTATTTATTATTTCCAATACCCAGAAACCACCTAAAATGCTCTTCCCCTCAGTCAGAATGTTTCAATGCCACAATATCCCTCATTCATTTTCTCTGTCTTGTACAGTAAATAAAATCATTCATAAACTTATATTTATTCCTTTGTCATGTATGTACATGAATAAGTTTATAATTAAACCATACTTTTTTAAAGAGCAGAACTTTTTAAAGAAGATACAGGTATCCTAGACCTATGACAGGTTTTACAGTTACAACTGTTGCAGCCTCCCCACAATCACATGATCAGAATTTGGTCACTTGGCAGCCGGCTTCTATTTATGACAGTTGCTGTGACCCAGGGTCACATGCCCACCATTTCTAACTTCTCAGCTGGCTTCTGATAAGCAAAGTCAGTAGGGAAAGCCAGATTCATTTAACAACAGGAAGATTAATTTAACAACTGTGGCAAAAAGTCTGTAAAATGGGGTGCAACTCACTTAACAACTGTGTTGTTTTGACATGGAAATGTTGAGTTCAATTGTGGTCATCAGTTAAAGACTACTTGTACTTACCAAGAAATCGGCATTCAGTTAAATGGTTTGATTTTGAAGTAGCCTGATCACTTTTTTCTGTAGTCTTGTCTTAATCCTATCCATCCAGTTATTTCACTGAAACATAATATTTCCTCTGGAAATTTAGAAATGTTCATGATTTTCTCCTGAACTATACATTCTTCTATCCTGCTCCTGTCAGGATTCCTGATCTGAGCCAACCGTTTGGTAGCAGTTTGGTTTTAATTTCGTGGTTAAGTTGTCTGCGGGTTGGTCTTGCCGAACAGTAACTCTGTGGAGAGATTCTCATACATCAAGCCAGTAGCCAAAAATGGCGCTGACAGGTAGAAATAGCTGCCATCATTTTGAATGATGTAGTTCTGAGATACTGTGAGTTTGTTCATCAACTGAAGGCTACCCACAAAAGGAACCAGATGATCCAGTGATCCAGATTCCTGCGGATCATCACCACGCCAATCTGTCCTCCTTCACAGAAGCCCTCAAACACTGGAGGAATTACATCAGCGACTTCGCATTCAATGACTCCAGGATGAGTAAACGACTTGCCCTTCAGGAGCAGGAAAAATGTATATTTGAGATACAAAGTGTATTTCCTGAAGTTACCATATAGATACTTATATTCTACCAGAGGGTTGGAAAAAGGGTGTGATTGGTGTTAGGGACCTATCTAGTCCCGTCTGTTGATTCTGAGTGGTTAAAAAACTTTAATATGGTAATTATGATGAAAAGCATATAATAAAAAAACCACAAATAACAATCATCTCAGCCACTTGTGTCTATGATGACACTTCTTTGAGAAAATAGTCAACTCATTCTCCATAGGCTGTTCTAAATAGCCAACTTTCTGCGGCCCTTTCAGTCAAGCCCATCCTGACTGCTGAAATAAACTGTCTGCGGGGAGAAGAGTTATCACCCACAAGCTTGCCCTTGGGTCACTGATGCTGACCTTTTTCATCATAGGGATCCACAACAAGTTCTTCCCCTTGGGTCTTACTAAATGGGCATTTTCCACATTGAGAAGCTGGTCTTGGTTATATTCAAGCGCTCAATTATGAAGGTGTTGTCTTCTGGTGATTGTTAGGTTTCTGGTGATTGGGGTTTTTTTTAGGTTTATTTATTTATTTATTTATTGAATTTATATTGCCGCCTATTCGCCCATGGTGACTCAAGGCGGTTTATAGAATGTAAAACCATATTTAAAATAAAAAACAATAAAAACTAACAAAAAGAATCAAATAAATTAATAAAGTACAACAGAACAAAATCTGGAAAAAAAATAATCACCGTCAACTCCCACTCTCCCCCCCGATGACAGCAGATCACACGAGCTATTTGATGAGCTCCATCCCGCTCTGAGTTCCCCAGGCCTGCTGGCAGAACCAGGTCTTCAGTGCCCTCCAGAAGAGTATTAGAGTGGGAGCCATTCTAATCTCTGGGGGAATGATGTTCCAGAGAGAGAAAGCCACCATGGAGAAGGCTCTTCTTTTAGGTTCCACCAGGTGTATCTCCCTCAGGGATGGGACCCGCAGCATTCCCTGCCTCCCCGCTCTAATTGGTTGGGTAGATGTGAACTGGCAAGAGACGTTCCCTCAGATAACCTGGTCCCAAGCCATGAAGGGCTTTAAAGGTGACAACCAGCACCTTGAATTGCACCCGGAAGCAAATCAGCAACCAGCGCAGTTGCCAATACCCTCATCTTAAATTGCAACTAGAAGTAAACTGGCAACTGATGCATCTCCTACAGTAGAGATGTTAAATGAACCATTACCATGGGTACAGGGGTAGTGGTGGATGAGTGACAGTGTTACCTGGGAGGCTCTGCAGATTTCTATAGTCACCACCAAATGGGTGTCAAGGTCCATAGTCCTTCATTACCTATAATGATATTGTTTATTTGAGACTTTCATGTGATGATTTTTAATAAGATAAAAAAGGTGATAGACTGGGTTATTACAACATCAAGGATAATAATGATCAATTTCAACACATTTTAGCTAGTATGTGTCAAGGGATGTAAAAATAACTTTGAGGAACTGGAGAGAGCCACAGCCAAAACTCTAGAAACTAGAAACTCTAGAAAGAGTATAGAGAAGAACAACAAAGATGATTAGGGGACTGAAAACTAAAACAGATTACACAAAGAGGAGAGGAGGAATGGCAGAATTCTTGAAAAGAGTATCAAGATTCTGGATTCTCACTTCTCTCATTTTGTCTGGAATTGGGACAATTTTGAAGGCCCTTCGGATGTCTTTGTTCATAAAATAAATGATATAGTGTAATATGTCATGTGTTGTTTTTCATCTGAGGTTGTGTTTACTTACTTTTAAGAACTGCAAAGGACCAGATGATTTTTACTGTGTCCATAAAACTCAATGAGGGTGTACTTTCTTTTTAATGTGACTGCACATAATGCAGGTTAATGGGGATACAGACAGACTATTGACCATCTACTGTAAGAGATTCTATAAGAATGGATTAGAAAAAGTTGCAAACTTACCTTACTTTATTTTCACATATACCCTGAATTAAGCAAACTCCATAGCATAACACCAAGAATATAGCAAGGGATGCTAATCTTCTGAAATGCACTTTTAACTCCCTTGCCAGTTAAACTTTAATACTATTAAATCCAGCCCATACCATTGTTTTGTTTCACAGTTCCTATCTGTGAAATAACTACTTATTTGCCTGAAATAGTTCCTCCTATCCACTGTACTAAGCAAGGTATAGTAAGTAAGATGAATCAAATAAGGGGAAAGATGTTTACGCAGTATCTTTGTACTTCCTGCAATCTCTGCACTTCGGTTGTCTTGAAAATATCTACAGGCTTTTGTGCTTTCTGTGAAAAACATCCTTTTGTAGGGTAATGCTTATGCCAGACATTGACTAGATAAACTCTACTCATTGCCTCACAATACTTTTTTAAAAATTATTATTAATCTTTAAAGGGATGGGCTGTTGGTTAACTGAGGAGTCCCCTGCTTGATTGACAGTATCTGTCAGAGGCAATGAACTCCACTTGAACATTGCCTTTATGTTGCTGTGTAAAGTTGTTCAACTGTGACCCTTCCATCTGTTCCAGCTAATCTGAAAGTCATTTAGTCTCGTTTTAGTATTCATCCTAAACATAGCGCCTTCTCCTGTTAACACACATATGCAAAGTTGGGCAGTCAGCTATGTAAGAGATTTTTTTTCTTTCATAAAATCTCATTTATGACACCTATGTAAACATTTCATTATTGTACAAATGCAAAACTAAATACACTTCAGATCAGCTTAATTGTTTGGTAGTGGTATCTGTTTATGACTCAACAAGTGGTCTAATTCAAACTTTGCAGGTAATGTCTGATTTTTACATATATCACAACTTCTGCAGCATTTAAAGTGTAACTTTCCAGATTTTAAGTGATCACTATTAAAGAAATCTATGCAATATGCTACTTAAAATCTTCATAGGAGTAGGTTGAGTAGGTTTTCATAGCCATGGATTTGATTTTTTTTATTTGTTGAACCTTTGAATTTGCACCATGTGAATAATTACAAATTATTTAATTCACAGTTCACAATAAAGCTTTGTGACAAAGCTAATTTGCATTTCTAAGCATTGCTTTCATTAGAGCAGTAAACAGCCTGGGTGTTGCAGACCTCAGAAATGGTCTTCTGCTTACATCTGATTGTAATCTTTTCAACCAACTAATTTTTTGCATTTGTAAAAAGCCGGTTTGCTAGATCTAAATATCATTAGTGTTCCAAATAAGTAAAATATTTCTTCTTAGGATCAGAAACTGTCTCATGTTTCAACACAACACAATCAATGAAAGAATGAAAAATAATACTTAACCCTCCCCAGTCGTTTATAGTATACATTTTTGCTAATTTATAATTTAAATATTTGCAGAATTATGCTATAATTTCTCATGTCTATTAACTTTGTTACCAAAAAATAAATAAGATGATAGTGTTATGCTAGACTTACTTAAGATCACAGAGATATTACTTACTGTTTATCCCACAAGAAGGCAACATGCAGCCTTAGGTCTCTTCACATGGATGTCTATATGCAGAGACAAAAGGTGGGGCAAATAGTGAAATGTGTATGACATTGTAATGCAAATGTCATGACTTATTTGCATCAAAATTACAGACACAAATACATAAAGTCAACATTTGCATGAGTGCGTCATCTCACATTTCTTGTCATTTTGGCGTCATTCGGTTTTATTTTAGACATTATTTCCACAGGCAGATTCCAAATCATACATTTAAATTTCCCACCATTTCATGATAGGAAATATGTGAAAATTATAGCATAAATTTGTAAACATTTCCATTGCAACACTAAACATTGTGGAAAAATTGGCTTGGGACACAGTCAGAGGTGGTATTCCGCAGGTTCTGATCAGTTCTGGAGAACCGGTAGCGGAAATTTTGAGTAGTTCGGACAACTGGCAAATACCACTGGCCCCACCCCCATCTATTCTCTGCCTCCTGAGTGCCAGTTGATTGGCTGGGTCTTCTTTCGTTGCCCTGCACAGGAGAACGGAGCTGGAAAACAGGTTAGTGCGGTGGGGAAGGAATGGGATTTTGCAGTAACCTTCCCCCAGGAGTGGGGAGGGAATGGTTGATTTTATAGTATCCTTCCCCTGCCATGCCCACCAAGCCATACCCACAGAACCGGTAGTAAAAAAAATTGAATCCCATCACTGAACACAGTGCTATGAGCAGAGTACTTTTTCGCACTTTCAAGAAGTTGCTCTCTTGCTCTCCAAAGTATCCTTTTGGAATTGAATCATAATCAAAATATAATAGCAATAGCACTTAGATTTATATACCACTTCACAGTGCTTTTACAGCCTTCTCTAAGCGGTTTACAGAGTCAGCATATTGCCCCCAACAATCTGGGTCCTCATTTTACCAACCTCGGAAGGATGGAAGGCTGAGTCAACCTTGAGCCTGGTGAGATTTGAACTGCCAAATTGCAGTCAGCTGGCAGTCAGCAGAAGTAGCCTGAAATATTGCATTCCAACCACTGCACCACTAGAACTCTTAAATAATAAGAGCCAGATTGTGTAATGACTAAAGTAGAGAACTAAGAAAACTCCAGCATGTTCATTTCAAGTCATTTATAAGGAGGGCCCACTTCTCATTACATTTGAAGTTTTCATTCTCACTTTTCAGATTTACAAATATAGTGCAAATTTATATATAAATCAGGCTTCAAGTACATTAAAGAAAATATGGTTATTGTAGGTATGTCATGTATGAGCATCTTACTGAAGATCACATTGGAGAATATAAAGAGCCTATTAAATCAATATAACAATCTCATACAATTTTTGAAGAAATTAGCAAATCATCAAATGGACTTTTTCACTGGCAAACTAAAGGAATGTGATAAGAAGTTTTATGGGCACTACAAGTAGCAAGTTAGTGTTGTGCATTGCATCTTGGATAGGTAGTAGAAAGACAGAATATAAAATAAATCAGGACGTCCATTATCATGCTCTTTTGCTATAGGTATTCAACGGGTAGCACATGGAAGCATTTTTGCAATATTCAGGAATTTCATATAAACCAAAATTCTGATTTCCATCTTTTGTTTGTTAATCCTGCTTTTTTTATTAGAAGCACAGGGCAGCCCACATGACACTCCCTTCTCTTATTTTTCTTCATAAAACAACTCTGGAAATTGGTTTGATGGCTCAGTTGTTAGAGTGCACTATTGCAAGCAAACTCTGCCCACAGTCTGGAGTTCAATCCTTACAGGCTAAAGTTTGACTCTGCCTTCCATCTTTCTGAGATTGGTAAAATGAAGACTCAGATTGTTTGGGGCAATATGCTGAATCTCTAAACTGTTCTGAGGGTGCTGTAAAGAAGTTGTGATATATGTGCAATTGTAAGTTTGAATGGTCACTAAACAGGGCAATCATTAAGCAAGGAATAGTCGTATTTTTCTATTTAATGTACTTGAAAGATAAAATACTGCATCTTGCTAATTTATTGACATGATAACCTGATAAAAATACTGAAGTAAATGAGTGTAATTTTGAAGGAATAAATTTGCATTCTTATTAATTAATTCAACATATTTAACTATCATCTTGTAGATATAGGTCAGTACACAGATATTAAAATAAACACAATAAAATCACATCAGCTGGTTTTATCATTCTAGAAAAGTACATTTCTATTAGCTTGCTGATACATTTATTTTAAATTAAATTTATACCTTTCCACTAAAAGACACAACCATATAGGTAAAGAAGATAAATTCATGATGTAAATAAAATAAAGTAAAATAAAGTAAAATGCCTATTGCTGGAGAAAGGGAGAGAAAAAGCAATGATTCCACCTAACAAAATATGAATTCCATTGAGGTTTGTTATTAAATTGAATGTGCTTGGCTCCTTCCACTCTCTGTGAGATAATGCACCTCAATTAGACAAAATTGTCTGTCGGTAACTTCTTTAAATTCTTACGAACTCATATTTGTATCGCCAGATATAGTATCAAACCACCTTGTTTTTTGTCAGCTTCTTTTTGGTTGCCCTTGCTTATTTCAAGCATCAGAATTTTCTCTAGCCAACATATTCAAATTGTTTTAAAACACAGAATCTAAGTCTACACACCCCTAAAATTCTGTTTAAAAGCATTGACCATCAGTTCAGCTTTTTATAATGAACAAAACAGAGAAATTCAAAAAATCTGAATCAGCTACAATATCAGAAAGTCCTTCAGCAGTTTAATTAAAAATATAATCATTCATGACTATTACTGTTTACAAATAATAAAAGTTTGTGTAAGAAAGAATGTTCAACTATGTAGGAAAAGATTGGGTTTGTTTAATGTTCCCCATGTCATATCATCGCTTTGGTTATACAGTTATTTTAGTTCATTGGGTTTATATTCTCTGTAACTAAATATAAATCTTCAGAAATAAATTGGTTTCTTAAGGATAAAAATAAATTCTTTCTTTCTCCTAAACTGCTAATTTTCAGCAATTATTTGTAAAGATTGTCTGCAAGGATTATAGCATGCTCCAAATGAAAGATTTATATATGAAAGATTTATACATTAGTAAATTTGCCCGTGTTAGTGTACCTACTTGATTTTTGTCATAAATCAGATTACATGCTGGTAAGTAGAATCATGCCAAAAATTTAAAGAGATTTCGCTATATAACCATGAGGTAGCCTAGATTATTTTCTCTTCCTAAACTATGATAAACTATTAATAAAACCAATTAACTTAGTAATGAATCCAATTAAATCTAATGTATGAATCCAATTAAATCTAATGAATTACTTGTATACCATAAAGGATTAAATAATATCATAATTTATCCATGCATTGAATAATTTTAACAATTTTGCATGTGAGATATTTTCTGGAATATTTTAGCAAAAAAAAAAAAAATTGGCACAGACTTTGGAATATGTTGAACAGATTCAACAAAGTGTTTCTTTCTCTAATTAATTCTCTTAAAAGCCAAAACTGAAAACAAGTTTCACTGTAGTAATGTCACATTTTACAATCTGATAAGCTTCCTGCTAATAACTGCTGTTTATTTTTGTCTCTCTATAACATAAAACAGCTTCACGATGTGAAAATGAAGACATTAAAAGTGCATGCTTCATGGAACTGCAAAATAATTGACTTGTCCATTTAAAAAAAGTTCAATCTGAAAGCTTAAATTAGGTTTACCAAATAATGGCATTTGTCACTTTCATGCCCTCACATATCATAGCACATTTAGCTGCAATCCGGAGAGCCGGTCATTTAGGACTCCTTGCTGTTTCATTCATTCAAAATGCAGAATGCAGTGTGTGTGTCAAGGGCACAGTTCAAAAGCAGAAGGCTTTCAATTTGAGCAAGTTGTCACTGGTGCAATTCAGAGAGAGAGGGTAAAAGGACTTTTCCCATTCTTTCCTTTAGTTTTACTAAAATTGTTGAGGTCATTGGTATAAGCTGATTAAAAATTTGGAGGTAAATAAGATATGTCATATCTGTCTCGGCCTAGAAGCTAAACAGGGTCAAGCCTATCTAGTAGTTAGTCAGAAGATTTGCAGGAACATCAGGTCTGTAGGCTATACTAGGAAGTTGGAAAAAAATCCCAGAAGAAGATCATAGCAAATCACCTCTACCGTATGTGGTGCCAAGAACAGTGCATGACTAATTCAAAAATCAGCACTATCTCAAAGAAGATTTTAGACAGAAGCTAGAAGAAAGTATTCAAGTTAAGTTTTCCTTGCAGTTGTATAGAAGTGATTTGCCCTGTTTTCTTCACAGATGTTTTTTCAACTTCTAGTCTAACTTGCACCGCTGATCCTTCAAGTTATTTTTAGTTCATTGGGTTTACATAAATCTTCAGAAATAACATTGGTTTCTTAAGGAGGCAATGTAATTCTTTCCTTCTCGTATATGTAAACTTTCAATGAAGTTATTTGCATGGACACTCTGCAAGGAATATAGCATGCTCCAAACATAAAAGATTAGTAAATGTCGACATTTGCCCCTTTGTTAGTCTACCTACTTGCTTTTTGTCATAAATCAGACCATGTGTTGCTGAGTAGAATCATGTGAAAAATAAATTAAAGAGTTATGTTCTAATACCATATATAATTCAACCAAGCTCTGACCAGCTATTGCCTCTTGGTGAAGCCTTCCACCCAGATACAACATTTGCACAAATGCATGTTTCATAAATTAACCTGGGTAGTATCTAAGGCATTCAAAGCTATCTTGTTGTGGCCTCTATGTGGCTTGGATAAGTGCTTATAATTTTCAATTTTCTCTTGGCCTTGCTGGCTGTTGAATATGTGAACTGAAGTAAATCTAATCTTGAAGAAACCCAATAAAAACCGATTGTGGTACGTTATTAAATTTCATATTGTAGGAGAATTTGCATGGTTTTACAATCCTATGAAAATATATGAATAATGCACATAGCATCATTCTTCCCAGAGATTGTGAACAGAGCATATAAGGGTGTTCCTATTATACAATTTATTAAATTAATGTTAATTTAATAAGCTGTCATAGATATGATTTTATGCAGTTATGTACAGTATAATAAATTAGAAAGTAATTTCTATATGATATGCTATTTTCCTTTGATGCACTGCTAATTTAATGTAACTTTCCTTCTAATGATATGAGCAGGGTGTTTGTGTATGCGTCAAACTGCATAGATCAGAACCTCAAATACAATTTTTAGTACATCCCTTAACATATTTTTAGAAACTATCTAGATGTAAAAGGCAATATAAAGTTAAGTAAATCAACTGTAGTGGGTTACCTATGGTTCAAATGGTTGAAAATGTGAGCTTCAACTCTGTTTTATTCCGTTTCTTTGAAACAGTGTCATTGCTTCAAAATTAATAGAATAAAATCTTATTCTAAGTATGTATAGGAAAATGAAAATGTTTAACCTGCCAGGCTTCTTCAACTGTACATGTGCTCTCTGAATATCTCAGTAATTTCCTGTCAAATTTGATGTTTTATAAGCAAGCAAACACCAGTTTTTTGAATCTTTGTTGTATCGGTTTTGATTTAATTCACTCTTTTGACTTTCTTCACCACTTAAATCAGTTGCAGCTAATTAAAAACAGAAGTGCAGAAGTCTAGCATATGAATTCTTAATGCCGCAAAGATTCTTCAATGGATTATACAAGCTCTGAGAGTTTGCAAAGTTTCCATTTTTATTCCAGGAAAGCTGAGGTATAGGTCTGTTGTGTGCTGGTATAATGTGTACAGAAATGTGTACAATTCTTATGACATCATTCTTGGGTGGCATGCCAAGCAAATAAGTATTACAGTGGAAAACATTGAACTTCATCTGTTAAAAAAAGTCTGAAAAGGCAACTTCATTAAACTTATGGAGGGTGGGTTTTTGTTTTTTTTTTGCAGTGAGGTAACAGAGCTTATAGTGTTTTGCAAAGAGAGATGAGAAAGGGCAGGTTTTTCTTATCTTTTGTTATTGGAGTTGACCCTCAGGATCCTTAGACCTTGGTGAGAGCTTAAGCAAGCTTAGATCAAGGAAGGATTTTGAAATTGAATTTATTCAGATTAGTAAACCCTTCCATGACAGGATTTAGTCTCAACAAGCTGTTGCCAAGTTGGAATATATAAAGCCCAATGCATTTTCCTGGTGTACAATCAGCTTCTTAGAAAGATAGAGAAAGAAAGAAAGAAAGAAAGAAAGAAAGAAAGAAAGAAAGAAAGAAAGAAAGAAAGAAAGAAAGAAAGAAAGAAAGAAAGAAAGAAAGAAAGAAAGAAAGAAAGAAAGAAAGAAAGAAAGAAAGTTCATATAAACAACCATTTAAGTTTTGTTTAAAAACATGGTAAAGAAATGCTTCATAAATTAAATGCTCACTTTTTTTTCTTTTTTAAAATAAAGGTCATTCTTTTTGTGCAAAAGTTATGTAACCAAATCAAACAAAAGAAAATATAAATTAAAGTTAGAAAATGAATGGACATGTCAAAATTAAAACTAAACAGTCATTAATTAAGGTACATTTTCAGAGAATTAACAAATGTATGAAAATCATTTGGAAATTACATGCCTCCAAAGTGATCTGTAATGTAAGAAATATAAATCCCTCATAAACAAATAAATATTGTTTCATAAAGAAACAAACAAACACTGTTTCATGAAGAAGAAAACAAACACTGTTTCATGAACAAAAATAATCTTTCTTCATTCCTTGCACCCCCCCCTTTTTTTGGCAAAATTATCTATAGATATAATACTAAAATACTTGTTTCTTTAATGTTTAACTGGGTGAACAGTGAACTGTAGGGCAAAACTTTTTCAATGAGGTATCTCAAATGGGCTAACTTACAGAATGCATCTAAAATCCTGTGGAATTGAAATTTGGGAAGTTTTATAAAACCCTTTATGAAATAAAAATTATCATAAAGCATTTTATGACATAATACAAAATGTCATAAAATATTTTCTGAGGTCAACTGGTGATGTTTGACTATGCTATACTGTTCAACATGGGCTACTTTCAAGTGAGATAGATCTCTGAATATTTCCCTAAATTTTTAAGAACTTTTTCAATACATTAGAAGCTCTGTCATTGTTGAAAGCATTGAGAAATCTGATGAGGAAATACCTCTAAAACAATGACCCAACAGGTTGTCTAGTATAGTACTAAAACTCTGTCTGTTTAATACTTTATAAGCTTCAATGGGGCAAAACGTTGCATCATAGGGCAAAACTTTGTCAGCAATGGTATTTAAATGGGCTAACACACAGAGTGCTGAGACACGTCCCTTCCAAGGGAATTAAATTTGAGATTTTATTTTGTTTTATTTTTTGCCATTTCAGTACCACTGTGCTGCTGTGGTTCAGTGCCACTGCCAAACTGCTGCAGCGAGATGTTGTTATATATATATTAGATTAGATTAGATTCAACTTTATTGTCATTGCCATGGATACAGGCAACGAAATGCAGTTAACATCCAACCAGAAGTGCAAAACAACAGTAAAATATAAATATATGTATGCAAATATGCAAGGCATCTATGAATATGTCAATGGAAAACACAACAAAATGTATGTACAGAGCACACAAAGATAAGTGTGACTGCACATATATGAACATATACAACTGAACAAAATGTTTATGGACACACTGAATATAAACACAAATGCACAAAGAATTATACAAAATACATCATATATTATCAAGGGAATCATCAGCATATGTATGGGGACAAACGAACTGAGGAGTTCAGCAAGAAAACCGCTGTATGGTAAAAGCTGTTCCCTAGCCTGCTGGTCTTAGACTGCAGGCACCTGAACCTCCTCCCAGATGGAAGAAGAGTAAATAGTTTGTGGGCTGGCTGGAAGGGGTCCTTAACGATGCTGAGGGCTTTACGCAGACATCGTTTCCTCTGAATGTCCACAATGGCAGGAAGTGGAATCCCTATAATGTGTTGGACGGTTTTCACCACCCTCTGTAATGCCTTTTTTTGTTTTATAGTGCAATTTCCATACCAAACTGAGATAACAGCTAGTTAAGATGCTCTCGACTGTGCAGCGGTAGAAATTAGTCAGAATAGCTCAGGAGAGGTGATTCTTCCTCAGTAATCTCAGGAAGAAGAGGCGCTGGTGAGCTTCCTTAATCAGACTAGTGGTGTTAATCTGCCAGGACAAGTCCTCAGAGAGGTGGATCTCCAGGAACTTGAAGCTGGTGACATGTTCTACCATTCTCCCGTTGATGTATATAGGAGAATGTGTGTAACCATACTTTTTCCTGAAGTCCACAATGAGCTCTTTGGTCTTGTTAGTATTAAGTAATAAGTTATTGTCGGCACACCACGTAGCTAGGCACTGCACCTCCTTCCTGTATTCTGAATCGTCGTCATCGTTGATGAGTCCGATCACTGTAGTATCATCTGCGAACTTGATAATGGTGTTAGAGCCATACACAGGCCTGCAGTCATAGGTGAAGAGAGAGAACAGGAAGGGGCTCAGCACACAGCCTTGGGGTACACCAGTACTCAGTGTGATAGTAGATGAAGTGGAGTTATTCAACTTGACATGTTGTGGTCTATTTGTCAAAAAGTCCAGTATCCAATTACAAAGAGTAGTGTTAATACCAAGGTCACTAAGTTTAGTGATCAACCTGGAGGGAATGACTGTATTAAATGCTGAACTAAAGTCAACAAACAGCATTCTAGCATAGGTATTCTTACTGTCCAGGTGTGTCAAAGTGGTGTGTAATCCTATGGAAACAGCATCCTTGGTACTTCTGTTCTTGCTGTAGGCAAATTGTAAGGGTCCAGTGTAGTTGGGAGACAAGTTTTGAGATGTTCCAGGGCCAGCTGCTCGAAGCATTTCATGATTGTAGGTGTAAGTGCTGTAGGGCGGTAGTCATTCAGACACTCTGGTTTGGAGTGTTTAGGCACCGGCATGATGGAAGTGGTCTTGAAGCAAATTGGTACAGTTGCTTGAGAAAGAGACAGATTGAAAATGTCAGTCAAAACCACAGACAACTATTCAGCACAAGCCCTAAGTACACGTCCTGAAATCTATCGGGGCTCACAGCTTTATGTGTGTTGATCTGGCTCAGAACAGCACAGACTTCAGTGGTAGAGAGAGTGAGGGGCTGTAAGTTTACAGAGGGTCTGATCTTGGTGACTATTTCCTGGTTGTCTTGTTCAAAGCGAGCATAAAAATCATTTAGCTCATCAAGAAATGAGACATTAGCAAATGAGGGAGTAAAACAGGCAGGCTTGTAGTCGGTAATAGTCTGGATGCCCTGCTACATGCATCGAGGATTGGAGTTAGCAAAGTGATCCTCAATACTTAGCTTATAGCTACACATCGCTTTCTTAATACCCCTTCTCATATTGGCCCTAGATGCACTATAGGCCTGTCTGTCACCGGATTTGAAGGCAACGTCTTGAGCCATCCATGGCTTCTGATTAGAATATATGATGATCTGTTTTTAGTTGTGACACTGTTGATCATGAAGTTAATATGATCCAAAATGGAGGAGGTATATTTATCAATGTCCGTGTGAGAGTCAGAGGTAGCTTTAGAGGCAAACATAGGAGGAGTTATATTTATCAATGTCTGTATGCTGAAATCGGTCCCGCAGTATATTATCTGATTCTTCCGGTCAAACTTTGATTGCAGTCACAGAGGGTTTCACACGCTGGATGAGCGATGTATTTAAAGAGTAGGAACAATGGGAGATGATCAGACTGTCCCAGGTGGGGGAGAGAGAAAACTCTGTATGCATCTTCAACATTAGTGCAGACCTGATCCAACGTTTTATTCCCTGTTGTATGACATAAAATACTCTGATGAAATTTAGGGAGTACTGTTCTCAAGTTAGAGTGATTAAAATTACCCCCAAAAATAAAGACAGCCTCAGTATGCAATGCTAATTGTTTGCTAATGGCTGCATATAGTTCTTTCATTGCTAGCTTGGCATTAGCATCCGGTGGGATGTATGCAGCAGTTATTATTAAAGAAGTGAACTCCCTCGGTAGGTAAAAAGGCACTTGATCATGAGGAATTCCCTGTTAGCAGAGCAATATGATCCTCATTTTCAACATTCTTTTCTCACAAATCAGTGGGAAACCCAGAATCGATAAGTACTGATAATCCTTGCCACCTTCCCACTAACAAAAGTATTTGCTTGTGGGAAGCTTGCAGTGAGAAGGAAAAATGGTGCATCCTTTGCAAGTCCCTCTTTGTTTGCACTATGCCAGCCAATTGTGCTATTGTTCCAGAAGGTTGGAAGTCACTCCAACTGATTTTCTGTCCATCCACGGTCATACGATATCTCTATTTAGGTAAGGAACTACCACTGAAACAGTGACTCAGCAGGTCATAATTTGTCTAGTTATCTTTAAAAAAATATAAAATTGAGATTATGGGTTTTTCCTTTAGGGTTGCCAGTCAAAAAAAATGGAAAAAAATATGTGGAACTTTTGCTATCCTAGATGATGTGAGTGCAGAAATTTAATATGTGCAAATAGAAAGATATAGTATCCCCCACAATGAAAAAAATGGATTTGGCTGAGATGGCACTGTTAACTCTTTCTTTAAAAAAAAAAAAATACAAGATTTGATCCACTTTTGTTTCCTTTTTGGAAATTGCTTCAGACCATGCTTGAAATAGAAGAAAAAATGGAATTGGTTTGAAGATTGGCTAATTGTGTAATTGTGTAAAAAGTATAGACATGACTTGTACTAACTAAATGTAATATTAAAAAATGATGCTGTAATTGTAGTTAATATTTTACTGTAAAGACTTGGAAATCAATGTTTTTTTTCTTTTTCTTTTAGTTTTCATTTCCTTTTTCTAATCTTTATTTTCATAGTATTTTATATTGTTAATAAACCTTAATAAAAACCTAAAGAAAAAAAAGACAAGTGAAAAAAATTACCTTCAGCTGTGGATAGTGAAAGAGAACATCTCTGAAAATGATGTGCCCTTATTTCATCAATTAAAGTGGAGAATTCTATAGGCAACTCATACACTAAGATCCTAGTTTACAATAATAAAGTGGACCTGCATTTCAGAGGACTGACAGAAACATACTAGTTGAACCAATCATAATAAATAAATAAATAAATAAATAAATAAATAAATAAATAAATAAATAAATAAATAAATAAATAAATAAATAAATAAATAAATAAATAAATAAATAAATAAATAAATAAATGCAGTTCACTGCTCCAACTCAAATAGCTAATTAGGGCTGATGTTTGTTTTCTAACATGTCTTTTCTCATCCTGTCAAGGGAGCCAAACAAGAAGTAGCAAAGACTTGGAGAAAACTGAGATGGAAGCTCCTGCTGGATAGATTTTTTTTTTTGGTATTTGTCTATTTTCAGGCCATTTATGAATCTTGTTGCTTGTTTTGTAGCTTCTTTTAAAATGCAGCTTATAGTTCAAAGAAAAGCGTCGTGACTTGGGTGGCTTCCAAATTTCTTGCATAAATAAATTGTCAGGGGAGAAGTGAGGTGAATTCATATGGGAAAGTAGTTACTTGAAAAACTGGTCTCACCATTTTTATTTAATAGGATAAGGAATATGGCATGTGTTTCCTAATAAAGCTGCTGAGATTCTTTAATGGAAAGAGAGCTGTCTGCTGTTGTGGGAGCTATACTGATAAGATGTAGAGATTTAGGGGAAGAATATGATTGAAATAAGTAAAGGGGGCTGCAGACTGAGAAAGAAAATAACATTTGGTAGCAACTCAGGCAGATGCTATCTTAATTCACCAAAGTCTAAGAAGTCTCACAGTCCCCTTTATAACTCTAAACAAATAGAAACATTTTTCTTCTTGAGAGATGACAGGTGATGTGAGTTATGGCAACTTAAAGTGTCAGTCATAAATATCTCTTTTACCAACAACCAGACTTTTTGCTCCGTAGTATTCAGTATCAACTACTTTTAAGTTATCATTTATGGTACTGAAGTCACAGCGTTCTCCAGACAGGTTGGCATTTCCAGTCAACATAAAGACCAAATAGCAATATTTTATGGGAGTTTGAGTTCAATCCACTTGGAATAACATAAGCATTAAGAGCATGGCTCTGGACCACTCACATTCTTACAAAATTATTTTTGATATACTATGTTCAATTATATTGTTTTTACCTTTCAAATATTGTTTATATTTATACTGTATACTATTTTCATTTCAGATTTTATTTTAAATATATATTTCTGCATGTATTTAGTATTTTCCATCCATGTACAATATATACAGCTGCCTTTTTTTTTTAAACCAGTCAAGCAAAATCTTTATTAACAAAACAATAATTCTAATGCATTTGGAGTAGGTATTATGATCTACAACAGCAGCAGAAATAGTTTTAGGAAACTTTGATACTAGTTCTCTTACTGAGTGGCATTATAATATAATATTAATAAATTTATAATATTAATTTTTTCCATAAAGTTTAACAATTACTATAGCAAAATCAGAAGGGTTTTTTTCCCCTCATGTTTTTGGTCTAGAGAGTCTTAGGATTCATTGGTTTGCAGATATGTTAATGGAACATATCCTCCATGAGTGAAATCTAGGCCATGTAATTAAAATAAAACTTTCTTACTTCAAACATCCGAATTTTGCTTCTAGATTTAGAAGCACGATGTTACTCATGGGACACTAAGGTACTGTTTTTATAACCTTTTAAGCATACCAAACTGTAATCAGGAAATTATACTGTCAGTATAATAATAATTCCTTCCTTCCTTCCTTCCTTCCTTCCTTCCTTCCTTCCTTCCTTCCTTCCTTCCTTCCTTCCTTCCTTCCTTCCTCCCTCCCTCCCTCCCTCCCTCCCTCCCTCTACAGGGTATCTATCTATAGCAAGGATTGCAATAGGCAAGTTGACAATTGCAATTCTTATTTTATATACATACTTGACTATAATTCCATTATTCTGGACATTAGGCTTGTTTCTTCCAAAAGAGGCTGCTTGTTGTATGTCTATCTTAAATGGTCTTTTTGTGACCTTAGCCTGTAACCTCCAACAACTGAAACAGGACATTTTATCTTCTAATGATTTGAGGAGGGGAATAAGCATTACCCATGCAGTGCACCAAGGCATACAAACTTCCTTGTGACCGTATTTAAAGAAACAGACACAAAGAAATAGTCATTGCCGTTACAAAAGGGGAAATCTAGTATGCATTTCCAAGGAATCGCATTTTGGGGAGAATTACAGAATAATTACACATATGCTTAGATCATGAGCATTCAATGAAGCGAACACTATTTTGGGGATTTAAGATGTTGGTGTTGTGGTCGTCTCTAAGAAACCAGGATAATTCAGACATTCAAATGCAAAAATGCACCATTTGGAGAGTGTAATGCGGTCTGTTCTGGTCAGTGTTACAAATTCGGGAAGGATTCCCTAGCTGCAGACATTAGCTACTTAATACTTAAATCTGTTTCTAAATGTAAAGCACAGAACAAAAGTACTTTGCATTAATGAAACATATCCTAATAGTGGTGTGGTGACACATTTCATTAATGTGTCATTCTGGACACAAAATAAATATCCCTGTCATATAGCTTGATTTAAAAAATATGAATATGAACAGTAGGTTTTAAAAAATAAAGATTTGGGGAGAAAAGAAACAAGGACATCACACTTTTACAAAAAGAATGAACATCTGCATTGCCTTTAATATGACTCTCATGTCAAATACATAGCAAATACATAAGATTAAGACAAAAACCCAATGTTTCTAAATCATAATGTGATTTGAGCATTCTAGAATATCCCTTTTACCCCCCCCCCCTCTTTCCTTACAATAAATTTGGTGATAATTTCATATAACATTATAGCATTAAAATCCTAAAATTAATTTCTTTCCCTAAAAACATAAGTGTGCAGTTATTTGCAATTATATTTTTTCCTGCAATAAGTCTTTTTGAATCAAGACCAGTGTGTGTTGTAATTCTGATATTATAGTATAACAATGAACAGCGTAAGTAGTAACCTTTGTTATTTACTAGGATCCATTTTAACATAACAATTATATATAAGAAAACTTTTTTAAATCTTTCTCAAAAACCCATAATTTATACTGAGTGCAGAAACCAGGGGAAAAATGCTATTTTGCACATGTACTCTTCCTTCAGAGGCAAATGGCAAAACCTGAGGATACATCAAACCTTTAACATGGATAATGAGATCTGACTATACTCTCTGACTGCAGATAGAAAATATAGCTAATAACACTGGAAAACTAGAGATATCTCTGTTACATTTTGAGTTATAGAAAGTACTTCTGTGACAGGCATCAGGTCAGAAAGCTTCAAGACATCTTGCAATAAAATAATAATGATATAAATTCTGTACAGACGTAAGAGGTATGGATGACCTGAAGGATCATGAAACATGGCATTCCTGCATATGTTCATGCTCTCATTCAACCTGGAGAAATATGTAGTCCAAGATGGTCTATATCCTCTCATTATGTACTATGAAAAAAGAGGGTAATTTTTAAAAAAGCTCACCATCTATCAACAATTAACGAAGATGCTATTTCTTACTTGGCTTGAAGCTGGCAAGTCTTTAGAAATATTGCAACACCTTGATTCATTAATATTAGTGCTTAAATTTGTCTTGAGCAGCGCTGACTTTTATTTTAGACAGTATAGATACAACTTTTTCAACGTAGGATGCAATTGCATAAAGTGCTTTTAAAAAGAACAAACTTGGGACATTCTGGTGCAATTATGTTAATTTTGATATGAAATAAAGTGAAGATGATGCAAATTGTTAACACGGGAACAATTCAAGGAATATTTTATGGGCATCTGCTATTCCCTTCTTTATGGGAATATCACTCCAAAGAAGAAATAGAATGGACCTCATGAGAGTTTTCCAAATGTGGCTTAGCAGGTTTGGACAAATCAAGTAACACATCATATATGAATAAATGTGTGAAGGTAGAGACATGAGAACATTCTACCTAGAATCTTAAAGTAGCTTAAAGTACCCACTAGTAGCTTCTGCAAACAGCATGCGTGAGTAAATGATGTTTACTCTTATTCCACAACCTCTCTATTGTGTAAACAAAGACGATACCCTTATAGATTAGTAATTCTCATTTTGCCACTACTTCTACCTCCAAGTGAAAATACCCATATTAAAAATATTGTTCTCATTTTTTCAATATTCCCTCTCCCCTCCTTCCTGATCCCAGAAACAACACATCAGCCAGGACAGCAAGCAAGCTAAGTAGCGTCTGGATGTACTTCTTCTTGTGGAAAGAAGTCTGATTATTACTGTTTTGAAATTGTAAACTTTGAATCTTCTGTACTCTTCTTCCAGATTTTTTTAAAAACATTGTTTTTGAAAGATTCTACTTGATATCTATTATGAGAACATGACACACAGTATGTACTCTCTTGTTTGTCCTGCAGATGGCTCCAAATACAAAGACAGTCCCTGTATGGTCCCCATATGATGATGTTTTGAACATATTCCCTGAACTATTTAGATATGGGAGCAGTTATATCTTACAACTTTTGCAGATTTTTTAAGGTTGGAATCCTGAAATACTTGCTAATAAATAAACGTACAAAATTGTATTTGCTTGATACATATGGATTGGATATATGCTATAACTGTAGAGTTAATGTATATGAGCACAGATGAGAAGGACAATGGGAAAACACCAGTGGCTCAAACAATCAGTTGCTCATAGATAGAGCAGTTGCCCAACACTCAACATCTAGACAGAACAATCTGAGCACAGCCTGGATTAACTATAGGAAAGTCTGTGCCTCAATACAAATGGATAAAATGGATGGAAACTAAACAAGAGCAGGAGCAACCTGGAATTAAGGAGAAATTAAGGAAAAACTTCCTAACAGTGAGAACAATTAACCAGTGGAACAGCTTGCCTTCAGAAGTTGTGGGTACTTCATCATTGGATGAAGAAGAGACTGGACAGCCACTTTTCTGAAATGATACCTACTGCTTGAGCAGAAGATTAGATTAGAAGACCTCCAAGGCTCCTTCCAGTTCTATTCTGGTTGATTTATTGATGGATTTGTGAATGCCTGGCATTATACAAAGTCAACCAGACACTGAGGATCTTCCTCAAGAATTCAATGAGACTGCGGAAGACAATACAGGAAGTCATCTCAAAACAGCTCACATAAGTGTTCATTAAGTGCAGCATATACCAATGTACTATCCCTGCTGCTATTCTGAATAGGCTTGATAACCTTCAGCTAGATAATCATAAGGACTGGATATGCATAGAAGTGGAATTACTATCTGCCACCTTCTCTACATGATTAACATCAAGCTGTATGCTAAGAGTGAATAAGGCATCAACTCACTGATCCACTTAATGCAGATCTACAGTGATGACATTGGGATCTAGACCAGTAGGGCCACATAGCAGACATACAAACTACCTACTGTATAAATACCTTCCACAGTTGCTTGAGAATCATGAGGAAGAGGGAAGGAAGGAAGTCAATAACATCCAAGCCAGAGGGGATATTCAGCAGGTTCTGACCAGTTCTGGAGAACCAGTAGCGGAAATTTTGAGTAGTCTGGAGAACCGGCAAATACCACCTCTGACTGGAGATTTTACAGTATCCTTTCCTTACCATGTTCACCAAGCCACGCCCATAGAACCGGTAATAACAAAAATTGAATCACACCACTGATCCAAGCACTATCAAAGGATAAGTTCTGAAGAGTCAGCTCAGTGGGAAGATCAAGATCCATACCATTGACATGTACACTCTTGCCATACCTCAGATACCTTGCCAGTATAATCAGCTGGACAAAGTATGACATAGAAGCTGCCACTATGAAGGCCCAGAAGTGCCTCACAAGATACAGAGGTTTCCAATCCAAGTCCAATACCCAGAGACAGTACAGTATACCAGCCAGAAAGAGGATGGTGGAGTGAGTGCCAAAGCCAGTATCCTGGATAAAACACAGGGTATCCAGGAGTACATCAGTAAAATGTCACCCAAAGATGAGCTCCTGACAAAATGCCCAAGGCAGCAGATCTAGGAAAATGATCAAGCAGACCAAATGCCTGGCAAGATAATAACTGCAGCTGAGGTAATGATTGACAGCTGAGGTGGCAGCCATTGGGAAATCCTGGCTAGAAAGGATTGGACTAAAAGACAGCACTGAGGCAGTGATCAGAGCATTACAAGAACAGACACTAAGCACCGGAGTTACAGAAGCAAGGTTCTACTACACTAGACAGGACCCAAGGTGCAGACTATTCAGGTAAGCCTCAAAGAGAGTCCAACACATAGTGGCAGGGTTAAGATGCAGGCAGGAAGAGCACACAATGAATGGAATAACCAAGTATCTGGCATTGTGTACAGGAACATCTGCACAGTGTACATTGCCACAGAAGGTCACAGAGAATAAAAGAGCTAAAATCTATGGGATTTCCAGATCCAAACACACTCCCTCCCAATAGTACTCACAGGACAAATAGACCATGGCTAATGTGTTTTCAGGGTCATGACATTTGCAAAAATATATTTCTTAATTTTCTTTCCTACTGCTTGGAAACTTAGCAAAAAAAAACTGCTTGTAGGCTATCACTGTCTGGGGTCAAAGTATCAACAGTTAGTAATTGTTAGTGTTTTTAATGGCATTATTGGAACTATCTATGCTGGAGACCTCTTTCATTGCATTCAAAAGTTCTTTGTGCAATTCCCATCTTGTCAGAGTTGCTTTGGCCCTTCAGTTCCCAAACCTCTTTAAAGGGAGACAAAATTGATTTCATTTAATAGGTGATGTTAAAAGACATTCCCAGTGAACCTGGAGGAAAAGGGGAATAGGAAAATCCAACTTATGCCCCCTCTGACAGAAATCATTCCAGTTTGACCACCTGATGGGCTCTTGAGGTTAATGAGAAAATCCCCATCAAGACCTCAGAGGCCAATATCAGCTGTCAAAATCCCACATTCCCTCTCTTTCAAGTGCAAAATAACCTGTGTCTGAAGATGTGCTGGAGTATAAAAGGGCACACCACTACCACTGTGGGCTCTGACTTAGCTCTATTCATAGCTGTGCTACTATGAATACAGCAAAAACTCAAACGAAAGTTTTAATCTCCCCACTGCATTCATCCCAAAGAGAAAAGGGTTTCCCTTTTAATAATTTCTCCCCTTAAATCTTTTGTGTTAGTCTGCTTTGGTGTGTGGGGGAGATGAGGTTTTACTTTGACCCAACTAGAGGGGAAAGGATTTTTTGTTTTCTTTTCCTTTTTTTTTTTGGTATGTGTGAAGGGAGCATAGAAATTACTGCACCTAAAACTTTTAGGCTTGAATCAGATGAAAGATTTCTTCAGGCTAAAAGTAACTAAAGCAAAGGGGCTTAAATGCAAACCGAACAAGCTTCAAGCTTAAAAGAAAAAAGAAATGTTGTGATTAATTTACCCATTTCTGCTTGTCCCTCTTTATATGACCTGCATTATATAATTTGGCAACAGTTAGGTGACATGAAACATATAATGCTAACATTTATATTTGAGAGAAATGGCAAATACACAATTCTCTGAAAAGAGACGGAGCTTATATCTTATTCTGCAGATGTCACTCTATATTATATATACAGCAATGGGTTAATTCCCAAAAAGTTAACTTCTAATACAAACAAAAAACAAACAAACCTCAAGCTGTTGATACTGCAAACTCTTGACTCCGTTTTACAATATCATCACTGACCTTGGCATTCCTATGACAAAAGATAATGTCCAGGCACATAAAATTGTATCATTATTTCCACCAAAAAGTTACAAGCATTAATCAAAATACCTAATTTCATTTAAAAAGCCAGTTTTTTCAATCTTTTCTATTTATTTGATACTGCATTTAAAATAATAAAAAAACAAAAATAACATAACACCAAGATACATACATTGTTAAAATTACATAAAAAGTGCTTAAAAATCAGAAAAAATATAAAGTGTAATATATTGTTCAACAATAAACAGTTACAATGAGAGAATTATCTAATGATAACAAATATAGCCAATCCTAATTCTTAATGATTGCAGCAACTACTTCTGCTTGAAATCTGACTCTGACAAAGTTAGATCCAGATTTAATTCCCAGTGAGATCAATAGCACTTAGAAAATTAAAATTTATATCTATTTCAATAAGTCTTATATGATGCTACCTAGCCTAAAATAACAAATGAGGTGGAATACCTTTAGCACTTTGAGATCCACATACATGTTTATTCATTAGATTTTCATCTATGTATAGGACAAAGACGTTTTTCTTTACTTCCGTACAAGCTTTTTGTAAAATATACACGTGAAGCTATAATCTTTCCTATAGCAATTTAGGAGATCTTAATCTGGCTAATTTGGCTACTGACAAAACACATTTAAGAAATATATAAGGTAGGACCTTGTTTTATGATGGTCTGTCTCAGAGGTGGTATTCAGCAGGTTCTGACCAGTTCTGAAGAACTGGTGGAGGAAATTTTGAGTAGTTCAGAGAACCGGCAAATACCACCTCTGACTGGAGGTTTTACAGTATCCTTCCCCTGCCACGCCCACCAAGCCACATCCACAGAACAGGTAGTAAAAAAATTTGAATCCCACCACTGGTCTGTCTGATGTGAAATACTTTCCCCAAGTGTGCTTGGAACTCATTTTATGATCAGATAAGATTACTATGTTTTAATATACATTTATGAGTATCTAGAGTTTCCTTTAACAATGTAATATATCCTGTAACGCTGTTTGCTCAACTGATAATAATTCCTCGGTTGCTATGTTGTTCTGCTGCTCATGATCTGCTCTGCAACGTTTTTCTGAATGATGGAATAGAAACAGAGCTAATTAAATAAAGATGGCAATGTACCTCAGAAGTTTTACACAAAGCATAATTAATGTGCTGCAGCAATATGGCCTATTGTAAAACAAGTACACTCTCCTATACAATGTCGACTCGTTTTGTATTTTTTTGGTTTTTTTTAGTTTACTCCGGCAGAAAGGGAGACTGTCTAACAAATCCTACAGCAATATTCACTACTTCAAGAGGCATCTGTAAAGATGTTAATGGTGGATAATATCCATGCAGGCAAGCAGCATGCATGGGGGATTTTTGTATTAAAATGCATCTTTCAAAGCTCTGTTTGGTCTTTTTGAGGGCTATTTCACTCTAAAATGCCCACCGATTGACTCACAAAACCAAGGCAGATGCTCTTCCAATTTCACTGAGAATAGCCCCATGCTTTCAAAAGGCTTCCCAAACCCCATGAAAGTACCATTCGAAGTCACCTTTTGTACCCCTTCCCTCTTCCTGATATGAAGGAGGCATGATTTTATGAGTGAGTGAGAACGTTTCCCTCCCTCAGCAGCCTCAGCTCCCTTCTAGTGATTATTGTTTTGTTTCTTTTCCTCCAAGCAGTAACACCTACATTGTATGCCGTATAGACAGAAAAGCATTCAAACCCCTCCAGAAAAACCATTCACTTAAAGGGCAGCTGGACGGACTAAAGTATTCAGCTTGCCCTCTTCACTCTTGGATGAGTTTTGTGCAAAGCCCAGGCTTGGAGGCCTTTCCTTCACAGAACCAAGCAATTAATGAGAGAATTATTGTGGGGTTGTTGTTTTTTAAGTGAGAGAAGAAAAATGTTGCCGTGTTTGGTCTACTTCTCTGATTTGCCTATTTCAGGTTGTAATTAAACGATACTGCTGAAATTCTCTACCGTAATGGAGAAAGGGATGGCCTTTTCTTTCTATCAACAACCCCCTCCCTCCCTCTTTTTAGCAAGCAATGAAAAGGTAATGCTGTTTCCATAATTAATAGCCATGTGTGGTTTTTCTTTCATATTGAAGGACTAATAAGGATTTGAATATAGAACCTATTATTAGCAATTGCAATTAATACTTCCCCAAAAGGCTCTTAGTCAAACAGGAAATGGGTGGAGCATTAATTGAGCATAACCACCCCAATTCTAACAGGCCAGTGACTTTGTGTCTTTCTAAAGAAGTTTTTGTAGAAGAAGCAGAGTTCAAAATCCTAAAGGATACTAACGAGTACTACATTTTGCATCCGGGCTTGTGTTTACCAAAATGAAATTCTTAGAACCACTGTAATTATTCACTTCTTTAAAAGCCTACTTAGAAAATTAATTTTTATATTATTCCCTCTGCAAAAATACAACATTTATTGGGTAGCTTGAATATGATTTCTCCGTTTATTATGATAATCTTGAGCTGTGGAAACACTCATAGTTTTATGGAGTCTTCATATTTCCATAGTATTCTATTTACAATATATCAACTGAATAGGGGGCGTGCATAAGCGCACCAACGTGCCTACCATCCCTGTCCTATTGTTTCTTTTATTTTTTTATTTTTCTTATATGTATCCATGTATTCATAACTATGTTTTTACTTATACCTATTATCTTGTAAGCAATTGACAAAAATAAATACAAAATTAAAAAAAATAGGTTTTCCATATTTCTGAAAAATCCATTGTGACTTAGCTTTCAAATATATGTGTAAAAATAGATGTGTAAAGGCAACAATGAAATAATATGCTTATATTTTAACCTCCTCAAAACCCAACAATGAGAAGGATGTAACTGTATGTGAGTTGGCATGCTTTTGAAGAAGATCAGTCTCTAGAATTTTCAGATAGTTCTATAAAATAGAACTATCTGAAACTTGTAGAACAACTTGTAGTCAGTACAGGAAACAGGAACAGGAAAACTTTATCCTGGATACAGCTTGAATACAGCTTGCAAAGATTCTGATCTCGTTTGCTTGATTGGTATCACCCAACTCCAATCAAAAGTGGGTGGCTCTCACCCAGTATAAAAACAAACAATATGCAATTGTATAAAATAAGAACTGAGTAAGGAAGTCCAACTATCATAGCCTCTCCCATCCCATGAGATACTCCATGCTCTGCTTAATGCCCAAGAGGTCACTTAACAAGTGCAATTGGGATTGTGGTTAAGTGAGGTGATTGCACAGTGACCTATGACCAAAATTCTAGGCTCAATTGTGATCATAAGTTGTGGACTACCTGTATGTGTTGGATATAGTTGTTCAATCAATTACAGATGAATCTGGCAATCAAATCCCCTATTGTTCCATTTTATCAAGAATGAGCTTAAGGACAACTTTATCAAATCCCTTACTGAAGTCTAATTACACTCAAGTCCCTTACAGAAGTTTAAGTACACTATATCCATATCATTCCCTTTGTCTTTCTGTGATCCTTTTTGGTTTAGATCTTTTCTATCCTGGCCCGCTTAAACCCAATCCAGTTATCTTCTTGGTTCTTCATGCTGTGATCCATCTGCAACTACTTCAATGGGTGATATCTTTTCAATCTCCACACTGACAAACCACTGTAAACTGATACTGCCATCATGATTCCCTTGCACCCTAAAGTTGTTCTCTCCCCTTATTAGTGTAACAATGCAATAAAGTTGAGTAAAGTATTACAAGGAAATTTCTTATTTTTCACCTGGCTTATTCCTGATAAAATCTTGTTTGTCTCTCTTAACCTAAAGCTTTGTGGATGGAATTGGATATATCTAATTTGATGAAAAAGAAGGACTAGAGGTGGCATGATAGCAGTGCTCAGATATCTCAGGGGTTGCCACAAAGAAGAGGGAATCAAGCTATTCTCCAAAGCACCTGAGGGCAGGACAAGAAGCAACTAATCACGGAGAGAAGCAGCCTAGAACTAGGAAGAAATTTCCTGACAGTTAGAACAATTAATCAGTGGAACAACTTGCCTCCAGAAGTTATGAATGCTCCAACATTGGAAGATTTTAAGAAGAGATTGGAAAACCATTTGTCTGAAATGGTATAGGGTTTCCTGCCTCAACAGGGGGTTGGACTACAAGACCTTCAAAGTCCCTTCCAACTTTTCTATTCTATTCTATTCATAAGAAGCAATAAGACAATGTGATCCAGGATAAGGGGTTTTCTATAAAAGAAGTCATTTGGACCATATGTTCCTTTTGTCTGTGATAAATGTTTTCCTTGTCTTAGTAATAGCTGATGAGTATGTGTTGGCCATCTATTTAAAATAACATTTTGAGAAGGTATCATACATACCCATATAAACAGTTACATTACTCAAAATTAGATTGGAGTTTAATTATATTGCATAATTCTGAAATAATAAATTTTCATGCTCTGTAAATCATATTGAATTGCACTACTGTTATTATCATTTATTTCCTTCTTCTTTCATGCATTTCCAATCCATATAACATAGCTGCAAAGTAGTCTGGAAGACAATGCTAATGTTACCCTCCTGGTTGTGTTACTTTAAAATGCAATCAGCCATGATACTCATAGCTCAAATATGATTTTCATGTTTACTTATTTTTGTTTATAGCCACTTGCTATTCTCCAAAGGATTCTTCTATCAGTTGAAAACTATCCTCCTTTTCCTTTTGTCTCACAGAGTCCTCATGCTTAGTAAAAATGGTTATTCTAAGTCAGAGGCTGGTTCACAGAAGTAATCTGGTTACCAGATATCCAGCAAAAGGAGAACATATCTTCCTTTTTGTCCTCAGATTCTCTGCCTGGTAGGCATAGCCTTAAAATCAAATATTGTCTGGCTTCCTGGGTGTATTTTTGGAGTGACTGTTTCACAATCGTATTCATTTAAATTTTCATATATTGTGACCTTATAATTGCTTCTTTCCTTCATCCATCCACATACTTGATACAATTGATACTTGATAGGTGTGTAATATTTAATTGTCCTAATTTTTTTTAAAAAAACCCAATGAATTGCAGTGTCCCATTATTACTTTTTTGATGCTTACAGGATTATATGATCTTGCAAGGCATTGTTAAAAATAAATAGGATGCTATGGGTCCATGGTCTTTAAACTTAAGATACCAAGGGAATGCTTCTCAGTGTGAAAATTGATATGTAAAACTAAAAAAAAAGTTATATGATATATATCGATATATTATTTGAACAAATGTTACAATTAATGTTGCAGTAGTACATTTCATGCAGCGTAAATAGAAATCGTCATGTTGAACCCTTGAATGACTCTTAGGCAGCACAATTCCTACTTAATATTTTATTTGTTTGTTTGTTTGTTCAATTTCTTTGGCCACCCCATCTCAGTCAATGACTATTTGGTGCTTACAATTATTAAAATATATTACTTCAACATTTTAAAACAGTAAAACTATTAAAAACATCCAATTCAACATTCACAAGAGCAAGATAACATTAAATATTATCCAGATGGGAACAGAAAACCTAACAAAATCCAATGGGATGATGATCGGTACATGTTCCCACAGGCACTAACATGTTTTTCCAAGTACTTGACTTGGTGAAGGTTGCTGCTATGAAGGTTGAGATACAGATGTTTGACTGAATGCATCTTACACATATATGCCTGATTGCACACACTGATCATAGAGTTTGAGAGCATACCCTTCAACAATTCACAGGGGTAGGGATAACCTGTGTAAAATGGATCAAAGGGACCAGAATGGAATTCAGTCCAATCTGAAGGCTAGGCCCTGAAATATGTCTGGTAGGGAACAATTAAGTCAAATTTGAAGTCTCAAAACCAGAAATGATCTAAATCATGCATGTGGCTGAAATTCAGAAATGAATTTGAGGAAGTAATTTGAGACCACAAGGTGAGTCACACTAATGATAATATTCAGTAAAAAGCAGTGTGCTGTCCCAGCCAATCTATGGGAATTGGTTAGTTACTTAGGAATTGTGAGCTGTCCCCTTAAGGGAATGCATCATGGGAAATGTAGTTAAAGGTATCCTGGGAAATGTAGTTCATGTCACGTGGCAACATCTATAATCCTGATTGGGCACTAAATTGACCCTCGAAGGGTTGAGGGAGGTTTCCTCCATTCTTGCCTGCACTCATGGACTGATAACAGCTTTCCTTCTATTGCTACATGATGGGTTAGGAAAAGAACCATTTTTTACCTGCATGCTGATATACGAAAGATTGGTCATTATAGAAGAACTTCATCACAAATGTGAGTCATGAAGATACCTGATGTACCAATAAATGTACTTTGTTATCGATGTTTTGTGGAATTGTCTATCTGCATCTGCACAGCCACAAATCCACCTATGTGCATGAGACAGGATAGAAAAGTAAAAAACGCATCCTAACCCATCAGAATATGTTTATTAATTTTGGATTTATGAGAAAGAGAAGGAATATTGAAACCAGGAGTGATTGTGCAATGTTGATTTGAACCTGCATGTCTCGTCATCTCTCTCTCTCTCTATGAGCATCGGAACTCTTAAACGCTGTTTGCATAGTGGGAGGGGTCAGATTTCCCCACAAGCTACAAACAAAGAGACCCACCCATCCACCTCTCCTCTCTGCTCAATTTGCCTTCCTACTATCTCAGAGACTCTATTTGCATAACAAGGAGAGTTAGAAATTTCCCTGTTCTCCAAAGATAATCAAACCTCAGTTGGAAAGTTTGAGAAATCTTGCTTGTATTTTTAAATGGAAACCAGAAGCTGATTTGCTATGCTCATCTGGCAGGGAGACAAAGCCATAAACAGACCCTTTCCAGCCAATTTAAAACTGATAAAGATACATCCTAGTTCCAGGAAGGAGCTAATTCCTCCTCCTTTTTTTTCTTCATCGAGAGAAGTGCTTTGTCTCAAATTTCAACTCTTAACTGGGAAGACTCAATTTGTAAAACAAAAGGAGGAGTCAGAAGTACCCAATTACTACAGTTGAATCTACAATTTTTAGCAACTTAAAACAATTTGCCATCTTTTGCTTCCTAAAGTTTCCACAAGAAACATTAAAATACCTCATCAGATCCCTTTGTCTTAAAACTCTCTACATGCTGTTTGCATGGTGGGAGGGGCTGGAGTTCTCCACATGCTACAAAGAGCTTTCTAACCCACCCCCCTCTTCTCTGGTCAACTTTCAAAAGAAACTGTTTGGCTGCTAGCAGGGACTCTGTAAGATTTTCTGTATCTTAAAGCAGCCCACAGCAATACGTGTTTGCATTGATAACTCCTTTTGAAATTATTGTGAACATATAATCAATTTATTTCAAATATTCCAAGATTACCTGCAACCTGCACCTACCAGACTCGAGTAAAGCAGCTTACGGCTCCATCTGGTGGTCAAGAAGAAATTTACAGTGAAGTCGTTTATTTTCCTTTCAAGAGTGGGCAAGGGAGTCCCCCCCTTCCCTTTCTCTTCAAGCCACTGCCCCCTTCTGCTGGTCAACAAAAAAAATTTTTTTCTCCTTATGTGATTTTTTTCACAGTTTCTCAAATATTGATCAGAGTGATTATAAAACTAATGTGCATCATTTAATCAACTTAATTCAAAGGTCCCAAGAGCAACTACAACCTAATATGGGCTTAGCAACAGCATCTTCCAGATCCTCTGCTGCCACCTTGTGAAGCAAGTGACCCTTATAGGCATATTTTTGCGTTCTGCCCTCAAGTCTTCAGGCTATGTTGCGCATATTTCTGCATTCAGCCCTCTAATCCTCAGACTTCGTGACGCAACCTCTAGTGCCCCCTTCTGTCGCACACTCACAATGCACCCTAGAAGCAGCCATACTGTGTGCTGTGCTAGCATCACCCAGACTCTGCAGTGCCAACTACGTGCTCTGCTACCTGCTTGCAGCGTATCCTATTACAAAAGGAATTGCACAAAAAAGCACTAAAATTTTCCAGAATTTTTCCTTTGCCAATTTGAAGCATGGCAACTTCCTCAGCCATGACAGATGTCTCTGATGTACCAGAAGACCCGGATCCTCTACCCACCCTTGATGTAAATGTGGAGCCTGGTTCCCAACAACCAATCTTTGGATGTCCAACCCTATGGAGAACCTGTGATACCTCTGAAAGCCTACGACCTCAGAAAGAGTAAGAAGCTTACCGAACCCATGGCCAAAGAATGATTGGCAGCAGCAATATCGCCGCTACATAGATTCATGGGCAAAGCTTGAGAAGATCTGTGATGCCCTAAAACATAAGCTGCCCCCCGAGAAACTCCACACATTGCTAGATGATCTAGATGCCCTTTTTGCACGGTGGAGATGCAGCAAAAACAATCTCAAGTCCATCCAGTCAAGACTGGGTGACCCCAAACTCCTAACACACATCCAATACTTCGAGGAAATTCACAAGGAATGCTAAGACAGTGTCAAGGAAAGCAAGACAGCCCTCCAGGCAGTGCTTCACAACGTGCTTCGGTAGGGCGTAGCATCAAGGGCACAGGCCACATCCGACATAGCTCCTTGAACACATGTGTCTTCTTCCGTCCATTCTAAACCGGCTAGATCGCAGGCAGGTTCTAGTTCTCGTGCCAATTCTCTGCTGCTGACTCCCACCAGCCTTCCAGAACATCCTCCCATTGTAGCAGAGCATCTCAGGCCTCCAAACCAGCAAGTTATGCTGAACGGGCTACAGAAGCTGAAGTAGAAGCTACAGTAGCAGACACAGAGCTACGCGCTACAGAGGAAGTAACACGGCAGAAGGCGGCAATAGCTGAAATAGCGGCTCAACAGACAGAAATGGCCAAAGCCCAGGCTAGTCAAGGGCAGAAATGGCCAAAGCCCAGGCCAGTCAACAGACAGAAATGGCCAAAACCCAGGCCAAATTGGAGTTGGCCGAACAGCAAAAAGAAGCCGCAACAAAGATGGCATGCGCCGCAGCATGGCGGAAGATGGCCGACAACACCTCCTTCCAATTCAACCTCGAAGAGTTGGGAGAAGGGAGCCCAGATACACAGGTCAAGGCCTACGTGAATGAGCAGCACTCGCTTCGCAACAAGCAGACACAACTGCCTCAGTTGCCTAGCAATCTCCCACAACCAGGGAAGCACAGGGAAGAATCTCAACTACAGACTCTGCATGTTAGTTACGCAACTGACATACGACCTAAAGTACAAGATTCACTTCCCTCCAACAGCAAACCTTCCCCAACTGATGTTCTACATAATAAGGTCCGAGATTCTCTTTCCAACACTAGCAACCCTACTCCAATCTCTCATGGCCTACCCAGTGAGCAAATTAGCCCACCAGTGCTCACACCAACTTCTCAACAAGTTGACCTGCAACCAATCACAACTGCCACACTCAATCCACAGGGAGCAGCATTCCTGCCACAACCTCAATACCAATATGGCTCCCAGGTACCACAAGGTTACCATGCCCAGTCTACACAGCAGCGTGATGCTGGACCATCACCCCCAGTATGGGAGGACAACATCCTCTGTAAGTACTGGGAAGAAGACTACAATCCGTCATTGACTTACAACCCAAACCCACCGTACGAGAATCCGGGGGAAAACCCTCTACGTCAATACCTCCCCCCAACTCAGCAAATGCTGAAGATTACTGGAGAAATATGGCTGTACAGAGTGGAAAGCTAAATTTGCACACCAACGGAGTTCGCAGATTCTCTGACAAGCCAAGTGGAAAATATCTAGTTTGGAAGAAACTTTTCCTCTGCCTCATTCAGGCGGCATTCCTGAACCCTGATGAGATAATCGGACACTTGATAGCATGGCTAGGACCACAGTCTTCCGACATACCAAGGGCACTTATGATATCCCACTTTGACGACCTAGCCGCTGTTCTACGGTTATCATGGAAAAGGCTTAACAAACTGTATGCCGCTCCCGAGGACGTAGAAGCAACACTCTTGGATAGCCTGAACAGTTTTCCTAAAATTCCTATTGACAAACCTCACCGAATTTTAGAACTGACTAACATACTTGTCCAGCTGAAAATGGCACAACAGGATTCCAACTTACCGACACTCGCCTGTCTCAATCACAACGGCACACAGAATAAAACTGTTCGAAAACTTCCGCAGGTGCTAATTGAAAAGTGGCTCCAGTTGACTGACACCTTCATGGCCAAGGGTCACCACCGCTTTGTACCCTTCACACTTCTGGAAGAATTCATCTCCCACCAAGCGACAGTGCGCAACACATACCGAGCCCATGGACTCAGAGCTGTTAGTCCTCCTAATAACAGAAGATACAACAGCAACCATATATCACCCTCAGGTCCTATACATACTGCCAGAGAAAGGCCCTTCATGGTTGCCCATGACACCGAGATCGACTCCTCATCCACATGCAGTTGGGGAAAGACCTCACCCCATCCATCCCAATGTAAATCTCCCACTACAAGGAGAAACCAGTTTTGTCCTATGCACAATACTCATCACTCGCTGAACAGCTGCACTGGGTTTGCAGCAAAACCACTGACCCAATGAAAAGAGTTGCTAAAGGAGTATCAATACTGCTACAAGTGTTGCAAATCCAAACATCCGCCCAAATACTGCACAACCAAAGTGCAATGTCACATCTGCAAAAGTGACCAGCACCCGACCACGCTGTATCCAGATACCGAGCCACCACGGCAGATACCTCGTAACCCTCCTTCGGACAAGGAGCCACAATGTGACACAGAAGCAGGCAGGGTTCCTCGGCAGACTGACAAACCACAACCAAAACCTAGGCTGAGTGTCAACTGCACAGCACTGTGCAATGACTAACCACCCCCTCATTTGTGTCTTCCCATCTGCTTAGCCAAAGTGTACCCTGAAGGACACCCTGAAGAAGCCATGAAAATGTATATGCGGATAGACACTCAAAGCACCTGCACCCTGGCCAGACCCGCATTCTTCGAACTCTTTTGAGGTACAACAGGCCAAACTTCCCTTCACTGTATCAATGTGCCACAGACCAAGGAGCACAGTGGGGAGGAGAGCCACTGGACTTTGCATAGCATCATTAAATGGAAGTACCCAGTTCCCACTATCGCCCGTATTTGAATGCGATGGGATACCGAACAACCGCAGTCAAATCACAACATGGTCATAAGTAGCATGCCTCACCTATAGCACCTGGCTCATCACTTTCCCGCTCTAGATCCAGAGGCTGATATCCTACTCTTGCTGGGAAATAATGCCCCATGCGCCTTTCTCTTCTCCGAGTCAGTAGGTGGTCCTATAGATGGCCCAGTGGCCATCAAATCTCCACTAGGATGGGGGATCGTAGGAATTGTCAGTGACGCCCAGAGGCAGGCTCCAACCCTGGCAAATGCATTAGCACCATCCATTCCACCTGCCTTCCAATGCCCTTTAGCACCATCAAAAACAAGAATGACGTTCCAGCCTCAAAGGCCGCCATTGATCAGTACATGTTCGCTAGAATACCCTAAACGGCCATCAACAGCCACCAGACATCCTCTAAGACACTCTACACAGGCATATGCCTCCACAACGCCCTTTCCAACAGCTTCCCGATGCTCTTTAACACCGTGGAAGCAAGAGTACCATTCCAACCTTAGAAGGCCAACAGAAGCAACATCCAGACTTTCATGATTGGTAGCTAGAATACCTGTCAATCCTAAAAGGCCGCCAGACGCGACCTCCAGACTTTCACCTTTGTCACCAAGTGTACCTGTACACCCTAAAAGGCCACCAGAGGTGACAAGCAGACTTGCACCAAGAGGCCGAACTTGAAGATTGAACCTCAAGCTTTGCATGCTTTCCTTTGTTTGATGTTTTATTAATGTTTACTGTTTTTTCTTAGTTATATAGCTGTTTATCTTAGTTATATAGTTATATGCTATTCAGTCAGTATTACTGTTTACTGCTTATTTTAGTTTATAGTTAATTTTTCTTCTCTTGTTTAATAGTGGAATTTACAATTCCAGACGGGGAGTGTGCTGTCTCAGCCAATCTATGGGAATTGGTTAGTTACTTAGGAATTGTGAGCTGACCCCTTAAGGGAATGCATCATGGGAAATGTAGCTAAAGGTATCCTGGGAAATGTAGTTCATGTCACATGGCAATATCTGTAATCCTGATTGGGCACTAAATTGACCCTCGAAGGGTTGAGGAAGGTTTCCTCCATTCTTGCCTGCACTCATGGACTGATAACAGCTTTCCTTCTATCGCTACGAGATGGGTTAGGAAAAGAACCATTTTTTACCTGCATGCTGATATACAAAGGATTGGTCATTATAGAAGACCTTCGTCACAAATGTGAGTGATGAAGATACCTGATGTACCAATAAATGTACTTTGTTATGGATGTTTTATGGAATTGTCTATCTGCATCTGCACAGCCACAAATCCACCTACGTGCATGAGACAGGATAGGAAAAGCTCAGGATAGGAAGATTCTGCTTCTTTGCAATGTACAGAAATTGCCACATCATTTCAACAGCAAAAAGATGAATTAGAACAATGGCACATGAAATAAACACTTATTTTGACACGCGGGTTTCGAATGGCGGCCGCGCGCCTCCGTCGGAGCTCCCTCCGGCCGTGGCGGCTTCAGGTGCGGCCCCCCCTACCCCCCCGGATCCCCCCGCCGGTGGCAGAGGCGGGGGAGGATCGGGGGAGCCCGGCGGAATCCTTCAGAGGCTGGTTGGGGGTGCGCTGGAGCCGCGGGACCGGCTGGGGGAGCGGCGCGGAGGGCGGCGCGGATGCGGCCCCGGCGACGCCGAAGTGTTCCTGGAGGCCTCGGAGGCCTTGCCCGGCGGCCGGTGAGGCCAGACAAGGCCCCCGGCGATGGTAATCGCGTCGGGGGCTGCGGGCGCTTCGGTGGCGGAGGCGGAGGTCGCGGCGATGGTCGCGACGACGATGGCGGCCTTGGCAGCGGTGGCGGCGGCTGCGGCGGCGGTGGCGGCCTCGGAGGCCGCAGCGGAGGTGGTGGCGGCCTCGGCGGTCGCGGCCTCGGCGGTCGCAGCGGCGGCCTGGATGGCGGTCGTGGCGGCGGCGGCCTCGATGGCGGTGGTGGCGGCCTCCGGAGGCGTCGTGGCGATATGGACGCCGGTGGACCCAGCCGTCTCCGGGGTGGGGAGACCACCGCGGTATGGCCCCGGCGGCCCCCTGGGGAGAGCGATGGCCCTGGATTTTCTGGGGCGGCGCGGACCTGGGGGAGCCGCCTGGGGGGGCCTGGACTGGCCTCTGCGGCATTGTTGAGGCCGCAGAGGCCCTGGAACAGCTACCGCGGCAACCCCGGAGTCCAGAGGGGCTATGAAGAGGTCTTGTTACCCCCAGCGAGGCACAACAGTGTGGCAGGCTCGGCGGCCTCGCTCGGGCCGCGGCGATTTCGGCGGGCCCCAACCAGTGCGGGAGTGGCCCCGCTGTGGACATGGCGGGCCTGGACTGGATTCGGGGCCGCCCCTATGGCTGCGAGGACAACACGGAGACTGGGGGTGGGATGGTGTTGTGACCGTTCCCCTCCCCTCCTTGGGGCCCCCACCTGTGGCAGGGGTGGTGGGCCCGGGGAGGGGGGGAGTGACTTTGCCTATGACCCCTTTTCTCCCGGGGGTCCCACCGGTGGCAGGGGTGGGGCGGCCGGGGGGGGAGGGGTTTACCCCAGTCCACCTGGATTTTTCCATCACAAAGACCTTGGACGCTGCGAGACCGTCGGGGTGGGGTGGCCGGGGCCACAGATGTACTCCATGGCGGAGCTTTGGGCTTTGAGGGATGTCCCCCTCTCCCTTAAGTGGCCCTCAAAACTTTCAAAGACGTTCCGCTATGAGGGATCCTGGGATCCGGAGCGATGGTGGGGCCGTGGAAGCCGGAGGAATGGGAGGAAACGCGGGAAACCCGGGATTGGTAATTTTTTAATGGGGTTTTTTAAGGGGTTAAAAGGATCCAGGGTGGGCAGGGGAGACAGCCCACATGGAGTTGGGGGCAGCCGGGCCGGCCCGCGCGCCTGGGGGGCCTCGGGGGTTTCTGTGTCGGGGTGGCAGACTGGGGGTGGGCTGCCGGGGGCAAATTTTATCAGCACGGTGACTGGGAGAGGCAGATATGCTGGGGGTAGAGGGCCATATCCAGTAAGGGGATCGCGCTCCCGATGTTTGCAAGCGGTAGCGCGCTCCGACCCTCCATACCCATCCTGCAGCCCTGGTTGTCTGGATTCTCAGGCCCTGAATACCCGGCTGCTGTTGTGCAATGCCAGGTCCGTGGTTAACAAGGCTCCCCTGATCCATGATTTGGTTCAGGAGGAGGCCGCGGACCTGGTAGGTGTTACCGAAACCTGGTTGGGCCCAGAGGGCGGTGTCCCTCTGGTTGAGATGTGCCCACCAGGTTTCCTTGCATTTCACCAGCCTAGGGCTCAGGGAAGGGGTGGAGGGGTGGCGGTGCTTATAAAGGAAGCCCTTTATCCTAGGGAGGCCACTGTCCCTCAGACGGCTGGCTGTGAATCTCTATTTGTGAAGTGGGGGCAAGGGGTTCAGATGGGTCTTTTGATGGCGTACCTGGCTCCCTGCCACGTCTCATCGGCCCTGCCCGGACTCCTCGAGGTGATAGCCGGGCTGGCGGTTGAGACCCCCAGGCTTCTGGTCATGGGGGATTTCAACCTGCCATCGTCCGGTGAAACCTCGGGGTTGGTTCGGGAGTTCTTGGCTTCCATGACGGCCATGGACCTGACCCAGTTAGTTTCTGCCCCCACTCACATTGGACGACACATGCTGGACCTGATTTTTGTCTCTGGGCAGTGGTTGAATGACTGTAATTTTGGGGAGTTAGTTATTACACCCTTGTCATGGACAGATCATTCCCTCCTTAGGTTGGACTTCTGTTCCGCCACCCCCCACCGTAGGGAGGCGGAACCACTTAGATTGTTCCGCCCCAGGTGCCTGATGGACCCGGAGCGGTTCCAGAGGGAGCTTGGGCCGTTTCCTGAGTCTCTGGCTCACAGCTCGTCTGGAGACCTGGTGGCGACCTGGGATGGGTTGGCCGCCGGGGCTCTAGATCGAGTTGTGCCCCTGCGACCTCTGACCCGGCACAGATCCCATGTGGCTCCGTGGTATACGGAGGAGCTACGGGAGATGAAGTGCCGGAAAAGACGTCTAGAGGGCATTTGGAGGGCGAGCCATTCTGAGTCTGACCGAACACAGGTGAGATCTCATATTAAGACTTACCTTGTGGCGATAGGGGCGGCGAAATCTTCGTATTTCTCCGCCCTTATTGCATCAGCAGAAAATCGGCCTGCCGCCCTGTTTAGAGTGACCCGCTCTCTACTTGAACCGAGAGCGCGGGATGACCTCTTGCAGGGTAGGGCGGAGGAGTTTTCCCGATTTTTGCATGATAAAATCGCTCAGATTCGGGAGGGGCTCGACTCCAATTGGATGGTCCCGGGGGAGGTGTCCGGGGCAGGTCTTGTGAGTGTTATCTGGGGGGAGTTCGACCCTGTGACCGCCGAGGGTGTGGACAGGTTGCTGGGGGGTCTGAATGCCACCACCTGTTTATTGGACCCGTGCCCTTCCTGGCTGGTTTTGGCCGCCAGGGAGATGACACGAGGCTGGCTCCAGGGATTGTCAACGCTTCCTTGAGAGAGGGTGTGCTCCCTACCGCCCTGAAGGCGGCGGTGGTGCGCCCCCTCCTCAAGAAGCCTTCCCTGGACCCAGCTATTTTAAACAACTATCGTCCAGTCTCCAACCTTCCCTCCGTGGCGAAGGTTGTTGAGAGTGTGGTGGCACGTCAGCTCCCCCAGTACCTGGAGGAAGCTACTTACCTCGATCCGTTCCAATCGGGCTTCAGGCCTGGACATAGCACTGAGACGGCATTGGTCGCGTTGGTTGATGATCTCTGGAGGGCTCGTGACAGAGGGTTCTCCTCTGTCCTGGTCCTATTAGATCTCTCGGCGGCTTTCGATACTATCGACCATAGTATCTTGTTGCGACGGTTGGGGGGGTTGGGGATTGGTGGAACCGTCCTTCGATGGTTCTCCTCCTTCCTCTCCGACCGTTCGCAATTCGTGTTGGCGGGGGGGGAGAGGTCCACCTCTAGGCCCCTGGTTTGTGGGGTGCCTCAGGGGTCGGTCCTCTCTCCCCTCTTGTTCAACATTTACATGAAGCCGCTGGGTGAGATCATCCGTGGTCTTGGAGTGAGGTGTCATCTGTATGCAGATGACACCCAGTTGTACATCTCCACTCCGGACCACCCCAACGATGCCGTGGGGGCTATGTCTAGGTGCCTGGAGGCCGTGTGGGACTGGATGGGCGGGAACAGGCTTCGGCTCAACCCATCCAAGACCGAGTGGCTGTGGTTTCCGGCGCCCCGATATAGCCAGCTGACACCTTCGCTGGCTATCGGGGGGGAAGTTCTGCCCCCCACAGAGAGGGCTCGCAACCTGGGAGTCCTCCTGGATGTACGGCTGTCGCTTGAACATCACATCGCGGCCGTCTCCAGGGGGGCGTTTCATCAGATCCGTCGGATCTACCGGTTGCGGCCCTTCCTGGATCGGGACGCCTTGCGCACGGTCACCCAGGCCCTTGTCACCTCTCGCGTGGACTATTGTAATGCCCTCTACATGGGGCTCCCTGCGGGGAGCATCCGGAGACTCCAGCTGGTGCAAAATGCAGCCGCGCGGGTGATCATGGGGGCGTCACGTAGCGCCCATGTGACGCCTCTCCTGCGCAAGCTGCATTGGTTACCGGTGGCTCTCCGGGTTCGCTTTAAGGTTCTAGTTTTGACCTTTAGGGCGACCCATGGCATGGGACCAGGTTACCTTCAGGACCGCATTCTGCCAGCGTTCTCCAACAGGCCGGTGCGTTCCCACAGAGAGAGTCTGCTCTGGGTGCTGTCGGCCGCTATGTGTCGTCTGGCGGCGCCAAGGAGTAGGGCCTTCTCTGTGGGTGCCCCCGCCCTCTGGAATACTCTGCCACCGGAGCTCCGTACCGGCACGGACCTGAGGGCCTTCAGGCGCGCGTTGAAGACCTGGCTCTTTGAGCAGGCCGGCCTGGGCTGAGATAATGGTTTTAATTTGGTCTCCATATTTAATTCTAAATTGGGTTTTAAGGGGTGGGGGGTGGGGTTTTGTTAGTTTTATCAAGCAGCCGATTGAAATTTAATATTTTTTAACTTTTGTATTTTTTGTGGGGTTTTTAGATGAGCTGTTCACCGCCCTGAGTCCCTCGGGAGAAGGGCGGTATATAAATGGAATAAATAAAATAAAATAAAAATAAGAAATAAGCTTCTTTTGTTGGTAATCTATTTTGGTCTTCCCATATCTGAAGACACTTCTGATATGTTCTATGCTGCTTCTTTGCAATGTACAAAAATTGCCACATCATTTCAACAGCAAAAAGATGAATTAGAACAATGGCACATGGAAAAAAACCACTTATTTTGACACAAGAAATAAGCTTCTTTTGTTGGTAATCTATTTTGGTCCTCCCATATCTGAAGACACTTCTGATATGCTGGGAATTGTTGCTCCAGTCTTCTGGAAACACCCAAGTGGGAGAGGTTGATTTAATTAACTGGATCTCACAAGTATTTTAGTTCATTTAAATTGGTATTCTGAAAGACTTTCACTTGTTTTTATGTTTAGTACATTACTTAATATATTCCTCAACCAGAGAATCATGCAGGTATCATACAAATTGTAGTTGTTTCAGGGAATGATTTACTACATAAACAGAAATAATATGCTAAACGGTTTAACATTTCTCTCTCAGAAAATGGTCCATAAAAGCAAAGAAAATGGGAATGAGAACAAAGAATATTACACTATAGAAAAATATTCTTTTTTTGGCATTTCCCAGTTCTAAGACTTATAGAAATTAGTTCTTCAGACTCTTTCTAAAAATAACTCCACGACTCCCTAGAGGTATTCCAGCTTTTATTTCTCACACAATATTCATTAAATAAATTTAAAGCTCCATTTTCTCTCTCCTTCAAATCTCTTAAAATAACTGGTGCGTTTCCGTCTACCCTTATGCAAATAGATTAATCAGCTGGTGCTTGAGTGAGAATTAATTTATATTTGAATCAAATGAAGCCTACGCTTTATTATCAAACCCTTAGCCCAAGGCCTGGGCTAGGTAACAGCCCCATGTTATTCATTTGACGAAATGTGAACTGACATAAATACTAAGGCTAACTTTCAATCCGATTATGCCGTTGCTTCACTTCAATGCTCTCCCAGCCATCAGACTCTGACATCCTGCGTTTCAATGGCTTTGCTAACAACTGACAACTCCACCCTGATAAACAAGCATCCATGCTACCACTTTGTACCCCTTCTCTTAACCCATAATTCCAACTCAATGTGCCCTATTGGACAAGGTACTTTATTCTGTTGGTAGGAATTGAGGGCAAAACTGAGCTTTTTAAAAAGTCTTTTTCTTGTGGCTAACATTCAAAAGTTCACATTCACAGCAGCCAACTATCTTGAGCCCTTTCTCTCTTTCATTCAGTTTCTCCAGACGCATACACAAGGCATATGGGTGCTTTGTTTTTAAATTTAAGCCAATCACCCAAGTTTATTTTGAATCCTATTTTGGTAAAGCGTTTCTTTTCTAAACCAATGTTTTTATGGGGGGGGGGGGGGGACGGGGGAAAACTACTAAGCAAAGATCAACATAAATTAAAGCCATGTTGTACACATGGACAGTTTGTGTACACAGATACTGCACTAAATTCATGTAGACAACTAATAAAATATTTCAGTTGCATTGCACAGGAAACCTATCTTCCCTCCACCCCAAAAAAATCCTATGTAGATTTAAACTTTTTTCAAAAAGGTATCCAACATGTGTAAGAAAAACATTTTTCTATGTAAGCTTCTTTGATGCTTATAAATGCCAGGTCCATGAGCAGTTATGACTTATAGAAGACCATGTGTGTGCCCTATTCCTAAAACCAGGTACATTGAAGTATGAAATCTAGGATCCCAGATTTCTGGTCCATTAACTGTCAGGTGCAAGCAATTGAAATCACTTGTGAACAGCTTCAAGCAGAAGCTTTATGGTTAGTCACCTATGTTATAAGAATCTCGCCAGACTACATTCCCTTGGGAATGGTCAAAAAAGGCTTCAGGGTTTTGGGGAGGGGTCCGGCTTATGTCACTTTCTGTAGTGCAAGAATTCTAAACTCAGCCCTTCTTAACTCCTCCCTGCAGTCTGGCTGAGATTCCACAGCCTCAGTGCTAGGACTATCAAGAAGAAATCAGCCAGTGATTGTTCACTTATGGTACGCTTCAAGATTTTGTTTCTCTCCCCTGCTTCTAAATAGCTTTACAAAAGTATCAGGGGAGGTCATCCATCAGTTCAAGGTACAAAACCATTCAAATGGACATTACTCTCCAAACCCTTACAGGAGAGGTTGAGAATGTCTTGACCCAGTGTCTGGAGTCTGCGAAAGTCTGGCTAGAACAAAGCAAGCTAAAATTGAACTTAACCAAATTAGTTAAGCTCATTGGACTTCTCTGACATCTCCAGTGTGGTCCCTTTATGGGACTGCATTGCGTCTGAAATAGCAGATTGGTGACCTGAAGGTCCTTTCCAATTCACAGCTATTGTTAGACTGGCATGTGGGGGTCATGACAGGTAGGAGGGCTCTTTGTCCAAGTTCAGCTGTTTACCTGTGTGAGGTCCTTGTAATGGTAACTCAAACCTTCACCACTATCTGTTTGGACTACTGCAATGCAGTGTTCATGGGATTATCTTTCAGGACCATCCAGAAACTTGATGTAGTTGAAATAGTTCAGGTATTGGCTGTCACATGTTGCTCTGGGTTCTGCACTGGCTATCAAGTTCAATATCAGATGTTGGTTTTAACCTCAGAAATCCTGCCCAGCTTACCAATTGCAAGATCGTCTTCTGCAATCATTCTAAATCTTTTAACACATATATAAAAAAGATGGAGTAAAGGCTCACAGGCACATTTTTTCTGTTGCTATGTCTGCACTCTGAAATAGGTTCTCCCCAGATTTTGGTCCTCTTCTGTGCTTTTATATTATACTTTCCATAGGGTATTTAAAAGGGAGCATTTTCAGGGATGTTAAGCTTTCTTCCTTTATATTATTTGCTTTTTTAAAAATGTGGATGTTGTGAACTGCTGAGATTTTCTTCCGTTGTGGCAGACACAAATCTATAAAAAAATAAAATAAAATACATTTTCTGGTTTTGTTTCTCATTCATAAATGTGGCCTTCTGTTTGATTCCATGTTTTAAACAGAGAATTGGCCACTGACAATGTTTACAAAAATTAGTGTAGAGTTCTATTTTAAAAAAAGGTATGAATCAAAACAATAAACCTTATACATAACTTTATCAAATGTATCAGTCTCCCAGTTACATTTCCAATGCAAAACACCAGGAACCTCAGTTACTGCTGGTTAGTGCCCCAGCAACTGTTTGGAATATGTAATTTATATGTAAATATGTAATGAATTAGAAGGTAGAACTTTCTCAAGAAACTTATAAATAATTCCCATTTTTCCTCACCCAAGCTCAACTTCTCAATTTTATAATATAATACTTGTAATATAATATGGATAGGTCTCAAAGCTAATCCAACATTTCTATTCTTAGTTTGATAGTCTTTAGATACATTGGGTGTATAATTTGCTATTGAATATATCTCTAATTAAGAAAATTGCCCTGCATTTTCTTGTAAAATTAACAAGAGACTAGAATAAAACTAGGTTTTTTAATTCCTTAATTTTTTGGGAAAGGATGGCCAGTTAAGACAATAGGTAATTCAGAGAGTATTGTTAAATCCTACAGAAAGTTGCAGAAATATCCAGATTGCCCATGAAATATCAGTAGCCCAAGGTAGCTGGCAGAAAGGATGAAGAGGAGAAAAAATATGAGTTAAAGCAAAATAATTTTAATTCTTTATTCATTTATCGTACTGTATCAATGTATGTATACTACTTAAGATTCTTTTTTGACAGAGATGTGAAAGCTAGCAAAATTAATACAAGATTTGTCTAAGAGGCCAAGGATGGGATGAGATCTGCTATAAAGTCACTCATTTCTAACATTTAAGGTATTTATGGGCTACAGTCATATTTCTTATAAAAGAAAAGTTTGGCTGGTTCTTATGGTTTGCCTGATTGTGCTATGAGATTTAAGTGCATAAAGAAACTTGCTGTAGACTGTATGAAATCAATGAAAAATAATATCCAGTGCCACAGAAAATGAAGGTGAAGGGAAACCTCTCAAAGACAAGAGAAACAAGTGAAGAAGTAAAGAGGCAAATTAACCAGCTTTGCAATTGGCCTAGCAAAGAAACAAGAACAAAACTCCAGTGAATTACTTTTGACCTGATCAGGTTCTTCTGCTCTGTATTTGAGAAGATGGTAGTTCAGGGCTGGCCAGCCTGAATGGAAGGGGTGGAAGCATGTAACTCTCCACTCCAGGTTTCCTTTGCCAAGTCTCATCCTTACTGTTCTATCCAAGATCCTGTCTTTCTTTGGAGCAGGAGGAGAAAGGAGAAAAAACACACCACACAGTTAACCACCTGTCAGGGCTGAGGATACAATAAGGCAGCCCCCAAAAGAGCTTTTCATGCATGCGTAATATATTTGTTCAGCTATTCACTTAATGAAGCTGATAAATGTGATGCAAAACAATAGTCAAGTTAATCTATTTAAGTAAAATGTTTTGAGACTTTCAGGCAGTGTTAAGGAGGTAGCGTATGCGAGCCATTTTCATTTCAATACACTCATCTCCCCACTCCCCTTGGGGAATAGAAGAAGGAGGGAGTAGATTCAGACAACCTATGTGAATATAATTTCTTATAAATGTGTCTTTAATGGGTTTAATTCACCCTTGCCAGCTGTTTTTAGAGCTAGTTTGAAAGAGCAAAACAAACGTGCCAGGTTTGGAAAGCTAGTTAAAATTAGTTTCGGTCATTGGGGCCAAGCTATATTTCCTGCAAACCATCTGCTTGATTGGCACAATAGAAGGATTTTCAAGGGGGGAAAAGGTGGAGGAAGAGGGAGGGAAGACTCTAGCAAAGCTCTGAACAAGCCAAGACTTACTGGGGTTGCATTGCATTCTAAAGGTGAATGCCTTTCGTCTCTTAATATATCATGTTCCATTCAGCAACATTAAGCAAAATATGTCAGCATTGTGCTTCCGAAGGTCTTAAAACATATAGAGAACTTCCCTCTTGAGCCACTCAAGGAAGAAATTCATGCCAGAGAAAAGCTTGCCATCAATTGCAAAATATACAGAAACTCAAATATTTATTTGACTTCCCTCATGGCATCCAATTCTGCAGGTTGAAAAACTAAGCAAATATTATGAAGTGTGCTTAAATGGACACTTCTGTGTTTTTTTTTAAATCTCAGCTGTAGCTCACCTATATGCCCACCCTCCTTCTTCAAATAAGAATAACTAGATATACTTTTCAGAGATATTTTCTTACTTAGAGAAACAGAATGACTACGGTTGAGCAAAAAAGCACTGGGAATAGGAGCAACTTCCGACTTGTTGCTGGCTTTCCCATTGACTTTGCTTGTGGGAAGCTGGCAGGAAGCTCCTCCTCCATCCTGGCTGACCTGAGGAACTGCCTGCTACTTTGCTGTGGAGAGGAGGAACAAAGGGAGATATGGGCCTCAAGGAAAACTACAACCTCCTCCCCATTCATCCATGAAGGAGGAAGGCTCATCCATTGCTGGCACACACAACACACACACACAAGCCTGTCTTACTTCACCAAAATGCATCCCTTGTCTTTCCTTGCCATACACTGCTATTAAGAGATTTGAAATTTTAGCCTCTGTTTCAAAGGAGCCAGTTGCTACTCACCTGTCTGGTCTAACTACCAACCAATTGGAACCAGAGGGAAGTAGGAAAGAGGATGAGGATATGGCCCTCCATCTTCCCTTGTACCATGAAATCTACAGGTTTCTGGGAAGTGTAGTCAGAAGGTGCAATGGCACTGAAATGGTCACAACTTCCCAAAATTTTATTCCTATGGTGGTCAAATGAGATAACTACATGGGCTAACTTACAGAATACTGGGACCCATGGTGGTCATGGGTCCCAGTATTCTGTAAGTTAGCCCATGTAGTTATCTCATTTCAACAGTTGTTGCCTTATACCAGGGCTGTCAAACTTGCATTATCATGTCCCCATGTGACAGTATCACGACTTCCCCCCCTTCGCTAAACCAGGGGTGGGTGTGGCCAGTATATGACACATCTGGCCTCCAAGCCTGCAAATTTAACACTCCTGCCTTACACCTTCCAATTTTGCCCAATTGAAGATTACAAACAAATAGACTAATATTAGAGTTTTAGTAGTACGCAGATAAATTCAACTGAACAGTTATTAGAAGTACTATGATGTATATATGTCTCAGCCTACTGAGAATTCCAGAAATGGTATTCCATAATCCCCAAAATTCTATTTTCATAATTATTTATGTAGATTTTCATTCAGCAGTAAGGTGATTCCTTTAAATATTCTGAAAGAATATTTAAATAGAACCCAATTTTGTATGAATTAATCTTGTTCCGGTCACAAGAATGAACTTGTACTTGGGATGGTCCACAAAGAGGGTTGCAAAAAAAAACAAACCTCAAGCCAAAAGGCATGGACATCTATGGATTGAAGCCTTGCCTTCTACATGAGTTAAGTACCAGAGAGGGGTCTGACCCCAACTGCAATGAACATTTTGCTCCCGCTCCCTTCTCCCATTTGTGACTTCCAAGCATGCGTGCAAAGGTTTAATCTGGGAATAAATACTTTGGAACTCTGAATAAACATTCATAGGATTGCCTTGCAGAAAGCTTTTTCATAAAAGAAAAGAGTTTACTATGTAGGCATTTGATGTATCTTTATAGTCCGTTACTTTAATGAGACAACATTTGTAAACACTCTATGATTTTGATTCTTAGTTGCTCTTAACCCATCCTTACCACTATTTGATGTGCTTTGCACTGTATCCTTTACAATTCTTCAACCTCAGGAGCAGATTTTCATGAAACTGGGTATGGAGAAGATGCCACCTAATCGGGCATGACCCATGTTTACTCTATGAGAAAATATTTATTATCTTGACCTGTTTCGTTATAGCTCATCATGTCTTCCAGTAATCCTTTTCATTTTCTGCATTACCATATTGGTTGTCTTACCTTTCTTCTATTTTTTCTAAACCTTGCTAAAGACAGGGTTTTTTGAGGGGGATCTTCAGTAACTTGAACCACATACCCATAGTGTATAGCTCTCTGCATTCATTGAAGATCTCCAAACTCCCTTCTAATTCTGTTATTCTATGTTCCAAATAGTTACTGTATTGTTAAATAATCACCATAAGTCAGAATACTTCCATTCCCATTCTAGCCCTCAACTCTCTCCCAAATTATATACTACCACCTCTTACAATACTACCACCTCTTACTACCACCTCTTACAATACTAGACAACACAGAATCAACAGTAGAGACCTTCAAATTTCTAGGTTCTACTATATCACATGACCTAAAATGGACACCTAACATCAAAAACATCATCAAAAAAGCACAACAAAGTCTGCACTACTATTACTGCTAATCTTCTCATCACTCCTTATCACCCATCCCCTCCCACTTGTGATTGCAGGACTGTAACTTTGTCGCTTGTATCCTTACGATTTATATTGACGGTTTCCTAGTATGATTTGATTGTTAATTGTACCCTATGACTATCATCAAGTGTTGTACGTTATAATTCTTGATTCTTAACGAATGTATCTTTTCTTTATGTATACTGAGAGTGTTTACACCAAGACAAATTCCTTGTGTGTCCAATCACACTTGGCCAATAAAGTATTCTATTCTATTCTATTCTATTCTATTCTATTCTATTCAAATAGATCAAAGTTAGTCCTGCTCCTCGGTTGTGATTTCAAGCCATTGGTTACTTGGGGGGAATCAGAGGTCCTACTGTCATCTTTACTTTGTAAAAAAACCAAAACAAATGATACCACTGAAAATTAGCTATTTTGTCACAATATTTCAGCAGTGTGATGTCAGAAAGGTTGGAAGGAAGAGTCTGAATAAAGCAGAGAAGGCATGTAACCCATTCCCCAATTAAGAACTGTTAGAAAGGCCCTCTACTTTGGGCAAGGACACTAAAAAGATCCCTAATGAGAAGAAAGAACAAAGTCTTTGGAAAGTGGACAGAACAGCAAAGCTATAAGAAATATACACTGCTCAAAAAAATAAAGGGAACACTTAAACAACACAATGTAACTCCAAGTCGTCACACTTCTGTGAAATCAAACTGTCCACTTAGGTAGCAACACTGATTGACAATCAATTGCACATGCTGCTGTGCAAATGGAATAGACAACAGGTGGAAAGCATAGACAGTTAGCAAGACAACCCCAATAAAGGAATGGTTCTGCAGGGGTGACCACAGACCACTTCTCAGTTCCTATGCTTTCTGGCTGATGGTTTGGTCACTTTTGAATGCTGGTGGTGCTTTCACTCTAGTGGTAGCATGAGACGGAGTCTACAACCCACAAAAGTGGCTCAGGTAGTGTAGGATGGCACATCAATGCGAACTGTGGCAAGGTTTGCTGTGTCTGTCAGCGTAGCGTCCAGAGCATGGAGGCACTACCAGGAGACAGGCCAGTACATCAGGAGACGTGGAGGAGGCCGTAGGAGGGAAACAACCCAGCATCAGGACCGCTACCTCCGCCTTTGTGCAAGGAGGGACAGGAGGAGCACTGCAAAATGACCTCCAGCAGGCCACAAATGTGCATGTGGCTACTCAAATGGTCAGAAACAGCCTCCATGAGGGTGGTATGAGGGCCCGACGTCCACAGGTGGGAGTTGTGCTTACACAGTGCAGGACGTTTGGCATTTGCCACAGAACACCAAGATTGGCAAATTCGCCACTGGTGTCCTGTGCTCTTCACAGATGAAAGCAGGTTCACACTGAGCACATGTGACAAACGTGACAGGGTCTGGAGACGCCATGGAGAACGTTCTGCTGCCTGCAACATTCTCCAGCATGATCGGTTTGGCAGTGGGCCAGTAATGGTGTGGGGTGGCATTTCTTTAGGGGGCTGCACAGCCCTCCATGTGCTCGTCAGAGGTAGCCTGACTGCCATTAGGTACCGAGATGAGATCCTCAGACCCCTTGTGAGACCATATGCTGGTGCTATGGACTGGCCCACTCGTTCCCCAGACCTGAATCCAATTGAACACATCTGGGACATCATGTCTCGCTCCATCCACCAACGCCATGTTGCACCAGACTGTCCAGGAGTTGGGGGATGCTTAAGTTCAGGTGTGGGAGGAAATCCCACAGGAGACCATCCGCCATCTCATCAGGAGCATGCCCAGGCGTTGTAGGGAGGTCATACCGCCACACGGAGGCCACACACACTACTGAGCCTCATTTTGATTTGTTTTAAGGACATTACATCAAAGTTGGATCAGCCTGTAGTGTTTTTTTCCACTTTAATTTCGAGTGTAACTCCAAATCCAGGCCTCCATGGGTTGCTAAATTTGACTTCCATTGATAATTTTTGTGTGATTTTGTTGTCAGCATATTCAACTATGTAATGAACAAAGTATTTAATAAGAATATTTCATTCATTCAGATCTAGAATGTCTTCTTTTTGTGTTCCCTTTTTTTTTGAGCAGTGTAATTATCCTACTTGGGACCTATTATCACTATGAAAAGGCTCTAATGCTGGGAAAGGTAAGATAAGCACAACTGGTAGCAAGGTGGATGGATTCAGATACAGAGTTAATGAGCACACTGTTGGAAGACGTGAAATAACATGTTAGGGTTAAGACCATGTTTAATTGTCATGAAGAAAATCTAGCAGTGGAAAACAGCTTTAATTTAAAAAAATCAATCTGAAATGAAGACCCATTGTTTTTGTTAGTTGGTTTGCTCTCAAGCCTACAACCGATCCTTCCTCCCACCCACCGCAGCCTTGAACTTTTTAAAGCCCAAAGAAAGCAGCAGAGAATGGCTGTCAAGAAAGAAATGTAAGGGTACCAGAATGAATGTGGGAATGTATATCTTCTCCACCTGACACAGGTCAGGCGCTGGCTTTCTCAGGGTTTAGGCAGGGCAAGGCTGTCCAACTTCGGCAACTTTATGATCTGAGGACTTCAACTCCCAGAATTCCTCAGCCAGCCATAATGGCTGGGGAAATCTGGGAATTGAAGTCCACAAGTCTTAAACTTAATAAGGTTTGGGAAAAATTCCCCTCCTTGAAATGACCAGTAGCAGCACCTTTGAAAGAGGCATTTCGCGGGCGAGACACGGGGATAAGACCCCTTTTTGGGGGGAGGGGGGCTTTTCGGCCTGGCTTCCCCGTCTCCGCAACCGAAGGCCCAAAGCGTGCGCTCGACCCAGGCCGCCAAGAGGCGAATAAAAACCGCGTCTCCGAGAGGCCTAACGGTGCCCCGAAGCAACCCGAGCAAGACATCCGTTGGGGCCGACATGTCCGGCTTCGTGTCGCGCTCGTTTTAATCCCCGGGGCGGAATAGGCTTTGCATTGCAACCCATTGCCGCCGTCTTGGCTTCGGGGCCTTGGCCGAAAAGCGGCGGGTCGCCGGATCCTGGTGGCGTAAACTGCTGGCCCGCTGGGATCTGCGCTCCGCCTAAGCAAACGCGTTGGAAGAGAAAGAGATCACTGACGTCGGGCGCTAAGAAGAGCGTTTCGGAGAAATTTGACCAAGGGGCGCGAGGTTAGTGGGTTGCCTGCGTGCAGCATTTCAGTCCGGTCTCGTAGTATCCAAGCGAAGAGATGGCCTGTTTACACGGCGGTTGGGCCCGGCCTTTACGTCAGCAAAACGGCATTCATAACCAAAGCGGGACCTAAACCTAACCTCCATTAGAAACGGTCCATTTGCAAACAACCCGAATTCTCTCCGGAGCGGGTGTTAAAGGGCGAAATTTAAAATTGGATAAAACCCTCGATGCTAAAATCGTAGTTGACGTCAGTGCCCATAAAGACGATCCTGTTAGACCCCCAGTTCTTTTAAAAATAAAAATCCTACAAGTCTACCTCACTTGCTGAATGAAGTCCCTAGGTTCCAACTTTTGTGTGTGCCTGGTTTTGGCTCCTGGTGGCTGCCTGGACAAGTAAGTCCCTTTGGTCTTCTTGGCAAGGATTTTCAGAAGTGATTTGCCATTGCCTTTTCCCCAGGGCTGGAAGATAACAGATAATCAGAGTTGGAAGAGACCTTGTAGGTCATCTAGTCCAACGCCCCACCCCACTCAAGCAGGAGATCCTACACCATTTCTGACAAATGGCAGTCCAATCTCTTCTTGAAAGTCTCAAGTGATGAAGCTCCCACAACTTCTGAAGGCAAGCTGTTCCATTGGTTGATTGTTCTCATTGTCAGAAAGTTTCTCCTTGTTTCCAGGTTAAATCTCTCCTTGTTCAGCTTCCATCCATTATTCCTTGTCTGGACTACAGGCGCTTTAGAAAATAGCTTGACCCCTTCCTCTCTGTGGCAGCCCCTCAAATATTGGAAGGCTGCTATCAAGTCTCCCCTGGTCCTCTTCACTAGACTAACTATGCCCAGTTCCTGTTACCTGTTCTTCATATGTTTTAATCTCCAGGCCCCTAATCATACTGGTTGCTGTTCTCTGCACTTTTTCTAGAGTCTCAATATCTTTTTTATAATGTGACCAAAATTGGATGCAGTACTCTAGGTGTGGTCTTACTAAGGGAGTGACTGGCCCAAAGTTGGCTTTGTGTCTAAAACAGGACTAGTACTTATGGCAATCTTGCTTTCTCGTGTGGTTGCCCAATATACCAAACTACAACTCCTTACCAAACCCTGCCTTGGTTGTGTACCTAGAATTGAGTTAAAATGTATGTTTGCAACCACTTATCTAGAGATATTTTAGATTAATGTCCTGGAGTTAAAGATAGCTGGTGTCTTGGTATGATGCCAGTTTTCACAATACGTTTTCCAATTTTTCTATTGAGGGAAAACATGAAGACTTAAATTTCTTAATCTCTTTTTAATAGAATAGAATTTTTTTTATTGGCAAAATGTGATTTGACACACAAGGAATTTGTCTCCTGTGCATAATCTCTGTACATACAAGGAACAACTGATAAAATCATGACCATACATTCATAAATCATAAAATCGTAAGATACAACACTTAGTGATAGCAATAGGATACTAAATAGGCAATCAGCATAAATCATACTAGTACACTAAATAAAACAATATAAATTGTAAGATATAAGCAACAAAGTTATAGTTGTAAGAAAATAAGGTAATAGGTATTAGGAAAGATGAGGATAATAGTAATACTGCCCTATTAGGTAGTTTGAGAGTGTTGTGGGAATTAATTGTTCAGCTGAGTGATGGCCTGGGTAGGAAACTGTCCTTGTGTCTAGTTGTTTTGGCATGAAATGCCCTATAGTCCTAGAGAAAAGAAGTTGAAACAGTTTATGTTTATATCCAGGATGTGAGGGTTTCTAGATATTTTCACAGCCCTCTTTCTGGCTCATGCAGTATACCGATCCTCAATGGAAGCCAGGCTGGTAGCAATTGTTTTTTTTTTCTGCAGTTCTAACTATCCCTTGAAACCTGTGTCTGTCTTGTTTAGTTGCAGTGCCAAACCAGACGATTATAGAAGTGCAAATGACAGACTCAATGATTCCTTTGTAGAACTGTATCAGCAGCTCTTTGGGCACTTTGAGCTTTCTGAGTTGGAGGAAGAACATTCTTTGTTGTACTTTTTTGATGACATTTTTATGTTAGGCTTCCATTTTAAGTCTTGAGATATTATAGAACTTAGAAACATGAAGGTCTCTACAGCTGATTGCAGTTGTCTAATATTGTGAGAGGTGATAGAAGAGGAGGGCTTCTCTTAAAATCTATTTATCATTTCTACTGTTCATGGAAATCATGAAACGCAGCTTTCAGAGACAACCAGAAAGTCCCACCTTTAAGTTTCTTACAAATCTCAGATTTCAGTTCTAGGCAGAAACAAGCCACCATACACAAGTTAGTTTGATGTGTTTCTACTGCAGATTAAGAGAACAAAGTTCCCTATGACTGGAGGGCTAGGAATTTATTTACATGGAAAAAGAGTCCTTCACTTCAGAACCTTAGAGATCTGAAAAGCCTGAAGACAGAATGTGAATGTCTCTTGCATCCCTCTCTATTTTCATACCCATTGAACCCCATTAGCTCAGTATTTAAAGAGTAATGAAAAGTTCCCTCCAAGCAAGATGCCCACAACCTTCCCACCTTAAATGTTTTTTTTGGGTGGGGGGTGGGGGGGATGGGATTAACTCACTATCAGACTGTGGCAAAAATGTTTCTTTTTCTTTTTTACTTGGTGATTTGGTAAGAATTCCTCTGGTTGTCTGCAAGAAATTCAATTCAAACTTCAATGTGCCCGTTCAATCCAAATCGTCTTTCTTTGTGCACTCTTAAATTCCCTTTCTCTTTAAAGCTAGCAACCACAGATTTAATGCACAGAAAGCATCCCTTCAACAGGAAATCATTCTATGGTTTCCTTTCGGGTTGCACTATTTTTTTTAAAGCTCTGTAGCCACCCATCCTGAGAGGGGGAGTTGATTTGGCGGCCGAAGGAGGGGAGAGAGAGCAAGCGGTGGAATAGTCTTTCCTTGACTAATTCCCTTTGCCTTTTCTCAAATAACTTTTTGATTTGAATCAAGGGAGAGGTTGAACAGGCGTTCTTTCTCCTCCTAATGTGATATAAATCGCCAATGCACTTTCAGTCCCCCTCCCCAGCCTCATGCTTTTCTCTCTCTTTCCTTTGAATGGTTAAAGCACCGACATGGAGATCATGACCATTAAAAAAAAAAAATTCCTATCGGCGAAATAAAGCTGGTTAATAAGATTTTTGGGAGGGAGAAAGCTTTGTGTTTCCAAGTAAAAAAGGGAGGAAAAGTGTGTGTGTGTGGCGAGGGAGAACAGCTGAAGGTGACAGTTACTTCATGCTTAATAGGATCAGGGTTGCTTGCTTTGGGTTGCACGCTTCTGCTGGCTAAAAGTTCACCCCAGAATAGGATGAATTGGGGGATTTTAAAAAATACAAAGTTTTTAACACATCTGTTACTTTTTGCAAAGGAAGGGTTTTTTTTTAAGCCTTTTGCTGTGCTTCCATGCGATGTTCATTACTTTCCCTTTCCCTTGCTCTGCACATTTTCTCCTTTCTCTTCCTCTTAACACCACCAATTCCTCCTCCTCCTCCTCCTCCTCCTCCTCCTCCTCCTCCTCCCCCTCCTCCTCCTCATTTTAGAGGAAGGATCCCCTGTTGTGAAGGAGACTTCTTCGGCTAGTTAGAATGAAAAGATGCTTTCAGAAAGTCTGCTTTAAAAAGTCGTTTAAAACCGAGATAAGCCAAGTTAACTTTTAGACTTGAGTAACAGGTGTGCTGCAAGACTATGCATGTTGCATTTTGACATAAAACTAGCATTCGTGTTTGTTCAATGACTTATTCCAGGGAGGTGTGGGCCAAGGTTTCAGCCACCATATATCTTTTGTGGGGGTTGTCTGGCCTTTAAAAAAAATCAGTGTTGAAATCCCCACCACTCTGGCTATGTTTGAATTAAGCCAATTTGGTCCAGTTAATTTGAAGCAATTCAAGCAATGGGATTTGAATGTCGGTGGAAATAACTTATCTTAAATAACAAAATATTGTAAAGTATATAGGTATGGAGTGCAAAACCAGCTAAAAATATTCTTGCAGTTTAGTTTTGCCTCAAATCCATTTAATAAGGACAATTATGCTCTGTATTTTTTAATGTTACATATTGGGGGTAAAGTTAGCTGCAGGCTATTTCTTTGTTTTAAAGCTTGTTATTGTCATTGGCACCACTGGAATATCATCAGGACCAAATCATCAGGAATAACATTTATTGATGTCAGAACTGAAACTGACTTGAAGTCCCCCAAATTTTATTCGCCTTTATTCAATAACAAGAAGGTGGAACAGGAATTATGAAATAATTTTTGAGCATTTAAAAAAGATGAATTTTCACTTTTCAAAGTTCAAATAGGAATAAGCTACTGGAGCTTTTATTCATGCTCAGAATTTTCATTATATTTGGAGCCATTGTTACTTTGGAGTTGACTCAGGTGAAAACAGATTTATATTCTGGACTCTTTCCCCAAAGCTAGAAAAACTAATATTAGAGCTGCAACCACTGTCTTTGCCAAAACACTTTTCAGTTTAACAACTGGTTGCAGGTCAGGAACCTAGACCCTGGAGCTAGACAAAGACCTGATAAACCACTTCCACCTTCTTTTTCATCCATAGTAGGAAGCTAATTTCATCTCCCCTCTTTTGTATTCTCCATCCTTTAGAAAGTGTCAGAATAAGATAATATGAATATATCGTCTAATTTCCTTAGCCTAAGCTAAAAGGAAAACAGCTATTTAATGCAAATAAATGTAGTATAGCTTTTCTTGAATAATTCCCCTTCCCCTTTTCCTTTTAGAGGTGTGGTGTCATTGGAAACTTTTAAAAAAGGTATTTAATTCGTCTCCTACCCTTCCTTCCCTCCCTCCCCCCCACTCTGTATGTGTGTGTGTGTGTGTGTGTGTGTGTGTGTGTGTGCGCGTGTGTGTTTGAGTCCGTCCGCGCGCGCGCGGCGGCTTCGGATCAACACCCTGCCGCCGTCCGCCTTTGGAGCGACAGCTTTCCCAACGAGGCGGTCAATATGCAAAATGGATGACCGCACCTTCTTTGTGGCGGCCCATTGTGCACGGGTTGCTTATGAAGGCTAATCCAATCATAAATTGCACCCCCGGACCAATGAGGGAGCCCCGAGCGCCCGATGAATGAAACTCAAGTGGAGCACCCCATTGTTAGAGCTGTCACTTTTGAAAGCGCCTCGGCGACGCTGACCACTATAAAACCCACCGCGACGGAGGAAGGGCCAGGAGACCTCCGGCCGACTCGCGAGGTGGATCTCTGCCGAAGAGGGTGGCCTGTCGGGCGGGCAGGGATAGGAGGAAGAAGAGGGGGGGGAGGGACAGAGAACCCAAGCACCGCGTGACTGTTAGCAGTAGTATTCGTAAGCGAGGTCTTCCCTCCGTTTCTCGGCATAGAGCGCTCTTCCCTTCACCCTCGTTCGCTCGCTCGCCTGCCTGCCTGCCGTTCTTGGCGCGCTCTCGTGCCCGGGCCATGATGTTCCCAAGCCTGCTCGCTCCTCCCGCCGTATATCCGAGTCTCTTGCGACCGACCCCGACTCTCACGTTGCCTCAAACGCTGCAGTCCGCTTTCTCCGGCCCCTCCGGCTTCTTGGTGGAAGATCTCCTGAGGATCGGCCGACCGGCAGGTTATCCACCCCGAGGAAGCGCCCCGACGCCCAGCTTGTCTCCCCCAGTGGCCGGCGTCGGGGCAGCCAGGACCGAAGCTGCGAGCTCAGCCGAGCTGGCGACTGCTGATCCCTCCGGCGCCAAGACTGGCTGCTCCGCCCGCTCGTCGATCTCTTCCAGCGGGGACGCCACTTTCCTGAAGTTCGGAGTCAACGCCATCCTGTCCTCCCCTCCGCGGGCAGGTAAGCGGCCAGCGCGTCGTCGACGGCGCCCACCTCGCGAGCCGGTTTTCTCTTGCCCTTTGGCAAAGATTGTCGGGAAAGCGGGGAGTGGGGGGGTGGGAGGGAGAAATCAGGTGAATGGTAAATGGAGCCGAAGGGCGAAGGTCGTGCTCGGATGCTTCCTCCAAGAGAGAGGTAGAAGGAGGGACTCGCAGAGTGGCGCGTCATCGACCAGGTGGGACTGGGACGCGTAAAGAACCCGGCGCCACCAAAGGGAGCAGGCGCTCTTGTGCCTCCGCAAGCGGTCCGCCCATGCAAAATGAGTCAAGACCCAGGGTGAATATTAAGGGAAGAGGATCCAGGATCAGATAAAACATCTGCCAAGAGTACCCGAAAACCAGTCGTTGCGAATCGCTCCTCTCCTGATTCCCGCCGGAGCAGCGGAGGCTGGCCACTAAAGGAAACGGGATCCAACCCATTGGTGAACCAGTGGAGAGCAGTTCGGATCTCAGTGTTTCGCTCGGTTCTGCAGGAGAGCGGAGAAATGTGGGCTTCCCACCTGAGATGCTCTTCGGGTCTTTGCTAAACCTCCTTTTCTTTCCCCAGAGACTTCTCCTGCGCTGATCCAGAACGTCCCTGTCAAGACCTTCTCCTTCCCTTACTTCGAGGGCTCCTTCCAACCTTTTATCAGATCATCTTATTTCCCAGGTAGGTTTCGGGGCAGGCGGAAGAGGCTTCCTCATCTGCTTTCCCTGCTCTCTTCGATTGCCACCCCCCGACCTACCTAGTAGACTTGGGGGTGGGAGAAAAGTTTGTACTGGTATATGGCAAGTGGGTTTTCCTTGTCGGGCCTCAACCTGGTGTAAGCTGACCCTGCTGCGTTTGAACCTCCTCCTCCTCCTGGATTCCTGCCATAGAATCTTGACCTAACGGCATCCCCGAAGCTTTGTTGTGAGCATTTCTTGAAATCGCCCCCTTCTCTCCCTTGGAGGGATGGGGAGGGGAGAGGAGGGGAGGACGGGCCTCCGGTTCAGAGGTTGGACGGGGTACAACATTCAAGAATCAGTCGCGCCAATTTGATGGCCTATTTAGCACAAGCGGCGACTGCGTGACATTTTCCTTCCCAATTCTTTCCCCCCGCCTTTCCCGGGGCCGCAAATTAGCCGGGGATGGTCACGGTCCAAGTGTGAGGCGCTTGATTTCTGACTGCGCTGCTGCCGGCCTTCCCTTTCGGGGCGGCAGTTTTCCCACAGAGTCGCGGCTTTTTCGCCCGGTCGTCAACAAAAGTTTCAGCACCATGACCAATTTGGTCAGCTCCCTCCGGGCAGCCACACGCAGACCCGGCGCTGACTCTGCCGTGCTGCTGATAGACATTTACCAGCCATGGGCTAATTTCTCATTAAGGGTCATTCGCTTTGCCAACGGTTTCACAAGACCTCATGGGGAGCTCCCTTGTTTGGGCTCTTCGGTGTGGCCGAAACCAAACTTCTTCAACCCTATCTTCTCCAAAAAGTTTGCTTCGGCTGAGTTGTTACATCAAAGAAGGCTTGGAATGGAGGAGGGATTTGTAGCTCTGCAGAATAAGGCTAAAAAAAATAGAGCAAGACATATCTGAATACTTTCAGCTGAGAACTGAACAATTTGCCCTATATTTAATATTGCTGAATCAATATAGCTCATTTCTCTCCATTAAAAAAGGGAAATACCCAGAAAGCAGCTAAGAAAGGAAGTTATTAAGAATTCACCAATAAATCCCCTGCCATCTCTCCTAAGGATTTTTTTTTTAAGATTGGAATATCTCAAAGAAATGTCTAGAGAGATGTTCCAGAAGCGATATATAAACATAATCCTTTCTGGAGCATTCTATACAGTTTGGATTTCCATTTGTAATTCATTTGTACAAGTGAAGTTTGGAACTTTGTAATTAGAGACACATATATAAAGAGAGCAATTGAAAGGGAGGGTTAGATACCAGATCATTCTCATATGCTTCGTATTATACTTTAGTCCTGCAAGCAGAAGTCATAAAGTTGCAGAAAATTCTGTATTCGCAATAAACTACTTAAATAGCTAAATCAAATTAACTTCAGATCTTAGTTTTGGAAATGAGTAAAATTACGACTAAAAATAACAATGTTAATAAATATTGCTTAAACTGCATATATTCTGTTCTAAAAGCCAAGAGCTCTTCCATTCATTCTCTTGATAATAGAATGTGCTTCCTTTCTCCAGTCCTTGAATGGCCCAACAAAAACAACTTGAGCTTTATATATAGCTTTTCATGTTCATTTAATGAAAATGATTTGGGGAAAGAGAAGGCTGTGTCATCAGTATTCTCCCCAAGCAGCTTGGCATGCAGTTGTGTTTAGTTTGAAAGTGTAAATCTCTTTTGTTCAAATAATATATGGCTTTAGCTGCTTGTCCTCAGTCTTTTTCTGTTAGTTCATTACTACACAATTACTATTCACGCTTCATTAGAATCTCTGTTTCTTTTTGGGAGTTTTTCTTTCCACTTAAAGGCAAAACTGCCCTTTTTATCATACCAATCCCATTGGGAACCAGTCAATGTGCTAATTAGCTGATACTTTACTTCTCCAGAATGAATTCTACAAGTTTTGTAAGGAAGGAGGAAAGATTCACATATTTTTTTTAAAAAAGAGGATGAATACCTATTGACCACAACTTTTATGTAAAAAAACGAAGGCTTTGTTCTAGCTTTAAAAGAAGTCCCTTATTTTATTTTGGGTGTAATGATGTGTGTGTGGTATACTTCTAAAAAAATCTAATAAAAGTAACTTTTTTTTAGCTGTTTTGTTTTCTTTTCTGTCCTCATATCTTTGAATTTGGTAACAAAACAAGCCAGCTGTAAATACATTGACATGATCTATGAAATGGAATCAAGTTATATTTACTGAAAGAAGACCAAGTCTGTTTCATGAATTCAGATTAGCAGTTGTGATCTACTAGATCCAAATAAGTCTGTTTAAAAGAGAAAGAGAGAAGGGAAAAACCAAAGATAGTTTTAGGCATGCAAATCACAGGGAGATTTGTCATTGATTTGAAGCCCTCTTTGGGAACAGTGATATCCTTGACTCCATTTTTATCCAGCTGATTTTGCCAATAATGCTTACTCTTTTTTTTCTCTCACAGCCTCCTCTGTGGTGCCTATCCCTGGGACATTCTCTTGGCCCCTAGCTGCTCGGGGGAAACCTCGCCGAGGGATGCTCCGTAGGGCAGTTTTCTCAGATGTACAACGAAAAGCCTTGGAGAAAATGTTTCAGAAACAGAAATACATCAGCAAACCAGATAGGAAAAAACTGGCAGCTAAGCTCGGCCTGAAAGATTCCCAGGTAATTCTTTATCCCGCTATCCAGTCACATGAACTAGTTAGTAATCTCTAGACAGCTTGTGAGTTGTTTCTTAATTTATGGCCTAAACCACCCAATTACAATAAGCAACAAATTAGCCAATCATATTTGGTCTGGGGTAAGTGGAAACCCAGCTAATAAAGTTAATTTATTACTCAGTGTGTTGTATGAAAAAAGAAATGAGTGAATGGAGAAACAGTTGTAAGGGACTGCAGATACAGATACAGATTAACAGAGTTGGAAGGGATCTTGTAGGTCATCTAGTCCAACCCCTTGCCCAAGCAGGAAACTCTATACCATTTCTGACAGATGGCAGTCCAATCTCTTCTTTAAAGCTTGGGATTTGAAATTAATGTAAAATAAAGCATCCAGCGGAATACTAAGCAATGCAAGTGCAGCATGCCCATAGCACACCGAAAAGGCTTACAGGCAAAATTGAAGGTAATTATATTATCCCATAAAATCCTTAAGCAAAGTTACCACGATCAAACTTTTCAAATGAGGGCAGCAGAGAATGTTTATGTAATTAAATAAATAGTTTTTTAAAAAAGAGTTGAGTCACAGAAAAGATGCTTGCTCTCTCTCTTTCCATTCAGATTCCCACCCGTCCCAGATAGGACGGAGATCTGGGTCTTGCTTTCTTATTTTAGAAAATCAGTGGAAGATCTCCTGAGGATCATTATAACTTGGTCTGATCCTTAAGGTGAATTATAAGATGACTTGGTAGGTACACATAGGAGCCAAGAACCTGAGATCTTATGAATTAGAAGTCCCAGCATTCCATATCCTTATCTGAATAAAGGTGGCTAAGGGTACTGGAATTACAGAGATAAAGATGAAAGCAGAATTGCATGGGACTATTTCACTTAGAGAATGTTCTAACATCCCATTTTAATTGACAACAGTTATTACTGAATATTACAGATGAATATTGGTTGTAACTGATGACTTGAGATTATGGAAACTGTAGTTCAAAATATCTACAGGGCATCAAGTCACCAGCTCAGATTGTTCCTCATCTACATACAGGGTTGAGAGTTCAGTTCAGCTAATATTTAAAATATTAAAAGTAAGAGAGTAAACAAAACTCGAGGGAAAAAAGCAGCAAAGGAAATACTTCCTTGTGGAAGAATGTGGAGGAGCTATGAGGAAATTCTTCCTTCTGTGTAAGAAAAGTTCAGGCAAACTTTCCATTAGATTTAAAATCCAAGGAACTTCTTCAGTATTATGATAACTTCAAGAAAGTCTCTTGAAAGCCCGAAGCAATGTGAGAAAAAGATATGGGATAAGAATTTCATGAATCACCTTGGATTTTCTTATGGCATAAAATTCAATTTGTATCAGCAAGTCATTGAGATGTGATCATAAAATAATTTCTGTATTGGTCTAAAATTATAGCATATCAGTCAAAATAGTTTTGTATATTGTTTGAGGTGTTACAATCAAATTAGTCTACTTTGTCAGCTATCATGAGAAAGTATTAGTTAGAATTAGAATTAGTTAGGCAATCTAATGGGTTTGAGGAAATCAGAAGAATTGCCATACTACCATTTGTAATCTATTAATCAATTCTACTATAAGTTTCTTGTCTTTATTTTACATTTTTATTTAAGTGTGGACAATTATTCTCTTCAAATTTGATCTTCATTTTTAGTTTTATTAACAATCTATTGCCTACAATAAATTATTTTAATCTTTTCACATGTATTTGAATATGGAATTTTAAAAAGTTCTCCTTAAAAATTAATGTACTTATAACACTATTCCCAGATTTTTATATATATTCTGCCCATTATATTTATAAAGGGCTTTTATAACTTTTCTTCACTTATTATTTTCTTCTTATAACTGATTTTCATTAATTGAAAAGAAGAAAAACTAGATTTTGTTATATTTCAAGTTGCTGCCACCTTTAGCATGGCTACATGCCTGAAGAGCCAAATAATGGTCAGGCCTGTTACAGAGTGTCATTAAAAATCTATAGTACAAAAATCTTATATGAAGCAATGAGATGTGAATTTTTAGACCAATCTGATGATTATGAGGAATCCTTATAAATTTCTGCAGCACTTTGTTGATATTATAGATTAGATTTAGACTTCTTTCATGCTGCCTTTATTATTTTTATAAATGTCTCAAAGCGAGGAACATACCCAATACTCCTTTCTCCTCCTATTTTCCTCATAACTACAATCCTCTGAGGTAAGTTAAGCTGAAAATGACTGGCCCAAAGTCACCCATCTGGCTTTCATGCTTAACCGACAGACTCCTGATTTCTAGTCTAGACCAAACTCTAAAATTATCCTTGGCATGTTTCGAAGTTGAAATCTCCCCAAATGCATTCATTTGTATCAATTTTCTACACCTACACTATTGTATACGGACTCATTGACATTTTGAAAGCAGGGGTGGAACACAGTTTTTCAAAAGTTTGGCCTCAAGGTTGATGCAAGCCACGTGTGTATGCTTATCTTGATCTACTTTTTTGTATATTTGAAAATTTTAGGTAAAGATCTGGTTCCAAAACAGAAGAATGAAATGGAGAAACTCCAAAGAGAGAGAACTCCTGTCATCCGGTGGCTGCCGGGAACAAACCTTACCCACCAAGTTCAACCCTCACCCAGACCTCAGTGACGTGGGCAAGAAGGGCATTGGGGAGGAAGAGGAGGAAGCAGTAGCAGTGCCCCCATTGTACCCAGTGAGCCCAAGACATTCTTTAGCTTACCACCAGTCCACAGATCACACTCATCAGAGAGACAGGTTGGAGTCCCAGATGCTCCCCTCCCCCACACATTCCAGCAGTCCCAGCAAGCCATCAGACTTTTCAGACTCAGAAGAAGAGGAGGAGGAAGAAGGGGAGGAGGAGGAAGATGAGGAGATCACAGTTTCATAGAGACCTTCTTATGAAAAAAAAAAAAAGAGGACATTGAGTGGTTGTACATAAATTAAGGGCTATTTGATTGAAGAGGTAATGCCTTTCCACTTCCCTGCATTTCATACGGAAAATGCAATGTTTCCGATTCATCTACAAGATTTCTGCATGCCATATGGTATCTCTATCCAAGATGTGAAGCCTTAACTATTATAATCTGTTAGGTTTTGCTTAATCAGCCAGCATTCTTATTTAAAAAACTATTTGTTTTTAAATCTATATGGATACAGCATAGGAAAAAAAAATCTCAATTGTAGGTTATATTACATATAACCGTAGAGACTGTTATTTCACCAAAGAATTGGGCTGATTAACAATTTTCATTGTAAGGAAATGTGTGTGAGCATGGGCACTAGAGGTATTGGCCAAGTTGGCTGAGAGCAATAAGGGGAGGAATCTAACATTTCTAGACTGGACCAAGTTGGAGAAACTAACTTAGTGACTTGATTACCATGCCAAACTGCTGTGTCACCGGGGTAAATTATTGACAATATATTTTTCACATAAAGATAGTTTTGGTCTCTCTCCCCCACCATCCCTTTCCCCCCTATTTTACTTTTTTTTCAAGTATAAACATTTATTTGTAGATATCACAGGTATTGCCATCATCAAACTTTCTCCCATTTTCCCCAGGTCTTTATCTTTCATCTTTGTCTCTAATAAACATATTAGAGCATAAGGACATAGGTTTGCCTCTTTGATTTTTTTAGTCAAATTTTGCTGTCTTTGCACAGCAGTTATGAACTGTACGCTATTTTGTATATTCATGTTTGTAGGGATATTTTATACTGAGGCTATTGTATGTTTACAGATAAAGCAGAAAGCTTTGTATATTTGATTGTATAAGGAGGATGCTGATTGTATATGTGTGTGTTTGTAATTTTTTAAACCTTAAGGGGAGTTAGATTTTAGCTATGTAACTTATATAAAACATTATTTTGTATTCTTACTGTGTACAGATTTAAATATGTATATTTTACAAATGAAGCAAATGACTTTTTAAATAGTCTGCAAGGCTGACATGTTTTTTATTGAATTGGAGTATTTTTAAAAAGCATTTATATCCTGTTATTTATGAAGTATTTGCAGTAAGATGTTTCCAGACATGAACCCACTGAAGCCTGCTGTGTTGAAACTTTCCAAATCAGTAAAAGTTATCATATGCATCTTCAGTGCCAATTTACTTTTACAAGCATAGGAAAGTTACTAAATATTCGGTGTCAGCTGGAAATCGACAACTTTATTCAATTCGGAATAAACTGTCTCAAGGCAGTAGAAGGAGAGATGAACAGCATGAAGGCCACAACAGTCTTGTGTCCATAAATGCCACTATCTGTAGTTTATCGATATTTAGTTACTCCTAGGATGCTGTTACCATTCATATGCACACATTCCATTCCACAGATTTAAGAAGTAAAATAACTGCCTGCTCTTTTCCTATTTGAGGACTTCTTCTATCCTTTCCTATAGGATAATTGGCTTCAGCAAGAGGGCCTCAGTTAGGAAGATTGCTGGTGGCACCATGAAATGCCAAATATTAGTTTACTATTAGACTGGTTTTGCAAAACAGTAGTTTCTACCACTGTCCTATGACCCAGAAAATAAGGTGAAGACATTAATCAAATGAACAAACAATACTGTCAACATTATTCTGTGATAGCCTCAATTACAGTGATGAAATAAAAGAAACTTCAGCGTCAAAAGTCTTTAATTCAATCAAATCCTAGTTGGATCTCAATATTCTGATTAAAATTTAGGGCTATGCAAAGCTTGGAGACAATGTTGGAATTCAACCAAGTTTCAGTTGAATCACCTATCCAAAGCAGATGTTTGAACTAAAGCAGGAATCTTCCTTTGAAGCAATATATAGAATCAGTGGCCTTCATAAATTTGTGCCTTTTGAAATTCTTTTATGGTTACCCAGATGTACTCTCTCTCTCTCTCTCTCTCTCCCCCTCCCTCCGCTCCTCCCCCCCTCTCCAGAATCCCATACACTGTGAGGATGTTACAGGAGGTCTGTGGACAGCTCTCTGACACCACTGTCAGTAGCTAGTCAATGAGTTTCTCATCTTATCAATATTGTGTGACATGGCTCGCACTACTTTAGGATTCAATCCCAGCTTCTTGACCGTGTCCAATAAGAAGTTTCATTTGGTTCTCCCATGTATTATTGTCACAGGATGTCACACTTCTGTGCAACTCTTGCCAACCCAGCTGAGGGTTCAGTTTGACTGGAGCAACTTAATGATGAGCTCCAAACTAGCCGGTTTTTGGGTCAGACCTTATTTTGAGATTCTTTGCCTGGAGCAGGTTGAAGTATCTTAGCAAGGAATAAATGGATGCCGGCAAACACTTGCAGTTGCTTCCTCAAACATTTATTCGTTTGAAAAATAAGGAATGGCAGAGGGAGTGGGGAACAGCTGGCCCTTGAAATCACATACCAGCCAGATGTGCCCATAGATAGTCACCTGAGCTCTGAGAGCCAATAAAGAAAAGGAAGTTCAGTCTGGTTTGGGGGGAGGAAGAGCTTTGGGGTCTGGAGGGGAGTCATTAACAGTCCCTGATGTAGGACTTAGCCCAGGGAAGGCTGGAAATTGATGAGGTATTTTAGCCTAGAATTGTACTAGGAATTTTTATATTTTATCTACTTTTTGCTCTGTGTTTTGCATGTGTGTGTGTGTGTGTGTGTGTGTGTGCGGCCTTCTTTTTGCCCATTTTAATAAAGTTTTTGTTTGTTTGTTTGGAGTGAATCCTGGAGTTGACCAGTTGCCTTCTAGGATCCACCTCAGCTTGGCTGAACTACAGATTCTCAATGTTTTGTTTAGTTTCCATTCCTGCAGCTTAGCTAGACTCTGAGTGTGAGAATGTTTTTACTAATTAATATTTTTCAAAATATTGTGAATAGGATTGGATAGTTGTAATTTCATACATATGAGCTTGCATACATAAACACATCTACATAATGAGGCAGACATAGGTTAAGTCAGGGGTGTCAAACTCAATTTCATTGACAGATGCATCAGGGTTGTATTTGACCTTGGGGGCCAGAGTAGTTGTGGCCAGGGTGGGCATGGTCAGCTTGATGTCACTCATGTCAGGGTGGCCCAAGTGCTCTGCCAGCAAAAACAGGCTCCCAAGCTCCATTTTCGGCTGTGATGGCCTCCTGCTGCCCTCTGCCTGTGAAAACGAAGCTCATGAGGCCTTGCGAGCTCCATTTTTGATGGTAGAAGCACTGTGGACCAGTCCTTCACTGTTTCCAGGGCAGCCCTGCGGGCCTTGAGTTTGACACCCCTGGGTTAAGTGACGCTTTTCTATTCGGAAAGAACTAATAACTGAAGTTGTGAAGAAAAAAGTATCTTTAACAATCACAAAACAGGTTATTTTTCACTACAAATTGTCACCATAGTACATACAAATTGCAAAAAGCAAGCTTTATTTTTAATACCAGGCCGAGAAGGTTATGAGCTGATTGCACATGTTTTGAAGGCTATATTTTTTTTCCCCACACACAGATCACACCACATGGGAAAGAGGTCTGGAAGAAGCACCAAGTCCTATTTGGACATAAGATAAATGCAGACTAGCTATCTTATTTAGTCATTATAGTTTTTAGTAAAATTAGCACCACAGTTATATATTACGGTGGTGTGCATAGCACGTGTTTGGGAGAGTTTAGGCAGCAGGACTAACATCTTCATGCCACTCATACAATATCCTAATCCTAATCTATAATTATGGTAGTGTTTTTGTTAACATTACAATCTCAGGAAATTTGGGAAGCAGTAAAAGAATGTGGAATGTGGGATAAAGTTAAGTGAACCTTGTGCAGAATTACAGAGTTGGAAGGGGCCTTGGAGGTCTTTTAGTCCAGCCCTCTGCTCAAGTAGGGGACTCTATATTATTCCAGACAAATGGTGGCCCAATCTCTTCTTAAACACCTCCAGTGGTGGAACACCCACAATTTCTGAAGGCAAGCCATTCCACTGATCAATTGTTTACTCACTGTCACTGGAAACAGTGAAGGACTGTTGTTTTATTTGTGTTATTTGAACACTTTTGTTCAGTGTTGTTTTATCTCCCTTTCTCTGCAGTTTTTTGCAATCCTGAAACAATTTCTTTGGAAATTTGAAACAACCTGCTAACCCGTGTCAGAAAATGTGAGGAGAGACAATGGCTTATTTAAACTGGCAGAGATTTAATCAGTTTTGAGGTAATTCTCCCTGCCCCTTTCACATCTATTTTTTTAAAAGCATTTTGAATGCAGAGGGGTTTATTAAAATGCACTCCGATGTGCCAACTGGGCCTAGGCAAGGTTGGGTTTGGGGGCCTGCCAATAGCAATAGCACTTAGATTTATATACTGCTTCACAGAGTTTTACGGCCCTCTCTAAGCGGTTTACAGAGTCAGCATATTACCCCCAACAATCTGGGTCCTCATTTTACCGACCTCGGATGGAAGGCTGAGTCAACCTTCAGCCTGGTAAGATTCGAACTGCCAAATTGTAGGCAATGCTGAGACTCTGCCTTCTTTTGTAGTAAATGGGGTGGCACTGCCCCAAAGAGATCTGGAGAATAACTTTGGATCTTCCTAGATTCATTGATCCTGTTCAAAGAGCAGGTAACAGTGACGGGCCTTTGCGTGTTGTGCACCATTTTTTACCTATTCCTGGATCAGGAGACTCTGTTCATGGTTATTCATGCCTTGGTCATCTCCACAATGTAATCTCCTCCACATGTGCCTGCCCTTGAAGAGTATCCAGATGCTTCAGCTGGTGCAGGCAGTGACATGTGCTTTTAAATGATACATGTGATTCTTCTGCTTCACAAGCTTCATCAAAAGACCCATGGTGGCATGGTGATTCAAATGCAGTATTGCAGGCTAACTCACTGCCCACTACCAGGAGTTCAATCCTGACCAGTTCACAATCGATTCAGCCTTCCATTCTTCCAAGGTTGGTAAAATGAGGACCCATATTGTTGGGTGCAATATGCTGACTCTGCACACCACTTAGAGAGGGCTATAAAGCACTATGAATCGGTATATAAGTCTAAATGCTTATTGCTATTTCTATTGGTTGTCAATGTGCTTTTGGGCCCAGAATGCTGGTTTTGACCTTTAAAGCCTTCATGGTTGGGGCTGGGTTACCTGAGAGACTATATTTCCCACAGTGGTGGGATTCAAATTTTTTTACTACTGGTTCTGTGGGTGTGGCTTGGTGGGTGTGGCAGGGGAAGGATACTGCACAATCCCATTCCCTCCCCACCCCACCCCACTAACCTGCTTTCCAGCTCTGTTCTCCTGTGCAGGGCAACAAAAGAAGACCCAGCCGATCAGCTGGGACTCGGGAGGCTGAGAAAAGATGGGGGCAAGGCCAGGCAGAGGTGGTATTTGCTGGTTTTCCAAACTACACAAAATTTCTGCTACTGGTTCTCCAGAACTGGTCAGAAGAACCTGCTGAATACGATCTCTGATCTCCCACTATATTCTCCTAAAAATTGTTCAATTTTCAGGAATCCTTACCACATATCGAACATTAATGCAATTGAATGAGTTCAGAAGTACTTTACAAGAAAAGTCTTGCATTCTTCTGTCCATAATAGAATATTTTATGCTACTAAGGTTGAAATTCTTGGTTTGGATAGCTTAGAATTGCGATGCTTGCAGTCAGATTTAGGTATTGCATACCAAATTGTACATAGCAACACTTTATCTGTAAATGACCTTTTTTCAGCTTTAATTGTAAGGTAACGTGTGTGAACGATTGCTTTAAACAAACCTCTCAGTTGTAAAAAAAAAAATTAGAATTTTGTAACAGAATTGTCAATGTCTGCAACATCTTACCTGATTCAGCTGTCTCAACCATCAACATTCACAGTTTTAATTCTAGCTTAACTTCTGTGGACCTCACCCTAAGGGGGTCATGCGTGAGTGCACTGGATTGCCTATTGCCCATTACATTTGACTTCCTATTTTGTCTGTTCAAATTTGTAATTTTAGTTTAACAACTAAAAGAAAATAACAATAAAAGAAATTACATTTGCCTGTTCTATTAGGCCCAACAGGAGATGTCTGCCATGGGTCCCATCTGCTAAGGAGTTCCATCTGAGACAAGGCTTTTCTGCCCTAGCACCCACCCTCTGGAACATCTCCCCCCTGCACCCCCCCTGATGAGACTGGCCCTATCTCTGCTGACTTTCCATAAGTCCCTTAAAATCTGATTGTTTCAACAGGCCTGGGGGCCCCAAGGGGATGGAAATTTAATGAGGTAGCCCCATTGTTCATAATTGGATGTTCTTTCTTAGCCTTTTCATAATATTAACCTTTGTACTTTTTGTATGTTTTTCAAATTGTTTTTATGGTATGTCTGGCTTTGGCCAACAATCACATCGTGTAAGATGGGTAAACTATATACAGTAGCTTATAACAACCTGACTCAACTCTTATCTTCCTCATAGAGCACTTACTGAAATACTTGCTGAAACCAGTGAGATAAGTTAGTTATTTCTGTTTTTAAAAACATTGATTTCCTGTTCTTAAATATGATTGGATTTACGTCCCCGTAGGAACGTCAAAGAGCCAGTCTCTTAAGTGGTTAAGGCACCTGGCTAGTAACAGGAAGCCTCTGAATGCTAATCCCATTTTAGACACAAAGCCAGCTTGGTGACTTTGGTCCAGCCACTCTCTCTCAGCCCAGTGAAGCAGGCAATAGCAAACTGCTTCTGAAAAAACTTTTAAAAAAACCTGCAGGGAGTTCTCCAGGCAGAATCTAGGAATCAGCAGAGTCTTGAGGGCAGCCTCCCTCCAAAGAACATCAAAGAAATATTCTGAGACATGCCTTATGATGAAATGCTCTGCTTGACCACATCATTCCATTTCAATCTTTTTAAAAACATGACGACAGAGCTGGAAATATCTTTTAAAACTATAGATTTGTTCAAATATGGATTGTCAAAATAGTGTTGTTCAGGTATTGCAATTCACTTGTGTTTGCTGCCATCTGGTGGTCAATTTCCATTAAGCGTCCTTGTTTAAAATTCTATGAATGATGCTACAATCAACATTAATGGTTTTCCTATCGTATGGGCTTGTTTTGTATACTGACATTCTGTTTAACTTACATGAGCAATTCCAAATAAGCCAGCTATGAAAAAGAAGAAGAAAACCAAGAACCTGGGTCTACATACCTGAAGAACTGAAGTTTGAAGATTTGCAAGGACTTACATTCAAAGTATAATATATAGGGGGCATGCATAAGCGCACCAACGTGCCTACCGTCCCTGTCCTATTGTTTCTTTTTTAAATTTTTCTTATATGTATCCATGTATTCTTAATTATGCTTTTACTTATACCTATTATCTTGTAAGCAATTGACAAAATAAATAAATAAAAAATAAAAATATAAGTACATAGTTTATTCCCTCAAAGTGATAAATACAGTCTACTGAAACTGCCTGAATTATGGAAAATGGAAACTTGCACCCTCATTCTCTGACAATGAGTTCCTTTTCAGGGAGTTGTGTATGTTAGGCAAATCATCAATCCTTCTAATTATGTCTGAGATGCAGTGGTCAGAAATTATATTTGCAGACCCAAACATAGCTTAGGGTCTCCTTACTTCTGAAACAATAGTTCTTCTATTTTAAATAATTATTAGTACTAAATTAGCACTAAATAGGCTTCTATACAACATTCCTTACATTGGATGTCTCCAGCCTTTCTGGCTTTCAGGAGGGAGAGGGGGAGAGGAGATAGGTCTGCATGAGTGGTGGTTGAGTGCGCACAGTTCTATCTGAACAAACAGCAGGCCCACACAGCTGCTTGCATAAATGGAGCTGTGCACATGTGCTCGCCCACCTGCTGTACACCAAAGTGAAGCTGCGTCCATGTGTATGCATGCATGCATTTACCCACTGCTTCCATGGCCCAGTTCTGACCAGGCCAAAGCCCTGTTGTGGGACATGGTCCAGGGGTTGGTGATTCCTGTCTTAAATTGCTCATTTAAAACAGGGGAGTTCAAGATTTCTATCAGAAAGGCTCCTGAGGAAATCAGTGAAATAATCAAGAAGAATCCATTTCTTCTCAAAGACAACAACAGAGCTCAGTGCTATCCATTAATGTTCTTGTCAAGGATAACAATATTAACAAAAGAGACTGGCACTTGTGGAAAACAATCATCTTCTAAATCTGGGGTTTTCCATCTTTAAACTCGGATGGGTAGAACTTCCCCATTCAAGAGTGGGGTGCAATCTGGAGGTCTTCTTGGATTTACAGCTCCTGCTCAAAAAGCAGGTGACAACTGTGGCCAAGGAGATCTTATCTGTCCTAGATAGTTATTTTCCTAACCCATCATGTAGTGATACAAAGGAAGCTGTTATCAGTCCATGAATCCAGACAAGAATGGAGGGCAACCTCCCTCAACCCCTTGAGGGTCAATTTAGTGACCAATCAGGATTACAGATGTGGCCATGTAACATGAACTACATTTCACAGGATACCTTTAACTATATTTCCCATGATGCATTCCCTTAAGGGGACAGCTCACAATTCCTAAGTAACTATCCAATTCCCATAGACTGGCTGGGACAGCACAAGACCTGTGTACAGCTCCAGCTCCTATACTAGTGGTGTCCTGTCCTAGACCGAGAGGCCCTTCAGACTCAGGCCCTAGTCATGTTTTGGTCTGCCAGCGGCCAGTGGAGCTAGCAGCAGATTCGGACAGTGAGGAAGTTGGGGGAACATGGGTCAGTCCTGGAGTCTGAGGAAGGCTCTGGTGAGTGTTCTGCTTCAGAGGCAAAGATGGGGCCAGGGCCTTCTGACAGTTATCAGCTGCCTTCGGAGTCAGATATCAGTGAGGCAGAAGAACACCTGGAGCCTGTTCCCAGTGTGCGCATGTGCAGAGCTGCCAGAAGAAGGGAACAGCTAAGGAACAAAGGTTGACTTGGGAGTAAAGCCACAGGTGGACGGTGAATGGCCCTTCCCATAGGGAATAAAAGAGAAGTGAAAGGGGACTGGGGTTTTGTAGGAGACAATTAGTTCATTTGGGTGAAGATCTGTTCCTGCATTCTTGCTAATTATTGTCTGCTACAGTGTGGCATCTGAAAGATATCGGCCTGGCAATTCTCCAAGCCTGATAAAGGTCTGTAATTGTGGACTAAATATCTTGAAAAACTGTTGGCCGGGACTTTGCTGGAGAGGAATTCACTGTAAACTAAATAAAAGGGGTTTATCTGGATGAGGAGTCAGCTTCGTGCTGTGGGGGAAGCCTAGGTCAGAACAAGTCACCTCATGGCTCAAATTATCAAACACTTTATATGGGGCTGTGCTTGATGACCCCTAAGAAGGTTCAAGTGATTTAGGATGCAATAGTAGAGGCCAGTGATGGCGAACCTTTTTGTTGTGGTGTACCGAAAGCACATGTGTGTGCGATAGCTGTGCAATGTGCCCTGCCCCCTGCGCATGCACATGCAACATTCCCATCCCTCCTTACCTGCACTTTGCATGTGAGTGCCTCCCAGCTGATTTTTTTGCCCATTTGAGGTCATTTTCGCCCTTCCGAGGCTCAAGGGAAGCCTTGGGAGTCTCGGGAGGCTGAAAACATGCCTGTTTCAGCATTCTGGTATTTCCAAAAGGCCCGTTTTTCAGCCTCCCGAGGCTACAGAGACTTCTCTCAAGCCTCGGGAGGGCGAAAACGGCCTCAAACTGGCTGAAAATCTACTGGGAGGAGCATGCATGCACAGTGCAGGTAAGTCTGACTGGGGCTCGCATGCCCGCACAAATAGCTCTGTGTGCCACCTGTGGCAGCATGCCATAGGTTCGCCCTCATGGGTATAGGCAGTGATGGGCATGCCTTCAAATGTCTACGTGACATCCCCACTTCACAAGCTGTACTAGCTATCAGTTTGTTTCTATCAGTTTGTGCTGATTATCACCACAAATCTCTACATGGCACAAGGTCTGTTTACTTAACTGACCACCCCCCTTCCCATGGGTGTTTGTTGGGCCATCGTGAGCTGACAGAATGATCTATCAGTGTCATTTGAAACCATGGTCTAGCACTACTTTCTATCAGCATGCAGGAAATGTACTTCTCTGTCATGGCAGTTGCTTTCTGAGATGAGATCCCTTCTGAGATCTGTGGTGCTCCCATCCTTATGAAATTCCAGACAGCTTTGAAGACCTGGCTTTGGGTTAAAATGGATGGAGCCCCTTATTGGATGTTTTTGTATGGTTTTTATACTGAGTGGCTGAATCCCACTATTTTGTATTGCATTTTTAGCTTGTTGTTGTGAGTCACCCAAACTTTGTTCTGAGTCAGGAGGCACCTTAACTAAGATTAGTCAGTCTTCCTTGTAGGTCACTTTTATTTGTAGGATACCAAATGTCATGGCTATACTTGGAATTGGCACAATGGCTCTCAAGTACAATGATGACTGTGCCCAACTATTCATGTGCTGTCCCAGACAGTCTATGAGAATTGGATAGTTACTTAGGAATTGTGAGCTATGCCCTTAAGGGAATGCATCATGGGAAATGTAGTGAAAGGTATACTAGGAAATGTAGTTCATGTCACATGGCCACATCTGTAATCCTGATTGGTCACAAAATTGACCCTCAAGGGTTGGGAGAAGTTTCCTCCATTCTTGCCTAGACTCATGAACTTATAACGGCTTTTCTTTCTATCGCTACGAGATGGGTTAGGAGATAACCATCTTTTACTCTGCAAGGCTGATATATAAAGGATTGGTCACTATAGAAGAACTTCGTCACAAATGTGAGTTATGAAGATACCTGATGTACCAATAAGTGTACTTTGTTATGGAAGTTTTGTGGAATTATCTATCTGCATCTGCACAGCTACAAGTCCAACTCTGTGCATGAGACAGAACAATTCATCACCTGTTTTTCATGATGAAATTAAAATAGATGTTTGGTATTAAAAGGCTATGATCCTGTCCTTCTGAGAGTCATAGAGCCCTTTGCCCTTGTTGTATAAGAAACCACAGAATTTAAGGATGTGCAGCTAATTTGTACATGCTGGTTTTGTGTTGCACTTGTAAGCTAATGTATCCACCAAGATTCCAGCTCTAAATCCTGGTTTGATTTGGAATGTGATATAAATAATATGAAGCCAGTAGCAATGTTCATGGCCTATAATGGCCACCATCTGTGGGGCCTAGTGTTCAATTTGAGAAAGTCTTATCAATCCTTGCTAAATAAGAAAAAAAAAGGCCGCTCATTTGAATAACTGCAGCTGGATAGTCCAAATGCTCATAAATAAGAATTCTTTAGCATTTTGGGCATCTGGTAGCTTTTTTCCAATATACTCTGCTGGTCAGCTAGCCTGATTCTTCATGAGGTCTGTACGCTATTCAGTTATGATCAAAGTCATTCAAATTTTCATGGATTGTCCTTAGCCAACAGCCAAACCACCTGGGGACCTTGTTAAGCTTCATAAGCTTGTCCTGAAAAAGAGTGAAGCAACTAAGGGGGATATCAATCCAGCTGAGCTCTTAGACAAAAAACTGATTAATGAGTCTCAGTTCCATCTCTCTATACTCTCTTACTGAACTCTCCTTCCAGATCCCCAAGGACTGGGACATGTCAATATAGTCCCAATTTTGAAGAAAGGAGCCAGCATTCCCACCCACCCCCACCCCAGTCTGCCTTTTAAAAAATGTGAGCAAATTGTGAGGTTTATTATTTAAATACTATTACTAAACTGGCTGGTGATTCAGGACCAGGTCCTTGTTTAAGGACTATGAAGCGTATCTAACTCTTTATTGTGCTTCGAATCTGAGCTGTCTCTTTTTCGGCTTGTACGGGGCTATGTCTCCATATTCTGCCGTAAGCCATCCAGAATTGGATACGAGATGGGTGGTAAATAAATTTCATGAACAAATAAATACTCAAAAAATTGTTTTTAGTAGAAGATCTGTTGCCTTCTTGACTTTATAGGATAGATAAATCTTGGGAAAAATGAACAAGACTGGTTTAGATCTATGAACTCATCCGTTCAAGTTTGAGGTCTATGTCTTGAGACTGAAAAAGTGTTTTGGCAGTGGTTTGCTCTCCAAGCTTCTTTCAATTTAATTTCTGAACATTCCATTACCAGACTAGGTAACATCCTCAGCAGGATTTTCTTGTCCTATTAATGAGGTTAGCAATAGCACTTACTTATATATCGCTTTACAGTGCTTTATACAGCCCTTTCTAAGCTGTTTACCGAGTCAGCATATTGCCCCCAACAATCTGGGTCCTCGTTTTACCCACCTTGGAAGGATGGAAGGCTGAGTCAACCTTGAGCCTGGTGAGTTTTGAATTGCCAAATTGCAGGCAGCTGGCAGGCAGGCAGAAGTAGCCTGCAGTACTGCACTCTAACCACTGCGCCACTGTGGTTACCTAGTTCAGTTAATGAAATGTTTAGAAACTAAATTGAAACAAGCTTGTGGAGCAAACCACTGCCAAAATATAAAACCTGAGCTACAAGTATTTTGTATTATTGTAGTAAAAGTGTCCTTGGATCTCTAATCTTCAGAATGTTGCAGCCTCATCCCTTACCACTATGATAGGAATCAGAAACAAGAATCTTTTACTCCAGTTAACTGACCCACACTGTTTGTTTGCTGTCCAGGATAATCTTCTCCTTGGTGAGTTTTAACATGCTTTCTGGCAGGGAGAGATATATCTCAGGTCAGAACTAAATATCCTCCTGCAAATTGGTACATGATCTAATGGATTTTCCTTTTTACATAGATTCATAATTACAGTTAAGCTCTCTATGACAGAATGTACAAAGTCAGCATTGTTTACCATGTTACCAGAAACAGGACAATTACTGGCAAAGTGTTTATTTTTAAGATTTAAAGATCAACTGTAGTACAGATAGATCATAAAATAATCTTTATGTAATCTTGGAATATTGACGTAGGAAGAAGGGGACTGTAGGTTTGCTTGTATGCGTTAGCAGAATTCCACTTAAGTTTCTGGCTGAAAAGTCAACTCAATGTTCTTCTATCTTTGTTATATACTAAGTATTTTTAAAACATCAGCAAGATTCACAAGACCTTGCATATCATATTTTGTCCGATAAATCCTGAGAATTAATGATACACTTTAATCTTTTGGGTTGTATATAATGTAACTTTTTTTTTTTTTGCATAGATGAACCTTGCAGATGTTATACCTATAAACAGTTAAAGGCCATTCAAACTTTTTTTCAATCTATTTACCTAACCCATAATGATACTGCCAGAAAAAGTAATAATAGTAGCAATAATATTGAAGTGAAGACACAAATTGAGATACCCCTTCCTCTCAATGATTGTGGAGTTTTATATTAAGGGTCAGTGGTTATCATCTGTCTCTTCTAGCTGATCATCACACAATAGTCTTCTCTGGCCTAGGGCCACATAAAGTGGATTATGTATTTCAGTTCTATTCTCCAAAGCACCTGAGGGCAGGACAAGAAGCAATGGGTGGAAACTCATCAAGGAGAGAAGCAACCTAGAACTAAGGAGAAATTTCTTGACAGTGAGAACAATTAATCAGTGGAACAACTTGCCTCCAGAAATGGTGGATACTCCAATACTGGAAATTTTAAAGACGAGATTGGACAACCATTTCTCTGAAATGGTATAGGATTTCCTGACTGAACAGAGGGTTGGACTAGAAGATCTCCAAGTTCCCTTCCAACTGTTATTCTATATCTTTTCAGGCTACATAATTTATAGAAGTGAGTGGTAAATGCCAACATACCTTTGATATTGGAATCTGAATAACTCAAGAACCAAATATAAATTTTGAGAAACTATTCCTGATTTAATCTCTCTTTAACGATGACCACAAAAAATCCTGCACTGAGCCATCTTCCATACTTTCAGATGTTTCTTGGTGGATAAAAACCATTGGGATATTAATGGGGTCAAAATAAAAATATTTGGATTTAGAAAAGAAGGATATTGGACTGATGAACTAGACTAGAGATACTGCTAGTCTTTTGCATTGTCATTTATATGGTGTTTGGGCTATGCAAATATGTATTTTAATTTTGATGATGATGATGATGTAGATGATGTAGCCTAAGGGAATAAAAAGGGCAGCAAGAACATTCCATCTGAATAAATAAGCATCAAATTTATTGAATCATGAATAATTTAAGACTGGTACAATCATTAGCTTTATTCTCCATGACACGGGTAGGAGGGAAGGGAGAGGAAAAGGGAACCAAAGGATGGCATGATCCAAAACAGGCCAGTTGCAAATCCCAATCCTAAAAGAAAACGTAAAATTAAATAGAGAGGTGCTGGAAAGGGATCATACTGTACACAAAATACTCAATTCCTAGTTTTTTCTCTTTTAAAAATGGCTAGAAAAAATTCATCAAAATGCAGCACTTGTAATCAGTTATTTACATTTCTATGTTACAATGAAGAAAATGTACATCTTAAAGAATTTTTTTCATAAATGGTTCCACTGGAAACAACTAGATCAAAACAGCAACCTTCGGTTCAATAGCCACATTTTTTTTTTTCGTTCATTTTCCTTAAAAGAGAATTGCCACATTTAGACAAATTTCAAGACACAATATATAAAAAAAGTATTAACAGTACAGTATTTTAGGTTGGATTTTTTTTTTTTTGAAAAATATACCAAAAAGGAGGCTAGCCAAACCCTCCCTGTCTCTGCATCAGCTTAAAATCAAAATGGCGCCTAACGTGTGACACATCAATTGCACAATTCTAGACAGTTCTGTAGCAAAGAGAAAAGAACGTTCCAATTTCTAACTCATTGAGAATGTTGCATAGTCTTGTACTAAAACAACAGGAAATCCTGCCAGCTTTGTGCACTGGGACATGGGGTGGGGACAAACCAAAGCTGGAAGCAATCTGGATGAAATATATGTTGTCATTTAAAAAGGAAAAGATAGACATTCACCTCAACTGAACTAGTTTTAAAAAATATACGTAACAGGCAACCCTGCTTCCCGAAGTTTTAGAAGTTACAGTTTGTGATAACTTAAAAAAATAAAGCAAGATTCCATGTGAATCATTTCTCGGTAATTTCAGCAATTTCTATTAGAGAGCAAGAAAAGTTCAAATTCTTCTTTATTTATGGCAACAGGACAGCTGGCAGCAGAAAGACTCAATTAAAGGTGTCAATAAACAAGGCTCTGAGTCATCTCAGCTGCCAACCTGGGTCATAACTCAGATGTCATTTTTGTCAGCCTTACAATCCCAGCAAACATTTCTTGTGCCACTCGAGGTAGCCATATATAGGAAAATCTTTAACTCAAGACCATTTCTCCAATAATTTCATTCCCTTAAAAAAAAAAAAGAGCTTCCCTTCCTTTGAAATATTCAGCTAAACTCTTGCCCCCAGGAGATTCAGCAGAGAGCATTCATGCACAAGGAACCATGATTAATATGCAACCATTTCTTATAAAAGATGTTTTGCATACATTAAGTAAATTTACAGGGAATTATGTTGTCAAAGAATAAATATCCATACATTGCATTTCTATGGAAATTGCTTGCAGCAAGAACTCGGAAAAAAAATTACATAAGAACAAATTCTAAATATTTGTTTCTATAGATTATGATACAGTCAGATTTATATTTCGCTCTCCTGACAATCATACAAATGATGTAACTGGATTGTTTGCTTATTCCACAGGCCAGCTGCCATTTTGAATCAGATAATTGGACTTCCTGAGTGTTTTCCATATATAAAATTGCCAAATGGGCATATTGGTGCTCTCCAGATGTATCACAGCTCCCATGTTGTGATGATTGGACATGCAGGCAGGCTCTCATTGACTTGTAATTGAAAACACCTGAGAGGCTTCCCTTAACCTTAGATGTAGATATGAAGATATCTACCATATGAACCATCCCAGATTTGATAAAGTCCCTTTTCCTAGCAGGAAATAGACACCCTGAGGAGATGCTCAGCAGAACATATATATGCAATGTTTGACAGCTGCTTACAGAAAGCATAGCAGCTGGAAAGCTGATGGTCACATCGATCTTGGTATGTCCCTTGGCAAATCAAATGAGGAAATACCTTCCACTATTCCTTAGGGCAGGAGTCTCCAACCGTGGCAACTTCTCAGCTGGCTGGGGAATTCTGGGAGTTGAAGTCCACAAATCTTAAAGTTGCCAAGGTTGGAGACTTCTGCCTTAGGCAATGTACACAAGCCATCTGCCTACAGTGGCATCAGCCATTTTCATAGATGGCGATTTCTTGTCTAATGGGTAGTGGAGAGGGGAAATAAAGCTCAGATTATGAGCCATTTTAGAATATATATGTCTCTGATGCTTGAATGCTCATTCTGAACTAATCCAATACTAACAAATTAGAGGCTAAGAAGAGAATGCTCTCCTTATGAACAAAAATAATCTTCCTGCAATCCTGGAATATTTAATAAAGCATTTGGAAGTTTGCATCTCATAGTTTGCTTTTAAAAGCAGAAGGGAAACAGGGTGCTGAAGAGCTAGATGGACCTAGTACAGTGGTCAGATCAGTTTAGAATTATGATTTACTCTGGTCCATTTCCAGGAATCAGAATAGAATTTGCATTATACCTTTTTTTCTATTTTGTTAAAAAAAAACACTCAAGAATTCGCCCTTGATTCAACAGTTAATGCCCACTGTTATTTCACTATACTAAGAAAAAACATATAATATAGCAAGGTCACAACAAACTCAAAGGACAATGGGTTGAGTTCATTAAGAGCAGAAAAACATGAGGTATAAGAAAAGCTACTCATTGAATAAATTTGTCATGGTAGCCAAACTGTGTGTCTGTTGCATCTTATTATCTTATAAATCCTATAAACTGTAGCAAATATTCTACCTGCATATTTTAAAACAAAGCAAAAAATAATTTTCTTTTAGTTGTGATGCCATTCAGTGCCACAAAAAAGTTTGCTTTTGCCTGGATTGGATAAACAACAGCCAATAAAATGTGCTTAAAAATTGATGTACAGATCTTTAAAAAGCTGTTTCCCCCTTTTTAACCCTCTTCCTTGATTTTTGTTACCTTTAGAAACTGGGGATATCAAACATCTTATTTCATCAACTCACATCATTGTACTTCAAGAGATGACTTCTATAGCCCTGTTTTGTCTAATTCTTTAAAAATCACAAACTACAACACTAATGGAATTAAAATACAACTGTAGAAACTTGGTAAGGCATCACTTTTAAAAAATCAGCACCCAAAGATAGCTGAAAAGGCTTGCATGTGTTTGTGTGTGTGTGCACGCATGTGTGTTGTTGAGAACCTCGGTTCTAGCTTGAGGTATAGCCTGAGAGAGCTGATAATATCAGCTATTGTTCCCCCCCCCTCAAATGACACCAGTTGGTGTCCAAATTTTTGTGAATCTTTTCGCTGTCTAGCAAAAGCACTAAATAGTTTTTTAACCTCTCTCCCCAGTTTTCTTCTGAGATGAAGAAAATAAGGAGGGCTCAGAGTCATGTTCTCTGCTTGACTTTTGGTTTAAAACCCCAAAAAACTTTATGGAAATAATTTTCCTTTACTTAAGACTTGGTTAAGTAAAATGGAGTATTTTTCTTCCTTTCTTTTTTTAAAGAGGCTCTTTATTATTGTGAGAGATTCACCAATGTTCAGTCCCAAGTTTTGTAACAGGTGGCTGAAGTTAATTATTTATCCATAAATTCATATGTGATGCCCTGACATGAAGATACTTATCCGTATCTTCATACAAGTTGATTTTGAAGAAATACTAATGCCTTGCCCTACCCTAAGGAAATGGCAAAACAGTCTTGCCTTTTCAGGGAGCTTTGAAATTGAACCTAAGGCACCATTTTCAGCCTTGTTGAGTGCTGAAATTAGAGGAGCCATTTTCCTACACTTTCTCCCCTGTTGGCAGCTCCCCCCACCACCACCATTTTATAAAAGCTGTTTGACTGAAACCAATACAAGGAAATACATCCAGGCTGGTTCCTGAACCTGACAGAAAATTGACAACCAATTTGTGGTTGTTAACCTGGAGGACTGGGAATTTAGAGGGCTTTGGGTAACAATGAATCTGCAGCCTCTCTCTTGCTCCACCTCCAGCATTGTGCAGGTTATTCTAATAACAGATTCCTACACAAGCCTTAGAGAAATTGTGGGGGCAAGAAGATTTGAGTTTCCTCTTTTTCCTCCCGGAAGAGGGAAAATCAAAGATTGCCTTGGTCCTGGGTGACCACCTAGAAAAATGTAATGTTGTATTCTTAGAAAAGCATAATATCAAATGTAAGAGGCACCACACTTTCCATTCAAGTATTCTCTTTACTGTATATGCAGGACATGCTTCCTAGCTGCTTTCCCCAAGTTCTCACTTCTTCCTGGTTCCTTGCTAATATAATAATGCCTGTGCCATCTCTGACAAAGAACCTCCAGAAATCATTTCTGACTACCCTTTGAATATCAAAACATTAGGGAGGGAGATCAAGGAGGGCTAACCATGCTAGGTGGTCCTCATGTACCCCCCCATGTAACCATTAGATGTGGTCCTCATGTACCCCCCCATGTAGAAATAAGGTCTGTATAGGACAAGTAAAACCAGATACCATTTCCAATCATTAGAAAGCTGAATACCATTAATCCCAAGAAAATTAACACCATTCAATAAAATGGAAGCTTCCCTATGTCTCACAGCAAGCGTTTTAGAGCGGGGGTCCCCAACCCCCCCATCTGTGGATTAGCACTGGGCCACAGCATGCCAGAAACCGGGCTATGCAAATAAGCAAAGCCCTATCCGTGGGATGCAGGCAGCACGTGAAACCACGCCCTCTCCAGTCTGCAGAAAAACCTCTCTCTACAATATCGGTCCCTGGTGACCAAAAGGTTGGGGAGAATCTCTGATTTAGAGGAGTGGAACTTCAGGAACCGATTGCTATGGGACATGATGTTATTGGAACCAAAAAATAAGAAACTGTACAGTACAGTGGAAGAATGGAATTAACTTTTCAATCCAGACAACTGTCTCTTCTGAGCTTTGTTGAACATTTGGTATAGTTATGAAATGATCCCAAAACCCGAATGAATGATTTGAGGAAATGACACCTCTATGTTATGTATTTGAGGCTGGTACCCACTAAATTGTTGTGGGTCCAAAGTCCAACAGACTGTAGCCTTGTTTTTTTTTTTTTTTTACTTTTTACAAAGCATTACTTTCTTAAGTTGCAGAGAAGCGTTGATATCCAGATTTAAGAAGAAACTTCAACAGTCAGAATTCTGAAGCAAATATGAAAATAAATTCTAGCAGCTTGTTTTGGTTTTTTCTTAAATGTGTTGTTCCCATACTTTGGATCATGGATAAAACGCTCCATGATCGTTGCTTTACTTAACACTGACAACTTCAGAGGTGGTTTTATAAAGATGTACTGCTACTGTGCTCAAGGGATCCAGCCCAATGCTTGGAACGATATAAACAAATGAAATAACCAAAACAAGGAACCGTAGTCTCAACTTGGAGAAGAACTCTGTTTTGCATTATATATGTGAATATTTTAAACTTCACTATTTGTTATCTCTTTGCCTTTTATGGAATGTCATTACCAAGGTGAGCAATTATTACAGCACCAGAATTATCGAGATTAGGCTGAAAAAAAATGACTTGGAATAACCAGCCATTTATGAGTTTGTACAGAAGCAGCATAGCTGAGATCCATTCCCTTTTTGGACCTAATGTGGCACAATGCTTCTTAGGTTCATAACTTTGATGGCAAATGTTTTTTTCATTTATTGCCTCCAACTCACCCTCCCCAGAGACTGTTATGATGAATGGAGTACATCTTATATGAATTAAACACAATTCTCTTGAGCTTCAGATTTTCCTCTGCTCATCTCCCCTGCACCCTTGCAACAAAATTTACTCCAGATGTCCCTTTAAATATTGGAGCAGAGATAATGGTAATACACTTCACAAGCAGATGTTGTTTGGTCAATGGACAGACATAACTAGATAAGCACCATTGTTTTTATGAAAATAACGCGTTCAGTGTCGTAGGCATGTGAATTCACAGCAATGTAAACTACAAAACAAAACAAAACCAAAATAGTGCAGTTCTTATTAAGGAAAATGAAACACGAAATATAAAACATAAGCTGGGTTGCCTGCACCCATCTTTGACACTGAATGGGGAGGCAGAGAGAGGGTGGAAGAGATTGTATTGTTCTTGCAGCTCTAATACTGAGATGTCCTTCTGAATCAAGGTCAATTCTCTCCATGGCTTGATGATTCATTTTTCTAAGGGAGGCAAAGGATGGACCACTGGAAGCAATCATGTCTAGTTCTATTCATAATGTTGACTCCAGGGATGAGTCAAGGATATCATCGTGGTGGCTATTGCTGTTGGAGTCACTGTCATAACTCTGTGGACTTGAATAATTAGCTGCCTCCTGCAACCTCATCAGCATGTTCATCTGGTGAAATACAGAAAGGACAAAAAATATTACTTGACCATCATGGTCACTTGTCTCTCTGGGGTAAACTGAAGCAGACATGGATTTCATGAACTGTCTTTGCAATCAGCAATTTGGCCTGGTCTTAGAGCCAGGTCTATCAAAAGCCTTCACTGTTGGCTCTGTTCATATCAGTGTGAGCCTTTAAATTGGAATTCCTCAGTTTCGTAGGACCTCCACAGCACAAGAAAGTACTAGACATTACAGATTAAAACATACTGTATGTGCACTCATCAAGAAAGTTTCCCTAATACTGTTATAGAGGATAAAGGGACTTGGTTTTATGACTTAGTGGAATCGTCTACATTTCAGCAAAATCCAATCACTAATTTTTTTGCCATCATAGATGGAGTTGCTCTACCCACATGACAAACAAAATATACTTAACAACTAATTCTTTCCTAGGATATAATTGGATTCATTGACTTGCATTATAATAGGGAGGATAACTATATGGAAAAAATAAACACACATTGGATATCCTGGCTAGCACTGGTTGAATAAACAATGAAAATCCAGTATTATGTCAGTTTCTCTCTGGATGATCCACATGGTTTAATGCCACTATGACTTTTCCACTTGCCGCATAATGTTATCAATACAGAAGAAACAGCTTGTTGTTCATTTGCAGGGCTTCAAACAGTGCAGCAGTTCCATGGAAAGCCACAGAAAATTTCAGCAATTTCTACAATGGTGCTGGGTTGTAACATAAAACAGCATCACATATATGGACAGCCTTATTATAGAGACAATAAAGCCATGTTTTGTAACAAATATTATTTCCTATAAATTTTCAATGGCAGCTGTATTAGGTAATCAATCTCTTTATCCTTGGTTTTAGTCAGCACATTTAATATAACAAAACATATGTAATTGCCCAGTCCTAGAGTCTGGATCAGCATTTTTGAAGGATTCAGTTATTATAAATGTAAGTTATTAAAAACATTTGTACTAAAACTTGCTTTAGATCAATAAAGGGAATCCTTGACTTACAACAGTTCATTTCATGACCATTCAAAGTTACAGCAGACTTATGACCATTTTTTACACTTACAATCATTGCACCATCCTCATGGACACATGATCAAAATTCGGATGGTTGGCAAGTGATTCATATTTATGACAGTTGCAGTGTTCCGGATTTTGCAACCTTCTGATAAGCAAAGTCAATGGGGAAGCCAGATTCCCTTAACTACTGTGTTACTAACTTAACAACTGCAGTGATTCACTTAAGAACTGTGGCACGAAGGTGGTACAATGGGACAAAATTATCTTAATAAATGTTTTACTTAGAAATATTGGGCTCAATTGTGGTCGTAAGTCAAGGACTATCTGTGTCAACCCTGGAGCCATCTTTAAGCGTTTTCAGGGTTGTCACAGCAAGGCTGGATGGAGCTGTGGGAAAGAGAGGGGGGAGTAGAGATAGTGGGGGATTGTGTAGCTACAATTACATTTTTATCCCTGTGGACCAAGGACGTTGTCACCAGCACCTGGAGGGGAGTGGATAAAGGACTCCAGGATGAGAGAAGGGGCCTGAATGGGGCATGTGATGTTGTATGTAATAAGGGGAAGAACCTTGGACTTTGGATTGGGTGGGGAAAACCCGGGGTTTTCAGATTCGGGTTTTCACCAGATGTGCCAATATACATGCCTAATAAATCTATTCTTTGAGGAAGCCTCTGGCCTTGGAGTTTTGATTTCATCTGGGCTATTACTTGGAACCCTGACAACCTGTATGAAACAGAGTATACAAAGCCCCACAATAAGTTCCTATCTACCCAACATAATAAATCAAATCAATTCGGAGTGTACCTTTAGAATATTTTACAAATTAATTTAGAGACATAGCCTTGATACTTTCCAGTGTTTAGTCATTTATCATCTAATGTCCCATATATGAACAATATTGTGCTGAGAATCTCACCAGAGGGTCTCCTTCAGCATCACTCGGTGGAACCTGTTTGCTGGTTGAACCTTCCCGTGGCATAGAATAACCATCAAACCCAACATCTTCTGGACGCAGTTGCAGCAAAGGAGGCCACTCGTGATGTTGCGGGGTAGCTGCCCATGGATAAGTGTCCATCACCCACTTGGCAGGATCCTCCCATGGGGCTCTTCTACCGTACAACTGCAAGCAACAGTATAAAGCCATTCTGAATCAAAGGATTTGATATTAAGCTTGTTTTTAGTCACAAATGTATGGCAATGTTCTCATGTTTTTTCCACTCATGGGACCAATCTTCCGATTTTGTGTTTGTCACAATGGAAGTTTGAACAAACTTCTTAATAAAAGAAAGTAAAAGATGGGAAAGGAGTGGTCCCCCAGAAAGTCTACCATGTACAAAAAGAGCTTGCCTATGTGCAGCGAAAACAAATAGAGCAGAGATTGATGTTATTGGTTTTTTAAAAATCTAAACTACTGGACTTTTTTAAAAAAAACGTTTGAACAGAAGTATCTATACTTTTGAATCTGTCTCTTCATTTAAAGAAAAATGTAGGAAGCAGTGCTGTATACATACTTTATACCTCAACTCCTGAATGAGAGCTGAGACATAAATCTGATAAATGAATGAATGAATACCTCCTACATGCATGCAAAAATTGGAGTAAAATATATTCATTTGAGACAGAAGAACAAATTTGGCATTTTAGATCTAAGCCAGAAATGATTTTTAAAACACCACACACCTCACCATACAGAAAAAATAATATTCTGCTAAAAGATACAAATACATGTGACCAATGATGCCTATGACATGAGTTATACTCAATATTTAAGGAGGAAGATTCTCTACTCCTACCCATATTCTTAGCAAAATGTACATTCTACTCTGACAGCACAACAGTAGCTTTGTGAGCAAATATGTCCGCTAGGTGTCACCATGTCTTCCAAAAGCAAATCATAAATTAAGGGAAGCCACACAACTTTTGAAGAATGCTTCTTGGGTATTCAGCAATTAATTACTGCAGGAGAGTGGATGGAAGAAAATGTAAAGACTGCCTCTCCCAACTTGATGTCTTCTAGCTGTGTTGAACTTCAGGTCCCATTACCTCCAGAAAATGAGACCAGAGTTCAGCTTTGCTGATTGGGTCATCTGGCAACACATCTGGAGAACAACAGCTAACAACTGAATTAAGGTAGACAACTCTAAAAGGTTGCCTACCTTAACTCTTCCTCATTTTATTCCCTTTCCTCTGTAATTGTAAGCAAAATGGACATTACATAATATTGATCTTTCTAAGTTGTGGAAAATTTGGGGCTCAAGAGCTACAGCGAATATTTTAAATTAAAAAAGAGGGTTTTTATTTTTAAAAAAGTTCTTTATTCCAAAGGCAAAGGTGCACCTTGTAAGTCAAGACATATTAACATTCAAATCCAATTTTTATGGCTTGCGCAGGACTGTGCAAAGCTTCAAAGGGGCCATTTCCCTCAGGCAAGGCACCTGGAAAGCTCACCTTTGAAGCTGTTTCCTGCATGAAGCAGCATAGCCCATCCACCCACTCAATTTCTACAGCAAAGCAAAAGTGTCTTGCGGCTTGGCTTCCCCTCATTTCATATACCTCCTTCAGTGCTTCCAATAACTGGAAACTTCTATTCATGCACAGGAAGCTTGGAGAGCATATAAAGTGTCCTGGCATGGCCAGTGGTTCAAAATGCTGCCTCCTTCATTTTTTTACCCGGTGATATTTATCTTAAATGTATCTTCCCTTCATTCCTGGGGGGGGGGGGGATTTCTGGGTGATCAGGTGGTTATTCTTGTTACAAGTAGCAATGAAAGGAGTGGCAGACAGTGGGACCAAAGCGATTTTGGCTGCCTCTAATTCAGTCTCAGGTATAAGGAATGTGCAGGAGGAATTTCTGGTGCAGCTCTACCTAATCCAATACGTAATTTAATTGGGACTTTTACTCCCTGAATGTAGGTTAGGAATTCCACGATCTTCAACATGGCTGGAACATACTGAGAAATACAGCATTGGTGGGTTGTTCCAGAGTCGAAGTAAAACTGAGGAATTTAGTCTCACTTTATATTTTGAGTAAATCCTTCTCTGAGAGTCCAACCTATTCACAATGTTGTTACTGTGGAGGTAAAACCACTGGAAACATTTCTAGCTTGAGGCTGTTTCACATATTGCTAAGAAGTGAAAGTGGCTTTGAACAGCAAAAACTCAGTAGTTCATCTTGGCTCCTGTAAGGTAAATTTATGTTCTTGAAGACAAATGTTTGATACATTCACAGTTTATATTGTTCGGCGTGCAGTTAAACTTTTTCAATAAACCTCTAGAGAATGGAATATGCAAAGAGATACTACGACCTGTTGAACAACCTGTTTAATATAGTCGGAGACAGATGGACAAGCATTAGGCATATCAAAATTATTGCTATGTTATGCAAATATTAAAAGTGTAATTCAAATATTTACAGACTTTTACAGTTTAAAAATAGAGAAAGGCATTATTTCCTGCTCAATTTCTCTATAATCAGAATAATATATATAGCTTATTAATATGCAAATCACTATTTAATATGTCAAGAACTGGTTTCTGAATCACGGTAAATTAAAATTACAATTTTCTCCTGACCCATCTCTTCCCATTACTAGTTTTCTGTCTTAATTGAAAGGTGATAAATTATATCAATGTATTAGAAATATACATTGTACATGTGCATGAATATTTGCATTAGATGGCTATATAGAGAATTGTAACTATTTACAGCTAAAATGATACGGTATAGTTTTTTTTCTTTTTTCTTTTGTAAACATTTTTTATGTGTTTTGGTTTCAGAATAAGTTTATTTAAAATTTAATATGACACAAGAGTGGAGAGGTAACAGCCCTTTTCAGGAGTTGGCGAATAACCAAGGTGGAGCCCATCAAATGTTTATTTAACTTCCTAATTTTGCATTTTCAGAAAAACTCAAACTGGAGCAGTGGGGGTTATTACAATGGTCTGTTCATGGTTCAAAATTCCCAGTGACAAAGACTATGGTGTATTCTTTCAATGTGCCCAAGGAGGCACTGAATGGCCAGAAAAAAGGGCAGGTCCTATTCTTCATTTCAAAGTCATAAAATGTGTTTATATGCATTAAAAACCCTCGAGAGAAAGAGAGAACTGCCAAATGGAAATGAGTGCCAAATGTAATATTTCTTCATTTGATAAATGCTAAAATCCCTGTAGCACAGAGTTCGAGCTTTTTGCATCAGGATTAAAATCCTGTTGTTGATACAACCTGACCTCAAAAAAATAATTATTTACATTTGGAAGTCTGCACTAGGGCATTTAAAAAAAAAAAAATTCAGTTGCCCTGAACATGGCTCCCTATGTTGATGCAGCTTGAATGCTTTCAGTGGACTAGTTTTATATGTCTATCCTACTGTACTAACAATAGTCCAGCTGAAGAATATTAGTTAGACACTATCTAATCAAGGATTCCTAGCTGATTTGTTCCAACTGTCTGCATATCCTTTCATATAGCAGAGAATATACACCCTCACAAATGATCACCATTCCATCTACCTGAAGAGGAAAGCATCAGTTTGCTCAGAAATGTAGGAGTCCAAAATGACATTCCAGGAGAACAGCCCTTTAAAAAGGAAATACCTTCTTAAAATGGAATAATGTAAACTGAGAATAGTTATAACACTCTCTAAGCAGTTTACAAAGTCAATGTATTCCCTCTGGCAATGCGGGTCCTCATTTTACCGACCTTGGAAGAACGAAATGCTAAGTCAACCTTGAGCCAATCAGGACTGAACTCCTGGCTGCGGGCAGAATTAGCCTGCAGTACTGCATACCAACCATTACGCCACCAGGCATAGTGGTTAAATAAGTGAATAAATACAAAAAATAAAGTGTGGTCCCATGCCTGTTATCCAGGAATTTCAGGATTTTGCAAGTTCTTATCTGATCACTAACAGCCTGCATTTATGCACCCGTGTTGTATTTGTCATATTTATAACTCTAGTTTTGTAAACTATGCTTACCTGTAGCCCTTCTCTGACAGCTTCAAGAAGATAGGGAACAATGGAGTAGTTCCATAGGTCAGTAAACCAAACCCTTGACCCATCCACATCTAGAGGGCAAGAGAGAAACAGGCGTGGACCTATGAAAATGAAGAAAAATGTAAAATTGATTCTTTTCCATAAAGAGGAACCAATACATTTATTTTCACCATAACATTATACAATGGACAAGAAGGTTGCGAAGGTTGTTGAGAGTGTGGTGGCACGTCAGTTCCCGCAGTACCTGGATGAAGCGAGTTATCTCGACCCCCTCCAATCGGGCTTCAGGCCCGGGCACAGCACGGAGACGGCGTTGGTCGCGTTGGTGGATGACCTCTGGAGGGCCCGGGACAGGGGTTGTTCCTCTGTCCTGGTCCTGTTAGATCTCTCAGCGGCTTTTGATACTGTCGACCACAGTATCCTATTGCAGCGGATGGAGGGGTTGGGGGTGGGGGGCACCGTGTTGCGGTGGTTCACCTCCTTCCTCTCCGACCGCTCGCAATTTGTGTTGACGGGGGGGGGCAGAGATCGGCCCCGAGGCCCCTACGATGTGGGGTCCCTCAGGGGTCGGTGCTCTCGCCCCTGCTGTTCAACATTTATGTAAAGCCGCTGGGTGAGGTCATCCGTGGCTTCGGGGTGGAGTTCCATCAGTACGCTGATGACACTCAGCTGTACATCTCTACCCCGGGCCACCCCAACGAAGCCGTCGAAGTGATGTCCCGATGCCTGGAGGCCGTGCGGAGTTGGATGGCTTCGTCTCAACCCGACCAAAACCGAGTGGCTGTGATTTCCTGCGCCCAGATACAGCCAGCTGGTTCCTTCGCTGGCCGTGGGGGGAGAGGTCTTGACCCCCGTGGAAAGGGCGCGCAACTTGGGTGTCCTCCTGGACGTACGGCTGTCTTTAGAAGAACATATTGCAGCCGTCGCCAGGGGGGCTTTTTATCAGATTCGTCTGATTTACCAGTTGCGGCCCTTTCTGGATCTGGGCGCACTTCGCACAGTCACTTCCGCCCTCGTTATCTCCCGCCTGGATTATTGCAATGCTCTCTACATGGGGCTCCCCTTGAAGAGTCTCCGGAGGTTGCAGTTAGTCCAGAATGCAGCCGCGTGGGTGATTGTGGGTGCTCCTCGGAGCTCCCACGTTACACCGCTTCTCCGCAGGCTGCACTGGCTTCCTGTGGCCTTCCGGATTCGATTCAAGGTGGTACTGACGGTATTTAAAGTGCTCCATGGCTCGGGACCTGGGTACTTACGGGACCGCCTGCTGCCATCATCAACCTCCCGCCGCCCAGTACGCTCCCACAGGGTTGCCCTCCTTGGGGTACCGCCGCCCGGCCGTTGTCGGCTGACGGCCCCGAGGGTTCGGGCTTTCTCTGTGGGAGCTCCCTCCCTATGGAATGATCTCCCCCCGGAGATACGAGCTATGACGGATATCTTGACCTTCCGGCGCGCAGTTAAAACCCTACTTTTTAGGCAGGCTGGCCTGGCCGAATGAATGGGTTCTGGTTTTAAATTGGGTTTTAGTAATTAACTTTTAATTTTTATCTAAGATCCCTAATTTTATATTGTTGTATTTGGTTTTGATGGGATACAGCTGGAAAGTCGGGTTTAATATATTTTTAATTGTATTTATAATGTATTTATATGTTTTTAGTAGGCTGTACATTGCCCCGAGTCCCTTTTTTGGGAGATGGAGCGGTATAAAAATATGATAAAATAAATAAATAAATAAATAAATAAAAAAGGCATATAAGGAAAATTTAATTTTTCTTTATTTTATTTAATTTCTCACCGATAGTAACATCTGAAGAACTGTGAGCTTCCAAGAACTTGTTGAGATGTTGCCAAACCTTGGGAATCCAGTCTACAATCTTAATTAATTCTGCATTTCTCATCCGGCCTCCAATTTCTGTTTCAACGAGTTTTCTTCTCAAGAATCGGGCAAGAAAGCCCTTGACTGGCTCAGTGTGATTGGCACATAGTACCCATCTAAAGTTGTGGTGCAGCTGAAGGTTAGGTGTTGAGGAAGTTGCTTGGTTCATTGTTCCAATGATGTAAGGGCTGTAGGGAAAAAAAGTTAGCCAGCATTTTTTTTTAAGACTGGTGACATGTTTGACCCTTGGACACAGCCTGGTCATTTGCTACACTTCCCCAACCTATTGCCCTTTGGATGTCCTGAATTCTGCTCATGGTAGAATTCAGAATCTACCTGAAAGGTACAGTACCTGGTGAAAGGTATAGAGCAGGGGATAGATAACCAACTATCTTATATATTTTCAAATTACTCCAGCATGGATCCGCTGTTAAATCCCATGCAGTTTGCATACCGAGCAAATAGATTGAGAGATGATGCTGTTAATATGGCTCTGCATTACATCCTACAACCCCTTGAATCTCCAAATACCTACACAAGGGTCCTCTTTGTAGACTTCAGTTCAGCATTCAATACCATCATTCCAGACACTCTTCTAAGTAAATTAAACCAACTAGTGGTACCTGAACACACTTGTAAGTGGATCATAAGTTTCCTAACAGACAGGAAGCAGCAGGTGAAGCTAGACAGAATCACATCCGATACCTGTACAATCAGCACAGGGCCCCCCAAGGCTGTGTGCTATCTCTACTTCTCTTCTCCCTATATACCAGTGACTGCATCTGTTAAAATACTGACGTTTGCTGAAGACACAGCAGTGATTGGTCTCATTCGAGACAACAATGAATCTGCATACAGACAGGAGGTTATACAACTTGTCTTGTGGTGTAACCGGAACAATCTGGAACTGAACACACTCAAAACCATAGAAATGGTGGTAGATTTAGAAGAAACCCTACCATACTACCACCTCTTACAATACTCAACAACACAGTATCAACAGTAGAGACCTTCAAATTTGTAGGTTCTACTATATCACATGACCTAAAATGGACACCTAACATCACAAATGTCATCAAAAAAGCACAACAAAGAATGTTCTTTCTGCGCCAACTTAGAAAGCTCAAAGTGCCCAAAGAGCTGCTGATACAGTTCTACAGAGGAATTATTGAGTCTATCATCTGCACCTCTATAACTGTCTGGTTTGGTTCTGCAACCCAACAGGACAGATACAGACTTCAGAGGATAATTAGGACTGCAGAAAAAACAATTACTACCCACCTGCCTTCAATCGAGGACCTGTATACTGCACAAGTCAAAAAGAGGGCTGTGAAAATATTTACAGACCCCTCACATCCCGGACATAAACTGTTTCAGTTCCTTCCCTCAAAATGACGCTATAGAACACTGCACACCAGAACAACTAGACATAAGAACAGTTTTACCCTGAAAGCATCACTCTGATAAACAAATAATTCCCTCAACACTGTTCAACTGTTCCATGGGCCAGGTTACCTGCAGGACCGCATTCTGCCGGTGATCTCCAACAGACCGGTGCGTTCCCACAGGGAGGGCCTTCTCCGGGTGCCGTCGGCCTCTATGTGTCGTCTGGCGGCCCCCAGGAATAGGGCCTTCTCTGTGGTGGGCCCTGCCCTCTGGAATAGTCTGCCACCTGAGATACGTACCAGCACGGACCTAAGGACCTTCAGGCGTGTGTTAAAAACCTGGCTCTTTGAGCAGGCTGGCCTGGGCTGACACGAGTTTTTAATTGTCTCCTCTTAATTTGGATTTTAATTTGGGGTTTTAATATGTCCAGGGGGAGGGTTTGTTTTTAACTTTAACAGCCCATTATTTAATCGCATTTTAACTTTTGTATATGGATTGGGGTAGATTTGGCTGTACACCGCCCTGAGTCCTTCGGGAGAAGGGCGGTATATAAATGTCAAAATAAATAAATAAATAAATAAACTATTTACAAAGTATGCACTACTATTACTGTTAATCTTCTCATCACTCCTTATCACCCATCCCCTCCCACTTGTGACTGTAACTTTGTTGCTTGTATCTTCTGTTTCCTAGTATGATTTGATGTTGATTGTACCCTATGACTATCATTAAGTGTTGTACATTATGATTCTTGATTCTTAACGAATGTTCCTTCTTTATGTATACTGAGAGTATTTACACCAAGACAAATTCCTTGTATGTCCAATCATACTTGGCCAATAAAGTATTCTATTCTATTTGTGGGCACCGAAATCAGTTAAATGAACATTCACAGAATATGTTTGTTGGTAGAGAAACAGACTTCCCACCATGAAAAGGTAAAACAATGACTGTTACCATTTGTGGTACTTGCAGTTCAAAAGCCCATTGAAGATTTCTCCTAGAGAGCTGACGTGATGTAAATTGTCCAGGATGATTACAAGAGGCATCTCCACGGCATTATTTTCACTGCTACATTGATCTGCAAGGTTGGAGAGGTATTGCCGGAGTTCCTGTAAAAAGAAAAACCAATGTAGTAGGGGGGAAAAAACACGTGGCTTGCAATTATGTTTTGGAGATCTTGGGAGATGATGAAGACTGTTTGGTTCAATTCTAAAAAGTTCCTTGGAAAAATATAGCAGTAACCACACCACAACTTAGTTCTTTAAAAAAACTTATTTTGAATAAATTCTGTAGATGAATTATTCAGGCAAACTGGTTATTTTGCCTGAGATAACTGTGCACTTTTGCTTAATCCTCAAATAGTGATTCTCAAAGCATATAATTGCTTCTCTATATGTTGCAAGGTCTACCTTGATCTCATATCTGAATAGGAGGTAGTATCTAAAGCAGGAGTAGAACAGAGCCTATGAAAAGTAGTAATTATGAAAATCTAGCATTATATGCCTAAATAATGAAGAAGACAGAAAAGAAGTAGCACTAACAGGCTTGGAATTCCTAAAGGATTAAGATACCAGTTAAGACACTTCACTTCCAGGAATGCCATTGCATAGGTGGATTTTGTAGAGTATTAGTACAAATTATCATTACAGGAGATAGAAGAGGAAATCCAAAAAGGCATTAATTAGTAACCAAATACCACTTCTCATTATATAGAAGGATCCCTCTTCTTGGTCTCTAAGGCATATCATAAATCATATCAAATCTAATATTCAAGCAAAGTGCCTAATACAGTATATCTCCAATCTCAGTAAGGTATAAGAACTCATTTCTTATGAAATGTTTGCATAGGAAGATAAATTATTTGTGAACAGAAACAATATTCACAAACCAAGGCAAATTCAGGTGTCCCAAGATAGTGTTTCTGAATCCGACCTGGGTCAATCAACAGCCCATGCTCTAGCATGAGTCCAAAAGCTCAGAAGAGTAAAACTCTGGTCCCTATGTTCAACACAGATTGGATCCAGAAACAATATTTTCACCAATTAGGTATCCGTAATACTCACCTTACTGGACTTGTGATCCACATTAAAGGTTGCAATAGCACCATCAGCCAGTTCCCTGCCCTCTCTAAGCACCATATATTCAGACAGGCGATTGGCTAAGTATGTCTTTCCAGTGCCGCTTGGACCAGATAAAATGATTCTCCGATGTTCTATCAAGAGTGACACGTAACGTTGTAGAATTGGCTTTGGGATTAGAGACTCAAACACCAGACCATCCAAACTATTCTCTACAATACCTGTAATATTAGAAAAACACAATTTAAACCTTTTTCTTGCTTTTATTATGTCACTTGCACATGGTGCAAGGGAGAAATGGTACTATTTCATATATAATATGTTTGAACTTTGCCATTCTCAAGCTCTTTAATTTTCAATTTTTATTAAATAGAACGAAGAGGATTATGCAGTACAATAGGGTTCAGTGGAACAGATCCTAATCAGTATTAATCAGTATTAATATCTTATAATAAAGAACTTCAAAAATATATCACCATGTAAGCTAGTGAATTAAAAACATGCCATACCTGCAGGGGTGGGATTCTCCTGGTTCGGACCAGTTTGGGCGAACCCTAGCTCCAATGATCAGCTGGCTCTGAACTGATTTGCTATGTGGGCCTGCCCGCCCGCCCCTGCGCTATACTCACCTATATCCGCTCAGCTGATTTGTGTGGCAGAGTAGATTGCTGTGCCTCAGCTGGGTTACTTCCCCAAAGTAACATCAAAGGTAAGTAATTTTGAAAGGTGTGTGTGCACACGCAAAGGGCATGATTAGCGAACTGGTTGTTATACCAGCAGCATCCCAGCACCGCATTTGGTTTTTCAAAAGGAAAATAAAATTTAAAAATTCTAGTTCTGACTAATGAAGTAAGTAGTACATTTCTGTTGTCAAAGTCAAGCTTCCCACAGAGTTTTTATCTGACCTCTTCAGCTGAAGTGATCCATACCTGACCCCTCACAAGATCCATCACAAGACCCTCACCTGAACATGACCCTCCCATCACAAGACCTACTGACCACTTGAAGCCCTTAAAAGCAGAAGAACACCAACACTGACATTCCCTAAATTCCACTGAAGATGTTACCTAGCAAACAACCCCAAGCTTGGAGAATGAATCTCCACTCTTATCCTACACCCGAGCTATTAGAACAATTCATCAGTGGAACAAGTTGCCTTCAGAAGTTGTGGGTGCTCCAATACTGCAAGTTTTTAAGAGATTGGACAACCATTCGTCTGAGTTTCCTGCCTGAGTAGGATGTTGGTCAAGAAGACCTTCTGTTATTCTGTTACCATATAAATGCAAAACCGTATTACAAAGCTTTCTGTAGGACTTTCCAATTTGGGGCAGGCGAAGGCTGAAGAAAGGAAAAAAATCTTCCTTTCATAGATGAATCTTCACAGTTCTGTCATATATTTACTCTCTGTCCTAATCTGTACATATATAATATAATCCCAGTTCTTGATCATAAGCTTTGAGAATGTTAGCAAATGTCATTAAGTTAGGCTTTGTTGGGTTGCAAATGTGGGTCCCAAGCTCTATTGCATTTGTTTACTTCTCTTGAAATAAAAGAATATTTCAATGATAAACAAATGATACAGGTCAACAAAACACTACATAAAAAGGACAGCTCCTTTCCTTTTAATAAGTGGAAACATTTTGTGAAATATCTACTTTATTTACACAGGTGGTTCTTGTTATTTGTGGCTTAATTACCACAGATAACAAAACTGTGGATAACGAGACCTTGAGAAAAACTCATGCACAAAGTACCTAAGAACACTGCAGGAAGCTTCTTCCAAACAAACCCATCTGCCCAAAACTGTGAGGAGTAGTCCTTGTTTACCGACCACTGCAATGCTGCTATGTTCACTCTTGCAAGTATAATGATTGCAGCGTCTCAATTTCCAAACTTCCCTGCTGGTTTCCCCCAAACAAAGTCAATGGGGAATCTAGTATGGAAGTTTGGAAGTTGCTTTGATAAATTCCACCCCAGACTTGAACCAACCCATGCTCTTCCTCCTTCCAAGCCAGGAGCTCCCTGCACTTGCGCCACACTACAGTATCTCCACCTTCAATTCATGTGCAGTCTGTGCATCCTTCTCAGCCCCATCCCTACCCTCCTGCAGTAACTTCGTGCTACTTACATGTGACTCCCCACCATTTCCCAGTTAAAAATCCATGACCTTAAGGTTACAATGGCAATAGGGATTGCCTGGATTGCTGTTTCTAACTGATTTGATCACACGATCTCATGCTTTATATGATATCGCTTAACAATGGCAATTCCACACCCAATTGCCATCATAATCTGAGGACACTCTGTACATGAAACTATGCTGTGAATAACAAGGTCTAGTCTTTATTTGCCAGTCATGTATATACAAAACCTGGACAATGGGACTATGACTAATGATGCCCACCTCTAGAACTACACAAACAGGGACATGAAAGGTTCATAGGAATGTGGTTGCATGTGACATTTCTTACTAATAGTGGTATACAACTGAAAGGGAAACAACATTTAGTCAAGAAACAAAGACAGAAAGAAAGCTAATTAAATCTTCTTATGCCCCTGAGATGTCTTCAAAGCTAACATCTGTAAAACCTACAATTACAAAGAATTGTAATAAATAAATCAGCTACAATTTACCTTTGATTTTTACAGAGATGGTGTTGTTTTCACCAACCAGATAGCCACAGGGTAGCAGCTCAGGTGTTTCTGTGCTATTTGTGCGAACAATTTCTCCAATGCTGTACCCCAGGACACTGTCTGAATTCAACCCAAGTTGACTCATAGGATCAACATGAATGATGTATTCCTAGGAAGAGGGAGCAAAAGAGAAAATTAATATACCAATGGGGTTTGGGCTTTAAGAACAAAACTTCACAATCAAGTGCAATTCCCATTATAAAGAAATGCTTTTTAGCAAATATTTAAGAAATGATTATATGCCATCAAGTCATTTTTGATTTCTGGCAACCACATATACAGTATAGGGATCTAAATGTTCTTTTGTATCTCCAAATGGTGCACTCATCACCACTGTAACTGAATCCATCCACCTTGCTCCTAGTCATCCTTTTCCTCTCTTTCCTTCCATCTTTCCCAGCATTAATGTCTTTTCCAGAGAGCCAGTTCTTCTCATAATGTGTCTCAAGTAGGATAATTTGAGCCTGGACTGATCTGTTCAATGAGTTTGTCTTCTTGACTATCCATAATATTCTCAGGTATCTTTCCCAATACCTATGTTTAAAGAAATTAATCTTATTTCTATCCTGCTTCTTTGAAGTCCAACTTTCATTTCCACAGGACATACCATGGCTTGCATACTTGTGATCTTTGTAAATATAAACACATTTACACATTTGAAGATCTTTTCCAAGGACTTCATTACTGTTCTACAAAGTGCTAGTTTGTGGGATATTTCTTGACTGCTTGTTCCTTTACTGTTGATGGTTGATCCTAAAAGGCAGGAGCTATTGTCATCGTGACAAATATTTCCCTGTCACTTGGACTATGCAAAATCTTCTGAGTGTATAATATTCCGTTTAGAATGGCTGGTTTAATTGTTTTGAATCCTGAGAATGGTAATCTCTGGATATTCACCTGATTTGATAGCCTGTTTGTCCAAATAGGTAGGGAAGCAAAGGTTGATGAGTAATTTTCTAGTCAGCCATATTGTCAAATGCACAGTGATGCACAGATGTGCACAGTGAACATTGATTAAAAAGTGGTTGTTACAAATTGAAGCTAGGTTGCCATAAACAAAAACAATGTTGTTTTGTTTGCTGAAATTGGGAGTGAGATTATAGAATGCAGAAGTGCATATGTGCATTAGGAAGAAATTTCAAACCTACTACTAAAGAAGTATATTTTTATGAAGAATATATTATTCATGGGATGGGTTTAATTAGTCCCTGGGGGTTCTGATTAACTTAAATTCTTTGGCCAAATGGCACAAGCATTATAGGAAAAATGGACCTTATGGACAATTAATCAATGATAACATTAAGAATGACTAGTGATTGCCCAATTTCTTCAAAAACTTTCAACCAAGAAGCCTAATTAGGCATTGTTACCAAAAGTAGTGATATGTGCCAATTTGTTTACAGCTTTATCAACATAATTTAAACCAGGGGTGTGTCAAACTTGTGGCATCACGTTGTCATTATGTGACATATCGTGACTTTCCCCCCCTGCACTAAAGTAGGGATGGCTAGCATGTGATGCATCTGACCTGTGGGCCACAAGTTTGACACTCCTGATCTAGACCAACTGCAAATTTTGTAGTTTAATTGTACCTAGGCATAAATAGCAAAAATTGTCTACGTAAAAGTAGAACCCAAGATCTCAGGCTAGACTGGATTGTCAAACCTACTCAAGCTCCAAATGTGGAAGAAGGCAATGGCAAATTCTGGAGGAATGAAGCACATTGTTCTAGAACCAGTTCTGTCAGAGTTTAAACCAGATTTTGGTCCTGCAACTATCTTGGTTGTTCTGCTCAATGATCTTTGCTGACATTGAAACTAGTTCTTAGATAAACTTTGAGATAAGCTACAGTTCTCAAAATCTTGTACAATTAATCATACTTACCAACAAAGTATCTGAAAGTTTTCTTTCAGCTCTCAAATCAAATAAATTCTATATGGAAAACACTGACATAGCTTTCAAAATATGGAACTGTTAGAAAAATATGTCAAAAATAACATAATTTACCTTAAATAGTCTTCTAACAACACCATCAAGAACATCCCATTTGGTTTTTCCACTGACTCCTATACAGCCAATTAGGAATAAGCGAGGCCTAGAATCCTAAATAAAATTTAAATGTGTTAAAAGAAAGGTGTTCAACGTTCAGCACCACTCAGTCCCCCCAATTCCACCGATTGTAAAAAGGAATGAAAAGAAAGGTATTCAAATAAATAATTCAATACTTCACAATATTTTACTAAGATCCAGCAGCATTGCTCCACAGTCTTTAACTAAATCTTACTCCAAAATATAAGGATGTAAGACCTTTATATCAGACACTAATGGTAATGGAGAATAATATTTTATTGGCAAACAATATTGAACAATTTCAAAGATCACAATCTTTGATCTCTCTTGTTCAATGGCTTACAAGATAGTGTCCAAGCATCCTTCTCTAAATTCTTTATTTCTATTTTATATCTATCTTCTAGATGTTCTTTATATCTAAACCCAAGAAACTGGTATACATTAAAATTAACATTTTATTGAGACTGAAACGTCAGGCTAGAATAAAATAATTCTTTTTCTTAGATTGAAATAACATCCAAAATAATTAATTTCGTCTAAAACAAGTTCTACTGACAGAAAAGTCCCTTTGCCCTTTGCTCTACATCTGATGTAGTGTTGAATCACTCCCTCCTCCCAAATTCTTTAAATTACTTTAAAACTAGAAAAGAGAAAAGTCAGAGGACGCTTTTCAGTACATACAAGACAGAGCTTGAAAATCTTTCCCCTCAAAGCTAGATTTGCTTGGTTCAATTTCCCTATTTGTTTATTTTAAATTCCTAAAGCACTAGAAGGTCTGGACTTCACAACAGCTGCCACAACCATGGCTTCTGGCATTAAGTCTAGACAAGTAGTCTAAGCAGAATCGTACATCAGGAGCAGCAAAGAAATAAGGAACAAGGGGGAAAAACATATGCTAGGCTAGGAATCCAGGTTAGAACTCGTCTTTTCAGCACTGAAGCACCTCTGGAATTACTACATGACCTTTCCTTGCCCAGCTTTTGAAAACTAAGCTTATTGTCAGGACTCCGACAATCCACCCCCATTCAAACCATGAGTCTCTAGCCGCATCTCTTAGAGTTTAAAAAAAATCATTTACTAGGGGTGAATATGCTGGCATTACCTGCGTGCAGCTGACTCCTAAACACATCATTCATCTCACCCTTAACCCTGGTCTTCCCCCACCCCCTGGATGTATATTCTCCAATGGGACACATCCATTGCCAAGAATCATCAATCATGCTCTCCATAATAATTTTGCATGCCAGAAGCTTCGGCTGCCTAGCAATTATCTATGAAAATATTTAAGGTATGCATTACTTCCCCCACTCCCTTTCTGCTGACAACTCTAAAAGACCAGAGAAATATTTTTGAGTTGACAATAACAGTCAGTATTCTCGATTTCAGTTTACGGAGGTCACGTAGCATGAAAAAGGTGACAGCGCATTCAAGAGGTACCTGAAGAGCGTGCTGACATATTCCCTGTTTAACACTCTTCTCTAGTTATATTTTGAGCAAGATGGTAAATCTTGTTCAAAGGCAAAATAGATTTTCAAGACCCATTTCAATCTGGTGTCAGATCTAGTTTTTGTTGATTTGGGGCCCCTTGGATGAAAAACAGTATAAAAACAGAAAGCAGTAACTTCATGTAGATCCTCGACTTACGACTACAATGGGGTCCAAAATTTCCACTGCTAAGTGAGACGGTGGTTAAGTGAGTTATGTCCCATGTTATGACCTCTCTTGCCACAATTGTTAAATGAATCACTGCAGTTGTTAAGTGAATTTGGCTTCCTCATTGACTTGGCTTATCAGAAGGTCACAAAAGGGGATCACGTAACTCTGGGACACTGCAACTGTCATAAATACGAGTCAGTGTTTGACTTTTGATCACCTGACCATGGGGATGCTGCAATGGTCATAAGTGTGAAAAACGGTCATAAGTCACTCTTTTCAGTGCCACTGGAACTTTGAACGGTTCCCAAATGAACTGTTGTAAGACGAGGACTATCTGTATTTCTTAACAACATGATTAATCATATTATCATGGCCAAAAGTATTTTGACTCACTTCTTTCCATTTCTCTTCCTCCTGAAAACTGACAACTATTTTAACATGCCGGCCACCTTCTTTCCGAGATGAACCATCGCTGGGGTCATCCAGCAGCATATCTGTTGGTGGGGAAACACAGATTCTATCTTCAAATATTGGAAGTTATTTTTTGGCTTGGTTTTTGAGATTCTGACAAGCATCTTATTCTTAGTTATGACTGCTACTATGTGGGCTAGAAACATGTTTATAAAAGGAAGCTGAGGTTCACATACTGTTTAAAACAGGGCTGTCAAATTTGCGGTCTGTGGGCCATATGCATAACACACACGCCCGGTTTAGTGAAGGGGAAAAAAGTCACGATATGTCACATGACACAGCTATGATGACGCAAGTTTGACACCCCTGGTTTAAAATGACAGCTTTTGTATTTTCAAAATTATGAAGCACACTTTGAACAAGTGAAAATCCCCTAGCAACTGGGAATAGTTATATAAGAAACAAACATCACATAAATATTAACACAAAGTTCTTTTTTTTTAAAAAAAAACTCTACTAAATGTTTGCAATCAGATCATTGAATGTGATTTATTTTACCTGAGATCATAATTAGAATGTCATGTTTATATTATACTTCAGTTTATAGAAAAATTATCTCGGTTATAAGAGAAAGATTTACTATCCTCGTTCTTCCACTTTAACATCTTAGCTATTAATTGAATTCACAGCTATAGCAGAAAACCTACCCACCGGAAGTTCCTATATACTCACCAAGACTAGCTGACTCTGTGAGGTTAAGACTGTGCTGTGACAGACCCATGGACTGTCTTGGAGATGATGAAATGAAAACTTGAGATTGGGCCCGGCTACAGGTGCCTTGATTTTCAGATTTCAATCGGTCATTTTCGGCTTTCAATTTCTCAATCTCACTCTGGATTTAAAAAAAAAACAGTGAGGGGGGTAGAAACACAAATATATGTTGTTATACCTGAATATGATCAATATATCATGGAATCATAGAAACATAAACTATAAGGTTTGGAAGGATCCATAGAGATTAGGGTGTCTAAACTAGAAAGTACAAACCTTATGCTCCAGCATAGTCTCTAAAAATAGCCAGCCAGCATTTGTATAAACATATTTGCCAGTTACTACCTCCATATCAAATGGAGATACACACAATTACATATATATATATACCTACACAATACGTAGATTCTAACTGAGATCCTGCTTCTTTCTTTTGTACTTTCTTCATTGACCCTGTTCCAATGAATTTTTTATTTCTCATCAAAAGATATTGTCATTGCTAGATGTAGACCAAGACTTTGTATGGAATCAATATATATATACATTCTCCAAAGTTTAAAGAAAAAAAACATTTTCAGCTTTTCTTTCGTTGGCTGACCTGTGTGCTTTTGACAATCCTGAACAAAAGTGTACCTTTCTCAGTTAAATTGTACACCTGATATGCAGGTGATTAAAGCTAGTGGTGCTGGTCAGAAGCAAACCTGAATAGAGTTTATTGACAACACTTAAATTACAGTTTCTCCCAGAATATTATTTTTTTGCATTTTTTTCTATAAAATTTAAATAAACCCAGAAGCATAATATCTAAAAAAAGATACAATCTTATAAGGGGAAAATTGCTCATAAAAGATGAAATGTTATTGAAATTATGGGTGTGGCTTGACTCTATATAGGGCGTACAAAGTATTAATATCATTTTCCATTTTTCTTCATTGTAATTATACTTACCAAAATGTCTATTTTGGATACAAATTTAATTGCAAATTATACAAAATAAAAACAATAAAGATAGCAAGGCAAACTTATGAAACAAAAATTCAAGAAACAAAAGAATGTATAAGAATGCAAAACCAGATAAAGGAGGTAGAGTATTACGAATCTACCCCACAGTGTCTTCAGTCCTCACACATTCAGATGTGAAAACATAAGTACAATTTTCTTGACTAATTCACAGCCCTGCCTTATCAGGTTCCCAAAACAGCTGCACAAGCAAATCTGACTGCAGCTTTCCTCTTCAGACCTTCAAGTGAAACAGTGGGAGTTGGGAAGAGAAAAGATAACCTTCATACATAGTCCACCTTCTATCTACCTCCAATCTTTTTTATGTTTAAGTAAAGATCTGCAGAGTGCTAGAGAAACACACAGATGTAGGAAATGTGTTTTCTCAGAGTACAATTTTATCAAAGCTCTGAAGAGTCGCAGCTGCAAAGAACCAAGCAACCACTGTTGTTTCTTATGAACTTCTGGATGACAATTTGTGGCAACTATAATTTAAGGTCCTTGTGTTGGTGTTTGGTACATTCCAAACTTCCTAGTTTCAACCCAATTATCTTTGCTTTGGGTTGAATTTTTGCTTTATCTACACTTTGTTTTATCTTTGTTTTGCTTTATCTGCACTTTGGAAAGTGTAAAGACTTTCTGAGTGAATTATACATTTCCTACCTGCATTCTGTTCATAGCTTCCCGGAGCTGATCCAGTTGATGAGCAGAGCTGAGGGCCTCTAAACGGATATCAGTCAACTTCATCTCTTTGTCTCTCAGCTCATTTCGCAGTTGCATAACTGTTTCAGCTTCACTGTCAATGCATTCTGAAATTCTGGGAGTTTATTAAAAAAAATAAATATCAAGCTAAGATTAGATTAGATTAGAATTCAATTTTTTATTGGCCAAGTATGATTGGACACACCAGGAATTTGTGTCTGGTGCATAAGCTCTCAGTGTATATACAAGTAACAAGTGATAAATCATAACTATAATCATAAAATGTATTAATTATAAATTATAAGGTACAACATTCAGTGATAGTCAAAGGATACTAAATAAGCGATCAACATAATTCATACTAGGATACTAAAAAAAAATTAATATAAATCATAAAATACAAGCAACAAAGTTACAGTCATAAGAAGATAAGGAATAGGTAATAGAAAGATGAGAAGGTTAATGTAATACAGTCCTACTAGATAGCTTTACAGTGTTGTGGGAACTAGTTGTTCCGCAGAGTGATAGCATTGGGGGGTAAGGGAAAACTGGTCCTTGTGTCTAGTTGTTTTGGCATGCAATGCCCTATAGCATCATCTTGAGGAAGCAGTTGAAACAGTTCATGTCCAGGATGTGAGGGGTTCTATTGGGAGGTATGAATAATGCATAATAAAATTAAAATTTCCCTAGGTTTCAACAAAGATTTTTTTTTACTTTATGCTAATGTTAAGATTCATCGGACATAATTATTTGAAACTGATATCAGAGCAAGACATAAATTTATACTTATGATCTTCTTTGCTTTGGAGCCAACTGGAAGAAATATTTTAGTATATGTTGGAGTGTGAGAAGCACAGCCTACATACAACTCATTTCCAAGACTGCACAGCTACATAGCTATACAATCTGGAGAAAAGCTGTGATTGCTTCAATGAGTATCAAACAGGGGCTGCATTTGCACTACTTGTTCTGATCCACTGCAGCTGTTTAGCTTCTGCAGGTAACTTGCAGTTAGATGTATTGATTCTGTGGAAAATCCATTTAACTTGGAAATCCCAAGTACCTTACAAAGATGGAGAAGCAGCAGCAGTCACTTGGAGATTGATGGCCTTAAAGAAAGATTTAGACTCAGCAGGTGTAGTGCACAGCTGGACCTCCTTGTATGATTCTAGAGGGCTTTGGAAACATATATATTTTCAGACATAAAACATTCTTTTGCACTCTATACAGCCCAGGTTGAAAAAGAAAATGTGTCCATTGTTTTCCTCATGTCAGCAGCTTTCTCTCTCCCTGTTTCCTTCCTTTGCCTTACAAAACTAAATTGAATTACTTCTCAATACACAAAGGACCAGGAGTATCGTTTGTTAGCAGCTTTTCACATACACATTTTATAAATACCTCCTGTTTGCTTTTTTAAAAATAAATGTACAGCTGGCAAGAAACAACAAAGCACAGCAAGAATTCTGAAGGAATTCTAGTGCATTTCTAAGAATTCAGACTTGGAATGTAACCTTGAAAATGCATTAAAATTGGCCACCAAAGGAGATGTGAATTTTCAAGGGACCCAAATTCTCCTACTGGGAGAATCCGACCTAGAATTTGCAGCTTTCCTTTGAACATTTCTACCAGCCCTCCTCCTTTACTGATAGTGCTGTCCTTGGCCTCACCTTCCAGATACCTGCATTTAATCTCTGACAAAATTAGTAGTAGTGGCAACAAAAAAGTGGGTGAAAAAGCTCTTTTCCTCTTATTTTGATGCATGGAAATTCAACTGTAGATTTCTATAGATAAAATACATTGCACCTAAAGTCCTATTTCACTGTTATTTAGCACACTGCAAAAGGTAGGAAGCTGGGAAAAAAACAGTGTGACAGTCGTAAGTTCAAGGACTATTCTCAAGTTACTTTTTTCAATGCCACTGTAACTTCGTCATTAAGTCAAGGACTATCTGCATGGGATCTTTACAACAGAATTCTTTTGTTTTCTAATAGCAGAATCCAAAAAGCAACTAAATCAGTTTAAAAGCTGCAAACACTGTAGCACTGTGCCTTTTCCTTCCTTCCTTCTCTACTAGCTGTTGATTCTTCATATTCGGTATTTGCCAAAACTTCTTGTCTCCCATCACAGTTTAATTGATGATAGAAACCATCATGGCTTTAAGACAGGGGTCCCCAAACTTGGCAAATTTAAGACTTGTGGACTTCAACTCCCAGAATTCTGGGACTTGAAGTCCACAAGTCTTAAAGTTGCCACATTTGGAGACCTCTGCTTTACATTTAGAACTGTGTGGACAGGACAGTTTCAAAGTGATGAACATGAGTTTAAGTGAATAAAGATCATTGTGCATCTTAAGGAAAGTTAATTGAATTTATAATTCCCTAATTTATGAATGCTATAAATCTGTCTGCTGATACTTTGGTTTTCCATTCCCTATTTTTGTTGCATTTTATCAACTGTAATATCCAGTGATACAGAACCTTAATTAAATAATAAATGCTAAATATATGGACAGTGCTAATCTTTTGGAAAATGTCACATTCAATCACCTTTCTTGATTCCCCTCAAATACTTTTAATAGCTCATCTGTAATCTAAATCAGGGGTTCCCAATCCCTGGGCTGGGGCCCAGTGCCAGACTGCAGGCAACCTGTGTGTGAAGCTGCATTTGTGCAAATGGCATGCATGTGAAATCCTTCCCCCTCCTGCTGCCACTGGTCCACAGAGCCTGAAAGCATGGGGACCGCTGATCTAAACAATAAACTATAAAGTAGCTGTTGGAAACTATTTCTCATTGCCTCAGTCAATTTCAACTACTGATCTGGTAATTGAAATTATTTTCTGAGAGAAAAAACTCCACTCTAGAATTACTACTCGGGACAAGTTAGGAAACAGTCAAATATATTTCCACTTTATAGTTACATTCATTAATAGACCTGTGAGATATTTGAAAATGAATGTAACTATAAAGTGGAAACATGAAGGTGTCATTTCTAAAAAAATTTTTTTTTTAAAATGCATTCTTAATTTTAAAAGAAATTCATGTTTTGTGTTTCAAATGCCTGTAGCTAAAAATTGCCCATTATCAAATATCGAATATATCAGCAGCTTTTTGTTCAACTGTTGTTTGCAACTACAGCACAAAAAGTGGAATTAAGGGATTTTATCAGCTGGGAAGATGTTAAAAAAAATGATTGAATTCACTTTAGCCTTGCAGTAGTTTAAATGAGAGGAATGAAGCAAAGAGAAAAATACATGCACATATTCTTCCCTGAAGTAAAAAGGAGAAATTCTTATTAAAATATTGCTGTCTTAAATGCAGCGATTTCTTCATAAATTGAATGAATTTAAAACTGAGGCAAATGGGGAAAAAAGAACGAGGAAGCAAATACCGCAAGAGATACGAGGTCTGGAGATAAACTGATATGAAAAAGCAAAGAATTTATGATGAAGAAAATCCACCTGAACTTTATAGAAGAATCTTCAGAAAAATTAGATTTAAATTTGGTATAGTGTAAGGTTACAATATTAAGATGAAATATATGGGGTTTTTTTGCTGACAGATTCAACTTACAGGGAATTGGAATGGGAAGTTCTGAGTAATGGCGTAGATACCACTGTACCATTGTGTGGCAATTTCGGTGAAGAAGGCAATGAGCAATCTGTCATCTCCTCAATGTCGGAGTGAGAAGATGCCGATTTGGGGGACTTCTTTTTTCCAAAAGCTTGCTTGAAAGAACTGCGTAACTGAAAAGAGAAGAGCAAAGTAAACCTATAATGGATTTTGGGGGAAATGCTTTATGATAATAAAAAACAAAAGTGACAAGAGCTAACATGCGACACTTAAAATAAAAGGTTACCAAGTCATTCCATTTGATAGCGGTGCAAACTTAACGACAGAAGTAATTCCTTCCTAATGACTTTATACCTTGTTAAAGGAAGAGCAGGATCTGAGTTGCTTTGCTAATGAGTGCTGGTAATAACAAGTGCTGCTTGGAAGCATTCTCCCACCTCCCTGCTTTTTTTTTTTTTTTTGTAAACAAGACTACTCCAACCTCTTTTCATCCCAAGGACTGTTTTATTAAGATGTTACGAGAGGCTGCAGTTATGAGGTGACATAGCTCAGACAGACACTGATGCAGATAGGGTTAATGGATGAGTTAGCTTATTTAAGATATGTCTTCCTTACCTCATTGACCTGCCACAGGAAGTGCAAGCAAAAGGGAAGGGGAAGGAAAAAAAGACAAGTTTTAACAGATAAAGCCAAAGACAGGGAAAGCATTGGATTGCTCAGACAAATATTGCCCCTCTGCTCCCCCAAAGCAGGCACACATAATTACACTACTGTAGTCAATTTTTTTTTTCCTTTTAATGTACGATAGGGATGTTTTGCACACCTAAATAGTTGACAAATGGGTTATTGTCTAAATGTATACAGTTATGTGAACTTCACTAAATCTAGCACAGGATAATATATACATTTTTAAATCTAAAAGCTCTCTTATTTTTCCCCCAAAAGTGATTGACTATGGTCTTGGGAGGATTTATATAAATGATTGGAGATCCTGGTAAGGTTATAACATAATATGTTCAAAGTTGTAACTATGTTGTCTCCTTCACTCATCATTAGTTTAATACACTAATCTATAATATGTCTAGAAGAACAAACTTGAACTCCTTCCAGTGCTGAAATTTGGTATGGTGGTGGAAAAATAGATCTTAATATTATGCTTAGCAAAATCAGGCCTACATATGTATCTTTCCCATTTCTCCTCCTCAATCACTGTGGAAGTTGTTCTCCTCTCTAGATATACACATTTATTTGATGTCTTTAAATTTAAGGAAAAATAATAATTCAAGACTTTTTGGTAAAAACAACTTCAGACAATCCTAAAATCTCCAGATCAAGGGCCAAGGGAGATTACCATATGATCTGGTGGTAAATTGTCTTCAATTACCAAAAACAGACTTCTAGTATAGCTATTTTAAAGGCCCAAACATTTTGAAAAATTAGTGACCTAAATAGTTTCTACAGAACTAATGTTAGTTCTCAATTATTGTTTGGATTTTTAAATTCATTTGGAACAGTATATGGTTTATTTGGACACAACTCAGAATCCGACCATTTAGACTGTAGGAAGTAAGAGCTTTAGTTCAAACTACAACTATTTCTAGCACAAGGGACTTTGCATAAGAGAAATCATAACCAATGAAGAAAAAGCATCTGAAATATTATAAAGTAGCTTCTCTATCACAAGTTACGTTTAACTAAAAATATTTTGGCTTCACTATTCTTACAATAATAGCTAAAATAGACCCCATGGGAAAATGTAACTAATAGTTGCTCAAAAAAGGAACTTTATTCAATATACAGATATTAGTTTTGTCTTATCAGCTATCACAAGTATGTGCTACATAACACACAATGAAGCCACAAAAATAATAAGAAAATTAAAATGACCAAAATAAAATAAAATCTTAACATTTCAGAAGATTCCAGTAATTTGGGGCAAGGTCATCAATGTTTCTCATGAGATTTTTCAATTGGAACAGATAAATTCTTGCAAGATTTAGCCATCTCTTCATAGATTTTTTCTATGATTTTTTTCATAGGTTTTTTTTTTCATAGATTATTATTAGTAACTTTGTGGGTTGCTGTCATTATACAAAATTGTATGATGGTATTCATCATCTGAAAAGATAATTAGCTTTTGTCTCATTGTTAGACAATTGCTAGACATTTATCTCAATCATTACAAATTACAATCTGTGTGCTAAACTGTACTAACTGATTTACATTTGAAGCAAAACTAGACAACCGATAACCCACTAGGTTATCCTCTCACATACTGTATGTTTTAAACACAGAATGCTAATCCATATCTGCTGCCATGCTTCCGTTAATCATGGTCTTGTGATCCCCTTGACTTTCTCCTTACAAGATTCCCAGACTTTCCTATTGACTTGTGGTAAGATGTCAGGAATGTTGTAAATTAGGATCAAAAGACCATGGTCGGGCTTAGGTAACAGTAGTGTGTCATTTCCATAGAAGTAAGAGCAAGAACTTTCCGAACTATCAGTCCGATGAGAGTAACGAGCCCCAGCATTCTGTAGGTTAGCCAATTTGAAGTATTTTTCTTTATTTGTACTCCATCATTAGTATTTTTACAAATAGTTCAAGATGGGAAACATATCCAACACAACTTCCTCTTCCTATTTCCCCCCACTACCACAACCCTGTAAATTGGGTTAAGAGTGAATGGCCCAAGGTCACCCAGCTGGCTTTCACAACTGAGATAGGACTAGAATTTGCAATCTCCCAGTTTCTAGTTGATCTGGTAAGTTGATCTTACCAGATCAAACACAGCTCTCTTGTATCTTGGTTGAAAGCGTTTTGCCCTATGATGCACCATTCCACCCAGTTAAAGGTTACAGATGTGAAACTTTTAGTTGTATGTATATTTCTTTCTTCCATCTTTCTTCCATCTTCTGTGCCTGGTTAACTCTTCTAAAATATGTTACAGAAATTTAGATTTTCAATTTACTTTAGATTGCCTGCCCCTTTATCATCCTTCCAGGCACAATTTAACTGAATAAATATACAAGCATATGAAAGCCAGTTTTGTTTAGTGGTTAAGACACCAAGCTAGAAAACCAGACACTCTATACTTTACTCCTGTCTCATCCATGAAAGCCAGCTGGATGACTTTGGATCAATCACTATCTCTCAGCACAACCCACCTCATAGGGTTGTTGTTGTGAGGAAAATAGAAACAGAAAGATGTGGTGGATATGTTCGCCACCTTGAGTTATTTATTTAAAAAAAAGACAGGATACAAGTAAGTAAATATATGAAGTGTGATTATGGGTTTAACTCTTCCTTCACATTCTTTGAAAATAAAAATGGTTCTTTCCTTTACGCCAGGGGTCTTGAAACTTGACAGCTTTAAGACTTGTGGACTTCAATTCCCAGAATTTCTCTTCTAGTTATGTTAGCTCAGGAATTCTGGGAGTTGAAGTCCACAAGTCTTAAAGCTGTCAAGTTTGAAGACCCTTGCTGTAGGCTTTTGCCCATGCCCTACATGATTATAAAAGCAACAATAACAACAAATAAAAAAAAAGGAAACCCTCAGATTAGAGATACAATCCTGCCCCCCTGCCCAATCCTCATAGGTTTGTTCAGCTGACACAGTAAAAGTCAGTTGAAGAAACGTCTATTGAATGTCTCTAATACATCATCACAGCTCAGGATAATCTTTTACTATTTGACTCCTAAGATCCTTTGGTATATTCAAGGAAACATGCTTTATGCCTTATTCACTGGAAGACATTATTTAAACGTACCCAGTTTTTTCTCTTCTTTTTCTTCGAGTCACACTCTATATTGCTTCCCACACTGGAATGACTAGTAGCGCTATTAATGCTAGAGACGCTGTCTGAAGAGTGTTGTCTTCTGATCCGCAAGTCAGTAGTCTGGGCACTTCCACCACTTCCTAAATATTAATTTAAACATAGTCGTAGACATTTGGACATAATATTTGGGCTTTTTCCTCTACTCTGTATGTTTTCTGTTGCTGCGCCTTATTGCCTTGTGCAATCCTTAATCGTTTATATATTTTGTTTTCATAAACAACCCAAACAGTTAGGACCTTTACACTGTATTTTTTTCAACCTGCTTTTCTTTTATTGTACCTAACTCAGTTTCTTATCCCTAATTATTTATGACAGACAGTTGTTGTACAGTTGTTTTTAATTTGTTTTTAATTGTATATATTGTTTTTGTTTTTAGTTGGCTGTACACCGCCCCGAGTCCCTTTTTTGGGAGAGGGGGCAGTATAGAAATTTAATAAATAAATAAATAAATAAATAAATAAATGTCACTGGAAAAAGAAGTGGTTTCCAGAGGCATCTACAGTTAACCATAGTAAGTCCAGAATGATGAAATGTACTTTGTGACATCCCAACGCAAGTCTTTTGTTCTTGGGTCATACCATCACATGCAAGGGGTAGAATTTGTGTTGTGACACATTGTTTCTCACCTGCCTGCCATTCCACACCATGGAATCACAGAAGTTAGACTAGAAAAACAGCACTAATTAAGGAGAATGAAAAAATAGACCAATTCTGATTGCTGTGTAAGATTATCATAGTAAGGAAAGGTCAAAGGGCAGTGACATACCCATGACAGACTGCAGAATAATAGGCAGGCAGATAGGTGTGGCAAAGAGCGGCAAGACAATTTGTAATTATTTCTCCCTTTTATTTTTCTTTCTGCAGATGTTTGTAGTTTTGATAAGGCTTACATTTGTCTGGTATTAGTGCAGTTCATATATCTGAACACTGTTTGCTGTAAAACTATAGTTTTTTAAAAACAACAACACTACAACTATTTAAAATTATGGTAAACTAATACTACTAATAATATAATATTCTTAACTATTAAATAATTCTAATATTCTTTTTAGTGTTAAAATGATTGGGAAAAAAATTAAAGATAATTTAAACATACATTATAACTACACTTAACTTTTTATATCCCAATTTTGATTTATTGATTTTGGTTAACCACCTTAAATGTTCAGGATATAATATATATATAATGATATATAAATGATAACAACTGATTATTGACTAATATAGGCTTACTATTTCATGAAAGACACTTTCAAGATTGTTTGATAATTATCTGTCTTTAGGGAAGAACTTTACATCAGCTATTATCAGGAGGCTGAATGTCCTCAGAATGCTACATTGTTATTGAAAGTAAAGATTGTATTTTGGATTCTTTACCTTTGCAGGTGAGCTCAGGTGTGTTAATTACTCCATTGATGGCAGCCTGAGCAGCAGCATTTTGTTTTTTCAGTAATTCAATTGTTTTCCTTAACTCATTCAATTCAGAATCCTGAAGCATGAAGAAATCAAGCAAACAAAAAAAAAATCACATTGAAGGTTTCAATAAGTACAATCAATTAACTAGAAAAATGTTTTAACACTCTGGTAAATCTGTGGCTGGTCCCTGAGCAACAACTTCATGGAGCATGTCTCACTTCTTCTATTATAGGGTGTACATTCACGCACACACTTTTTAATCAATATTTTTTGCCATGTGCACAATCCATTGGATAAGATGCATCAATTTGTCATAGATATTTTGTTTCTCCAATTTACACTATGATGTCGTAAAATTCAATTGTCTTAGTACTTATACAGTAAACTACATAGATGAGAAGGCATTGGTGGTAAAGCATTACTCAAGTTTTAGACACTTTAACCAAAACTAGAACTTCTAAATATGTCGGGCAACAGTCACCTATTCACTAGCCTTTACTGAATTTTGTGGGACCTGACATCTGAGCTGACAAGTCTAGGACTGCACAATTAGAAGATTCTATTACCCCAAATTACATCAAAGGGAAAAATGTAACACCAAAATTGTCTAAGTAGACATATATTTTTTTCTTTTATGAAAGGTCTACTGTTCCACAGAAAATATTCTTGATTTATGTTTAAAAGAGTAGATAGAAAATATGATAAATGTATTACTTATAGATAGAATTGTTTCTATATTATATAGCTATAGGAAAACACAATGCAAGAGTAATATTGTCCTGAGGGAATCATTTAGTGTTGTTGTATTTCAGAGATAAACATATCTCCCTTTATGTAAACTTTTAAAATAAGAAACCATCTGGCTATTCAACTATTTAGCGATAGTTTAATGGGATGCAACTGAAACTATCAAACAAAGGTATTTTTGCTTTATTATTAGCCTAATCTTTCTGCTCACTCTCTAACATACATAAGTCCTGAAATGCTAATTTTCTAGAATTGGAGAGAGAATGTCAAGAAAATATAAATTCTAAAAACTCTGTGAATGGAAATTAGAAACCTAGGCTGACATTAATTGCTCAGGTAAATGGTCAACAATTTCTTCTTATATTCTTTCTTCCAGGAAAGTTTATACATTGATTACTGGCAAAAGAGCAAATCAGAATTCTGACATGTGCTGAGGAAAGTTTTATTTTGCTTGCTAGCTTGATCTCAAAATCATCACTTACAATGAACTCAGTTTCAAAAAGTTGATTTTGGAATCATTATTCATGGAAAACAAATAAGGGAATGTCAAACTTGCCTTCTGTTCTGCAGTCATGGTAAGACTTTGCAGTCTAATGGTCATGTTTCCTAGGCTCTGCTCAAATGCTGCCACGAGGTGAGCCTGTAAATCAAATTATATGATCCAGTTGATTGCGAACTTATCCACATGAGAAAAAAATTGAAAAATACTGCACAGCATATATGATAATTCACAGATGGTTTCCACTCTGCTGCAAATGTCATTTGCAAACCCAACATAGACACTTGAGATGTGGGGAGAAAAATCAAATAGCTCTATACCAACTAGCAATATGCTTCTTGAATGGATAACATTACCTAATCAAGGAACAAGTTTCCACAATTCCTTACTTAGAGCTGTGACACCTGTTCCAACTAATAAGAGCTTCGCATTATACTGTTACATAGTTAGTGATCAGTGCAGAGTACTGATAGTGGATCTGATACAAACATGCATCTCTGATACATAATCTAAAGCAGGGATGTCAAACTCCTGGTCTGCGGGCCGGATGCATCACACCCATTTCAGCGAAGTGGGAAAAAGTCCCGATACATCATGTGACGCCATCATGATGACGTGAGTTTGACACCCCTGGTCTAAAGCAATGTTTCTCAAATTTAGAAATTTTAAGGTGGTATCAATAGAACAGAAGACTAGGGACTCCACAAGAAACATGGACTTCAGCTCCTAGAATTCCCTAGTCAGTATGGCTGGCTGGAGAATTCCTGAAATTGAAGTCTACACATCTTAACTTTGAGAAACCCTAATCTAAAAGATGGCAGCTTTTTTCTCTAACCCAGTTCTTTTATTATGATTATGTGGTACAGTGAGTTTTCTGCAGTCACCCACCAGCATATCTGTTCTCACTTTTACCATGAAAACAACATAAAGATCGAAACATTGGGATATGTGGCTTTAACTTCTCTCCGTTGCTGTAAAAACAAACCAGACTCAGACTGTGAAAAAAATGGCAGAAAACAAAACAAGCTTAGCCCAGAGTACCTGTATTACACAGCTAAAATGTTTATTTAAAAATACTGGAGTGAATAATTCCTGTTTGAAAAAATGTGCTAATTATAATACTTGTAAAGGTTTTCATTTCAAATAAAAGAGAGAAGTGTGGGGAGGTAGCTTTTAAGATGAAATCAAATTTCTGACTTTTGTGATGTTAAGTGAAAAATGTGTTTACTATTGGACAATTATTCCCATCATTTTCTTTTTAAAAAGAAAAATGTTCATTACATTTTGAATAGCAGCAACCTTATTAAAATATTCCTGCACTGTGTAGGAATAAGTGGCTAAGCCTTACAACTAAGTATTTCATAGCAAATGAAGCTTCAGCAGCTTCAGTTCTGGAAAGCAAGACATCTCTGCTTGGTATACTGCTTTCCAGCTATTTTTGGGTATGTGGTGCTCATAACCCAGAATTCTATGGCCAACATGGCTACCAATGAGAATTCTGGGAATTGATGTCCATGCATCTGGGAATTGTTAAGAGAAACATTGGTTTAATGCACGAGAGGAATCTTTTAAATTCATGATCTATTCTATATTAATCAAAACAGCATTACTTGCAGTAATTTCCCTACATTTAGTCATCCTGACAGCTGTAAGCTCACTTGAGAGGTAGGATACAGATTCAGAAACCCATCATTCTGGATGAGTTGGTTTCATTTCCAAATTATTTTATAGACTATCTCTTATGACTAACATAAATTGTGATAATTTAACAGCTGTGCCTGCTTGAACAAAAAACTAGCTATATATGGAATGTCAAACCCTTTTTGTGAAAGAAAAAACATGTGAGCAAGCTAATTTCATAGAAATTATAAAATATAGTATGTTCCCTGGTCATTTAAGGAGAAGGAGCTAAATCATTCATTAAAACAAAAGATTATCTTCTACCATTACAATGAAAGGAAGGAAAAAAAAGACAAAAGCTAATCCCAAAATTTTCATGTTTGCTTTGGGAACTATAGCAATTGCAATGCATGCAAACATTTAAGATTATTGTCAACACACAGAAAATGTATATTGAAAAATATAGGCTTCACACTGCCTAAATCTTTGGAGAAGCTGACATGTTACAGTACTAGCCTGATATTTGTTTCTTCAATTAAAAAAAATCTAAAGTGAATGTTTTCAGTCATTGAAGGAATGTTCTTTCTTTGTTTTAAAAATATAGCTATTCAGAACTATAGAATAATTCAGATCATTTTTTTCCATCAATTATCAATTTCTGCCTCTTTGAACTGTACTCACGTTGGCAGTCAATTGGGTTGTCAGAGCTGAAACTTTCTCCTGTGATGCATCCAACTCCCTCCTCAGCTTGCGAATCTAAACATTGTATTTCAAAACATGGTTTTCTTTAACAAGATCTTCAATACCCACACATACACACCCACCCACACAAATACCCTATATAACTTCTGGACCTGTTTGAAGACACACTATTGGCACAGTTATAATGACTGACTCAATTACTTATAATGGTTCAACTACTACAAATAATGCCTTTGGCATTATGGCATCGATTTTTGTGGAAATTCATTTTGATGGAAGTTCCAGATCTACATTCCTGATCCTCTAGCAAATCAGTTGCAATTCAATTGCTCTATATATGTCTGATAACCACTGTTACTTATTCTGTTGCTATTTGTTGTTTTCCACTTACTTTATTGACTTGGTTCAGACACAATGATGAACTAAGATATAGTTATTTATAAAACCACTATTGTTTAAACAATTGAATAAACAAACTACAATGGTTTTAGCAGTTCTGTCCATTTACTAATTTGAAAACTTCTTTTAACTTTTATGGAGATTTTTTGTCCTTTTGTTAGCTGCTTTGAGAAATATTTGATCAGAGAAAGACATACAGATGAAAACTTTACTTTTCTCAATGCTGGATAAATATTTTCTAAGTATTAACAAATTCTACCAGTAGATCTTAAAGAGTTTACATAGGAGTGTAGCCAGCAGACAGATTAATCATTATGGTTCTAAGGTATTCAGGTAAAATTACATCATGTGCACTAGATTAGATTAAAAGTATTACCTCACTCTCAATTCAGTCAATATAGTTAATACAAAATGCACTGTTATCAGCAAGCAAATGTCCAGTTCTCTAAACTCATTCTTTATATAAAATGCAAAAACAACATCAAAACAATATTTTCATCCAGTAATGTCTAGGCCCATATAGTTAGATCAGATGACAGAATACAGAACAAAATTTATTGAGCATTTGAATATATATATATATTCCCATGTCATTATAGTTGTGCTTTTAAAGTTGTAGCGACATTTCGGCAGAATCTCATCTGCCATCATCAGGCTTGTGTAGTTCAATCTTTATGTGTGTCTGGCAGACAAGACACACATAAAGACTGAACTATGCACCCTGACTAAAGTACTGACAGCCAACGGCTTCCACAAAAGCAAAATCACAGGCCTGATCCACAAAAACACACTGAGACATAATGGAGACCTAGAAGATTAACAGACCTATGGAACAGCTGTCCTGCCCAATATAAGAGGTACTACAGACAAAATCAGTAAGATACTACACAGGCATCACATCAAGACTGCCTTCAAAACAGACAGAAAAATAGCAGCCATCCTAAGAAACCCCAAAGATAAAATTGACCTGGAAAAACCAAGACATAAATGAAGTCCCCTGTGCATCATGCCCTGCCACATACATCGGACAGACCAATAGAAAAATAAGTACTTGCCTGGATGAACACAAAAATGCAAATAAAAAAGCTGGAACACACTTCCTCACTAGTCCAACACATGAAAGCCACAGGTCATAGCATCGACTTCAATGGCACCAAACCCTAGCCACTATAGAAAACCCCAGCTACAGAATTATCAGAGAAGCCATAGAGATTGAAAAAAGACTTGAAAGCATGAATAGAAGAGATGACTCCACCAGACTGTCAATTATCTGGAAGCCTGCACTCACAAACAAAAAAATCTCCACATCACAAGCCAAGCAAACACCTAAGCTAAACAGACCGCCCCCCCGATACCTCCAGCTCAAACACACCCCAACCAGGCACCCAGATGAAACCTAGCTTCCTAATAAATGATAGCCATCCATTTACCCAAAGCCAAGCCGCACTAAAAGCCTCCAATATAGGAAACACAATGTTGCCAGCCAATCAAGACCAAAAAACACTACAAAACAGACAGAAGATATTAGAAACACTAATCAAGCAGAACACAGAAAACTCCAAGACCAAGAAACACAGACCGAGACTCCCAACCAATCAGGATGAAGAAAAAACCATTCTAACACAGCAGTAGGCTAGCACCAAATTTAAAACAGAAACGGCTGTGAAAGCCTGAGTCACAGACAAACACAATACACAAGCCTAATGATGGCAGAGGAGATTCTGCCGAAACGTTGCTACAACTTTAAAAGCACAACTATAATGATGTGGGAAAATACCTGAACAAAGCTGAATACCATACATATAAATACCCGCGAAAACTTAAGAAAACACACATACATACACACATATATAATGTTTTGGATTTGATTCAGTCCATTTCTGTACCTGAAGCATTGGTACATGCAATAATTCAATGTGTACAGCACTACACATTGGAAGATATTCCAATAAAGTTGGTGAAAGAGATTTATATTTATATAAATTTACATTACTACAAATTTTAATTTTCATAATATTACATTCATATATTATTCCTCTTAATTTATATAGATTTATACTAAGAGGAATAATAAATAATTTAAGAGGCTGCTATATTCATATCACTGACTTTTTAAAAATGAAATATCATATGCAATTATCTAAATATTTAAAATGAGTACCAGTCACTGAGTTTAGTAATTTTAAGAAAAACAAAATCCTCCTTACCTCTGATTGACATTTTTCTTCAGGCTATGGGGGAAAAAAAGAAGACTTTGTTTGAAAAGTGTATTAAAACCAGTGGATTCATTTAATTGTTCAGTTTACCAATAACCTGCCACTCAAAACACTTAAGTCTTTTTAATCCAAAACAGTTTTTATTCAGCTATAAGCCACAATTAATTTTATTAATTTACCATTTAATAATGTTCATGATGTGCAGTTTGTATAATATGAAAAGAGAAACATCAAAATACTACTGTAAATAAATAATAAATATTATTGCACACTATTCCATAATGTCAGTAAATGCAGCAGGCATATTAAAAAAAAAGATACACTATTATATATTTTTTCCTGACACAAAAAAATTGGAGTTTCCTGACTCCAAAAAAATTGGACTTTGCCTTCTAGTTAAGTTGTTCTATGATGAGCAGGGATTTATAGGATTTAGAGATTCCCCAATCCCCGGGCCATGTGGCATCGCGCATGTGCAGGATGAAGGTGAAACCACGCCCTCCACCTTTCTCCATGGAACTAGTTCCTGCTACCCAAAAAGTTGGGACCACTGATTCAGGGCTTAAAATTTACCAGAAAGAAATATTGATTTCACTGATTATTTTCTGCTCCAGTTCTGTAATTATAAATAGTTTTACTAATTAATTCAGGAGCTTATCAAATGGGATATGCTCTTCTTGATTAGTGGCAAACTATGTTATGTGCTGGCTAATTAGTGGAGTGTACTTCTCTTAAAAAGCACTTTTTGTAAGTAAAGACATCTACTTTTCACCAGATAATATTTCATTTGAAACTGCTGTATTACATAAAACAAATAGAAGAGCTTATGTAATTCCTTATTTCACTTCTGCTTTGATAGTTTTAAGTCCAAGAGAACTTGGATTCAGCAGTTTGTTAGCCTCAGTTTCTCCATCCACTGATTTCATAGGATTTTCTGTCCATCTTATAGAAATCAAAGGATAAGAATACAACAAAGCACAGAAGTTCCTTGGGAGAATAATAATTCCATTCCTTCTAGTTTGAGCTCTTAAGGTCCATAGTCCTATTTAATGAATTAAATTTGTTACATTTTTTGGCTACATACTTCATATAGACTAACTGTGGTTATGACACTCACCGTTGAATAAATAGATGATGTGCTTGACACCAAAGATAGAGATGAACCATGCACTACAGGAAAGAAAATTAAACAAATTAGCCATCAGATTTGTGTTTTATATGATAAGTAATAACAGCAGATTATTACATAAGCCATATACATATTACGGATGTTCGTAAGAGCTACACATTTCAACAGCAGCCTATTTTAAAATTGCATCACCAGTCATGAACGTATTTACTGAACATAAATCTTTGCAGACGTATCAGAAGGTAAGCTGAAATAAATGGAAGCATTATACAGACCATAGCCCAAAATGATCTCAAATCAAGCTTTTAAAAAATTATTATTTGGATGTAAATATTTGCCTGCCTGCTGTGTTTCAAACATTGCAAGGTTATGATAGTGCATGGAAAATGGAACAGAAGATGATGAGAAGCAGACAAAGTAAAGGTTCAACTGACCAGTCCAGTTTCACCATATTGTTGGCCTGAAGCATAAACAGTAAAAGGGAGTTAAAAGATTTTGTAAATAAAGAAGACTGAATATTTTGGTGTGACTAAGGTTAGGTAAAAAGACTCATTTAACTGTAAGTCAGCAATGTAAGGGAAAGTACACTGGAATATATTTTGATATTTCCTAAGGGGAAAAAACCTAGGAAAAAATACATTTTTGTCAAACATATTTACAAAATAATTTTAAAATATTAACATATAAATGTATGTATTTACACTTAAAAAACAAACATAATTATTTAAAATAAATTTATCCGGCTTTGGTATCAAAAGCGATTCATAACTAAATAGTGCTCAAAATAGGTGCATCTACAGTTGAAAACACTTCCTATATTATTTCTTTTAAAATGGCTAATCCCCCAGTCTTTGAAGAATAAGGCTAGCTGTTGAACAAGCAAGATGATATTTTCTTTCTATATTAGTTCTCAAAAAACTTTATATTGCCAAGAAGCAGAGTGCAATGGACTCATAGATCTGACTCAATGCAGAATGGCACACCATTATGTAGAATAATTATTGCAAACCAAGCATGTTGCTTTCTGATTGCCTTCCTTCCAACAACACACCTGGGTGAATACTCAATAAAGTATTAAAATAATAGTAAAATGGCAATATATTTATTGAAGTAGGACCTCTAGATTCCTCACATCAATTGTATACTTTTTGGTCTGTTTTAAGGACATATTCAATACTTTTAACTGAAACTGAACAAATGTCAACATATGCAAAACAATTGGATTGTTAAGCATTATGTGAAACATGATTCTTGCATGCCTACATTGCTATGGAACTTTTATTGTACAGTATGTAAATAGTATCAGTAATTTTAAAAATAAATAGCACTTTGAGCAAATATGTAAATCAGGCTATTATATTTTACAAACCCAGTTACTGTATATAATGTAATCAAGTTTGCAGTAGTGATTTTATTCTGGTATGTGAGTTTTTGAAATGTGGTTTTATGACATTTGAATTCTGCTTCTATTAGACATTCCTAAATCATTATAAGGGGAACTTGTATGAAAATAAATCACCTGCTATTGTTACAAATTCCAAAAAAGCACAGTGATTTCTTGTATTAAGGAGTTTACTTTTACATTCATCAAATACCAAGAATATTTTACAACCTCTTAGTTCACCAAAGTGCTTATATGTCTGAAAATCTGAATACCAAGTATGATGTTTCTGTATTTCAAAATTGCATATTGAATTATTCTGTTTTGAGTCCAAAATTATTCTTGGCACAGAAAATATTATACATATTTTCATTTGTTATACTTTTCTTTTCTTTTTCTTTTATTAAATTTACTGTTCTTACAGAATGCAAATTGCCCAAGAAATTCACATATTTCCATCTAAAACCAGTGGTGGGATTCAAATTATTTTACTACTGGTTCTGTGGGCATGGCTTGGTGGGCGAGGCAGGGGAAGGATACTGTAAAATCTCCATTCAGAGGTGGTATTTGTCGGTTCTCCCAACTAATCAAGATTTCCACTACTAGTTCTCCAGAACTGGTCAGAACCTGCTGAATACCACCTCTGTCTAAAACATATATTTATGGTTCCTGCAATTGTGTAAAATGGTAAAAAAAGAATTGTTCTGACCCATAAAGATCACAATTAAACATAAAATTTAAGAACTATACTAAGAAAAGTCTGGTCTTAAATTAGGCAATTAAAAACTCAACTTATTTTTGAACCTTCACAATATTTTTTTTAACCTCTGACAAAAACCAGATCTGGTTAGTCCACCAACTGGTCACCCAAGTGCTGAACTCAGTGAACAAGATATCAAGAGTCAGCAAAAAAAATGTCTTTTGTTCCACAGCTAGTTTTTAGGTAGTATAGCTGTTTCAGAATTATTATTTTTTAAATTCTACTATTTTTCTCCATGTTAAATCATTACTCTAATACTAGGCACAACCAATTCATATTCAACTTATAGTACAAAAAAGAAGACTGGGAAGAGAAAGATCACTAGCCTAGGAAATTATGGAAGGTCTGAAAAAGAGGTCTTGTGCATTCAAAGGTAGCTTTAAGGCTTTGTGGACTATTTCACAAATCTTTTCACATCTAAAAATTACAATCTTGTACAGTGACATCTGATTCCTACCCTATTTTCTGACATTAGCATTCATTGAATCCAAAGCCTACTGTGTTAAGCAAAGTTTTGAATATGTGCTTTTTTCCCCTTTCTCCATAAATATAAGGGAAATAGACATCAATCAAAAATTAATAAACAATTTTTGACAAATTCCTTCCCATATGCATACACCATTCAACTTTTGGGGAAAAAATGAACTGGATCACTTACCCTCTTCAAATCCATCCCGGAATGACCCAGAACGGCTCATTGTCCTGCTCTTTTCATCCAGTGACATTGAGCTGTTCCGGAACCGGGAGTCATTGTAAGGATCATAAGGGCCATCTGCGTTAGAAAGACTGTGTGTCCGGAGCATGGTTGGGTTGGATAAGCTCATTTGGGCTGCTGTGGTGGGGCTCGCTAGAAAGCAAACCAGAGATAGGAAATTCACAGATCTATACCCATGCTATGCTACTTTCACAAATGAACAAATCAAACTCTTACTATAAGCATAAGAGCAGTAGTCTCTATTTAAATCTTTCTGAAAATTTATCCTGCGTTAATCAGGTAGAAAATGAAGTCTTGGAAGAAATTTCTACAATCATGCTTACTCCAACCATGTTACTATATTGATTCTGAATAGTAACCAAGTTACAGTACTAACTGAAATTCTGGTAGTCAGGCACAAAGCCGGACATTATTAGAATATCAAGTCAATCAGAGTCATTGGAGATGATACTCTCAAAACTGAAACTTCTTGGATCAGAATCCTCTCTTCCCACAATAAAGTAATTCAGTACCTTTAAGACATTACACCGTTATCAAATAAAGAAGATAACATTCCCAGAAAAATAACCAAGTACGATATCAGAAACAAGGCTGACCCATTAAAAATATATATTTACCATAGAATTGGTGATATTTTTGGGATCATGATATACACTTTCAACTATTCATCTTCTGATCTGATTTTTGGCTCCTCTCAAACTTACTGGTACCAGTTAATAGTTAAAGCTGTGCAAAATTGTATTATTTTACTTTACCGAGACTCAATTCTGATCACTGGACGAATTCACTTTAAAATGTTGCCCAGATTCAGAAAAGCAAGATACTCCAAGCATTGAAGTGAGTCATTTTATTTCACTTGGCTGTTTTGCTTTGATGGCAATATCTTCTATGAAGTCCAATGAAACAGTCAATTCAGCGTGGTATGAAACCCTCACTCAGCCTCTAGAAGCAGGGTGTGTATCAAAAAGGAAGTTCAATGAAGCTTTGATTGAAACCAAGAATCTCTTTGAGGCTTTGTACTAACCTAACAACTATTATTCTTATGACTCAATCAAGTAATAGCTCTTAAGCTTTATGTTCATTCATAGTGAACATTAAATAAAACAAATTATTGTTTCTTACAAAATCCAGTTACATAACCAATTAAAACCAGATTAGTGAAAACAGTGAATAATTTTTCAGATGCAACATAAAACTTGCATGGCTCTAAAAATCTGAAAGAAATGTTGTATGCAAAAGCAAACTTCTCTGACACTCCAAAATTCTAAGTTATAAATTAGAAAATTATGTGCATAATGACCATACTGGCTTGGTATGTTTCAATTGGCATGCTATATCAACACATGCCAGCTTATCAGTAACAGTCACCAATTAAATTTACATATTTTTTTGAACAAGCTGTATTTTTCACAGTTGAAAGGAATCATAAAAATTTACTCACCAAGCTGGGAGAAGTTAAATCTAGTGCCAGATGGTGATGTGATGCTGGAACCAGAGGAAAATGGAGAATTGACAACAGTGTCCTGAAGACCACCAGCAGAATGTGAACGCAGCCATTCTTTTGCTTCCTCTTGATTGCGAAGTTGTGATGATGGTGTATACCTGCACAAATCACAATCAGATTTAGCTTTTGCTCAGAAATATCTTGCTTGACCAAATTATAAAAGTATTTTAGAGAAAACAGCAAAACTGAAAAGAAATCTTTCCCTGCCAGAACACACCTTTTCATGTCAGTAGAATTAGCCTAGTTGAAAGATTTCATCTTACAGATATTTATGAACTTTTAAAATTTAGGACACGTTGGTTTGTATAATGATTAAAGTAGGAACCATTGATTCCAGTGAACCTACTTTAAACATGACTTAGTCTGGATTCAAGTAGGTTTCTCTAAATGTCAAATTCAAGAAAATGCTTTAATATAGGCAGCTGTTACCAGTATCTCTTACCCATGAATAGGAACATTATGAATTTATTTGATAGCTTATAAATAGCCACTCATTAATACGTCAATGCAAGATACCATGAAATCTACTGTGTGATCTAAAGCCAGTTAATTATTCCTTTTCTGACAAGATACTTGTGAACATCTTAAACTTGATGCCTTCTAGTTACATTTAAACAACTTCCAATGATCACATTTAACAAGGCCAACAGCCACTGCTGCTACTACATACTAATTTTTAGAGTGGGTTCTATACAAATATATGTATACAAATACATGGAGGTTACTGGCTTGTAGAAAAGTGGTGGAAGAAAAGCTAAAATTAGGTCCGCAAAATAATGCTGCTCAAAATTCAAAACTGAATTGCAAGAATCAAACCTGAAGATCTAGCAAAAGGAGATCTATGAATGCCTATAGATTGTGTACATATTGGGTTCATATATTTATCATCATCTGATAATGACTTAGCTAACTGTCTCAGCTCTTTGCATTCCACATACGTACCATATACTCAAGGGTAAGCCGAGAATTCTAAGTGTCAAAAATTGGTTAGGCTTATTTGTGAGTATATTTCCTCAGCTTTTTAAAGTACCTACATCCCATATACACTTGTGGATAAGTTCAAATTTTTAGGCAAAATACAATGAAAAGTGTACTAGCAATGAAATCAGCCAATAATGAAAACTAAACATAAGAAAATTTCAAAGGCTGGCTTATCCACAGGTGGTTTATATATGAGCTTATACACAATCATACCCAATCATAATATCAGATTGATGAAGACTGAATGTAATATGTAATGTGATAGGTGTTGATTTTTTTCCCCTTCTTCCCAGTCATAAAAATAAAATAAGCACTGCCAGCAAGTGAATATATTCTTTAAAACACTTCCTTTAAAGCACAAGCAATTACATTTCATGCATGGCTTTGGTAGGAATTTCAATATTTAATTCTCATGTTCCAGAGTGACCTAGTGATATTAATTTGTACTTAGCACTAAAAAATTAGGCCACCTAGATTTTTTCAATAAAAATTTCTGATATTAAAAGTTGTTCATATGTATTGAGAAATTGGAGCCATAAAAAGGCACACAAACATTAGAGTAATATGTAAATGAACAAACTACAGATACCTACCTCCTTGACATTTAAATATTTCAACTTAAAAAACAGTATTCATTAATAATTGGAGACATTGGATAGGTGGAAAAAATATTACAAACCAATTAACTTAACACCTCTATTTTACACAGCACTTCTAGCATCCAACTCAGTGAGACAATCAAAGATGCTGCAAATAACAGAGTGTTTATAGCACAGAATAAATTGCAGCTGTAATTTAAAGCCATAAAGTGATTGTAAAAAGCAGCAGCACAATCTAGTTTAAAATTGAATGGACAATATCTGTGGAATTAGTTTAGACTTTCAATTTGTGACAATCATGTTAATAAATGGAGTAAAGTTGTAAGTTTTCATTGAAAGAAGAGAGCATCCTTTTTCAGTCTAATTTTTCTTGATGTCAAATTGCTTATAATACAGAGTTTAATTTTTAATCATTAAATTGCCATCTTTTTTTCCTTAAGCACAATTACTGCTTCAGCTGTCATATAGCAAAATCTGCACTTTTAATGACTTCTGGGTTCTTCTTGATCTGCATTTCAGAAGTTAACACTATGAGAATAATATCATCCAGTTGCTATTTCAGTCATAAAAGCTGCAAATTATTGCTTGCAAGTCAAGCTTGGTGAGTTGGGTTTTTGAAAAGCCAGCCAGCTATAGTTACAAATCCTGCTCAAGCTGAGAAGCTATGAAAAGAAGCATGTAGGTGAAAAGACAGTATAATGACCTGCTTTAAAAAAACGGGGGGGGGGGAAGACAGGGAGAAAGAGACCGCAGCCACTCACTGCAAAGCAAAGACCACCACCAGCGCTAAAGACACGGAAGACACACAGGCAAAAAAAAAAAAGTTCCAAAAACCACATGGAAACTACTTATGCTATACGGAAACACCAATACCTGAATCCTTTCTTAGGCAAAGTGTTCCTATCAAGATGTGGGTCGCTGTAGAAAAGTTAAAAGAGAAAGAACTTCAGAGAAGAGCAAAAAGGGAATTTAAAGGTCAGTTTGAAAAAAAAGAGCACACTATTAAACAACTCTGTCTTAGCACTGAAAAAGAGAATCGAAGGTCCCTGTCAAACCAACATGCAAAAACCTAACCAGGTTTAGACTCTGTTACACAGGACATGCAAACGGGACCAAGCTAGATGAAGTCAAACCCAAGACTGAGATCTCACAACTCAATTCAACTTTCTCCAACTTGGAACTTTTCAGATGGAAATTTAGGAAAGTGGCAGTCTAACATATCTGGGGGACATCGAATTTGGAACGTTGTAAATACTTATTTTAATGCAACTTTTCAAGCTCATTTGGAAGTTGGACTGGCCATTTCTCTACAACAAAAGGAACTGTGATATTTTCTTTTCTTAATATGTATATATTTCAAATGAATGTTTCTGGGTAAATGTATACTGCTCATCCCTATGACAACATTGAAAAGTTGTCTTCAAAAATACACAAAAAAATACAACACTATCTCTCAACTCTCAACCAAGATTCCCCCCCCCCCCCCCAAGCAATCTGCAATCTTTTGAAGGGTAAAAAGGGGATATATTGCATGAACCAACAAATAGGCATTTAGGTGTCCATGAGGAGGATTATTTCTTTCTTTCAGGAAATAAGATTAGCATTGAAATAAGCTATATTCAAATCACACCTGACCGTCTTTCAAAAACACAACTTCAGCAAGCTATGATTGTAAATGTTCAAAAGAGCCTTGTTCTGAATAATACCTGTCAACAGTACAAATACTTTTAGTTTAATGAGGGAGTGAATAATAGACTGATCATATAACTAGAGTCCATCTGTGATGGAGATGGGCAGTTCCAAAATGTGATAAATAAATAAACTATATATTCTAAAGTGAATCCTGAAATGATGCATCAAATGAAATGAGTTATAGTCTACAAGACATACATTTCTATTTAAGATCCCACAAGTTTCTTTGGTATTCTTGCTCTACTAGAGTAACAATCACCTCTCTGGAAATCATTTAATCATTTCATTTATTAAACAATTAAATATCTCTAATAATAATATGTTCTGAAACTTAGTAAAGAGTATTTCCTGCAAGGATATGGTTTTAGTGCTGGAAATATAGAGAATTATATTCATTCTGCCATTATAATTAGTTTCTAAACATCTAATGGTAGCAATAACATTTCCAGTATGCTTTGCTTTTTCCATTGTTTCCATACATTCATTCTTACAAGGAAGCACACACAACAAAATATCAAAAGAGCCAAAGATTCCCAGAATTGACACTGATGTAAGCAACTTATTACAGGGACTAATTTCAGCCACAACAGAAGAGTTGGGAGAGGAAATCAAGACAAAAGGTGAAACAACTGAAAACATGAGGGAAAGCGGCATGCCACCAGAATGCAGAAATGCTAGTGAGAGTTTAACCTTCCAGTAAAAAAATACAGAACTTTGACAGATCCTTAAGTTTGCATTCTTGAAAAAAACATTATATTTGTCCACACGGTTCTCCCGAATAAACTGGGTCATTGCTTCTGTTAAATATACTCTCACTGGCATGTTTTTGAGTGACAGTTCAACACACCCCAGTGAAATATACACACACTCTCCACTGAGCACAGTCTTGTACAATACACTTTGGCTTCTTAAGCGTCACAATGAACCCTCCTGGATCTCGTGTATTCCACTGCCCTATGACAGACAGCATTACCTGTCCTGCCTCCTGGGTAAAGTATTTCTGCAGAATTTGGGACTAGCAGCAGGGGAAGAGAGAGGGCTAGAAGAAGTTCAACAAGACAGAAAAACAAAACAACAACAAAGAGAGAGAGGAAGATTAGCATAAAGGGAAGAAAGGGAAAGCTGTTAGAAAAAAAGAATCCATTCACAGGTTGATTACAGTTGTTTTACGTTGTATAGCCACAGTTCATTAAAAGATGCTAGGAACTGCCTAAGTCAGGGGTGTCAAACTTGCAGCCTGAGGGCTGGATGCATCACACACTGGCCATGGCCACCCCCGGTTTAGCAAAGTGGGGGAAAGTTATGATAAGTCAATGTGACACCCATGGTCTAAGTGATTTAGCAAGGTCAGGCTACATCCAAAGCAATTCAGAAACAGCTACAGTCCTGGGTCTTCTTGTCATATGCCTCACTTTTGGCCATTAGGTTTTCTCTGTTTGTATGTAGAGATGGACAAAGATGACTTCACTTTCCTAGAAATGGGCTAATTCATTCATTCATAATAGCTAAAGGGCTATATAGTGCTCATTCTTGTACTACAAATTGATTTCATCTACAGGTAATCCTTGCTTAACAATTGGTTGTTTTATGACCAAAGTTATGACAGTTACAGAAAAGGAGCCTTCTTGGACTGAAAAGCCCAAAAGCCGTGGCTACAGAAAATGGACGTGCTGAGGCTATGTGATTACATGACAGGCAAGTCAGTTTTATGCAGTCTGCAGTCATGTGCCTGTGATTTTTTTTTTTTTGCATGTTTCTGGAATTTTAGCTGGTTTTCGGGGGGGAGGTTAGCTGGTTTTCGTCCACTGTGCTTGCTTAATGACTGCCATGAATAGGTCTTGAAAATTACTTCTGATGATATGGGTGCCTCGACTTACAACCACAACAGCTTACAACCATAATTCTGAGCTCAATTAGGTAAATCAAGGACTACTCGTACAAATATTTAATATGTTTATATGATCCTGGCTGAAATCTAAAAAGAAGCAGAAAAGGAAACACATCTGGCTGACAGACAAGTCAGATATGAAGCCTGCCTTAAACTATTGCTTAACATAAAGCATGTTCTTTATAATTTATTTGTTTATTCAATTTATATAGCCACTCAATCAAGTGACTCTGGGCAGCTTTCAATTCTGAAATTATACAATGAGAAAAACATGAAAACAGTAAAAACATCTGAGGTTGTTTTCTTGGAGATATTTTATTATCCAAACTAAGTAACATCATCAGTGATAGAAGGGAATGGAATTTGCTCTAAATTTAAATTCTAGTGCCTTGCTCTGTCAGGGTTAGTTGGGAGTGGTCTTGGAGATTCTTTGATTGGACTGTTTACTGTTAGCTGGTTTAGCAGTTTCTAGTTGGGGTATTGTTTACTTTTTGAATTTTACTCTTGATGTTAATCTAATGCTGGGAGGAGGTATTTTGGACTTTTTGTTCCTCTTGGCTTGTTGATTGTCTCTTTCATACGGTATGTCTATGTTTCTACTGATGGCCAATTTGTCAGAGTGCCTGGCTTCCAGAAATTCCTAGCATTTTTGTACTAGGCTTGGTATAGGATGATCATAGTTTCCTAGCTGGAACTATGGTTGAGTCTGTTGATACGTTGTGAAATTAAAGATTTTCAGAGTTTTTCAAAAGACACTCTGACAAATTGGCCATCAACAGACACATAGATATTAACAACATCTACATACTATGCAAAAGAGACAATCAACAAGCCAAAAAGGGAACAAAAATATCAAAAGACCTCCCTACCAGCAATCAACATCCATATGAGCATAGATTAACACAAAGACTTACATCTGACCAACAATCAAGAAGTAAACAATATCCCAATCAAGGAACTGCCAAACAAGCTAACAGTAAACAACTCAACCAAAGAATTTCCAAGAACACTCCCACCAATACTGATAGGGCAAGCCACTACAATATAAATTAAGAGCAAACATCACTCTTTACTAAAACTGATGATATTACAAATTTGGATAAAGAAATGTCTACAAGAAAACAACCAAGCTCAGAGAGTATCAAGGACTCCTTATTTCAACCCTGAGCTTCAAATATTCTTCTTTACCAGTAAAAACATTCATAAAATAAATACTATTACACTATACACACAATACTCTCTCTCTCTCTCTCTCACACACACACACACAAAATTTAGCATATTATATAAAAATCAAAGTTTCCAGGGACATTTTTCCAAGTTGTGGAGAAGTATATTTTTAACACAATTGCTGGAAGCCCTTGGTTATTTGAAATTTCCAGAATGACGGAGACCAAATGATATAGACTTCCACTTGACTGTCTATATTACTATATATTTAACAAAAACAAGACTATTGTATATATCAAAGTGAAAAATCAATTTGAATAATTATCACAAATTGCTACCTTTAAGAAGACTTGAAAACTATGGAAAGCATCTAGAAGTCAGTTCCTCAATATATAAAACACAAACAATAACTGGGGACAGGGAAAATACTGGTATCTTTTGAAATGTTCTCACCTTTCTGACAAGTTTGTCTTTACGCTGTTGGTTCTAACAAAGGGAGGCACTGAGTCATCCTTAGAAGCCGCAATCAAGCCACTGGAAGAATTGTGGTTCAGCCCACTTCCACTGCTGAGAGAAATATCAATGGATTCACAACTGGTATGCAGGCTGCTGACGGACTGGTATCCAATCCCATCCTTGCTTACAGCAGAAGAACTACTGGGGTTAGTACCCCAGGTCAAGCTGTTGGAAGGAGCCGAGTGAGCTGAACTGGGACTAGATGCTAAGGGAGACTGATTTGTGTCTGCATTTTTACAATAAAGAGGGCTACTTCCACCACTACTCAATATGCCGCTGCTAGAAGGAGATTCTGGATTTCCTTGTTGGTTCATGGTTGCATGTGGGTTGGAGATGACTACTGAATTTTTCATGCTTTCTGCTGTTGTTATGGGAGCTTGTTTATTCGGCTTTCCACCAAAAAGTCTGAAGAAGAAGAAAAGGATTTTTAAAATTATTTTTATTTTATTTATTTATATCCCGCCTTTTATTATATTTACAAATCACTAAAGGAGGTGAACATAATAATAATAATAATAATAATAATAATAATAATAATAATAATAATAATAATAATAATAATAATAATAAATATTTATTTATATACCGCTCCTCTCCCGAAGGACTCGGAGTGGTGCACAGCCGTACAGATTAAAACAATAAATATGTGGAACAATAAAACTAAATTAAACCCAACCCTGGCTGTAAACAAATTTAAAACCATACTCTAAAACCCTAAAATTTAATAAAAACAAAACACCCCAGAATTAAAATCAGCCCAAGCCGGCCTGGTCAAAAAGCCAGGTTTTCAAAGCACGCCTAAAGGTCCCCAGGTCCGTGGCTGTCCGTAATTCCGGGGGCAACCCATTCCAGAGGGCAGACGCCCCCACAGAGAAGGCCCTATTCCTCGGGGTCACCAGCCGGCACATATATGCCGACGGGACCCGCAGGAGACCCTCCCTGTGGGAGCGCACCGGATGGTGGGAGGAAAATGGCAGAATGCAGTCTTGTAAATATCCTGGTCCGATGCCATGGAGCGCTTTAAAAGTTAACACCAAAATTTTAAAGCGCACCTGAGAGGCCACTGGCAACCAATGCAGCTCGCGCAGGAGGGGCGTCACATGCGCAAATCTTGATGCCCCCATAACCACCCGCGCGGCCGCATTCGGTACCAGTTGAAGCCTCCGGATGTTCCCATTCGGGAGCCCCATGTAGAGGGTGTTACAATAGTCCAGTCGGGAGGTGACCAGGGCATGAGTAACTGTGCGTAAGGCATCCCGATCCAGAAAGGGCCGCATCTGTCGAATCAGGCGAACCTGATGAAATGCCCCCCTGGAGACGGCCGTAATATGGTCTTCCAAAGACAGCCGTACATCCAGGAGGACACCCAGATTGCGAGCCCTCTCTGCAGGGGGCAGAATCTCACCCCCAATAGCCAGCAATGGAACTATCTGGCTATATCGGGACGCCGGAAACCACAGCCACTTAGTCTTGGAGGGATTAAGTTGGAGCCTGTTCCCGCCCATCCAGTTCCGCACGGCCTCCACGGCATCGTTGGGCTGACTTGGGGTGGAGATGTACAGCTGGGTATCATCAGCGTACAGATGACATCTAACCCCAAAGCCACGGATGATCTCCCCCAGCGGCTTCACATAAATGTTGAACAGGAGAGGAGAGAGGACCGACCCCTGAGGCACCCCACAATCGAGGGGCCTAGAGGTGGATCTCTCCCCCCCGCCAACACAAATTGCAGATGGTCGGAGAGGAAGGAGACGAACCACCGCAACACGGTGCCCCCAACCCCCCCAACCGCCGCAATAGGATACTATGGTCGATAGTATCAAAAGCCGCTGATAGGTCTAATAGGACCAGGACAGAGGAATAACCCGTCACGGGCCCTTCAGAAATCATCAACCAACGCGACCAATGCCGTTTCGGTACTATGTCCAGGCCTGAAGCCCGATTGGAAGGGATCCAGGTATGTATCTTCATCCAGGTACTGGGGAATCTGACCTGCCACCACACTCTCTACAACCTTCGCCACGAAGGGAAGGTTGGAGACAGGACGATAGTTGTTCAAAAGAGTTGGGTCCAGGGAGGGCTTCTTGAGGAGGGGTCACACCACCGCCGTTTTCAAGGCGGTAGGCAGCGAGCCCTCCATCAAAGAAGCGTTAACAATTCCCTGGAGCCAACTCCGGGTCACTTCTCTGGAGGTAGAGACCAACCAGGAGGGGCAAGGGTCCAACAAACATGTGGTGTCATTCAGCCGCCCCAGCAACCTGTCCATACCCTCGGCGGTCACAGGGTCGAACTCATCCCAGATAACCGTCTCAAGACTCGCCGCGGCCACCTCCCCCAGGATCTCCCAACTAGAGTCCAATCCGGCCCGGATCTGAGCGATTTTATCGTGCAGAAATTGTGAAAACTCCTCTGCTCTTCCCTGCAGGAGATCATCCCTCGCTCCCGGCTCAATCAAGGAGCGGGTCACTCTAAACAGGGTAGCGGGTCGATTTTCTGCCGATGCAATAAGGGCGGAGAAGTGAGAACGCTTCGCCGCCTCTATCGCCACTAGGTAGATCCTAATATAGGACCTAACCTGTGTTCGGTCAGACTCGGCACGACTGGCCTTCCAGACGCCCTCCAGACGTCTTTTCCGGCATTTCATCTGCCTCAGTTCCTCCGTAAACCACGGAGCCGAGCGAGATCTCTGCCAGGTCAGAGGTCGCAAAGGCACAACTTGGTCCAGAGCCTCGGCAGCCAACCTGTCCCAGGCGGCTACCAAGTCTGTGGCCGGGTTATGAGCCAGAGTTTCAGGTAATGGCCCAAGCTCCATCTGGAACCGTTCAGGGTCCATCAGGCGTCTGGGGCGGAACCATCTCCTCGGCTCCACCTCCTTGCGGTGTGGATTGGCGGTACAGAAGTCCAGTCTAAGGAGAGAATGATCAGACCATGACAAAGGTTTAATGACTATATCCCCTAACCAATCATTCAACCACTGTCCAGAGACGAAAATCAGATCCAGCGTGTGTCCCCCTATGTGAGTGGGTCCAGAAAATAATTGGGTCAGGTCCAAGGCCGTCATGGAGGCCAAGAACTCTCGGGCCACCCCAGAGGATTCACCAAGCGAAGGCAGGTTGAAGTCACCCATAACTAACAGTCTGGGTGTCTCCACCGCCAGCTCGGCTATTACCCCGAGGAGCCCGGGCAGGGCCGATGACACGTAGCAAGGAGCCAGGTACGTTATTAAAAGACCCATCTGCCCACCCTGACCCCACCTCACAAAGAGGGACTCACAGCCAGCCATCTGAGGTACAGTGGCCTCCCTAGGACATAGATCCTTCCTAATGATTACTGCCACTCCACCACCCCTACCCTGAGCCTCTTTGTTGAACATATCCAACAAAGCCTCTTACTCCTATGTTCCTCACAACAATCCTGTCAGTTAGGTTGGGGTGAGAGAGAAAGAAGCTCTAGCATATATGGGAGAAAAAATCCTCAATATCCTTAAGGTTATAAAATTATTTTTTTCTGATGTAAACATACCTCCTCTCAGGGAGGAGAGGTATACTGTGCTAAATTTTAGTAGTAGTCCAACTGTGGTAATATTTTGGGGTCCTAAATAACATGTGACATTTTCACTTTTCTTGCATTTGTGTTCTTCACATTTTAGCTGGTCAGTACAAGCAGAAACAATCAAAAGGTGCTACAAAATTTTCCCCCATATATTTTCTTTTCCTTTTGCTAAGAGCAAGAGACAAATGCTCATCTATTCACGTATCAGTGGTACAAGTAAGTCCCTGCTTGATGATCACTTGTTTAGCAACTGTTCAAAATTATGACAGCAACGAAGGAGAGGGACTAATGAGCAGGACTTATATTTGCACTTGATGTCCAGCTTGCAGTTATGATGTTGCAGTATCTCACAGTCATCTGATTGCCTACATTACCAGCTTCTGACAAAGTCAATGGGAAAGCTGACAGGAGGTCACAAATGGCGTCCATGTGAGGTTCTCTTTAATGACCATGCAGGATTCCTTTAATGATAGCAACAGAAAATACTGGAATGGCAATTGCTAGGTGGCACGATCAAGTGATGTTATACTTTATAACTATATCACTTAGCAATGGAGTTGTCGGTCCCATTTACCATTGTTAAGCATGGACTACCTGTATGTATTTTACAGAATATGCCTGCAATATTCGTAATGTTTATTATATATCCTATATTGTGCTGGAGGAGCTATAATTGCCCTTTAAGGGAAGGCAATGTATTTACCTACCAATGAGCACATACAGTTCTCACCAGGAAACTCATGGCTGATATTAGATTTCAGTAACATTCCTTAATGGCTCCATTACACTTATAGGTAGGAGTGAGAAAATATATAACAATAGACGTTTGCCCTCCCATTATGTTCCTAACCAATAATTTTTGGAACAGATGACCTAGAACAGGGGTGTCAAACTCAAGTTGTCACGAAAGCATCATGTGACGTGTCAGGACTTTTCCCCCCTTCACTAAACCGGGCATGAGCCGAGAGTTTGACAGCCTTGACCTAGAGTAACTTGATGCTCTTCACTTCCTCTTACAAATCCTATCAATCATGCAATCTGGAAATTACCAGAATTAGAAATCCAATGTATTTGGAGGATGTCAAGAGGACAACAATATTTTGTATAATAGTGCAACTACAGGTTTTTATTGATAAAAGGATTTCTATTGTAAACCTAAAAACATCAAGGATAACTTCCAGAATGTTTCTTCACATCTTTGAAATAAACTAATTCAAATGAAAAAGCTATAATTACCTGCGCAGTGTAGGAGAGGCCACGTCTGGGTACTTTACTCCTTGCTGGTGAGTATTCTGGGATGTACTGGACATTGTCTGAGGTGATGGGTTTGCTTTAACAGAGTTACAAGATACCACACTTTCATTATCTGAGGAGATCCCTTTCTCTTTATCAGTCTGGTTTATTAAGCCTGGCAGAGAGCTCCCAAGGGCAACTTTTGTTGGTTCTCTTATTTTAGGAACAGGCAAGCCTGCAGACTTGCTACTTATGTTGGAGTCTATGCTGCTGGTGCTAGATCTGTTGCCAGCTCCACTTCTGCTGCTGGATTTGCTGGGGCGGGGTAGACTCCGATACTGAAGATTGGTTCTGGTAGAAATGGCTAAATAGCCATCATCCTGATGTTGTGAGCCATCAACACTAGTCTTCCGACCAGTGGATCTACCCATGAGTCCAGATGACTTGGGTATTTTGCCCAGAGTAGCAGCTCTACTAGTAATAGTTGCTCCACTAGCTGTAATCATGGTCACACCTACAGCTGACCCACTCTGCTTTTTAAATCCAAATGTGTTTGTATTAGTCGTAGCCGTTCTACAGTTATTTGTGGAAGGCTTTTTTGATTCATCTCCACTGCTTCGTCCAGCATCTGAAGGAGAACGTTTAATGTTTCCAGATTTCGGAGAAATTCTGCCCTTTTCTGAAACCTTGGCATCATCGGTTTTCCCTAAAAAAAAAAAAAAAGGGAGAAAGAAAACAATTTTAAATATTGAATGGCTTCAAATATTACGCACAAACATTTCAATATGTTAAAAGTTATATGTAAATTATTAATATATCTGAGGGCCAGGAGAAAATACTTAATATACTATTTAAATCTAAAAATGTAAAATTATCCATTATAACTGCTTTGTTCTGTTACATGAAAAACTACATTAGGTAGAATAGAATTCTTTATTGGCCAAGTGTGATTGGACACACAAGGAATTTGTCTTGGTGCAAATGCTCTCAGTGTACATAAAAGAAAAGATACATTCATCAAGAGTCAAGAATCATAAGGTACAATACTTAATAATAGTCATAGGATATAATAAGCAATCAAATCATACTAGAAAACAGTTAATATAAATCGTAAGGATACAAGTGATACAGTCATACAGTCACAAGTGGGAGGGGATGGGTGATAAGGAGTGATGAGAAGATTAATAGTAATAATAGTAATAGTGCAAACTTTGTAAATAGTTGGACAGTGTTGAGGGAATTATTTGTTTAGCAGAGTGATGGCGTTTGGGCAAAAACTGTCCTTGTCTAGTTGTTCTGGTGTGCAGTGCTCTATAGCGTCGTTTTGAGAGTAGGAGTTGAAATACTGTAGTTTATGTCCAGGATGTGAGGGGTTTTTGACTCGGCAGCATACAGGTCCTCGACTGAAGGCAGGTTGGTAGTAATTGTTAGAACTAGCATTTGAGATATCACTAGCCAATGATGGTTGAATATGCTTGTTCTAAGCAATATCAGTAGTTTTTCATGTAATAGAACAAAATATTTATGTAACTAGCATTGAAACAGAATAAGGGAAGACGACTCAGGAGTGATACAAAAGTGTTCAGGTGGCTAAAAGATTGAAAAACTCCAGTAAAAGTGAATGTGCCATTTGAGGGGCAATCAGTTTCACTAGTTGACAGTTCTTATTCTTGAGTTCATACAGTAGCCATGTGGGCTGAGGAAATTATATGTTTGAATTAAAAAAAGTTTTAAGAAGATTTAATTTAAAAATTAAAATTTTAGTCTGTTGTTTCCAGCATGCCACTTAAAATTCACACCTGCCCATGGCACCCTCACACTTTGTAACTCCTGACTACAATACTCTCTTGTCCTAGTAGACTGCTAGTTGGAGACTCCTGCTTCTTCCAGTCTAACAACTTATGCAGTCCTGGGGTTATGACAGCAACCAGGTTGACTGGGACTAATGTCATTAAGTGATGCAGTCACATGACATCACCCTCACTCAGCACTGAAAATTCTGGTCCCAATTGCCATCATAACACGAGGACTACCTATATTATCCTCCTTACTTCCACTGAACTGTTATGATGACTAGCAGATGGTAGTGTAAAGATTTAGCAGGATATTGTTATGAGGATATTGTTACTTAATTATATGCAATTAGAAATGAGAATAAAGGAAACTAAAAAAAAGGAAACTCCTCCACAAAACCTTCAGGTAAACTGTGGTATAACAAAAATCTCTTGTTGAAAATACACAGCCTTAGACAGATTTCCAATTTAAGGAGAGATTGAAAACCAGTTGAGAAACTATCTGTAATTAAATGTTTTGTAGATATCTTTTAAATTTATATAAATTGAAAGCTCTCTTGATTAACACTATCATTCATGCAAGCAAATGCCCCTTCCTTATCAAATCTCAGTTATCAGTATCTCTTTAATTTGGCAAAGACAATCAGCAAAGAAGATTTATTGCTATATTCACCATCAAAGAGAAACACAGATCGAAATGCTGTTAAAATCCTGGCAGAGGATTTCTTTTTTTAAAAAAGTACTAACAGCATACATTCTTGGCCTGCACTGCATGGCTTTTGGCCGTGCATTCCTCACCTGTTCCAGGTGCCTTCAAAGTTCCTGAAGTGGCTGCCGTTTTCATCCTCGGTGTGGTAATACCAACTTGAGCTGACATGCCCCGTCTCCAGGATCCCGTCTGTGAAATGACGATGTTCTTCCTTCCAGAAGTGCTTTTATCAGATTCATCAGACACATCAGAGGGATTCCTTCTCCATTTAGATCCAGACTCCATTTTTACACCACTGTCTGAGCCTCCATCTGATTTTTTTATTTCATCACCAGACCACAAGGAATTCCGCTCCACTTGGAAATGCTTTTCAGTGTCAGTCTGTTGAAAAAACAAAAATAAATCAACTCACACTGCAAACTTTTTATCCTCCCAGGAAGAAGGATAGATAATATTTCAACTTTTTGGTGATTCCTATAGATAAAGAGTTCAAGTTTTTATTTTTTATTTTTAAAAAAGAATAAGATACAGAGCTACAAACAGAAAATTAAGGAATATATTTTACATTTCTAATACGCTTAAATAAAAAAAAGCAAACAAAATGCATGTTCAACATTATGTAAAACAAGATTAAAGAAAAATATATATGAAAAGATCTGTCTTGACATTGTGCAGCTTCCTTGCCTCTGTTATTTTGCACAATACCTTTCATTGCAAAGCACAAACTCATTCACTTCAAATATGTGTTGTGAGCTTTTCCTTTGTTCTGCCTTCCCTATCTCTTTGCTGGCAATTTGATCTGTGGAGCATGAAGAGGCAGCTTTTTGTAACACTAAAGATAAATGAGGCTCTCTGTTTCAGCCTTGCACAAACTTCATCATCAACTGAGGTGAGAAATGTTTAGAAGTGACGATGATTCACTTAACTCCTATCTCGCTGAATTTCATTGCCAAGATTACTTATTTATTCATAATTAAAACTTATCACTTTGAATTTACCTGAGTTATTAAGGCCCTTCAAATATAGTAGTATTCTATTTTCTCTTTTCTCATGATGCTTACACAAGAGACAATGAGCTGGGCTGTATTCTGCATTCACCCTCTTTGTTCCACTTGTACTGCCTTTATGAACTATCTGAAATCATTTGCAATTCAAATCAGTGACATGGAGACCAATGCCAAAATTGATTTAAAAACTCTGAACATGCTACACATATGGGAACTCAAAAAGATAGTGAGAGATCCATCCTGTGCATTTTTTTTCTTCTGGTCTGGTTCTGCGTCCTTTTTAATACAAATAAATACAACTTTTGAACATTTGTGGATTTAATCATTTATAAAATTCACTGGTTTCAAAGTGCAAAATACTGAATAAATCAGGCACCAAATACAAAGACAGAAATGAAAGGTGACATGCTTTAATTTTTCAAATGGTAAATGCTCCACCAATTTTGAATCCAGGATTGTGCTGATAGAATCTTCAAATGTTTATAGTTCACTTATAAACTATAAATGTGAATGGGGCATTTTCTGTAATTCTTAGTAAGGAGAGCAATGTCTTTTTTCTTTTAAAGGAGGGCAAATAGATTTCAGTTCTCTCCAAGCCTGTGGCATTGTCAAAAAACATATAGATCCATCACTTTGGGTCATTTAGTTCTAATATTCAAAGCAGAATTGGAAGGTTCTTTTTTACACATTTTCAGAGAAGCATCTAGAATTAGGATTTTCTATATTTTTCCTGGATTCTCTCCATGCCTAGTAACTAGTTAGTCCTTTAATTGGCCTGTATAAATGGATATCTTTAGCCTTAGGTGAATCAAAGATAACAGCCAACATTTTGAAATGTCATTTTGCCCAGGCCTCCTTCTATGGTAGTAGCTAAAGAGAGAACTCAGTGGCAAGAATGTCAAGAGAAGCAGTGATTTTCAGAAAAAATGCCAGAGCCTCACTCCTGTTTTTTCCTCCACAAGTTTTCCTGAGACAGAACGTATATGAGCATCGCCCATAGAAAACAAGAAATCTCAGTTAATATCTATCCAAGATTGCACAGCTGGATTCCCGGTTGCAAGACCTAGAATTGCTAAGTGATTAGAAATATTAAATATTAAAAATATTTTGTCATGGGAAAATATGGAAATCATTATTCTCATATTTATTTATTAATTAAATGTAGCCATCTATCTCCCTGAAGGTGACTCTGGGTGACACACAACAGCATATAAAAAATAAAATAAAAACAGTGAATACAAATATATAAAATATGTAACAATAAGTATCCTAAAACCTAAAATATAATCAAAGTGAAGAGAGAATAAAAATGGTTCCCTCAACCATGAAGCTATCTTATCTGTGAGAGTCTACAATTCCTTGGGAGTCCTAGATCTGGTCATATAACCAAGTCCTGAGGGCCTCCTGGAACCAACCTAAAGCACCAAACCTGTGGCACCCTACTTAGAAGGGGCTTAGAAGGATGGATGTCTTCTCCCCAATCATTGTCAAGTGAAACCAACCTGAAAGAAAGATGTGAACCAGCATAAACAGTACTGTCCACTGTCCACCCCCAGTCTTCTGAGCCAATCCAGAATGATACTATGGCCTATAGTACTGAAAGCCATAGAGAGATAAAGAAGGGCAAGGATGGATGCACTACCCACATCCCGCCCACATCAGATGTCATCTAAAAGCATGACAAATGCCATTTCCATACTCAGGTCTAAATCCTGACTGAAAAGGATGCAGACACTCCATTTTCTCCAAGGCCCTCTTAAGCTGTCACATCACCACTTTGTCTACCACCTTCCCGCCCCCCCCCGCCCCCCAAAAAGGGAGGTGAAATACTGGATGAAAATTGAACAGGATCTATTATGGTTATAGGTTAAGGACTACCTATAAGACAATAATTCCATGGTTCCCAAGAGCATCCCATTTCTTGTCTCCCACCATATTTCTCCATGCCTGTCACCACCATAATACTTTGGTCCATCTTCGACCTCCAAACAATAGCCACTTCCTCGGCCCTCAGTTCCCTGACCCAGGAACCATCAATATTCTCAGCCAATGTCCTGAGGCACATTGAGGTATTTTGGTCTACTAGCTCCCAGTATCAACAGGGTTCCCAGCAACCACCTTCTGACCCTCTCCTGCTGTTCTTACCCACAAGCAGGATTCTCTTTATCACTTATTATAATCAACTCCCCTTCTGACTCTCACCCAGATGAGAAATCAACACATTCCCATCCCTCCCATCAAAACTATGTCTGGTTCTAATCCAATGGGGGGAAAGAAAGGGGAGAGTCCCCTCAACCATAGTAGGAAATGCAGTTTGGAGTTTGGAGGCTTAGAAGCTTGATATAAAGCAATTGTCAAGCATAGCTTATTATAAAGGAAAGCTGAGGGTGAAAGTGTACTTTATAAATATCTCACCCTGTTATCCTTTATTATACTTCACATAAAGAGATCAGAGTGAGACTAAAAGAATAGCAAACTACTAATCCTATAGTATCATCCTGTGTACTAATCTCACTTCAAAATTGTATGAGAATGGGAAAGGGAAGATTATATTAATAAGATACCCTATCAGGATTCTACAATGTAATTCACTATTGTTGCACCCTAACTGCAGATTACTGATAGGCTGCTTACAATGCAACATCGTCTTCTCTTAAAAGTGCAAGGCAACAGTGGGACTGAAGTGTTCTAAGACTTCTTCTTGCTAGCATATTCATGCAAGTGCAGGGTCTGCTTTTTGGATCATTGAACACCACTTTTCATGGTTAGCTGTGTCTACAGGGCACAGGCCCACGGCGTGCATAACTTTATTGATGGTGTCTTGCCATCTCTGTTTTGGGTACCCGCAAGGTCTGCGGCCATTGATTTCTACTAGTTAGGCAGTCTTGGCAATGGTGGAAGATGCTACTCTCAGGACATGTCCATACAGCGGAGCCAGCCTTCTCATCTTCTCTATAATTGGTGCCACACCAAAATGTTCTTGAATGGTGTCATTTGTGATGTAGTCAAGAAGGGAGATACCCAATATCCAATGGAGCATTCGCATTTCCATGGCATGGAGATAGCTTGTTGTTGCTGCCCAGCATTCAGTGCCATACAATGCATTCTGTGCCATACAGGACAACTGAAGTGCTCTAAGACTGCTAGATAAAAAATTTCAGTGGAGAACAATGCACAATTATTAGCCTTTTTTAAAAGTTGAAACAGAAACTTTAACTTTACTTGTCTGCAAAAGCCTTGAATTAAAAAAAATGAAAAACAATCACATTGTTCATATAAAATAAAGGTAATTAGCAGCCAATCTGTCTAAGGTACATACTAATATGTAAATTAATATGCCTGGATCTAGGGAACTAAAACAGGCAGTCCTTCTAAGGGAAAAAAACCACTGGATGGCTGATCTGAAGCAAGGAAGCTACAGGTTCAGAAATGCCCATGCTTCTCCATTTCGAATTACTCATCCCAAAAGTGGCTTTTCCAGTTTATAAAAGCTATTTGAAAATTAATCAACGTGCAACATCTGATTTGCCTCCAAGAAACGGGTACTCCAAAATCAAAATTAGCAACGAAGGATGCAATGGAAATCACAACTGGAAGCACATAGTACAGCTGTCAATTTTACTAAATTAAAACTTAAGATTTACTTAATCAATGCTTCATTGGTAGATGTTTGGAATACAATGTGTATACTCCTGAAGTCCTTGACAGAAGAAAGATTGGATATGAATGCATTAAATAAATTGCTGAAATTATTTATTTATTTTTATTTGTTTGTCACCCATCTAGCTGCAAGGCGATTCTCAGATTCCAAAACAATGATGGTTATATGCAAGGTCCAGAATGGGACAATTTGCTCCGGTCAACTTGCCAAGGCCAATTCATCACAGGACAAATTGTCAACAAATTCAACAATTCAATTTAATTTTTAAAAATAATTTAAAGATTTTTTTTTTAATTCACATGTCATTTTGTCCCTCCTTTGGCACTCTTTCTTTAATGATTCTATTCCACTATTTCTTTGATATTAGTGGGACACTTGTCCTACAGTGAAATGTCCTGTGGTCGTGGTGAGTTGGCTGTGGCAAGTTGACCATGGCGAGTTAGCTGTGGTGAGTTGTCTCAGACCCTGCAAGGCCTCCATTACCCAAAAATACTTTAGAAGGTGTGAGAGCACAACAGATGCAACACTAGTTGGTAATACTTTAAAGCAGCAGGTGAACCCTAACCCTAACCTCTTCCCTGTCCACCTCAAGTCACCTTTTGGTCCAAAGCACCTTTTGAAGATGTAATCTAAGATGCCACTGAGCAGCACAAAACAATCTGGAAAACTCCTTCTGTCTCTTCCCCAGCCCTTCCAGACAGGAATTATATCTAAATGTTTTCACCCATGGATTAAAATTCTGTTGAAGAAAGCATTCACAGGACAACTTTTCCAAGAATGTGGGCCCTTTCTGCAAATGGAATGAAAGTACTGGAGGCAATCTGTCCATTCATCCTAAACCATACAACTATACAAATTAAGCAAATGGAATAAACATGGACAGTTCTATCATAGATGTAATAATGAGTTTCAGTTTTAATTGGGGGGGCGGGGGTTTAAATGCAGAATGTGAATGATATTTTGGCAGAAAATTCAGAATGGTCAGCATCTAATGCAATCACACTGTGAAAGGAAGCTCACAGAGGGTTCCTTTGATGAATGAAGCTCTTGTTCTACAAAGAGCAGCTCCTTCCATTCATGGAGTAATTGAATTGGACTCCATCCAGTATAAAAAGTCTCAACATATATTTTACTCATAGACATAGATTATTCTGTAGTAAGGACAGCAAGCACTCTGTTATACATATGCAAAGCCTATCTATTTCACATAGGGTTGTTTTTTTCTCCCCAAACTCCATAAGGGACATTTTAAAAGTAGTATACCCCATTATCTTAATTAAACAATAAAAGAAACAGAACAACTGAAAGAAACTTGCTGCTATAGATTGTAATTTAACAGATATAGTTTAATAATCTTTTAATCATTTAATATTTGAACAATAGACACATAGACTTAATTTTTTTCCTGACATGTGATTTTTCTAATTTAGCACACAAAGTCTGCTAAATGTATTTGTTCCAGATTTTGAATTCTCCCAAGAAATGAGATGACTTAGTTCAGTGATCACTAAATTTTTCAACACCAAGTGCCAAAACAGGAGTGCGCGCAAGCGCACCGGAAACAGGAAGAACAGTTGCCTGACATGACATGTGGGAGTATCGGAAACTGGAAGCTCAGCTTCCCAGCACGCATATGCACACCGGCCACCTGATCACCTTGTTTCTAATGAGCATGTGTGCGTGAAGACTAGTTGGCCATTCTGGCACTCCCATGCGTGTTAAGACCAGCGGGTTCCCAAGCGTGTGAAGACCACCACATGCACACGCTGGAACCTGGAAGAGCAATGGGTGATGGCTGGCATGCCCAGAGAGATGGCTCCCCATACCACTTCCGGCATGCGTGACAAGGTTCGCCATCACGGACTTAGGTCATAGTTAAGGCACACACATACACAAAAAACCCCATAGATTTCCTATTTATTCCTAGTCCATCACATTGTTTTTTATTTATAATGTAAAGACTACCTGGATGGAGGTGAAATTCATGGGATTCACATTTTGACGTGAATTTATCTAATTTGTACTTTTTAAACTAGCCTGTGAATTCACAGAGCTGGTGTACTTTTCTGAATTTTGAGATGTGATCCTCAAAAAAAATGCACACAAAAATATTATGAAACAGAGAAATAGTGAAAAAAATGGATCATCATGTACAGACAAAATACTTGCAAAAAGTGTGTAAATGAAAAGTACAGAGTAGAAAAGGGAAACAGGAGAAATGTGCCTCAAAATAAATAAAGTTTGGCAGCCTTTTTCGGCTAACAATTTTTATTAAAAGGCACAAGCTTTTAATAAAACGTGTACTCTAAAAAGTGCTGCCAGACTCCTCCTGATTTTTTGCCAGCAGAGACTAACAGGGGCCTCCTACAACTTCTCGTGCCAGAGTGAGGCTTAGAAATGATCAGGATGCAGCCATTTTTCCAATAAATCATATTCATCATCTGGACTGGTATGATAATCAGAACAATGTGGAAACCTTTTTATGTGTTGGTTCCATTTGATAAGAAAGGTGTGCTGAGAATTCTGGGAAAATTGTTTTAATTTTCTATAAATAGTAGTTATAGGAGGAAAAATGCAAGCTGTGCCTCTCACATTTTTCCATATATATATTTTGAGGGGTGCTTCAAAGCAGGGCACAGAACAACAAGTTTAGAATTTAGTGTTAGCAATTTTAAACTCAAGCAACAAAACCCCCAGTTTACAAACAGAGGCAAAACTCTTTCATATAACCATGGCTATGTGCTCAAGTAAACAAAGAGTAATACAATCCCTACACTGGTGAACAAAAGCAATTTAATACTTTTTGACAACTCTATGATAAATCAAGAACTGTTATTAAAGTAATTTTAGTGTGTGGAAAGGAATCAATAACAACAAAATATTTATACAGTAGTAAGTTTGTACAAATGGACAATTTCACCATTGTTTGGAAGATCTCCCTCCCCCCCAATAGATCATATGTTTGTGAGTGGTGTGTGCATAACAAGAATTATATGTGTAATATATAAAGCAACAAAAACATAATATATATGATCCCAATTTATATGTTAATACCATAGTTCAGAGATATTATTAAAAACGTCTAACTGATTCAGGATTCTTTATAAGTTGTTGGATGAAAATTTTATGAACAAGAAAGTAACCTTAGAATATAATTTACTTGTGAAAAGCTGCCAAAAGTTGCTTTTAGCTTGTAGCAACATGCAGGTCTAGAAAATCAGAATATACTTAATTAAATAACAAGTGTTCACGTTTCCTCTGAGAATGTAGATAACACTTGAGCTTTGGGTGACCAAAACTACATTTTTATTCATTAATTAATGTATCTAAAAACAGTATGGCCAATTCTAAAATATGAAATATCTTCTAAGTAGGATTGTGTATTTATTAAAGCATTTAACATCATATTATTGGACTTCAGATGTACAAGTAGTGCTAAATATTCTCAAAATCTGCTCTGAAGTGTCTCTGATTTTTTTTTCTAAAGATTTGAGAATCCAAAGGAGACTACCTAAAACAATCCAATTCTTTCTGGTGATAGATGGATAGTATTGGACATAACTCTTCATATTCTGAATATGAAGGGAGCTAGTGATAGTAAAAACAAATCAACAAAGCTAAGACATTGGGTAGTTTCTCTCTTAATCTCAACCCCTTGTCACCTCTTTCAGCCATGTATCACACAATTGGCACATAGTTACTGTAAGCACATGGCTACTGTATAATATTAAGTAAGAACATTAACATGGATTATTCTAATCCATACTAATTCTAATTTGGCCCCATCTCTCTGAATAAATCATCCCTCAAAGCAAGCATCAGAATTTTCTGTTGTTGCTATGCTTAATTAATAAATGTATTTAGAAGTCAACTCTGACATTCTTCAATTATTTATTCTTATTAGTTACAAATGAGAAAATGACACACTTAGTTCTCGGAGTAGTGAGTGCCTTCGGCATTATTATCATTTACCTGAAATTTAAGAAAACCTTACCTGGGATTCTAGGTTCTTCCGTGAGGATGCAGGAGTATTGGCATAAGAACTGATGGAGGAGCTTGTATTAATGTCATCAGTGCTGAGGTTATCTATGGTATCGCTGATACCACTGCTGACAGAACTGCTGTCATCCCAGCTGCAGAGAGACAAAAGAATCCCCATAAAGATAACTCAAAAAAGCAGCTACCAATACACCAAAGAAGCAGAGTTTTAAGAAAATATTAAGATCTAGTTGGTTTAGGCTGTTTTCAAAATCTTCCAACATAACCAAGGAAAATCCTAAGCAAACATCTCAGGTAATTTTTCACATTTCTTTTTAGACATATTCTGAAAAAAATAAATTTGCTTTTAAAGAAATGCTACCACAAAACTTGGAAGGAACAAGAGAAGAAGCCGCAATTTAGGGAACAATGAAGAAAATAATTCTGGATTTGAAAATAGCAATCCAGAAGTCATTTTAATATTCAATTAGTTCTTATTTTAATTATTAAATAAGAGTTTCTAAACCTTGAACACAGATGTACTGCATTTTATGTTACCATAATTTTGTGTTGAAGGCAATCATTCTGCTCACCAATAACAGGGATCAAAGTTTCAGTTTATATTCATTATTATTATCAGCAACAATCCTGGAACTTGTTCACAGGCTTGTGGTACAGCTGGGAGTTACATGGTTTGAAGTGTCTGAATTTCTTCTGTTTTTGGAGGGTGGGAGCATAGTTTAAAATCCTCATTGCCACCCCCTCTCCCAACTTGGAGTTCTCATAAAGTTAGCTACTTTTTTATCACTGTATCTTGATATAGTTGTATCTTTTGTATCTCAAATATACAGCAATATATTATGTCTTTTATTATTTAGATGATCAATCATTGGCAACTTTTTAATATTTCATTTAAAGTCAGCACTGTATGAAAAATTACTATAACGTATAAATGGTTTCTATTAAAATGTACATCAAATAACCTTGATTTTTTTTTAGAATGATACTTAATTTTTTTTCACAAAGGCCTCCTCTATTTTTCTCTTTTTAAGTATACCAATTGTCAATTTCCTTTCTTTTCCTACTATTTACTCAATACAAGCATTTTTTTGTTTTCTGCATTGTCTCCCTTATAAAAAAAGTGTTTGATTAACTCTTTACTTGCATTAAAATAACAAAAATCTACCATGTCACTATTGGTTATTTAATTATTTGAGAAATTATGGAGAACATTTCCTTTGTCCCAATTTTACCAATATTTCAGATAAGCTTCCCACAATGTACTACTAAAAGAAATATTTATAGGTAATTATGCATAATTGCTAAGGGTATTTGGTGCATGAATACCTATGTATTAAAGTTATGATATTCTATAACCAGAAAACAGGATTGGGAAATATCACATGGAGCAAGGTGAAGGTATCCTTGGGAACAGGATAGGCATGACTGAGAAACCAGAAAGTATCAAATGAAGCAAACTTTGAACTGCTTCAAAGAGGAACTCATTTGTGTTCCCCAGGGATGCCCTCAAAGTGCACCTGTGAGCAAGCCTCCTTTCATAGGTGTCTCTGACAGAAGGATCTGCCTTTTCATCAACCTTCTCAATATACAGACTTCTAAATTCAATATACAGACTTCTAAATTCAGGTGCAAATGGCAGAATGTAATATAGGATAAGAGGTGTATCCCAAAGGGGCCTGCTGGCTCTAATTTCCAAAATTTTAACCAACAAAAGATCATATCCCTCCATTTTTAAATAGCCTGCCATCTTCTTCTACCAAGTACATAGGCAGGATTACTATGTTCAAAACTACAGATGCATTTTTTCTATTCCCTGAACATATGAATGTAGCCCAGAAAGTAATGCAACTACACATGCTGTTGTAACTTTCATATTATATGCTTTGCATTAAATACAAATACAAGGAGAGAAAAAAACGAATATTTATGCATTTTTCACAAGGCAGCCCTAAGGGAATTATTAGGCACTCACCCAGCTGTTTGCAATATGTTATGAAATGCATCACATAAACAGTAGCTGGAAAAGATGAACTCAGAAAATATGATCTGGGACTGAGCTACTAATTTCAGTAAATAACTGGCAGACTATGATTTTGGTCAGATGTACTAGTTCCTATTACTGATTCAGAATGCAAACTCCTCTCTTTCTTACAGGAAAAAAATTCTTCCACGAACACTAATTACCTCCTGAATTTATAGAAGATAATTAGATTTTTCTGCCATTTCCTTTGAATTGAGAGAAGACATCAATTTAATCTCTGTGCACCCATATAATTCTACAGCATATTAATGCTATATATGTATGTATGTAAGTATGTATGTATGTATGTATGTATGTATGTATATATATATATATTATACACACACACACACAGAGTATATATATATATATATATCAAAGCTAGCAATGATATTTGCATGTAAATAAAGAAAAGCTTATGTTGTAATATATCCCATCGAAATTTGAGGGAAGAACAGATGACAAAATGTATGATAGATCTATAAAACCATATCATCTTTTCAATAAACAAAATCGAAAATGGTTCTTTTAGATCAGGGGTCTCCAAACTTGGCAACTTTAAGACTTGTGGACTTCAACTCCCAGAATTCCCAGCCAGCATAGCTTTTAATAGATGATGAGCATAGCTGGCTGGGCAATTCTGGGAGTTGAAGTCCAAAAGTCTTAAAGTGGCCAAGGTTGGAGACCTCTGTTTTAGATAACTTCATTATCAAAAAAACCTTGTGCAGACCAGCTGATCACAGGCTTGTGGTACAGCTGGAATTTACATGGTTTGAAGTGGCTGAATTTCTTCTGTTTTTTGGGGGTGAGCAATTCCTAGGCATCAGCATTTCAGTACAGGTAGTCAGGGGTGGGATTCTACTGGTTCTGTCCGGCTCTGTAGAACCGGTCGCTCTGAAGAGCAGCAGACATAGAACCGGTTCTATGTCTGCTGCTGTTTTGGTCCACATGCCCACCTGGGCTCTTACCTGGCCTTTATTTCCTGCTTTTTCAAATGCTGCTTCCCTGCACGCAGTGTTGCTCAACTGTCCAGGCAGCAAACTGACGAAGATTTACACGTGCGCGCAGCATGCAGGGAAGCACATTGTAAATCACCGAACCAGTAGTTAAACCTGTCGGATCCCACCCCTGCAGGTAGTCCTCAAGTTACAACCACGACTGAGCCCAAAATTTATGTTGCTAAGTCAAACCCTTGTTAAATGAGTTCTGCCCCATTCTACGGCTTTTCTTGCCACCGTTGTTAAGTGAATAATTGTATTTAAGTTAATAACATGGTTGTTAAGTGAATTTGGCTTCCCCATTGACTTTGCTTATCAAAAGATCACAAAAGGGAATCATGTGACTTCAGGACACTGCAACCATCATAGTTGCCAAGCACCTGAATTTTGTTCATGTGACTATGGGAATGTTGCAACGGTCCTAACTGTGAAAAAGATCATAAGCCACATTTTTCAGTGCTGTTGTTAACTTTGAACAGTCACTAAATGAACTGTTGTAAGTTGAGGACTCCCTGTAGTTCAGGTTTAAAGGTAAAGATGGAAAAAGGAAATACAATAGCTCTCTTAAACTCTTGGTTTCCAGACTCTGTAAGCAAAGGTAGGATTATTGCAATTTAGCTAAGGCAATTAAAAACCTAAAAATCTATTCAGCTATAACTTCCTTTTACTCAGTTGACCAATCAAATGACAACCATGTTGGATACTTGAAACCAGATATTTAAAGACATTGAAATGTGTTTGAATATTAGCAGCTTGGATTGATAATTGGGCTGTTGGTTTGAGCGCCGAGCTTATCAACTCAAAACATACTGAGCATGTATCCTCAAATGGTGATGAAACATTTCCAACCAATTGCCAAGCTTGGAAGTCAAACCCTAACCCTAACTTAATTTAAAGACACCTTAATCTGCCTCATATTCTATCTAAGGAAAAACACAATTTTAAAAAGATTGAAAAAAATACTGATATATGTTCTGTGAAAATAAGAAAATAAGGCATTAAAATTGTGAGAGGAAAGATAGTTTCTTCAAATAAATGTTAACAAGCCCTCCATGAATTGTGAAAAATTTTCTATTTATAATTCATTTTGGTTATTTTAACATACTTGTTATCTATTAACTCCCATGACTCTGCATGGAGCCAACCCTTTAAAAAAAGGACATATAAACAAACAAATAATTCCTGGTGTTATGAACCATAATCACAAGAAATCTCCTTTCCCTCAAACTCTGAAGCTGATATTATACTTAAAGAAAAGCATATGCCTTAGAGAGTGTTAGCCTGGCATGATTTCCCCACAAGCAGCCTCCAAATATTAGCTATGTTCTGATTAATGATATACTGAAGGATTTTCCTAGATTGAAGCCACCTAATTTACTTTTCCCATAATACTATAGAAGAATAAATGTTGCTGATTATATTCAGAGCAACTTCACATATACATATACAATCATGAAAGTATAGATCTAATATGAATACATATTTAAAAGTACATTATGCAAAATACATATTTCCGGTAACATACTTAATAAGCACAATTTTCAAAAGTCTATTATTTCTGCACACAACCACTTTTGTGATGACTGATTATGAACATTACCGAATTCAGCACTGCTCGGTACAGCCATCCTCAGGATTTCAGCCTCTTCAGAAAGAGGATAATAAAGCCAATACTTTTAAAGAATACATATGCTATTCTCCAACAGTCAAATGTTATTTCTCAGCAGCTATTCAAAGACTTACAAACCAAGTACAGAAATCTCATAGTTATTTCTGAGAAATATCATCACTCTAATGATTTGTTTGTATTTGTCTACTAAGAATAGTCAGGTGTATATATTTTTCAAAAATTTTTCCCAACCAAGAATGAATGACATTCAGGTGCTTTTAAGAGCTTTACTGAACTGGGACAAGGTGGAGGGCACTTTCTTGTGTACCTACTAAGTAATATATTAAGAGCTTGAGAGTAATTCTCTTTGTAAACTCCCACAAAAGTTATCTTACACTTCAGAGATGAAGACCTTGTGATATTTACATTGGTAACTTTCTAAACCTGTTCTTTTTAAAAACTTCATATTACATTTCAAACTGGGAATTTGCTTGCTAAATTCCCTTTTTCTAAAACATTGGATACTCGCTTCTTTTAGTACAGCATAAAAAAGAATTTTTAAAGGAAGGAAAAGGCTACTGAGCATGTTTAATTATACCATAAAACAATTTGTTTCCATTGTGCCCCTTTGGGATTCCACCCAATACTGACATCATGGTATGAGGAATTCCAAGAATGGTATCCAGCAATTGAACAGGATTTGTTATCAAAGTTGTGCCATCAGCCTGCAGGATAAATGAAGGCATGTTGCTTCATGTTGAAAAAGTAAATTAGGGGAATACTAATTTTATCCTTTAAAACTCTGCATCACTAGAGATTTAAAACCAAAAGATCCTATTTTGTAACCTTCCCCTAGTTTATTAAAACATTTTTAAAAATTGATGCATTTAAATAATGAAAACTTCACAAGGGGCAATCAACAGATGAATATGTATCAGCTTTTTCATCAAGCTTCTTGATCTTATTGCAAAAAAAAAAAAAGCACTTTTTCACTTTGGCTATCTATTGGTATAGACCAAGGGTGTCAAATTCACGTCGTCACGGTGGCATCACATGACATATTGGGACTTTTTCCCCCTTCACTAAACCGGGCATGGGCGTGGCCAGTGCAAGATGCATTTGGCCATTGGGCCATGAATTTGACAGTCCTAGTATAGACCTTGAAGTAATAAACCCATCTCCAGTACCATCACCTCACTGATGGATCCTTCTTTCTGAGTTTTCCTCCCACAGAATAATTTGATCTTCATAATTTAAGCATCTTGCTGTGTTTATTTGCCTCCTTCTTAGTTTACTTCACGAATATATTGAATGTTAGTGTTGCCTGAGAAGAAATGCTATTATCAATCCATTGATGTCAAAGGCTAATTGAAATGGACTTCAGATGGACCTCATCAGTGAAAAGTGGATTAGAAATTCTATCTACACTCATTCATTATCTATTGCATTGTGGACTGTATATCTGCAACAAAAGTATAATGATCATAGAATATATTTTTTTAAGTTTATTAAGGAATGAATTCAGTGTATTTAACAGGAAATCTTTTTAAAGCAATGCAATAAAGGAAGAATGCATTTGAAAACTGCTGAATAGTAACAAGTTATTATTTTCCTCTATTATATAAGTGCCTGATTACAACTCATTTATCAGCTCTTGTCTTTATGAGGCCTTTTAAATCTTGTTCAGCCATAAACATAATTAATAGTTTGTCTAAATGAAATTATCTACAATCTAGAACAAGACCATAATAAATAACAATTGTAAGCATGCTTATAGAAAACAATGTGACATTATTAATTGGCATAAAAAAATGAAATGAGGATTGTAATGCCCTGTTCAGATGAGGCATGAAACTTCCACAAATGCCTTAGTTATATTACCTTACAAATACCTGGTTACAGAATTTGCTTTTTAAAAAGAATAGGTGGATCTATTGGAGTACACTTGCCATTATGCCCAGTGGATATGGAAGGCTAGCCTAAGAAACCAACTCTTTTAAAGGACAAGATATAAATGAAGCAAGGCCCTAGCACTTTTGTAATCTCTAAGGTCTTCCAAGATCACACCCCTGAAATTTATTTGAAAAATAATAATTATTTTGTTTCTATCCCTTTTAATACCATAGCATACCTGCATAACCGCAAAATCTCAGCATTCTCTGGCAACCAACCAACCAATAAATAAATGATCAGATAAATTGGTTAAAGTGTGGCCCTTGGCTGAGAAAGAGGTTTTCCATTGCTGAGATATATAAACATAGAATGAGCACAAAGCAACTAAAGAGAGATCAGACCAATTATAAGGATATCTTATCAATGTAATGATAGCCATATAATTTCAGAACCTTTTTTAAAAAAAATCATATAAACAAATTTAACCATCATTGCATTCCCTATCAGGGCAAGCAAATTTATGCACAGAAAAAGAATGGAGATAGCAAAGAAAGAAATGAAATATAAGTTATAATAGAAAAGAAAATATAACTACGTCTGATTTAAAGCTTCATCATTTACTGCATATCCCCATAGCTTTCTTTCTCTGCAAGCCATCTTCACTTTCACCATGTCCATAAACTCATTAATGAAACTTCTGTCCATTAAACTTCTTGCTTTTTGATTGAGGATCACATGAATTCCATTTCTCTTAGAACTAAGGAGAAATTTCCTGACAGTTAGAACAATTAATCAGTGGAACAACTTGCCTCCAGAAGTTGTGAATGCTCCAACACTAGAAGTTTTTAAAAAGATGTTGGATAACCATTTGTCCGAAGTGGTTTAGGGTTTCCTGGCTAGGCAGGGGGTTGGATTACAACAGTGTTGCCAACTGGTGGGCCGCAGAGAAATCTCATCCCCAGAGCACCCTCCCAAAGCAATTAATCCAGGCTGCATAGAAACACAAGGCTGCGCCACCCACATGGCCCGTGGGAACCCTCCCCGCCCATTCACTCCTCACCGGCAAACTTTCCCGCTAAATTGCTATTTTTCCAACCATCAGCTGTTCTGCTGTACTGGGAGATTTAGATTAGCTAGGAAGCAGGAAATGGTTGGATTTCTTGCTTTCTAGCTAGTCTTTAGATCTTCGGCTCTGTTTTTAAGCACAGCCGAACCTCCCTTAGGGCTGAAGGTTCTATTATTCAGTGCAGACTCACGGCAAGCAAATTTTATGTGACAGACTCAGGTAGCCAATGGCAGATAGATAGATCACTGAATAATTCTCTGAGCAACTCAATCTTTTTGGGTAAAAGTTGCTCTTTTTAAATAAAAAAATCAATATTTATATAAATATTTATAATATTTACATACAAGCCATGCCCAGCCAGTCACATGACCACCAAGCCACTCCCACAAATTAGGCCATGCCCACAGAACCAGTTAGTGGTCCCTGGGATTTAAAATTATGAGTTTGGTGGTCCCTGAGGTCCAAAAGATTGGTGACCTCTGGACTAGAAGACCTCCAAGGTCTCTTCCAACCTCTGTTATTCTATTCTATTCTGTTCTGTTCTGTTCTGTTCTGTTCTGTTCTGTTCTGTTCTGTTCTGTTCTGTTCTAACTATGACTTCCTTGGTTTCCATTCCTTTTAACCCATTCACGGTTCTTTCACATAAAGGAAATTTGTCCTGTGAGTTGATACTTGTTCATTCCTGCGAACTACCTCAATGCCATTTTTCTTTACACTGGTCACACGCTATACATCATACAATATTTATTACTCTACCCTATCACAAAAATTATTACTTTTAATTGTAGAAAACAATTCAAAATAGCTAGCAAACATAATTTCCCAAATAACAATGAAGTAACTGAACTGCAATATTTTACACGGTTAAAAGCAAGCAACAACAACCTTAAAAATATTTTTCAGATCGGTAAAATAATATTAAAAACCATGCCAAGTATAAAAAAACAACTTAAAAGCACTATTGAGCATTGCTCTCCACTGAAGATTTTCATGCTTTAGATTCCACCAGAAAACCAAATAATTTTAAAGTTGTAAAAAAATAAGATTCATAATAATCCATTTATTACTGCCAAGACATTTTTCATTTTAAATTATGTACACCCAACAAGGACTGTGGAATTTTTATTGCCTGGACCATTTCATATTTCTCCCTACAAGAACAATTTTTGCTTTGTTAAGCTTGATTTTCATGTTCAAATTTGCCAATCTTCTTCAACGTCTTCAGCCTTCACATGCTTTGAACTATAATTCTCATAATTTCTATCCAACATAGTTCGAAAGATGGGGGTAGAGTAATTTTGAGAAAGCTCAGCTAATTTCACTTTCTCTTATGTTTCAAGTATCTATTGATCTAAAATGGTGATCTAAACACCAACAACACTAAATGATATCATCATCCTTTCAGAGCCCCAAAGGGTAACTGATGATTATATCAATGCAATAACATAACAAAAAATTTGCTCTTCTCCTTCACTTGATCCCTGAGATTATTTCTCAGTTTAAATTTTAGAACATTTTAAAACATTAAAATTTATTTACTTGCTAACTTTTGATATGCTGTTCATTCAAATTGTCTCTGAGCAGCCTCCTCAGTTCTAGATCTAAGAAAAAGGAGTTCCTGCGGATTTTAGTCTGCTACTTGTTGCTGATTATTGGGGGCAATGCTAATCTCTGTTTCAAGCCATTGAGCCAGCACTGTCTAAAGAGATTTCTGTGGTTATATGGCCAACATGATGTCACGAAATGCTGTTATCTTCCCACCAAAATGGTACCTATATATCTACTCATATTTGCATGCTTTCAAACTACTAGGCAGGAGCCAGAGTGAAGAATGGCTCTCATCCTGTTGCTGCTGACAAGCCTAGCAATTTAACTGGTGAGCTACCACACTGTCTATAAATCTCTAGATTTAATCAATCAATCATAGTTTTCAAATCAACGACAGCATAATAGCAAAAATCACAATCATAGCCACTATCCAGCTACTGATTCACCTAGATAACACAAAAATGTCTGGCATCACATCTTCACAAGCAACCTTTCCACCATGGCCCTCCAACAATGGCTTAAAAGGCATAGTAAGAGTATAGTGAAGCAGTACTTCATAATTATTTTTTTTTTGGAGGGGGGGGGGGGAGAGAAATCTGGTCCATGTGTGTTTGGATTGCATTTCCTAAAATTTCTAGACAATTATGGTTATGCTGGGTGGGAATTCTAGAAAGTATAATTCCATTTTGTTTGTGGGATATCATATTAGGGAAGCTGGTTTAGATTAATTTCAGATACTGTTAAATTAGTGTTATTGTGCTGTATCTTTAAATACTTATTTGGGCATTTTTCTGCTGATAGAGATACTCTGAGAGGTATCCATCAGGTGCCCTGTGATCCAAAATTAACAAGAGCTGCTACCTTCCAAGGCAGTGTTTTTTTGTCAAATTTCTCATATAATCAGATAATGTTAATTTTAACTTGCACTTTCTTTAGGAGCTAACAGTGCCAAAAATTAGGATTTTTCAAACTTTTTCAAGGTATACAACCCATTAATTACACAAACTCTGGAACTCAGGCTTAGGGAAACTTCAGAATTAAAAAATTATCTGATTTGAATAAATTTGATTTTAGTCTTTCATGGAACCCCATCAAGATTTTGCACGACTCCAGAATCCAACTGAACAATGAAAAACTCTAGCATTGAGAATACTTCTCCATCTGTTAATTTCTCTAAACAAATTACAGCATATAACTCAAATATAGACAAGTTAAACTGGCAGATAAAGAATGAGTCAAAAGAAGTATAGCATTGCTGAGTCAGACCAAAACCCAATTAAGTCCAGCATTTTGATTCATACACTGGCCAAGCAGATGCTGGCCTTGAGATCTGAGTGTCCTCAGTTCTATATCAATACTCTAATCATGCTGATTGTACTCACATAGCATGCTGGAAAAAAACTAAAAGGGATTGAATAATTTTTGCCTTACCATATTATCTCAGATTGGGGTTAGCAAACTTTTCTGGTAAAGGGACAGATCCCATCTTGCCTCAATGGGTGCAGCTGGCAAATCTGTAGGCCAAGGAGTACAGAAGCCATTGGAGGGCACTTGCCCACCAACAAGGAGGCTGCTGATATGGCCCTTGAAGCAGTTTACTGATGAATCTTAGCTGTTAGATGTATGTAATCATCACAGAGGATACTATCGTTAATTTGTTTGTGCATGTACAAAAAGAAAGCAGTGTTGGCTAATATTTAGTCAAAATATTCTAGAACATGAACACTTTCAGCTTTATTAAATTAAAATAGATATATTTGAACATGGCTACAACACCCCTTCTATAAGATAAATAGAGACAGGTCCTTCAACCTTTCAACACAGGACTTGATCTCCTGGTCCTTAATAAACGTTATAGTCCTCTAGATGCGCTATAGTTTGTTGATATCCTTCTTAAATCACAATGCCCAGAATTACAGTAAGCACATCCTGACCAAAGCAAGTTAGAAATACTACTCTGAAAAGCTTATGGCCTTCCATGAACCTGTCTGCTTACTTAGATCAGCAAGAGGCACAGTTATGAAGATATGCCATTGTTAGAAGCTTGGCTATCTAATGTAAGGGGAATGAATGAATGAATGAATGAATGTTCTTTTCTTATGTGGTTCCCAGGCTATGGAGTGCTTATTACAAGGAGGTGTGTTTGGCTCCCAATTGCCCAATATTTAGAAAAATTACAATGAACATATTTTAACAAGCTTTGGATTTTAATGCTGATTTTAACTGCACTGAGTTGCACAGTTTAATATGATGTTTTATATTTTTCCTTACTGCCATATGATATAAGTCACATTGAGTGTTTATATAAGAAGGCAGGAGAGAAGGAAGGACACAATTTGGACACTACATAATGCAGAATCACCTTATAGCTTTTTAAATATACCAGTAACTGGCTTAAGATTTATTGTCCATTAAAATACCCACCTACTTTTGGCATGTAACAGTATCAACCAGGTATCCCCCATGTTATATTTGTTCATATTTATCTTTGATTTTAAATGCACTTTTTACATTAATGTCTGTCAAATTTGATTTTGTATTATTTTCAAATATATTGAAACTTGCTTCTGTCTTCTCTGAAATTAATCCCTCAAGTTTGGTGTAAATTATAAATTGGACAAGCATCCTTTTTACTCCGTCATGTAATATCACTTAAAAGGATGAAACATCAAGCAAAAAATGAAATATTGGGAAATTCCATTTGTTCGTTTTCTACACATTGGCAAGGAACCATTATATCCTGGATATAAACAATCAACCACCAACAAATCTTAAAAAACATTATTCAACCTAAATATATCTAAAATTGCAATTATACTAGAGGGAAATATCTATAGATTGATATTTGTCATAATCATGATATAAGCCTAAATTAGTTCTCTTCTTCCGATAGCACTTTTTTGTAATGTGGCTTTCAGTGATGAATAATCACTTGGTGCCATGATCCCCCCTCCAAAAAAAAAATCCCTCAAAGACTTTATTAATTTATGTGTTGACCTCCAGTTTCACTTTGGGTGATAGACTCATATTTCTTGCGCAAATGACATACCAAAAGATTCTATTTCAATGATACAAAGATTTCCCTCCAGCTATTTTAACTGCTTACAAATGAAGGCATCCCCTTTGTCTTACACTGTTTCTCACACACCCTATGTCTGCAGTCAGGATCCTCACACACATTAAACATACTAAATCTTAAAGCAGTCTCCATCTTAAGATATTCTCAAGAGTGCAAAGGGAATAGCATAAAGGGCATTATGTATACAGCAGGTAATACTTGAGCTATGACTACAATTGAGCCCAAAATTTATGTTGCTAAGGGAAACATGTGTTAAGTAAGTTCTGCCCATTTTACAACTTTTCTTGCCACAGTTGTTAAATGAATCGTTGCATTTGTTAAGTTAGAAATATGGTTGTTAAGTAAATCTGGCTTCCCTATTGATCTCGCTTGTCAGAAGATCGCAAAAGCTGATCACATGACCCCAGGGCACTGCAACCATCATAAATATGAACCAGTTGCTAAGCACCTGGATTTTGATCACGTGACCATGGGGGGGGGATGCATGCTGCAATGGTCGTAAGTGTGAAAAATGGTGATGAGTCACTTTTTTCAGTGCCATTGTCACTTTGAACTATCACTAAATGAACTGCTGTAGAGGACTACCTCTATGTGGATTGTGATAGTAGCTGAAAACTACTGTTTTGGTGATAGTTTTTTTTTCTGTGTATGAAAAGTTCTAAGGCACAAATGCCTAACCCATATAATAATGCTTTTTAGAGATAAAAGCTCAGATACTACTGTGATTATCAGATTAGATATGTTAATTTAAAAAAAAAATCTTTCCAGACATAGAACATTTCTTCAGCATTAAATCAGAATAGTGCTACATTCTCCCCAATCTAGGAATTCTCCAGCCTTTTTAAAAAAAATTCTGTTTTCAATTGCAATTTGAACTGCTGGTCTTTTGCAGCCTCTGATCTTGCTATCAGCTAAATTGGTCTATTATATCGTTGCCTCTGAGAAAGGACAAACTCATAAATACCCCTGTGTGATGCAATTATACCCAGGGGAAAACAAAGACAATTTGAATGGTGCTTCTGAAAGCACATGCTAAGGCTGGGGATAAAATGCTTCCAACTAATTTTAGTTGTTGAAATCATATAGTTCCAGTAGCCATTACTGTTCCCTGATGCTTTCTTAAGAATACTAAAATGTATTCCATGTGTAACCATTAACTATTACCTACTTTGTTACTTACTTATAAAGATCTAAAATGCATCCAAGGAAAATGTACACCATATACTTATGATGGCAGAGGTACTGTAAGTATAAACCAGGGTTCATGCTGACACTTCTAGTGGGTTGTGGCTAAGATTCAGATCTGAAATACATTTTGTAAACATTTTCTGGACTTTAGATCAGAGGCACAAACTGGCCTTACTCATGTCTGCCAGAACATTCCCTGAAGCAATGTAGAGAAATTCAGTGATTGCTCACCAAATAAAATAAAACTACAATAAAGGATAAATATGAGCAAATAGTTCATGTTTATTCTCAGTGTTATCATTCATCACAGGGCCTGTGAGACTGCATTTGGATGCCAAGTGCCCATCAGTCTGGAAAACAAAGAGATCCTGAACTTTTCTATAAGCTCAGCATATTTTCTAAGTATGCAGAACTATATCTCTCTCTCTGTGTGTGTGTGTGTGTGTGTGTTTGTGTGTGTGTGTGTGTAAAAAACAGAGAGGGAGGGAGAGAATGAATGACAGGTATATATTGTGGGGAGGTTTATACATGTTTAAAAATAAAACAAAGCATACTGCTCAGAATTTCCAGGGCGGGGTAGATAATGTGATGCCCACTGATACTTTTAAACAAACTGGTCTAAATATTTGGGTGGTGCAGTGCTTTGGCCTCTGTCTTAAAAAGGCAGTTCAGAATACACAAAAACACAAAGGTAGTCCCAGTTCGCAACACCATAAAGCAAGGGTCTTCAAACTTGGCAAGTTTAAGACTTGTGGACTTCAACTCCCAGAATTCCAGAGCTAACATGCCTAGAGGAGGGATTCTGGGAGTTGAAGACCACAAGTCTTAAAGCTATCAAATTTGAAGACCCCTGCCATAAAGCAACAGTCCCTTTTCCTGGGATTTTATGGCAGCTGGGATGCTAGGAAAAAAACGCAGGTGTCCTAACATGTTATCAGCAGGTGTTTTGTGAGCATTACCACATATACTGAAGCACCATTGGTAGACTGATTCTGAATTGCTGCATACACCTACTATTGTAATTCTCCAGGTTTCAATTGTCAATTTAGATTGTTTTCATTAGAACAAAAGGGGAAAAGAAAAATATTAAGTAGAAATCCAGGAAACTCCAAAACTAAATGAACAGCGATGTCTCTGAAACCTATGTAGACATTCTTATAAAATAAATATGAACTTTTTCTGCAATCTAGTGCCTTTTTTCCAAATTTGTCCAGAAACTATACAAAGGAGAAGACCTGATTTGTGTTTTGGATATCTGGCTTCTAGGAAGTCTTAGGATTCTAGATCAAAACATTTCCCAGAAGAAGACAAGGGGCAATCATTTCAATACTCCTGCCATGAAACTAGGTGGCCATGTGGACAAAGTCACCAAGAGCAGAGCTTAAGTCAAGTGTGAATTTAATATGAGTTGACCTCAAGGATTTCAGAAGGCTAGAGGGCATTCACTGGGGGAAGCAAGTCTACAATGAAGTTGTCTATTCCTATTCAGGACTTTCTGAAATCATACAGATAAGAAAATATTAAGGTAGCCATCTGTCATCTGGAGGGGGAATTCATGACTCAAAATATACTCTAGTTGCTCACTGTTCTTTTTCTCACTATATTAAGATAATTGTGCATATGTTTAATGCTGCATATGCTACTGTCCAATCCCACCTATACTAAAACCCCAGAGAGTGAAATATTCACAGGAAGGTTAAAAGTTCAGATCTGTAGTCTAGCATTTAAGGGGAGGCAGAGGCTCAGATGAATCTAGCAATTAAGGAGCAATTGACACCTAACCAAGATTCTATTCTAATTCTCAGTGCATAGAATAGGAGGGGAAAGAAAATAATTTAAATAATCTGAAAAACTGAGTAAAATAGCAAAAATCAAGAAGATTGTACTTGCACTACTATATCAGGTACAGAAATAAACCTAGATTAAAGATCCAGTCTACAAAAAGTGAATAGTGAAATATAAAAGCCACAATTTTTATCTCTACTAGCTAAACATAGATTAGTTTTTGACATTTACTAACCAAACCTATATTACCTAGCTGGGGACACTATTTCTTTTCTTATTGGCTCATATGCTGTTCAAAACCATCTAGAATAGCATCTCTTTCAATCTGATGAATAATCTTTCTACAATTATGATTTAATACTAATATTTTTATAAAACACTAATTACAAGAAAATGGGAGACAACTTTGCCTGAGGCTTGATTTCCTCTTCTAGGGCAGTGACTAACTAAGAAATAAAAATGTCCACCAGGTGGCAGACATGAGGACAGAAGGAGCATTTGCTTACTTCTCTTCACCCCTACCCATACAGAGATTCAGTTGGCACTAAAAGATGGCTTCATGCTTTTTGCAGTCCAGTAACCATTATAGAATCTCCAGCATATTGCACAAAAATGGAACATGCTTTGTTCACATCTTCTCCCTGCCACAAGGCAATTGGGCCTATTCAAACCTTCTTGTTGGCATACTTGTGCCTCAAAGGCAACAGGATGATCATAATGATATATAAAGCATGGTTGGTGTCTTCAAGGACAACAAGTTGTCAAGATGTGTGAATCAGATAAATTTGGGGGTCCTCAGAGAACAGCCCTGTAAGATTATCAACATTTTCCAAAGGTTTTACATAAATATAAAATACACATTATAATAACTGCTTTGGAGGATATTAACCAGAAGAACTTGGATGGGCATTTTAAATCAAGCCTAACGAAACTTATAAAAAGTAAGTTTGCTTAATTTCTTTATGACACACCCAGGTCAGTTCAACCTATCCTAAACTGCCATTCTTCTATTTTTGACTCCTTTATTAGAATATTTTGATATTAGTAGGGTTCAATAAACCGCCAGGCTCATTTCTATAAAGCCTTATAGTTTCTAATCTTTGCTTTATCTATATAAGAGTCTACCTCAATAATGTAATGTCAGTCTTTTTTGGCCCTTCCTTTCACACAACCATGACATCTTAATCTCAGGAGAACCTGAGGTCTGAACATTGTCAAAAATCACCATAACGCTGTACCAAATGACTGTATTTGCAACGGCACATTGAAAGATTTGAGCAAGACAAATAAAGCAAACATTAGTGAAGGAAAATAAGTCTTAATCTCAAAGAAGAAGCTGCATAATGAAATGCAGCATAGTTTGAAAAAGTGAAGCAAAAGAAGCCCCCAAATTATCTATATTCCCATTCATCATAACCTTTAATGTGCACAATTCTATGCTATATTTGTTACCACTTCTTCAGGATCACATAATAAACCTAGCCCCAGATTTCTGACTTGAAATTAAACTTCTAGCATCAAAAACTATCCCTTCTCGCATGAAATATTGATATTCTGCATTATGTTATATGTCTATGGGTGCTGATAATAATACACACACTTATAGAGAGCTTCACTGAGTTTTTGCCCTGCACTTGTAAATAAAAATTACTTATCATCAAAATATTGCTGTAAATTGTATGAACAAAAAAGAAAAAAACATAGAAGGTAAAAATAATCAAAACATATTTGAAATTAACCTGCAGAACGTAATATGTAGTTAAAGTGTTTAAAAATAAACATACATCTTCCCAATTGCCACAGCTAAGAAAAAAAATTAACACAGTATAAATAGATACCCTAATCCACATAAATGTTCAGAAACATAAAATTTAAAACATGGCATTTACTAAATAAGGCAAAACTTTCCAATACTAATAAAAGAGATATTAACAATATACTTAAAAAGATTACACTACCAAACTCTTTATGTACGTACATTCAATTACAAATTTAGAATGAAGAAATTACAATGAACATTATAACTGCCGTTTGCTAAAGTCACACAACTATCTCCTAAAACGTGGAAATAAAGAGAGTAAAAGTCAGATTTCATTCTCTGGCTTAATTTCAAATCATTGTAGAAGTTTGCAGTTCCTCGGTAAGAAATTCTTATTTCAGCGCTGCTAAGATATAAACACCTAAAACCTCTCCATGTTCCCCCCTTCTCTGTGATTCTCCCTTACCTTCTGCACCCTGATTTTACTTTCGGTAAATCAACAACAGTCTTACCTTGCCAGATCCCTTGGCCAAAGCATCTCTTCACTTTGCTGCCCATGAAGAATTCTAGAGAAAGGGGCCAGGTTAATTTTATAGGTTGACACCTTCATTGGGCTGCCATCAAAATACTCCACGCCAGAGGAAGTGACAGAAATGAACAAGGCGAGTTTTCTCAATAGCTCACTCAGTGGAAGAGGCTGAGAAAAAAGCAAGCTAGCAAGAAGGTGAACACTATAAACAGCCCTAGAAAGTAACTTGATCCCTCTGCGAAATTAACCTGTAAAGTGCCAAAGGAGAGTGAAATTTAAGCCATTGAGGCATTAAGTTAGTTGAGAAAGCTGAGAAAGCCCAAGCATCCTTGGTGGTAAAGAAGTAAAGAAAGTTATGCAAAACTTTCAGATTAGATAGTTTTGCAGGCCATAATACAAACAGCCAGTGTTGTCGAGATTGCATATCTCGAGCTGCTGGAAACTCACTCACATGTGTCCAAACCTATTTTGATACACTTCTTCAGGCTTTCAGTTCATTTTCTCCATTGCATGAAGCACAGGGCATTTCCTTCACTTACTGTACATACCTGTACTGACATTCACATGGAAAAATTATGGATTTTTTTTAAAAAAAGGTTTCCTTATTATACTATAATAGGAATTAAATATATATATATATATATACACACACATATATATATACACATATATATATACACATATATATATACAGTATATATAAAATCTGAGCATGACACGGTCAAAAAGGATAAAGCGCCAATAATAATCCTCATCTCAATGATTGCACTTTCCCCCAGCTGCTTGCTGGGATAATTAGACAGACAAACAGACAGACAGACAAGCAAGGCTTTTGTGTGTAAAGTGATCAAATCTCAGGAAGAAGCAGACATTTAAATCTCCTCTCCCTTCAACACAATGCCTCCAACCCAGATCAACCATTATATGCTCATTTGTGATTAAATAAAACTAGAGGAATTGCTTGAGGAAATTCTGAATGAATGTAAATGCAAATGCAGAGACAGCCAATTCTGATCCCAGGGACTTTTTCTTCTAAATAAAATTGGCCTAGGGTAACTAATGGGCCTATTCCTTACCTAAGAATAGTTGAGCTGAGGGCAATCCTTCTCCACAATGACTCCGATGGACTGGAACTATATATAATCAATATATATGACATCCAACCTGTTGGTCTTCAGAAGGGACAAGTCTTCAGAGACTGGTAATTGTGAGATGTCATGGATAGCCAAGTTAATTCCTTGATTGATTTTTTTCTGAGCTACTAATAATATCGTAATCATTTGAGCAGAATGATATAAAACTAGTTGTGATAAATACACAAAAAGTCACTTGTAAAGAGATGCTACAGAACTAAAATTTGGTGCATAATTTATAACATCATTTTGAATTTCAGATATAAATCCCAGGTCATCTAACCACCTGATATAACCTCCATTGCACCATACCTCCAAAGGAAAATTACAAAATGGATTGTGGTTCTTTAAATGCTTTTTTAATATTTGTTATCACCAAGCCCTGTTAATAAATCACCTAAGACAGGCCTGCACAATTTCTCACAGAGTGCTAAATACAGCTACTGACCATGTGTTACAGTCTACTAGGTAATTGAAAATCTCCCTGTTATTGCAGCTTAGGACATAAAACAATTTAACACAAGCAGCTTTCTCAGTCACCTTACAATAGATTGAATTTGGCCGGTCAATTCATAAACTGTCCATACAAGACTTAAAATATATTACGAAGGCAGGTGAAACAAAATCTAGATGTGATGTTATTATTTTTGACTCATAATCTTTTACTATAGAACAGGAACTTTATGGGGACGTCACAGAAGACAAGAAAGTGACCACAAGCACATGATCTAAGCACTTTTTTTTTACAAGTGTTGTAAAATATAGATGTTTCCAAATGGAAGTTTTAAAAATTAACATAATTGAACTAGTTAAATAATGCAGCCATTAAATCCGCGAGCTGCATTGGTTGCCGGTGGCCTTCCGGGTTCGCTTTAAAGTATTGGTTTTGGCCTTTAAAACGCTCCATGGCATCGGACCAGGATATTTACAAGACCGCATTCTGCCAGTAGTCTCCCACCAACCGGTGTGCTCCCACAGAGAGGGTCTCCTTCGGGTCCCGACGGCATCTATGTGCCGCCTGGTGACCCCGAGGAATAGGGCTTTCTCTGTAGGGGCACCAGCCCTTTGGAACGGGCTGCCCCTGGGGCTACGAACAACCACTGACCTGAGGGCGTTCAGACATGACCTGAAAATCTGGCTCTTTGAGCAGGCTGGCCTGAGCTGACTTCAAATGGGATTTTAAATAAGGGGTTTTAGATTTGATTGGTTGGGGTATGAAAGTTTTAGCTTATTTTAATCGGGGGTTTTAAATTTTTAATTGGCAGCCCATAATTTAATTCTTTTTTAATTATATTTATATTTGTAATTTATATATATTTTAGTTGGCTGTTCACCGCTTTGAATCCTTCGGGAGAAGGGCGGTATATAAAATTATTTAATAAATAAATAAATAAACAAATAAATAAATTAAATAATAATGACTGCACTTAAATAAATTATAAGGAGAAAACTAAGTTGGGTCTCTATATGTGACTGCATGGATTATTGCCAAAAGTAAACACACACACAGACAGAAAGTATATAAAATGAATAGATTTAAGAGGCAGGAAAAAGACAGATTTTTGTATACTGACTTGGGAGAAAAATGAAGCTTTCAGAGTAGATTAAAATCCAGGCAGAGAAGAATTTGGAGTTTTTAACTGTTGCCTCATATTCAAGGCATGCATTATAACCTTCACAATCTTGCACTTCTGTGCTGAAGCCAGAAGTTCTGCTAACATCAATACATGGACTTACAACTGTGGAAGATTCCTTTTCTATTTTTGTAGGATTACTTTGTATTTATATAATGTAGATGAAGGGAGACTAAGGGCAAACTCTAAAACTTTAAAGAGGTGAGATATTACTAAAACCGCAGTAAGCAAGCATTTAATATTTCCTTATTTGATCTTTTCTTTTCTACTCTTCCTTCTATTTTCAAGGAAGGAAGGGAGGGAGGGAGGAAGGAAGGATTTGATTCACCATGTCCCCATGTTTTAATCTTAAAGGTCATTTTTATTCCTTTCTGTTATCTGAAACTATAATGTTTGAACTAAATACCTTAGACCAGGATTAACAGTTAACTGAAAAATAAAGTGTGAATGCAAAAACCTGATTCATCATATAGGCGAGAGAGCTGGCAGTGGCTGCAGTTCTCCATTGAGATTTAGTGTACTGGGTAAATCTATCTTTAACCATTCTCAGAAGAGCCATTTCTTTTGCCCCTATACTTATGAACAACACAGACACATTCTTTAACTTAATGGGTTAAAATGTTAGTTCTCCAGCTGGTTATAAAATACAGACTTTGGAAGGGGGAAAAATGCTCCCAAACCCCTTATATAGGTAAACCAGTCAAATCCAGTGCTTGCTTTTTCTTTCCTGCAATCTATACTTTAGTGGGCGCTGGATTGCCATAGCAACACTAAAGACTGCTTATTTGGAAGCTGGTGGATGTGACAATTTGCTATTTTTGAATAAACAAAACACAACACAAAATCACAGACATTTAGAAAAGCCTCATTTAAAAACAGATGATTGTGTTTTTAGGATGAAAAGAGAGAGTGCTAATGAAATTCCTTCCTGCAGCTGGAATCATTATCTGCATTAAACTAGATTAGCAGTGTGTATATAAAGACAAGTGCTGCAGCCTCTCACCACAAATTTGGATAATGACAGGACTGGAGACCTTGTTAGTTAGTTGGGTGGGGACTAGATAAGGCGGTTATCAAAAAACAAGTTTAGCATGGTTTGGAAAGAATACATGAAGCATATAAGAAGTCTTAGATTTGTTCCTGGGCATTTTCAGTAAGATGGGGGGAAAATCTCATTCATTCTTATTTCCCACCTTTATTATTTTTACAAATAACTGAAAGCAGTGAACATATCCAACATGCCTTCCTATTTTCTCCACAACAACAATACTGTGCTGTGGGTTAGGCTGAGAGAGAGTATGACTGGCTAAGACAGGACTTGAACTCAAGGTTTCTTGATTTTTAGACCAAAGTAGCTCTGGTAATCTTGGAGAGTACCTGACAATCAGTAACCACATTTGCATATACGCAAAACCCATTTTGTCTTAAATATGATTTAAGGACAGAGTTCATACATAACCTTCAGCTATAAACCAGGATACAAATTTGTTTGATATATGGCTTTCCAGGGTATTTTTTGCAGCCCTCAGACTGGGTCTATGCTTTCAGGCCTTTTGAAGGATTCTGGATTCAATTACTTAATCATGTTGATGTCATTGTCATGTATTGCATTTTAATTGTTGTAGGCAATTTTGAGTACTTAGACAGAATGGCAGAATGTAAATTGGATACAATTAAGCCTTGCAGGGGCTTAAAGCACTCAATGAACCCCTTAAAGTCTCTGGCACCTCCCAGGAATGTATTGTTGATTTGCTCACTTTTGAAAGTTGCCTCTTCACATGTTGTGCAAAACATGGGACAAACATGACTTACAACCCCCATACAACTAAATGAAACCAATTTATTGCATCTCATAAGACCTGAATCTAACAAGTATCTTTACAAGAGAGCTGCATGAATGTAGATTCCTAGGATGTAGTTCATTCAAATGAGTTGTTATTATAGAGAATTATCTTTGTGGGGAAAAGCTTTTTTTCTTGCCTCAAATATACAGAACGGACAACTAAGTCTGTATTCTGGATGCGATAGCACGCCCTTCAAAGAAAAGGCTGTGGAGCTTGGGGTGGTTCCTTAATTTCATTCTTCAACAGAAGACCTCAAATGCAACAAAGGCCTATGCCTATTTCCAGGTTCTGAGTATACTATGGCTCTAGATCAGGATGTCAAACTCGCAGCCCGTGGGCCAGACGCCTCATGTGCTGGCCACGCCCATACCCAGTTTAGTGAAGGGGAAAAGTCACAATATGTCTCATGACACTGCCGTGACGCCGTAAATTTGACACTCCTGCTCTAGATGGATCTGTGATCAGTGTTAAAATGATTGCACAGTTGCACTAGGGCACAGTTCCACAACCTTTCTGACTTTGTGGACTGGCAGGGGTGTGGGAGAGGGGTGGGCTTCACCTGAGTGGCAGGTAAGCACTGCATGCATCTTTGCCCACTGCTCGCACAAATGAAGCACGTGCGTATGCACTTGCCCGCTGCTTGCACAAGTGAGGCGTACATGTCCACACCTGCACTCACCTGCTTCCACGGCCCAGTTTCAAACAGTTCACGGCCCAGTAGTGGGCCATGGCTTGGAGGTTGGGGACCCCTGCATTAGGGTAATGGACTCTTATGTGCAGTTATCTTGAAAAAAACTAAGAAACTACAACTGCTAACTGGAATGATTCAATGGGCTTACATAATTTTGATTATGAAGCAATGGTTTGGCTGCCTATATCAATGATGGTGAATCTGTGGCACGCGGAGCCAATTGTGCTAGCATGCGAGCCGCAGGCAAACTTACCTCACTGCATATGCACATGCCTCACAGCTGATTTTTTCCCCCTGGCTGGTTTGAGGCCTTTTTCGGCCTCCCAGAGGCTTGGGAAAAGCCTCTGCAAGGCTTTTCAGGAAAAATTATAGGCCCGTTTTGTCATTTTCCAACCCTCTGGGAAGCCGAAAAAGGCTTCAAACCAGCTGTGTGGCACAGTGCAGGTAAGGGAGTGGCAGGGGGGATTGTGCGCACATGCACAGGGGGCGTGGGGAGGGGCGCACATTGCATTCTGGGTGCTGGCATGCGAGTATGTGCGCACTGGTGCATGCACAATTTTTGGCACAGGAGCCCAAAAAGGTTACCACCACTGGCCTATATACTGTTGGAACCAATTTAAGATGTTAACACCATTCTATAAAGCACTAAATATCTTAAAATCCAAAGATAGACGCCCCAATACAATACAACCCATACAATAAGAGCTCCTTACATTTGGTTCAGATCACTATGCAACAAAGGGGTTTTTTCAATTGTAGCATCTCAATGATGGAAATCATTGGCTAGCTTCCACTGTGTCTTCTTTTAGATGACAATTAAAGATGTGCATGTTTAACAAGGCAATCATAGGATAACAGAAACTCCAGTACAAGATTGCGTTTTTAGACTACAGACCGATCTATTTTTTTGTACTTATTGTTTTCAAAACCTGTTAGTTTTAATGAGGATGGTTTTTAAAAGATTGTTTAAAGATGTGTGAAAAGATGTGCTGATAATTAAAACAAGATTTGTTGGAGGACTGTTTCAGAAAAGAGATGAGTCTTCATCCACTGGCTTTTCAAAGCAGTCCCATGTAAACAAGCTTTTAATTGTTGTGCAACCAAAATTTATCAAAAACATTCCAAATATTTATTTGTCAGGCTCATATACCACCATAATTGGTGTTTTTCATACTTTTCTATACCACAGCTTGCATAGAAATAGGTGGAACCACTTAAAATGCTTGAAAATATTCAAACTCAAAAAAATCAGAAATGCAAATTCTCTTTTTTAAAAAAACAACATCCAAAGGTAGAGTGAAAAAAAAATCACATTGGAATTATATTTGCAGGACCACACAACTAAGGAACTATAGTGGTAACTGATCTGTATTACTCAAACTCAACTATTTTCGGTAACAAAGCAAATTAGAAACAGCATCTTATTTACTTAAAATAACTGAATTGTTCATTTTGCTTCAGGCAGTCAAAAACAAATATGGGTTGCAATAATCCTTTGTTGGCTCCAATGAGTATTTCTCTGAAGTTTGATTAATTTTTTGCAATTCTTCAGTGCACAGAAAATAAACACTGTCTTGATTTATCAATGACATACTTAACTTTACACCAACATTTCTTCAAAATCTATGTGGATTAGTATCCAAGACATACTATGTATTTCTTTTTAAAAAAGACAATCTAACAAGTAATTTAACAAGATAAATTAACATGTTGTTCATTAAGGGTTTGTTTCTGTATTTAAAATAATATCACACAGTCATCTATTAATTTAACTAAAGAACAAATGTTAGAAAAGACTTGTGCATCATGTCAAACATACCCAGTTGTAATGAAATCACAGTCAAATCAAAGAATTCTGGTTTAGGACTTTAGTCTGTAGCCTAAGAATGTTTTTAGCTCTTTGAAATGTTAATGAGACATGGATCCAGGCTTCAGTGAAAGGAAATTGAAGCCCTTAACTTTGTACCATTAACATAAAAGGACAACTTAATTCTTTTATTTCTATTGCTAAACTGCAATGATTAAAGTTAACCTGAAGCTTGCATTTGAGAAAGGATTTATTTTTAATTTGATACATGCATTTGGAATTGGAACTTTTTTAGACTATCTAAACTGATTTGGTAATCCTATTGGACAAATTGTAATACTTAACAGTATTTATAAATGAGAGGCTGTGTAGTACTGGGCTTAAGTTGTTGGACTAGGAAGTGGGAGACACAGGTTTAAGCCCACTCTTAGCCATGGAAATTTACAGGGGGAGCTTGGGCGAAATCATTCTCTTAAAATGGCTTGGAATTATCAAATGGTACAGAAAGAGTGGCTGTTAGAATAGTAGTAAAAGATAGGCATTTTTAAAATATGCAATTGGCACTGAATAAGCTACGCTGCCTATTTGTTTCTGGATTCAAATCAAGATCTTTAAATTCCCCCAAACAGTTTAGGATTAGGCTAATTGAAGGGCGAACATAAAGGTAGCTCAATGATCATTTCTCTCTTGGGTATAGGACAAAAATAATAAATTTAAATTAGTTGAAGATTCTAAATGAATGTAGAAAAAAAATTATTCACAATAAAGACACTTGACCTCATATTAAGGAAGTGAAGGCATTACTCTGCTGACCATGTTCCATTCTAGACTGGATAGCTGTTGAGGTGCTGTAATTTGCATTTCTTTAGAAACTAGGTTCAATGGACTAAGTTGTCCTTTTCAACTTTCAGACTGTATGCTTGCACTGAAATGAACTTTTACAAGCGTTTATAAATGAATCTCTGCAAAGTTTAAAATTGGCATCTGAAATCTTGTTCACAGGCCTGCTCCCAAGATGCAAAATGAAATAAATAATTATTATTGCTCTTAACCAAAGATGCAATAAACATATCACAAATAGATAAAGCAAATAATGTATTTAACATACCTTAGAGCATGGAAGCATCAAATAATGTTTGCTGGCATGGAAGCATCAAATAATGTTACTTCTGGTTGCATATATCAGTTATCAGATTTACTGAAAGAGGAAGAACTAACAAATGGTCTAACAAATCTCAGCATTAACATTTGCCTAATTCTGCAGGGAATAGCACAAAATTTTGCCACTTTTGAAAATAATGCCTTTAGAATGGCTAAAAGTCAATAAAAAGTTTAACACTTATACCAGATCTAATCACTGAAAAGTGAGTAATGAGTACAAAGAAGGTGAACCCTCACAATAGTTTCAACAATGTAAGAGGACATGACTCACTTCTTCAACTTCCCCCATTCCACATGGGTAAAGCTAGCAGGAATTTTATGATAGCTTCCCTCAACACTGCTGAAGGGAGGGGACCCAAATGAATCAACAACTACTTTCTTTGTTCTTTTAAAACCATAAGTTTACTCAAGCTTGTGAAGATTCAGAAACCCTTCCAAAAAGTGGATATCACAGTAAGTTCAAATGTAAATCATGTTTCAGTATCCAAAATACCCAAGCACTCTCATCCCATATATAATTTAAAAAAAAGAATGTTCTCCAATCAGCTGATATCAATTGAAATAGAAATAAAAATAACCATTGCTTTTATTGCTATTTTGAAAACTGCATTAAGGATATCTTCCACATGGGATGGAACTTTGTTCTGAAAAAAGCATGGACACTATAAATAAAATAAATAAAGCAAACTGCAATCTCTGCACACATTTACTAGAGAGTGGGGGGATTTCATTGCACTTAGGCATTATGTCTGAAAATAGGTACAGGTATGTGCCGTCAACCATTCAAAGGAGGTTAACAAAGGCTTCAAGCTGCTATTTAAAAAAACCCAACAATGATCAAGAGTCATAATTGTTTTTCTTTAGAGGAATATCTGTAGCGGCATGCAAAAAATGGTTAAAGTTACCACACTAATTAAATATAATTTCATTCAATTTTCATTCACATTTAATTATTAAATACATTTTCTCAGCAGGCCCTCACTTTCTCAGTACATAGAATAGTTATTAATGTGTAGTTCTTTACTCAAACTTTTAAGATCACAAATATTAAAACTCTTACTATTTAATTTCTATTTTCTTTTCTTAGATACCAATACAAAGGCACAATATAAATTAAGTAAGAGATTGAATCAACACACAAATGAGACTAGCAAGACAAATTTCTTTTTTTTTAAATAGATACCGGTTATCTGAAAATCAATCATTCAAGACAACATCTTTGATATATTTATATCCTGCTTAACAAAACAAAAGCTGGAAGAATCACAGTAATAATGATATTGCAATGTCTTTCCTTTGGTTGTACAACTGGAAATGGATCCTAAAGGAGAAAATAAGTTACAGGGAAAAAAATACTTCAGTTCAAAGCCTGCAATAGGTGCAACATAGTGAGGCAGCCATATTCCAAGCAAGGGTTCCCAGGCATGAAAAGTTTATTACTCAGAGCTTCAGAAGAAAAGTGGAGCCAATTAAAGTTGTGTATCATGGAATGATATATTTCTCTTTCTTCACTTTGAAATAAAATTGCTTCTCCCAAGAGGCCTGAAACTAATGCAATTTCTTATGAGATGAGGATGAGGGAACAGGGAATTGGGATCTATGATTAATTCAAATTTCATGGTGGTTTTAATTGTATTCCTTTTGATGTAAATAACAATATAAGGAAAAATGTTCCTTTAACAATCATGACAAAATGTAAAGATTTATTTAGTCAGCCAAGCACTCCAATTTTAAATGATATTTCTAACATGACTTGTTTATGCTATTCCTATTTCAGGATTGAAAATTTGTCAGGCCTGTAACTGGTTAGAACTAGCAACTGGTTAAAAAAACCTATCATATAAGAATTTAAAATTAATGTATAGTACACTATAAAGTTTTATATTCCTTTTTTCCAAATTAGAATAGAATAAAAAAAAATCCCTCTCATATTCTAATTCTGCCAGTTAAAATAGAATTTCCAGCTAAGATGTAATTATCATGTAATTAGCATTAGATGTAATCTCCATTTCAAGGGCCATTTAGCCAGTGCTATCTGAAGATGGTCATGTGGCCAGCAGGGCATCATAGAATGCTATTTACCTTCTTACGGAGGTAGTATTCACTTATCAACTTGGATTTGCATGCTTTTGAACTGCTAGGTTGGCAGAAACTAGGGTGAGGACAGGAGCACACACCATCCTGCGATGTTCAGGTTTGAATGTTGATGTTGGTTTTCCAGCCGACAAGCCCAGTGTCTTAACCGCTTAGCCAACATGCTGCCCCTTGCTACCAAACATAGTAACCTAAATCAAATATTACACTCGCTCCTAATAGAGCACCAATGCCTCGTTTTCTGTAGGTGTTAATACTGAATTACAGAAAAGATTTAGTTAACAAAATTCTCTCTGAGTTTTGTTTCACCAATGAATATATACATATATGCAGGTCTTGTCGTGTTTGGGTCTTTTCCCGTGTAAGATTGAGAGTATCTTGGCAACGTTTCGATGAGGTCCCACTTGCCATCTTCAGGCTGGTGCTTTCGGCTTCGTGCTTGTGCGAGCAAAGCGTGATCTGAGTTGCTGTCTCTCTATAAATACTGGTGGGGAGGTTGGCTGTGTTGTCATTTCTTGATTGGTTGTGGAGTTGATGTTTGCAGATTGGCTGGCTTTTTTGTAAGAACATGTGTGGCTGAGGTATTGGCTGTGTGTCTATCAGCCTCCTGTGTTGTAACAACCTGGGTAATGGGCTGTGTAATGACCTTCTGAGTTCTATTGTTATAACAACCTGGGTCTTGTGCTGTAATCTCCTGGGTTGTAATGAACTGGGTCATGGGCTATGTGATGACCTTCTGAGTTCTATTGTTGTAACATCCTGGTCTTGTGCTGTAATCTTCTGGGTCGTTGGCTGTGTTGTAACATCCTGACGTTTTGTGGTGTAGCCTCCTGAGTTCCGTGATGTGATATCCTGAGTGGGTGGCTGTGATGTGACGTTCCGGGTTTTGGTTTGGCTTCGAGTTTAAGGCATCGCTATGTGTTCATGGCATGTGTCTGTTTGCTTGGTTTGGGGGTCAGGTTGTGTGGCAGCTGGTGATGCAGCTGTGGTCTGGTTTCTGGACGGTGGTTGCCTTTCGTCTTTGGGGTGGGTTTGGGATTGAGTCTGGTGAGAGAGATTGGTGGTGGAGTCATGTGTTGTTTTGGGTCTGGTGTTGGTTTCCATGGCTGGGATTCGTTTGTTGATAAGGGCTAGTTTCCAAATGTCTGGTAGGTGGGAGGCATCATCCCGTTTATTCATGTTATGGGGATGTTTCTCTATTTCGATGGCTTCCCTGATTATTCTCTTGTTGAAGTGTTCAGTACTAGAGATTAATTTGGTTCCCTCAAAATTAATTTCATGTCCTGTGACTTTAAGGTGCTGGAAAAGGGAGGAAGAATTTTCTTTTTTTCTGACTGCGTTCTTGTGTTCTGCGATGCGTGCATTTATTCTGCTGTTGGTTTGTCCAATGTATGTGGGTGGGCAATTGTTGCATGGTATTTCATAAACTCCTTGGTTTTCAAGCTGGATTTTGTCTTTGGGGTTTCTTAGGATGTTGGCTATTTTTTGGTCAGTGTCGAAGGCTGTCCTGATATTGTGTTTGTGGAGAAATTTGTTGATTTTATCTGTGGTTCCTTTGATGTAGGGGAGGAGGGCGATACCGTTGTCCTGTTCTGTATCTCGGTTTCTGGGGGATGTCTCCTTTAGGATTAGGTTGGTAATTGTGTTTCTTTGGAATCCACTGAAAATTAATACGTTAGTGAGAGTGTGTAATTCTGTTCTCAGGTGGTCTTTGTCAGCTAGGCATTTGGTTCTGGAAATGAGGGTCTTGGCTACGGAGTTGATCTGTACAGGGTGGTGATGGGATTGTGCATTTCAATAGTGGTTGGTGTGTGTTTTCTTCTGGTAGATGGTATGTCCTAGGGAGCCATTGGGGTTTTTGTAAATTAGAACGTCCAGGAAGGGAAGTTGGTTGTTGGCTTCTGTTTTCATGGTGAATTGTATTTTGGGGTGTAGGCTGTTGAGATGTGTGAGGAAGTTGTACAGTTTTTCTTTCTCATGTGGCCAAATTACAAAAGTGTCATCTACATATCTAAGCCAGAGTTTGGGTTTGTGTTCGGATTTGTCTAGAGTGTTGGTTTCAAAGTGTTCCATGTATAGGTTAGCGATGACGGGTGAGAGGGGTGATCCCATAGGTGCTCCTTCTATCTGTTTGTATCTTTGTCCATTGTGGATGAAATATGTGTTGGTTAAGCAGTGGTTGGTCAGATCTAGGATGTGCTTAGGGGGGTTGTATTTGTTTTGGATAGCTGTCAAGGCTTCTTTAATAGATACTTGGGTGAAGAGGGATATGACATCGAAGCTCATGAGTAGGTCGCTGGGTTGTAGGTTTTGTTTCTTTATTGTTTCTATGAAGTGGAAAGAGTTTTGTACGTGTGAGGTGATAGATTCTGTGTAGGGCTGGAGTTGTTTAGTAAAAAATTTGGCAAGATTCTGTAGAGGTGACTATGGGTTTGAGTGGTGTTCCTTCTTTGTGTATCTTGGTGAGGTCATAGAGCTTAGGGCATCTGGATGATTTTTCTCTGGGGATGATTCTTTGCTGGATCTCTTCACTGATGGGAGAGGCTTTTATTTTGGATTTGGTGTTTTTTTTCCAGGTAGGTGGTGGTGTCTGTGTTTAGAGGTTTGTAAGCGGGGTCTTGGAGTAGGTTGGATAGTTTGGATTGGTAAAATATGAATCTGCAGCAATTCTTATATTTTTTTTTCAACACTTTAAAATGAAGCTCAAGTAGACCTTACTGTATCCAGATACCAATATTTTCCCCAATGTTCACTGGAGCAGACTGCCACTTTCATGTGAATCTAAAACAACTTTTGAATAGGCAAAAAAAATAAATAAATAAATTTGGAGTTTGCACATTTTTCTCCCTTAAAAGGTTATATCACTACTATTTTCTGATTTAAAGCAAGATGAAAAATATGTAATTCAAGAATTTGGATCTCTCCATTTCCTCCCTGTTAACATGTACAGGCATGACCGACTTTTGCTACTTCCCCTCTTAATGATACTGCTCTCACTCAAAAGATAATCTATTAGAAATGTGACAGACTTCCCTCCCTTTCCAACGTAGTTTCTTTCTCAAGTTAAGTAGTTTGAAACAACAGGTCTTTTCATTTTGTCTGGGTGTCATTACTTGCATTGTAGAGACTTATATAATTTATATCTATCCCTAACCTTCCTGTAGTTCAGGTTAATGAAAAAGGTAGAGACTCCCAAATTCCCCACATATAGCTTTTAAAACATCAAGAATTGAAGAGGCTGCTTTTGACATACATTTTACACAAAACGTAATAATAGCAATAACACTTAGTTTTATATACCGCTTCACAGTGCTTTTACAGCCCTCTGTAAGTGGTTTTACAGAGTCAGCATATTGCTCCCAACAATCTGGGTCCTCATTTTACTGACCTCTGAAGGATGGAAGGCTGAGTTAACCTTGAGCTGGTGGGATTTGAACTGCCAAACTGCTGGCAATCAGCAATCAACAGAAGTAGCCTGCAATACTGCACTCTAACCACTGCGCCACCACGGCTTTCTTTAGTGGACAAAACTATAACACACTACAATGTTCTAGGTTTACCAATGTTTACCAACTTCGGAAGGATGGAAGGCTGAGTCAACCTTGAGCCAGTCATGATCGAACTCCTGGCTGTGGGCAGAGTTAGCCTACAATACAGCATTCCAACCACTATGCCACCAAGGCTCAAGAACAAAGGCCTCATGCCACTTGGGAGCTCAAAACACCAGGGTAAAGTAAGTGGCATGTGGCAGATTCTGGAATCACACACATGAATTGGACTGTTTTATTTTTTAATAAATTCATTTTTTAAATAGGTGAATATGTATTTTGTTCGGGGAGGTGTTGGGTATGACACAGCAGTAGAGCCAAATTAGACATTTTCCAATGTTTGACACACAGAACCCAAAAGGTTTAACATCAGTGTATTATCACTTAAGAGTATCAGTGCCATTTTGATATGTATGAATCCCAGTCAATCATTTCCTGCTATTACAGAGACTTAACAGCTTTATAAGGCAAGATAAAAACATCAACTTCATGGAATGCTATTGGAAATAGACCCAAATCTACAAATAGAATAGATATTTAATAGATAACAGAATCAAATGCCTCAAATTTTCATTTCATGGTTAATAAGTCCTTAATTTATTCTTTTGTACTAAGAAGAACTCTCTTATTAACCTGCCTTGTCTGAAACACAGACTGGCACATTTTCCAAACATATAACTAGAAGAAAATATCTAATGGTAAATTCTTCAAAAATTCTGAAGAAAAAAGTAAATATCATAAATAAGATAAAGCAGTTAGTTTTGGAAATTCTTAATAGAAAGAGGCCACATGCAAGGTTCTAGCTAGACATCTCCACTGGTTTAAAAATGCTAACTGCCATGCAATTTATTCTTCTACATCTGGAAAGAAATTTAGATATAATACCTCTGTTAAAAAGGCCTGCTACTGCAAAATTAATAAGATAGGAGTCTGACTGGGAAGAGTGCTACCAAGCTGCTTCCCAGATATTCTACAAATAAGAAATAAAGATTTCTCTCAGTATTAAAACACTGAAAGGTATCTTCCAGTTTCAACACAATGTGCTATTGCTAAGTACAGCCCAACAAACATGTTTTTTGTAACTTTCGTATTGCAAAACAACTTCTTACTGGTATCAGTTTATTTACCAAAATTAAATGACAGTTAACAGTTGTATTAAAAATAAACTTTACTTCATTGTTCTTTAGCAATGAGAAAGAAAAAGGAGTATCATTGTCACAGCATTCAGACTAAATACTTTGGTTCAGTATGGAAGAAAAAAATTAACAACTGAATGTTTATAAATAGACACCCTATAATCACAAAAGCCACTCATGCACTAAAAAATTATTTTCTTAGTAACACGAGAGATTTGCATTGCCCTTTTTATATCTAAATAGTGTGTACAGAACAACACTGCTTATTCATTCTGTTGATTTTTACATAATTACTTAACTAGCTAGCGCCTAGAGGTTTTCACTTGTTAAACTGATTCAAACATTTCACCTGACCTGCAAAATAAAGTGAATGTATATATTATTTACTTTTGGAATGGAGTTAAATGTTTACTTTGGGCTGCTGGGAGATAAAATGTCCACCTCAAACTACTCTCCTCCTTAACTCCTTGTTAAATTGTCCACTCAGGCTTTTAACAAGTGCTATCACTTTAACCAGAGGAAGCAACGTGCTATTTGGGAAATACAATCTGATAAACATTAAACCAAAGTAAGTAATCCAAAATTGCAAGAAAATAAATACAGGAAGGATAGATCTATCAATGATTATAACCACATGACCACTTTGTTTTTCAGCAAAATCCATCTCTCTAGCAGTAGGGCCTTTTTCTTTTCCTTTTGTAGGAGAGTTTAAATGGATTCAGTCACAGTTTTTATTAAAGCTCAGAAAGAGGTAAAATGGGTAAGTGCTGGTTCTGGCCTATATTTTCCTGTAATGTTTTAGAGAGAAACTTAAAAAAATCCTTACACAACAGAAAAGCAAGCCATCAGTATTTTTTTTCTGAGATGATCCTTCATTAATGTGAAGGATTCTACTTCAACCAAACTCCTAAAGCAAATGACTGTCTTTTTAAACTGGAGGAGATATTATTAATATGTTAATTACTTACGCAAATGAGCATCACACTAGCCAGAACTAACAGGTAGGGCAAGAATCTATCTATCCTACCATCCCTTCTTGCAAACCAATGCCATGTTGATCTACAACAGGCTCAAGACCTTCCAAGCAATATTCTTACCTTCTGCCCTCTGCTTCAGAGCCTGCCATTTCTTGAAACTGTTGGGTTTTTTCCACACTAGTCCCTCTATTGGACTAGTAAAAGAAGACAGTTAAGAAGGATCTTGTATAACATTTAGAGGCATGGCTCCGTTTTGCAAAAATTAAAGTGGGCCTTCCACTCATTAATGCACTTACCGTTTGGCAGAATTATATGTCACATATACAATATCTGCATCTAAAATCTGCAGGAGGGGAGGACTTCATTTATTTTTTAAGTGTAATGTGTATTTATATAGTATTTATTTAAAGGCTGTCTATATCCATGATGGCGAACCTATGACATGGGTGCCGGAAGTGGCCATTTATGCCAGCACACGAGAGGTTGCCCGGAACAGCCCCATTGCATATGCATGCGTGAGCCCCCCGCCAGCCAACTGATTGTTAGGTATCTGCTGCACATGCACGGGGGGAGATGTGCGCACATGCGCAGGGGGTGGGAGGCGCTGGGAGCCACGCACACATGCACAGAGGCATGTGTTGAGCATGCAGGGGTTGTGCACGCATGCGCAGGGGCGTACACACATTGCATTATGGGTGGAGGCATATGTGTGCGTGCACTTTTGGCACGCGACAGGAAAAAAGTTAGCCATCATTGGTCTATATACTGTAGCAGCATGCCAGCCTACATTTTACATTTACATTTTAAAATAGGAATTTTTCTCTCATACTTGTAACAATATTTGTGTTCCTTACCTATTGTTAAAGGCTGAGGGTGTTTTAACAGAACAGAATTTTACAGAATAACAAGAGTTGGAAGGGACCTTGGATGTCTTCTAGTCAGAGCTACTTTTTAAAATGACGTATAATGAAATTAAAATGTGTATATCCTGGGAATAAATATGTACGGCAAAGTACACTCAGGAAAAGTGACGTATAATGAAATTAAAATGTGTATATCCTGGGAATAAATATGTACGGCAAAGTACACTCAGGAAAAGAGATACCTTTCCTTCTAGAATAAGGCATCATGCCTGCTTCAATCTTATGCAACCCTTAAATCTACTGATTAAATGGTTTTATTTTGCTCAACAAGGCAAAACAGAGCCACTATCTTATCAGAGATAGAAATCAGAAAATAAGGACTCTCCTGCAACTGAGAAAATTAGAACCTTTGTAAAGAATGAAATAGCAAAGTTGAGAGAGTGATTTGGCAGAGCTGAGGGAGTGATTTGTATCATTTCAGATGTAAACAACAGAATACAATTTAAGCCAAACTTTGTAGGAGAATGACTACCTTAATGAGTAGTAGATTCTAGGCTTGGCAATTTTCTACTTTTTAATAACAATCTTTATAGATAGCCTTCAAGTTACGACCACAATTCAGCCCAAAATTTATATTGTCAAGTGAGAAATTTAAGTTAATTTTTCCCCATTTTACAACCTTTTGTGCCACATTTGTTAAGTGAATCACAGCAGTTGTTAAATTAGAAACACCATTGTGAAGTGAATGTGGCTTCCCCATTGACTTCGCTTGTCAAGAAGGCCACAAAAGGTGACCACATGATTCCGGGACACTGCAACCATCATAAATGTGATGGTTCAGTTGTCAAGCGTCCGAATGTAAATCACGTGACCATGGGGGACGCCACAACCGTCCTAAGTGTGAAAAATGATCCTATGTCATTTTTTTTCAGTGTCATCGTAACTTTGGAACAGTCACTAAATGAACTGTTGTTAAGCCAAGGACTATCAGTATTACACAACCTCTCTTCAGTTTGAAATGTCAATTGACAACTTCACGATTTAAATTTCTCCATTTCGCAGCTTGGAGTCAAAGACATTATCAAATTCAGCGTTTGAAACAGCCAGTTAGGAGCGTGTGTGATGGGAAATGTTTTTGTTTAATAAAAGTCCACGAACATCCTACATGTTTGACTATATACCGAAATTCAGAATTTCTGAAGTTAAATATTCTTCTTTGAATCATCAAATGCTCCTCTCTCTACTTCTATTTGTAAAATGTAGTTTGATTTTGACAACTTCTGAATAGAAGGAAAATTTTCCAGTGAGGAAGATCTTGCAAAATTACTCTTCTATTCCATCACTCTTCTGTTGGTGGAAGACTACTGGACTTGAGGACCTGCAAATAAGGACTATTTTTGTTTGTAAAAAAGATGCATTGTAAGCACCATTATGACCATTTGCTTAACAATTGCTTGAAGTTATGACAAAGTGACTTACCACCATTCCTCATACTTATGACTAATGCAGTATCCCCTGCAGTCACATGATTAAATCAGGTAAAGCTTCCAACAAGCAAAATCAATGAGGGAAGCCAGATTCACTTAATGACCAAATGATTCATTTAATCACCGCAATGATTCACTTAATAACTGTGGCGAGAAAGGTTGTAAAATGGGGCAGAACTCACTGAACAACTGTCTTACTTATCCCACTGAAATATGTAGCATGGCAATGTACATTTGAAAAGTTAATGCTTTTAAATAATATGCTTAAAGTTTAAATATTGGAAAAGCAGAATTGTTAATTTATTTGCCATTTTTTAAAAAAATGTAGCCAATTTAATTTTCAAAGCTTTCAAGACAATATCCTTATTTGTTCCAGAATGTTTTTGAATTATGTGAGCATTTAGTTAATTTTCCTACACACACAGTTCATATTCACATTTTTCAATCATTTTGTGTTGTTTACTATTAAATATCTTAAGAACAAGGGATAAGTATCACTAAGGCTGACTCAGCCTTCCATCCTTCCGAGGTGGGTAAAATGAGGACCCAGATTGTTAGGGGCAGTATGCTGACTTTGTAAACTGCTTAGAGAGGGCAGTAAAGCACTGTGAAGTGGTATATAAATCTAAGTGCTATTGCTAATACAAATTAATTAATTATTGATTCAGCATTAGGATTAATTTAACTCTAGTAAAGCTCTTCCTATATGTAAATTATTAAAAGTTTAGCTGGTATGAAATTAATGTAAGTGGCTTGAAGAAAGGGGAAGGAAAGCAGTGAAACCTAATATTTTTCATTCCTTCTATCCAAATTATTTCAATCACCTAGTTAATTCAAACCAAAAATAATTTCATAAAATTATATCATTAGAGAGGTTGCAATTGAACAATAGGTTCAATTAATTTAGGGAAATAAAACAATACTGCTGTGTACAAGTTGTAGCATAGAGTGATCCTCAGGATATTCTACAGACTGACTGAAATAACAGTTTAAAACTTTTACTTAAGTGCCAAAACGTCTAGCTCACCTATCACTTATGAAGCTGTTCACTGACTATTCGTGTGCTGATATCAGAGTAGCCCGACAATCAGCAATGTGATCATTACCAGAACTTCAGTAGATCTCATACTATACCATTACATATGTATCAGTTGCAGGAGAAGTGACCTCTTTTTCATTCAAATATCACACATGCTTTCCTGGAAGTTTCTATCACGAGATCCCAGAACTCAGCAAGCTAACAACACTTGTCCCATTTCAGGATCTACCGATGCATATTCCCAAAATGAAAAGTTGTCACAAAAATGGAAATCCATGGAATGAGAATTTGTAATCTAGTCCTGTTTATATTTGCTCCCCATAATATTACATAGCAACTGTAATTTTAAAAAGTGTTTCTTAACATCCCCATCTAAGAATATATTTGCATCTTTAGAATTCATTCCTGCATCCCATTATCCGTGACACATGCTTTGTGGTTCAAGGAAGCAAAATTAAGCAAAACTGTTTTATTCTTTTCTCCCTCAATATTTGGTGGATTAAGACCTAGCTGATTTATTTATTTTATTTATAATTTATTTATTTATTTATTTTATTTATATTTATTTATTTATTTATTTTATTTATATTTATTTCTAAATTTTATTGATTTAGAAAGCTAAGCAGCATTGATCACAGTTAATACTTAGATAAAAATCATCTGGGAAGCTCAAATCCAAGGCTAGTATTAAGTGGTGCTCATAATCAGGCTAGGTTTCATAAACCAGAATTATTCAGAATGGAAAGGGGGACAGGCTAGGTTATGGAAATCTTCACAATTGGATATGTTTACTTTAGCACCCATTTGTTTCTAAGGGCAATAATTTCTTGATTCTCCTGCTAAGTCCACTACAGTAGAGAGCAGGAAGGATGGTTTTCCCAGTAAGGAGTAAATGTGCAAAAGTTCTACATTTCTAATAATTTGCAAAGCACCATTCTCTTTCTCTGGCTCTGACAAATCTACCATAGCTAGTCTGGGAAGTTCAAAAGAATCTCAGACGAAGACAATGACAAAGCATTTCTGTATCATGCAAAAACAAAAACAAAAACCCACACCCCACCCCATCCCATTCTATTTAAATACCATATAGGTATATTCATATTAGTCAACTTGAAGGATTAAACACTTTTTTCCTGCTTCCATTTGCTTGTTTTATATCCCATCCTTTCTCGAGCTGCAAAAGCCACACACGTAATATCCCAAAGGTGCTTTTGTTTCCCAAAAGGCAATTAGGCGTTGTTTTTCTCTTTGAAAACATTTCATTTCTCATCCAAGAAGCTGAGGAATGAGAAGCAAAACTGAAGAAGCTTCTTGAATGAGAAATGAAATATTTTCAAAAAAACAAGAAAATCCATGCTTTTTTGGGGGGGGGAGGGGTGAGAACATGAATGATTGAGTAATCTCTAGAGCAGTAGTGGGATTCAATTTTTTTTATTACCGGTTCTGTGGGCGTGGCTTGGTGGGCGTGGCAGGAGAAGGATACTGTAAAATCTCCAGTCAGAGGTGGGATCTGTTGGTTCTCCAAACTACTCAAAATTTCCGCTAATCGTCCTTCAGAACTGGTCAGAACCTGCTGAATACCACTTCTGCTCCAGAGACATATATGTAATACTTCCTATTCTAGAACTTCCCCCCAACAACATCCCTGTGGGGCTGTGACACCAGGAGTTGCTATACGTTATGCCATACACCCTGAGAGACAGACTGAAATTTAACATATGTGTTAAATTGACAGGGATTCCAATCAATGTAGAACAAAGAACAAAGAATGAGTTGGTTCATTCAAACACCCAAAAAAACCCACTCATAAAATTAACAGTATCTTCAGTTACGGTATTTCTAGCAGTGATTTTCAGGAATGAAAAACAGTTCCCCCCACTCTTTATTGTTCTATTGGCATTTGATTTTTCAAGGTAAATGCTATCTTACAAAGGCAGAGAAAGATTATCTCCATGGCTCAAAGAAAGACCTGTATCTTTTTTTCAGAGTAGGGTTGATTTTGAGCTTGCTGATAAAAACTGAACCAGACAGCTCGCAGAGAAGTGGGATTTGCTGGGTTGAACATTTAAGTGGCCCTTTGATTTTTCTATTACAGGAACTTTAAACATTCATATAGTACAGTTTGAGGGGCTAATTTTGGATACATGTACTTTCCCAAGGACCAGGGTGTCAACAAATACTTGGAGACAAATGCCAGAAGAGTGGCCATGTTAATTGCAAGAATGAAACACACACACACACACACACACACACACACACAAAGTATTCTAGGACTAGTTATAGAGTTATTTGGTTTTGACTATCTGACTTGTTTTTTCCATAAGGAAAGTGGAAATAATTTAGGGTTATAGTGTAGTCTTTTTGAATTCATGGATATAAGCACACTAAATAATTATATTTAAATGATGTTTATGTGGCAGTGCTATTTACATATTCCGCCTAAATTTAAGTTATGTTTATTTTATGCATTCGATACATATATATCCATCTTTCTTTCATTACTGTATAGATCTCAAGGTTGCATGCAAGCTATCTTTGTTAGTAACTCATCCAGATATTGACCAGATCCAAATTTTGTTAATTTATAAAGCAAAATATACCTTGCAACTCATACCTCAAAATTAAACTTCATTTAATGTGTTATGTTTTGTATGGTTCTTTTTCTAATCAGAAGAATGTATGCAGTTTTTCCCTGCTCTCATTTTATCTGCATAACAAATTTGTGGAGAACATTTGAGAGAAATTGATACAGTTATGTAGCAAAAACTTCATGGTAGATTGAATCTAATTCTTCCTATTCTTAGACTGAAACAATTCATCCCAGAGACAGGCAAGCTAGTATTCATTAAATTTAGCCTTCAATTTCCTTCTGTTACAGCCAACCTGATCAATGATAAAGGAACATACATTTTTTTAATTTGACAAAGCACGTATATATTTAGCTATGTAATACACATATATACCATCCCAATTACAAATTTCAACAGATTACATAAAAAGATTGTAAAAGAACAGAGTAATGACAAAAAACAACCAACAGATCAGAAAGGAACAAAGCAAAAATCCAGTAAATTCAGACAATATTTTAAACTAATATCAAGGAATAATCCATAATCTATCCTAACCCAAGATTTTACATTCTTATTCTCTTTCAACATTAAGGATCATGTAGTAAGAACTAAAATAAGGGCTCGATTCAGTTTAGAAGGATTATTTTGGAATGTGTGGAAGCACAAACGCAGCAATTTAATCCTGGAAACAGATGTGGTACCTTTAATAAGTTGTAGGCAGGTGCTGCATTCACAGTATGTCCCAAAATATCTCTTCTGATTTGAATTCAAGTATCACATAGCCTTCTAATTATTACTTCTTAATCAGATGTTTATGTGGAAAACATATTTGCTTACATAAAGATACTTGCTAGTCTTCATTAGTTCCATAAAGTTGTTGCTTTCATAAAACTTTTAGAAGTATTTATAATTTTTATTTTTTTCATAAATAAGTCAAAGCGGGGGACATATCTAATACTCCTTCTTTCTCCCATTTTCTGCACAACCCTTTGAGGTGGGTTGGGCTGAGAAATAAGTGACTGGTCCAAAATCACCCAGCTGACTTTCATGGGTAAGGCAGGACTTGAATTCACTGTTTTCTGCTTTCTATCCTGGCACCTTAACCACTGGACCAAACTGATCAAACTTTACCTGTAAATTAGGATAATAAATCTCTTGTCTTAAAGCAGTCCTGCAATTACAGTATGTTTTCTAAGGTCTTTATAGCTTGGATTTGATCAAAACTAGAAATTCTACTGAACAAACTAACAATGTTGGAAGGGTCATTTGGTCCAAATGTGATACATTCCATTTCTTTGTCCGCATCTTGTTTGTGGATGCTCAAACTGCCTCACCTCACCTGCTCTCTTATAAATGCTAATCATCTGTTGCCAAGTGGTTTTTATTGGGGCTTTTCTAATGTAGGACCTTTTGTAGGCCATGCCCTGTCTCATTTAGATAATAATTTTTTCCCCTCATGGAGAGATGCAAAGCTCCCAGAATTCCAAATGATGAGCCAGGTTTCACAATTTCATGGTTATACTCATGCAATACTAATGATAAGCTCAAGCTATTTTTGGTTACTTGGCATCCTCTCAACTACAAACAATAAAGCTAAATTTAAAAAGGGGTTCAGATGCTAATTACTGTGAACAGCATGCATGCTTGCACACACTAAGACAAATGAACCGTGAAGCTCAGCTGTTTTTGTGATGATCCCCATTAACCTAACAATCAGGCATTGAATCGATTTTCTACTTTCAGAGCTCCTGATCTGCTATAGGAAGAAATGCATCTTGTAGAGGCTATGTGGAAGGCTAATACAATAAACAGCAAGAAATCTTCATTCTGTCTACAATTTACAAGCTAGATTTTAGCTTGGACACACAAACTAGGCAGTTGGAAAAATGACAGAAACTTCATTGCAAAAATATTAGCCAAAGATGTCTTCTTTTCTTTCTTATGGTGCAATGCCGGTTCAGTCTTGAATTGTCTCTATCCTGGAGCATGCAAACTTTATAAAGATTTAAAAGTGGCCTGTGTAGAATCTTTTTTTAAAGGTGGAGCAACCTGGTGCCATTTAACTCTTTGCACTATGACTTCCATAACCCTGAAAAGCACTAGAGGAGATCTATGCCAAAATATCTTGTTCAAGGGAGGGAAGCTGGAAGACTTATTTGTTTATCTAGAAAGCTCTGACTATAGTTGCTTAAAATTGGCAGCATGCTTTCCTACCTTCTTATGGTGGGAAATCAAAAACTGTACAGAAAACTCAGTCTAGAATAGTTAAGTATTGTGAAAAAATGAAAAACATCCTACTTCCCAATCCCAAGGCATTAAAACACACAGTCACACAAAATGATGAGATGGCAGCTAAGATATTGATATTGCCCACCTATGGTGGGCCTTAGGTTTTCTAAATATCTTAATTATGCTCCTAGGCAAGATAAACATGTCTATTCTTTCTCAAGAACAAACTATTTTTAATAGATAAATCCAATAAGCTCTGAAATATATTTTTGCTAATTAATCTAGTTTTTAAATCATAAGAAAGATATCTATCAATATCTGAAGCTACTCATTTAGTAATATGGCATATCTATTCTAAATTCCTTGTTAATTATACAAAACTATTTTTATTTTTTTAAAAAATGTGATAATACTGGATAGTTGATTTAGCCTCTATTAAAACCTTCAGAGTTATTGAAGTTTCAGAGGTAGCCCAAAGGTCCACAACCTAGAATAGAAAGCAGCTTATTTCTTAAAATAGTTTGAGACTGGAGTTTCATACTCAAAGCCCGCCCTATGCAATGCTCTAGAATTAGGGAGATATGTTTTCACACTCTGCATGTATATAGTCGTATGCGTAAGGCCTTTGGACTCTTCCAACTTCAGACAAAGTCTCCTTTGAGTCAATATCAACTCTAGTGATCTCACAGATATGTCTATGTTGTTTTCTTGGCAATCATTTAGAAGAAGTTTGCCATTTCTTTTCCTCCAGGATGGCTTAGGACTTCCCAGTCTGGCCTACAGTTCTTCCTGTCTTGCAATCAGGCCTGATTCTGCTTAACTAATGAGCCAAGCTCAGCTGATTAGTTTATTCAGTTAACTAAAAACATTTGCACATTTTCCATTATGGTTGTTGAAATTGTGAGTTAATATATCACAGTAGAATTAAAAGACTAATACAATATCTCCTCTTCTATCAAAACATTATGTAGTTTTGCATCAAAAAAGCTGTGGCCTTCTTATGAGCCATCTTACTATATCACAACTTTTCTGAGCCTGATCATCCATATCCGTGGGATTTCAAATCTCCAGCAATGCAGAAGGCAGCAGACTGAAGAAAGAATCATTTAAGCGAAGTCTGCTAAGTACATTTATCACTACAACCATTTGGGTCATGGGAAGGGCTACATTAGGTAAACTGCATGCCCTCCACTGTAATTCAAGTCAAATCTGAAATATATGCATTTATCGCTTCATTGATTTATGTATATTTAAGCACATGGATGCTGTTTATGCTGTTTCGTTTCTACTATGTTCCAGGGAAAATATATTTGAATAAGGCCTGACATTCCACAAGAAACCAAGCATTAGTTCAACATTCAAAAGATTATCCCCCCTCCTCCAAACACAGTTTTAAAGTTCAAAATTTGCACATGGATTTTCTATAGTTTGGAATAAATGAGTAGCAATAGGATTTTCTCTCCCAAGCAAAAAACTTCAGTCATAATTATAATAAACCTTATCTGAGTGTACGTGCACCTTTGGATGCTAAATCAACATCATGGATCAATCCTTCAAGGTTGTATTGTCTCTCCCCTGCCTCTTTCTTATTTGACTTGAGAAAAAGTAGATAAAACATCTCCTTGTCTGCTTGCATTCCAGCTGCAAAAGTTGTGTAGAAGTCTTTCAATAAACCTATCAGCTCCACAAATAAGCTCTCTACCAACAGGTAATGTTTGCATTTCACCCAACACCTTGTTTGTAGAATGAAAAAATGCCCATCAGAGAAGAATACATGTATTGGTGGATTAAATATGCCTCTAGAACATGCCAAGAGAACCCACATGCTAATAGGTTTTTGTATCCTACAAAGTACCTATTATAAGAGGAGCTATAGATAAATGCTTTGCATACAAGAAGACTCAAATTCCACACAATTCCATCAAAAACAAAAAACAAAACACAAACTAAATCTTCATCCACCACACAGCTTTCCACAACCCAGTCCTGATCAAATACATCAAACTACAATTCCCTTAATTTCCTGTCAGTTTTTCCCTTACTGAGAACTACAAGATTTGTAGTTTAACACAACTGGTAGATACCAGATTGATGGACGCTACAGTGGACAAAGGCTTTTCCTCAATCCTAAAAATTTAGAAATTTGCTATTAATAAAAGGGAACAATACTATATTAAACCAAGAAATTAGCTTTTTTTGTAATTGTACCCTGACAAAAAAAGTCTGTTATTTTTAATTATTTCTTCATGTTCAAACCCTTTTATAGTAATCAACTGTATTACTGATGTGTCAGTCTCAGCTAAGGTTTAATCCACATTATGCATTTATTGCATGCCAATAATAAACTGGAATTATTATTGACAGGTTCTAATTTACTATAATGAAAGTAATAGAAAACTTAGACTTCAGGAAAATTTGAATTTACAGAGGCAACGCCACAGTATTTTAAAATGGAAAAATTAACTCTGTTATGTAATAATTGATACATGTTTAATATATTTGATTTGATAAAGATGCAGATACATTTTCATATTAATTCTCTTATCTCTGACATGGGAGAGTAAATTTCCAAATACATAACTTTTTTTTCCTGATAGTCCTGTGCTTTGGAGTAACAACTGTCTACCTGATCGTATGCTGAAGAAGGCATGAAACATCTTGCAAAAATAAAATTAAATCTGTAATATTTATTTCTATACACACACAAACACACACACACACCTTAACTTAAAACAATACAATCTGTATATAAACTTTTGCATGCCATCTGTACTTATCTCACAAGTGGCTTGATGGAAATAATAATAATGAAAAGAAAGCTTCTCAGTGAAGCCACTTTAAACAAAGGAGATTTTTGGGGGGACAAAGCTTTGTAATTGAACTTATCCACATACCTTTATAAGAAAAATTTATTGAGATGCATTGTCTTTCATTACTTGAATTAGGGTGTTTCCCCCCCAGCCAACAAAAAGGCAAGCAGAAAGTCTTGTTTGCAATGGGGACAACATTTCTGAAATTGTTCTCTTTATAAGATAATTTTTCAAGCCCTTTTCTCCTTTTTGCTATTATTGCTGTTATTAAATTTGAAATTACCCATTAATACTACAGTATGAATTTGTATTTTAGTTTGTTAATTAGTTTAGAAAAGGAAGGAAGAATTGTACCTTTGCTCCATATGTTCTATGGAGCTATTCTTCTATAGAGGCTATTTGTTTATTCTTTATAGGATGGAAAAGTCTAATGTTTACTGAGTCTTCTTAGAATGGACAACAGCACTTACTGCTCTTCGGATATTCCAACATTTTTGTTGCTATTACATTTTCACTGGTTAGAATTTTATTCTATTAATAGTGAATTATGAACATGACATTCATTTGTGTTATTGTATAAAATACATTTCTGTCCTACTTTACTTGCTGTATCATAGTTCAATTTTTGTCAAAATATTTCAGCCATACAACAGCAACATTTAAAGTTGAATATTTCTGCCTTGAAATGCTATTTTTTAAAATAATACATTTCTGTCTTGTATCTGCCGTGAAATATATTCCAAACTGAAAATTTTTAAGTAAGACAGATCATCCTACCTGTCTGCATCACCAAGACCCAGTGAGGTGTTACGTTGTAAAGTTTCCCTCACAGCAGCCATCCCATCAGGAAGTCTGTTTAATCTTCGAGTGTAAAGGCCCAATCCACCATCAGTCATGTACCTGTAAATAATAATAGCAATAATTCACCATCAGTCAATTTCAAAAGATAACTTTACTTGGAACAGCTTACATTCTGCAACCGATATCTGTTACACCATCAAACATCTCCAACTGCCTATCCCAAGTCCTTGGGAAGAACTTGATAGACGGACAAAAATGCCACATTCAGTCTGAACATCTGACTGATTATGCAACAAATCAAAAGTTAAGCAGGCAAATGGGTCAAAATAACATGTACAGATCTAAATTCTGTGGATTACCATGTACCACCTATTTGAGCTAATTCTGGCACAAACTGCAATATATTTTGATTAGTTAGTTTATATTCATTACATAAAAGTCTGAAAAAATGAGAGTTTGGAAAAGATATATGCTATTAATAATATTTTCTACCAGGAAATGCTAGTATTAATTTGCTTACTGACTTAAATCTGACATTTTCCTTCATAACTAAAGAGGTTAGATAAAACTTACATTTAGTACTGCGGAATGTATGTAAACTGAATTGTTAAAGTTTCTGTGATAAACTGCTTCCATGAAGTACAATGTAAGTAAGGTAATTAAGGTGCAGCAAGCATTCTACTCATAGTTATAAAGTAACTAGCTTCCAAGTTACTATTATACTTCTTGTTTGAGCACCAAATCCAGAGCCTCAGCTAATGCATACTTGGAGAACCAATGGCCTCTCCTTTACTGCACTGCCATCCCTAATGTTTTCCGATAGAGAAATAAGCACAGAAAAAGGCAATAAGCCCAGAACTATTTGAATCATTTCCACATGAATACTGAGTTACTTGGTTTTATGGATAGTATCTGGAGACTGTGATCTGTAAGAGACTTTGTATGTAAAGAATATGTGGTGGGATTCAAATTTTTTTACTACTGGCTCTGTGGGCGTGGCTTGGTGGGCGTGGCAGGGGAAGGATACTAAAATCTCCATTCTCACCCCACCCCAGGGGAAGGATACTGCAAAATCTCAATTCCCCTTCCCACTCCTGGGGGAAGATTACTGCAAAATCCCATTTCCTCCCCACCCCAGTAACCTGCTTTCCAGCTCCGTTTTCCTGTGCAGGGCAACAAAAGAAGAGCCAGCTGATCAGCTGGGACTCGGGAGGCAGAGAATAGATTGGGTGTGGGACCAGTCAGAGATAGTATTTGCCGGTTCTCTGAACTGCTCAACATTTCCGCTACTGATTCTCCAGAACTGGTGAACCTGCTGAATACCACCTCTGGTGTTAGGCCACAAAGGAAGTTCTGGTATTTATGCGAGCCTACTTTCTAGAACATATTCTAGTATGTAGAAGTTGAATGTTCCTGGCCTAGAAAACACAGTTCCCCAAAGCCCACTGAATATAAATCACTCAGGTCTACTAGAATTACTGCTTACTTTTAACCATTAGCAAGAAACAGTTCCTAGGAATTTTCTTCAAAGAATTTATCTCTTGACAGCAGATAGGTGTAGTTCCTCTACACCTATGAACAAATGAATAAAAATAACACGTTTTATGTGTCGGTGTACAAATATTTAACTCTCCCAATAATTGTTTTGAAGTACCCATTAGCAATTAAGGATGAAGCTAAACCAACTTTAACAGAGAATGCTTTTAGAGAACACTGATACTGGATATAGTCCCATTGAATTCCAGAAGTATCAGGATATTAGTGGTATTAGAGAGTAAAAGCCTCTTGGGAATTGTAAAAAAAAAAGCAGAAAATACCTCACATTGGTCTCAAAATCTACCACATACAGATTGTCAAGTCTGCTCTGCCAGAGTTTGATAATAGTAAACAGAATAGGAAATCTACTGGTATTTTTAAAACAATCCAGACTGGTTTGCTATATCATTGTATTTTGCTAACTTAATCTTTGATCTATTTTAGTTGCTTTGTAATATTACAGAGAAACTGAATCTTTATAGAAACATTGGTCAGCCTGGTATTTTGACTCAATTACCCACTTTGATCCAAGAAAAAAAAAAGGGGGGGGGGAGTTTAAAGGTCCCATGAGAATATAACCAAAAATGAAGGAGAAAATAGTATGTCCCTATGTTTATGCACATCTTGACTAATTCATGTAAGAGAGGAAACTCTACTTAAGCAAATTCTACTAATTTATGAATGCAATTAATGAAAGTCTTGGCAGGAATCTCAATCCAATTCCCATCACAACATACTGTACATCAGATTAAATATCCCATCACAACATACATCCAATTAAATATTACCAGTCTGTTCCTTGTTATAACTTTTTGCTGTAGTACAGCTTCTATAAAGCCAAATCAGACCCTTAATTATTGCATCTAGGCATGAATTTCTACTCAGTTCCCTCCCATAAATCCAGAATTACTGTTAATTTGTGTGCTTTATTTTGTAACTTGTTGAATGACTGAACAGGAAGAATTTAGGAGATTTTGGCAACCCAATTGGAATAGCCAAACATAAGAAGAAGATGGGAGATTGTTTATTGTTTGCTAATGGTAATTCACTGCCAACTGCTGCTAACAATTTCCTGAATACAGGAAATAATTATTCCATTCTACTCTGCTCTAGCCAGATTTAATATGGAATACTGCGTCCATTTCTGGACACCACATTGTCCACATTGAAGGATACCGTTCATTCAAAAAGAACAGTAACAATTGGAACAAATTCAGAGGATGGCTACCAAGAAGATGAGGAGTCTGGAAAGAGTTATAAGGAACAGTTAAGGGACCTAGGTACATTTAAATCATAGAAGAGACCAGCTAAGGGAAACTATGATAGCAATCTTCAGATATTTGAAGGATGTTAAATGGAAGAATGGTAGACATTCTTTATTATCCCAGAGAACAGATCTAGAACCAGAGTTAAAAATACAATGAAGCTAGTTCAATCTAGATTGCAGAAGGCATTTCTAGACTGTATAAGCTATCAACCAGTGAACCATGAAGTGATTGTGAGCTAGCGAAGAAATGAGAGGATTTCTAAATATAGTCAACTAACATAATGGGAGCAGAGTTTGTTTGTAATATATCATATAGGTGGTAGGTTAATTTGGGCTGCAGAAAAACTAGGAAGAAGCGATTCAGAGAGATTCTGCCTTAATGAACTGACTGATAAAAGAAGGCAGAAGATTCCTATTGCATTTCTAAAATTCTGGACTTCATCCCTAATGTCTTTATTAAATTTCTCAGTTTCTTGCTCGAGCCCTGAGATATGGAGCTTGACAGACATTTGAGGCTAAATAGTCATGTATCAGAAATAATGCAAAAGATCCAGCACTAGGCAGAAAGTTGAACTAGAAATTGTGAGAACAATCAACCAATGGAACAGCTTGCCCTCGGAAGTTGTGGGAGCATCATCACTTGAGACTTTCAAGAAGAGATTGGACTGCCATTTGTCAGAAATGGTGTAGAGTCTCCCGCTTGGGCGGGGGGATTGGACTAGATGACCTACAAGGTCCCTTCCAATTTGGATTATCTGTTATCTATTAAATTCTCTAAATTGCCTTCTTATTCTACCTTTCCATTAACATATAAATACCCTCCCATCTAAGCATTAAGTATTCACTTAATTTTAATCGGATCCAAACTGAGGTTTGCTCATAAATTGTTCTTTATGTTCGTCCCATTTCCTACTCCTACTCTGGTTCCAGCACCAAAGATCTCTTTTCTTTTCCATCTGTGTATGTTTGTTTACCCATATAGATCCGGATACAGCTTTCCTCACTGAAGAAATAATTAGAAGCCTCTCTAGCTAGTCCCATATGTGGAAACCTAATAATAAAGTGTAAGTTTCAAGTAATGTGTTTTGCATGGAAGATCTGGATAAATAGAGACTTGAGCAATCTATATACTAAAAGCTCTTATTTTCATGACCTTTAACTGGATGAAATGGTCCAGCACTGGGCAACAGTTTTTTAATCATATTACCTCAGATTGGTTAATTTACAGAATGTGTCCAAAATCCAGGATCCATGGCTACTGAGGGAATGAAATATGGGGAAGTTGCAGCTTCCTCGGTGTTACTGGCTGTTGTTGCAAACATGTGACATTCGTATTCAATATTTTGTGACAGTTTCCAAGCCAGTCTCACAATCGCTCACTTTCTTCCCCACCAAGCAACAGCAACTTACCTGCCTGCTGGAAAGGGAAGGAGGAAGGAAATAAGGAAGGAACAGGGAGGAAAGACAGTGTACAGCGTTCCCAGCTCCTTCTACCCCTCCACCATGTACTTCCCCAATTTGTGCAGCTCATGTGTACTGTCCCTGACCTCACTTCCTCATGTGCCTTCCCTGTCCCATACAGCACCTCTTGCATGTTCTCATCCACCTTTTCTGACCCACACCACTCCATGCATACCTTCCCTGACCCTTGCAGCATTGTTCACTCCCATGCATCGTCCCTGACCCGTGCTCCTCCTGCCTACCTTCCTCAACCCATGCAGCATCTTTTTGGTACCCTGATCCATGCTGACCCCCATGCACCATTCTGACTGATGTAGAACTTCTCATATACTCCTGCAGCTCCCACACATTCTTCTTGAACCACATCATTCTCCACATCCCACTTTATCATGTGGCAATTCTTATACAACCCCATGACCCCAAGACAGGACTAGTACTGTCCTCAGCATTAAAATATAACAAAAAATCTAGATCCAATCCATTATTGTTTAAGCAGGATGGTTTCAACAAACGGAACTCCCACAATTATCTTCACATTTTAAATAAATTCACAGCAATGATTAGAAAACAGAGTATTTCAGACCATAGGATAACTTGCCATTTCCAAATTCATTGTAAAATCCAAGCAGCAGACATAATTCAGTACCAATATTAATACTGTATCAAAATATTTCTTATAGACTTTTTATAGATTTTCATTTAAGAAAAATCTAATCTGAATATGTTTGGAGTTTATGATTCTCTACATGCTCTCTGATACAGTACCCCAAACCATATCAATATTTTCAGCACACGAGGATTAACAGATTGTAAATTGCCAATGTGCCAAATTTTTGAATGAAGTTTTCATTTTAAAAATAGAAATGAAGGAGTAAAACAAACAGACAATGAAACAGAATCTAAAAGTGCTAATAGCTGCATTTTAGAAGCTTTTGAAGTAATCTTAATAACCTTAATTCACATAAGGTTTAAGAGTTCATATTAAACTGGACTGCTGAAATTAAAGTTTCTTCATGTAACTAACACAAACAAATGAAGTCCAAACATAAAAATGTTTTTTTTAATTATGCACATCATACTTAAAATAAATTATATAGGTTTTAAAATCAACTGCAGTTTAAATGTCTATTGCTATGGACATTTAACAACAACAACAAATCCTTAAGCTAGTTTTCCTCAAACTTCCTGGGGCTACAACCTTCTGAAATGCATAGTCCAAAGAGTTTACAGTAGAATCCCACTGATCAAGTGCCAGATTGTGGAAAGCAACCTAATTTACAGTTTGGTGAAAATGTCCCAGGCATCTCTGAATTTGAATTCCCTCTTCTCTTCTGCTAGATTCTGTACAATTCAACAATACAAATCCAACTATGCAACAAGCAAAAAAGAAAACAGTGAAGTTGATACCTTTGGCAAACGTTCAGAAAAATAACATACTTTACTAAGTCATGAATGAAGCGTTATTTCCTTTCAATCCTTCTGTTGCTGGTCTGAAAACACTGGCCAAATTATCTGAAGAGTCTGAATATGTTCTTCAGTTCTGCAAAGTTTGCTGCCATTGACTGACTTTTCTTTTAAAGACTCTTCTTTGCCAAAGACGAGGAGGAGGAGGAAGAGGAAGAGATGAAGATGAAGAAGAAGAAAGGAAGCAAGCAAGCTTCCTATCAGACAATTTAAATGTTACAACTTCTATGCTGATGTTCTTGCAGTAAATGGAAAAAATAGTGCTTTGTTCAGCACTGACCCCATTTCTGCCTTCTGGAAAAAAAATTACTGAATTACACTGTCAGCTATAACAGACAACCCCAAACTATAACGCCCCAAACAAGTTAGAAACTTCAGAAGCAACAAGGAGGAAAAAGGAAAACGCAATGGATGTAAGTCAGCTCTGAAGAATCTCTACTGGTGCAAGAACAATAAACAATTGTCCCTCTGGAGTTTCACAAAGAGGTTGCTAAGCTAGTTAAAACTAGGGACAGGACTATTCTCAGTTCTGCTCTGTCCATGGGGACAAGACACAATACTTTCCCCTCAACTGCATAAACAAGGACCTCAGTTTCAATGGCAGTGAGAGAAGCAAGACACCAATTTTTCACTTATTACAACGTTTGTTTGCAAGACGTTACAGACCTCAGCCTTAATATGGAAAAAGCAAATGCAAGCATTATGTAAGAAACAAGGGCTTTACCATGTGGTTTTTTAAAAAAATAAGAAAATTAATTTTAAAAAAGAATGTGCTAGTGAGTGTGTATGCATGCATATTAGTGTGTATACAGAGATGCCCAGGCATTCCATAAATAGATTTGCTACCATCACTATATTCAACAGAGGTCTACAGTGAATCCTTTTGTGGTAAACAACTTTTCAAGGCCTGTTTAATTATAGTCAATTTTAACCATTATAGAAGTTGATACAGAAATGTAGGCCAAATATTTATTTGTTTGTTTGTTTATGAGATTTATATTGCCGCCTATTCACATATGGCAACTGAAGTAAGCTTAAAAGAATTTAAAAACATCATATAAAAAACAATAAAACTAATAAAAGAGAGAAGCATATATAATAATACAGTATGGTAATGAAACTGAAGCAAATTAAATACTTTTGAAACTCCACTGATTTTAGTAGGACAACTAATAATATACCTACAAATTTCTCTTGAGATCTGTGAGTAGATTAGATAATTACAAAATTATTCCTGTAAATCAACATCTTCTAACACAGGGGTCGCCAACCTTTTGGACCTCAGGGACCACCAAACTCATAATTTTAAATCCCACGGACCAGAGATCCTGGGAAAATTCCCCAAAAAGTCTGCAGGAAAATTCCCCACCCTGTTTTCCCACTGATCGATCATTCTTTATTTGGGATCACAGGATACTATCTCCAGCTCCATTCTCAGGGCGAGAGAGAGAAAGAGAGAGAGAGACTTTTGGCTTCATGCAAGGAAAGCAGCAGAAAGAGCAGAAGTCTTTCTTTCTCTTCCCCAAACTCTGCCAGAAATGAGGCTTTGTGAGACTTGTCATGCCAGCTCAGCCTCTTGGAGCAGGATGCCTTGCAGGGTCCCAAAGACTCATTTCTGGCAGAGTTTGGGGGAGAGAAAGAAAGACTTTTGCTGCTTTTCTTGCATGCAGCCAAAAGCAGAAGAAGAAAGAAGCAAAAAGAAGCAGCCCGGTGACCAGGCAAAATGTATGGGGCAAGTTTCCCCCCTTTGCCCTTTCCCCTCCACCCTTCACTACCTCATGTTGTTCACAATGCAACACAAGCCTTATGTTCCCGTGGGCCATGTGAGTGGTGCAGCCTTGTGTTCCCGCACAGCCTGGATAAATTGCTTTGGGGGGTGATTTGGGGGTGACATTTTTCTGCGGACCACCAAAATTTTCTTGCAGACCACCAGTGGTCCCCAGCCTGCTCTAACATGATGCTAGATTTTTTTGGACTCCAACACCCATTGTTCCTACTATCAGAGAACTGGGTAGGGGAAGCTAGGCAGCCATATTTAGCTGATTCAGGCCAGATGACATAAATTCAGTTAAATGTGCAATGAGTTACTGTCTTCCTTTTAAAAAAAAATTCTCCCTTCCCATCTGCTTTGCTCATGTTCTCCAGACTTTATAATTTCAGGCAAAAAGATGCAAGGTGACACACAGCAGAGAGATGGTGATGGAGGGCATTCATCTTTCTAATTGGGAGTCCCAGAGCGGTCAAGCGGACACAGGGAAAACAGGACCAGGTAAAAGCGGCATGAAGAAAGTACAGACGGATGCATAGATAGGCAGCAATGGCAATTCACAGAAGAGGGAACAATTTGGGGTCCATATGCATCTAGCGTTCTTCCTCCTCAGTGAAAATGTATATGAGCTGAGTACCGGGCTGTCACAAAAAAACAACAACAACAACAAATTTGAGCCTTAAAACTTCAATAATAACAAAATATAGAGTCTGGTGGTTAGAGTAATGAACAGCTCTTGCAGAAGCCAACCCCTGCATGTGTACACCAGACATACTCAGACTAGTACATCAGTGTGTACACAACAAAAGCTGTGTTCACAAATCAGAACTGGATTGCCTAATTTCGATAATAACCTTTTATCTGTGATAGAATCTTCTGGCCAGTCAGTTTATATATTACTTGGATAAAAATCTAGGAATGAAAAGAAAAAAAAAACCTCCACTGAAGTGCATTTTTACCCTGCTCTTAGCAGTCTAATAGGCAGATTTTTTTCTGTGTTCTGTCCTGAAAGTATGATACTAAATCGAAAATTAATGTTGAATAAGTTGACACTGTGGTACAAAAGTTAATATAAGTGTGTAGTAGTCTTTAAATGACTTTTGGAGGATTAAAAAAATACTGAATTTGGTGAGACTTAAATTACAGTGAACATAAAGATGGAAATCAGCCTTTATTTTTTTTCTTCTGTTTTACCTAATATTTTTCAAATGTTACTAAATATCATATATCAAATATCATTGGAGGAGGGACTTTAATGTTAAACAGGATAATCATCTTTTAGCAAATGACAAAGTCATCATTATTTGATGTGGAGTCTTGGTTCAGTTTGGGAATGTTAGGACCAATTTTTAAACTGTCCAGTCTCCAAGGAGTCAAACAGCAGCCATAAGCCATAATCCCTCACTCTCAAAACACCATTCATGTCCCAAATATTACTTTAACCTCCCGCTACGAATAATGTACTTTTTATTTTTTTCCCCCTCAGAACAAAGCCTCTGTGTGTATGTATATGAATGACAAATGTTTAAGGAAAATAACAGTTGCTGAAAACCTTAATACAAAAGTCAAGAGACTTAACATTCTAGAGCAGGTGACAGAATGACATTGGATCCTATTTTATATTGTATATATTATTATGCTACCATTTGTTGGAACATTGCCTGTTTTGCTACCATTATTGAAATGGTATGATGTTATAATATATGTTAACAGTAACAGTAAACATGTAACAGTAAACATGTACATGATGATGCTATCAATAACCTAAGAAAAATACAGAAAAGTTTAATATATAATATAGAAATAGAAATAAAGCAGCAGACAAATTCACGCTGGCCTACAAAGAAAGAAGATTTCATTCTGTTTCCTTTCCTAGAGGGAAGAATATTCATTCCCTGGTAATTACTCATTCGTTTGCAAATTATATGAAACAATTCAAATGTGCATTTTTTCTAGAAAATACATATTTGAAATTATTTCTTCAAATGTCAGTTTCCACAACATCATGCTATTACCTACTTAAATATCCTATAGCAGAAGTTGCATAATTTATGTATTACAGAAAAATCTGTTTAAATTATCTGTTTAATCTGTTTAAATTAACGACAGGTGGTCTATTCAAAGTTATGACAGCACTGATAAAATATACACATAACCTCAAAGTTCTAGTCATCACAATGTTCCCATGGGCATATACAGAATAACAGAGTTGGAAGGACCTTGGAGGTCTTCTAGTCCAACCCCCTGCTCAGGCAGGAAACCCTATACCATTTCAGACAAATGGTTGTCCAATCTCTTCTTAAAAACTTCCAGTGTTGGAGCATTCACAGCTTCTGGAGGCAAATTGTTCCACTGATTAATTGTTCTAACTGTCAGGAAATTTCTCCTTAGTTCTAGGTTGCTTCTCTCCTTTATTAGTTTACACCTGTTGCTTCCTGTCCTGCCAGATAAGGTTAAGAATGGAGTGGAACTTAGAAAGGTTAGTGAAACTAACAGTAATAACTTCTGGTAACCTATTACTTTTGGACCAGCCAATATGATTATAAGTTGCCCATCTCACAATTTTGACATTGCAGTGATCTGCAGTTACATGACCCTCATTTGTGATCTTTTCTGCCACTTCCCACAAGCAAATTTTAATGGGGAAGGTTGCAAATTGTTGCACTAAGTCACCCTGTTACCTTTCCCCCTCTTTCCACAGGAACCCTACTGCCTGTGCGTGGCCTGCAACCCACCCTTGGCAGGTCTTCCCTGACCCTCACACAGCCTGCAACCACTCTCCCCAGGCTTCCCCAGACCCGCACACAGCACACCCATGCTCCTTACCTGGGAGTTCTGCCTCTTCCTGACTAACAACCTGCGTGTTCTGGGATTATGACAGCAACTGGGGCTACCTGGGATTGTTATCATTAAACAATGAGATCATTTGATGATAGCAAACTTGGGCAGCCTCACTTGCTGTCATAATCCAAGGGTAGCTGTACTTTAGAGGATGGGACATGGAACAAAATATTTTAAATGGTTATAATCATTTCCTTTAAGAGGAAATAGTTATTCTATTTTAGCTTGCTTATTTCATCCTCTATTCTTCACAGCATTTTTGAACCAAAATGTGACACTCTAAAGATGTGTCTTCTCTAAAGTATCAATATTTATTTGTTTTTTTTCATTCATCTTCTCCTTTCTGTCAGCTGTTCTTCCCATATTGAGGGGATGGACGACAATATACGAACTCACTTGTGTATCTTCAGTGAAGCTGTTTTTATTCATCTCTCACACCACAATAACAGCGATAACAGCGATCAAAAAATGGTTTAAAGTCAGCTCTGGTTTTCGTTAGAACCCAGAGCTGTATTTATACATATTATAGACTTGGATAATTACATAATGAGTTTAATCACCTTCCGGTCAATTGCTCTGCCTAACATCCGTCCTCTCTAAAGAAACCAAAACCCATTAAAGTAAAACGTAGTAAGTATATTTTACTGAATGGTGATTTTATGCACCTCAGTGACAATCTACTCTAGATCCTATGTGTCCTGCACCATTCCTACACCACCACCTGTGTGTTATTCATCCATGCATCATCAGTATGGCACCAATCCTTGCCAGGAAATCGATGTCCATCATTTGATGATCTCCATCTTAAGATTGAAACACAGTCACTGTAGGGTGTTTATTTAATCCTGTGTGTCTCGCACCTTGGTTGTCTTGGCTCCAACCTAATCGTCTTTGGAGTTGTGACATTTCCCCTCTTTATTTCTCCCATTATTTTATTCTTTATCTCCTTTTACTCAGGAGGACTCTATAGCATTTTCTCCAACTAACAAATGTTACTAACAGGTGTAAGCTTTTGTCAGCTGCAGCCACCACAGCCTAACATAGTTGTCTTCCTGCAATGTACTGCTCTTTCTTCTTCTTCTTTCTCCCATCTCACGCCATTCCACTGTCTTCCTTCTTAGTGAATTCGGCACCAACAGAACATAAGCATTTTTATTCTGACAGCTAATCATACATCTTAAGACAACTAGCAGCTGTATCTTGCGGTGCGGATGAACTGCTCTGTAAAAAGATCCTCTTTGTTGGTATTAAATGGTCTTAGCAATTCCTATCAAGAAGTGAGAAAATGCCACAGATAAGCTTCTATTGCTTATTGAAACAATTGGGAAACCATGAAGAAAGAGGTACAATAAGAAAAATAAATTTCCCACATTCAAAAAAGAGCATCTCATTGTATAGTTCCGAAACACACTAATGCTACAGTGGTAGTAAGACAGAGTGCACCCTACTTTCTTTGAGGGGGGGGCGGGAACTTTTCTTAACCTTGGAATACCTGCTGGAACAGAGATCTGAGACATTCTAAAACCACTTCAAGTTGCAACGAGTAATGAGGGACAGCAGTTGTACATTTAGTGATACAAGTTCTATGAACTCCTCAATCACTGACTATCACACATCATTCACTAAACCAATATATTAATTGTCAGGACAGGTGGCTTCATATTTCCTGCATTCCCGGTGAAAGTTTTGCCTGCTTTATTTCTTTTACTCTTCCAGGCATGTGGTTATAATATATGCCTGTAACAAACATAAACCATTCAAGGGTAAAACAGAATGCAAAGCTGTCAGTTTATCTTTAGCAATAAATGAATGGGGAGCAATTAATGTGATACTGGTAGCACCTTATTTATTTTTTTGCTTATATCTTGACTTTGTTCTACCCACCCAGAATCCGCCTGAATCGGAACAAGCTACAAACATTATTTGATAAATAAAAAGTAATTGCTGCAGAAAAAGGATACTTCAATAGACTGTGAACTAACTCAGGAAACTGTCACATAAATAAAATAATGATTTAAAGATAATCCCCAAAGGAACAGGAAATGTAGCCTGACACACTGTGGAATTTTAATTAAAATCTGAGTAACTAAGCTGGTTAATACTTGTTGAATTCTAGGAAATGTATACATTTACAGCTATTCAAGATGATTAAACTTTGAAATGCTGAAAGCAACAGACATAGCTATCATTTATTTCTTAAATAAAATTTAAAAAAAAACTCTCAGGAGAACACTAAAACAAAAAAACAAAGCTTCACTCCTAACTTCAGGTCTATTTTATTAGCAAAGCTCAACTACTGCTAATTCTCTTGCTAACAAAATTTTGTGCCATTCTGCCAACTGCTAGTGCCTGAAACATTTTGTCCTTCCAAGCCTCCTTTGTAAGCAACACTATTTCTTATTGTCACTATTTAGTGGAAAAGAGAACTTGAACAGAATTCTTTTGGAAAGGGATAAAAACAGAAATTAGACTGAATCAGGCCATGTCTTTAGAGATTAAATGCCTTATGTATATGTGTGCAGGATTCTATAGTGGCCTATTGGGTGAAAAATTACTTTTACCCCAGTTGTTACAGCTTTGATGGCTCTTTGATTATCCCTGCAGTTTTCTTGGCAAGAATTCAGAAGTGGTTTGCTATTGCCATCTTTCTGGGCCGCGTAAGAGTGACTGGCCTAAAGTCATCCAGCTGGCTCTGTACAGAAGGCAGGACTAGAACTCATAGTTTCCCATTTCTAGCCTGGTGCCTTAATCACTACAGAATCTTTCTAAATTATTAGTCACCTTTTTAAACTTTTATGTTTATTCTATACATTAAAATACCATTCCCAGAAGATTGAACATGTAGTGATTGTTAACACTGCTTTGCGTTATACTCTAAATTGCTTTTAATAACACATAATGCCAAAAACCTTTGAACATCTCTGATAAATCCATGCCTGGCACTACCCAATTTCTGTTTACATCTTGCAACTTCTAAGGATAATGTAGCAATCCAATGCTTAACTATTAGCTTGAATTACTTCATTTTCTGTTCATAAAACATACTCAAGCAAAAGCTATTGGTACTTAGCAAGGAGGAGAACATATGAAAATGTTAGCCATGATGGCTACATATTACCTCCCATATTAGAAGCAATATTCCTCTGAAATTATTCATTGAGGGTTGCAGTGTTTCACAAACATCCTAGTTATGGACTAACTATTAAGGAAACAAAATGCAGTACATAGTCTCATCTAGTACAATTCTGATGTTCTTAATGCGGGAATTAGCACTGTGGAATAGCACTATCTATGCACTTCTTCAAAGAGATAGTAATTGCTATGTCCACCTTAACTGCCTATTAACTGCAGACTATTTAATCTTACATCAGAATATTGTGCTGGTTTGACTCCAAGTGACCATATGTACAAATGTTTGCCATCCAGTTCTGTTTTTTTAATACTGTCTTTGAACAGCTGGTTGGCACTTTGTGCCAGCATCTGGCATGTCTCTGGTACTTTGCCATGCTTGGAGTTGAACAGCACTCAACATGGAAGTATCTATATCAGGGGTCCCCAGTAGCATGCTAGCTACTGGGCTGCACAAACAAGCGAAGCCCCATCTGCAAGATGCAGGTAGCATGCAAAACCATGCCCCCTCTGGTCTGTGGATAAACCTCTCTCCACGGAACTGGTCCCTGGTGCCCCAGGTTGGGTACCACAGATCTATATGAAGCAGCATATAGAAGGACATAGCTGATCTGATCTGATAATCATGGTAGCTTGTAATGCACTTAGTCTAATGGCAAAAGTCATAGTAGCCAACTTCCAAATGGTGAGAAAACATTAGGTTAAATAAACCATGCTCTAACATATAGGTTAAATAGGGTTAAAGTAGTCTTTGATGAGCTATTTTAGGTCATAGCGTTTAGTTACTGATGTGTAAAACCTGTTTCACAACTGGAATGTAAAAACTACTGAATTTTAGTTTGGAAAACGTGGGAACTTTACATCAATATATATATACATATATACTGGCTTTTAAAGCATCAGGTTTAAGAATTACCATATTAAAACACAGTTTAAGAAATAAGAATAAAGGTCTTTAATTTTTCTAGTGAAACATTAGTTCACTGCAGATTTGCATTTTTCTGATTTTTCTTTCTTGTAGATTAATGTTAATGCCAAACCATGCTTTTTATTCTCCTATTTTGTCCACTCATCAAACCTAACTGGCCACCATCTCTTGTCAACTTGATCTTTCTGGTCAAAGAAAGGAATGCAAAATCTGCCCACAAGCCCTGCCTTTCAAGGGAAAGCAAAGAAATGAATAACCAGATAGCTAGGGTCAATTCAAGTTTCAGTCTGCACAAACTTGAACAGATGAGTGAAATCAAGTAAGGGTGTAGTTCTCTCATAAGCTCTTATATTGTTGTATTTTGTTGTCATGTAGCCAAAATACTCAATTAACCCATGTGACTTTTTAAAAAAGATATGCTCGAACTCAAAATATCCTGAACATCAATTTCCCATCTAGTTACAGGGTTCAGTACAATCAAACCAACATGTGAAAAAGCCAACATGTAGTTATATTAAATATGTTTAACACCACATATTTTTTCACATGTACATTTTCAAAAGCAGACTCTGTTTTGGAGTGGGAAATGGCTGTGATGAAAGGAATAAGCAAAAATGGGCCACTAAACATAAAGAAAACATAAACAGTTCTAAAGGTTTCTTATATTTCAGTGGGGCAGTCCCATTTAAAACCACCTCTTGGAAAACATCCCAGAGGCATTCCACAAGTCTACTTTGCAAGCATCCTAAGTGACACAGGATTACTTTCCTTCTATGAATCAAGACAAAGAGAGAGCAAGGATGAATATTAAGCACAAGGCTTAGCAGCAATTTGGATTTGAGAGGGGAAAAGTGATTTGGAGGTCATACACCCTGCCTTTCAGCAACAACTTAACTCCTAGAAAAGATGCATTTGATTTAAAGAGTCGTCAACAGATATGGTGGCATGCCCACATTCACGCTGAATCCCCTAATTTTATTTATGAAATTTACATGGCTGCCCATCTCACAAGAATCAATATATAAAAACAATCAATATTAGAAACTATATTTTTTATTATTTATAAATATAAAAATCATTAAAATATACAAAACCCCCACACAGAAAATAGTAAATATTAACCACAACAAGGGTGCCATTTAAGAATTCATAAGTCCCCTGGGACCTCCAGACCAGATGACATAGCCAGGTCTCGAGGGCCTTAGGGAAACATTAGCAGGGATGGGGATAACTTCACTTCTGGGAGGAGAATGTTCCATAAGGCAGATGCTGTGGTACAGATGACCTACTGTAGGAGATGACAAGGCTGAGCACAAGGGAGAGGTCAAACGTGTCATCAATCATGAGTCCCTTCATGCCCACAAGAGATCTACCCACCTTGAATTCCTTTGATTCTTATCTACTGCCAATTTGCTTAGATCGTTAGTAGTTCAGATTCTTATAGACAGCTTAAGTTTGCAATAAAGCTTTACACCCATATGAACTGCCTGGACTTCCTGGTTTCCCTGGTGCTTGATACCTACCTCTTGGGAGACATCAAGTTTAAGCCCTGGCCAATGGGAATCATAGCATGTCTTCTCTGCCCAATCTAGTGGGATGGACAGATATAGTCGAGAAAAGGCAGTCCTTAGGTGACATGGTCCCATGCAGGGGTGTAATTCAATTTTTTTAACAACCGGTTCTGTGGGCGTGGCTTAGTTGGTGGGCATGGCTTGGTGGTAATGTGATTGGCTGGGCATGGCCAACTCAACATCACTCATATCGAGGCACGTATCTCCTCGCCTGGCCTCTCATGACTGTGGGATGCTGCAACAGTTGTGTGAAAAATGGTCATAAGTCACTTTTTTCAGTGCCATTGTAACTTTGAATGGTCACTCCACACAAGCAAAGTACCAGCAAAGGAGAGGAAAAAAACTCCAGAGACGTTCCTGAGACAGGAAGTCTAGTCCTGCCAAGAACGTAAAAATGGTTAATGGAAAGGCAGTTTCTGTAAGCAACACCAGAATGTTTCCTTCCTACCTTCCTTACAGGATTAGGCCAGTAATTTCTTCTAACAACTGGTTCTCCGAACTGCTTAGAATGTCAACAACCAGTTCTAGCGAATAAGTGAGAACCTGTAGAATCCCACCCCTGGTCCCATGCCAAGGAAAAGCTTTAAAGGTTAAAACCAACACTTAAACTGGACCTAGAAGCAAACTGGTAACTAATGCTGCTTGTGGAACAGAGGTGTGATATATGCTATTTTAATACATCTATGCCACTGCATTCTTACAAGTTGAAACTTTTTGAAACTCTCCAAGGGTAGCCCCATTTTACAGTATGTTGCATTACAGTAGTCCAATCTGGAGGTGACTAAGCACCAGTGACTGTAAGTTTAATATTAGCAAAATCAATTATACTTAATTGATTTCTGTTCCAGTTATAAAGTTGGGCTTTCATGTGATTGTAGTAGACAGTACATTTCCCTTAGACACAAAATGGGGAAATTACTCCAATGCTACTGTGTGTGTAGGATATCTCAAGGTTAATTAGTGATCAAGGTTATCTTGGTGATCAGGAACAGTACTGGGAAATCAAGGTGATAGGGATGTAATTATGCTTCCACAGTTCATTTATCACAAGAATTCTGTATAAGAACTTAAGATGATCTTATTTTGATACTCACTTTAACAGTGTTTCTAATAGAAGATGCATGTTGAAAACCATAGCATTTTGGACCCAGCTTTTATTGATGCATTAAAATTACATTAGAGATAGTTAACTTAAAAACAAAACTGTTAAGATATGTAATTAAGAAATACAGGCTGGATTTATAAAATGCAAATTAAAAATGTGGTTTGCTTTTTATATGGTTTGACATATAATCATTCTGGACCATAGAACCAAAGTTTATGATTTAAATATGTTGTGTGAACTCATACATTATAGTTTGTTTAACAAACCAAAATGTAGTACTGTATAGAACTTAGCATAATGTATGAAGTGAGACTTTCACTGAGCGCTATGAAATGGTAGAAGCTACTACAATAACTTTGTCTAAAGCAAGAACAATTTCTACATTTAATCAGTAATTTAAGCTAGCAACTTGCAAGGATATATAGCTTAGATTCAAGCTTCAATCAAACTTGCAAGTAGCTAAGATGATCTACTTGCAAAGCCACATATCCAAAATCAATGTGGTACTTATTTTTGCATATTATCCATAAGTGTGATATGTCAGCTTGTGGTTTCTACTTAACATCTAATAGAAAGTAAATAAAAATATAGCAACCTGAAGAACATAGGATTTATGGCAGAAATAAAATGTTCATTAAATTTCAGAACAACCAGTGTAGTTAAGACTGACCGGGGATAGTTAGGAAAGAAAAGAATGCTGACATTTATAATATTAAAGCTCTTCAAAAAAATGTGTTCCTCTCCTCTTTTAAAAGATGTACATGGGAAGATTACAGGAGAAAAAAAACCCTGAAATTTGTCCAGAGCCAGTGCTCTAGTTTCACACCCACTATCTTGCAGATTGTTTAAAATTTAAAATGAACAGAACTGAAACTATTTCCACTCATCCATCTTTTGAATGGCTGGGGGCAAATAAACTTGCAGTGACCTTGGGTAGCTCTAGAGGGAAAGGTATTGACACATATTCATGGCTAAAGTACAGTTGAACTCTTAGGTATGCTAAAAAGGAAATAAGCAGCCTGGCTTTACTTCCCCAAGAAGGAAACAGATTGAAGAAAGAGCACTAGTGTTATTGCACTGAAAAATCAAAATGGAAATGCTGAATCTAATAAGGCATGCATTCCGCCAAATTTTATTGACTTTGGAGCTCTTGATCACATTTCCCTCTAGTGGACAAATCTGATATGCAATGGATAGATTGTACAGTCCTGGGATCATCCAAAATATTTAAGAATGCACAATGTTATTTTTAAAATGCATATATTACTACTACTAATAATAATAAGATAGTATTATGTCACAATAAAATACTAGGTGATTATGATGTGTACCTGAATCACTGTTCATATTCCACTGTTCATATTCCATTCATCCATTCTTTCATCCATAAATTCATTTATTTGTATCCTGCCGTTATATTTTTACAGATTGCTCAAGACAGCGAACATCTCCAACATACCTTCCTCCTCCTATTCTTTCCATAACAACAACCCTGTGAGATAGGTTGGACTGAGAGAAAGTTATTGGTCCAGAGTCTGGCTTTTTTGGCTACGGTGGTACTTGAACTCATGGTCTCCTGCTTTCTAGCCTAGTGCCTTAACCAAGAGAGCAAACTTGCTCTATTAACCACTTTTTAAAAAATCATTCTTTTTAAAATCCCAAGGAACAATTTTATAGAATAATGACCAAATGCAGAGATTGATGCACAAATTTTCACCCCAAGTGAAAGAAGAATAAAAATGTACAACTGATGGTTTCCAGGCAAAATTTACACAGCGCTCATCAGTGGAGGCACTAAATATACATCAGTATCTTGTCATGTTACACAACACTTAAAGAAATCCATGATTTATCTTGTTCCACTAGCCTTGCAGATGTCTTATCTTCTAATTTCTAATCAGCTTTTAACTGATGACTAAGTTCAATGATGTTTGTCCTTTGACAGGCTTCATCCTCTTTCTGACTGAAGAGAAAATAATGCATCACAAAATGAATGAGAAAATGTAAATTCTAGGCTGTCCAGAAGGTTGCACCTGCAGTTCCTTAAACCAGAATTCCAAAGTTCTTCAAAAAAATAAAACAAACCTATCTTAAACAGTCATGCAAAGTCTATAGCATTTTTCTGAAAATCTAAACTGACAGATAAGTGAAAACAATAGGAAGCAGACTACTAAATGACGTCACATGTTGAGACTAAATGCTCACTTTCTTAATTCAAAAATATACCAACTGAGACCAGTCAATGACAAAGTTGGAGGAAAAAATTGAACCCATTTATCAGTTGAGAAGGCCCATTATGGACTACAAGTTTCCAGTGACTTCACACTCTGTAGCATTCCCCACCCACCTGCACACTCTAGCAGGCACCCACCTGCAGCAAATCCCCTGCCAGTGACCTTTGCCACTTACTCTCATTCCTTGGCATCTGCCCATGTGCCTTACTGGCTTGCCTATGCTTTGTAACAACCACCTATTGCCCCCACTGGCCTGCATACACCCGCAAATGCACTCCTGCAGTATTTCCACCTCTCCCCAAAGTGCTTGCACACCCCAGCATCCTTGTCTCCAACTCTTCCCGCTTAATGACCAGCATAATACTGTGATGATGGCAGCAGGAAATGTCGTAGCTAAACAATGTGGTCAAGTGACATTCCACATTACAAGTGCATTGCCTAATGACAGCAATCCCAGTCCCAATTGTAGTCATAACCCAAAGACTATCCCTATTTATATAGGTGCATCCTCTAGAATCTAAAGAGGAATGGATACAGTTATCTTATCCTGAGATTGGTGAATTAAAGGACTATGATTTTAATTTGTTCCATGAAGAAATGATTCACCATGGAAGACAAGCCTTTGTGGCAGAAAAAAAATCCCAATTATGTATATACAATATATAAAATGATCTTAAATATTGAAAAGAACACATTCGTTTCTTATAATTTTCTCCATTCCTCTTTTCTCACAATTTGCTAGCTTTTCTCTATGATACATGACATAATTGATCAACCATCTTCTTATTGCTTTGCTTTTGGTTGGGCTATGACTGCACATTCATTTTAACGTTTTGTTTAAAAAATGCATGATTTTACTTTCATTAAAGAACCTAATTTCATATTTCTAAAACAACAAACAAGGATCTCAGATCTAGAAGGCAATATAAGGACTACAACAGAGAAAGTGCACAAGCTGCTGCTAGAGAGATTGTATATTCACCTTTAATTTTTTCATGTTGTAAGGGCTGTATATTGGATTGGTACTAATTGACTAAGATAACCAAAATGTGCTTCAACTTTTCAGAACAGTTTTGGTAGCTTTAAGAAGAGATGAGATGAGCATCAGAATGATAAAGGGGGCATAAAGCCTTGATGATGTTTTTGAATGTATACTTCATTATGGAAAAAAACCAAAGTAATATGTTGCCAAGTTGTGATCAGTACCAGATGACTACATGGACAAACTGCAATTTTCTTGGCCATAGTGTATTGCTGTCTTCCTAGTCAAGTCTATATTCCCTGATAGTCTTCCATTAAACTGATAACTAGACCTGATCTTCTTAGGTTTTAAGCTCGACAACATTAGTGAGATGCTGCCATCTGCTGAGACATTTTAAAAAGCAGATTCAAAAATTTATAAATGAATTAACACTCTTATTTTGATCATTATTAAAAAAAATTGAAAAGGAGAACAGCAATATCCAAATTGGCATTTTTATTATTGAAATCTGGAGATAAGTTTTGGCACTGTGAATGGGATTCTAGGGATCTAGGTGGAGTTTAAAATCATAAGTAATCTGTCTATAGATTCTAGAGAAGCTATGGACAGAATTTGATATTATTTGGATAGGGCAACAACCCTTATATTTTACAGGCAGTTGTTCAACCCATGATTATACTTAGCTTTGCATTAAACAGTTTGCTTCAGTGTGGGGATGAATAGCCTGACAATTAACTGTTAAGTTAAAAGGAATAGTAAATGAAGAATGGGCCATCTCACATTCCATGTTGTTCTGCAACTATTATGTGAACTACCAAGAAAGGTGAACCTTTCTTGTACTGTACTGACAAAAGAAGCAGAAGGGAAACACCCTTCTCTGCCAACACTTTATACTTCTAGGTATGGAGATCACGTTTGTTTGTGTGTATGCATCCCTATCTACATTCACATGCAATTAATTGTGATAGTGGAATTTATCTCAGTCCTAAAGAGAAGACTGAGCTACAGAAACATTTTTATAATCTCCATGAAGGCTGATTGTCTTCAACTTTCTATGCTGAATTGATTGATTTCAGGACAAGTGTCTAAGCCTCTTACATTTTTCAGTACAAGCAAAGTCATAGATATTTTCAGATAGTGACAAGCCAGGGGAAAAAAATTCTAACCTCAAGATACCCTACAAGATTGCCTGCCAGAATTTGGCTTGGATAGACCTGGAAATGAAGTCTCTACAACATTTCCCATGACCCAACACAAACGGGGGAGGTGTAACAATTTTTCTTGGCCACTGGATTTGCTCAGTGGCTGTAACAAAAATTTTGGCACTCTCTCCTATCTAATTGCCAGTAAAAATATAAGAGATTTACCACTTAGAAAAGGACAGCAGAACACAAATCAGTTAAATGAAAGGCATTCATGCTGTAAACATATTCTGAAAACTTAGACATAGCAAAGGATTGTCCTGAGCAGTTTCCATAACAGTATTTCCCCTCACTTTTTAAAATCCTCATGTCAAAGTGCACATTCAAAAATCAATGTTAATTAGCCAGAAAAAAAAAACTTAGGTAATTTTTGTTCTTCACTTGAAAGGAACATAAAATGTTTCTGCAAATTCTCCTAGGCTAGGGTGTAGTTTCTTCTACACTTTTGATTTATTGTGGTTCTTGCTTCATCTATTTTTCTCACGAGATTCCTAACAAATGATAACCACACATTTTCCCAGCTTAGAAAATGAGATGGAGATCAGACAAGAAATATTAGTTCCCTTAATAGATGAAGTAGTTACCACTTTTCTTTCTTTCAAATAATGTAATAGTTGTCAAATCAATGCTATTTCTTCAACGAAGAGATCTACACATTGTGGTACAGATGTTCTTTAATCATGGTAAAGAAGGAATACTGTAAATTTGGAACCAAATGGAGACAAATAGTTGGTGTGTGTTTGGAGAAGATGTGTTTTTCTACTGAATAGATAAAACTCTGCTCTGTATCTAAACAAGGTCCTGTATCATGTTACCAATTATGTCCTGGCTTTCTCACTCCTGATTTCTTCCTACTTTTTAAAAAGGTAAGGGTCAGGTGGTTTGCTTTTCATTCTTTTGAAAAGTGTAAACTTTTCATTATTTCATTTTGGTATTTTGCTTTTCATTATTTTGAAAAGTGTAAACTGCTGAATGTTGATTGTGTAAAGCCAGGAACTAGATGACACAAAAATAAAAAAATAATAAAAATAAAAATACAAAAATAAAAATAAAGACAGGATGTGAGTCCTTTGTTCCCTACAAATGCTGTAGGGCTGCTCCCTACTAAATCTTTTGGGTAGACATACTTCAAAATAAAAGAAGCTACGCATTGTTACAGGAAGGATAATTTTTTCTACTATTTCTCTTCAAGAATGACACGTTAGATATTTTGCAAATGCATTTGCTGCAAAAAAAAATCCCACACAGCTTACACACATCTAGATGTTTCCTGAAATACATTTAATTGAAAAGACAAGTGCTACCCAAATTAATTCCACCACAATAAGAAATATGGCTTCCTCATTTTCTCTTGTTATACACTATGGACATCTGGAAGGCATGAATCATAAAAGTGATGTTATAAAAACATCTGTTTGTAACTGTGTAGACACTAGTCCAGTATGATTAGGCATTGTTTAGTGTGTTAACTCCCTTTCCCTGAAGGAAAAACAGTTTATGTCCCACATTACATTCTGAAAACTCAGCCAAAGCTGTCTTTATAATGGTGATAGTGGAATGCTGACTTCCTTTGGGCAAGCATTAATATTAGCCCATACTCTATACAATCCATAATCAACTTTGCAGAATTTACTTTCCCTGGAACTTCTATTCCAATGTTTCTAAGCAGACTATGACATTTGCTTATTCTCAGATTCCAACAACTTCACATTCAGGAATTCACCTGACAGTCAGAAAAGACTTGCCAGTAATAAAGAACTTGTATCTTTCTAAGGTAAATTGTCAGTCGAGCCAGAGAAACAGTATGAATGGCAATGAGTGTTCTATTTCCTAGTCCCGCTTTCCCAGCCAGCTAGATATGTGAACTTCAACTACCAGAAAGCTCCAAAACTGAGATAAATCCTTTAGTTTAATACCTGGGAAATTTCTGACAAATGTATAGGCTAATACTTAACATCATATGGGGAGTTTTTAACTTATGACTACTTGCTTAGTGGCTGTTTGAAGTTACAGTGGACTTCTCCAGGGGTACTTATAACCTAGTTCTGAAATTCTGATGCCTCCTTCACCACCATGATGAGACTGCATGTTGGGCACTCAGCAACAGACTCACATTCGTGGGCTGTTTAAGCATCCCATGGTCAGGTGACCACATTTTATGATGGTTTTGCCAAAAACAGACATTTATTTCTGGTTTTTGGCAAAACTGGCCCATAGCAAACAATAGATTCACTTTATGACCATGGCATTCACTTTACGACTACAGCAGCTTGTGTGAGTGACCTCCTTTACGATTGCCATGACTTATGACCATTATGCGTAGGCTCCACTATGGTTATAAGTCAAGGACTACTTGTATACATGGGATCACTGATGAAAGCTATACCTTCTATTGTATCCAGAATAGCATTTTAATTTATACTGTGTTTGGGGCACAGTGACAAGAAAAATGCTGGACCAAGACAGGCATCAGCCTCATCTAATATGCCTATTCTAATGTTCAAATATGTCAAGCATTGGATGTTACTTCTAGCTAGCACAATGCTTATAATTCCTATTAAATAAATGTGGGTTACTAGTTGGAATTTAGTTATTAAAGAACAGATTTAGTTATAATAAATAATTTAGTTATATAAGAGCGTCGGTGGCGCAGTGGTTAGAGTGCTGTACTGTAGGCCACTTCTGCTGACTATCGGCTGCCTGCAATTTGGCAGTTCAAATCCCACCAGGCTCAAGGTTGACTCAGCCTTCCATCCTTCTGAGTTGGGTAAAACAATGACCCAAATTGTTGGGGGCAATATGCTGACTCTGTAAATTGCTTACAGAGTGCTGTAAAGCACTATGGAATGGTATATAAGTCTAAGTGCTATTGCTATTGTTATAATTCCTGTTTATCAATATTTTGTTATAAATACTGTTTATCAGTTAAGGACAATTCAGCCATTGTAAATGTCAGAAGTAACCTTCTCTTCCTGATTATTTTAATTTTTACATGTAACTCAAATATAGAATTTCCCCTTCTGCCCTACAGTAACAGTTACTGTATTTTCTGGCGTATAAGACTACTTTTGAAACGAAAAAAAGTCAACCAAAAATCGGGGGTCGTCTTATACGCCGAGTATAATTTTCCAACTCGATCCTGCACCAATCACTGCAAGGCCTCTCTAACTCAGCCAATCCAAGCAGGCTTTTTAATTAAAAAAGAACTGGTGTTGCCTCGAAAGTGGGGGGGTAGTCTTATACAGCGAATATAGGCCTAAACCTATGTTTTAACTATAAAATTAGGGGGTCGTCTTATACGCCGGTCGTCTTATACGCCGGAAAATACGGTAAATGGATCAACTTAAGATGCGGATTTACTAAGGAAATTGCTCACCGCTAGATGGAGCTATAAACAAATAAGAATTGCTATAAAAATTAGAAAAAAGAAAGACAAACCATAGGCAAACTTATCTTGGTATATAAAAGATAGCCAACAATAAAATATAATTCATTCATTCCTATTCTGACAATGACTTACATGGTTCCATTGTATTATTTTGTACAAAACTAATGTCTGCAATAACTTTCATTAGTATAAAAAATAAATAGAATGAGTGTAATTTTTTTAAAAAAATAATAGAATGAGAAGCAAAGTATCTGTACTTCTGAAAAAAAACACCCAGAAAGTTTAAAAATGGTCCATTTTTAATGGGATATTTTTGGTAGTTCATGCCACATATCTCAGGATTTGTTTTCTTCAACATTGCTGTTCAAACAAATCATTAATTTGTTTATTCACATGCATCTTTCTTGATATTTCTAATACTTGTAATGGAGTATGTTTAGGACATACACACAATTTGGAAAGCAAATGCACTCTGGATTCCATAGTTTGTAAGAAACAAAATATTTTTTAAAAGAATCAGATACTAGACAATATGCAAAGTGATTCTTTGTTATATCTGTGATTCTCATGTGAATAGTTTTATTCAAGAATTAAAATTTCTGCTGCAACTTGGATTCTAACTCTTCCAACACTTAACATGTGTAAACACAGCTATTCTTTTGATCCAAAGGGCCATGCCTGGCACCCCCAGCTGACTTTCATTGTCTTCTTCCTTCACAAGGCAGCTCTTTGTTTTGACAAGGTCTCATGAAGCCAAGAGCTACCTTAAGAAGGTCTAGGCTGGATGCAGCTCACCAGTAATGGGAGGAAGATGGCAAAGGTCAGTGAAGGGCTAGGGAGGTAGGCGTGGATGGAGCGGAGGGCAGCAGGGGTAACAGGGATAGTAGGTTGCTAAAAAGGAACAGATGGGAGAAGATAGGATGGTAGGAGGAAGTTGAAGCACACCCCATGGTAGTAAATGCATAGGCTGCCAAGGACCTGAATTTTGATCACATGCTCATGAATTTTGATCAATGCAACAGCCATAACTGCAAAGACTCATTGTAACTCCCATTAATTCAACACTATTTTTAACTTAGATTGCTAAATGAATGATCATTAAAGAGGACCACCTGATGGAGCATAATGAATGGAGAGGCCTGTGCCAACTCCTACATGTCTCTGCAGTTGGGTTCAAAACTTTCTCCAACATGTCTCGTGCAAGAATCCAGCAAGCAACTGAATTGCAGACTGACATTAGCTGGACAAGGAAAATTTTAGCTGGCCTCTTGGAAGTGCAAGCTCAATATTTATGTACACTAGTGCAGAGGAGGCATGGGCCAATTGAGTAACTAGTGATTCAACCTAGAAAGATTGAAGGTGGAATATTCTACCTACAAAACTATATTATATCACAGTCCCTGGAGTTAAACTCCATTCTATATGTATGTAAATAGAATAAGCTGAATCAGACTGCATGCTTATTTATGTAGGGCTGATCTGGGAGAACCAAGAGTGATAGTAGGAAAAATATGTCTTAAGAACTTTGCAGAATTCTGCAGTTTAGTACCGTGCTGCAGTTTGCCCAGGAAGACAACATATACAGGAATGGTGTGTGATAGTTTGCTACAGCATTTCTCCATGTAGAACAGACATAAGCTTAATAATTTAGGTAGTTCAGCATAACATCATTCAATTAACCAGTTAACCATCTTTGGAAAAGGCTACAGATACCTAAGCTGTTGATATATTATCTTTTATTAAACCCCATTCAGAGGCTCACAAGTAAGCAAAATTTTCAATGAATTAGATAACAATTTCATATAAATTGAAAAGGCAATTTAAACTAACGTATCTATCTTCTGAAACACGCACAACAAATGGCTGTTTAAACTCTGTTTGAAAATGTGTACAGAAAGGGAACCCATTACTTCAAGTGGTTTCACAATCCTGTTGCTCAATCAGATACTATCAAACTATCTATGTGAAAACTACTCTTATTTTGTTATCATCATCAGCTTTTTTCTGATCCTTACTTATAAATCTGGACTATCTCATCAATAACCATAATGAGCTACCATATATTTAACCAATATATTCTTAATATATCACACCATTTAAACTAAATTTAATTTTGAAAATAATTTTATGTCAAAAGTAGAAAATAAATGTTTTTAAAGTAACAAACAGAATTGATTGTACTCACCCGCTTGTAATATCATCAGTTCTTATATTTTTCCCAAGGACATCTCCATCACTCATATAACCTGTAGCATCCATGTTGATTCCTTCAAGATCTACTTCATCACCTCCTTTGTCAGTGATATCCACATGGCAAACATTATTGTCCCGAGATGGTGGCTGTCTTCTCAATGGTGCTGAATACATGTAACGTCCTGGTTCTGCATTGATGAATCGGCTGGCGTTGGCTCTTGGAGGATACCCATTACCCACTGATGGAGCATCACCTGCCTGGAGGCGGGGACTGGACTGCCCAAGTCTCCAAGATAAGGGTGTTGGCCTACCAGTCAAACTGAGGATGCTGCGTCCACTTATTTCAGTGGTGACATTGGTATCGAAGGTGGTCTCCAAGGTGCTTAAATAGGAAAAGATTCAAGATGTAATACATTCAACAGATGTTTATGGCAAATGTTAGAAATATTTTATTTAAATATTTTAAATATTAGGTATCTGAGATTAAAACAAGCCAAAAAAGTTTTCTTTTCCATTTTACTAATAAACTATGAGGCCAAGGAACATTAATTTTTGGCTATAGAAGGCAATACATTTGGTCAAGGGAACCTACAGAAATCCATTTATTACACTTGTACATCTTAGATAAAATTGTGCTATGGTGCTTCTTGATGAAACCTTTGGTTGAAGATATCAACATAACTATTTATTGTTAATAATTGCATTATTTAATCTGCACTAATCAATGATCTGAATAGTGCTGAAATTTCCTCTAAAACAATAAATGGATGTGGAACTTTAATGAATAAACCTAGCAAACTGTTAGGGAGCCTTTCCAACAGTGAATTTATTTTAGGCTCAGTATAAAATCTAAAGCTTCTTCTCTAATTTTTTTTTTTATAGTTAGGACAGAAAGTATATTTGGAAATATTACTCCTGAGAAAACTATTTGGCTTTGAGCTTTCAAGTTTTAGGTGGGATTTAAGGACTTTTTAGTTGTATTATGTTACTGATAGCTTTTTCATATTTTGTCTTCTGTTTGTTGTATTTTTTGAATTTTGATTGTATTATTTAAAAACTAGGAGGGCTTGGATGAAATATGTGTGTCTGGGTATGTAAAACTCTGCAGTTGAATCATACAATTTCTTTGATGTGGTTTCTTTCCAAGCATTTAGCTGATTGCTTAAATTTACAATTTTATTATGTGCTATAATGCAACAACAGACAATTCTGATTTCTGTTTGAAATATTACTACTGAATCTTTTTCACTGCTTTAAAAATATGAGCATGCATACCTCATTAGTAGAATTATAAAACTTTGTTTATCCAAAGACCAGGTAGGAATTCAAGCTATGTGTCTTATCAAATAGGTCAAATGCAGTTCAGCTGCTTGTTTAAACACAATAATGTAGATCTGATTGAAATACGTTAAAAGAGTTTCAAAAGTAAACCTAGGTAACTTTTTTAAAAGTAACCTTTGTACTTTTCTATTCAAACATCACCTAAAAATGTTTAACTAATATTTTTGCAAGACTCAGCCTTTATATACAGCCCTCTCTAAAATGGTTTCTTCCATTTCCTAAACTTACTCTTCATTAATCTCAGTTATGCCCTAATATGGTACAGATTCTAATTTTTCACATAAAACAAAAATAATGAAGTGCAGTGTATAGTCAAACTAATCTTTGCCATTAGTCATTCATAATATGCAGAAATAGAAATAGAGTATAGAACGGGCAGTTCCTTGCAAAGAAATAATTAACGTGTCTCTTACCTGTGGGACACCTGAGTTCCTCGTAAACTAGACATGGTCTCTTCTAAGTTTTGCCGAAGGTCAGCTATATTCTTGACAGTTCGTAACCTGCGTGTTTCTGGATCTTCCGCTATGGAAAAACGCAACTTTTAGATAAGAAGTAATTAGAGTTTATCATCAAAATATGCACACGTGCACATAATACACGTTTCACATTTCCAACTCAAAAAATACTTTTCTCAGATGCAGACTCTTTCTTTTTATTTTGTTTTTTTGTAAGAGGTATTTAATCTTGGGTTGAATGAGATATGGTAGGAGATAATCAATCTGACGAATATAGGCCTCTGTTGTACACTAATCTGAATTGTATTTAAAAATTCAAAATTATTTGAATTATTGAAGGAGCCCTGATGGTGCAGTGGTTAGAATGCAGTATTGCAGGACAAACTCTGCCCACAGCTTGGAGTTCAATTCTAATGGGGCTCAAGGCTGACCCATCCATCCTTCTGAGGTCAGTAAAATGAGGACCCAGACTGTTGGAGGCAACATGCTGACATTGTAAGCTGCCCAAAGAATGTTTACAGCACTGTGGGGTAGCATATAAACAAAGTGCTATTGCTATTTATGAATGTATTCATTTCCTTCATCCCCAAACAATCTCAGCCGCTTGCTATTATGTTTTATCCTAGTCTTATTAAGACATTATAAAGATCAACGTGGGTTTGAAAAATTCTGCAAGTTTTCTATTTGGATTCCCATTTCTTAAACATGCAATTTTATAATCTCTGGAGATATCTAATGTACAGTTGAAACAAACTAATCACATTGTTTCTGAAGGAGTGGCTTCTTTAAAAAAAAAGAACATTTATTAAACATTTTATGGCAAAAATATACATTGATTTAAACTAGCTGAATGTAAGAATTTATAATTTTAGGCAAATTGGAATTTACCATTTATTATAAAATTGAAATGGAACATTATGTTATCTATCAGACTGCATTCTCAATAGAAAAGAACTTGGGGAACACAGAAATACTGGAGTGTGTCAATCTGATAAGAATATCTGGAAACTCTCTAAGAAATTGATAAAGAAAGGATATGTGACTTAGAATAAGGAGTAATACTTTAGTGCACCACCCAAAATTCATTTTTGAATGTTATAATCATAAAAACAGATTACAGCAATTGTTCACTCTTTATGTTTCCAAAGGGAGAACAGTTCTTTCTCCTTTATTTAAATATGTTTTAATTATCTCCAGATCAAAGCATGCCTCTGTTCTGAAGTTTCATTTCATTCCAGAGGTTTTCCTCAAAGGTAAACATCCATGGAGTAATACAACCTTAGTCTACAAAAGCATTTCGAGTGATCGTCATAAAAGGCAAGTCAGAGCTCTACAAGCCTGGGGAAAAAAACCCTCTCTTCTCCATACCACTTATTTCAATGTATTTTATTTAAAGTATTTTACTCCAGGTTTTTGTGTGTATTTAAAATAGCAATAGCACTCAGACTTATATACCGCTTTATAGAGCTTTACAACCCTCTCTAAGCTGTTTACAGAGTCAGCATATTGCCTCCAACAATTTGGGGCCTCATTTTGCCCACTAAGTCAACCTTGAGCCTGGTGGGATTTGAACTGCCAAATTGTAGGCAACTGGCTGCAAAAGCAGCTTGCAGTACTGTATTCTAATCACTGCACCACAGAGGCTCCTATTATGCACTTAAAGTAGCTAATAGAATACATTTTAAAACATCAGCCAATCAGAAGTGTCAGCACTAATTAATAAATCAACTGAATAAATCCAGCAAAAAGTAGAGGAAAAAACCACAAATTCATCAGAAAATGGAAAGAAATGGTGCTGGATTCAGGCTACAAGAGTGGTGGGATTCAGCCAGTTCACACCACTTCAGGAGAACTGGTTGTTGGAAGAAATCACTAAGGCAGAGAACCGGTTGTTAAATTATTTGAATCCCACCACTGGGCCACAAGTAGTTTTACAAAGTTGGAGCAGCCAATGAGAAATCTACCTGCTGTGAAGATACTGGTGTAGCTTCATAGAATCCAGGTGGGACACAATGACTGGGAGACAAATCTCTTTTGCTCTTCTAATAGACTGAGTAAATTTGTGCAAGAATAAGAAGTCTCAAACACTTTGTTAATATTTGTCTTAAATCCAGGTTTAACACGAACTTTGTGAAACCTGAAGAGCCCTTGGTAAACTTAGTTTTGAATCATTTATTTAAAATGTGAATAACTTCCTTTAAGAAAATTAAGATTAGTGCAGAAGAGATTGACAAGGAAAAGTTATAATAAAGAATACTAACATTTGGTGAAAAGAATAGCTGGCAGTTTGAAAGTGCTGATAACTGCACGGTACATTTCTGTCCATTTTTTAACATTAAAGATGCTTCTTTTTTAAAAAGAAACTTTCTGAAATCATGGAAACTTTAAACTCAGTTTACAATCAATGCAAATTAGCCTTGCATCTTGTCAAAATTAGGAACTTTGAAAAGAAATATATAGGGCATAGACCCCTACCATGAACAATCCACTCCCTATTGACTCTTGAGTTCTCAGCAGCTGCCCATCAATGCAGAGAGGTGGGGATTCTCCTAGACTCATGGTTGCTGCTTAATGAGAAGGTGGCAGCTTTGGCTAGGGATTTATCTCACTGGATTTATCCAGTGAGCCCCTTCATGGACTAGGAAGTCATGCTCACAGTCATTTATACCTTAATCACTTCCCAGTTGGATTATTACACTGCGTTTTACTTGGGGCTGCCCTTGGAAGCCACTTGGGAAGTTACAATTGGTCCAGCAGGCAGTGGTATGTACAATTGTGGGTGTTCACAGGTTAGTCATGTTATTCCTCTATGGAGTGAGCTATACAGGCTCCCAGTTTCCTTCTGGTTACAGTTGGAGTTGCTGGTTATTATCTTTAAAATCTAAATGGCTTGAGACCTGACTATTTGCAGGAGCATCTCTCCATAAGAATATCTACCTCTAGGTCAGATAGGTCCAGGTCTGTTCCCTGAAATCTTGCCACCTACTTGGACCTTGGAAGTGTGCCTGCCCCTAATCTTGTGGAATATCCTCCCTCAAGCGATTTGGCAGTCTCCCACTCTTTTAGCCTTTTGAAAGATTATAAATACCTGGCTTTTTACTGACGTGCTGGGTAGGATTCTATAGATAGAAAGTATGGAATAAGATTAATTGGAGGTTGCTGCAGGGTATAGTAAGGGGATGCTTAAGGTGCAAATTTTTGTTTTAATGTTTTAGGATTATTTTATGGTTATCTGTTTTGTTGTTGTAATCTGCTTGTTTAAGAGAGGCGGTCATATAAATCTTTTTAAAAAACAAATAAAATATGATTGGAAACACAACGAGAGGCTCGTGGAGTTGTTAACTTAGGTCCATGTAATTCAGCCTTCTAAATCTATTGCTCTTTAGATATGCTGAAAACAGCAACTTCTAAAATTCCCAGGAAATGATGATACAACTGAATTTGTCGAATGTATCTCTGGGCTGAAATGATAGAGCTTGGGTCAGCTGTACAAATACCAAATCCCATTCATTATCTTTAATTGCTTCTTCTATACCTATACTGTATATATTTTATTAAAAGTCTATTTAGAAACCCACTGAATAGCACTAGCCTCTTCTCTTCATGAAAATATTGTTCTGAGTTCACATATGGCTAAATAATAATCTGTATATTAAAATCTTTACTAGTCTTTTGTACATTCATAACCTGGGTGGATGATAAATTAGGTGCAACTATACAAAAACTGAACACTGGGGTGAGTAACTTAGTGGATGAAGGATTAATTGTGAGAACAGAAACTGTTGGAAACTTTCCAAAATCTGTGTAACTTCTAAATACTAACCAGTCTCTTAAAGATAGACTAACCTAATTATCCAAACACAGAAAACTAGTTTTTTGAAAGACAAGAATAATCAAATGAATACCTTATGAAACCAAGAGAACAAGTCTCAATCTCCAGCCTAAATAACAAAATAAACTTCTGGAAAATGCTCAGCACCAACTCTGATAAAGAGCATGTTCAATAATTACTAACTGCCTTTCCATGTATTTAGCTGACTACAGATTCAGGGGGTACCATTAACTACTTTTAAATTCTTGATAAAGCATTGGAAAATGTATTCTCTAATACATTTCACTGAGCTGAAGATACTTAAAAGAGTTTAGGGGTGTATAGATAAAACCCTGCTTTTACACAAGTCACTTAAAGCTTAAACGTATTTGACATTGCAGCCAAGTAAGAATATATGGCTTAGAGCTTCAGTAATTTTAGGCTATTTAGGCATTTTAAGTCTTATCTAGAAACTACTGCCATCATAGGTGGCTTTTTCATGAAATAATAGCAGTAGTTAACATTGTATTTCCATTTTTAGATATACACAAAAATTTGGAATACTTCTATTTTGAATGCAATGTTTAGTTTTTTTCCAGAAAAGATTTGCCAGTGATATTACCATTGCCTGGGGAATACCCAATTGAGGGCTGCATTCATTTCCCTGTGTAGTTGCCCACCAAAGTGATATCCGTTAATCTACTTGCTTTCAAACTGCTCAGTCAGCAGGAGCTGGAATGTGTGATGGGAGGCCACCTCACCCCACAGCAGCAATGGGTCTTGAATACAAGCCTGCAATTGGTAGCCCATCATTCTAACTTTGTGAGTCACTGTACTCCTCCTATATGTTTATAGTTAACTAGTCTCAATATAACATACATACATACACTCAATCTCTTCATAGCATTAGTCCTTTGAACATACAATTTATATTTCAAGAATCAAAACACTTTACTTAAATATTAGAAGTTCAGACAATGTCTAGAGCAGCGGTCCCCAACATTTGCAGATTGGTGACCCAGCTGGGGGAGGGAGAGGGGAACTGGGCCCCGCGAGCAGCCCTTGTGCAAATGGTGGGCCGTTGGGAGTCACAAGCACATACCCAGCCCTTGTAGGAATAGTGGGCCCATGCAAGCATGCATGCATGCACCCCGTACGTGAATAGTGGGCCAGCACATGCATGCACATAGCCCTTGCACAAGCAGCAGGCTGGCATATGTGTGTACATGCCCACTGGCCCACCACATATGGAAGTTGAACTGTGTTCATGCTCCGGCCAGCCACTCACACAGCCCAATTCAGAGTAGGCCATGATGGCTGCAACCCAGGGGTTGGAGACCCTTGGTGTAGAACAATACTTCAGATTCACAGTTTTGTGGGATGTTTTATTTTTTAAATAATTAAATAAAACATTCTGGGTGTTTTACATTAATTCCACAACAGTTATTTAAGGCAGAATTAACATTTAAAAGAAGTACATTTTCACTAAGTTAGATATAAAGTAAAAAAAAAAAAAGCTCATTGGTAAGGATTTACATAATACCCAACTGCATTCACAAAAGTGTTTCCCCTTTTGACTTTCCTGAATAAGAACCTGAGATTAGCTACTTCTGCAGTGAAGATACTGAAAAACTCAGTAAACATAAAATACTAAGAATAAATATGCATACTGTCCTCACTCTCATGAAAGCAACAGCCTAAATAACAAAGTAAACCTTCTGGAAAAGCATATTTTCATAATCCTCTGATTCAGAGAGTCAATGCACTCAACACATCCTATTGCTTACCAGAAAGATCTTCTAAAATAGGTTGTCCAGTTTTTGTGCAGGGAGCAGATTCCATGTTTGTGCTTCCTCCTCCAGTACTGGACTCTGCTGTTATGTTTCCCTCATTGTCTGTCTGGGATCTGAAGTACAAAATAGAGGTAAAGGCAAAAGGAAATTCTTTCTTTTTCTTTCTTTCTTTCTTTCTTTCTTTCTTTCTTTCTTTCTTTCTTTCTTTCTTTCTTTCTTTCTTTCTTTCTTTCTTTCTTTCTTTCTTTCTTTCTTTCTTTCTTTCAACAAAAAGAAATCTGGCATCAATATAACAATGCTTTACAGTATAGCATTGTGTCTTTTCCACAGGATACACTAGCCTGCTGACTGTGCATAATTTATTAGTCCCATGTTGTGCTATGTCCTAGAAATGGAAACAGGCACAACTATAAAAAAAATATGAAATTTCTGCTGTCAAAAGGCCTTCTGCCAACACTTCTGTTCTAAATTAAGTTTCCAATCAGATCAATAGTCTACACTGGTAGCCATCATCCAAGAGAGAACAAGAGAGTTCAATGGAATATGAATTATTCATGCCGCTATTCTTTATCTACCTATTTTTTCATTTCTATCATACCTTTTAAAGGAAGAAAATATTTTACAAAAATTACCTGAATTGGCATTATAAACAAACAAAATGGAATATGAATTGTCCATGTTCCCACTTGTATGCTGGATTTTATATTCCCTTGGGCAGCATTTCAATAGTATACTGAAGCCCTTCTTTTCCCCACTACGTTAGTTTGGACCAATAAACACCACTGCTTCAACAAAATAGAAAACTTCAATGCATTTTTTTTTAAGTGTAAACAAAGACCAATGCTACTGCAGTTCAGTATAAGAAATAAAATCACATGGCTTTTCATCTTCTATTTCATTACCGTTTTGGCTGAATGTGTGAAAGAAGACTATGGATGCATTCTTGCTCTGTTCTGTTCCATTCAAGTAGCAGGGGGCTGGACTAGAAAACCTCCAAAGTCCCTTCCAGATTATTCTATTCTATTCCATTCCACTCCACTCTCCACTCTACTCTACCCCACTCTACTCTTTCTAATCCTGTGCTATGATATGCTATTCTATCCCTCTTTATCTACGGAATGATGCCATAATGTCTCTTAATGATGGATGAAATTGGGCTAATAAAATATTTGGAGTGAGACAAATGGTGTTAAGTAAAAACTAGTCTGTAGAAAATTAAGCTCTTATGATGGTCTTTCTTCTTAGAAGGATGTGGCATACCATAGATATATTATTATTTAATCATGTATTCTATTGTATTAATTCATACTTCACCTTTTTGACTTTCTTCTTGAACATTTTTGCTCTCAATTTTTTTCCTACCAAATATATCTATGTATAATCACTTAATGTCTTAGGCACATCAGACAAGACTGAATTCACTTTTTCAGCCTCCAAAAATGTTGTCCAGGTTATGGCTTTGGTTGATGCTGGAATGTAGCAATTAACTGATTAGTTGATTACTCTCCAATTATGTCAACGAAACCAGTGAAGCTGGCATCTCTTTTTCACCAATGTATCAAGCCAGAACATTTCTGTAGATACCATATAACTATAGAGAATAACTTTTTAATTCTGAACCCAAAGCAAATCAATGCCATTAGATTTTGGCACAAAGATAACAAAACTATGATTTGATCATATACATTTTTGTTTACATTATAATTAATTTTCTCCTTACCTACCTATCACTTTTTCTTCAAGAAGAAGAGAAGGAGTAGCTGCATGAGAAGAAGGAAACTTTTCTTGTATGTAATAGTATATTGCCCTCAGCCAAATGGTGCCATATTTTCTCAAGTCAAAAGCTACACATAACCATTAACTGTTAGGCCAAGGTCACATTACAAAAAAAGTAGCAGAGTTAAAACAAGGTAAAAAGGCTAAAATTAGATGGGGCTGCAATTGGGCAACCTTCCAAGGACTACCTGCATTCCCATAACCTCAGAATATGCACAATGGCCCATGTCTGTTTACAATAAATAGCACCAAGCAACTCAGCAATGACTGTAGTTTTCTTCATCCTTCAAAAAAGCTATACGACAAGTCATGATTAAAAGGTGTGCCTTACCTGTACATGAATGGAGCTACTGTGGCGGTATTTGGATGGCTGTATTGCTGTTGCGGATGAGGTAGCTGAACACTCACAGTATTGCTTCCTGTTGTCTGGGTGGTACTATTACTTGGCCCATTAACAGCATGGCTGCTGCTGCTGGAACTTAAAGCTGACCACCCTCCCATTCCTCTCCCATCAGTGGAGGCTAAACTTGATGTAGAACTTGAATTCTTGCAATCCAGCTGTGCTTTTGGATGAGAGAGGCTGGATGCCGGCTTTGCGCTTCGGCTTCTCTCACCTTCCTTTGCAGAAGAACTTGGGGCACTTGAGGATTTCCCTGTGGTGTTTTTCATCCCTGGTTTTGGTATTCCACTATGTGAAGGGGCAGCTGCTTCTTTCTTGGCACTGTTGAGCTTTCCTCCTTTTGGGATAAAGCTTGCAATCTTGGAGGATTTTTTTGGCATTTCGTTCACAGCAGGAGGGACCTGTTCTTCTTTCAGCTCTTCTTTTATGTCAGCTTTTTCTATCACGGAAGTTCTCTTGGCCACATCTTTGTTTTTTTCTTTTTCTTTTTCTTTCTCCTTTTCCTTCTCCTTCTCCTTCTCCTTTTCTTTTTCTTTCTGTTTCTCCTTTTCTTTTTCATTGCCCTTTGGGGAACTCTTTTTATTGGTCAGAGCCCGACTAAATGTCCGTTGTGCAATTCCCTTAAGTGCAATTTTGGGACTATTCGATGTGGGTCCTGGGGTGTTTAAGTTCCGATTTGCAGCCTCCATCTCATCACTTTCTTCAAAGTTTGAGAGGCCCTCTAATCTTTCACAACTAGTGTCCCGAGACCCCGGATATTCAAGAGATGACCCTACCGCTTTGGAACCCCCTTTTGTATTGAAGAGTTTCAACTTCTCCAGCATTGATTTCTGACCGTTGGGAGTAGTTTTCACCATCTCTGGGACGGGTTTGGGAGATTCCTGAACCTGCTGCTTTACAGTTAATGTGGATGTTGTGGTGGTGTGCTTAGCACTTAATGATTTGCTGCGCCAGGGCTTAACTGCAGAATTGGGCTGGGGGATGGCTGAAGAATTATTGCAACTGGCAGCATTGTTGCTACTGCTGCTTTGAACCAAAGAGGTTGCATTTTCATTCATTCCTGTGGGTTGGGAATCTAAATTGTCTGCTGGTTCTGGGGGGAGAGAGAGAAAAAAGTAAGATACAAGATGGTTGGCATTTTGGATTTGGACATCTTCAAATCAACCTGATTTGCTTTCACAGTAATTCAGTATTTAACAGTATTTCAAAAATACAGAAATGACATTTTATATTTATTCTATTTGTCTGTCTGTCTGTCTGTCTGTCTGTCTGTCTGTCTGTCTGTCTATCTATCTATCTATCTATCTATCTATCTATCTATCTATCTATCTATCTATCTATCTATCTATCTGTTTTTGAACTTGAAATAAGACCAGTGTTTTGGGGGGCTGGGAGAGAGACTAATACAATCAACTTTTGGTAATAAAAATTATTAAAGGTTTTATTTCAATTGCAAGTTTACTGCAAGCTCCATCTTTCTTTCTTTCTTTCTTTTTTACTGCTCTGGATCACCCAATCTACATTTAAGTGTTTACCTCAATTATAGTGATACAATTTGGAAGTTGTCTAATCAAAGCTATATTTCAAATAAACATACAAACATGAACTCAGTGTGTATGGAACCATCCAGCTTGATAATTCTGAAAAATAATTAAACAAACAATTCCAAATGTAACAAGAACCAAACAAAATAAAACCAACATCTGCATACCAGAATCACCATAAACAAAACCAAATCCCACAACAACCAAATCTTAAAGATATATTTCATTTCCTAATCCACAAACCTAAAATGCTTTAGACCTTTCTCCTGACAAGAAGTTAGGTATGATCAACTTTATCTTAAATTCACAGCAGCTATATTAAAAAGATATAGCTGAAAAGTTTCCTTGATGAATTCAAATTGCTTCTACGTTCTTTTTTTCTGAAGGCATTTCACTTTTTTTTTCTTTTAAAAAGAGAGTTTATAAATCTCCCTTACTCACCTCTCAAGAGAACCACTGCATTTTAAAGCTACTCCTTGCAAACTTTCTCTTCTGGAAATATTACATCCCAAATACTGTGAAAACGTCTTCTGTTAGACTGCTGATGCTTCCAATTAACTTTTGTCATCTCTCAACTGTTAGTCTGCCCTGCAGCTTGCTGGGGATTAACGGCTTTTACCTGCTATCCTGGATCCTTTAGCAATAAACGGCAACTAGAGCTTCTTGTGCTTTTTGAACTTAAAAATAAACAGCAAGCAGCAGTGAACGTTTGTAGCAGCTTGGAAAAAGAACTGTGAATGTTGTTTTCTGAATCATACACTGCTGAAGTCACAGAGAGTCTCTTTGACTTCACTTTTAACTGCTCACAGAAGAGACAGCTCTGTTAATCTCACCAGTGTGATTTGCATCAAACTGCTTCATATTTCTAAGCACACCCATCTTCCTTACTTAGCAGAGATTTAGGTTTCTAAGAGAATTCTCTTGCAGTCAACTCCCACTGTCCTAACTGAAACAGCAGATGTGCATGCTCATTTTATAGAGAGCAGGCATTGCTAGGATTGGAAGATTTCCAGAGTGTCATTAATTATAAATGATTAAACTAGATAATCTCTATTGCGCTTTTTCCCACCCTCACCAGAAGTTTGGAAAAGGGAATCAACTCGAGTCTAAATGCCTCACAGAATGAACTAGATTTATAGATTATTTTTTTAGGTGTAGTTAAATACTTAAGCAATCCCTTTTCATTTTGCAATTGGGACAGAAGTTAAAAGTTCAGTGGAGGAATGAATACACACTACACCGCTATACAGTCAACACATACAACTCAGTTCACAGGTTATGCCAGCCTACTAAACATGATTTTATACCTAACCGTATAAAAACTTTAAATTACCCGTACAGATCAAGAAACTAATTTAATCCTAAGGCATTATCTGCAGCAAGGAGGAATTATTCATTATTTTATGCAAAGTTCTGTAGCCCATCTTTCTGATGGGTATAGATCATTCAGTTCAGTGGTGGGATTCAAATTTTTTTACTACTGTTCTGTGGGCGTGGCTTGGTGGGCGTGGCGGGGGAAGTATACTGTAAAATCTCCATTCCCACCCCACTCCGGGGGAAGGTTACTGCAAAATCCCATTCCCTCCCACCCCACTAGCCTGCTTTCCAGCTCTGTTCTCCTATGCAGGGCAACAAAAGAAGACCCAGCTGATCAGCTGGGACTTGGGAGGCAAAGAATAGATGGGGGCGGGACCAGTCAGAGGTGGTATTTGCCAGTTCTGTGAACTACTCCACTATTACAAATTTCCACTATTGATTCTCCGGAACTGGTTGGAACAGGCTAAAGACCATCTCTGATTCAGTTGTATGTGGAATTAAGATATTAAAGACTGCTTTGAACATTTCCAGAAAATGCTAAAATCCTTAGTACTTTTTTTTTATTTGGTGCCTAAGATCAATGCTGACCCCTGGACTAGTCCCTGCAGTTTTCTTGACAAGATATGCAGACGTGATTTGCCACTGCTTCCTTCCTAGGGCTGAGAGAGAATGACTGACCTAAGGTCACCCAGCTGGCTTCATGCCTATTGCCCAAGACAGGACTAGAATTCACCTGCTTCTAGCCTCATGCCTTAATCACTGAACAACCTGGCTCTCTTAGTCCTATAACATTTGCAAACGCTTCCCAATTACCCCATCCCATTGTATCTTTTATTATACGTAGACTGTTAATTCCTTAAAACAGAAAAGGGCCTTCTGTTATTTTTGTGGGAAATTCATGAAGATGGAGTTGCATGAAGAGTGGTGAAGTCAATGGTTCATTGGAGGAGGGCATTCGTTTTTGGCTTCTATTTCTCATTCACCTAAATCAGAAACTGCAGAAGTAGTAGTCATGTCTAGATGCCTGATGTGACTTGATTATACAGAATTTTTTGGAATTAGACTGAAGTTTATGGGCAACTGGGTAAGAGTTATATACAGCCCTTGGGCATTAATTGCCCAATCTTGCCTTCAATAAAACACCTGTGAGTTGATATAGGAAATTGATGGCTCGAATTATAGATGGAATCTACAAATGGACCCATGCCTTCTTTGCCTCAGTTTCAAGCATGAATGTGAGAAATCTTCACAGATTTGGAGGCTGCAGAGGTGTCAGGTGAAATCTAATATCACACTGTCCTTAATATTTATCCTTGTTATGGATAGATTGCAAAACTTTACAGATAAAACATTATCCTCAGTTCCCAAACTAGAGCTCTTGGGAGATCCTTAGATCCTTCTGTTAGGATTTTACCATGTATCTCCCTTATGACTGAATAAATGCCAATCATTATTTCAACTGCTTTTTCAGGTCATTGGTTTTGGTTCTACTTCAGTGATATACATTCAAACATTTCATTTTTTAAAAAAAAGTTCTTTGCACTAAATATCTCAGATTGTCTCATTTTGCAGTGCGTAAAATTAATTCCCACCTGTCATCTTCCCTGAGGGGTTTTTGTTTCTTCAAGAGTATTTGCCAACTTTACTCAACAACAAGTGAGACGTGTTTAAATTCAAAATATGGTTAGGCTAAATGACTACTTTCTCTCCTCCTTTCAAAGCAAGAGCTAGCCTTGGAATTTATTTAATTCCCAGTGTTTCTGTTACAGATTCGCTGGTGGTCTTGTTTGAATGCCAATGCATACTGTACCACAATTAGCTTGAATTTCATCAGCTCCTGCAATATCTCGACTGTAAATTCAAACCTAGCCACTCACAATAAAACTATGTCAATAGTTTAAATTGTTCTGGGAAATGTTTGTGTAAGAAGAACTGGAGAAAACACATATAATTCCCCATCATTTGTCATCTTAAACCTAAACACAGGCTGCTTCCTTATGGTTACCACTAGCTGTAGATATTTGACAGAAATAAAGAAAATTACTTCTAGAACATAATTCTAACTAAATTTAGTCATTGGGAAAAGCCAAAAAATGAGTTTATAAACACTAGGGGATGGGAAAAGTGTGTGTGTGTGTGGGGGGGGGGGGGGAATCTGTGGCTTCCCAGATATCATTGCTGTCCCTGACAAACACAGAATCACAATAGGGAGAATGGAATTAAGGATCATGCTATGACCATCATTTGCAATTGTCAGTTAAATGTAGCTGGTCTTTCTGAGAGAAAGCAACGGTTTCTGTCAGGCAACATGAATGTGTCTTCTCCTAGAACTATTCCTTTAAAGGTCCCAGAGGTGTAATGAAACTAATAACTGCAATTAGTTTGCTTCGCTCCTTGCTAAACAAAGTATTACATGAAAAATGATGCAACTCCAACCGGGAATAAACAAAGGCTAAGTTGGCCAGTTTGAGAATACTCAATTCTACAGATATGATCTTCTAGCAGTGAGAATTAGTGATGCTCTGTGTAGCCTGTCAGTGTCTGTGGACAGTATGTATGTGCCCTGCTCTCTTTCTCATTGTTGACAGAGAGCAAGTACCAAAAGTGTGGGAATCACATGGCCTCAAACCAGAGGTGGAATTCAAATATTTTAACAACCGGTTCTGTGGGCATGGCTTAGTTGGTGGGCAAGGCTTGGTGGTCATGTGACTGGCTGGGCATGGCCAGCTCAACATCACTCACATTGAGGGGTGCTTCTCCTTGCCTGGCTTCTCGTGACAGTGGGGATGGTGCAATGGTCGTAAGTGTGAAAAACAGTCATAAGTCACTTTTTTCAGTGCCATTATAACTTTGAATGGTCACTAAATGAACTGTTGTAAGTCAAGGATTGCTTGTAAAAAAATACAAAAAGCTTCTTTGCTTGCAAAAATCTGCCCTAAATACCAATCATTAGATTAAAAATACCTGCAAGCTGGAGTTACAAATCAGGCAGGATGCCAGAGCACCTTGAGAAATTAAAATAGTTAAAATGCAGTGATAACTATCAGCAGCCAACTCTTGCTCATAAAGTGAAACCCTTTAGCAGAGAGGTCATTTAAGCTCCCCAGAAAGAGCACACCCAGGAGAAGCAATCCTTAGATCCATTTGCACCACTTGAAGATACCACTCCTCTCACTCACCTCACAAGATATCCTAAGGAAATCATCCAGATTTAAGGAAAGGTCACATGCCCCCTAGAAAGGCAGTAAAAAAATCAGTGCCAAGCTTGCATCCTGCAAAAGTGCCAGATACCACTAAAGCAGTGAAAGAAGAATGTAATAAGGGTTAATGGAGAGGCAGTTTCTGTAAGCAACACCAATGTTTCCTTCCTGCCTTCCTTACAGGATTGGGCCAGTAAAGTGGAAAAAAATAAAAGGAGATTTCTTCTAACAACCGGTTCTCCGAACTGCTTAGAATGTTAACAACCTGTTCTAGCAAATAGGTGCAAACCGGTAGAATCCCACCCCTGCCTCAAACCTTAAGACCTGGCTCTTCCTTTAGGCCTTGGGACAGAAAATTAAGTAACTCATAAAAGTGTATCAGTATGTAACTTTATTGAATTTAGTGCTGTATGCGTGCTTCTAGTGATTTTTATTGCATGTTTTATTGTTATTTTTACTGTTAGCCATATAGGGTTGCTTGGCAAAAGGGCGAGCATGCAAATTGAATTGTATTAATTATATAAATTAGGTTATATTAAGTTAAGTCAATCACCACACATATAGTAATGAGTTTTGTTCTGGGTTTCTTGAGGTAAGCTCAAAATCAGAATGTTGCAACATTTTATTTATTTATTTATTTATTTGGTCAATTGCTTACAAGATAATAGGTATAAGTAAAAACATAGTTATGAATACATGAATACATATAAGAAAAATAAAAAAGGAACAATAGGACAGGGATGGTAGGCACATTGGTGCGCTTATTCACGCCACCTACAGACCTCTTAGCAAAGGGGTGAGGTTATTTGAGACCAGGTGTGTCTAGCCCACGGCCCTTGGGCCACATGCAGCCTTGGACAGTTAGTAATGTTGCTCCACAGGATAATTAAAAATGTAAAATAATAAAGGATTTTAATGCATATAAAATGCATATTAATTATATCATATACTGTATCTTACATGCAACTCAACACAATTTCTCTTTGCTCAATGTAGCTTAGGCAAGCCAAAAGGTTGAACAACCATGTTTTAGAGCAAAGTTCCCCAACCTTTTTGGTTTGGTGGCTCACAGTAGGGGGAGGAGGGAAAGAGGTGATGGTTTTGTGGGAGGGACAGGTATGTTTATGTGTGAACATCCATTGCTTGCATGAGTGGGACAGTGAGAGCTTGCATGTGCTCACTGGCCAGCTACTCATGTGGCCCAATGGTTGCTGCAATATCCTTGCCATGATTGTAGTGTAGGTATATACGTTTGCAGAGGTAACTGTCAGTCAGCAAAGGATAATCTTATTCTCTAACCCATTTGGCAGGAAAAAAGTGTGAGACAGCTTAAATTAGCAGAGATGTGAAATTCACTGGTGAACAAAAAGTTTTTGGCAGGGAAAATGGAACAACAGCCCAATCTTGTTTGGGAAAATCTGATTAATTGCATACAAGAGAAGCAAAACAAGGGTGTTGAGTTCAATATGATTTACATTCGAAGGTACACATTGCAGAACATTATTGAAGATTCAGTAAAGGACTATAGCTATTCATATGAAATAGCCAATGGGTTTGCTTCTGTTCTATAAATAGAATGTTCTTCATGGCCTAAAGCTTAAGAACATTTTATACCAATTATTGCAGATGAAATTTCCATTCAAATGAATGGAAAGTACCCCATGAGCAAATATTTGAAACTGAAGCAGGATATTCCTATACAGAACACATACCTGTTGGAATTGATGGATTTACAGTAAGCTGAAATTTATTTGATGGGATCCTCAGTTAGCCTTCAGTAGTAATATGAAATTAGGATAGTTATAGATCTATTATAGAAGACCAATTGCCCATTTTATTGTCCCCACAGCCATTAGGCTAATTATAAAACTTAGTAGGATTCAGTGAGAGGGAAATTGATCAGGTCTCAGAGGACAATTCAAATTGAAAAAGGGAAGGAGTACATGTATTTAGATTGTTTTGTCAGCTAAAGATGCAGGTATTTAGAATGAAAGGACCATGGCTGCTGCATTGTCCCTTGGACTGGACTGATATGGAGACCAACAGTTGTGGTCTATTCTGTTTCATCTGTAGGTTGTGGTGTGGGATAATAATTGGTTCATCTGAGTTGCCACTTGATTTCAATAGTGGAACAGGGTACTGAAGATTAATCAACAGTTCTCTGGTCACAAGAGAGTCTGTTGTCATAGTTAAGTCCTTGATCTCTAAGCAAAGGCTTTCCTCTTATACTGATGAGAGTACAAAATAGCTAAATCTAGCCATCAGGCCTTACACAAGGCTTGGATGTAAATGTCCAAATTCTTAGTTCAGGGATCAGCCTACTTGGCAGATGTGACTTGTTTAAAATAGTGTCTTTATAGTAGACAAGAATGAGGCTACATCTACATAGATAACCCATCCACCAGTAATATACAGAACCAAAGACATTATAAAGTGCGTACAGATAGCTCTTGACTTATGAAGTTATTGAGTTTTGGATCATTTTATGATCTTTGTTGCCACAGTTGTGAAGTGAATCACTGCAGTTGTTAAGTTAGTAACTTGTTGTGAAGTGGATCTGGCTTCCCCATTCACTTTGCTTGTCAGAAGGTCACAAAAAGTTATCACATGATATTTACTGGGATCATATACATATGTATATGTATGTATGTATGTATGTATGTATGTATGTACACAAACACATACACATTTATTTATTTATTTATTTTTCGTATTTCTATACCGCTCCCTCTCCCAAAAAGGGACTCGGGGCGGTGTACAGACTAAACATATAAAATAGATACAGTTAAATAGAATAGAATTTAAAACCAAATTAAATAAACATATGGTTGCGTCCCGTCCGACTATAATTAAATATTAAAAATCTGGGATAAAGAGAATTAAAATCAGATAAAAATTAAAACCCTTATTAAATTTAAAAACCCCAAAGACCCTTACTGGGCCAGGCCGGCCTGTTTAAAAAATAAGGTCTTAACTGCGCGCCGGAAGGTCAGGATGTCTGACATGGCTCGTATCTCCGGGGGGAGATCATTCCATAGGGAGGGGGCTCCCACAGAGAAAGCACGTACCCTCGGGGCCGCCAGCCGACAGCGATCAGGCGGCGGTACCCCAAGTAGGGCGACCCTGTGGGAGCGTACTGAGCGGCGGGAGGTTGTTGGTGGCAGCAGGCGGTCCTGTAAGTACCCAGGTCCCGAGCCATGGAGCACTTTAAATACCAGTACACTGCAACCATCATATAAATGACCTTCTGACAAGCAAAGTCAATAGGGAAGCCAGATTCACTTAACAACCATGTTACTAGCTTAATAACTGCAGTGATTAACTTAACAACGGTGACAACAAAGATAAAATAATTGTGCAATACTCATTTAATACTTCACTTAATAACTGTCTTGCTTAACAGCAGAAAGTATCGCTCCGTTGAGGTCATTAAGATGAGGACTACCTGTACAAAACTTTATAATATACATATACCAATTGCCATGAATTTTGATCATATGACCACAGGGATGTTGTAATGGTTGTAAGTATGAAAACTGGTCATAAATAACTTTTTTCAGTGCCATTGTAACTTTGAATGGTCACAAAAATGAATAGTTGTAAGTCAAGCACTATTGTGCTCTATGATTTATACTTCTTTCCTCCCAAAATTATGATTCAATGGATACTTGGCCATAGTCTCGATAGCTTTAGAAGATTCCTAATTTATATTGACATAAAAGTTCTTGTAACTTAGGAAGCCTCAGTTCTAGTTTAGTTTCATGCACATAGCCTCCTTGGAAATTCAAATGTGCTTAAATATTTCTCTTCAATCCTGCTCTTTAAACAGCTCTTTCCAGCCGCTCACTATAACAGAAGGAACAAGTAAAACCCATAGATCAAAAGAGGGTATTCAACTTGATCTTAAATTGTACAGTCCTTTCCCACTCATACATTTAATAGAAAATCACTCAGTATAGCTGATGGTTCCACAGGACACAGCTTGCATAATTCTGCCTCCACTTCAATGGCATCATTTGCATCTTCCTTTTTCCTCATGTTAAAGGCACATAAAATAACAGTGAAAATATTCACAGTTGGCTTTGCTTGGCACCTGATATATTGATGAAGTTATTTCTTTCATTTTAAAATTTATTGATTTATTATTCTAGGGACAGATCTGGAAGAGAAAGAGAGAATCTAAACTGTTCTTTCTCTCTCTCTCTCTTTCTCTCTCTCTCTCTCTCTCCCTCCCTCCCCCCTTTCCTCCCCCTCTCTCTGTGCATGTACACATCAGTAGCCTACTTTTCAGTTTCTGAGTTGCTTTTGAATAGTTTTGCCAGCTTATCAACCTTTATGCATCCCATTCTAAAGATTTAGATTTTCACTCTCCCTTGTGGCCTCTTAGTCAAGAGATGACAGTTGAGAAAATTTCTGTTTCTTGGCAAGTTTCGGTCTGTTGAATAATCATATTCAAATATAATTTTGTTTTGCACTAATATTCTTAGAAGTTCATACCTAGTATGGTAGTCTTCCAATATTTTAGTTGCTAGTGAAACAGCCTCTCTGTGTTTAAATAAGAGGCCGAGGCATGATTCAAATGCCAAGTCTAGCCTATTAAAAGCAACATAAGATTAAACAGTAGATGTATTGCTTGTTTTTGAATCCTGTCCACTAACACCATTGGGCCTCTGGATTTACGGTGCCCTGTGGCACATCCCCAAAAGAAATAAGCTTAAGCCTGACTCAGACAAGCAAACTTTTCTCTTAAGTCTCAGCAAGTTTCATTAAAAAAAAACCCTGATACATAATAATATAGAATGGATAATTGCATTTTTCAGCTGCTGATCACAGCTGATCAATTTTTCTTTCAGGTGCCTTTTCAGCTCATTATTGAATGAAAGTAGTCCCAAACTACTCTTCATGTAACAATGAGGAAACTGAAGACCTAACTACTTGCATCATTTATCATCAAGAGTCATCAAGGCATCAGGAACCGTAGTGGTGTAGTGGTTAGAATGCAGTATTGTCAGCTAACTCTGTGAACTGCCAGAAGTTCAATCCTGACTGGCTCAAGGTTGACTCAGCCTTCTATCCTTACAAGGTTGGTGAAATGAGGACCGAGATTGCTGGGGGCAAAAACAACCAGGAAGTGATTGAAGCCTGGGAAAAGGACCCCTTGTCAATCAACAGGAGTGCTGATTTACCACCAATTTATCAAGTACTTAGGAGGCAAACAACAGCCTATGACTTCATAGCTAGCCAACAACATCCCAATTGATATCTAAAAAGTCACATACAACAGGTGCCATATAAATACCATACACAGAACAATCCAAAGCACACACTCTGCTAGTTCCCTGAAAATGGGCTCCAGTACAAGTCTGAAAGGTCAGAAGACAAAATCTATGGTCCCAGTGACCGACCCAGATTGGATCCTGCAACATTATCCTGGGACACGTATATTCACTCTCCTTCGTGCAATATGCTGACTTTATAAACTGCTTAGAGAGGACTGTAAAGCACTACAAAGTGGTATATAAGTCTAAGTACTATTGCTATTGCTTGCTATCATTGGCTTGAACTATGCTCATTTGTAGTTCAGCAGCAGCTGCAGAGCCATACATTCAATTTGTCTTCTCTTTAATATAGATTCATATTGCCTTCTCAAGCAAAATTGAAGTCCCTGAGTTGCTCTGTGGCATCTGGGTTGTTTAAATTCAGTTCTGATAATTCAAAAAGAGGTGAATGAAAGTAATCAAAATTATTTAAGAAAATGTTTTTCAAATAGGAATCTTGACTAGAATATTATATCAGAAAAATCAAGAGAAGTTCCCACTTTAAGGTTTTGGAAAACCTTTACAGGAAGATACTTCTGCCTATTTTTAAATACTGTATGGGAAACAGTCCAAGACATTTAAATTATTAAATTATTGAGCCCTCCCAAAAAATGAAATCATACTTTCTACAATCTTTAAAGTATAATATGCTTTCATGTTTATAGGAGTAAACATTGCAATCTAGTCCTACCACTTATCAGGTTGCTATCTTCAGAAGCAAAAATGGTGTACTGAAAACATTCTAGGCTACTTATTTTGTTCATACAAGTGATATTAAAAAGAAAGAAAAAACTTGCATGATTCTATATTTGAAACAATATTTACATTCCACTTTCCAATTTTTAACACCCAAGACTGCTGTTAGAAAGACATGTAAATATAAATTGTTCAAGGTCTAAATAGATTTTAGATATTTACTAAAGGTATAAACCATCCCAATCAAAATCTGTAGGCACCCTTCTCAAATATATTGGATAAATGAGCTAAATATTGGCAATGGGACTTGAAGTTATACAGAAAAAATGGATTTGTTTTCTCTTATATGGATCCAAGCTGAGGAAAATTTTAAGTTGTTTAGTGTTTCAGAAAACATATACAAGAGAAAAGGTACATAAAGCATATTCTTTAAACAATATTAACTTGTATGTTGATACATTAATAGATCTGGCATTGGTCTTCACCACAGTTCTCTTCAAGACTGGTTTCAAAGGAATAATGTTTAGACACAAATACTGTGTGTAAGCTCCACCGACTCTAAAGTTTCCCATTCATTTTTTTTCCACTGAATGTGCCAGGTTCCATCAAAATATAATGCTGGCTGGGTAAGAATTGCGGTATTTGGATCTTTGTGCAACAAAACCATTGCATTTACATTGGAGGCTTTAAAATTATTGGGGCTTGTTGGCTGGAGGATTCCAAGGCTGGAGTCTCAACATAGCTAAAACATATAAATTGGGGAAGGCTGGTATGTGTATATGTGTGATGTCCAATGAAGTTATTCATATACACATGAATGAACACACACAATTTTGTATAATAAATATTGTTATGAAATGTTTTAAAACAGCTACATTCCAATTCACTGCAGAGTGAAGGGCTACTTAAATCACCCAGAGAAACTCATTTAAACAAGTTGCTAAAATATTTAATATGTGGGGAAACTTTCTCCTATTAAGGAGAGTCATTTGACTCACTCTCTCTCTGTTAATATTTAGAAAGAGAGTAAAAACATATCTTCTGCCAAGCTCTTCATTCTTAATGTATTCCAATGTGTAGTTTAAATTCTGGTTTTAACTGCACAACACTGTCTAGTTGACTTACTTCAATACTGTAAGCTGTGATTAAAAAGCTATAGTGGATAGAGTTTTTATTCAAAAGATAGAAAGAGAGAGAGATGAGAAGTTTAAAAAACACACTGCCATGTGTAAAGAAATGTATAATGAGCCTAGAAGTAAAAATGGTGTCAAGTACAGTATAGAAAAGGACAGACAATTGGTGCCTCTTTTTTTCTTTCTGTTCCCCTCTGCCATGATTGTCCCTTTGTTTTGCACTGTTTTTATGTTTTCTGCATTGTTCCTTGTTTTTTAAATGTTTTAACTATTGTAAACTGCCCAAAGTCATTGGGAGCTAGGTAGCATATAAATTTTATAAAATATATTCTATATTATACTAATTATAATTCGTGAATGACATTGTAAATCAGGTTTGTGCTTCCACTTGTTTTTCTTGTTTCATGCCTTTATAGTTTCTTTGGTTACTGTTTCTGACTCCTTTTCTGTATTCTGTATAATGTTGCTTACTCTGAAAAGGCATAATATAATAAGCACAGATATATTATATTCAGGAATATCAAATGAGTACATAGAAGGTTTTTTTTAGTGTGAATTAGTTTGCGTTTTTGTTACAAAGGGTTTCCCCGCCCCCACCCTTTGGCAGCATTGCAATACCTGAGGAAAAAACTTTTGCTCTTCAATTGTTGCTAGCTTTGCTCTCTTTGCCTTCAAAGTAGTATAGACATAATGAATCTGAGCTTCATTTCATCATTTATTGAATTTTGACAGTTGGGCAAACTGTAGCTAATCCCTTTCAATTACTAGAAATTTACCACCGCTCACCCTTCCTGCCTCATTCAACTAACACACTTGGCTTCAGTGCTCCTGAATTTGGCACAGTCAAATATCAAATTTACGGATGATCTGGCAGTTTATCCAAAAAGGGACAGATAAATTAAAGGATAAATTAAAGCACATCAGAGTTTTTGCTGGGAAGTCACATTAATGGATAGGGCACACAAAAGATTTTAGTAAAGCTATCTATCTTTACAATTACCCATTGCTAGCATTTGTTTTAGGAAGAACATATTTATTATGCCAAAGAGCTTTTCTGGGAAAACATTAGGAAAAAAAGTTAAAATGTTAAAACATAGTGTCAAAACATATATTTACAGATAATGTACATATACCAATACAGATGGAGTTGGATGAAATAGTATTGAATAAAGATATCATTTCTTAATTAGAATTAGAATTCTTTTCTTGGCCAAGTGTGATTGGACACACAAGGAATTTGTCTTGGTGCAAATATTCTCAGTATACATAAAAGAAAAGATACATTCGTCAAGAGTCAAGCATCATAAGGTACAATACTTAATAATAGTCATAGGATACAATAAGCAATTAAATCATACTAGGAAACAGTTAATATAAATCGTAAGGATATAAGCGACAAAGTTACAGTCATACAGTCACAAGTGGGAGGGAATGGTGACAAGGAGTGATGAGAAGATTAATAATAATAATAGTGCAGACTTGTAAATAGTTGGACAGTGTTGAGGGAATTATTTGTTTAGCAGAGAGATGGCTTTCGGGGAAAAACTGTTCTTGTGTCTAGTTGTTCCATTGTGCAGTGCTCTAGCATCATTTTGAGGGAAGGAGTTGAAACAGTTTATGTCCTGGATGTGAGGGGTCTATAAATATTTTCACAGCCCGCTATATCCTTTTGTATACTTTTATGTCATAGTGGGATTTTTTTATATCTAAAGCATAAAACACTCATTTTATACGGTGTTCTGGCAACTACAAATAGGGATCATAGGAGAGAAAGAAAAGATGCAGTCAGTACTAAAACTATTTTTAAAATGACTTAAATTTCATACATATTTGGGAATAAATTTTAACGATTGACATGAGTCAAACTTACATTTAGGGTTGTATTGTTATGAAATTGTGAGAAAATTATTTGCGCATATTTTTATATTCCAGGTTCTGGTTTTCAGAATATGAATGAATATATTCTGGCCTTCAAAACTGTACATGGATATAATTTAGTTCTTCCTTGTGGTAGTAGTGAAGGAAGGATATTGGAAATAAAAAATTGATTTTCATCAAAAAACAATTAAGGACTCTTGTATGTTTGTTCAAGTGAAATTCAGATATTTCCCAACTACATTAAAAAAAACTATGCAACAGAATGTTAGAAAACAATTAAATACATTCTGATGCCTTTGATAACTTGGTGTTCTCCAGAAATTTGATACACAATTCCAGATGAAAGGGTATTTGTTCATAACTGGGAATTCAGGAACAGTTGTTGGAGGACATCTGATTATTGGAGAACATCTGATTAGAAAGTTTGCACTACAAACTGACTGATAAAGAATGGAACTATTTGTCTAAGTGTATACTGCCATCTGCAGGATTATTTTCAGGTCCAGATTACAAAGAGAGAAACATTTTAGACAAAATAATATTTGTTTGTTAAAGAACATTACAAAGACTTGTAAGTTGTAACGTCAAAGAAACATGATTCTATGGTTAAATGAAAAGAAGAGTTGGCACATAACCCAACCAACCATTGCAATCAAACAAGTAAATCACTTTGGACAGAACAAACTTAATATTTGATTTCAAAAATGCTATTTGTTAGTTCAGTTTAATGATATGTTTGGATCTGATATTGAGTTGTCTTGACATGCTTTGTTAAGGTTTAATTTTCAAGAGGACTTTACTTATTCATTTTTATTTATTAAATTTCTACACCGGCAATCTTACCTAAGTGACTCTGGACAGTTTATTGCAAAATTGTCCTGCAACTCAAACTATGAAATGAACAGTGTTTAAAGGGAACATACTTCAATTGGAATTAGAGCACTTCTATGATTATATACAGCAAATGGGAAATATGCAATGGGATACAAAATGCAAGGAGTTTTAAAAATAAAAGTACCCTAAGAGATATAGTACAGAATGATGAATGTAAGGCTTCTGTACTGATAATATACATTTATTTAGACTATACAGAAATGCTTCAAGTAATTAAGAAGATTCCAGAATGGCTTTATCTGAGGGCAGAAGTTTCTGATGGCACAGTTTATTCAGAGGAAACAGAAAAAAGACAATGGATACTTTAGATAAGGATGCCTAAGTGGAAGTGACAATTTAGAAATGAAGCACAATGTTTAATTACACCGAAGGTGACAGGCAGCAGTTCACATCATAAGCTTGAATGCCTCATTATTTTCTTTATAAACCCAAGTGCCCAAGATGACATTAAAGCTATGTTCAATTAATGGCAAACAAACAAGAACCCTCCTTAACAGGTCAAAAATGTTCAACAGTTTACATCAAAAGCACAATATTTAGACTGTCCATTATTATTATTACAAAATCATCAATTATAGTGACAATGAATAGAACATTAGAAACTAAGGAAGGCTACATGATATGATATTGGTATAGTATATTAAATAAATCTGGGTTTTTTATTTCTACAGTACTCGCTTAAACAATGAGCAGTTGATGTTTATAAAAGGGATAAATCAGTGGTTCCCAAAGTGGGCGGTACCACCCCCTGGGGGCGGTGGGATGCCTTAGGGGGATGCTAAGAGGCAAGTGGGCTGGCAGGGAGGCGCTAAGAGGCGGCAGGGGGGCGTTCGAGGCGCCGACCCCACAAGCTCACTGACTGCCGGCCACGCAGCCCATTGATTGTTTCATCGCTCTGTAGCCAGCACCTTGAATGCGGGACCCACGCACAGTGAGCCTTGCCAAGCCGGGCGGGAGGGGAGGGAAAGGTGGGAAGTGGTAGAAAGGAGGCGCCTTAGCTTGCAGGCTGCCCTCTCCGGTGGAAGCGGTGGAGATGCGCCAGAAGGCCCGAAAGCAAAAGCCTCCCAAGGCGCACAGTGGAAGGGATGGGTGGTCCGGCATTAGGGCCCCCTTCCCCAGAGGAGAACAGGGAGTGCGCAGCGTCCGCCCAGCCTCCGCCTCTCCAGCCAGCTGGGCTTGCATGCAGGATGCGGGTGGGTGCAGCTGTGGCTCTCCAAGGCACGTGGCTCAGTTCGGTTCAGCTCTACGTGGCCGGCCCAGACCTAGAACCTAGACTCCCTCTACAGCCCGGTTCTTCCGACCGAGCCCTGCACTTGCTTGCTTGCTTACTTTTCAAGTGATCGTTCCCTCCGCCTCCGCTGGTCTGGGCTGCTTCCGCACGCCTTCCCGGGTGGAGCATTGCAAAATTGGATGCCAAAGAAAGAACTGGGGCAGGGGGCTGGAGAAGGGGCAGACGGGCAGCTGTATTAAGGGGCAGGAAGATCTTAGCCATGGTTTATTGATTAAACCGGAATCAAACAGCATGCTAAACTCTAACCAGAATGGCTGGGTTGATATATTCAGCCCGTGTTTCTCAACCTTGGCAACTTGTGTGGATTTCAATTCCTACTCTGGCTTTGCTCTACTTTCCCAAAGTGCCACTGCTGTCGCAATCTGTCTGTCTGTCTATCTATCTATGTATTACATACATCCAAAAGTTCTGTCTGTCTGTCTGCCTGCCTTCCTGCCTACCTACCTACCTACTTATCTACCTATTTATCTATCAATATAGATCTATCTACCTACCTACCTACCAATCTATCTACCTACCCCTCTCTCTCTCTCTCTCTATCCATCCATCCATCCATCCACCCATGTTTGAAGTGCCAGCCCCGCAGGCACATCGGGAAAGTAGAGCAAAGCCAGTCTCGGAGGGAGGGAGGGAGGGAGGGAGGGAAGGAGAGAGAGAGAGACCTGATGCATCAGATTGAAATGAGGCCTAATTTAGACTGAGGCCCTTTTCCACATTGAAATATCTTTGCCAGCATATTGAAACATCTTTGGCTTCTGTTAAAGGTTTTGTGGATGAAACATGGTCAAGACTATCAGGAAGCTCTCACATTTTGTTGAGGCTTTAAACAGGATACATTGGACCACCCTAAAAATTACTTTTCCCCAATGTATTACAGTGCCAATTCTGAAGAAGATAAAACCAAAATGTATTGGTAAATTACAAGGAAAAAACACACACATACACACTCCCTTCTAACCCTGTTGGAGTATGTGATTGAACTAGAATAGATATCTCATTATCTTTCTTCTCCCTCCCTCCCTCCTTCTTTATTTCTTTTTCTTCCTTCCACCCCCCACTTTCTTTGTCCCTTTTTCTTTCTTTCCCTTTTCTCTTTCTTTGCTTCCTTCTCTCTCTTCTCTCTCTTTCCCTCTCTCAGGCTCACCCCATTGACTTGACTTGCTTGGGCAGGTCCCTCCAGTGCAGTGGGCTCAATGGGGTGGACCTGCGAGGCCGGCACCTAGTACGCGGCAGTGGCAGCATGTTTGAAAAATAGTGGTCGGTAATTTTTGCTGCAAAGAAAGCTTCTGGGTTGTGCACAAGAAGGGACACACATATAAATGCAATTCAGCAACATAAAATAAAGAGATACAAATAAAACAAATCAACAAGAATCGGCAAAGCATCTCTGATTAGATTTTATTCACTACTAGAATCTAATCAGAGATGCTTTGCCGATTCTAGTCCAATGACCTGCTCAGCAGGGTTAGAAGGATTAGAAGGGTTAGAAAGGAGTGTGTGTGTATGTGTGTGCATCGCTGTCAAAACTCCAAAAACAGGTCAAGTATCTCTGGGAAGGCCAGTCATAAATTAGAACACTTGCTAAACAACTGGCCATTAAGTGAAGACTACTTGCTTGTCAGTCACTTGGCCATGCCCACCCAGTCACATGACCACCAAACCACACCTACCCAGTAATGTGACCAGCAAGCCACGCCCACCCAGTCACATGATCAGCAAGCCACGCCTACCCAGTCATGTGACCAGCAAGCCACACCCTCAAATTAGGCCACAACCACAGAAATTTGAATCCCACCCCTGGGTGGGGGACACCGAGGATGAGTTTGTAACACCAAAGGGGCAGTGGACTGAAAAAGTTAGGGAACCATTGGGATAAATGTATAAACCACATTGAGAACTAGAGGTGAATGTATAGATCACACTGAGAACTAGCAACATTTTATTTCTAGCAAGATTTCAAATACTAGAGATTTCAAGTTTTTCAACTACGGAGCCATTTTTTTGTTTTAATGCTTAAATACTTCATAAGTTAAGAGTTCAGTTTTTTTTTTTCTTTAAGGAAGTAGACAAGTTATCAATCCTCCGTAGATTCCCATCCAAACCACAGAGCTCCTCATATAGGTACATAACTTTTTGTTTGGCCAGGCTCACTTGTTTTAATCTCTCCAATCTACTTTTATTCTGGCTTTTTAGAGTATTTTGGTCTCATTCTTGCTATCATTTCTTTTTCAAGCTATATAAAAGCTTTTACTTAAATTCCATTAATCTCATGGAGCTCTTACACTGTGGCTCCTTATCACTAGACAAGTTCTAGTCATCTAAAATCCCAATGTGACTAAAAAATGCAACTGTATAAAAAGATTAAAACAACTTTGTTACATCTATGCAGAAATGACTTTCTTTGTTATTTTTTGTGAGTTATGCCTTTCTCAAAATGACTTCACATACAAAGGAAGAAGTGACACTTTACCTGACAAAACGAGTCTAAGATTGCTATCATTATGTATTTTTTCATTTTTTTTAATAAAACATAAAGTGGGGAGGGGGAGAGAAATATGCACACATTGCCAATCCCAGTTGGGTATTATTTGTACATAGGCTAATTTTTCTTTGCTATTAATGTGTTGATGAGTAGTAATGCTTCCAAAATTGCAACAAAAGTATTACCATCCCAAATAGACAGAAAATAAGAAAATGGAATTTAGTAAATAGGGAAGGAAATCTGGCCTGAGAACACTTGAGCTGAGAAACTATGACAATAGCTTTGTAAGAAACACATCAATTTTCAATCCCACCACTGATCTTAAGGAAAAAAACTTCCCAACAGTGGGAACAATTAACCAGTTTGTCTTCAGCAGTTGTGGGTGCTACATCACTGGAAGATTTTAAGAAGAGACTGGGCAGTCACTTGTTTGAAATGGTATAAGGTCTCCTGCTTGAGCAGGGGGTTGGACTAGAAGACCTCCAAGATCCCTTCCAGTTCTATTCTGATTATGATTTTTATATCAATCCTTGCTCATAGTTACTCAATCCAGGTGACCTTCTGTCTTGATTATTAAACATGATCTACATGGGGCTGCACTTGAAATGTATCCAGAAGCTTCAATTGTTCAAAATGCAGCAACCTGTATGGTTTTTGTGCAGGCCTAGATGTGCACGTGTGTCATCTCTCCTGAAGAAGCTGCATTGGCTGCTAATTTGCTTCTGGGTCCAATTCAAGATGCTGAGTGTCCCCTTTAAACCCTACATGGCTTGGAACTGCAATATTTGAAGGACCTTCTTTTCCCAGTCACATCTACCAATTCATCAGAGAAGGGAGGCAAGGAATGCTACAAGGCCCCTCCCCTAAGGAGGTACATCTAACAGGACCAAGAAGAAGGGTCTTCTTCATGGTGGCTCCCTCTCTATGGAACATTATCCCTGTAGTAATAAGATTAGGTCCCACTCTGACAGTCTCTCAAGGCCCTGGAGACCTGGTTTTACCAATTGGCCTGGGTAACCCACAATGGGATGGAGCCCATCAAGTGTTTTATTTGATTGACTGATTATTGTGAACAGGAGTTTGGGAAGTTATTGCTTTATATTGTTTTTTATATTGGATTTTTATCTTTGTAAGTTGTCTGAAGTCATTGAGAATCAGCTGGGCAGCTGTAAAATTTTTCTTAAATAAATAAAAAAATGTATTCATTTATATGCTTGGATCATAATTTGAATATTTTTGAAAATTATATTTTACCACATTGCATTTGTATTTTAATGAGTTTTAATTTTGTCTTTTAATTTGCTTTATTGTGTAAATCACAATATTGCTTTGTGTAATAAATGCATTAAATAAATATATATATTTATACTCTTTAAAACTAGCATTATATCAAAATATATAAAACACTAAATTGTATTTTGCAGCCTTTTGACTCAAATAAAAAGATATTTTCAGTAATTCAACAGAGCACCTTTTAAGAATACATATAAAATCTGCATTCATAATGAGTTCTTCATTTTTATGTAACAGTAGAACATAAAAGCACATTTACAGCTATCAACCCTGTACTCAATGGTCCTTGAAATTAAATTTAAATCATGTGCATTCAAAATCCCTTCATCCTCTCCATGGAAAATAGGGAGGAGAAGTCAACAGGCTAATTTATTATACAAAAACATCGGAGATTCACTTGAGATGTTTACCTTTGCTGTTGTTCTTAATTAAGGATATACTACTTCAAAGGGACCAATTTTCTGCTCCTACTACCCTGGACCGATATCATTTTCCAAACAACAAAACAAAATTACATGGATGGTGGTGAGAAAGGTTATAAACTAAGAAGGACTCTGCTTCCGTTATTTTGAACTGCAGCCAACTGGTTACAAATAGAAAATTTTATATGCAATACATACCCTTTCAATCTTAACTTTTACTTTATTTTCTAGTAACAAAATAGAGCACAGGCATAAAGCTAAATCTAGAATTAGCAGGGCTAATGTGAATGATTCTTTTTAAATCCTTTTAATGGATCTCTTAAGAACTCTAACATAAGGAAGGTTCGCTTTTCTGTTCAACTGATTGTAGCAAGTAGGCATTAATTTCAGATAATAATTAGTTTCTGTAGTTCTCTTTTTTGTTGACAAAACTCTTCTGACATAAGTGAATGAAACCACACATTTTCCTCTGCAGACCATTGATGCACGTTTCGGAATGTCCAGATTGTATTGGAAAACTTTCTAGCAAAAAGCCTGAAGAATTACTACAAGATAGGTTAAACAGAGCAAAGTTCTATCCCAGGGGATCTCAACCTGTGGCAGTGGACATCGGGGGGGGGGGGGGTGTCGTCACAGGGGGTCCACGAAGGCTTGAAGACATCTTATGATACAAAATTTTGAGTTGTCTTGGGGGTACATGGTACATGGACACAAAAGGTATTTACAGGGGTCCACGGTGAAGAAAAGGTTGAGAACCATCATTCTACCATGTTTGTGTAAGGCACTTCCCTATCATTCAACTGTTGAATACCTCCTCACCCACCCACCCATACATGGTCTCAAAACACAAAATTATTGCTACAGGCTTTTGTTTTGAATTCAAGGGGCTATGATAATATAGAGGGGAGAAGAAGAAGGCTGTAACTGAATAGTTCATAAAATGGCCACAAATCAGGTGATACCCTTCAAGTGACAATTAGAACAATTAATCAGTGGAACAACTTGCCTCCGGAATACAAGAATGCTCTGATACTGGAAGTTTTTAAGAAGAGATTGGACCACCATTTGTCTGAAATGGTATAGGGTTTCCCGCCTGAGCTGGGGGTTGGACTAGAAGACCTCCAAGGTCCCTTTCAACTATTCTATTCTATTCTATTCTCTGCTATTCCATTCCATTCCATTCTATTGTGGGAAATCAAGGAAAAAATGAGGGAGAAGCAATTTCATGTCCTTCTTCAAAACCATCTTTTATTCTATTGTAAGTAGTTGTCAATTTACAATAGTTCATTTAGCAACTAGTTTCAAAGCACTGAAAGTGATTTAGGATCATTTTTCACACAACAGTTGATCACATGATCAAAATTCAGATGCCTGGTAACTGACTCATATTTATTATAGTAATAGTGTCCTGGGGTCATGAGATCATCTTTTGTGACTTTCTGACAAGCAAAATTAATAAGGAAGCCAGATTCACTTTACAACTGAGTTACTTAGTTAACAACTTCAGTGATTCCCTTAACTGTGACAAGAAAGGTTGTACCATTGGGCAAAGTTCAGTTAACAAATGTCTTGCTTAACAACAGAAATTTTGGACTCCGCTGTGGTCGTAAGTCAAGGACTACCTATATGCAGCAAATCCAACCAGCTAATTTCCTCTAATATAAATTAGAAGGTAAGATTCTCTGAACTCCCAAGTTTTTGTACAGTTCTAATATCTTCAGCATATTTGATAGATAGAGACCAGGGGTGTCAAACTTATGGCGTCACATGACGTATCAGGATTTTCCCACCCCTTTGCTAAACCGGGTGGGACGGGGCCAGCACATGATGCATCTGGCCTGCAGGCCGTGAGTTTGACATATCTAATATAGACCAACTTATGTGAAAAATATATCATTCAGTTCTTAAACAATACATATATGGTAAATGTGTCACATCTTTTATTATGATAGACTTACTGAAGAAGAAAAAGGAGAACAGGAGAACATGTAAACTTTCCAGAAATTCCACAGCACTACATTAAAAGGGTCTACTGGCCAAATTAAGTTGTATTTTATACATGCTTGAAAATGATTAACTCTGTCTGAATCATGTTGTTTATTTACAATTCCCCCACCCCGCAAATGATCAGGTTTTTATTCAGCTTTTGAGAACAGCACATGTAGCGTACTAACGAAAAATTCAGGTCACTTACCTTTCTCACTGCTACTTGCTAGAAGGGAAGGTGGGCTTGTGGGCTTGGATTTGTCATAATTGTTAAAGCTCTGGCTGCGCCGATTGTTAGCACTTGCTGGGCCACGGGTTTTTATTTCGCTGCCTGCAGCTGAAACCCTCGTGGTGGGACCCGGAAGCCTGTTTTCAGGGTAAAAAGAAATAAGTAAACAGGCTTGCTCTCCAAATGTGAATGGGATTGGTTTAATTCAGTTGGTTTGATATTGGTTTAATCCAATATAAAAGTGGAGGAGGGTTTACCTCTTCTACAAAGACCACTGACCAAGTGAAGAGCTCCAATGAAGACTCTAGTGTGTCCATGCAGTTTCCAGTGCAAAAGCTTCTCTAACTAGTTGTCTAGGCATATATATATTGACATTTCTGTATCTAGATACAGTATATAGGCTGCACATGCCACATGGTCATTAGTGACCCTGATTTCTTCTCAACCTATGCTAGATTATAAATGAAGGCTATCATTGAAATAATCCTTATGTAAGTTTGTACTATATCAACATTAACGAAGATGAATATATATATATATATATATACACAATACACACACACACACACACAAACACAATATGCATGTATGTATGTATATATGTATGTATGTTTTTGGAGGTTATATATATATATATATATATATATATATATATGTATATGTGTGTGTGTGTATGTGTGTGTTTTCTTAAGTTCTCGCGGGTATTTATATGTATGGCATTCAGCTTTGTTCGGATATTTTCCCACATCATTATAGTTGTGCTTTTAAAGTTGTAGCGACGTTTCAACAGAATCTCATCTGCCATCATCAGGCTTGTGTATTGTGTTCGTCTGAATGATAGAGATAGACAGACAGATATTCTTGCCTCAAAGATCAGCTTCTAGAGTTGATATTCAGTGCTCTTGACTGAAAATATGCAGCATAATCCTTAGCAGTTTTGCTTTGGTACAAGCCCCACTCATTTCAGTGATTTCCAAATATGTGTATTTGTGGTTGATGCTTTGAAGTTTTTATGCTTAATGTTCATATTTTTACTCAAGTAAGTTACATAGAACCTCATCTTTTCATTTGGCAACAATGTGTGTACAGTACAGACATTTTCAGCATTTTCAACCAGAAAGCAATGCTTCTGAAATATACCACAATCCTCTCTGATTAACACATTACAAACCTTTGTTTCTCCAATGGCATGTTTATGACTTTAAAAAAAATGTTGACAAGATTTCCTTCCCAACAGTTTCTAGAGAGTGACCAGGAAGTGGAAAGGAGAGAAAAGTGAGCCAAGAAGACAGGTCAGCCTTAGATGCATGCACATGCTTTCAAAGCTTATTAATAACATGTTCAAACACAAATCAACATCTTTAGCTCTCTACTTCTTTGGATACTGAAACAGAATACGAGACTTGCTTTTTCTAAAGGTGAGATCTTCTGTTTTTAGATGCTTCTAAAGAAGAAGAAGCCAAGGTAAGCAGTTAAGACAATAATTAGAGAATTGTACGTGGCAGTCATCACAAATGCACACATAAACAGCTTTAGATAAAGGAGACCCAAATAAAAACTGTAAGAGGGGTGTCAGAACAGACTTAGAAGGAAAAGAACAAAAAAGAAGATATATTTTTACTTTGCATGCTTTGGTGAGGCTGGCATTGACTAGAGCAAGGGTATGCATGCAGATCTAACATTGGAGAGAACAGATTTAATAAAGAACTCATCAAACCATATCTACCCATGTTGTTTGCTTGGTATCTGAGAACACTTCTCCCATATCTGCTTCTAATCATATGAAATGGAATAAAACTACATAAAGACATTCCTTCTTAAGAACCCAAACATGGACAATTTCAAAAGACAGATTTGCTATGTACAGGTAGAAGCAATGTTCAGTTTGATTTAAAATAGCTCCTAAAGTTTTCTCTCTTGCTGTGGCTGCATTTCAGTTTGTTTATATCTGTCTATCTGTCTAATTTCTAGTCTTGTATTGTGTTCAATTTGACTGTAATTGAAGAAGGTATTTTGAACTTATAAACTAGACAAATGTAATGGTGGTGAAGCAAGAGTGATGGAATTGATATTTTATTGTAAAAATCTAGCAATTTTCTCCACCAAAGAGTGAATAGGAAGCTGAAAAGAGGCAGATAAATTACAGAACAGAAGTAATATCTTGCAGTTTGTGGACAAAAAGGCATAACATAATGGTGCATTCCAAAATACAGATTTATGGGGCATTTCTATTAAAGTTTGTCACAAGAACTTTAATCTGTGATAAATAATATAGGCATTTCTAAAGATTAGAGAAAAATGAACGGACTGAAAACCTTATTACTCATTCCCAGGCAGATTAGAAGTTTGCTATTATAAGACTTCCAGAAAAAAGATGGCATGTATGCCACTGTGTTCCATCACTTGACACAGGAGATACCCTCACTGCTATTTCTTAGTGTTGAGGAAACTATTAATACTTTAAATGCATCAGCAATAAAGAGTAATTAGAAAGAAAGTTAAAACAGGAGAAAGGATATGATTAACAATTTTCTTTCTTTTTCCACCATGGAAAATTGATAGCATTTACTTTGTCATTTAAGACCCTTTAGGCATAGATGGTAATAGCACCTAGACTTATGTACCATCCCATAGTGCTTTACAGCACTCTCAGAGCGGTTTACAGAGTCAGCATATTGCCTCCAATAATCTGGCTCCTCATTTTACCAACCTTGGAAAAATAGAAGGCTAAGTCATCCTTGAGCTAGTCAGGATCAAATTCCTGGCTGTGAGCAGAACCTGCAATACTGTCCTCTAACCACTGCACCATCGTGGCTAGATGATATATAGAAGGCCTGATATGACTTTCACATTGCCTCCATATATTTGTGCTTTTGTGAAAGCAATTTAAATGTAAACATCTAGTTGTTTGGGAAGAGCTGCGCCTACATCAAAACTTCTGTGTGTTTGGGATTCCCTGGACCTGAGAGCATGGCAGCATGCATTCATTGTGATTTAGAAATTCAGGTGCCCATATCCAAGATGGCAATAGCAATAGCATTTAGATTATATATCACTTTACAGTGCTTTACAGCCCTCTCTAAGCAGTTTACAGAGTCAGCATATTGCCCCCAATAATCTGGGTCCTCATTTTACCCACCTCGGAAGGATGGAAGGCTGAGTCAACCTTGAGCCTGATGAGATTCGAACTGCCAAATTACAGGCAGCAGAAGTAGCCTGCAGTACTGCATTCTAACCACTGCACCACTATGGCTCGGTGATCCCAAACAAGTATGTTATGTTGGGATTGGCGCTGGTAATGTGCCATATTGCATTTTAATAAGCTGAAACAAAAATATGATTCAGATTTGATATAGACTGTTGCATTACTATTATGTAGTAGAAATCCTCCAAGATCCCTTTCAACCCTATGATTCTTTGCTTAGTTTTATCTCACATCTTAGCACTACTCAATTAGATCTACCCATCTTCTAGCTACAGTAGTAATAAATCTGGGTATGTTACATTGATTATTATAACATATATTCTTATATAAAGATCAATAGAAACCAAACAGCTACTAGAATGCCTTTACTTAGAGCAGGGGGTCTCCAAACTTGGCAACTTTCTGGGAGTTGAAGTCCACAAGTCTTAAAGTTGCCAAGTTTGGAGACCTCTGACTTAGAGGAACTAGTAAGAGACTAAGTAGGACACTAACCAGTCAGCTAATAAAAAGGAGTTCTCTCAGATTATTCAGAATATTTTGTTTAAAATCAACAGGTAAGCACTGGTGAGCCTGAACCATGCAGACTGGGATTGTTGCAAATAGGGTTATCCATGCTTTACATTAGAGGAAGAAACGCTAACCTAGAATTCTTTTTCTGACCGAGAGTGAATCGGATGATTTTGCTTTGAGATGAGTCCCTGGGTGATGCACTGTACAACAAGAAAAGGAAAAAAAATGGAAGATGCAAGTGAGTAAAGAAGAAATATTAATATAGAAAGCCTCTGAGTTAAAAGGTAAGGAAAAATAATTCATCCAGATATTTTCAAAGGAGAAAATAATGTTGCTCACCCCCGTCAAATGTCTAGACGTGATGTCTACTTAAAAAAAACCCTATGTATCAAAACAATAATAGTAAAGAGTTTGAGCCTCCACATTTATATCACAATCAAATAATTTTTTTTTGCAAAATGTCACAAGTGAATTTACATTGTAAAAATAAATGGTAAAACCCTCATGGGATGATATGACGAGGCATGCCCCATATAACTGAGTACATTTTAGTGCTGATCAGATAATTATTTTTTAATTATTCTAATACCAAATTTCACCACATGAGAGTGCCTGCCAAAGAAAGCTTCAAGAAAACGAATTGAGGAAAACCTCATCATGTAAAAAGTAAAAAAAAGCAATGGTAAAATTCAATGTGTATGATCCTCATATTCTCCCTCTCTCCCTCCCTCTCCCTTCCCCTCCCCTCTCTCATACTTCAGGTTCATTTTGTTATTGACAAAGATAGGTACTATGCTATGCTATGCTGAGAATAATACTAAACTATATTTCTTGCAGGCAAGTAAGCTTTTTTCTTATATGAAAAGATACTTTGAATGTTTCAGAGAGAGGTACATTTAAAAGACCAGCCCCAGCCATTTTATTACAAGTACAAAAGCATCAGGATCCTGTTGTTGTTGTATGTGTTTTATATTTCTTTGTCTCCTGTAAAACTAAATAGTTGTTTATATGGCAAGGGCTTTCAATGAGAAATCAGCATGGGGCTAGCATTCTTCCTTCTATCCTGGCAACTGCTTTAAAACATGAAACACAACATTGGGAAATCCAATCATCTCCAGGCACTGGAAGATCCAATTACCTGACTGTAATGACAGTAGAATAAAGCATACACAGTTGTGTAAAGAATTAAAGAAGGAATTCTCTTGTCGGTAGCCGCAACCATATTGGACTTTGCATACATTCATTCCAGCCCAATTAAGGAATACATATTTCTGGAAAGCAATGTCTGCACCTAGTCCCATGACTGGAATCTCAAGCATATGTGGCTTTTATGCATATAGGTCCTTCCCCTACAATCCAATTGCCAAGACTGCACAAATGGAATCCAGTTGCAAAACAATAATCGCATGATCAGCTGTTCAGAGGGCGAGCCTGAAATGCAGTTCTCTCCACCTCTGCTCAACTGTTGAAAAGCTGAACAATGTGACCTAGTATATATTCTTTTGCTCCATCTCCTTACAAAATTTATCTGATTTTCAAATTGATTGCCAGGATCAGAAATCCAGGTATTATTTACAGTTGTCGATGAGCATAATAGCACCGAATGTTCCTTCAGAATTAATCCACAGAATTTGATTCTTATTTTTAAAATAGAACATTACACAACTTGGAAAAAAAATTAAAAGAACAAAATTAAAATGATAACAATGGCCGAAGACTTACAAAACCGCCCTAGATCATGGTATTTTGAGTAACCCCTCTTAAATCTCATATAATAAGAAAGAATACTTGTGCAATCTCATGCTGAGATTTTTTATCACCCTTTTTAAGATTTCTGTAGTCTGGAAAGTCATATTAGCAATTACAGGTGATCCTCATTCAATAACCATTTATTTGACTAATATTCAAACTTGTGACTATGCTGAACAAGTGCTACTTATGTCTGGGCCAGGGTGAAATTCAAAATTTTTTCCTACTGGCTCTCTGGGTGTGGCTGTGGGCATGGCTTGATATAATAGTAATAGCAACCAGAGGTGATTTTTTTACCAATTCAAATCATCTCTACCACCTCTCCCGAGGTGGGCCAAGGTGGCTGAATTTTACCCCTGGTCTGGGCCTTGAAATTCTGACCACTGCAGTATCTCCACAGTCTCGATAGCAGTCCAGGCCCTTCATAATTGGCTTTGTTTTCCAACTGTCATATCATATCATGGTCACATGATAATGATTTGTGATCTTCCATGCTAATTTCCCAAAGGGGAAGCCGGCAGGAAATTGGACATTACAGTCATGTGAGGTTTGTTTAAGAAAATACACACGGTCCTCACTTAATGATAGTAACTAGAACTGCTGTTGCTAAGCAACGCAGGCATGTGACATTCTGCTTTACAACTGCATCATTTAGCAATTGAAGGTCTAATCCCAATTAAGTGAAAACTGCCTGTATATGATCTCATAAGACAATGGCCAGAGCTTTCAAAAAAGGCTGATCCCTGTCCTTCTTACAAGGTACATCTGCTTTAGGTACAAATATATTGAAACAACCTGCTGTGAAACTTTTGCCATTTGGAAAAGCAATGGTTGGGGAGGTGGAATGAAAAAATCCACTCACCTGGACTGCATTTCTGGTTGTGCTTTTAATTGAAGCTGTGCTGCTTGCTGGGGATGTTGGCACTGAATCTGAGGCGAAGCTGGCACCAGTGGTTGTAACTGCTGGTCAGGTAGTCCCACCTGGCTGGGGGATGGTGAGCTTGCTTGCTGGGATGAGGTGGGTTGTTGCTGGGATGGAGAGTGCTCTGAATGTTGCTTTGGGGACTGCTGTTGCTGCTGCTTATAACGCGATAGGCTAAAGAAAAGGCCCAAGATGGCCTTTAAATTCCCATTTCTGATCTCTGAAAGGCAATTTAAAAAGAAGTATTTATATCATGAAATTGCATGATGATTCAGTTGAACAAATGTTTTATTAAATTTCAACTCTTTGTTTGGCTCAGGCTCCTTGAAGACCCAGTTGATCAAAATAAAATTAAAGAGTCCTTGCAGAAATAAAAGAATTCTCCTAAGAATGTATTTTTTTTTCCTTTTTAGATAGAGGGAGATATAAATTGCTTCTCGGGGTCACGGTCCTACAGATAACTTCAGTTCAGGATCAGGGCAAATAATTGTATATTCAATGAAAAAGTTTAAGGAAAGATATGACAAAATATTCTGGTAAGAAAAAAGTACCACTCAAATTCTTGTCCATTTTCTTTTGTTTCCTTTGACACGTTGGTTTAGATTATTTGTTGTTCCTAACTTACAGAATATTCTGGAGAACAAATGTCCTAGCCTCCTGAAACTACATCTAGGATAACTACAGGATTAAGATCCCCACATGTACAAAAGCCAAATAATATGAGTATCAAGACATTGACTTTCATCTTTGCACACATTATATTTATTTCATGCAAACATGGAACTGGCAATTGGCAAGCCTTGGTGTGTCTCGGCAGCAGAAGTGGGTCAGCCAGTGTGACCTCTTCATGCATACTTTCAACATGTGAGCGGGGTCATGTAAACCTCCAATAGTCTGAGACTTGGCTGTACAGGAAAATGCCATTAAGAACAAATGCAGTTAAAAGCCTCAGTAACTTTATTCTTCAGTGGGTATTAGCAATAAACCTGATACCCCAAAATGGGAAAAGCAAACCATTACTGGACTTTGTTATGTGCTGGTTCTAGTCCTTCCAAAATAAGGCATAAACAGTGCTTCTAATGAACTCTATAAATATATTTCTTCTTATCTCAGGAGATAGACTGAGGTAATTCACCTGGCATCTTGCAATTGGACTTTGTACACAGAGGGCTCATCAAGCTTGGTCTGAATTACTTCCTCTTACTACCTCCTTCTCCCTTTTAGGGCTGTTTAAGTACACAGACTCCAAGTTTCAATCCTGTGAGTGTATAACTAGTCATTTTGATTCCAACCACAAAAAAGGGTTTGGGGTTTTTTAAAGCCGAAAACAAAATACTGCCAGATGTCACAGTTTTTAAGGCACAGAGAGTTTCTCTTTGGTCTGGAGTTTGGAAATTTCCATGCTGTGAAGTTCCTTTGGTTGCTTCGATTTCCTTTGCCCCATTATTACATTTTAATATTTGTTTTTCCTTGAGACGTGAAATCATTCAGCTCTCTAGTGAGACAAAAGGAAGACAACACAGAAAACCGACAAGAAGGAGGTGGAACAACTTGTATGTAGAAACTGTGCAGGCTTTGTTCAAGAATCTCTGCGAGTACATTTGTGCCATTTTACATTTAACCCCAAACAGATTTTTTTTTCCTACAAGCCAATCAACCGTGAGTCATTAGATTCTGAGAATAGTACAGAGAAGTATTAATCAGGCTTTACTGGAAGTACTTGAAAAAGGATGAACCTCATAACCTATTCAGAGAAACACAGAAACCCATATCTGATCATTTTAGACTACCTTGAATGTAAATTTGAGAATTGAGTGCTATCTGTCATGTCTGCTCACTTAATATTTCCCCCTCATGCATAAATACAATCAACTGAAGAATGGAAGACAGCTAGAAAAACAGTATAATTATCTCGTTGGTAAATGAAGCTGGGATTTTTCCAATAATCAAAGAGTTAATACTCAGAGCCAAGGAATTCTGTTGGCAGGCCACAAACTGGGTGCCACAACTGAAAAAAGAAAATCTGTCAGCTGGGAGGACTTTTCTGGGTTGTGAATCTTCTTAAGCATTCTGGCAGCTGACACATACAAACACACTCTCAAATTCACTGGGGCTCAAGGGGCTGTGTGAAATCAATGGTAGGGCGGCTGCTTTTGTTGTCAAGGTAACTGTGCTACGTAGTCTGGAAAGAAAAACTGCATGGTTTGGGGAGAGAGCCACAGCCCAGCAACCTGCCTCACAAATAAATAACCAAGAAAAAATAGTCTCACCTTGATTTCCATCTGAGATTAGTTGAGAGAGATGTGAGATAGAACATACAGAGGCAGATTTAATTGTCATGTATTTGAAATGTTTTCTTTTAAATGGATTTCTGCTTACAAATAAATGGCAAGTGAAAGCAAAAGTTCACCTTAGAACTGAGGTAAACATGCAAATCATTTTTTGAGCACACAAAGCAATGTGGAAAAATAAAAGTAGGGACGCTCACAATGTGATAAAAGCCAGAAAATTTTACATAGAGTACTTCTTTAAGCAGAACCAAATCAACCAAGCAAAGTAAAGCAAAGCAAACCAAACATAAATTACATTACCTGTGAAGTAAAATGCATTTTGACTTAGATTATACATGCTAATGTAAACAGCCATTAATTTTGTCAAGGCAAAATGGCATTGTATTTAGAAAAATAAAATTAGCCTCCTGCTTATACCTATTATTAAAACTGTCAGAAATAGACCTATATTGGATCCCAACAGATGTGAAAATATTTTTTTATATGAAGGGAGGAGAAAATGAAGCAGTAACTCTCCCTGGTATAAATAAAATGAAGAAAACAATGAAAAGACAGAAGTAGAATGGACATGGAAGAGAGTGAATTTATTCTAATTAATGTGCATTCCAATAGGTTCAGAAACATACTTGTTAATATCCAGCAGTCTTATCCAGAAAGAAAGAATGGATGGGCCATAGCTCAGGGATATAGCACAAATTAGATGTCTAAATATTCCTGTTTAATTTTAGTATCCCAGGTGGGGCTGGGAGACACTGTGTTGTAAAGTCTTAGACTACACAGATAGTTATCCTTGGTCACCACAGAAGATAATACTGAGCTGAATGGATCAAGATTTCATGTGAGGCAACTCTTTTTATGAATGACTTCAGTTTCTTTACTGCAAAAAGTCAATCAATTATCTTGTCTGAGTAAAAATTAAGGTAATTCAACCATTGCTTAACATATTTCTGTTGCTTTTTTCTACAAATAGTTCTTACATGGCTTTCTAGTCATTTTTCCTATGCAATAATTTCCTTTTTTTGGCTTTTCATTGTGAAATATTCCATCTAAGAATTTTTCACTGTCACCATCTCAAAATCATCAGCCTCTTCTATTGCCCTGATCATGTGACCATTCTCTCTAAATATTTATATCTCAAGATCGATAATAAATTTCTTGCATTTACCTTCAAAGCATTTTAGATTTTTTTATTATCACACTGAAATTGGATTTGAGCAGTATGCCTGTTCAAAATCTTTCTCTAATCTTCAAAAAAGAAAAAGAAAAAAACAGACCCAGGAAACTATAGACTAATCAGCCTAAGATCAATACCCGGGAAGATACTGGAAAAGATAATAATAAAAAAAAAAAACAGATCTGCCAATATCTAGAAACAAGTAAACTAATAACCAGTAGTCAGCATGGGTTTGTTAAGAACAGATCATGCCAAACCGATTAAGGGATTGGAGACTAAAACATATGAAGAACAGTTTCAGGAACTGGGCTTGGCTAGTCTAGTAAAGAGAAGGACCAGGGAAGACATGATAGAGGTCTTCCAATATTTGAGGGGCTGCCACAGAGAGGAAGGAGTCAAGCTATTTTCTAAAGCTCCTGTAGGCCAGACAAGGAATAATGGATGGAAACTGAACAAGGAGAGATTTAATCTGGAAATGAGGAGAAACTTTCTGACAGTGAGAATAATCAACCAATGGAACAGCTTGCCTTTGGAAGCTGTGGGAGCACCATCACTTGAGACTTTCAAGAAGAGATTGGACTGCCATTTGTCAGAAATGGTGTAGGGTCTCCCGCTTGGGTGGGGGGTTGGACTAGATGACCTACAAGGTCCCTTCCAACTCTGATTATCTGTTATCTGTTATCCAGACTCTAACCTAAGGTTTAGAAGAAATGACCTGAATACAGTGTTCCCATGTTTATTTAAATCTGCATTGTGCTTTTCTCCTTCTTTTCCCGGTGATGAATGTTGAAATTTAAATCCCGGTGATGAATGTTGAAATTTAAATCCCCGGTGATGAATGTTGAAATTTAAATCCTTTAGGGCAGGAACAGCTCTCTATTAACAGATTTAACAGATAATCAGAGTTGGAAGGGACCTTGTAGGTCATCTAGACCAACCCCCCCGCCCAAGCGGGAGACCCTACACTATTTCTGACAAATGGCAGTCTAATCTCTTCTTGAAAGTCTCAAGTGATAGCACTCCCACAACTTCGGAGGGCAAGGTCTTCCATTGGTTGATTGTTAATATATAACACACTGATATTGAAGGTAATTAATAACTATTATGACTTACAATATATTATTATTATTCCTATGACTTGCTAGTGTTAATCAGTCTAGCCTAGATTTCCTTCTATTTCATTCATTTTATTCCTGTTGAAAATCACAGCATATTTTTGAATCCCAAATAAAAATTGACAGACAGAAAATTTTCCATAGAATAATAAAATTCAATTTGAAAGTAGCCTTACCTTCTGCAGATAGTCCCTGTATGTTTATTCCTTTGGCAGCCAGAAAACTCAGGCACACATCTATGTTTTCAATCTTAAAAGATGAGGGATAAGGGAGAAAATATTTTTTAAAAATGTGCTGAAATTAACTTGTGCTTTGGTTCAATATTATACAAGGAACTAACTGGCTATGAAATGTTCATGTTGGGAACATAATTCTATTTGCATAATGGGTTCCTTATCTCATTTATTCCTTCCCTTATATTTACTAAAAATGATCTTGGAAAATTCAACCAATCCTTTGACTAGAAATGGGGAGAACAAGGACAGTAGCGAGTAGAGAAAGAGTCTCATATGTTGATAGCAATCCTTTATTAAATATACTCTTGGATTTTGCTTGTTGGCTAAATATGCTTTTAACATTGATTAGGCAGAAAGAAAAGTTTGGTTCTTTTGGGTTTCAGCCAAAACCAAATATAGAGGGATTCTAGAGCAGCCGTCCCCAACCATTCTGTCTTTACAGACTGGTGTGGGGGAGAGCAGATGGTTACACATGAGCAGCGAGTAAAGTGTGTGCACAGCTCTATTTGCACAAGTGGAGCTGCACACACGCTCGCCCACCATTTCCATGGCCCAGTTCTGAATTGGCTGCAGCCTGGTAGTAGGGGGTTGGGGGACTCCTGTGCGTGAGCAGGGCAAGGCTACTATGCTTCATCCCTCTCTTCCTCTACATGGCTTGTTAACTGGCTTGTCCACCTCCCATCTTCTCAATTGACATCTGCTCCCACCTCCCATCTGTTCTCCCACCCAGCCACTGTCATCTATGTCATAATTCATTATATTTCACAGACCATCCTCCCTGCATGTTCTCCTTCTGGTATACCCTCGGTGATTGCTGCCACTAGCAATACCTATACATGCTATTGCTTAGGAAAATCTTCAGTCATTGGTTTTCCTCAGCCTTCCCTCCCCAAACTTTCTCTACTGAGAATAATTATACTTTAGTCTACATGGGGAAGAATCCTGTTTCATTCCATGTATAAACACAAATGCATGCATATTTCAGTTCAGACTACCCCATCAACTGTTTCACACAAGAGCACTTCATACACATAATGTTTTGTGCCCCCTTTGAATACATAGCATTATTTCATAAAGTCATCTTATTGCCTGGTTGAAGACAGAAAGGGCTAGCCTTTGTCCACCAAGAGAGAGGTTCATCTACGCTAACTGTCAGGATCTGTTTCCAATAGAAAACTATTTGTTGTGGTTTGCCGGCAGTCGGCAGTGGAATAGGAAGAAAGGGGACTAGTCAGGGAGTCTGGAGAGGACTCGGATGAGGGAGGGTCCTGCGTCCGATGCAGAGATGGGGCCAGGACCATCAGGGAGTGGGGTGCTGCCTTAGGAGTCTGGCAGCAGCAAGGCAGAGGACACAGGGGTACCTGTTCCCAGTGCACGTGTGCACAGAGCTGCTAGAAGGCAAGAGCAGCTGAAACAAAAGGGGCGACTCAGGAGTAAGGCTGGGAGGTGATTGCCCCTCCCATGTGGGATAAAAGTCAGGCCAAGATGATGAAACCTTTGCAGGAAGCAAAGTAGTTCGGTTCAGAGTCATCATACGGGACCGCCTACTGCCAACATCGGCCTCCTGCCGGCCAATGCGCTCCCACAGGGTGGGCCTCCTCGGGGTGCCGCCAGCTGGGTGATGCTGGCTGGTGGCTCCGAGGGTGCGGGCCTTCTCTGGGGGGGCATCCTCCCTCTGGAATTAGCTTCCTACGGAGATATGGGCCATCAATGGCCTATGGGCCTTCCGGCGCGCACTGAAGACCTACCTTTTTCAGCAGGCCGGTCTGGCCTAGTCCCATTAGTAGGGTTTAATTTTTAAATCTTCATTTTTAACAGGGTTTTATTGATTTTATCTTTAATTCAGCCGTTCATTTAATTCTCTTTTAATTCATTTAAAAAATTTTATTGATTGTATTTTTATTATGGCTGTTCACCGCCCCGAGTCCCTATTTGGGAGAGGGGGCAGTATAAAAGTTTTAATAAATAAATAAATAAATAAATCATTGAAGCTCTTTGTACTTTGGTTGGTTTTTCTTGTACTCCGATTGGTTTCTTTTCTAGTTAATTTGATACTTCTGTTTTTGGCTGCAATTCACAGAACTCAAAGGTGTGTGTTTATCTTGGGGAACTGTTTGAGATTAATTCCAGCTGAGAATGAAAACATTTATTGCGTTGCAATAAAATAGGTTTTGTTTTTAAAACAAGTTTGTGAATAATTACGGTTTATGAAGCCTGGGTCAGAACACTATTGTGCTTAGTGACTATAAACAATTGTTATGCTTCTCCGATAGATGCACAGAATCAGAACTGGATCGATCATTTAGTTCAGCGGCCTCCAACCTTTTGGACACCAGGGACTGGTTCTATGGATAGAGATCTTTCCGTGGACCAGAAGGTTGTGGTTTCATATGCTACCTGCATCCCACAGATGGTGCTTCATTTGTTTGTGTGTCCCAGTTGCTGGCATGCTGTGGACTGGTTCAGGTCCCTGGACATGGAGTTTGAGACCCCCGATTTAGCTGAAACCCAAAAGAATCAAACCAGATAACAACAACCCAAAATAAAATATCTCCAACAGATGGCTACCCAGTTTCTTCCAAAATACCACAGACAAGTTTCTCCTATTCTTATGAAGTTTTTCCTAATATTCAATCAGAATCTTCTTTTGTGTAGCCAGTTATTTCATACTTGAAACTTTGAAATGATAGGAACAGGTCTTTTCTCTCTTCTGCATAGCACTTCTCTATGTACTTTAAAAGTGTTACACATACACTCACTTTTTCTCAATACTATTTATAGACAGTTTCCTCAGTCTTCTGATCTTTTTGATTATCTTCTTTGAAAATAGAGTCACAGTTGAAGTGGGATTATATCAGTATAAAATACAAGGGAACTATTATTATTTCTGGTGATTTCAAAATTATATGGAGCATAAAACTACATTTCACTTTTTACAAGCTATGTCACACCATTTATTCATTTGCAGCTTGTACTCAACAATTCGATTTGAACTATTTGATATGTGTTATTACCTAACCAGATAATCTCCACTCTTCTCTTTTGCATTGAATTTCTATTTTCATGCTGATTTCTAATTATCATGGTATTTTTTCAAGGTAGCAGTAACAGAAGGATAGGCCGTAGTTTCCTGAGCTCTTTTTTCCCCCCTTTCTTTTTGCAGAGAGAAACATTTGTCTTCTTTCATTCATTCTGGGATTTTAGTCCTTCAACCCACACAGGATTCAGTTCAGAGTCCTCTTTATCATAGTTGACATGTTTTGGTCCCAAGCTTTCTAGACTGAAGTAGTACCGTTTTTATTTTTACCTAGTTCTGCTTCAAGTGCAAGTTAAAAATAATATATTGTTGAATACTGAATTATATTACTGTTATTCTTCAAAACTAATTCTTCACTGTTTTTTTGCACACAGTGAAGCATCTTAACAGATTTCAACATAATGTTTTAATGCATTTTAAAAATGCCCAGGGCTCTATAAATAATCTGAAATGACTGAGTGTCCACCTACACATGGGGAGAGATTTCAATTGGTCACCTATAGTTTCAGATTTTATGTAAAAAAAAAAGAAGCAAAGATCATCATTCAATATATATTTTGTTACTGATGAAAATTACTATATATTTCTTAAAAATTGTTTTAATAGTGAACCTGCTTTATTAGTTTATAATATAGCCTTATAATAGCAGCCTATAATGATCTGAATTGGGAAAAGCAAAATAAATAAAATCTTTCAAGTGTAGCAACTACGTCTGGCATATGTCACTAAAAATATTAAGATTGGTTCAGGTCAAGCCAAATATGCAAATGGTGACATCATGATGCAAACTCCATCTTTATATCCTTACATCCATATCTCACCCAAACACAAAAGTTGCAGATGTTGACTCATGATGCAAATTTCATTCCTTGCTGCTGCCACTAAAGACGTCTTTGATATTGGTACCTTCTTCCTCACTCTCAGCTATCATTCGTTCTATTTTCCTCACATAATTTTATAGTACCTAAAATGTGACTGCTATCAAAGTCTCCTTAGAGTTCAGGTCAACTGTGGCCCATGAGACTTTCTTGGCAACAGTAACACAGGTGTCTGTCAATCTCTTTTTCTAGTACACTTTTTCAATTAGTAACAGTAGTCTTCGCTTAATTAACACAATTGGGACTGAAATCTCAGTCACTGAGTGAAGCATTAAGCAAGATATCACATGACTGCCCATGTTACTGTATTCCTCAATGACCATAATCTCAACGCTCCTGGTTGCAGTCATTAAGCAACTGCACATAGACTGTTAAGCAGATGGAGTTCCACGTAAGAAATACAGGAGGAAAGGAGTTAGAGAGGCTACACATAGGAGCTTAACATTCTCCCTGTCATAATCCAAGCAGGACAGCATTTGGAGGAGATCCATGTGTGTGCAACCTACAATGGACTTCCTAGGGCCTCCCAGACCTGCCTGAGACACCCCACATTTGTTACTTTATTGTGCTGTCTCTCCACTCTCAGATTTTTAACTCCCTCTTATCTCTGTGGCCTGACTGAAAGAGCTAAAAGAGGTTTGTAGTAGCCACTTGCTTCTGTAGCATTTAGAGCACCATGCATTTCTAACACAAATCCTTTCCTGCCCCCTCCAAGTGAGTTTTATTTATTTTATTTATTTATTTTGCCGCGCGATTATAAGATAACAGGTATAAGTATAAGCATAGTTATGAATACATGAAATGGATACATATAAGAAAAATAAAAAGAAACAATAGGACAGGGACAGTAGGCACATTGGTGCGCTTATGCACGCCTCCTACAGACCTCTTAGGAAAGGGGTGAGGTCAATAGTAGACAGTCTAAGATTAAAGTTTTTGGGGTTTGGGGAAGAAACCACAAGAGTCAGGTAGAGTATTCCAGACATTGACCACTCTGTTGCTGAAGTCGTATTTCCTGTAATCAAGTTTGGTGCGGTTAACCTTGAGTTTGTATCTATTGTGTGCTCTTGTGTTGTTATGGTTGAAGCTGAAGTATTCATTGACAGGTAGGACATTGCAGTATGTTCTGTGAGTTGTGAGTTCTGATATTCCCAATCTAACTTTGTGTTCTAATATGCAGTTTTGAATGAACATACTAATCAGAAAATTACCTGCTTGGGTTTTTTTTTTAATCCACTGAATGAATATAAAAACAATTTACAGACCATTATTAACCATTTATTAGCAATTTAAGAACATATTACAATCTTTATAGAGGACTCAAATTCATTCCTGCCATGGGCAGATTTTGTTTATTAAATGAAGCTAGACTTAGAATAAATACCATAGCCACTTCTTAAATGATTATTGGTGATGGAGAATTAACATTTCAAAATACAAAAACAAATACTGTGTGTGTGTGTGTGTGTGTGTGTTTGATATGTGTTATACTGATCCCAAATATTTACTATTTATAAATAATACAAGTACACTTGGCTGGATATCTAAGGTGGGCATTTAAATTTTATGTTTGGTGAGAAAAGCATTGATTTATGTATTTGTTACTATCAACCTCTCTTCCAAGTGAAATATAAAAGCTAATTACTAAATCTTACCATCACATTACTTCTAGGCACCCTGTTTTAGTTCATAGTACATAAGCTGAGCTTCCAAAGATTTTATAAATCACAAAAAGACAGGGCATCAATGAATGTTTGCTCTGTATCTTAGAGACAGGAAAAATACTCTCTGTGGTGACAGTTGTCATGATATCATTTTCCTAAGAATCTCCAGCACAGCAACTTCATATAAATTATTCCTGCTGCAGTAGAGAGATGAGATAATTTGATGGCTGCCTCAGGCATTTCACATATAACAATAGCAGCGTTAAAGGTAGATGTCTGAAATATGAACTTTATTTATCCACTGCTTTCTGTATACAGAAATAATAGTAATAATAATAACACCCGCAGAGAAAAGAATAGCCATCAAACAGAGGCCATTCATAGCACAGTAGGAAATTAGAATATGCTTGGAAAACCAGTTTACTGGAAAGGCACCAGGCTAGAAACCAGGAGAAACTATGAGTTCTAGTCCATGACAGACAGATGGTAGCTTTGAACCAATCATTCATTCTCAGCCCACAATATCAGGCTCGGCTGACAAGGTGGTCAATCAATTATTGTTACAACCAAAAGGATTAACACTTGGTTGGCAATTAAAGAAAAAAACAAGAAAAGTGAACTCTGGATTTATGGGAAAACATTAGGAAGGGGAAAAAATGGGATTAAGGTATGTCAAACAAAACATCTTTTACCATTCTAAAGCCTGAAGTGTTTTTAAAAAGTATAAAGTTGACCTGATCATCCATTATGGAGAATAATGGCCACAAAGCTCCCCAGATGATGCTAATGAGGAGAGAGACGTCTTTCTGATTAAATTACAACTGTTTGCTGAAAATGGTAAGGTTGGTTGTACATCGGAGCCAGAGTGAATTTGTACTTCTGGTTTAGTTAAATTTACTTTATTGTCATTGCACATCGTACAACAAAATTAAATACCATCTTCAGTGTACAATACCGTAGAATTCAATAGAGTTACTGCCCTGTGATAGAAGCTGTTGTTCAGCCCATTTGTCCTTGTTTTTATTATCCTGTACCATCTGCCAGATGGTAATAGTTTAAAAAAAAAGGTGCCCAGGATGAGATGGATCTTTGAGAATGTTTTGAATTTTCTTCAGGCAGCAGGAGCTACAAAGCTCTTCCAAAGAGGGGAGACGGCAAACAAGGATCTTCTGGGCATTGATGTTAACTCTCTGGAGTGCTGCCCTATCTACCACTGTGCAACCACAGGTGCAGTAAGTTAACATACTCTCTATGGTGCAGCGGTAGAAGGTCTACAATTGGCAAAATGAACTTGGTAGCTTGAAAATAGCTTAATTGTGTTTGTGCTATGGCTTAATGTCACTTTTGAGAAAAGAAAGAATGAGATTATTTCACAAAATTGAATAAGATATCAACCTGTATTCCTAGGCAGAAGGTACATTTTGTGGAGAGAGCACAACATGTCAATCTACACCTCCAATTTGCTCATATTACCACTGATCCATGGGCCCACATCCAGGGGGTAGGCTTCAAAAATTTTAGCAAAGGGTTCTCTGCCTGGTTGCTGGGTGGCTGTGGCCATGGCCTCCTGCACCACTTGGGGGAGTTACCCTTCCCAGGCTCCGGAAGCTTTTCTTGAGCTTCCGGAAGGGTGAAAACAGCCTCCCCAGGCTCCAGAGGCTTTCTGGAAGCCAGCAACAAGCCCATTTCTGATCATCCTAAACTTCTGTTTTTTGCCTTCCTCGAGCTCCACACATGCCCTGCACTTACCTGCATCCAAAACGGGCCGTGTGGAGACTCCTGGGAGGGGCAGGGTGGGGTGGATGGGGCCAGCCAGAAGTGGGATTTGAAGGTTCTCTGCACTGCACAGAATCTTAGCTAGGGGCTCTCCTGAACCCCTGTGAACTCCCAGCAGCCTACCCCTGCCCACATTTCTCATAGAGTTGTCATTACCCACATTGAGCACCAGACCACAGTACATGGCCATTTCAACCTTATTTGGAACTCATCAAATATATGCATAGTAGCCATAGCTTTGGGGGCTATGCAGGCCCTAGAGCTCAGCATTGTGGACAAAGGAGTGTATATGTCTGTCTACAAAGAAAAACGTAAATCTCATTCACCAAAACGGAAAGTAGAAGTTATTCAAATTAGGCCATGGCACGTATGTGACTTGTACCTTTTGATCAAGAGCTTAAGAAAAGGAAGCAGGACTGCATATATTAGTCTGAAGACAGAGTGACATGTACAGTTGGAGATTCTCAAAAATCAAGTCAATCACCAACTGGTAGAGATGAGTTTCTGTGCTGGACAAAGGATTTAATCAGATGGCTTCAACATTACATTCTATGAGTAATTCGGTGCTTGTTCAGATGAATAATGCCCAGAATCATTATTCTCATATTACACCAAGGGCTGAGCTTATATCCCAGTAATTTCCTACCACTGTGTAATTACTATAACATTAGTATTTAAAGATGAAGGTTTAGGGACTTTCCTGAGGCTTAACAGCAATGTGTTTCAATCTTGGCAACTTTAAAATGTGCAGCTTCAGTAGGCTGCACATTTAGCTGGGAGTTGAAATCCACACATCTTAAAATTGCCAAAATTGAAAAACACTTCTCTACAGTAGCTGAAGGAAGAGCAATCTTTGCTCTTTAGCTATTGTTCTACACCAGCTCATGACCTGTTTGTAGGCAAGATTCCTTATAGCAGGAGTATTGAGAAGTAGAGCTTATCACTCTCTAGAATTCACCCCTTTTAAAATGTTATTTGGATTGAAGAGTAGTTTCAGGGACAACATGGGTACCAAGCAATCCCAAATTTTCCAAAATCAGGCATGTCTGGGTCCTAGTTCCCCCCACCCCACCCAGATTAGAATATATCCTTTATGTGCTGTGCAAAACCTAATATTGGCTTTGAATAAATGGAAGTGGTTTACATATGTTTTACAGCTGCAAATTCTATGTGTTTTTCAAATAATGTAAGTACTTGTATGTGAACATTTCCTATAATTACATATCAGTAATTGTACAATTTTTATACCTTTTTACACATCTGAATAAAAAGTTCATGAATTATATGATTCAGCCTCTGAAAGCAGAAACCCACATTTAAAACTTACTCTGTTTACAATAATACTAGTAACATTTAAGCCAAGTCAGCACCTGATCCAAAACAAATACAAGAAAGTTTGCCAAAAGGAGATTCTATGTTTCCCTTTAGTCTTTGTACAAATCTGGCAGCTCGTCCTATTTTTTCAGCCACTTTTGTCATGTTCTTCCTGTTGCTGCTGAGGGCAACTTTTTAGGCAGAACAGAGGGAAAAGAAGAAATGCGAACTGAAACCAAAGATTTTATCCACACATGAAGGGGAATGGCACAGTGGTGGAATTCAATTTTTTTTACTAGTGGTTCTGTGGGCGTGGCTTAGTTGGTGGGCGTGGCTTGGTGGTTATGTGACTGGGTAGGTGTGGCTTAGTGGTCATTTGACTGGGTGGGCATGCGTGGTGCTCATGTGACTGAGTGGGCATGGCTTGGTGGTCATATGACTGGGTGGGCATGGCCAACTCAATGTCACTCACATCAAGGGGTACCTCCCCTGGCCCCTCCCCTCTCAGCCATTCCTTGTCACCCAGCCTCAACTTATCTATAGTTCTGTAAAAATGTTGTTCACCTTTTTTGACTTTATTATCTGCATATTATAGATGTACTTTCATGGACCACTGAAAGGAGGAAATGGCTCACATGCTTTACTCAAGAGTGTGATAGGCAACAGGCTTTTAAGGGGCTGCCACAAAGAAGGGGGGACAATGTATTTTCCAAAGAAGCAGAATGCAAACAAGAAGCAATGGATGGAAATTGAACAGAGAGAAGCAACCTAAAACAAAGGAGAAACTTTCTGACAGTGAGAACAATTAACCAGTGGAACTGCCTGTCTCCAGAAGTTCTGGGTGCTCAATCACTGGACGTTTTTAAGAAAAGACTGGACAGCCATTTCTCAGAAATAGTATAGGGTTCACCCCAAGTCCCTTTCTAAGTGTTATTCTGACACCTTTCCCAGGATTTCTACTCAGAGTTTGTAATCCTCAGTTTTCTTGCCTGAGGTGGGGGTTGGGCTAGAAGACCTCCAAGGTCCCTTTCAACTCTTTGTTAAACACATGTGTATTTTATGCTCTGGACTATTGACATTGAATGCATGTAAATCCTGAAAAATATGTGGTAGCCCTGGGCAAAAGAAAGGCAGAAAAATCACTCTAGGTGTAGGGACAGTGTAAAATATTAACACATGATAATTAATGGAACAATTAAAAATAATAGCACAGAGTTTTATCTCTCTCTCCCTATTTTTTTTTCTCTCCCTTCCTCTCTCTCTCTCTCTCTCTCTCTCTCTCTCTCTCTCACACACACACACACACACACACACACACACACAGAAAGCACTTAACAGACAAGCATTTTGGAAGCAGCTCCTTTAAATTTCTCCAAGGCTGGAGTGGATTCCCCCACCCCCTGTCAGACTGCACTCCTTCTCACTCCAGGCACTTTAATTCACAAGGTTTCCACGAGGAAAAAGAGGACATGGGGAACGGAAAGCTAGGAGAGTGATCGCAAGTGAGTGACCGGGTGACCAGGTTGGGGGCGTGGCCAGCCAAGGGTCACCACCGGTTCAGCAACCCATACCAAATAACCACAACAGGTTCGCCCAAGTAGGTGTGAACCGGTTGAATACCACCTCTGGAACGGCATCAAGGAACACAGAAGCAATCAAAAGATGATCAGAATCTATATGTTGAATTTCAATGTAGTACAAATCTTCTTGATGAATAATTATAAGTAAATTATATAAGGTACCAAGATATCAAAAGCATGTGGTTTGCAAATGTTAATATTTCTTAAGTTTTTAACAGTTTATTTATTGTTTAAATAATCTCAGGATTGTTATAATAACTAAATATTGTTCTAAGCTTCAATATCAACAGACAGTATTGGCATATTCATTTTAAAGAAGTAAATTGAAATAAAACTATTTGAATATTAATGATATATTCATGCATGAGAACTAAAAACAGTACATTATTTGATGGATTACATTCATTTAAACTATGTTAAGGAGGAATTTCCAGGGCAATAACCTTATTTCAGCTTATCTCAAACTGGATCTAGAGTAATACAGCTGTTTGCACTGTAACTCCCCCAAAACATAATGGTTGACTGAGGATTATGGGAATAGGAGTCTAGATCATCAAGGAAGGTAGATTGAGGGAGGCTTCCTGATTGGCAAAGTCAAATACAAATGCTAGCTCAATCAGAAATAACTTATAAATTGTTCGCATAACCACTTACAACCACTGGTGCAGTTGATTTCACTTTTTCACCCAAATATTTTCCCTTCTCTCCAAACATCACAAGTTTACATTTGGAGAATATCGATACAGAAATAATAGTGTCAACATACCTCATATAGCCATCTCATACCACAGTCAGGACAATGCCAAAAGAGAGGAAATTATCATGTTCCTATTTTTCTTGTAAACAATTGTCCAAAACTATTCATCATTTCTGTTTCAGTCACAAGCTACCCAGAAATAAGCTGCCACACATGGGTTAAAAATGGCTTAGAATTATCATCTTACCTTTTAATCAGCCATAAGGTAGAATCCTGTCTCTGCTTGCCCAAGCAATCAAACCTGTCCATAGTGAATAAATAGTTCCCACTGCATTTCAATATAGATACGAATTAATTTAACCTCTATCTAGCCTCTAACTACTTTTGAGAAATACGCTTCTACATTTATCCTGGGTTTCTATGCTCCCTTCTAAGAAAATAAAGTAAACCTTCTTCAATTGCATTAGTAGCCACTCTTTGCTTGCTAGAACTGGGATCTATCCACTGCCAGTCCAACACCTTAACCACCTTACCACATCAGCTTTCTTTACTTTCTATGCAGTTGTGAAATAAATGCCAGAATGTAATTCTGGCCGGAAATTCTGGATTCTTACTCTTGGGAAGGATAATGATTCCCATTAATACTTAAGCTCTGATTTCTATCTCCAGCTATTACTCAACAAGGTGAAGGAAGAATATATATAGTTCACAGGATTAGCTTTCTCGTATAAGTGAAACTATCTTAGCAGCAAAATACAATGAACTGGGACTGAGAGGACCCACTACTATGCTGGGCTGTCTGGCTTACACCACCGCTTTCCTGACATGGCTAGTTGGTTCCTGCTGATTTCTTACTTGCTAGGCTACTTTGATAGTTGAGGGATTTGCCACTGCTAGGACGTGACTGATTATGGCTGGGGTCTGGGCTGCCTGGGTCATGTTTGACTGCAAATGATGGAGAAGGACTTCTTCAAAGCAAGATATGCTCAACATGGTCTGGCAGTGCTTTCATTGATCCCATTTGTAGTCAAGCCTGGGGCCCTGGATGATGATTAAGCCTGTTTCATGGCTATGTTCATTGTTATTTGTTTCCTTCCTTGGCTGCTATTAATGCTATTTCTGATTTTGCTTTGTTGTTCATTTAATTTTTAAGCACTCACCCAGCATCTTGGCAGCCATATAAATTGAATAAATAAATATTTTTCTCCACAGCAGAAATAAAAAAAGTTTAAAGAGGACATAAACCAATGATGGATAAATTTGTAGTCCTTGAGAAATTTCTGAACTACAAACCCTGGCATCCCTCAACACTGTCGGATACTGTAGTTCGAGACCAACTGAAAGGCCACATTTTCTGTATTTTGACTTTAAATAACATTTACTATCATTGTGTCAACAACAGCAATCATGCTGGTAATACAAAGAGCTATCCTGTATACACAATGCCTAATTCTGAAGAAAAAGCTACTTACTCTGATATGGGATGGGACACTGTATCACTATTGTTTATCTAACTTCAAGAAAATAACCTAAATGCAAGCCAGGGCTCATTTACCTGAGGAAGCACAGTCTCCAAGGATGATGATTTTTCCTTGTTATGAATTTCCACTGAGAGTTTGTATAAAAACAAGGCCATAATATTTTGCTGGTATAAAACTAAAGAGTTCACTTGCCAGCTGTGTCACTTTTGGAAAATGCAAGAAAGGGGAATCTGGGCTTTATAGAGCTTGAGCCCTTTTCTAACAAGAGATGAACTACAGGGAAATGAAATGGAAAGATAAATAAGCATGAAAGTAAATTAGAAGGTAACAGAGGAAATTCTCCTACAATAAGACAGACCATTGTATGTCTAGCTTTATGTTGTTTACTGTGATTGGCTACAATTATCCATAGCGTTGCAGCGAGGCACGCAACAAACAAATTAAACGAATGAATGAATGGATAGATGGATGCCTTGTCCAGCTATCAACTGAACCTGGGTCCTTGTGCTTGGAAAATCTGTATTCTGGCATAAATATGGAAGCAAATGTGTCTTCTCATCAGTAGACATGTTTCAGGGAGTGTAGTTCTTCAATTCATGCCTCAAAAAATTTTGAAGACACATCTGCCTTTCATCCCCTTAATTAATTAAACTAGAGTACCAGAGAAGTCTTAGCTTGGTTTGAGAATTTTGAGAATTGTAATCAAGATCCTATTCGGTTTTGTTTATTCAATTGGCATAGCTGCTAATCTCAAATCAGGAATTCTGGATGAACAAGCCTACCTTAAATATCTGCTGCCACAAATATTAAGCAAAACAGGTAGCATCTAAACAGCTATATAAAATGTAAGAAACATTTTTTTAAATTTGAGATCAGAAATTTATGTCATATGCAGAAGTGGCATTTATGTTTTAATATTACCTACGTATTTGTAGGAACATAGTCTTCAATGTGCATAAAATTCCAAAAAACTTTAGATGAACTTTATTACACTATTTAGTGAGAAAGAAAAGCCAAACAAGATTTTTTTTACCCAAACTTTTATAAGAGGTTTGGAAAAAACAAAACATGTATTATTTCTCCCTTCATGAGAATTTATTTTAAGAGTGACTCACTTTGAATATGTAAGTGTGAACAGTGTCAATACTAAGTATTTTAAAAATAGAAGTATATTTAAATAAATCAGAGCAGCTTTGGTTAGAGAACCAAAAGGCTTTGTATAAACAGCTCGCTATTAAAATAAATTTCCAATGCAGGAAGAATAGTTACCAATCATCTCACTGTAAACTGCTAAAGAATACCAATGGTCCCATCCTGTTCTCATTATTATATTGCACATAGTAAAGCACCCACTCTGAATTCTTAAACATTGTTCTAAGTATGTAAACATAAAGCTACTCTTTGTAGTTCTCTTGAAATGACAAAAAAGCCTTCCTCTTTATCAGAAAATGAAGCAGTTAGGGATTATGCTTGAATTCTTGCATATTGTATGGCTGTTAATTCTCTTATGCAATTTCATGTTGTTTTTTTTTAACTTTATATGCCCGTAGGTTGAGATTGTAAATCATAGAAATGGTAGTTAATCTGTTGCTTTATTAAAAACAAGTTGAAAGTTGCAACAGAGCAATCCACATATATGCTGAAGGTTTCTATCTCACACATGCATTCCAAAGGTCCTTTTTGTATTATTACTGCAGCCAACAAATTTGAAGCAAAAATAATTTGAGTGTTGGAAGCCACACAGTTGTTGAATTAAAAAGCATGTAGAAGAAATGTGCATGTGTGCTAAGTCTTTTCTAGGGAAAGATTTCACTTTTTCCATCCAATTTTATACCTATTATATGTCACACTTTACACTTAAGAATCAGTTCAATCCATATTTACAAAATCTTTAATTCTTAAGCATCTTAGAAATATGATGATGTATAGTCAGATAATTGTATAGATAATTCTATAGATAATCCCCATAAGGTAGCAAAGACAATTAATAGTATAAGAGATCCAGATTGTTGGGGGCAATAGGTTGCTCTGTAAACCACTTAGAGAGGGCTGTAAAGCACTGTGAAGCAGTATACAAATCTAAATGCTATTGTGGTTCTAATCTGTTCTGAGTCTTTTACCTGATAATTATAATACCGTAGTTGAGGGAAGATTTGTTTATTTACAATGATAAGTGTCCTTGATATCCAGAAATTTTAAAAATGGTAATAAATAAAATACTGGTGTTGGATATTATTTAATTTTAAAAAATTTCAAATAACCAAGTGAGCATTCAAGTAAATATTTAATAATATTTTAAAAGGATGGCTTTACAGCAAAATTGAGATTAGCTCACAAAAAACAGCTTCATATCACCAACTTAAAAGTCAGACTGTCAGCAGAGAGAACAACTTCTGACAGTGTATGAAATAAATATTATTTTGATACAGCACCCGTAAAGCGGTTTGTTGAACTACCAAACCTGGATTGTAATAACCTGGAGACCATGAGATGGTACTACAGAGATACAGAAATCTATAACTTTGTCTCCATCTAGTGGCTGTCCAAATTTGTGCGTTCAAGATCTGGTAGCCTTACTTTTACATACAAATTCTAAACTATAATCTACCATGGCTGGCTTCTTACTAAGTTAAAATCAATCTGCATTTGGCTTCATAATGGAATCAGTATGAACACAACCAAATATTTCAAGCAGAGGTCTTCTTTCCAAGATTATTTAGATGCATTTTCAAAAGAGTATTTGAAGATCCTTAACAGTACTTATGAAATAAATATCTGCAACATTATGATTTGAAGAATCAATTTATGTGAATCTATCCAGAAATTAATCCCACTGAACTAAAAATATAGATGCAAATAAATGAAGTCCCACTTCAATTAGTCCAGTTCATTGCTGATAGAATGCTGATGGAAACTTTGTACTGAAGATGCAATAACAATTATTATTTCAATCTTCAGCTGAAATTATATTACCTAAGACAAATGCCAACCATTTATTAAAAGAAAATTATTCTAAAATTACATTTTTAAACATAACACCATGCATTTCTAAGCCTATTTTTGCATGGAATTTATAGTGCAAAAATGGCCAAGACGAAGACAGACTGACTGACACTCCCCACCGTGTGTGTTTGTGTGTCTCTGTGTGTGTAATTTCTTAGGTGGCCAACCACTTTCAAAGTCAGCCAAATCCATGGTATTAAGATGGCTTTTGCTCTCCAATCAGAAATTACCCTAAGAAAGGATATTTGAAACATTAATCCAGCTGGCTGCATTTATTCATGCTAGGTCTTGAAATCATTTCCGTGTTACATTTTCAAAACATCCAAGATGAGATTAAAGCAAATAAATCCAAGTGGAAATGAGAAGCCATAGAGAAGCCAAAGGCACCTTTCAGGACATCTAAGCCCAACATAGAACAATTTAGATTCTCCAGTTCACCACAAACACCATACAGCTGCCACAATTATTTCCTGTTCTAATGATAAGATAAACTTGTGGTTCCTTTGTCAACGCTATATTTCTTGCTGTGTGTCTGATATTGCTAGCTTGGATGTTTCACGACTTCCTTCAGCTTCTTATGGCCAAATGTTGAGCTCCTCTTTCTAATTTGGGATCATTTATTCTAACTATTCAATTTTGATAACAATTGCATTGTGCTACCTTCTTTCTTGTGTGTACATGTGAAATAACACACATGTTTTAAATTACATTGCCATCTTTCATTGCCACTACAGTTAAGGCAGAAGTTGCTAAGACGGTGAAACCATTAGCTGAAGCCATTGAGAATATACTGTATATTGTTTGCTTTAGATAAAACACCATTATGGGTGATTTGTCAGAAGATGTGATGTTCTCAGCATAGCTTCTGTATAAAAACCATATGTTGTTTAATAAAACACAAATCTATGCATCATAGCCCTGATCATATCAGCATGCACTTAACACTAAGGTAAAATAAATCTGGATTGTTTGTATGCAAAACACATTTCAAGGGTTATGCATTTGGCTTTTTAAAAAAAGCTTTTTAGAAAGGGTATTTGCAGCTTTTGTGGAACTTGTGTGCAATATTTCCATGCTATTTTTAACTAAAATGCCTTCTGTGGCCACTTGGACGTGTTAGACTGCAACATATGCAGTCCTGACATTGCTTGCTTTAAATTGCAATCAATTTATGAATGCTTTAAATTACAATTCTATGCTTATAGGATATGCTCAGGCATATATTATTCTAAACCAAATAGGATTTCATCCAAAGCAAATTTACAAAAGTTCTCCAAATATGCAGAGTTTAATCAAATGATAATTTTCTAAACTGTATTTTTTATTATTGCATTTTGATAGTTGTGAAACATTGTGCTCTACTTATCTAATTACCATATATTTCTAAATGTCACAGCCTACTTACACCTCTTTAGTATTAAAAAGTATACATAAAAGCTGAATTAGTGCTGCTTTTACTACTGCAACATGTCAATATTATGAACATATTTTATATCTATGTATCTCTGTCTACATCTACTATATACCCATATTTCTAGCTCTATTTATGTAGATGAGTATATGAATTTAACAGATGTAGAAGTTAGAGATATTATAATAATCCCACAAACTGGCAGGAATTGAAGCTATTTTATCCCTTGCCAAAACATAGTAGAAGCAATTATAAATTGACAGTTGCTATTTTTGTTGTTGTTTGGATATCTTTGAAGGATGTTTAAGAAAAGAATACTGATTTATTAAGTGCTAAATAGCTTGATTCAGAACAAAATCCCACTGAGCTTAAATTAATTTCTTTATGAGTAAATCTGTAACAGCACAACCAAATCTACTGCTACATCTTTTCTACCCATCAATCTATTTGCTACACATCAGCAAAAAAAAGGGGGAAATTGAATTATAGAACAAAGAAAAATCTTACCATTTGAGATCTGTTCTTTGGACAGCCATTGATGTCTTCAATCTTCTCATTTGCTAAAAATGAAAAGAAAAATAATTTAAACAATACATGCACATACACCTACACAGAAACCAAATCTCTTTTAAAGACATCTGGTGTAGTTTTCCAAAGCACTTGTTGCAACTAAATCAAACAGCCTAGAGTTGTGATTGCCCCATCAAAACAAATGTGTTAAATACGAAGAGTCACCCAGCTGAATATTTTCTCCTGAACCATTCTTCCTGAGACAGCTGGAGGAGGTCACTGCCATCTCAAAAGGAGACAACTGGGCTGGCAGTTTTTCTTAAAGTGATGAGCAGAGTTTAACAGCCCAATACTTCAAATCTGCAAGCAACATGCATGACTTCACCATTGGATTTTTATTTAATAAATTGTGGATCTGTGTAACCCAAATAACAACCAAAATAAAATTTTCATTTACTTTCTATGGTCCTGAAGTTTCCAGATTTCCAAGGTTTCTCTACCAAGCCACACATACAAAGTGCAATGCTCCTGTGCAATGTACTTTAATTGTGTCGTAATGCAATTTAATTGTGTGGTGCTCAGAATTCTGATTCAAAAGGATGTTATTTTCTCTAATCCAGCAGCTGTCTCGATTATTTTGAAGTGTCATATCAAATTATTGTGATACTGCCTCTGCAATGAAAAGGGAGTACCTGAACAAAAGAATGAAAATAAAAAGTTCATAAATAGACCCTACCTACAAAGGATACAATCCTTTGGCTATCAAGATGTTGCTAAAGTATAATTTTCAGCAGATCTTGCCTGCATGGCCAGTGATAAAGTACATGGGGAATGCAATATTGTAATGACTGAAGAAAGCCACAAATTTCATATACTGTATTAGTCTTTAAAAACTCATCTAAGGCATTGCAGACAGAAGAGCATTCATATAAAACACAAGTTCATTGAAGACAAGTTTGCTATTGATTTTCCAGTGCTAGCCATATCCTTGGATGGGTGCAAACACAGATTTAGTTAAGGAAAGAATCCTAATACTCTGTATATAAAAGTCGAATGGCTCTTGTAGAATTTGGCAAACTTGGCTAAACACCGTTAACTTGTAAAATAAAAATACCCATCTACCTTTTGTAAGTAGTCAGAGGGCTTGCTGGATTTAAGACATAGACTACTGAGAGTGATGTCATCAATACAAACACTGGCTGGTTCATTTGGAAGGCTTTTACAGGCCTCCTATGGCAAAGCTAACAGTTCAGCCAATGGCAACAAGGTTATTAGAAAGATAGACAGAGAAGCCAAAATAGAATTTCTTCATGACACTGCTTCCATTCAATTCCTTCAAAATGTTTTGAAGATCACTGCTTTATCAATATTGTTTCTCTTATTGTTTCTCTTGGAAAACAGAGCAGCAAGAAGCACCATTGGTCTATCATAGCTCCCACCAACTGACCAATAGGAAAGTGGAAACATCAACATTTAGTCAGTGATTTGTCTCATGAGGTATGAGTTCTAAAGTAGTAAAATTCCCTAGTTCCTAACTTTACACACAAAAAGGAAATAATATCCCATCTCCCATGTTATCAGTTCAGGTTCTGTATATTTGGCTATTTTTTATATTAAAAAAAAAGTTCTACACTGCAAAGAAAGAAGATCAAATTTTCATTTGTCCTGAATATAAATTGTCACTGCACTATCTGATAATAGCATGGCATCACAGTTTTCCAGCCAGAACCTTTTCACAATGGTTACCAATCATGATGTTGACTGCAGTATAGTGTCTCCATATGTGTGGGAAGAAAGGAAGTGAATAATTAGAAGGTGTGAGGCAAGGAAAATCAAGTCAGGCAATGTTGATTAACACAGTATAAATTAGTAACTATTGTCATGAATTATAATAAATTAGGTCAATGCTAGAATCTATTTTCTAACCCAACTGAAATATAATTCTAAACATTTAAAAACAAAAATTTAGGATGTAGTACAAATCCATAAAGTAAATTATAATCTAAACATGCCTTCCAGTTAAAATTGGACTAAACTATTTACTTTTCTAATATGAAGTTATTTTACACATCAAAGCATATCGCCCTAACATAATTAGACATTTTCTTAATGAAAGGATTGAGCACTCTTTCAAATTAAAAATGGTAGATACTGCTTATATAAACAAGGAAAATAAAATCAGTTTCTTTTTCTTCAGTCAATTCCTGTTAAATTTTTACAAGCTGCCAAATTGTAAGTTATGGATGGGTTCCACAGTGGAATGTGCAAAAAGTGGAAGAGAAACATAGACTTGATCTATGTTGCCCAGTAGTCTAGAGCAGGTATTTTCAAATTGGTGAGAATCTGATGGGGCTCTGTGAAGATCAAAGGGGAAAAAGTTCATTTCACTGCAGTCACATTTCTTATCACTAGTGCTTCCTGATCTCTTGACCAAAATAAGCATTTGTAAAATAGTAGTTCATACATTCACTGAAAATTAGCTCCTGGCTTTTTCTTCTTCCACGTCAAAGGAGCAAGTTACATGGCTTAACTCCAAGTGAAAGCAGAATGTGGAGTGCCATAGTATTTATTTCTTCTACAGGGGCAATTTCAAAACTGGAAGTCAGCCTAAAGGTTCTTGGTGACACATTCCAAGTCAGCTAGCTTTTTCATGAAAACACAAAGAACTAAGAATCAAATGCATAGAGAGTAGAGCAAGAGAATGTCTTCTGCCCCCACATACTACAGTGAAGTATTCCTTAAATATCTTTGCTAGGCAGCTGCTGGTTTACTAACTTATATATAGAATTCAAAGTGACCAGCAAACCAAATTCCTTTCAGCAAACAAAGTTCAGAGGGTAGCAATATGTACTGGCTGCTATGACAGAGGTCCTTTTGTAATGGACACATGTCAGTAATAGCTGCATATTAATCCAGAAAGTGCAAGCAAACACAGAAAAAGATGGCGCTTAGGCAAATGGCTGAAATTCATATGATACCTTTATGTGGCATATGGAGGAATGAAAGGCGAGAGATTCAAAACAGCAGAAGTACCAAAGGTGTTTTTTCAGGAGGCAACTGGAATTTCTTTTTCTTTTTTTCTTTGTAAACGTTTGCCTGCAAGGAATATAAATCCTTCCATTCCCTACTATCCCCTGAAGAAGCTTCTTGGATGAGAAGCAAAATGTCTTCAAAGGAAAAAAAAAACCAAGAAAGTTCAATTGCCCCCTAAAAATGAACCTTTGGAACAACCATGATCTGGAGAATGTCCGTAGATAAAAAAGCAGGACATAGCATGAATACAGGTAGCTCGCAACTTACGGCCACAATTGAACCCAGAATTTATGTTGCTAAAAGTGAGAAATTTGTTAAGTGAGTTTTGTCCCATTTTACAATCTTTCTTGCTGCAGTTCTTAAGCAAATCACTGCAGTTGTTAAGTTAGTAACTCAGCTGTTAAGTAAATCTGGCTTCCCCATTGGCTTGTCAAAAGGGGATCATATGATCTCCAGAAATTGCAACTGTCATAAATATCAAGCAGTTGTCAAGCTTCTGAATGCATATCACATGAACATGGGAATGCTGTAAGGGTCATAAGTGTGAAAAATGGTCATAAGTCGCTCTTTTCAGTGCCGTTGTAACTTTTAACAATCACTAAATAAACTGTTGCAAGTTGAAGACTACTTGTAGTAAAGACACCAAGACAAGGCAGTCAGCTCTGATAACATGCCATGAACCTGAAAAATGTAAAAATAGGTGTAAAAAAGGCAAAAAAGCAAATGAGGCTGATAATGTGGGAGTTGCAAAGTCAGATCAACATTAGAGGTATCTGATGATTAATACTGCCCTTCTGTTTTCAATAAAGGTTGATAATACCACATGCCAACTGTTTGAGATGTGATAGCAGCTGAAACTGCCTTTTAGATGTTCACCATTCAAAAATAATAATAATTACTTTAACAGATTACTAACTTAACCCCAACAGGGTTTATTTCACTTCCGACTATCATTTTTCCCCATTTTTCTCATTCACTTAGCAGTGTAAGAATCAATAAATCTATCTACCCTTACATCCACCCATTCACCAAAGTGCCTGTTCAATTATTTGCACAACTTGGTTGAGACATTTATAATTGCAATCTGATACAGCCAGTCAATTGTTAAATTCTTTTGAGAATAATTGTGGTTTTCATTTATAAACCTGATGAACACAACAAAAAATCCTGTTACCCTGAAGTGGCCAACTAAATTTAAATGAAAAGCCTACTAATATTGGTTGAATCTTCTCACTGTCTCCTACTTTCACTGTTCAACAATGTGATATTTTGAAGCATCCTTTCTTTGATTCTAGAAACAATACTTAGCCATCTTGGCTTATAGCCACAGATGGTTTCATCTTTCTTAAAAATATCCTAATCCTTTTCCAGTTAGACTATTGTATAGAAATCCATATTTTAATATGGATTTAATATTGAATGAATGTTTCAGTCTCTATTCCTTCTTCCTTCATTCCAGGAAGGAATTCCAACCCTTGCAGGTTTAAAATAGAAAATAATATAACAGATCTTCCTAATCATTTCTACCATACTATGTAAATTTCAGATTTGTATTATGTTCCATACTTAGGCACTATAAACAAATCAACTACAAATATTATAATTATTTTAGTAAGGAATTTCACAACTCATCATCTTAGAAGCATTTTTCTTAATCTTAAAATTTTAAAATCCTATGTTCTATTTATGCTAGCATAATGCAGATATTACGATTAGAATAGATAGAATTATCAGGAAGACAAGTTCAAATAATGTCCCCTAAAACAGATTCCTAATCTTTCTGCGATGTCTAAAAATCCATTCTCTTTTTCCAATTAGAATCTAGCATTTGATGATGACCTGGAAGTCTTTAAAAACTTGGCTTTCTCTCTGATCATGGGTTATGGGGCTGCAGAAGCTCTATCAGTAGGATTTTATGGCACATTATTTGCCATAATTTTTTTCTTATTGTTTTTAAAATCTGTTTACATGTAAGTTACGTAGAGTTGCTTTGGACTTGGGCAGCATCTAAATTTAAAAAAAAAAAAAAATCATTCAAGATATAGCTTCTCACTGATATATGTGTATATGATATAAATGCCATGAGAAAGATTCGAGTAAGATTTCATTGCTATATATTGAAGAAAATCAAAGAAATTGCTCACTGGTATCTGCCATGCAGTATGTCAGGAGGAAACCAATGGAAAATGTGAGCAAATAAATCTTAATAAAATCTTTAAAAAATCAAAATCAGAAGGTATATTGAAACGTTCAGTCCACAAATTGTCTGCCAATACTAATCCTTAGATATCCATAGTCATGTAGCAATAGCTACTGTTTTCAAACACTTTTCAAAATAGCAATCCCACTTAGACTTGTATACCACTTCATAGTGCTTTCCAATCCTCTCTAAGCAATTTACAGAATCAGCATATTGCTCCCAACAATCCGGGTCCTCATTTTACCCACCTGGGAAAGATGGAAGGCTGAGTCAACCTTGAACCTGGTGAGATTTGAACTGCCAAATTGCAGGCAGTCAACTAATCAGCAGAATTAGCCTGCAGTACTACATTCTAATCACTGCACCACCATATATGTATTTTTCTGAGAAAACCCAAACAAATCTGATCTATCTGAATATTCAGAGAGCTGTTTAATTTAATATTAAAAGTTGTTAAAGCATTTTAAAAATTTTTTTAACAGGATGCTTTCAAACACTTAATATGTTTCTAAAGCCCTTTCAAGTTGATTGTACAATAAGTATTTGTTTATATTTAAACAGTCCTGTGGCCCCTGCATACAAAGAGGAAAACACCGTTCATATATAAATGAGAGCTCCCTGCAACTATGAGCTTAGTTGTTATGCTAATGACTATTATTAGCATGCAAGTGAATTGAGCACTGATATGGTAGAGGCCAAACTAGATGCAATACCCATTTGCACAATTAGCAACTGCATGAATGCTTTTTTTTTTTAAAAAAAGTAAACTGCAGTTGCTCAGTCCAGCTCATAGCCATGTCACGGAAAGTGGGGGGAGGGCTCCCATCTATAGCTAGGCAATTACATGCATTGGGAAGCAGATCTTTATTTGACATGATATCACAATTTGTATTCACAGGAAATTCTGAGGGTAGAATCGCCACAGTAATGTGGAAATTGTGAATCTGTAGCACTTTAATGCTTTATATTGGATTCTAAATTCAGAATTACTTCCACTTCGACAACTCTCCCTTCCAGGTATTTTGGATTACAACAATTCATCGACTTTTAGCCAGTCTCACAAGAGATAATGCGACCTGTAGCGCAAAGGATCTGGACATGGCTGGATTAGCCTCTAGCCACAAGAAGAGCAGAACTAGTGGCCTTTCTTTTAGGTTCCTTAAGGAGGTGTGATGTTCTGATTCCCATTTTATCAGTTTTACAAAAGCTGCTGCTGCAGTCAATGTAAGTGTTTGTTACCAGTTCAGAAGTGGCAATGAAATTCAATGTGCCTAGGGCTACAGCATTTGGGATGCAAATGACTACAATTCTTTCGGTGCTAATTTTGGAGATTAAAATAGGAGCAGGTGTGTTTAAACAGGGATTTCATTTGAAAAGCATTATCGGGTGGGAAAGGAGAGCAAAGTTATCTGTTCAGAGCAACCAATAGCAGAAAACAGGTCAACAAAAGAGAATTAAATCACAAATGTAATGGAGCCCAATCAATTTTATATAATATTTTTGCTGTATAAATTATAATTTGAGGCCCACTGATGCTCTTGCTATAGAAGTTAAGACATCCTCCCATTCTCTAGTGATAAAAACCTCTAGTTCTGATTTCTCTTTTTCTAAAAAATTTTTTTATTAAAATTTACAAATATTAAAACATACAAATAAGAAAAATATAAAAAGTCAAGAAAAATTAATAAAAACATTTAAAAAATAGAGGAAAACAGAAGTGAGAAAGAAAATATATCAAATATGATTTCCTCTTCCCCACAGTATAAATAATTTGGCTAACTTGTCACCTCTACTATTATAATTTTTTAAAAAAATCTCATTTCCATAATTCAACTCTCAAATTACAGAAACCACATCAATCAACCCAATCAGCAAAAGTCTAATAATAGCTACCAGAAACACATATTTTAATCTTAATCAAAAATTTCATAATTCAAATTTACCATTATATCTAAAAGAGATAAAGCAAAAAAATATTTCCCCACTTACAAATAGTATAGTCTTGCTATACAATCCCCATTCTTTTATGGTCTAAAAGAAAAATCCCATTAACAGCTAACAGACACCATAACAGATGTGTTTTAATGCTCATCAAATACATTCAATTTATGCATTTTCTTTTCATTTTTTTTAAAGCCAGATTTTAGTTCCATTGAGTGGTGACCCACACATTGATTTCTTATCAGTTTCTCCTTCCTGGAACAGATTGAGCAGTTTCTCTTTGTCGCTTCTAAGAAAGAATTGATTTGATTCCATATATTACTTTTGTAAATACAACATAATTAAAGGGGATATACACATAATAATTAAAACATCAACTGGTTTCATTTGTAAATCCATTTTGACACTGTTTTCCATAACAAGTAAAGGTTCCCCTTGCACATACGTGCTAGTTGTTTCCAGCTCTATGGGGTGGTGCTCATCTCCGTTATAAAGTCGAAGAGCCAGCGCTGTCTGAAGATGTCTCCGTGGTCATGTGGCAAGCATGACTAATTACCGAAGGCGCAGGGAATGCTCTTACTTTCCCACCAAAGTGGTCCCTATTTTTCTACTTGCATTTTTGCATGTTTTCGAACTGCTAGGTTGGCATACTGGCATTTTAAAATCCATTTTTGGATCTACATCTTTTTCCATATCATTTTTATAAGCCAGAAATTTTTAAATCTCCAAATTCAAATCACTCCAAGAATCAATCTCAGTTTTATTTAACCAATAAAACCTGTTATTTTTCTACATATTCTGCTATAGTACCACACTATCTTGTAGCAATAACAATAGAACTTAGACTTATACACCACTTCAAAATGCTTTCAGGCCCTCTGTAAGTGGCTTAAAGAGCCAGTATATTGCTCCCAACAATCTGGGTCTTTGTTTTACCAACCTTGGAAGAATTGGAAGGAAATCCTGACCTTGAGCCGATCAGGATCGAACTGCTGGCAGTCAGCAGAATTAGCCTGCAATACTGCATTCTAACCACTGCATGACCAGTGCTCTTAAATGTAAATAGCTTCTCAGTAAATTACTGAATAAACAGGCCCGTTTCTGACCATGACTGCTGAAAACTGTTGGCACAGCAGAAATCTTCTCAGTAGAAATCAAGGAGGAATGTAATATAAGCCCTATAATATGAATATAGGTAATCCTCGAGTTATGACCACAATTGTGCCCAAAATTTCTGCTGCTAAGTGAGACAGTTGTTAGGTGAGTTTTGCTCCATTTATGACCTTTCTTGATACAGTTAAGTGAATCATTGCAGTGTTCTTGAATTATAAGCACAATTGAGCCAAATTTTTCTGTTACTAAGCAAGTGAATTTTGCCCCATTTACGATCTTTCTTGTCATAGTTGTTAAATGAATCACTGCATTTGTTAGTAACGTGGTTGTTAAGTGAATCTGGGTTCCTCACTGACTTTGCTTGTCAAAAGGTCACAAAAGGTGACCACACGACCCTGGGACACAGCAACAGACATAAATAGGAACCAGTTGCCAAGCTTCCAGTTCGGGAAATGGCTCTTGGGCAGCAGAGAGGAACAGGATTCAACTGGGCTGCTTCTCTGCTGCCCAGGAGCCATTTCCTGAAGGGAGGGGATTTGCAAGCTTTTCACTGTGCTGCAATGAAAGGTAGGCAGAAATGGCTGGGCTGGCGGGTGGGTAAAAGCAATCTGCAGGCATGTCACGCATACGCATGATGTTGCGCATATGCGATAGGGACTGACTGGGCAGGGAACAGAGAAGCAGGCGGAGAGGGTGGGGCCAGCCAGAGGCCCGTTTTACCAGTCCTCTGAACTACTGGGAACCGTAACAACCGATTCTACTGAACTGGTGAGAACCGGTAAAATACCACCCCTGGATTTGGCCTTGTGTTTAGGATCATTGTCATGTTGAATGTCCAAGTATGTCCCATGCGCAGCTTCCGGGCTGATGAATGCAAATTTTCTTCCAATATCTTTTGATATCATACTGCATTCATCTTGCCATCAATTCTGACCAAATTTCCTATGCCTTTGTAGCTCACACATCCCAAAACATCAGCAATCCATCTCTGTTTTTCACAGTAGGAATGGTGTACTTTTCATCAGAAGCCTTGTTGACTCCTCTCCAAATATAGAATTTATGGTTGTGACTTTATGCCAGAAGGTTTGAGGCTTGTCTCTGTGCTGTTTGGGGTATTGTAAGTGAGATACTTTGTGGCATTCGCATAGTAACGGCTTTCTTCTGGCAACTCGACCATGCAGCCCATCTTTCTTCCAATGCCTCCTTATTGTACATTTTGAAACAGCCACACCACATGTTTTCAGAGAGTCCTGTATTTCACCTGAAATTATTTGTGGGTTTTTCTTTGCATCCCGAACAATTTTCCTGGCAGGTGTGGCTGAAATTTTAGTTGGTCTACCTGACTGTGGTTTGGTTTCAACAGAACCCCTCATTTTCCACTTCTTGATTAGTGTTTGAACACTGCTGATTGGCATTCTCAATTTCTTGGATATCTTTTTATATCCCTTTCCTGTTTTATACAGTTCAACTACCTTTTCCCGCAGATCCTTTGACAATTCTTTTGCTTTCCCCATGACTCAGAAGCCAGAAACATCACTGCAGCACTGGATGAAAGATCCAAGGGTCTGTCAAGAGTCCAGGAACTCACTGACCTTTTATACACACATACACACTAATTACAAGCAAACAGATCACAGGTGAGGATGGTTACATTTAATAGCTATTCAAACCGCTTTGTGCCAACCTGTATGCATGTTATCAGGCCAAAATCACCAGGGTATCTAAACTTTTGATCAAGGTCATTTGGATAGTTTCTGTTGTCATTATGATTTAAAACAGTAAACACAGCCATACACTGAATGAAAGAAAAGTTTTTGTGTTATCTTGGCATGATACAGTTTCTGGCTTCTGAGTTCTTCTGAGTTTTTTTTCCAACTGAGATTTCCAGATCAGATACAAAGACAGATTTCATGCAGAAGTATCCTAAGGTTACGCAGGTCAACCATAAATAACAGTTACTTCCAAAACATGTCAACAGAACTTTGCAGGTCTGGGCTATGCACCATAAAAGAAGAGAGAATCAAATTGCAAAATGCCATGACAGTGACATTAAAGTCTTCCTAATTCTTTATATGACATTTATGTGCCATAAAAGATATCCATTAAAACTCTAAAAAGAAAATTGTAGCAGGATTCCCTGAATGACAATTTTCACTGTTGTCCCAGGGTTATATGGCCATTTTCACTGAAAGTTTAGTTTATATCTATGTTACAGAATTTTTAATCTGAAATGCATATCTGCTGTTAGATACATAACTGTGTTAAAGATAACAGATTCCTGGATTTTCTATATGAAGAAAAGTTACATAAAACTGTAAGGAGTTTTTAAATAAAGAATAGATAAGGTATTCTCAGAGAATTTTATGCAGGGTGCAAAAAAGAAAAAAAAAGATACTCTACTGCTTCCATAGATGACTAAGATAAAAGTCATTCTATTTAGAGACTTGTCTTAAGACATCAAATGTAGCTAATGAGAAAATTCTTTGATACTTGAAAAACTGTAACTATTCTAAGGTAACTCTTTAGAGCATAAGAGGATAAATACTGCTGTGGGAAGCAGTGAGACTAATCATATTAACTGCATGATTTCATAATTAAATTTAAATCTAATTCAAATAAAATGAGATGAAATTTTGGCCTTGCTCCATTGCTCCATTACTTTATTCTGATCAGATCGACTTTTAGAGTATATGTCACAGCATACAACTAAGTGCCATACTTTCATCATGAAAAATTATGAGGCCTCAGATTCATCTCTGGTTTGTCTGACTGTAGCCTTGAATCCATATCACTAAAGTTTTGGGATCATCACTAAGCTTCATATTTGTTTCTCAAATAAATGTTTAGGAGAGCTCCTTTAGTAGTTAAGTTTTTGTTTAAAAAAAAATCACAAGATTATGAAACCTGCAGTCTCAATGCCTGCACTTTATCCCTTGTTTACTAAAGTCAAGCCTTCACTTAAACTATAAATGATTTCAGCTTCAATCAAAGATAAATGAAGAATCAAAAATAAATATGTAAGACTAGACAGTGCTAACAGTAATACTGGGCAATTTTTAAAAAATGTTAGGTAAGGTTTGAGAACCTTGTAATTCTTTTCCATAATACTCTGTAGGACCTTTTAATAAACTTACAGGAAAAACAATGAACGAACCATCTGCATAAAACTCGTACGACTGCATATGTAATGTTGCAGCTAAATGTACTTTAGTTATTGGTCTGACAGAAAACAGTCTGGACAAAAACACTGCAACTATGCCAAAATAAAAGACAAATTTACTCACCTACAACCTGGATGATTTCAGCCAGTAAAACTCCATCGGTCACATCTTGCTGCAGATCTTTTATCAAACGTTTATGGCCAGATTTTGCTAGATAATGATTGGCCCAATCTGTATAAATCTGTGGAAAGGAAAAAGAGAGCCAGTTAGGCCCTTTTCTGTTGAAATCATTAATTTCTCACTTAAAATTAATGAAAGCCAACCCCCAACTTTGGCAGCTTCTGGAACAAGTGAGACAAAGTGTTGCCCTTCTTTTCCCAAACCAGTTTGAAGCAAAGTTAGCAACATTAAAATTCAAGGCATTGTGCTGATCAAGTATTCAGCTTATTATACCAGGGCTTTCTTGTATAGAGAAATTTGACATCAGAGCAAGAGGAAACTAAAGAAAGCTTCTAAACATGCTACAGTCTGAATTAATAAGTTATCGGAGCTGGAACTAAACTGGCTGCATAAAAGACTGGGTTGGATTTCTCTACTAAAGTCGACATTTTCTTTTTGTATCCTTATCAAGAAGCCATACCGATACCGAAATGTATGATTGTATACATGTTTACACCAAGTTTTGTAAAAGTAAATAATTAGGGTACTTTAAATTAATACATTCTTTTAAATTGCAGTTAACAAGAAATGTAAATTACATTAGCACTACCATGTAGCACCAGGTTCTCAACAGTTGTAAAAGGGCTATTCAGAGTAAGATTTGTAATATGCAAAGTGTTTCCTCCTCCCACAAATAGCTTTAAAAGTCTATTAGTCTTGACAATCTCTCCTCTGTTAATATTTCCAGAGAGGGTGTACAAATATACATATCTGCATATACACAAAAATGTACATGGCTATCTGATTTCTATTTGAAGTAACTATGTTCCAACTTGCTTAACTAAACATAAAACAACGTTCTTAGAAACAAGTAACTCAAGCTAAAACCATTAACCCTACATCCTTGGAACACTGTTAAAATGTACCTTGGCATTTGGAATGCAAAACATTGCTCCACTTCTGAAATTATAAAGGCAAGATATCTTCATACAAACAATTCAAAAGTAAGCCCTACTGTAAACAATGGAAAGTGCTTCTAAATACAAAAATTCATAAGAAGTGATTGTTTATTTCCTTATCCAGTGAACTCAGCCAGTGAAAACCCCAGGTGGTGCAGTGGTTAGAATGCAGTACTGCAGGCTAACTCTGCCCACAGTCTGGAGTTTGATCCTGGCAGGCTTGAGGTTGACTCAGCCTTCCATTCTTCTGAGGTCGGTAAGATGAGGACCCAGATTATTGGGGGTCTGACTCTGTAAATTGCTCAGAGAGCACTGTAAAGCACTATGGAGTGGTATATAAGTGTAAGTGCTATTGCTACTTTGAAAAGTATTTGTAAAAGTTAGATGGATGAACAGTATTTTCAGCTGTGTTTCACTCTATTCCTCAGGGCCCTCTATTCCTGTGTTTCACTCTATTCCTCAGGGCCCTGAGGAATGCCCCCCTTTCTCAGGTGTGGCCCTCAGACCTTTCCCGGTCATACCTCGAGGATGGCTCTTGGGTGCCAGAGAGGAGATATGACGCAGTTGGGGATTTTAATTTTACGGATTTTAAGGGGTCTTTAAAATTATTTAAATTTTTGACGAAATTTTTAATGGGGTTAGGGCAAGGGAATTTATTAATTGGGTTAGGGAGGGAGCCCGGGCTGGGTTTGGGGGACAACCCGCCTGGGGATAAGGCCAGACCGGGGGATACCTGCGACTGGGAGGCCTTGGGATCGGGGACGGTCGTTCCGAAGATGGGGGTTTCCTCTGGGGAGGGGGATAAAAGGGTTATCCCTACGATCGGTGGGAGAGGCAGGTATGGTGTTGACAGGGGGTCTTATCAAGTGATGGGAGCTCGCCCCCGCTGTTTACAAGCGGTGGTGCGCTCCGGCCCCCAGGTCATGTCTCGCTCCCTGAGTTGTTTGAATGATCGGGCCCCGGGCCTCCGGCTGATGCTTTGCAATGCCAGGTCCGTAGTGAATAAAGCCCCCCTTGTTCATGATCTCGTCCCGGAGGGGGGTGCGGACCTGGCGGGCATTACCGAGACCTGGCTGGGACAGGAGGGGGGTGTCCCTCTAGTGGAGATGTGCCCAGCCGGGTTTCGGGTCTTTCATCGGCCGAGGGCCGAGGGGAGGGGTGGGGGGGTTGCGGTAATTATTCGGGAGGATCTAGATCCTAGGGAATCCACTGTTCCTCAGACGACCGGATGTGAGTCCCTGTTTGTTAAGTGTGGTTCCGGGGTTCAGATGGGCCTATTGATCACATACCTGGCTCCCTGCTATGTGACATCGGCCCTGCCTGAGCTCCTCGAGGTCATAGCCGGTCTGGCGGTTGAGACCCCCAGGCTGATGGTCATGGGGGATCTCAACCTGCCTTCGGCCGGTGGGGCCTCGGGGACTGCTCAGGAGTTCTTGGCTTCCATGACAGCCTTGGGCCTGACCCAATTAATTAAGGAACCCACGCATACTGGGGGTCACATTCTGGATCTGGTTTTTGTCTCTGGACAGTGGCAGGATGATCTAGGTGTTGGGGATGTTTCTGTTGAACCCTTGTCATGGTCAGATCATTCGCTCCTTAGGCTAGACTTCCAGGCCGCTCCTCCCCATCACAGGGAGGCGGACCAAATACGTTGGTACCGCCCCAGGCGCCTGATGGATCCAGATAGGTTCCTGATGGAGCTTGGGCCATATCCCGACATTCGGACTCACGACTCGGTGGGGGACCTAGTCGCCACCTGGGAAAGGGTGGCGGCTGGGGCCCTGGACCGGGTCGTGCCCTTGCGGCCTCTGACCCGGCGCCGCTCTCGCTCAGCCCCCTGGTTTTCCGGGGAGCTGAGGGAGATGAAGCGCCGGAAAAGACGCCTGGAGAGTATTTGGAGGACTACTCGCTCCGGACCTGACCGAACACTTTTACGGTCTTTTATTAAGACCTATTTAGTGGCGATAAGGGTGGCAAGGCGTCTTTACTTTTCCACCCTTATTGCGTCCGCAGGAAACCGCCCGGCTGCCCTGTTTAGAGTGACCCGCTCCCTCTTAGAAGGGGGAGCGCGGGAGGACCCCTTGCAGGGACAGGCTGAGGATTTTTCACAGTTCCTGGTGGATAAAATCACTCAGATCCGGGATGGCTTGGACTCCGAATGGGCAGCTCTGGGTGGGGAATCGGGGGCGGAATTTGGAACAGTCATTTGGGACGAGTTTGATCCTGTGACCCCCGAGGACGTGGACAGGTTACTGCGGGGACTGAATGCGACCACATGTTTATTGGACCCGTGTCCCTTCTGGCTGGTGTTGGCCACCCGGGAGGTGACACGAGGTTGGTTCCAGGGCATTATTAACGCTTCCTTGAATGAGGGATATCTACCCGCCGCCTTGAAAGAGGCGGCGGTGAGACCCCTCCTCAAGAAACCGTCCCTGGACCCAACTTTGTTATCTAATTATCGTCCTGTCTCCAACCTTCGTTTTATGGCGAAGGTTGTTGAGAGTGTGGTGGCACAACAGTTTCCCCAGCACCTGGATGAAGCTGTCTATTTGGATCCACGCCAATCGGGCTTCAGGCCCGGGCACAGCACAGAGACGGCGCTGGTCGCATTGGTGGATGATCTCTGGAGGGCCCGTGACAGGGGTTATTCCTCTGTCCTGGTCCTCCTAGATCTTTCGGCGGCTTTTGATACTGTTGACCACAGTATCCTATTGCAGCGGTTGGGGGGGTTGGGGGTGGGAGGCACCGTTATGCGGTGGTTCTCCTCCTTCCTCTCTGACCGCTCGCAATTTGTGTTGGCAGGGGGGCAGAGGTCAGCCCCGAGGCCCCTGGTTTGCGGGGTGCCTCAGGGGTCGGTGCTCTCGCCCCTCCTGTTCAACATATATATGAAGCCGCTAGGTGAGATCATCCGTGGCTTTGGGGTAGAGTTCCATCAGTACGCTGATGACACCCAGCTGTACATCTCTACCCCGGGCCACCCCGATGAAGCCGTCGAAGTGATGGCCCGATGCCTGGAGGCCGTGCGGTGTTGGATGGGGCGGAACAGGCTTCAGCTCAACCCATCTAAGACTGAGTGGCTGTGCTTCCCGGCACCCCGATACAGCCGGCTGGTTCCATCGCTGGCTGTGGGGGGGGAAATTCTTGCCCCCACAGAGAGGGCCCGCAATCTGGGTGTCCTCCTGGATGTACGGCTGTCATTGGAAGATCATGTGGCGGCCGTCGCCAGGGGGGCTTTTGGACAGGTCCGTAGGATTTACCAGTTGCGGCCCTTTCTGGATCGGGATGCGCTTCGCACGGTCACTTCCGCCCTGGTGATCTCCCGCCTAGACTATGCCAATGCTCTCTACATGGGGCTGCCCTTGAAGAGCATCCGGAGGCTCCAGTTGGTGCAGAATGCAGCCGCGAGGGTGGTAATGGGGGCACCTAGGGGCTCCCATGTTATGCCACTTCTACGCGCGCTGCATTGGCTCCCGGTGGCCCTCCGGGTGCGCTTCAAGGTCTTGGTCACTATCTTTAAAGCGCTCCATGGCTCGGGACCAGGTTACTTGTGAGACCGCCTCCTGCCACCATCGGCTTCCCACCGACCGGTACGCTCCCATAGAGTGGGCCTCCTCGGGGTGCCGCCGGCTGGACGGCTGGCGACCCCGAGGGCGCGGGCCTTCTCATTGGGAGCACCCCCTCTCTGGAATGAATTACCCCCGGAGGTAAGGGCCGCCCCCGATCTCATGGCCTTCCGTCGGTTGCTCAAAACGCATTTATTTCGGCAGGCCGGACTGGCCTAGGGGTTTTTAAATTTTAATCGGGTTTTAATCTTTTTAATACTTGTTTATATTTTATTAGAGCCATATTGTATTTCAGTTTTTAAATTTTAATATTTTATGTTGTCTCATACTTTGTACCTTGTATATGTGTTTTTATTGGCTGTTCACCGCCCCGAGTCCCTTCGGGGAGAGGGGGCGGTATATAAATCAAATAAATAAATAAATAAATAAATATTCAGTTAATATTTACTATTTGTTAGATTTATATCTCATTTGTTCTCCAAATACTCAAAATAATGTACATAAGGCCCACCTTTCTAATTTTTAGAATATTATATCCCATTACTCATAACATTATTATACTCATTACTGAAGACAGATAATTAGGACTGCAGAATAAACGATTCCAACCAGCCTGCCTTCCATTGAGGGAGGGCCTGCATACTGCATGAGCCAGAAAGCGGGCTGTGAAAATATCTACAGACTCCTCACATCCTGAAAATAAACTGTTTCAGCTCCTCCCTGTGGGATGCTGCTATAGGATACTGCATGCCAAAGATACAGAGACAGTTTTGCCATCACTGCTGAACACTTCATTTTCACAGTTCTGCCTTATATCTAAGTATATTTACCCATATAGTATGGCTGTATTACTGTTATCCTTCTCATCTGTACTACTACCTTCTCTTATTTCATTATTATGATTAATATTACTTTGATATATAATTATTACATTGTTGTTTTGCATGCATGCTGAGAGCTTATACACCGGAGACAAATTCCTTGTGTCTAATCACACTTGGCCAATAAAGTATTCTGTTCTGTTGTGTTATCACTGTGTAAAATGTCCTCTTGACATATCATTTTACATCCATTTTTAGCATCATAGTGAAAAAAAAATTGTAAGGAGCACTTTTACTATTTAGTTAAAATCTCAGAACAGTAAATGCATAAATGGCCAATTACTTTGCTTGGCCAAAACAAAAGAATGAAAGAAGTAAGATTACATGATAAACAGCTATGTTCTAGAAATAAGGTGTGGAAAAGGCTGTTTTCTGACATCTTTGAATACGATCATTAGTACAATCCATTTGCTGAAAGGAACATTGCCATACGTTTATTTGAATCTGATAAAATTACATGTGCTGGAAGAAAAATATACATCCTGCATTTTTGTTTTCTAGCTCAATATTATGAATATTAAATTAGCCAGGTCATTTGTCATTTTTAATTTCTTACTTTATATTCGTTGCTAGCTTCCTTATGATACATTATACATCAAACCAATTATAGAATACAAACAGAAGGCTCCTTGCTGTGTTGTAACTTAAGCTTTCTGCTGCTTTGCTTTTCACACTTAGGAGATTCAACAGTATAAGTCCCAACTCAACTATTTGAGATGGGAACTAGTGACAGAATGCTGTGATTTTCAATTTTCTATCTTCCTCTAATTAATGAATCAAAAGCTATCTAAAATTTCAAGGGACTGAAAAAAAAAAGAAGTCAAAGATTGTAACAGACTGAGGAAATCTGTTATTTTGGTTTTCCTGAATAATTTCCATCTTTAAACTGTGTATTTCTGAGCAAAAATACAATCATGTGCAGAGCTCATCAGCATATGAAGCTGCTGTATAATGAATGACATTGCTGGTCTGTATCTACAGAAACTATCATTTCTCAGCAAGCAGTAATTTATGGTTTTCAGGCAGAAGTTTTCCAGCAGTAATAGCAGAGGATTTTCTAATAAAACATGTGCCCTACTAGTTATGACAAAAGCAGCTCCCATCTACAGCTTGCCTCCCCATAGTTTCTTTCTCCAAGTGCTATCTCCATCACAGTCAGCTTCTGATGATAGAAGAATCCTCATTTAGGTTAGCAAGTACTTTGAGAGAAGGGTGATAATTTGTCAATGGGGGCATAAATGTCAACACCTCTCACAAACTGTTAAAAACTAGAAAAATCAGGCTGAGCTGGAGGTGCGGTTAAAGGTGTCATCATTTTGGAATCATTGCACAGTCACAAGAAACCAAAATTCATTTCCCTCCTGTGAATTCTATTAATAAGCACTGATTTAGCTTTGACCATTAGCTGATTAGATTCTTATGCATAAATGGCAATAATAAAGTCTTCCATGCTTTGAACTCAATAAATGCTTCTGGTTATTTACGTGTGACAGAATTGCATCCATAAGTGCCAGCCAGTCTGCAAAACTAATTTTTTTAAAAAAATTAGATAACTGAGTTATCTTAACTAGCAGAAAAGATAACCCTGTACACCTTGTCAGGATGTGGCAGGCCACTTGTTTAAAAGAGTAAAACAAAAACAGCAGCAGAAGCCCAACTAAAGACAATGACAACCCAGAAGAGCCAGTAACTAAGTGTAAGAAAAAGTACCAGTGCCTAGAAAGATAAGTGAGAGGAGAGGGGAATGGTCTGGTGTGGGAAATCATCTCTCAGCACTTTGGTCTCACTGACTGTGCCACTTACATGCTGATTAACTGCATGTTTAGAAGACTCTCCTATTTGTATGTCATGGTTATGACTGATTTTTTATTAATACATCCAATATGGTTTAAAAAATGGTTTAAAAATGGTAAAAATAATATTTAAGGACTAGAAAAATGCTGCAAGATTACAAAAATTGCATCTCACAGTCACAAGAAGGTTATTTTATATATAGACTTTCACATTCACTTTTCATACTTTAGATGTGAATTCAGGGTGTGACACATCAACACTGCTTTTGCAAATATAACCCAGCAATTTACAGTTCATTGATGAAACACTAAAGGTGAGCAAATCAAAAGTTTGACAGATGTCTTCATAATGTTAATGCAAACAGAACATAGCCTGAAAGAAAAGAAAAGAAAATCTAAGGAAGTATCTCTTTTCTAAAATTAGGAAGCTTAAAAACAACGAAGTGAGGAAAATATGCAATTTTACTTCTCAAAAGTGTTGTGTTATCAAAAGCTTTGACAAACCAATGCCCATTGTTTGTGAACCCAGACCATGAGAGGTTAATTAATGTATTCATCAGACACAAAGAATTCTATATTGTGTGCAAACGTTCCCATTTAAATTGGGTTATCAAGAAAGAAAATTTATTTATCCTTGACTTTGTAACCTAACAAACTCATTAATTTGAGCCGAAATTTATTTTATCTAAAATGTCAGCTACAATAACTTGATAAATAGGCAAGAAATCTGATGACATAATATTTTATAATATATTATATTATATATAGATTATAAATAGTATGTATGTACGCATGCATGCATGTATGTATGCATGTATGTATCATAACAACATAAAGTATATGTGTGTTACTGCTGAGAACTAAATTATTATGAAAAATAAAAAACCAAATAATTCAATATGGCAAGGAGTACTGCAGATGTACAATACATAGTTAAATGTATTCAAATCCTACTCATGCAATAAGCAGAATAAGAGATAGAACCTGGACTACAAGCAAATTCAAACTTTCACCCCATTTGACCTCATTCTTAAACAGGTCTCCAGCTAGCTTCTACTAAATTTTCAAGTGACACATATAAGCCAATATTATTATTTTGTTAAAATTCTTAACAGTAATGTAAAAAACAAAACAAAAACCAAGCAACTAAAATAGAATAATTCATTTTAAACAGCATTATTTAAGGCTTAGAGTAATATATAGAGCAGCGGTCGCCAACCGGTGGGACGTGGGAAAATTTTTGTGGGCCGCAGAGAAATCTCACCCCAAGAGCACCCCCCAAAAAGCAATTAATCCAGGCTGTGTAGAAACACAAGTGGTGCACCGCCCACATGGCCCGCGGGAACCCACCCCACCCACTTACTCCTTACCCTGCAAAATTTCTATTTTTCCTTTTTCCGACCATCATCTGTTCTCTGTGCTGGGAGATTTAGGTTAGCTAAGAAGCAGAAAATGGTTGGATTTCTTGCTTTCCAGCTAGTCTTTAGATCTTCTGCTCTGCTCTTAAGTACAGCTGAACCTCCCTTATTATGGAAGGTTTGCTTGCAAGTAAATTCAGTGCAGACTCATGGCAAGCAAATTTGAGAGCCTGAGCTAGTCGATGGCAGATAGATAGATAGATAGATAGATAGATAGATAGATAGATAGATAGATAGATAGATAGATAGATAGATAGATCATTGAATGATTCTTTGAGCAACTCAATCTGCCTGCTTTGCCTGATTTTGGGTAAAAGTTGCTCTTTTTTTAATAAAAAATTCAATATTTACATGCATAGTGTGTTTGTGAGTTTGCTTGCAAGCAAATTTTATGTGACAGACTGAGCTAGCCGATGGCAGATAGATAGATCTCTGAATGAATCTGTGATTCTGTGAGCAACTCAATCTGCCTGCCTGCTTTGCCTGATTTGGGGGAAAAGTTGCTCTTTTTTTAATTAAAAAATTCAATATTTATATAAATATTTATAATATTTACATACAAGCCATGCCCAGCCAGTCACATGACGATCGAGCCACACCCACAAATTAGGCCACACCCACAGAATCAGTTAGTGGTCCCGGGGATCTAAAATTATGAGTTTGGTAGTCCCTGAGGTCCAAAAGGTTGGCGACCCTGATATAGAGGGATAGTGCATAGGTAACAACATCAGTTCTTTGACCTATGATTTCACTTTTGGAGTGAAACAGTTATTCTTAATTATGGAATTTAACAACTGCCAATATATAATAGAGAAGACCCCTGAATGCAACTGGGCCTGGGGGAGAGAAGCAAGCATAAAAAGAGACTATCCTTTCCATTGTCTGATCTTCATTTTGGAGAACCTGCTGGTGTGACTATGACTAGACATTCACTCTCTTTCTTGGTTATGGCAGTAATATCAGGAAGCCACAGTGTCAAGCCTTATGGAAAGCCTTTCAGAACATTGATATTACCACAGCTGGGAAACAAGCAAACAGTTTTTCGGGAAAGGGTATGTTCTCTTGGCAGCCAAATCAGAACTGGAAGTGTAAGTTCTGTGGGAGAAATCACTCCCTATCTCACTGCCACGGGCCAATTGACCTGTGAAGGTCACTGTTCTCCCTTGACATTCTGCTCCACACAACATGGGATATCCACACTGATGATAACTTGAATTCCATTTTCTGAGGAAAATCCTAGTTTCCTATGTATCAGTTTGATATGGCTTCATCTTGCTTCAATGGCAGGTTGGTCCTCAGATGTGGGCTCTAATATGAAGATATGTCCTTACTAAATAGTAAGATAAGCCATCTAGCATTGGGAATAGGAGATATTTGGACAAAACGTTAAAGCATCAGATGCAGGGGTGGGATTCTACCGGTTCAGACTGGTTCAGGCAAACCCCTTGCTCTGAAGATCAGCTGGCAACAAACCGTTTGCTGCAACAACCCTGCTTCTTTCCTGTGCTTTATTTCCTTTTTTAAGAGCGCAACCGATTCGCGCGGCAGAGCAGTTTGCTGTGCCTCAGCTGTTTCATTCACAGGGACTGCTGGAAAAGGTAGGTATTTGAGCTTTTTTATATGTGGAGTGCGCACACAGGGTGCACAATCACCGAACCGGTTGTTATACTGGTGGAATCCCACCCCTGATCAGATGACTATATTGTGCTCATGACAATATCTACATAAAAACCTCAAACATACTTTGACCCCTTAAAAATACAAAGGCAGCAGAAAAGTTATTTTAAAACCTCTCAGAAACCTTTGTGTTTGCACAAAACAACATGCCAAGTTTCCCCACTGCGCTTGTTTCATTGTCTATTAATTTACAAAGCATGTATCTTTCTGCTGCTCCTCTGAACATACAATTTTGAAAATGAATCTGTCTCTGGTGATATGGCTTAGGAGGATACTATAGTAACAGCTGAATGGTATATTTTTGGTTGCAAACATCACAATTAGATCTGCCAAAGAATATGTTGCTTCTTACTAGCTTTAGAAATCAGTCAGAAGAAAAATCCCCCTCTGCATACTTACAGACAACCCATTTGCTAAAATTCCCTGCGTCTGATCTTGTTATCCAAAACCAGCAGAGATTTTTTTTACATATTCACACATATTTAATCTTAGCATCAGCAAGCTGAGGTGAACCTCACAAGAACATTCACATTTGTTGCTCGTCACAATCCAATCAAGTGCAAAATAAGAATTAAAGGTATTTTTACCACTGTAGTTACTGCTTTTGATTCCTATTTTTCTCCTAATTAATTTTAATTATTTCAAATTAAGTAAAATGCCTAGTAAAAGTACTATAATGATTCAAAGATAAAAGTTAGCATCGTTTATACAGGTAAAAGTTAGCGACTGCGGATAAATGATAAAAAAAAATCTAGGTAATGTTTTATTAGCTAAATTGGATCAGCCTATTTCTATGGGTTCTATGAATTAAAAGAGATTTCTAGGTATTTAGTTAATACAAGCGTTTGATGCACTGATTTCCAGCTTTCATACTGATGGCCTCTTACAAAACTAATAATTACTCTGGCAGATTATAACTTAACTCCAATAAAACAGGAACCTTTTAATGTAATCATATAACTTCAGAAAGCACTTTTCTTTTCCTTTCAAAATACTTGCATTGACATTCTTAATACAAACCTTGACTTTTCTGTGTTTCTAAATCTTGCAATCTTTTCTAATTTTACAACTTTCATTCACTGTAAAATAAGTATAATTCAAAGATATCAATAATATTTAAATTTTTAAAAAAGGTATGTATATCTAAGACGCATGTGTATTCTTACCAAATAATCAAACATTTATAAAGATTGTTACTGAAATATAGAAATAGATGAAGCAAACATCTTGGATCAATAACAGAAAAACATCAACTTGAATAATTACATCCTTGACCTTTAACATTTTATACATTTTAAATGCTGTTCTAGCCTTAACTATCACGCTGTAAACAGAGGAAGCATCTGTAAAATCAAATACCAAAAACCATTAAATTGAGACACAAACTCTAAGACCAATCAAACTGTGTAGATAATAGCACAGCGGTAATGAATAACAAAATGTAATTGCTTACTCTTTTATACTGATCATAGGAAATTTTACTTCTTTCATAAACTGGAATTCGGAAATTCATATTTACTGGCATAATCTCTAAAATGAAGATAGAGCAGACTTTGCCAATACAGCTTGCTGTTCTCTGTCAGAGGAGACACAGCAGAGGGCAAAATATATTCCAGCATGTGAACCTTGGTAGTTAATTTTAGTGGAGGTCACCATTCACTCTGGTCAGATCTCCTTACACAAGATAAGGAATGCCTTGCTACTTTTGCACACCCACTGAATGCAAGTCCCATATGACCCCAATACCTCTGTTCCCTCCTTTTCTTTCAAGTCTGCTTCAAGTATAATTCTGAGCCCTTGTTAAAGTTCACAAAACATCAATTGTTGTTTTTTTTTTGAGGGGGGATAGTATACCTAGGAAAGTCATAATTCTGTACCTTCAAACCATTACAACAAAAATGGAAAAGGACAGAAGCACCAAACATTATGTAAAAAAGGCAGGATCTATTTATTTGTTAAATTTCTATTTTAACTTTCCTCTCAAAGCTCAAGGCTTTGCATGTAGGAATCTCCCTTCATTTTTGCTTGATAGATATCATCCCATCAGATTGGTTGGGATAAGATATAATGACTATGGTTGCTTAAATTCTGTGATCAATTAGAATATTTGAATGTGGCCTCTTCAATTCTAGTCCAACATCTTAATCAAAAGTTCACAATGTTCTTTAAAAATGGGGGGGCAACAAGTTTATTTTGTTTTGGTATATTAAGCTAGATTTTTTTTTAATAATAGTAATTTATATATCTTATTATATCTATTATATTATATTTTATATATCCATTAAATCTGATTTGTCCTTATTTCCTAAATGGATAGAACCTTGCTTTACTTTGCTGTACTCATCCCACAGTTGAAACTATCAGCAGAACAGCATAATTTTCTTGTTTACAACAGTGTGTTCCCCAGTGGCAGGAGAGTGATAGTGTTTAACATTAAGTGGCCACTTCAGTTGGTGATAGTCAGCCTATATTATGTTCTACAAAATGCACAATATATTTTGAACTTTGGTGTTGGAGAAAATAATCAGGAAATAACACCAGATAAACTACCCAGGAAGAAAGAATATCCTAATCAAGAAACGTCAAGGAAGAAATCACCCCATCCAAAGATTGTACTGCACTATATATGAACAAGGAACAGAATCCATTCTCTCATGTACTGATGTTATCTTACCTAGCTATGAAATATCTTCAGGAAAACAATCAATCTCAGAATGCCAGAACTTAACTACCCAAAGTTTTTGTTTTCCAGAAAGTGATGTTACTTGGCATCTGTCTCAGCAAATGGGCATTCTCTGAGGGATTAAAATGGTACCTCAGTACTCATATTAATTGGTTCTGGGAAGTGCAATGAGTACCATAAGTACTAACAAAATTTTCCCATAAGGAATAATCTAGTGCAGGGGTGTCAAACTCACAACCCGCAGGCCAGATGTGTTACGTGCTGGCCACGCCCACACCCATTTTAGCGAAAGGGAAAAAGTCATGATACATCACCCCTGATCTAGTGAGTTAGAAGACAGCCAACAATGACAAGTTTTAATTCATGCATTAAGTACCAAACAAATGATCAGCAGCAGGATAAAATGTTCACAACAAAATGTGTGGAGTACCAAATCTGACGAGTTTCAAAGCAGTTAAGTACCAAAGTACCACTGTGTGTTATAAATGTCTGGGGCTAGCATTTAACTTATTTTCTTATCACTAGAGGCACCAATCTATCAATATGGGGCCATTTTTATTTAATACACAATCTTCCCCCCAAAAGGCCCTGAATCAGAAAGTTGTGTAATAAAAATGGATACGGTATTTTCCCAATGCAAAGAGATTATGATCCCGCTAATGACATCAATTCAATAATCAATAGAAACCCTATTCAAGAACTGGAAAAGTCTATGCTGTTATTCAAAGTCATAGCACCATCTTTTTTTTAACGCATGCTAAATACAGCCATATTTAAACACTTAAAACTGTCATTGAACACAATTAGTTAAAAATGCTCATATTTTATCAGTATGCTCAGCCATATCAATAGTAATATTAAGAGTCATCCAAATGCTTCTAATACATATGCAGTATTATTAAAGTTTTATGCCACCTATCTCCTCTACAGGGTGATTCTGATTACTTGAAATTGAACCTATTTTTCTATGTAAATATCATTCTGAACATAATCTTAATGCTATTAATGCTAAGAATTTCCTTTAAGTGATATATGAATCCAGTTGCTCATCTTTGTTTAAAAGTCATTTGCATTAAAATCTCATGCATGTCATCTGAAAGATCATAAGCAGGAAGTCTATCATCTTCAGTATTACAATGTTACTTATAATGTGAAGAAATATAATATAGTTAATGTATATACATTAACTATATTAATCATCTGAATCACATGATAATGTTAAATGGTCATGATTTTGTGGGGCCCCATTACTAGCCGTGCAAGGAAATATGCAGTCCCATGGGTTGCAGGTTGGACACAACTCTCATGCATAACCTAATCTTAGAGTAAAATGATGAAAGGCTACTAGAGGAATGAAAATATCCATCTATGTTTTTAAAATGCCACTCTTTCTCAATCTGACATCTTCCAAAGATGTTGGATTATGAGTCCCACCAAATGCAAGTTTTAGAGGAGAATTATTTCAATCCCACTATGGTAAGTTATGGATATAACCCACTTTGCATAATAAATGGGGATGTTAACCATTTAAGGAAATCCCACGGAATTTATCAAAATATAGATGTGCGCACTGAAGCATGTCTATGAATCATTTTAAGATTTTTGGAAGTTAAGGCCAACACATTGCGGCAAGTCTGGAAGGCAATCAGGTGTAGGGAAAGAATTTGAAGCCTTTATAAAATGTAACTCAGGGAACTCATTTGATCAAAGTAAGATGTTCAGTTCCAAAGCAGGCTTCAAAACTGTCATACATGCCATCCAAAACAGGAAGCCTATCATCTTCAGTATTTCAATGTTCCTTGTAATATGGTGAAACATCAATTTCCATTCAAATCAACTTTTGGTGCCTTCACAAGAACTATCTTGGCCACAGTAGTTTGCCATTGCTTTCTCTCTGTCTGTCTGTCTGTCTGTCTGTCTGTCTGTCTGTCTGTCTGTCTGTCTGTCTGTCTCTCTCTCTCTCTCTCTCTCTCTCTCTCTCTCTATATATATATATATATATATATATATCCCTGGTATTCCCTGGAAATCTCCCACCTAAGTAAGAAAGAGGACCAAGGCTAGTTAATATTCCAACCCACACATAATTAATCAGATGGTACTACTTGAAACATGAAAGTAAGAATGCAATTCTTCAATATTGTATTGCATGTGATCACTGTAATGATAACTTAATATTCAGGAAATAATGGCAAAGTTGAATCCTTGGAAAGGCATGTATGTGTGTATGTGTTTATATTGTTTGGTTATACTTACAAAACTAGGTTAGTGAAAAGCAAGGGATGGCTAAATGTTACATAATGACACACATTTAATGATCGAAACAAAACCCTTCACCAGATATAAGTGGCATCAGTTCTACTGATGCAGTTACACTTTTTATGCTTTGTATCCATTAGATTCATAATTTGATACATGTTGTGTGTTTCTCAAGCTGACATCAAAGAACAATGTTGCAGTCATAAATCTTTTTAGATTTAGATTGTATTAGGTACATATGCCAAACAAGTTTAAAACAACAAAGTGCTAAATTAATCCCAAAAGATAGAAAAGAAGTAATCAAATCACTTTGTCTTTGGCCATCTGTTTCAGAGATGTCAATTAAAGCAAATCATCTACTAACTGATAACTTTCTAAATCAGTTGTCTATCGTGACCCTTTTGTCTAGCTTCTGTTCAGACATTTCTAAATGTTATAAATATCTAGCAGACTTCTCAATTACAAACTGATGTGGTTTCAACATAATAGTAAGAGTGGCTGAAAAAGAAATAAAGCCATGAAAAAAGTTAATAAGTTCTCTAGGTTTGGCAAATGTTCCCAAATCATATTGTGAGCCCAGGCTGTGGAAATCTTCCCAAATTGCATCCATTCATGTGTAAGTCAATTATTTTACTTGTTTATTTCCTTTCAAAGAACAGAGGTGACAATAGCTTGCAATGGAATAATTTGAGAAATGTGAGAAGAAATTGTTTATTTTAGGAAATAAACTGAAAAAGAAAGGTGTAAAAGAAAGTTAGTGTTTGATGACTATTTCTGAGGGGGACCTGCAGAAGAAAATAGCATCATTCTGTTTGAAGTGCTATCAATTAAAAAAACATACTTGCTTTGCCCTAATTTCTATTAGAAAAAGATAAACTTATACAAGTCTTTTCCTTTTACTGTAATAGTATAATATGTTGTGATTGTGCATAATGTAAGTACCAGGAACAGACTGTGGGATTTTTCTCTAAAAATCTAGGTTTCAGTCGTCAGAATAAAAATGGTATCTGGAAGCTTTCGGAACAGATACACATGTATGTTAGTTGTGTGTCAATATGCAAAAATAGATCAATGTACAGTAGTTGCCTGTATTTCTGGACATGCTTTGGGGAGTTAGAGCTTTCCAGGGAAGTTCCTACATTTCAGTTCTCCCAAAGCAGAAGGAAAGAAAGACAGCCAGCCTGCCCTACATAATATCTTCAAAACACAAGTCCCAGATTATCTCTCTTTCCAACAATCCTCTTTGCATGAATTTGAACATACACTGAAAGAAAAAAATTGTTAGTTTAGCTAGGTTGATTAAATTGACTTGGAATTCGCTATTATAGTTTTCATTCTCTTCCTTTTGTATTTCACCTTTCCCACTTACCCCCTGCCCCCTCCTCTTGATATCTAGAAATTTATCTTCATAAGGGAATTTTTTATTAAAACCTTCCACATATCTGCCTCTGACATTACATATGTCTGGATTTTAGGAAAGAAAATCCAAAACATGTTATATACTGTTTGTCTTAAAACTGGCTGGATTGAGAAGACCTTATTAGGAAGGCTAAGAATTTTGTAGCTGGACAGACAGAGAGGTTTCAAAAGTTTCAGCCTGATATATAGCTGCATTAAGTTTGAAATAACTGGTCTTCCCAAAGGACACAAAAACTATAAATTATCTCTATAATACAGCCTATATTACACACAGAAAGAAACAGAAAGAGGATACACATCATCTTAAGATGATACTTTATTCTTGGTCAATGAACTCCTGGTATAATTCTAATTGTAGAAAACAAAAGACCAAAACAGATTAGAAGATTTTAAAAGAGGATGGTGGGGTAAATTTATAATTAACTCATTAACAAATTTGTCAACTTAGTCAATATAGTGGAGAATGAAACTTAGCCTAATTTAGTCCCAAAGGTGTGTTTTTCAAGAGCAACTGGACTTTCTGGTTTTTCTTTGAAGACTTTCTCTTTTCATCCAAGAAGCTTCAAAACTGTTGCCTCTTGAAAAAGCACTTTTGGGACAACCATGACCTGGATGACTTAGAATCTCCATAGAGATTCAGCCTCCACAGACATTCAGCCTAATTTAGAAACTTCTTGGTTTTTAAATTTTTGACTATGGCATATAATTAAGCTGAGAAGAGTTATAGAATCGTATGAAGTGGTGGTGAGGTTTTTCCTATGGAAAAGGTAAAAAAAATGAACTGACACAAACTGAATTCAATAAATATTAGAACATCTCAATATTTACCTAAGCAGTTACAATGATTTTGGCCATTGGGGTCATGGCCAGTTGCTCTGAAATGACATACATCAGTGATCAAAGCTGACATTCTTTTGGGAGTAAAGTCTTTTTTTCAACTTTTAGATTGTTATCACATGAGGAGAGGGGAAGGAGAAATAAGATAATTTCTACAAGCCCAAAATCAGGGGGAAAAACAATGTTTAGCCCAATCTGCACTTGAAACATAATTAAATGCCCCTTTTCATATAAATGTAGGTATTTCAGAGCTAATACTAAGGTTACAAAAGTGACATTTTCAGCTTCTGTAAAAATACATATATGGAATAAAGCTATTCCAATCTGACTATGCTGAAGATTCCTCTCTTTATAATATAGTTTCTAGTTAGAATTGTTAGAAGAATCATATAAACCAAAGGTTCAGTACAGCAACAAATATTTAGCATTCCTAAAAGGGTAGACAAGATAAAGACATTGATTTCTGCCTTAAAAGTGTCTAATACCATCTAACTAAGTAAATATTTGAAAAATGTTTAGATGTAAGAAGAGTCTCAACTGCAAAGTATGTAAATTATCAAACTTTATGGCAGGCCCAGAAACAACATTAATCATCTTTTTGGTACTCTCTATAAGGATCCTAGAACCAACTTTATAACTTTTTATCTAGTAAAACATCAGATAATTTCTGATGTTTTTTAAAAAACGTATAATTGTCATCAAATCGGTATAATTTAATTTCCTTGAACACTGGCAAATTTTCTTGTACTGCCAGTAAAATTAGACATATTTTGAATGCCCACGGATGAGTTCCTTGCCAATTGTAACATGCTTCTGTTATATGCCACCCAGAGTCACTTCAACAGTGAGTGACTATAATAAAATTCTCTTTTTACTCTTTTTACCTTTCAAGACTGAACAAAAAGCAACCAATATTTTCTGGGTTAAAAAGTAAGGTCACCTTTTAGTCCAACTTCATTCTTCATGCCTTATATGGATATATTCATCCAGTTTTCTTGGCATGTTAAGCAAGTGCTTTCATACTGCCTTCTTCTAGGATTTTTTTCACTTCCTACTCTAGCCTATGTTTTTCAGATTTCTTGGTGATTTCCCATCCAAACTGTAACCTGCTTTGGTTAAGCTCAAAACCTATCAGACTTGCATACCAGTTGGATGGGGACATTCAGGAAATCCAAACCAATTAGCTAAACCTCAAAGTTAAAAAAAAATATATCAAAAGCAGCCAATGTCATATTGCTTCCATATTATGGCCCCAAAAATCTATGTAGATGTGTCCAGATGTTACCAGGATCAAGCTCAATTTTTAGTGAACTCCACAGGTCCCGTTCTGTTATCCTTTGAGCATTGCTATTATGGAACTTGGAAAGACCCAATTCTTTATAAGGCTTTGCATTCTCCCAAGAATGAGCAGAGAATTGGATTAGCAGAAAGCTTTTGCTGTGCATTCAGCTATAAATGACAAATATCGTAAACAATGCTTATTGGCAGCTGGACCAACTGATTCCTTAGGAAAGGATTAAGTACAATTAGCATCAGTTGTTTCTAAATAGGCCAGACAATGGTCTGACAACTACCAACTGCACAGCGGTAACCGATGTAGCATCTTTCCCACTATCCTCAATGAACACATTTTCCCATCAATTTCATTCCTTTGGTCATGCCCCAATAATATAAGCAGCCTCGTTAACAACATTTAAGATGAAAATAGAGAGCTAATGTCAGTGAAGCCTAACCATTTAAAGCCTTTTCATAGCCTTTCTCTTGCTATTAAACCCAAGCAGAAAAGTTTTCATATTAGTCTTTCTTCTTTAAAGTGACTCAAATTTAGATTTTGATAGGGTTCAGAGGAGGTATCTGCAGCCAGCATTCAGTATTAAGGATATCAAAAAATTATTCTAAGTAGAGGAAATCAATTTGGTATTCTATTTATAACTCTTTAAGTATAAAATTACAAAGTCGGCATTCTGTTATGAAAAGTTAAGATGCTCTTAATATTATAGAACATTTATTGAAATATATATTTCAATATATACTATATATATATATATATATATATATATGTAGATCTTTGGTTCTTCGGGTTTTCTCCCGCGTAGAATTGGAAGTATTTATTTATTTATTTAAATTTATATACCGCCCCCTCTCCCCAAGGGACTCGGGGCGGTGAACAGCCAGAATAAAATGCACATATAAAACACATATACAATATTTTAAAATTAAAAGAATATATTGGCTCTTACAAAGATTAAAATAAGGGGATTAAGAAAGATTAAAACCAGATTAAAAAATTTAAAAACCCCTAGGCCAGACCGGCTATCTAGGCATATCTAGGCGATGTTTCGATGAAGTCTCATTCATCATCTTCAGGCTGGTGTCTTCGGCCTTGTGCTTCTCGGAGTAATGTGAGCTTGCAGCTACTTCTTCCTTTTAGCTGCACACCCACGAGGACCATACAAGAAGCTGCCACCACACTTCCATGTAGAAAGCAGACTCACACTCACACAGAAGATGAGACACGACCACAGATCAGAAGCCGCACCGCAGCTGCATCACTACTTGCTTCAACCCCCCCCCCCATCCCATACATGAAGTGAACTGACACCCACCATGAAGATGTGGCACGAACACGAACACGAAGCCAAACAACAAGATCACAGCTCAACAGCTCAAATCGCCCAGCAACTAAGACTAACCTGAGTACAACCAAACCCCCACCGGAACAGAACACACCACCAGCCAATCAGAACACAGCCAAAACCCCACCCAATCAAGTCACACCCCCACTAGCAGTTAAAAGGAAGAAGCAGCTGCAAGCTCACATTACTCCGAGAAGCACAAGGCCGAAGACACAAGCCTGAAGATGATGAATGAGATTTCATCGAAACGTTGCCTAGATACTTCCAATTCTACGTGGGAGAAAACCTGAAGAACCAAAGATCTACATACAAATACCCGCGAAAATCCCCGAAAACAATGTATATATATATATATATATAGCATAAATATATGTAAAGTATAAAAGGTAGGAGGGAATTTTCTACATAGAATAGACACTGACAGTACCTTATTCTAAAATGACCAGGCAAGCCATTCCTAGCAATTCATGGATTTAAACAGTTTACAACTTCAAAAAGGAAAAGAAACAAGGAAAATTTGTTCTCAAAATAGACTGCAGTTATAATGCAGAAAGGATTTCTCTCCTGGTCCATAAGTCTTATTATCCTTTGGTAATGAAGTCAAGAATGCTAGGAAAAAATCCTTTTTCCATCCACACAAAATACCAAACCAGCAAAACCAGTTATCTGACTATACAACTTCCTTTCATTTATTTATTTTGGGTTGGTAACCAAAGGAACCAAGGGAGCTTCCTCAGAAACCAAAGACCTTCAATTGTTGAATTTTTATACACTAAGCATATGACCAGGATCCATTTTACAGTGAAAGAAACTTCTGCATAAATCTATTACCTCAGAACACTGAGGCTCATTTCCTAAGTTATCAGAAAGCTTGCATCAGGGGTGGTAACCAGCTGAAGAAAACTACAGGTAGGCCTCGACTTACAATGGTTCGCTTAGTGACTGTTAAAAGTTACAACAGCACTGAAAAAAGTGACCTATGACAGTTTTTCACACTTGCGATATCCCCATGGCCGCGAGATCAAAATTGAGATCCTTGGCAATTGACTCATGTTTAGTTTAGTTTACTTTTATTGTTATTGCACCTTGTACAACAAATCAAACACCATCTTCAGTGCACATCATTACCATGACCATGAAAATAAACACAAATACACATCCTTCACCCTCCACACACTGAAAATCCCCGACACTACCCCAACACTGCACTATACAGCAGAATTCAAAAGAGCTACTGCCCTGGGATAGAAGCTGTTTTTCAGCTTATTTGTCCTTGTTTTTATTAGTACCATCTGCCAGATGGTATTTATGACAGTTGCAGTGTCCTGGAGTCATATGATCCCCTTTTATAACCTTCTGACAAGCAAATTCAATAGAGAAGCCAAATTCACTTAACAACTATGTTACTATCTTAACAACTGCAGTAATTCACTTAACAACTGTGTCAAGAAAGGTCATAAAATGAGGCAAAGCTCATTTAAAGATGTCTCATTTAAGAACAGAAATGTTGGGTCATAAGTCAAGAACTACCTGTATATTCATTGACAGAACTACTTTGCTTGATGATGGTAAACAAGAGCAGTGTGAAAACATTGGGAAAAAGAAGGTGAGACCAGCTTTCACTAGAAATTCATTTTCACAAACAATGCATAATTTGGCCATAAATGGTTGAAAATGAACAAGGAAAGCAAGCTAGGAATTGGTAAGTAAATTTTTAAATTGAAGACATGTATCATTTTGCTGTTCAAATAAAGGGAAATCAAGACTCGCAATTAAGTAAAAATTAATTCAACATCCTCTGTGTTTTGAAATAACCACCCAACACAGATATTTACAAAGATAATTAGGGATATTATTTTGAGCAGCAAAGTTAAGAAAACATGACAGGGAGCAAGCAAATTTTCATTCTCGCGATGCAGGCCAACAGTAATTTGTCATAAAACAAGAGCAGATGAAGTAGCACATAAAGCATGAGAGACAAATAAGGCAAAACCCTGTTACTGCAGATAAACTGGTTTATTAATCTCTGCAGGAAAATTCTTTGACATAAGTAATGTATCATTTCTGGCAAACTATTCAAGTTTAACATTGTTCATGAATGTACTTCATGTCCTACTTGTAACTTTTCTCACTAATGCACATTTCTATGTGTTTAGTTGAAAAGAGGCCTTTTAAAAGGTCCATTGTAATTAACCAATGACAGAACAACATTAAAATAAAGAACCTTCTACAGCTATCCTACAATTACCTCTCAAAGGGCATTGAGGAAAAATCCCTTCTTGGTGTTCATATATGCTAACACAGTCACAATATCATGTAAAAGAGTCTTTTATAGTCAGGTAGTTCATATGTAGTTGTGGAATGAAAATCAAGATGAGGTCAAGGAGAAGGAAGGAGTATTAAATATTTTAGTTGCCTTGAGTTATTTCTAAAGTAACAAAGATGGGATAAAGCAAATAAATAAGAGATTGGGATAGTACAAAATAGGAGGAAACAGTACTTTAAGTGCTGGTAAAGATAGCCTATTAAGGATTCTGTATTTTTTTATTTTTATCCTGCTTTTATTACTTTATAAATAATCCCAAAGCAGTGAACGTACAAAATTCTCCTTCCTCTTTCAAAGAAACAGAATATTTTTCAACATAGGATTTGTTTTATAAATGGCTAACTAACAGAAACAGAAAACAGAAATTTAAAAGTTTAAGAGAATGATTAATTATATAAGAAAGCTTTACTAAACTGGATAAGCAAATATTATTATCATTATGTGATTATTATTGTTATGAATGTCATTGGTATTATTGTTTAAAAAAAAAACTGGACCCAGACAACACACTGTTTATGTAGACATTGATTTTTTTATGTTGAATTAAAAATAATAATAATAATAGAAAATTTTTCTTTCTCCTCCTATTATCCCTACAACAACCACCCTGTTAGGTGAGTTGGACTGAGAGAGAGTGACTGACCCAAAGTCAACCAGTTGGCTTTCATACCTAAGGTGGAACAAGAATTCAGTTTTCTGATTTCTATGCCAGAATCTTAAATTAGTGCACCAAACTGGCTGTAGGTAATTCTGGAAATGCTTGCTGACTCTTCCAAATAATGTTCACCCAGTTACTAAAACATGTAGGTGAAAAATCTATCACGGGCAAAAATGATTTGCCTGAAAGAATATCAATTTGTCTGAAATGGTATCCATTTGTCAGATATGGTATAATTTTTCCTGTCTGAGCAGGGGATTGGACTAGAAGACTCCAAGGTCCCTTCCAGTGGTGGGATTCAAATTTTTTTACTACCGGTTCTGTGGGTGTGGCTTGGTGGGCATGACTTGGTGGGCGTGGCAGGGGGTGGGTGTGGCAGGGGGTGGGTGTGGCAGGGGAAAGATACTGCAAAATCCCCATTCCCTCCCCAACCCACTATCCTGCTTTCCGGCTCCGTTCTCCTGTGCAGGGCAACAAAAGTAGACCCAGCCCATCAGATGGAACTCAATGGGAGGCAGATAATAGATGGGGGCAGGGCAAGTCAGATGTGGTATTTGCCAGTTCTCCAAACTACTCAAAATTTCTGCTGCTGGGTCTCCAGACTGGTCAGAACCTGCTGAATACCACCGCTGGTCCCTTCCAACTATATTATTCTGCATTCTGATTAATCAATTCCTAAATTTTCTACACTCTTATTATAATCTTTTAGCCTCTTGAACCAATTTCTCTTTTGAGGTTTTAAACTTTGAAGGGTAAGGTCCTTTTTAAATTGAATTGTTATTAAAGGATTCTTTATAAATAGAATCATTATACCTAAATCATTCCTTCTTTGAGATTTCTCATGAATCCAGAAGGTTGATATGTAAGCAAATTTTTGACCAGAAACTGTAGCCATAAAACAGATTCCCCAGCTTTAACAATATAAAACTTTTCACCCAGGGAATATTTTATGAATTTAAAATTTTTAACATAAGGTACGGTATAGACATTTTCCTACTTTATGTCTTATGTCAGGAACTTGTATTTATTCTTAGATACAATGTAGGTTCTAATGATTTCATGTGAATGGTAAATGTTTGTAATGCCTGTTGAAAAATATACACAGTGCAGCATTCTTCCATGTGCTTAGCTGAGATCTAAGTATATATAACCTCAGCTTTCTGTGTTATACAAAGGAAAGATTTAATTCATGCCCTTACATTGCTTGAATTTAATTACTGTATGCTTATTAGCAGAAAGATGTATGAGTTGATCCTACTGAGAGACATAAGAGGTAATGTGGTATATTATTAATAATGCTATATTATTATTTAAATATTATAATAACCCATTCAGCATGTTAGCAATTGCTTGATATTGACCGTGTAGTGATTGAGTAATGCAAATGCACCTTTGAACCAAAGCTATTTTTAGTGCAGTGGTTCTCTGCATTTACATCATGCTAGAAAACCCCTTATGCAAGTCTTTTTATTCCTTTTTCCTGGTAAGACAAAATAATCAAAGACAATGACTGAACAGCGAACTTCATACTCTTCACCCATTGTACCTGTAATTAATTTAAATATAAAGGATAACTGATGAGCTAAGCAATACTTTACTATATGGTTGAAGAAAAGTGTCACATATAAAATAGCTAGATAAGAAGAAAAGCCTGATTTCTATTCTTAATTTGGTGAACCTGTGGATAATTTTAAACCTGTCCCCTTAGTGCAAAATATCAAACACATACCCCTCCAAAAATCCCTGTTAGTTTGAATCACGCATTATCTTTTCACAAAGAATGTAAATCATATGAATAATTTGCAGTCAGTGGGTAGCCGTAAAATGCTAAATGTAAGAAGAAAGATTATTTTCTTAAGAAAAATTGTTTCAGCTTTTCAGAGACTTTTGTAGATCCTACTATCAGAATTTACTTATAGCTTCTTTGTCCCAATGTTCACCAGGAAGAGAGTTTTGTGGGGCTGTGATGTGTCAATCATTTCTACTGCATTTAGCACTTATCATGATCTCTCTCACTCATAATAACTTGCTTAAATCCTATTTCAGAAGGCTATGTTTCTAACTAAAACTTTACTCAGTTGTAGAAGCACATACTTCTCCTCATCCTTTATCATTTTCTCAGAAAGCTGATTTGGTACAGTAGTGAAGTTTCCCTATCTGTGCAGATTCTTATAACACTAAAATAATTCTTAAGAAAGGGCAATCTTAGCAAATAAAGTTTGTTGCTAAATTGTCCAAAGGTATAGCAAGAACAACAACAGGGTGAATTACTGCACAGGAGTTGCAAACAATTTCCATAAACTAGACTATACAGCATGATATAAAACTCCCCACTGTGAATTGGAGATGAGAAGGAAATTGAACCCTGATAAGTTCAATTGGAGATAAGTTCAAAGATTTTGTTTATTTATATTGGGCAAATACATGGCTAGCTCTAAAACACAACAGAAGAATTCAGTTGTTACTAATCTGTGTCAAGAATCTTACTTTGCTTACACAGAGCAACACTGAATACTTCCCCAAAACAAATTCAATTTAAAAAGGAGGGGAGAAGGAGATGAATTATTATATCTGGCAACTATTCATAAAATATATGCCAGAAATCACAACAATGTTCTTGCAACAGTGGAAGGATTCCAATTTTGCCACATAAGAATTCATAGCTGAACAAGCCCCAACTTAATTAATTTTTTTATAATTATTCCTTAATCTACAATAGCTTTTGCTGACCCATCACTTTATTTGTGGAAAGAAGCATAATTCGGAGGTGGAACATTGGTAAATCTGGCTAGCCTCTTTATTCATATCCTTCATAAGGAGGTGGGACAAATTGTAAAATCCCAATAGGAATGATTCTCCTTTGGAAACCAAAGACAACCAAAACTTACAGCACAGTTTTTACCTGGGAAAATAAACCAGGAAGCCATGAGTAGGTAGTACAGGTAGTTCTCAACTTGTAACAGTCTGTTTAGTGACTGTTATAGTTACAACAGCATTGAAAAAAGTGACATGATCATTTTTTCATACTTATGTCCACGGGTGGGATTCTCCCTGTTCAGACCAGTTCTATAGAACCGGTTGTTATGATTCTGCGCAGTTTGGAGAACCGGCAAATTGCACCACTGGCTGACCCCTCTCTTCCCCTCCCCACCCACTCACTCCTTACCTGGTGTACACACCATCAAACTTGCCTGCTTTTGGTAAGTTGCTATTTCCCCGCGCCCCCCCACCATCAATTGTTCTGCTGTGCTGGGAGATTTAGATTAGCTAGAAAGCAGGAAATCCTTGGATTTCTTGCTTTCTAGCTAATCTAAAAGCAGAGCTGAACCTTCCTTAGGACTGAAGCTTCTATTTTTCAGTGCAGACTCAGGTATCAGATTGCAGAAAGATAGATCTGTGAGTGAATCTGTGATTCCCCGAGCAACTCAATCTGCCTGCCTGCTTTGCTTGATTTTGGGTAAAAGTTGTTCTTTTTTTATAAAAAAAACAATATTTACATAAATATTTATAATATTTACATACAAGCCACACCCACCCAGTCACTTGACCACCAAACCCACAAATTAGGCCATGCCCACAGAACTGGTTGTTAAGAAATTTGAATCTCACCCCTGCTTATATCTACTGCAGCATTCCCATAGTCATGTGATCAAAATACAGACACTTGGCAACTGGCTCATATTTATGACGCTTGCAGTGTCCCGGGGTCATGTGATCACTTTTTGCAAACTTCTGACAAGCCAAGTCTATGGGGAAGCCAGATTTGCTTAACAACTGCAGTGATTCACTTAACAACTGTGGCAAGAAAGGTCATAGAGTGGATCAAAACTGACTTCACAACTGTCTCGCTTAGCAACTGAAATGTTGGGTTCGATTGCGGTTCTAAGTTGAGGATTATCTGAACCACACTTCTGTGAAAATCAAACCATACAAAGATTAAAGATGCTAAGACATCCTTTCCAGATGTTTAGCCATCTCTGAAAAGTCAAAGGTCCCTGATTTAAAGGATTTTAAAATTCAACTGACTGAATGTAGTTGACTACTAAGTGTACAGGTTTAGTGCTCCAGTGCAATGTTTCATTTACTGAAATGATTTCAATTTCTCAGTGTCCCTCTTCTCCTTGTAGAATCAAAATATTAGAAAAAAAAAAGCAGTGGTTATCAGATGCTTATTGTATCCAGTTACATTAGTCATCACTCTTTTACTGATGTCAATGTTAATCAAAAAAAGGCGCAGGCTGAGTTTCAGATTTCATGATTATTAAACTTTGTATCAAGAGACCAAAAAGTTATTTACAGAAAAAAATTCACATTCAATATTGAGGGGGGAAAAACAACACCCCAATGACAGATCATTCTTTGCAAATGTACAAAGCAGAGAGGTCATAGCAACCTTATTGTGGTTATATTAGAAACAAAAAATGTTGCTAAGAAGCATGTGGCTTACATAAAACATTTGACAAGGTAAAAGCGACATATCAGGTTTTGAGTGTCAGAGACCTTGACAGTCACAGAGAGACAAGACTTTTCCACCACCAGGGTGGGATACTCCCAAGCACACCTTCTAGGCTCAGACACCTGCATAAACAAGCCATCATAAGGGAAATGGGAACATGAAAACAGAATCCTGGGCTGGCAATATTCCAGGAACAGATTATACTGCCATAAAAAAGAATTGATGGTTGACAAACAGCCTTTATTTCAAATGACTGTAAAACAACCTGCCTTATTTTGCTTAAAGATGAACATATTGTTCCAAAGAACTCTTAAAACATGGACAATTCAGCAAAAATAAGGGGCGGGGGCGGGCTGAAGACTACTTGAAGGACCACCTGCTTTCCCACAATCTGTACAGCAGTCTTGAGGTCCTTAAACAGGGCTCCTTTTGCATTTACATTTGAAGATGCACATATCGTACATTTATATATACCATCAGGGATGGCCTTCAAAAATTTTAGCAATGGGTTCTCTGCCCAGTTGCTGGGTAGACATGGCCATGGGGTGTGTGGCCTAGTTAGCCTCCTGCACCATAACTGGGGAGGGGATTTGCCCTTCCCGAGTTCCAGAGGCTTTTCTGGAAGCCGGAAATGGGCCCATTTCCGGCCTTCCCGAACTTCTGGGAGGCCCGTTTTTCAATCTCCATGAGCCTCCACACGTGCCCTGTACTTACCTACATTCAAAATGGGTTGCTTGGGGACTCCTGGAGGAGAGGGGAGGGAGGGAAGGGGAGGGCCAGCCAGGAGTGGGATTTGGGGTTCTCTGAACTACAAAATATCTTAGCTAGGCCCACCCCTGTATACCATGCATACATTTAACATCAATGGCTTTATTATGCTTTTTCTGTGATGAGGCTATATTAGCTTAGGAAGAAGTTTAAAATATTTATTTCTACCAGGACTTTTGGAGATTTCTTAGCTGGTTTGTTTTGTTTGAGAGGTGATTATGCATCAATGTTTGCAAGGATTTTAGATCCGCAAGAACAAGAGCCTGGAGCATATACATCTTGAAATAAATAATGCAGTGCATTTTGTGGGCATAGGTAGCTAGTAGAAATGATCACCCTTGGAAGCCATCAAATGATTACAAATAATTTCGACCCTCTTCTAAAAGATGGAGCATTAAAATAATGATAAAGATGTACCATATAATAAGAAATACGAGCTAACACAATTAGGCAAGAAAGAGGTGCTATATTTGCAATCAATAAAAATATAAAAGTTCATAAATACAAAAGGTATTTAGGAAAGGAATTAAAAGTATAATCAGCAATATTTAGGTTAGGGTTAGTAACCCTGTAACGTGAATCTATCAATTTCTAATTTGTTTTTTCCATTCATGAAATGGAAGAGACAAGCAGGAGTGAATCATATCAAACCCTGCTCCAGTTAACCAGTGGTGTCCCCCAAGGCAGCATTCTAGGACCCACACTCTTTACTCTATATAAATGACCTTTGCGATCATCTTATAAGCAACTGCATCCTCTTTGCAGATGACATAAAACTATTCAACACCACTGACAATGCTTCTATCCTTCAAAGCAACTTTGATTATGTGTCTGAATGGTCAAACATCTGGCAACTCCAAATCTCGACCAACAAATGCTCTGTCCTACACATTGGTAAAAAAAATCAGTACACCAAATACAAACTAGGCAGATATGACCTCATTGATGATCCTTACTCTGTAAAGGACCTTGGAGTTCTCATATCAAATGACCTAAGTGCCAGAGCTATTTTTGGTAACAGCATTACCAAAAAGGCATTAAGAATTGTAAATCTAATCTTACTAAGCTTCTCCTCTGGAAATATCAAATTGCTAACTAGAGCATACAAAACTTTTGCCAGACCAATACTCGAATACAGCTCATCAGTCTGGAATCCGCACTACATATCAGACATTAATACAGTTGAGGAGTCCAGAAGTATTTCAGAAGAAGAGTACTACATTCCTCTGCTCGCAACAGAATACTCTATAACACAGGTTTGGGATTTTGGGCTTCGACAACCTTGAACTATGCCACCTACGGTTAGATTTAAGCGTAGTACACAAAATTATCTGCTACAATGTCCTACCAGTCAATGACTACTTCAGCTTCAACCACAACAACACAGGAGCACACAACAAATACAAACTCAATGTAAACCGCTTCAAACTTGATTGCAGAAAGTACGACTTCAGCAACACAGTGGTCAATGCCTGGAATGCACTACCTGACTCTGTTGTTACATCCTCTAACCCCCACTCCTTTAACCTCAAACTAACCACTGTTGACCTCTGTTGTGTATGGACTGAGTCTTCACTCAGGTCCGTGCTTCCCGCTGGAAGCACGGACCTCTCCCATTGGCTGGAGCCGTTTGACAGCCGGCTATAAAAGGCAGCTGTCAAACGGCATCAGCTGTTGCCGCTCCAGCTGGCTGCCGTGTTAGCGCGGCAGTAGCGGTAACCCTCTTTGCCTGTTAATAAAGAGTTAAGCTGAAAACCTCGACCTGGTCTCTGCCTGAGTTATTCCGTCGCTCCACAACAACCTCACCCCATTTTTAAGAGGTTTGTAAGAGGCGTGCATAAGTGCACCATCGTGCCTACTATCCCTGTCCTATTGTCCCCATTTATTCGTACCTATTTCCTGTATCCTTACTCATGTTTATACTTATATCTATTACCTTGTAAGCGATTGACAAATCAAATAAATAAATAAAATAAAATAAAATTAATGATCATGCTGATTATTCATTTGTGGCTTAGTAAGCCAGGATTTGTTGCTGGCTTAGTAAGCCAGGATTTGTTACCTTGCCAGAGGTAGTACTGCCCCTTTTAGATAGAAAATCAATAATGTAATAAAAGTGATATCCTTTAAACAAAAAAAGCTTTTCTGATTTTAATCTTTGTCCTTTTCATAAGCTTAATTTGCAAATTAAACAAGTCACTGAATTTATATTGAACATAGATGTAAGTGATATCAAGATACTACCACCATTTCCCAGTCCTTCAAAAGTAGTTCAACTAGTTATTTATGAAAATGATTAATGATTCTCATTCAATTCCACTGATCTAAAAGTAAGGAGCAAAGAAAGTTATTTAATCATGCCCACCTTCAAAGTGTTATAGGCTCTGGAGTAAACAAAAAATGGAATCAACTTCAGTGCATAAAAAAGAGATATAAAATAAAAATGGCTTTACCTCCCATCTATATTCTCACTTTACTTTGTCTGTACCAGACTGGTCATGTAGAAAAAAATCTCAGCTGTTCTTATGAGGGATACTGTAGTTCAAAAGGTGGTTAAACCACTTTTGAATGACTTGAAGCAGGTAGTCAGGAGTTGTCCTGCAATCCAAAGAACCAAACGCTACCACCCTTCTCTCTTTCTATGAGAGTGGGAGAGAGAAATACTAGTTTCACTACAAATGCATCACAGCTGAACTAGAAATAAATCATCTCAGCAGCTGATCTTGGTTGACAAAATTAAATCATACAAGGGCACAACTTATTCTGGAGCGATGCAAATAATCTGAAATATCTGAAATAAGTCTAAATCAAATTATTGTGAATCCACATAAAATCTTTATCTTTTCTCTGTTAATTTTTGTACAGAAAAGCAGACCTTGACTGCTGGGATTTAGAGAAGAAGCTTTCTGTCAACCTCTACAAGTCTCCAAATAGCTAAAACCTACACCAGGGGTGACAAACTGGAGGCCAATGGACGGATGTATCACGCGTAGGCTATGCTCTCCCCAGCTCCGCGAATGGAGAAAAGTCACATAATGTCATGTGACAGTAATGTGATGCAGTGAGTTTAACACCCATGACCTAGACCAGGGGTGTCAAACTCAAGACTCGCAGCCCGGATGGATGGAGCTGCCTTGGAAACAGCGAAGGACCAGCCCACGGTGCCTCTGTGCAGCCCTCCCAAACTCCATTTCTGGCTGTGACACCCTCCTGCAACCCCCTGCCAGTGAAAATGGGGAGCAGGGAAGCCATATGCAACTCACATGGCAGTGGGCTGCAGGCAACTGTTGCGGCCAAAGACAGACCCTCGATGAGTGACATCAAGCTGGCCATGCCCATCCCAGCCCCACAGAGTCAAACACAAACTGATGCGGCCTCAATGAAATCAAGTTTGCCACCTCTGACCCAGACGCTTGCTATTTAGCCTAAAGATTAGTCAGGAATTGTCAGCCTTGTGAGGTAAACCAAGCAGGAAACATAACCTGGTATTCTACTTTAGAAGAAAGTTACATTAACAGAAACTTGGATGTCTGAATGAATATCTGTCTTTACAACCCAAGAAACTGGGTTGGAGTGGGGTGGTCTTCTGAAACTCTTGCTTTGCCCATATTGCTGCTGTGGGCTAAGTAGCCTTTTATTTGACTGTTCCCTTGGCTGCATCTTTTTACCCTGTCCCCTAGGGTCATTCCCACATACCATTACAAGACTACTACTCTTGCCAACATACACTGTCATGCTTATAGTATTTGTAAAAGAAGAAACTAGGACCAAAGGCTAAAGCTTTTTTATCGTTTTAAAAATGCATACATATGCACATATAACACTGCAATTTTTTTTAAAAAAAATCAGAATTAGTAAATTCAGAAATATTTCAAACAGATACATATGAAGCTGTGTGGACAAATAGGAATTATGTATTTTGAACCTGTCCTAGGTACAAAGTAGAAAATGAGAACTGACCTTCAGGAGAAACTTCAACTTTAATCACTAAAATCTTACCACATAAAGATCTATTATCTATTTCATTAATTCTTACCGTGAAGCTCAGCATACATAATCCTAACATCCTAACATATATTGCCTTTTCAGGAATTGCATGAAAGCTAAAATGAAAGATCTTCCTTAAAGCTTGCTATGCTATCTGCCTTTACTGCAATCAAAGTCCTTGATTTGTGCACCCTCTATCCCCGTTGATTTAAGAGAAGTTAAATTTCTTCAACTGGCCACTTTATCAATTCCCACCTTAATCCATTGATTAAAAGACTAAAATAATCAATTTAGTCAAGGGCAACCTAAACTGGTCAAGCTTGAACATGGTAGGAAATATAGTTCAGTTTTAAAACATCTTAAGTTCATGATGGATCACCAGGGTTTTTCTTCAGATAATCATTTCTTTGATGTGTAATTTTTACACACTAGTGCCAATTCAGAAATAGTCAGATAATTCATTCTGGACATACTGAATCCACTGCTTAGCGTCTTTCTGAATATAATGGTTTTTTTCTCCTTTGTGCTTTCAATCATTGCTCAGTGATAGTTTACACACACACACACACACACAGACACAGACACACCTTATACATTCAGAAGGGAGCTTCATCCACTAAAAAGTGCTGAATCCTGTGTTCTGATGGCATCAATTCCTACGAAACTACTATCTTACATGACTTCTGCTCTATGCTTTATTGGGGTCTCAGTGGGGTCATTGAACTCAGCAGGCTGCCTCTGGGAATTACACAGCACACATGATAAAACATTTTTTAAAAGCTGTTATATTTTTTTTCTCTAGAATCTCATGTCCATCATCTACAATCCTATATCCTTTTTTCCTTTGGCTCTTAAAGTTCTTTCCATGTATGTTATTTTCTTGGCACCACTTCTAGGGTTCATTTTAAATGTAGGTAGGAATTAGTCACTCTATCATCACTTTGACCAATTTGATCGTAACAACCTTTTCCCAAAAAGATGCATGCTGTTCACATTTCATTCTCTTGCGGGTCCCGTCGGCATCTATGTGCCGGCTGGTGACCCTGAGGAATAGGGCCTTATCTGTGGGGGTGTCTGCCCTCTGGAATGGGTTGCCCCCGGAGTTACGTACAGCCACGGACCTGGGGACCTTCAGGCGTGCCTTGAAAACCTTTCACCAGGCCGGCTTGAGCTGATTTTAGATTTGGGTATTTTAATTTTATGCTAATTTTAGGATTTAAGGTAGAGGTTTTAATTGTTTTGCAGCCAGGGTATTTAATTTAGTTTTAATTTTTGTATATTTAATGTTTTAAAATGAAATGAAATTTAAGATAGTTATGGCAAATACGTCTCATCAATTTCAAAGGATCTGCTTTATGCATAACTATAACTGGCTCCAACCCATTATGTTCAGAGCCTAAAATAACCTTGCCATATCATTTTACTGTACTGTAGTAAGAGCTGAAATGCATATCCACAATTCGATAGGACTTCTGGGAGTGTGTGTGGTTATATGATGGTCTCTGTACAAATATTATATTTACTATACAAGAGTCTAACTAGCATTATGTTACACTCAGTTGCCTTCTGGGAAAATGCATTACAAATGTCACAAATACACTGTACTAAAATGGAAAATAGTAAGGATCATTGTAATGATTCATCTTGGTGACTGATGTCTTTTGGCTTTGCATCTCATTCTTAGGCATGAACTGTACAAACTCCACAGTTGCTGCCTCTATATTTCAATTCTTGTGCTAGCTTTTTCTACTTTTCCTTGGGCTTTTACAATTGTCTGAGTCAGCCATTCAGATTCTTGAGTAGGAAGCCTTACATTTTTGTAAATATTCTTAGACAGCTAACTGATAATTCAAGTGTAAAACAATGCTGTCAAGCACTTTTGAAATAATTTTACAAGGTGCTTTTGGGGGGGGGGGAATGGAAACATAAACACGTCTCCAAATCTTTAAAGGAGCCATATCTTTTCCTGAGATCACAGAGCTCCCTTCTGGAGCTGACACATAATGAAAGAACAAGATACGGCTGCCTTAAGTAATTGCAATTAAATACAAAGTTTGTATCTGTGCCTGCTGTGAAGCATCTTTTTGGAATCAAATCAAAAGTACTGAACCAGCACTAGTGAGCCTGCCAAGGCAGCTGCCAACAGTACCAGGCCTTTAAATGCCCTTAACTATATAAACTTGCCAGCAAGTCTTAAATTGGGTTTTGGCTCAAAGATTCATTTTCAAAGAAAAACAAAGATTCAAAGAAATTGGGTTTTGGCTCAAAGATTCAAAGAATTCAAATAAAAACAAGAAAGTCCAGTTGCTCCTTGAAAAAGCTCCTTTGGAACAACCACGACCTGGATGACTGAGAATCTCCATCGATTCATGTTACTTGTGCTTCTAAGCAAAATCCTTTGGGGAATTTGCACATATTTCTAACAAGAATGTGACAACAAATTTTGAATTATTTTCACAATGAATTTTCTAAGTGAAAGATAGTTTTTAAAATGAAGAGAAAGGAAGCACACATTTTAAGCTTTTTGCCCTGTGTACCTTTTTAAAAAAAATATTTTAATATTCAATCAATAGCAAAATGTTTACCAAGATGATATCAACATCAATAAAGCATGGGAAAAGCTGCAAGGGTATGCTCATATATATTCATAGTTATTTTGCTATTATAGGGATGACATTTTGTTTTAAGACTGCAACATTTAACAATACCTGAGTTCTTTGTTACTCTCACAGAAGTGCACCTAAATAAGCTACTCTGAGGTGTTTTGTGTGTTGCACAGTCAGCTGCTGTGACTTAACACATTCTCTGTACTACTTAGAAAAAAAAAGTGCAATGTAATATATACTAACATTCTTTTGCACAGAATATTAAACTAAATGTGGGGGCACAGAGAGGGGAGGAGAAAACCCCTTAGCATTCAAGTGGTCTTTCTGCCACTGAAGCAGCTTGGAGAGAAACCACCTGTCCAACTCCTTTAGGCCTGCTTTCTATTTCCCAACTACCCTATAGAATTGTAAGGTTTATGTTAATGTGGGATAAGAAGATTCCAGACTGAAGAGGAAAGCTTGCTGGGCTCATTTGCATATCAATAAACCCAGCCTGATTCTGCTTCCCAGTTCACAGCTAACTGCAAGGAGTCTTGGGAACAAACAGAAAGCACTTGTTTCGCTTTGCTGACACCTTGATCTTTGAAAGATGGAGGTTTCAATGGTAAGAGAGGAAAACAGTTTGCACATATTCCCATCATAATTTCTGGAGCATGCTGTGCTATTAGCAGTTGGGGAAAGGAGCTCAAAAGTAATTGCATTTCAGAGGGAAACATAAATGCTGTGTTGTCTATGAAAATAGCAGGTTATCGGTATGATTAAAGGCCAAATCCCTTTTAAGGGCATTTATAGACACAAAAAAGATCATTAAGTTTGTCTTGCTTAGAATTTCTCCTTACCTCCCCCCCCACCCTCCCCTCCACCCCTCTCTCTCTCTCTCTCTCTCTGAAAGCTTATCTATCTATATGATAACAGATGATAGCATGAACTGCAATCACTTTAATATTGCAGGGGAAACGTGGCTTGTTTGTACTCAAATCAATGTGATTATTTTTACATTGAATGGTAACATTTCTTTAAATGCACATTTTAAATTGCACAGGTTTACAGAAGACTATGAATCCGCAGCAAGAATCTGAATGTAGGCAGGATCAGAAATAACATCGATAAGAAACTAGCAGTCATTCTTCACATACTAATTTGTGAAAACAATTCCCAAAAACAAAATGATTGAGACAGAAATGACAGGTATGTTACACAAATAGCATAGGGGAGGTGGAACGGAAGGTGTAGGAACCCATAATTATTAGTACTTGAAAGGGAGGATATGAAAATTCATATAGAGTAAGTCTATTCAGAAACAACCTGCCATTGAAAAATAGCTACTCACAAAAAACAACAGCACTGGACTTTAGCCCCCATATCCTATTTTGGTGTCCCAAGACATCTAGGTGATCACTGCGTGAATCACATGTTGGATTAACTTAATTTTTAATTTAACAAATGGGTCTTTAATAGAATTCAGTAGAACAAATCCAAAGTTAAAAGGGAAATCAGAAGTGCAATCAAAGTCACACAGAAGTGTGTCTTTTCATCCCTGACAGCCATCAGAACCAATTACAAACAGATCAAATCTCATAAAGTACCACGTTTCGTAGTCTTACCTTTGAAGGATGCCATGCATACCATATGTTTGTTAGTGATGAAGCTTTTGGGATTCAATCCTTCAAAAGCAATTTGGAGAGTGTAGAATATCCATACAACTTTTGGTTGTAATGCCTGAAGATAGCAGTATCTTTTTCTGGGATCTCACTCCTTTAATGTGCAGAAAAAGTTGCTATTTTCAGGCTTCTATGCCCCTCCAAAACAAATTAAATCCAAAATGCTTCATTGTCCTAGTTATCACTCTTAAACTGGGCTGCTGATTCTGACGCATGTATCTCATGCATATAAGTAAGATATTAAGAGTTTTTTGTAGTTTCCTATTCCTGGGTGCAAAATATAGCTCTGCCTACAACAGTGTCCATTTGGACTATGCTAAATAGACAATTGAAGTAGTAGATTATTAGATTAACAGAGTTGGAAGGGACCTTGTAGGTCTTCTAGTCCAACCCACCATCCAAGAATTGCTCCAAACACCACATAAGATTTCTCCTTTCATGGAAAAGCACATACCTCACCACTATCTTGGTACCCAGCGTGATCTTCAAGAGAAATCTGAAATTAGCTACTCCATATAAATTGTGATAGTCACCATACAGAGATGATAGTAGATCAGACTTTTCCTTGAAGGTCCTAGGATGACTTTGAAACTATCATTGGCTTCTTTAGGTTTAACTATTAGTTTCAAATGACAGGAACAAGATAACTTCAAACTCACTCTTCCTCTTTTCTTTCTACTGGCATGGTAGAAGATTCCTATATTAAGTTTTGATCCACCATTGTGACCAATTGAGATCATGAATACAAGTTTGAAATTTTGTTTTCCCCAGTCAGAGTTAAAAAAAAGTTTCTCGTGATTGAATTTAACAAATCATCAATCATGAAATGCAAACTACTGATCTCATCCCACATTTATTGGAAGAAACCAGCAGAATCACAACATTCATTTTAAACTATAGTTTACTGAAGATAAAAACAGAAAATGGGGTTCCAAGAAGAGAATCAGTTTACCTGTCGTGATCTCTTTGGAAGCAAAGAAGGCTGTATCCATAATTAAACAAAGTACAAAAAGGCACAAGATTTTACAAATTAGTAATTTTTAAAAAAGTTTTTTTAAAAAAATTCTGATAATGGTCAGAACGGACTGAGCAGAAAAATGGGGTAAAAGTTGCAAAAAGAAAAAAAAAGGGAAGGGACCTTTTCAGAAGCAGAGAAAAAAAATAACTAATTAACAATCTTGAACCATTTTGAAAAATAAGTTTCCATAGATTGTCCTGTGATTATATTTACCACAGTTTTTCTTTGTCCTTTTCTTGTTTCACCACAGTCTTTTTCCCCCCCAGAGCCTGTGTTACTCCTTCCTAGATATTTTTAGATGGAGAACAGGATGGCAAACAAAATGGAGTCTCTTACTATTTGAATGATACAATAATAACAACAGAAGCATCTTTATACAAGACAATCATCTTCCTTACAGTTATGGGGCTGAATTTAAATGATTTAGATGCAGAGACATCTATGTGCATGATTTAAAACCATTATTACAAAAATAAAGTTTTTTGCCCTATAACAACCACAGGCTTCACCATCAAGTAATGCTATCTACCTACTAAAAAGTGGATAGAGAAAAAAATAATCCCAAGGACCTTTGCCAAAGACTGTCGCTAATGTTTAACTCTACGGTAAATCATCCCAGACAAGCACACCAGGTGCAACAAACTATACAAAGCATTTCCGTGAGCTTCTAGTTTGCCCTCTGTGCCTAATAAAATGAGAAAAAAAGCTGTTTGCAACAGATAGAGAATAGTCAATGTGAAAGAGAACAACACACAATTTTCATTAAGACCAATAAAACTTTCTTGAATGAACACTAGTTGGAATATTCACCACGGAAATACAAGTGCCTGTAAGCTACTCAAAATCAAGTTGCATCTTTGCACCATTTTAATCAGGAATCATTTGAGTAAGTAAATGAATAACTAATAAAAAAGATTAAAGAAAAGAGTTAGCTGACACCCAGACTACCACTGAAGTTTGTTCACTGAACTGATATGATACCATGCAATGACCACAAATATTTCAATTGCTGGGCATGGATGTTATGCTTTGGTGCATATGGCTTTTTTCCAGCATGCAAAATAACTTCAGGTGCCCAGATACTTCTAGACAAGGAAGAACAGTGAAGGGCACATGGAATCATGCACTGTTCATTCGTTAAACAATTATAGTTCCCTGTGGCTGATTTTCATTTTCAGACAAAAAGCTGGCTTACATAAATTAATTTAACCCTTAGAGAGGGATAGAATACTGTAAAGTAGTGTGTCACCAGATAGTTTTCTTTGATAGAAATAAGCAGTCAATATAGCTGAGTTTTAAACTGAGCAATGGGATAGACGTGGAGAAGAAAAATTGGAAAGGGACAAACTTTATATATTTGGAAAGAAAAAGAAGGGCAAGGACCCCTTTGTTACAAAGCAAGGGTGCTTTGGAAACCAGAGAATTATAAGCAGAACATTCAGGAATTGCTACAGCAGGGGTGTTAAACTCAATCCAGCATGTGGGGTGCTTAGATCTGGCCAGCAGGGCCACCCTGGAAACAGTGAAGGACCGGCCCACGGTGTGTCTGCCAGTGAAAATGGAGCTTTGGAGGGCCACGGCCCTCCTTAGTTCCATTTTCGCTGGCAGAGGGCTCAGGCCAACACAGGTGCCCCCGACATGAGTGATGTTGAATTGGCCACCCCCCTGGCCATGCCCTCCAAGATCAAACACAACCCTGATGCATCCCTCAGTGAAATTGAATTTGACACCCTTGGGCTACAGGATCCTTTCAAAGATGTGTGCTGTAATTTCAGAACACTCATAGGTGGGAAAAATATCTTTAGATGCATTCTTTCTGATCACTTTGGTACTGCAATGAAAAAAGCCACACGACAATATTTTTTATTATATAAATCGTATGAAATTCCTTCCACAAATGTGTTCTGCAAAACCAATGAAATGATAATAAGACAAACCAATTAGCTGGTTCAAATACGCTCACTTTCTTACACATGAGACACAAGCATAACGGGCCTGCCCTTGAAGAAAGATTGAACTTAGAACTTCCATATCATGTCATTTTGTAGACAAAACCATGCCCTAGGTTTTGCTCTTCTTGGAGCTTTCATGTTGCTAAGCTTTGTAAACAGAGTGTGTACAGCATCTGTTTATTGGTATCAAAAGAGATGAATCCATTGTACTTACACAAAGATTAATGTGATTTAGACATAATGACATAATACAGTACATGCACTGTCCCATAATTTAGTATATTTTGTGATGATGATGATAATGATTTATTAAACTGATATGCTGCCCAACTTTCAACAATCTGAGCAGTTTAAAAATTGTTACAAACTTTTAAAACAAAACAACACAAAGCAAAATGGAGCAAAAATGTGTGATGGCAGCTGAAGGAGAAGGGAGAATATATTGGTAATAGTCTTGCAGCTTTCCAGGGAGGAGGCAGTACATGTCAGGTAGATCCCCAAGAGACTGCATACTCCTGAACTGGATGTGGAGGTGGAGAAGGAAAAGTTAAGAGTAGTCTAGAATCTCCTAGTCTATATCTGTTACATTAGAAGGTTAGTCTGGCAAGATTCTGTCTATTAGCTGTTAAAGAAATACAGAACTGGACTCAAGTGGATCTTGCTATGTCATCTCTGGGGTTTAGGCCTAACAAGATGGCAGAAATAACAAAACCATGATGGAACAAAGAAAAAAAGAGGGCTTCAATCACATTCGCCAAAGGTCTAGGCAAAGAGCCAGGTCCTTAGGGCCTTTAAAGACGCCAGTAGAATGGAGAACATTCAAATCTCAGCAGGAACCTCATTGCAGAGGGCAGGTGCTGTTACAGATAAAATACACTTCTGAGTTCTAATAGATGGCATTATTTAATTGAAAATACACCGAGGATGCCAACCCTGCCAGATCAGATCAATTGGGCAGAAACTATGAGAGACAGGTAGTTTCTCAAGTAATTTTTTTTAAGGAATGCATTGCAAAAGAAGAAAACAAATTACAAAAACATAGTCACCCCATTCCTAAGAGGTCTGCATAAGTGCACCATCATGCCGTCCCTGTCCTATTGTCCCCATTTATTCGTACCTATTTCCTATATTCTTACTCATGTTTATACTTATACTTATTATCTTGTAAGCGATTGACAAATAAAATAAAATAAATAAAATGAGCAAGAATTAACAAATATGGGAGGGAATTCTCTTGCATTCTACAATTTGCTTATCTCTGTTATGTTGCAACACCCACTGGATTTATAAGTCAGCTTAGGGAGATCCCAGAAACTTGCTCCCAAGTTAACTGACATGTTAAATGTGCACTGTTCCTATTATCAATCAGATTGATCGGTATAATTTCACCATCCCTGATCCTAGGCACATGCTTTTTGATCCCAGCTATTCAGCCAAAACATCAAGGGGAAAATTACTGGCATTTTACCCACTTTTTAAAGCTCGTATCACCCCGCTCTTTTTTTTTTTTTTAAATGTTGGCTCAGTTCCTTCTATGTGCTAAATGAAAATTCACCTTTGTTTGGGACCCATTCAAAAGTTGCCGAGATGTTTATGTTTGTAAGAAAGGGCTTTCTATACACCTGCAGAGTCTATTCTCTCTGCTTCCTGATTTCCGGAACATAAGAAGGCAGACGACCAGAATAGCAGGCACCTCTCATTTCAGCCTGCGTAGCAACAGTTCAGTTCATGCCTGGATAACCCCCCATTGCTTAACCTGCACCCTTTCCTGCCAACTCAAAAATTCAATTTTCCAACCGCCACTCATGCACGTTGAATAAAAGCATCTTGATCTCCCAACAGAGAAAAGCTTTTTTTAAAAAATTCAGCACAATCCTCCACATACTGAAGATTCCTGTTCAGGCAATCCTTTAAAAGGACCATTTTGAAGGAGACAATTTTGAACAACAGCCATAGTTGCATCTTTCTGTTAATACCCAATACATTCTTCCAAGGTGCAAAGGATTCTACCAGTTTCCCAGGCATTAAAGCTTACAGCCTCCTGACATTTGAAACAAATCCTTGCTATTGTACTCACAACCTGATCGGAAATGTATTTTTTAAAGCAAAAGTGCACAGGAGAGCAATTTCCATTGTTTAAAAATAATCCAATGGGTGGGTTAAACCCGCACATGCATAGTTCTTCAAACAGAGCAGTTGTTGCTGGTTCAGGTTTGGGAAATAGCTTTCCAAAGGCACTAATGTACAGGTTCTCCACATGTTTAAACCACAATTGCAAGTCCTGGGCTGGCCAGCAATTTATTTATTCTCCCTCCTTCCTTCCCTTTCCTTCCTTTTTCCTTTCTTCTTTCGTTTCCTTTCATTCTTCCTTTCCTTTCCTTCTTCCTTCCTTCTTTCCTTCCCTTCTTCCTTTCCTTTCCTTCTTCCTTCTTTCTTTTCCTTTCCTTCTTCCTTAAATTTCCTTCCTCTTTTCTTTTCCTTTCCTTCTTTCCTTTCCTTTCCTTCTTTTTCTTTCCTTCTTCCTTTCTTCCTCTTTTCCTTTCCTTTCTTTCTCCTCTCCTTTCCTTTCCTTCTTCCTTCCCTTCTTCCTTCTTTCCTCTTTTCCCTTCCTTCCTTCCTTCTCTCTCTCTCTCTCCTAACGCTCCTACCTATCCCCCTCTCCAGCTTTCCTAATTTCATTTGTGCTGGGGGAGTGGGAAACCCACACATATTTGCCTCACCCAGGAGTTGCAGGTTCTTTCTAAAACTTTACCAAGCAACCCGAACAAAGCCCTTGCAAAAAAAAAAAAAACCCCAAGCGCGCGGGGGCGGGGGTGGGAGTCAAGACCCAAATCCATCATCAAGTCGGCTTCTCCCAACTCGTTGCGCCTCTGGAATCACGACGAGAGCAAGTAAGCAAGCACGTGGAGAGAGGCAAAGCTGGAAGTGCGGGATGGGGGTTGAAAAAGCCCGCACAAGTCCCAACTCTTGCATTGCTTCCGCGGGAAAAGCTCCAGGCAGAGGCCCAACCGCTCAACCTCGAAGGAGGAGCTTGGAGGCACTGGCCTCCGCTCCCCCTTCTCCAGCTTTGCCCCCTTCCCGACTTGGGTGCGGGCAGGACGCCAGCGGGAGCCGCGCTACGGCTGGCGGGGAACTCAAAAGCCGGACGCCGCAAAGGGCGCGCAGAGGCCGGCGGCTTCTTGCTGTCCCGTCCAGAGATCCCTTACCAATTTCATGGTCAGGTTGTTGTGCTCCCAGCGCCACAGCATCACGCTCATCTTCCGCCGCCAGAGCGCCGCCAGCCAACACCTGCCGGGGGGCCAGCGAAGGCTACAAGCCCATCAGCTCCGGCACTTGCGTTGCCAACCCGGCGGCTCCTAATCCGGCGGCGTTGGGGAGCATCTCTGCCTCTCGGGCGCAGACCGACTTTCTCATCTTAGCCCTCTCTGGAAACGGAAGGTTTCTTCCTGGCGGCGCATAGCCCGGCCTTTGGATGCCCGCACGCCTTGCTTCTGCTCCCGCCGCCCTCTTGAAAAAAAAGCGCTCGGGGAAGAGAGGGCAGCGGGGACGAGGAAGTCCCGTCTCCCTTCGCCGCGGCTGCCAGCGCTTCGCAGATTGGGCACTCCCGACTCAATGAGCCGTTCAAGGGGGCTGAGGAAGAGAGACGCGTTTAACCATTCCGGGGGCGGAGTCGGCCCGGGAACTGGGCTATAACTTTGCAAAGCGACCCGTCATCCTCTCCACCCCCCCACCCCCCGTGGGCTGCGCGAAGGTGCAGCAGGTGGAGGAGTTTTTTTAAAAAAAGCTTGTGGGGCCTTCGTGCTTCAGCTGCATTGGATCCTGGACTTTGTTATTTCCAGCCAGCATAATAGGAGTTGTAGTCCCAAGCATTGGAAGGGAGCCTGAGAGAAAGCCGTCTTACCCCCCACTCCCCACCCCTATCAGATAGAAAGGAAAACAGGCAGGTGGGTAGAAGAGAAGAGCTTCACCTGGCTCACCTGCATAAATGAATATAAGTAGGTGGTCCCCGCTGTCAGAAACTTGATCCATCCAACCCAGAATATGCAAATACCCCAGCCTTCCCTGTCCTGCGTCATGCTAAGAGGAGATTTTGTCCAATACCTCTGAAGAGCACCAATTTCCCAGAATCTCAGACAAAACTCTTGACTCTGTTCTGTATCTCTGTAGTTACTCTAATATTTGGCAGAATCCTAAGATAGAATATATAGAAATACAACCGCATTCAGTGTGATGTCTGATTGTGTGTGACACAAGAACAGTTTTTCCCCCGAAAGCCATCACTCTGCTAAAGAAATAATTCCCTCAACACTGTTCAAAATCTGCACTACTATTACTGCTAATCTTCTCATCACTCCTTATCACCCATCCTCTCCCACTTGTGATTGTAGGACTGTGGCTTTGTCCCTTGTATCCTTACGATTTATATTGACTGTTTCCTAGTATGATTTGATTGCTGATTGTACCCTATGACTATCATTAAATGTTGTACATTATGATTCTTGATTTACATTTAACAAATGTATCTTTTCTTTATGTATATTGAGAGTATTTACACCAAGCCAAATTCCTTGGGTGTCCAATCACACTTGGCCAATAAAGTGTTCTAGTCTAGTCTAGTCTAGTCTAGTCTATGTGTGTATGTGTGATAGAGAGAGAGAGAGAGAGAAGTTGCTCTTAGGATCAATCCAGCCTAAACCATCTGCATTACTATCAACAGTTGGTAGAAACCTGTCCCTCTGATTCAGCTTTTAACCAAGGTTGCTATGCAACCTAGTTAGGTACTGGACTGCTGAATTGCCTGACTTTATAGAAGGCACTAAAACAAAAAACAAAAAAACTCCACTATGGCTAGATTCATACAGCATATTGAGGCACCAATTAGCCAATAATATTTTAGCTTAGCATGTTACATGAATCCAGTATCTAGACTTTGAACTATGGGAAGAAAGTTCTGGCAGAAGGGGGAGGGCATTACACAGGAAAAAATATAGGAAAGGGAATGTTTTTTCCCCCTTTTGCTATTGTATTTCCAGTACAATTCCTCTAGTCTACCAGCATGCTTCTTAAGTATGAATTTGAAACTACCTCTGCTTCAGCTTTTCTACCGATGAAGGGCAGCCTCACACTTGCATGCAAGAAATGAGAAGTAAAGATGCCAGTACACCTTATATAGACCATCCAAGGATGCAACAGATATAAAATCTTAGCTTGCCTCTTTCTGTACCCATCAGGAAAGCATGCAGAGCATTTGCCCCAACCTTGGCAGGGGTTCTTTCTTTTGTATACTTATGTACAGACATAAACATACAAAAGTCAGCTGAAGGGCTTTAGGACAGTCACTCTCCCTCAGCCCAGCTCACTTCACAGGGATGCTGTTGTTGTGGGGAAATAAAGGGAGGATGGAATATTATGTATGTTTGCTGTCCTGAGTTGTTTATAAAAATAATAAAGGTGTTTTTAAAAAAAGGGAGGGAAAGAAGGAGGGAAGGACATCTCCTCTCTAGGAACCAGAGGTGGTATTCAGCTGGTTCTGACCAGTTCTGGAGAATCGGTAGTGGAAATTTTGAGTAGTTCAGAATACCACCTCTGATTGGCCCCACTACCATCTATTCTCTGCCTCCTGAATCCCAGCTGATCAGCTGGGTCTTCTTTTGTTGCCCTGCACAGGAGAACGGAGCTGGAAGGCAGGTTAGTGGGGTGGGGTGGGAATGGGATTTTGCAGTAACCTTCCCCTGCCATGCCCACCAAGCCAACCACAGAACCGGTAGTAAAAATGTTTGAATCCCACCACTGCTAGGAAGTAGTTAGGTGTATGCACAAGTGCTGCCTCTATAGTGTGTGTACGCATATATGTGTGTTTGAAAAACAGACAATATAATCCAGATAGATGGATGTGTTATCTTTCTGTGTATGCATGTGCGTTCATACATGCATGCTGGCAGCATATGGGAAGTTACCTATGTTGTACTCTGCATCACCTAATCTGAAGAGAGAACAGAGAGGACTTAGATTGGAACAGTTAGCATTTGTAGCTGTTCTCCAACTGTCTCTGTCATAGGGATTCACTGGGAAATTAACTTCTGAATATTTTTTTTCTATGCGGTTTACAATCAGATAAAGCCCATTTTTGACTTTGATCTCTTTTTTGCTGGCTTCTTTCACAACAGCAGACTGGATTTCATTCCATTTTATTTTCAGAATTAACTTGTTGATGGACAAAGAGACAGAATCCTAAGTCCTTTTAATTATTTCTTTCTGCCGGATTGTGCGGGGGAGAGAAAACCTTTCATACTTCATCCCCATTACCCTTGCAAAGCAACGGTTAACAAATTTTGGGGGGAGAAGCTTTGATTTTGGGCACCTATGTTTCTAATATGGTTATTTTTAATTTGCTCCAATGATTTTCTTCAATAAACCTTTGCACAACATACAAAAACTGAAAAGGTATTGCTTTTGGTCTAACTTAGAATATAAATGGCACAAGCATGTCACACTAGGTTGAATGACTAAGTTTGATATTCCGAAGGACAGAAATTATGGTGTGTCCTACCACCATCTACTGTATACTTTCTTGAGAAATATGCCAATATATACATCTGCAACGTTGTTTAATGCTAACGAAGGCTGTTATGTATAAGTTGGGTTGACAAAATTAGAAACAAGGAAGTTCTAAGCTGCCTGGGAAAGCCAAGGGAAATCAGCAAAAACATAAAAAAAGCAAAAGTTAGAATATTTTGGATATGTGATGCAACACCCAGAAAAATACAGCAGACCTCACTTAATCTTCCAAGGAAAGATTGAAGGCAAACAAGGTCCAGGTAGAAGAAGAACATCATGGCTTCAAAATCTAAGGGACTGGCTTGGCCAATACTCAGCAACACTTTTTTTGTGCAGTTGTTAATAAAAATAGGATCGGCAACATGATTGCCAACGTCCGATGACAGATATGACACAAGAAGAAGAAGTAGCCAAAGCTGGTATTCAGCAGGTTCTGACTAGTTCTGGAGAACCGGTAGCGGAAATTTTGAGTAGTTCGGTGAACCAGCAAATACCACCTCTGACTGGAGATTTTACAGTATCCTTTCCCTGCCACGCCCACTAGGCCACGCCCACAGAATTGGTAGTAAAAAAAAATTGAATCCCACCACTGAAGTAGGCTCCATGGTACAGACAGGATAACATTTTTGAAAAGGCATTAGTTCAAGGTTTATCTCCACCTGGGACTTACTCATTTATTGTAGATTTTGCTTCATCATAATTTATTCTAGAAGGCCCAAACCTGATGCTGGTGCAGTACACATTCCAAAATAACTATCCAGGAAGCTACTAATGGTCTTCGAAACTATGGACCTTCTTTGCATGCCTTAGTCTAGAACTAATGTATCATCAATTCCCTCTCACAGCTGCCCATGATGATTTACACACCACAAATACTGGATTCACACCACAAACTAAACCCAAACCAGGCAAATTATATTATGGCTTATAATGTGGACCTAGCCACTGCAGGTAGTCCTCACTTAACTGTGGCAATTGGGAACAGCGACTAGATAGCTAAACAGCATAGTCGTAAAGCACAACTTCATGTGATTGTGCCAACTTATGGCACTCTTATTTACTGTAAATTACACAAACCCTACACAGCTGTCACATCCCACTGTCATGTAATCCCCAGTTGTGATCTCCTGCCAGCTTCCTTGCTGACTTTGTTTGTTGGAAGCTGAAGGTGGCAAATATAGGATGCTACAACGTTATAATTGTAGACTGCTTGCAAAGGCCCTCATTGTGATCATATGACTGTGGGACTTTGTAACAGCCACAACTATGAGGATCTGTATCTGTTGAACATTTCCCTCATTCAGTGCTATTGTAACTTTGAACAGTCACTGACCAAGGATTAGATATATTTTACTTTCAAAGGATTTGTTGATTAGTTTATTACTTTTTTTGTCACAGCAAAGATAAATGATTTTGTAGATAACAACTTTAGGTATGCAATGATAAATGCAGCAGAAATATATCAGTGTTTAAATAAAAAAAAAATCCACAGTAGACTATTAATAGAATGACCTTAGATTTTTTTTCCCCAATAAAAAGATGCTCCACTGACAGGGAAAATCAAGCCCTCCAAAATCTTCCCAATTATTTGGTATCCAAAAGACCACATCCAGGATGCTAAACTGCTGTGAGAAAGGGTTGCTGCAAGTTGGCAAGCTTGTAAATTAGATGCATGACTTTGAAAAAGGTCAAAGGTAGCTGCAATGAACCAATGACAAATGAACACATAAATGAAAGTGTGAGAGAGGCTGGAAGGAAGGAAGGAAGAATAGCTTGGATGAGAGGCCAAGGGGATTTCTAAGGGAATTGTGTAAGTTCTCTTAACCACCGCTTCCATAAGCTGCCAGGGCCTTTAGAACTTTTTTGTAGCTGAATTTAATTTGTCCCTTCCACTCTGCTTTGGAAATGTGACACAAGTTGTTTCTCCGGTCTCTTGGTCCTGCACTTGAGGTTCCCAGTTATGCCACAAAGAACATACATATTTAGAAAAGGATGTGATTCAGAGTTCTAAGCCATATCATTTCTGAAGCCTTAAAAGCAGTTCTCTGGAATTAACAAATGAAAGGAAGAGGTAGAATTAAAACAGGCTGGATTCTCATATGCACTAAGTCATATGTAATTTGTTTTTGATGTAGCATATTGGTGAACTATGCCATGTGGTTAGTAAATTATGGCTCATGAATCAAGGTATTGTGTAAACCAAGAACAGTGTGTAGACATCATGGCTTAGAGGAACGTGGGTATCATGTTTTTGTCTCTCTAAACAGACACCAATTCTATTATCAAGTCAGATATAAAGAATTAGATTTTATTTTGTGGAGTCTTTCTCTCCCCTCCCCCTCTATTTTCATTTATGAATCCCTATATTCACATGTCAAGCAAAACTAAAGCTTAACCATGCCCTTCTTAATACATTTGAAGAATATTTATATATTTATTTGCTTTTTTAAATTTCCTGTGGACCCACCACTAAATAAAATATGTTCCATGGTATCAATTCAGTCAGTCAGCTAGAAGTAATTGAATATAGAATAACCAACTGAAGATAGACTGACAGACTGCTAGCTAAAATTACTTTTGATATTCTTAAATGGCTGCTCCATCATTGGAAGATTGTTTTATTTTATTTTTGCTCTGGGATTATCTGAGGATTTCTGCCCTGTGCAAGGAGTTGAATTAGAAGATGTCCTATGTCCCATTCAACAGTATAATTCTGCATGACAAAAATCTATAGAGTGCTAATATTGTGAAGTATAAAATAACAAGCATGCAAGGTGTAAAGAGTTGTATAGCAAAAGGAATAAACTATATAAATCTTAATTTGTACCTACCACATTTTCAAATCAGCAAACTTTAATTAGCATCCCACCAGCAAAATGCACTTTGATTTGGCCATATTCGTTTCATGAAGATATTTGAATTCAGATGTACTTCGACTTAAAAAGTAAGCTTTATTCCAGAAATCCCAATAACATTGTCAGTTGTAATTGCCTTTCCTTTCCTTTCCTTTCCTTTCCTTTCCTTTCCTTTCCTTTCCTTTCCTTTCCTTTCCTTTCCTTTCCTTTCCTGTTAAAGCAGTATTGCTGTGAAGTTCTTTTCATCTTTGTGCAGAGCTTCCCTTTTAAGGAGCTCCTTGAACAAACTGAGAGATAAGACTGGAAGCAGAGTTGGCAAAATCCTTCCTCTGACCTTTTGCCTCCTCCATAAGCAACCTTTGAACAGCATTTCCTTAAATGCTGGCTGTGTTGACAAATGGCTGCCATCCAACTGTAATTTAAAAGGGTAAAGAAATAAAAGAAACCACATCCATACGTTCTTTGAAAAATATTCTCTTCTCTTTATCAAAAAAAAAATTTGGAACATAAGATATGCAGGGATTTCACAATTCCTTAGTTTTAAAGTATTGATACAAAGCAACTGGAGGTGTGGTGGGAAGTGTTAGTGGAAGCATTTTACTAGTACTATATATAAAATGCACAGTCAGGCTAAAAAGCCTGTTAGAAGTCCTAATGGGATGTTAATGGGCACTTAAATGCCCCAATTAATGTGCAAAATAATGTTCTTCAATGAATGGGTCTTCAATGACACTGAAAACAGGTATGATTCCTACATTCAGTACCCTAATGAATATAATTTGAGTTCCCAAGGCACAAAGAATACTATTGAGAAAACAAGAGGAAACAGATGTTGGGAAAATTATGAATGAATTCAGAATGCAAAAACATTGTCAATGCATCAGTTGCTACAGGGAGATTTCTCAGGAAAAGCCATTAACCATTGAGCACTAATTCATTGTGTTGCCCTGGAAAATATGCATAACAACTACAGGCTGGATGGCATTTCCCTGATCTTACTGGATTTATTACAATTAGTATGCCTTGTTATCACTTGAGTTCTCTAACTCCACTGCAGTTATTCAGCAATATGCAGAATATGTTAATAGATCACTTTGCTGCTCATGCTTGTTTATCCTCTGGTGTTGATGATATAAAACACTGTGCCAAGCAACAACGTATATTTCTGAGAGAAATATGGCTCTTTATGGTAGTATAAAGCCTCCATATGTGAGATGCTGTCCCAGGAGAAACAGCTAAAAGCTTCCCTCTATGACAGCTATTATGTGGTTCTGGTGACAGTGGTGTTACAGTACATTTAATGCAGAAGAGAAGATTTAGAAAAATTTCCTACAGCAGCATGTAATTAAGATTATATTCTCAGTCCCTGCTAAATAAGAAATATAGATTGCTTAGGGTTAAATGAATGCCACATAAATTTGATAGCCAATATTTCTTCTGTTGTTATCTACTTTCAAGTCAATCTCAACTCTTGGTAACTACATGGACACATCCAAAATTATATTCAATTTATATATAATATGGGCTCAACAATTTTCAAACTGGTAGAAAACCGGGCCACTAGTTTTAGGTAAGGGGGGGCTATAGCAATCCCTAATTGCCTATTTTCATATGAAAGTGCTCTTGAAGGTACCATAACAAATATTAATAAAGCCCAGATGACATTATGATCCATATCTTATTTTTAAAATTATCCAGTTTGGATTAAACTTCTCTGTTGCTTAAAAAGATAACAGCCCCCCCACCCAAACATTAATATCCACATTTTCAATCACCCCAAGTGTATTAACTCCTGTTGATTTCAATCACCTGCCAGTGCTAGTTATCATTTCAAGAATATTACTGTACATTTAGTAAATACAAGAATGCATTTAAAATGTTAGGAGAAACTTCACACAACTTCCATGTTGTGCACCAATTTTATATTGGCTTCGGAATCTAAGAAATCACCTTTCCCAGAATGCCTGTTGAATGTTGCCTTTTATCAGGAAGATCAGTGTGACTGGGGAATGGTAGTACCTCTTCTCCGTGGAAACATCTGTTCCAGCAAAGTGAGGATGGCTTCAGTCTTTTAGAAAGTTATATAATTTCAGCCATTTCAGAGGCTTTTGTGATCCATAATTCATCAGTGTGGGGATATCAATGCAATGTTATTTGAATTGTCTATGACTACTATTTGAAGTGTAGTAGTAGTAGTAATAGTAATTGTTCTAACGTTTGCCTGTAAGCTGCCTAGAAACTTATTAAGATTGAAGCAGTACATCCATTTTCCCAAGAAATCAATGAATGGCTACAGTTCTTCAAAGAAAACATAACAGTTTTGGTGAGATGACAATATTGTAATGGCAATGAACTTAATTCTCAGAAGAATTGTTAGATGGGTGAAGGGCAAAATTTGGATAAACATATAAATGAATAAATGCAATAGCACTTAGACTTATATACCGCTTCACAGAACTATACAGCCTTCTCGAAGTTGTTTACAAAGTCAGTATATTGCCCCGAACAATCTGGGTCCTCGTTTTACCCACCTCAAAAGGATGGAAAGCTGAGTCAACCTTGAGCCTGGTGAGATTCGATCTGCCAAACTGCTGGCAGCCAGTGATCAGCAGAAGTAGCCTGCAGTACTGTGTTCTAACCACTGCACCATCGCAGCTGTTATAAGATTAGCATTTATTTTTAAAATGCAAAATATTACAAGCATATTAATATAACTTTAATTTTCCAGGTTTATTCATTTGTTTTTCTGCCTTATTCTATTTAATTTCTTTCAGGGATAGATACTCATACATGAATCATTGTTGCCATGCACATGTCATTTCCCATCATGAGTCTTGCCTCAGAGGACAGCATCAAAACCAGACAGCACAGAAACAAATGGAGTTTGTCATTCATCCTTATCTTCTTAACTCTCAATTCCTTATGGGCTCCAATCATACCGTAATGTTTACATGATGGCATTGGATTTAAAAATGCTTAAACTCCCATTGAACTCAATAGAATGAAAACAAAATAATACCCTTTAACCTTAGAGCATTCTGATTTCTGAATAGCAGACACAACTCATTTAAATACAGACTGTGATAAAACAATTGTGAATACCATTCCTTAGTATATCAGAATACATCATATGAAACCAGGGGATTTGATCTGATTGTGTCAAAAAAGTCAAACTATGCCTCCTTTGTTCATGTCTTTGTTAAACACTTTGCAGAATTCACCTTTTTCTCTCTCGATTTAATTTGCCAGAAGTACTGATCAAAAAACGCATCCTTGAGCATTTCAACATTTCTTACAAACTAAATTAAATTATAAATCAATGCCAAGAATGGAAGCTATTTTCTTTTGATGGAAGACATACACAATTTAGGAAATGCTCTTCTCAACCATTTAAAATTTAATAATGGAATTAAACTTAATCCTGGGATGTATCTAAATTGACAGCAGTGCAGAATGACATGATATGTAAAGGAATCAATTTATTGCACACCTCGAAGGTAAGTTCATGCAACGTTTTGTATTAAGAGAAATTATAGGAGAATGATTTGAATATCGCCAGTGTTGAATATCAATGCTGAAGGGGGATGGAGAAGTGTGAGTAAATCAGATGGATGAATGTCCTTGTTTACTGACATAGTTTTTGTAAGTGCTTAAAAGGTCACTACTAATGAATCAACAGGGCTCCTTATATTTTTTCATGTCTCATCACAGCTGAATCAGCTTCTGTTGCTTTGATGGATTTTTCAGGCCATTTTATTTATTTTTGGTCATCTACTAAAGCATTATCTTTGAAAACAGTGCTCCTTTGGCCTTCTTATTATGCAGTAATGAGTCATCAGATTTACTGACTCTTATCATTCAGTGTTTCTTGGAATGACATCAGCATCCTGAAAGCTGGACAGTTCCATTCACTTCACTTCAAAGATTTTTCTTCTTTGCTTCTTCACAGATCTTTCTAAAGATTATCTAGATTTGCTGATGATAAACTATAATGCATTTGCAAAACATGTTCACCCACGCTCCCATGCAGCATGAAGATGCATCTGAGATTTAAAAGAAAAAATTGCACCATAGAAAAGTTTGGGTTTTGAAAAAGAAAAAAGCCATTGACATGTTACCAAACTGTTAAGGTTCAAAATATGATGTCTTTTTAATAATAAAAATGATCAATGTGTATTGGATTAAGATGTTAGAAAACACAGATGAACAAGGAAAGCATATTAGAAGTATTATATATCTATGAAGTAATTATTGACCAAATTGTGGGCATAAGATCATAAGAATTAACATTATCATAAAATTAACCATCATTATCATAATTACACTCCACCAACTCTTTCTCCCCCCAAAATGAAACTTACTTATTGTCTCATCAGTTCTCATAGCGAAATACAGGTCTAGCCCAACATAATACCTTGAAATAAAATTAAACATATGCCTAATGTTTCTCTTGTTATCTGGGTTTTCACAACAAAGAATCTTAACAGAAACTACTACAAAAAGTTCCTCTGTGTGTGTGTGTGTGTGTGTGTGTGTATGTACTTCTGTCCGATATTTTTTCTTTAATCTTTGCTATTCTCTTTCTTATTAGTTCTTGTTACTTATTATTTTTATACTTTAAAATTTAATGTAACAATGTATTAAAAAATGACCAGTATGTTTCTTACAGTTGTAATAAAATATTTTTAATGTTTTATTATAGCCAGATAGCATCTTCATTGCTTTCATGTGTGCGTTGGAGAGTTGTGGGAACACAATCCCACCCTTCGATAAGATTCGATCTTATCTCCCTTATATGGTTATGATCCAATCCATTTCAACCCAACAACATACAAACTGCATTAAAAATAGCAATAGCCCTTAGACTTGTATACCGCTTCACAGTGCTTTACAGCCCTCTCTAAACAATTTATAGAGTCAGAATATCCCCCCCAAAATCTGGGTCCTCATGTAAATAATGTATTAAGGATTGCATCATCACCAAAAAGCTGTCTGTTTCTGAACCAAGCCAATGCAATTAAGTAAAAGCAGCTACCAGAAACTTTAAGAAATAGTTCAGAGCTGTCAGTGGAATTTATGCTATTTATTTTCAACTTTTATCAGATCCCCTTCATTTCATTTGTGCTGAAGATGGATAGTAATATAATATCAGCAGATGCTAAAAATCAGTTGCATTCTTATTGGTCTTAATTAAAGAAACTCACATTAAATTACATTAAAAGTAAAATCACCTTCTTTCTTTCTGAAATGATTTGCCCAATTACGTGCCTTTCATCTTTTCTGTTTTCCTATACTTCAATTATATTCTGACAAAGCAAAGCAATTAATTCTATCAAAGCTAGATAAGTCTCAGCTTACACCATTACAGCAGTTTCAGGCTACCTAACCCATCCTGCTTAGGTCTGCCTTTATTCCCAAAATAAGCTTCTACCTAGAAACCAAGTATGAAACAAGAATTTTCAGTTCAAATACTTGCAAGGAAATTTATTGGAAGCATTTTAATGAACCAGACTGAATGACATAACCTAAATAGTTAATATGAGCCAATGTTCAACATTTCATCAGGGTTTTTGGTCAGGAATTGCTTCAGAATAGAGCTGGAAGGGATCTTGGTGGTCATCTAGTTTGGCCCCGTGCTCAAGCAGGAGACCCTATACCATTTCAGATAAGTGACTGTCCAGTCTTTTCTTAAAAGCCTCCAGTGATGAAACACGTCCAACTTCTAAAGGCAAGCTGTTCCACTGGTTAATTGTTCTCACTGTTAGGAAGTTTCTCCTTAATTCTAGGTTGCTTCTCTCCTTGATTTGTTTCTATCCATTGTTTCTTGTCATGCCCTCTGGTGCTTTTGAAAATAAGTTGACTCCCTCCTCTTTTTGGCAGCCAGTCAAAATATTGGATAAAGCAAAGAGCTTCTTTGAGCTCTTGTCAACTCAGGCATGTGTTATCAATGACAGAATCCAGTCACCTGTTGGCCTCTCAGTTTTATCAAGTAGTTGCTATAGTTTTGAAAACTATAAAGGTAAAGGTTGTGTGCTAGTTGTTTCCGGCTCTAGAGGGCGATGCTAATTTCCATTACAAAGCCAAAGAGCCAGCGCTATCCAAAGATGTCTCCGTGGTCATGTGGCTGGCATGACTAAACACCGAAGGAGCACAGAACACTGTTACCCTCCCACAAAAGTGATCCCTATTTTTCTACTTGCATTTTTACATGGATTCAAATTGCTAGGACAATTTGGAAGCTGGGACAAGTAACAGGAGCTTACTCCATTACATGGTGCTAGAGATTCAAACCGCTGAACTGCTGACCTTTCTGATTGACAAGCTCAGTGTCTTAGCCACTGAGCCATGTCCCTGACCATATTTATTCTCAAATCTAGATATATCCATTGTCTGAACAAGAATCAATTAATTTGAAGGCTATAAAAAGGAAGGCAAGTGTAGGAGCTGACCAGGATGACTCCAAGGAAGGGGTCTTGAGCCTCTTTGTGCCCACAAGAGATCTAAGTCCAGCCCTCCTTGAATTTCATTAACTCTTATCTATCGCCAATATGCTTTGACCATTAGTAGTTCAGATTCTTGTAGAGAACTTAGACTTGCAATAAACCTTTACATTCACTTGAACTGCCTGGATTTCCTGATTTCTCATGCTTGACAGCAAGCCAAATTATAAAACATCCATTACAGCAAAGGAAGATTGACATAAATCCCAAATTTGTATCACATATAATACATTCTTTTAAGTAGCAGCACATTTTCAAAAGGAATAGCAAATGTAAAAGAAACCGTTCTTACATTTAATTAACTAAATATTCACTATAATTTATATTACTAATGGAAACTTTTATTTTATAATTAAAATTTCAACACCATGATCTTGAAGGTCTATTTGATGATTAAAGGCACCTCTCTAAACATTTACAGATCAATTTTTCAGAAAAAGCTCATTTATGGGTCGGTCTAATGGTTTGGCAAAGCAACAAAGTCAAAAGATTGCACTTGTTCATTACTAAAACACATCTATGATCATTAGTGCCCTGACCTTAAAAGCAAGTGTGTTGTCTATGGTTCTGAATTTTCTTCCCACTACCACACACACAGACACACAAAGCTTTCCAGCTGAAAAGGATTAATTTAGCCCATTATCGGTGTCCCTTTTGCATTACAAAGCCAATATAAACTTCTAATTTAAATTGCAATAAGAAAAAGTGAATGAATGGCCTCATATCCTGATAATTTTGTACATAAAAGATTAAATTATAGGTGTTAACTGAGATAAATAAAGCCACTTGGCAGACTACAAAATCAATTTATGTTGAATTTTAAAAATCCAACACAAAAACCACGAAGACTGGATTTTAAACTTATATCGGGGGGGGGGGGGAGACCTATTTATACATCTTTGTTTAGACAAGTACTTTATTATTACTCCCCACCCCCAAATTTTAAAAAAAGAAAATTAAAAACAAAATTTCAAGTAAGAATATGCCACTAAGATGAAATTAGTGAGACTAGATCTCATTGTTTACCTATTCACAAACATTCTGTGTATGGAAACTCTGTATTTTCTTTCTGATGCAGGATGACTTGAGGCATTGAATTAAAACACACACACACAATATTGCATATATAGAGATACTGTTCTCATGTAAGGTTCCAAGATCCAACTACTTGTATTCTATTTTGCCAGTGCACTGTAAGGAAGACTACATTTACCTTTATAATTTATCAGATAAAGGAGCATCATGAACTAGAGAAACAGTTTATAGAACAATTAAACTTTGTATCTTAATACAATACAGTTAGTCCTAGACTTACACTTTATTTAGTTACAGTGGCATTGAAAAAAGTGACTTATGACTATATTTTACACTTACGACCATTGCAACATCCCCATGGACACATGATCAGAATTCAGATGTTTGGCAACCGTTTCATATTTATGATGGTTGAAGTGTCCCGGGCAGGGGTGGGATTCAAATTTTTAACAACCGGTTCTGTAGGCGTGGCTTAGGTGGTGGGTGTGGCTTAGATGGTCATGTGATTGGGTGGACATGGCTTGCTGGTCATGTTATTGTCTGGGTGTGGCCAACTCAATAACTCACTCACATCGAGGCACGCATCTCCTCAACTGGCCTCTCATGACTGTGGGGATGCTGCAACAGTCGTAAGTGTGAAAAATGGTCATAAGTCACTTTTGTCAGTGCCATTGTAACTTTGAATGGTCACTCCATACAAGCAAAGTACCAGCAAAAGAGGGGAAAAAAACTCCAGAGACGTTCCTGAGACAGGAAGTCTAGTCCTGCCAAGATCGTAAAAAGGATTAACGAAGAGGCAGTTTCTGTAAGCAACACCAGAATGTTTCCTTCCTGCTTTCCTTACAGGATTAGGCCAGTAATTTCTTCTAACAGCCGCTTCTCCGAACTGCTTAGAATGTTAACAACTGGTTCTACTGAACAGGTGCAAACCTGTAGTAACCTACCCCTGGTCCCGGGGTCACATGATCACCTTTTGTGACCTTCTGACAAGCAAAGTCAATGGGGAAGCCAACCCTAACCCCCACGCCCCATTTTGAGCCTAGCAAGCCTTTCTGCACTTACCTGGGAGCCAGAATCAGGTGCGTGGGGACTCCGGGGAGGGGAGGGGCCAGCTAGTCTTCGGAACTGGATGTAAAATTAACATCCGGTTCAATAGAACTGGCTGAATCCCACCCCTGCTTGCACCATTTCAGACAAGTGGCTGTCCAGTGTCTTCTTAAAAGCCTCCAGTGATGAATCAACCTCAACTGCTGAAGGCAAGCTGTTCCACTAGTGAATTGTTCTCAGTGTTAGGAAGTTTCTCTTTAATTCCAGGTTGCTTCTCTCCTTGATTAGTTTCCATCCATTGTTTCTTGTTCTGCCCTCTGGTGCTTTGGAAAATAAATTGACCCCCGTCCTCCTTTTGGCAACCTCTCAAATACTGGAATACTGCTAACAATTCTGCAATGGTAGAAGATATCTTCCAGATCTCTTGGTAGTTTAGGCTACTGTTGATCATAGTATATATTCTGTATAGGCAAAGGAAATTTGAGCGTTGGAGACATGATTTATTCATGGTTGGGAAATGCACTGTTGCTATCCACAGCTGTTGGATTGCAGGGTGTTCCAAGGCTCTTTTCTATTCCCATTACTTTTAAACATCTGTATAAAGCTTCTGGAAGTGAACCTCAGAAAGGGGGTAGCTGAATGTCAATTTATCTATGTGATGTGCAAATCTAGTTCTCAAAACGTGTGAGTCTCTCTGATCTTGCCTGGATCAGGCTGTGGCCAGGGTGTCAAGTAACACAGTAAAGCTCATTCTCATTCCTCTTTAAAGGCCAGATTTGAACCTTAGGGGCTCCTTACATTCCTCTTGAATGTTCTGGTGAGTATTAAGGCAAGGGGCACCTTCTATCAGCTGTATTTTATTTATCCAGTTTAGCCCCTTTTTCTTAGAATCAAAATGCTTTGATCCTGCTGCACAGATTACTATTCAGAGTAATTAGATTACTGTAATGTACATTATGTGGAGATCTTTTGAAGGGAACTTGGAAGTTACAATCACTAGGATTGCAATGAGCAGGATTCTCCCAGATGGAGCATGTGGTACCTTTCTGGTACATATAATTGAAAAGCTTATTTTTTATAAGATAGCATTTTTTTCCTGAAATATACTTAATGTTTAATATAAGTGGCGATGATTTCATTGTCATTTATTGATTGGTTCATCTGTCATAATGAAAAGTTTTACTGTTATAATTGCAGGTTGGCTTTCATGGGAGTATATGGGTAGGCGTTTGAAAAACAACAAATGAACAATAACTGTAGTGTAAATCCTAAAAGAGGTTTCATATACTGTAGTGTGTTTTGTTTTAAAAAGACCCTAAGATCCTCTCCAAGCCAAGATTTCCTCAAAAATATTCAGTGCAACTCTTGAAATAAAAAAAAAATATTACTCTTTCCTGATTTATGGTTTAGCATGTTTTACAGCCAGCTGGATTTGCACATATTTGCTTTCATTTATTTTATTTTATTTTTATTAAAATTTAGGGGTATATTATTATACTCGGATTACATCTTTTCAATTTTTCTGTTTTAACTTAACTTTTCTGTGAAGGATCTGACTATGGAAAAGGACATCTCTATTGCTATGAACAGCCTCAATTTTTGAGAACCCCTGGAAAGATTCTTATTACATATAACTCACAAACAGTTGGACAGATATGTCCATCAGAAATGCAATGGGCCTCCAGACATTTTACCTCTCTGAAAAGCACACAGACAAGTCTTTTCAATTTAGGCTTTTAAAATGTGAGAGATTTACCAAACATAGTTGTTTTAAAGTTTTGTTATGAATATTATTTTGTTTGTTAAAAAGGCCACATAAAATAATTCAATTAATTTTATAAAAACTTAAATATTCAAGAAGAAATAAAACACATTTCAAAACTTTATATTAAAAGGCTAGCAAAGGTGACCCCTCTTCTTACTCCCAATTTGACTGCTTTGATATTTTGAAGATGTGAGAATGGGCATATTTCTATTGAACAAAGAGTAGGAGTATGGCCTTATGAGGCACCACCATGGCCCAATGTGAGCAGGTCAAGAAGAAGTAATTGTGCCTATTCAATTTTCAACCAGGGCTTATTCATTTTGGCTGTTCTACTGGCCTTTCCTTGTGATTTAACCATTTGTTTCCATTGGTGCAAAAGATTCTAAACAAGGCCCGGGAAAGGACTTCCGCTTATTATTATACATCAGGGAGAATGATGCTTTTGAGCACAAGGGAGACTTATTTTGGATGAGCATAATGATCCCACACTCTGGGTGGCCTAATGCAGATGGCAGAGAAAGGGGGGGGACAAGAGGTAAACTTCAATTATCTTTGCAAATTCTGCAAAGAGATCAAGGCTGCCATCCTTGCATTGTTAGGCAATTCAGTCCCCAAATTTATCAATGAGATTCAAGGAAGCTAATTATGTTCAGAACAGCAATTCTTTTATTTTCACAAAGCAGGAATGAAAATGTGGAGAGCATTAGCCCTGAAATTTAAATGGCAATTAAACAGGAGAAGCCTATAACTTTTGCAGTAGATTGCTTTTCTGCTTTTGGAAGTTAAGTTTTGTACATTTCATATGGAGCATTGCCCTTTTGTTTTTACAACGCAAATGCTGTTCTCCTCACCAGTATTTGGTGTTAATTTGAATGTCACTGCATCATTCATTTTGCCTTCTTGCTGCTATTTATCTAGTTGCTGTATGGCTTATTAAACTGAATTTGAGTGCTGTGATCTGTAGTTTAATACTCTATGTCTGCTTCTTTGAAGTGTGTGCCAAAAAACAGCATATAAATAAGTGTTTAACTAAAGCCAGACTTTACTTGCTGGCATCAAGTTCCAGTTGGAGCTAACCAGAAATGATAGCTGTCTATAAACATGTATCTTCATTAGCCCATCTCATCTTTAGCCCATGCCATGAACATGGGCTAAAGATGAGAACAAGAAGACAAGGTCTGTATGTTCATGTTATTCAGACAGAGTGATTTAAGATGACATAGAAGCATGCCCACCGAATTATGGGCATGTAATTAATGCATAATAGGTTTCTTTGCTAATAATGGATAACATATAAAGTATTATTTTGGAAGAATAAAACACAAAATAAAATATCTCCTTCCTATACCAAAATATTTAAGCACTTTTGATTTATAATATGCTAAAAAAATCTTCTTCAAAGTAACTCACAATATTTATTGCATTTATGTATCATAATTTCCAAATATATTGCCATAAAGTCAATATATTCAAAATAATCAAGAACATGTAATATATTCAGTTGTCATGAGTGTACGAAGCTTATATATGGAAACCTGGAATATTACAGATATAATGAGTGACACTGTATTGATGAATATGGGCCTGCAGAAATAATATTCAACCAGTATAATTTCATTTATCCTAAAGATATTCAGTCTTTGAAAAGATGTTTCTGCTGGTTTATTCTTCCTTTACCCATTATCAGGAAACATTACTGATAAGATATAATTCTCTCAAGCCACAGTTCCTTTAAAAAAAATCTTTCAATTTACATCACAATACAAGGAACAATTTTAAAACTTCTGCCCACAGTATTCAGAAAAGTTAGTAAAGAGAATAAAGCTGAAAGGGAAAAAAAGTACAGGATAACATCATTTTGCATTTTCAACAAAAATCCTCATTCCACTGGCTTAGATTTTTGGAATATGCCAAGAAACAAACAGTAAACCCATACTTGCTACCATGTTAACCATTATTCACAAAACATTTAGAATGGTTACTATTCGTACGAATTCTCACAAAGCAATTACATCAAACAGCTTCCATAGCAAAAAGCAAAAAAGAAATTTATATTGTTTAGTCTATTTTTACCTGTATTCAGCTAAGCACTTCCATTTTCAACATTTGGGATAAATAATACCATCCAACAGTTCCCGGTCTGTTGTACTCAGCCTCACCATTTAACAACTGGCCTCCAGTTCTTCCCCCCACTAAGAAGAAAGTACACATTGATTGTGGCCCATTTCTGCAGATTTTTGGGGTTTTTATACCCTGAGAGAACAGAGACCCCATAGACTGAATAAGAATGTTGTGTGTCTGTAAGCAGATTTAGGGTTAAATGAGGCCACTCGTCAGGGTTCTTGGTTTTAAGAAGCACAACTGTTACTGTGACAACACTTCACATCTTCGGTTGTAAGCTAGTGAACATTTATTCACATAAGGAGCCTTTGATCATGACAGTAATCATTTGTCTTTATGAAGAGTTTGGGTCTGACTGTGGCAAGTTTATACAACAGATACACATAATGAGTCTCGAGAAATATAACCTTTTGTAGTTCTTTTTTGTCTCCTGGCCAACTTTCCTCAACCAACTATACTGAACTTGTTGTACCCTGTAAAAGAGTGGAGAACATTCGCCCCCAAAGAAATTGTTCTGCTGACAGAAATATAGACTTGAGTTTGCTGCACATGCTTTCTTCACTACAAACAGTACGCTGTTCTGAGGAAAGCAATTTGTAGAGCCTGGTTTGTAACAACACTGTTCAAGTCAGTTTTAAGAACAAATCCCAACTCGGAATGCAATGGATGGAAGGATGAACTGTCACAGGGCTGTTTTGATACATATTGCAATAATTGACATCAATAAAGGAGATAACTGATATGTAACACTGGGAGCAGACATAGCTTGTCTCTATTACAGGTAGTCCTCAAGTTATGATTGCAAGCGAGCCCAACATTTCCACTGCTAAGTAAGACAGTGGTCAAGTGAGTTTTGTCCCATTTTATGACCTGTTTCACCACAGTTGTTAAGTGAATCAATGCAGTTGTTAAATTAGTTGTTAAGGGAATCTGACTTTGATTGTCAGAAGGTTGCAAAAGTTGATCACATGACCTGGGGGCACTGCAACTGTTATAAGTACATGTCAGCTGCCAAGCATCTGAATTTTGATCACATAACTATCAGGATGCTACAATGGTCATATAAGGGTGAAAAATGGTCACAATGGTGATCATTTTTTTCAATGGTGTTGTAACTTCAAACAATCACTAAACAAATGGTTGTACAGTAAGTTGAGGACTATCTGTACAGCATTCGTTCAAACTGTGGAAAACTTGGATTTCAGTAGATTGATAGAATATGTTTTCTTTTTTTATATATTCATGACAACCCTGGGACAACATAAAGAAAGTAGCTATAATCTGTCCATAAATTCATGGTGAGCTTTATATCTGAATGGAGTCACCATGCCATGTTTTCTCTCCATGCTAACGTTCCCCTCCACTGTACTAAATTTATGCTTAATACAAATTGACATCAGTGTCCAAAAAACCCACCTCTGTTTTATCCCAGACTGTTTTAGCTGATTGTTGAAATGTAGCTGATACTTGTATAATATTACACGACTTGGTTATTTCCAAGATGATTATATTGTTCCCTTAAAAGTATCTTCCAAGATTGTTAAATGCAGCCTTGGGGAAAAGAAAGTGGGAATCTGAAAACTAGGAAAGGTATTCAGCTTTGGGATTCTGCTTTTAATAGAATACTGTATAGGGTAATTACTATTCAAAATTATTCAATTATGATAGTTTGATTGAGTGATTCCAGGAAACCACAGCCCAGATGAGATTCTCAACATCCCTAAGTCATGAGGTCAAAATAAAATATTTTTTCTTCCCAATCACAGTTTTAGCAATTGCTGCCTATCCTCCAAAAATATAGATTGTAATCTCTCTAATGTGTCTTATTTAAAATCCAGGATTGCAATCGCTGCTAAATACCTGGAAAATAAACTTAATATAGTTTATTTGCAATTTTTTTGTAAACCCACTAGGTGGCATTAGCAACCAACTTAACCAGAGACAGAGAGAGAAAGAGAGAGGGGGTGGGGGTGGGGGGAGGGAGAGGGAGGGAAGGAAGGAGGGAGAGAAAGGTAGGAAAGGAGAGAGGGAGGGAGGTGTCCTTCCTTTGTGATCTTCTCTTCTCTTATCCCTTATTTTCATTTTGTAACAATTCACTGGCAGCCTAATCAGGTGTAAACAAAGGAATCTATGTCTGTTTTCTCAGCACTTGGGATTCAGTCAGGACATAGCAAATATATCCACATTTATTGTTGAAATACAGTGTTGGGTTTGAAAAAAAATTATTTTGGTTTGAGTCCATAATATCCAAAATACACTGGTTTTTATACAAGAAAAAGTCATTCTGTTGATTTTTATCCAAGTGCTCAATATAGCAAACTAGACTATAACTTGAAACAACAATGTAACAGTTCTCATTGCTCCATTCTTTACTTTTTTCTGATGGGTAACTTTGTTGCAGTTTTGAAAGTGTACCCAATTTAGCCAAATTGCAACATTTCCACTTACAGAGAGGGAAAACATTTTTGGACTCACAAGAACATTAGATTTCTAAAATTAAGTATGTATTTCATGTCTGAGAACCCTTTTAAATGTAGTTATTACTAAGAACAGAGTCAGAAATTATTAGGGCATTCATATTCTTAAGCGTTTCACATTACATTGTCACAATGTCAGAAGAAAACCACAAACCTGGCAAGAATGAAACTTAAAATTGCCCACAGGAATCAAATAGTGATAAGCTAATATTAACATGAAGACAATACACTGGTATATGTTCTGTGCCAGAAGAAGGCACTTTCTGTGCACACCCCAACCCAAGTCAAGGTAACTTGAGAGCAGCTGACAAATTCATGGAGCACCATGCATGGCCAACAAAAATCCGTAAATAACAGTTTAAGGTATATGAAGTTGCATGTTTATGCAAAATTATTCCAAATGATTTTATTTATTTATTTATTTATTTATTTGTCAATTGCTTACAAGATAATAGGTATAAGTAAAACATAGTTATGAATACATGGATACATATAAGAAAAAAAAAATAAAAGAAACAATAGGACAGGGATAGTAGGCATGTTGGTGCGCTTATGCATGCCCCATACAAATTGTGCATAGCCCTACAAAATAAGTGTATATGCAGTAAAACACACATACACACTCCAGTTTAACTTTCATATTGTGGAAGCTTCACACTTCCTAAGATGGTAGATCTTCTTCATCTGAATAGTGTCACACAATATTTGGGCCCAAAGGGATAGATACCAATCTAAATCCCTCTCTGGTTTTCCAAATTGAAGGCTCAGAAGTGCCTTGCATCAACTGCACTTGATATGCCAACTGCATTCCTTCCTGAAGAAAATAATTGTAATATTCTGTGATACCAACACTATTAATACATGAGTTTGACTACTGGGACAGCCTCTACATGGGGCTATTTATCTGTTTAATCCAGGAACTTCAGCTGTCTCAGAACGCAGCAGCCAGCCAGGTCTCTGGAAAAACTCAGAGCTGATATTACAACTGTGCTAAAAACGCTTTACTGGCAGTCAATTTATTTCCTGGTGAAATGCAAAATAAAAGTACTGATTATTCATCTTTAAAAGCCTTATATGGCTTAGCTTCAACCACTTGACTTGAAAGAACATCCATTTCTAAAGGTGCTTTTTCAAGAGGCAATTGGTTTTTCTTTGAAGATGTTTGGCTTCTCGTCCAAGAAGCTTTCTAAAGGAACTCCCCACCCACCCATCCTACAAGAACATCTGAGGAGGTTTGTCCACAATTGCAGCCCCTGCTGACTCCAGCCAAGCCTTCAAATACATTCTCTGCTGAAATGTGGGATCTAACTTTTGTTTGCTTTTCAAATGTTCTATTAACATATCTTTGAAAATAGGATTAGAATTGTTCATTTTACCTGGATTATACTGCCATTTTTATTTATTTTTATCTCTCTGGATTTAAAGACAATTTTATTATGCTTTATTTTTAATCACCAAGAGGAATAATATAGTAACAAACCAACATGATCTGCTAAAAGGCAATTTGTAATTTCATTCCTTTTATCAATTGGTGTTCCATATGAATACAACCAATTAGTACAACTACTATTGAAAAGATTTGGGATGCTTACATCGAACAAACTGTTCTGATGAACTGATTGGTTTTTAAACTTCGTATTTTTAGAGCAGCAATTCTATGAAAGCTAGATATATGAATCTCTCTACTGAATTAATGGCAACATTTTGTGATCTCCTATTTGCATGCAGCTGCTTGGCAGGCAATGCTCAGGGTTGATCCTCTTATTCCACTCTTTTGCTCTTTCAGTCTTGGGCTATACTAGAGAAAGGCAGCATTAAAGCACTTACAATATAGTACCATTGGTCAAGCAATGTAGTAGAGAGACCAGTGCAGAATGGCAGAAGACAAGAATAAGTGGAGTGGAGGCTGATATGAACATCTCAGCCTAAAATAGCTAATAAGTGTTGCTCTGATCACATCCACAACTGACAATACCTATGTTGTAACAAATGACAAAACATCATAGATTTTAGATACTTTGCAACTACCATCAATTTAAGGTAGGGGGATATCCTACTCTAACTAAGTCCGTCTAACCATTGGCTGGAAACACAAGGAAGGCTGAAAGAGTTCAGGACAGAATGGATGGCTCATGCTTTAAGACACCTATCTCACCCCTAAAAGCCATCCTCTAAAAATGACCCCCAGTTTTGGCATGCAACTTTTGATAATGCTTTTGATGGAAATACCAACTATGTGTCTAATTTATAGGGGATTCTGCAAATGCTCAGCCATACAGAAACAGTCCTAGATGTAAGTTTACAATTTTGTCAATTTAAAAAAAAAAAACAGCATTAAAAAAGACACATTTGTTTTCCTTCAGCTAACTTTCACCCTTCATAACTTAAGTAATCTTTCTACAGTGAGCATATGTAATAGATAGACAGCAGATAGAAGATAGACAGATAGATAGACAAACAGACAGACGTAGGTAGGTAAGTAGGTAGGAAGGTCAGTCAGTCAAATATTCCTATCAAGGCAGCTCTTCACTGAGAGACCAGTTGATTTTACTAACCTAAAGCTCCATTTGATGTAGAAATAAAACCTGTCTCATTTCTCTGTCTTTACCTAACCGATAGATCTGATTCAGCTTTCTTTTGTTATTGTCCTCCAAACGTTAGGACTATAATTTCTATAATTTCATTCCAACCTGTTATTCTGGCCTGAAAGAAAAAGGAAAAAAAGCACATCTCACAGCTAGGCACAACAGACATTACTTTGTCTGTCTTTTGTTCTCAAGCTGCCTGACAACCGACTTACTCTCAACATCTTGAGTCAGATGCTATTTCACACTGAGTAGCTGGCCCTGAAAATAAAATGTCATAGAATTGGAACTTTACTTGTTGCTCAGCACAAAGTTAGCCAGCAAAGCACAGATTTGTGTGCCAGTTTGCTAGGAACAAATCCTATTTTTAAATTCTCACATCAGTGAGAACTGCATAAAATTACCAAGTTCAGCCTTCACCAACCACTTACAGTATTATATGTCTAAATGCTGCCTTCTTTTCCTCTTGGCATGGTTCACCAAAGAATGTGTTCCACAGAATAATTTCAAAGGTTATCCTCTTCACTATCTCTACTCCCATTTTCCTTGCTTTTTATCAAGTGATAGTATCAAAAAGTGAGATTTCAGTACAACTTCCAGAAACTGTTTGTATATAACTGGTGATTATGTGGCCTAATAATTGCCGGATATCCTGCTATTTTCTCCTATGGTTGATATTCTGCCTGTGGACAGATGGTAGTAAAGCAGAGCACAGATGGTAACTCACAGCTCACAAACTCCTCATCACTGTTTCAAATTCTGTACACATATCATTTTGAAGGTATATATTACTCCAAGATGGATGTGAGTGTACACCTGCACCTTTGAGTCAGTTTTTGATCCTGGCGACTACCTGGGACAGATTCCTGCAGTTTTCTTGGCAAAGATTTCAAAAGTAACTGTTCCTTTCTTCCTAGGGCCCAGAGAGAATGACTGGACCAAGGTTGGTCTCCCAGTTTTAGCCTAATGCCTTTAACCACTACAACAAATAGACTCTAACAAAGCAATATTGATTTTTTTTAATAAATGGGAGGAGGAGGAGGAGGAGGAGGGGCTGTTATTGGTGGAATATTGAAAAAGTGGTCAAGAATGAAGAGTTAAGAACCTATGGGACTTATAAATAAAAACTGAGGAAAGCAGTAAAATTATTTCTTTCTCTCCCCCAAACTCTGCTAGAAATGAGTCTTTGGGACCCTGCAAGGCATCCTGCTCCAAGAAGCTGCTCTGGCAAAGACTCATTTCGGGTGGAGTTTGGGGAGAGAAAGATTTCTGCTGCTTTCCTTGCATGAAACCAAAAGTCTCCCTCTCTCTCCCTGCCCCCCCCCCCCCCAAGAATATAGCTGGAGCTGGTATCCTGCAATCCCAAATAAAGAATGTTCAATCGGTAGGAAAATGGGGTGGGGAATTTTCCTGAAGACTTTTGGGGGGATTTTCCCAGGGTCTCTACATCCCGTTTTCCTACCGATCAATCATTCTTTATTTGGGATCACAGGCTACCCTCTTTCTCTCTCTCTCTCTCTCCTTCCCCTGAGAATGGAGCTGAAAAGCAGGTTAGTGAAGGAATGTGGCTGCCTTGGAGGGGGTGGAGGTGTGTGAAGGACGTCTCTGTGTGTGTGTTTGTGTGAGAAGGTCGGGGGAAGAACATCACCATCAGCCCTTCGAAGTTAGATCGTATATCTCTCTCTCTCTCTTTTCTCTCTCTCCCTTTCCCCCACCACCATCAGTAAGCCACCGACAGTCAAAATTCATATTAATGGTCCACGGGATTTAAAATTATGAGTTTGGTGGTCCCTGAGGTCCAAAAGGTTGGCAACCCCTGTGGCAGACTACAGTACTAAATTTGTCAGAACTACCTGATGGACTATGTGTAAATAAAATAATGCTGGTTTTGATACATTTCAGTTTAGGGATTTATTTATTTATAAGCTTTCTAACCCACCCATGGAGGACTTGAAAAGGCAATTTCTGACAATAATAATAATCATAGCACTTATTAATAAGAACAGTCAATTCCACAACAATAACAATTATTGGTATGATTGACATATATTGAAACTCTGCCAGAATAAGTGTCTTAAACATGCCATTAAAAAATGTATGTATAGCCACCTTAACTGTTCTGAAAGAACATTTTCACAATGGAAGAGTTTTACCAGTGGTAGAAATGTTGTATTTTTTCCCTGGACAGAGGAAAGATAAAAGGCAAGCTACAAATATGGTTTGCCCCATGAAAGGCAGAGACAGATATTTCACAGCTCCTTTTCATGTCTGCTTTTTCTCTCTTTTGAGCAATACCCTCCACGTCCCAGTCTACGGATGAAAAAAAAAGTTGGTTTCTAACTTAGTACAGACTACTTACTAAACCCACTTTTCATTAGGATTTCTTTGCTTACTTCTGTGGCTAGTATCTTTCTGGGTTCAAACAACATGCTAAGTTATGATATAACTTGTGTGACTTGAACTTACCAGATCCATAAATAATATATAATTCACCCTATTGTGACCCTGTCAACAAGCTATGGTTGAATTACTAGCTTAACATGATGCATGATCCTGTCCTTGAACTCAGGATAAGTCTGAAGTCCACTTCAACATATAATAACAATTTTATAATAACAAGAGGTTTTTTTTAAAGAGGGGTGTGGCAGAACAGAAGAATTAGGAACACCTTTGCCTTCACCCAATGACCGGGATTGGAATGACTCCCTACCAGAACAAAATAAAAGAAAGAACTTCTATCATATCTCAATTTGATTATTATTAAGTTTGGATATCACCAAACTTTTAGGGACCATGATTGCACTGGGCTATTTTGAGCATAGGTAGATATTCTCACAAAATTCCCCAAATGGGGTGGAGGTGTCATTTGTTCATTTCTAAAATAAAATTGCTATGATGATCTTAGCCAGTCACAAGGTATTTATCATAATGTAAACTTCTACCTCCCTTTTAACCTCTCTATAGCAGGGGTATCAAACTTGATTTCATTGAGGGCCACATCATGGTTGTGTTTGACCTCGGGAGGAGGGGGCAGAATGGGAGTGGCCCGGGTGGGTATGGCCAGCTTGACATCACTTGTGGTGGCCTGAGCGCTCTGCCAATGAAAATGCACATGCCCTTCTGAACTCTGTTTTCGCTGGCAGAGGTGTCATAGGTCAATCCTTTGCTGCTTCTAGGGTGGCCCTGTGGACCAGATCTAAGCCCCTTGTGCACTGGATCTGGTCCACGGGCCTTGAGTTTGACACCCCTGCTTTATAGGTTCTCTAGAGTTTAAATTCACCTACTCACTCTGGGTTGGACAACTCACAACTTTTAAGCTGTACAAGTGCTCATATGCTCTTATATGATATCAAAACATTATGGGAAATCAAAAGGATACTCCAGGTTCCCACATTGTGTTCCTTTTTCCAGCTGCTTTAAAAAAAATAAAATTAAAAGAATCTAAAATCATATTAAACAATTAGGTTTGGGCAGACAATCTGAGGATGCCAAAACAGGCCAAATAACGTCCAGAGTCTCATTGTTTGAGTTTGGTAGCCTTATAAATCTTGAAAACAAACAAACAAACAAATAAATAATTTACTCTCAAAGTAGAAAAGTCTTTTTCAGAGAAGAAATTGGAGAATATATTTCAGCACAGTATTAGAAACAGCCAGCAAGAAACCTATATGAAATGAATCAGAAATATTTCTAAAACACATCTTTAAAATTAATAATATATACTTCTGGAAACATTTTAATTTTTTGAAAAATTTGTTTCCTCCCCCCTCTTTTTTTAATAAAAAATATGGCATTTTGGCATGGTTGATATTTGATGGATATTTTTGTCAGTGGATCTGGAATTTCATATCCTTCTTGCCACTTTAAAGAAGGGCATTGTGTTTAAACTGAGACTGCCCGAGAGATAAGCTTCATAGCTAGCAAAATTCTTATTTTAAATAAGTGTGATATTACATTCAGTTTAGAAATAAAGACATGATAGAAACCAGGAAATCAAAATGTCTTTTACTGAGTTAGATGGTACTTTATTCTCTTAACTAAATAATTTAATTATTTGACAGTTTCATTAAATGGAGTCCCACCATGGGTATGAAGACTAATAACCCCATATGGAAATTTATTCATGTGTGTGCAAGGTAAGATTTGAATGACAGACTGTCTCTTCCATGAAGGTCAATTTATCTTTGTGCCACTCAAAAAAAGATTTAAAAAAAAACATTAATCACCAGGCACAGAAAAAAAGAATTCACAAAAGAACAGGAACATGAGTTGTTTTTAGTAGTAAAATATGCATTAAGTGGCCCATTAATTCTTTATCACAGTGCCTGAGGAAAAAAACATAAGAAAATAAGCTGACAATATGCCAATTCTCTAACATTTAAATTTCCGTGTAGAAAAATGGCTTTTTGGCTACCTTCACTGGCTATGACCAAGTGGAAAGAAGGTCCTTCCATCCATTTCAGAGAAGAAATGGAAGCTACGTCCAATCTGCTTTAATTCCCCCATCCCTTAATTCCCCAAGTGTTTATAAAAGGAAAGGCAAACTAGCTAGGCAAACTTAAAGTTAGGGTTGGGGCTAAAATGATGAAGATGACTAACAACCATTGTTTCAACCCTGGAATGACTTAACCAAGGCTCTTCTTTGCTTGCTTGTTTTTACTTCCCACCGTAAACCTTTGAGGAAAGATGAAGAAATAGTTTGAAGTGTTGATTATTTTGTTAGATTGAATTGCATTGCTCTGAAAGTACTTACAACTATAGAATTGTAGGATATATAAATAATGTGAGCGTATTGCAAAAATTCAAACAGAGCTGTACTTCCCAATCTGTGAAACAAGAGGTTGGAGTCTATGCTCCACACACAGCAATTGGGTAACTCTGGAAGTTCTTGAAAAACAGCTAAGCAGAATCAGCCCTGGTTAGCACTTGGAGCAGTAACTACCAGAAGATCCTAGATTAGACTGGAATATTGAAACGAACATTTTTGACCCTAAATGGGGTCCATTAGAATTGCCAAACCAACCTGCTGGACCTTCCATATGGTAAGCTTTCTTTTTGCAGGTTGGCAGATGAAGGATGCTATCTAAGAAGGAATCTGACAAGAGGTATGGATTAATAGCCATAAAAAGAAATTTATGAAGGACCAGCCCCAATTGATCAGGTAGTTAAAGTGGTGGGAAGTTTGTACTTTCAGTCTTGCAAGATTCTGTTATTATAGCCTTACAATAAAGTAGAATTAATCATGTTTCCTGTCTGATTTACTCCAGGAGGGCTGACAATTATATAATAGGGATGGAAAAACAGTATAATTGTCACTAGCTATTGGGATGTCATTAATTATTGGAAGAATTCAGGCTTGTATGTTACATAGTCAAGCGACTGTCTTTGTACATGTATAATTATATCAATAGTAAATATTAAAGGCACTTGGAAAATAAACTGTCAAATACTATTGGCATGAATAGTTTCAATTTTCTCCACTGATGTAGTGATTAGTTTATTGTATCAAGTTTCTCACTAGTTATGTTGGTTGTATTGTACATTGAAACAATGCATTAGATTAGTGTTTCTCAACCTTGGCGGCTTGAAGTTCACCCATCTTCAAGTTGCCAAGATTGAGAAATATTGCATTAGATAAGAGTAGGACCTCACTAAAAGAAACTTCACCCTGCCTTGTATGTAATGACCAGCCCCTATCCTAGAGTACACAATGTGAACTTCCTCTGAGAAAAGAACCTGTAGGTTTATATGTAAAAGCTTCTGTAAAAGTATAGTCCAACTTGTAGAGAGGTCTCCTTATTTCTGCTCACTGTTCTATAGGTATCAGAGCACAAGACTAATTTCTGTACAATACTCCAGCAAATTGTGTGAACCAGCTCCTCTATGTACTTCTGCATTTGAACATTTCTGAATTAAGGCTTAGTATTTTTTTAATATGCAGAATGATCAAGTGTACACATCATAATCATCATTATATTATACTACTACTATATCATCATCATCACCATCATCAGTGTTGGATATTTTCTGCAGCAAGCCATGCCTGTCAGCTATGAAAATGAGGAAATATATAACACAATCTGGAAATTAAATCTGTAGATACATATAGAGACCAAGAGAGGGTGCTGAGAAGTAAAAATACAGTACTAGCAAACCTTATTTCCACTCTGATCCCCTTAAATGACTAATCACATCATAGATTGCCAAAGGCTCTTGATTGTGGGCCAAAATCAAAACTGCCATGTAGCAGTCACTGTTGGCAAACAAGATTTACAGTACTGCTACAGTCTACTGATAGTGGTTACCTTATACCTAAGAGCAAAATCTTACTGATACACCCTGATAGTCACATAAACAGCACAAAAATCAATTTACCATTAGCAAAATTCATTTTACCATCTGTAAAGAAGCATTTTCTCCTTCTCCTACTCTTCTATAAAACTATAGAGCTTTGAGGTCCCATCAGCCTGAGCAACCCAGTGAGTGGTGATACACGATTGAAGTTGCAGTACAATAATATGTGAAAGGCCACACAGCATCCATTGCTGCAGTACACTTTTCCTCTTTGTACTTTAGTACCCAAGTTTTATATTTCTATTAGTTTTTGTGTAATCTTCCAAGCTGAAGTATTCTGAATGAAATATTCTGAATACAAATAGGAGAATTTCTTCAAGATGAACAAAAACTGTTTCTGTCCTTGGAAATTTTTTTCCAAATGCACCAATGAGAAAAGACATTTGTACTGAACTCTATACTGTGCTCTGTGTACAGAAGGTTTGTACATGTTGTTCTGGGATATTGTAACTTTGAACAGTTGATAAATGGATGGTTGTAAGTTAAAGACTATCTGAAATCAAATATTTTGCTACTGTAGTGAAAGGCGGGATGGTGCAATTGTAAAAAAAGTTATATTATATTTGCCATAAAGTTGCTGCTCCAAAACTATAACATGCTTGACTATATTTTCTATTATATAAACAATTGTTTATCTATTATATATTATAATAAAACAGTTGGATGACGCTTTATTCCCAATATGGGATAGCAAAACACGCATGTACTGCTCTCAAGGTTTATTTATTTGCTTATTTGTGGATTTATTACCTCAGTCAAAGGATTTTAGATGATGTATATACCCTAGTTAATGAAACACAGTTTAATACAGTAAGTCTTGATTAACACAATTAATATCAATTATATGAAATTATTCCTGCCACTATTTGGTGCATATAAAAGCACCAAAGGGGGATTTTTACAAGCTTCTCAAGACCATGAGAGTAAGAACTGTCTTCATCTTTGCGGGAAGACTGTTCCAATGAAGGGGAAGATCTCTCATTCCAGAAAATAATTGCAATACTTGCTTAGCAGCTCTCACCCACTGGCAGCCTAGGCAGTGCGCTTTGGACTCTCTGAATCTTTCACATTATTTTCAAAGGTAGCCATATGCAGATCATATTATTATAATCTGAAAGGTGGTAATGAGGATTTGAGTCATTGTTACTAAAGGTACCAAGGTTGCCCATTCAGATAAACTATAATCAATGCATTAGACTTGGATGGTGAAGGGCCCCTTCATGGGGTTCCCACTTGATGTTGCAGCAGAAGCCATAAGTCTAACAGGACATCCGAGTGTAGACATTTTTGAGGAAAGAACAACTCCATCCAGAGCTAAACCTAGAACCATAATGGCAGCATAGGTAAAGGTTCCCCTCGCACATACGTGCTAGTTGTTTCCAGCTCTAGGGTGCGGTGCTCATCTCTGTTACAAAGCTGAAGAGCCAGCACTGTCTGAAGATGTCTCCGTGGTCATGTGACCTGCATGACTAAACACTGAAGGTGCACAGAATGCTGTTACCTTTCCATCAAAGTGGTCGCTATTTTTCTACTTGCATTTTTTACCTGCTTTCAAACTGCTAGGTTGGCAGAAGCTGGGACAAGTAACGGGAGCTCATTCCATTACAAGATGCTAGGGATTCGAACCGCTGAACTGCCAACCTTTCTGATCGACAAGCTCAGCGTCTTAGCCACTGAGCCACCACTTCCCTTATTAAATATTATGGCAGTATAATAATTAATAACTAAGAATATCTCTGTTTTCCTGGATTGAGTCCAAACATGTTTCTCCAGACACTCATGACCTCCTGTTAGCTAGGAAAACCAGACAGGAAACATGACTAGATGAGCAGATTTTACATTATGTTAAGGCTGCATTATAACAGAATCTTGCAAGTTAAAAAGGGCTTCCTTTCTCATCTGATTGTTTCGTAAGCAATCTCTCTTCTCCTCGTTCCCCTGGGTTATCCAGACATTCCACTATACCTCCAGACATTGAGATAAAAGTTGTGTAGTTGATTTCCCATACGTCTTGGGGTTGTGCCTCACCCCAAACTGGTATATGAACTTAGTGTATGAGTAGGTTAATCTAGACATTAAAGAAGATTGGGGTTACTGAGTCCTCTGGTATTCCATCCTTCAGCTCCCCCTACTCCAACCACTTCTCCTTCTCCTTTATTTATTGAAATATTTATTTATTTATTTAATTTATTTTATTAAATTTTTATACCGCCCCCTCTCCCGCAATGGGACTCAGGGCGGTGTACAGCCAAGATAAAAACCCCCACAATAAATAGAATTTAAAAAAGGTTTAAAAGAATTAAATTAATGGCTGAGAAAAACAGTAAAAACAAGATAGAAAAGTTAAAATTACCAGAAATTTTTTTAATTTTTTTTTTTAAATGCTAATAATTGATACTAGGCCAGACAGGCCTGTTGGAAGAGATGGGTTTTTAGTGCACGCCGGAAGGTTTGCAGGTCAGTAATGGCTCGCATCTCCAGAGGTAATTCATTCTAGAGGAGGGTGCCTCCGCAGAGAAGGCCCGTACCCTCGGGGCCGCCAGCCAGTGTCGTCCAGCCGATGACATCCCAAGGAGGCCCACTCTGTGGGAGCGCACTGGCTGGCGGGAGGCCAATGGTGGCAGCAGGCGGTTTCGTAAGTACCTGGGTCCCAAGCCATGAAGCGCTTTAAAGGTGACTACCAACACCTTGAATCGCACCCGGAAGGCCACCGGAAGGCAGTGCAGCTCGCGCAGGAGCGGTTTAACACGGGAGCTCCAAGGAGCACTCAAAATCACCTGGGCAGCCACACTCTGCACCAGCTGAAGCCTCCAGATGCTCTTCAAGGGGAGCCCCATGTAGAAAGCATTGCAGTAGTCTAGGCGGGAGATGACGAGGGCAGAAGTGACCATGCAAAGAGCGCGCCGATCCAGAAAGGGCCGCAACTGGCAGATCCGTTGGACCTGACAAAAGGCCCCCTGGCGACGGCCGCAATATGATCTTCTAATGACAGCCATACATCCAGGAGGACACCCAGATTGCGCGCCCTCTCCGTGGGGGTCAAAATCTATCCTCCCACAGCCAGCGATGGAATGAGCTGGCTGTATCTGGGCGCAGGAAACCACAGACACTCAGTTTTGGTCAGGTTGAGACGAAGCCTGTTAAGCCCATCCAACTCCGCACGGCTTCCAGGTACCGGGTCATCACTTCAACGGCTTCATTGGGGTGGCCTGGGGGTAGAGATGTATAGCTGAGTATCATCAGCATACTGATGGAATTCTACCCCAAAACCACGGATGATCTCGCTCAGCGGCTTCACATAAATGTTGAACAGAAGGGGTGAGAGCACCGATCCCTGACGCACCCCACAAAACAAGGGCCTCAAGGCCAACCTCTGCCCCCCCGCCAACACAAATTGCGAGCGGTTGGAGAGGAAGGAGAAGAACCACCGTAACAAGGTGCCTCCCACTCCCAGCCCCCCCAACCACTGCAATAAGATACTGTGGTCAACAGTATCAAAAGCCGCTGAGAGATCTAACAGGACCAGGACAGAGGAACCCCTGTCCTGGGCCTTCCAGAGACCATCCACCAACGTGACCAATGCCATCTCCGTGCTGTGCCCGGGCCTTGGAGAGGATCTAGATATACCAGTTAAGGTAGTGCCAGATTTCTTTTTAGAAGCTCCAACTGGAAACAATTCATCCAAAGACCATGTCTTTCAGAACCCTGATTAACAACATTTGTTTAAATAGTGTCAAGGGTACAACAACTTCAGCAACTATTTTATTTTCAAAATAGGCTGCTAAGGCAATTTAAAGTGACAACATTTATATTCACTTTTTATGCTTTTTTAGTGTACAGAGGAAGAGTTTTGTCTCTTTTATGAAACTGAGTGTATTGCCTCCATTGATTTGTTTGGAAATGACTAGTATACGTCTTATCATCACGATAGCTAGCGTTCATAAATAACAATGGGACCACTGCAAAACTTTGCCTCTAACTCACAATCTCAATAGATAGTCCAATAAATGCTACAGCTGTTAGTATCAAAAGTAGTTGAGAGGTCAGTGATGGTCAGGAGGGATACAATCCCACACATAAGATACCAAATTAGTTCATTCATCAGAACATGACCAGTTCAGAATCTAGACTGAAAAACAGCTAGATCTGTAGCTGAGTTGCCACCATGTTCTCTGTAACCATCTAAAAAGAGAAGCTGGAGGCAGGGTGATAGTTTTCAAAGGCTGGATCAAGATATACCACTACCTTGTTCATGACTGGATATGATGCTATTTATGTCAGCCGCTCACTTTTTGAATTCAACCATTTACAATTTCCTCACTGTACAAAGGAACTAGGAGGAGCATGGATCAAAATCACAGCCAGTAGCATTCACATTGCAATGAATCCTGTCTACTTCATTACTCTCCACAAGCTTAAACGAATCCAGATGTCACAAAATGTTACCCCCTTCATCTCATTAGATTCTGTACATGAGGCATCTAACACCAAATGAATATTCTGTGATTTTATCCTTGAAGAATATAGGGAAAGTATCACAACAGCTATTCAGAGAAGTAACTCCATTGTTTCTACTTAGAAGAAAGAGAGTAATCCTAAACAAGCCATACAATCTATGGATGCAACAAGGATAGAGATTCAGTTTGGTTTGCCACCCTAATACAACAATTGATTCTAAAAACCAATTGCACCAATAGGAGGAAACCTATCCTCACTTCCAACCAATCAGCTACAACCTACACTTCCATGTAAATGCAAAATACATGCTAGGTCCAGCCACTGTAAGTATTAGTCTGCTGTAAAACTTTAGCTATATTTTCTATAGAAAATTAGAATTAGCATTAGCATTTTTATGTATGAATAGAGCATGATGGGTAGGTTAGTATCTGGCAGTTTCTGTCACTGAAAGGAGACAACAGGCACAAAGAAAACATTAGCAGAACAAGTATATCTCTAAGCCATATAGCAACTAAGCATGTCATAGCAACATGCCTTATGACTTAATATACAGGTGAAACTCAAAAAATTAGAATATCGTGCAAAAGTTCATTTATTTCAGTAACCCAAATTAAAAGGTGAAACTAATATATGAGATAGACTCATTACATGCAAAGCAAGTATTTCAGTAACCCAAATTAAAAGGTGAAACTAATATATGAGATAGACTCATTACATGCAAAGCAAGATAGTTCAAGCCGTGATTTGTCATAATTGTGATGATTATGGCTTACAGCTCATGAAAACCCCAAATCCACAATAACAGAAAATTAGAATATTACATGCAATCAATAAAACAAGGATTGTACATAGAACAATATCAGACCTCTGAAAAGTATAAGCATGCATATGTACACAGTACTTGGTTTGGCTCCCTTTTGCAGCAATTACTGCCTCAATGCAGTGTGGCATGGAAGCTATCAGCCTATGGCACTGCTGAGGTGTTATGGAAGACCAGGATGCTTCAATAGCGGCCTTCAGCTCTTCTGCATTGTTCGGTCTCATGTCTCTTGGCAATGCCCCATAGATTCTCTATGGGGTTCAGGTCAGGCGAGTTTGCTGGCCAATCAAGCACAGTAATCCCATGGTCATTGAATCAGGTTTTGGTGCTTTTGGCAGTGTGTACAGGTGCCAAGTCCTGGTGGAAAATGAAGTCAGCTCGTGTGCAGAAGGAAGCATGAAGTGCTCCAAAATCTCCTGGTAGATGGCTGCGTTGACCCTGGACTTAATGAAGCACCAGCAGATTATAGCAGATGACTAACACCAGCAGATGATATGGCTCCCCAAATCAACACAGACTGTGGAAACTTCACACTGGACTTCAAGCGTCTTGCAGTGTGTGCCTCTCCATTCTTCCTCCAGACTCTGAGTCCTTGGTTTCCAAATGAGATGCAAAAGTTGCTCTCATCAGAAAAGGGGTCTTTGGACCACAGAGCAACAAACCAATTCTGTTTGTCTTTAGCCCAGGTAAGACGCTTCTGAGGTTGTTTGTTGTTCAGGAGCAGCTTGACAAGAGGAATACGACATTTGAAGCCCATGTCCAGAATCCGTCTGTATGTGGCGGCTCTTGATGCACTGACTCTAGCCTCAGTCCACTCCTTGTGAAAGTCCCCAGCACTTCTGAATGGCCTTTTCCTGACAATCGTCTCCAGGCTGCGCTCATCCCTGCTGCTTGTGCACCTTTTTCTTCCACACTTTTCCCTTCCATATAACTTTCTATTAATGTGCTTTGATACAGCACTTTGGGAACATCCAACTTCTTTTGCAATTACCTCTTGAGGCTTTCCCTCCTTATGGAGGGTGTCAATGATGGTTTTCTGCACAACTGTCAGGTTAGCAGTCTTTCCCATGATTGTGATTCCTACTGAACCAGACTGAGAGACCATTTAAAGGCTCAGGAACCCTTTGCAGGTGTTATAGCTTAATTAGCTGATTAGAGTGGGACATTTTGAGCCTAGAATATTGAATCTTTTCACAATATTCTAATTTTCTGAGATTGTGGATTTGGGGTTTTCATGAGCTGTAAGCCATAATCATCTCAATTATGACACATCACGGTTTGAACTATTTTGCTTTGCATGTAATGAGTCTATCTCATATATTAGTTTCACCTTTTATGTTGCACTACTGAAATAAATGAACTTTTGCATGATACTCTAATTTTTTGAGTTTCACCTGTACCTACAGAGAATGTGATCTCCAGATTTCATTTTTGATGACAGATCTATGCTTCAAGGTTTTTAAAATCCTTTACAAGAATAGCTTTATATTTAAGGATTTATACAACTAGATCAGACTATAACTATTGCAGATGTTCACTCTTCATGTCACAGACACCAGTGAAGGCAGTAATGGGATCATTAAAATGGAGGCAGGGGACCAACGTGGTATTTTTAATTGCCTCATTGTTACAGGACTCTAATTAGGCAAAGTATTGGAATGTCCAGATAGGGGGGTCCAACATTTGTTACAAATGGTATGTCAGATGTTCTCAAACATTTCTTCTGTCAATGCTTCATAATTGCTGGAGGTCTTGTCAACTTACTTTAAATTATTTTTCTTTGTTCCACAAATTAAAACAAGTTCACAATATTCCATGCCACTATGGTTGATTTTCTAATACAACAGAGCCGTGACATTGATGAGAGCAATTTTTTTTCTTCAGAGAATATAAATCACAGTTTAAAATTTCCCACTGTATAGAATACTTTATAGAATACTTTATTGGCCAAGTGTGATTGGACACACAAGGAACTTGTCTTGGTGTAAATACTCTCAGTATACATAAAGAAGGAACATTCGTTAAGAATTAAGAATCATAATGTACAACACTTAATGATAGTCATAGGGTACAATCAACATCAAATCATACTAGGAAACAGAGGATACAAGCAACAAAGTTACAGTCACAAGTGGGAGGGGATGGGTGATAAGGAGTGATGAGAAGATTAACAGTAATAGTAGTGTACACTTTGTAAATAGTTGAAGAGTGTTGAGGGAATTATTTGTTTAGCAGAGTGATGGCTTTCGGGAAAAAACTGTTTTTGTGTTTTGTTGTTCTGGTGTGCAGTGCTCTACAGCATCGTTTTGAGGGAAGGAGTTGAAACAGTTTATGTCCAGGATGTGAGGGGTCTGTAAATATTTTCATAGCCCACTTTTTGACTCGTGCAGTATACAGGTCCTCGATTGAAGGCAGGTGAGTGGTAATTGTTTTTTCTGCAGTCCTAATTATCCTCTGAAGTCTGTGTCTGTCCTGTTGGGTTGCAGAACCAAACCATACAGTTATAGAGGTGCAGATGATAGACTCAATAATTCCTCTGTAGAACTGGATCAGCAGCTCCTTGGGCACTTTGAGCTTTCTGAGTTGGCGCAGAAAGAACATTCTTTGTTGTGCTTTTTTGATGACGTTTTTGATGTTAGGTGTCCATTTTAGGTCATGTGATATAGTAGAACCTAGAAATTTGAAGCTCTCTACTGTTGATACTGTGTTGTCTAGTATTGTAAGAGGTGGTAGTATGGAAGGATTTCTTCTAAAGTCTACTACCATTTCTACGGTTTTGAGTATGTTCAGTTCCAGATTGTTCTGGTTACACCACGAGGCAAGTTGTATAACCTCCTGTATGCAGATTCATCGTTGTCTCGAATGAGACCAATGACTGTAGTTCTGCATCTTGAAGAACTTACAGCGAGGTGAAAAATTCTTAACAATTTAACTATCCATTCAAAGGATAAAACTATTAGAACATGCAATTCAGTGCTTTAATTTTTCTAACTCTCATCTGAAGAAAAAGAAAAAATGGATCACAATTAAGAGTTCTGGTTTTATTTGTATGCTTACAGTATGCTTATAAAATGTCTCCACTTTCCATACTTATCAAAAATATGGCTGTTGATTACATTCTCTTGGGAACTACCTTTAGTCTTCGCTGTCCGCCTTTAGAAAAATAGCCAAGATGCATCTTTTTTACTAGGGCGATGTATGTATTCTGTATTTTCATGACTGTTACCTATCAGAAATAGTAGCTGCTATCAAGTTGTTTTTGATTCCTAGCAACCACATAGATGGAAAGACAGAGTAAAATGAGGAAATAAATAACTGTGTATATTTAATTTTTATCCTGCACGAAAATATGAAACCCTTTACCTGTATATGATACTGGAGTTTTACATATAGCACCTCTTTAAAACAAAGAATATTATCACGTTTACAAAAAAATCTTATAAACCTGTTTTATAGTGTACTTAGCACTGGATAGACACTTTGGAATCTTCTCATATAATAAAGATTCTGTACAAAATAATAACTTTTAGCTGAAAAAAATAGGAGCTAGAAACAGGGAAATATATGGAAAGGATCAGTGATATAAGGAAGATATGCTGAGTTGGTCAAGCAAATAATATTGTCATTATTATTACCAACATTACTATAATTAATATCAATGTAATGAATATTGTTATAAACATTTGGATATTATTTCCTAAAACTATTTATACCCAGACAACACACAGTTCAATTGAAATTGGAATTTTATATGCTATAAAATAAAAACTTGAATTATTAAAAAAAAGTAACTTTTGACCATTTTAACCTCTCTGCCGGGATCTAAAATTCTGACAGATGTAATGTGGGAATCATGATTTCTGTAGCCTGGATCTAAAGGAACATTTTTGTAATGCAATATTTTAATTTTAATGAAGGCAAACGTAGGATAGGAACTGATGCAGATGAAATAGGAAGATCTCTTTAATCTTTAATTCTACTCTCTAAATACTCTTGAAAATTTCTCCCTTCAAAATATACATGTATAGTGCTGGATTCTAAAGTTTTAGACAACACATCTTGAATTTCCCACATTGGACAGGTGTTCCCCACTGGCCATTTAAAACAAACTTCTTTAAGGCTTCATTTGACTTGCTATTGTGTTTTGAATGCAAAATAGGGGGAAAGGGGGCATTTTTAGGCCAGGGGATTCTGTCCTGGAGTTGGCAACTATGTTTGTCATCCTTGAAAATAGTTTACAACCCTACTCTGAAAGTTTCTTCACAAGCTAGACCTGCAGTTAATCAGCACTGGCCTAGCTGTAGACATTATGGTGATTAATGGAAATTAGTTGAAGCAATAAAACATGTAAGACTAACTTTTAATTTATATTGATGAAAGACAGAGTCTCTGAGACAATTACTCCTCTAGTCCTTGGGGATAATAATTGCATGCAAAACAATCATTACAGAATTTAATGGAACTGTGCATACTAAGTCCATTTTAAAATGTGCACGTTGCATATTTAGGCTAAAATCCAGTGCCCGCATAGCTGTGGAGACACTTAAGTTCCACTGAATTAATTAAAAATTGTTTTTCTGAAAGCAAGTTTCTCTTGGGCTTGTTACATCAAAATGGCAATCATGGCAGCTTCCTTTTGAGAATTTTGCAGAAGAGTAATTGAATACATTTGCTCAAAAACCTTGGATACAACTGCACATATTATAAGGACAGATGTAACACAAAGGCTAAGACATGAATGTGAGCCAGGAATATATCTAGATTCAAATCTTATTTCAACTCTGTGTCCTTGGCCAAGCTACTGTTTTTATTCTTTGTACCACAAGCTGATATATGGAGCAGGCAGGATTTATTCAGGATTCAAGCATGCAGATGGATAGGTAGGCAGGCTAAAGATGATATCAGTAATTTTCCTTGGTAACTGAATCAGAATGAAGAAAGTAATTTGCTGTGCAAAACATAATATGCCTATTATTCCATGATTCTATAATCCTTGGTTGGCACCTTGACAGCTCACTTGAGAACTTGGGTTTTATTTTTCCAGTCAGTTCATTTTTGTGGCAACATGAATAACTGGACTCAAATTTTTGATTCCTGATGTTCACAAATGACACCGGAATTGAAATGTTAAGTTGGCCCACAACAACCACTGTTGCTGCCTCAATAAACTGAAATGGGGTGTCATAAAAGGCTGGTACGTTTTCAAATATTTAATGTTATGTTATTGCATAAATATTGCCATGAAGAGGGAGAGGAGGCTGTGGGATTTTATTTCTTTCATTCTAAAATACCTTGGCAAGCCAAATGAGACATTTGCTTTAGAGAACTGATACCCCTGGTGGTAAAGTGTTGCTTGCAAAGTTTAGACAGACTCGCACAATTCTCTTTCCTTTTTAAATGGAACATGTGTGGCTTGGCATCATATTATCTCCAGGACTGCCATCTCCAGAACTGACCCATTTAATGTGTGTATCACAGAAGAAATTCCAAATGATCTCCCATCCCATGAGGCAAAGGGATAGAGGCTAGGAGACAATGTTTTACTATCACAGCATTAACATTATGCAACAGGTCCAATCTTGGACACGGGATTAGTCCCCATTCTGACAGACTTCCAGAAAGCAATAAAATCCCAGCTGTAGATAGATGTATTTGGTACTTGATTGCCATCCTGCTATTAGGTCAGGAGAATTATATGCTATTTATATATTGCCTTATAATTACAGTATTGTATTTAGGGACATCATTAATTTCTTAGAGTCAAAGGATACATGGTGTTTTTGTTGCACTATTTACCTTGGAATGTTTAACTTATTGTTTACGGTGAATATTTTAATGCTTTTATATATTGAGGAGTTTTTGCTGGATTATATGTGTCAAGGATATTTTAATTGTTGTAAGATGCCTTGAATGGAGGCATATTTATCTGACTGATAAATCAATCAATCTGCACTGGTGCTGGTGGCCTAATAGGGAAGATGCATAAGCAGAGGTATATAATTACAGATCAGATAGCACAGATAGAAACAACTGAGAAGAGACAGTCCATAGGTAACTCAGCATACCAGAATCCAATGTACAGTAATTCACAGTGTGGTAGTATCACATGTGCCAAGAACCATCATATTTTGCATCAGTTGAATAGTCTTCAAGGGCAATCCCATGTAAAGTGCATTGCAGTAGACCAGCTGGAGTTTGCAAGTGTATGAATGACATTATAATCAGGGCTTTCGGCCCAGGAATGGGTACAACTGACACACAGCTTAAACTGTGCAAAAGTCCTCCTACCCACAGCTGCCACCTGTTCTTTAAGCTGGAGCCATAAGTCCATGAGGTCTCCCATATTGTCCACCAGGTCTATCTGGGGCACTGCCACTGCATCCAGAATCAAAAATGGAGGGTCCTGGAAACCAGGGGTCCCTCTATTTTGCTTGGGCATTGAACTGAAGTCTATTGTGCCCCATCCAAGCCCCCACACACTCTAAGCACTGAGATTGAACCTTCAAGGCATCACTCAAGTGGCTACAGATAAGATACAGATAAGGTTTAATTTGGTTTAATTTAGTTTAATTTATTTTAATTATATTTATTGGGTATTTATTGTATGTTTTTAGTAGGTTGTACACCGCCCCGAGTCCCTTTTTGGGAGAGGGAGCGGTATAGAAGTTTAATAAATAAATAAATAAATACAAAGCTGGATATCATCAGCACATTGTTGTAACTCCAAACCACTGGATGGTCCCCCCCAGTGGTTTTATGTAGATATTGAACAGGAGAGGAAAAGGAGTTTTGCCTGAGTCACCCCACAGAAAAGGGACAACTAGCTGGATCTACCCCTCCTATTTTTACTAAAAGTATATTAAATGTATTAAAGGGAAAAATAATAGGCAACAACAATAACAGGCTTTGATGGCAGTGACAGGTTTATAATGTTTACTGGCTTTATTATTTATTGGTTTTATGAACATATGTGATGATTATATATATTTTATCTCCTATGTTATAAGCTGCCTATAATTCAAAGAGGTATATACATGTTGAGAAATAATTAGGAATCCATTTGTGTGTATGCACATACTGGTACATGTGTGTGTTATTTGTACCAATATGTTTAATTACATACTGCATGTGTGTGTGTTTGTGCATGTGTACATGTCTTTGTAGTGATAGAAGGGTCTTGAGAAAGAATGCTGTTGTTTGGTTGTTGTTAATGCATGCAAGTTATTTACTTTTCTCAGTTATGACAAAGATGCTTTTTCAAAAGGCAGCTGGATTTTCTTTATTTTGCTTGAAGATGTTTCACTTCTCATCCAAGATGCTTCTTCAGTTTTCATACATTTGTCAGTGCATCTCTATATCAGTTCATTTTTCTTTTATTGATCTTAACTTTGTGATTGCATTAGATCTGTCATCTGGGAAAAGGGATTATACACCCTTCAAACTAAAATGTGTGAGGCCTGGAAACTCAAGTATCCAGCCAGATCAGGGGGTTTATGCTGTGTCTTGACACAATGGCCAAAGAACGTGATTGTCCTATGTGACTGGTTGAGTGCCTGGTTACCTGCAAAGATCCTTATCCTCACAAATCCCCTCACAATCAATACCGTTGTGCCATGTCCATCTATCCAACCTCAAGAAAATGGCTCCATTTTCTGTTCTTTTCCTCTTTTCACTCCCGCTCCCACCACTTCCTATGCTAAAAGTAATAATGCAAATCAAGTGCTACAATTACTGCCCTCTGGCAGCTAACAATTAGCTATTGTCTACCTCTTTGCCACTTTTAAGGTGTCAAGTTAGAATAGGATACAAGTAAAAATGAAGGTGATACTTCTTGAGAATCTCTAATATGACTTGCAATCATAAAAATAACAAATGAAAGTTTAGGCAGAGTTTTTGGTCCACTGTAGTTTTCTTCATCAATCATATGGCAGCTTTCAATTTCCTTTGAGACCAGATCTTAGAGCAGCTAGTGATTACCAAAGTCATTTTCAACGTTCAGTTTTCCAAATCAAAGAATGTGTAGAAAAATGTGCATGTTAGAAATAAATGCAAGCATGAACATAATAGTAAAAATAATCCATTGTGTTATATTTGCTTCAAAAATGTATATACTGTATCAGGATGCACAAAACAATGCCAGTGATTTATTCTGCAATTAAGAAAACAATTAATTAGTGCCTAACTAATGAGGAAATGGAACAAGTGAAATTTAAGAGTCTAAAATAATTGGCAAGAAACATTTATTGATCTCTAACTGCAATCTGATTTCATTTTTAAATAGTTGAATGGATAACTCATAATAGCATATGTAATAATAAAATGAATATTCCTTATCAGCAAAGTATACCAAAAGGAGGTCACAAGCTAGGTTCAGCAATTTTACTTCCCAAAACAAGCCAAAGTTCACAAAATAATTCAGAAGGAATGGTTTTCCAAATTATCCAAGAGACTTGCCAGTTTAGTAACAAGTGTTTGACTATATATTCCAGTACACAGTAAATGGAAAACCACCAACTTCCTGTTACAAAATGTACTAACAAGCTATGCCTAATAATACTCATTCAGACTGGCAATTTATATGCTTGATATATAGCATTTCTAAAAATAATAGTAGACCGATGTATTTTTAGCTAGGTAAACAATTCTGAGTTGGACGATCGGTTTCATCTTTAGTTCAGTTCATGAAGAAGGGTACAGCAGGCTAGACTGAAAACCCAGCTTTTGGAGTGAAAATTCAGCCAAGGGTTAAATTGATCACCTCCCTTTAGATGCCTCTTGTGGCTACGAGCAGAGGACATATGGTGCTTATTCTATCAGACCTTTCAGTGAGTTTTTTTTTTACCAGCTTGTCCCTGCCTTGGATGTTTTGATTGAAGGTTGGTTTGATCTGGGTCTAGTTTTAGAGCACAACTGTCACCTTGTGCAGCTTTGAAGGCCGAAGGCAGTTTGCAGATGTAGTAGATATATTATATGAAGAAAGCAAAAGGAAGAGAAGAGCCAGGAAAAGGCAAGAGCCAGTCATGATGGAGAGGTTTTAGACCCAGTTTCCATGATCTCAGCAATGGAGATGATCTAGACTAGAGCAGGGTCTCCAACCTTGGCAATTTTAAGATTGTGGACTTCAACACCCAGAATTCCTCAGCCAGCTTGGCTGAGGAATTCTGGGAGTTGAAGTCCACAAGTCTTAAAGTTGCCAAGGTTGGAGACCCCTGTTCGAGAGGCTGGAATCCAGTTCTGTTCCTAGACCAGAGGTCCCCAACCGGTGGTCCATGGACCACTGGTGGTCCATGAGGAAATTTTGGTGGTCCCTGGCACACCCAAGTGGGGGAGTTGCTTCGACCAATAGGCCATCTTGTGACTAGAGCTGGGACTGGCCAGACAGCTCTTAGTGGGGCTTGAAATCTCCGCTGTAGAGGGAGGAACATGCAACTTGCAACTTTGCAGGAAGTGCATTGTGCATGGAGCAGCATAGCCCTCTCTGCCCAGAACGAAGTAATGGAACTGTTGTAGCAAAAGGAAGTGGGGGTGGCAGCGCAGGCGGGCTGAAGCAATGTGTGTCAGCAATCTGCGACGCTTTATTCCCCCTGCTGTGGCTTCCTGTCAGCTGAATCCACCACTATCCCTCCCCTCCCACTCACTCCTCGCCTGGCCTGAGAAAGGAAGAGCGGGGCATGGAGATTTGCTCCATACTCCCGCTATTCTAAAGTGGGAGTGAAGCTTCATCTCTTGCTGGATCTCACAGACATTTCTTCTGGCCTTCATTGGTGCTGCATGACTGGGAGACGTGCAACTTCCTCTCTCTCTCTCCCACTCTTTCTCTCTCTCATCTCTCTCAGCCAGGCCACTATCTTGGGGATAGTGGCTGGCCTGGCTGAGAGATAGTGGCTGGCCTGGCTGAGAGAGATGAGAGAGAGAAAGAGAGAGAGAGAGAAATGAGAGAAAGAGAGATGGGAGCAAGAGAGACAGAGAGAGATTGGAGAGAGAGAGATACAGAGGGAGGGAGAAAGAGAGAGAGATAGATGAGAAATCCCAATATTTTGTTTTCTGTGGGAAACAGGTCCAAATGGTTCTTTGAGTGTTTAAGGTTGCAGAAATAGGCGGCCAAGCTAAGTGCCTGAAAGACCCTATCTCATCACTGGGAGTCCAGGCACCGGGAGTCCAGGCGAGTGGAGCGCTAGGCTCATATTAGTGGTCCGCGGGATTTAAATTATGAATTTAGTGGTCCCTGAGGTCCAAAAGGTTGGGGATCTCTGTCCTAGACGATAACAGATTACATACTGAACACACTAGGCAAAGGAATTCAAAGACCTCTAGCAAAATACTAAATTATCATCAAAAACAGAAATGTAGAGTAAAATCAAAACTTTTATTATCAAGGAACTCTAATTCTGAGAGGGTAAAATATAAATGTACTTGTAACTGCTGTTAAGAATACCAGAAGCCATTTTTTTTTCTTCTTTTTCTTCTTTCTATTTTCTCTAGACAGAAAAAGTATTAATGTTCTTTTAAAAAATTCTATTTTGTTTTTTTTGGGGGGGGTATTTTTTCACTTATTATTATTTTTCTTTATTTTCTTTAATTTTTTCTTTCAAAATTTGTATTGAAATAATACAAACTATTTATAAAATTCTTCTAAAAATAAAAATGTCCATGTTATATATTATATATATTTACATTCACACACACACACATATACAAACACACATACAGAGATATATGTATACACACAGAGAGACACACAGAGGGAGAGAGAGAAAAAAACCTCTTATTATCTAGAAATTATATTTCCAATAATCTTAAAGGAAGCCTGTCTAATTATTATTTAATTAGAATCTGTCACATAATTTTACAGTTGGAAAAGATAATTTAGGATTACTGAATCCAACTATTGCTCAGTAGGATTCCAAGTGAAATAATCCCTAGCAAATAGCTTTCTAGAACACATTTAGCAAAAGAAAACCTACCACTAACTGATATTGGTCCCTCCCACCTTTCTTTCCTTTCTGTCTCCTTTCTTTCCTTCTCTAGCTCATTACCAACTCAACTTTAATTTGCAACCAATTAATAGTACTCCAAATTCATTTTAAATAGTATCATTATCAGGACAGATATTCCCCATTCTATTCCTGTATGTTTGATTTTGTGGAAAAACTAAACACACTTTTCTATCACATTTCATTTTCTTATTTTTAATACATTTCAGTGCACAAAGGAAAAGCTGGTGAGACCTCTTTGGGTATGATCTTGTATCCACTTAGCTGTCATGCTGTGTATTCACTCAGCTGTCATGCTCGCCAACGTACAGTTAAGTAGTTTGCTTATCAGAATATCATGCTGTACTTTGTCAATGCTTTGCTGAAATCAAGATATATCACATTTACTGCATTCTCATTATCTACTAAAGGAGTTTCCTGATAAAAACAAATGAGATTAATTTAGCCTGAAAATATTTGCTCTTGAAAAATCTATGCTTACTTCCAGTAACGGTGATATTGTTGATTATAAATCAATATGTTTATAATCCAGATTCTTTCCAGATCTACAGCTCCCAAAAACTTCCTTTTCTCCATTTTTGAAGATAGTGATATTTGATCTGACCTCGTTATATGGTATTTTATTAGTTCTTCAAGATGTTTCAGAGATAATACATGGAGTTTCAGTAAATCCATAATCACATTCCTTCAGTACAGTAGAATGCATTTCATCTTACCCTGGTCACTTAAATTCATTTAAAGACACTATATATTATCTAATCATGTATCTATAAATTGAACTTGTATCTTACAGACTTCACTGGGGTCTTATAAATTGGACTTCCGAATTAGTCTTGCAGAAAGGAATTCTCTTGCTGATTGTAGCATAACATTACACAAAATTATATTTGGAATTGGGATTTTGGAATATATTATATTGCTTCATGAGGTTTTTTTCACAAGTTAGCCAATAATGCAACCAGAGCACTATTAACTTGTAAGAACTTTCTGATTTTATACCTGTATTATATCCTAAAGCAGAGTTGAACAAATACCCACATTTTAGCAAAGGAACACTCGTTCCATGCCAGTTTGATTTTTTTTTAGGATTAATAACTATACAGTGAATATGATTTGAAGTGGGTATAAACAGCTTCACTAAGCTGCGTTGATCTGGCACATCCAGAAGTTATTGTTTAATATCAATCCACTTTGCTGCATAATGCCTCTGAGACCACAGAACAGACATGGAGGCATTAGAAAAGCCAGATAGATGTAGGTTGATGCTATCAGCAGCATCTTAATGGCTACCATGCTTGGAAACCAAGAATCAGTTGGAATCTAGATCTATACTGCAAAAGAGAAAAGGGAACTAAACATAATTATTTTGAAAAAGAGAGAGAGAGAGAAAGAAAGACATACAGACACACAGACAGACATTCTCACTGGAAGTAAGCTCTGTGTGTGTCTGTGTATGTTCTATTCTTGGGACATTTCTAAATAAGCATGTGGGGTCATTTCAGTGTTGATATGGAAAAAAGTATAGAGGGGAAATAGTCCCCAAAATTTGTGTCAAACAGTAAAACTATCTTTCAGAAGTAAAAGCATTCCTGGATCAGTGTTTGTTTTGACATCTGTTGATATACTGCTTTGAATTCTATGCTTAGATATAAATGTAAAATAAGTAGGTTATGTTCCTGTTGGAAAAGAAAACAATAATATCCATTCTTTTAGAGCCAGAATCAATGCTTGGCATTAACAGACTTCTGATTTTATTGCGAGCTTTTTTTTGCTGGTGCCTCCCATAAGCCAGTGGGGAGTTATAGAATCCAATCTCTGAAGCTCTTTATCTATTTATTTAGTGACTAATCAAATTTCTATAGATGCACATCTCACCAAAGGCAATTCTATGATGTAGTAATAAGACAAGCAAGTAGGACAGAAGATACATCAACAGAAGATTCATTACAGGTAATCCTCACTTAATGACTATCACTTTGTGACTGTTCAAAGTTATGATGGACCCCCAAAACCCAGTAATACCTCACTTTCATCACAGTTGTTAACCAACTCACCTGTGGTCATTAAGCAAGCTATCACATGACTTTGACTTGTCATTTTACTGTTGGTTGCTCCACTGATTTTGCTGTTTATGCAAATGGCGATCACAAATGTGGAAAAGGCAATCACACAACCACAGGATGCTGGGGTGATTGTAATGGCCTTGTAATGTGGATTGTGAACCATCCAAATCTCGATCACATGAGTGCAAGGACACTGTAATGGCTTGTCGACAACAAGTCTTAAGGTTGCTTTCTCAGTACCATAACTCTGAATGGTCACTAAATAGGGCCATCGTTAAAAGAGATAGTCATTAAGTGAGGATTACCTGTAATTGTATAAAAGTAAATCCATTAGTTATCCAATTTATTGTCCAGTGAAAACTAGTGGCCAAAGATAGCCATAGGAAAACTCTACTTAGTTGTCCTCTGGCCATCTTTGGCCACTAGTTTTCACTGGAAAATAAACTGGATCATGTGACTATATGATTCTTTTGCTCAACCTTCACCAGAAATCATTCGCATAAAGTTCAGTGAGAATACAGAAATGTACATTCAAGTGAATATCTGTGATCAAAGAAAGAAATACCAAGGAGAATGATAAGAGAAGGAGAGGGGAAAGCTTTGCTAACTAGTTTCAGGGATTTCCAAAGGTATATTTGTTATCACCTGTGGTTTGTACATTTGCACATATACAAAACATTTGGCATAAAGATGCAGTCCTAGACTTTTTGTCTCAAAAGGGTCAGGTTGCAGGTAATAGGAAGAATATCTGCTGATGCAACTGGACAGCCACATTGCTCCTCAAAGCAGAAATGTGGTCCTAGGGGAGAAATCATCACAACACAACTGCCTGAGTTCCCCAGCTGTTCATAGATTTCAGCCCTTCTAGCAACCTCTCTTCTTCAAAGCCCAGAAGCATGCCTCAAAACATAATGATTCCACCATCCTAATAACTCTGCATCTGTTGATGTGCATATGTTTCTAAAAGAAACTCAGTGGTGAAGGGTCATTTTTTTTTCCACTTGTCAAATTCTTTAGTTGCTTCAATCCAAAATTCAATTGGACTGCGAAGATGAACTCAAGGCTTTTTTTCCTATTGTCAGAGGAGTCAATAAAGTACAGATAGTGTACTTATATATCAGTTCTTTCATCAGGTTGAGGCATTTATCTCATGACCAATATCCTTTCTTCCATTACAAGGCTGTTACAATTCACAATTATATTGTAAGTTCAGTCACCTATATTCTGCAAAGTATATCCTAGAAACAAGATGCGACTTTTTTTTTTAAGTACAAAGAACTTCATATTGCTAGATTTTATTTTCATATACTACTGTTGGAGTTGCTCATAGACTCTCATACTAAATTCAGAATGTCTGTCTTATGTTATTTATGATGTGAAAGAAAAGGGAAAAGAAAAAAGAATAAATTATGCAACCACAAAGGTGCTTCCAATGCAAATGACTTGGCATACAATATTAATTTATTTGTAGAGTTCTCATAGATGATTCCAGGATTAAAATAATACAAGTACTTACCAGTAGAAAAACATAGTTTTGAATTCCCATTTGGCTTACAACTGATTTAACACAATCATTAGAGAAACACCTATTTGGTGAAAAAGAATATAAAGAATATAAGAATGTAAAGAATGACTAAATGAAAACAGTCCTCACAGATTGCCAAGGACAGACCAATAGACTTGACCAATAGACTTGACCAATAACTGAAGTTAAGAATTTAAGATTTCTACCAGTGAAGATTCACTAGGACTACTACTCCAGAGGCTGGCTGAACCTCTGTTGGATAAAATACTACAACTATTGCGATTCGCAAATGTGAAAAGTTTCCTCGGGCGTCAAGTATAGATGTGGCATACAAGGTATCCTACTTTTTCACCACCCCCATTTCACAACAAAGAAAAATCCCAATTAGAACTAACTGAATCAATTTTGAACTCCTAAAATATTGACCAGAGTGGTTCAATGCTCAGCATGTATTATGCCACCAACAAATGCACACTCAGCTTTGAAAGCCTTTGTAAGTCATCATCTCATTGCTCCTATCAATATCACATCACATTCACATCACTAGACTCTCCCCTCTTTTTAATTTTTAGAGTGAGATTACCCTGAAAATTTCAGGACAACTCTAAGAACTTTAAAAAAAGAATGTGGACCTCTTTCCAGAGGGAATGGTGTAAAGCTTGTCTACTACTACTGACACCCTCACCTCTCCCTCCCAATACTCAAGCCCTCAGGACCTGCTGCAGCCTCACAAACTGAGCTCAGTACATCACTTTATCTGCCAGCATGGAAAAAGCAGGGCAGGGCAGGGAAATCATGCTAGGTTGACAGCAGGCAGACTCTTGTTCCTCAGCAGGACAGGTTCTGAGGTTGTCACCTGCAAAAGCCTCCTAGATTGACAAGCATGACCCAGTATTTCCTACAGTAGGAAAAAGGCAGCAATATAATTCTTCAAACATGCAACTTCCCACCCCAACATGGCTGTGCTTCTTGTGAGATGCTTCAAGCAGCTGCAGAATAGGTTTGCAGTAAAACCAAGCCGACACTCTGTCTTCATGGCAATCTCAGTCTAGCTAATATTAATTAGTCACCTTAGTGGCAGCAAACCATCTGCTCTGCTTCTCCAGTAGTATGTTAGCATTTACTGTCTGCTTTCATGGTTCTTGAGCCATATTCAGGCACTAGTAACATAGCGACAATCTGAGCCATGCTAAAAATACTAATACACTTGCTAAAATAAAACAAGCTGGAACATGGAGTATTGCAGTCTCCATAATATACAGCAATAGCTTTTAAAGAGGCATCCAAATATGGCTTCAAGCAACACTGCATATTAGAAATCAATGGTTACATCTAGGAATAAACACACACACACATGCACACACACACATTCTCTCTTTCGTATATATAGAGGCACATATGAATATCTCTGTGCATTTGTGTATGTAGATAGATAGATAGATAGATAGATAGATAGATAGATAGATAGATAGATAGATAGATAGATAGATAGATAGATAGATGCCTTTAAATGTAGGAACATACAAGATTGTATTGTATTGAACATTTATTGTAGCTTTACCCATAAGTGACTGCTGGACGTGTAAGTGTATAGACAGCATTCTTTGCTACACACTTGCATGGCTTTCCCTGCTGCATGATGTTCAACCGCATACATCAGAGCCACCACACTAGGTAGCTGCTCCGGCAGTTCTCCAGGTATTCACAATAAAATGCACAAACACACCCACTGCAAATAATTCCTCAATGAACAGCATTTAAACGCACTAACAAAGTAAAAAAACAACAACACCCTCCATTCAATAATCCAGCATTATTGAAAGATTTAAGCTCCTATAAATAAAGATAAATCAAGATAATATTTAGGAATAGACAGTTCTTTTTTCTATAGTTAGAGAAAATATTGTTCCCTCCATAGTTTCTGGGTCCATCAGAAATACAAGTATATTTCCCATTGCAACCTGCATTTTCAGTAACCATGCACACACGCAGAACAGCACTGCATATGATACAGCCTCTCCACCCATGCTCTCCCCATGCTAGCACCATTTTGCTGACCTGAGTGTCAAAGCCATTCTCAATGGAGCTACTCTTCTTCCGAAGGAAGCCATCGCCTGCATTCTCGTGACCATTCTGGGATTTGAAGGGGATCTGGCTGGCATAGGATGACTTGTTCACCTCCACCTTGTTCCCAAACTTCAGGTAACAGGGCTGTGGGACGGTTCTGGCAGCTGGGATGTGAACAATGGGACTAGCACTATGGACAGGTTTAGGTAGTCCGGATTTCATTTTGGAGGCTACCAGGATGGCTGGCATTTTTTCTCCTTCTGCTTTGTCAATGTGTCTCTGTCACAACAGCAGCAAGCAAGGAAGAGGATGAAGACAGGTTTTACAATCAGGCAGGCTAGCTTCTTCTCCCCCTCTCCCCCCTCCCTACCCACTCCCCAAAAAACAAGCAGTGGAAAAAGACAGAGAATGGGAAATCTCTCCTTCAAACTGCAACTTCTCAGGAGCTTGTCTCTGCCTTTCCACCTGTTTCCTTGGGCTGGTGTAGCTGCTCCCTCAATTCTCAGCCAGTGTCCTTTTTCCCCTCCTTCTCCTCTTCTTCTGCGGATGTTTAACTTGCTCGTTCTTTTCAGCAGCCACTTTATTAATATTATTTTTATTAATAATATTATTATAATTTTCCTCCCCTCTTTCCTTGAAGACGGGAGACCTTAACACGCTGGAACCACCCCCTGGCTTCCTTGCTTTAAAGAAACCTGCTGCAACATATGTTTCGGGTGGCTTGGTTGGGTGGTGCGCGACCGCCCCAGCCTAGCAGACAGGGTCGCCAGACTTAATATGTCTGTCTGTCTGTCTTCAGCCTTAGCCCAGAGACAGACGTAGCAGTGGAGGACGGCCTTGGATACCAGCCTGAGAGAACCCGAGTTTCTTAATCTTAGGATCGGTGCACGACAGCAACGGCGCTGAAGCACACGCACACAGAGAGAGAGATCTGCCCGCGGATGACATTTAAATCGTTAAGGCTGCTGGTGGCAACGGCATTTACCGAGCCGGCGATGCTGCTGTTCCAGCTGCTGCTGCTGCTGCTGCGCGTCAAAAAGCCTTAAGAACGGAGAATGCGGTGGCTTGTCCGTCTCATTTTTGACCCTGGCGCTGGAGAGCCGAGCGGCAACCCACCCAAGGCGTGCGGTCCGGGTGCGAAAAAGCGCAAAGGGGCGCGTGAGTCGAGGCAGCCGGCGGCGTGGAAGGCGCCAGAGAAGAGGCAGCCCAGATGAGAAGGAGCGGGAGAAGGCTGCGATCTGACAGTACCGTGCAAAAAAAGCCTGCGTGGCTTCCGATTGGTCCTCCCCGGCTCAAATCAGAAACAAAACAGCTCTGCAAAAGGGGCGGCTCTTCAACTCCAACGATGGGCATGAAACTCTTTTTTTTTTTTTCTGCCTCCGATCTGCGCTGTGCGCTCTGCGGCAGCGCGGCGGGTCCGCTGAAGTGAAGGGGGGAAAAAAGGCGCGGGGAGCTACCCAAGCGAGGCTCCGCACGGAGGGTGGTAGGGGCAGCCGCCGCCGTGAAGCGGAAATTCCTCACCATCGGTCCTGTCGTTTGTTTGTTGCTCGAAAGGAAGGCACTTTCGAATCAAAACACATGAGGGTGAATCATGGTTCCGTCCTCCCCGGCTAGTCATACGGGAAAACTCCCACTGAAAATGCCAACGGCCCCAGCCTATGAGTAAGGGCTGAGCAATTTAACCCAATCAAGCCGGAGATGAAAAAGAGCCCTGTTCTCTTTACCTAAAATTAGTGTTTCTAATTAGAAAGGCTGCTTTGGTTATTCAACAAGGCCACAGCTAAAGTGGTTATTTTCTCTTAGACTTCGAATAACTTTATTGTCACTTTGAATGTACACTAATCGGCATATATTCAAATGAATTGTCATTGCATACCGTTCTCAAAAGGCTCCCCACCTCCAATACAGCAATAGCAGCAACAGCATTTAGACATATACCACTTCACAGTGCTTCACAGCCCCTCTCTAAGTGATTTACAGAGTCAGCATATTTTCCCCAACAATACGGATCCTCATTTTACCAGCCTCGGAAGGATGGAAAGCTGAGTCAACCTTGAGCCTGGTGAGATCTGAACTGCCAACTTGCAGCCAGCCAGTGGTCAGCAGATAACAGATAATCAGAGTTGGAAGGGACCCTACACCATTTCTGACAAGTGGCAGTCCAATCTCTTCTTGAAAGTCTCAAGTGATGGCGCTCCCACAACTTCCGAGGGCAAGCTGTTCCATTGATTGATTGTTCTCACTGTCAGAAAGTTTCTCCTTATTTCCAGGTTAAATCTCTCCTTGTTCAGTTTCCATCCATTATTCCTTGTCTGGCCTTCGGGTGCTTTAGAAAATAGCTTGACCCCTTCTTCTCTGTGGCAGCCCCTCGAATATTGGAAGACTGCTATCATGTCTCCCCTGGTCCTTCTCTTCATTAGATTAGCCATGCCCAGTTCCTGTAACTGTTCTTCATATGTTTTAGTTTCCAGTCCCCTAATCATCCTGATTGCTCTTCTCTGTACTTTTTCTAGACTCTCAACATCTTTTTTATAAAGTGAATAAAACTGGATGCAGTGCTCTAGGTATGCTCTTACTAAGGCTTTATAGAGTGGTATTAGTACCTCCCTTGATCTCTATTGTATCCCCCTAAGTATAGGTCTTTACTTTTCTCTACATTGAATTTCATTTTGTTAGATACGGCCCAGTGTTGTAGTCTGCCAAGATCCATCTGGATCTTGAGCCTATCTTCTTGGGTGTTCCCTATTTCTACCAATTTGGTAAGTTCTTCTTCTATTCCTTCATTTAAGTTGTTAATGAAGATATTAAAGAATATTGGGCCTAAGACAGAACCTTGTGGCACCCCTCTGCTTACTTCCCTCCATGTAGAACTAGACCCATTAAGGACTACTCGTTGAGTATGCTTTATCAGTGAATTGTGAATCCATCTGGTGGTAATGCTATTTATTCCACTTTTTTTCCAGCTTACCAAGAAGTAGGTTGTGGTTTACTTTGTTGAATGCCTTGCTGAAATCTAAGTATATTATGTCCAAAGTATTTCGCTGGTCTACTAATTTAGTCACTATGTTGAAGAATGAAAAAGTAACCTGCAGTACTGTGTTCTAATTACTGCACCACCATGGCTCATGTAGTGTATATATACACTACATAAGCATGACTGACTGACTGACTGACGACTGACTAAATAAATAATATTATATTATATGACAGAGAAACAACACAATCTAATTTGGATGTACAGGTGAAAAATATCGTGCAAAAGTTCATTTATTTCAGTAACGCAACTTAAAAGGTGAAACTAATATATGAGATAGACTCATTACATGCAAAGCAAGATATTTGTCATAATTGTGATTTGTCATAATTGTGATGATTATGGCTTACAGCTCATGAAAACCCCAAATCCACAATAACAGAAAATTAGAATATTACATGCAATCAATAAAACAAGGATTGTACATAGAACAATATCAGACCTCTGAAAAGTATAAGCATGCATATGTACTCAGTACTTGGTTTGGGCCCCTTTGGCAGCAATTACTGCCTCAATGCGGCGTGGCATGGAAGTTATCAGTCTGTGGCACTGCTGAGGTGGTATGGAAGACCAGGATGCTTCAATAGCGGCCTTCAGCTCTTCTGCATTGTTCGGTCTCATGTCTCTCATCTTTCTCTTGGCAATGCCCCATAGATTCTCTATGGGGTTCAGGTCAGGCGAGTTTGCTGGCCAATCAAGCACAGTAATCCCATGGTCATTGAACCAGGTTTTGGCAGTGTGGGCAGTTGCCAAGTCCTGCTGGAAAATGAAATCAGCATCCCCATAAAGCTCGTCTGTAGAAGGAAGCATGAAGTGCTCCAAAATCTCCTGGTAGATGGCTGCATTGACCCTGGACTTAATGAAGCACAGTGGACCAACACCAGCAGATGACATGGCTCCCCAAATCAACACAGACTGTAAAAACTTCACACTGGACTTTAAGCATCTTGCAGTGTGTGCCCCTCCATTCTTCCTCCAGACTCTGGGTCCTTGGTTTCCAAATGAGATCCAAAAGTTGCTCTCATCAGAAAAGAGGACTTTGGACCACTGAGCTCTGTTTTTCTTTAGCCCAGGTAAGACGCTTCTGACATTGTTTGTTGTTCAGGAGCGGCTTGACAAGAGGAATATGGCATTTGAAGCCCATGTCCAGGATCCGTCTGTGTGTGGTGGCTGCTCTCCAGGCTGCGCTCATCTCTGCTGCTTGTGCACTTTTTTTGTCCACACTTTTTCCTTCCACATGACTTTCTATTAATGTGCTTTGATACAGCACTTTGGGAACATCCAACTTCTTTTGCAATTACCTCTTGAGGCTTTCCCTCTTTATGGAGGGTGTCAATGATGGTTTTCTGCACAACTGTCAGGTTAGCAGTCTTTCCCATGATTGTGATTCCTACTGAACCAGACTGAGAGACCATTTAAAGGCTCAGGAACCCTTTGCAGGTGTTATGGCTTAATTAGCTGATTAGAGTGGAACACTTTGAGCCTAGAATATTGAAACTTTTCACAATATTCTAATTTTCTGAGATTATGGATTTGGGGTTTTCATGACCTGTAAGCCATAATCATCACAAATTATGACAAATCACGGCTTGAACTATTTTGCTTTGCATGTAATGAGTCTATCTCATATATTAGTTTCACCTTTTAAGTTGCATTACTGAAATAAATGAACTTTTGCACGATACTCTAATTTTTTGAGTTTCACCTGTACATTATTATTATTATTATTATTTATTATATTTATATACCGCCCTTCTCCCGAAGGACTCAGGGCGGTGTACAGCCAACCGTAAAACTTTATTACAATTATAAAAGTTAAAAAGAATTAAATATCTTAGGCTGTCTAAAATTATACCCTCCCCCAATAAATTATTAAAACCCAAATTTTAAAATCCCAATTTAAAACACAAATACTAAATTATATTAAAAATCCCATTTTAGCCTAGGCCGGCCTGCACGAAGAGCCAGGTTTTTAATGCACGTCTGAAAGCTCTCAGGTCCATGTTATTGCGTAATTCCGGAGGCAGACCATTCCAGAGGGCGGGGGCCCCCACAGAGAAGGCCCTACTTCTAGGAGTCGCCAGGTGGCACATAGAAGCCGTCAGCACGCGAAGAAGGCCCTCTCTGTGGGAACACACAGGTCGGTGGGAGACTACCAGCAGAATGCGGTCCTGCAGATAACCTGGTCCAATGCCATGGATCGCTTTAAAGGGCAGAACCAGAACCTTAAAGCGAACCCGGAAAACCACCAGCAACCAATGCAGCTCGCGCAGGAGAGGTGTCACATGGGAGCTTCATGACGCCCCCATAACCACCCGCGCGGCCGCATTTTGTACCAGTTGGAGTCTCCGGGTGCTCCCCGCAGGGAGCCCCATGTAGAGAGCGTTACAGTAGTCCAGGCGAGAAATATGAAACTTGCGAGTTTACCAGATGGATGGCATAGGGAACAAAGCTGTTACAGAATCTGGTAGTCCTGCTAGAAATACTTTGAAATTGCCCAGAGGTCAGCAACAGAAACAGACCGTAAAGTGGATGTGTGGTGTCTCTATAACAATGATCTGAGCTCTTGCTATTTAAAAAAAACACAATGCATAATCTCAAAATGCATGTACTGTATTTTACAGCCACATCATCTTGCAGAGAGTTAAGCCTGCCCTCTGTTTCTGTACCATATGGAATTTTATATCAATTGAGTCCTAAGACAAAATAATGACAGATCACTATCGGCTAACACTTGTGATAACTACAAGAAGCCTCTGTTGAGTAGCAGAGTCTGGGGAACAAAGGTTGCCTTCAACTAAAAAGTTTTTGCAAAGTACACTGGTGTGGTTGGACTTCAGTCTGATCCAACAAAGTTATGTTTCTGATTATAATTAATACTCTGGCATTGGGTATAAGGAAGTGAAACCACACTGACATTGAATAGCAATGTCCAAATAAAACCCTGGCCTAGTACTATTGTAAGAATAGAGATGCATATCCACACCTTATCCCACCCATGAGCTATTTTTACAAATCCCTTTTTCTGTTTTTTAAACTGATCATGGGTAACAAAATCTTTGCTCTTTTTTCTTGGCATGAAGATTCTGATTATTGCTGACAATTGTTTTCTTCAGCCCATTTAACTTTGGATTTGTCTTAGAACATTACAGAAAACCAGTCAAGTCAGAACAACAACCCTTGAAATGGGCTAGGTAGAAAGAGAGTGACTGGCTCAAGATCACCCAGCTGGCTTTCATGTCAAAGATGGGACTAGAGCCACCTGTGTCTCCTGCTTTCTAGCCTGGTGCCTTATCTACTAACTAGATCAAACTGGCTTTTATATGAGATGAAATAGATGAAAATCTCTTGATCCTTGATCTCTTTGTGTGATAATGGGACCATCAAAACCCAGGAGGAGAAAAAAAGTGTTAAGCTGAAATTTCAGCAATAAAAACAGGTCCTAATTGCCTAGTTAAGGGCCTTTCCCCAGAGGTGGGATGCTACCAGTTCAGCCCGGTTACAGGTTCAACCTGTAGCTGCAAAGAGCAGCTGACACCGAACCGGTTCGGTGTTTGGCCCACCCGCCTGCCCAGGTATGCAGCACAGCTGAGGTTGAAAAAGCATGAAATGAGGATTTTCAAATGTTACGCACCCGAGCGCAGCCCTTGTCTGCTGTCCAGGTGGCACAGCTGTTGATTTCTTGCAAACGCTGCACACACGATTGTCCCCAGTTCGGAAAACTGGCAAATCGTTCCACTGGCTGGTTCCTCCCCTCCCGCCCACTCACTCACCTGACATGCAAGCCATCCAACTTGCCTGGTTTGGTAAGTTGCTATTTTTCCTTCCCCCCCCACCCCCAACCATCAGCTGTTCTGCTCCGCCAGGAGATTTAGATTAGCTAGAAAGCAGGAAATCCTTGGATTTCTTGCTTTTAAGCTAATCTGAAAGCGGAGCCGAACCTTCCTTAGGACTGAAGCTTTTCAGTGTAGACTCAGGTAGCTGATTGCAGATAAATAGATCCCTAAATTAATCTGTGATTCTGTGAGCAACTCAATCTGCCTGCCTGCTTTGTTTGCTTTGTGGTAAAAGTTGCTCTTTTTTAATAAAAAAATTCAATATTTACATACATGGTGTGTTGTGAGTTAATTTTGTGAGTTTGTTTGCAAGCAAATTTTATGTGGCAGACTCAGGTAGCTGATTGCAGATAGATAGATCTCTAAGTGATTCTGTGATTCTGTGAGCACTCAATCAGCCTGCCTGTCTGCTTTGCCTGCTTTTGGGTAAAAGTTGCTCTTTTTTATAAAAAAAAAAATCAATATTTACATAAATATTTATAATATTTGCACTCAAGCCATGCCCACCCAGTCACATGACCAAGCCACACCCACAAATTAGGCCACACCCACAGAACTGGTTGTTAAGAAATTTGAATCCCACCCCTGCCTTTCCCCCCTGTACCTAAAAATCGATGTATTTACAAACATGTCTTTTCCCAAGCACCTCTTCCATAACTTTTAGTTATGCTATGAGTACACAGCTTGCTTTGGACTCAGATTCTGATTTCTAAGTGGAAAAGAAAAAAAAGTCAATGGAAAAAACAACCCAAGTTAAAGCTATATTTCCTTTTAGCATAGTGAAGTTGCTACCAAGATTTCTCAGTATTCTGAATGTTCATGCATTGCTCTTCTTATATATCATTTTCAATGAAAACCAGAAGTGATGTGCAATAAAATGCAGTGACATCTATCAATTATAAGATGAAATACAGCTAATAAATTTGCAAGAGTCCTGATCATGAAGGAAGCAAATCATCTATTGAATTGTCACTAGATCTGTATCACAGGAGACTATCTAATCCCAGAAAGTACCACATTGGACCCACACCCAATTCCTTTGTTCAGCGAGCACCAGCAATAGGAGAATGAAAATAAAAACAAACAAAACTCTAAGCCATTCTCTATAGGATCTAAAGGATCTGAAAAATCTTCCTAAAAGGAAACGATTTCTCAGATGTTATAAATATGCACAATTCTTTACAAAACTGCCCTTCCCCTATTCACAAACATATCGTGAATCTTCTTGGCTCTCCTTCAACTGGTAATACAACTTTTGCAAATATTTACTAACTTCAGAGTTGCTTAAACAAACACCTCTTTATGTAGATGTTATGCACAGTAGCTGTTTATACAACATATATGCATATGGTTTGGTGTCTCCTGCTTAGGTTGGAGATATGATAATTTTGTAGATATTATAGTCATTTGCTGGTGGTCTACAAATATCAGCAAAGCTGAGAAACCTGTTTTAACAGAGATAGCTGTATGAAAAAGAAAATTAGCAGTTATGCACGATGAAGCAGTGTATATGTTATTCTTTCCTCTGTTTCCTGCCTCCACCTCTAAATTATCTGAGGACCTATTCAAGTACTATCTATTCATTTGACATATATCCTGGTTCCTATTGCCAATTTTCACACCAGCTCAATTGTTTGCCTTGCAGTTAAGTAGGTGATTTTGAAAATGAGAAATGTGCTTTTCCTTGGGCATCGGTTATCCGCTAATCCCAGATTACAAAGTGCTCATCTTTGTTTTTCCATTTCATTGAAAAGTATCTTCTGGTGTTTCTTTTCCTTTCTCACAAAATGAAATGGTAGCAATGATGGTGGACAAAAATTTCAAAGCTTTAATAAACTCAACAGGTCTGTGCCAGATTTTGCCCTATTACAAAAGAGACAGAACTGAGACCTCAGGTGTATATAATCAAGAGTTAGTGTACTATGCTGATTTCTTAGACCATCTTAGACTTGTGAAAAGTTCTAGTCACCACAATTAAAAAAGGTAATTATAGGATCTGGAAAAAGTGTAGAAAAGATCAGTCAGAATTATTAGGAACCTACAGAAGAGTCTCTATAAAGAAAGACATAAAGTTTCTCCGATAAGACAGAAGATAGGTATAGGAAAACATTATAAAGGTGAAAAGATAGCATGAAAGATACTAGAGCAGTTCTGTGAAAAGCTCATTATAAAACTGAGATCAGATTTCTTTGCCTTAATCTATTTTAAAGGGTTTATTTGGTCATTATTTTCAACAAGTTTCAAGATGGTGCATAGTAGTTCAATTAGTACGTATTAATAATTTTAAAGAATAGTTCAATACTAAGTAAGTAACAATTTTAATGAATGACTAGAAAAAAGGCAAAATACAGATGTTTAAGATGGGCAGCTATATACAATCTTTTAATAAAAATATAACAAACATAACACAAACCAGTAGAAAACTGAATGACAGAACACAAAACAGCAATAAAAACATTGACATAGTAGAAACCATGATTGTTTTACCAGAAAACAAGTAAAATAATAAAAGAGACATTCATAAAAAGGAATTTAATATTTCTGGAAATCTTGCACACTTGTGAAGCAGATAAAAATCTGGTTGACTGCTTTATTTCTCTTTCATAAAAGAGCTACAATAACAAAGCTACAATAATATGAAAATACTCAACAAACAAGCCAGTAAGACTGGAAAACAATGGGTTGTATCCAACAGTTGCAGAAACCAGGATAGTTTCTACCACCCATTCTTCTCTTGTACTGCAACTTTTTCATTCACTAATTAGTATTTTGAAAGTTCAGATGCATAATAGGAACTGTTCTGAATAATAGGAGCTGTTCTGAAACTGGAGAATACAGCCCTTGAAATAAATGCTTTATGGCATTTAATTATTGTAGTGAAATTATATTTCACTAAATTATATGAGAGCCAGTTTGGTTTAGTGGTTGAGGCCCCAGCTTAGAAATCAGGAAGCTGTGAATTACATGTTTAATTCTGAGGCATGAAAGCTAGCTGGGTAACCCTGGACTAGACCAGGGGTGTCAAATTCATGTCATCATGGCAGTGGTAGGATTCAAATTTTTTCACTACCGGTTCTATGGGCGTGGCTTGGTGGGCATGGCAGGGAAAGGATACTGTAAAATCTTCAGTCAGAGGTGGTATTTGCCAGTTCTCCGAACTACTCAAAATTTCCGCTACTGGTTCTCCATGATGCAGAGGAGAATACCACCTCTGCATCATGGTGTCATCACATGACATATCACAACTTTTTCCTCCTTCGCTAAACCAGGCATGGGCATGGCCAGCATGTAACGCATCTGGCCCGTGAGCCGTGAGTTTGACAGCCCTGAACTAGATAGTCTCTGTCGGCCCAGCTCACTTCACAGGTTTGTTGTTGTAAGGAAAAATAGGAGGAGAGAGTATTACTTATGTTTTCCACCTTGAGTTATTTAACAATAATTACGGGGAGCAAAAAGTAAAATTAAAATAGGTTTAAAAAATGCCGTTATCACTTTTTTATCCAACCTATATACTTTTGATTGTCTGGGCAAAAGCTTTAACTCAGCCAACTTGCCCATCCTGGTTGGGGAAAATTGGGAGCTGTTGTCCCAAAGATCTAGAACATAACAGGCTAAAGAAAACTGTCTTATACAATGTATAAGAGAAAAAATGGGATTGCATTCCTTTTAGTTTTAGTTTACTTTATTGTTATTACACCTCGTATAACAAAATCAAACACCATCTTCAGTGCACACTGAAAATAAAATACAAACATACATCCTTCACCCTCCACACATTGAACCCAAAACTCCCACACTGCACCAACACAGCAGAATTCAAAAGAGCTATTGCCCTGGGATAGAAGCTGTTTTTCAGCCTATTTGTTCTTGTTTTTATTATTCTGTACCATCTGCCAAATGGTAATAGTTTAAAAAAAAGGTGCCCAGGATGAGATGGATCTTTGAGAATGTTTTGAACTTTCTTAAGGCAGCGGGAGCTATAAAGCTCTTCCAAAGAGGGGAGAGGGCAACCAATGATCTTCTGGGCGATGACGTTAATCCTTTGGAGTGCTTTCCTATCTGTCACTGTGCAATTGGCAAACCATACAGAGGTGCAGTAAATTAAAATACTCTCTACGTTGCAGCAGTAGAAGGTCACAAGCAGTTTTTCATTCAGTTGTTTTCTGAGAAGTCTCAGGGCCCTTTTGACCAGTGCTGCAATCTGGGCACCCCAGGTCAGGTCCTCTTTTAGGGTAACATCCAGAAACTTAAAACTGACCACTTGCTCCACTCAGTCTCCATTGATAAGCAAGGGTTGGATGTCTGATCTGTTCCTTCTATAATCTCCTTGGTCTTATTGGTGTTGAGAACCAAGTTATTGTCTCCAAACCTTGAAAGCAACCAGTCCACCTCATCTCGGTAGGCAGACTCATCCCCCCCGGAGATGCGTCCTACCACTGTTGTATTATCTGCAAATTTAGCAATAGTATTACTAGCATGTGTGAGAATGCATTTTATAATCATTCTATGAAAAACTTGGTACAAGTTCAGGAATCTGGTATAATTTAAGGGTGTATACAAAAAGAGAATATGCTGTGTTTTACATTTGAAACAATATTTATGGCTCAAAAGTTCTGGGCAGATCATGGTTACAATAAAAGAGAACTGACCATGTTGCCTAATGAAAAATCTAGAAGCAAACAACCAAGCTCACAAAATACCAGACTCCACAGATCCTGATTTGACCAAACAAAAACCCAGAATACTTTGGTGTTTTGAGTTTTAGCTCAAACAAATCAGGAGAAAGTTTTAAGCCAAAGAAACACCAGATATATCTTAAAACATGAGTAACATGAGAAACACCAGATATATCTTAAAACATGAAAGGGAGAAGGAGACAAGGTGACTTGCCTTGTCTCCTTCTCCCTTTCTTCTCCCTACATTTCCCCAGAGTTTCCTTTACCCATCTTTCCTTAATTGTCAAGTGCTTCCATATATGGTATCAAGTAAGACATATCCAACATGCCCACCTGTCCCTCCCTTGATCTACCTAGCATTTCTTTTTCCTGATTTCTCTTAACTACTACTAACAGTGGCCTTGAACCTTTCCATCTCCATCTCCCACAGAAGATTTCTGCCCAGAATGTATATGTTTGGATCCCAAACATGTGTGTTTCAATCTAGGCAGAAGGTACATGGGCTCCAGGTTGCTCAAAAATATTAATATGGCAGCTGCAACCAAAGGATAAGTCTTCAACTGCAGGATCACAGCTGTCATTTTTGCTTTCTCAATCCTTCCTGCAGAGGCTCCTGGGAGCAAGGAGTTCCTCCTGGGAAATTTCTGTTCAGTTAATATTAAATGGAATTACATTATTTATAAATCCTGGTGAAGAAAAGGAGCAAGGTAAGTGAGGAGAGCTGGAAAGAAAACATGCCAAGGGTATGGCTCTCCACAGTATTCCTGGGCATGAAAACACACATTTTGGTAAGGAGATCTTGAAATGATAAGTTCAAGGTGAAGCAAACTTTTCAAACGGGTTTTTAGCTGCTCTTTCAAATATATTTATATCATATTTTTAGTCACAATTTTTTTTTAAAAAAAGAGACTTCTATTTTACTGATTGCATTAACTTGGAGGAAACACTAAAAGAAGGACAGAAGCTGTTGTTCTCTAGGAGACATTCCAAAAGGCTTTGGGGAACAAAGGAGAAAAGAAACATCTCCTTGTAGCCAGATGGAGATTCTGACCATTAACAGGCGGCCTGTTTCTTCTGATCTTAATGAGGGACACATTATGTCAAAAGTATAGTTCCTGGCAAGGAATATAGATCATGAATCCTGCTGACCATGGTATGGTGGCAGAAATCTGTCAAATGCATGAAGTTCTCCCTTGTCCTTTTGCTTGTATACTTGAAAAAACAGAAGACAGTCAAGTGCATCCCAGACTTTTGGAAGGGAATTAGTTCAACCACATCTTTGTGGTCTGCACCCCCCCCTTGTGTACTTCCTTTTTTCATAAGATGAGAGAAGATTAAATTCCTTTAAAAGGATCTGGCATAGCATTTTGCTGTTAGTTTAAGCTTTAATAATTAGCTTCATCTCTTCCAGCAGATGCGGCATATAACTGCTTTAAGTTAAATGGTTTTGCTTACTTTGTTTTATTACAAGAGCCAATTGCTGCTCTTGTTTATCAAGGAGAAAGAAAGGAGACGTGGTGGTAAGGCTATTCTCAATATTTTAATTAATATCAAAGTGGCTCTCTTTCTCCTTGTCAACCTTGCCGTAAAGTGCTGTACTGAGCTGAGTTGCTTCTGGTTTTCAAGATTTACTTCTGCATCAGTACAGAATATACAATGCCTTCTTTCTTACCAGGATGGCCTACCTGCATATTGGTCTGGTTCTCGCTGTAATGTCAGTTCACCACATCATTGGCAAGCGAACACATACACCCCATATGGCAATGTTTAGGAAATAGGACTTCAAACAATGGAAATGGCAGGATGAGCAGCAATAATAGGCCAATGACAATAAAAACACATTCAAAAGTAATGTAGTGTCCTTGCTGTTCTCTACGTTTGGTTGTTTGCTTGCAGACATTTCATTACCCAATAGGTAACATCATTAGTGACTTAACAGTTCAACCTTGAGCTACATATATTCTCTTTTATTGGAATATATGTCTAGATCATATTGATCATTGTATTTCTATGTTACATTAAAGCAAAGGTGGGAGGTAGACAGATCATATTGCAATCATGGACAATTTCTAATGGCCTAGCTAATGCCTACAGGTTGATGATATTTTTGGAGAGAATGCCTGGATTAATAGGCTTTAATCTGATTCTGCAAAAATAAGGATTTAGGCTTGCTTAATAATAGCTAAAAATCTATAGCAGATTATAGCAGATGGCCACATCTTGGCTAATCTTGAAAACCTAAACCTGCAGTATATTTATATTTAGTGTACTTATGTATACACATGTATACATGTATGTGTGTGTATGTATGTATCTATGTAGTGGTTGGATAGCATAATGGTTAGAGCACCATCTTTGAAACGGAGACAAGGGTTCAAATGCTGGAAGATACCTAACTTACCAGTAGGGGCCTTGGAAAGAAACTCTCTAACCCAGGGGTAGTCAACCTTTTTATACCTACAGCCCACTTTTGTATCTCTGTTAGTAGTAAAGTTTTCTCTAACCGCCCACCGGTTCCACAGTAATGGTGATTTATAAAGTAGGGGACAAAACCCCTACCGCCCACCATGAAAACTGGAACGCCCACTAGTGGGCAGTAGGGACCAGGTTGACTACCACTGCTCTAACCTTTCACCCAGGGATGGGATTCTACAGGTTCACACCGATTCGCTAGAACTGGTTGTTAACATTCTAAGCAGTTCAGAGAACCGGTTGTTAGAAGAAATTACTGGCCTAATCCTATAAGGAAGGCAGGAATGAAACATTCTGGTGTTGCTTAGAGAAACTGCCTCTCCATTAACTCTTATTACATTCTTGACAGGACTAGTTTCCTGTCTCTGGAATGTCTCTAGAGTTTTTTTTTCCTCCTTTGCTGGTACTTTGCTTGTGTGGAGTGACCATTCAAAGTTACAATGGCACTGAAAAAAGGACTTATGACCATTTTTCACACTTACGACTGTTGCAGCATCCCTACAATCATGAGAGGCCAGTCAAGGAGATGCATGCCTCAATGTGAGTGATATTGAGTTGGTCACGCCCAGCCAGTCGCATGACCACCAAGTCGTGCCCACCAACTAAGCCATGCCCACAGAACCAGTTGTTAAAAAAATTGAATCCCACCCCTGCTTTCACCCACCTACCTCAAAATATGAGATCATACAAACTATGATAGTCACCCTTCCTTAGATACTAAACAAGGTCTGTATCAGAAGTTAGGAACTAGGACAACCTGATTAAGGGGGCTGGTGCAAGAAACCATACATGAATGAGACAAGAGAACCTAAAACTAATGGAATGCTACTACAAAAGCAGTCCTAAAGGGAGGGATATAAGAAGCATGGGAGGGAACTAATGATAGACAGAAGACCTGTATTCACACTAAACAAGAATTAGCTAGGTTCTTCAATATAGCGAAGACAAAGCTTCTATCAAATCTGGAGACAGGCAAACCACAGATTACATCCCATACTCAAGAAGAGAAGAACAATTGGATGCTCAGTCAACAGCTAAAGCTGAAATGTCATTTCATTTCAATGTGGATTTGAATTCACATAAAATGAAGTGCCACCCTTCCATTAGAGGACAGCTGCTGACATGAGGCATAAGATCATGGTAAACTAGCTAAAATCAACCCTTGAGACCCATTATCGAGGCTCAGCAGAGGTGTACCATCAGTTAGCATGCTAGAAGATGCTAATAGAACCCTCACAACAATTGTCATTACCCCATCAACTCAAACCAATGAATTGATGTACATTAAATGTTCTTAATCCAGGAGAGAACAGCAGTACATGACCTCCTGGAAAATAAAGTTAGAGGCTAAGATTAAGGCAACTCAGGCAGTTGGTGGAATTTTAGAAAGAAGTGAAGTTTATTACTGGAAAAAATACAGGGGCCTGACTCCATCTGAAGCAATTGAGACTGTTAAACAAAAGCTCACAGCTCTGGCCACCATGCTAAGGAGATACACTAGAGAAGCAGACGCCAAGAAGATAAATACCCTGTTCTTCAAAGAACCATCCAAGGTGTACTGTCAACTGCACTGTAACAACATAATAACAGCAGAGCCACCAATAGTAGAGCAGTACTGGGAGGACATATGGAGAAAGAGAAGACATAACATCAAAGCAAAGTGTCATGCCCCTGTTAGAATCTGACTCCAAGGGAGAAGAGGAACAGCCGACAGGGAGTGGGAGTGTGGCTCCGGAGGTTGTAGAGGAAACTGGGGAAGGGCACAAGTTAGATGGGCATTCAGAGGAAGACCCAGGACCATTTCATCCTAGGGCATGCAGGGAGGAGTGGATAAGGGAGAAACGTGAATGACATAGTCTATGGGGGAGGAAAGAGCCTTGATCCCCTTTATGGGCTGCAGCTGTCAGGACTGTTTAAAAGGACAAACTGTGCATGGGCCAGTGCTGGAAGCAAAGCATGAAAATATTTCTAGTTTGTCAGTTCTTATCTGAGTTTTGGCGTTCTTCCCAGAGTGTGCATTTTGATATCTGTGGACATCTTCAAGCCCTTATCCTGCCTTGTCTCATTACTTGCTTCAGTGTGGTTTGTGTTGTTTTTTCCTATTTATAATTTATATGTATTTTGAGTTTGAACAGAAGTTCTTCCTTTTCGCAACTGTTTGTGGTGAAGTTTTTTCTCCAGTCAATGATAATTGGACTTTTGAAGCCAAGTTGAAGGAATTAAAGGGACTTCACCTGTCTTTGTAACTTTGTTGGTTTTGTATTTCACCCTGGGTCATCACACAAAGCAAAGTGGCTACACTTGTAATCTGAGAATAGATTACCGCAATCTACCAGAATAAGAACAAATCACCATCGCAATAGCAGACATCCAGCATTGGACTAAGAACATGAAAAGCTGGATAGCACTCAGCCAAGACATGATCCACACCTATGGCTAAAGAAAATGACAGCAGTAGATGAATGCCTAGCAATACAGATGAACTAGCTGCTAGCAACAGGTTCCCACCCAGACACTGCTGATCATGAAAAAGCCCCATAAGGGAACAGCAACAAATAACTATTGCTCAATAACTTGCCTTCCAACACCATGGATCATTATGTCATCAAGTTACAGAACCATATGGACCAATACATGAACACAACTCCGAAGGGCATTGGGAACAATACCAGAGGCTCAAAACACCAGTTACTTATAGATAAAGCAGTTGCCAAAAACTCAAAGTCTCATCAGATCAATCTAACCACAGCCTGGATTGACTCCATAATACTTATGACTCAGTGCCACACATGGATCTGTGAATGCTTGGCACGATATACAGTCAAGAGGACACCAAGAACATTTCTCAAGAACTCAAAGGGACTGTGGAAGATGGCACTAAAAATTAACTCAAGTCAAGTGGCCATCAAGTGTGGCATATATCAAGGTGATTCACTAATCCCCACTGCTGTTCTGAATAGGTTTGAACCCACTCAATGAGATAATCACAAGACTAGATGTGAATACAATTTCAAGAATAGAACCACCATCAGCCATCTCCTCTATATGGATGATACCAAGTTCTATGCAAAGAATGGACAAGATATGACTCACTGATCCATCCGACATGGATTTACAGTGAGGGCATCGAGATGTCATTTGGAGTAGAGAAGTGTAGCTAGATGGTACTCAAGAGAGGTAAAGCAATTAAGACTGATAGGGTGAAACTACCAGCAAATCATGTAACAGACATACAAAGCCAGTTATAAGTATCTTGCTTTTCCACAGTCACATGTGGACCACGAGACAAGGAAGACAGCAATATCTAAGTACCACCAAAGAATCGGACAGGTCCTGAAGAGCCAGCTCAATGAGAGGAATAAGAACCATGCTATCAACCTGTAGCCAGTCATCAGATACCCTACCGCTTTAGTGAACTGGCCAAAGAAGGACATGGAAGCTGTCCGTGTGAAGAGCCAGAGACTTTTCACAATGTACAAAGCTTTACACCACAAGTCCAACATCCAGAGACAGTAACCAGCTGGAAATAAGGTGGTTAGGTTCTGGTGAGTGTCAAAGCTACAATCATGGATGAAACCCAAAACATCCAAGAGCACATCAGTAAGATAGCATCCAAAGATGAGCTGCTGAAAGACCAGAAGGCAGAAGTGGAGATAGATGTAGCAGAGCCAAGTGACAGCAACCTCAGGAAGAAGAAGTAGGACAAATTGGAGAAGTATCAGGACATGAAGGAGGAACTGGACAGGATGTGGAAAGTAAAGGCCAAAGTGACCCGACCCTAATACAAGCACTAGTCTTTATCCTTTAACATAAATTTTAAAAGTGCCTTAAAGCACATAACTGTACAATGTGTACAGCCATTATTTTTCAGCAGAAAGATGAAAACGTCTGAAAACAATACCAAAAAGAAGCTAAATTTCTGAAACCTAGGACCCTTAGCAAAGGGCTATTCTAGAAGATTACTATAATTGATGGCACTGGAAGCTGACATAGATCCTCCTGGCTGGGCAATTAGGATAATTTTAATACTAAAATTAGATCACAAATCCAACAGAAATAGATCTAGATAGTGTCATTCAAGGACCTTACCCCCAAAATATATATTTGAAAATGGCTAAAAGTAACAAGAACCATTCTGGTGATCCAAGATGGTCTTTTTCAGGCATATCCTCCTCTTCCACTGAATCAAAAAGTTGCTTGGTATCTCATTAGAAGTATTTTTGAGATTTGCAAAGGTCAAATTAAGCAAGTTCAAGCTGCACTCTTTTTTTTTCCCATGGACCTGGCAGAAACTATAATGAAGTTATTTCTGGTACCTCTGATTTGTGTGCGCTCTTGGTTATCTGAGACAAGTCATTTCCAGAACCATGTGGACAGCAATCAGTGAGATTGGTGACAGCTTGTTTTAGGCATAAGATGCTCTTTAATAGGAAGTTATTAAACAGAAACAGCTGTGTTGATTTCAGCTCCATTCAAAACACAAGGAAAGGAAAATAATCAAAGTCTGACTAATAAAAAACACACAATGGACTGGGATGAGACTTTTCAAAAAGGCCTTTATTTCCTTCTTTACACTTTGAACACTCCATTGACCTTTCACCTACATTCTTAGTACATCTGGGACAGATCCTCTGCATTGTCTTCTTAGAAGTCTATAAAGAATTGTTTTTCTAATTGGCTTGACAGGCATCCATTTGCACTTGTCCTAATTAGATGCTCAAGACCTTCACTAATATTAAGGGTACTAATATGGTAGCAAATATAAAATTATGTAATCCAGTTGGTTTTGACTCGTTCCTCATTTATTAGGGTTGAAGCAATCAAATTTAGGGAAAATCCATGGGAAAATAGATTAGGTATCAATTTCTTTACATTTGTTCACTCTCACAGCTTCTTGTAAGATATTTCCGATAGTTTCTTAGCTCACATGGCAAACGGATGTAAAAAGAGGCTATGATTTCATGCTACCAAAGCAAACTGTGTGGCAAACATTTGTTCCGTACAAGGATCTCCCATATCCAAAGCCAGCCTTCTTCAATTTCCTACATTTCCTTCCTCCTTTCAGATGAGGGAAAAGTTAGAAAAAACAGATTATTTTTTACAACCTAATCAGGCTTGACATGCATTTGATACACCTAGAGACACCAAACAACATGTGGAGCTTCCTGGCATACTGATTTTTGCTGGAGATTTACCCACAGGCACCATTTTTGTCCCCATAGTCTCTGCAACATTTTTATATTGTGCACATGCTGTCACTTTTGCTCTTCTCATTCCACTTGATTTTTCTACTGAAACTTTTTTTTCAGTTTGGAGAGAACCTTCATTTTAGGGATTAGGATTTGATTGCTTATAGTACCCTATGACTATCATTAAGTGTTGTACCTTATGATTCTTGACTCTTGACGAATGTATCTTTTATGTACACTGAGAGCATATGCATCGAAGACAAATTCCTTGTGTGTCCAACCACACCTGGCCAATAAAGAATCCTATCCTATCCTATCCTATCCTATCCTATCCTATCCTATCCTATCCTATTCTATTATTTCTGTTTCCTTATCTTCATCATCTTTAAAGCTGACTAGGAGGGCTCAGCGTGGTTTGGATTGTAACTTCCAGGCCAAGTTACAGGTAGTCCTTGACTTACAACAGTTCATTTAATGACTGTTCAAAGTTACAAGAGCACCCAAAAAAGGGACTTATGATTGTTTTTCATACTTCTGACCACTGTAGCATCCTCATGGTCACCTGATCAAAATTCAGATGCTTGGCAATTGACTCACATTTATGACAGTTGCAGTGTCCCAAGGTCATGTCACCACCTTTTGCAAACTTCTAACAAAGAAAGTAAATGGGGAAGCCAGATTTACTTAACAACCATGTTACTAATTCGACAACTGCAGTGATTCACTTAACAATGCAGCAAGAAATGGGGCAAAACTCACCTAACAAATGTCTCACTTAGCCAGATAAATGTATCGTCGTAAGCAGTGGTGGGATTCAAATATTTTTGCCACCGATTCGGTGGGCGTGCCTTGGTGGGCACACTTTGTGAGCGTGCACACACTTTGCGTGCATGCATGCACCAAACATGCACTTTGCGCAGGCGCAGATGTGTTTGCGCAGGTGCAGAAGCAATCTAACTCACCTCCTACAAGCCTGTACAATCCTGGTTGCTTCAGCAGCTGCCGAGTGCCACCATTTTGTGCTGCGCGCAAAGCAGCTGTGCTTCAAATTCAGCGGATAAAAGTGAATATGGAAGCCCGGGCGGGTGGATGGGCCCAACAGTAAAATGGCGGAGAGAACCAGTTTGGTCACCACCGCTCATCGCTGCTACCGGCTTACCAGAACCGGGCCAAACCAGTCGAATGCCACCACTGGTCGTAAGTCAAAGACTATCTGTACCGATTCATTTCTAATGTGTGCCTTTTGCTGCTATAACCCTTTTTGGGCTTAGATCTCAAAATGTGAAACTATGATCTTGCCTCCTTTAATATCTAATCCAGATCCAGATAAAAACTTGCCACCCAGAAAGAATGAGTGGAAATGATTGAGGGAATCAAGCTGTCTGCTTATGGATCATTAATTCCCTTTTCCTGCTCATAAAGTAATCAATTAGTACTGGAAAATTTGGCATTTTTAATGTATGTCTTTAAAATCTCTTAATTTTCTCCATATATGTTCATATTCTCACAAATGGCTCATCAGAATATACTTTTAGTTTATTTGTTAAAAATTATCTCTTACAAGAGAGTGATTTAAAAAAATCTGGGTGATAAAGTATTACTTCCACCCCTCTATGGTAAGAAATGTTTATATTCCCAGTTTTATAGTTAAAGAGTGAAATGGTAAATAGGACAACTTTTATGTTTTCTTTTAAAATGAATAAAATGTGACCGTTACAAAAGTATGGTGTAGAAAACTAGAACAGGGTTTCGGTATAAAGGGGAAGTTGGAGGAAGGTATTCAGAGAGTCATAACCTTAAAATGTCATTAGCTTTTGCTTTTACTCAGCTGAGCAAGCACTTCCAAATCAAAATAATAATTAACATTCTGTAGAGAAAAAATGTTGACCTCTGTCAAATAATGAAGCTTTAACGTTACATTAATGCGTGGTTAATGTTAACACAGAACTCTGAGTTGACCACTGGCACTTTTTATTTGAACCTCTGGGAGTTTTGTGGCAAAGAAGAAAATTCAAAACCTGCCAACAATGATTTGAAAAGCAGCCTTGTGAAGGTAGAGAATTGCAAGTACTCAACATTTGGCCTCTGCTGTGAAAATTAAGGGATCCCTTCATTTAGCTTCATGCAACTTTCTTTCTTTTTTTAAGCTTGTACGGGAACATCAGAAAAGAAATAAAACACAGAAAAGGTTAGGGGAGAATGGAAGTACAAGTGAGAATCAGAAAATGCTGCCAGATTAGCTCATCAAAAAGTATGAGGAGGACATGACCTAACTTACAGTACTTTATGTGTAAACCTTTCCTGGATTTACTGTTTGTTATTAGCAAAGGATAGGTCTACACCTCATCCTAAGATTTAATCATGTTTTTATAGTGACTGACAGTTCTTCTTCAAAACCTACTGATCCTGTCCTATCTTCTGTCCTCTCCCTCTTCTCTTTTTAAAACATCAGACTGAGGGGAAAAAAAATATTTTCTTTACCTAAAGATCTTTCACAAAGCAACCAAGATTTGAATACTGATCAAATTGATTCTAGAATAGACTTTTCCAACAGGATGATAAGCAAATGGGGACATTATGGGAGCTGTCCTTTAGGTGGAGGATAGTTGCAGGAACTGGGTATATATAGTCTAATGAATGGGGTGACATGATAGCGGTGTTCCTGTATCTAAGGGGCTGCCACAAAGAAAGGGTGTGTATGTCAACCTATTCTCCAAAGCACCTGAAGGCAGGACAAGAAGCAATGGATGGAAACTGATCAAGGAGAGAACCAACCTAGAAATAAGGAGAAATTTCCTGATAGATAAATTAATCAGTGGAACACCTTGCCTTCAGAAGTTGTGGGTGCTCTATCACTAGAGGCTTTTAAGAAGAGATTGGATAACCATTTGTCTGAAACGGTATAAGGCCATGATGGCGAACCTATGGCATGCATGCCACAGATGGCACACAGAGCCATTTGTGCTGGCATGCGAGCTGCAGGCAAACTTACCTCACTGCACATGCCCGCAACTCACAGCTGATTTTTGGCTGGTTTGAGGCCTTTTTCGGTCTCCCAGAGACTTCAGGAAGGCTTCTGCAGGCTTTTCAACTAGGCCTGTTTTGTCACTGTTTTCCCGGAGATCCCGGAAGTGATGAAATGGGCCTAGTTTTTGGCCTGAAAAGACTGCAGAAGCACCTGAAGCCTCTGGGAGGTCGAAAATCAGCTGTGAGGCACAGTGCAGGTAAGGGAGTGGCGGGGTGGGTGGATAGGGATTGCGTGCGCATGCATAGGGGGCTTGGGGGGGGCGTGCATTGCCTTCTAGGTGCTGGCATGCAAGTGCAAACGTGCAAGTGCACGCACAATTTTTGGCATAGGAGCCCAAAAAGGTTAGCCATCACTGGTATAAGTTCTCCTGCTTGAGCAGGGGATTGGACTAGAAGACCTCCAAGGTCCCCCCCAATTCTGTTATTCTGTGCTTTAATTACTTTAATGTATATGCAGGATACCTTATGAGCAAAAAACTAATCTAAGACATATTTCCAGGTTACTGGCAGCTCTTTTTTTTTAAGTAAAAAGGAACAAATATCCATATAGCAATAGGAGTTCATTTAGTTCATTTTCTCTAAGCTGATTTGAATCCTCCCATGGCATGCTGACCTACATATCTAGTAAGGAGGAAATCTTCCTTCCTTAAGTAGGTCTGGCAAAGAAGAAAGAATTTGAAAGATGTCACATTTCTGTGGTTGCACCCTGCATAGTAACTTCCATCTCCTTGCACTAAAGCGGACTTAATCCAAAGAGTTACTCAGCCTATCAACCCAAGAGTCAAAGAGTTTTAAATATTCATTACAGGTGCTTTTCTGAAGCAAAATGCTCATTGCTAATTTTGCTTTGTTCCTCCGTGTGACACTGCAAGACATATGGCAAGCCTCTTAACTTTAGAGCTAGGGGAGGAAGAGGATATTAAAGTATCAAAGCTAATGTGAGAAAATGTTTAGAATGGTTCTGTCAAGTCAATGCGATATGGTTGGTTTTACAAAAGAATGTCGGAGAGAGAGAGAAAAAGGGTTTGCAAATAAAAGAAATGTCAGAATTTGGTTTTTCAGATCCCAGAGACTAAACACCTCTATTAAACAAATGTGTGTAGGATTAAACAGGGAAGGACACTAGAAAGTCATGTCAAGTCTAGAACCAAAGTCCCTGTCTCTAGTAGCCCCAATCCCTCAGTCATGTGCATAAAAGTTTAAAAAGGATTTCTCAATGCCTGTGGCTGACTATGTTAACAAGCAAGGATCCCTGGTAATGCTATTGATTATCCAACAGAACATGAATAACGGAGATAAAAAAATACTGTTTCTTCTATTTCACAGATAATTCACAGGACTGTCATGCTTGATATATAGAGGAATATTCTCTTGTTTATTATAATTATAGCAAGCAATGCATTGAATCCATTTGATTCAATACTATATGAGGACTGTATAACAGTTTTAAACCAAATTTTTTTCCTAAACCTGCCTGGACATGCCAGGGATCAAATCTGGGAATTTTTTTACATGAAACAGTGCACATTAGCATTGCTGAATTGCAGGCTTCCCTGTGTACTTTGATATTCAGATATACAGGTAGTCCTCGACTTAAAACAGTTTGATTAATGACCTTTTGGAGTTACAACGGCACTGAAAAAAGGGACTTGTGACTATTTTTCACACTTATAAACCCCATGGTCATATGATCAAAATCCAGCAACTGGTTCATATTTATGACAGCTGCAGTGTCCTGGAGTCATGGAATCCCCTTTTGCAACCTTCTCACAAGCAGAGTCAATATGGAGGCCAGATTTACTTAATAACCATGTTACTAATTGAACAACTGCAGTGATTCACTTAACAATTGTGGCAAGAAAGGTCATAAGATGAGGCAAAACTCACTTAATAGATATCTTGCTTGGCAACCAAAAATTCTGGGCTCAATTATGGTGATAAGTTGAGAATTACCTGTATTCAGTGCAACCTGTTCAAATCAGGTTCCAAGCAGTTTGATTGCCTTTATCAGCACATATGCACTGTAGTAAGCAGACTATTTGTACCAAAAAACTAATATTTGTATATAACTGCCACAAATCTGGGTATAAGTTAATGGTTTGTGTCTAATAAAAATTCTCAGCAGAGGTATCAAAATAAAAGTGATTGGATATCTGGCTCAAGCAACTATGTTAAAAGTGGTGGTAGTTGTAGTTACACGAATAATTGCTAATATCTGATCCCTTGTGTAAAAACAGAGAAGGAAAAATGGGTGGGGAGTTAAAGCCTGCCAAATGGAAAGCTACCAAAGCATTAGTGAGGAAAAAATATGGCCCAGCATCTGAGAGGGTGCTATAGCCAATAAAGACTAAAAACAAATGTATAAAAGCTATATAAAACAGCTTTACCAGCTGTCTCTTTTCATGTGGAAATCTGCCTTGATGGGGTGCTTAATGTTTAAAAGGGAACCGAGTCACAGACAAACAAGATGAAAATGTGGAAATCTCGTAAAAGTGGCCCTGATGTAGCCATAAAAAAACAAAAGGAAATTATTTGTTTTTATTTTAAGCCCATTGTGTGTTCAGCCCCTGCCCCCCCAAAGTGGGGCAACAGGAAAGGTCAAATCTGAAAGGTTATCAATCAATTTGCTCAGTGGCACGCTTCAAAACAAGTTTTGTTTCTATAGCTGCCCCCCTCCCCCTTAAATATCACAACAGGTACCCATTATGCTAAGCACAGCTAGTTGCAAATATGTCAGAAGCGGTGCGTATCACCCAGCCATGTGCCAAAGCAATGGAATTGAGCCAGTGAAAATTAATCTGTACTTATAATGAACTGGAAGGCACACCCTGCAACAAAGAAACCCAGCTGGTGTGTAGGAAAGGACCCTCCAAAATCAGGATTCCACCCAGCTTCAAAGCTACCTTTCATGTTAGTACAAGCTAAGCAAGCAAGTGGAGAAAGGAGAGAAGGCATTCCAAGTCAACTATCTGAAAGCATTACGTCAGAGAAGGGTTGGTCCTGATGCCCACAGTTTATGAGATTTTCCACCCCATAACGCTCCTGACTATCCTCCCTAACATGGGATTAATTTGTTGCTGGACCCCAACCCGGCAAGTAACTTATTAGAAACCAAGTAAAGGCACAACGTGCCTCCTGAGTGAAGTATGATAAGAGGCCTTTTGCCTTATGCAGATGCCCCTGAGAAACAGTTCTTCCCCTGTGGCCAGAGAGACTAGGAAGAGGCACCACTTGAAGGGAAGTGTTGTATCCTATAAATACACAAACAGAAGATTAGAGGCAATTATTAGGACAACAGTCAGCTTGCCCTGTCAATACACGAGCAGATAACATAGGCACTGAGAGTTCAGAGTCAGCTACGAGTAGGATTACTTGGAGCAATAATACTTTGTACTTGCATTAGAATTTTCATCACATGGTATCAAAACAGGATTTGGAACACCCAATGAAAGTATACCTTTGCACATTGATTAAGTTGAAAGAAAAAAAAACTACAGAAAAAGCAAATGAGGGGCTAAGAAGACTGTCAAATTTTCAGCAAATGTTCTACTAAAAACAGTCCATTAATATTCATGGCATTCCCCCCCCCCCCAAGCATCTGAAATTACTTGCATATTTGCAGGATATGTGAAATGTATGGTAAAGTGTTTGATATGTTTAGTTGTCACTTAATACTGCATACCTGACATACAATAGTGTTTCATATTTATATTCATTGTATGATGGACTTGTTTTCAATCAAACATGTATTAAGTTCATCTGATTTTCATTTATGACCCTTCTCATCATTGCTATGAGCATTTGAGATGGTAGAAATAGATTTTTTTTAAAAAATCATTACTGCAACTGAGAGAAAGTAACTAAGCCAAGGTGCCAGCCTTGTGAGGTAATCCAGATAAGAAGTGCAGCCTGAAGTACTTACTCTAACTTTATTGTTACATTAACAAAATCTTGCAAGGTTGAAAGTACATCTCTCTACGACCCCTTTACCTTGGCAGTCCAAGAAAGCAGCGGGGCTCCCTTCTCTGACATTTCCTTTCTGTGGAGTCAGCTGCCTCATATCTGACCATTTTCTAGTCTGCTGCTCCTAAGGTCATTCTTACATACCACTTACAAAAGGTAACCAGTGAGATTCATGTCTGAATGCACCTTCATATCTAGGCCAAATTATTGCAGAATTATTACATAGTATTTCTCCAAAACATGCGGATTATTTAAAATCTGACAAACGTAAGGAAGAATCCTCACAACAGCAACTGAATAGATAACATGTAATGGGATTATATTCCCACCTCAGTGGTGGTAGTGATATGGAAGTCCAGCATCAACTTAACACATCTGCCCCATTGAGACACTCACCTAAATCACCTCACACTGCAGTCTCTAACTTTGGCTCAGACATGCAGAAGGCTGTCAGCACACTATTCTGTAACAGTGACTGATTCTTCATAGAGCTCCACTCCCGCTAAATTCAAGAACACCACAAAGAAACTGCCTTGCAAGCAAAACAACTTTCACCCAAAGCTCTACAAAAACCCAACTTGGAGGTACACCCTCATCTGCTTCCAAATCTCAGGAGCTGACCCTGGCAGCCAAAAAGCCAAACTCCTACAGTTGGCACCACTGAAGTCATGGATGGAACATTTATAATATAAGAGGGGACTACAGCTGACCTTGACAAGTACTTCAAACAACTGAATCTTAATTAGCTGTTTACATCTTAAACTGTATCTTAAACACCCTACAAAAATAATTAGTGAAAGAATAATATATGTAAAAATCTTTGAAACTGCTGAGTCATTGGTACATCAACTTTAAGTGTCATAAATTAAAGTAAATGAAAATGAAAAGCTCTTACATAATGCATCCTAATACAGCTACTATTTTTCAGCCAGGTATTTTCTATTGAAGAGAAAGGATTTTATTATCATAATGTCCTCTAAGTGATTTTACAGTTACTCCCATATGGTTATTTTACTTCAGCGAAAAAATATTCCAGACTCACAATACTGAGTGAAACAAAACACTGTCTTACTTTTGTGACCAGGTGGAAAACTTCAAGTTATGTATATGTTGGATTAGTTATAAACAGGTAGTCCTCAATTTATGACTTCAATTGAGTTCAAAATGTCTGTTGATAAGTGAGACAGTTGTTAACTGAATTTTGCCCCATTTTATGGCCTTTCTTGCCACAGTTGTTAAGTGAATCATTGCAGTTGTTAAGTTAGTAACATAGTTATATGAATTTGGCTTCACCATTGACTTTGCTTGTCAGAAGGTTGCAAAAGGGGATCACATGCAACCGTCATAAATACGAACCAATTGCCAAACATCTGAATGTTGATCATGTCACTACGGAGTTGATAAGTGTGAAAATGGTCACAAGTCCCTTTTTTCAGTGTCGTAACTCTAAACGGCCATTAAAAGAACTGTTTTAAGTTGAGGACTACCTGTATATCTGAATATCAGAATACAGGAGGAAGTCTGCAACTTCAGTACTTTATTTTGCTTGTCAGAAAGTCACTAAAGGTGATCACAAGGCCCTGGGACACTGCAATTGTCATAAATGTGAACCAGTCGCCAAGCATCTGAATTTTGATCACATGACCATGGAGATGCTGCAATGGTTTGTTAGAAGAATTCTCCTTCTGGGTTCAGTTCCAAGTGGGGAAAAAGTTACTAGAAACATGAAGACTGTTTGGAAAGATGGTTTAATGGTGGACAGGGCCACATGGCTTGGAGCTCCAAAGTGAAAAGGTGATCACATGCTTCAAGGTGAAGGAAAAGATAAAGAAGAAGAAGAAAGGCTGAAAGTGCCTGGTTTTATATCCTCTGTTGGGATTTGAATTTGAGCGTGTATTCTGATTGGTTGTCAGACTCCCAAGGGGCCATGCAGGGGCAACTCTAGGCTGTCCTGAGTTCCAGGCTTGGTTGAGCCTTGCTGGATGATGATGTAATGAAAAGGGCTTTGGGCAATTGCTACAGCTTTACCTGGAGATCTTTGTTATGTAAAATATTCTGGCCATTAAGGCTTTAATGGCCCACCCATTAACAAAGGTGGGGGTGAGCTTCTGCTTCTGAGTTTCTACTGTTTTTAGGGGAAATATTCTGCCTTTTTAATATTTCCTAGATATTTCAATTTTCTAGGAGAGGGATGGGTGCTAATTTCCTACAGGTTGTAAGTATGGAAAATGGTCATATATCACTTTTTTCAGTGCTGTTGTAACTTCCGACAGTCACTAAACAAATGGTTATTAAGTCAAGGAGTTACGTAGCTTTGCTGTGACTTGAATAAATGCCCAGGCTGCCTGTCCTTCTAATGCAGGCTGATACAATACTAGCTACTCCACAGCCTGGCTCAGAAAGAAAATGCTATTATAGATGGAATATCATATGAAGGAATACAAAATGTGGAAAAGAGGATATTGTATTCTTAAATTAACCTGAAACTTTTTTTTTAGAATGGTTGTGTTCATTTCCATCACTGTTGATATGGCAACTCCAGGTTACATGTAGTTAATTTATACATTATATTACTGGGACAATTTCCGGAAGCAGAGGTGACCTTTTTCCACCACAAGTAGTACTAAAAATTGAGCTTTATAGATTTCAGCGCATTGTTAAAGGAACATGCAGGTAGAATACAAATATTCTAATAAATAAATAAATTGGGCTTTTTTGTGACTGAAAAATCCACCAGAGGTCTGATTCTCTTCCCTGTAAATTTGAAATGCAGGAACTAGCAGGTTTTCCCAGTCATGCCTTTAAATTATGGCATGAGACAAATCATATATAAATATATAAATATGGCAAATCAGGAAAAAAATGTTTGATGCTATCATCTGAATTTCAGTGGAAAAAGAAGTAACTATGGAGCTTTTGCTAACTAAAATGGAATATGGCTTAGGATGGCATGATGCATTAATAAAATACTTTCGGAAATTACTGAAAGACAATTCAGTATAAAATACAGTCACCTGTGATTTCTATGAATGAAGCTTCATTTGCTGAACATATAGACCACGCTAGCACCTGTCTTGAAACCAAATAATCCATGGCTTTACTGACAATATTAAATGTGTTTTATGACTCAATTCAGAATGCAAGCCTTTGATGCGAGATGATAAAAAGTCTTTTCACGTGACGTATCTACATACCAATGGCATTATGTCTATTAACTGGACTTCTCTAGGCAGATCCAAAGCTGTAAGCTAAGATAATACAGGCTAACTTATATGCATGTGAGGATTTTACCTTGTCCAGTGTTTCGAGCCACATGATGGAAATTATAAACATGTATAATTGATGTTGAACAGAGGGGAGAATTACATGATCACTACCCAACATATTTTTATTAATTTGCTTATTTATATTGATATTTTTGATATTTTTACTGATTTAATAAGTTATTGTTGGCTTTTTGTGGATGTTTTAATATCATGATGGTGTTAGGGTTAGGACATGGATCCACTGGGAATTTGCTGCTTCTTCTTCTTTTTTTTTTAAACAAGTTTTATTCAATTTTTCCAAAACAACATAAAAAAAGCTCTTTTCAGTGTACAACATAATTCCGAGTCACCACTTTTACATGCAAATATGACAGTAATTATATATCCATTTTTACATTCAACATTCTGTTTTGTCCATTTTTAATTTAATTTTATGATTACTTCTCCGTTTCAACTTTTACATAAGAAAAGAAACAAACACATTAATTCTATTAAGTGATATTACTTTCATTCTAAGCATCTTCTCAATGCTTCTTTTTTTTTTAATATGATGGTAAACAAAACCGATAGATCAATACATCTTAGAAACTGAAGAATAACTACTACACAGAATTGTTCATTAGAGCACAAAAAGAAAACTTCATTAGCATTTAAGCTAGAAGAACAACAAGTTAAAGAAACAATGATTGCTTGGGGGAAAAATTTTGGATATGGGATGGATTTAGAGAAATGGCAAAAATTGTGGTCTCAAAATTATAAAATGACAATGTCAACAGCATATAAAGAAAATTAGTATAAGATGTTTTACAGGTGGCATCTACCCATAACAAGAATAGCAAGAATGTTCAAGAACAAATCAGAAAAGTGTTGGAAATGTCATCAGATACCTGGTTCATATTTCCATATGTGGTGGACGTGTGCAGATACTAAAAGATATTGGACCAAAATCCACATATGGCTGGAAAAAATGACAAAAAACATATAGACTTGAAACCAGAGATTTTTTTATTGGGAATCTTACCTGAAATATATAGTAAGGAATTGAAATATCTGATTGTAAATGTATTAACAGCTGCTAGGATTGTATTTGCTAAAAACTGGAAAAATGAGAAAATACCAACGCAAGAGGAAGTTATTAAGAAAATCATGGACTGTGCTGAAATGAGTAGATTGACATTTGAAATGAGAGAACAAGAAGATAAACAATTTTATAAGATTTGGAATTTATTTTATCAATGGTTAGACAATAAAATATGGTAATGAAATATAGAATATAAAAATATATATAAAGATGTATTATCATAATATAACTATGTGATAGATTTGGGATGATAATATGAATTGTCATAAAATAAATTAAAATATGGATTATTTTGCGTAACATGAACAAATAACAGTATAGTCAAATGACTGATTATCAATGATATTAATGTACTTAGGAATATTTGATAGACAATATGAGAACATACACAAGTAATTGTAAGTGATGACTATGAAGTGGATGCACAAAATCATTAGTAAACCAACCGACACACTGTATGTACGTTAGTGGAAGATTGCTTGATGTGTTTATGTTGTGTTTGTGTTTGTTTAAAAAATAATAAAATTTGGGGAAAAAAAAAAGAAAATTTCATTGTTTTGTAAGATGAGGAAAACATAGGGAACTATTTAACTTCTTTTTTTAACTTTCTCTAACATTTAATGCATTGGTCCCCAACCCCTGGGCTGAGGCCTATTCAGAATCGGGCTGTGCAAGCAGTGGGCAAGTGTGTGCAGCTCTACTTGTGCACGTGGCAGACACAATTGTGCGAAGCTCCATTTGAATGAGTTGCTTGTGCGGAGTCATCCCCTCTCCCACCCACCATTGCCACCAGTCTGCATAGCCGGAAAAATTGGGACCGCTGATCTAATGCATAATGAGTTTAAAATGTAGAGGTATGGATTATCCTACTTATCAACTTGCCTGCAGCAACTATCATTTGCAATTTTCTTTTCCTGTACAGTATATGATTTTAATAGCATTTCTGCTGAAAAACTTATTTGCCTAAGCTACAGTATAATGCATAATTTTGATTTAGTGTAATATACGAATCCAGCCAGAATGGCTTATCAACCTTGGTTTATAGCTAGGTTATATTTAAACTTGGCCATTATGATTTCATTAACATATGATGATTAAAATATAATGTAATTTACTTAATTGATGACTCCAGGCACAGTCTTATATTGTAGGATTTATGCAGTTAAATGGAAGACATTACTGGATTCAGTCCTTAGTTCCTAACTTTACCAACATTTAGGCTATGATAACAAAATGCTCTAAAAGTATAGCCTGGAATTATCCATTCAATTTTCATTGATTTTCTGCTATGTTTTTCTGATGTCAATCAATCTGTCAGTGCCTTATTTTTTGAGGTGAAGTTGACCTTTGATTTGTTTGTTTTAATTATGTGCAGTTACTAAAGCTGATAGTTCTTGGAGATTTTAACTTGCCACAAATGGCATTGAGTCAGGGCCAGGTCAGGAATTCAAGGACTTAACCCAAATCATAGAAGTCCTGACACATATCAGAGATTACTTCTTAGATTAGGTTTCTTTCTTGAGACAGTTAAGACATGGACTGAGAGTGTAGGGCATTATTGTCAATCCTTTCTTATGGTTGTATGTCAATATAGTCAGTGGTGAGATTCAAATTTTTTTATTACCAGTTCTGTGGGCATGGCTTGATGGATGTGGCAGGTGAAGGATACAGTGGTACCTCTATTTACGAAATTAATTAGTTCCGGAAGCCGTTTCGTAACCTGAAAATTTCGTAAGTTGAGGCACATTTTACCTGTAAATATCCTAATCCGTTCCAAGCCCCCGAACTGTACTTCTTCATTCTTACTTTCTGCTTTGCTGGATTGCTAGCGCGAGACTGAGAACGCGGCACGGTGTGTGCGCACAGATCCCTCCTAGCCAGGAAAACATGCCAGAAGATAACCAATGGCAGTGCAGCTTGGACGCACCATTTTCCAGGAAAGCCTTTTGTATCTTGAAACATATTCGTAGGTAGAGACGATATTTCCTCGAAGATGCGTTTCGTAACCTGAAACTTTTGTAGGTAGAGGCTTTCGTAAGTAGAGGTACCACTGTACTGTAAAATCTCCAGTCAGAGGTGGTATTTACCAGTTCTCTGAACTACTCAAAATTTCCGCTACCGGTTCTCCAGAATTGGTCAAAACCTGCTGAATACCACCTCTGAATCTAGTGCTTACTGGTGGTCCCCACACGGAGATAGAATCTGGAGAGATTCAGAGGGATCTTAGGATTTTTCCCAGGGATATGGTGGGGTATTCATCCAAGGCTTTAGTCTCCGCCTGGATGAGGGAAGTAATGAGAAAGCTTAGATCAGATTTCTCCGAGGCTTCTTGCTGTCTGTCAGCCTGAGGAACCATAACCCTAATCCTCTCAGTTTACTTTGAGTTCATCTAGCAGAAAGTGAACCTTTTCTGTTGCTGTACCTGCCCTCTGGAACAACCCAGACAATTGTGCAGATCAGCCATAAAAATATACTGGCTGTTCCCTCAGGCCCTTGGGTTACTGTGTGTGGTAAGGCCACTTCAAGTTTAGAGATGAAGTGGGAATTCTTTTTGATGTGCTCCATCTGGGCAGCTGCTGTTCTTACATGATATTGTTTAATATCTATTTTTAATTGTAAAGAGTTTTCCTGGAGCCAGGCGGCCTAGAAATTTGAGAAATAAATGAATAAATAAGTTTATTTATCATAATTCTTGCCAAGGGTAAAAAGGATTCAGACTACATGGCTGCTGTGCCAGAAGACACTGACAGGCTTCCAGTGGTGCAATTGAAAGCTTAATTTTCAAAATGAGATGGATGGAATTCTCATGTTAGGTTAAAAAGCCAAGTTAAGCATAAACTGGCTCTCTGAGCCTCATGCTTTCACAGCATATATATAAGGAAATGAAATAGCAAATGCTGCAGAATGGAAGCAGAGAATGGATAATCTTTGCAACCAATGATCACACCACTATACAGCATGAACATGAAGTAGCTACAAGGAGATCTTCTCTATTTAAGCATCTTAAAGGGGATCACAAAGATTCAGAACAGATAAAGCTGAATTAAGCTGATGCAGGAAAATACAGTATGTAGGCAATAATGAGAATTAAAGGCATACATACAAATCTGGAAATTCACCTTATTAATAAACATAGCTAGTCCCAGCAAAAAAAGAAAAAAGAAAAAGGCAAGTACAAAACAGAAAAAAACATGGAAATAATTACATGGATACTAGTGATCATTTGTGATCTAAAGAGGATTAAGTAAAGTATACCATGATGGTTTAGAATTTGCATACTAAGAATTAGCATAAATATTAGTATGAAAAAAAATTAACTCTTGGAGTTATGGAGGAAATTTTTCTATTTCTCGGTATAGTGCATACAATATGTGAATCTTTCTGAATTTTCAATGTATCTTCTTAAATATGATTTAAAATATGGTCTCCCCCCCCCCAGAATTTCTAAAATTTGATGAAGAGAACCCAATTAAATAAATGAATAAAAAACACATTTGTCATTTATTTATTAAGGGAAATGATCCACAGCTACTACATATTTGACCCAGATAAATGTATCTGGCATATACTTTAATATCATGCAACTACTTGGGGGAGAACTTTACAAAACTCTGAAAGGGAATTGCAATCATTCTGAATGCATTCTTGCATTTTTAAATCTCTTGGGAAGTCCTCTTTTTTTAGATAGGTGTGAATGTTAATAACATTCAGTGATGATCAGTGAGGCAGAATCTGTTAGAATCAGTACAGGCTAGCAATGAAATTGGGAAAATCCCTGCATTTACCATTTGGTGCCCGGAGTAACAGTGGAAAAGGGGTAAGGGAATTGCCCCACCCCCACTACCGAATTCAAGACTGCTGAATGGATAATTCTTCCAGACAATGGGCACAGACTAATGTAATTAGGCGAGCTGGCCCATTGATTCAGCAACTATGTGCTTGCACAAAGCTGACTGTCGCTCTGCCCATTGCTGCCTATTGAGGCTAAAACCTAAGAGTAAGGTCCTGCCAATGGTAGAACTATGCAATGAGACTATGTCTCTCACTGGCCATCTCTCTTAATGTGACATTTTGCAGCAAAAGCAAAATGCAGAGGCACTTCACTACAAAACAAGTGATGCCTTTAGAATGTATGCTTTGTAGCCAAAAGTATAAATAAATCTCATCCTTTCTTCCAAAATGCAGAAAAACTATATTTTACAGCTATGCCCTGTATCTATACATAAAGAATTAAGCATCATTCTCCTGTCTTTTTAATGGAAAGTCACTCATGTCCACTAATAGAGAATCTGTGTTTGCCTTGTAACAAATTGATTCTCTTTCTCACATAATATATGCATACACATTCTCTTTCTCGACAATAGCCAAATTCAACATTTTTCCGAACATAGTAATTAAATAATGACAATCATAAATCACATATGAAAAAGAACCCCAAAGTACCATCTGACTGTAACCGTATTACATATTGGTTTGTGCCCAGTGACTATATCACATTACTGCATTGTATGCAAAGCTTCAATTTTTTTCATAAAATACACACAATGGAAATACTACAGTAAGAAAAAGAGCCAGTTTGGGCTACACACCAGAAGTCCTTTGAGTTCTAGTTCTGCCTTGGGCATGAAACAGCTGGATGATTCTGGACACGTTATTCTTTCTCAGTAAGAAAAATAAGGCAATGGCAAACCACTTTTAAAAAAAATTGGCAAGAAAATTTCATGGATTTGTCAGGAAGCCAATAATTATTCAAAGGTACAACATTCCCCCGTCCTTCCAAAATCCTAAAAAATTAGGAAAAATAGGTTAAGAATTGAAACTAAAAGGTATTAAGGATGATATGACCAATACCTGGGGGGGAAGGTAACACTTGAAGTATAGTTTGAGGATTTCCCCAAATTTTGAGCACATTGAGATTCTTCTCTAGAAAAGTGAGTCCTTACATAGGAGCACATTCTTGTCCTCTTATTACATAATGTACATATACACTGAGATTGTACCAAAACTTAGAGGAGTATTTTCATAATTTATTTTATTTATATCCTGCCTTATTATTTTTATAAATAACTAAAGGCAACGAACATATCTATTATTCCTTCCTTTTCCTATTTTCTTCATACAAACAGCCCTGTGAGGTGGGTTGGGATGAGAGACAATCCCAAAGTGGGATTAGAATTCATGATCTCCCAGTTTCTACCCTGGTATATTAATCACTGGACCAAACTAGCTCTCATTTCAGAGACATTTCCTTAGCAATAGTCCTCTACTAACTTGTTTTAAGCATCCTTAAAACCCTTTGACTGAACCACTGACAAATTGTTATGATATAACTCTGCTCTATAATAAACCAGGATTGCCAAATTAACAGTTGTTAGTATTTTCTGGACCATTATCAGAAATGATTCTGAGCAATGTAACATTTAAAATTTGTCTACTTTGATAATAATTTCAATTTCCTTTATTGGGAAATCATCTTCATGCAAAAAATGTTGTATTTAGTTTTGTTTTGGGTTACACAAATAAAGTAGGAATAAAGTTTGGAGATAATTGGGAACCACAAAAATGAAAATCCAGGTTAGGTCTGAAACCTGGTAAAAAACCAAGACAGGATTTGAAGACCTGGCTCAAGAAAGTCCTCAAGAAAATGACCTGGTACATTAGTCACAAATAAAAAATAATTAAAATGAAGCCACGTTAATCCCTTGTGCTAATTACCAGAAACTATACAAGTTTTTATAAAGCAGGCCAGGAATCACTCCTGACTGTCTCATCACTTCCTAGAGAACAACACTGTCCTTAAGGCAAACTGGTATATGCATATCTGCTGCTATTTCATAATATTATGAAAGACTTATTCTGCATGAACACTGAATGATCTTCATGCAGAATAAGCAAGATCAACCTTAAGTAACATCTACTATTATTTACTGCAGCAATTTATGTTGGAAATTTTAGCCAGATAAATCACCTCCAAAATGAACTGTTGTAAATTGTACGCAGGAAGAGATGTGGGTGACTCAGTTGATAAATGAATCCAGAAATGGTTACCCTGATCTTCTGTCACTTGACCTAAGAACAACTTATGAATGCTCACCTCCTATTTGTGAATCATCATTCTGACTCTATACTCTTTTCTTTTAACAAACACTCTTGTTCAATGTAGATGTTGCAACTTTCTAAAGTAGGAACAGTGACACGTGATGATTCAGCACCACCAGTTGCCAACAGCTATACTGGAAATCATTTAAATGAGTTACAGATTTTCAGGATTAATCCAATCAGGAATAATTTCCTCTCTTGAATATTTCCTAAAAGGCCAAATAAAAAACAGTAAGCAAATCAACCAGGGGTGAATATTAGCCACTGGTTATGGTGAGCTAGGTAGTTTTGCTTTTATTTATGTATGTAAGTATGTAAACCATATGTATGTATGTATGTATGTATGTATGTATGTATAAATGTATGTGATTAATTAATTAATTAATAGGTCACCCATCTTAACTCAAGGTAACTTTGGACAGCTTACAATCATAAAAAATAAAAGTACTGGTATATAAATGTAAGTTAACATGAAATCCAAAACATTACAGCTCAATTAAAAGATGCGGCGGGCGGAAGCAGGATGGGATCCATTGTTAATCAATCAATCACCTCCACTGTGATGTATTATAATCAACAATTTAACTGTGTCTCTGAATATTGCCTTCAATCATATATCTTTATTCATATGTTACTATGGCTTCATCACTTGCAGTAATTTTGTTTGAAAGAATTAAAGTCAATAAATAGCAATAGTACTTAGACTTGTATACTGCTTCACAGTACTGAACATCTCTCTCTCTAAACAGTTTACAGAGTCAGCATTTTGGCCCCAACAACCTGGGTCTTCGTTTTATCGACCTTAGAAAAATGGAAGGCTTAGTCAACCTTGAGTCAGTAAAAAATGCAAGCATCAAATTAAAATGATTAATAAATAAAACCACAGTACACTTTTTATTTTAAAGATTCATCACTAAATGGAAGTGTTACAAACCAAATAAAGAGATAAATTAAAATCCCTCTTGAAGACCTCCTTCATCCAATGAAATATAATTCTGTTATAATTCTGTTTGCTGCCCCACAGTCTATTCAGTGGGTATGCTCTTAGTTCTTCTATTGAAGAGTTCTTCCTTCATTCTAGCTGGAAAAAAAAAACCCAGAAAGAAAGGCATTTGGAACTTCCTATCCAAAGGACAGAAGGACAGAACATAACAAACATTGTGGAAATCCTTAAACGCAGTGGGTAACGATGTAATTTGTGCAGTGTTGCACATGGGAAAGGTTTTCCAGAAAATAATCAGTGAAACAAACAGTATATAGATATAACAGAGTTTGTTAGGGGAACAGAAACAAGGGAAATCAACAATAACATACAAAATTCAGATAAATCAATACAGATTAGCTAGTAGTTGCTAGGAGTGGGCAATGACTTGATGGAACATCATCATCATCATTCATCACAGGCCAAATAAAATAATTACATAAGACTTCATTAAATAAGCTCCATGTTTGTTGCAGGGAGGATGGATGGAGATAGATCTTTGAGCCTTGTGTTGATTATAAGCAGGCTTTCCTTGTTATGTCTCTTCCTTGTTTTCTAACATCTCTCCCTAGTTAAAAGTCAATCTCTTTAGGAAACTGATTGCTGCTCTGCCCAGAGGATAATTTTCCATTGGTGATATTCTGGGTCTAGCCAGGAAATCAGAAATTATCTAGAGGCTAAAACTACCTTCCATGGATTTATAGAGAAAAACACTACTTTTTATCAGTTCACTTTTTGTACAAAAGGAATTACAGGGAAGATGCTCTACAGGGAAATTAAATCATAGTTCCATCTATTCAGACCTCTAGGATGCACTAAAGGTTTGACACATTAAATTATGCTGAATCTCTTTCTATCTAACCTTTAATGTTTTTGCAACAGAGGTGACAGCATACTTAAGGGAAATCAAATTTGATACTAACGAAGATATATTTTGACCCAAAATATGGATATGTCAAATTTCTGTTCTTCTGTCTTTCTGAAGCAGTGGAGAACAGCATGCAGATAGACTTTAGATCTATCTAAAGCTGTTTAGACTAAAAGATGCTTGAGAGGCTCAAGGAATTGGCTGCTTATGAGAAAAGAATGTTGCTTCTATTCTGATTTTAATTACATTAGAACTGATTTTTATTCTGCATATTCTTTTGCTTTTACTTTAATGCATTTTATTCGTTGGGAGTTTACTGACATTAGGATGATCAGCAGGAAATACAAGGTAGCTACTGTTCTACCTACTGGAGTATGTATATAGGAGATCTGTGGGTGGAAAAGCAGAATCACTGAATGACACTGGCAAACTAGCTACTGTTTAATTGAAATGGTGTTGTTAGAAAGCCTAAATCATTGTCACTTAATTGAGCGTGATATTTACACTAGGTGTTATTTACTCGTTGCCAAAGAGAAACGGAAGAGAAACATCAGTCAATGTATATGTAGCACATATCTGTATCAGCTTTAGAAATAACAACTAATTTGAATATCAATACACTTACATGTAGCATAGCGTTGTATAATGTTACATCGCATAGGAGTCCAATGTATCTGTGCAGTCTGCAGCCCAGTGCTAATTATTGACATGAACTCCCCCTCCCTTTATATAAAATGGACACCTATATCTTTGAAAAACAATATTGCATATCAATCTCTAAGGCATAGCAGCTGAATAAAAAATTAAATGATACACATTGAATTAATTCCCACAAATTCACAGTACTTTTTGATTTTATACTTTTTAACTCTTTTTTTACTCTTCAGCAAATTTGCTTGCAACATGTCAGATAGGATACAAAAATAACCAGTAGGCTCTCAATAATTACAGCCAAATGGATGAATTAATTTTGTGACATAGCTCAATAAGCAGCAATTCAGCACAAATTCCTAAGTTACAGTACAAAAATATTCTTTTTATTTGTTTTCCCTAGTTGAATGGTGTGATGGTTAGAAAACCACTTTATAATCCTATTTAGCTATAGTAGTACTTGGAACAGATCTAATTTTCAGATGGAGAATGTCTCAACATAGATAATGCAGGTTAATGGGTTCTCTTGCTACAGGACACCGATAAATGGGATTAAACAAGCTGCAACAGTATTGGAGAAACAGCCTACATTCAGCAGCTAACAGAAGTATTGATCACATAGTATAACCAACTATGAAATGCTGAGAGATATTAGGTATCCCATGATGGCTTTTTACTGCTAAATCAGTCTCTGTGTCAAGAGAAATAATCCATTTCTCTAGAGGAATGAGGCAGGGTCTATTAAGTAACATAATTCTGAGGCTGCATAGTAAATGGTCTCAGTTTATGACAGTTATAGTCTTAACTCTAAAACATTTATGCAACATGTTTATCACACCCTTCTGATGCAAATGACCACTCAACACTCCTAGAAGTCACAATTACATTAAAATAATCAACTGCATTAGATCCAAGTGCAGCACAAGTCTGCAACCTGAGAGAGGAACATTCTAATACATTCTGTCTTATGAATATCTGTCTATCAGATGAGATGGAGGTATTAGCTCTTCACCAGGTAGGTATCGATAGTATTTCTGGGCAGTTTGAGTCACATTGTGAATTCTGTGTTAGATGTCCAGGCACTAAGTATACCAGTAACCAGTGTTTTACAAAAAAACCACAGAGTGTTTCCCATACCAGTATCTTGGTTTTTTTTGTCTGGCTCTTTCTCCGTTCACTTGAACTTAGCTGAATCTTCCCAATAACTCACAATGGCACAGCTAGTAACAAATCTCTATTGTTACATCAGAACTGAAGCTTTGTGATAGGTAAGGCTGCAGTCCAATTATAAACCCTTTAATTTAAACTTGATGCCTTCTCCTCCCACCCTTTCTGTACCTTAAATGGGAATCCTGCTTTATGCTTCCTCTGCTCTTTTCACAGAATCATAGAATTGTGAAATTGGAGGAATCGTCAAACCCATCTCTCTGCAATGTACAGGAAAACCAGTTAAATCATACTTGAGAGATGGCTGTCCAGTTTTTCTCCAGAGATGGAGAACTCACAATCTTAGGCAAGATTAAGCAAAATATCCGGTGTCTCTGATAAATAAGATTAAATGCAACCAACACAAGCAGAGAGTAGTGTGATATGTGCTACAGGTAGTCCTGTTGACTTAAGACCGATCACTTAGCTACCATTTGAAGTTACAAACACCTCAAAAGAAACTTATGACCAAGTTTTGAAGTTGCAACATTGCCCCTTGCGATCATGTGACCACATTTGGGGTACTTGGTACTTGACCCACACATACCACTGTTGGCAGCAGCACTTGATCACTATCATTGACTTCTAGCTTCTGGCAAAAACTAGCCCCTAGCATATAATGGTTCACTTAATGACTGTTGTGTCTATTCTGTTTGCAATGCAATATGGTGACTCATTTCATGACCATCACAACTTCTGACCATTGTTGCCAGACTCAACTATGGTTGTAACTTGTGAACAACCTATAGTTACCATCAATTTTTCTAATCATTAACAAAAAGTTTATCCAAACCTTGAGAACATGTTCTAAGTACAATTGTATTAATGGATTTACATGTGTTTTGTTGCTATTCTGAAATCTGAAATAAAAAAAAATATCAGTGGCAATTTCTTTCCCTTTTCTTATGAGTCATCCTTTTTGTGTGTGTGTGATAAATACAAGTCCCGTAGAAGCTGACTGAGTGAATGAACTTGGAAGCACAGGTGTCAGGGCGAGGAAGAGGAGAATGAAATGCTAAGAGAACGTACTTTTTGGAAACAACGTTGGAGAAAGACCTCCTTTGGGAGAAGAAAAACTTTTGGAATCTTTAAATATGGGAAATGGAATGGTTTTTTTTTTAACTAAAAAATGCTTTTCTGACACCAGGAAAGACACGGAGAAAGGACACAAAGGTATATTTCATCAATATCGGCAACTTCCAAAGAATTCACACATTTTGTGTAAACAAAGCTTCATGACAGAATGGAAAAATGGTTATCCGGAAGGCCTCAGTTACTCTTAACAAGTGACGGAGCAGAAATTGAGCTATGCTGAATTATGTCTGAACATAAGGTACTGCACTGTACTGATTCAAATCGTACCATCCTTATAGCCCAGTGTTACCATTTCAAACTAAAAATAGATCTTCAGAATCTCAGCCAGAAATAGCTCTGCCCCAGTCCTTCCATCTGAATTGTTTATTTATAAAACAACAACAACCTTTCAAATAGAATGAGTGAACATTACACAAATCTGGCAATTTTCATGAATATTTTGCATCAGACACATTCAGAAATAACTAATCCCCAATTTCCCAGTGCTATTTTAAAGAGAAAATGTAATTCACAACATGCAGCATTTTTATCATTTATATTTTTACTGCTATTGCATGTATATGTGCCTATGTATAGGTATATGTGTATGTATACATTTATACATACATGTTTAAAATAAAGCAAAGACCTAGCAAATGCTGCTTAATATCCCTGTTGCTTTGGAACAAATAAACTGCAGGCTAACACCTATGTATCCCTCAGCAGGACACAGTTGTCTACTCCAGTGAGCTCCCCACTGATTTACTGACCTGTATCCTAATGACAGACTGCCATATTTCAGGTTTTCAGGGAATCCACTTGATTGACAAGCGAGACATCTGTCTTGGAGCTGAAGAATGATCACATCCCACTGTCTGTAGCCTTGAGTTATAGTTGAAGACACAGGACGGCCCTCATGGATTCCATGAATGTCAAGTTGGCCCAACGGCTGCCCTGATTTGTAACCTAGAGTGGAATGTTGATGCTTTTTCTTTCATCTTAATAAACATAACAGGGGGGAAAAAAAATCTATGAACGGTAGTGTACTGAATGTGTTTGTGTGTGCTGAAGGTTGAATAAATGGACCTCTAGGAATTGCTGCATGTACCTACAGTATATATTGTTTATTTTTCAGTCTAGTGGACAAAAGATCTTTTTCTTATAAAAACAATTCAAATTCTCTTTTCTTTAGAAACAAATAAGACTTCCCCCCCAAAAATTGGCCAATATTCTAACCCATCAAAGGGATGTTTGAGAGGAAATTTCTTTAATATTTTATTAGCATAGAAACCATAAGAATAGAATAGAATACTTTATTGGCCAAGTGTGATTGGACACAGAAGGAATTTGGCTTGGTGTAAATACTCTCAGTATACATAAAGAAAAGATACATTCGTTAAGAATCAAGAATCATAACATAAAACACTTAATGATAGTCATAGGTACAATCAACAATCAAATCATACTAGGAAACAGTCAGTATAAATCATAAGGATACAAGGGACAAAGTTACAGTCCTACAATCACAAGTGGGAGGGGATGGGTGATAAGGAGTGATGAGAAGATTAGCAGTAATAGTAGTGCAGACTTTGTAATAGTTGAACAGTGTTGAGGGAATTATTTGTTTAGCAGAGTGATGGCTTTCGGGAAAAAACTATTCTTCTGTCTAGTTGTTCTGGTATGCAGTGCTCTATAGCGTCATTTTGAGGGAAGGAGTTGAAACAGTTTATGTGCGGGATGTGAGGGGTCTGTAAATATTTTCACAGCTTGATAATAAGCTTGATAATAATTTTCTATTGTGCATGGACAGCATCAGGTTGGAAATATATGGCCTGGAATCCATGTGTGAGTGTGTGAGTGTGTGTGTATCTTCTGTGTGTGTTATCCTAGACACATACTATATGTATGTGAGAGTGTGTGTATGTGTGTTTAGGTTAATATACACTATTTGCATACCTTCTCTGATGTGAAGAATATGGCTACACATTACATTTATTGCATAAAGGGTATTTTCTGAAAAGGACCTTGAATGCTTAGAGGTTAGAGAAAGGCTAACCAGCAGTTGTTTTGTTGTTTATTTTCACAATCAAATCTGTTTGGATAGGTTTAGGCCTATTTTTTAAAAAATAATAAACAAATAATAAACAAAACTATCTCAAATAGTCCTTGTTCATCATTTCCCCCTTTTGTCCTCTGCTATTACCATAGTGTGATGTCACTGCCACTTATAAAGCTTTCTGTGGCTGATAGGGCTCATTATTATCTGGATGGGAAAGCATGGGGAAATTTAAGGATAATAGAATAGACTGAAAAATGGGACACAGAAATATAGTTGTACACACACACACACACACACACACACACTCCAATTGTATAACTCTTTGATACGTTGATAGGCCTTTGGTATCAAATTAGTTAAAAGAACAGCTTACAATAAAAAATACACAATTCCTTATTGGGGTAATCTGTAATACCTAACTTCCAGAGTTATAAATAGGTGAAAAGCAGGATCAACGTTTTCTTCAAGAAATGACAGAACGGATAATGCTTTCTCAGCTTCAAGTGCAGATTAATCCCTCAAGAGTATTGCACTCTCACACAGAATAGTAACCACTGCTCCAAGGCCTTCAAGGGAGCTTGACAAGATTTGAAATTAAGTAAAATATAAATAAATTGTAAAATATTTGTTACATTTGATCTCCAGCCAGGATATGCTTTGGGTAGAACTAAGCCTTACCCTATTCTTTTTCGGTGACTTCATAGGCACTGTAAGATCAGGAAGATGCAAGAATTTTCAAGAATCCTCTTTTCTTAACCTATACAGTTCTACCTGCAAATTTATGATTACTGTATAGATATGTACCTAGAGTTCCAGGGTGATGAAAATAATTTAGGAAAGTAAGGCAAGTTCAGCATTACAGCATTGTTTTAATTGTTTTAAAATATTTTTAGTATTTTGATTGTAACAGTTTTTTTTTAAACTGCAAGCTGCCCAGAGTCAATGACTGAGATGGGCTGCTAAAGAAATTGGATGGATGGATGGATGGATGAAATAAATTACAATTCCTGGGTCAAGTGTGAGTAGAGAGTTGTTACATGCACTTATATATAGCTTATAATGCTACACCAGACTGGTTCTCTGGAAGGAAACTAAATCTTTTCAATGTTGATTTTGGACAGCTGCTTTAGCAACAAGACTACAGGCCAAGAGTGTTACTGAAGGGACTGACTAATTTTTTTTTCTTAAAAAAAAGGCAATGACTGAATGCTGGTGTGACTCCTTTTGTTAGCCCGAATGTTTGAGATTTCTGACTCACATGCTCAGCAGCCTTAATCTTGTTTGGCTTGTGAGAGCTGACAAGAACAAACCCCCTTGTCGTTATGGCTGCAGGCACAATTTGAATTTGGGCTATTAAAAATTGAAAAGCCTCCGTGCAGCGTGTTCACTGCAGCAAATCTTGACTGGAAACCTTTAACACTGCTTAGTGTATAGTGAGCTATTCCTTGGAAGCAGTTTCTGACTCAGGTCAAGAGTGGCGCACATCATCTTTTATAAACAAGAAGGATTGAACAAAGTGAAGCCCACTGGCTTGAAATAATTACCATCTGTAATGTTTGGCTGAGGTGTCCTGGGACATTTATACAATAGGTAGAAACCCCATGCTTTACTGCCTTCCATGCATGTCTATCAGCATCATCAGGAATACTCACAGGCACATTAGGTATAAGTCAACACACACTAAAGATTAAAGGAGGAGAGAAGTGAAAAACAGGTCCCATCTATTGTTCTCTACTATAGGAGACAGAAAGGAATGCATAGAAAGGAATGAAAGAAACCTAAGCAATTGATTTGTTTAAGTCACAAAGGGAAAAATGGGAAGTACCATTTGTATCTTGGTAGATCTTTCGTGGTATGAAAAACAGGAAAATTCTGATTTGCTCACTGTTCAATTTATTGGGTTTTCCCCCCCACTCCTGGGATTTGAGGGAAGCATACCTAGCATTCCTTCCCTTCTTTTTCCCACAACTGCAAACCTGGTGGGTAGGCAGACCTCACCAAAGCCAACTCGCCATAGGACAATTCACCATGGCCAACTCGTCAAAGGACTATTCGCCGCAGGAGAAAAGTTACACTAATAGTGGGATAGTGGAAGAAATAGTGGAATATAATCATTAAAGAAAGGATGCCAGAGGAGGGATGAAATGAACTGTGAATGACATTTGTTTTTTTAAAAAATGGATTATTTTAAATAATTAAATTGAATTGTTGAATTATCCTGAAGCGAGTTGTCCCATGGCAAATTAGTCATGGTGAGTTGGCTATAGAAAGTTGTCCCATTCCAGAGCTGAGAGACAATGATCAGCCCAAAGCCATACAGGGCCTTGGGATTCCCCAGGCCCGTTCAACTCTTTCACCATTATTCTATCTGAGGAACAACGCTGAATTTGAGTCAGTTAGTTCAGTTTTTAATGCTCTGCAGCCCCACAGAATGCCAAACTGGGCTGGATGCAGTAAGAGCAAGAGAGTGCAATTATGACAATAGTTTAATATGAGGCAACAACGTAAATTTGGTTTCAAAATGTTGGTGCAGCTCAACTAGCTATGTTTCATGCATTTTCTGCAGGAGGTAGTTTAGGTAAAGGCTCCTCTTGCACATAAGTGCTCGTTGTTTCTGGCTCTAGGGGGCAGTGCTCATCTCAGTTATGCAGCCGAAGAGCCAGCGCTGTCTGAAGATGTCTCCGTGGTCATGTGGCCAGCATGACTAAATGCCAAAGGCACACAGAACACTGTTACCTTCCCACCAAAGTGGTCTCTATTTTTCTACTTGCATTTTTACATGCTTTTGAACTGCCAGGTTGGCAGAAGCTGGGACAAGTAACAGGAGGCAGTTTAAAACCATGCAATTAAATGACTATTCTTTTTGTTGTTTAAAGCATTCATTAGAAAATTAATTTAAAATTAATTCCAGAAAATTAATCCATCAAGTAATAAACATAATTGCTTATTACAAACTAGGGTTTAGAATAATACCTGAAACAAGAAATGAGATAAACAACTTTAAAAGATGTAAATTAAATATAGGTGTGCTCTTGCTCAAAATTTGTTATGTTTTCATTAGAATAAACAGTCCAGGATTAAAGTAAGGATATTAACTACTTTTCCGGAAGGGGGGGAATTTTATACAGAACACACGTATACACAAACTGCAGTGTTTAGGAGGGGCTTTTTATTTAAAAGTTTATTTTAAAAATCACGTTTCTGCAGACTTAAGGGTTCTCCTGAGCATGCCAATAGCATCATAATGGCCCCATTTTTTTTTTCCAGATTTGAGTTGATTTTTATGTAGGGCAAACTTTCCTGCTGCCTTTTTAAGAAAAAAGATCATTTAATCTCCTAAAATTAAGTGGATCAAACTGGGTCCTGACACTACATGACAATTATTATTAAAGGTATGTGTGCATGCATGTGCATATGGAAAAGAGACACGGTAGCTCAGTGGCTAAGATGCTGAGCTTATTGATCAGAAAGGTCGGCAGTTCGGCAGTTTGAATCCCTAGCACTACATAACAGAGTGAGCTCCCATTACTTGTCCCAGCTTCTGCCAATGTAGCAGTTCGAAAGCATGTAAAAATGCAGGTAGAAAAATAGGGACCACTTTGGTGGGAAGGTAACAGTATTCTGTATGCCTTCAGCATTTAGTCATGCCAGCCACATGACCACGGAGACATCTTCAGACAGCACTGGCTCTTTGGCTTTATAACGGAGATGAGCACAGACCCCTAAAGCCGGAAACGACTAGCACATATGTGCAAGGGGAACCTTTGCCTATGTGTATATGGGCACATACCTTCAAGATATTCTTGGCTCCTAGATTATTGTCCTTGCAGTTTTTTGGCAAGATTTTCAGAAGGGGTTTGCTATTCCTGCTTCCTAGAGTTGAGAGAGAGTGACTGGCCCAAGAACACCCAGCTGGTTTCAATCCTAAAGTGGCCATAGAACTCATAGTCAGGTTTCTAGTTGGTGCCTTGACCACTAGACCAAACTTTAACTTAAAGATAGAGAAAAAGAAAAATAAGCTATTTCTCAGATCATAGCATATCATGTAGGCTTCCCAATCCACCATGCTTCAGAACTATGCCCTTTGCAAACGCATCCTGATTTGTATACAGTAAGGATCTTTGCCATAGAATGCTCTTTTCCTATATAATTCAAGTAGTGCACAGCATAATTGATTGGCAGAACCATCTTCAACATAAGGCCAATGGGGCCTAAATGCAGGCATGTGTACAATGTACAATGTCACATGTGCAAAAGGGCAAGGCTTCAATCCATGTTGGTATTCACCATATTGGACCTCTTGGCTCTCCCTGTTGATGGCCACAGTGTGGTTTGGTCTCTTTTCCTGGCCAACCAGCTATATGGCTGCTGAGGAAGCAAAACACCCTGTCTTTGCTTCAACAACCTGATCTTGTCTGCAGATTGGATACGTTTTTGATGCAATTTTTAAAAAATTTCAAAAACATGCATAAAAAGTAAACAAGCAAGAAAAAAGAAAATAAAAAAAGATCTTTTGATAATTGACTTTCAAGTGTTTGTTTTACAATTGATACAATTAATTCTCAACTTTTTCCAAGGCAAGGAAAAATCAGTTAGGTTCTCAGATGTTTCTAAATATTATAATCTCAGAAGTAACAAAAATCACCAAAGAGCAACACTTATTACATCTGAAGAATGCCTTTCCTTAATTACATTTTTTTAAAAATATCCAAAAAGCTCATTAGAAATGAGAAAGGTTGGTTCTAATGTCCATAAATTTAGGCCTCAATACAGCTGTGAACTTGATGGAAGAACCTGCCTCTTTGTCACTCAGCCAATCAGGGAAATAAACCTCCATTTCTGTGACTCGCTCCTGAGGAACGACTATTTTGAAGACAGATGGGTTAATTTCAAGTTTCTCCCTTAGATCCAGAAGAAAAAGCATTCCCTCTGGAGTAACTGGGGGGTGGTGTGTGAAACAAGCTGCATGCCATCTCCCTTTGGAGATAGTTAAACCACCATTTTCCCCAACGGAAGCCAAAACCACAGATTGGATATGCTTTAAGCCAAGGAAGTAGCAAAACCTTGCCCTGCAATTTTATCCGAACAGCGTAATTTATGTTTTGTAATTTATACGAACGTTTTTGTCTATGAAAAATAGATCAATCCAGCAGCACTAATTTGTCAGGAAGACAAGCCTATATTTTTCTCTTGCTGTTCCACATGGGCAAACTGGGGAGGGGAAAATCTTTACAGAAGTCAATAACCAGCACACAATAAAATTCAATAAGACAAATATACCTATGTAATTCACCTAAGTAGGAATTCCTTGCCCTATAAAACAATCAGAAGCAGTTATAATTAGCTGCAAATGTGTAAGAAGGAAGGAAGAAAGGGAGGGAGGGAGGGAGAAGGAAAGATGGAAAGAAGAAAGGAAAACCCACAAGTATTTGAAAACTATTGGGTAGACTACATCTTGTGGGCTTAAAGCTCACTTTAAACCATCTAGAACAAGGCTGTCAAACTCCCGACCTATGGACCGGATGCATCGCATGCTGGCCATGTCCACACCCAGTTTAGCGAAGGGGGAAAAAGTCCCGATATGTCACGTGATGCCATTGTGAGTTTGATGCCCCTGATCTAGAAGTAAAATACTCCTATCCTATGCCTAACCCTTTTGAACGAGGATGCAAGTTTGGTACATGAGATAGCTAATAAGGTCTTTCCAAATGTTGCTGATTGCAAGGGCACTAGGTTTTGCTTCTTTTAATAATAATGTAGTATTGTTCTTCTTACCAGAAGTTTACTGCCTACTGAGAACTAAGAATAGGAGCTTCACCTGTCATGAATATACAGCAATGGGTATAATTTTCTAAATAATACTAACAGAGAAAATGTTCTTAAATAATGAAGCAAAGCAAGGCACCAGAATTGGAGCTGTGGAGGGTCTTATACACTTTCATTGTATATGTAGTTGGCTTTGTGCCACCTTCCATATTTTTAACATTGTGGGATCAATATTTAATTCTAGAAGTAAACTTTTATTTTTTTTTAATAAATTGTAGTTTGAAACATTAAATATTCAGGCTTGTATTTACAAAAAATAAGCATAATATTTAAAGCCATCAAACCATATACTACCTACCACACAGTTCTAACAGTTACAATCTGACACACTACAGGTAGTTTAATAAGGTAACATTGTTGGGTGGTACCTGCTTTGCTGGGTGATGGTAACCTGAGTTTGACCTGGATTACTTTAAATACTAGTTTAGAGCCAACTGTGTACCACTGGTGATCACAATCAAATGATATGACGATTCCTTCAAAGCCTACTTTGCACCATACACCAACTACAAGTAATCATTGACTTACAACCATAATGGACTTTGTAAGTCATGATGGTCATAAGGTGGGTCAGCCATGTGATCAATCTGATTTTATGATCTTTTTATGCTGCAGATGTTAAATGAATCCATTGGTTTTTCATTAAATTCATGGTGGCATATGATCTAAAGAGAAATCTGAGAGGTATCAATCATCTTTGTTCAAGACTCAAAACACTCAACTGCTTGAACTTCTCTTCAGATGAGCACAAAGTATGATTTTTGAATAAGTTGTACATTCACATAATAGGCATGCCATTCAATTCATTCTCAACTAGCTTGCTAATCAACATGTGGAGGATACATTGTCAAATGTTTTCTTGAAGTCAAGATATATTATGCTACAGTGTTCCAACAATCTGTTAAGGAAGTTACCCAATCAAAATACAATACATTAGTCTGGCAAGTTTATATATGTGTGTATGTGTGGTATAATATATATTGCCACATTGTTTCCAGATGCTTCCAGACTGTTCTGTTTATGATCTTCCGTGAATTAATGCCTGACTATTCTGTATTTTGTCGCATCTTCTTTTAAAACTTTGTTATCTCTTTAATCTAACCATAGATATATTAAGAACAATTAACAGTTTCTGATCAAGATGGAAGATCTTTCGTTCATCTGCATATCAGTAAGACTAAACTTGAAACATTGAACATAAACATATATATAAGAATATTAAACTGAATCTCATATTAATGATAAACAGAGTTTTAGATAAGCTTTCTTAAAGCTTAAGAATGTAAATGTCCTGGGTTAAATATATTGACAGAGGTTTCCTCTTTCCCTCCATTTTTCAATTTTTTACAGACTGTGTAACTTTATCACAACTCCCCTTAAGGTAACAATTTTTGAAGAGTAAAGTTGAAATATTATAAATCAATTGAAAATTCTAAAAATATGAATATATTTTGATATATGAGAAAGAAAGAGAATGGGAAATTGGCAAAAGGGAGAAAAGAGAGCAAAGAGAAGAGGAATATCAGAGCTTCTAGGAAATTTCTGATCTTTTGATCATAATCAGAGGGTACACAGGATTTTATTTTTATTGAACTTAAATATTGTAAAAGGCAAACAGAACTATTTTTTTAATCTTCTTTTAAACCATGTCTGATTCTTGGAGACTGCCTGGACAAGTCCCTGCAATTTTCTTGGCCAGGTTTTTCAGAAGTGGTTTGTTTCTGCCTCTTTCCTAGGGCTGAGAGAAAATGACTGGCCCAAGATCACTCTACTGGCTTTGTGCCCAAAAGGGACTAGAACTCAGTCTCCAAATTTCTAGCTTGATGCCTTAATCATTGTACCAATGGTCTCTATAACTCATTTTACCGTACATTAATTCTGAGGAGAATTTTCAATTCATGTCCGTAATGCAATGTTGCCTGTTCCTATGATACTTATTCATTAATATTTCAATATAAGATTCCAGTTTTTAAGGAAACTTGATTAAGATTTTCTTTTCAAACTATTTATCATAGTGAAGTGTCTGAATGCCGCTTAAGTACATGTCTACTATCAACTCATAAATGCTTTTTAAATGCAACCTGTCAAGATCTTTATTTATCCAGCATATAGAAAGATGGATTCATGATTTCAACAAAATGGGTTATAATAATATTGGAGGAAGGGTCTCCATGGAATAAGCTTAAAACAGAGCTCCAGACAGCTTTATGTGCTATTCCAACCATACCTCAGATGTAAAGAAAACATCCTTTTTACGGAAAAAAGAAATATGTATGAGATTTTGGAAGAAGTATAACTAAGCAAGAACCAAGTCACTCATTCAATATATAAATATGCAAATCCATACATGTTCCAGTCAGCCAATAAAACATTTATTAAAAACAAATTAATTGGCATCGTTAATAAAGATTCATATGGGCATAACAGAAAGACACCAAGAATCCAATTCAATTCAAAGGAGTCCTTACCTATGCAATCTTAGAGAATGCAAACAATTAAAATAATTAATATTAGTTCTGATATGTATTAAGAATGGGGGCTCTGGGAAAATTTAATATCATAAGTTATAGAACTACATATTATTATTGCAATTTTTTAATAAGCAAGCAAAATAAATTTAGAATAACAACCTACCTACCTACCTCCTATCTATCTATCTATAGAGCACCAAACTAGAGAACCCTGTTAAGACTGACACAGATCATTAAATTATTTTTTTTCTCTTTTCTTTTCAAAACATTCACAAATTAATTGAGAGTGCAGAAAAAGTTACACATAGAGTAGATCTAAGTATATCATTCACACTTGAACTAATTTCCCCAGGGGTGTCCAACCTTGGCAACTTTAAGACCTGGGGATTTCAACTCCCAGAATTCCCTAGTGAGGCATGCTGGCTTGGGAATTCTGAGAGTTGAACTTGAAGTCCACAAGTCTTAATGTTGCCAACCTAAAGCATCATAATTAATTAATCCCATTAATTCTGAGCATAGTACCCTATCCTGTTTTTTGAAGAGCCTGAAATACTCACTAGAAACTACACATATATTTAAAGAATGTTAATTCCTATAGAGCTACAAATTATGGCTGCAAAACAAAACAGTTAAATGCTAGATAACAAAAAGGGGATTAAAATATATTTGCTGTTATCTGTGGCCATCTAGACTTCTGCTATCTTGATTTGGTAGTCCTTAATTCTTTTTCATTTATTTTATATTTCATATTTCTGAACTGCTTATCTCTCTTAAAAATGAAATTTTAGATGAAATGCATTTTTTTAACAAAAACAAAGTTTAGAAAGAAAAATATTTTTTCACAATTGCATTCTAGTGATGCTGGCCAGATGTTTGCTTCAGTGTCAAACTATATTCTGTCTTTCTTTAATCAGAACTAGGCCTGGGGAGTCTAATTAGCTATTTTAAGATAACAATTAATTTGACTTTGAAACTATTATTGTAAGCAGGTATTAGTAAACTGCATTTAATTTACAACTCAGATTGTATTTTTAGAGAAGTAACTTCTGAATTAGGTGAATTTATGGATTTGCCAATTCAAATTTAATTTCAATATGAAATGGTTATTTGCTAGCATTTTGAACAGTAAATATTGTATTAGGATATTATTATATTTGCCCAGTGAAGGGATTATTGTTCTACTACAGCAATGTTTAAGAAAATCTACAGTGTCTTTCCTTTGAAGGGGCAATATCAGATATCAAAGTTTTAGATATTAACTGGTCAATAATGGAAATGCATATGGTGTGCTTTTAAACACCCTGTGTTTGTTTTCTATAGCATGCATTTAAGTTCTTTTTCTGGTTCATAACATTCTCCTTTCTTCCTAACATAATTATAACTAACATTATTCAAGTGTATGCATATTTGTATTGTAAGAGAGAGAGAGACAGACAGACAGATAGACAGACAGACAGACAGACAGCTGGGCCAGATTTTTAGGGATTTCTTCATTTTATTAAATGGCACCAATATGTAGAGTTGAGAAAAAAAACTTCTCATAAATATCATGGTGGTTTTTCAACTCCACCAGAAATCTGTCACTAGTATTCAGAATGATTTAAAAATATCATCTTTATTCCATAAATACTGAAAGAACCTATGAATGATAAACTAAAGCTGACAGCCAGCCAGGGCTCTTTCTGCATTCAGCTACCAGAATCTTTCAATCTGATTTTACTTCAAATTGGAGATGTACCTATTAGGCTACTTAATTTTTTAAAAGAAGAGATTCTTTACCTGTTTTAGCTCTTTAAAGCCTGCTCTATATTTTCTTATAGTGCCACTCATTCCCTCATCACTCTATTCTTGAGATGGCTGCTTGGACAAAATGGAAATCACAGCCTTGTGTCATTTGTTAATAAGAGCCACATGTGAAAAATAAATTAGTTTAATTTCCTCTGTATCAGTTAACAATTATTACTTGGGTGGTCCTTAGTCCCTTGGAAAGATCTGTCTTTGATAGACTGAGTGAAGGTTTCTGCCTCCTTCTGTCAACTTTGCTTTGTCTTTCAAAACTAGCATTATTCAATAGAATAGAATAGAATTCTTTATTGGCCAAGTGTGATTGGACACACAAAGAATTTGTCTTAGTGCAAATACTCTCAGTGTTCATAAAAGATACATTCATCAAGAGTCAAGAATCATCAGGTACAACACTTAATAATAGTCATAGGGTACAATAAGCAATCAAATCATACTAGGAAACAGTCAATATAAATCGTAAGGATACAAGCAACAAAGTTGCATTCATACAGTCACAAGTGGGAGGGGATGGATGTTAAGGAGTGATTAGAAGATTAATAATAATAGTAGGGCAGACTTTGTAAATAGTTGGACAGTGCTGAGGCAATTATTTGTTTAGCAGAGTGATGGCATTTGGGAAAAAACTGTCCTTGTGTCTAGTTATTCTGGTGTGCAGTGCTCTATCGTGTCGTTTTGAGGGAAGGAGTTGAAACAGTTTATCTCCGGGATGTGAGGGGTCTGTAAATATTTTCACAGCCCTCTTTTTGACTCGTGCAGTATACAGGTCCGATGCCTTCCAGATATATCAGGTTTCATCTCCCATAATTCCATAAAAGACATGACAAAAAAAATCTTGCTAGCTGGAGATTACAGGGTATTATGGGAAATGAAATCCTACCAATCTAGAAAGCAGATTAGGAAAGTTTTCCTATACCATACCACAGCCTGTTTAGCCAATTTCAATTCAATTTCAATTTCAAGATAGACACTAACCTGGCAGAAAAAGCTACCTGGTTTAATTTGAGACTTTCTAATGACTTTTTGAATCAGCAGTTTGACCAAGTCATTGATAAGAGATCACTACTGCTAGAGGACAAGTTGCATTTGTTATACAGGTCATTCCTTGACTTACCACTGTTCATTTAGGGATCATTCAAATTTGCAACCTCACAATCACATGATCAAAATTCAGGTGCTTGGTAACCAGCATGTCTTTATGATGACTGCAATGTCCTGGGATCATTTCCTTGAGATCTTCCCAGTCAGCTTCCACCAAAGTCAATGGGGGAAGCCGGATTTATTTAATGACCACTTGATTCATTTAACAATTTCAGTGATTTGCTTAACAATCATGGCACAAAGGGTTATAAAATCAGGTGCAACTCACTTAACAATTGCCTTGCCTAGCAATTGGAAATTCAGGTCCCAATTGTGATCATATTTCAACAGTTGAAAAACTCATTGAAAGTGGGTAATACAAAAATAATTATTCCACAAATAAGGGTTAAACATTTATTTTTAGACATACGTGACATTTTAACAAATGTGATGTAGTGTCATTTGAGAACTCCTTAAAAATAGAAGTTTAACTTTTCATATAGGCTGCAACTATTGTTAATGTTACACCCCAGGCTATCTTCTATGTGCTTCTTGCTCAGTTTTTTTTTTTCAACTGAGTAAAATGAAAATAAATTCCTGTTCCTTTATTACAATGGAGATTATTTACCTTAATCTGCTGTTTGCTATTATCCATGCAAATTAATTGTTTAGTAGTTTGTGACTTTCAGTTTCATGGAAAACACAACATACTTTTCCCTTCATCCTCCTTTCAAAGGACATAGTTAATATTTACCACATATTTCTCCCCAAAAAACCCTCTTGAACTGTCTCTATAAGCAATACATGAGTATTGGATGATTATCCACTTCCTACATGTATGTTACTTAAATACAAAGTTGATTGATTATATGCCATAAATTGGTGTCAACCACACAGATCCATTTTTCTCCATGATAATCCATCCCTAACCTTGTCTTTCAGGTCTTCCAATGTTGCACTCATCGTTGCTGTAATTGAGTCTATCTACCTTACTGTTGGTCATCCTTTTTTCTTTCCTTCCATCTTTCTTAGCATTAGAGCCTTCTACAACTGTAGATTTTTGATAATGTACCCAAAGTAGGACAATTTAAACCTGATCCTTTTTCCTCAGGTAAGAAATCTGCATTGATTTGTTCAATGAACCGCTTGTTCGTTTGAGGGGTCCTTGGTGCTTTTTGAGCTTGCTTGTTTTCTTGCAGACATTTTATTACCCTAGCTAGGTAACATTATAAAGTGTTAATAAGGAATGTTGTTTGCTGTCAGTTTATATTCTGATGGTTTGCCTGTCTGTGTGGGTGGAGGGGTAGTCTTAGGGATTCTTTGTTTGGATGTTTACTAATGTCTCTGGCAGTTTCTTGATTGGGGTATTTCTTACTTGATTGTTGGTCTGGAATTAAACTTGGGAGTTAATCTATGCTATCTAAGTGCTGGTTACTGGTGGTGAGGTGCTGGAGCATTTTTGTTCTCTTGTTGTTTAATGTCTATGTGTCTATTGATGACTGATTTGTCAGAGTGCCAGACTTCTAGAAATTTCTTAGCATTTTTGGACTTGGCCTGGTCTATGATTGTCATATTTTCCCAATTGAAACTATGGTTAAAACCATCTATATCTTGTGAAATTAAATAATTTTCAATAAGTCTTCTGTCTGCCAGTTGGTGTTCATGGATGCATTCTGCCAGTCTTCTGCTTGTTTGTCCTACATAGCGGTTGTTGCAGTTCTTACATTGTATGTTGTAGATGACTCCAGTTTTTTTTATTTCTAGGGTTGCTGGGTCTTTTGGTTTGCTTAGGATGTTTTGATTTGTTTGTTTTTTTGGCTGTCCAAGGTATTCTCAGGAGTCTTGTCCAATGCCAAAGTTCAAAAGCATCAATGCTCTTTCTATCCTACTTCTTCAAACTTTTGCTTCCATAGAGCATTCACAGAGACAATCACTGGTTCCACTTCACATAATTTAAATACCTTTTCTAAGGCCTTATGGCTTTGCTATTGAGTGCTAGTCTATAGCCTGCATGTTGACAGCTTATCATAGATTATTGATTCTTAAAAGGCAGAAGCTAACTACCATTTACAGTAAGTATCTTCTTTGTCTATTCTAATGCTGCTTTTTATACCATTAATTTATTTTGTTTATATTAGTTTAGTCAGATATTTTTCACCATATTCCTTGACTGCAGTTTGTGTATTCTACACATTTTTCAGCTATCACCGTATTGTCATCACCCTTATTTATTCTTCCAATAAATATAAGATACCTTATTCTTATTTACTAACATATATTTTTATCTGCTTTTTAACTTCACAGCATACTGAGTTATTAATGACTTACCTTTACCCATCTTATGCAAGATATATGAGAAGATTAATATTATGATGAGTTTAATTAGCAGAGGTCTTCTGTTTTCTTTCCCATTGATCCAGTCTTTTAGAAAAGGATCACATTGAGAACTTTTTACATAGGTCAGTGCTGTGCGTGTGCATCTTTTTATTTCCCTTGATGAAAATTTTATCAATGAAGCTTATTTTTTAATCTTCTTTGACTATTCTATTTTTAATTTCAGGCTTTCTGTTTTTTCTCTTTCATTGATTCACCGAGTTTACCTTACATATTAAAATAGAGAACAACCTTTTTCCTTCCTCTTCAGTGGAGCAAGTAGGCTGAATACTTAAACTCAAGTAGAAGGATATCCTATACCTATCTAAAGCTAGGAGGCATTGCTTTTCTGTGGAGACTCTGGCCTTATGGAATAGTTTCTCCATAGAATTAAGACTTGCCATTTTTTAAAATAATATTCACAAAACTGGAGCTCTTCCAGAGAACACTTGGTAGCATTCCACAATAATTATTTTTTACATGTGTTTGTTTATAGTGTTATTTCAGTCAATGTCAGTATTTGTAAATTTTCACAATAACGGTGCCTACATACTACAATGTTCTTTCCCCCTGAAATTCATGTGGCATCTACAATTAAATTTTTAGGTATCTGTTGAACCTCTTTATCCAGGACTTCCCTATTTATGGGGTTTGTTTCATTTTTATTTTCTTTCTCTCTGTCATGCCCCTGGTGGAGACTGACTCTAAGGGAGAAGAGGAACAGCCAGGCAGTGGGAGTGTGGCTCTGGAGGTTGTGGAGGAGGCTGGGGAAGGGCAGAGGCCAGCTGAGCAGTCAGAGGAGGACCCAGGCTCATCCCTTATCCATTCTAGGGCATGCAGGGAGGAGAGGATAAGGGAGAGATGTGGTCTACTCAGGAGGAGAGGGCCTTGATCCTCTTCATGGATGCAGCTGTGACAACTGAATAAGAGTATGGACCTGCATACTGGTGAACGCTGAAAACAAAGCGTGTAAATATCTCTAGTTTATAGTTCCTCTCTGAGTTTGCTGTCCTTCCCAGTGTGTGTTATTTGTGAACATCCTCCAGCCCTTATCTTGCTTGGTTTGTGTTGCTTTTTTCCTTCTTTGTGTAACTGTTTGTGTTGGAGTTTTTTGTCTTCCATCAAAGATATTCGGAGCTTGGAAGCATAGTGAAGGAATTAAAAGGGGCTTCACCTGTTTTCTGTGACTGTGTTTGTTTTATATCCCACCCTGGGTCATCACACTCTCATTTTTCAAGTTGGTTCAGAAGATTTCATATCATTTTAATTTACGATTTCTATTTTTTAAAACTGTTGATTGCAAATCACTTCACAAATTCGTAACAATAGGAAAAGAGATGTAAAAATACATTATATTTTAAATACAGGTAGCCTTTGACTTACAACAGTTCATTTAGTGACTGATCAAAGTTACAACATCACTAAAATGTGACTTATGACCATTTTTCACACTTATGACTTTGCAGCATCCCCGTGATCATGTTATCAAAATTTAGATGCTTGGCCACTGATTCATATTATGACCATATGCTGTGTCCCAAGATGATCACCTTTTGCAACCTTTTGACAAGCAAAATCAATGGGGAAGCCAGATTTGTGTAACAATTACTTAATGTAACAACTGCAGTGATTGACTTAACAACTGTGGCAAGAAAGATCATAAAATGGGATACTTAACAAATGTCTCACTTAACGACAAATTTTGATCTCAGTTGTGGGTTGCAACTCAAGGACTACCTGTACCACCAATAGGTCACAATATTTTGAAGCCAATGCAGGCAGCTCTCACTTCCCTACAGGATACCAGCAGAGGAAAATAATAGGTAATAATGGCTGCAGTGATATACATAATGCATCGGACCTGATGAGGCCATAGTAGTGTACCATGCAATATAACATTTAGCAATCCTCTCCTCTCCGTGAGAGAATCTGATTAAGATGTGGAGTAAAAATTTATGATACATTTTTTTCCCCCTGGGGTATGGATGCAATAAATTCTCAGCAAAAAGAATACATTACCCTTATTACTTAAACGTGACTTTTAAGAATGTTCTGCACGAAAGCTACCAAATCAGGACTGACAAAAACCACAAAGTAAGCAGCCATTAAGAGATAGGACAAAATCTTTTTTGCTGTCATCCACTGGTCCGCTGGAGTTTTATTGCCCAAATCTGCTAGCACTGCCATGCATACAGGCAAGAAAATCAATATTTAACTTAATATTCCCTAATAATATAATATTAGTGCCCCTCCTAGAACTAATGATATTCCCTAGTTGCGTAATGAAATGTCTGCAAGAAAACAACCAAGTGCAAAGAGCAAAACCCTTTTATAATAAGAATCTTCAAAGAAAAAACACTGAAAACAGACCTGTTTTTTCTTTGCTATAAATATTTTGTGAGATAGCAAGCTACCTTACTCATTTATGTTTAAAATGCTATTATAGTTGTTTCCAATAACATTTATTCAAATATAAATTCTAAATTATCTTACTTGATCATCAAACAATCACTTATTTGATAATATTTGCAACCAAAAAGCAACTTATTGCTCCTTTCTATTAAGAGAATAACATTTAAGCATCACCCTAAAAAAAAATCCTATTCTGTTTAAGGCAAACAGAATAAAGTTGCTGGCATAAAATAAAACCTATATCAATTTTCCCCCTCTTACTGGGAATGGAAGGAAGATGTTTCTATAACCATGTAATTTATCCCAACCCTCAAGCTGGTACACTGATTTTATGCTCATTGTTACCCAAAGAACTTGCATTAAAATGCAATTAGAACCAACCTTTGCTTTAATGCTAATACCATAACGCTTATTTGAGCCAAAGCAGCCTTTTGTTAAAATTAGTGGCAGCCAGTCTATGCCATAAATATGTTTACCAGACGGAAGTCTGAAATAAAAATCAATAAAGTGCAAATATATGTTTCTTGTGGCTCTTTATTAGATTCTGTTTTCCTGAAATATTTACAGGCTGCCTTTGAATGTAAAACTCTTTTAAGGCAGCTTATAATATAAATAACATGAAACTAAAGCCAGAATTAAAATCCAACAATAGAATTAAAAGCATCCCACAAACAATACTTCATATATTTGGAAAATAAATGGTGGAACACATTAAACCAGGCTGTTGTGTCAGCCCTTTCTCAAACTATTCTGTCCTTCATTACTAATGACATTGGCATAATGTGAGATATGCAGCTCAAGAATCAAGAAAATGAATAAATAATTTAGGTTCAAAATTCAGCAGAGGGATAAGAATATAATCCCCTAAATCAAAAGGCTTGTCTTCCTTAGAAACTAGTACAACAATGTTAAATAAATTCTGTAAAAGGAAAAAAAAATATTACATTTATGTATTGTATTAATTTTGCCAAACTCAGAAAGTAGATCAGTTTTTAAAACGTTAGACAGAATTTCCTTATCCATACAAATCCTTACCTTCATTCTGAAACATAAATGGCCAACTAGACAGATCAATGAGCGAAGCTACATTTACATACCTCTGTCCCCTTGATCTGTTTCCAAAAATGTTAGTGGAACACCCATATTCCAGCTATTGTGGAGGCATCGTAGAAAAGCTTCAAAGCTGTAGTCTTTAAAATTCAATGATGGCACAGACAACTTTTCCCAAATATTGATCTGGAATTCTTCTTTGATTTGACTGAAGAGGATACAGTCTTATTGAATAAATAGATGGCTATTTCTTTTGTCCTTGGAGTGCTATTTAGAGTGCTACCTATATTAATTAGTTTTCATTTGTGAACCTGTGGTTTAAAAGTTTGTTGTAACTCAGTTTGCTTTTCATTGTTTTTGACCCAATGGCTATCATTTCACCAGGACCTATCCTGTCAATAATGGCATCTTTCAGTTTAAGTTCATGCTTGTGCTATCACTGATAATGTAGAGCCAGCATCAACTCTTTTTCAACTGTCTTTGATACTGTATTTTTACCAAAGCCAAGAGTCTTTTCCAATAAAACTTGTCTTTGTGTTATGTATCAAACATAAAGTTTTAATGTTATTATTTCCAGTAAGTAGCCTGGTTTTACATCATCCAGTATTAACCTCTTTGTTCTTTCAACTGCATTATAATTCAAAAGCATCCCTTTTTATTAACTTAGCCTTTCCGAATGTCAAGGTTTATAGCCATAGATTACTACTAGGGGAAAAAATGGACTTGACAATAAACACATTTGTTGTTGGTGTTATGTCCTGGTATTTTAATATTTTGTCTATATCTGTCGTCTTTCTCCCAAGTTGTAGACAAGACTTCATTTCGTGACTATAGTTACCATCTGCATAATGTTTTGAGATAGAAAGGTAATTATGTATCCTAAATGTTTACATTTACATTCTCCACAAGTATTTATTTTATGCTGGGATGTATTTGGAAAGATGGCATAAGGTATTTTTCACTCTCAGCATTCCTTCTTTTTTAGTAATCAACATTAAATCAGAGTTAAGTGCAATGCTTTCCTCCCCCATTCAGGTTATTTCACAAAAATCTGATGAATTTTGTATAAAACATGTTTCTCCCCCATATTGATTCAATTGTCAAGCAGGATATCAATCTTGTTTACAAGTAATTACAACCCTATATTATCTCATAGGAAACAGAGATTCAGTAATTGTAACATTTCAAGTCTAATCAAAATGACCATCAGTTTTCAGCTCTATGCTTTCTTCTCACAAGACTCTAAATAGATTTTAAAGTGTTAGAAATACATGTTTTTTTAAAAGAAGCTAAAAACTATCTATCTTGAATGATTAAGCACTATCTAACATTGTAAAATAAGATTATATTCAATATATCTAAGAAATATGTCCTTTCAATTGTCACAATATAGGGCTAAGTTAACCTGTTAAAATTAAACATTATTAAAATGTTATACGCATTTAACTTTATTTTGAGCCACTAAAATCCCTTGTAACAAAAGATAATAAAGCCCAAAATTGTAATGGCTTCCATGGAAGCCGCTTGGCCAACAGAGAAGACCCAGCTACAGGGACATTACAGTGGAGTGCAGAAGAGAATTGGGAGGAGGCCAAGGTCTCCAAGCAGAGAGTAGATGGGCGAGAAGAAGAGAGCCCAGGAACCTCAAAAGTGCCATAGGTGGAGTGACTGAATGAACAAATGTCGGGAGACAAACGGAGAGAGATGCCATTGCAGCTGAGAGCTTGGAAATCTAGTCAGAAGTGCAGGGTGGAGAAGGAGCGCAGCTGCAGCCAATCTGCGGGGGATGAGGAGGAGCTGCCTCCTCCATCAACTCTCAGGATGTACAAGGCCAAACAGAGGAGCCACAACAGAGGTCAACAAGGCTACCAGCAAGGAAGCAGCCTCACTCCTTCTAATGAACTACAATGGCACACACCTATTGAGCCTGATGTGTGGAGCAATGCGGATGTTGGAGACAATCGCCCATTTCCCCTGCTATGCATGTACTGTGACTTCATGATTCTTGTTTCCTTGATTCCTTACCTGTACTTCATTTGAGATTTTACCTCAGATTGCTCATTGGATTCTGGACTTGAGCCTTGGCTTGGTTACTGGATGTGGATTTTGGACTATGCCTGGATTGCAGACTCCATGTATGTGGACTTGTGTACGGTGCCTTTGCCCTTGGACTTTGGGACCCTATTCCTAGGTTGAGCAGAATCAGAATCAACAGAATTTTGCATTTGGCATGAGCAGGACTGGGGAATAACACTAAGGGCTTGCAGTGCCTCAGTATAGTTCTAAGAAATATATCTTTACAATTGCCAAATACTTCTTGCACCTCTTTGTGTGTGTGTATGTGTGTGTATGTGTGTATCGTTAATGGCAGTTTTATATACAATATTTCCTTTTTTAAATCTGCTTTGTGGCCTTTGTCATAACTGGGGAATGTCTTCGTTTATTTACATAATTATATTAGCTTTACCATTTTATTAGGTTTTTTTTAAAAGTATAAGAAAGCAATTGCAGTTATATTACATATTCAAAAGAAGGGCTTTGAACAGTTAACTTTGAACATGCAGGAAGAAGAGCCTGTGCAGCTACCTTCTACCTAATATTGTGAGGTCAGATTGGAGTCACAATAATACGGTACAGGTAGTCTTCAACTTATAACCACAATTGAGTTCAAAATTTGTCCTGCTAAGCAAGGCAGTTGTTAAGTGAATTGTGGCCTCTTTTAATCATCTTGCATGCCACATTTATTAAGCAAATAATTGCAGTTGTTAGGAGAATCATGCAGTGATTAAGTGAATCTGTTTTTTGCCATTGACTTTGCTTGCCGGAAGCTAGCTGGGAAGGTTAGAAAAGGTGATCACATGACCCTGGGACAGTCCAACTGTCATAAATACATACCAATTTGCCCAGCTTCCAAATGATGATCACGTGATTATGGGGATATTGCGATGGTTAAGTGTGAAAAATGGTCATAAGTCACTTTTTTCGATGCCATTGAACTTCAGTCTGTCACTAAACTAATGATTGCAAGTCAAGGATTACCTATACTCCATCTTCCACCGTAGCTTGGCAACACAGAAAGTATGGAAAAGTTCTTAGACAATAGACAAGGAAACTGAATAGTAATCTACCAGAGCAGCTGATTTTTTTGCTTTCAAATCCAGGCTGAAAGCCAGATTGCTAAAATTCTAAATAATCAATTTTATCCAGAAGACCCTGGAGCTGTCTGTCAATAGTTTCATAATTCTTAGCCAAGAGCACAGAGTTGAATACGGTGTTGTTTGGAACTAAAGGCCATTGTGCTGATGTTGATTCTCTCCTGTGGGTGTTCTGTCATCTTTAGCCTATTCTGTACTCCAAGTGCTGCCAAATGTGAGGAAGAAGGAGGGAGAAGTCCTTCATAATGATTTCTGCTTTCCTGAATGAAATACAGATTTCAGCCTTGTGCTGTTGTTTTTTTAAAGTGAGCAGTTTTTAATATGTGAATATTCATGTATTTGTCAGAAACCAACTTTCTTGGAAGGGGGATTATAAGTGGAGCTTTTCATTTCTTCTGAATGATATTCCAAAAGAATAATTAAATTGGGGAAAGAATCTGTCCATTTTCTAGAAAAAATAATCATCCATGTACAACCAAGGACTGGAGCAGGGTGAGTTATACCCATATTAAAAAGCCAGGACAATTATCTAAAATAAGGATATATTCCAAATCAGTGAAAACTTGCTTGGTAAGATTTCTGAAGAATTAATCATCTGTTTAATGTAACCAGATGTTTCCCTTTAGCATTTGTATTTAGGATATCAGATGTGTATGAGCGGAGCATTGGAATTTACTCAAAGCAGATTCCAGGCATAGTATGTTTATATTTGCAAGAGATAATAGAAGAATAATCACTGTAATGGACCACACTCTGCTGTTCCTATCCAACAAGCATGAAATACCTATACAAACAGTTTAATATAACACATTGTTGTTACTTCACTTTCCTGCTAGTATTATTGTATAATTTTTATTTACATATATAAGAAGTTTAGTAACAAGATTAAAAGTTTATATAAACACAACTTTTTAAGACCATATCATAGATTATCATAAATAATGACTAACAAATTTTCAGAAAAATATCAGAATAATTAAAGAAATAAGTCAATAGGAAGCACTAAAATAGTCCTAAACAGCAAGAAAAGCAAAAGTTAGACATTTGTCACACTAATCTTTTACAGAGTATGCAAAGTGCAGAAAGCAAATCAGTAATCTAAAGAAATTAAAGAAAAAAATTATATCAAAAGAAAAGAAAACATGGATAAAACTGGTATATTTTGAGATAATTTATGAAACTTCTCCATAACTTTGAATCCTTCCAAATTATTGTTGTTTCCACTACCTCTATACAGTTTCACTTCTTTACATTTCTCACGTCTTTTTTGAGATCAGATATGTCTTTCTCAGTCTTGCCTTTCCTCTCAATTTATTCAACTTACTTCATACATTTGTTTTGCAAATCCTCATTCATTCTCTCTAAATGGATAAATACTTCAATGTACTTCTTTAATATTAGTCACTGTTTTTTTGTATTTAGTCTATTTTTATTCAGCACCTATACATTTTTTTCCTCTTGATTGATCACAAAGACATCCTAAAGATCGAATTCATGGAAAAATGACAAGCGCATGACAATAATTTTTGAAATGTTATGATCATCATATTTATATCAGTCATCCAGGGTCCAGATGGATTTGAAATAAGATTTTGAAATTAACTAATACAGTACATATTATTTTTTAGGGGACTCAGTGGTGCAGTGGTTAGAGTGCAGTACTGCAAACTACTTCTGCTGACAGCCAGCTGCCTGCAATTTGGCAGATCGAATCCCACCAGGCTCAAGGTTGACTCAGCCTTCCATCCTTCTTTTTTGTTTTGTAAATTTTTTTATTTGGGTTTTCACAAAACATAATACAAATAAATTATCTTTTTTTGAGAATAGCATGAATCCGGGTTATCACTTCTCCATACAGACACAAACTCAATTTCATATTCATCTTTGTATTCTATTCCATATCTTATTACTATTTTAGCATTTTCTCAGTGATTTTTCCTTTCCCTTAATTTTCTCAGCCTTGTTTTTAATTATCTCATTTCTTTCTAAATTCAATTATATATCTTTTTCTAAATTTCTATATCTTTCAAATTATATTTATATTTTTGTCTGTCCTGTTTCAATTTCATATTATCTTTTCTCATTAAACCAATTTCCCCCTGTAGTTACTGATTGGAGTATGACACCTTTATCTTTTAGTTTTTATCCATTCAAATCTTATTTAAACTTCAGTTTATACTTTTACAATTATAACAATCAATATCTAACCTCTATTTTATAACACATAAATTTTGCCAATTGAATTCTGCTTGGTACATTCTTAAAATAAACACTAAGTTCTTAAAGTGAAAATATATATGTAACAATAGTACATAAAATACTTATTCTATTCCAATTCAGCTCAACCATTAATGTTAATTACAATCTTCCATTAATATTAATTATCATCTTTAACATTTCTTTTCAATTAAATATCATACTTCCTTAGGAACACTTATAATATTTCCATAATTTTTTTTCATATTTCTCTTGTTTTTATAAATCATTAATAATAATTAAAATGTTCCCACCCTTTCCTAATTTCATTCTCTCATTCTCTTTATTTCATTTATTTATTAACGAACATTCCATTCCATTACAATAAGTATTTTATCTATCACTTTAATCACACTTGTTTCATATTTTCTATATTCATTTCTATTTCTAATATAACAATGCTATCTTATGTACTCTTGCAGAATCCTCTCTTTCAATTACATTTTCACCCATTGTCTCTATGTCTTCTAAATAGGCTTATACCTTTAATCCTTGTATATGTTCCCTGTTTCTCTATATCCTGTTTCTGTCCTTTATAACTTCTTTTCCTTTCCTTCTTCCCCCTCTTTTTCTCCCTCCCCCTTTTGACCTCTTGTCTGTCTAATTCTAATTCTCTCTTCTGTAATCCTCTCTCCTCTTTCTTCCTAATATTGTAATTGCTTTTCAAACTATTCTGTTTTTGGTTGTTTTTTCAGAACTTAAATTTTTCACTCTCTTTCCCCCCTTTCCTCCCCCCCACCACATAGAATTACTTGGTCATTAAAGATGGCTTCTTCTTTGTCCCGCCCTTCTTGTTCTGGAAGCATTTCTTGTTGTTTCTCATAGTTCAAAATATCCATTTCTAAGAATTGAAATACAAAGCCAAAAAAACCTCTTCCTTCTTGTGCATCTTCTTTCTGTTTTTTAAGTTCCATTTTCAGTTCTTCCAAGAGTGATGCCATTTTAAATACTTTTAAACAACCACCCGATTAATTTTAGTCATTTAAATCCAATAACCAAAAATCCAAAAATCACCAAATAATCCAAATGATCCAAAGCTGTTTCTTCTTGCTTTTTTTTCCCACTTTCTCTTCCTGGGGTTCTATTTATCTTGTTACAAAGTTTCAGTTACAATGTTTCTTTTAGGAATCTTGTGAAAGTTTCACTGTTAATTCCTTTCACTTCCAGGTGGTCTCCTCCATTTTTCCAGATATCACCTTTTTATTTTTTCCTTTTCTCTCCTTTCCTTCTTTTAAAAGTTTTTAAATATCCAAGAATCTTTATTATCCCTTTGACATTTTATTTTCAGCTTAAATGCCTATTAATGTCAAAGTGAATTTTTATCAATTTCTTACTTAAGTCTCTTAGCTGTCAATATGGGGAAGGAAAGAAAAAAAACCAAATCCTTCCCCTTCCCTCTCTCCTTCGCCACTTCAAAAATCTTGTTTGGGAACAAGTTATTCTTTGTAATTCAAATTCCATGGTACCTTGTGTTGTTGCTTTTTCAGTTCAAACCAGTCAGTCAAAACTTTCTCTTATCTTCCTCCTGCACAATCTTTTCCGGTTGGGTTCTTCTTTGAGGTGGCCATTTCTGACCACCTCTGCAACTGCCTTCAGAAAGGGAGCAATGGCCAGCTGAGGAGGACAGATGCGACTCTCCTCGACCCTGCTGGTGGTCTCCCCCCTCTTCACCACCTCTATGGGGTGGCTTTGCCCCAAATCCAGCTGGCTCGGGGCGCTCGGAACGAAACCATGCATGATCATGGATTTTGATCCGTCACCGAAGAAGCACAAACCGGAAATCTCTCCGCCTTCCATCCTTCTGAAGTGGGTAAAATGAGGGCTCAGATTGTTGGGGGAAATATGCTGACTTTGTGAACCACTTAGAGTGGGATGTAAAGCACTATAAAGCAGTATATAAATCTAAGGGCTATTGCTATTAAAAATTGATAGAAGGGGATTTTAAAAGTTGGCCATTAAAGAGAACCAGAAGGAATTAAAGTTTACGATTAAAGGAAAAGAATATGTAATTTGACTTACTAATACAGAATGGAGCAAAATACTTCAACATTGGACATAGTGAAAGATTTTCATAAACAATGGATTCAGAAATTATTTTAAGAAGATCTGTCATTATAGACAGATTGTGTTAAGGAAGAGAAACAAGTTTTTTCAGACAAGATCGGGAGGTTACAAGAATAATAGGGAAAAATATGCTATACTAAATATACAAATGAAACTGATGAATGTCATAATATTTAAAAGGGATATACAGCTGGCAAACCAAAAGATTGATTTAGATAACTTTCTTATATTGGATTTATGAAAGAGAGCTGCTAAAGTCTGAAGAGTTTTGTAAGAAAAAAAGTGAAAAGAAAAAAAGGTCTAGGATATTATTTGAAGGGATTAAAGTAAAAGGAAGTAACATAAAATTGGTATATTTGATCAAGTGTAAAAGGATAGGTTGTTGTTTCTGGCAACTCTTAATGGACTTTTGCTGACAGGACTGAATAACTAGACTTTAAGGATTTGTTTAGAGATATTGGAAGAAATGGTTGCTGTATTTTAACAATAATGGTCTTATCATTTAGTAATGATGATAAGTTCCTAAAATTGTTATGATGAAGTGGGAAGTGTGTGTGTGTGTGTGTGTGTGTATTCTTTCTTTACTACAATATTTTTTTTGTTTCTCTTCTATTTTTATTTCTTTTTCTGCACTTTCTTTTTTTCTTTCCTTTCATTTTTGTAGTATAGAAACAAGAAAAGCTGCTTGAATTATCTAAATCCTTTATTCAGACACTGCTGACCTATTTCTTCTGCTTTAAAAAGAATGTTATCCATCAGCCCTGAGAGTTACTCTAGCATAAATTCAAGTCACCAGTCATCTCAGTCAGAGATGTTGCTATTAGACTTACTTCATGTTTCTATAGCAAGTGCTAAATTCAACTTTCTGAAGCTTCCTCTTGAGTAAAAAAAAAAGCATTCATCTGCACAGAGTTATATGGCACACAATTCTGGGTAGATAACAATGATAAAATTGCACACAATTACAACAAAAATTAAATAACCACACCCCCAGTCCATCTACATCTGTTCACCAATATAATCTAACAGATATAATCTGTTAGATCTCTCAGCGGCTTTTGATACTGTCGACCACAGTATCTTATTGAGGCAGTTGGGGGAGCTGGGAGTGGGAGGCACCGTGTTATGGTGGTTCTCCTCCTTCCTCTCCGACCGCTCACAATTTGTGCTGGGGGGGGGCAGAGGTCGGCCTCGAGGCCCTTGTTTTGTGGGGTGCCTCAGGGGTCGGTGCTCTCGCCCCTTCTGTTTAATATTTATGTGAAGCCGCTGGGCGAGATCATCCGTGGTTTTGGGGTAGAATTCCATCAGTATGCTGGTGATACTCAGCTATACATCTCTACCCCAGGCCACCCCAACGAAGCCATTGAAGTGATGACCCGGTGCCTGGAAGCCGTGCGGAGTTGGATGGGTCTTTACAGGCTTCGTCTCAACCCGAACAAAACCGAGTGGCTGTGGTTTTCTGCGCCCAGATACAGTCAATTCATTCCATCGCTGGCTGTGGGGGGAGAGATTTTGACCCCCACGAAGAGTCAAATCTGGGTGTCCTCCTGGATGTACAGCTGTCATTAGAAGATCATATTGCGGCTGTCGCCAGGGGGGCCTTTTGTCAGGTTCGGCGGATCTGCCAGTTGCGGCCCTTTCTAGATTGGGGCGCTCTTCGCACGGTCACTTCTGCCCTCATTATCTCCCGCCTAGACTACTGCAATGCTCTCTACATAGGGTTCTCCTTGAAGAGCATCCGGAGGCTTCAACTGGTGCAGAGTGCGGCCGCGTGGGTGATTTTGGGGGCTCCTCGGAGCTCCCGTGTTACACCGCTCCTGCGCGAGTTGCACTGGCTTCCGGTGGCCTTCCGGGTGCGATTCAAGGTGTTGGTAGTCACCTTTAAAGCGCTTCATGGCTTGGGACGTGGGTACTTACGGGACCGCCTGCTGCCACCATCGGCCTCCCGCCGGCCAGTGCGCTCCCACAGGTTGGTCCTCCTTGGGGTGCCGTCGGCTGGACGACGCCGGTTGGCGGCTCCAAGGGTGCGGGCTTCCTCTGTGGGGACACCCTCCTCTAGAATGAATTACCTCCGGAGATGTGAGCCATTACTGACCTGCAAACCTTCTGGCGCGCACTAAAAACCCATCTCTTCCAACAGGCCGGTCTGGCCTAGTATCAATTATTAGGGTTTTAAAATTAAAAAAAAAAAAAAATTCTGGTAATTTTAACTTTTCTATCTTGTTTTTACTGTTTTTCTCAGCCATTAATTTAATTCTTTTAAACCTTTTTTAAATTCTATTTATTGTGGGTTTTTTTTATCTTGGCTGTACACCGCCCCGAGTCCCATTGCGGGAGAAGGGGCGGTATAAATATCTAATTAAATAAATAAATAAATAAATAAATAAATAAATAAATAAAGTTCAGGCACCAATTCCAAAGCTTGGGTAACAAGCTTTCAGGAGGGTTGGGAGAGTCCAGGTCTGCTGTATACTAAGGGAAAGAACATTTCACCAGGCAGGGACTGCTATAGAAAAGGCATAAATTTTATCTTTGAACATTTTCAATCTGTCATGAAATTCACCTCAACTACCAGAAGACTAAACAACCACTATATGACTAAACAACTACATATCAATGAAAATATCAAGCTGTTGTGCATCCCAAAAATGTGTTGTTATTCCAAGGATCCAGATGAAAAAAATGAAATGATTGTTTAATTCACAATATATTTCAAGCAACATTTCCTAAATTCAGATGCTGGAATACCAAAATGTCCTTTAAAATGAATAACTTCAAGAATTGTGGTTTTTTTTTTTTACTGAAATACTACTTTTATATAATTATGCATGTGACAAAAATATTGCTGTAAAAATTATTGCACAAACCTGGGTTTGAGTCAGCAGTTTTCTAGAATTTAATTATGACACATAAAACTTCAGGGTCAATAATAAATTTAACTTTAGTGCTAACCAAATTATGTTTCAGAAAATATTCCTGTGTGCCAATGTAGTCTCAAACAGATTGATTATTCTTTAAAATGCTATAAAACATTTCTTACTTTTGCTTATCTAGATCATGTGCAACATTTACTGAATTTATTTTTGAGACATAAATTCAGTATTCAGTCCAGTAGTCCTTCAGCAAGAAAATGAGTAGTTGAGCAAGGCACTAACTTGAAACTAGCATATCTGATGAAATGGCAAGAATAAATATAGATAAATCTGGCCACCATGGAGAAATAATTATCCATTTTGGCACCCTTCGACATCATTCAACCTGCAAAGCAATATGATTAACACATAACCTACTTAGGAATCTGTCATTCTCAGGGTTTTCAGCTCAGAATATTTTCTTTGAAAATAAAATTCCTCCTCTTTTATAAAACACTTGTTTAGCTATTTCTTCTGAAACAGTATTGATTTCAATTATTATTCTCTTTTTGTGTTTTTTCTTTGTCAATAAGGACATGTGCTTACTACAAAAGAAAGTGGGTGTACTGCCATGCCTTCCATCCAAACAAAGTATAAAATGATGTGCTTTTCCCCCAGAACCTGTTTGCAAATGGATGTACTAGAAATGGAAAACATTTTGCTGCAGTGCCACATATTGAAATACTCTGCCTAATTAAAAGTCTTTCAGCACATATGGGATTTTGTCTTTTGGGTGACTCCACTAAATGATGTATTCCAAAATGCAGGCACAACAGAGAATACAGAATACAATGGCAGCTTTAATTAAACATGTTTTATTTTGCTTTCAGTCTAAATATTTAGCAGTTAAAACCATTTTGTGGCAGGTTGAATGGTGTCGAAGGGTGCCAAAATGGGTAATTACTTTCTTGGTGAATGCCATTTGGACTGCGTGCAAAATGTAGAGGCTCAGAACAATGGAAGCCGGTGCCTGTCTATTTAAGGTTTTTGTTTGTTGGGTTCAATAAGGGAAGCATTTAAAATTATATTCCATAGCACAACTCCCCTGGAACTGTAGAAACCCCTTCAGCACTTATGCAAAGCCAATATTTGGGTAGAAAACTCCATGCATCATTGACTGAGATATTTTTCCCCATCTTCTGAAGCACATCTACAGTACGTTATCTCTTACTAGTTTCTTCAGGAAACAAATCTTCTTCGGATTAAGTATGGCATCACCGCTATCATATAAAAGGGGCATTAAATAATTACTAAAATCCTAGGCAATAATGCCTTCTCTCAACTAGTCCCTTGCAGATATTTATTTTCTTCAAACCAAGCACGTTACTTGATATGGAATAGGGAAAGGACTCAACCTTCTGCATCCATCTGTTTCCCTGCCTCTAGGCATCACTCCTTTTTCTCCTCCTTTATGGAAGCAATACCAAATTTGAGTGTAAGGTATTGTTACTATTGCTTCAAAACTTCATCTCGAAAATTAGGAGATGTTGAGCCTACCATTGATTCATAAAGGCCTAATATTAGGTTGGAATCGCCATATTGCAGAGTGAGCTGTCCATTGCATGGTTCAAGTTTTTTAGGGCCAGTTTAACTTGGATATTAATTTCTTTTATTTTCAGCCTGATGCTAAAGGCAACAAGCAGTTTCCTACTGTTTATATAAAAGCTTTGTGACAATGCTTGAATGGGAAAGATTAGATCTGGTTCAGGTAGGCCATTATTTTCTTCACCTGATCCTAGACCATGCTGTTATACTTAAGGCAGGATTGCTTTGTATGAAGATTCTTCTGTCAAATTCTATGTTTCAGAATAAGATCTCCATAAAGTATGCATCCATGTAGCTCATGGGGATCTCCCTACACAAAAATGTCTCCTATGCAGGGGTGGGATTCTACAGGTTCGCACCTATTTTCTAGAACTGGTTGTTAACATTCTAAGCAGTTCGGAGAACCAGTTGTTAGAAGAAATTACTGGCCTAATCCTGTAAGGAAGGCAGGAAGGAAACATTCTGGTGTTGCTTACAGAAATTGCCTCTCCATTAAGCCTTATTACATTCTTGGCAGGATTAGACTTCCTGTCTCTGGAACTTTTCTGAAGGTTTTTTTTCCTCCTTTGCTGGTACTTTGCCTGTGTGGTGTGACCATTCAAAGTTACAATGGCACTGAAAAAAGTGACTTATGACCATTTTTCAAACTTAACGACTGTTGCAGCATCCCCACAGTCAAGGAGATGCGTGCCTCAATGTGAGTGATGTTGAGTTGGCCACACCCAGCCAGTCACATGACCACCAAGCCACACCTATCAACTAAACCACGCCCACAGGACCGGTTGTTAAAAAAATTGAATCCCACCCCTACTCCTATGAGTATGTAAAATTTAGCAAACTTGTAAAGAATGAATTATTTCTGACTTTCTGCATGCTAATCCATAATAAAATAACAATTGAATTGCTGTGTCATTGATTCATCAAATATAAACGAAGTGCTAAAGATATATTATTTCTGAAATCTCATCTTGCATTCCAGTAGGACAAATAGAATTCCAGTTGTTGTTCTCTGAATTATAAAGCACCCATTATTATAGAACATTGCCTGGAAATCTCAGTTGAATTCCTTTTTAATATTGTTTTGCAAGAGGCCATATCTTCCTACCCAAATGTTCTTGGCTTTATTGGACAGTCTTTATTCCTATGCTTTCATATTTGTACCTTTCTCTGTTTTTAATTTTCCTGAATATTTTTCATGGTTTAAAGCATTTATAGTATATTATTGTTTGTAAAAGTTATTTGCTAGAAGTTATGCAAGCACCATTTTGGAAGAATATAAATATCTGTATAGAGTAAGTAAACAGAAGGAGTATTCACTAGCGCTATAAGCTCTGTTGAGAATACAAGATTTAAGGAAATGTAATACTTCTACCCAAAGGAATTAACATAACATAAATTCAGACCAAAAATCTTTAATTTAAAGCAGGAAACAAAATGTGCAGATATCAGCTTCAAACTAATTTTTGATGCCTCAGGTATTGTCCTAAGTCTTTGATTAGTATGGATCAATAACACCAAAATAGCTTTAGACCATTCTCTTAACTCCTACATAAACAACCATCTTTTTCCAAACCCATATCACTATTGTTGAAACTTTATTTTTTAAAAAAACTCAAAAACTAAGTATTGAACTGTTTAATGCCATGCAAAAGCAAAAATATCTCATTGGTGGTCCTGCATCTCCAAATTGGCACAAAACCTTTCAAATTGTTTGTTTCACAGTTTATGTGAAATGTGAAACCAATGCCAGTGATTTACTAATAGAGCATGCTATAAGTAGAAAATTGTTCTCCACAAGGTGTTTGCTTTACTTGTGAAATAGAAAATAATTTCATTAAGATATTAAGCAGGGTGAGTGCCCAGAAAATGCAATATACCAGATGGATGCCAATCATTTTAACTGTTGAATCAACAGAAAAGATAACCAACGATCAAGGAAATCAAATCATATTGAACATTTGATTTGCTAATATGAAATATCTGCTGTACATGAATTTCATTATTGTTTAAGTCTCTGGTTTACTTCAATTCCCCAACATCCTAAAGACAGAGGAAACACTGTTTTGCACTTAAGCTGTAATTAGACAAAGTGGAAAGCTAAGTCAACTAACAACGAATCAACCATTAGCAACTGAGATCTACCGTCACCTCACCCTACCCATGCTTATACACTGACACAAACACACACCACAAGTTATATATGCTTTGGAAAAGATTTGTAAATATTTCCACTGCGTACTGCTTGTAAAATTTCACATCCTGGAAAGATGCCCTAGATTCTGTGTGCTGCCACAGGCCGAAAAAAAGAAAGGCTAATAAAACCCCTGTTAACAGGAGAGCACATTAGGAAAGGCAAGGTCTTAGCAAGAAGGGCGAAGTTTGTAGTTTGGAAACCATCTTCAAAGAGTGGACATGCTGGAGAGCAAAAGAGACATGGGCAGCCATCTAAACCACCTTTCTGCAATCTGGTATCTTCACTATAGGATAGGAATATAACTCTCAGGTCAGGTTGGTTGGAAATGGTATGGAGGGAACCAAGTTGGGGAGGATGTTCTAACCCATTTTATTAGTGTTTTGAAATCTATCCCTGGCAATGAGACAAGAATAGCAACAGAGCTACCATTTTGAATGTTCAGTTTGGCTTTCAATGTGATGAAAATTATGATTAAGCAATTCAATTATTCTGCTTAATATCATCTGTTTGATAAATTAATAGACTATTCTTCAGCACAAGAATCCCAGAGGATGTACTGTAGACAAATATCAAAGTTCATGATTTTTTCCCCTCCCAATTCAGGTCTGTCTAAAAGAAAAAGTGACTGGCAATTTTCAGTGGAACATAGATACATGAAAGTATCAGCCACTATTTTCAGGAAATGCAATTTTGGAAGTCTGGAAAATTGTTCTAACCATCACCACACAACGAAGACAGCGAGTTCCAAATGCTTGGAATGGCAGATGATTCTTACTGTAATAGTGATCTAAAAAAATATTCTGTCAGATTCACTTAACCACCGTGTTAGTAACTTAACAACTTCAGTAATTCACTTAGCGACTCTAGCAAGCAAAGTTGTAAAATGAGGCAAAACTCACTTATAAAATGTTTCATTTAACAACAGAAATGTTGGGCTCAATTGTGGTGGTAAGTTGAGGAGTAACTGTATTACATTAAACAGCGAGCAGGTACATAAATTCTTTCAAATACATTATGAGCCCAAAATAAGGGAAGTAAGCTCAGTCCTGCTTTGTGCTCTTTGCATTGTTAAAATTAGTGCAAGAATTGAGAAATCTTTTTGTCAGTATCAGACCTTCCTGAAACTCAAGGGAATGAGTCTTCAGCCTCTGTCTTGAGGCTTTCAGGATTGGAGTTCAACTGCAGTGAAGCTGACAAAAGTTAACTATCAGTCTTAATTCACTCTGGAGCTTTTCCTTTGCAATTTGATCATGCATTGAAATGTATATTATCTAGCTTTGATAGCATTTGTTTTTTAAATATTTTTTAAAAACCCATCCCAGTCCTTATCTGGAGGCTTCAGGTAGTATATAATAACCCTGAAGAATGGATAGGTGTGTGTGGGATTCAAATTTTTTTATTACCAGTTCTGTGGGCGTGGCTTGGTGGGCGTGGCAGGGGAAGGATACTGTAAAATCTCCAGTCAGAGGTGGTATTTGCTGGTTTCTAGGACTACTCAAAATTTCCACTACCGGTTCTCCAGAACTGGTCAGAACCTGCTGAATGCCACCTCTGGTGTATATGTGTAAGAGGCAAATACAGTTGAAAGAGAAATGGTCTTGGAAGTGATGTTACATGTATTCACAAAACCCATATCAATGGATTTATAAGCATTCTTGTATGTCTAAAAACAGAGGTCAAAAATATACTTAGGATGGATTATGTATATTATTATTTTAAATACTATGCCTATATATGCATTTGGGCAAAACTGAATGCTAATTGAAAAAAATAAATGGCAAAACAACGATTTAACCATATTAGTATGTCTGTATATTATCTCCGAACACAGGCATATTATGATTATAAATCCATGGTTGGTAACTCCTTCTAAAGGCCTCTATTACATCCCATAGTAAAATACGTGACTGAGGAAATCCTTTCTAGATGCTGCAGAAACTTTGTCATCAGAATTCTGAAATAAGAGGAGGGAAGGAAATATGATGGAGATAACTGAGATGATGATTCTGGAGTTTTGCAAGCAAACTCTGAAACAAAGTAGCCCCATACCAGTGCTGGAGATGGCCCAAGTGAATCTCATCTCAGTGATTGGAATAGAAATTGTTCACCACTTCTCCATGGAAGAGGAACAAAAGGAGAAAAATGCTGGCCCTTTCTTTCTGCCATCTAGTTGATATAAATCTGGTGAAGAGGCAATTTATTTTTCAGTGTGCCTGAAGTGGCAGGTTAATTTCGATTTCTATGTTAGACAGCTCTTAATGTAGTATTCAGTGAAAAAAATGGGTAGTCATATATTTGCATTAATAATTCTTTGCCTCTTTTTATTTTTGTAACTCATTTGCCTGTAAAGAACTCTGTGAAATAAATATTTACAAGGATAAGCAGACCCTGCCCTTGCAGGAAAGCACTAGGAAGAAAAAAAAATCCTTTGAAACATCATAACCTACAGGAAAATCTTAGAGTAATAGTCTTAACAGATTATCTACAACTAAGGAACAGCCTGTAAGGTTTATTATTTGAAAGGCTGGAATATCCATCAATCTTTCTCCACTTTGATTTAAAAATAATTTGTTTCTGTTCCTCAGTGGACTATTTTTTTTCCCTTTGTTAAATCACTTTACAAGGTTTTCGTGTTATTTCTTAAATTTCCAGGTGACATCCTTGAAGATGTGATGTCAAATTAATTTTTTTTTATTGTCACTCTTGATGTGAGCATTTCTCACATATTAAAGGTGACTTCACTGGGAGCCAACCAATGGCATGTGAAAAAAGTAACTGCCTGTTGGTATTCCACATAGATGGAGAGCATTTATGTACAGTGTTATACAGCTGAGCTTGTATTCTATGATCCTTGACCAACTCTGCCTTTAGAGAGAAAGACTGACCTGAATAGTCCCTTTAGGTGTCTGTGGAAACTTCTGAGAATTTAGGTAAATAAAAGGAGGTAAAAAGAGTGAAAATCAGGATGTTGTTGTGAACGTGTGGTTTCTGGACATAGCTTTAACATGAAAGCAGAGAATTGTATCATTTAATTAAAGCACGAAGAAAACTGAGGAGAAAAAAGGAAGGCAGAAGCTTTCTCTTCTTTCCCTTCTGTCTTATTGATATGAGACTGTCCAGGTTTTGGAACAGGTTATTTCCTCATGTTTGTATTTCCTCAGTTCAGCTGATATGATTCTTCTGTAAATGTATTATAGCAGTCTGTTTCAAAAAACAGTCAGTGTAATGTGCAATCATTGAAGTCTCCTTGGAGTTCAGCTTCTGACAGACTATCTGTGTAGTTCCGGGCAAAAGATGGATGTTATTTGTTGTTTTATTTTAAGACTTTTTCTTTATTTCTTTATCTAGCACACAGACCTGGTGTTTCCTATAGTCTCCCCATCCATGTGCTATCCAGTTCCAACCAATTGTGGAGATCTGCCATGGTTAGCTAGGTGCCACTAGCTACTTAGATGATGAAAAATACTTCAACATGAATATAATTTTAAGTGGTTTTCCATTATAAGCACTGCTTTGACCTAGATTACCTGACTTCGGTTAAGACATCAAGTGTCTTCAGACCTACATCCTAGAACTGCTAGGCAAGTCAGCAATGGATGCTTAACCAGAAAGAAGATTGGTTATCTTCCATATTGATACTACGTTTTCCACAAATATTTCTAATTGGCATAGATTTGAAATAAGCTTATCCACATTGTACACAACTTCTTTATTACATGGTCATATGTTTATCATAGGTTATAATTTCAAACCTATTGCACCTCAGTATTATTGTAATGAAGAAAAGCAAATAACTTGATCGTTATTCTTTGTAACATTTGAATCCATTATTCATATTTCCATAAAATACAGTTTTAGCAAAGATGAAGGAAGTAATATTTATTACTTGAATCCTATTGAAATACACACACACAGAGACAGAAAGACATACACACACACACACACACACATACACGAATCATATCATGACAAGGAGTGGAAATTTTTAAAAAAATTAAGTCCAAGTCTTAAAAAGGCAAACTCAGTTTAAAAACTATCTCCCAGAATAAGCATAAAGATGAACTCTTATCTGAGTCTGTGCTCTTTATCTCATTCACAACAATTAAGAAAAAAGATTAAGAAAAAGACCCATCACTTTTGTATGATGCTGAAATGTTTCTGCAGAACATACCATATATTTAATGCAAATGGTATACTTAGTGTTCTATTAAATATAAAAAAGACTCACTCACTGTTCTGGGTATTCTGTGAAGCAATGGAGAGAAAAGAAACAGGAACATAGCATTTCCATTTACCCTTTTATTCAGGAATTGAAAAATCTATTGCTTGGTCATATTAGGAGCAATAAAACTTTATTCTTCTGCTACACTGCACTGGTAGCACATCAAACTGTGTTATCCAGAGGAGTCGAAAGGCTAATGAAATCTGTTTACGATCTCTTGGAATATCTACATTCTATGTGACATTTGTGCAGACACCTGGAGGATGAAGTCATTCATATCTATTTTAATTTAGAACTAAACTGCATAATATATGAAAATGGAAATCATGCAAGTTCTGTTTTATTTTTTACTTTCTCTATTGTAAGTGTATGACAGACCGATTTGAATCAGATCACTGCACAGACAGAAGGGTCATCCTATTCTCCTCTGAGTTCCTTGTTTATTAAAATCCTGTATTGCTGCAAGATGTTTTTTTTAAAAACTTAATCTCATGAGCAATGGAATTTTTAATCATAAAAGTGGATGATGGAAAGAGTCTTCATGCATCATAAATTTAACCCAAACTGGGGACCCATGTATGAACTTTATCAAGAAAAGAAATGGGATGAGCAATTTATATGTATATCATTTATGTATCACACTCCTTTAACAATGGTCTCTGAGGCACAATACATAGAGTGTATTTAAACCTGTTTCATATTGCCTGAAGGAGCTTCAGTTGACTTCACCAGAAAATACAGATTGAAGAAACCCATGCTATGACCAGTTCTTTAGATCTTTATGACCTGCTTTGTAAAATCTGATCCCAAACAAATATGAAAAGATATTTAAATTCACTCTCATGAAGCAGAATTAATTATACTAGATAAATCAATGAAAAAATTTTGCTCTTGGAATTTTAATACTGACTATGGAAAGAATTATGTTTTGTTTTGTTGTTGTTGTTGTTGTTGTTGTTACATTAGCCATGGTCTTGGATGAATTTATTTATGGAACCTGTCCTCAAAGTCATATTTGGGGACTTCCAGGTTAGATTTCTGCAATGGTGTAAATCACACAGAGTCACTTAGGTGAGATGGGCAGTTGTAAGAATTTAATAAATAAAATAAATAAATGTGTTTTCATATGGCTGGCCTTGAAAATAATATGGTGAGTACAAAATGCAGCAACCTCTTTGTTAATACATGGACATTAATACACTTCTGAGCTATTTTGAAATATTAATTAAAATGTCCTCCTATGAAAGTCCTCCAGTCTTTGAAATAACTTTAATTTGATCCCCATCTCAAGAGAAGTTCTATATTTTCCATCACGTTGGCCATTTCTGTACAAGACCAGTGCTTTGGAACACCTATAAAAGTGCCTCACTGCTCTCTTTCCAAAGATGTATGTATGATATATATATATATATATATATATATATATATATATATATATATATATATATATATATATATATATATATATATATATATATATATATACTTTGTATTACAACACCCTGTTAAGCCCCAATTAAGGGAGAAAGCATACTGCTTTCTTTTCTGTCTTTCGGCTCATCACCAGAGACCATACCGACAGAAAGCTATTTGTTTCGTTGCCTTTTTGTTTACATGTGTGTAAGGTTTTTTTTTTTTTTTAAGCTGATAATTTTAAATAATAAATAAGGGAGACTAGTATAGATCTATTTCGAGCTAGTTAGCTCTCTTCAGCTAGCCATACCCTTACTGGGATTCGAACCAGGGAAGTATTACATGTGAGGCAGTTGTAATTGCCTCTACACCACTGGCTCTCTCCTTATCAGCTCAGGCAGGGGAATAAGTATATACTTTGTATTACAACACCCTGTTAAGCCCCAATTAAGGGAGAAAGCATACTGCTTTCTTTTCTGTCTTTCGGCTCATCAATTACAACTGCCTCACATGTAATACTTCCCTGGTTCGAATCCCAGTAAGGGTATGGCTAGCTGAAGAGAGCTAACTAGCTCGAAATAGATCTATACTAGTCTCCCTTATTTATTATTTAAAATTATCAGCTTAAAAAAAAACCTTACACACATGTAAACAAAAAGGCAACGAAACAAATAGCTTTCTGTCGGTATGGTCTCTGGTGATGAGCCGAAAGACAGAAAAGAAAGCAGTATGCTTTCTCCCTTAATTGGGGCTTAACAGGGTGTTGTAATACAAAGTATATACTTATTCCCCTGCCTGAGCTGATAAGGAGAGAGCCAGTGGTGTAGAGGCAATTACAACTGCCTCACATGTAATACTTCCCTGGTTCGAATCCCAGTAAGGGTATGGCTAGCTGAAGAGAGCTAACTAGCTCGAAATAGATCTATACTAGTCTCCCTTATTTATTATTTAAAATTATCAGCTTAAAAAAAAACCTTACACACATGTAAACAAAAAGGCAACGAAACAAATAGCTTTCTGTCGGTATGGTCTCTGGTGATGAGCCGAAAGACAGAAAAGAAAGCAGTATGCTTTCTCCCTTAATTGGGGCTTAACAGGGTGTTGTAATACAAAGTATATACTTATTCCCCTGCCTGAGCTGATAAGGAGAGAGCCAGTGGTGTAGAGGCAATTACAACTGCCTCACATGTAATACTTCCCTGGTTCGAATCCCAGTAAGGGTATGGCTAGCTGAAGAGAGCTAACTAGCTCGAAATAGATCTATACTAGTCTCCCTTATTTATTATTTAAAATTATCAGCTTAAAAAAAACCTTACACACATGTAAACAAAAAGGCAACGAAACAAATAGCTTTCTGTCGGTATGGTCTCTGGTGATGAGCCGAAAGACAGAAAAGAAAGCAGTATGCTTTCTCCCTTAATTGGGGCTTAACAGGGTGTTGTAATACAAAGTATATACTTATTCCCCTGCCTGAGCTGATAAGGAGAGAGCCAGTGGTGTAGAGGCAATTACAACTGCCTCACATGTAATACTTCCCTGGTTCGAATCCCAGTAAGGGTATGGCTAGCTGAAGAGAGCTAACTAGCTCGAAATAGATCTATACTAGTCTCCCTTATTTATTATTTAAAATTATCAGCTTAAAAAAAAAACCTTACACACATGTAAACAAAAAGGCAACGAAACAAATAGCTTTCTGTCGGTATGGTCTCTGGTGATGAGCCGAAAGACAGAAAAGAAAGCAGTATGCTTTCTCCCTTAATTGGGGCTTAACAGGGTGTTGTAATACAAAGTATATACTTATTCCCCTGCCTGAGCTGATAAGGAGAGAGCCAGTGGTGTAGAGGCAATTACAACTGCCTCACATGTAATACTTCCCTGGTTCGAATCCCAGTAAGGGTATGGCTAGCTGAAGAGAGCTAACTAGCTCGAAATAGATCTATACTAGTCTCCCTTATTTATTATTTAAAATTATCAGCTTAAAAAAAACCTTACACATATATATATATATATATACTTTGTGTGAATCCCAGTAAGGGTATGGCTAGCTGAAGAGAGCTAACTAGCTTGAAATAGATCTATACTAGTCTCCCTTATTTATTATTTAAAATTATCAGCTTAAAAACCTTACATATATATATGTAGGTTACCTTCAGGACCGCATTCTACCAACGTTCTCCAACAGGCCGGTGCGTTCCCACAGGGAGGGTCTGCTCCGGGTGCCGTCGGCCGCTATGTGTCGTCTGGCGGCGCCAAGGGGTAGGGCCTTCTCTGTGGGTGCCCCCGCCCTCTGGAATACTCTGCCACCGGAACTTCGTACCGGCACGGACCTGAGGGCCTTCAGGCGCGCGTTAAAGACCTGGCTCTTTGAGCAGGCCGGCCTGGGCTGAGATAATGATTTTAAATTTGATCTCCATTTTTAATTTTAAATTGGGTTTTAAGGGTGGGGGGGGGTTTCTTAATTTTAGTCTGCAGCTAATTCTAATATTTAATTACTTTTTAACTTTTGTATTTGTGGGGTTTTTAGACGAGCTGTTCACCGCCCTGAGTCCCTTGGGAGAAGGGCGGTATATAAATGTAATTAATAAATAAATAAATAAAAATATATATATATATATATATATATATATATATAATTCCTCTTTCGAAATAGCTTTTAAGAACTGTTGTGTGACAGCTGCCATATTCTAAATTTCCTGGTTTGTTTTTTTATTTAACTGCTGATGTTTAATTACTCAAGGAAGTTAGTTTAGTTTATGCTACACCAGATTATTTTTATAGCTTGTTGGGGAAGGAGGGAATATGTTATTAATTTCTGCAAAATTATGTGAAATTGTAATAGGAAGTTGTTACAAAAGGACTGAATAGCACGGCATCTTGTCTGGCTTCTAACAATTGAATTATCCCTAGAATTTTCATCCAACTACAAATTCTAGTTGGCATAAAATTTCATTTGTCTCTCAATTTTCATTTGGCAAATATACATTCAGCCTTAATATTACTTTTAGATATCAGCCCTAACATTCTATTATTAATCTGATAGGATACCTGTCCTCACATCTGAGTCAGCTATAATGGTATAAAACTGAGAAATTTTATCTTCAGCAATTTTGTCTGAAATTTTGTCCAACAATAATCTCATACTAACCACATATACATTTGAAATCTGAAATAGCTGACCTACCAATACTGTAGAATAAATCATAATGTTGGTAGTGTGATTCTGCCAAAAATCTGAGCAGGCAACCTTGCCTTTCCTCGAGATTTAGGTCTTAATAAACCCCAAAACACATATTCTTTCATCGCTTTTATCTGTGGTGCAACTAAGTTGCTTTGCTTTTTCATGATAAACTATTTGACCTTTCTGAGATTGAATTGAATTGAAAAGCCCCATCAGCATTCAATAATTTCTTACTCTTTAAAAACTCATTTTCTTCCCATTCTGCCCTGGTTGTAATCTTCACTCAGCTGTTAAAAAAATTTTTCTCACTAAAACATATTCTGTTATTGAATATGACAATACTACTTTTGCACCTTGGTTTCCCAATTTCCTAACATGTAGTGCACCCGCCCATTTTATAGAATGCAGCATGACACACAGTACCCTGATGAGTGGCATGGCTGTTCCATACTGTGTACAGACTGGGAGATTGATGCAATCTATGGTAGTTGCACATAAGCAGAACCTGCCAGTGTGGTTTTAGAAACCAGAGACTGATAAATGATCCCAGGTTTCTCTTGCCTCTTTATATCTCATTATTAAAATCTGTCCAGTATTTGAGATGGGTGTCCGTATACATATAATGAATGAATGAACAAATAACTAAACATATCCATAAATACTGTAAATTAGTGTGTGTGTGTGTGTAAATAAATAATATTAGGTGTACTTTCAAGGATTGCCTGAGGTACAAAATGGACTGTGTCCTGCACCTGGATCAGAAAAAGCTGGATTCAAGTCTTCCTTGAGCCATATGATAATTGTCTCTTTGTCTATCCTAACATATTGGCTGCTATGCAGGAGAATTTTCATTCCTGGCAAACAGATCAGGATCTGTGTTGAATGGATAGAATAACATTTCAAAATGTTTAATTGAGACTGAAATTTCCAGTTAGACATCTAGAACCTTGTTTTATGCATTGATATAGCTGCAATTTTCAATCATGCATAGCCAGAGTATCTCAACATCATCAACTCATCAAGAATAAGGGAAGAAAAACACTAAAACACTACACACTATGTATTTTAAAAGAGACTATACTGTATGACTATGAGAATAATAGTTGTAACCAGGGTGTATACTATGATGCATATTTAAAAAGGACTTGAAATAGCCAGTACACCGCCATTACAAAATTGGAAATGTGATGAATAATAACAAAAAATGTACAATAAAAATACTTTTTAAAAAAAGAGTAAGGGAAGAAAAAAGTCTGAGAGTATTTTTTTAAATAAAAAGAAATCTTTAATCAAGAAAATATTTTTAAGTTAAGAATGCTAAAGTATTGGAAAACACTGTTTATCTCATATGGCATGACTAATATTGAGTTTTTTAAAAAATAATGAAGTCTGTAATGGGCCCTATTCTGGATGTTGGCATAACTTCTAAATTATTCTAAATTATAAGAAATATTTCTACTACAAGAAGAATAGAAAAGAATATTTCTCATGATCAGCAACATCTGGCAAACCTAATTCTCATTGAAGTGAAGGAAAGCTAGTAAATACCAGAGTTAGTTTTAAATGAACACGACAATTTGTATGTGGGGTATTTTGTGGAGCATTACATTTTTGAAGACAGAAAAAATAAACAATCCATCATTCTCTTGAAGTCTTCTATGCTGGTGGTGTGAGAGGCCCTCAAAGTTTAAAATCCGATTTCTAAAGATGACAGTGCAATGGGAAATGGAGGAAAAAATCATGGGTTATGAAATCATGATGAACTCTATGCAATCGTTTTTAAATATGCAATCATCATTTCATGAACAAAGTAGGAAAAGATCCAGGATCCAGCTGAAGAAGAACTTCAAATGCTTCTAAGTATTCTTCTGGAGAAATTATTTAAGACATTAATGTAATTACTACAATCATTTGCTAAATGGTTATATAATAAACAGTTTGAAAAGGGGGGTGGGGTTTAAATGAATTATCCAGTGCAATGAAAGGTGGTTTCTCATGGGTAAAATATATGGTGAACCTATGGCACATGTGCCGGAAGTGGCATGCAGAGCCATCTCTCCGGGGATGCCCGCTGTCACGTCTGTTGCTCTTCCGGTTTCTGGAGCTCCTGCACATGTGAAGACCAGCTGGCTGGCACACATGCACATGCCAGAACCCGGAAGAGCAGCAGGTGAGAGCTGGCATGCCCAGAGAGATGGCTCTGCATGTTACTTCCAGCACACATGCCATAAGTTCACCATCACAACCCTATACCATTTCAGACAAATGATTGTCCAATCTCTTTTTAAAAACATCCCCGTCTTGGAGCGCCCACAATTTCTGGAGGATTAGGCAAGTTGTTCCACTGATTAATTGTTACAATGTTAGAAAATTTCTCCTTCATTTTAGGTTGGTTTTCTCCTTGATTAGTTTCCATCCATTGCTTCTTGTCTTGCTGTCAGGTGCTTTGGAGAATAGATTGACTCCCTCTTCTTTGTGGCTGCCCCTTAGAAAGTGGAATACTGTTATCATGTCACTCCTAGTCCTTCTTTTCATTAAACTAGATGTAAATATAAAGGTTTATGCAAAAAAATAATAATCCAAAATTACACTTGTTAAACATTTACGAATAAGAATATTAATGCTTTTAGTTGTTTTAATGAAAGACAAACATGAAAGAGCATTTTAAAGACCATAAACTTTCAATAAGAATTAAAATTCTGCTAATATAAATTTCATATCCCAAACTATAATATACCATGGATCAAAGGAAACTTAATATCGTTGTTTTCATGATTCTAATCTTCGTGTCCTCAACAGTCTACTTTTCCTGAAAATATTTCAGTTAATATTTCCCATTTAAATGATTTTCTGTAAACTAAATAGACTGCTAATTAAATACAATGGAATGATTTTTTTTTCAAAATCAAAATAACCAAACACCAAGTCAGAGACACATAGAACAGAAATATGTATTTTGCAATACGTGCCCACAATCATAGAATATAACACACGACAAATAATTCCTTACAGAAGATAAACCAAAAGCAGAAAAAAGAACCATGTAGAAATTTGATCATCTTCTCCCCTTCTGTACCTAGAAAGTATATAATGTTGTATTGCTCTTGAGATTTTCCAGAACAACTTTTTGTGTGAAACCATTCACACTTCCTAATTCCACTATTGAAAACCTGACAACCATATTTTGCTTAGATCTATCCCTTGATACCTCTTTGGTTCATCTTCTCTCAAAATTTAGATTAACATCCGCTCTGGTGTGCCATCTAAACTTTATTTAATAGTTGTTATCATGTTCTTTGATAGCACAGAAATAAATCCCCAAATCCTACTTTTTTTTTCCTGAAGTGTGAAATTTAGTGAAGTCCCCCCCCCCCCCCCACACACACACACCAGTGGCATGTCACCTCTATAAGCCTTCCCATGCTCAAACTTTCCAAAGCAGAGTTGGAAAATGTTTTGGGTATCACTGTTATTGCAGCCAGAGAATGTTTGCTTTGCCAGAAGGGAGTGCTCAGGAGAGAGTTCACTACAAATGTATAAATCTGTGGAACTCCATCATGCATCAGATTGGATTCTATCCCATCTAATTTGGCAGTGCAGAAGCATCTGCAGGATCAAAGGCTTCCATCAAAATGAAAGCAGCATAATGCCACTTCCTTATATATGTGCAATATAATGAAACATGATAAAAGATATAGGATGTCGCAATAGTAATTTAATTATTTGCCCACTTGCTGCTATCTGAATAGACATCTCAGTCTCAATGAATAATTGTTTAATAAATCACTGGAAAATCTGCAGCTGTTGTAAATAGTGGTTTTATATTTTCTTGATATTCACATATTTCTCCATGGTGCTTATTCCAAACTATTCCTGCAAGACACTCTGCAATTCACAATAAATTTTCTGTTTTTCACTCACTTTACCCTAGAACCTGCAATCAGCTCTGATTCGCATAGTCACATTGTTATCACATGATGTATTGTGACTTCACCTCCTTTGCTAAAATGGAGGTGGACGTGGCCATGCATGATGTATCCAGCCCGCAGGCAGTGAATTTGATACCCCTGGGTTAGAGGACAGTTCTTTTTTTTTCTAGATGCTAAGGGCAAATGCCAGAAAAATGAACAAGAAGTAAGTACATATATTTAAATAACTAAATAGGAAGTGCCATCAGTCACTTTGGGTTTGGTGGGGTAACAACTGGAATAAGTCCATATATAACTAAACTGAAAATTATTTAAAACAAAGAATATCCAAGAAGAGATCTCCCCATATAAAGTTAATCTCTTAGTCTTGAGTTTGGAAAAGGCTTTAAAAGACATGTAATGATCAGTATAAATTTAGACTTTACTGATCTGAAAACCTATGATTACAGAGGCTGTAATCTTTTTTCACTATCTGGTTGGATTTGAATGCTATTGTTTCTTATGTGCTGCAATCTTATTGAAGCTTCAAATATCCGAGTATTAATTACTACCTTGGAGTGAAAGGCAGTGGGAACAATAGTGATGAGAGGAAGGGGAAAAAATCTCCAACTGCATACGAGGCTTGCTGCATGTACTATTCCAGCCTATTTTTAACTTATTTGCATATGGGAAAAAATAAGTAGTTTGTAGGGCTGAGATGAAATCAGTAAATACTTTCTTTTATGAGCTGTGAGAAGCTTCTCTCTTTTATTTTTTGGGTGTTGGTAGTGTAGGAAGTTAGCACCCACCCCTCTCCTAGAAAATTGAAATATCCCAGGAAATATTAAAAAGGCAGAATATTTCCCCTAAAAAAGAGTAGAAACTGAAGAGCACAAACTCATCTCAGAAGCAGAAACTCACCCCACCTTTGTTAATGGGTGGGCCATTAAGGCCTAGGCCAGAATACTTTACATAACAAAGATCTCCAGGTAAAGCTATAGCAATTGTCAAAAGCCCTTTTCAGCGCATCATCATCCAGCAAGGCTCAACCAAGCCTGGAACTCAGGACAGCCTATAGAGTTGCCCCTGCATGGCCTCAAGGGAGTCTGACAACCAATCAGAATACAAGCTCCAATTTAAATCCCAACAAAGGTTATAAAACGCAGGCACTCTCAGCACCTCAACCCTTTCTTTAATCTCTTCCTTCAGCTTGAAGCATGTGATCATCCTTCCTTTTCACTCTGGAGTTCCAGGCCATTTGTCGTGTCCACCATTAAACCTTCCAAACAGCCTCCATGTTTCCAGTGTCTTTTTCCCCACTTGAAACTGAACCCAGAAGGGTTCCAACATTTTTTCCAACAGTAGGAAACCAAAAAGAGGAGAATATAAAGTAAAATGGGACTATAACTCCAAATTAGAGTTATTCTGAAAATTAAGTGACTCATGCTATATTGCACCAACAAGTTTTGAATTAAAATTTGAGGTTCTTTTTAAATCATAGAATAGACATTTTAGAAATCGAAATTTTAAAAATTTAATTTTTAAAGAACTTTAGTGTAAATGTAAAAATGTTCCTTTAGTTATAGCTTTCTATAATCTATAGAATCACTTCACATCCTATAGTTTTCTATATTTCCAAGGGGATTTTTTTTTTTAAAAAATGGAGGTTACAAAAGTATTGGCAGAGGAACTACAAGTAGTTCTCAAACAAAGCAGGAATGTTGTATAATAGAGCTAGTAAAATTCTACATTTCATGAAAAAGATATTCACACAAACATTATTTCTAATTCTCTCATCAATTAGAGTAGACTCTGAAGGCACATGAGATGTTGAGGTATTGTGAGTAGAGGTTTAGAGAAACAAACTGAAGCATCCACTAGTTAATTCCTTACCAGGAATATAGCATTCCCCAATGTTTTTGGGTTTGCAGCCTGATGTGGGAATGAGGAGGGGAAAGAGGGGGTGGTTTTATGCAAGGGGCAGGACAGGCGCATGGGCCTGCTGTTCGCGCAATTGGGGCTACAAGTGCCACGCCCTGCCACTCGCACGAGTGATGTCATGAGCGCCAAAATCCACCACTTGCCCCAGTGGGGATACACATGTGCTGGTCTGCCACTCACTTGAGCCAGTTGCCACAGCCCACAGGTTGGGGACGCCTATTCTAATACAAAGAAACTAAACAAAGAAATCTGTCTTGTGGATTCCATCACTATTTCCAATCTGATTATACTGCCCTATTTCAATCATCTTATTCAATTAATCTTGACAATTTTGGTTCATATGAAGGAATTCTGACTCAGTGAATCACCATCTTAGTATTTTAAGTTCAAGCCTTTATAAGCAAAATACTTTTTATTTTTCCTTAATATTAGCCGGATAGGAATTTTCGGTAGCAACTAATGCATTTTTAAAAACCACTAAAAAGAACAACTTTCCAGTGTTTGTATACATTTTACAAACACACTGATCAGATGCCAAAGTGGCAGCTGTGATCTTACAAAATTAAAACTAAAGACCAATATTATTTTTGCATTGTAATTGTTTTATCGTAATAAACCCCAGCTTGTTTTGATGACTCTTGAAATTCAAGATAGTTGATTATCTCAGATTTATATATCCAAGTGTATCCACGTGTATTCTGTATCAAAGAATAAATACTGTAACCTTTCATTTTTCAGATCAAACAATATGGCCCTCAGGGTTTCAACTGTAATGGTATTATTCCTTGGAAAGAATACATGTTGCCTACGGCCTTCTAAATATAAATGTATATATTTATAGATTTATATGTGCATGTAGGTGAGGGGGGAAGGAAAGAAAAAGAAAGAAAGACTTATGTACTATATACAATACTAAGTTATATAGAATAATATAATTAGGCTCTCAAGCATACTTAATAATGTGGAAGTAAGTAGACTCCAGTGCAGTGAAAATCAAAGTTAATTCAGAAAGAAGCCTTTGGTTAGATGGTTAGAATGATCATGGCCTTTTAAGCTCTCTAAGAAATAGTTACTAATAGATCATCCCAGCAAATTCGTGTCTAGTACATCATGAAGACTGATAAGTGGCTGAATGACTGAACAACCTTTAGTTATTGTACTTTATATTAATTAGAAATATACTTTTATTCTGTGATACCATGGCATTGTATGCTGTATCTTTTTAATTAAAAAAGAGGAACCAGTATGTATCCCAGTTACATTATATTCTTAAAGTTCCATAGAATTTTAAAGTTGGAAAGAGACACATAGAACATCAAGTCAAGCATCCTGTTTGGTGAAGAAATCAGATTCAAGCATCCCTAATCAATGTTTAATTAGCTTCTGCTTGAGGACAGAGCCCATCACATCTCTAAGGAATTGATTCTAATGGTGAAGGGATTTTTTAAAAAACATTTACCCAGAATCTAGCACCTTCCTATAAACTGTTTGCTGTTGCTCTGTCTTGTACTCATGAAAGAATATAGTTTTCACTATGTGACATCCCATTACGAACATGAAAAGTGCTCAGCTTTCTCTTTTTAAGACTAAATTTATATAATTAGCTCAATGTTTTTCTCATAGGACATAAGTTTCTAGTTCCGTATTTATTATGTTCGTCAATCTTTTATATACTGTTCCACTTTGCTCAAAATCCATTTTAAGTGTGAGACCTAGAACTGGACATTCAAGGTAGGGACATTCTAATCAATGCAGAACACAGTAAATGTATTATTTCTTTTGACCTGGAAATTCTGTTTATAACACTGACATTTTTCTAAAATTTTCCACTCTTCCAACCAACGCTAAGCTACTGACCTGAAACAATTTTACTTGTGCTGCCATTACTTCCAATTCATTCCCTTCATATTTAGAGAGGCTCACTATGGATATTCTCTTTCTGATGAAAATTGTGAATATTAGGCCCTTCTTTTATCATGCATTTCAGAATCTTCAATAATATTATGGCTGTAATAATAGCAATTTCTACTCTCTTAAAAGCAGATAAGAAGATTCATAGCCTTCAACACAAATAGATGTCAAAGAAAATTACTTCCTTTTTTTCAAATGGCATTGCCTATGACTTAAAAGCTGTTCTTCCAACTGATGATAGTGACATTAAGTCTGAAATCCACAGAGGCAGAAAAACCAAAAAAAAGTCAATATAAGGCATGGGTTTTTTTTGTATCTTCTATATTTTTCAGCCTATTATATAGTATAACATCACATTAGTGTGGAACGTATTCAGGTATATTTGGAGTTTCACTAGAATTGTACTAAATAAGTCATATCTTTTTGCTGATTTTTTTTTGTTATCTGTAGAGCCAATTAAATTATTATGACCAATCAATTCAGATAGCATCAGTGAAATTCTACAGAAGGTATGAGTCTTGTTAAAAGTTTACAACTCTAATAGGTGTAATACATAATCCAGTTATAATCTGCACCTGCTCAACATGTTTCAGATTACGGAAGGCAGCATCTGCTTCCATTGCTAAGTGACTCCTTCATGGTTTCCATGCACAATTTAATTTGTTCAACTGCTTACATCAGCACAGACTGATTTAATAGATATCAACCACTAACATCCATTTACTGGACAAAGATTCAATCAAAGGGACATGTGTAGGCATTATGAATGCTTCTGCTTTAGTTCAATGCCTAGCAAAACCATGACTCTGTCAGGGAAAGCTAATGGGGTGACTTCAGAGCTAGAGAGATTAGGATGAGATCAATAGGGTGCAGTAGACCCAAAATAAGGGCACAACCATCATTCTTTAAAATAAGCCAGTTCCTGATCATGACTTTTTAATTTGTGTGATGTTTTTAAGCTTTTTAACAGTTTGGGAAAGAGGAAGAACCATCACAATAATAACCAACCAACTGCTGAATTTCTCAGGCATGTTTCAACATAATTTGATTTTTTTAAAAAGAAATCATATTTGAAATAGTGACAGCACAAAACATAAAAGTGAATATGTATACTCTAAAAAAGGATATAGGCAGGAAAAGTTGAAGAGGGACGAAGCAGACTGAAATCCTACCCTTTACTCTACCTCAGAAATATAAAATTGAGCATGTATGAGATATACAATTGGGCTGTAAATCAAATGGGAACTTTGTTATTTTCTCACAATATCTGTGTCTAATTTCCCCCCCCCCCGCCAAGAAATTATAGATTATGTAGAGATTTTACATTAAAAAATTGTTGTCAAGGCTGCATCTTCTATTTTAAAAATCTGTCTTATTATTTAGTCATCTGGACTACTACTACAATTATCCTAACAGCACTTTAATTCTCTGCATGAAGGGTCATAAGATGTGAAGAAAACATTTTATACTGAAAGCAGTAGACCGCTCTATTTCATCTAACCTGCTTTAACCATATGCCTCACATCTATATATAAATGTAAATGTCAAATAGGTTATTTAGTTATAATAATTGCCACAAACTAATTCCATGTGGATGATAGTATACACTTTTTTGCTGTTAAACTAATTAAGCTACTGTATGAAATCCCAGACATACGAAAGAATTTTTGTCAGCAAGCAATCAAAACAATGGATTTAATGCACAATGTTGCAATAAATTGTTTTAGCAAAAAATCTAAAATTTTTAAAATTTAAAAGAGGCTAGAGATGTTAAGAATTAATTAAAAGGCAGCTGGACAACTTTCAAACCAGCTGCTGATCTGCATGCCCAAACAAGGGCCCAGAGCACGGGTGAAATTCAACCTCCTCGGCCCACCTCAGGAGAGATGGTAGGGACTATTTGAATCCATAAAAAATCACCACTGGTTGCTATTACTATTATACCAAGTATACCAAGCCACGCCCACAGCCACAGTCATGCCCACAGACCCGATAGGGAAAATTTTTGAATTTCATCCCTGGCCTAGAGCCATGTTTTTTGGAAGGCCAGAAGAGTCGGGGGGAGAACACCTCACCTGTGAGGGAAGCATACTGCACAGGGTGGGCAAGAGCAGAGAAGGCTCTCTTCCTAGACCTATAATTGGAATTATTTGGCTGATGAAGTCCACAATGTAACCTTCCCTGCTTGATTGGATGTTTAATCAGAATGAATATGATTTTGTAGGCTCCATGCCATTTTGGATTTTAAGGGTCATAACCAACTTCTTGAACTAGGCCCAGAGGCAATCAGGCACTTAATGGAGGTTGTGCATCAAAGGTGTTACATGCACCATTCTTTAGGCATCCAATATTGTCTACACAGTCGCATTTTGAACCAGCTGAAGCTTCAAGGATAGCTCCATGTAAGCATGTTGCAACAGTCCAAACAGGAGATGTTTTGCATCCTCACATCTCAAGGTGACATATATATACTGAGTAGTATGTATAATACTATTCCTTGTTGCAGTGACATACCTTTATCTTTCTAGAAACTTGATACCTAATTTGAATTTGGTACCTTTTACCCAGTGTTGGCCCATATAGTTTCATCTATTTCTTTTCCTATAATTTTCCTTCCTTAAATACTTCTGGAAAGAAACAGCTATCATAATGATCTTTCTTTCCTCCCTAATGGGACACCAGACAGTAGACCAGATGATGACATTCCTACCAGTTCACTTTGGTATTTAATACTTGCTCCATTCACATATCACAAATACTCCATTTCAAAGAATGACAGAGCTGAAAAGAAACATATGCTGGATGCAATTCTGTTAAAATATTTTAGGTAGATATATATTCAGCTTTTGAGGATCTGTTCTAGTAGAGAACATATTTCTCTAGAGTCATGGTAGTGCAATGGTTAGACTGAAGTACCGTGTTTCTCAAAAAATAAGGCAGGGCCTTATTTTTTTTTTTGAGCCCCGAAAAAATGGCTAGGCCGTCTTTTCGGGGGTGAATTAATTTCTCCCCCCCCATCAGCGGGTGGGCAGCAGCGGTGTTCCCATCGGCACGACAACAGCAGCAGCGCCGGCGGGAATGTGGAAGCGTTTCTGCCACTGCTCGGGTGTGTGCGGAGCTTCCGCACACACCCGAGCGGTGGCAGAAACACTTCCACATTTCCGCCGGCACTGTTGCTGTTGTCGTGCCGGCGGAAACGTGGAAAGCGTTTCTGCCGCTGCTCGGGTGTGTGCGGAGCTTCCGCACACACCCAAGCGGCAGCAGAAACACTTCCACGTTTCCGCCGGAGCTGCTGCTGTTGTCGTGCTGGTAGAAATGTGGAAAGCGTTTCTGTCGCCGCTCGGGTGTGTGCTTCTATGTTCCCGCCGGCGCTGCTGCTGTTCTCGTGCCGGCAGGAACTGTGGAAGCCATGGAGGCAGCTCCCCCACCTGAGAAGTAGCAGAAATGCTTTTACACTTCCTGCTGGCGCGAGAACAGTGGCAGCGCCGCGCAGAGCATTGTTAAAGGCAAGTTTCCCCCCCCCGCCCTCCCCCCAGCATGTTTTAACCCCCGGCCTCCCCCGCCAGCATGTTTTAAACTAGGCCTAAATTTGGGGGGAGGGGCTTAATTTCATTTCATGCCTAGAAAACATGCTGGGTGTTCCTATTGTGGAGGCTGTATTGTTGGAGAAACACGGTATTACAGGCTAACTCTGCCCACTGCCAGGAGCTCGATCCTGATGGGCTCACGGTAGACTCAGCCTTCTATCCTCCTGAGGTTGCTAAAATGAGGACCCCGATTATTGGGTGCAATATACTGACTCTGTAAATGGCTTAAAGAGGGCTGGAAAGTCCTGTGAAGCGGTATATACTGTAAGTCTAAAGACTATTGCTAAATATATTTCATGAGGCAAACTATTCTACCAATTGACAGCTCTTGCCATCAGAAAATTCCTACTAGTATCTAATTTGAATCTATTTTCCTGCAGTTTTGACCCCTTCTAATCCTGAATTCTGGGACAAGAGGAGAAATCCATCCATTCTCTTACATGAAAATTGCTATCACATTTTCTCCTTCTGTTCTGAGGCTATAGCTGATTTGGTGTTTTGTTCATGATAGGAAAACATGGAAACATTCTATAGACAACCAGTTAATTTGATAAGGAAATCACATGTACTTACTAGTTTGCCTGAAATTAAGCAATTGCATTAAAAAAATTTTCTATATGATACCAGTTAGTTTCATAGTCAAACTACATGAGCTGTTATCCACCTTTACCATAAATAACTTATCAGATCTCAAATTTCATACTAGGGCTAGATGGCTGAATCCAAATACACAATAGTAAATGATGCAATTGCTTCTTTGACAGATTTTTTTTAAAAGAAAAGGAATGATCATCAGTTTAATGCTTTCCCCCATATATTTCTTTCTTTCAAGACTTGGAAAACATTTTTGTTGGAAACAACATTGTATTATTATTGGCATACACTACATATTACAAAAAATACCATAAAATAATATTTAGTTGCTTGTTAATTTAAAATGTAGGAAATTGTCAGGAAAGACCACAAATAATCTTACAGTGTGCAAAAGAACTGAAGCTAAACACTAAAGACTAACATCTTTAATTGTTTTTCAACTAATATGAAACAAATTGAAACTTACAGTTATGTGAAATTTTTCTTCAGGCAATAGTTAAAAGTGTAGCTGGTAACATTCTCATCTTTCAAGCAGTGACTGCTTGTTTTTTTCATTTCTAGGACTCTAATGTCTGAGATTATACAGAGCTTCTTTATAGTTCTCCAACAGATATTTGTCATGTTTGAAATTTCTGTTTAAGTCACTCATACATTATTCAAGACATTTTTCTAACAAATCTATAGAGCTGAAACCATGTTCCCACAGAATGAAAAGCACTTAGAGCTTCTACTTGAACTTAGGACATCTTGAGTTACTATTCACACATGACATTTTTTTTAAATGTCTCGGGTCATTAAGGCCCAATTCACATATTTGAGTTTTAGAAAGGATCTTTCTTATAATTAATATGTTGATATTAAAGAAACAGTGAATTAGATTAAAACAAGAAGTAACCCACTGAAGAAAACTGATGTGGGTGATTTTTTTTTCAAGATTTCTTTTGAACTTGAAGTACAGAAATAGCAGAGCCATCAGATTGAAAATATTATACATTAATATGTAGTTCTGAGTAGAAATGAAAAAAATGTTTTAATTCGTTTTTGACACTGTTTTGAGTTACCTGATTGAAAGATAAGTTACGAAATAAAAAACAGAAATGCATACAGCAAGGAAACCCTGAAAATAAGATATGCTTGGCCCCTAATATTCCACTCAATTTTTCACAGATTTATAATGTACAGACCATTCGGCTACAAAATCTTAACTATGAAAATCTAGACATTCATTAGACAGGAGTAAAGCAAATGTTTTGTTCCCATGAAGTTTTAATCCAGATTTCTGCAGCCAGTTCTGACAGCTCTGAATGGCATAAAATTATTTCTGGAGTAATTCCAGATTTCTTTTATTTATGGCATCTGCAGATTGTTCCTGGAGAATGTTCCTCAATTAATTTTACTTGCCATGTAAGAAACATATTGAATAGCCTCAGCAATGCAGTGGTTAGAATGCTGTACTGCAGGCCACTTCTGCTGACTATCGGCAGTTCAAATCTTACCAGGCTCAAGGTTGACTCAACCTTCCATCCTTCCGATGTGGGTAAAATGAGAACCCAGATTGTTGGGGGCAATATGCTGACTCTGTAAATCGCTTAGAAAGGACTGTGAAGCGGTATATAAGTCTAGGTGCTATTACTATTGTTAACCATCTGCCAACAGCAAAATAAAAACAAAATAAAAAACAAGTATTAGATGGTTTTTATATCTCAAAGACCCCCACAAGAAGAGCAGGGTCAATCTATTGTCCAAAGCACCTGAAAGCAATGGATGGAAACTAATCAAGGAGAGAACCAACCTAGAAATAAGAAGTTTCTTGACGATTAGAAAATTCATCAGTGGAACAGCTTGTTTCTAAAAGTTGTGGATACTTCCAACACTGGAGGTTTTTAAAAAGAGATTGGACAACTGTTTGTCTGAAATGGTAGGAACTCTTGCTTGAGCAGGGGGGTTGGCCTAGAAGACCTCAAAGGTCCCTTCCAACTCTGTTATTTTGTTATCTCCATGTTGGATGGAAACAATTTCTAAGGAACAATTACTGTAAGCAGTTTCAAAAACTACAAAGGGCTTTTGAATGTGTTTCTAGATATAAAACAGGTAATTACTGTTACCAAGAAACTCAAAACTACAAAAACGCTCGTGTTCATAAAGTGTTTAGCTTAGCAGTGCTATAAATACATTTCTATGAACTTGGTTTGACACCAGAACTTCTATAATAAATGACTAAAGCTTTCATTACTAACAAACTTATTCTTTTCTATCTACTTCAAAAGAATCATACCATATTCATTAAAGGAAGATGGCACAAATGTAAGTCAATCCTCTGCCCCAAAGGAAGAACAGATGGAAAAGAAAACAAAGGAATATAAACAAAAATTCTACACAATATCCAGCTTCCTTGCCTTGCCAGTCCCAGTATAAGGCTGTCCATTCCAGTTGAAACTACTCTTAAAATTTTTTCCCTCTCTAATAAATGTTTGCAAGTGTCCACATTAGTATATGCATATATGTATATCTTGTATATATGTACCTTTTAAAAGAAATTCTGACAAAGAGCATAAGAATGACTTTATTACTAACCACAGTGCTGATTAAAATTTCCTAAAAAATGTAGTATCCTGCTCTTCAAATTAAGTGGCATCCCACATACATATACCCAGTGGTGGGATTCAAAAATTTTTACTACCGGTTCGGTGGGCATGGCTTGGTGGGCATGGCAAGAGAAGGATACTGTAAAATCTCCATTCCCTCCCCACCCCACTAAACTGCTTTCCAGCTCTGTTCTCCTATGCAGGGCAACAAAAGAAGAGCCAACTGATCAGCTGGGACTTGAGAGGCAGAGAATAGATGGGGGCAGGGCCAGTCAGAGGTTCTCTGAATTACTCAAAATTTCCACTACTGGTTCTTCAGACCTGTTCAGAACCTGCTGAATACTACCTCTGTATACCAAACTTTCTCTCCCACTGACAGAAAGACTCTACAGTCTGCACCTATTAGATACACAATCCTATTGTTACTTCCACCAGAAATGAGCAATAAAGAAGACGCTGGAAATGGGAATAGGATATAGCTGGAAAAGGGGGAGGGGAAAGGATACAACAGGGTAGACAGAATAGGATGTGATGGGAGAAAACAAACACACACACACACACACACTTCCTCAACTTCCCTGCACATGCAGTACTTTTCATACTCTAAGAGGAAACAATTTAATGAGAGATCCTGAATACTGCAGATTAGATACACAATACATCCTTCTTGCATTGGGTCTTGATTGATGTGGCTAGAGACTTTCTATCATTTGCCTACATTAGAAGCCAATAAAGTGATCTCTTGTTCTAATTAGAGAAGTGATGGTGAGAAAGAAACTAGGAAGCATGGCACACTTTATTTTAGGCTTGCTTTTTTATTGAGAAATGGTTATTTTTCCAACTAAATTAGTATTTAAAAATCATGATGACATTTGAACAGACTGGGCTACATTTCATGGCTTGTAATCCTTTGCTCTTTCTATGCTTTTTAAATTCCAGATGCATTCTGATTTGGAGTAATTAGAAAAAATATTACATCAATAGCTTGTGGCTATTTAAAAAAAATTAAACTCCCTTCCTTTCTGTCAGTGCCCCAATCTTGACCCTTTATTATTAAAATTTTATACTGTGTGTGTAGCCTATACTCAAGTCTACTCAGTTTAGATCCTGGGCAGCCTAAAGCAAAAAATAATTGAAATATAAGAAGACATTCATTCCAACTTTTATATCATTTTTTTCTTCCTAGAGTTGTTGAATGCAGCAACTTCCATTTCAACTTCACCATGCCTGCCACTCAAATCAGCAACCATACTGAAAGAAAACGTGAAATGCCCCATGGAAGAATTGTAACATTAACATGCTGCAACAAATTTACATAATTTGGGATATACTTTGTAATTACACTCAGACATCCACCCTTAATTGCAATGCTTTAAATTGCTTGGCTATTCCTGTTTAATGTTTAGTACTATTCTTCTTTCTTAGTGATGTAATTTATGACCAATTCCAACAGCTCGGCCAATAAATGACAATCAGCTTGAAAGTATTTATAAGCTTTATTAATCAATGATCACTAAATAAATATTTTCATTTTTCCTCTTCAGAAACAACAAAAAGCTAAAACCCAATGAAACTCTCATGAGGTAAGTTTCAAAAATGTTTTAAAACATTTTACAGTGATTGTGGAATATCTGTCCTTGAATGAAAGGAAATGAATTATTCTGAATCTCCCAAAGGTGCTTTTTTCAAGAGGCAACTGGACTTTCTGGATTTTCTTTGAAGACGTTTCGCTTCTCATCCAAGCGAAACGTCTTCAAAGAAAATCCAGAAAGTCCAGTTGCCTCTTGAAAAAAGCATCTTTGGGACAACCATGACCTGGATGACTGAGAATCTCCATAAACAAGTTATTCTGAAGAGTTTGGTAAAGATAAGAAAAACCTAAGGATCGTGTGATCTTGAACTAGATTAAAAACTGGGAATAACCTATTGTGAGAAGCTAGCTTTTTAAAAAGGAAAATTAGCAGAATGCAATTATTATGGTTTCAGTGATGAATGTCCTTTGCAAAGTTTAGCCCTTGGTGAGTACAAGATAATAAACATTGATTAGCTGGCAAAGTTATGAAAAACCAGGATGGGCCTCTCTTGAAAATGAAGGGCAGACAGATGAACATAAGTGCATACTGCAACACAACTCCACATGCCAATATAGTAATAATGAACAGAAAGGCTGCTCTAGACATATCAACAGCACAGTGTTTCATATCAAATGTATCCCTATGTCCAAATACTAATAAGTATGTTCAATGGTAGAAGATCATTAGCTCAGTTTTATCTTTCTAATACTTTAATTTTTAATTAATTTTACTATTTGGTCTGTAGCTGTATCCAGCTTACAGAATTAATTAATTCTACTTTAGCTTTTAATTACAATGTAATAGCTAATTAAACAAGGGGGGGGAATACTTATCACAGATAATGCACTATAAAACTCCACGTGCCAATTATAAAGTATCTCTTTTATGCCTCTCTGCTACAGTCCCAAGCAATCTTGATTTACAAGTGTTTAATGTGAGTTTCCATTTTCTTATTTACACAAGAATTGCATTTCCAGTAACTTGAAGGTTTCTTCTGACACCTTCAAAATGAATACCAGGAAAGCAATGAAACAAGTGTTGTAAAATTATTTCTTATAGTCTCACCTATGATTAGCACATTTTTTCTGTATTTGCATCTAGCAGATATAATAATATATAATATATATAATATAGATATAAAAGCTGTGTATGAAAAGTTATATGGGGATCTGATGAGGTTTCTTCCTTGATCCCTAACCCCCATATGCCCAATATGCTGCTATAGGTATCACAACTTCACAAAGAAGTTGTGGTACCTCATGTGATACTTCATGCTTTCAGGAAATGTAGCATCTCTGTAGAGGAAGTGCTATGCAGTAAGTACCACATCATAAGACATAGGGATAGGATCTAATGTGGACTATTGAAATAGTATTAATTCCATAGCTCTCTTGTCTGCTTATGACCACTATCTATTACATAGGTTGAAGCCAAAATGTTTTAACCATATCATACGGCAAATCTATTATGCTGATAGTTAAGCAAGAGTTTAAACCCTTATAAAGAAGAACTGTAAAGGTGTGATAGGATATTTTTTAAAACAAGATGAGCTTGTCTTGAATATACACAAGGAAACATTAATATAATTATTCTAGATTTTGTGTCTTGCAGTTTGGGACATAGATCTATTTAGGTCAATTTAAGTCATATTTATTCCACATTATGTCTCTAGTCACATAATATAATAGTAAAAAAAACCTATCTTACACCCAGTTCTTGTTTAGTGACTACCTTGGTTAGCAACCATTTGCAAATATTATAGTAATAAAATTCATTTTTTTTACTCTTTATGACCAGACTTTATGCACCTCTCAACAAATTCTGTCACAACTGATTCAGAACTTCATCTGAATGAGAGAGCATCAACCAGTAATTTCAGTAACATATTCACTTAACAACCATTTTACTTAGCAGTCTGGTCATTGGAATGGAACTCAGCTAAATTAGGTAAAATAAAATATATTTATTCTGGAATTTAACATGGCACAGATTGAGACCTGGGATAAGAATCTTTTTAATTGATGACTGTGCCAAATTCCCCCCCCCCCCCAATGTATAAAATGATCTGGTCTTTGAGGATGTGCAAAACTATTTTCAAGAAGGATTTCTCAAATGAGTGCGTTAACATATCCAAAACAAACAACAACTCCAATATGTAAGTTCTCTGGTGAAACATATTTAGCAAGAATAAATAACAATAGAAGTCTGCTCCCATTAATCTTGAAATAGCATAGTAGTTACTAGGGCAACAGCAGCAACCACAGAAGATAAAGTCTCCTTCTTATCTAGTTCAACTTACAGTGATTTCATGCACATCTGCAAATAGTATAGAAGTGTTCTGCTATTGGTTTCTTCTGGGATATTTATCGAAAAGCTGTGGTATATTCCATGAAGGGTTTCTATCACATCACTAACCAGGCTTGACTTTGCTTAGTTTCTGAGCCTAGAAACTGCCTGTCAAAAAATTCAAAGGCTGCAATTATGACTGTGTGGTAAGGAGACCACACAATTATGACTGTGTGGTAAGGCGACATCTTCAGTAGCAGTTATTCCAACACAAGGAAGTGCAATAAAATGCTTTTAAAACTGATATGGTGATATTCATTTTTATTTTAGCACATTCACCTGGTCACACAGTTGCTTATTTTGTAATCTGGCACCATAGAACCTTTGCTAACCAGGTCAAGGGTTGCCATTGTAGGGACTACAGAATCTTTTCTCATTTCTCCTAATCTTGTTTATTACCTCAGTGTGTCAAACTCAAGGCCTAGGGGGCAGATCCGTCCCATGGGGTACTTAGATCTGGCCTGTGGAGCCATCCTCGAAACAGCGAAGGACCGGCCTGCATTGCTTCTGCCAGCAAAAACTGAGTTCAAGAGGGCTGCGTATGACCCTCCTGAGCTCTGTTTTCACTGACAGAGGATAGATAGATAGACAGACAGACAGACAGACAGATAGATAGAATACTTTATTGGCCAAGTGTGATTGGAACAAGGAATTTGTTTTGGTGTAAATACTCTCAGTATACATAAAGAAAAGGTACATTTGTTAAGAATCAAGAATCATAATGATAGTCATAGGGTACAATCAACAATCAAATCATACTAGGAAACAGTCAATATAAATCGTAAGGATACAAGAGACAAAGTTACAGTCATACAGTCACAAGTGGGAGGGGATGGGTGATAAGGAGTGATGAGAAGATTAACAGTAATAGTAGTGTATACTTTGTAAATAGTTGAACAGTGTTGAGGAAATTATTTGTTTAGCAGAGTGATGGCTTTCAGGGAAAAACTGTTCTTGTGTCTAGTTGTTCTGGTATGCAATGTTCTATAGTGTTGTCTTGAGGGAAGGAGTTGAAACAATTTATGTCTGGGATGTGAGGGGTTTGTAAATATTTTCACAGCCTTCTTTTTGACTCGTGCAGTATACAGGTCCTCAACTGAAGGCAGGTTGTTTTTTTAATTGTTTTTTTTAATTTTTTTAATTGTTTTTTTCTGCAGTCCTAATTATCTTCTGAAGTCTGTGTCTGTCCTGTTGGGTTGCAGAACCAAACCAGACAGTTATAGAGGTGTAGATGATAGACTCAGTGATTCCTCTGTAGAACTGGATCAGCAGCTCCTTGGGTAGTTTTAGCTTTCTGAGTTGGCACAGAAAGAACATTCTTTGTTGTGCTTTTTTGCTGACGTTTTTGATGTTAGGTGTCCATTTCAGGTCATGTGATATAGTAGAACCTAGAAATTTGAAGATCTCTACTGTTGATACTGTGTTGTCTAATATTGTAAGAAGTGGTAGTATGGGAGGGTTTCTTCTAAAGTCTACCACCATTTCTATGGTTTTGAGTGTGTTCACTTCCAGATTGTTCCAGTTACACCACGAAGCAAGTTGTATAACCTCCTGTCTGTATGCAGATTCATGGTTGTCACGAATGAGACCAATCACTGTTGTGACATCAGCAAACTTCAGTATTTTAACAGATGGATCATTTGAGATGCAGTCAATGGTATATAGGGAGAAGAGAAGTGTAGATAACATACAGCCTTGGGAGGCCCTGTGCTGATTGTACAGGTATCGGATGTGATTCCGCCTAGCTTCACCTGATGCTTCCTGTCTGTTAGGAAGCTTATGATCCACTTACAAGTGTGTTCAGGTATTGTTAGTTGGTTTAATTTACTTAGAAGAGTGTCTGGAATGATGGTATTGAATGCTGAAGTCTACAAAGAGGACCCTTGCGTAGGTATTTGGAGTTTCAAGGTAGGATGTAATGGAGAGCCATGTTAACAGCATCATCTGTCGATCTATTTGCTCGGTATGCAAACTGCATGGAATCTAACAGCGGATCCGTGATGGTTTTCAGGCGGGACAGCACAAGCCTTTCAAAGATTTTAATAACTACAGATGTTAGAACAACTGGTCTGTAGTCATTCAGTTCCTTGATGAAGGGCTTCTTTGGCACTGGGATGATGGTAGAACATTTGAAGCAGGAAGGAACATAGCACATATCTTGTGATCTATTGAAGATTTGGGTGAAAATGGGATTGCAGGAGTCCATCACTGGTGAAAAGGGAGTTCACGAGAGCTGGAGGCAGCACTCCCAACTTCTGTTTTTGCTGGCAGAGGGTTGCAGGATCGGTCATCACAGCCAAAAACGGAGCTTGGGAGCTTGCTTTTGCTGACAGAGCACTTGAGTCACTATAGGCACCCCTGACATGACAAACGCCAAGCTGACCACGCCCACCCTGACCATGCCCACGCCGGCCCCCCAAGGCCAAACACAAACCTGATGTGGCACTCAATGAAATCGAGTTTGACATCCCTGCTCTACTGCATCAGATAATTCTTCTACTATTAGGCAAATCATGGCCAATAGATGGTGTTTCAGATAATAGATAGTGTTTCAGCTTCATTTCCTTGCTAGGAACTAGAACAGACCTAGGCATTTTACGGCCCATAGCCTACATTCAACCATTCAGCTGCCCCTGTCCAGCCTGCAGCATCAGCAGCAATGGGGTTGGGGGCCATCATCAGGGGATGTCATCAGGGGATGTCATCAGGGGATGAGGTGTCATCACTGGGGGACAAGGCAGTGTCAAGTAGTATGGCATTGGCAGAGGACAGGGTGGCAGTGGCAGTCCTCTTTAACAGTTCCAGTTTTCTCATGTGGTCCCCTGGCAAAATTATTTGCTCACCCCTGAACTAGGAAATGTTTAAGGTACAGTCAGCTGGATTTTAGGATATGCATGACCAGGTTGACAATGGAAAGAATGTCTGATTCACAGTAGCCCTGCCAGCCCAGTTCTGACTGTGTAATGGGTCATATAATAGGCTGACATTTTGGGATCGGAACTGATCTGGATGACTGAGAATCTCCATAGACAACATTTGACCTAGAAAAGTTTATTGTGTCAGTCAAGCTATGCTAGGACATGATCCAATTCTGATGGGAAGTCATCACTTTGTATACTTTGATTAATACTTCTTAGACCGTCTATCTACACTTGCATTTGTTCAAAGCTAATTCAGAATACAAAATTAATACAGAAATTATTTTCAGAAAATAGTATACTTCCTTGTAGTTGCTACCCTCTGCTGGGATCCATACATTCTCTATTGCTGTCCATATAAAATAGTTTTGTAGTTGAAACACTAAATTACAGATACAAGAAGTTCTGTATTGTTGAATGTATAGCTTTCAGGATGTACTTAGTTCTATTGCTAAAACATGTTTAAATGCTATATAATGATTTAGATTGAATGTTTGTCCTATTGCTGTCTTTTAGCTGTATTTCAGAAACAAGGAACTTTCAATTATATTTAAAGGCAGAATGACTACAGATTTGAGGATAAAAATCACTATATCAGCAGCATGTCTTAATCTCTGAGCTCAGAGTAGGGCACTATTCAAGATGCCATGCTATTTTTTGGTATGGTCAGCTTCTTTCCTGCCTTCTTAGTTATGAAGAATGCACCATTGGTTAGAGAAATAAAGCAGGAAACTGTTCATAAGGCTAATATGCATCAAAAAAACCTCCAGTGCATGCCATTTAAAAGCTAATGGTCTCTCAAGCCAGAGAATCAAAGAATGGGGTCCCACATTTTTAGCGTTGACCCATTATGTGAAACAAAACCCTAAAGGAGCAACTTTACTAATACAAGCCAGTTGAGTCTTTGTTTCATTTAAGCCATGCTTGCTTACATAAGAGAAAGATCAATAGAAAGAGACAGAGACTTGACCTCAACCCACCTGCTGAGATCTTCTGAATAGCACATTATATTATGAAGTAGGCCCCCCTCCATAGCTGCATTCCTCCTGCTACTGTTATCTATCACTAACTGCCAATTATAATACAGACATATTTTGTAAAACATGATCCATCAAAGTCTCAACTGTGCTTTAACAGAAAATGTCAGGAGAAGATTATGGCATGTATATTTAACCCATTAATACATTGCACATCATGGCATTCCAGTAGCTATGAAAACATTCAGAGGACAGTGCAGTAAAAAACGTGTTTGCAGAAGATTGATTAGATATGAATTTATACTATTATTCATCACTGTTTGAATAAAAATAAACAAACACATAAATTGGGGGCACACTCATGACAATCTTCAACATGAACACGTATTTCAATTGGCCTGATTTTGCCCTGTATCTAGTGGTATTTTTTTTTCTTTTTCCAAACCTCCATTATCTATAGCACAGGTGTCAACTTGCTGCTTCACATTGCCATCATGTGATGTATTGTGACATTTTTTCCCCTTCGCAGAGGGTAGGTATGGCCTGCATATAATGCATCTGACTTGCGGGGCTGCCAGTTTGACACCCCTGATCTATAGGGTTAAAAATGTGGGAAAGAAATACTCCAGGGCCTTTTATAAAGTTTATGTTGTTGTGTTATTGTGTTATGTTGTGTTGTCCAGTCCTCATCTTTATGGGTGATATGAAGTTTCCTCAATCTCAGATGCTCTATTAGAAGCCTGGGAGGTTTGAGGATTTTGAGTAATATCTTAGCTGTTTCCAATACTGCATTCTTCTGAACAAAGAGCTCTGATGTTCTTCCTGGGATCTATTGGAGTCATTATTCCACCTTAGGAAATGCAAATGCTTCTATCAGCTCTGGAAACACTTTGGCCTTCATTTTATTTATCTAGTTCCTCCTGCAGGCTCTGATATTTTTCCAGATTCTGATACGTTTTCTTCCTGATGTTTCAGTCATTTGGCACCATTCTGAGACAAAGAGAAGCTTTATATACGTAAAGATAAATATGCATATATACAGAAGCAGAGCACCGTATTCTGCAGGGAGGCGGAGCCGAGGAGATGGTTCTGCCCCAGGTGCCTGATGGATCCTGAACGGTTCCAGAAGGAGCTTGGGCCATTACCTGAAACTCTGGCTCATAACTCGGCCACAGACTTGGTAGCCACCTGGGATAGGCTGGCTGCCGAGGCTCCTTTGCGACCTCTGACCCGGCAGAGATCTGACCCGGCAGAGATCTTGCTTGGCTCCGTGGTTTATGGAGGAGCTGAGGGAGATGAAATGATGGAAAAGACGTCTGGAGGGCGTCTGGAGGGCCAGTTGTGCCGAGTCTGACCGAACACAGGTTAGGTCCTATATTCAACATTTATGTGAAGCTGCTGGGGGAGATCATCTGTGGTTTTGGGGTGAAGTGTCATCTGTACGCTGATGATACTCAGCTGTATATCTCCACCCCAAGCCAGCCCAACGATGCCATGGAGGTCATGTCCCGCTGTCTGGAGGCCATGTGGAACTGGATGGGCGGGAACAGGCTCCGACTCAACCCTTCCAAAACTGAGTGGCTGTGGTTTCCGGTGTCCCGATATAGCCAGATAGTTCCTTCGCTGGCTATTGGGGGTGAGATTTTGCCTCCTTCAGAGGGGGTTCGCAATCTGGGTGTCCTCCTGGATGTATAGCTGTCCCTGGAAGATCGCATTACAGCCGTCTCCAGGGGGGTGTTTTATCAGGTTCACCTGATCTGCCAGATGCGGCCCTTTCTGGATCGGAATGCCTTACGCACGGTCACTCATTTATTTATTTAAATTTCTATACCGCCCCCTCTCCCAAAAAGGGACTCGGGGCGGTGTACAGCCTACTAAAAATGGAATATATACAATTTAAAAACAGATTAAATACAAGAATCCAGCCGAATCCCTTCAGTTATAGAATTACAAAATTTAAAATTCCAGGATTAAATTAAAAAGTTAAAATTTAAAAATTTAAAAACCGAATTAAATTAAAACCCCATAAACCATTTACTGGGCCAGGCCGGCCTGTTGGAAGAATAAGGTCTTGACTGCGCGCCGGAAGGTCTGGATGTCAGTAATGGCCCGTATCTCCGGGGGCAGATCATTCCACAGGGAGGGGGCCCCCACAGAGAAAGCCCGCACCCTTGGGGCCGCCAGCCGGCAACGATCAGGCAGCGGCACCCCAAGGAGGGCAACCCTGTGTGAGCGTACTGGGCGGCGGGAGGCTGTTGATGGCACTCATGCCTTGGTCACCTCCCAACTGGACTATTGTAATGCCCTCTACATGGGGCTCCCGAGTGGGAGCATCTGGAGGCTTCAATTGGTACAGAATGCGGCCACGCGGGTGGTTATGGGGGCATCAAGGTTCACTCATATGATGCCCCTCCTGCGCGAGTTGCATTGGTTGCCAGTGGCCTCTCGGGTGCGCTTTAAGATTGCAGTGTTAACTTTTAAAGCGCTCCATGGCATCGGACCAGGATATTTATAAGACCGCATTCTGCCAGTTTCCTCTCACCGTCCGGTACGCTCCCACAGAGAGGGTCTCTTGCGGGTCCCGTCGGCATCTATGTGCCGGCTGGTGACCCCGAGGAATAGGGCCTTATCTGTGGGGGCGTCTACCCTCTGGAATGGATTGCCTTCGGAGTTACGTACAGCCACGGACTTGGGGACCTTCAGGCGTGCCTTGAAAACCTGGCTCTTTGACCAGGCCGGCTTGAGCTTATTTTAGATTTGGGTATTTTAATTTTATGCTAATTTTAGGGTTTAAGGTTGGAGTTTTAATTGTTTGTAGCCAGAGTATTTAATTTAATTTTAATTTTTGTATATTTAATGTTTTAATTGCATAGCTGTACACCGCTCTGAGTCCTTCGGAAGAGGAGCGGTATATAAATAAATTTTCATTCATTCATTCATTCAGTGTTCCAAACCTATGGCACGCAAATTTACCTCACTGCCCATGCGCGCACCTCCCAACTGATTTTTGGCCGGTTTGAGGCCTTTTTTGGCCTCTCAGAGGCTTGAGGGAAGCTCCTGTAGCCTTTGGAGGCTGAAAACCAGGCCTATTTCATCACTTCCTGTATTTCTGGAAATACCGGAAGTGACAAAATGGGCCCCTTTTTCGGTCTACAAAGGCTGCAGGAGCTTCCTTCGAGCCTCTGAGAGGCCAAAAAAGGCCTCAAACCAGCTGAAAATTAGCTGGGAGGCACAGTGCAGGTAGGGGGGTGATGGCAAAGAGGTTTGTGCATGCATGCGCAGGTGGCGTTGGGGTCCCCTCGCACATTGCCTTCTGGATGCTGGCATGTGAGCGGACGAGCGCAAGCATGTGCACAATTTTTGGCACAGGAGCCCAAAAAGGATAGCCCACCACTACATTAGACTCTTCCTTTTCTGATTAGTGAATAAGAAACCCCAGGCTGCACAAGTGGTGAGTGTGTGAAACTCCATTTACACAAGCAGCGGGGTGCGTGCGGATGTTCCCATTACTTATGCAGAACCATCTTCTCTCCCATGCTGCTGCCACCATTTCTGCCACCACCATCGGTCCACAGAGCCTGAAATTATAGGGACCACTGAATACGTTTTCCTAAATTTTATTTGAGTTGTGACATATAAACATAGCCAAAAAATTTTTTTAAAAAGCCATTGGTGACTAATTTTAATTTTTCCTTTGTTCCTTTATAGAGTAGCTGTTCAGATCGAGGAGGAATCTTCAGAGCCAAATGAGAATCAGTTTGACTTTTCCTTAAGTGCTCTTTTACCTACCCCCAAAATGCTTTCCAAATAATTGTTCTAGTGAAGGCAGGGATTATTTATTTATTTATTTAATCAATTTGCATGGCTGCCCAACTTGCAGCTGTGACTCTTGGGGCTAACACTGGATTAAATATAAATCAACAAAAAGTAACAGAAATAAATAAAAAAGAAAAGAAAATATGTCTGAAGCCAATCCCAACTGCCCTCTTAACCCTTACAGAACAGGCTCAACTAGTGCTCTAACCAATGCCCAGGCTCATTAACATATTATGGGAAGGCAGCGATATTCTACCGGGCAAGTCCTGCAACAGAGACCCATAGTGCCCTATAATGGTCAAAGCATGGATGCTTGTGTTACATGTCTTTGGGATAGCCCTTTGACTATTTTTATTGTCCTGTAGATAGAAAATTTTGCTCTTGGTAACTTTACTAACCCAAACAGCTCGTATATAGACCCATCACTTTTTTTCCTTTTCAGAAAGGACATAAATCTGCTGTTGCATTAATAAAGCAAAGACTTTGAGATATTGTCATATTAGTTCAATGGCTTCCAACTGACCTTAGCTTCATTTTGCCAAGACTGTCTTTTGGTAACTGCTACTTGTAAGCTCATGCTTATGTCAACTGTGATAGTAGCTAGCCACCTTATATTCTGTCAAACTCTTAATAGTCTTCTATTTCCCTAAGCATTAGGGCCTTTACATTTTATGTTTAAAATGTTTAAGTTTTAACTTCCTTTTTAGTGCTTCCAGTAGGCAGTCCAATTTTACTTTATCTAATGATATTTGGTTTTGGTCCAAAGCACTTGCAACCACTTTTTTAAAAAAATTCAACAGGCCTTCTGTTGATCCAGCTTTCTTGGCCATGTAATATCACTGAGAAATAATACTTACAGTATGTCTCTCAGTTTAATACTTTCTCTAGATCTATCATAATCTTTCTCCCAAACTGCAGATATCTCTTTGTAGCTTGCCTAGCATCGCCCCTTTGTGAAGTTTTGAACTTAGGGAAATAAAAATCTGCTACTATTTCAACATATTCTTGGTCTACTTGCACTGGATCGGCACTATTGCATAATGTTTAGATAATAATTTTGAGTTCAGTTTTTGGACTCAAAATGTTAAGAAGAGATTCTTTAAATCTTCCTTGCTTCCAGTCATCAGCCTATGTGAGGTTGCCAAAGATGCTCCCATTCCAAACTCCAGTTTTGTTTAGGCTACCATTTCTTATGGTACATTTTATATATAAATTAACAATTCACACGTTCAGCTCACATAGCTTAATCTTGCTTATCAAGCCATTTTGGCATCTTTTGATCAACTTTTGATCAACTTTCCAACTCTTTATCTTAGTAGCAGCTACATACCAAACAAACTACTTTCATAGTTTTGCAACACCAAACAGAAATGATACACCAGGATTCCTCTTCGGTTGATTATTTGTCCATATAATTAACAAAAAGCCAAGTCTGTGGAGCACATTTTCCAATTGCATTTTTATAGTGAGGCCTGCCAGGACTTCATTGCATGCAGGATCCAATCTTGGTTGGTCAATGGGACCAGAGGTTTTATCTTCTAAGTTTTGGGATTCATGCTGGAGCACATTGTTTGTTTTCTTAGCTCTGATGTATTGATTGTAATAAAACTTTTTTTTTGCTTTGAAATGACATATCTACCTCATGCTAATATTTTAAATGTTAACTAACACATGTGGCACAGTTCAGTCTATATGAACAACACATTGTTCTTAGCAAAAATCGTTAAGTTAACTGAATTACAACCTTTCTCTTATAATTACTATTATAAAAATGCTGAAACATTTTAATTAAAAAGTAAAATGTACTACAGGAGGGTTTTCCCCCCCGTTAAATCTCAGTGGGTTTATAAGATGGATCTGTGCAGAGAGAAGTAGGAAAAAAAACTTCAAAAACCCTGAGTTCAGGGGCATTTGCTGCAAGGTAAAAGCAACAGGGAAAGCAATTGTGTTAATCCAGTAAATTCATAGCAGGTACTGCTACTCTTTAATGTTTGTCTATATGTATATATTTCTAGTTACATTAAAAAACACATTTTCCAGCTTATCCAGTGCAAAATTGATGTTTTGATGTCATGTAAATAGGCTGCAATTCTATGAAACAGGAGTAACTCTCCTGTTCTAGCCTTTCTTATGCCATTGATAATTGCAGCAAAAGGTAATTAATAGTAATAAAAGATTAATAATTTACACCCAAACTACTAGAATTCAAAGCTAGGCCAGTATTCCTGCACACAAGTTTAGTTTAAAAAATATATGGTCCAAAGATACATTGCAAGTATTCATGGAAGATCAGAATAACAGAACAATTACATGACCTGGTTGGTACATAGAGTTAACCACAGAATGGCGATGCCTGGGGTTAAGTAGAAATCTGATCAGGGGTGATGGAAAACTCCAAAACCTACAGACTCTTTCAAAATAAAGAGGTGGGTCGAGCTTGGTGAATGCTTTGTTTAACATCCTTCCCAGTTCAGGAATCCACTATTACAGCAAATGGTATATAAGTCTAAGTGCTATTACTATTTCCAAGCTATAGCCATTTAGCTTTTGCTTCCATGCCAAGTAAAGGATAAGACCATCACTTCCAAAGCATTGTTTCATTGCTGAAATGCTCTTAGTATAAGGATTCCCCACCCCCCCAGATATCTAACTGAAATCTATTCATTTTGGCTAAATCCACTGTGTCTTAGAGCAGGGGTTTTTAAGCTTTGCTGGCTGAGGAGTTCTGGAAGTTGAAGTCTGTTAGGTTTTGCAGCATAAATTCAGTGCCAGAAAAGTAAATCCTGAGGCTTCATTTAACTTCTTTATAAACACATATGGTAAAATTTTACAATACCAGTTGTAGATTTCTCCAACATGGAGCAAACTCAAACAGAAGCAGACAAGTTACACGTTCAAAGCAGAACAGTAACTCAGGAGCTCAAAAACAGACATCAGTTTCACTTGTCAAAGTGAGTCTGTCATAATGTCTCTATTCAAATTACCAGGAGATGACCTTCTCATAAATCCACAGTTGGAAGTCTGACTATCTGGTATGTGGAAAAGCAATTTTTGTGTGGCACTCTCTAGAAAGTTGCAAGTTGGCCCCACTCTTTAATCTCTTCCGCCATGCTTTTAACTGTTGTTTAATTTCATTTTAGTGTTTGATTTCTTTAAACCTGGACTTTGGTTGTGTTAATGCTGCTTTGTTTACATTTTGCATTTTCTTTACTGTCAAGTGGTATTGTATCAATCTAATAATTCATAAAGCTAAATATTATCCCAGTTGTATGGCTTGCAGACTCCTGTAGCTTGAAAAACTGTTTGTATTCATTTTTAACTGTGACCATATTGTTAAAAATTACAACTGAAAATATTTATCCATTTGCTCTGCTGGTATTGGGAAGTCATGCTGCAGCAACTTTTTGTAGGCCTGCTCTTTTCCTTTGCTGTCTTTGCTTTTCTCTTGAGGCTGTTCAACTGAGAATTTTAATTGCATTTCAGTCCATTTTCCAACATGATGTATCCCTTCCTGTTCCCTTATTGCACTACAAGGCATTTGGGCACAGGTAATTCTCTTGATAAAATAATGAACTCCTTGACCAAAGCAAGATAAAGAATTATTGGAAATTCTGGAAAGAATTATTCTACATCTGAGGTTCTAGCAGTCTACTATGCCAGTGCTGGGAGAGGGAAAGAGAGAGGAAGAAGAAATATAGCCCCATCCCGCTATTACTTTGGGGCCAGCCAAATGTAGGATGCTTTCTCTGGCCCTGCAGCTGCTGGCCCCATCCTCCTCCTCTCCCCACCCCCCAGCCCAGTCACCTACTGTGCCACAATGTGCTCTCCAGTTCTTAACATCAGTCTGCTCCAGCAGCAATGCCAGGAAACTATTTACTGCAGGAAATAACTGTGATAAGAGGCTAAAAATAGGCTGGGGAAGGAGGAAAAAGAGGGGAGGGAGAGATGGAACACATTTAGTTGAAAGATCTGTTGACACAAAAGGAAACAAAGCTGTTAAAAAGTGAAGCAGTGCACATAAGCACACACCAAGAGACATACACCCTCAAAGGAAAATATATCTTGGGTTACCGCAAACCAAGACAAATTTTGGTTATGACTGATCCCCATCCTATATATAACTATGTAGCCTATATAGATATAGGTTGCAGCTTATTTCTTCTGCCTTCTTGGCTTTGAGGACAGCCCCAAAGAGTCTGTTTCTAGCTTTCATTGTGTAGGATCAATTTGCCCACCTGACTAATCAGTCCCAGAAAAGATATCACTGGAGTCCCTGTCATCAAGACAGGCCTTCTGATCATCCATTCCATAGGCTGTGAAAAGCTGTTTGCCATGTTGCTATGATTTTTATTCTGTTCCCTCTTTTCTTTTTTCTTTTTGAGAGGCTGGGGCAATTGCATCTTATTAGATTTGATCCTCTGAACACTAAGTGTGAATGGTGTTTGTGGAGGAACCAAAGAGCAGTGCCCTTTGCTTCCCCTTCTAGTTCTCCTTCTCCAAAGAGAATGTAGAGCAGGGGTGTCAAACTGGCAGCCCATGGGTCAGATGCGTCACATGCTGGCCATGGCCACCCCCATTTTAGCAATGGGGGGGGAGTTACAATATGTCACATGACAACAACATGACAATACGAGTTTAACACCCCTGATATAGAGGACTGAGGCAAATCATTATGTATATAATATAATATATAGAAATATAGTACTGCCAACTTACACATGGAGTAGTGCTCAAACATTTTAGCTTCACTTTGCTCTTCTCCTTGTGGTGGATAAGAATCTGTCTCTATTGTTTGTGCCTTTCCCAGAAGCCCAGCTGCAGGTGACAGCTGTCCTGCTGTTTCTGGTTTCAAATACTGACTCACGAACAGTTGATATGGTAGTTCATGGTTTAATCAAGGTCAGCAAGAATACAGCAGTTGAAGAATGCAAAGAGTCTCTGACAAAACATTGCTTGAATGGTTTGCTTTTAACAGGAACATTCAGAATAGTCTGAAATCAATCCAAGATTCCAAGAGTCAGGTCAGGGTTGTCAGACAATCCAGATGTTAGAATTTCACAGGAAGAATTCGTACAAATGTCATACAAGAACTAGAGATCAGACAGTTCCTTCTAGTAAAAAAGACCTGACTCAAACCTGCCTCTAAAATCAGCTTTAATTTGGCAAAGGAGTGTCATAGAACATTTCTGTTCTACTCACCAGCTGCAGAGACTGGGAAGCCTTATGTAATTATCATCTGACTGATCTAACTGTTCAGATAATGCCTGGTTTTGATCAGTCTCATGTGATATCTGGTTTTCTCTCCTGAGGCTGACATTCTGCAGGTTCAGCTGGAACAGCTTCTTCAGAATCAGATTTAGAATTTAAGTCCTGGACCTGGGCCATAACTACAGCTGCCACTCCTGCAAGAGAAGGAGCAGAGTGTGGCAGAATTTTTCTCTTTTCTTTCTGATACTTAGACCTAATCCAGCTAGGTGGCAAAGCACACAAGCCAAATCACCAATGGCCAACAGAACTCAGCTTGCTTCTCTAAATGTCTTGCTTGCCTAGTTGGGATGGGGGAAGTAAACTTTTTTTGGAGGGGGGAACTGTATGTCAGCTGCCATCTTATGCTTGTTTAACTACCATGTGGTGATAGTCCACCATAAACTAGGGTGAATGGGGGCGGGAATGCTTGGGGAAAAGCAAAAGTAACTGCTGTATCTCCCCGAGATTCTGCTTTAAGGTCACTTGGCTAGGAGAAGAAGACAGCTGCATACCACCCTGTGCTGAACACATGTTGTTTGAACCTGATTGATCAGGGAGTGGGCCAGCAATAGGAGACAGTTAAAGGAGGTAGTTAAGGGAGGGAAATTGAACTTAGGGATTTTGGCACATGATTCTCAATTCTGGCTATACATTACTGCAATATGCTTGACTTCTAATAAAAATATACCTTTGTCAAGAAATAGAGCCAAGGATGGTTCCTCTTTAGAGCAGGGATGTCAACTGGATTTCTTTGAGGACCGGATCAGCATTGTAGTTCTCTGCGAGGTAGAGGCGGTAGGGTGGGGGTGGGGGGCAGCAGCGGGGGGCGGCGGGGCAGGATGGATGTCTCCTGTAGCACTTTGCCAGCCAAAATAAGGTGCAGCGATCCGTACGCAGCCCCCCTGCACCTTGTTTTCCCCCTTCATGGCCTCCTGCAGCACTCTGCTGGCCAAAACGGGCATGTGGGCTGTTATTGGCTGTTTTCAGGCTGTTTTCCAGGCTGTTTTGGGCCCATTTTTCAGCCCGTTTTGGGCCTGTTTTCAGCCCATTTTGGGCCTGTTTTTTAGCCATTTTGGGCCATTTTCAGCTTGTTTTTCAACATGCTTTGGGCCCATTTGCAGCCCATTTTTTGGCCCATTTTCCAGCCCATTTTCAGCTGGCAGAGTGTTGCAGGAGGCCAATGGAGAGTGAAAATGAGGCACAGGAGGGCTGCACACAGCCATTTTAGCTGCCAGAGGCACTGTGGGCTGGTCCCTTGATATTTCCAGATCAGCCCTGCAGGCCAGATTTAAACACCCCACAGAATTTGACATCCTGTTTTAGGCTGTATGGCATCCATTGTAAGATAATCCAAGAAATGCTTTATTTCAAGATAATAGTCTTATATTCTTATAAAAGATCTAATGTGCTCAAAACATTTTCAGATTATTTTTAATTCAGAACGGACCTATTAAGCATTTTATGAGCAAAAGGTTCAAAATTATGCTGGCAATCCAATATATTCTATAAAGCTTGCAATTTTAAATGCAATCATCAGTACTAATTCATGATCAAAGAAAAATCAAATATTTTCCAAGATTTCACTGGGGTCAAATAGTAATTTTTGAATTAAACCCAAAGGAGGATCTTAATTCTGAAATTTCTTCTTCCAGCCAAAGAAGATCCCTAGCTTCAGGGGGAGGGGGGGAGGAGTTATGGCTTAAAAATGTGGAAAATAAAACATTCATTTCCCAGCTGGTGACTTAATATCTACGATAAAAGTCTGAGGGATTCCTTACAAAAGAAAATAATTTAATAGAATAGACATTCACTTAAAACAATGTGAAAGAATAAAAACTGGGAAGGAGTCTTAAAATGTAAATCAATCTTGGAAATAAATTAATTCTAATCATATTTATCTTACCCTCAAATATCTAAAGAATTTTAGTCCATGCATCTAAAACGAACTGGTTTCACTTGTATAAAAACTGGGGATAGGTTTAAATTTACTTGTTGAAAACCTTCCTAGAAATCTTTGTACCAAAACAAATTAAAGAGTCAGAACAAATTCCTAAATATGGGAAGCATGTTTATTATTGAGTCCCAATGGCATAAAGTCTAATATATGCCAGTTTAAAGTCTCTATCCAGACAGGATTTCAAATTCTTGCATTAAGAAAATGAGATTTGGAATTGAAGTTTTGGAGTTCTCTGTAAAACACAGCATAAGCTATCTGCATATAAATGATATGTTCCACTTCACCTACTGTAGTCCTTTTAATATTTTCAAAATTAATGGCATATGCAATAGGTGATAAAAACAAATTAAAAAAAGAAGGCAGAGGGCCTCCTGACCTATACCAGAACAGATGGATACTAAGAATGTTTTTGATAAAAAATTCTTGAAAGCTTTTTAAACAGGATTTAACTTTGTATTGGTTTCCCCCAAATTTTAGTTCCCGGTTGTTCATGAAAATGTAATACATGGCTGTACAATTCCATTTTCTGAAGAAAGCTAAAGGTTTACTTACTTAAGAAAAGCTAAGTACAATGAGTTTTCTTATATTGATTTTCCTTTGTACTTCCATAAGGCAATTCTTGATAACATGACATCCCTGTTTGAATGCTGTGCAGTGCAAATCTGATTTAGGGGCAAAGAATTATAAAAGTATAGATTGGGGACTTTGAAATTGTACTTCAGGGATGTTAGCACCAGTTAAATAGATATGCAAATCATCTTTTGTCAGTCTTCTCCATTGTTGCAAAATGTATATTTCTAAATGTGTATTCATACATATCAATTAGTGCATGATACTATAATGAATTTCTTTGTCTCCTCCTCCTCCTCCATCTCCATTTTGATGTGGCTGGTCATAATTTTCTCCCCTTCATCCCTCATAGGATAAAATTGTTACTGAATTAAACAGTGGATGACAAAGCAGCACCATCTATTATAACTTTCTCCCTTGCCCTTTGTACTGGTGATTGTTGAATCAGTGCCAAATCAAATCTTCAGTAAACAATTTTACTCTGCTAGAGCAACATCTGCAAAGAAACTCTTTTTTTAACACTGCTGCCAGAAATAACACAGAGGCAATTAACCTCTGCCATTTTCAGAAAATTAAATAGAATGCTGACATCACATCAACAAGCTAAACCAAGGAACTGTGAAGAAATAAATATTAAATACACACTTTGCTCCCTTACTCAGACACCTAAACATGGTTTAGGTGGACCGTTGTTTTTTTTCTCACATTCTCCTAACATGCTCATTTTATTTCATCTCTAGTTTCCATATATCATAGTCTACCACAATCCTAATTACTAAGTCTTCAAGTTGCACAAACAGAGCGGTGAGCAGAAACAACAGATTTCAAACAGCCCGTATTGCATGGCTAGCAAAAAAGAGAACAAAATCTGTTCCTTTGAAACTGCATAGGAAACAGATGTACTTTTTGGCACACTGTATCAAAGATAACATCAGTCTGTAATTGATGTTATTCTTATTAGTCCAATATGGAATGATATCTAATGGTGGTTGCATCACCAACACTGACCAACTGTGCTTCACATCCATTCTTTGAGGTTCCTTACAGAATTTTTCTTCCCTTGGTGTATTACCTCCCAGGATGGAGATTGATACTTATCTTTCAGGATTTTGCCATTCAAATTTTATGGATACTCTCACCAATATTACCTTCAATCTGTTATTATTCTATAACTAAACTGTCTATTCTTCTTGCAACTGTGTTCAAAGACTGCATTTGCTCTATTCATTAAAATATTACACATGTAAAAATCACATATATTTAAAATAAAATGAATTCTGCATCCAGTTCCATTACTTAACTTTATAAAATAAATATCTGTGTTCATATTTTGTAGAAGACAATGAAGACTCCCTTGACTTGAATTCTTTCTGGTTAATTGAGAAAGCCAAAAAGAACTCACTATGTGTCTCATTCGTTACAGAAGCTTCCACTGTATAACATGTTCCATCATCTGTCTCAAAGAAAGCTAATTTTAAACATCTGCAGAATGAGGACAAGTGGTAGTAGAGAAAGGTTGAGCAGGTGGAACAATATGCAGAAACGAACTGCAAACACAATGCAGTTTTTCAGCACCATAAAGGCAGTTTATGTCTTTCCCCACCCATCCACCCATCCTGGGTTGAGCCTGATCAAAGAATAGAAAGGACCGAAAAACTATGAACCGAACACATTTCCAATCTACTGCCTAGGTTGGGCACATTTGATCCTCATATCCCACAGTAGATTCCTCAGCTACTAGTCTACAATGCCCTAGACTTGACTTGCTCTACTAATATGGTCAAGAAATGATCTTGCAGAAAAACTCAAAGCAACAGGACATTCCAAGTCACCTTGGGATACATCTGGCTCACAGAGAAGATGCCAGACAAGCTTCCACAATGCCCTCATCATGGCTCTTTATAAAAATAAGGAAAGCAAACCAGACTGCAGAAATACAGAGGTACAGAGGTATCTCACTTCCGTCCATTGCAAACAATTCTTCTGAACAGACTTGTCACTGTCTGTGAAGGAAGCCCTATGCCACTGTAACATACAGCCAAAGGAACAAGAAGCTGTGGCTGCTGACAGAACTTGCTGGCAAAACCCTCTAAGGCAGGTGCCACCAAAAACAGGCTGCATCTCAGAATAACATCTACATTTATTTCAATAGATTTCCAATGCCAACATTATGCTGGACTCTATGCTTCCAGACAGGAACTGCAAAGCTACTTTTGTGTCCACAGATAAACTGCTCAACAGTATATGTCTTCTCCAAACCTAAAAGATTACCTGTACAATTACAGAAAGGCCTTTGATTGTACTGATCATGTTAAGCTTTAGAATATGCTTAGAAATATAGGAATCCCAGAAAATCTTATTGTCTTCCTGAGAGCTGGAAGCCACAATACAGGCAAACATGCTGAAACAGACTAGCTCCAATTTCGTAAAGGAATGAGATTAGCCTGAATACTCTCCTCTTATTCATTCAATTTATATGCTGAAAATATTTTAAGGGAAAATACATTTGAAGAAGATGAATATTGTTTGAAAACTGAAGGAAAAAACATAAAATAACTGTGCTATATGGATAACACTGCTCTGATGTTTGAAAATGTCAAGTATCTGCAAGGCCTAGTGAATTAAGTGGCATAGTGGAAAAAAAAACCAGGCCTAGAATTAAATGTAAACAAGATCAAACTAATGACAACAGATAGTACAACCAACTTTAGAAGCGCCAATGAAGATATCAGAGAGGTGCTTTGGATTTCAACCATGAAATGTTGAGCACCTGGGAGAAAAACTATGAAGACATTGGAAAAGATTTTCAGATACAGTGATGTACAGTATCTATTCTTATTAAGATTAGAATTGTTCAAGTAATGGTATTCCCTGGTGTACTCAATGGAAGCAAAAGTTCAAGAAGAAGCAGGATAGAAAAGGTATCAATGGTTTTGAACTTTGGTGTTGGAGAAGATTCCTGAATATATAGCAGACAACCAAGAAAACAAACAAATGTATCACCAAACAGATCAATTCAGAGTTTTCATTCACGGAACAAAGGACCAAGCTCATATGATCCCACTTCTGAAACGTTTTGCACAGCCCTAGCTCTCTGAAAAAGGCATCAATGCTGGGAAAGATGGAAGAAAAGAGAAGAGGACAACCAGCACCAAGGAAGATAGAGTCAGCTATATTGGGGGGGGGGGGGGGAGGGAATATAGGATTCACACTTGTGGTGCATAATCAGTCAATCAGATTGTTAACTGTTAATCACTTCTTAAAATAAACAACCAAGACAGAATTTGGCAGCCATCCCAATTGCAGCTTTACAAACACATTAAATTGGTGGGGGGCACACCACTAGGGGTGGAACTTGGCTGAAGATGACTAATTATATTTGCCTAACCTAAAGCAGTGCAGTGGTATCTTCTATGTTTTTTTTTAATAAGAGGAAGGCCTGATATATGTATTGTCACCATTGTTTGCAAAGCGCAGGAAACAATTTGAATTGCCATAATATAAGCTATTATTGCCAGAGGTGGTATTCAGCAGGTTCTGACCAGTTCTGAAGAGCCAACAGTAGAAAATTTGAGTAGTTTGGAGAATTGACAAATACCACCTCTGACTGGAGATTTTACAGCATTCTTCCTCTGCCATGCCCACCAAGCCACACCCACAGAACTGGTAGTAAAAAATTTTTGAATCCCACCACTGATTATTGCTCATTTAAGGCTGGCTCCATGCAGTCAGTGGAAATCTGTATTTTTGTCTCCTTGTGGGGGGGGACTGTGAATGGCACAAACATATTGCTAAAAAAGCAAAACTATTATGCATGTATCATCATAATTCTTCCTACTTGTGAAAGAATATATTCACAGAAGTATCTTTCCACATGCTCATTACCATAAAACTGAAACAACTGTCAGATGACTTGTTTTCTGCTCAGGTTTGCAGCTGATACATGTTACTATGACCTGTTAGTAAATACCTGAATGCTGAAAGGTTGTCTTCTCATCATGGTTCCACAAACTAATAATGCAGATATGATCATGCTATTATACAATATATACTATAGTATTTGGATACTTACTAGGTCTCTTTATTTTAGTACAGGTAGCAGAAAACAATATACTGGAGCATAGATAGTAGCAAAATACATAAATCAATAAATGTAAGAACATGGATCTTGGTGATATATAATTATCATTTAGAAAAATTAACAACCAAGCCTCCTAATTTGTCAAAATCTGTAAAAACTTTTTTAAAAATACGATCAATATTTTTAATATCATCAGCAATATCATCAGCAAAATGATTTCTAAAGCACAGTACTGATTCCTAATCATTGCTCCTTTTTTGTTGTTATTGCTAAAGGTTCTTATGAGATAGCATGTAATAGTGGGGAGAATGGCCATCCCTGTTCCTTGTTCAGTACTTCTTTTTATAAACAAAATGGATCTATACCATTGATTCTACTACAAGCAATCGTATTTTAATTTTGAATACTAGAAATTTGATTTCCAAAATCCATATATTCTAGGATGAAAAACAGAAATGTCCAACATAGAATCGTCTCTGCTTAGTTGTAGCTCATAATAGTCACAATCAAGAATTATTGAGAACTGAGATTGTTGAGAATTATTATCTTGTACAGAATATGTACTCTACTAATTTCATCAATTCCTAATGGTGCAAGCTCTTTCAGATTGAGAATATTCAATGAAGTACTATATGTCAAAGATTCTGTTAACCATCTTTCATGACTCAATTTATAAAACAGAACTTTGGGGAGATAAATAAAGGATAAATAAGAATTCCTTTGGTTCAACAGACCAAGTTCTTCGCATTACATCTTTCTCATTTGCTAATTAAGATTATATTATTTCCAAATAGGGCACCTCTATCTAGGTGCTAGATACTAGACTTCCACCTTCACTGTTTTTCAAAAGGATGTTAAGATAAATTGCAAGGTATATAGGCCTCTAGACAATTTGTTACATAAATTACAACAAATGTTTGAATTTGTTGCATTTAAAAAAAAAAATTCCATACTCATTGACACATGACCTTTGAATATTGCTAAGTACAGTAATATTTTTTTCTGAAAAAATATTAGTAGCATTAATGAAATGTAATGAGTTGCCTGGCTTTTGGTACACCTCATATTTTTAAATTTGATCTGATGTGTTTTTAGCAGACATTAGCACAGACTAATTGATACACATGTTTTTTTCCAGCTTTGTATATTTAATGTTTATTTATTTTTTAATTTTTTCCAAAATCACAATAAAAATATAGGTTATAACTAAAAGATGTGGAGGGAAGGAAGGAGCAGAATGTACAGGGGAGAGGTGTAGGATCTGCTATTGGTCCACCCACCACCTCAAGCATGATACTCAAGTTGCCTTGACCAATGTCACATAGGGCTTTAAATATGATTATTAACACCTTGAATTGCACCTGTAAAGCAAACTGGCAGCCACAGCTCCCAGCTCCCAGAAGAGTGCTGCTCCCAGAAGAGTGGTGCAGCTCCCAGAACAGTGGTGAAATATGGGCCATTTTAGAAACCTCCCAAACTGACCACGCCACTACATCCTGCACCAGTTGTAGCTTCTAAATGTTCTTTAAGTGTAGCCCTATGTAGAGTGCATTGCAGTAATCCGAACATGATATGACCAGAACAGGGACTCCTGAGCTGGCTGCAACTAGTGTACAACCCAAGTTGTGCAAAGGCTGAGGCTCCCCTAGTTAAAACTGCCACCTGGTCTTTGAGCTGGAGTTATGAGTCCAGGAGAACCTCTAGGTTTCAGATTGGGTTATGCTACCCCATCTAGAACTAAGGAGGTCAGGGTCCTTGATTTGAAGCTCCATGCATCCAAAGCCATGTTTGAAGTTTCTGTTATTAGGATTTTGTTATTATTGTTGTTTCTACATTATGCCAATAAACTGCCATGTTTTTTTTTCCAACTGAAGAAGGAATACAACACTGAGGAGGAGGAAGAAGGAACACTAAAGCAAGTTTTATAAAACGAGGGATACTGAACAACGGAAAGGTAAAGCTTTTGAGGGCAGCAAGGCAGGAATTCCTAGGGATGTGATTTGCCCCATGACACTTCTAATGTATCAATTGATAATTGTCCCAGTTTATTCAGCATCCACAAGATATCAAAACCAAACAAAAATTAAGTTTAAAAAAAATGGCTGAAAATTCAGGACATTGAAATCTTACAAGATTAAATATTTAGGAATTTGGCTGACGGCCCATTGTAAAACTCTAATGGAAGATAACTATAATAAATTGTTACAACAAGTAAAAAAAGACTTAGAGATATGGGTCAAACTGCAAATCTCTCTATTAGGGAGGATTGCTACTATTAAAATGAACATTCTTCCTAAACTTATTTATTTATTCCAAACAATACCAATAAAAATACATAAAAACTATTTTGTGGAACTTAATAGGATAACCACTAAATTTATTTGGCAAGGAAAGAAACCGAGGATAAAATTAAAGGCGATGCAAGATATGAAAAGTAGAGGAGGTATGGCACTCCCAAATTGAGAAATATATCATAGTGCAGCCTCCTTACTTTGGCTGAAAGAGTGGGTAAATCTGTCGAATAAAAGAATCTTATTTCTAGAAGGCCATGATTTACAGAGGTGGTGGCATGCATTTTTATGGGACATTGGAAAAACTAAACAGAATTATTTCCACAGACACATAGAGACTCTTTATTGGCTACTTGGAATAAAATAAAATAAAAATTATTTAAAAATCCCAATTTGGATCTCAACGATGGAGGCAATGATACACCCAAACAATTTGGATCTTAATAAGATGATAAAATACAAGGACCTCCTAGATATGCAAGGAATTTTAAAATCACGGCAAGATCTCCAATAACAAGGGCTAAGAGTAGATTGGTGGGTTTATTTGCAAATTCAAAATAGATACAAACAAGATAAAAAAAACTTTGGAATCTATGGTAATCTACAACAATTAGATAAAATCTTATTAGGCCCTGATAAAAAAATATAACAAAATTTTATAATTATCTCTTAGAGATAGAATTAGAAGAAGAAGTAGTCAAAACCAACATGACAGCTTGGAGTAGAAATATAGGACATAGTATTACATTATTAGAATGGGAAAAGGTCTGGATTAGGAATAATAAAATTACAAAATCAGCAACATATAAAGAAAATGCCTATAAAATGTTTTATAGATGGCATCTTTCACCTTCGAGAATAGCAAAGATGTCTCCTAACCTGAATCCGAACTGTTGGAAGTGTAAAAAGAAATATGGAACATTCTTTCACATGTGGTGGTCCTGCTCTGAAGCCCAAAGATATTGGAGTAGAATTAAAAAATGGTTAGAGGAAATAACAATGGAACAAATTGAATTAAAACCAAAATTCTTTCCATTAGGAATATTTAATAGACAGTTTTCTAAAAAAGCTAAATATATAATATTACATATTCTCACTGCAGCTAGATTAATTTTTGCACAATGTTGGAAACAAGCTGATATTCCAACAGAGGAAATGATCATTCAGAAGATAGCAGCTTGTGCAGAGATGGATAAATTAATGTTAGCACTTAAGGATAAAGAATCATCAGAGTATTATAAGAGCTGGGAATGCTGGTATAACTGGGTAGAACAAAAATAAAAAATAAAGTAGTAAATATTGTTAAATTGCAAAAGTGGTAATAGCTATATATTCGCACTAGGATGTATTTGGAAATATGACACCAATAATGATAACAAATAAGGAATCACAGACTGCTGATAATGGAATAGTTTTTTATATATATATTCCCTTTTTGTGTGTGTTGTGTATGTGTTTGTTTGTTATTTTAGTTGTATAATTAATAAAATTTGTTATAAAGTGAAATCTTACAAGATTGTAGCATTTCCATAATGAAACTTATAACTCAGACATAGCATAATGTCTGAGTGTCTGATAATCTATCAAGCTTTTAATCATTACATACATACATACATACATACCAGTGGTGGGATTCAAATTTTTTTATTACCGGTTCTGTGGGTGTGTCTTGGTAGGCGTGGCAGGGGAAGGATACTGTAAAATTTCCAGTAAGAGGTGGTATTTGCCAGTTCTCCAAACTATTCAAAATTTCCTCTATTGGTTCTCCAGAACTGGTCAGAACCTGCTGAATACCACCTCTGATACACACACACACACACACACACACACACACACACACACACACAGAGAGACAGAGAGAAAGATACACACACACACACACAAAAGCCTCTGGCAGAAATTACCACAGCATCTTTAGAGATCACTAGCAATCTCTAGTATGACAGTTGTGGCAAAGAGGGCCTTTGTGCAACTGTTGGTTGTATATATATTAGTTACACCCTTTCCTGGACCAACAAGCCCACCCACAGTCACCTATGCCCCAGTCACTTCCTGTCTTGATTATTGCAATGCGCTCTACATGGGGCTGCCCTTGAAAAATATCTAAAAGTTTCAGTTGGTTCAAAATTTGGCAGTCTGCATGGCTTTGTGCAAGCCTAGATTTGCACCTCTCTTGCAGGAACTGCCAATTTGCCTCTGGATCCAGTTAAAGATGCTGGTTGTCATCTTCAAAGCACTACATGACCTGGAACAGGGTTATTTAAAGGACTCTCTTTTCCCAGTCACATCTTCCCAACCCAAAGAAAAAGCAGCAAATGCTATAGGTCCTCTCTCTTAAAGAGATCCATCTAGTAGAAACAAGCAGAAGGCCCTTCTTCGTGGTGGCTCCCTCTTTTGTGAAACATCATCCCTGTAGGGATAAGATTGTCCCCCATTTTGACACTCTTTCAGATGGCCCTGAACACATGGTCCTGCCCATGGACCTGGGGACCCCTATTAAATGAAGCCCATTAAGTGGTTGGCCTCATTGTTGTCACCAAGTCGGAATCACCATGAGTGAGTTGAGTGGCCATATAAATCTTCTAAATAAATAGTCTATAGATTGGGAATAATTTCACTAAGTTTTAAATATTAGTGCAATATGTATATGCTGCTGCATAAAGAATAATGTCAACCACTGAAAGCACATTGCTCTCCAGAACATTTTGTTTTATAAATTTCTAGGAGTTCTGTATAAAACTGGTGATGGAAATATTATTAAATGATATAAATTATAACAATTGCTAAAAGCTATGAACTATTTTCAAAACAGATTAGATTAAAATGGACTAAATTGAATCATCCTCTATTAGACTATTAATACATTTTCTACCGATAAATGTATGATTATCAATTTATTATACAATACCTCTAATCAACAGCTTCTCCTGCAAGGACTCCATAGTTTTATGGGCACAGCAAGAGTTAAATCTGCCATCATTTATAAATTATGCTTATTGCTTATCCTTTAGCCATTAAGCAATAACAGTATAATCATGCATTAGTAAATCATATCCTAGTGCAATGTTTGATGCTAAGAATAATACCATGGAACGTGTAATGCTAAAATGTTATTTATATCCCATCCCCACTGGGTGGAATTGTGACTCTCAACTACAAAATATAAGCACACATATTGAAAGCCCACCAAACCAGTGGGTCTAACTTGCAAGTAAAAAGAGTTAGGAACAGAGTCTTTGTGAATAAAATTCTGTTCTAAGTTACACACATTGAGTTTATTCGTGAAGTTTCTTTGAGAGAGGGTTTGCCAAAATTATTTTGTAGTGCAGCTATAAAAATCTACGTTGGCCAGAATGCTTTATTCACATTGTAAACACAACTCTCTGCCATTGAATTGTCCAGTCCGAGACAGTTTTGTACCACCTCAGGTACAAAAAAAAAGCTTTTTAGCAAAGATCTGTGGGTAAGTAAATACAGGAGTTCAGTCTTTGTCTATTGTCTGGAAGGATGAAAAATGATGGCATTGCTTGAGTCTGAGTTTAGACTGAATAAACATTTCCATATAAAGTATATATTTTCCAATCTCCCATTCTATGGTCTGTTCACCTTACAACTAGAATAAAAATGTCACTATTCTGGAGCGTCCATGTAAAATGAAACAATGATATATTGTGACTGTGATTACAAGGATTTTAAAGCAGTGTCTTTGAAACACTGCTAAAAAGGCAACATTTTCTTAGAAATTCAACCTGGCAGTTTTGTTCATGCCTTTATAACCTCAAAACGTATTAAACTCTGATGGATGCTTTGGGGGAACTGTCTCTTGAAGACAGCTTTGAGACTTTAAACATTTTAGGGATATGTCCAGAGAGCTGGCTCTCCTGTCCACCAGGTCATCTGATGTTACAATGAAAATTAACAGGGCTTGAATGGATTGTTTTGACTATCTATGGTTATAAAGACTAAAATGTTCTTTGCAGTATAAACAACTAATGGCCAATCATCATTCTTCTAACCAACTGGCCAATAAGGTATCCTTTACCCACCTCCTCAGATTTGCATCAAATACAACTTCTGTCATTTCTTGGGGTGGGGTGGGGGGAATAGGAGAATTCATTAGGGCAGAAAACTGTCATCCTATCTAATAAGTTTGTTCAAACACAGTTTGGAACCAGAGGTGGTATTCAGCAGGTTCTGACCAGTTCTGGAGAACCGGTAGTGGAAATTTTGAGTAGTTCAGAGAACCGGCAAATGCCACCTCTGACTGGCCCTGCCCCCATCCATTCTCTGCCTCCCGAGTCCCAGTGATCGGCTGGGTCTTTTTTTGTTGCCCTGCACAAGAGAATGGAACTGGAAAGTGGGGTGAGAAGGGAATGGGGATTTTGCAGTAACCTTCCCCTGCCATGTTCACAAAGCCATGCCCCCAAACCAGTAGTAATATTTTTTGAATTCCACCGGTGTTTGGAACTGCTTAGCATGACAAAGGCCTGTACAGATAGTCTTCGACTTACAATAGTTCATTTAGTGACCATTCAAAGTTACAATTAAAAAAAGTGACTTAGGACCATTTTCTACAGTTATGACCATTGTAGCATCCCCATAATCATGTGATCAAAATTCAGATGCTTAGTGGGCGTGGCAGTGGAAGGATACTGTAAAATCTCCATTCTCTCCCTACCCCACTAACCTGCTTTCCAGCTCCGTTCTCCTGTGCAGGGCAACCAAAGAAGACCCAGCCAATCAGCTGGGACTTGGGACACAGAGAATAGATGGGGGCGGGGCCAGTCAGAAGTGGTATTTGCCAGTTCTCCAAACTACTCAAAATTTCCGCTACCGGTTCTCCAGAACTGATCAGAACCTTCTGAATACCACCTCTGATTAGAACCCAGAGTGGACCTGATTAAATTAAGCATTGCTAACCAGTATGAAATATTCAATCAAATGATTCCAGTGTTTTGAGGTAGGGGGTTTAAATTGTTTTTGCCTATGATACTTTCTGACATATCAATGTCTGACCACCTTTAAAAATCTGTTCCTGTATTTATTCACTAATTTATCCATATATTATCCAATGATTCCAGAGGGGAGAGGACTGCACTGTTTGTGAAGCATTTGCTGGGAACAAGTGTCGCTATATTTTCAAAAAAACACTTCTTTCTTCAAAAGGAGAAGGGACCAACAACAACAACAAAAAGTCAGGACAGTGGTGCCGTCCATTTTTAAGTCCATGACATATAATATTGGAAGCTGCCACTTTAATTTTGTAAATCTGCCTCCAATGGTGGGATTCCATTTTTTTTTTACTACCGGTTCTGTGGGCGTGGCTTGGTGGGCGTGGCAGGGAAAGGATACTGTAAAATCTCCAGTCAGAGGTGGTATTTGCCGGTTCTCTGAACTAGTCAAAATTTCCGCTACTGGTTCTCCAGAACTGGTCAGAGCCTGCTGAATACCATCTCTATGTGCCTCCCAATGTCTACCCGAATATGCACAAATTTATATTAACTTCCTTCGATGGTCCTTTAGGTAATTGACATTATTTGTTTGCTTATTTACAAAAAGTATAGGGCACTGTACTTTCTGTTAGATGCAATGCCAGCTCAACATATAGAATAAAAATCAAAGTTCCAGCACCCTGTAGCCAGATTTTGAGAATGTGTTCTCACTGATGGAAATGAAAGCTAAGAATCAAACATAGCTACCAATGATACAGACAGCAGAGTGAGAATCCCGGCTGTTGTTTAGGCTCAAGGCGAGTTTATAATATTTTGTCACATTTGCCACATTCTTTCCTGTGTTTCCAGTTTTGCTCCAAGCCTGAATTTTCATCTATCACTTTTATCTATTGCTTATTATATTTAAGCAGCCTGTACAGAGATCTTCTCATGGCTGAGCCTTCTATGCTAAACACTGCTGTCTGACTTGTAACCAACGCATCAGAGCAGGGATTGAGTGACTTATGGATTTTGTTTGACTTATAACGGTTTGTCTAGTGTCCATTAGAAGTTACACGGGCACTGAAAAAGGTGACTTATGACTTTTCACACTGTTGCAGCATTCCCAGGGTTACGTGATCAAAATTCAAGTGCTTTGGCCACTGGCATGTATTTATAATGGTTGCAGAGTCCCAGAGTCATGTGATCATTTTTTGCGACCTTCTGACAAGCAGTCAGTGGGGAAGTTAGATTCCCTTAACAACTGTGTTACTACCTTAACAACTGGATTTGCTTAATGACTTAATGATTTACTTAACCAGAGCTCACCAACTTTCGCAACTTATGGACTTCAACTCCTAGAATTTCCCAGCCAGCATGTAGTGGCTAGGGAATTCTGGTTTCAGTGATTTGCTCTAGCCAAATAAAAGTAATAAAATTGGGCGCAACTCGTTCAACCATCTTGCTTAGCAACGGAAATTTTCATCCCAATTGGGGCCATAGGCTAAGGATTACCTGTACAGATCTGAACAATATGGCACATATTGTAGTAATGCTTAGGCATATGTGCATATTGTTCATGTCTGGAGTAGAGCACCGGACTTACATTTACATCTGTAATGTTGATGCATTTTGCAACATAACTAACCACGTTTGCAACCAGAGAACTTGTATTAGCTGTGGCAATGCTTTAATATGAATCTACGTTGTTTGAAGGAAGAAGAAAAATATCCCATTATGGGCACGTTCAAGTTTTTGAATGTAAGTATAGCTCTACTACCTTTAGCCTATATATTTTTATATTCTATGTAATAGGAATTAGTAAGTAAGTAAGTAAGTAAGTCTTTATTGATTAGCCCTTGGGCTATATCAAAGTGCCAAGTTCCAGCAACAAATTGTTACTAAAATTTACTAAAAGCAATTCAAAATGAAATTTGATAAAATACTATTTAAAATGGAACTTGATAAAATACAATTTAAAATGGAATCTAGACAAAATATGATTTAAGATGAAATAGTAATAAAATACAATCCAAAATAAAATTTAATGGGAATTAGAATAGAATAACAGAGTTAGAACTTGAAGGTCTTCTAGTCCAACCCCCTGCTTATTTTTCTACCATTCCAGAGGAGTGCACATATTATAGCTTTTTAAAGTCCCATACAGTTTACTTCTAAAGGCAGATGAGAAGATCAAATGACAAATAGAAAGACTAGATTAGAGGAGATCTGGCAGTCCTTTTTTTCTCCTTTGGTATCAGGATCCAGATTAGAGTTAGGATCACAAAAGGTATTAATTGAAGCAACAAAATCCCTTCGTACTCCTTTCATGGTTAAGTAAAGCTTGCTCCTTTTTTTATTTTCTAAGTATGGTTAGGCGCCTGAAGCATGCTTGTTAGGACGGAAAAAGCGTGCAAATCCCAGACCAAGGACCCTGCCAAAAGTTTCTTTAGACAGGCAAGGCAGCCAAAAGTATGCTGACAGCGTGCCAGAGCCATACTGGGTGGCTAAAATTAAATAAACAGTTAATAAAAAGATTTTAAATCAACCGAGTTGAATACAAACTTGTAATCTATCTGCTTTGTGAAAGGGGATCTGTGATAGAAGTTGAAGCTTTCCTCACTTATAAGGCTGCACCCTGACACACAGATTAGGTAAAAAGCAGCTTCATGTGCCATTTCATAAACTGGAAGCAGGGAGGGATATGTAAATACAGGTCAGTGCCTCTCTGGGCAGCGAGGACTTTCCCTTTCAAACTTTAAGTCAGTCTGCCCCCTATTGTCTGAAATTTACAAATTGTATCCTGCAGCCGTAGATAAACAACTAAGAGTCCAGCAATCCAGATAATTCCATTTAAACAATACATGGCTAGACCCCCTGAGATCTCTGATAATGCCTCATTAAATGCTGGGTGATTAAGATTAAATGCTCTGTATTAAGAAAAGAAAGGTGAGTTCCTAAGAAAGGCCTCTGATTGTATGTCTGCAAAATAAACAATGACAGCAATTTTCTAATATTTACCGGTAAATGAAAAGCTCCTTCTACGGAGGGGTTAAAATGCCTCTCTAAACATTTCAATGCAATAACATTTCAGATGCAGTCTTTTGCTCAATACCATTCTGAATTTTTAAAACGCCTATGATAAACGCTAATAGAAGTTATAGCAAATGTGCTGCTTTCTAGGAAAATACTAAAAGCTCCAGCGGTGCCTAATTTGTTCCTATACAGCTGTGGGTTTGATTGCAGGCCATTTATGGTATAAAAATCCCCATGAATTTCAGCAAAGAGGGATGCTGGGATTTTATTGTTGGTTCACAGTTCGTGGATTGCTCTAATATATATCCTCTATTTTAGAACAGGCCATTTGAAAGGAAAATAGTTAAAGAGGTGCGATACTGCGATTTCTGGGATAAAAATGCAGAGACCTTAATTTAGGTGCCTTCCTCAACTCCAGAACTATAACAATATGCACTAATCACTTAAGACTTAGCTCAGAATTACTGAAAGGTACTTTTTTTTTTCATATTGAAAATAGCAATGTCAACGAGGAGGGGAGGGTTGAAAGTTTTTCACCAAAACACTTGAGATCTACCAGAAGGATTTTTGCAGAATAGTATTCTTGAAGGCAGTGGTTTATGAGTTATATTCTTGTCATAGACAGGTCACTTCTTTTCACAATATAGCATTAATTTATATTATGAAGATTAATTTAGGCAGGTGCACCCCTTGAGGATGACTGTAGCAGCCTGGAACCATTCCAGGCAGTGGGGATCAGAATGGGTGGAAAATGGGGCACGCAGAGGCTGAAAATGGGTTGCACAAAGGCCAAAAATGGGATGCAGAGGCTGAAAATGGAGCACGCAGAGGCGGCAATAGGCAACGGCAATCCCTGCAGCCTGAAACAGCTGATCGTCAGGAGGCCGATCTAATCGACAATCAGCTGCTTGTGCTAATCAGGCTGTGCTGAAGGTGAAACAGGCTGTTTGCTGTCTGCTGCAAGGAGGCAAATTGCTGGGAGGCAGAGGCAAAAGGGTAGGGGCCAATGGGTGGGTGGGGCTTTGGCAACATTCGCTATATAAGACGCATAGATATTTCCACCCACTTTTGAGGGTGGAAAAAGTGTGTCTTATACTCCGAAAAATACAGTACATATATTTTTTTGGCTTTCCTTACTTGCTCTATATTTGCCTTTTTACAATATCCCTTGATATGTGTATACATTTAGTTTCATTGGTTTGATATGAAAAGAGAATGCCTCATTAAAACCTTCCCACATGTAAAACTATAGTTACTAATACTAATACAGCTACTCCTTTTGTTTCAGAAATGGCCAAGGTTTGTTAAGTTCTATCATTTTGGTTTTGGGTAGGAAGCTGGATAGACTAGAGGACATTAGGATGTCCTGCATCGGTATGAGTAGTGACAACCTATAATATTGTTTACCATAGAATATATTAATGAAGGAATCTCTCGATCAAGATTTCAAATTATCCTTCATCCTACTTTTTAATGGCATCCTATGTTACGGCAATCAGGAGATCAAAACCAGTGGCACTCTTTGTTGATACCATTTGCAAAGAGCTGAACTTAATGTACCTTACAACTATCTCCTAGATGTCATATTGTCCCAGTCAGCAATCTAGTATCTTATGAGGTATGTTGTGAGCAATCTCTGCAGTTTTTTGTATATCAAATCACTCAAGTTTAAGTTGGATTCCTGAAGTAGAATCCATTTCAGTATACTCACAAGCATTTGGATTCCACCAGAAATATAAATAAAGTGGGACAGAAATGTGGGCCAGACAGGTACAGATTACGATGTACTTTTGCCAAATCTTAAGAACTTTTGCATTAAAGAAATTGGATTATTTTCAATATTGGGAGGTTACCAGAAAGTCTCAGAGCTGTAGGCTTAATTTCAAAGTTTAAAAAGTCCAAAAAGTACCAATAGCAAATCATTTTCATACTGTTGCCTGGAAAACTACATAAAAGTCACCATGAGTTGATCTCCAGAGAAGAGACACTCCTAAACAGGGGTGGGCTGCTACCAGTTCCGGTGAATTGGATGCTAATTTTATATCTGGTTTGCCAAACCAATAGTTCCAATGACTGGCTGGCCCCACCCACCCCTCCCCTCCCCTGCCCTGCCAGGAGTCCTCACGCAGCCCGTTTTGGATCCCAGGTAAGTTCAGCACCTGCACAGAGGCTCAGGGAGGGCAAAAAACAGGCCTCCCAGAGGCTCCGGAAGACCGAAAACAGGCCCGTTTCTAGCCTCCAAGGGGCCTCTGGAGTTTGGGGAGGCCATTTTTGTCCTCCCGGAAGCTCGAGGAAGGCCTTCAGAATCCAGGGAGGGCGAAAATGCCCCCTCCATGGTTCAGGAGGCCAACTAGGCCATGCCCACCATGACCATGCCCTTCCAGCAACTGAGCAGAGAACTGGTTGCTGAAATTTTTGAAGCCACCCCTGCTCCTAAACCAAAGCAAAAAAAGAGATTTGGCAAGCTAACTGCAATGAAGTTCCAGCTGATCTTCAGAATATTTACTTCTAGATAGAGCACACACACAAAAAATCCATGATGAAGTTAGTGAACAAACTTTGGCTGCAACCATGTATTATTTTCAAAGAGTAAGCCTAATTGACATAAAAGAGATAATTTACTTTGATTATCCATGTGTTAGATTAAAGTGTAAGATTAAAATCTTTAACACTAATATGAACACCATGGAATTTACTTCAGAGTAGACATGTCTTCAACCACCTTGTGTCTTTATATGGATTGTGATCACATGTAATTCTCGCTTTTAGAAAATTACATTATAATCAAAATAAAAAACTTAAGACTTAATGAAGTTCTAAATTAATCAAAATATTCATTTTTCTTAATTATATTTCTTACTTTTGATTAAATGATTGATTATGTGGCATTTTCAGCTCCTACTAAATTGATTTTTTCGATGAATATTCCTTACAGGGAATTTTATTTTATATAAGTTTTTTCCCCCCATTTAAAATTTTTTGCTGTTAACTGCCAAAAAAAAGTTCGATTGCGGTGAGTATAAAATAAAGAAATAAATGAAAACGCCCCAGTGGAAATGATAAAATAGTATAAAATAGTATCAAAATGGATAATAATCACTTCTTGAAGATCAAGTTTTCAGACTTCTTGTTACAAAGTTCTCTAATAGCATAGAACAGGGGTCTTCAAACTTGACAGCTTTAAGACTTGTGGACTTCAACTCCCAGAATTCCTCCTCCAGTCATGTTAGCTCAGGAATTCTGGGAGCTGAAGTCCAACAAGTCTTAAACATCCCAAGTTTGAAGACCCTTGGCATAGAAGAAGTTGATGAACAATTTCAAAAAGTAATTAGAAAAGGAAGTTTCCAAACTTCACTTTCCTTTAAAAATCTCTACTGTAGTTGTGAGTAAGATGGCTAACATCATCACCTCATATTGCGAAAACCTAGCCTCGTTGCAAAGATCTGCTGTCTGGAGCATATGTTGGCAATCTCCCATCATCTCCCTATCCAGAGAGATTCTAAGGAACCAGTCTATTCACCAGTTCCTTGGTCTTTGCTGTGGTTATTATAATCCACTTTTGCAGAACCATTTTCAGTTCACCATATCTCTACTCTCTCAGCATCTGTTTTGTGTCTGTGACCTTGGAGGGAAGGAATAGTGAAGATGCAAGGAGAAATGTAGTAAAATTCCAATAGAATTTTTTTTTTACTGAATTCTAGTTCTTCCCATGAATGGAAAGGAATCTAACTCATTATTTGGAATGTCATCAAAATCCTCCTCTTGATTTCTCTATTCATAGGAAGTTATAACCATGTACAAAAGGGGAAATAGGACTGTTGCTTCTGACATTTTGCAAAATGCAACCTGTACAATAGCTCCCCAAAGGTGGACGTAGCATCTGCAATGGGATACCTTGCTGTCAAGAGAACTTACGTTGCAGCTGCCACAATTTGGAATATAATTTTCAACTAGAAAAGCACACAAAAGATTGCATGTTGAGCACCATTACCATCAACTTATATCAAGCAGACAACTTTTTTCCCTCCTCTCAGGTTCCTTTATTAAATGCAATTCTGAAACAGAGCTGTAAGGTTCTGAAAAGGTCAGGAGTGGGAAAATGAGAATGCAATTATAAAAGCAAATTGAAAGTTGGGAGTTCAGCTGAGAGCAAAATGTAAATGTCAAAAAAGAAGTAGTACTGATAATTCAGTTATAGAATCATGTGAATCTGGGGGGGCGGGAGGAAGATACTGGGAGATAAGGGCAAACCTTATTGTCCCAACCACAGCAGTAGGCAATGCTTTTGTAAAATACAATACTTAGCAGAAAGAAAGATAATATAATATTTTACAGTCCCTTTGAACAGAGGACACCTACTGGTTCTATTCATTTGCAACATGCTGTCCCATTCAAGTTTAATCAGAAGTTAAGTTCTACTTCGTTCAAAGGGTTTGCACAATCTTTACATGCCTAACATTTAGAAGATTGAAGTCATAAAGGATGTGACAGGGAGTCAAGATGAATAAGTAGATTGCCTGCTGCTTACTGTACTCACACCTGACAGATCCTTACACAGTGAGGTCTTCAAAATAAAAGCATCCATTGTTAGTGTCTAGAAGACACTAACAAACAAAAATGACTTAAGGAATGATTTTCTTGGGGGTATTTAAATCAATAAGTTATTATTTCATACTGGCTATGATTATACTGATTATAAAAAGTATAAACATTGCATTTCAGAAACAGGAACTCATCTTTATTACTGAAATTATGATCACGAGTTTCAACTGATTAATTTTTCACTTATCTTTCTATATACTGCACATAAAGAGCAGCATTTGGCAGCAAGAAATAAGTCTTGATTAAGATTAGTGTGACAAGTGTCACAGCAAGCAATAATGGAGTAGAGGCTATATGAGAGGAAAAAGGACAATGTTTCCTTAAAAATTGTAGTTCCAGTTTTATAAGTATCTGTATTAATCAATAGGGATTTTATTTCTGCAGAAATTTATTTTTTTTAACAAAACTGTTTATGGTTTTAGGAAGAATGAGAGAAAGAGAAAAGTGATTCCAAGTAGGTTTTTCTCTGCGGCATTTATTTTTATTTATTTTGCACATACACACACATACACACACACTTTGGAATTTGAAGATGTGGTACAGAAAGTGTATTGATGCTTTTGAACTTTGGTGTTTGAGAAGAGCCCTGGGGATACTATGGATAGCCATGACAACAAACAAAAGGCCATTGAAGAAATCAATCTTCAAGACATAAAGGACTAGGTTTAGATTAACCTACATGGATACTTTACCCAAAGATATAGACTTCTGGAGAAAGTTCTACTACTGGGAAAGGCTGAAGGAAAGAGAAAGAGACAAAGCCCTGCAGCAAGGGAGTTGTGTTGTTTCAGTGGGCAGTAGGTTTGGAAACTTATGGAAGTATAGGACTAAAGACAGATTACATGGAAAGTATCTGTCTATGTGATGGCTAAGAGTTGACATTAATTTGATGGCACCTAATCAGTCATAGGTATATGTATTTAGCAAAATTGGAAGGAGAAACATTTGAGGGAGGAATACAATTACTTGCCACTTTAGGGGCCACAATTTCAACAAAGAGCCATGGTTGCGAAGTGGTTAGAATGCAGTACTGCAGTCTATTTCTGCTGACTCCTGGCTTACAGCAGTTTTGCAGTTCGATTATCACCAGCTCAAGATTGATTCAGCCTTCTATCCTTCAGAGGCCAGCATCATGAGGATTATTGGGGACAATATGTTGACTCTGTATGCTGCTTAAAAAGGGCTTTAAAGCAGTGTGAAATGGTATATAAGTGCAATTGGTATTGCTATACTCATCATGAGCAAAAAAGCAAGTCAAAAATCAAATGAATCAAAAATCAAAAAAAAAATCAAAAATGAAAAAGTAGAGACCTTCAAATGTCTAGGTTCTACTATATCACATGACCTAAAATGGACACCTAACATCAAAAACGTCAGCAAAAAAGCACAACAAAGAATGTTCTTTCTGTGCCAACTCAGAAAGCTCAAACTGCCCAAGGAGCTGCTGATCCAGTTCTACAGAGGAATTATTGAGTCTATCATCTGCACTTCTATAATTGTCTGGTTTGGTTCTGCAACCCAACAGGACAAACACAGACTTCAGAGGATAATTAGGACTGCAGAAAAAACAATTACTATCCACCTGCCTTCAATTGAGGACCTGTATACTGCATAAGTCAAAAAGAGGGCTGTGAAAATATTTACACACCCCTCAAATCCTGGACATAAACTGTTTCAACTCCTTCCCTCAAAACGACACTATAGAGCACTGCATACCAGAAGAACTAGACACAAGAACAGTTTTTTCCCAAAAGCCATCACTCTGCTAAACAAATAATTCCCTCAATACTGTTCAACTATTTACAAAGTGTACATTACTATTACTGTTAATCTTCTCATCATTCCTTATCACCCATCCTCTCCCACTTGTGACTGTAACTTTGTTGCTTGTATCCTCAGGATTTATATTGACTGTTTCCTAGTATGATTTGATGTTGATTGTACGCTATGACTATCATTAAGTGTTGTACGTTATGATTCTTGATTCTTACCGAATGTTCCTTTTCTTTATGTATACTGAGAGTATTTACACCAAGACAAATTCCTTGTGTGTCCAATCACACTTGGCCAATAAAGTGTTCTATTCTATTCTATTCTATTCTATTCTATTCTATTCTATTCTATTCTATTCTATTCTAAATGTCAATATTCAATTTAATAATTTAATTTTGATATTTTTAAAAATGTTCTCTATTAACCATACTGTGGATATAGTTTCGGTGAAAGCAATGAATTTTAGAGTGACAGGTTTGGTTTTTTTTAAATTGGCCAGATCTTGTCCAGCCTCTTCCCCTATAGATATGAGTGGCAGTTTTGCTGGCCAAGGAACCTCACTCCTGGCCCTTGGTCTGCTTAGAAAGCCACCTGCCCATCCATTCTTAATTCGTTTGATAGGTAGTCCTTGACGTATGACCACAATGGAGCCCAAAATTTCTGTTGTTAAGTGAGACATTTGTTAAATGAGTTTTGTCCCATTTTACAACCTTTCTTACCACAGTCATTAAGTGAATCATTTCAATTGATAAGTTAGTAGCACAGTTTTTAAGTGAATCTGGCTACCCCATTGATTTTGTTTGTCAGAAGGTCACAAAAGCTGATCACATGACCCTGGGACACAGAAACGGTCATAAATATGAACCAGTTGCCAAACATCTGAATTTTGATCACATGTCCTTGGGGATGATGCAGTGTGAAAAATGGTCATAAGTCCCTTTTTTTCAGTGCCGTTGTAACTTTCAATGGTCACTAAATGAACTGTTGTAAGTCAAAGACTATCTGTATAAGAAATGCATATTTTATTGAAAAGTAGCTAATTTACTTTAATATAAGCTGCATTATAATTATTTTGCTCAGATTGGATCCTGCCAGTTCTTTTGCTCAGACTGGATCCTGCCAGTTTACACATCTATGTGCATGTGGACCAATCTCAGCTTTTTAAAGCAGTAGAATTTTACTGGGAATCTCAGAAATATTTTTTCTCCAGTTGTTCCAAATAGAAGCTATTATCTTTGTATCTCTTTATTTCAGAATAAGCTACATTAGATTCAGTGAGGGTTTTTTTCCCCCTGTAAGTAGTTTTTGTAAAAGATCCAGAAAAATTATATCAACCTGTACCAAAACAGAGCAAATTGTCTACCTGTCTATTTATCTCTATATCTTTTTCATAATTAGATAACAGGCCCGCTGAAATAGAATTCATGAATATGTGCAGAAGAGAGATATGAGATCTCTCTTCCTCCAGGAGGTCAAGGTGAATCAATCTGGGTCTCTCTTTTTCCTGCAAAGTTGTCAAACTAATTCTAGGGCAGGTTAGTGAAGGCACTTCTGGCATCTAATTAATGCCAACAATAAATCACAAAGCTCTGACAGTTAGTCACTATAAGGGGTAAGGGGTAAAAAATCATTTAATATAGAAAACTCATGTATTTCAAGAGCCAGTATCAAAAATACAGCAGAATAATCCTAGAGGACTTTCTGTAAAGTCAGTTTGGTGTAGTGGTTAAGGCATCACACTAGAAACCAAGGGACAAGGAGTTCTAGTCCCACCTTAGGTACAAAGCCAGCTGCATAACCTTGGGGCATTCATTTTCTCTCAGTCTTCAAAAGGAGGCAATGGTAAACCACTCATGAAAATCTTTGCCAAGAAAACTGCAGGGACTTGCCCAGGCCGTCGCTGAGAATTGGACAGGATTTAATGGAAGAAGAAAAAAAAGCTGATTGTGCCATCTTCAGGGCACAACTGGCACATGCCTATTAATAAAAGAAATTAGGATTGTAAAACTGGCTGTATTTCACTAGGAAAACATTCTTTCCTTCAAAATTAATACGTTATATCTGTAGCTTGGCCTGAGTCCTGACTTTTTTAAAATCTCTGAACGGAAGATCATTATGCTAAGATGAAAGAAAAGCAAAACAAAAGAAACGATTGAGCTAGAAAACAGAGACTTAGCTACAACTGAATTCATTGGCGGGATAGGCAGGAAGCAAAATCTATAGGTTTGCCTTTAAACCAGGCATTATACGAGATTAGCATTTTTCATTCCAAGTATGACAACCTTATTTAAATAGTCCCCTAAACTACTTATCTATGTCACTCACTAAGTTGCATTATGCTCAACTGGGTTTTTCCAGATGTTTTGTGATTTCCATGCTAGGTGGGGATACCAAGAGCTGTAAACTCAACATATCAGGAAGCTACCAAGGGTGGAAGATAAGACTGCGATAGAGGTATAGAAAAGAATTCACCAAGTCCTTGCATTTGGAGAAGGATGCTAATCACCAAGTTTGAAGAAAACTGAAGTACCTGTGGTATTTATAAATACTTCAAGAAGATAAGTAAGCATCGAATATACACAGAAAGCTTCAATACTGAGTCACAGGAAGAAACAAATAACTGCAAAAATGGGAATTGGAACAGATAAAGATATGGGTGACCCAAATTCTGAAGAGGAGTCTTGCTCTCAGCAACTCCCTGATGCTATGTGTCAATATTTCAGGCCTGCAGAAAAATGCTTTTCTATTATTCTATTCTCACTTCCATTATTGAAGAGGAATCAAAGAAAACGTAGTATTTGGTTGGGTCAATAATCTTAAGAAAACTACCACAGAGAACAGTTTTGCCTTGAGCAGTTACAATTTTCCAACTGAGTAAGTTTGCATTTCTTCTATCAATCAGTAGAGGGTGCTTTTTGCTCTTCTATGCCATATAAAATGAAATGAACATGGGGATTAGGCACCTAGACATAATAGAGTCAATTCCTCAGTAACAAATATTCTTATCAAAGAAAATTTAAGAAAACTTAAGAAAATTTACCAGATAAAAAGCTCAAAATCCAAAGATGATAAATAGATATATGATAAATGGATGAGATGATAGAGACAAAGACAGAGATGGAATGGATGGATGGATGGATGGAAGGAAGGAAGGAAAGAATAAATAAACAAATAAATAAATAAATAAATTTAAATGGAGAGCTTTATGGGTTATTTGAAGCCAAGATGCAAATCCTCTTTTTTTAAACCAGATTCCAACATTTTTATAGCTCAATATAGAGTTACAGATATTAATTATTATGGAATTGTGTTTGTATGTCTCTGTGTTAAATATTTGCTAGCCATTTTCCTTCACCTTTTAATATTTCAAGTAAACAATTTCCACAAACATACAGGTTATTTATTTCAGGCATGCCACAAGCAATTTACAATGAATGCTGTTCACACATAGTATTTTATTCCTAAATAAATTCTGACGAGATACCTTTCAATCAAATAAAGATAAAAGTTGTGGATTTGAATATTTTACATATATGCTGATGCACTTTTGTCTTGATCTATTTTTCCATCTTTTTATACTTAATATGGTTAGTAATCTATGACTATAAATAAAAGCAAATAAAAATGGAATGAATGAAACATTTTGCCAGATTTATTTCACCCCCACTTATCAAAGGCTTTCATAAAAACATGTGATCTAAAATATCTGAACCCCTCAAAGTAGTTACCATCATTCAGCACATTAGCATTTCATCAGCTAATGAACCCCTTTGCATTTTCATATGTTCCTATTTTTCCACTGGAATTTTTGCACCAAAGGCCTCTATCGAATCTTATTTGCAGATGAATGCCTTGTAACAGATTTTGCCCAGCACTATCAGGGATCACTTTTATGAGCAGTGCCAGTCCCAGGATTTGGTTGCGTCAAATGCACCTGTATTCTTAGTAAATGCAGCAGAGTCCATATTAGATTTAACTGAATATTTCATAAAGCTATGTCATAAATTCTGAGTATTGTTCAGAATTGGAGCTCAGACCAGCATTATTTCTAATTGTATTTTCTACAGCGGTATTTATGGAGGGGAGCAGGATAATGAAATTCATTAATGTATAGATCTTAATAGTGCTCCAGAATACTTTCTCTGTATTAGTACTTTCTGCCTAAAGGGACAAAACATAAGATTTTATCCTTAAATTGTCCAGTTTTATAGAATAATCAGAATAATCAAAATCTTAACATCCAAACAGATTTCAGAAGGATTCCTTGCAGCTAATATGCAAGGTATTGCAGTCAGTTTGCTGAAGGATTAGATTAGATTCTCTAGAGATATGATGCTAAGCTATCAAGGACTATAAAATACTTCACACCTGAGACTTAAATCCTTAATCTTGCCATTCCTCATGACAGCCTTGCTGCTTCCCTCTGGTGCTATTCATATAAATAAAATTACAATTAGTACTACATTATATCATGAAAGACATGTAATGTAAAGACAGGAGATCTTCATATGCTATCTGTATCTATCTGCGTATTAATTTACAATCTCATTTAAAATAGAAAATGAGCTAAGCTTTTGTGGGGAGATAAACAGAACATCTTCAACCATGCATTTTTTTAAAAAAATGAAATATATTTCTCTTGTCTCTCAAAGGAAAAAGAGGGGGAAAGGGATGGCAAAACCATGGGGTGTGGCTTATTTTTATTGTTGGGAAGTCCGGAAGTAGAATATCAATTTCTACAAACATTCAAAGTTCATCTCTTACTCTCCTCCTGATGTCTCATCCTCAGACTCCAACTTGGAATATCTTCAATTCAGACTGACCTCATGGCTTTCCAGCAACTTCCTCATGACCTCAGCACCTTCCATTAATTAGTGTATTACCAGCACTGGCAAAAGGCACCATGAGCCACACCGCTGTGTTCTCTTCTTCCTTGTTTCAAACAAAGAAAAGTGTCTAATACAAACACAAGGGCACTAAAAGGATTTAACTAATGCTGTGAGAATGCAGAATGTAGAATTTATGGAGCTGGGTGAATCTGAACAGCAAAAGTATGACATTAACAATCAAATCCAATCAAGTAATTAGCAAACAGAGGAAAAAAGTGTTTAATTGCCACTATAGATCAGAGAATTCAGACTAAGAATTAAACCCACATAAAACATATATTTAAGAGCAAAGCTTTTCACAGCTGTCATTGAAAGCTGGCTTTACAATATATGTTATTGTAAGGCAAATTGCTATAATGCAATTTACTGCTCTGAATGCTTTTAATGACTGAATCTTAAAAATACAAAAGATGCTCAGGCAGCCTCTCATGTTGCAATGTTGTTTTGATACAACATCTGTTTCAAAGCAATGAATGCACAGTAATTACTATTTTTACGTATTTCTAATTTTTTAAAAAATGTACTATTAAGCTTGAAGAACATTAGCTTGTAGTTTAATATTCAGATACGATAAAGCAAAAACTGATAGAAATCATCTGCCACATTTGTTTTTAAAAGAGGCAAACTCCGCAACATTGAATTGAGAGCTACTGGTAAGAACACACTGTCTCTGCAATTCATCCAGAAATCTAATCTTGAGTTTCACCCTTATGTAGGAGGAAATAGTACACACACTGCATTTTACTATGGAGAAGGCATGCAAAATATGTTCAGAAGGTATGGCAGTGCGAGTTGAAAGAGTGATAGAGGTGGATTGGACTAGAGCAAAGGTGTCAAACTGTCATCGTCACAGCATCGTCACATGACATATCAGGACTTTTCCCCCCTTTGTTAAACCAGGCAGGGGCGTGGCCAGCATTTGACACATCCGGTCCACAGTCCGTGAGTTTGACAGCCCTGAAATAGGACATTGGATGTTCTATTTGCACAATGTCTAACTAGACAATTGCTTGTTCAGAAACAACTGTCCTGTTAGTTGTAGTGGCAATATTGGAAAACATTTTATTTGTCATTGCTTCGTGTTGCTTTTGCAAAGATTGGTCTGGTAGAATTAAATCATGTAGAGAATTGATTTCTAGCTAATTTTTAGAGGAAAAATCCAAAGTACATGGAGGCTTGGACAATTCAGTAAGGAAAGCTATTTATTCATTCACAGCTTTTAAAAATAAAAGTTTGAAAGAAGCAAAAAAAACCTTTGACTCTTTACTTTTCTAGAAATTCATCCCTAATTTTAAAAGTACAAGAAACAAGTACTTGTTTTCCCCATTGGTTGATATTTACTTCTAATAAATCATTAAGAAGGAAACAAAATGGATGAGCTCTAATTTCAATTAATCACACTTGATTTGAACCAGATTCTGAAAAAAACTGAAAAAATGCTTATGAATTGTCAGTGATCTTGTGTGAAAAGAGTCTTTACTCATCTTATGTTGCAAAGGAGAATATTGTGGTAACGGGATATAATGACGACTTTGATTATTTTGAGATCTGAGCACCTTGCCTGAATAAAGTTCCTATTGTTGGATAGCATAGGAATTGCTTGAGCAGCACTGGCATGTGAAAACTACTTAACAAAACAATGCAATTGTACTAATTTAAGACAAAGTTGCATCTTAAAAAGGACAAACTGTCTAGCTGATTTTGAGAAGGTGTCTAATCTACTGGCAAAATGCTGCCATAGGCCAACTGAGGAAAAAAAATCTAGTGTCACGTGTAAATAATCGTGGCAATATGCGTATTTTAAAATGTCTTCATATGGATTTTAAATGGATGCTTTTATTTATATTTATGACCAACATGACAAAAACTCTGTCTCTATTCCAATGATTAGATTGTCTGTACTGTATTTACAATACGAGCAGGAAAATTGGTTTGGAATAGAGAACTGCCATTGATTTGTGATTTCCAAACTGACTATCATTTGAAATTACTGGCAGAAGCTTTAGAGTCAGAAATTGCTACGGAATTTGTCATTTTGATAATATTTAGTATTATCAGTTAAGACATCATAGTAATTTTGCATATCACTATGCAACCAGTATCCCAGAATAGCATGAATCTAGAAGTTTCAATTTTAGTTGATTTTGAAAGGAACTTTAGAAATAAATAGAATGAAAAGTAGCAAACCCTAAGAGAGTTTTTGGAATAACCTACACACAGAGAGTGTATTCTAAGAATTTAACAAAATGTGTATTCTGGACACTAACCAAAACTAAAGAGTAATGACTATATGATAAACCAATTGGAGATTTAGTTAATGCATTTGTTAAACAGAAACTCAGCAGGATATACAAGATATATAATTTTATTTCTATGTGAGAAAAAAAGACTAAATGCAAGACAAATATTTAATATAAGAATGAAAGAGAGAGGGAGGGGGAATAACAGGATTGCAACTTGTCTAATTTCTCTCTGAATATTCAGATTTGATCTGTAACTCAAGAATCCTTCTGAAGTACAGCCATTTTTGTACCAAATTTGCAACCATGGCAACACAGAGTATCTGAAGTCAGCTGCTTGAGTATTCAGTGATGAGCAGAACTTTTTATCACATACTACTGTGTATCAGATCTACAATAAAGACAGGCTTGTCTACCATTAATGAGCACAAGGTTATGCTGAAATTCTAAAACTAGGTCATCGGGAGATATAGGAGAATGAGAACCATTTAAAGACAAAAATAAGCAAACTTTATTTATTGTGCATCATCTCCACACCAGGATGTGGTACAATAACATGAAAACTTAGCAAATAAAAACTAGCCAACAGTTAAAATTACACAAAAAAGTAAAATCAATACACAAGGTCACATTATTTATAGCCACAGTAAAAAATAACACACAATTATAAAATATGAAACCTATAAATCTGATACCCCTGTCATCTAACTTTTTTTACTAAGATTACAGCCCTAACAGCTTAACCTGTAACCTTTTTGGGTGGGGAAAGGGTGCTTTTGAGTCACAGACAAATCCCTGTAGTTTTCTTGGCAAGGTTTTTCAGAAGTTGTTTGTCATTGCCTCCTTCCTAGAGCTGAGAGTGAATGACTGGCCCAAGTTCACCCAGCTGGTTTCATATCCAAGGCAGGACTCGAAGTCATTGTCTGCTGGTATCTAGACTGATATTTTGACCACTACAACTTGACTTTATCATTTAATGTTACTAATATCCATTTGTAATATCTACTCAGTCATTTCGGTCTGTTTTGTTAAGTAACTAATATTTTCATATATTCTAGCAGGAGCAGGCAGATCTTTAGGGTGCAACTGGGTGACACAAATCTATATAACTAACCTTCATATTTCATATGATAATGTCCTCTTCCTGGATGGCTTCTTGCAGGTTAGATTCCTCAATACTGTCACTTATCTTATTTGCTGATTTTCCTTCCAAAGTCACACAGGCAATTTGGGCTTCAAATCTGGCTCCCAGGCTTGGGTCACAAATATCTACCAAACTTGTTGGTCTTGTAGAATCCAAGGCCTGACTCCATCAAATCAGTCTTAACTATGGTATTAGGTTGCCCTCTCATTTTTGCAATGTACATTTTTGAAAAACTGGTCCTGTGAAGTGGATTGCAGGGAGATGGACAGTTCACTATTATCAGCTGAAAAAGAAGGATGGCCTTGAAAGCTGGATTGACTGATTCATGACAAGCATGGAGTGACCATGAATATGTACAAGTGTACGACAGCACATAAACTAGCATTTACAGAAACTGCAGTTGCTGTCCATGTTACACTATGCCTACATATCAATTTCTCCTCCCTCTAAGATATTTTACAGCTGTTTTCACACATTTTATTAGACCACCATTCCCCAACTTGGCAGTTTCCAGATGTGTTATGACAAAATAATTGAGAACATTGAGGCATCATCTATTCCACTAACAGAAATTAATATTGAGATAAATAGTTTATTACTTAAACTTAATATTTGAATGTAATTGCACTCTAAGAGAAGTATAATCCCAACCTGGTTTGATAACAAGTAGCTCAAGAATAAATATTGCTTTACTCCATAAGCATCTACTATAAGGGAATGCAAATAGGATGATCAAACCCCCAATGTTTTTCTATATGCTCCCTTTAAAAAGATCCATACCCTTCCCTTTGTTAAAACTTTTCCATTGTTTCTTCTTAAACTGGGTTATGCTCAGAATTAATGTCCAAGAATTAATGTTGAAGTCAGAAAATTTAAAACTGGGAAAACCTACTTATTACACTGAACTTTTTCTGCTAGCTAAAATCTACTTTTTCAAACATTTGATTAAAAAAGAACAGCAGGTAAGGCCGATAATGGAGGTGGGTAATGACTAAAAGGCCTAAAGTTGAATAAGATATAAGAGCTAAACTGCAAGCATCAAGGACAAGTGACAGAGTACAAAAGTAGGACATACATTTGCAGAAATTAATTGGACTTGTATATGCCTCTTCTAGTTTCTGACAGTCTTTCTAAAATTGCACAAAGTTTCTCTCACAGCATAAGATCAGCTGGAATTTGTTCTTTAACATGTCCCCAATAAAAATTAATGCTAGATTCTATGCTTTGAATATATTATAGACACAGAAAACAATAACTGCGCAAATATTTAGTGAGAGGAAAACAGGAAATGTGGAATCGTGAGAATACATTACTTGCTTATGATGGTGAGATTTCTTAACTAAACTGTTCTTGATAAAGAAAAATTTAGGTCTATTATAGTGCACCGCTAAGACACCAGGTGGCAAACAGCACAGATCAATAGCAATGTCCAATTGTAACAAAATAAAATGATCCACTGGAAGAAATGGTTCCCGTGGGCACTACAAATCCCAAAGACATATTTCTTCTTCTGGCATGTCCTGCATGCTAAGTCCTTCTGGTTGTTTCCAGAGCCACAGACTCATCCTTTTGCTTGTGCATTAAACAGAAGATATTTTTCTACAGTAAGCAGCTAGGCAACCCCATGTATAAGTACAAATTCCATGAGTGTCTTCAGGCCCTTGGGATGGTTGAATAGCAAAATGATGTGCTTCACTGGTTATTTTCATAAGGTAGCTTACCAGTCTTCTGCAATTTATAGAAAGAAGATGGTAAACATACCATATTTCTTTTATTCTGGAACAGAGGTGTCTCACACACACAGCAGGCAACACACACACAGACACACACACACACACACATCAATGCTCATAATTATTGAAAACACAAATTCACAATAATACTTATAATTCTTATGCACTTATAATATCGAGTTCCTATCTGATTATAATGCATTGATGTATTAATAAAAATAAATATATAAAAGTGTGATTCTAACTTTACATACATTTAGTAATCCCTGTTCGTATTTGAGATTGAAACCACTGTTCTAGAAGGGACAACAGAATTTACTTGGTTGGCTCCATATCTCTGGCATATTTTTATGAAGAATATTTTTAGCCTTTGCAGTGACAAAGTTTCATGCAGAGACATGTTTGGATTATTTATTTATTTTTACAAATGTGATATGCCTTCCTAATCATAGGTTGCTGAAACTGTTTAAAGAACTATGCCAGTAAAAGGCCTAACATCTCATTAAAAGCTAATATCACTATTACACTAAACTTAAACTGAGACATAGTATTGAGTTTCTTCCTGAAAGCAGAAACAAGATGAGCTGATACCAAAGCAACATTCTATAGCTGAGAAGCCGCATATTGTATCATTTATAAAACAATAAAATGGATAAAGGACAAAGAAAAAGTACAATAATTTTTGAAGCATCTAGAAAAAGAATAGTAACCAATTTTGGGGAATAGGCTGGTATTTAACCAGAGTGCTGATATTTCATTTCTATATAATCTATCATTATTGTTCTTTTTTTTAAATTTTTTTTCCTGTTGCCCTGTTTATCTGTTTCAACTTCTACTCTGGAAAGCTCCTGTGCAGTGCAAAAGTATAATAAATAAGTAAAATAAAATGGTTCTTTTCTGTTCATACTAACAGAAGAATTTGGTTTTGCTCAATAGGACTGTAGTTCTGTAGGTAGTGTTTTTCACTTATTGTTTGGCAGCTGGGGAAGAGATTTATACAAAGTACAGATCCCTGGCCACCACTCCATAAGTAAAAGCCTCAAAGTGGTACAACTAACAGAAGCAAATGCATCACCCCTTGGCTGGTGCTGGGAAGGACATTCATCAATGTGGAGCTGCAACACAGGTGCTTTCCTTTCAGCAGAGTATTAACAGGGGTGCAGAGACAGGCATGCTGCCTGCCAGCAGTAAAGTATTGCTTTGTGGTGTGTGTTTTTTTCTAAGCAAATAAATCTGATGTACTGCAAAGGAAGTGCTTCCTATTCTATTCATGAGTATGTACAACTAAAATGTGTTCTGACAGCATTACCTCACATCATGCTTTTTTTAAATAATCCAAAATAAGTTCATTGTTTGCAATGAGTTTCATCTGAAAGGCTTAAATTTTCAAATATATTGGAAATAAAGATGAAAAGTCCTGCCACTTGTAGCATAGATGAGATGATGAAAGGGTTGAAGGATTGTTGGAAAATAATAGAACAATAGCTTTAAAAAGGAGTTGTGCTGTCCCAGCCAGTCTATGGGAATGGGATTACTTAGGAATTATGAGCTGTCCCCTTAAGGAAATGTAGTTCATGTCACATAGCTACATTTGTAATCCTGATTGGCACTAAATTGACCCTCGAAGGGTTGAGGAAGGTATCCTCCATTCTTGCTTGCATTCATGGACTGATAACATCTTTTCCTTCTATTTCTATGAGATGGGTTAGGAGATAACCATCTTCCACGTACAAGGCAGATATGCAAAGGATTGGTCATTGAAAGAGGAACTTCATCACAAATGTGAGTTTTGATGATACCTGATGTACCAATAAATGAACTTTGTTATGGAAGCTTTGTTGAGTTATCTATCTGCATCTGCACAGCTATAAATACCTTTGTGTCAGAGACAGAACAGTGGAAGATGAATCCTAACTCATCAGAAAAGTAAAAAATGTTTTTTTTTAAATGAATTTATCATAAAGCAAGTGATATTGAAGCCAGGAATGAACGTGCAAAGTTGATTTGAAACTGCATGTCTCATCATTTCTCTCTCTGTGAGCATCTTTCCAAGCTGTTTGCATGGTCGGATTCCCCCACGAGCTACAAACAAAGAGACCTTTCTACCCCACCCACCCACCCCCTCTTCCTGCTATCTCAAAGACTCTATTTGCATAACAAGGAGAGTTGGAAATTACCCAGTTCTCAAAAGATAATCAAACCTCAATTGGAACCTTGGAGGAATCTTGCTTGTATTTTTACATGGAAATCAGAAGCTGATTTTGCCATGCTCATATGGAAGAGAGACCAGAGACAGAACAGGAGTGATTGATAACTTAGCTGTTGTTCCTGTGATGCCTACTTTAAAAAAGGAGTATAGCAAAGATGTTTGGTAGAAGAATCTGGTATCTTTGGATCTGGTGGCTTCTACACAGAAAATCTGTATAGATGTGGGGTAGATTGGCCACAGCCACACTATGAATGGAGTAATTTATGTTATCTACAGTAGATTAAAGAATCTTAAAGAGGAGGCTCAAAAACAATAAGTCAAGAGATGATAGGGCAGAACAATGTCTCTGCAACAACTCAGTGACAAGAGTTGACCTATTGTACAACCCTCTAACTATATTAAAAGATTCTTATTATGTAAGCATTCTGGGGATTACAGAATTAATTATATTCTTATATAATATAATTATTATATTCTTTGCTTGTCAGTAACTCTTCCCCAATACTACCACTTTAGATTAGTAATTAAAAGTAAAATTTGTATAATAGATGTTACTTTCAGTGACATTTCCATAAATGCATATTATTAGGGTACAACCGTACATATAATATCAGCATAAATTGTTTAAAATTTAATACAAAGAAACAATCCATCGATGTACCATTTGTACCAAATACAAACTATTTTCTTCTCTGTCAATGAGTAAAAATCTATTTAGCTCCCTATCCTCTGCTCCTTGATTCAGAACATAAAGAACTGAATATTTATCAAATAGTGAGATATCTTTTACAGTAGTGAGATATCTTCTTTTATATTTAGCTCATTTTCCAAGCATTAGCAACAAAAACATAATAAATACAATTCTATAATCATAATTATTTATGTATCTCTGAAATCTTCTATCATGGAGTTTTTATATTGGTTAAATATAGAATAGAATACTTTATTGGCCAAGTGTGATTGGACACACAAGGAATTTGTCTTTATGTAAATACTCTCAGTATACATAAAGAAAAGATACTTAGTTAAGAATCAAGAATCATAACGTACAACACTTAATGACAGTCATAGGGTACAATCAGCAATTAAATCATACTAGGAAACAGTCAATATAAATCATAAAGATACAAGTGACAAAGTTACAGTCCTACAATCACAAGTGGGAGGGGATGGGTGATAAGGAGTGATGAGAAGATTAACAGTATTAGTAGTGCCGACTTTGTAAACAGTTGGACAGTGTTGAGGGAATTATTTGTTTAGCAGAGTGATGGCGTTCGGGAAAAAACTGTTCTTGTGTCTAGTTCTTCTGGTGTGCAGTGCTCTATAGTGTCATTTTGAGGGTAGGAGTTGAAACAATTTATGTACGGGATGTGAAGGGTCTGTAAATATTTTCACAGCCCTCTTTTTGACTCGTGCAGTATACAGATCCTCGATTGAAGGCAGGTGGGTGGTAATTGTTTTTTCTGCAGTCCTAATTATCCTCTGAAGTCTGTGTCTGTCCTGTTGGGTTGCAGAACCAAACCAGACAATTATAGAGGTGCAGATGATAGACTCAATAATTCCTGTGTAGAACTGGATCAGCAGCTCCTTGGGCAGTTTGAGCTTTCTGAGTTGGCGCAGAAAGAACATTCTTTGTTGTGCTTTTTTGATGACGTTTGTGATGTTAGGTGTCCATTTTAGGTCATGTGATATAGTAGAACCTACAAATTTGAAGGTCTGTACTGTTGATACTATGTTTATCTAGTATTGTAAGAGGTGGTAGTATGGGAGGGTTTCTTCTAAAGTCTATCATCATTTCTACAGTTTTGAGTGTGTTCAGTTCCAGATTTTTCCGGTTACACCAAGAGACAAGTTGTATAACCTCCTGTCTGTATGCAGATACTTCGTTGTCTCAAATGAGACCAATCACTGAATTATCATGCAGAACCTATCTACGAACTAAAAGCAGGAAGCATCTTTGTTATGACTAAAGAACATTTGACTAAGATGAAGGAAAATAGATTACTGCCTGGCACAAATGCAAAATAAACTAGAAAAGATTTCTAGGAAATTGTTTTTTGTAATACCATCCAGAAGGAAAAATATTAACTGAAGTATTGATCATGTTTGCACAACACAGATAAGTACCTTCTGTCTCTAGTCAATTGACCTACCTCCATATAATAGTAGTATATTCTCATGGATAATTCAGTCAGTCATCTTTTGCAAAGGAGGCTCACAAATTGGCACTTCCTATTCCCACTTATTCCTTTTTTTTTAATAACCGCAACTTTAACCCTAACCCATAGACAGGTTTAGTTAAACCCACTGTCTCAGAAGGACGATTTTGATTTGCTCAGACTCTTTCCGGACCTTGAAGCAATTATGGAAAAAAAATGACCATCTAATCAAAGAGCAGGAAAAATGCAGTCAAACAGCTTCAAACAACTGCCCAGGAAAATGTCCAGGCCAACCATGTTATTTTGTTCACTATGGCATTTTTCTTTTTCTTAAGCTCATCACTTTCCAATTAACCACTTCAGATTTTATGATGCTTTCTAACCTCTGTTTCTTCCATGCTCTTCTCTCCTTACACAACATGTCCCAGCTTTTTTATCGGCTGACCACTGATTCTGTTGTCTTCCCACTGGATGCTTCACCAAACTAAAGCCATCCATACTTGCTCTCCGATTCCCACCTCTCACTCTGCTGATTTTTTTTATCTTTGTTGATCTTTTTAAAGTACCTTCCTTCCTTCCTTTCTTTCTTTCTTTCTTTCTTTCTTTCTTTCTTTCTTTCTTTCTTTCTTTCTTTCTTTCTTTCTTTCTTTCTTTCTTTCTTTCTTTCTTTCTTTCTTTCTTTCTTTCTTTCTTTCTTTCTTTCTTTCTTTCTTTCTTTCTTTCTTTCTTTTTCCATCCCAATCTCATTGTCTGAACCACAGGTCTCCTAGCTTTGCTTCTCTTCTATTTCTCCATTTTTTTCCTCTCCTTTTACCCTAAGTATTTCATTTACTCTTTACTTCTTAAAATAAACAACTTTCCTATGGTTCTGAGAAGGGGTATCTGCACTGTGTATGAAACAAGATGCAGCTGTTATCTGCATTTTAAAAAAAGGCCTGATTGAGGTAAATAAAGAACTTGTTTCCACAACATTCTAATCTGGAGACAGGTACCATGATATATGAACATAATAACCCAGTTATTATTATAATAATTCAAGTGCTGGAGTTTTAAGGGGTGAGCCCAAGAAAACCTTAGAGGTGCTTGGAGCTAAACTAACTTAGCCTTGTTCATGTTGTGTGAACAAGGAAGAGGAAATTAATCTTTTATTCCTGCATCCGGCACAGAAAGGATTGCCTGGAGGATCCTCATAAAAAATGGGCTGTTCTGGAAACTTCTCATTTTATTCTTTACTCTCACATGCAATCACATATTTCATCATATGGGGTTGAAACAAAAAAGAAGGGGATGGAATGAGTATCCTACCCATCTTGATTGTCATTTCTGCTGATTCTTACCAGATTATCACAGATTAAATGGAAAAACAGAATCAGCTCAGTTTTGATTTTAATATATTTAGTAGTGTTTTGCAGTTCCTGCAATGACCATGACAAAACAGAACAGAACAATAGGAGTTGGAAGGGAACTTAGAGGTCTTCCAGTCCAACCCCATGTGGAAGCAGGTGATCCTAGATCAGGGCTAGCAAACTCCTGGCAAGTGGGTTGGATGTGTCACGTGCTGGCCAGTGGTGGGATTCAAAATTTTTTACTATTGGTTCTGTGGGCATGGCTTGGTGGGTGTGGCAGGGGAAGGAGACTGTAAAATCTCCAGTTAGAGGTGGTATTTGCCGGTTCTCTGAACTACACAAAATGTCTGCTATCGGTTCTCCAGAACTGGTCAGAACCTGCTGAATACCACCTCTGGTGTTGGCCATACCCACACCCGGTTTAGCAAAGGGGCGAAAGTCCTGATATGTCATGTGATGCTGCCGTGACGACATAAGTTTGACATCCTTGCCCTAGATCATTTCAGACAAATTGTTGTCCAATCTCCTCTTACAAACCTATAGTGATAGATTTCTGAATTTCTGAAAGCAAGCCATTCCACTCACTAATTGTTCTAACTGTCAGGAAATTTCTCCTTATATCATGCGAGAGTGGGGAGTGTTTGCTTTGGAGGATTAGCAATACTGGGAAAAGTAGACCCAAATAGATGAAAAGGTGGGTTTGGGCGTATTCTTTGGACTATTTCATATCAGAATTGCTAAATGAGTCAAATAATAAAACAGACTTTAGTTAACCCCTCTCAGCTATGTATTTAATTAGTGATTCTGTCCCATGATGTTACCTAGTGTTCGAGCTAACGATGCAACCACAATGTCTCAAATAAATCATTACAGTGTTTATTGTTACTGACTACTACAATCAAAAAATATATAAATTCCTTCCAAATAAGGAGAACTTGAAATCTCTAGTATGGAACACCAGACTAATGAACCAAAGCTCTCTAGTCTGAGAGAAGCAACAAATAAGGGAGGAAGGTGTACTGTTCCTAACTTCCAAATGAATCATGATACATAAGTTTATATAAAATGATCAAGCCGCTTTTATTTCTTAAAATGGTTTCCATCCATGGTCTGTTAATTCTCCCTTTATTCTTATCCTCATTACGGAAGAATTATTTTAAAACCAAATTTGCCAGAAGCAAATGAAATGTTTTAATGACTCTTTTATTCGGTTTGAAATAAATTGTGATTGCAGCTGCGGAGTACATAAGATAAACACTTTATGAGAATTTATTCCTGACCTTAATTTACAAACAATTGATGAACCATTAACTCCTTGATTAATGTGGTTTGTATAGATATAAAGATTCAAATATAAACAAAACCAAAGAATTCATTACTGATTTACAGTAAGTTAAAAATGTTAATGTAATGTTAATTTTCTAGGCTGTGGTAAACTTCCTTGCATCATTGAATTTTAAATATCAGTGGAAAACAAGACCAAGTTGATGAATTACTTGCACTGTGATCAAAGACATGGTTGAAACTGCTGAAATTTGATTTGTTAATAAGGGATAAAGAGAATGAAAATAAACTAATTATAAAGTTAGATTTGTAATAGAGAAACTCCCACAGTAAAAATTTTAGATGATGTTAAATGATTATAATTGTAATTAAGAACACACTGAGAAATAAAACTGGTGAGTTAACCAACCTTAATATAATTAATGTCTTAATTTCAGAACATTCCACATCCCCAATTCACCAGACTCCAGTGAGAAAGATGGTCGTATTAAAGCCAAAATACATAGTCTGATAATTAACTAGAAATTTCTGAAGTGAAGGCTTAAGCTCCATATCACATATAAGAGAAATTAACTGAGGCTCGAAATTAACCAAGGCTCTAACCAATTCAAAAATATGATTCTATTAAAAACATGCAAGTGTTTTCCAGAATATTTTTCTGTGCATCAATCCTATTTTTGTTTTATCTTTTTCACAATCGGATTGCTTCAACAATTATAATGGAAAAAGACTGATCTGTAAAATATTAACTGTAAGTTCTGAGTATTTATCTTGTGGGGTTACAAAATAAAATCCCAGATAACCAGTAATATCCAAGAGCCTTCTTGTTTATGGAAAAGCAGGAAAAATATCATCAGAATAAGTATAAAAAAATGATGTGCTAAATTATTTCTTTTGCAAGCTACGTTCCTGGTTTCTTATCTCTGTGGGGGAGAGGGACCCCCAACACTCAGGAGGAAAGGGAGAGAATTATGTTGGAGGCTGTATTGCATATCAATATATCATTTTTAGAATTTTACTAATTACTGTGCCTGAAGGCTTTTCTGTTTGGAACAGCATCTGAGATAGAGAGGTCAGCATCATTCATTGCTACTTAGCATTTTAAAACATATTTTAAATGAATAAATTTTACAAATAGTAGGGGAAGAGGAAAAGGAGGAAAAAGGGGGAGGAAGGGGAAGAAGCTATACACATCAATCCAATTGGATCTCATGTTACATTTAAGTACCTTGTGGTAAAATGCATTTGACTCCATGGAATTGCTAAAAAATACTACATTATGGTTGCTTCTATATCTTCGATTTAGAGTTGTGAGTGCTTCTCAGTTAGGCTTTTATTATGTACTTTGTCTCATCCGTATAATTTTGCATGGTAAGCATGGTAATTTTGCATCCTCAATCTAACAACCATCCTCTATGTTCCTACCAGTACCATTTTTCTTTCCAGAGAATATACATTAAAAAGGAAAGTATGTACTAAACAGGGCTTTTGATCAGTAATGCTTATCAGAAAACACCCTCTAACACTACCACAGAAAATTCCATCTAACATATGGATTCAGTGTGATTCTGCTTCATCCAAGAGCAGATATTCAGATCCATGGGCAATTTCTTTTTTCTTAAAAGCTTGCTTTCTATTAAAATTAATGCCAAAATGACCTTTCACTCCAAAGATTACTTGTGGATAACTACCCAACCTGAAACAGATTCTCACAAGTGCAAGGAACAATAGGACAAAAATGTTAACTTGGAAACCAGACCCCACAACAAACCCAGCTGTCTACTTAGACTCCACATTTATACCAACAGCACTATCACAAGTCACAACAAGTATACCCACAAGATTAGAGGAGCTTTCAGGTGCTGTTCCTTTAATGCAATATGTGCTGTCATTTGTCAGCAATGTCCCCTTACAGAGGATAGGTCAACCCAGAAGCTGACCTGATCGAAGCCATTTTTGACCACTTCAGTGTTGCCACACTGGAGCTGAGGGATAGGGAGGAGGGATTTCAGATAGTTGGGATTCTGTAGCCAAAACAAAATATTTTCTCTTGGGAACCAAGGGCATTCTCACACCTGGTCAGAAGAAGGCATAGTGATGTCACCCGGCTGCTAGACTGCATTATGATTGGATCACATGATTGGATCATGTGATGGATTGTTTGGGGAAAGTGAAAACCTTTTACTTTTAATTAGGTGAAAAACCACAAGAGTCTTCAGGGTTGGTTTTCACCAGATATGTGCCAATATTATATTTCCAATAAAGCTATTATTTGAGGAATTCACCCACCTTGGTGTTTTGCTATGGGACTATTACTTGGAACCCTAACAGGACAAATGGAGAAAAATTTGCACAAAAAAAATTAATGGACACAAGTTTGAGCTCAAGTTTTAAAACCAGGGCAAACTGATACCAGGGCATTTAGACTTCCCCCCAAGACATTCTATTACATATGTTTTAAATAACCATTAAAAAAAATACTGTTGAGCAAGAGATTGCTGAACTGACACCATATACATCAAAAGGTTTCAGGCTATCTCAAAAGCTCTCAACAAACCAGTGGATTGTTACTATGATCTGTATCGGCATGTAACCTGCATCTCCATGACCAACCTGTCTTCCCCTTCTTCACTACAAGTTACATTTTACATCAGTCAAGTAACTCTGTGCATCAGATAAAGTGAACTGCAGCTCAAAAAAGTATATGCCATTCAATAAAATTTGTTACAGTAGTTGGAAAAGGTTCTAGCAGACCACTGATTTTTTTTTATATCATAGGCTAACTTCTTTCTTCATACAAAGACAGGTGAGTAGAGGTTCAAAGACTCAATGGTTACTAATGTTTGTCCTTTATCACCCCTGAAATACTAGCAGCGTATTATATGTACCGGTACTAGTTTCTGGGAGAAGGAACGGGATTCTCATTCTTCACTTCAGACTTATGAGTTTTCCAAATGCATCTAGCTGCTTACTGTTTGACATAGAACATTGAGAAAGATAGGCTGGTGAGCATCATTTCAGCAAGGATCTTCTGTACAATGGAGAAAAACAGAGAGGAGAAATTTCACAGTAACATAAAATAAAGTGAGAATGGGCTCATCATTGCCTAGATGAGAAAAGTCACTGGCCAAGATTTCTTTTAGTTTTTAAGTTTGAAAAAAAAAAAACTGGTACAGAATTGTTCCTATTTTTCCAGCAGAACTTGCATCGAGTAAACTTATTACTCAGTATTTTCTTAACCTTGATCCTTTCCAATCGGGCTTCAGGCCTGGGCATAGTACCGAAACAGCATTGGTCGCGTTGGTTGATGATCTCTGGAGGGCCCATGACAGGGGGTATTCCTCTGTCCTGGTCTTGTTAGATCTCTCAGCGGCTTTTGATACTATCAACCATAGTATCTTATTGCAGCGGTTGGAGGGTTGGGGGTTGAAGGAACTGTCCTGCAATGGTTCTCCTCCTTCCTCACCAACCGCTCATAATTTGTGTTGACGGGGAGATAGAGGTCCACCTCTAGGCCCCTCATTTGTGGGGTACCTCAGGGGTCGGTCCTCTCCCCTCTTTTGTTCAACATTTATGTGAAGCCGCTGGGGGAGATCATCCGTGGTTTTGGGGTGCAGTGTCATTTGTATGCAGATGATAGTCAGCTTTACATCTCCACCCCAAGCCACCCCAACAATGCTGTGGAGGCTATGTCCCGGTGCCTGGAGGCCGTGCAGATTTGGATGGGCGGGAACAGGCTCCGGCTCAACCCTTCCAAGACTGAGTGGCTGTGGTTTCCAGCGCCCCGATATAGTCAGCTGACTCCGCCGCTGGCTATTGGGGGAGAGATCTTACCCCCCACAGAGAGGGCTTGCAATTTGGGTGTCCTCCTGGATGCATGGCTGTCTTTAGAAGAACATATTACGGCCGTCTCCAGGGGGGCTTTTTATCAGGTTCGCCTGATTCACCAGTTGCGGCCCTTTCTGGATCGGGACGCCTTATGTATGGTCACTCATGCCCTTGTCACCTCTCGCCTGGACTACTGTAACGCTCTCTACATGGGGCTCCCTGCGGGGAGCACCCGGAGACTCCAATTGGTACAAAATGCAGCCGCGCGGGTGGTTATGGGGGCGTCACGAAGCTCCCATGTGACGCCTCTCCTGCGCGAGCTGCATTGGTTGCCGGTGGTTTTCCAGGTTTGCTTTAAGGTTCTGTTTTTGACCTTTAAAGCGATCCCTGGCATTGGACCAGGTTATCTGCAGGACCGCGTTCTGCTGGTAGTCTCCCACCGACCTGTGCGTTCCCACAGAGAGGGCCTTCTTCGGGTGCCGACGGCTTCTATGTGCCGCCTGGCAACTCCTAGAAGTAGGGCCTTTTCTGTGGGGGCCCCCGCCCTCTGGAATGGTCTGCCTCCGGAATTATGCAATAACATGAACCTGAGAGCTTTCAGATGTGCATTAAAAACCTGGCTCTTCGAGCAGGCCGGCCTAGGCTGAAATGGGATTTTTAATTTAATATTTGTGTTTTAAATTGGGATTTTAAAATTTGGGTTTTAATAATTTATTGGGGGAGGGTATAATTTTAGACAGCCTAAGATGTTTAATTATTTTTAACTTTTATAATTGTAATAAAGTTTTACGGTTGGCTGTGCACCGCCCTGAGTCCTTCGGGAGAAGAATAGAATAGAATGTTTTATTGGCCAAGTGTGATTGGACACACAAGGAATTTGTCTTGGTGTAAATACTCTCAGTATACATAAAGAAGGAACATTCGTTAAGAATCAAGAATCATAATATACAACACTTAATGATAGTCATAGGGTACAATCAACATCAAATCATACTAGGAAACAGAGGATACAAGCAACAAAGTTACAGTCACAAGTGGGAGAGGATGGGTGATAAGGAGTGATGAGAAGATTAACAGTAGTAGTAGTGTACACTTTGTAAATAGTTGAACAGTGTTGAGGGCATTATTTGTTTAGCAGAGTGATGGCTTTCGGGAAAAAACTGTTCTTGTGTCTAGTTGTTCTGGTGAGCATGCTCTATAGTGTCATTTTGAGGGAAGGAGTTGAAACAGTTTATGTCCAGGATGTGAGGGGTCTGTAAATATTTTCACAGCTCACTTTTTGACTTGTGCAGTATACAGGTCCTCAATTGAAGGCAGGTGGGTGGTAATTGTTTTTTCTGCAGTCCTAATTATCCTTTGAAGTCTGTGTCTGTCCTGTTGGGTTGCAGAACCAAACCAGACAGTTATAGAGGTGCAGATGATAGACTCAATAATTCCTCTGTAGAACTGGATCAGCAGCTCCTCGGGCACTTTGAGCTTTCTGAGTTGGCGCAGAAAGAACATTCTTTGCTGTGCTTTTTTGATGACGTTTTTGATATTAGGTGTCCATTTTAGGTCATGTGATATAGTAGAACCTAGAAATTTGAAGGTCTCTACGGTTGATACTGTGTTGTCTAGTATTGTAAGAGGAGGTAGTATGGGAGGATTTCTTCTAAAGTCTACCACCATTTCTACGGTTTTGAGTGTGTTCAGTTCCAGATTGTTCTGATTACACCACGAGGCAAGTTGTACAGCCTCCTGTCTGTATGCAAATTCATCGTTGTCTCGAATAAGACCAATGATTGTTGTGTCATCAGCAAACTTCAGTATTTTAACAGATGGATCATTTGAGATGCAGTCATTGGTATATAGGGAGAAGAGAAGTGGAGATAGCACACAGCCTTGGGGGACCCCTGTGCTGATTGTACAGATATCGGATGTAATTTCGCCTAGCTTCACCTGCTGCTTCCTGTCTGTTAGGAAGCTTATGATCCACTTACAAGTGTGTTCAGGTACTGCTAGTTGGTTTAGTTTACTTAGAAGAGTGTCTGGAATGATGGTATTGAATGCTGAACTGAAGTCTACAAAGAGGACCCTTGCGTAGGTATTTGGAGATTCGAGGTGTTGTAGGATGTAGTGCAGAGCCATGTTAACAGCATCATCTGTCGATCTATTTGCTCGGTATGCAAACTGCATGGGATCTAACAACGGATCCGTGATGGTTTTCAGGTGGGACAGCACAAGCCTTTCAAAGATTTTCATAACTACAGATGTTAGAGCAACTGATCTGTAGTCATTCAGTTCCTTGATGGAGGGCTTCTTTGGCACTGGGATGATGGTAGAACATTTGAAGCAGGAAGGAACATAGCCCATCTCTAGTGATCTATTGAAGATTCGGGTGAAGATGGGGGCCAATTGCTCAGCACAGACTTTTAAGCAAGAAGGAGTTATCTTGTCTGGCCCTGGTGCTTTTCCTAGCTTTTGTCTGTGTAATAGATCTTGCACTTCTTTTTCTGTGATCACCAGAGGTTGTGAGCCCAATGGATAGGGGCCAGTTGTAGGAGGCTTGTCTATTGTTGGTGTGTTTGAGATGTGTGTTGTGGAGATAGATGGCTGTAGTTTCTTTTCAAACCTGCAGTAGAACACATTCAGGTCATCTGCTAGTTGTTGATTTCCTTCTGCTTGGGAAGGAGGTTTGCTGAAGCCAGTGATGTTTTTAAGAGTTTTCCACATGTTTGCTGGTTCATTTGTTGAGAATTGGTTCTTTATCTTTTCAGAGTAGCTTTTTTTTTGCTGTTCTGATCTCTCTTGTTAATATGTTTCTGGCCTGGTTGTATAGCATTCTGTCACCTTTTCTGTAAGCTTCCTCTTTGGAACGATGTAGCTGCTTAAGTTTAGCTGTGAACCAAGGTTTATTGTTGCTATATATTTTCAGGTTCAAGGGCGGTGTATAAATATAATAAATAAATAAATGGTCATCCTGTTGTGCTACAGTATTGCTATTAAGAACATTTAAATTTTAAGAGAAGTTCTCAAGGTAAACAAAGGATGAGCACCAGATTTCAGAAAAAGGCTAATGCCAACACATTATCCCCCAAAGAATGCACCTGCACTGTGAACCAGTCCTTAGGCAGATTATGAGAGTAAACAATGCCAAAAAAAAGGCAAGCATAAGACCCCCTTCTTTTAAGTTGGTATTTCTTCCAAGATGGACTACAGAATGAAGGGGTGTGGATAGGCAAAGCAAATCACTCTGCCTGATGGGATTGAAGCTGTGGAGCAGGCTGCACCTACGATCACTTGTTAGAGTTTACCGATCATTCTTGTTTCTGCTAATTTCACATTCTTTTGTCCTCTATCCAACAGGCTGTTTCTGCCAGCGGTAGTACCCCACAGCTACAAAATGTCCATCCACACATATAAATCAAGGGCAGTTTGACTTCCCTGCAGAGCTTAAAAGAAGGTGATTAACCTCAGGCAAAAGTCAGCATCCCATAGCATATAATATTTCAATTCAAATCAGGAAGACAGAGAAAGGGTGACTGCAGAGGCTATCTGGAAGCTATCCCTTCAAGTTTCTGTTGAAATTCCCACTTAAACATAAATGCAAAGATTTTATGTCCTGATTATCTTTCGGCAATAAACCCTCATACAAATTCTCAGTAAACAGTAGCTACTTTATTCCAATAGTCTCACAAGTGTATCCATAACACAGTAATGATTATATATCTTTTATCTAAACCAACACTATTAATTTTAGAATATGCACACGGTCTCAAACTTAATTTAATAATGATGGTATGCTTACTCTTCAAATAGCTGTTTTTGTAAACCAGTCCTAAGAAAAAGAACGACCTATTCCAAGGATAAATATAGAATACAGAAGTTATAGTCTGATAATTTTTGGCTGCCTGAAATAATCTGTCCCTCATTTAAAACATTTTGACTATTCAATGATTGAATAGCTGTACTTTTTTTTTAAAAAAAAAGGTCTTGCCAATAGAGTCTTACATGTGACTAGAGCAACTGTTTTCCGATAGGCAAATTCAGCTCATGTCAAAGTCTTTTTCTCTTGCAAAACAAAGGAAGCTTAGCAGAGTTGTGCAAGTATTGTGGCAAAAGAAATCTGTTATGGATGTCTTCTTTATGGAAAAATCATGAGAATTCCAAAATAGAATCAGTCATGGTACAGAGGAGAACATCTGACTACATACATCTTATGGTTCCCACTAAGGCTAAAATTGGTTATGTACTGCTTCCCGAGGGTCATTACAACTAAATGTATTACACAAACGATACACAGCGTAAAAACAGATAAATCTTCCCCTTCCTCCAAGGGGAGGGGGAGGCCTAACATAACAAAGCATCTCTTTCTCTGACATCTTAAAAGAATGTGTACTAGATATACACAATTCATATTGATTCTATATACACATAGTCCTATCTTACAACAATTTGTTGAGTGACCATTAGAAGTTACAATAGCATTGAAAAAAAGTAACTTTGAGTAGTACTCGCACTTACAACTATTGCAGAATTCCCACAAGTCACATGATCAAAATTTGGACACTTTGCAAGTGGCATGTATTTTATAATGATTGTAGGATTTCAAAGTCCAAGCCATGTTTATGTTACCAGGTTGTATCTCCCTTCTTTATAGAATAAGTTAGAACCAAACAATATACGTATGAAGGAACGTCATATATGTTTTCTATTAATGCAAGATATCAGAAATCAAAGTAGAGACCAGGATAAGAACTTATCTCTTTCCTACCCTTGCACATAGCAGTTGCAAACATATTTAAATAATGTGAATTAATATATCCTAAAAATAATATCTTAAAATATGTTTGCCAAAATCATTGCAGACAAAGCCTTGCAATGTTTTAGCAGACTGATTGGAGGAAAGAATGTTCATTACTCATAAATACTTATTAAATAAGAAAGTGTGTCTCTGTAGCAATTTGAGGCATTTGTGTGATGATATCACTATGCAAATGATTAAAAATTACATCATTTCTGTCAGCTTATATCAGGGTCAAACTCATGTTGTCACAGCGGTGTCACATGACATATCGGGACTTTTTTTCCCCTTTGCTAAACCCAGTGTGGGTGTGGTCAGTGCATGACGCATCTGGCCCACGGGCTGGGTTTTTGACAGCCCTGGCTTACATCCTTCATTTGTTAATGATGTCTTCACAAATGACATCATGATGCAACTGGCAAAGAACTTGAGAAATCTGGCTGGCTGCATGTGAAATCATCATATCAATGTCCACTAAATCAAAATTTTGTTGTAGCTCAAAGCAGCTATAAAGAGAAGGAAAACATGACAATGTGTCAGTATATATTGGATTAAACCTAACACAAGGCTATAAACACTTCCAAACTTGGAGTTTTTACTTTTAAGGATGTACAGTAAATTCCTCAAATGATTAAGCATGTCCCTCTTGGTTTTGCCATCTGCCTGGAACTGCAAAAAAAGACTCCTCTATTCCAGTGTTTTTCAACCTTGCAAACTTTAAGATATGTGGATATTACCTCCTAGAATTCCTCAGTCAGAACTGAAATAGAAAAGGTTGCTCTAGACCCGTGATGGTGAACCTATGGCACGAGTGCCACAGGTGGCATGCAGAGCCGTTTGTGCGGGCACGTGAACCCCAGCCAAAGTTACCTCATTGCACATGTGCACACCTCCCAGCTGATTTTTGACCCATTTTAGGCCTTTTCCCCATGGGGGGATTGCGCGCACATGCACAGGGAGCCTGGGGGGGCATGTGCATTGCCTTCTGAGTGCTGGCATGCAAGCATGCATGCGTGCGTGTGCAATTTTTGGCACAGGAGCCCAAAAAGGTTAGCCACCACTGCTCTAGACTAATGTGCAATTTGATTAGGAGACTCTGGCCATTGTGGGTATCATTTATTATATACTGTACATTTGGATTGGAGGAAAGAATGGACAAGGAACTTGTGTAAAGCTTCTTTAGATTATTATGATATACGTATATGTATGAAAAGAAATGAGTAAAAGCAAGCCATGCTTGTTTTCATAGTAAATAAAGTCAAACATGTAGCTGTGATGGGTAATTAGCATTAACAGCTGAAATAACAGCAGGTGTTAGATAGTCTGAACCTAGGGACTTTCCCAACTCAATGTACAGCCCCATATTTTAAAAATTAATCATAATTATTCTGTAGCATATTTACCTTAAAGGACAGCACAATTTTTTGATTAATTAACAGAAACCTAAGGTTGATTCCACAGTGTCCCAATTTTCACCAATTTGCAATGGCCCTAAAACAATAAACTGGATGCTTATTATTTTGAGTACAATCAAAACACTGTAATAACCAGATTAATTTCCAGTTAATCTTTGCCTTGAATAGAGATTTAAATAAATACTTTGTTTTTATCTAATAAATAAATAACAACTATTTTTGTTATTTATTTATTAGATATTCAATTTTTCAGTAGTATAAATTGGAAGGGTAAGATATAGAAATAACTTTTTCTGACATATTTTTAAAGATGTATAAATGTTAGTAAAGAAGGGTGTGAAGTATACTCATAACATGATGCCAAAAACAACATATGCATAATTCATTTTATGTGAAATTGTTTTATATGCTTGCTTTTATGTTGTGCTTTGAAAGTTCAAAATGGAAAAAAAAGAGCTCAGGGAGGTAAGTACAGGAGGGCATGTTATCACTGCCATGAAACCAATCTTTAATGGCTTTTGAATAATTCAATCTTATTAGACATTCAAGCTGTCATCCTAAAGGTTACATGAAGCATGCATCAACCTTGGAAAAAATGGGGGGGCAAGAAAATACATCGTCATGTGGTGGATATGATGCTTATACCTATCCTGCAAGCTGCATCATCTTTGAAGGCAAATCAATCTATCCTGCTTTATAAATATACCTGATACCTTTACTTCCATTCTTTACTGAAAATGTAAACTGACAACCTAAAACAAGTGAAGTAAAATAGATTTATGCTACTGTCATTTCCCACAAGCCAGTTATTATAGGTTCTTAGACTCAGCCTCTTTGTTACTGATGGCTGGAGGTGAGTAGATATCTTTCACCAAATTTACAGTATATTCTTGCCCCACAAAACACTAGATAATGCTGATAAGTATAAATACAGGAGGTATTCCATAGGAAGCAGTTTTGCATTAGTCAGATCCTAGGTAATTAGTTAACCTAGTAAATCACTGGTGCTAATTTTGTATCTGAAAAATCCAAATAATAAATGTTATTAGGTTGCTGCAACAACATATTAGAATACAGTGCAACAAAAACAACTTTGTATTTCTTGAAGCCCAACATATTAGCATGTTTTTGCAAACTATAGTCTACTTCATCACATGGATGATTATTATTCAGTCAAAAATAGCTGCATCTTGGTCATTCGCAATGGATAAGTTCCAAATTGAAAAATGTACAAATTAACTTCAGTTGTTTGTCTCTCTTAGATGAGTTTAAACAGATGCCTTGCATTATAAAGCTTGGCGGCAAACAGTGGGTTTTTGGTAAGTATGCATAATCAAAAATTTTCCATATAACATGGTGCTGGTATGCTTGTTGCATAGTAGTCGGAATAAATGCCGCACAGGTAGTCCTTGACTTACAACCACAACTGAGCCCAACATTTCTGTTGTTAAGCAAGACATTTGTTCAGTGAGTTTTGACCCATTTTATAACCTTTCTTGCCACAGTTATTAAGTGAATCACTGTAGTTGTAACCTTAGTAATATGGCTGTTAATGGATTTGGCTTCCTCGTTGATTATGCTTGTCAGAAGGTTGCAAAAGGTGATCACCTTTTGACCCGGGACACTGCAACCATCATAAATATGAGTCAATTGCAAAGCATCTGAATTTTGATCACACGACCATGGGGATGCTGCAACAGTCACAAGTATGAAAAACCATCATAAGTCCCTTTTTTCAGTGCCGTTGTAACTTTGAACAGTCACTAAACAAACTGTTGTAAGTTGTGGACTACCTGTACAGATGTTCAAAAGTGTTCTAAAATACAAGAAGAGAAAACATATGTTAAAATATGTCAATATAATGTATAATAATAATATAATACAATCCACTATTAAATGGATTAATAGTGCTGATATTACACTATCATGTAAAAAGTAAAATGGATACCTAACATCAAAAATGTCATCAAAAAAGCACAACAAAGAATGTTCTTTCTGCGCCAACTCAGAAAGCTCAAAGTGCCCAAGGAGCTGCTGATACAGTTCTACAGAGGAATCATTGAGTCTGTCATCTGCACCTCTATAACTGTCTGTTTGGTTCTGCAACCCAACAGGACAGACACAGACTTCAGAGGATAATTAGGACTGCAGAAAAAACAATTAAAAAAATAAAAAAAAACAATTAAAAAAACAACCTGCCTTCAGTTTTTTCTCGAAAGCCATCACTCTGCTAAACAAATAATTCCCTCAACACTGTTCAACTATTTACAAAGTGTACACTACTATTATAGTTAACCTTCTCATCACTCCTTATCACCCATCCCCTCCCACTTGTGACTGTATGATTGTAACTTTGTCGTTTGTATCCTTACGATTTATATTGACTGTTTCCTAGTATGATTTGATTGCTTATTGTACCCCATGACTATCATTAAGTGTTGTTCCTTATGATTTTTGATGTATGTATCTTTTATTTTATGTATATTGCGAGTATTTACACCAAGACAAATTCCTTGTGTGTCCAATCACACTTGGCCAATAAAGAATTCTATTCTATTCATACCACTTCTCTTTATTAAGGACAACAGTCTAATAACATTAGATCTGAAGCAGGCAAAGCAGGGATAAATCCATGAAACACCAAGAATAATATTCACATTTGTCAAACCTGGGCACAAAATATGGTTGCTTTGAAATTGGAATTGGAATTGGGATCAAATTGAATTTTGGACAAGTGGAAACAGAATAATCATCATCATCCCAATAAAGGGGGAGATAATAAAGTAAAGAAGTATAATAATAGTAAGTATAGTATAGTAAAGAAGATAATAATAAGGATAAATAATACTCAACCACACTACTTGGGTAAATATACATAGACATTGACAGAACTGTAAGAATTAGGTAGGCGTTCAGCAGAATAATGCACAGGGGGAAAACTGTTGCTATGTCTAGTTGTTTTGGCATGCAATGCCTTATAGCACCATCCCAATGGGAGGAATTGAAACACTGTTTGTGTCCAGGATATGAGAGGTCTGCAGATATATTTTCAGTCCTCCTGACCCATACAATACATAGGTCTTCTATGGAAGTCCGGCTGGTTGAAATTGTTTTTTCTGCAGTCCTGAGGTCTGTACCAATGGTGGTATTCAGCCAGTTTGCACCGGATCGGGCAAACTGGTAGCAAGAATTTGGCGTGGGTCACCGAACCGGTAGTAAGTTCTGGCTGGCCATGCCCCCCACCCGGTCGCCCTCCCACCCAATGCTCACTCACCCCACCTGCCTGCCTGACATTCGCCTAAGGTATTTCTTTCTTTTTTTTCCCTCCTGATAATCAGCTGTAGATAAGATCAGTTGTGCCTGGATTCCCCTTGCTGAGGCCCAGGAAGGCAAAAAATGGAGGGAGGAGCTAAGACCCCTCCTCCATTTTTTGCCTTCCAAAGCCCCAGAGGAGTCTTAGGGGAGCAAAAACGCCTCCCCAGAGGCTTCTCTGAGGCTAGGAAGCTCCCAAAACGGAGCTTGGAGGAGTGCTGCATGCCCCTCCCATGCTCTATTCCTTTTCTTCCTGAGCCCCAGAGGAGCCTTAGGGGAGCAAAAATGCCCCCCAGAGGCTCCTCTGTGGTTAAGAAGCTCCCCAAAACGGGTGGGGGCTGCAAAAAAAGCCACGCCCACCCAGTCACATGGCCACTCCCACCAAGCCACGCCCACAGAACCAGTAGTAAAAGTTTTTGAATCCCACCACTGATCTATACTGTACTGAACCAAACCAGACAATTATAGAAGTACAAATGACAAATTCAACAATTCTTCTGTAGAACTGTATCAATTGTGGCCATCTGAACTTCCTGTGCTGATGCAGGAAGAACATGCTTTGTTATGCCTTTTTAATGATGGTTCCAATGTTAAGTGTCTATTTCAAATCCTGGGAGATTACAGAATCCCCAAACTCAAAGGACTCTACTGCTGATACTATGCTGTCGAATATAGTAAGAAGTGGTAATATAAAAGGCTCCTCCTAAAATCCACTCTCATCCCTACAGTTCTAAGCATGTTCAGCCCCAGATTGTTACAGCTTGTACCACAGGGCCAGTTGTTCAAGCTCCCATCTATATGCAGACTCATCACAGTCTCAAATGAGGTCAATGACCGGTTTATTGTCTGCAAACTTCAGTACTTTAACAGAGGATTTCTTTGAGGTGCAGTCTTTGATATACAGAGAGAAGAGCAACAAAGAGCCCATATAGCCCTGAGGGACATGACTTCCAACCATTTGCGAGCACAGAATTCCTATATCTGCTATCTCTTCAGAAAAAAGAGAAAAAAAGGAACAAGAGAAAAAAATAATTAAAGCCACATGGATTCTGGTGAACACCAGCTGCTTTCTGTTGTTTACTTAATAATCCTTATTCCAAGGACATAATTTCCGGTATTTCACAGAAGTCTTGCTATAAAATCCAAAGGTACACTTCTGACATAGGAAACACCAATTATTCATTTATTAATCCTGTTCAATTTTATAAATGTTTTTCAGCTGAGCTCCAGCTGAAAGTACTTTTCTTTTTCTTTGCATTGTGCAATGATCTGATAACAGCATAATCAGTGTGATCCCTAATTATTCTTTCTGGTTTTCTTAAACAGAAAAATAATTCTTGAATGATTAAATATTGTTTTTCCCATTCCTGTGTCTGTCACATGTGATAGTTTATTAAAAAGACTGAGATAACGTGGCCTGCATAAGTGTTGAAGCTGGCACTAATTATTTCTGTAATTTAAAATCTAGAAATCATTCAAATAGACATTATCAAGCTTTTCCCCAGTCTTCTAATATTGACAAACCCATGACTACAGTGTTGAACTTGCAGGACCTTTAAGTCTGCCCTTAACAGTCATCCATTTTGTCTTTTCACTACAGGACTATCTTCCTTATCCCATTACTACTTAATCCCTTTATAATCCAATCAAGATCATGTCAGCTCTTCCTGTCAGCACTGTAACCTCATACTATTTTATTCTGCCAAAGATGAATCTTCGATTCCAATCTAGAGATGATATAATTCCTATCCTTAACCCAGTTTAGTCAAGGATTCACCTTCAATTATTATAACTGCATTAGAAAGGTAGATGCCCTATTCAGCAAGATTTATTTTCTACAAATTGGAAATATTATATCTATAAATACTGTATAGCTCTATGTCTGTCTGTCTTGAAACTGTCCATCTTCTTCATAGATATGGTCTGCCCATATTCCTTAAATATATAAAATTAAATCTGAACACTATTATAAATTTTAGATACAGAACACTATATAACTGTATCACATGACTAGCACAACATATTCAACTAAACAGGTTTTGAAGTATTATCATTCATATGGAAATTAAGATTCAGAAAGCATGTAATTCTAATTTTATTTCAGAATCTAATGTCATACAGTTTTCTTGAACTTTTTTTTCTAATTTGTTTTTAATTTAGAAAGCAAGTAAATAAATTACAAGAAGTTCTTAAACAAATACAAAAAACTGTTCAATCACTTTATAAAGCATGATTTAAATCTAAAACATGATTCACTTTACAGAATTATTTACTTATATATTTATATTTATTAATCAAATTTCTATGGCCACGTATATCACAAAAGCTATTCAAAAGGTAGTTGAAAATGAGCTGGTTAAATGTGGGATTCTCAAATACAAACTGATAAAATCTTGACACATAACACACCAGAGTTAATTGTGGTTGAAAAGAAGAAAAGTATGAATAATTGATGTAGCAATACCAGGGAATAGTAGAATAGAAGACAAAGAATGGGAGATGACAAAGCATCAAGATCTGAAAATCAAAATTGAAAAATTATGGCAAAACCCAGCTGAGGTGTGATCACACTAGATGCTATAGCAATATTGCATCACTAGATGCTATAGCAATATTGGATAATACTTAGAGAATCAGCATATTACAAAATATCCAACTGTCAATTACAAAAAAACCTGTACTGTTTGGATTTGTACATATACTACACAAATACATTATGGTATCCTAAATTCTTGGGAAGAATTCAATGCATTTGAAGGTCAACCCCAGTTAAAGAACTGATTTCACATTGTTATGCATATAATAACAGTATATTTTTTTAAAAAAATAGCAGGCAAAGCAGATACATCAGTACCTGGCTAAGAGCAGGAAAAATAAAGAAAAGGGGGCTAATTTTGGCTCTCAAGATTCTTAAGAACAAATGCATACAAAGTCAGAATTGAGGAAACAGCAAAGCAGCAACAGACAGCAAATGCCACCTCTGTAAAAAAAAAAAAGGTGAAGAAGATGGCACAGACTGGCCACAAACATGGCATGACAAAGTCACAGCAATAGCGAGATTGATCTGCTTATTCTTGTTTGGGTTTTTCTGCCTTTTCTTTCTTTATTTATTTTATTTGTCAAGCGATTATAAGATAACAGGTATAAGTATAAATATAGTTATGAATACATGAAATGGATACATATAAGAAAAATAAAAAGAAACCATAGGACAGGGACGATAGGCATGTTGGTGCACTTATGCACGCCCCCTACAGAACTCTTAGGAAAGCGGTGAGGTCAATAGTAGACAGTCTAAGGTTAAAGTTTCTGGGGTTTCGGGAAGAAACCACAGAGTCAGGTAGAGTATTCCAGACATTGACCACTTTGTTGCTGAAGTCATATTTCCTGTAATCAAGTTTAGTGCGGTTAACCTTGAGTTTGTATCTATTGTGTGCTCTTGTATTGTTATCGTTGAAGCTGAAGTATTCATTGACAGGTAGGACATTGCAATATAATTTTATGTACTATACTTAAATCGGACCGAAGGTGGCGTAGTTCTAGATTTTCTAGGTCTAGAATTTCAAGTCTGGAGGCATAAGGTATTTTGCAAAGAGTAGAGGAGTGGAGAACTCTTCTTGTGAAATATTTCTGGACTTTCTCAATTAACTGGATGCTTTCAAAATGATTCTTTAAAAATAATGTTAGTATTAAATTCAAGATAATGTTATAAAGAAGTTAATACAAAGGAGCCAGATATTCCAAATCAGTCGGGATATCTGCAGTGCCATTTCCCCCCCCAAGCAAGAACTAGTGAGGCCACAAAATAGACAAAGTAAGAGAAAATGAAGAATCTTTAGGACATTAGAATTCAAACAGACAAGTAGTTGCCACAAAATACCTCCACATAAGAACTGTGAATAAGAAAGACAGAAAATGTACTAGGTGTACTTATCTCTGATGATTTATGCTCCAAAGTTTACTCTAACAACGTTGCTAAAAAAGCATTAAGAATTGTAACTTAATTTTGTAAGTTGCTTTTTTTCAGGAAACATTGTATTGCTAATTAGAGCTTATAAAACTTACGCTAGACCAATTTTACTGTTCAACTGTTTGGAATACCCACCATATATCTGACATCAGTACAATTGAGCAGGTTCAGAAGTACTTCACAAGAAAAGTCTTGCACTCTTCTGTACACAATAAAATTCCTTAGGCTCAAAATTCTCGGTTTGAATAGAATAGAATAGAATAGAATAGAATAGAATAGAATATTTTATTGGCCAAGTGTGATTGGACACACCAGGAATTTGTCTTGGTGTAAATACTCTCAGTATACATAAAGAAGGAACATTCGTTAAGAATCAAGAATCATAATGTACAACACTTAATGATAGTCATAGGGTACAATCAACATCAAATCATACTAGGAAACAGAGGATACAAGCAACAAAGTTACAGTCACAAGTGGGAGGGGATGGGTGATAAGGAGTGATGAGAAGATTAACAGTAATAGTAGTGTACACTTTGTAAATAGTTGAACAGTGTTGATGGAAATATTTGTTTAGCAGAGTGATGGCTTTCGAGAAAAAACTGTTCTTGTGTCTAGTTGTTCTGGTATGCAGTGCTCTATAGCATCATTTTGAGGGAAGGAGTTGAAACAGTTTATGTCCAGGATGTGAGGGGTCTGTAAATATTTTCACAGCCCTCTTTTTGACTCGTGCAGTATACAGGTCCTCAATTGAAGGCAGGTGGATAGTAATTGTTTTTTCTGCAGTCCTAATTATCCTCTGAAGTCTGTGTCTGTCCTGTTGGGTTGCAGAACCAAACTAGACAGCTATAGAGATGCAGATGATAGACTCAATAATTCCTCTGTAAAACTGGATCAGCAGCTCCTTGGGCACTTTGAGCTTTCTGAGTTGGCGCGGAAAGAACATTCTTTGTTGTGCTTTTTTGATGACGTTTTTGATGTTAGGTGTCCATTTGGATAATTTAGAACTGTGTCACTTGCAATCAGACCTAGGTTTTGCATACAAAATTATACATAGTAATGTTTTACCTGAAAATGAGTTTTTCTGTTTTAATCTCAATAATGCGTGCATGAACAACCGCTTTAAACTCAATATAAATCATTCTAAACTTGGCTGTAAAAATATGATTTCTGCCCTACCTGATTCAGTTATCTCAGCTACAAATTTTCTCAATTTCAGTCAAAAATTGACTTCCGTGGATCTTACTTCATACTTAAGTGGTCGGTAGAGGGGGCGTGCATAAGTGCACTAATGTGTCTATTGTCCCTGTCATTGTATTTTTATTTTCTTATTCTTGTTCTCATTATTGTTTAGCAAATTCCAATAAATAAATAAATAATAAAAAAATTAAAAATTATTATCTACAAGAATTCATGATAGCTTTTATTTATTCCTATTGTTCATATAGAGGTAGAATTCACAATACTCCAGGGTCCTTTTTTTTAAAAAAAAAAATTACCTTTGACTTCCTATGGGCAAGCATTAAGACATTTTTATGAGGAAGAAATTAGAACTTAAAATTTATATAATATATGTATGTGTTCTAAAATTAAAGGAAACTAAAAGAATTCCAAAATGGTACTCAGATTAGTGTGTTGTCTATAACATTGGTTGCCAACCGGTGGGCCGCGGCCCACTGGTGGTCCGCAAGAAAATTTTGGTGGTCCGCAGAAAAATGTCACCCCCAAAGCAATTAATCCAGGCTGTGTGGAAACACAAGGCTGTACCACAATCCCAAATAATGATCGATTGGTAGGAAAATGGGTGGGGAATTTTCCTGCAGATCAGAAGCCAGCAAGAAAACAGCAGAAAAGAAAAAAGGAGGGATTTAGCCCTAAAAAAAGGAGAGGAGAAAGGACACCAAAGCGGGTGGGAAGCAGGCAAGCTCAGAGCGGCAAAGAGAAAGCTGGTAAGCCCAGGTCTGACCAGCAGCTGTCCGTGAGGGGCAAGGCAAAGGAATAAGGGAAAACGACCATGCAAAGCACCCAGGCAGCATTGCAGCTGCTGGACAGGCAGGCAAAGTCCCACCTACTGCTGCTGCTGCTGTTTTTTTTCTCTCGCTTCCAGAGAGCGCTGCTTCTGCCGCCACTGTTGACCAGCCCAGCGGTCACTCCGCCATTGCACCTGGATTGATCTGGTCACACACACATGAACACACACTTTGCCTCTCGACCCAAGTTAGGGATCATCTCCAAATGCCTCCCCACGTCGACAAAGAAACATGGCTGGTTCAGCTGGAGAAACTGCTTTGTGGCTTTCCCCCCCCTTCTTTCTTTCTCCGCTCCCTGCCCTGCCCCATGGAAGGACTCTCGCAGCCATGGGACAAACCAGCTTCTGCAATGGAATTGCAACTTCAGCAGAGGAGCCATTGGCTAAGGGGAGGGGATTACCGACCCAGGCAGGTTTTTTAGGGTTTCGCTTTCCAGTTCTCTAGGAACTCAGGCACGGCTTCAGCGGCAAGCCTGGCAGCTCTATGTATCCCGAGAACATGTCCTCCTCCTCCTCCCTAAATCTGAAAAAGCAGGGGTCTGCAGGATTTAAAATTATGAATTTGGTGATCCTTGAGGTCCAAAAGGTTAGCAACCCCTGGTCTATATCCTTATGTCAGCAAAAAAAGTCACTTATAAAATAAATATAGTCTATAAATACTTACGACATAATTCATTTCTACGTCTTTATGTATTAAAAGCTGAAGTAAATTTGTGATTGGCCATGATCACCATGTCCGCCATTTTGTGATAGTAGCTATAAATGTTCTACAAAAGATGGAAATTTCAGATGCAGACTTAAGATGTTGTTAAGGAATAGCAATGTATACCTCAGTAAAGGAAGATGTTCAATTATTATAGATTTATATGTCTTAGTTTATTTAGCATTTATTCTAATACAACTAGAAAAATATACCTTTTTCCTCCTTTCTCAGCTAACTCAGCTGAACTTTTCACTGATGGATCCAACAGCTGTTTCTAAAATTGAAGGGGGGAAGATCCCTTTTCCATATGATGCTAGTACTTACACAGAAATGAGCACCATGGGATCCATAGAAATGCTATTTACTGCAATTAGTAAATGAGTGATGAAACCATAGTGACAGACTGCAGTAGCTTTGCGTCTTCTGCCAGTCACCACTTGGCAACTGCTAGTGGTAAATGGATTATTAATTATTCCTTGCTCTCTGTCCATGAGCCTTCTGCTCAATTCTACTGGTCAATATTTTTTAAACTTTAAATGCCACCATAACTGACTAAAGTGGCAAAATGTGGCTTCAAGATTGCAACCCCTTTCTTACCAACTCTGCCCACAGTAGCAAATAGGTGTGTTATGCAACATGCATGTGTATCATTTACATGTGAAACGCAGCCACAGATTTAGAAAATGGATGATGACTTCAGGCCCCGAATCCTTTTTTTCTAAACTAATAGGGACCTTCCAATCCCAACTGACTACCATGTTGAAATGGGTATAACAAACCAGGCAAGATGGTAGTTAAGTGAGTCACTCCTGATTTTATGACCGTTGTTTTTTGCTGTGGTTGTTAAGCAAATCACTGCAGTCATTAAGTGAATGTGGCTTCCACCATTGATTTTGCTTGTCAGAAGAAGCCAACTGGGAAAATCACAAATGGAGATGATATAACTCTGGGATGCTGCAGATGTGGAAAATGCATATTGATTGCCAAGTGCCCAAATTTTGATCATGTGATTGTGGGGATGTTGCGACAGTCCTAAGTCCAAGGACTGGTCATAAGTAACTTTTTTTCAGTGCCATTGTAACTTTGATTATTAAACAAATGCTCGTAAGTTGAAATCTTGTCTGCAATTGTTCTAAAATGGAAAGGAATTGCAAATATCTCTATTACTCTGTGTAGAATTGCGGATGGTCACCCTTCCTCCTCTTTAGTATTACTCATGTGACCAATCTCAAATAAAGGAAACTCTTTGCTGCAATCTAATGTGTATCCATAATTTTGCAGCCCAAGTATAGCTCTAGTTTCCAATCACCTCCTACAGATGGGAAAGAAAACTAAAGCAAAACCAATTAAAAAAAACAGAGTTTCCAAGAAGATGGGTAGACAGTGGCTGAATTTCAAAAAATATATAAATTGTCATAATTTCAGATCTGGTAACCCTATTATTGCAGCTTTTGACTCCAAAATTTTTAATGCTGTTCCTAGTCATGAGAAAATCATACATTATTCACTTACAGTTTTACATGTAGAATGGATTTCCAAACTGATTCATTTTCAACCATGAGGCTTAAGTTAATTTATAGCTAATTTTAAAATTATATTTAATCAAACTTCAAGCAAAACAATATTTCACTGTGGACCTAACTACATTTTTACCTTCTTACTTAAACTATTTTTAAAGATTAGCCAGAAACTATGATACAAAATGATAACCTGAAATTTGAAAACCTTTGAATGATGCCTCCTTGCATATTTATTATATTAGTTTAATTGTTGCCAAGTGGAATAATTATCTAGCATCAACCAATTGCTGTAATCATAGCCTCTGGTTGTCATCATTTATTATTGTTGTTCACTTTGCACCTATTTACACAATTCCCTCTGGGTTTGAAATCATTCCCTGGAGAACCTGGTAACATGCTTTCCACAGGTAATTAAATCATCATTATAATTTTTCAGCAGCTTCTTAAAAATGTGGGAATTCCAAATGCAGGTTTCAGTTATCGTTAATGAAAAATTATGACTCTGCGGCAGGAAAACAGAAGGTACATATGGTTGACGGAGAGAAAGTGTGACTTGAAAAGCTCAACACTGGGAAAGTGAGAATGTACACATTATCTTCCTGGAATTTCATGTCATTAATTCCGAGGTCAATGAATTTAGGAAAGGAATATAAATCTTGTAGACTCTATAATCTTCAAGGATATACTGTAATGAAATCAATAAAGAACTTTATTTTAAAAAAAGAAAACCACAAGATGTGTTTCCAGTTTTGTCTTAAGTAAATAATTATAGTAACTGTATATTTAGTTATTGTAGTAAATATTGTAATTATTCCTCTCTCCATATTTCAGTTTAATCCTTGAGATTCAGAAAAGTTCCGCTGTTGAGACAAATTTCTTTTATGGAAAACCAATGAGAAAGTTCAAATATATTTCATCTTTTTTCCATCAGAGATTTCTTCTCATGGTCTCCCTTCCATAAATGTAATTGTTCCTACCCCTGTCTTGAATATAGTTGCAGTATTTTCTAAATTTGGTTTATAAGAAAGAATGGAAGAAAAGGCTTCCAGTCAGAATGGACTCAATGTTCTCCCAGTGCAAGCAAAGCATTATAATATGCACATAATACCCAAAGGTCTTGTTTCCCCTCCTCCCCTACCATACAAAGCATGGTTTTTGAATAATACATGGGGATAGCCTATTTCAGCTCCACTCTCAAAAACAAACATAAGTGAATTATTAAGAATAATGTGTGTGGCGGGGGGCGGGGGGAAGACTTGCAAACCTTATATTGGAACCTAAAAACACATGAGTCAGGGAAAATACTTTTGAAACATTGATATGCTCAGTTTATCTAGAGCTGAATATTCTTATCAAGAGCCTTGTTCAGAGCTAAAGGGAAGCATATGCTACATTAGTTTCTGTAAAAGGAATACAATTTTCTAAGGGAAGAACAGAAATCATATAAAGAGAAGATTTTTAAAGACAATTTTCATAACTGACCAAACAAAAGGTCCCATTTCACGAACCCAATGAAAAAAGAAATAGAGTATATGAAATGAAAGAGACAGATTGATTATCAAACTGTTGGAAGAAGCCTCTAAGCAGATGTCCTGAGATCACTGCCAACCTTATGTCCTGATGATGGAAGGAGAACGTTAATCCTCGGTACAGTTACAGCATATGGAGCTGAGTTCTGTATAGCAGAACCTGTAATCAATTGTTCTTTTTAAAAAAAAGAAAAGAAAAGAAAGAAAGAAAGAAAGAAAGAAAGAAAGAAAGAAAGAAAGAAAGAAAGAAAGAAAGAAAGAAAGAAAGAAAGAAAGAAAGAAAGAAAGAAAGAAAGAAAGAAAGAAAGAAAGAAAGAAAGTTGACAGGAGGCATCTAAGACATGTTGTGAAATATTCTCTGGCTAATAGCTGTTTCAAATGTTCAAAAGCTTAATTGGGTAGATATAAATATAGCTTTTTTTCTAATTCAATACACATCATCTTATATTTAGATATAAACAATCTTATCTTTTATAATACAGCATAGAGGCACGAACACTGAATTGAAACCACACACTTTTACAAAGCCGTGAAATTCACCAGGTGCTCATGAGTACATGCCCACAATCTGGTGTGGTCCTAGTATTTTGGGTGACAAACCCACAATCCCTTTCCACTGGGCTGATGGAATTTTATTGATAAGAAATATCCAAAAGCAAACCTAGTTTGTACCTATCCCTGTTTTGAATTACAAAATATAAAGCTCTTTTAAAGTGAAGTTATAATGTGATATTTTAAAATGCAAGTTTATTGAAATCAGCATAGTTCCATAGCTTGTTTAGAATATGAAATGTGTTGCTTTGGAAAAACTGAGGATATAAAGGTTGAAACTGGGGAAGCAGGAACCAGCAGTTCCCAACCTAGAAGGATGTATCATATAATCATATCTCAGTTTCTTCTCACTGCTACTAAATAACTCGACAAGTATCTGATGAGTCACTTGAGAAGAGAAGAAGGAAGCCTAGTTTCTGAACTGCAGATAGAAAAATGCTTCTGACTTCTTTGTCCTGATGATTTGTTTGAGGATTCATTCTTGTTTCCAACCCTAATCTTCTGCCAAGTCTAATCAAGAGCTGAATTTACAGTGGCAAAATGAAGAAATTAATACATGACTGGAGAGTAATCATATTTAATTTTCACTGAATTTAAACTGTAAATGAAATTAAATTAAAATGTTGTTTTGTCCCAATGGAACCCATTATCTTTTGGAGTGCATGCCACAAACCACCATATGTAGTGTTTTGCCTAAGAATAAGTTGTATTCTCCAGCCTTCAGAATAGATCCTATATTTCTGAGCAGGACTGAGTTATTCAACAAAAGAAGAATGTAAGAATGCTTCCTGTAAACCACATTTATAGTTGGGAACTCCAATACAACTATACTTCTTGTTCATGTGCATGATTCTACATATAAACCTTTTTTAAAATATAGGATCATCTGTCATGTTTCCTTTCTGTTTGGAAGCCAGAAGTGATTGCAAATAATTGAGGAAAAGGCTAATCCTTCCACGTACTGATTCAACGTTTACTGTAGAGGAAATAGAAAAGTGTTTTACAGAGCAGTAACTAAGGCTCCAGGAAATTAAATTGTACATCTTCTACTCGATTACAAACCTTTCCAGATTACACCAGGATGATCCAAAATGATACTTTGGGTTAATTTTCCAAGTAATTGGATTTATTTTGTATTCTGTCTAATTTACAATGAACACTTTTTGGGGAATAGTAAGATGTTAATCACTGCAGAAAACAATACATATAAATGTTCTTTGTAAATCACTATCTGTTCATTTTATTTTCAGCTTTTAATGCCAGCTTATCCCATGAGAAGGTTAACCATTATTATCATATATTTCTCTGAGGAGCACAACATAACAGCTGTCACTAACAGTCACCATAGCAACACTTCTGTAACGACACCGAATTCAGTGAACGGGGAAGCACGCACATGCATACACATATGCACACACACCATACACAGAGCTGCTTATAAAATTTGAAATAAGATTGAAAAAATTTCATCTAGCCCAGCCTATTTTCTCCATTAATTTTACTTCATTTGTAGCCTTGCAACTTTTTTCTTCCTCCGGTGAAACCAATACTCTCATGCCTAATACAGTGAATGATGTTGCTATGGGAAAATGAAACACTCTGTGTATGACCCTCAGTGCAATTTGCTATAAGTTAACACAGAAGATTCCTGATATTTATCCCCAGAATGACCTTTTGTTCTTTCTCTTTATTAATAATATATTATATTCTAAATTGATTTTGCATTACCCTCTAGCCAGAAATATCAGGGGCAGTGATTAAGGCATAAATAAAGATAACTATGTACAGTATATGCCATGTAAGATCAAATGACAATCAAATAAGAGCAAAGCAGATCCTAACCATCAAGTATCATCTATGTTAGTAACAAATTATAATCCAGCAGTACAATATTCCAGTATTGATATTGATCAAACTCCTAAAAAATCCTTTTCCTTTTAAGTCCAGAGTGACATCGCTGGGAACCTTATAGACCTTATAGACCTTATTTCTATAAAATAATTTTTCTCTGCCAAAGAGACAATTTATTTTGATATTCCTAATCTAGACAGGCTGGTACAGTATATATATACTTTTAAGAACACCAGGACCTTGAATTGATCTTTAAGGTATCCTGCCTGCCTGTTTAATTCTTTAAAATCCAATAATCTTAGCTACATTCTGGCAGTAGCATTTTGCAGGAATTTTGTTCTAGAAAAGGCATTGTATTCTCTTCAAGGCCAGACCCATACTCAATCCATTTAGACTCATTGACTTCAGCTTCTTGACATCTCTTTGATTCTTATTGCCTAAAATTGGTAGTTGGGTTTCCACAATTTTATAGCTGAAAAACTCTATTGCATGCTCTGAAATACATAGGCTTATATTCTTTTAAATTCCAGAAAACTATACCCAAATCATTCACCTTCTCATATGTGTGACATAACTATGTGATCGCTCCTGACAAAGGAGATCTCAGTTCCTTCCCTTCATATTAACTGCAACAGTTGGCCACCAGGAAGTTTTGATTGAGTGATTACATGCCACCAAGTTGCTGTCAACTCCTAGCAATCACATGGATAGATACCAGAAGGTTACCCAACACTGTATTTCGATACCTCCACTGAGAAGTCATTGCAATTTGATTCACTGTGACCAGATTGTCTTTGTTCAAGAATGGGTGTTACTTTGCGAAACAGCTACAGCTGATAAAAGAAGAATTCAAAACATTTGTATGCTAAACTGAGATTTAAATACTTTATAAACATTTTATTTTAAATATGTAACACTAACAAAAAAATATAAACAGTTTTTTTAAACCCAGTCCTTTCAAATGAACTAAGAAAACCCTGATGTGTATTTCTGAGAAAATGGCCCAGATTGTGCATATTGCAATTAACTTTATAGCACCAAACATTGTCTAGGGGAAGTTTTTGCTTTTGTTTATTTCTTATTTATGAAGTTACACTTCGTATATATTTGCATACAGCCTATCTATTATTAAACTTTTTAATTTGTCTTTATTTTTAAACTTTCTTCAGCAATGATAGTCACCTATATTTCCTAAAATATTTTGTTGCTTGTGCAAAGAAGGGGAGATAATGATATGTACTTACATTATGTTAATCAATTGTTTCTGGTTTTACAGTGGAAATTCTTTCAGTTATCAAAAACTTAATATGGATGCATAGGGAGAAAAAATACTCAAGTGACAGATTCTGTTTAGGTTGGTGCCAGCTGTTCTGAATTATTGCAGCAAAATAAGCACCTCTTGTTTGCAATATATACCATAAACTCTGGTTTTACTAAATAAAGCATTTATGGATCAAGACCAATACAGTTGCTTCATTTATTCAAGTTAAAATATAGGCTTTCTTATATGTTCCTTTCTTATATGTTTAAACAGATCTAAAATTGTTCTTTATATTGTAGAAGGAGTCATTATAGTAGTCTAGCATAATCCAATAACATAATCTCAATTTAGCAAAGATCCAAAACTAATGTATGAATATTTGTCTGGGAAAAAAAAGTTAAATTTTTTGAGGGTATGTGAAATATTTAATTATAAAGGTTTATTGGCAGTAATCCTTACTTAATTTCTTTGCTAGAGAACAAAGCTGCATAATGAAAGGGGGAATTGAAAAAGAGGAATATTGGTACTCTAATATTGCACTTTATATTAAAACATTGACTCTACGTCAGAGAGAAGCCAGAAATCTAGGCATCTCACTGGTCTTCAGTTCTACCACTATTAATTGTATTAGTACAATTAACGTATTTCCAAGGATTAGGCCTTCTTGGTTCATCTGAAGTGTGGTCAATATATTTAGGAATAGAAACAATAATGATATCATTTATTTTTGTAAGAAATGCTCTCATGTTTTCATTGACATTCAATAATTATGGTACATTGCTGTTAAGAGACTTCTAAAAAAACATTTAGGATAAATAATCATAATTAACAGAAGCATAACTATAGTTCAAGCTTTTATCTGTACTCTTTATGAGCCTTTCAGAAAATGTTCCACCACATTGATTTTTCAATTTTTAAGATAATTACAGAGCTTACCAACTGAAAAGTACAATCCATAATTCATAAATATTGAGTAATTGTCTGTTACATCATTTGTGAATATCTTTTATTTTTTTAAGCTATATAGATTAGGTTGAACAATAAATGTTTTTAAAGAGTATCTTGTCTATTTTATTACAAAATTTCTCAGACAAAAAGTGTTTTAGTTAACGCCATGACAGAAGAAATTCTGTAGTCCCGGCAATGGGAGAAGGGGAGGAAAAACTGAGTAACTAGTTTACAAGATGTAAATTGTGCAGGAGTTGCTTTAATAAATTTTCAAGATTGTTACATTATCCTAATAGAGATACAAACCTTTCCAGAAATCCAAGAGATTCTTTTTTGTTGAGTTTGTGTCTCAACAAGAGTAAATGGGTTGGAGATGGGGATACCAGTCCCACTCCTGTGTCCCTAATGTCCTTATACTGACTAGGAAAGTGGGCAAAAGATTTCTAACCAGGTTTTTAAATCAGAGGATTTCAAGAATTCTACTCAAGTCCAAGCAAATGTAAGCAGAAGTGGAGATCAATTTTTCTGATTTTGAGCAAGCTATTATAGACCAAGCTTTTTGGAGGGGAGAAAGGCAGGTGGACTTTGTTTTTTTTTTCTTTGAAAATGTTTCATTTCTTATCCAAGAAGCTTCTTCACTTCTAACTGGATGATTGAGAATCTCCATAGATATTGATGATGCCAACTTTTATTTTCATTGTATACTTCCAATGTTATATATATGTATGTGTGTGTGTGTGTGTGTGTGTGTGTGTGTGTGTATGTGTATTTGTATATGTATTTGTATTTGTATGGGGATATTTTACACTGAAAGTCATTTTTTAAATTCAGTAGCATATAAATTTGTTAAGCAAATGAATATAAATTGTCTGTTTGCCAAAGAAAAACCAGAGACTAAGAAAGTAGAGCCAGAACATGCAGAGGCATTATTCTTGCATTTTTCAACCCTATTCAGGCAATACTTTGACAGAGTTGCTACCTATTGATGTATTTGCATAAGAAAATGTTCTATGGTCCATGCAACATACATGCCATTCCTGGAAGTAAGAAACTTCCTGCCTAATGTCTCAGTCACTTTGAGGTGGGGAGGTTTAGCCAGCTGAAATCCTTTCTCTAGCCTTCCTTTAAAAAAAAAAAAAGATTAATGTGTTGTGTGCCCTAGTAAGATGTGTGTCTGAAAGTAAGTCTAAGAAAATAAGAGATCTTTCACTTTGCAACCTTTCATGTACCCAATATTATTTTGGGGTGGGGGGGAGGGATGAATGGCTGTGGAAATCAACACTCAGAAGCCATAGTGGAGGGATTGTTAATCATAGCATACATGTATTTCAGATTAAGTGGACAGCCTTAACTATAGACTCAATGATGACTCCAGATAAGCCTAATGATTTTGTGGCTTTGTGCATCATATACTATAGATCAGATCTGTTACCATTCCTTATCAGTTTTGGAAAAGCCACAGATCAATACTACAGCATAGATTTTGCATACAGAAGAACCCAGGATCAATCCCTAGCATCTATAAATAAGTCTAGAAAATATGATGAATAATTTTGAACTAGAGAGAACAATTATCTGAATCAGAGATCATCTTTCTGTTTTGTGAGGTGCCTATAATAGCACAATAGTTCCATCATTTCTACTTACTCACAAAAAGGTGCTTTTTACAGGTGTGTGTCTAGGATGGGCAGTTACAAAAATAAGCAACAGATCATGTTTAAAGCTATCATAACTGCTTTACAAATATCTAGGCAATTACTAGATGTCAGCAGTCAGATACAGAACATTTTAACTTCATTGCCATCTAATTTTTTACAACTCAGATATGTCAGCCGTAAACATGACCATTTTGCCTCCAATAATAATTTGTTGTTCTGAATTTATTCAGTTTTTGTTATAATGAAAGTAGCAGATTCATCAAGTAACTATTAGATTATTTCTTATTATTTCTTTCTTTAAAATTCACTCAAATTACAGTATTTAATAACTGTTAGATCTGGTTTTCTAAAACCTCAACAATTATGTATAGCAAAAAAAAATTGAAATAACATTATGTCACATACTCAGAAGCACTGTTCACATAAGATATAACCCAGGGAGCTACTAAAATTTCTATACAGAAGAATTGGTAGTGGGGTCAAAATTAGCAATAAGCAGTGGCATACCATGGAAGGAGGTGGTTTTTCCCAGATGCAGGCAATAAGGAGGGTGATGCCAAAAAAAAAAAAAAAATAAAGAGGCCAGCAACAGATGTGGAATCAAATTGCTGCTGTCCACATATCATCTGTTTGGTGGTCAGTGATGATGCTACAACAGTAGAGAAAAATTGTGTGCTTCAAATCTAGTTTGAATCCTGGTCACTGTTTGCTACAACTTTCTTGGTAATATTTTTCAGAACAGTTTACCAGCTCCTTCTTCCTAGAGCCAAGAGTATTGTCTCACCCAAAATCAAGCCCCTGTGGTTAAGAGAAGATTTGAACTCACAATCTCTTGATTTTTAGTTTAACACCTTAATTACTACACTAAAGTGGTTCTCAGAAATGAAAGTTGGGATTCTTAAAATATCTGCTCCAAGTAAAATATGCTAGCCACACCACTGGCAAAATGAGGGACAGAGTTTGAATTACAAACTCCATCCCCTTTGTATATGCAGTTATTAACCACATGTTTAAAAGGGAGGATGGGATTGCATCTTGAAACTCCATCTATCTTTTCAATTTTGACACTGTGCTATAGACACCATCGCTTCAATGCTAGTAGTTTAGAGAGCACACAGGCCTAGGCAAATTGATCAGGATGTTTTTTCCCCATCCTCTTATTCTGCCTGGCTCTTGGTGACTGTGGTTTAACCTTCCTACCATTGGTAGGATTCAATTTTTTTACTACTGGTTCTGTGAGTGTGGCTTGGTGGGCGTGGCAGGGGAAGGATACTGTAAAATCTCCAGTCAGAGGTGGGATTTGCTGGTTCTCAGGATTACACAAAATTTCTGCTACCGGTTCTCCAGAACTGGTCAGAACCTGCTGAATACCACCTCTGCTTCCTACACTACAATTGACTGGTTTGAGTTGGTTTAACCCTAAGTTAACTCCCTCGGAGTTAGTTGACTAACCATAACTGCTCTAGCTGATTTTCAATTCAGTGTTTTGGGAAAACAGGATCATAGAAGAACATGAGCTGGTATCATTTCTTATGTTAAAATTTAAATTGCTATTATTTTATTTGTAATGAATTTTTTTTTTACCATGGTGAATATTTTTGAAAAATCCCATGGACTTTTCTGTACTAGACAATTCTATTGTTTGCAAAATAATGGATAATGAAACGTTTGGTTAATGAATATGTTTAATGCTCAATATCATGAACTCAATATTAATTGAAGCAAAACATTGCCCAACTTCTATAAGTGACATTTATTTTGCATTTCCTGCACTGGAAATATAGTGATTTAAGACCTATTTAAAAACTATATATAAAAGATGCTGAACATCAATGTTTATCTGATCCAAGAGGACCTGGGCAATTAAAAATATGGAAATGTTTTACAAACATTGACTAGATTATTTATCTGCAAATATAAATAATAGAAACTATAGCATTTAATTGTTGCTCTAACTAAACTAACAAAAAATGATATGGTATTATTAGTTGTAGATGATTTATTCCTCTTTTCTTTTGAAAACCAACACACAGAATTTACATACACACACACATACACACACAGTGTTATCAGTTTAAACAATCACAATATAACATCCTATATGAGATAGGGTGGGATGGGATCAGAAAAAATATCTAGAAGATTGATGAATTGTGGAGCACAGAACCAATTTGTGATAACATTTAACCTCTTGCCCTCAATTTAGAAACTATAAGACAGTAAATGAATTCCAATAAGTCAATAAACTAGGGTAATCAGATATGTAAATTTAATGACTGGACCTTTCCCCTAGTAGTTGTGCTTATTTGCAAGCAAAAAGGAAATAGAGTTAAAATATAAGACCGCTGAAATGATTCAGAACACCTGTAGCAGTTTGTTCATCTGTTCCCTGGGTATGGTGGTTCTGCATGTCACCCTACTTTAAAATTGGCCTGTTAAGATTCAGCAGGTTTCATCATCAGTCTAGCTGCAGGTATAACAAATTAGTAGGAATCATCCAATTTCTTCTTAAGAAAGTATTTACAAAATAAAAGATTTGACTAGCAATTTGCATTTATGAGCTCTCTTTACTCATTTAATATAGAAGACTACTTGTAATTTCTCTGTTTAAATTGAATGCTATTTTTTTTAAAGAAAAAGCAGTGATATATTTCTCCTGTTGCCTAACTGCCTCTCACAACAATGGAAGAAGTGCAGTGGATAATTTTTTTATCTAACTATGCGTTTGTGTTATCAATCTCACCTTTTATTCAGGAGCATAAGAAAAAAAAAAGACAAGCAACAGAATTTTTTACTCTTTTTGGTTTCAAATAATCAGCTTGCAGCCATGCAAAAATGTGACTTATTAAGTAATGGACTTAATGTGGTAAATGGCCTACATGTTGTCCATCATCATTAGTATGAATATACACATGTTGTTATTCTAAGCTACAGTTTCCCACATCCTTATTGAAATCATCATGTAATGTGAAAATGTGTTAGGACTATGAGGGAAATTACTTACATGTATTTGATATCGCCCGACATTTAGGAAACAATATAGTCTTGACATTGTTTCAATAATGGGTGCCTATTTCCATAATTAGCCTTTTGGTGAATTGTGAAATTCTAGATGGCAGGTAAATAGTTAATATTCCAGGTTTATTTAATGGTGATTAGTACTTTGCTATAGTCCAACCTATGCTGATGAAAGTTGACAATAGAGTATCTGATAAATTTACACCTGTTCAGAAAATCCAGATGAGCATATATTTGCAAGGGCAGAGGCTGTCTCTGAAAAAATACTTGAGATTTAATCTCTTTTTCTATTTTTATTATTCTCTTTTGGAACTAACTATCACCTTTCAAATTTAAAATAGGAAGGAAAATAGTTTTGGTCAGTAAGTTGTTTTTTAAATCTTTGTCTAGGCTAAACATTAGCAGTGAAGGTGATTTATTTATTTATTTAAATTTTTATACCGCCCCCTCTCCCAAAAAGGGACTCGGGGCGGTGTACAGCCTACTAAAAAACGAACAGTATGTACAATTAAAAACAAATTAAATAACATTGGTCCGGCTGAAATCCCATCAGATATAAAATTACCAAAATTTAAAATTCCAGGATTGTAATTAAAAATTTAAAAATTTAAAACCGAATTAATTTAAAACCCCACGAACAGTTTACTGGGCCAGGCCGGCCTATTGGAAAAATAGGGTCTTTACTGCGCGCCGGAAGGTCTGGATGTCGGTAATGGCCCATATCTCCGGGGGCAGATCATTCCACAGGAAGGGGGCCCCCACAGAGAAGGCCCGCATCCTTGGGGTCGCCAGCCGGCAACGATTAGGCGGTGGAACCCTGAGGAGGGCAACCCTGTGGGAGCGTACTGGGCGGTGGGAGGCTGTTGATGGCAGCAGGCGGTCCCGTAAGTACCCAGGCCCCAAGCCATGGAGCGCTTTAAATACAATCAGTACCACCTTGAATCGGATCCGGAAGGCCACAGGAAGCCAGTGCAGCCTGCGGAGAAGTGTTACATGGGAACTCCGAGGGGCTCACAAGATCACCCGCGCAGCCGCATTCTGAACCAACTGCAGCCTCCGGACACTCTTCAAGGGGAGCCCCATGTAGAGAGCGTTGCAATAGTCCAGGCGGGAGATGACGAGAGCGGAAGTGACTGTGCGAAGTGCGTCCAGATCCAGAAAGGGCCGCAACTGGTAAATCAGACGAATCTGACAAAAGGCCCCCCTGGTGACGGCTGTGATATGGTCTTCTAAAGACAGCCGTACGTCCAGGAGGACACCCAGATTGCGAGCCCTTTCCACGGGGGTCAAAATTTCTCCCCCCACGGCCAGCGAAGGAACAAGCTGGCTGTATCTGGGTGCAGGAAATCACATTATTAAAAAAAAAAATACCTGTCACTGATCTAGAATTTCCATAAATATACAAATTTTCTCTCCATCTATTTTCTGAACAGCATGGAATAAGAAGGCAAAATTGCTCTCATAGAGATCATACTGTCTGCCAGAAATGTTCAATAAGGTAATCCTTTCATTTTTACATTACAACAGTGATTTTCAGAGTCTATTCCACATATTGCAAGAAATGTAAATTCACATTTATTGGAATTTCACAAAATGTATTATATTCTAAACCACCCATTCTTTTATAGATAGATAGCCAGACAGACAGATAGACATAGATATATAGATACACACATTTCCTCTCGCTCTAGGAAGAAGCATTTTCAGATAACATCCAATAAAGTTTTGGCCCAAAGATGCCTTCTCATAAGGCAACTGGACTTCGTTGTTTTTCTTTTTGAAAATGCTTCGCTTCTCATCCTAGAAGCTCCTTCAGCTCTGACAGGATAGAGGGGAATGGAAGAGCTGAAGAAGCTTCTTGGATGAGAAGCGAAATGTCTTTAAAAAGAAAAACAAGGAAGTCCAGTTGCCTCCTGAAAAAGCACCTTTGGGACAACCATGACCTGGATGACTGAGAATCTCTACTGACATCCAATAAGTTTTGTTGTTGGAAGAAGAGAGAGAGAGAGAGAGCACATTGCTTCTCACAATGTTTAGGTATATGGTTGGGGATTTCCCCCCAAACTACAGATAGTCCTCAACTTACAGCAGTTCATGTAGTGACCATTCAAAGTAACAAACGCTACTAGAAAAAGTGACTTATGACCATTTTTCATCTTTATGACTGTGGCAGCATTATCATGGTCACGTGATCAAAATTCAATTGGCAACTGGCTCATACTTATGACCTTTGCAGTGTCCTGAAGTCATGTGATCACCTCTTGCGACCTTCTGACTAGCAAAGTCAATGGAGAAGCCAGGTTCACTTAACAGCTGTACCACTAACTTAACAACTGCAGTGGTTCACTTAACTGTGATGAAATGGGGCAAAATTCACTTAACTGTTTCATTTACCAACATACATTTTGAGCTCAATTATGGTCATAAGTTGAAGATTAGCTGTATTCCGCCCTATAATTGCATAGCTCCAACATGCCTTAGTCTCAAGTAGAAGAGCACTTGGAAAAATTAAACAAGACCAAAACATCCTTTGAATAAGGAAAGCCAGACAAGGTACCTTATGGCAGATCTATGCAAATAAAAAAGGTCCAAATTAAGGCAGATCAACAGTGTTATTTTAATATATGCAAAGGCCCATTATTGTGACTTATAAACAGATCCTAGCAATACATGGGAGCTGTTTTCCACCACAGTATTCTTCAGCATTGGTCACAGGGGGGCTTGCATACACAACATTCTTTATAAATTGTGCCCTAAACTAAATCTATTAAAACTCTGAATTTCCTCACACATGCACACGTTTAGTTTGTTTAAATGGTGCCTTGATAATTGCAGAAAGGCATGGCAGAGCACACAGCAGGAATGATGGATCCTCTAGAGAAGAACATATTTCTGAACACACCTGAGGTAACCCTCCCTCAGCAGGGCTCTGATGTAGCTTTGTTTAATTAGTGGGAACCATTTACTTCTTACTGCTCCCAGTGCTGCATTTTATGCTGCCTTGCCCTGAGATTTCAGGGGCTAAATTTTAATTCCAGCTCAAATTAGAGACTGCCAAAATCTGTCACTCTTCTGTCCCTGCATGCACAAGGAGGTAGTTGTCTCGATGGGAAGGAACTGAAAATAGGGTTGGTTGCCTAGGAACCTGATTATCATCTTGTAAAATAGAACTTTGGGCCTGTTGATCCAGTAAACCTGAACCACAACTAGGATAAAAGCTTGTTGCCAGATGTGTTCTCTTTGCAATACACAGGAGGTATTTGTTCAATCTCAGGGGTGTTAGGCAAAGAACCCAATTTAAAAGACACTTTAGATGCCAAAATACAGGAGCTTGTAGCGCTAAAAACACAGTTTACTTTACCAAAGGCCTTCATTTTCGTGTGGTATTTTCCTGGCCACTATTAAGCAATGATGTAAGCTTGGTTTGGAACAGAAGCGATCCAGAAACAAACAACAAAGAAAGGTGGCTGAATTAGTGAAACAACTTGCCTCCAGAAGTTGTGAATGCTCCAACACTGGAAGTTTTTAAAAAGATGTTAGATAACCATTTGTCTGAAGTGGTGTAGGGTTTCCTGCCTCGACAGGGAGTTGGACTAGAAGACCTCCAAGCAGGGGTGGGATTCAATTTTTTAACAACTGGTTCTGTGGGTGTGGCTTAGTTGGTGGGCATGGCTTGGTGGTAATGTGATTGGCTGGACATGGCCAACTCAACATCACTCACATCAAGGCACACATCTCCTCGCCTGGCCTCTCGTGACTATGGGGATGCTGTTGTAAGAGTAAAAAGTGATCATAAGCAGGGGTGGGATTCTACCAGTTCGCACCTATTCCGTAGAACCAGTTGTTAACATGTTAAGCAGTTCGGAGAACCGGTTGTTAGAAGAAATTACTGGCCTAATCCTGTAAGGAAGGCAGGAAGGAAACATTCTGGTGTTGCTTACAGAAACTGCCTCTCCGTTAACCCTTACTACATTCTTGGCAGAACTAGATTTCCTGTCTCTGGAACTTCTCTGGAGTTTTTTTTCCCTCCTTTGCTGGTACTTTGCTTGTGTGAAGTGACCATTTGAAGTTACAATGACACTGAAAAAAGTGATTTATGACCATTTTTCACACTTACGACTGTTGCAGCATCCCCACAGTCATGAGAGGCCAGGCGAGGAGATGCGCACCTCGATGTGAGTGATATTGAGTTGGCAATAACATAACCACCAAGCCACGTTCACCCAGTCCCATGACCACCAAGCCATGCCCACCAACTAAGCCATGCCCACAGAACCGGTTGTTAAAAAATTTGAATCCCACCCCTGGTCATAAGTCACTTTTTTCAGTGCCATTGTAATTTTGAATGATCACTCCACACAAGCAAAGTACCAGCAACGGAGGGAAAAAAACTCCAGAGAAGTTCCTAAGACAGGAAGTCTAGTCCTGCCAAGAATGTAAAAGGGGTAACGGAGAGGTAGTTTCTGTAAGCAACACCAGAATGTTTTCTTCCTGCCTTCCTTACAGAATTAGACCAGTAATTTCTTCTAACAACCAGTTCTCCGAACTGCTTAGAATATTAACAACCGGTTCTAGCAAATAGTTTGAACTTGTAGAATCCTACCCCTGTCTCCAAGCTCCCTTCCAACTCTGCTATTCTATTCTATTCTATTCTATTCTTTTCTATTCTATTCTATTCTATTCTATTCTATTCTATTCTATTCTATTCTAAGTGTTCTCAGAAACTGGTTAATCTTCACTCATCTATCTTTTCTGGCTAGATAGAGAATAGGATATAAATAACATAAATAAGATGCAATGAATTATTAATACTGAGGAAATGAATTTTTACTTTGCACCAAGTTAGGGGCAACTCTACCATTAATCAAATAAAACTGACAATTGGCAACAGATGCTGGATGATATGAAAGAGCCATTTTGCCAGACATTTTCTTTAATAAGATCCAACTACCAATTCAGTCAGCATCCATAAGTGGCCAAAAATGTCTTGGACTTCCCCGTCTACCCCTCCATCCTCAAGGCTTATTCAAACAGACAAATAACTAACCCTCTGAAGATTGACTCTTTCTTCATACAAGATAGTCTGCATAGGAGATTTTCTTCTATTATCCTTGAAAAGCATTACTCCCCTTTCCTAAGAGGTCTGTTGGGGGCGTGCATAAGTGCACCAACATGCCTACCGTTCCTGTCCTATTGTTTCTTTTATTTTTCTTATATGTATCCATATATTCATAACAATGTTTTTACTTACACCTATTATCTTGTAAGCAACTGACAAAGCAAACCAAACCAAACCAAACCAAATAAAATAAAATAAAATAAATAGAATTATCATGGGTCCAGTTTCTGCCTGCTTTAGCCATGGGTTCTTCTACAAGGAAAAGATTTCAGCGGCCAATAAAGGATAAATTTGGAGCTAGGGCTAGTAGGGTCTCTGGTTGACCCCTAATGATTGGGTGTAATCAGCTTGATTGATACATCTGTGTAGATATCTTTTTTTTAGCCACTTATTTTTAGCCTATATAAAAATAGATTTTTAAAAACCTCAGTCTTGAATGTTAGGGTTTCCTGGTGATCTCCCATCCAAGTCAAACTGATCTAACAATTGGTACAATTACCCAATGTCTACCAGCTGCTAGTGAGCTTTGATATATGGATTTTAAATTTCCAGGTTCTATTTCTAGTCTATTCCATTCAATAATGCCACCAAAGAAAGGAATTACTTTATTCGAAGAAGCCTAGTAAAGCTGTACCTGTATTAGAATTCTTGATTTTTACCCACATTCCAACAAAAAGGATATAGGTTAAGAATAGTTATGAAAGCTTCTAGGAATCTACTATCTATAGCAATTCTTACATGAGTCTCTCCTTTGGACTCTCCACACCTTTACAATACAGCATACACACTCGCTCTCTTTCCAGGCACAGCTGCTCACCAAATGATTCCCAACAGCTTCCGGGCTTTCATTCCCCAGAGATCCACATTATCAGCACATTACCAGGCCCAAAGGTGGAAACAAGGGAATGGAACTAGTCAGGGGAGGAAAGGGAAAAGGGGGAAACAGAATGAAAAATTCACAGCAGCTGGTCAGTGAGACTTGATTTTCAACTCTAATCTCAGCTTGCACAGTAAATGGGGGAGAAACACCACAATTTGCATTACAAGGCCAAGAGAATTGAATGTTGGCAAATCAATTCTGCAAGAAGAGATAAAGCCAGAATATAACTCATGTATTAGTAGAAAGGTAGAAATTCAATTCCCATAATGTCAGATGATATTGATTAAAACTGACACTTTTTAAAATCCTTATGCCCCTTGAAGTCCTGAAATAAGTTTTAAAAAGACCTATATGTATGTAAGTACACTTCACTGTGTAATAATAATGTATCCACAATTTCTAAACAACATAGTACTTGGGTCTTAGAAAAGGTAAGCCAACTTATGGGTACTAAAATAAATAACACTTCAGGAGCAAGAAGTCCATCTATCTATAAAGGAACATTTAAAAACAGTACAAATTGGATGGAAAGCTTTAAATTGAGTACTTTCAAAATCCAGTTTCTCTTTTTCTGTTTACCTCACCAATTGCAATTAGAGTTCCATTCTAATTATTAATGAAGTGTAAAAATTCATTAACAACTATCTATTATTGCCTCCTAGTAGCTACTTTTAACTGCCATGCTATTTAAAAACAGTAAATAGTATACATTTAAAAATAGTATACATTTAAATAAAAAACTACACTTTGTATTCCTCCTCCTTTTTCTTCTATCCAATTCCCTTTTAAATTCTTCTATGTTTGTCCTCAATTTCACATTGCATCTGAATTTAATAAGCTTCCTCATCAATGCTGAATTTAATAAGCTAGAAGTTATTCTAAAAATGTGCACCTGTTTTCTGTAATTAAAGCACTCCTTTTCATCTTCTGAGACCTCCCCTCCAATTTAATTATCTCATTAAACAACAAGTCAGGATTGTCTTGGAAAATATTACATCAGAATCAAATTTGCTGATTTGACAAAGTAGGCTTGTTAATATCCTAGAAAAAAGCTGATTATCATAAAGAAAGCAAGAAGCATTTGGGTGTAATTGCACAGTAATGGAAGGTTTAGAGCATTAAGGCTTACCAATAAGGAAAATATTGAATCCTTACAATTCAGAATAAATTATTAAGATTTTCAAATACTTTTTTAAAAAAAGATGTCAATGCTCAGATTTTGTTTTAATACATAATTATAAGCACTGAAAATCATTTGAATCTGCAGCAAACAAATAACTGAAAATAAATAAAACACCCATGGTGAAAAGAGCATAGTAAATAAATTATTTATTAAATAAGGAAATACAAATGAAAATAGACAAATGATTTGCAAAGTTTTCAACTTTCAAAAATAATAGGGGTAAGTCTGTGTCAGTATATGAAATGACCAAGCCATTGGGTGGAGTGCACCATGGGAAGAATATTAAGTTATTCAGTTTTATGTCTTTTTCCAGTCATGAAGGAAGGAGTGAATTGGACTAGACATGGTAACAGGCCCGCCAATGGGAATTGTTTGGTAAGAAACAGCACCTGTTGTGAGCCAGGCAGCTTGGAGATTTGGCCATGGCTTAGGCTAACTTATAAATGTTAGTTTGTCCTTGGATCTTTGCCTTCTCTGTTTATATTGCTTCTGTGATTATGACTTCTGGATTCTGAGTTATGATTCTGGTATTGTATACATGCATAGTACTTTATATTGTATATATAAACAAGTTTCTTCTATAAATGAATCCTGCTGAATTATTTACTTGTGTGCTGGTTGGATTGCTGCAAAATCTGACAGTCTGGCTGCAATATATTCTCTATATGTATGTTTTTATAAACACAAAGTCATTGCATTTTGTGTTTTGTATGTTGTGCAATTCCAATTGCCTTCAGAAGGAGCCCCAAGTTGCATATATTGGTAATCATTCAAGCAAATAATAATGAGAACATGACACACAGTTGGAAGGTCTTCCCACTGTAGGGAGGGCCACAACCAGGGATGGGATTCTACAAGTTTGCCCCTATTTGCTAGAACCAGTTGTTAACATTCTAAGCAGTTTGGAGAACCGGTTGTTAGAAGAAATTACTGGCCTAATCCTGTAAGGAAGGCAGGAAGGAAATATTCTGGTGTTCCTTACAGAAACTGCCTCTCCATTAACCCTTATTACATTCTTGGCAGGATTAGACTTCCTGTCTCTGGAACTTCTCTGGAGGTTTTTTCCCTTCCTTTGCTGGTACTTTGCTTGTGTGGAGTGACCATTCAAAGTTACAAAGGTATTGAAAAAAGTGACTTATAACCATTTTTCACACTTACGACTATTGCAGCATCCCCACAGTCACGAGAGGCCAGGCAAGGAGATGTGTGCCTCAATTTGAGTGATATTGAGTTGGCCACGCCCAGCAGTCACATGACCACCAACTAAGCCATGCCCACATAATTGGTTGTTAAAAAAATGAATCCCACCCCTGGCCACAACCGATGTACCAGATGAACATGAGTAAAGACCTCCCAAGCCAGCCTCAACTTGATTATCAATAGCCATGACCCCAGAAAGATTCTGGATTATTGACCATTGGAAATGTACCACTGGACCAATCCTCTGGACATGGATATGACTAAGAAATATCAAGATCCAGTAGAATATTCTGAATTTAAAACAAAATTTCCACTAATGAAATGGGGTAAGCCAAATCCAATACTGTATCTCAATAGTTCTTCAAAATAAAAATTTGCAGCTAAACCGACCCTTCTCATTTGAGTCAACCATAAATTTACTGAAACAAAAATTAATATCTCATTACTATATGTTATTTCTATACTGTTTAAATTAAGGTAGGCTAAAGTTTATGTGTTGAATTTCACTGCATTTTTACAAATTGTGTGGCAAGTCCTCTCTCACAAGCAATTTTATGTAAAAAGTTTGGACCATTGGGATTTAACAAAGGAGAAATAAATAATCTAAGAATATCTGGAGATTCATCATCTAGGTCACAGTTGTCCCAAAGTTACTTTTCCAAAAGGCAATTGGACTTTCTTGTCCAAGGAACTTTTGGATGAGAAGCAAAACATTTTCAAAGAAAAACTCAAAAAAACGTTTTCAAAGAAAGAACCAAGAAAGTCCAGTTGTCTTTTGGAAAAGCACCTTTGGGATAGTCTAAATATATATGTACAAAGCTTGTATCTGAGTAGCTAGGCAGCAAGCATTTCATATATTAAGGAGTCACAGCTGGGGGAAGGTAAGTTTTTGCTTTACTGACTCCACATGGATGGTGCCCCAGGGAAATATATTTGGAAAACATTGCTATAAACAACAGAATTCCTAAATACTGCAAGCTGTTGCTAATATTTTCAAAGATTAAATTGCAACTACAATCTTTTTAAAATAAAAGTTACATTTGACACCACAATGAATGATATAAAATATTTAACCAGTGCCTTTTATAACTTCTAAAAAACTTTTATTACTCATGTCATTATCAATATAGCAATGAAACAGAATACCTTATCTTTAGACAATGCTGATGTAATATCTACTATAGCTAATGTGACTGTAATATGAAATTAGTATAAAATAAGAAATATGGTACTACAATTGTAGTAAAGCTAAAGGAGCTAAAGGATCTCCAAATTTTGCTTCCAAATTTAGAGCTTCTGTGTTTAGTTACAGAACACTATAATTCTGCATCCTAGAATATAATTGGATTATAAAGCTTTATATTTCATGCTGTCTTTCTGGATTGCATGAATTTTGTATGGTCTTGATCTTTCTTTTTTTATTTTCTTCCTAAAAAAATCTTTAAAGTAAGTCTGGTGAACAGAAAGTATTAGGCATTTTAACACATGTTTAAATATCCTTTCTAAATACCAAGAAAGTATTTAGTATTCTAAGTACCAAGAAAGAAATGAAATATTCTAGATGTGAACTAACTAATGCAGTATAGAGAGGAACAGTGACATCTCTAGATTAAGCTGGGATTCAAATTTTTTCTTTTGTACCTTTTTTCTTGGCTCATCTTGTGATCTACAAAGAAACCTAAATCATTTTCATACATGTCCAGCATGGTCTCTCTATCTGATTATCATATTTTCTAATCTCTTGTTAAAATCTAAACTCTCATTAAATTTATAAAGACATTGGAACACTACAGGGCCTAGAAGAGAGTTCTGTGCTATGTTTTTCCTCTCTAGCTTGATGCAGGTCTATTTATTCACAGTGCTTGTTCACAATTCTTCAATCATCTCTGTGTTCATCTAATAGCAATATAGCCCAGCCGAAATTTCATTGTCTTCTATACTACAATCTAATTGCAAATGTTTCTGAAGAAAATGCTTTCATGAAGTCACAATACATTATGCATACATTCTCACAATCAACTAAACTGGCTAATCTACAAAAAGGTGGCAAAAAGTTGATTAACATGGTTAATAAATAATAAACACATGCTGGTTCCTATCATTCAGCAGTTCTTCCCTATTGATTATGATCAAATATAGACAAGATGATCCCCCCTTGTGCTTTTTTCCCCTGTCTTCTGGAAAACAGAACAGTCAGCAAGACCACTAAGAAATGTTGGGGGCCTTGCAATCTTGGTACTATGGATTATCAAAAGCTGTTCCATATTTAACATGACTCTCCCGTGACAAAATTCTGTAATCTATTCCAGTTCATGGGCATAGTCCGTATCACTACAATATTGTCTCTGTTCTTTCTACCTCCTTGTATCTTTATAGAAATGTCCTTTCGTCTTCCTACATTAAGATCCAGTTTTCCATACTGTAGTCTGTGCATTTGTGTAGGACACTAGAATAGAACATATCTTATTCCTTGCTAATTACATGCTCATTTTTCTTTCTTTCTGGGAAGCTGGATTTGCTTTCTGCTTCCAAAGCTTCCTCAACCAGGTCAAAGTAAGCAATGCTCCAATCAGTGGCATTCAGCCAAGAGTCACTTTCCCTCCTTGATTCTTATTCCTTCTGTTGCTTTTTTCGTCTCCTCAGTTGAACTCTGCCAGTTTGTGCACTCATCCACCTTGGATCACACTTCTTCTGCCAGTAACTGACACCAGAGCAAACATTCCCACCTGCTCCCTTCGTTCCCGCTACTTCATGAGGAGACAGAACCCTCATTCTGCTTCACTGCCAAAGTAGAGTAGGAGTAGAAAGAGCAACTAGTGCTTCTTTAAGCCATTATATTTATCCATCGGTTCGCACGATGCATAACAGCACCTCAGTGCTCCAATAGCTAAGAACCCTATAGTGTACATATTACAAAATCAACAGAAATGATCTAAACTCAAGGCCCGTAGCCGAATCCGGCCCACAAGGTGCTTAGATCTGGCCCCTGGGGCTGCCCTGGAAACAGAAAAGGACCAGCCCATGGTGCATGTGCCAGCAAAAATGGAGCTCAGAAGGGCGACACACAACCTCACAGGCCCCATTTTCGTCTGTGACAGCCTCCTGCAGCCCTCTGCCAGCAAAAACAGAGCTCTGTTTTCGCTGGCAGAGGGCTGCAGGAGGCCACTGTGGCTGAAAACAGGATCCAGGGGGGACATGCATGGCCCACCTGAGCTTTGTTTCGCTGCAGGAAGCAATCATGGCCAATAATGGCCCTCAGGAGCGCGTTTTTGTTGGTAGAGCACTTGGGCCCCCATAGGCGCTCCCAACATGAGTGACATCATTCTGGCCACGCCCACCTTGGCCATGCCCACCCAGCCCCAAGGTCTAACACAACCCTAATGCAGCCCTCAATGAAATCGAGTTTGATACCCTGGTCTAGTGGATAAGACACCAGGCTAGAAAGCTGGAGATTATGAGTTCTTGTCCCACCTAAAGTCATGAAAGCCAGCTAGGTCAATGGTCGCCAACCAGTGGGACGGGGACCACTGGTGGTCTGCGGGAACATTTTGGTGGTCCACAGAGAAATGTCACCCCCAAAGCACCCCCCAAAGCAATTAATCCAGGATGCATGGAACACAGACTGTGCTGCCCACATGGCCCACGGGAAAACAAGGGTGGTTTCCCTTGCAGTGCGAACAACACGAGATAGTGAGGGGAGGGGGGAAAGGGTGGAGAGGGGGACTTGCTCTACTTGCCCTACGCCCCTGGCCTGGCCACTTCTTCCACTTCTTTCTTCTGCTTTTGGCTGCATGCAAGGAAACCAGCAAAAGTCTTTCTTTCTCTCCCCAAACTCCCCCAGAAATGAGTCTTTGAGACCCTGCAAGGCATGCTGCTCCAAGAGGATGTGCTGGTGTGACAAGACTCACAAAGATTCATTTCTGGCAGAGTTTGGGGGGAGAAAAAGAAAGACTTCTGCTGCTTCTGCTGCTTTCCTTACATGAAGCCAAAAGTCAATCAGTCAGTCAATCAGTCAGTCAGTCTCTCTCTCTCTCTCTCCCTCTATCCCCTGAGAATGAAGCTGGAGATGGTATCCTACATTCCCAAAGAAAGAATGATTGATCGGTAGGAAAACGGGATAGGGAATTTTCCTGCAGACTTTTTTTGGTATTTTCCCAGGATCTCTGGTGTGTGGGATTTAAAATTATGAGTTTGGTGGTCCAAAAGGTTGGCGACCCCTGAGTTAGGTGACTTTGGGCCAGTCACTTTCACTCAGCCCAACTTAATCTTGTAGGATTGTTGTTGTGGGGAAAATAGGAGGAGGAAAGTATATTATATATGTTTGTCATCTTGAGTTATGTGTAAAAATAATAAAGGTAAAATACAAACAAACAAATAGTAGCCATTGAAAATTGCTTAGAATCTCTAAGCCATTAAGCTGAATCCAGAATTGTATTTTCCTTTGATTCAAACCCCGTGTCAATTCTGAATCAAACCTGGCTGAAGTCATCTAGTGCTACTTCACAGTTGCCATGCACTATGGGGGGAGGATGAAGGGGAAATAGCTAGACTGTCCCATAGACAAAATAAATATCCCATAGACACATGGGAACCAAAGTCATCCCAACAGGTATTCCCCCCTAGGCTTCCCCAAAAAGCACTAAGCAGATTCTTTGTCCTGACCAAACACCTTTTATTAAACAAATATGAATTTCTTGCCTTCACATTTAGCCAACAGCTTGACAAACAGTCAATTAGAATATATAAATTAGGGTATAATTAGAAGCTCAAACCTTATCTATCTTGGATAGCTACCTGGTAAGTATTTCCAAACACAGTGCTGACAAAGAAGGGTTTAGCACAGATCTTTACAAAGATGGAATAAATGAATGAATAAATGAACGAATGGTTTCCGGCAAAAGCCCCCTCCCCTTTTTGCTTCTCTTTTAATCCTTATGGGAAGGGCCATTCATCGTCCACCCGTGATCATACTCCCATGTTGACCCTGAGTTCATAATTGTTCTTTTCTTTTGGCAGCTCTGCGCATGTGCAGACTGGGAACCAGTTCCAGCTGCTTCCCAGCCTCACTGCTGTCCAAGTCCAAGTCCAGCTGATGACTGCCAGCCTGACCTGGCCCCATCTCTGTCTCTGATGCAGATCTCTCATCCGAGTCTTCCTCAGCCTCCAGGACTAGCCCAGGTTCCTCTCCAACCTCCTTGCTGTTCGACTCTGCTGCCAGCTCCACCAGCCACCAGCAGGCCACAACAGGTGCCAAAAGGAGGAGGAGCATAAGTGATTGAGGGAGCGCAGCAACTGCTCTGATTGGACAATGCGACCTGTGACACCCGGGAAGGAAAACTTTTGCTCTTTTTATTACATGGTAATAGTAGGAAACTTTTAGAATTGGTTTTCACTGGCTATGCCAATATGATGTGCCCAATAAACGTTCTCCGAGGAGCATTCCTGCCTTGGAGTTCTGACTTCTTTGGATGCATTACTCAGAATTCTGACACCCAGCACCCACATTTCTTATATCTTCCTCTGTAATGATAATCAGACCTTTGTTTTCTACACTCACTAGTAGGTGGCATTTTTTGCTTATCTTCAATTCATTTTGCTCTGGGAATTCCTAGTTATTAGCTAGTTCTGCCAAAGAGGCTTGCAAATATAATCAATTATAATAAGAACATGTTAAGAGTAAGAGTACAATAAGAATTAAATATTAAGTATTTCATAAAATAAAGCATAAAACACAACAAGAATAAAAAGATAGCTTTAAAAGAAATACATTTCTAGGATTTTCCCACAGAGCATTTGGCAGTAATTGCTCTCTGGAATAAGAAAAGAAAAGCATCCCGCTGAGTAGATCTCTGTAGGACTGGCTGTTGCCTGCCACCCTCCCTTTATAGGAAAATAAATTTTCCTATAACTACATGAATATGCCACCCATTTCTTTTCAATTTATAGGCTTGTTCTTATTGTTGAAAACTCCTATTTATTATCAGGAATAGAAATGGTAAAGTTTTGTGAATTTATTTCACTAAGGTTTATGCATTAATAAAATTAATAGTCCTGCAAATGCCATCCACCCATGTGGGTGATTTGCAAGACAGCTTTTCTTGGAACTAGGGTTGATACTTTCCTGTTCTTAGAAGTGCACTTACTGTTCTGATGGACATGAAATTATGGAAGACTGACCTAAATGGTTTTAAATTAGGGAAAACTGACCTAAATAGGGAAGACTGACCTAAATCCATGGTCTAATTCCTGGTTACACACAAATGGATTTCCAAATGAACTTAGACCTTAGATATTGGAAATCTTGATGAGTGATACAAAAGCAACTTATCAATGCCCTTCCCATTTACATGTTATGGACTGTGTACACTGGCCTGTACCAAAAGTTGAGTTAGCATACACCTTTTTCATCAAAAGATGAAAAGTTACTATCACAGGGAGATAGCTTATTGTGGCCATAACTTCATTCATGTATAACATGCCAGGCAAGTATGCCAGGATTTTTGACCTCCTGGATGGTGGAGACTGAAGAAATACTTCCTTCAACTAAACATAATTATGGGATTGCTCTTACCCAACACCATATCATTAGATGATTGTCTCCTTCTAGCTAACGTTATAGCCAACAATGAAAAGAAACACGAATCTCACAATATAGTAACATTTCATAAATACATGCATCCAAAAACAACATGAGATGTGCCAAATCTAGCCCAATTCTTTTATAACTAGGCACCCCATTAGTTAAAAAATACGCCATTCCCCAAAGACATAAAGAACAAGAGTTACAAGTCAAACTGATAGGCAAGAGGAAATAAAGTAACAAAATCATCCAAGCCCCCAATTATTTTTGCAAGTCTGGTTTCCTCTAGACTAGAACATTGAATTCATTGTATAAGCCAAAAGAAATACCACAACAATGAACATATCTCAACATAGTGTGCATTTTCTTCCTTACTGGTATGATATATTTCTATTAAAACATTACAAAACCCCTCAAAAGCTCTCTCCTCCTCTCATATTGTTTTTGGACATATTTATCTATGATATGTTATCACATTGTGAGATTCTTGTTTCTTTTCATTGCTGGCCATAACGTTAGCGAGAATGAGAAACTCATCTAAGGATCTGGTATTGGGTAACAGGAAAACAGAAAAAATATGACTAGGTTATTATTTATTTTTACTGCCTGGAAAGAAGAATTTCTTGTGGGATTTTCTGGATCAGAAAATAATTTGGCTTAGTATTCTGCATTATGGTGATGGGAAATATTTGCTGTTCTCTGTCAGACACTAAAGTCTTTTGAGCTAAATTCTGGCCCCTGTAGGGGATGGGAGTCATTATGATAGAATGATGCATGGGCCAATATATGCTTAAATATTATAGGATGAACTCAAAATGGTGATGCCATTTAAGGCAGCATTATTATGAAGGTCTAGCTTTATTGTAGCTTTGTGGCTTTTAAATAAATTCTAGAGGAATTTGTAATGCAAATAATATAACTTATTTTGTGGACATTTCTTACTGAGTAATTTCATCTACAATGGAATCAGAAAGAACATTGTTACATTTGGTTATTTGATTACAAGCATTGTGAAATCTTTGCCTTTGCCCAGAAATCTATCTTTCACTGGCTAACCCCTAATGGAAAACTAACATGTTGTGCCCCTGACACAACTGCCTCCAGTGTCTTTTATCCTCCTCTTTGGGAGAGGATAAAAAAATTAATCTCTTTCCTGCTGAGAGTGAATAGTACTACGTCTATCAAATATTTCTGAGCAGCTCAAAGAACAATAACAGAAGAAGGTTTTTAAAAAATAAACACATAAAAGTTAAAAGAATAGTCATGGTAAAATCTGAAATTTTCTGGCACATTGCTTTGCATCGGGGTATTATCCATTTCCAAGAAAAAGACACTTTTGGGCTGAAACTGGTGCCTATATAGAATTTTTCCTTTATGTCCATGTTAACAAAAAAACCCTTTTGGACAGAAAAAAAGTACTTACATTAACTCACTATAATTATGGATCCTAAGAATATTATGTAACATCCTGGTCTATTAATCACAAAATTATTAGTCACAGATTTTGGGCATCCAGTTTGGTGGAAAAGAGAATGCTTTATTTTGGAATTCCTTTTGTATTCTCAGACAACCAGTAAGCCAAAAGGCCCCAAGGGTAGAAGAAAAGAGCAACCAAACTTAGCTTCCAGGTTTGAGAAGAAAACTTATTCCCAATTTCAAGCACAACACCAAATGTATCAATAAACAAGCAAAAGCTCCACCAATCCTTGAATATTTAACTATATACATAGATATGCCTTTACGGTATATTCTCCAGTCACATTTCATTAAACATATTGTTTGAACATGATAGACTCTGGAAATATTTTCCACAAAAGTATCCATTTTTCACTCAAAGTAGCAAAATAATACTTCCACTATAGCTAAGGGAAAAATAGAGGTTCCCTTTACCCAATAGCCTTGTGGAAAAATTATTCTAATGACATATAACTCATATTATACTAGGACAAGCTTCTGATCTACCAACAGGAATGTACAACAGTCTCAGAAGTATTCCATTTATCATCACTTTTAACTTCTTGTAAAACAAGATGACTACATTCCTTTTTTTTTAAATATATTGAGATTTTGGTATAAAGAACTCATTCACCCCTTGTTTAATAAATGTTTAAGCTACTACATTATTTAAGGATATTGCATTCTTTATCATTTCATTAATTGCTATCTCTTTAAAAAAAATCTGTGAAATTTATATAGAAATTCTGTTACTTGATTCTTATGGTATAAAAAGCTAGGGTACCACCACCACCACAAGTTCATAAAATTAAAAGTTGTTGACTAAAGTAATGAAGTTTTTTTCAAATGGAAAGAAAAAGTGCTTTAAAGGTGCTCTTCTTAAATTACATAGGTGTATTTATTCTTCCTCTTAATTAAAGCATCATCAGAAGACCAGATTAGGGACAAATGATCCTTGCAAGGGGAAAATCTACCTTTGTATGGTTGCTAAAAGTCAACAGTGACTTTATGGCACATTTTATTATGAATTTATTTTTCCTATATAAAAAGACTTTTTATCAGCTCAATAAGCTCCTAATAGCCTTTCTTCAATGAAGATTTCTCTAACATTTATTGTAACCCACTGTAAGTAAGAAAATGTACCATGCAAGAAGTTTCCCTCAAAGATGCAAATTAATTTCAAAATTGGCCTCTTTCATAGTTAGTAGAAACTGTAGGGTTATTTGTTTATTTGGTCTGTTTTCGTGTTGCAATTATTTAATGTGGGTTTTCAATTTTAATACAACAGAATAGATAACTTTACAATGCAGTCTTAAATTATTAATTGTAAGTCCCACTGAGTGCAGTACACAGCATTATCTTGAATTCCTACATGCAGCTTTCATCCTCAGAGTAAGGCTTCAAATTCTTATGGAACAGGAATAGTGGCCATTGTTATTTAATGTGAATAAAAAGTTCAGACTAGTGGTTATCTAGCCCAGGGGTCTCCAATCTTGGCAACTATAAGTCCTGTGGACTTCAATTCCCAGAATTCCTCAGCCAGCTGGCTGTGGAATTCTGGGAATTGAAGTCCACAAGTCTTAAAGTTGCCAAGGTTGGAGATCCAGATCTAGCCTATAATTCTTCCTTACCTCCAACCAAATAAATCATTAATTTGATGGCAATTTCAATTACTACAGAGAATAAAGTGAGCAATAATAAAGTTCTGTGGTTGTGTGGGCTGCAGCAAACTGATATTTTATCAAAATGACAAAATATACATCATGACATGACAACATAAACTCTGACCTGACCTGACACCATGACATAAGGATAAGAGAAACTGAGTTCACATTGCAGAAAACACCTCATTTGCCTATCTTGAATACTTGTTTTTGCCTCTTTTTCTTATTTCTTTAATAATAGGCATTGTTGATGTTTCTTGTGGGAGACCTGGATTACACAGAACCAAAAAAAAAAGTAATGAAAAGCATCCATTATTAATTTTTTGTCAGAGCTCACAAATGACAAAATGAAATATCATTTTGGAAGAGTGGATTATCAACAAGACTTTTTTATTATGTTGATCAACCAAAGAACAGTACAAATGAATATAATAGCATTAAAGTTTCAATACACCCTCAACATTAGAAATTAAAAATGGTAATAAAAAGGCAAAAAGAATAGAAAGGCTGAAAATTATGTTACAAATAGAACAACTCCAAAAACTTGAGAATGTATTGCTTAAATATTATCATTCTTACCCTTTGTTGGAAAGACTAGGTGTTGACAGTTAACATAAATCAAAAATTGTTGCTGTAGATTAATTGTAGATTTCCCATTCCAGTGTCTGAATCCTTTTAGTTAAAACTCAGGCCCCCAAATCCACAATTCTTGTATCTTGATAAGTCACGAGTATTGGGGATATATCCGAGAAGAAAATGTATGTAACATACAGCAACTGATGCAGATTCATATTAAAAATCCTGTTGATGTCATCCCTAAATGCAACAATTATAAGACGTGACTAAAGCATATGGTTCAAACTTCCAACTGTGTACAGTAATAATTAATCAGATTTTCTTTGTCCTGGCTTTCTTTTTTTTCCTATGCAATATTTTAGAAGTTAAAAGAATACTGTACAGGATGTTCTGCCTCCAATTTAAATATGCAGAATAAGTAGTATTGCAAGCTACATAGATAAATATTATCACTGAGCTTCATCTAAACTGGAAAGGAATTGAGAAAGTCTGAAACATTCTTGTTGGCACAAAACAGCAGAGAATTTTTCAAGTACCCATCTAATCAGCCTAAACAAGAATTATATTTAAATGGGAAATATTAGGACTGTAGACTATGCCAGGACCTCAAGAAAACATCATAGAAGAAGGCAAAATCAAACCTCTTCTGTTCTGGTTCTAATAAAGCTACAAAAATATGTCCGTAAAAATATAAGGAATCAAGTTTCACTTGAAGATGGCTTTTCCAAGTGAAAACAAAAACAAACAGAATAAATGTGACTTTAGTTGAATGTACTTATTTTTTATTTATTTTTATTTTATTTGCTTTGTCAATTGCTTACAAGATAATAGGTATAAGTAAAAACATAGCTATGAATACATATAAGAAAAATAAAAGAAACAATAGGACAGGAATAGTAGGCACGCTGATGCGCTTATGCACGCCCCCTACAGAACTCTTAGGAAAGGGGTGAGCTCAATAGCAGAAAGTCGAAAGTTAAAGTTTTTGGGGTTTGGGAAAGAAATCACAGAGTCAGGTAGAGTATTCCAGATATTGATCACTCTGTTGCTGAGTTACAACACTTAGGCTGAGTTACAACAGAGTAACAAAAAGAATAGATACATTTAGTAGAGCAATAGCACTTAGACTTATATACCACTTCATAATGCTTTACAGCCTAAGTCGTTTACAGAATCAGCATATTGCCCCCAATAATCTGGATCCTCATTCTACCCACCTTGGAAGGATGGAAGGCTGAGTCAACCTTGAACCTGGTGAGAATCAAACTTCTGGCAATCAGCAGAGTTAACCTGCAATACTGCATCTTAACCACTGCGCCACCATGGCTCAATTATACATTTCAGGCAGGAAAACCATATGTATGTAACTATGTTACATACGCCATCAATTAAAGAACTCCAACTGGTAGGGTCCAGGAAGAGAGTCTTCTCGCTGAGGTCCCCACCCAGTTAAATATCCCTCCAGAGGTAAAGCAGGCTCCCACTCTCCCGCCTTCCAACAAGGAGTTAAAACATGGCTCTGCTATCTCATGTGGAGACCCCAAAAGAGCATATAGCCATGGGGATGGTTGATGACCTGCAAACTCTCCCTTTGCCTTTTTAACAGGGTCTACTTATTCTTGCTTCTTTCCAAAATCTTAATTCTTACATGTTAATCTTTATATACTATGTTCACATTTCAACATTTTATTGTACACTGCCCAGAGTCCCTCTTTGTGAAAAATAAATAAATTAATTAAATATGATTATGAAAGTATATTTTTAACATCCATGATAAAATAATTATTCCAAGTTCATTACACAGATGTACATATGTATAATATATACAAAATATACAAATTCACACATTTGTAGATAAATATAGGCATAAGAGTTTGAATATTATACATGTTTGTGCAGGCATGTGTCACCCAACAAACTGAAGACAGAAAATAACAAGAATAACAATTTTTTATTTAGAATACAGAAACATATAGGATGGCTTTTGGTTTTGCTTTTAATTTCTTACATATGTTGAGAAAATCACATTTTCAGAAAAGGCTAGAAACATTGGTGATTGACTGATTAAAATGAAGCATTTAATGACCCATGAGTTTCAACTTAAAAGCTGAACAAAAGGTTTACAGGTGTTTGACTGGATTGTGTCCACAGTTTTCAGACAGGGCTCCATCCATTTTATTCTCAGAAGAACATTAAGACCAGTTCTTTTGCAATAACTTGAAAACTGCCTATTTTGGTACGATTACAGAAATACTTTAACTACCCTTTCCTGTCACTAAAAATAAATAACTAGGTAATTTTTTTCTTCTTAACTGCCTAAGGTAGCTGCTTCAATTTGTCCAATTCTAGGGCCTGGCAGGACATTATTTGATTGAATTAAAAAACTACTGAGGTCCTAGAATTGTTTCATTTATTATTGTCAGTGAGGATTAATGGTATCATTTAAACTGCTGTGTAAATACACTGGAAGGGATTTAAAATGGTAAAAATGTAGAACTTAAAGAAAAATACCCACTACCACACCAGAATGCAAAAGGCATTCTAAGCCATCAACTACCCCAGGCAGGATGTGAAGATGTGGCTTATTTGCATTACAGATCAATCAACCCACTGATTGATATACGGCATGCAACTGCCCTGACATGAAATTGACATAGTTGTTTGGCTGGTTTCTCTTGCCACCAAGTTGAATGCCTACAACAACAGAGGTGTAAATATAGTCCTTCCCACCCTAGGGCATTCTTTCCATTGCTTCCTCATGATGATCATTATATCAGTATAAAAAGATGTTACTGGTATAAAGTATTTTATGTCTGGTCTCAAGGCACTATTCCAGTCTGTGCCTGCAATAGTACGCAGGTCTTTGCCAGAAACACTGCTGTTACTCACACTGTTGGCACTCTTCTATTAGGCCAAAGGGAAAATGTCCTCCTGTTCCATGTGTCTTCAAATAATGAAAGCCATCTTTGGACACCCGCCCTAGGCAATGAACCAGCCAGATGGAAGGTCTGTATTGCTCTTCTGCTCCGTGAACTTGAATAATGCAATTCAAAAAACCAGCTTACGCTATTTGCTGTGTATGTGAAAATGTCAATATTGTTACCTGAGTAGGAGAAAACAATAAACAGCAATTTGTCAAACTAAGCTGACACATTTTTGCTTAGGAAAGGCTTTGAATGGAAATAACAAAATTCCAAGAATCAGAATAATATATATGATAAATTAAAGAGATGCTTCAAGTGGCTTGAAAAAAAACTGTTTTATTATTTTGTTTAATAGGATGACCTGGTAATCCCCTGCATCATTCTCTCTACAATTGCATATGAGAATACTATTCCAAATTGTTACGAAGAATACAACTACTGTTCTAGCTAGAGTAGTTCAATGATTAAAACATTGGACTTGGACCTCTGAAGACTCAAATCTCTTTCCTTTGTAAAGTTCATTAAATTATTCATCACAGAAAATTATTCTGAAAATGTACAAAAAGGAAATAACAGAAGATTATTTTAATAAGTATTACATATCTTGTTATATGAATTAGAGGAAATGTTACATCTAGCTTTTGCCAGCTGTCCCTGGCAAAGAAACAGAGAGGGGACATATCTCCATCTAGCTGCATATATTATGTAAAGAGAAGAGGTATGCATTAAAACAAAGACACAGCATTACTCCTTGGCCTTTCAAAACATGTATCTCTTTAGATAGAGGATGAGTCTGTCTTATAATAACCCTAACTCTGACCATAACCCCAATCCATATAATCCCCATTCTTGAAGATCATAACAAAATCTTTTTAAGGTAGCACATCCAGTTCCTAAAAACAAACGTGAGCAACTATAGTAGACATCTATCATACAGAGAGTTATAGCATATTATGTTTAATTATGAACAATTCCAAAAACTCCCAAGATTTCATTTAATAATAAACTAGGATGCAGAGATATCTACAGTGAGGGGAAGGGGTGGAATGTCAAAAGGGTAAGTGACAGGGAAATGATAAAAGCCTTGCATGTGAATTGTAACATCACATCCACGTTTGAAAGGAATGGATCTTGCATTGCAATGGCACATCTCTTTCATCATGATGCTACTTCATCAGTTTAACAAAAACTTTGGATCTTGAAGATACCTCCACTGTAATGGTCACCCAAACACAATTTAAGTCTTCATTTTTTCTGGAATAGTAAAACTATAACTATAGGAAGGTTGAAGCTATCCATACTTCTGGTGTAAGATGTTCCACAAGTGGGAGTCAACATTAAGAAGGCTGTAAAGGCTATGAATTTTGTTTTTACTTCGTCTGTTTTCAGCTATTTGAGAAGCTGGTTTCCTAGCAGAATCTATAAGAACTCTTTTCTGAAATGCTAGAGTTGTTCTATTCATACTGTTAAAATATAGGAATTTATAAATAATCATTAAATCAAATATATTAATTAGAATTTCTGCACAGGAAAACTTTTGTATCTGATTAAATTATACCAGTAAAACCATAATGCGGGGGCTTCATAATCTTGAAAAATCTATTCTTAAATGGATTATTACAGTTGGATTAATTATATTTCAATAATAAAGAAACAAAAGAACACACCAATCTTTTTTGGCTAAGTAATGGAGCCGCCCAGCCTGCTAGCCATCTGATATTATCTGTATGCAAACAACAACCGTCTGTCTGCTTCTGAGACACCAGACAGAAATCTGGCATTAACTCTGTGAGTCACTATTAGAAGCCTTGTGTTTTTTTTTTCTAGGTCATTAAAAACAACATTCATTCAAGATGGGATACCTGGATTTAAAGGCAGAAATGATATACATTTGATGGAAAGTACATCAAAGATCTGTATAATGGATAGTAAAGCAGTTGTATATTACTTGAGATATATTTTCTTTTAAATAGCTTTGTTGTTTGTATGCTTTCAAGTCAGCATTGATTTCTAGTGACTACTATAATATTTTTTTTCAGCACTACCATATTCTGGCAATGAAATAAGCATTTTTAAAATCTTCCCCCTCACGCATATAAAGTTTGCAAGAGGAATCTATTTATTTGACTAAGGCATATTACAGGTAGACTGTAAGGAGTAATAACTAATCATTTCATCAATCATAATGGATAAGAAATTATCTATTTTTTCCCAATAGCTATATTTACATTCAGTTTAGAATCACCTTTGCTTTTTGTATGAAATATGCATGTCTGTATTTGTATTTTCCAATAAAATACAGATTGTCCATTTATTTGTACCTATTTCCTGTATAAACTCACGTTTATTCTTATACCTATTATCTTGTAAGCAATTGACAAATCAAATAAATAAATCAAATAAATAAACAATCAGGACCTGGAGCAACAAGGTTGGGGACAGCCCGATTTCTTACACAACACATTTTGTTCTGATCATTCTCATCAAGAAGCATGGCTGAAAATATTATTGCAACATATAAAACTCAGAATAAATGGCCCAAATATGATTTGAACAAAGGGACTTTTACAGATCATCAGTAATTATCAAACTAAATACATACAAGTATTAGTTTTCTAGTTAAAATTTTCAGTTAATGAAGAGGTTTTGATCAAAATTGTAAACACACTTAACAATTACAAATTATTGTAATTCAGGCTTTCATTTTGCTTATTTTGGAATAAATGGTGATACATGCATTTCAAATACAAAAATTGGCTTTAATGTAGCTACTACATTATGGTCTGTGCACAGTCGTCTTGCATTGTTCCAGCACAGCACAGACCATAACTTTTAATATGGAACAAGAGATCAGCAACTAATCCTGATTTAATTGATCTGCCTATCAGAAAATACACAACCACCTCAATTGTGCTTTGACAGGTGAATTTTCCTTACTGCTGAAATGCTGTATTTCCACTTTCAGCTTATCAAAGTGCAAACTTTGAGAATTGTCCAGTAAGCTAAAGAACTCTTTCATATTAAATATCTTCTCCTGCAAAAGGGAGATAACAGAGGAAAATCTAAAGAAAGAGATGGATTTCTAGTAGAAAGATTGGGAGTATAGTGAATACTGGTGTAGAACCACCGACTATGAAATGTTCTTGAATTCTGATTGCAAAGGACCATCTGATAAGTAAGTCAATCACTCTGCTTCTATAGAGGCATATTAGCTAATAAAGAGTATCTATCTGTTCTTTTCTTTAAAAAAAAAGAATTTCTCAAATATATCTTATTTATTTTTTGGACAGGTGTACAACTTTTGATGTTCACACTGACTTGCAGAGCATGGAATTTCTTTTCTGTATAGAGCAGTCTTACATACCTATGATATAAATATAAATATCAAAAGGCATATGGGTAGAGCTGATCAGAAAGCTTTTATCACCTAGTGGGATTTCTTGGAAAGACTGCAAGGACTGGTTTTCACCTTTAAAGCATTTGCAGAATCAGTCAGTGTGTTAATCATGAGAAGAGTGATTACCTAAAGCAGGTTGGCAGCTACAACTGATGGGCTAGATGTAGCCTGTCACCTGAATTCATATCCCCCTAATCCCAGAAAGTCCTATATTCATCTGGAAATGGAGAGTGCCCTCAGCATCTCTTTAGGGGGACATTTTGGCAACAGCTTTAGCTGCCACTTTAGTAGCCAAACACCAAGTCCTCTGGAAACGGTGGTGACAGCAGCAGAGAATGGCTACTAATCTGTAGGCAGAAAAAAGTTGCTGAACTCTGGGCTAACAGAGTTCCTCACACTGTGGACTCTCTTGCTTCCTGGCCTTGTTTGCACTTTGCAAAGAAGTGACAGCCATCTTATTCAGGGCGCTTTGGGGGAAAAAGATAAAGTTAGATCATAGCTCTGGTATTAGGAATTATTTTGTTGTGTAAACTATTTTGAATTGCAAAAAATATGCAGAATTTGTAATAAATATATAAAATGAAATGCTAAATCACCAGGCATCATGCTTCTTACCGACCCCTACAAAGCACGATTTCTACTGTTTCACAGAGTCCCAATCCATTAGAACAAAGAGGATATTTTATGTAATCATTTGCATTTACCCATTTACAGTTTTCTTACCGCTACACAGTCCTCAAAGGAAAGATACAAATTGCAACAACTGGAATCGATTTATCATCATTAAACGTTTTGCTCTGAGTTTTGGTCCAATCCCCTGCCAGTTTAAGATATGTACAGTGTTACTTCCATCGCAACATAACTGATTACACTTCTGTAATGTAGTAAGGATCCAATCTGAATTTTGAAAGATTCTTCAGCAGTTCCTCCAAGATGTTTTTTCCTGAATAGTCTACTATGCTATCTGCTTTACAGTTCAGTTCAGCAGACTTGACTGGCGGGGGGAGGGGGGGAGGGGGAACCTCAAATCACAAGCTAGACTATACTGTCATGCAACAAAACTCCTAGAAGCGTTTGTTCTGGCCCTTCAGCGCTTGATCATCTGACAGCAATACAGGAGGAAAGCTTTTAAAGCTATGATGCAAAGTGATGCCTGCCATGCCCTCTGCCACAACACAACCCATTCAGCCTGCAGATGGTGAGGAAAATAGGCAACAAAATTTGGGGAGGACGGGATGATAAATGGTGCAACAGAAATGTCTTGCAGAGCAAATACGTCAGGATGTCATAGTGTCCTCTGGTTAAGTTGACATAACACAATACGTTAACACAGTATTAAAAGGTAAAAACTCCTCCATGTCAAATTCGGTATCTGGTGATTTAACAGGCTTGTCCGTATAGTATTCCCCAGGTGAAATTCCTTTGAAGTAACTTCAGAATTTTAAAGTACACCAAATATGGTAGAAATAATTGTGACAGTGCAGTTGTCCTCTTTGCAGAAATCTGTTTCACTTACACAGCCCACATTAGTCCCCTAGTTTGAATATTGTAGAACATGAAATTTGCTAATAGCAAAGATTTAAATGAAGACAGGCTATAATGTGCTATTTTTGGATCAAAAGGATTGTAAACATTAATGTAAATAGCATCAATAAAAATAAAGCCAGTCATAATGAACAATAAACAATATACAAAAAGGCAACTTAAAACAGTTTGGAACTACAGAAGCTGAATTCTAACATAAATGAAGAACACTAGGTCTGGCAAACCCTTTCTTACATCGTGATATTTTTAATTTGGATATAGAATTTCCAAAACATTTTTGTTTTCTTTTTCAGAATTTGAATCTGGAAGCTATTGAGTTTTTCAAAACCTTTCACATGAGTTATTCCAGCCAAGAGACATACTACCTCATCCTTAAACAGAGGATATTTTTGTTGTGAAGTACAATCCCTACTAACTATCATCCGTGAACGTATGAACAAATTCTGAAAAATGGAAAGCAGATTTTAATGAAAGGAACAACATAACAAGAGCCGCAGTGGCGCAGTGGTTAGAATGCAGCACTGCAGCTAATTCTGCTGACTGACTGCTGCCAGCAGTTCAGCAGTTCAATTCTCACTGGCTTAAGATTGATTCAGCCTTCCATCCTTCCAAGGTCTGTAAAATGAGGACCCAGATTGTCGGGGGTAATATGCTGACTTTGTAAACTACTTAGAGAGGGATGCAAAGCACTGTGAAGTGGTATATAAGTCTAAATGCTTACTATAATATCACACTAATTTCCATTAGATAGCTAGGTACAAATACATGTTTTCTACCTCATTTTTATCAGTGGCTTCTAAACATGTTTAAATTGATTTAAATGGTATGTTGTTTATGTAAAGTTAGGAAATTAAATGTAGCAGCTGTTTTTGTATTTGAAAAGACATGTGGATATCACAAGTAACAATGTGACAAGAAGCATAAATATAGATGAATAATAAAAGCCAACAATTCCAATTGTCTTCATAGTTCAAAATCTGCAATTAACTTCTCTGCTCTAGAAAGAGGATTTTGATATACCCAAAATCTCTAAATTTAGGTAGTATTTAAGAAAGGAAGTTCTTGCCTGTATTTACATACATACATGCATGCTTGTATATGTATTTGTATATGTACATACATACACACATACATACATTTATATATATTCTCACAGATAAATAAGAAAATATCAGCACCTGTTTATTGTGCTCATATACCTGCCTGCACAAAGAGAAATTCTCCTGATGCTAACGTTAGGAGGAAGGGCAGAGAATATAAATGCACCTAACGTGAAACCAGATTCCATAGCTTTTCAAGTGGTCATTAACAGTTTTTTAAAGAGCATTTGTTCTGAATAGGAAGATCAAGACAGGCTTTGGAAAACTTCCAAAGGTGTGGCAGAAAAAAAGGTGCAAGATCAAGCTGAGCATACTTCTGCTTGTAAACACAAGGTAAGTGTGAAAATTTGCCAGAAGAACCAGACAGCCCAAAGGCAATATTCCCAGTCTGAACAGAACAGAAAACTCAGATCAGAACAGGCAGGGGAAAAGAGTGAAAGAGGGATTGTTTATATTTCCCACAGCATATTCCTTGGATATGGAAGGCATTTTCAAGAGCTTTAAGGTAGCTACTGCAAAAGGAGAGTATTTGAATATTATTTTCAAATAATATTCAAAATGTGCATTACATTAAAATATTGATTTCTAGTTTCTCCAAGCACTGATCAGGAGAATAAGATGGAATTTATGAGTAGCCTGGAACAGGGGTGTATGTCAAAAAATTTAGCAACCGATTCTCTGCCCAGTTGCTGGGTGGCCATGGCTATGGTGGGCATGGCCTAGTTGGCCTCCTGCACCACTCTGGCCTGGGACAAAAACAGGCTACAGTGGGCCATTTTTGCCCTTCCCGGGCCCTCCCTGGGCCTGTTTCCAGCCTTCCAGAACTTTTGGGAGGCCTGTTTTTTAACCTCTCTGGGCTCTGGAGGCTTTTTTCAAGCCTCCAGGAGGGCAAAAACAGCCTCCCCAGGCTTCAGACACCCCTTGGAGGCTGGATATGGGCCTGTTTCTGGCCTTCTGGAACCTCTGGGAAGCTCGTTTTTTGCTCTCCCTGGGCTCCTGAGACTTTCCTCAAGTCTCCAGGAGGGTGAAAACGTCCTCCCTGAGCTCCGGAGGCTCTCTGGAGGCCAGAAATTGGCCCATTTCCACCTTCTGGAGCCCCTGGGAGACCCATTCACTCTCCCTGAGCCTCTGCATGGGCCCTGCACTTACCTGGGATTCAAAATGGGCTCTATGCACAAAATGTTCTGTCACATGTCCCTAATACTGCAAACAATTCAAATCCAGAAGGCCAGCACATAGGGTATTGAGAAAGTCTTTTGAAAGTTTTCCTGCAGAACCCATGCAAATGTATCAAACATAGACCATTTTCCACTGCTGACTAAAGTGCCTATCGCCAATCGTTATCTCGGCCGAAAGCTATACTACTAGGAAACTTGGAACATTCCATTTCCATCCTCAGTGCCTCCATTGCCTCTGTTCTGGCACATCAGTGCTGTCCTGATATTGCACATGCTGCCTTCCCAAAAGCAAAGGGATCACTCGATTTTTCTTTCCTCTCTCTTTGACAAAACAGGAACAGTTAGTAACAAAAGAATCCGTCACTCAAGGTATTACAGCAGGAATGAGACAGATTTGACTGTTGGATCTTGTTCATTATGTCAAGGCTACCAGCTGAGCAGCTTCATACTATTGTATGGTGCTTATAGCTATCAGCACAATGCTGCTATGTCCAGCTTTTTTGAGACAGCAACAGAACACAATAGGAACAGATAAGTGCCATCAGGGGCCAGAAGGAAGGATGTGACTGCATCAGCCTGAAATGGCCAATAAGCACTGCTCTCATCCCGTTATGGGTCACCTCATGTTACGTTCAATAATAATGGGTAGCAAAGTTTTACAGATGTTGCAGCTGAGACTTAAGAGGGGAAATAGCTCCCTCTTGGTCTTGTTATGGACTACTTAAGGATACCTTATTCATGGGCTCAGGTCATGGTAAAAGCAATGTCATATGATATGGCAGAAAAAAAGATGTTGCCAGGGCATGTTTGTATTATAGTTAGATGCAAATGAGGAAAGGCATGGAGACTATATGCCTACCTCGTGTTTTCTTAAGAATACAGGTGTACAATCAGGTAAAACGATAACCTAATGATCAGGTTATATAAATTCAGCAAGGGCATTTGGGCAATGATCATTTGGCTGATCTAATTTGGCTAAGTGGTCTGTATAGTTGAATCACACACAGGAACCTTAATTCCTGCTCATTGTGTACAGAAGCTTCTGGTTTTCTACTTCTATTATTTACAACTTATGCATGAAAGAAAATCTTGCTCAATGAAAGCACGCAAAACTATTATTGTCTTCTGTCTTGTTGAAATTGGACAGGGTACTGGATGTTAGAATTACAGCTGCACAAATTCAAATGACTTTGTTGTCATCAGAAAAAAGCACCCCAAGCATAATAAAATATACTAAGCCAATAGCTAGATACACTAGACACAATTATACAAAATACCTTAGATATGGGTGTTAAAGACAGGGGTGGGATTCTACTGGTTCGCACCTATTTGCTAGAACCAGTTGTTAACATTCTAAGCAGTTCGGAGAACTGGTTGTTAGAAGAATTACTGGCCTAATCCTGTAAGGAAGGCAGGAAGGAAACATTCTGGTGTTGCTTACAGAAACTGCCTCTCCGTTAACCCTTATTACATTCTTGGCAGGATAGATTTCCTGTCTCTATAACTTCTCTGGAGGTTTTTTCCCTTCCTTTGCTGGTACTTTGCTTGTGTGGAGTGACCATTCAAAGTTACAATGGCACTGGAAAAAAGTGACTTATGTCCATTTTTCACACTTGCAACTATTGCAGCATCCCCACAGTCATGAGATGCCAGGCGAGGAGATGCGTACCTCAATGTGAGTGATGTTGAGTTGACCACACCCAGCCAGTCACATGACCACCAAGCCATGTCCACCAACTAAGCCACGCCCACAGAACCGGTTGTTAAAAAATTTGAATCCCACTCCTGGTTAAAGACTTATCATTGGAATCAAGCCATCAAGAACTGGCTTAAGAAAGTTTCAAAATATTTTAAGAGCAAGTGAAGTGCAATAAAATGAGGGTACTCAGGAAACAGTTTTTATTTTCAGTTGAAGACCACTGAGCAAATAGTTTCAGGAAATATTGCTGTAAGCCATACATTGTGAAAGAGTTCTATTATAAAACAAAACCTTGAAGGCCAGAGCTGATGACTGCAAAGAAGAGAAATCTATCTTGTAAATTCAAAGGCGACAACTCAAGGTGCAAATTCAAGGCAAAGTTTCAAACAGGCAGCAAAGATAACAAGAGAGTATAAACTATTAACAAAATACCACCCTTCTGGCAGCAGGAGGAGCTAAAACTGTGGTACATTATGGGCTGAGGTAAAACTCAGAGAACTCAGGGATGAAAATGCTATAAAAACATAGCCAATGAGAACCATCAATGCATGTACAAATGTTTGCCATTCCATAACCTGGATGTGTTGTTTAATATCTTGGAAGTTCAGGTGATGCTGTTTAGGATTTTATTCAACTGATCAATGTTTTTTGAGCCCTGAATTAGAATATGCTCTTCATGAAGAATAAACGTCCCAACATCCTTTAACTAACTGTCAATAAAGTATCTGAACATGTTAAAATTTTATTTATTTATTTATTTAAATTTATATAAACAAAAACAGAAAACAAAATAAGATCAGTTTGGTGCCATGGTTAAGGCACCAGATTAGAATCTAGGAGACCTTGGTTTCTAATCTTGTCTTAGGCACAGAACAAGTTGGATGACCTTGGACCAATTACTGTTTCTCAGCTCTACAAAAGAGGCAATGGCAAATCACTTCTGAAAAACCTTGACAGGGAAACAGCAGTGACTTGTCCAGACAGCTGCCAGAAATCAACATTGACACCAGCACAAACACAAACACAAAAATAGAAGGTTATCTAAAGGCTGAGCTTTAGATAACCTAAAGCTAAGCTATGATTAATTTGGGCTAAGCTAAGCTATGATTAATTTGTGGAGCACAGCCCAGGCACTGTAAATAGTAAACCATGGTTCATGAAAATGTTTATTATGCAAATGTAGCAAAATATATATTCAATGAATCAGGCTTAAGAAACCAACTTGCGTTTGTTGAACATTTATGGTAGTGCAGTTATTCTATCTGAATATCACACATGCATCAGGACGGCAGATTTAAATTCCGCTTGTTTAGACTGAAAGTATTTGGCAAGGATAAACTAAGCAGAATTGTATTGTGGCACTTAAACAAACTTTAGTCCAACTCCAGCCAACCATACAAAATGGAATATAGCCAAGAAAAGGTTTATGATTGTGATCCAGCCAACCAAACAAGGGTCGGAAGACAAACTAACTGCCGATATTCTGGTGCAAAATAAACCTTAAGATCACTGAAGTTCCAGATCTCATTCCTTTGATATATAATCACAAAAATCTTTACTGATGAAAGAAACACAGCACATATAATAAATATCTATCAAATGGTGCCTTTTTCTTTCTTTTAACCTATGAAGTGCAAAACACACACACACACATACCTGGCTTAGATTCAAGCATGCAGGTTTCTTAATGGACTGCGAATGAAAGCTCTGAATCCAACACTTTTTCTTGTGACTTCATTTTGGGCTTTTGTAGGTGAATGCTAATAGAACATGATTACAAAGTGTGATTAATTTGGATGTTTCATGTATGATAAGCAATTTCATCAGTAATGTGTTGCTTAACTTTTGTACAGTCCATTTTGACACCTAAATGGGAGTTAATTGAATTCTTGATACAGCTGATGCAGAAATATGTCATTGCTATGGTATGTCTGTCATCTCATTTTAATTGTATACAAATACACATGTCCAGTATAAGCCATGATGATGTAACTCCATGACATCATTTGCATCGTGATGTACAAATTAAATAAGTTGTGCTATGATTCCTCTCTTGTCCCTTGGTGGTACCATACAGTCAAATAGATGTCCAGTTTACCCTATATGTTAAGTCATAAGTTTAATGTGGCTAATTTTTCTCTTGGTATGTCACATAAACAAGATCCTCACTTAACACAATTCTGCCAACTGTGATATAGTCATTAACTAGTAATAAGTAATAAGATTTTAAGGGGGGAAAATAGCTTAGCATAATGTGTGTCCAGCTTGTGACCCAGGCATTACACTGTCAAATGAAACAAACAAAATGTAAAAAAAGCAATGGTATTTATGTAGTTACTTACCAAGCACATCTACATTATATTAAAGTAACCAAAATATCTTTACAATCCCCAAGCCATGCCACAACTTTTGAGCATCCCTAATGCTTGGAAATTGAAAGTTGAAAAATCTGGCATGCCCTATGGGCCATCACAGCCTAATTTTAATGCTTATAATTAAACCATTGCTGAATAAAGGAAATTATAGAGATCATAGCAACTAAAAACATAATTTGTGATGTCTACATTACATTCTCTCTCTGTAAACCTCTTTTAAAAATAGTTTTCTAAATTGAATGAACAAAAAACGTATTACTGCTTTCAAATCTGATAATGAAGGAAAGGAGGTAAAGCTGCAATTTGATATTCTTACTTCAGCACCCCAATCTTTTGCCTTATTTACAGCTTGTGGGCTTCAGCCCCTTCTTATGAGGATCAGGTTTCAGAAACTTAATCTCTCACTTTCCATTGGACAGTTGGAAATTCACTGCTACATTTCCCGATTTTACTGCCATATTTGCAGATGTGAAAGAAAACCAAAAGCAACTATGTTTGAAAACTATGCAAAACACTATCTACGCTTTAAAAAAAAAAATCTAATTCCAGAAATGTTACTCTAGTAACTGACGTTCAGTGACAATTTATTTCTGAGTATGGTGATATCATTTAACTATCACAACTAAAAAAAACTATTGATGGAGGAGGAGGAGGAGGAGGAGGAGGAAAGAAACATTTCTATAAGCTTTAAAAAGTGGCCCCAACATATCTCACAGCATGGAATTGTGTAAGTCCTGCCTGCAGAGCAAGATAAATTATTATTATTATTATTTATTTGATTTATATACCGCCCCCTCTCCCCGAAGGGACTCGGGGCGGTGAACAGCCAATAAAAACACATATACAAGGTACAAAGTATGAGACAACATAAAATATTAAAATTTAAAAACTGAAATACAATATGGCTCTAATAAAATATAAACAAGTATTAAAAAGATTAAAACCGGATTAAAATTTAAAAACCCCTAGGCCAGTCCGGCCTGCCGAAATAAATGCGTTTTGAGCAACCGACGGAAGGCCATGAGATCGGGGGCAGCCCTTACCTCCGGGGGTAATTCATTCCAGAGAGGGGGTGCTCCCAATGAGAAGGCCCGCGCCCTCGGGGTCGCCAGCCGTCCAGCCGGCGGCACCCCGAGGAGGCCCACTCTATGGGAGCGTACCGGTCGGTGGGAAGCCGATGGTGGCAGGAGGCGGTCTCGCAAGTAACCTGGTCCCGAGCCATGGAGCACTTTAAAGATAGTGACCAAGACCTTGAAGCGCACCCGGAGGGCCACCGGGAGCCAATGCAGCGCGCGTAGAAGTGGCATAACATGGGAGCCCCTAGGTGCCCCTATTACCACCCTCGCGGCTGCATTCTGCACCAACTGGAGCCTCCGGATGCTCTTCAAGGGCAGCCCCATGTAGAGAGCATTGGCATAGTCTAGGCGGGAGATCACCAGGGCGGAAGTGACCGTGCGAAGCGCATCCCGATCCAGAAAGGGCCGCAACTGGTAGATCCTACGGACCTGTCCAAAAGCCCCCCTGGCGACGGCCGCCACATGATCTTCCAATGACAGCCGTACATCCAGGAGGACACCCAGATTGCGGGCCCTCTCTGTGGGGGCAAGAATTTCCCCCCCCCACAGCCAGCGATGGAACCAGCCGGCTGTATCGGGGTGCCAGGAAGCACAGCCACTCAGTCTTAGATGGGTTGAGCTGAAGCCTGTTCCGCCCCATCCAACACCGCACGGCCTCCAGGCATCGGGCCATCACTTCAACGGCTTCATCGGAGTGGCCCGGGGCAGAGATGTACAGCTGGGTGTCATCAGCGTACTGATGGAACTCTACCCCAAAGCCACGGATGATCTCACCTAGCGGCTTCATATATATGTTGAACAGGAGGGGCGAGAGCACCGACCCCTGAGGCACCCCACAAACCAGGGGCCTCGGGGCCGACCTCTGCCCCCCTGCCAACACAAATTGCGAGCGGTCAGAGAGGAAGGAGGAGAACCACCGCATAACGGTGCCTCCCACCCCCAACCCCCCCAGCCGCTGCAATAGGATACTGTGGTCGACAGTATCAAAAGCTGCCGAAAGATCTAGGAGGACCAGGACAGAGGAATAACCCCTGTCACGGGCCCTCCAGAGATCATCCATCAATGCGACCAGCGCCGTCTCTGTGCTGTGCCCGGGCCTGAAGCCCGATTGGCATGGATCCGAATAGACAGCTTCAGCCTGCATATAACTATTAATCTTGCAGATTATTATTTCATCAAAAGAAAAAGTCCATGGTATTATTGATCAACTATTTCTCTTAACTGTGATTGCCTTGCATCAAGAAACTATACCCACAAGCATGTATGACGAGCAATTTCCTGTACTGTAAAGATTTTCTGATATAAGCAACATAACTGAGCACAATCACAAGCCATTGGCATTACACTGCCTGTCCTTGCAGAAGATTTGTACTGTAATTTATGCCATTTCTCTTGTATGAGAACCCTAATATATTATTCTGGCAACCTAGAGCAGCTTCCTATCAAATATTGCTTCTAAAGTGCTTTAATCTTTTACTGTCTTCCCACCTCTCAACCACCAGCTTGATTCAAGATGTAAACTCAAAACTGATATACCAGCTTCATTTTTTAAAATTACCATCTGTTTTCAAACTATACCATTTATAATTTTTAAAATTATTTTCTTTCTTCTTTCAAAGACATTTAGAGATACTCTTTGATTCTGTGGGAAAAAAAAAGAAACCTGATAGTTATTCATCTCATGTGCAAAAAAAGAATTTACATTACAAAACTGTCATTGATTCAGACCATTATTAATCTGTACCAGATTAGAAAACTTTTCCTCAAATGTAACAACACTTCTCTCCATAATAGAATCCCCTGAAGCTATAGCTGAAAAATGCTAATGCTGCCCAGTCACTTTGAGGTAGGCTTTTAGGAGATAGCCTGTCTCCTGTGTGTCAAAAGGCACCTTATACCTTGGAGATCCTCCAATTTGCTTATACATGAATTCAGTCTTAATTAACTTAAAACAGGATCAGAGTTAAATGATCCTATAAGAACAGAAGTATGAACTAAAGTACTCAAGAAGAATGAAAAAAAGTTACTCTCTCTAAGCAGACATAGCCATGCCATAGGACAGGGATCTCCAAACTTGGCAACTTTAAGACTTGTGAACTTCAACTCCCAAAATTCCTCAGCCAGCACCTGGCTGGTTTTGTCAATTTTTTTGGTTCAGCCCAACAGAGCAATATATTATGTAAAGAAGCTTAGGAGTCTGTCTCTCTTTCCATCAGTAATATAACTCAGAAAACAAAATCAAATGGAACTAAACTTGGTGTGGTCGGAGAAATCAGCCAAAGGAGAAGTTCAGAAACAGATTGGATCTGGCCAGAGGTTGCAAAGAAGAACAACCCATGAAAGATTCCCCCAGTGAGTTATTACTATGAGAAAGAAAACTGAACAATGGCTCACAATCAAGAATGTCCACAAAGAAGAACTATGGCGGCACAATGATTAGAATGCAGCATTGCAGGCAAACTCTGCCCACAGCCAGGAGTTTGATTCTGACTCAGCCTCCCATTCTTTTGAGGTTGGTAAAATCAGGACCCAGATTGTTGGGGGCAATATGTTGACTTTTGTAAACCACCCAGAGAGTTTGGTAAAGAATATTGAATGTATGTAAGTCTTTCCTATTGCTATCGCTACAGACTTGCAAGTGTGCAATATTAAACCTGTCATTATGCTTTGTGCTTATATAGACATAATACAGAGGTATAAATACAGAAAACACATCTGCATCTGTCCTGATTACACTTTTACACCAAGATACATTGAAACATGCAGAATCAATGCATATGCATGCATCTTGATTAGTCTCTGGGAAGAAAATGCATACACAAATGAGCATGGAGGAAGTTAAACATATAGTTTCACTGAACATATATACTGTCATGCCCCTGTCATAATCTGACTTGAAGGAGGAAGCCAAACAGCTGACAGGGATGGGAGTGTGGCTCCGTTGGCTGTGGAAGAAACTGGGGAAGGGCAAAGTCTGGCTGGGCAGAGCAGGGAAGAGGTAGAACAAGGGAGAGAGAATTCAGAGGAAGACCCAGGCCCACCCCCTCTTCATCCTAGGGCACGCAGGGAGGAATGGAGAAGAGAGCAACATGGGTCACATGGCTTACGGGGGAGGAAAGGGCCCTGATTCCCTTCATTAGCTGCAGCTGGGAACACAGTGTATAAAAAAGGCAAGCTGCAAAAATAAAAAATAAAAAAAGGAAAGCTGTCTGCAGCAAGCTGTTGGGAGCAAACGTGACTTTATCTTGTATCGTCATGGCTTATCTGTGTTCCTGGCGTCTTCCCAACTAGGTGAGTTTTGCCGTGCTTTCAAGTTTGAAATTCCTGCTCCTGCCCTGCCAAACTAATTATTTCAGTTTGGTTTGTTTGGATTTTAAGTTACAGTTTGTGTGTATCTTGTTTTAGACAGAATTTTCTACAGTCAACCCTTCCTGTTCCTGGAAGGGTTTTTCTCCAGCCCAAAGGTAACCTGAACATTGGGGGCAAAGTTGGAGACAATAAAGGGACTCTTATTGCTTATCTGACTGTGTTGTCTTTATGCCATGCCCCGGGTCATCACACATACATATACTTCCTATAGTTATTGCTGATAATAGGATTGGAAAGAATATCAGAAACCATAGAATTTTTAAGTAAATGTTTATCAATCAAGAGTGAGGCTTTGACTGTATGTAGATGTAGCAATAAATGATAACACATAAAAGAACGAACTACAGTGAAGCTTAATCTTAAGTGCATCCCCTTCTATTGTATTTCTTGAGCCTGACATGAATACAGCTTTTGCCTACATATTTTATTAATTGGAGTTTGGAATTATACACAAACTATTAATCCTTTGGAGTATGTTTGAACATCAGCTTGAATAAACTTTGGATTAAAGTTGGCTTGTTTCAAGAAATCAAAGTAAAACATTTCCCATCATTGGTCCATGTTTCATATATTAAGTAGTGGGGACCATGCCTTCAGTACTTTTGGTGAGAGCACTCACAAAACAACTGCCATAGAAGACATGCCCAATCTCAACATAAATCATAGGCTTGGCCATTCACACATCACCAAAGGCAATCATGCCATTCGGGATGCTCTCTGACATCCCAGCATTCTTGCAAGTAAAGGTGATATTCCTTTTTGCAGCATTTTAGTTTTCTTGTTACGTCATTAAGAAAGTCTTTCATTAAATGCTAGAAGCTTGGTGTCCACTGTCACCATATTACCTGCCCTTGTGCTATGTGTATCAAACTAATCTTGGAGGGATGCCAAATATAGTCATGCCATCGATATTAACTTGGTGGTTCCTCTAAAATATTGTGTAGATGCCGATTTCGTAAATGGAGATGCAAAAAAAAGTATTATTTAGATTTTTTTCCCAAAAAATGTAGATGGATTGTTTAAACGGTTAATAAGACATGCATTTTATATTCATGTTTTCTCATTAATATAGTCGTCAAAGGCACCTTCTGCTGCTCGGCAATGTTCTCCAACCAAGCAAAAAATAAACAAGTACTTTGTATTCAGACTAGTGGTCATGGTCCAGAAGCTTGAAAAGCCATGCCCAGCACCAAGATATGAAAACAAATTGTTTGTTTGTAAAAACTGGCAGAGCTGAGTCAAAATTGGAAAATCACTACATTTATAATCATTTCACACAGATCAAACATATTATTTTCCCAACTGCTTCTATATGTCCTGACCTAAACTGTCCTTGTTTTCTTTTGGGGCCCTGAACTAACAAATTCATATCAGGCAAGAACTCATGACTTTTAGCTTGGTGAGAAAGAAGAATATTGAAAGTTTCACCAAACCTATGGCCATTTTTTTAATGTCACATTTCTTAGATCCACAGAATCAACATAACAAACATTCTGATCTGAAAAAAATCAAATAAGTTAAGATCTAGTTCTAGTTGAGTTCAGAATCAGAACAATAATATTGCTGCAGCTAATTCAGAGATCTGTAAACGTTAATGTAACTAATTTGTTAGAACTGGAATCAGAACTCAAGTCATAATTGCTTTTGAGCAACACAGATATCAAATTTGTGGCAAGGATGGGTATAACTCATATCCACTGAATGATAAAACATTATCATCAAATAAAAATCTAGTCACTGAACATAGTAAAACACTTCAGTGGCCATAAGTAGCAATGCTTTTTTATTCCACTTTTATTTTACAGAAAATTAAATGAGATTTTGCGGAAATTTAAAAAGTATACTTTCAGCGACATTGCCAATATCTCCACACAACAGGGCAGCTGAAAGAGAGCATGATTTATACTCAATTATTAATATGTGGTTAATAGTTTTAATGGAGCCCTGGCAGTGCAGTGGTTAGAATGCAGTATTGCAGGCAAACTCTCCCCAAAGCCTGGAATTCGATCCTGACTGTCTCAAGGTTGACTCAGCCTTCTATCCTTCTGGGGCCAGTAAAATGAGGACTCGGATTATTCAGAGCAATCTTTTGACATTGTAAACCATTCAAAGAATGCTGTAAAGCACTATAGGGCAATATATACATTTAAACGCTATTGCTAATGGTTAAATGTGTGGGAAGGGTATAATAATAGGGCCATGAAGGGAAAGATAAGCTGACCCCAACATTGTTCACTTTGGCCAAAGTTGGAAGAGTAAAATCAAACAAACCAATTATTCTGATAAACACAAGATATACTAAAATGATGTATCTATGAGGAATAACTACAGGCAAAGTTGTTGAGTCCTAGCAGATTGGTGATAAAGATGGATATAGCAGGGATTTCCATTCCAACTGGAAAAGGCAACTAAGAAAATGAGGGAGAGGGATACATAGGTAATCTTTGGTGCTGCTAATCTTTGGCTTTATTGCTTTCTATTCCTCCTTACTTTTGCCCTAGATTTGTATGACATTATGGGATCAGGGCTGGCAAAGCAGGCAAAGCAATTTAATTCTTTGCATTTCTAAATGAAAGCAGGAAGTTCTTCCTGCAATGTACCTCCAAGTTGCTTCCTTGACTTTCAACAGAATTTAATTATTTTCCACCTGTTACAATTCACATACTTTAAACATAAACTCCAGTTATTTTTAATTAGATGAATTCATCAAGAAAAATGTTTGGGAAAAACTGTTGAAGTTAAAAAAAATAAGAAAGATACGCTGTATTTTGTTAATTGTTTTTAGGATGATCCCACAAGGAGACAATTTTGTAATTGTATTTAAGATATTCTACTGAGAATAAGAACATCTTTTCATTTAACCTAGATCATACCCTCATCAGCCAATTCTAACTGGGTTATTGTTTTATTTGCAACAAGTAGATGATGCAAGATATATACAGTCTTCACCTTGAACATGACATATCATTATTAGCTTCAAAAGAACATTATGAATAGCAACAGAAAGTAAAGTCAAAATATTTTCTCTTTCTATTCTAAATCTATATTGTAGACACCAGTCTATTCAGGTTTTTGACAGCTCATCTACAACAACCTTGAAACCTATTTATTATGTTGTATATGTTCCATGGATGAAACAGAAATTATACTGATAACATGCCTGCTTTAACAGTGTAGATACACATTTGAAGAGCAGGAGAACTGAACAATAGCCCCAATCAACTGTTTATAAATATTGTGAAGCTAAGGAACACTGAGTTTCCCAGAAAAAAGAAAAAGAAACACAAAATTACATGTTTCACACAAAGCATTTGTTTTGCCAAGCTATGCTTTATTATAGCACTATTAATCTGCTTTACTGCCATGATCCAGAGATACTAAAGACAGTTATTTACATATTTTATTCATTTATTACAGTATTTTTATCCCACCCTAATCACCAGGCTCTGGGCAGTTTACAATCAATAAAAAACACAGATAAAACAGCAGCTAACACTATAAAACCCAGAATCCAATTTCAAGAATTCTAATTAAAAATATATAAAATAAGAAATAAGAAACAATGACCAGCAAAAAGGAAGTGCAACAAATAACTACTTAGATTCCCAAATGTCTAATAAAATAAACATGTTCATTGTCTTCCTGAAAATATTGCGGGAGGGAGAGCATCAGGTGACAAACTATTTCAGCTGCCAGCTCCCAGTCCTCTAAATCTGTATGATGAACAACAAAATGGGGAAGAATTGCCAAGCATTCCCTCTTAACTTAATCACACTGGATAGGCAGATTCTGCCTGGCAGATAGTTATTTTGCTCTCTAGCCACAGAATAAATTACCTTTGATATTGATTCAAAACCAAGTATCAGTTAACCAAGAGTTGTTATGTCAGTGGAAGATTCCCCCCAACCCCAAAAAATACCATAGGGGACTTTTTAAAGACTTAGTATTACTCCTTGAGTGTGTCCTCTGTACAATCTCCATGTTGCCAGTTTGAAAGTAATTAGAGAGTACTCTGATGATACGGGAAACCCTAAAATCTTTCCAAAAGAACTGCAGCAATGAATGATCTATGAAATGGGTGATTCTAGCTGATATAAGGGCTGAGCCTGAAGTTTTATGGATGGCTAATTGGTACTGTATAAATAAATACAAATCATTGATTTTGCTCATATATCGTGGCGGCTTAACACAACGTTAGCCTCCACTACAAGAATATGTATTTGCATATATACATTTTCTGCAGGCATTTCTCCAGAGATCACATAATAAATGATGTTTTTCCACAATCCGGATATTAACTGTAAGAGAGAATTGAGAATCACAATTCCAATCATAAACATGGGGTTTATGTATAACTGAAAAGACTGTATTGAAATTCTCTGTAGAGAAACAGAAGGATGAAAGCATATATATCCTTTCTTAGACAATGGAATCAAGACTCTAATCTTGTGTGCAGTTGTTCTAGGTGGTGAGCCATTGAACAGCAGTTTATAGATATAGATAGGGAGTACAGTATTCTCCAGTTTTATATAGCCACTAGGTTGGGTTTTTTTTAGATACGACAGGCAATAAAAGGTGCATTGAGTCTTCCTAACTTCTTGGTGTTTTTAAGTTTTTATTCATGATCCTAGACACAATTACTGTTTCTGGTTTCAACATACTAGGCATATCTATCAATGGATCCCCAGAAAATAGTTGGATATCTAAAATTAAACCACTTCTCTTCTTGTCACACAGTTTGTCTCAAATGACAGCATTTGACCTGGAATGTCTTATGGGAAGAGATCTGCAGCCTTGAAGAAGAAATTCAGCACTCATCTCTCAAACTCTCATTTTTCTGTCTTCAATTCCTTCTGCCTCATTGCTATCTCAGAGTGGGAAATGTTACTATTCTTAGTCAAAATAAAAAGTACTTGTTACTGTCTTATTTAGTATTTATTTGCTGTATACTTTTGTTGATACCCACAATTTTATGACCAACTATCCCCAACATTATGTCTTTGAAGACTTTGATGTGAAATTTTCTCTAAACTACAAATGTGAATGGATTTCTTTCTTTAAAATATAGTTTTTTGCATTGCAAAATCTAGGAAAATGTAGCTATCAGCGCACCAGTACACTAGTTCATTACAGTCTCCAAACAGTGAAAACTTACATTTAAATTATGTACTGAACTCTTAAGCTACAATACTTTGCAAAGCCTTCTGGTATATTAGCAATTACAGCTAATGTCACATGAAAGTTTATTTTTTAACAGCAACTCGTTAAAGAACCATTCTCTACCATTGACTCCTTTGATATTTATTATACTAACAAAATTACTTTTAAAAAATATTATAAAAATATATTCCTGTATGAAGCTTACTGGTTTAGCCACTGGTTTCTTTTTTCTTTGTGTACGGACTACAATACATTAGAAACTGATTTTTATAACATCACTTTAATTATTTTAAATAAGAATGAATAAGCAGCTTTTCACCTGAGAATTACAGATAACACTATAAAGTATTTTGTGTATATTAATGCACTTACATCTTATTACACTAAATTAATTAAACTTTGAATAAGGCAAAACCTGAAAATTCTGCATGTCTAATTTGCCCATCAAAGCGGCTTGTATAATGAATGCTTTGTAAGGGTATTATGTTATCACTACACAGCATATGATTGCACTGCTGCTCTATTCACTTTCAGACAGTACTATCGAAAACTGCATAGCACTATAGATAAACCATTAGCTTGTTATCCCCAGGGGATATGACAAGTTACATCTGCCTGGAATGAGACAGCCTCAGTGATTGCAGCCTATTCTTCACCAAACATCACCAGTTAGTGAGTAATAGAACACAAAGAATTTGTCACTCTTAGGATGGCAGACAACCTTAAGCCAAAAAGCCACCCCTAATGTCCATTAATAAGAGAAGGGTTCCAGAGGTCAATACTAAAGCCATTACAAATGTATTTAGAGAAAAGAAGTTGCTCATGCTAGACTTAGCCTGTATAACTTCTGGCACACAAAACTAACTGGAATATACATTGTGGCTAATCATGTGCTTAAGCTCACCCAGCAAGAAAACATTTAGGTTTATTTATTTACTATCAAATTTAGGCACCACCTATTTCACTCTCAAAATGTCATATCTCTAACACAGAAATGCACATCAGCAAACTCGGAGAGAGTTAATTAAAGTTAAATAACTACATTACTTGGAATAGCAGAATTTCAAAAGAAGATAAGGTATGGCAAATAAAATCATTTTGAAAATGCAAATAAACTGGGAAAATTTCTGACATAAAATTAGGAAGAGAATGAAGGAAGGATAATAAGAAAAAATAGACAAAGACAATAAACTATTAAATACAAGACCAGAAATAGCAGAATTTGCAAACTTTTTAAAGAAATTATATCCCAGGCAAAAAATTAACAAAGAAAATTTGGAAAATATGGAACATTCAGATAAATGTTAAGCAAATCAATAAGAATTCAAGAGATTAATGAAGTAAAAAAGATCCCAGAAAAAAATGGGTAAAACTAACTTTACATATACTGGACATAAAGGATATGCTTCTTTTTATCCATTTTTATTTCTACAATTAGATATTAAACATGATAAATGTATATCATATGAAATAATTAATTTCCCAATAACAATTTGGTTTTACAGCATTTTAAAAAATAAATATTACAGAGTTACAGAATAAAAAGTAACTGCTAAAGACACAAAATGGCACTGTTTGCTCATCAGATGGTACGCCATTTTTTTGCAGAATATACATGCTGACTGCACAGTTGCTCTAAGACCAAACACCACAATGTCTGCAGACTAATTCCAACTGCTTTTCTTACGTCTCTAGAATCTTCTGTAGTTCCTTTTACATTTTACCATTAACAGTACTGTGTTATTTTTCTTTCTAAGGTTTTTGCTTCAACGCTTAACTAATCAATCATGTGATATTCAACATTAATCCATAACTAAGACTATGCACCCATTCAGACAATCTACACTCTGAAGTTTTCACCAAAGAAGCTCCCACTCTGCTGCTGTTGCTCAAATAATTCCAGTACTTATGTTGGGCATTAATGTTTTCAAGAGGTAAGCCTTTGCAAATATGATTGGAAACATATTGACTTCCACAACCTAGCTCTTCTGCAAAATTCAAGCTCAGTCATATAGCCAACTTTCTGTAGCAGACCAGTGCCAACTGAGCAACATTGGCAGAAGCAAGAACTTTCTGGGTGTTCTCTGGATTTAAGAATGCCTGATTTCATATTTTAAAAGTATATTTTGTTGGCATAATAAATGACAAAGCAGTCAATGGTACAGAATGGTTTTTAATGAGATGGTGTTAAAAGAATGAACTTTCATGTGACTTAATATTTAAAAATATATAAAATCCTATATATAGGATTGCAAGTTATGGAGATAATATGTTAAAACTACAATGCAGATTACTGGTATATATTATATATTACTTGGTAAACTTAAATGCTGAAGCTTTAGTGCTTTTCAACTTTTCAAAAAAGTGTTGTTTTGTAATTTCCAAATTAAGAACCATGGACATAACTTAGCATCATAAAGAACTAGAACATATAGTTTCTGAGAGCTAGAGAGTTTTTAATAGGGTCAAATTGCATAGTGTTTTTTCCTCCAGGGTCATGGTGATGATCTCACTTTAAACTGCTTTTGCAATGTTTCAAGCTGAGGAAAGGCAAAATGTGATGAATGTTGCTTAGCACCACACAATCTGGCATCCCTGTCAGATACATCTATTTGAGCATAGCCATTGCAAGTCATCACTTTTCCGTGTGGCTTCCCAACTATGTGTTTTATCATGTTTAGCACACAATAAAACACACAGGAAAACAATCATTAAAAGGATGAATGAGGGAAAAGAAAGAAAAAGTAAAAGACAATGTATTTGCCAACTGTCAGAGACTGAGCCACATCTCACAGAACATAGTAATCTCATATGGTTTGGTTTTTCACTACTAGTACAAGAAAATATTAATATGCTGAGAAATAATAAAAGCTGTTTTTTTATTAAAATCTGTCCAATTTTAATTAAACTGAATTACCTCTATCCCTCCCCAACCAAAATATGGTTTGTGAGTGCCCATGTGATTTTCTTGTTCTCTAAGATTTCTAGCAGGAAATATTTTTCCAGTCATAATTGGAGATGTAAACGAGATCTTTTCTCCACAAAATGTCTATTCTCTCACTGAGCTATAATTCCAGTATAAACTGCTAATCCTATAAATACCTAAGAATCCTTCCCTTGAAAACCATGTACTATAATTTCATAGTGAAGGATGATTGTATCATGGGATGTTATTCTGGCTTAAATTCTACTGCCATTAAAATATCCTTCCCAGGAAGCTAGAATAACATGCAAAAATCTGACTTGACAATAAAAGCAATTTCTTCCTTTGCTAACATTTTCTTGGCCAATTTTACAATCACAGGTGATATCAATAACTTCCACCCACTTTCCCCATAGCTTTTTGTGAATGGTGAGGTCAGAGGAAAAACTGTTGCAGAAGAACCCAATGCTGTCACCCTAACTCCTAGCTGAATGGGAGAACAGTCTTGGAGGAAACATTATAATCTGATGCCAGATAAGGAAATATTGCTAGTAGAATTTGATGGGAGATACATCAAAATTGTCTTCCAATGGTGCAATCATTTATTAAGAATGCCATATGTAAAATCATCTTTAGTCACACAGAATTATAGAAAAAAATTAGAGCTAAGCGGCAGAAACTCAATCTCAAAAGATATGCACAAATCATTAGTTGCTTATTGCTTCCAAATATGCTATTCTATTAGAATTGCTTAAAGCATCATTGTTTGATTAATTAATTGATTGGGCTCTTGAAAAGTAATTAAAGTCCATTTGCCACCCCAAAAATGTGGCAATATGGTTTGTTATTTACTGTCAACAGTCTATGCTTCAACCATTACATGTCTTACTCCCAACCCTCTGTAATTGAAGATTTGGACTGAGAGCATGTTGACCAGATTCATATATCAACTTAAATAACAAATAAACTACACATATAATAGCTCAATGCAATTTATCGATCAAGACATTGTATTCATTATATTCAGTATATAGCCCTCAGGTAAATGCAATATCCTAAGTAGTGTAAATATCTGCTTGGATCAAATGTCACTTTAAGCTATTACTTATTTTATCCAAGATCTGTTGAATAGTCATAGTGGCTTGGCTTACACATAATATTAAACCATGAACCCCAGTCAATCTTTTTAGCCTTTGGACATAAATCAAATAAACAAACTATGATGATTGGTTTCCCTGCTCATACTAAACCAAAACCAAACAAGTTTATTCTTTATCACAACATATAAACCCAATTTTGAAATCAAAATGGAAGAGAAAAACAGGTGTGTGAGCAACAGCCATTACTTTTATGTTTACATATTGTTTCAAGGCTTTGAAGTATACTTATCACCAAATCAAATTCAATTATGAAATAAATAAGAACTATTATCTGTTTAAGTTTAACCTTGTTGTCAGATCAAATTTTGCCATTTAGTAAATGAGGTAAAGAAATCTTGTTTCAATCTGTTAACTGCACAACCAGAAAATTTCTGCAAAGTTAACTTTCAACTAGACTTCTTGAAAGACAGAAGAGAGTATCAGTTACATGTCAGAACTTGGAATAGGTATCATAAAATAAAGTATCCAACAATTTGACAAAGGTGCAAAATGGAAATGAAAAAACAACCAAACAAAAAGCTTCGTGTTATGCTTCTCATTATAATTGACAGGTTCAGATTTTAAAATATTTATTTATACACAGTAGTACTCATACTGTACAGTATACAAAGATTAAAACCATCCTAACAATATAAACCTCTTAAAAAAAACTATCACCAATAGACCCCACCAAGCTATCTGGCCCAAATGCCAGCTAGGTCTTCACAAAAGCTTAGCAAGATTGAAGCCCAAATGGGTATCTGGAAGGAGGCTGTTCCACAGGGCAGACCAAATGTTGGGGTGCTTTCAGTTTTTGCTTTCGCCTGCAGTGACCGCCAACGGTATCAGTCAGGGCATGATAATATAGTATCCACGGGCATCAAGAGGAGCTTGCTGCTCTCACTTAAATGAAAGAAGCTGCATCATACTCAAAGTTCCATCCTTTTGCACTTGCTTGCAATGTCACAACTTAGGAGACAGAACTGATGTCACAACAGACCAACACTGCTTTTGGAGAAAAAAAAATCAAAGTTTAACATATGGATTTGATGATTTTTAAAATTTAAAAAGGAGGGGAAAAGAAAGCCTTTTTTCTTTCCCCTATCTTTTTTTGAGGGGAGGGAGAGGGGGGAAATGGAAATTATATTATAATCTTAAACTAAGTATTTAGTGAAATTGTTCTTTATATCCTTGCAAGAAGTTGAACGCTGTTCATCTATCTTCTATATATATAAAAGCGAAATACCACTCACGCATCGTCACAAAATCTCCAGAACCATAAAGCCTACAAACTTGAAATTTGGCACGTATGTTCCTCTTGGCTTCTAGGTGCTCACTAAGAAAGGATTTTTTGAAATAACCATCAGAGCATTAGTATTTCGTATATTATTATTAACCCGCTCTGATGCTAAAGAGTTCTACTCCCACTCCCCACCTGAAAAGAAATCTGTTCCAAATGCAAAACACAAGCAGAGGATTTTCAGTTTCAGTTTCACAGCAGCAACCAGCCTTAATACAGAAAAGTTAAGCTAAGCCACGCCCAGGCTCCTTGCTGTCTCCTTCTTTCTCACACAGCAAATACTGTTTAAGTTTCCATGCTTCAGTTTCCAAACAGCCCTCAACTCTCTCATACACTTACTGGACACTAGCCAGATGAATACCGATGGATGCTGGTAGGCAGAGGCACATTTTTTCCCCTTTATTTTCCTCCCCCAAAACTAAGCCCGATCACATAGTTTTGTAGCGAAGCACGGCTATAGAGCTAGTACGATATATATTTTTCTTTTCTTTCTTTATATCTCTTTGTGTATCTATCCCTACTCTCTTTTTATTTCTTATTTGTTAGTTTATGTTGTTTTTCATGTGTAAATTTTGTAAACTTTAATAAAATTATGAGAGGAAGACTACCTGTAACCTCCACTGTCATTTCCAATGGTAGCACTACTTTTTTGGGATAACATTTCTTCTGCATTATTCCCTTTTACAATCCATCTCTTGTGTATTACGCTTGGCAAAGCGTCACAGTCAGTGTTGGATGTATATTTTGTGTATATTCGTAGATGTACTCTCAAATTGCAAATGGAGATGTGGGTACTCTACTTTTCTTATTTTTATCTTTAAGTGCTTTGGTTTTATTGTATTGCAAACAGTTGCTGGGGTGCATCCACAGTTTCGTTGTACTTGTACAATGACAATAAACTTCTTCTTTGAATGTCTGGCTAGCATGTTCTTTAATTCATATTTAGTACACGTTGCCTAATAATTGTGAGATTTATCTATGTCTGTGTAATATGAATATAAATGACTGGTTTTTTCTTTCTTGTGTCTTGATTTTCAGAGAATTGTTCTTTATCCTAATGTGTTTCTTTCTTAGATTGAAACTGATCTACATTTCTCTTTGCTAGACGAAAAATGCTAAAAAACATTAGCAACTGAGATGAAGTTTCATATAACTTTTTCATCATTTTCCTTGTGACAAGATTTATGACAAGTCTGATTTATGAAAGCTAAGATTGATTCTTCAGGAAGATTCTCCCTGCAATTTTTCATGTGGATGAGAGAGATCTGACAACCAAGCTACTGATTATTCCCAAAAGAAAAAAATAGAGAGAAATATACAGTGGGACATAGAAAGTGAGTTGGGGATGTGAAATAAACCAAGTTGTTGTAAAAGAAGGTGTCGAAGAGCTTGGGGGCAGAGTTAAAAGAGGGATCAGCCTAGAATCCCTACATACCTACCAGCGGATTAAGTCCAACTCCCTTGAATTCCATTGACCCTTAGCTAACTCCAACAGGTGCCAACCATGAGTTGAAAAGGTTCCTGTGCACATAGGCCATTTAGCAATAAATCAGTTTAGCTGGATCTTCATGTGTGGACCTGGTCTTTCACATCTGATAGTTGTAGTTATTACATAATTTTTTTCACCACAATGATGGGAGCTGTGTGTGTCATAAGTATGGGGTTAAATGTCACATTCAAAATTCAAGAAGTAATTTAAAATTCCTTAACTATTTTAATTGTAAGGAAATTTATACAATGGTTTAAATGTCATTGCTTAAAAAACACTGATGGGGTAGAATCTTCTGAGAAAACAGTTACCAAACAGTCAATTACAGATGTAAGAAATACCAGTTAAACCAAAGTAGCTGGATTTGAATTAAAAAGAAATTTTACTCTTTGTATTTACCCCAAAAGATAAATCTACCCCCCCCCCACACACACATATACAAAATTGCTCAGAGAAAAAACTCATCTCTTTCCATTGTTGCTTTCTCAACAAACTAAAGATGAAATCTTTATTTAAAAAGCAAAATAGCTATTTGAGAGGAGAAATTAGCCTTCCAACTTTCATTTTTAGGTAAAGGCAATCAAATACACATCTGATTTACACTGGTGCTTCTTTCTCCAGTAAATTGTTCCTGCAAAGCTCATCTTTGAATTTGGAGTGAGAAATACCAACAATAGATATTCTCTCCTTACTTATGCTCTTATTATTCTCTTTCTCCATTTTACAATCTCAATTATAGGAAAACAGCTCTTAACTGAAAAGGACTTGGCATTTTATAGGATTTCTTATTTGAATCATTTTATTCTTCAACACCATAAAGACCATTTTCCTCCTTGTATTTAACTAGCTGATTATTCTTGAGCTAAGAGGAGGAAAGGCAGCTTAAAGCATAGAAGAGATTTTCTCAACCTCTATGTTCTTGATATTCCATGAACCATGGGTTTTACAGCCCCTTAAAGGGATTTTGAATCTTCACAAGTGCCTCTATCTTGCCAGTATATTTAATACTTCCCTGAGGTATCACAAGTTGGAAGCGGATAACGGAAATTCTGCACGGAGGTAGACAAAGTATTACTGAAGGGTTTTAAAAATGGGAGACTAATTCTTCTTACTTGGATAATGGGGGTATCAGGTAACCCTAAATTATATCTTGTGACAGTTTTGAGAAGCCGGCTTTGTATAGGTGCAGTTCCAAGCCAGTTTCTGCATTTTCATTCCCTTATTTGATGTATTTCAGGTTGCTCTGGGGCAGCTACCTTCCATTTCCCTAAAAGACTTGCCTTCCAGCTCTGCGATTTCTGTGTCCTGCCCAGGAGAATCCAGGTTTGAATGCTGATCCAGGCTTGGATTCTTGACTTTACTGAAGTGTTGGAGATCTTGGCAAGGCTCCAATTAAAACAGAGCTGCAGCCAGTTTTCTCAAAGAAGAACTGCATTTTCCTATGTTATTCATGGAACCCCATAGCAACCTTCATATCTATAATATCATGAGTCAAGATAAAAGGCTCAGATAAAAACATAGTTTCCATTCAAGCAATTTGCTTTTGTGAGGAGTCTGTTTTTGCAATTTCCTTTTCGCTCATATGAAAGAATTGTCGGGCTTATTTTATTATAGTGCACAATCCCATTGCTGCTTATTAGTCTTTTTTAAGGGCAGTTTGGTTAAAAGCAGAACATAAGATGTTTTCTCCATGAAAGGTGAAGAGCCACAGACACTGAACTGTATCAATGAGATTAATAGTCACGTTATTTGCAGCATTATTCCTTCTATAGCTCTGAGAACGAAGCCTATAATAAACAATATTCTTTACATTTATTATAAGATCTATATCTGCTTCTCAGGACCTTTCCAGTATTAATTCAGCTAAGTTCATATTTTAAAAGTATAGTCTAAAGTTTCATCCCTATTTATTTTCTTTCCACACCCTCTACCCAATCTTCATAAAATAACACACATTGTTTGTCCTGGAGGTTAAGTCAGCGCCAGTTCTAAGATATTCTGATCTGTAGCAAGAGAAAATTGTTCAGAAGGGACCAAAATCTGGCTTGGGTTATTTATTTATTTTAGTATGTGGTGATGAGAGAGAAAAATTTAAGTTTATTTCAGAATTTCACCCAATTTTGTATTACAAAAGACTAAGAAATCAAAGCACATTGGTTTCTCCTTGAAAATCATAGCATGGAATTAATTATCTATTATCCATTTAATATTCCCTTCATTTCCCTCTATGAAACAGAACCACATTAGTGTCTCCTTGTTTACAGTATTTGTTCTGAGAAGTAAAATTAATTTGTCTGAAAGGATACAACTATGCATTAATTTATATCCTGTCTTTCTTCTAAACCAAAAAATTAAAGTAGATATCATATAGTTTTTAAAATACGAGCAATTATTAAATGCAATAATTATAACTCAGTTAATGAGGATCAAAGACATTTTAAAAATAAGATGACAGGATAAACTTATTTAAATTTAAAGGTTATGCAAATTATTTATCTACTTGTTTCTTAACATTGTACAGGTTTTCCTCACTTATCGAACACAATTGGGAGTGGCAATTCCATTGCTAAATGATAAGATCATTAAGTCAAACAACACATGACTACACCAAGATATGATGTCAGTTCTGGCTTATTCATTAACAAATCATTGCAGGCTGTTAAGTATGATGTCACACAACTGCAACTTGTGATTTTTCCCCACTGACTTAGCTTGTTGGAAGGCAGCTATGAGATTGCAAATGAGGATTGCATAACTGCAAGACACTGCAATCATTGTAAATGAATGCCAACTGCCAAGCATCTGATTCACTATCACACGACTGAGGGGATGCTATAACTTGTAAATTCAAGGACCAGCTACAAAATTACTTTTTCAATGCCATCACAAGTTCAAATGGTCACTAAACAGGGAAATCATTAACCGAGGACTACCTGTACCTGGATTTGTAGCATAAAATTTAGATATCTCCTTAATAAAGTATTAACATTTAGGTTATACAAGATTTCTTAAAAGTGGAACAGTTTTTCAGCAGTAGGGACAGAATTTACTCTAATTTATAGTCTCATTTTATTAATTATATTGCACTCCCCAGAATCCCTGACATTTATAGCACCTGAAGACAAGACAAGAAACAATGAGTGAAAATAGAGAGAACAAGTACTTTTAATGAAGCTCTCTTTAGGATTGTAAATGTTTTGTAAGTGCATTTTCTTCTGAAGCCACAAAAGAAATTAGTTCCTACATTTTTAATCTACCCACATAGACACATAGGAGAAAATTAAAAATTTATTCATATATTTATTGAATTTATATTGCCGCCTAGTGGAATGACTGAAAATGATGCCACTCACACTTAAGGGCCATACTTCTTGGTCAACCTATTCTCCAAAGCACCAGAAAGCAAGACAAGAAGCAATGGATGGAAACTAATCAAGGAGAGAAGCTACTTAGAATTAAGGAGAAATTTCCTGATAGAACTATTAATCAGTGGAATGACTTGCCTCCAGAAGTTGTGAGTGCTTCAACCCTGGAGATTTTAAAGAAGAGATCGGACAACCATTTGTATGAAATGGTATAGGGTTTCCTGCTTTAGCAGGGGCTTTGACTAGAAAACCTCCAAGGTGCCCTCCAACTCTGTTATTCTGTCTTTCTGTTAATTAAAAGACATGCTTTTTCTATTGTGTCCCCTGCTTTATGGAATATTCTTCACTCAGAGATTAGAATGACCCCCAACCCCAATTGGTTTTCACAAAGCTTAAAAACTTGGCCCTGTACCCAGACCTGGGCTTGGCTTTACTGTCAGTTGTTTGATCATCACAACTGCTGTTTATATTTATTTATTCATTCATTCATTCTTCATTTATTTATTTATTTATTTCCTTCCTTATTTACTTATTTATTTTGTGTTTTTATTGTTTTCATATCTTTTAAATTGTTTAAAGTATTTTACAATTTTAGCCATTCAGATGTACTTAGTTGAGTTGGGTGGCTATAGAAATTGAATAAACAAAATACAATATAATACAATACAATAAATATCTACTATCAAGGGCTCCTGGTATGCTATTTCCCTGTTATATTTGAATTCTTGATTTTTGGAGTTTATGGTAGTTCCAGGATGGCACTGGGTTTCCTGCCCGAGCAGGGGATTGGACTATAAGACCTCCAAGGTCCCTTCCAATTCTGTTATTATGTTATATTTTGTTCTGAGTTCAACAGTGATTTTCAGATTTTTAAGATGATATGATATATTCAGTTGTTCATAATCAGTTAATAATATGCTGGAAAAATAAATTCTTTGTTACTTGAATCTTACTTTTCCATCATTTTTATTCCCTTTTTTGCCCTTCTGTATTTTTTCCTAAAATATTTGTTCATTCTATCTCTTTTTCTTTTTATATATGGAAGGCCCTCATCTCACTCACATTGTTCCTTTATTATCAACATTCTGGTTAAAAAAAAAAACCTAAAACATCTGTGACTGATGACAGCATCCACATCAAGTTGTCTGAGAATATTGCTTGCCCATAGATTTCAGTACTGCAATGCCCTGGAATATTTTCAGGCCACCTACGATCAATAAATTGTCTTTGTATATCAAAACTGAAAATATTCACACCTGTTGAACAAAATAAATAAAACCTAAAACCATCCTGAATGCCAGGTCTCCTGAGTAGTTAAAGTCTTTTTTTAAAAAAGGACCAAATTGTATACCTGGCTTTCTAAAATTAAGATTAGCAAAACAAATAGTTCATTGTTAGCGTTAAAACTAAATTGAAATAGAAAGATAAAACTGAAGACTGCCCAAAGTATGTTAGGAATATTGTAGCTGGAGAAAACAGGAATGGTATACAGCTAGAGACCAAACTGAAAAAAATAAAGGAAAAGGTCTAAAGAGAGAAAATGGCAAGGAAGTAACAGGCAACAGAGAGAGAGCAGAACTGCTTAACTCATTCTTTGCATCGATCTTCACACAAAAAGAAACTATAGCTCAACTCACCAAAAACATAACTGTAAAAGACAGGCCAGAAATAAAAGTTAAAATAAGCAAAAAAAATAGTAAGAGAACACCTGTCTGATCTTGATGAAAACAAATGACAAGGGCCTGATGGATTACATCCCAGAGTTTTAAAGGAGCTGGCAGAGGTCATCTCAGAACCACTGCACCATATCTTTCAAAAATCCAGGAGCACCGGAGAACTACCAGAGGACTGGAAAAGAGCTGATGTGGATCCCATCTTCAAAAAAGAAAAAAAAAAAACAGACCCAGGAAACTATAGACCAATCAGCCTACATCAATACCCAAGAATATACTGGAAAAGATAATAAAAGGAGATCTGCCAACATCTAGAAACAAGTAAAGTAATAACTAGCAGTCAGCATGAGTTTGTTAAAAACAGATCATGCCAAACCAATCATATTTCATTCTTCAACATAGTGACTAAAACTGTGAGAGGGATCTTGGAGTCTTAGTGGACAACCAGCTAAATATGAGCCAGCAGTGTGCAGCAACAGCCAAAAAAACTAATGCAATCCTAAATTGCATTAACAGAGGGATACAATTGAGATTAAGGGAGGTACTAATACCACTTTATAAAACCTTAGTAAGACCACGCCTAGAGTAATGCATCCAGTTTCGTTCACCACATTACAAAAAGGATGTTGAGACTCTAGAAAAAGTATAGAGAAGAGCAATCAGGATGATTAGAGGACTGGAGACTAAAACATATGAAGAACAGTTACAGGAACTGGGCTTGGCTAGTCTAGTAAAGAGAAGGACCAGGGGAGACATGATAGCGGTCTTCCAATATTTGAGGGGCAGAGAGGAAGGGGTCAAGCTATTCTCCAAAGCGCCTATAGGCCAGACAAGGAATAATGGATGGAAACTGAACAAGGAGAGATTTAACCTGGAAATGAGAAGAAACTTTCTGACAGTGAGAACAATCAACCAATGGAACACCTTGCCCTCGGAAGTTGTGGGAGCGCCATCACTTGAGACTTTCAAGAAGAGATTGGACTGCTATTTGTCAGAAATGGTGTAGGATCTCCCGCTTGGGCAGGGGGTTGGACTAGATGACCTACAAGGTCCCTTCCAACTCTGATTATCTGTTTTTTTAATCTGTCCTTCTTCTGTTTGTTTTTAACACTTGTCCTGTTCTATGCAAAGCAGAGCAGTTGTCCAAGAGCATTAGCAAGAAGAGGTCTAAAGGATTGCAGGAGAGCAGATTTTCTGAAAGGGGATCAAGGAATAATAATTTTTTAAAAATATGGGCATCAGCAGCTTCCATTGAGCAATTGTGAATTGGATTGCCTCAGATTTCCTTGTTTATGGGTGGAGACACATCTGCTTCCTTTCCTGAAGAGGCCTCTTTATGTTCTACTCAGACAAGCAGGTACTGCACTATCAGCCAGAATCTAGTAATTTCAAGCAATGGAGATGCTATGCCGATCTGCTGTGTATTGTATGTGGAAAAAATATGTGCACCTATTAATGTGTAATTCTATGTATGTGTGTTGATGTGTGCTTGTCTGCACCCAGAAGTTGCTCAAAGCCACAAGATCATAAGATAGCTCAATCCATCTTCACTGCTGCGTACAAACAGTGGTCTAATTTCAATCTAGTATCAATTAGAAACATTTGTGCCCATGCAATTAATTTCTCTTCTCCGAAAGAGTTTGGGGATTCTGTGCAAGACAGAATATTATTAGCTGTAGTGTGTTGGCTTTCTTTTTTTCCATATTTTAACAGCTAAAGAAAGTTTAAGCCAATTAATGTAAGATTTTATGACAGAGTGATATATAAAAGTCATTTTGAATTTTCAAGTTTCTTAATCTAATATGACAGGCATCCTTCAATAATGCATTAAAAATATAAATATATTTTTAAAATAAAAAATTGAGGAATAAATATTTTATGTGCTCTAATCCAAATGTCTCTAGCAGTATTGATTATTTAGCATAGCCATTAGAGGTCATTTTGTTCTGAAATACCTGGAGACAGTCTGCAAGGAGATGCAGGCAGAACAGTTTGAGTTTGGGCAGCAGATGGTTTCAGATGATAAAATACTAATTACCCCGATTTTTATGAAAGGAACTCACATTTGTAAAACATAAATAACACCATATCTAAGGATTACCCAATTGGATTGATTAAAAACAAGATTGTTGGCTTTAACTCTGATATTTCCTTCTTCTTTTGTTCCCATAGTGCTAGCTCCTCCAGGAAGAAAAAGAGAATATTTTCCTGACAGCAATTTCTACTTTTTCTAGGACAAGAAAGAAATGAATATAAGATTATTTACATGCCTTCTTCCCTTCAGCTAATGGAAATTCCCTTCAGGCAACAAAATAAGTGACAAGTGAGCAAAAATGGGTTTCTTACTTCATATACATGTTACTTCATGCCCAATAGATTGCAAAAGACTAAGGCAAAGAAGACAAACCAACTTCTGGAAGCTATATTAAATGGGAAATTAAGCATGCTTCTTTGACAGATACAAACAACAGAAACCTCTTTAGCTGTTCTTGATTTATTGGGTGTGTTACTAGCTCATAAAATTAACAACCACTGCCCTAAAAGGAATAGAACCATAAAAGGACAAGAAATTTAGACTGGTATGAAATCACAAAAGGCTTGTTCTCCTAAAGCATTTTAATTTCCTAAAGAAAAGACTCAAGAACTCCATTTAACTCAGCACATGCAACTCATGCTTTAAAATAGGCATGAGAAACAAGAAGCCCACTGGATGACACTGCATAGTAACTCTCATTATCTTTGCTATAGGTTATGCTGCAAGGGCTGATGGAAGATGAGACTGGCTGAAATTCAATTTCCTAGATAAAAGGAAGAGAAAAAAGAATCCTTGTAACTTACTTAATATTTAGGTCTAGAGAACCCTGATCTCAAGTACTTAGGGAAGATCAATTGTTGTGTCACAAAAATATATTTTCAAATTTCACAATAGCAATAGCACTTAGCAATAGCACTTAGACTTATATATCACTTCATAGTGCTTTACAGAGTCAGCATATTCCCCCCATACAATTTTGAGTCCTCATTTTACCCACCTCAGAAGGGTAGAAGGCTGAGTCAACCTTGAGTCTGATGGGATTTGAAATGCCAAATTGCAGGCAGCTGGTAGTCAGCAGAAGTAGCCTGCAGCAATACACTCTAACCATTGCGCCTCCGAGGCTCATAACAATACCACGTCATCTAGAGGTAGTATTCAGCAGGTTCTGACCAATTCTGGAGAACCGGTAGTGGAAATTTTGAGCAGTTCGGAGAACTGGCAAATACCACCTCTGACTGGAGTTTTTACAGTATCCTTCCCCTGCCACACCCACCAAGTCATGCCCATAAAAATGGTAGTAAAAAAAATTGAATCCGATCACTGACATCGTTCCTAAAGATATAAATGAATCAGTGCATTTCCTTTCCCATTGAGGATAAGGTTGAATTCTATGCACTGACTTCTGATTTTACTAGATGATGGTGTTTCCTCTGGACTCTTTCTTTTTAGATTATGTACAGTATTATTTTATGGTTTTATTCTGTAAGACACAGATTTGGTATGATTCATTTGGTTGGCCCATAACTTTCCTAAATAAATACAACATACAGAATTTCCATTCATTTTCTCTTGACTAAGGTTTTTTTTAAATCAGCTATAAACGGAAGATCCATTTGTACCTTATCTCTAATTAACCACCAAACCTTTTTCTATTTTGAAAGGAAAGACAATGTGTTCTAATGAAAGATTACTGAGGGCCTTGGAGCTATTCACTCTCTTTCAGTTCCACCTACCTTACAGGATTGCTGTAGTGAGAAAACGGAAGGTGTGGGAGCATTCTGTATACTGCCTTGACTGAAAGACAAGATACCAATTTAACAAATAAAAATAATAGAATTACAGATAAAAATATTGAACTTCATAAATACAGAAAGAAATATGCCAATGACTACAGTTAACATGCTGTACATTATATTTGATGTCAGCAGTTAGGGAAAAAATTCTTCTATGGGTTTTGCTCTCTGCCTGCTGAGAGCAAGTTTTGACAGTGCTCCCACAAAGTCCATGCAACCCTAAGCTTATCAGCTTTAAATGAAATGTGCAACTTCCCTCCTCCCACTGCTTGTGACCCACAGTTTAACAACCACAGAACTAAAGCATTTCATGAGGATTCACACATTGCTGCTCTGCTTATGTACAGTATTGTTTTATGGCTCAGCAACCATGAGCTCTTTGAAACCATACCTTAGCTTTTTTTATTCTCCCACAGACATATCAACTGCAATTAGAATAGTTATTCTATCTCTTTCTTCTCCAATTCTGAAAGACGGATACCAGAGTACAAGCTCCCTTGATCTTCTCTTTCTCTAGGACAGCATCATCTATCATAACAGAATACAGGTTCCAAACACATTTGCAGAGTGATTGATGACACACACTTCAAAATTCTAAAATCAGGAAAAGGACAACCTGGTTATTATTCTACAAGGCTATACATTTAACAAAGATGCTTTAAAATACCACAAGAGGGGGGGAAAGCACCTCATTCATTTTTTAAAATGTGAATTTGGCATCTAAGGCAAATTATGTGATCTCATGCAGATGTGCTTCCTCCCTTAATCCATCACAATTGATATATATGTATACAGAAGGGAAAAATAAATCCCTTTGCTAATAATTTATCTCCTTAAAGAACCTGATATATATCCAAATCCACAGACAATTAATCTAAAATGATTTACATTTCACCAGTCATACAGATTTAAAATACAAGGAGTGCGGTCCAACCAAAATTTAATACATTTTTCAAGACTTGTTTCTTTCACAAGATGAGTTTATTACCAAATTAATGTGGCTCATTCCCTATCTATTTTATCACAATTAAGCTACAAGGGGTTCTTTTAAGCCTAGCTGCTTGATGGCAAGGATTTTTTAAAAAGCATTTCTGGGTGTGTATATTGATGTGAGAACAAATTAATGAATGTGCATGCGGATTAATAGAAGCTTTGCCCCATCCATTGATGGTGCAAGCCACAGTGTTGTCAATGGTTTATATTAGCAATGTTACCAAAAAAACAACACTACAATTACCAGTGTCGGGTATGGTGACACATCCACCTATAATGCTGCATCTTGCATAATAGTGAGGCTGTAGAATTATTACGGTTCTTAACAACGAAGCCATAGAATTATTATGGTCTTATTAATAAAGTCATGTGTAGACATTTCTATTCTCAGAATGACCATATGTATTGTAAAATATGTGTTCAAATTATATGTGTGTTAGGTATAGAGCCTGGTGAGGATTCCAGTTTGATTCAGCAAGGTTGGTTTGTTTTTCTGGCAAAAGTTAATGAGTTTACATTCTTTACAGGATTTTAACGTTGTGGCAAAAGGACAATTCTTTTTTCAGTGAACAATTCTGGAGCAGGATCAAAGTGCATGCCTTTCATTGATAACATCTTTTTTTTTTTGTCTTTATTTTGAAAATCATTTGGTTGCATCTGAAGGCAAATTATGTTTTCCTTCAAAGTTGGCTTTGAAGCACTTAGCTCTAACTACCTAACTACCTTCATTTTAATCTGCCCTATTAGCCAACTGCCTTGACCCTAAACCCTTTTAGCTTCCAGGCAGTTGCCAGATCCAAAGGGTCTCAGCTTTTTAAGTATGATAAATCTGGCTTCAACTGCCTTGTAGGTCAGCTACTCTTTTCCTCTCCCAGCTCTCACTTTCTTCTTCTGAACAGCCATTGTTTGCCATCATTCAATTGTCTTCTGCTGCTCAAATTTCCAACTTCCTCTCGTTCAGGAGTGTCAAATTCACAGCCTGTGGGCCGGATGTGCCAGGCCACCCCCATTTTAGCAAATGGGAAATGATACATCACATGATGACAATATGATGACACGAGTTTGACACCCCTGCTCTAGTTGTTATCACTGCAAGCTTGGAGAGCTAATTTATAATTGTATTTACAACCACTGTAAAAAATATTGAAAACCACTTTGCATTTTTTTTAATTTCTTACTTACTCTTTTACTTTTTTATTTCTTTCTTTTTCTTTTCCATTCTTCTTACTTTATATTAGTTCATATTATTTATCACCCATTTAAAAACTTTTAATAAAATTACATTTTTTAAAATGTCAAGAAATATCTGAACCCACAGCATTCCCATGGAAGACCAATGAGACTTCAAGGACCACACATTGGCCCTTCAGCACACACAGCTCATCATCATATGGTTTTAATGCTGCAATGGAAAGAGATGAAAAAATGAAGTAAACTTATTGTAGATCAAAGCAAATTATTTAATTGTTCTGGATATCAGTACTTCTACTTCTCCCAGCCTATTAAAGATTATAATCCAAGGCTTTGAGAAGAGTGTTCTTTGTTTAAGGACCTTCTTAATTCCACTGAGAGGGCATTGGCCTTGGATCTAGTGGAACAGTATCTTCCAACATTCACTTCATTCTTAAGCAAGGGTAAATGTTTGTATGTGACTTTTTAAAAGAGACCAAATTAAACTGTAATATGGGCTATAAGCCTAAACACATGGGCATTTGTAACAAATTTCACCCACACAAAAGCAGCCTGAAATTTTCAGCTCCAATCCTCAAGTGACCTCTGCATCACGGCCAAACCTCCTTGGCCTCTAAGTACTGTCACCATCTTACACATTTTCCATGGAAATTCCTGGTGTTTATTGGCAGTTTTCCGTTATCTCCATGCTGCTTTCTCCTCAATATTGTCTTTCCCTCTCCCCTAACCTTCTTATGGCCGTCAACTTATATTGGATGCTTTCTGCTATTTAACTAGCATACTTATGCTGGAGAAAGAGAATTTAGTTATTCTGACCCAAAGGAGATACTTAACAGCCAACATTTAGGAGACAATCACTGTTATATTTAAAGGGTTTCACTGCATGCTATAAACTCTACAGAGCTGTCATTCTGGAAGCTTTAATGAGCAATCATTCTGCAAATGGAGGCATTAGATTTTTCTTCCCCTTGCACTGTTGCCCACCCATTCTTAATAGGGACACACAATAGCTTTTTGTCATGGGGAAGAAGCTACATTGGATGAAATTCTCCTCTCTACATTACTTTAAAAAGCTGACATTCTGGACTTTGTAATCCCAGTAGTCCTATTTTCTCCATTTTGCTTTAAGATAATTGCATCACAAGAGTTTATTTGCTGGGAAAATTCTTATCTCTGGCTCTGTTAAAAGTAGTCTGTTAATTTGAACTCTGAAGTATCTACTCTGGGAACTTCCATCCTTTGACTTTGTATATATAACTGCCAATTAAAAGCAAAAGAAAAGTAAACTTGGTTTTGAAGATAAAATTAATACTCTTCAACCATTACTGGCCACCTGCTTTGTGCTGAAACTCCATATATTAGGATTGGAAAGTGACAGCAACCTTTCTAATTCAAAAGGGGAGATTTTTGTGTGTGTATAAGTGGGCTTTTGTTTTTTTATTCCTGGCTTCCAAGGAGCCCTTTGAGTTTATTGCTAATGCAATCCTGGATATCAAGAGCAAGCAAAATTGTCTTAGTATTGATAAATGAAGAGTTTCCTATATTCCAAGGCCTGAACTGCACTAGGTCTATTCTCACCCCAATGGGGAACTCCTCACAAGAGTAAGAACAGACCTACTGCATTCTTTGGACCACAGGAACTGAACTTTATATCTGTTAAATTGTTATTTTTATTAAGAATGTTTAATTAAGATATACTTATTTTTTTTGTAATGGAGCCTTAGTTTTGTATATCTTGTATAGATAAGGTGAAATATAGAATATTCTACATTTACTATACATCCCTTACAAGTCTGCTTCTTTAGCAAGCAGCAGAAAGCTATTGCATCTCTTTTGTGCTTGATGGAACTAGAAGGAAATATAAAAAAGAGAGAATCTTTTGAAAGTCTTTTCAATAAATAAATACAATCCAAATAAAAGAGTCTTTTTTTATTTCAACGAAGAATTAGACTATTCAAATCCAGAGAGTCTTGCATCATATCATTATAAAATATTTGAATTGCAGGAAGTGAGACTGGAACAGCCTTTTCCACATCAAGTGCACTTTAGATGTGAGGAGAAAGTTCTCCAGCTCGGTGACTTTACAGAGAATTCTAGGAATTGAAGTTTGCACTTCTGGAAAATATTGACGTGAGGGAGAAAGGCTGATCACAAATGAAATGGAATGGAATGGAGCCTGTTTCCATCTGCTTGTTAGAGGTCTGAAACTGAATAACAATTTATTATAGTTTTAAGTTTCTTGCAGATCTGTCAGGGCAACTCAAACTAATAAACGTCTACCTTGTTTGTGTTTTTAAAACAGAGTCCCATTTGTGTCTGTTTTGATGACTCACACCCTGGTTTCTGTCCTTGCAGCCAATGCCTGATTTGATGGCTTTCTAGGCAGAATTCCATTACTATTCTTCTCATTGGATTTTAGAAGAACGTGCATGCCTGTGACTTTGGAAATTATGGAATGCAATGTCTCTTTATGGTGCCTGAGTAGTGCCACCTAACTGCGGCAAAAGATGTCAACTATTATCACTGTAGGCCCTTTAATTCTAACATGAGACACAACCCTCTTACAATGAAAGCTCTTGGATCAGCAGGAAATTTTAAGCAGGAAGTAGAAAACAGGTCTCTTTAAATATGTCAGCTATACCGTATCAGCTTCTTAGATACTGCTTAATTTTTAGCATATTCTAAATTGAAACTCATGTTTTAAGTAAGAAAGGGAAGGACCCTCAGCATTTTCAATATCTGAAGAAATGGTCACAATTAACTGAGCCAAGATGTGAAACAGTTAATATATGTTAATCAGATGTAAATAATACTCTTATATAAAGTCATAAAATTACAATCTTAAATAGTCCATTCATTCAAGCAGTTAATACCTTAGTCCAATTTAATAGAGGTTATCATCAACTGAATCTCAACTACCATAAATCACTAATCAGTTGAAAAGAAATGAGAACAAAAGGATGTATACTTGCAATATGATGGTGTATGTGATAGAGTTTAGGGTTACAACATCCAAGCTGCAAAAAGCCAGGTGAACCTCAGATGACAGCAAAGAGATACAGAATATGTTAACACATTGTTGCAATTTAGTATCTAAGAAACATGTGGATTTGAGCAATCCATATAAATGTGGTCCTATGTTGCCAAAAACAGTCCTTGAACTTCTTCTTTAATATGGAACTTTATTATAAATGTGCAATCACTTTACATTCTTGAAGCTGATAGGATAGTATAAAGAATATAGATAGAAAAAAGTGAACTGCTGAAACAAACGAAAATAGATAAAATATTTTAAAAGTCATAAGGAAGAATTTTCAATTTTCTTTTTAAAAAAAAGGTTTTATTCAATTTTCACATATTAAAAACATCTTTTTTCAGTGAACAACATGATTCCAGGTTAACACATTTCCATAGAAACTTGACTTTCATTTCCTACTTATCTTTCACATTTGATAATATACCTTAACCTTACTTTATATATTTTCTTTAATTTTGATCACCTAGTTTCCTCCAGCTTATTTTATATTTTTTTTCAATACATTACTTAATCTATTTCCTTAGGTTCTTAATGCCTCTTTAAATATCTTCATATTTATCATAATTTATATTCTCTTGTCAGGTTTGCAATTTCCTTGCCTATACTTAATTCATCATTCCAAGAATTCAATCTCAATTCAAACATTTCACATATAGAAAAAAAAAACAGAGAAACACCCCTATTATTGCCAATTTTGAGGTGCCACCTCTGTAGTTAATATATCACATAGTTAATCCCCCCCAAGATTCCCATCGTTTTAATTTGAATTAACACTTAAAAAAACCATAATAATAACTTTCTAGTAATTTCTATTTCAACTATAACTTATAAATTCATTAAACATTGTTAATATCCTTATTCTAATTACCTCTTTTAATTCCATACAAAAGGGAAAAGGAGCAAACAATTATTACAATAACAGAAGAGTATCAGTTCTCATCTCCCATTTTAATAATCTATATTCCACTATTTTCTATATAGTTTATTATTTCTAATTTATTAAAACTACCCCTTGTCAACTTGCAGAATCCCCTTCTTTAAATCTCAATTAACCATTATCTCTAGGCCTTTTAGATAAACAATTCCTCTTCATATTCTTGTTTGCTTACCATATTTCTTTATTTCATGGTCCTGATTAATTCTTTCTCTCTTTTTATCACCCCGATTTCTATCCCCCTCCTTTTTCAGTACTCCCTTCTGGAGTTCTCTTTCCTGTTGTTTCCTTTCACTTTGTTTGGTTTTCAAAGTAAACCTCTTTTTAATTACAATTTCAACCTCCTATTTTTAGTTCTTTTTCTTTTCCCCCTTCACTTAAGTTTTCATTATTTCAGATGCTCCTTTAAGATGGCCACTTCTTTAATGGACTCCTCTTCTTCTAGCCTTTCTTGTTGTTCTACATATTCTGAAATCGCCATTTCTAAAAACTGTAGAGCAAAACCAAGCAATTTGCCTTCTTGTAGCATGTGTTTCATATTTCTAAGTTCCAATTTTAGTTCCAAAAGCATTCCTGCCATCTTTAAGCAATGTCCCTAAAGTTTTTCCCAATGTTTAACTCTTATTAGTTCTCTTCAGAATATTTCCAGGTTAATTCCACATTTCAGTGTCCATAAATTAAAGTTTATGCCAAAATCACCAAGCAATCCCACGATTTTTCCTTTATTTTAAAGTTCCACTTTCATTTTACAGGGTCTCTATTTTGTAGTATCCTAATTCAGGCTATTTTGTATCAAGTAAGTCTTTAGCAGATCCAAGCTTTAAAAAAGGAAGGGATGTAAATAAACAATTCTCTTCTCCACTAGATGGCACACTTCGTTGTGTTCAGAATCAATTCTTTTTCTTTTTCCTGGCTTTTTCTCTCTCATTCAGATTTTTAGAGTTCCAAAATCAATAACTCCAAATGTCAATTTTTAATTTTATTTTCCACCTTGACACAGTCCAATCCAGCTTTAATTATGCCTTTTAGTGTCAGGGTTATATATTTAACTAATTCAAATGCAAGCTTCTTCTTCCGGCTTCTTCCTTTTAGGATACAAAGCCACTTAAGCTGTCAAATATTTCTTTCTTAACTTCTTTGTCCGGCGCTCAAATCCACTTTAACAATTTTCAAAAATTTAAATCTGGGTACCTTGTGCCCAAATTCTCCTGGTTTCTATGCTGTCCTCTTCTTCAACACTCCTGTACAATCTTGTCCCAGTTGGCTTATCTCTTTGGGGTGGCCATTTTATTGGCCACCACTGTAGTCATCTTTGGTGGGGAGTAATTACCAAGCCAAGTAGAGGAGATGCAGCTCTCCTCAACACAGCTGGTGGTCTTTCCCTTCTTTGCCACCCCTACAAGGTGGCTCCGGCCCCAAATCAGGATTGGGGTCCTCCAACGAAAGAACACAAATCGAAACCGCACACTATCGCAGATTTCAGTCCGTCTTTGAGGCAGACCAAACCGGAAGTCCAAGAATTTTCAATTTTCATTTTTCTCTTCATTTCCTTATTGTCCCTAGCTACTTGATTAATACTTATGTAACAGATAACAGATAATCAGAGTTGGAAGGGACTTTGTAGGTCATCTAGTCCAACCCTCCACCCAAGCAGGAGACCCTACACCATTTCTGATGGCAGTCCAATTTCTTCTTGAAAGTCTCAAGTGATGGCGTTCCCACAACTTCCAAGGGCAAGCTGTTCCATTGGTTGATTGTTCTCACTGTCAGTAAGTTTCACCTTTAATTTCCAAGTGAAATCTCTCCTTGTTCAGTTTCCATCCATTATTCCTTGTCTGGCCTACAGGCGCTTTGGAGAATAGCTTGACCCCTTCCTCCCTGTGGCAGCCCCTCAAATATTGGAAGATCACTATCATGTCTCCCCTGGTCCTTCTCTTTACTAGACTAGCCAAGCCCAGTTCCTGCAACCATTCGTTGTATGTTTTAGCCTCCAGTCCCCTAATAATCCTGGTTGCTCTTCTCTGTACTTTTTCTAGAGTCTCAACATCTTTTTTATAATGTGGTGAACATAACTGGATGCAGTACTCTAGGTGTGGTCTTAATAAGGCTTTATAGAGTTGTATTAGTACCTCCCTTAATCTCAATTGTATCCCTCTGTTAATGCAATTTAGGATTGCATTAGTTTTTTTGGCTGTTGCTGCACACGGCTGGCTCATATTTAGCTGGTTGTCCACTAAGACTCCAAGATCCCTCTCACAGTTAATGCTATTGAGTCTGGTTTCACCCAGTCTATATGTGTACTTTTGGTTTTCTTGCCTAAGTGTAGGACTACTGTTCTCTACATTGAATTTCATTTTGTTAGATACGGCCGAGTGTTCTAGTCTGTCAAGATCCATCTGGATCTTGAGCCTATCTTCTTGGGTGTTAGCTATTCCTGCCAGCTTAGTATCATCTGCAAGTTTAGTAAATTCCTCTTCTATTCCCTCATCTAAGTCGTTAATGAAGATATTGAAGAGTACCGGGCCTAAGACAGAACCTTGTGGCACCTCACTGCTTACTTCCCTCCATGTAGACTTAGACCCATTAAGGACTACTCATTGAGTATGGTTTGTCAGCCAGTTGCGAGTCCATCTAGTGGTGGTGCTATCTATTCCACTTTTTTCTAGCTTACTAAAAAGTAGGTTATGGTCTACTTTGTTAAACGCCTTGCTGAATCTAAATATATTATTATTTAGTATTTCGCTGGTCTACTAATTTAGTCACTATGTTGAAGAATGAAATAAGATTCATTTGGCATGATCTGTTTTTAACAAACCCGTGCCGACTGCTAGTTATTACTTTACTTGTTCCTAGATGTTGGCAGATCTGTTTTTTATTATCTTTTCCAGTATATTCCTGGGTATTGATGTTAGGCTGATTGGTCTATAGTTTCCTGGGTCTGTTTTTTTTTTCCTTTTTTGAAGATGGGAATCACATCAGCTCTTTTTCAGTCCTCTGGTAGTTCCCCGGTGTTCCAGGATTTTTGAAAGATATAGTGCAATGGTTCTGAGATGACCACTGCCAGCTCCTTTAAAACTCTGGGATGTAATCCATCAGGCCCCTGTGATTTGTTTTCATCAAGAACAGACAGGTGTTCTCTTACTATTTTTTTGCTTATTTTAACTTTTATTTCTGGCCTGTCTTTTACAGTTATGTTTTTGGTGGGTTGAGCTATAGTTTCTTTTTGCATGAAGACCGATGCAAAGAATGAGTTAAGCAGTTCTGCTTTCTCTCTGTTGCCTGTTACTTCCTTGCCATCTTCTCTCTTTAGTGGACCGACTGTTTCCTTGATTTTTTTCTTGTTATTTATACATTGGAAGAAACCTTTTTTATTATCTTTGACTTTTGTTGCAAGTCTTTGTTCGTTCTGACCCTTTGCTTTTCTGATTTCATCTTTGCAGATTCTGGCTATCTATTGATATTCTGTCTTAGTTGTATGTCCTTCCTTCCATTTTTTGTACTTGTCCTTTTTTTCTTTCCGAAGTATTTGTACTTTTCTTGAGATATTCAAAATTGTTGCATATGTTTATTTAAATTGATTTGTTTCATTTTCTAATTTGATCTTTCTTTAAAACCCTATTTTAAATGTCTAAATTTGCTTTGCTTGTAATGTGTGTAAGGAAGCCATTTCTGCTTGAATTTAGCTAAACTTATGTTATGAATCATATACAGGCAGTTTGTGATCATTGCTTATTCATCCATTTTGGCACCCATTCTTGCACTATCAACAGTTTCACTTTTCCAATATTATGCAAAATTGGTTCTTTCCACTGTTAATAGGCATCTTAATAGATTGTGAACCTTTTCTGTAATTATTTCTAATCACATATGGTAGAATGTTTCCTCTTTGTAATGGTAGATCTATTGTTTGTTACTTATTAATCATTGATAGGGTTATATACCATCTATAACACATTTTCACCCTATTTCCAATAAATCATAGCTTGAAATGAGTGTTATTGATTCCCGCCCCCCCATAGCTCTTCCCATCATTCCAGTGTAATTACTTCCTTGAAATTAAATTTCTTAGGTTTGGTTAAGATCACATCAAAAATATGCATACAAAAATAATCCAGTTTCAGACCTGCCGAGCAATGTTGATATTAGAATTCCTAATAAATTACAGGTGAAAAATTGAGATCATTAATTAATAATTTCATTTTAACTAAAAGTGAAAGGGGAAACTTGAAATTTACACCTGGCTATTGAAAGAGCAATAAATTTGAAAAATTTGAAAACGGAAGATCTTGGTGAAATACAAAAGTCTGCCAACTTGCATAAATGACCCCTATAAGATGGGAACTATTCAGTTTTCCATCTCTTCTGTTTTGTCGTTCGAAGGCATTGTGGTTCCTTCTCCACAATACAGAGGAATTTCTCCCTCCTTTCTGCCCCATACAGATTCTCTCTCTCTCTCTCTCTCTCTCTCTCCAGCAGTGCATGCTACATGAAGTTTCAAGTCAATTAAGGCTTTGAATAAGAGATGCAAAAAGCCTGCAGAGGCAGACCAATATTCCTCAGGGTACAGGTAAAAAAAGAGTGACAGGGAAAAATATCCTTACGGCAAGTTTTTTTTTAAAAATAAATTCATACATATAATAGACTCCAGATAATAGAGCTTCAGGCTATCTAAGAAATTGGAAAGGTGTTTCAATATAGCCAGTTGGCTGCCATATCTATTAATTGGACAGAAACTGGAAACTAGCAGCATCAACAGAAGAAAGAGAAATTATGGTAGCTATGCTTCCAATACCTTTGGCTCTATGGATTCAACCAAGACATGAAATTATCTTTGTAACCTCTGCCTGATATGTGTGAAATCAAGCTTCTACTCTCACTACATCTCCTGCCAAAGAGGTTTTGTTTTGTTGTGTCTCATAAGAAAAAAACATTCCTCGCACTTGATGGCAGGTAAGCAATTACTGGTAGCCTTTGTACACCTTTGCTAGTTGCAGAGTGGGGTTGAATCCCTACTTATTTTCAAACTATGCTGACTACTGAATAAAAACATGCTTAGCTGTTGATCACTGTCCTCCAATGCAAAGGTCTGACTATTACACAATATAGTAAGCTAGAAAAGATACTGTAGACACATTTTACTTTCTTACCCCTGCATGCTTGGGTGCTATCTTCAAACACTGGATTGAAAGTTTACAACAAAATAAATGCTGGTGCCTTGGCAGGCAATTTTTCTTGTGATTTTCCTGCTTGTTCTTCTTCATTCTAAAATGAAAGTTTGCATTAGAAACAGTTTCCAAACACAAGACAGTTGGAGAAATTTGGCTCTACATTCCTGAAGCATGTTTCTGGCTCTCATTCTCCTCATTTGCTCAGCCAGTTAATAGATTATTTTTGCATCATTGAACTAAAAGTTATTTCTTAATACTTACTAAGTTTTTCAAGTTATATGGTTAAATTAAGGAAAAAATTACTCCTTTTCAAAGAATTTTTATTTAGATTATGCTAAAAGAAATCAAAAGCTCACAGAGACTTTTCTATGCCATACAGAAGGCATTAAATATACACTGAAAATAAAAATAACAATATGCCCCTTATTTACATCATTTGACATTAAGCTGTTTTTACTCTTTTGATACTTGCGCTGGAATGATTTGACAATTTTAGATATTCATCCAATAATATTTTTCTTGATACCTACTGTAGAGTTTTCAATTAAGTATGTTAAGAACTGGGATTTTTCTGCTCCAGAAAGTAGGTTATGCTGTGATTTTACTTCTTGAAACTTCTTTTAAAGTGGAAGGAGTACCAGAATAAAACTGTAGATTTCTAATTTCAAAATCAAAATAGCTTCTTAAATTAAATTTATAGCATGGTCATGGAATATTTCTGAATCCTAGGTACACATAATCATCTGTGGTTCACTGACGCAACCAGCTCTGAACCAGATTGTATTTATTTGTTGCCTTCTAATAATTGGGAAAAACAGATGGTTGAGAAGATGAAACTTCAACTTCCCAATTTCGGTTTAACCCTTTCTGATAACAGTACTTGGTCTCTGCTTTTTCCCAGCTGCTACACAGTCAATTTTGCACTAGAACCAGCAGTGATTGTAAATATTTTGTGCCTCCTGTAGTTAGACTCCTCATGGATGGTCTATAAGAATGCAGCAAATCATTTCTAAGGAATCACTAAGAGATTCTGTAAGACAGACAACAGCTGATCTCCATTGTTTGCTTATTATATTTGCATGAAATGTGAAGAGCACTTTTGATTTCATTTCTTTATTCCCAACTTTAGCTGCAAAATCAAACCATCTGTAGCAACAGACCTAACTTCTAATTTTATTTTGCAACAGTAAAAGAAAACAGTAAAAATAGTGTCTAAACTATTTTTTCTATTCCTTCTGAATAACTATCTAATTCAATGTTTCATATTTGATCAGTGTGCTGGATATATGTGCTGAATGTTATCTTGTATAAAGTGAAAAAGCATCAGCAGGATAAAAGTCTTTTGTCAAATAAATGAAGGCAGCAAGATGCCATCACATCACAAACTTCTCCCTATTCACGTGCATATGCAACATCATCATATATATATATCTTGGCTAGAGCTCAGAGTAAATGGTGCAACAGTGTTTTCCCTATTTGTCCCTCACCTGAGCCTCTCGCAGATGCTTCCAATAATGCTTGTTTATGAATATTTAGTCTATATAATTTATGATCTGTTATGACACAATTTCACTGATCTTTGATAAATGATTAAGAAGAGTGTTGTAGCCATGCATTTTAGAAGGTTGAATGTTTTGTATCCAATTTTTCAAAATGCCAACATAATAAGAAACATATCGTATATTTAGTGTAATGATGCAAAAATAATCATTTAGTCCAATATAACCAAGAGGAAGATAAGAGGTTAAATTTGTGCTAGCCATTGAGTGCTGCATCAGCAGGCTAGTTTGTAGGAATCAATATAGCAGATTTTCAAGTCAAACATCAGTTTTTTAAAACTTTTTTTTTTAATCTGTGTGAGGCACAGCCTTTGCTGATAATTGTGAGATACTATTTATGCCAGCATCAATCACCTAAAGAAAAGGTGATACAAGGAGTATACCCTGGCTGCAATGTTTTGTCTACAGCCCTAAAAATTAATTTAGCTGATTGAAAATATAAACTTAATTTTATCCAAAGAAATTGTATCCCACAAAATAAAAATTGAATAGACTCAATGTCAACAAAATAATCATGAAATAAACCAATAAGTCTCTGATTTAAAATTTGTGCCACTAAACAATTGAAAGCTTGTTTGGACAGAAAACAGAAATTGAAATGAGTTGAGAAGAGATTAGAAAAAAAAAGCAGAAACAATTGAAGGGAAGATCATCAGGAGCTACAAGTAAGGCCACATTTTGGAGAAGCTGAGTAAAAAGTTGTAAATTGAGTATAAAAGAGTTTACACTCTTGCTGTCAGAAGGTCAATGAAAAACAATGTGGTTTATAGAGAGAAGTTCCTACCATTTATAGGAAGGAAGATAATACTCTGTCCTTGGAAATGTCAGACTTTTGAGACAGTCAAGAAAAATAACCAGATGATCTCATTCTACTTTATTGTAAAGCTACAATTAACACAACCTTACACATCTCCCCGTCTCTCCTATATAATCCAAGAAACTAGGGAGGGTCTCTTCTGAGCTCTTGACCAACCCACATACTTACAGATAATCAGAGTTGGAAGGGACCTTGTAGGTCATCTAACCAACCTCCCCCACCAAGCAGGAGACCCTACACCATTTCAGTTGTAGGCACAGCTGGTTTTATCCTAAGATCATTCCCACAGTTACATGAAATATAGGTTAAAATCTAAATGCTAAGAAAGAATAAAAATACCAATCTCTAGGTCCCTAGCAAAAATTATTTAGTTGCTTAAATTCATGAGAAATTCTAGATCCAAAGACTACTTTTGTGTTTCTAGAATAAAAGCACTTCTTTAAACTGCGGTCACCAACCTTTCTATATCCATGGAGCAGCAGCAGTAGCGGCAATGATGATGATGCAGGAAGGATGGTTTTGCATGTGTAACCTAGCTCTCGCACATGTACAAATGAAGCTTTGCATGCTTGCCCACCCATTGCATGGCCCAGTTTCCAATGGGCTACAGACCGGCCTGAGGGTTGAAGACCCCAGCTTTAAATCCTATGTCAGATATCTCCATGACTTCTTCTTCTCCTTCACTTTCTCCTTCTTCTCATTTTTCTGGGTCCTTTTTTTGGGTGGGGGTGGGATCAACCAAATGTTGATTCATTGTTTGCAACAGGAATTAATCAACTGGACTGATATCATGGGCTGAGAAAGAGTAACTGGCCTAAAATCACCCAGTCGGCTTTCATGCCTAAGGTGGAACTAGAACTGTTTCCTGGTTTTTAGCTTGGTAGATTAGATACCAGAGCAAAGTGGCTCTCTAAATTGTCAACCTAACCTGAGAATTATTTATTTATACTTCTTATATTTATATCCAGCCTTTTTTCCAGGTGCTCAAGGCAGCATACACAATATTCTTTCAAGACAGATACAGACTCCAGAGAGTAATGAGGACTGCAGAAAAAACAATTACTACCAACCTGCCTTCCATCAAGGACCTGTATACTGCACGAGTCAAAAAGAAGGCTGTGAAAATGTTTACAGACCCCTCACATCCTGGACATAAACTGTTTCAACTCCTATCCTCAAAATGACGCTATGGAGTACTGCACACCAGAACAACTAGACAAAGGGACAGTTTTTTCCCGAATGCCAACACTCTGCTAAACAAATAATTCCCTCAACACTGTCCAACTATTTACAAAGTCTGCACTACTATTACTATTAATCTTCTCATCACTCCTTATTGTCCATCCCCTCCCACTTGTGACTGTATGACTGTAACTTTGTTGCTTGTATCCTTATGATTTATATTGACTGTTTCCTAATATGATTTAATTGCTTATTGTACCCTATGACTATTAAGTGTTGTAGCTTATGATTCTTGATGAATGTATCTTTTCTTTTATGTATACTGAGAGCATTTGCACCAAAACAAATTCCTTGTGAGTCCAGTAACACTTGGCCAATAAAAAATTCTATTCTATTCTATCCTTCCATAAGAACAACCTTGTAAAATAAATTACACCATGGAATATTGACAGAATTTGGGTATAACAGAATTTTTAGAATGTGGGAAATTATTTCCATGCTTTGAAATAATATTTGTTTCTCATTTCTTCTTTAAAAGAGTATGCCTACTCATATTCCTAATAAAGTTCAATTCATACAGTATTGCAAACTAATACTGATATTAATATAAAATGTAAGTAATGCTTGTTTCATATCTGAAGTGATGATGCTCTATATAATTCTAGGATTTGTGGTACAGTCAGGCTATTAACTATAAATGAAAAAATACTCCATTTAAAATATGAACCAGATAGCTTCAAAGCATCTGACTGTTATATTTTAGTACATTATCATTTTGAACACAAATCATGAAAAGTAAGGAAGCATGGTAGTAAATCTGAAGGCAATTTTAGGTTAGGTCTTTGCAAAAACATGACAAATTGAGGGATACTCAAACAGAATTTGGAGGATTAGCAAGGCAGAGAAAGGATATACCACTGCTGTTGTAAATAATCAAAACTTAATGAAGCTTTTCTTATCGCTATGTCAGTATCACAGCAGACAGCAATACTGGATTTTCTATCACTTTAGCAAATACATCATCCTTGAAGTACATATAAAAAAATATATAGCTTTCTTACCTAGTTGTTGTCATAGTCTGGATCTGAACTGATAAGATATATTTGACACATAAAAAAATAGGAAAACAATAAAACAACTAGTTTCCAAGAGATACATATTTCATAGGCAATAAGTCACAGAAACGTTATCTGGACAGAAATGTACTACTTAGCAAATCCTAAAACATTATACTGATACAGGCTTAAAACACCACATGCAAAGAGATAATAATACACTAAGTTATCTAAAGTGGGCTTGATAACAATTATTAAGAAAAACAAAAGGTGCCTAGGGACATCCCATGGTGAAGAGACAAGATGAAAAATGCCCAGAATTCTTCATTTCACTACACTGCATCCTGTTATCAAACATGTAGGGCAAAAAATGTGATTGAATACTATCATTTAACATTGAGAAAGCAAATACAGTTATGATATTACAGCCATGAAATGAAGCCAGCCTCTGATCTTCCTAACTCATTCCTTGAATGTAAACCTCATCTATTTTCATTTAGGATTAGTGACATCTACCATACTAACCTAACTTGATAGTGCACTTCTAAAATTTGGTGTGGGACATACAATACTTCCATTCTAAAACTGAAAATGAAATTGTTAAATCAGGAAACATTTGAAATGAGAGCTAAGAATTCTGGACAATTAATTTTTAATGCTGCAAGATTTTGCCATTCAACTAATTATAGAATTGCTCTTCAGTAGACTGGAAATTTGTCTTAATATTTTTCATTGTTTGATACCCAACTTCACAACCTAGAAATTTCTTGAGGATTTATTAAAACAAGAAAATTAAATCAATGGGTATAGCAATCATGCAAAAACTTTCACCACCACAAATTCTGGAATAATTATTGGCAGATTGGCCACTAACATCTTATTCATGAATGGTGTTTTTATATATCATCCAAAAGGCTCAGGGCAGAACAGGAAATGATTGATGGCAGTGAGGACCAACCTCAGGTGTTGCTAATGCTGGAAGACAATTGAAACAAGGGTAGTCGACAGTGCCAGTGGGCAAATTTGCTGCCAGTACATTATCAAAGCACACAAAATTAATTATAATGGTCATGAAGCCACTTTCACCAAAACTGCTGTGCATCTTTGAAAGCTAGTTGATGGTTCAAAAAATGCCAAATCTTTTTGTTAATCTAAATGGATGATTATATGTATTTCTACAATCACATTGTAAAAATATATGTGTATAATTTTCCCCAATCGCACATGCTAGTAATCTATTATCCCAGACCAGGTAGTGTTCAGTTTAGAACCACTCACTTAGTGACACATGAAGCAGAGGTATATTCAGCAGGTTCTGTCCAGTTCTGGAGAACCAATAGCAGAAATTTTGAGTATTTCAGAGAATCGGCAAATACCACCTCTGACTGACCCCTCCCCCATCTATTCTCTGCCTCCCGAGTCCCAAATTATCAGCTGGGTCTTCTTTGGTTGCCCTGCACAGGAGAACGGAGCTGGAAAGCAGGTTAATGGGGTGGGGAGGGAATGGGATTTTGCAGTAACCTTCCCCCAGGAATGGAGATTTTGCAGTATCCTTCCCCTGCCACGCCCACCAAGCCATGCCAACCAAGTCACACCCACAGAGCCAGTAGTAAAAAATTTGAATCCCACCACTGGTATGAAGCTAGGACAGAGTCCCCCTTATGATCCAGACTCAAAGTTCCAATGGCCACTCCTGCAGTCACATAACTGCAATTTGGACACTCAACAATTGGCCTACATTTGTAGTGTCCCATGGTCACATAATCATGATTTATTATATTTTTTGACAGAAAACAGCACTAACTTCCAATCTCTGGCAAAAAAAACAACAACCATCCACTGCAGACAATGGGTTCACTGCAGCTTACAACCATCATGACATACAATGGAACTGTCATACATTGAGAATTGCCTATATTCAATAGACCATGTTAATACTAAGTGCAGAAAATTAAGATTTAATTCATTGTTCAGATGTAAATCTTTGGATAGGCTTGGATTGCTCAATTTGTCCATCTGATTAACACTGTAAATACACACCAAATAATAAATACCATAAAGACTGGAAATCTGGTGATCTTCAAATGCTTGATATGCAACTCTAACAGTCATTTGCAACTGTCCATGCTATGGGAATTGAGGTCCAAAATATTGTGTTGCTTACAATTATAAAGGGAGCAAGATATTCCAGTAAACTTGGCAAAACAGAGAACTGGACAAACCAGTCTCCCTGATCACTTCCTTTGCTGTTTGGGATCAGATGAATACTCACAGTATACCAGATTACAATTCAGTCTCCTTGTATGGCCAGTAGCATGTTGAGAATGATTAGAGAACAGAATTTATTTCTCTTTTGCTTCCATTCCTTCTAAAGACTTGTTGCACATTTAGAGAATTGTTTGACTATATGGACAATGTATTATGGTGATATTTTAAAAAGAAACATATTCTAACCCTTCCATTTTCATGCTGTTGATGCTGAGATCATATTATCATTAATGGTTTTTTTCTGGTAACTACAATTCTAGAAGCACAATTATAAGATAATATCTCGCTACCTCTTGGCCTCATTAGTGAGGTGGAAATATTTTCTCTGAGAAAATAATTAGTTAATGAGACACATATATGTTGTAGAAGTATTACTTTCTTTATCAAGTTTATAATAAAATAAGGAAACCTGTGTAGCAAACTAATTTAAATTTAAATTGATCTGGTGGGTATACAAAATTCTGTTCTGTTTTGTTAGGTATGCATACCTATCTAGAATACTAAAAAGCAAAAGCAATGGATCTAAACCATGCATAAATCAATAAGATCAGAACTTGTTTTATATACTAAGTAAAACAATGTAAAAATAATCATACACAACTTGTTTCTTTCTTTCTTATGGATTGTCAATGCCTAATGGAGAAACAGGGAGGGGAGGAAATCAAAAAGTATAAGGGAGGGGAGGAAATCAAAAAGTACGAAAAAGTATAAAGGGATAAGAAATTTTATATTGTGGTAGAAAAGTGATAGATATGTGTTTTAACTGATTTAAGAAGCTCTAAAGAAGTATCTCCTAAAACTATCCAGGACAAAAAAAGCTGGTAAGATGGAGTTGCTCTATAAAAAAAAACGTGTGATTTTTTTTCTGCAAACAATTAACCTCTCAAATATCTTACAAATGAATATAATGGCAATATTCAAAACAAACTGCAGTTTTCACTCAGTTAGTGTAATTATAATTATTCCAGGCTGATGATGTTCTGTGAACAGTGCTTAAATAAAATCTTAATTTGAATGGTGATATTAAAAAGGATGTAATTATCAATAGTTTATATAAATGAATGCATTATTTAAAATCTGAACATAACATGAAGATTTTTTTTCATTTTTCACACACACACACATTCTTTCAAAAAACTTCTTAATGAAATATTAAGATTCACACTGAGGGCCACTGAAATTTGTTCCCCTTTTAGCCAAATAAAGAACATCAAATGTATTATGCTTATCCTCCTTCTGAGCAAGTGTGCCACTGAGCTATTCTGCATGTTTGACTTACATTCAGGTGTAGAAGAAACAATAGGAAGCAAGTCCCTCTTTAAGAGTTGTTGTCTCCCCAATTTAAATCTTTCTGCAGCAGAGAAACTTGAATTTACCAACTCTCAGATGCAATATCCACTTTCCCCACATGGTTGGAGTCTAGAGAAAGAGGCAGACACTCTTGAAGGGCAAAAAAAAAAATCTTCAGTAGGGAAAATCCATCGCAGTAAGTCCTGTTAAATTTGACATGTTCTCAGATAGACTTACTTTATTAAATCAACAATTCTCCCACGGATAGGGACAATCCAGTCTTCATTATTACAGTGAACTGTCCAAGGTCCTGATGCTGAAAAGCTCATTTTAAATTAGAGCTTCATTCAAACAGAGCTTCATAGACATTCGACTTGATTAGAACACGATATCCAGATTAGCCATGGGTGCTTGGAAAATGGAAGCATAAAGTAAATGGATCAAGAATTTTGGTTATAATGTACAGATGGACCAATGGGAAAAGATGTGGCGGAAGGCACTGAAATTCACACCACACTATAACTAAAGACAGATTTTTTTTTACAAAATAATGTACTGCTGTTGTAAGACATCAGAAAAAATGTCCAGGATGTACAAGTCTACTTCCAATCGGATATGTGAAAAATATGAAGTGTCATTTACCATGCATTTTGAACTTGTAAAAAAGCTACAATACAGAGAAATAATTGGTGCAATAACTAAATCATCACAAATGGCTAGTTTGTTTGATCAGGGAAAGACAATAAGTGCATTTATTAATGACTGGAAACACTTTATGAACCTTTTTCTGAAAATAGAAAAATGAATTGGTGACTTATGGATTTGATTATTACAAAGGAAAATATGGGGAAGAAGGCAATTATGACATAACTTGAAAGAGAGAGGATAAATAATACATTTACATGTACAAAAAACAACAAACAAATCATATGAGTGTCCATTTTTGGAATCCAGCCTCTGTTTCACTATACCTTCAAGAGTAACAAAATTGTTAATAGCTTGGAAAATAAAATAATTCTTTTTGAAGTGCTGCACCTGTGATATGTGCTTTTAATTATACTGACTGTGAAGAAAGTCAGAGTTGAGATAAAGCTGTGGGGAAATCTAAGCATTTTCTATTTCAACTTATAGATATAATTAGCATTACAGATAATTATGCTGAGTATATCATCTGCACCTCTATAACTGTCTGGTTTGGTTCTGCAACCCAACAGGACAGACACAGACTTCAGAGGATAATTAGGACTGCAGAAAAAAACAATTACCACCCACCTGCCTTCAGTCGAGGACCTGTATACTGCACGAGTCAAAAAGTGGGCTATGAAAATATTTACAGACCCCTCACATCCTGGACAAAACCGTTTCAACTCCTTCCCTCAAAACGACGCTATAGAGCATGCTCACCAGAACAACTAGACACAAGAACAGTTTTTTCCCGAAAGCCATCACTCTGTTAAACAAATAATTCCCTCAACACTGTTCAACTCTTTACAAAGTGTACACTAGTATTACTGTTAATCTTCTCATCACTCCCTATCACCCATCCCCTCCCACTTGTGACTATAACTTTGTTTCTTGTATCCTCTGTTTCCTAGTATGATTTGATGTTGATTGTACCCTATGACTATCATTAAGTGTTGTACATTATGATTCTTGATTCTTAACTAATGTTCCTTCTTAATGTATACTGAGAGTATTTACACCAAGACAAATTCCTTGTGTGTCCAATCACACTTGGCCAATAAAGTATTCTATTCTATTCTATTATGATGCTTATATTTTTTCCATATAATATGCCTTATAATGGTGCAAGTATGAAACTCATAAAATGTTTTGTGAACTTGAACAGGAAAATTATACATAATGCTATAAGCTGCACAGTAACAGGAATCTTCTTTTTAAGCAAAAAGATAATACAGTACCAAAACATAGTCTTATCACCTCATATATAATGAATCCATTTAAATTTTTTGTTCCACATTCTCCAAGCAGTAACATGCTTTAAATAAATTAAAGTAGTTCCTTAATTAGATATTCTTTTCTCCATTATCTAATTCTAAAAGATGCTGTTTGATGGAAAGAGGGGAAAATGCACTGTATTTATCAAACATGCAACAAGGGAAAGGTTGCTCAGACAATTACTAATTATTGTGGAATCTGGGAAGTAGGCCAGTAAAAAGTGTAGCAAGAATCAATAGATATTAAATTATCATAAATGATTATGAATAGTTACTTGGCTAAGTTCAATAATTAAAATGTATGACATAATAATTGTTCTGCTTCATAAAAGCTTTTACTTTAAGTTTTTGCCTATTGGAAGTACTTCTAGTTAAAATTACTGCTGCAACAGATGATTAAAATGTTGCTCAGAGTAAGAAACAGCCTTGAGGGTTGCTGGAAAATCCCAGAAGACACAATATGTTTTATAGTAAAAATACCTTGTATGCAACCTGTACTTGACATCTGTAATCAAGGTTTGGAAAACCCTGCCTAATAAACTGAAAAGTTGTCATTTAGTAGCTAGCTTAGAAGAATCAATTTAACTCAATGTAAGGACAGCTTTCAACTTTCTAAAGCCTAAGACTTTGCCACTGCAAACATGGATTCAGAATAGAACAGGAATCAAAAAGAAAGTATTCACAATGCCCAAAATTAAATATTTTTTAAAAAATTAAAAGATGGTTACAAAATAATTAAGTTTTCATGGCTGAAATTTTAATGATATTTCACTCATAATCTCATAAGGTTTCAATATACAAGCTATCCAATATAGCAATTCAACTGTTGAACTAGTTCTAGTTTGTTCTACCCATGCAAATTTATAGAATGATTGAATTATTCACTTAGCCCAAACTACCTCATGAGATTGTTGCTGTTGAAGGAACGATGGTATATAAATCAATAAAATAAACATTCTCAAGAGAAGTCATGAAATTTTTATTTTTTTCTTAAATTTCTTAAGAGCTCCCTAAGTTTGGGATTAGGCATGTAAAAAAATAAAGGAGCACATAATAAATAGGGAGACAGGGTGGCAAAAATAAAGTGTATGAGAATGATGAAATGGTATTGTGAATCCTCTTTTTGAATATGTATGTAACACTGAAATATCATAGGTAAGGAGCAAAGTTCATCATAATACCACCAGGCTGTTTTCATCAGTGGCACCCTCTTTGGAATCCCTGGGGACGTTACGATCAGACCAAGAATAGTGAGCTAGTGAGATAAGCAGCATACAACTTTGATAAATAAATAAATAAATAAATAAATAAATAAATAAATAAATAAATAAATCTAGAATAGCTTTATCCATTGTAGAACTATTCTCTTCAATAATGTCTGCAAGAAATTAATAAATACAAAAAGCATCTGGAGAGCTGAATGAAATCTAGTCTTTTCAGTCTTGATCCCCTCCAGATGTGTGCATTTCTACTCCAGGAATTTCCAGGTGGGAAACTGAACTCTGCACATTTTGAGGACACTTAGTTTGGAAGAAGCTGCTATAAAATTTACAGATGGTAAAAATTAGCATATGAAATAATTCTAACAAAACAGGTGTTGCAGAAACATACTTTTCCACCTAAAACGTTTTCCAGGATTATGTCTCCAAGGCAATGAAAAGGTTGCATGTCAGCCCTGGATCCAACTTGATTCAGATTTCGGGCTGCCACAAGGGAGCATTGGGTAACTGTGGGAATGAGAGAGAAGTGAGAAGAGAGGATAGCCACAACAACATTTTTTCGACTGAGTTCAAGGTTGAGTCGCTGGAGTTTGGAGGAGAGTGACTGGACTTGGTAGGAGTTCAGAATGGAGGTGAATTAGAGTGTGTGACTTGAGGGTCATCAATAAGGGCCATGGTGTGAATTTTACTGTAGCAGGGGAAAATGCAGGAATTCAGACTTAGGTTTTCCCTAGATGTGCCAATATGACTTCTCTAATAAATTCTTACTTGGATGACTTTTTCTCAAAGTGCTGAATTTGGGATGGAGAGTTTGGTTGGAACGCTGACATTGCAGACATGGGACTTCAACTGCCAATCATAGACCCACAAAAAAGCATATGGAGAGCAGATTTGTGATTTGAGCTTCTTCTCCAAGCTGAGATCAACCATGAGCTACATGATTTTGCAATAATGAGGAAATGAGATGAATTCTCATGCTACAGGCCTCTAAAAGCATAATTAGTATTAAAACTGAGAATGATTCTATTTTGCTTCACAAATAATCAGAGGCATAAGTCACTTTTTATAAAAGGATCTCTGAATTCAGATTTTTCATGGAATAAATTCTACTTTATTCCATATTGGGTCAATTCATGATGTAACTATGTTTTAATAAAATTTAAATATTAGGAAATACTGTATGTAAATACTATTATTTGCCTAAATAATAATACTGAATTAAGAAGTATTTAAAGAAGTAAATGCTATCAAAATGCACACTGCATTTTCTTCAGTTTAAAAAGAGACCCAGCCTTAGCCATGCAATGTAAAAATGTTATTAGATTAGTAATCTTAATTGCTGACAAAAGGTTTCATTAAATTGCACTGTAGGAATTGATTTGCAATGGGCAATTTAAATGGGCTCTAATCTTACAGAAGAAAATTACACTATCCAGCCTCACAGAAGAATACACACAGTATATTCAGTCATCTGATAAAGCTGCAAAGATGAAACAAAAAAGAAAATGGAAATGAAGCCGTATGCAAAAAAATGGCTTTATGGGTTCATATTGTTCAAGATTCAAGGGACAATGCTTTAAGAAAAATATATTTTAAAGAAACCATACAGCTTACAACAATTGGAATTTTTTTTTTGCTACATCTGAGAGGTATTTAGAGGTAGCTATAAGCAAAGCACACGGTTCTGTTATACCTGCTGTGGTTCTACTTGAGTTCAATGTTTTGTTTCTAAAATCTTCCTGTTGTCCAGTATATTTTGTGATTACTGTAATCTAGCCATTTTAAAAATGGTTTCCTTGATTTAGGAAGTCCCAAGAAACTAAAAGCCATTCCACCTGAAAGACTACAATCCCAAAATCCGAACAAGAGTGCCATTTTCTCGGTGCATGCCGAATGTGCATATTGGCCATTTTGAAAGACAGATGCCTTGTTGTATTCTGGAATTCCATTTTGAAAGAAAGTAGCTAAGCAGTAAGAACACCAAGTTTTCTTGCTGAGAATCTTTTAGCTCAGATATTTTTTATTCATAAATAACCAGGTAGTAATCCAATATTTAAAGTTGCAATGAGTTAATCTTTGTAGAATGTTCTATTTTTTACCTAGAATTACTGAAATGCATTTTAGGTTTCCAAACATGATCTTCATTTTGAAACTAAGTCTTTAGAAGAGAAGAGGATAACAACCTAAAAATAAATGCTAATAATCTGATAGTACTGAATGCTTTCCTAAAGTATATCAGTGATTCAGGTAGTACTTTAGAAAGCCTGCCACTGTTAGGAAACAGTAGTTATCCCTACAGTTATTGATAACCATTTAGATCTTTCCCTTGAGGTCATTCTTTTAAAAATTAGATTGTCACAGCCCAGCTCTGACCCAAGTAAAACATGTTACTATTAGCATTTTGAATCAATTCTTTAAATAGCTGTCATTTACCAAACTGAAATTAGAAAAGTCACAACCATGAAGCTATAAGTTGACTTGCATATTTTTTAAAAAAATCTAAGGCATGCAATTTTATTCAACTAAATTCCCCAGGTCAGAAATATGAGAATGTATTGCTTTCCCAAGGCAAAAACACCTTTTATTAAAGTTCAGATTGCCACCAAGTCATCACAGGGAAAAAAAAATTTACTTAGCAAATTTATTCAAATGAACCTAGAGCAAAGTAAAAGCTCACAGCACTCAGGTTTTCCACACTGTATTTCTGCATGAAAAATACAGATTGAATGCATTTCTTGCTCATATCACTCCCAAATTTATTTTTCAATACTGCAGAAGGAAGTTTTCTTTTTCAGATTGCATTCTCTCTTTTAATGGAAAATGCTGAAAAATCCTAACATTGAAAACCACAATGTATAGTTATCATAATGAGCACGCCTCAGCTAACAAAAGATGAGTTTAACGTTCAGATAGCAATTTAAGAAAACTAGGCTCCAGAACAATGTCATTTTAATGCCATCATTTCAGGCTATTGTCTGAGGTAGTTTATCCTTCCCTAACATGAGAAACTGTGGAATAAATCATCCCTGTAGCAAGAGAGGGAGTCTTGCTGTTACAGAAATCTAATTCTAGAGTGATAAACCTCACAGCCTGACAGATTTCCATGTTTCAAGGGTATGGCACACTCTGCACAATCCTAATACATAAATCAGAATAAATCTTGCTGAACAGAAGAAAGCATTCCCATGGGTAAGTGAATTCTCAGTTAAGATCTTGTGCATATTGTTACAGGGATATAAATGGCTTTCCATCTAGGAAAAAAAAACATACTTAGAAGAATTCCTAAATAACAAACTGAAAAAATAAGGCCTTAGGTTTATTTTTATCTTTCTGGAAAACTGGGATTTCTCAAATGTTGGGGTCCTGTGAGTAATGTGATAGTTATTAAAAAGTATTCTTGAAGATGTTTTGCTTAAGGGTAAAGAATAAAGTGAAAATTGACCATTCTATAGTGGACCATTCTTATTTTAGCACTGTTTATGGGATACTTTCAAGAGCATCAACTCTTCCTATTTGCTTATTCCCCTATTTTCTTTTGGCCTATCACCATGTACTTCTGCTGACCTGCTGGGCCAGGCTGGGACTGGCTTCATGATGCAAAAAGAAAAATAAAAGCAAAAAGCAGCTCTTTAAACTGCTTCTGTCTTTATTTTTCACAATCCGATACCCCCATATGGCCCAGCAACCAGGCAGGGAACAACGCATCAGCAGAGGAAGCAAAAAGAGGGTGAGAGTAATGGTGGGATGGTGGGAGTCCAAGTAGCCAGGGTTTCAGGATACAGGTTACCAAAAGGGCAGAAATTGGGAAGATAGATGAATGGGGGGACCCTTACCTTACTGAGGTTTGGGACTAGGAAGACTAAGCTTGGAATAACTTGCATTGAGAAAGGTCCTCAGCTAACAATGAATAAAATTTGCTTATCAGTGACAACAGGGACTGCTGGGATTGCCATTGCTTTAGAGCTGCGGTGGTGCAGTGGTTAAATACAGTACTGCAGGATATTTCTGCTGCCTGCAATTTGGCAGACTGAATCTCACCAGGCTCAAGGCTGACTCAGCCTTCCGTGCTTCCGAGGTTGGTAAAATTGGGGTCCAGATTGTTGGGGGCAATATGCTGACTCTGTAAACTGCTTGGAGAGGGCTGTAAAGCACTGTGAAGTGGTATATAAGTCTAAGTGCTATTGCTTAGCAATGCTTTAAAACCACATCACTTAGTAACCAAAATTCCAGTCCCAATCACAGTTGTAAGTTAAGGACTACCTGTAGATTGGAAGAAAGCAATTAATAAAGTCAAAATGGTCAATCGTCTCCATTCAAGGGATGGGAAACTCATAAAAATAAGATACATATTATGATATTATAATTTGGAAAAAAGGAAATCCTCAAAACTTGTTACCTGGTAGGATAAACAGCCCTTTTCAAATGTACTACTGACAGGCTGATTCTCCACATCATATTTTTGCGCTTTCTATTATTATTTTTTCTCTCTCGAAATGCAGGAATTTATTTCTTGTTAAATTTCACCCTTTTTTTGGCCTACTATTCAAACCTGTCTAAATCTTCTTTAATCTTCTTTTCTCTTATAAAGTGTTAGACAGGATACATGACAGAAAAAAATGGGTCATGATACACAGGTAGTCCTCGACTTTCGACCACATTGACCCCAAAATTTCGAATGCTAAGCAAGGCAGTTGTTAAGACCATTTTGCCCCATATTACACCATTTCTTGCCACAATTATTAAGTGAATCATTGCAGTTGTTCAGTTAGTAACACGATTGTTAATTGACTTTGCTTGTCACAAGGTTGCAAAAGATGATCATTGTTATTCTTGTTTCCTGTAGTAGAGTTGCTGCAATCCATTCAAAGACTCCATTGCACATAACAGGTACTCCTCAATTTACAACCATTCATTTAGTGACTGTTCAAAGTTACAATGACATTGAAAAAAATAACTTAACACCATTTTTCACGCTTATGACCACTGCAACAACTGTATGCTTGGCAATTTGCTCATATTTATGATGGTTGCCATTTCCCGGGGTCATATGATCACTTTTTATGACCTTCTGAGAAACAAAGTCAAAGTCGCTGTACAACTGTGTTACTAACTTAATAAGTGCAGTAATTCATTTAACAATTGTGGCAAGAAATGTTGTCAAATGGGGCAAAACTCATGTAACAACTGTCTTGCTTAGCTACAGAAATTTTGAGCTCAATTGTGGTAGTAAGTCAAGGACTACCTGTATTGTCTGTGTGTATAAAAGACAATGTTTTACTTTGTTGGGATAGCCATGCAATTTGTATTGGGACAATTCAGTGAGAGGTATTATTATAATGTTATGCTAAGTGGCTAAGCATTAGGAGGTGTTCACATAATTTATTATTAAATTTATTTATTTATTTATTATTAAAACTTTTATACTGCCCCCACTCCCAAATAGGGACTTGGGGCGGTGAACAGCCATAATAAAATACAATCAATATAATTTATTATATAATATTTTATTATTAAAACATAAGACTGGGCTCTCAGAAATAGATTAATTTAAAGAAGAAAAATGAGCCACATATTAGCTACTTTGGCAGGTAACATAAATATGCACTGATTAAAATAATAATAAGAAATATATATGCAAAATTCTCTAATAAACAATAAAACCTGCTGACCACTATTTACTTATTTATTTATAACTATTAAAAATATTTTTATTCAATACACCTTCCTCTTATTTTCCATAAAGCAACCACTTGTGAAGTGAGTTGGCCTGAGAGAGAGAGTGACTGACTTAACAGCACCCATCGCCTTTATGGCTAAGGCTGGACTAGAAAGCACAGTCTCCTGCTTTCTCACCTGATGCCTTAACTCCTAGACCAAAGAGGCTTCTTATGCACCAGGAATGCAGACCCACTTTGAACCTCTGCAAAGCTCTAAATGGAGAAGAGCAGGGGTGCTTAAATCTGGCCTGCGGGGCCAACCTGGAAATAGCAAAGGACCAGCCCATGATGCTTCTGCTAGTGAAAATAGAGCATGGGGGCCAAAATGGTGTGGAGGGGTATGAGGGTGGCCCCCCCATGCCCCGTTTTCTACTTGGAAGGCCTCCTACACCCTCTGCTGGCCAAAACATTTTGGCCAGCAGGGTGCTACATGAGGCGTTCATTCTGTCTCCCCCCCACAACGGCCAGCCCGCAGAGAACTACCATGCTGATCTGGCCCTCAAAGAAATCCAGTTTAACACCCTTGGAGAAGAGCCATGCAGTGTGCCTAAAGGATTGAGTGACACTGACTTGCTCTCACAGCATGTTTATCAAAACAGATGGAGATATATGAGTGGGTTTTACCCAGATTTCAAGAAATAGTCCTTCTTACAATCTGCACTCATGACATAGAAGGAAAGGTTCCTATTATTGAAGTCATGAAGGAGGTAAGACTGTAATCTGTTATGTTAGATCTATAGAAATTGGCCTGAAGCTTAACACCATCCATTTGCATAATAATGAGTTATTCCCTAAAAAGTGCTAAAGGAAATCAGCGCGCTAATGAATGTTGATGTCTAACATCTGAGATAGACATTTGGGCAGCATGAAAAAAGAGAGAGTCTAGGAAATAAGGAGAACAAAAAAAAATTAATAGGAAACACTAGTTGCATTTAATTTGGTTGCTGCTTTCTTTATTTAAAGACTTCATCTCAGTGACTTTGAGCAACAATACTTGGGTCCATACTACATCATATAATCATTCTAATAGGTTGATCCATTGATCCATAACTCAGATATTTGCCTGAAATTATGGACAGAGGTCCAGTTCACAGGGCAGCATCTAGTTGTCTATGGCCAATCTTCAAAACAGCTAAGCGGGGTAGATATGCTTAGTATTTCAAGTTAGTCTAGTAAGTCAAGAAAAGAGCCTGGAAGAACATAGAGGCAAAACCATTACTGCACTGTTGCTAGGAAGATATTTTGCTTATTTGTCACATTTCTAGGCCAACTGACTCAAAATTCATTGTGTACATGAAGTCACCAGGAGTCAGGTTGACCTGAAGCCTTCTACTTCAGTAATAATCTTAGTTCCCCAGGGTGACCAAAAGCAAATGGCCAGAAATTATCTTACTATATTATGTTTGGGTAAGAAAGCTATGTCTTGAAACTAAATAAAATATACCATCACACACATACACACACAAACACACACAAAATATAAAGAAAAAGATGCCATCTGCAGATGACAATGAACATTACACTGCATGTTTTTTAATGAGATTGTCCATGATGTTCCACATGAAGAGTACTTTATATTTTCTCCTACCAATATGTTCTGGAAGTTGTTCCAAAAGGTTAGATTCTCAGAAGCAGCTTTTAATGTGATGTGAAGGGCTGTAGGGATGAGTAGAAGCTGACAGATATATGACCCATGCAAAGGAATATCTCAAGGCTTTCTGGGTGCCAGTCATGGAATCTGAGTTTCAAATCTTAGTGGGGGTGGCGAATATATAGAGCAGTAAAAATTAATCATCTGGAAAAGGAATAGGAAGGGATTTATTTTTCCCAAGAAGAGGTTTCTACTAAATGCAGGTGCCAATTCTGATTGAAAATAAAGCAGAAATGACTTTTGAGTATCATAGAAGCCAAAACAGCACAAAAATTCAGTACCATCTGCATAATGTGAGCCAATTAAATTATAGACATTGGGTTTAAATGTTTGGTTTTAAGGAGTAGTAAGATTTCATGTAATAATTTGGGCTTGGTTTGATGGCCATGTTGTGTCTGAAAAGTGAATGTTTAGATAGTGGCACAGAAACATACAATTCAGATTCTAACTGCAAACCTTTCACATGATTGTTAAAAAATATTTTTGAGCAACCAACAAAAATCACCATGAAAAGATGAATTCTATGCACAAGCCAATTTACACAGAATTTTGTACATTGGATAAAATTATGCAACAGTGCTAAAATAATGAATAGATAACATCATGGCCACTATTATTTTCAGCTATTCTAAAATAAGAACACTTCTGAGCTCCAGAGCATAAGAGAATAAAGGAAATTACTCTTTTCCCCCTAGTCAGCACTGTGTGATTGACATAGCTTATTAACACATGCACTTAGAGAGCAAGGGATGAGATCTGCTTCTTTTCCTAAGCACCAGATATTGATCATTGCCAGAGGCAGGATGCTAAGCCAGATGGACCACTAGCCTTCTCCATTCTGTCAGATCTTATATCACAACGTCAATCTTCAAAGGAGAGAAAAAGAAAAGAAACAAGATCGCATCTTCACAACAAGGACAGAATGGATAAACATTTTGATAGCATTTCTCCTCCTCACATATTCATGATGTACATTTTGGATATAACACAATATATTCCTCCTTAGATAAGAATTAAAGAGCTGCAATTCTTCAGTGCAATAAATGTGAACCAGCACATAATGGAGCCCTGAAACAGCCAACAAGAAAAAGGGAATGATGAACAATTCTCATTAATACCGTCAAGCAGGAAACAGGCTGGATAACTAAAAGCAAACTAAGCAATGAAATAAATTAAATCCTGCAATTATAGAACCAACACTCTATAGTCAGAGATATCATATCAAAGAATGAAATATTTTTCATACATGCATTAATGGCTAAAGCAACATCTGGATACTGTACTTCATCCAGCCCAATGAGCAAACTCCAGAAAAAGAAAAGCATCGATGTTTGCAACTTCAGTTTTTCTCAGGGCAACAACAACAACAACAACTGATTATGTACGATCAAGTCACTAGTAGATTTGGGACCCACTGCATTTGCAACAATTTCCTTTTGCAAATGGAGAATTGAAGTATCTTTGAATATCTTTCCATGGACAACCAAGCAATCACCCCTGAATGTGAAAAGAAAGGAGTGAGACATTTAAAGTCAATCTTCTTCATATGAGCTAGGAATTTAGTTCCCAATCCCAATTTTAGCATGAATAGAATTTCTGAGAGTTGTGTTTTCAAGAAATCCAATACAGGTCAAAATGACATTTTAGGCTTAATGTAAGAAAAGTGTTCCCTTTAAAAGCCATCACTTTACAGATAATCCTCAGTTTGCAACCATTTGTTTAGGATTGTTCAAAGTTACAACTGAAAAAAGTGACTTGTGATCATTTTAGATAGTTGCAGCATCAGTGATCAAAATTTGGATACTTGGCAACTGGCATGTATTTATGATGGTTTCAATATCCTAGGGTCATGTGATCACCTTTTCCAACCTTCTAACAAACAAAGAACAGGGAAGCCAGATTTACATAAAAACTGTGTTATTAACTTAATAACTGCAGTGATTCACTTAACAACTGTGGCAAGAAAGATCATAAAATGTGGCAAAACTGACTTAACTGTCTTGCTTAGCAATGGACATTTTGGGCTTAATTGTAGTCATAAGTAAAGGATTATCTGTAATCATAGTTATGCAATAGTTCCCCAGTTAAATACATACAATGCAGGTAACAACTGTAGGAGGGACTTAAAGCATGGGATTTTGATTAATTAAAAACAAACTTTTTTCAAATAAGAAGGGAAAAGGCACAAAAACAAAGCATCTAAAATGTTAATTATTGTTCACTAGCATTCATTATCATGTTCAGGATATTAGCTCGTGAAAAAGAAATTTGGGAACAATGACTTATTTTCTCTATTATAATAGAGATACAAGCTTGCTCACAAACTTCGTGGTGAACTCTTACTCTCCTCACATGAAAGCAACCTTTTGTATAGCGGCTGATTAAGGATTGTGAAGTCTGAGCCTTGAAGAAAAGAGAAAAAGAAAGTGATCCCAAATATAAAAGCTGAAGTTCTCCTATGATACAGATCATTATGACAAAAGAGCATTATTAAGCTGTCAAAATTCTGCCTGACTTTAAATTAAGCAAAAATTAAATCTACTGTCTCTTTTCCTCTCTCTCACACATCCAAACATACATACTCACCCTTATGCCATTTGAATAATAAAAGTCTTTACATGCAAGTAAATCTGCAAAGCTTCATCAGCATCACATTGATTTACATAAGCCCCCCGCAAGATTTATTATTTCAACATATTTATTTCATCCTGTTTCTGCATCCTGTTGGTAATAGAATATTGGAGCAGCTCATAACAAGAGTATTCCGCTCACAACAGGCTCATATTTTTCATAATTGGTTTAGTTTTTGCATACAAAGGACAGTTTAGAACCCAGAAGAATATTAAGATCTCAAAGAAAATCCAAAGGGAATCGACAGCATGCTTCAGTACAATAGACAACGCTTCATTTATTTTAACACAGTGTGTTCCTGATTGAGGAATTGTTTATTTCAGAGACGATTTAAGCAGATGATATGCCCAAATCATTAATATTTGTGATCTTTGGACAGCATTGCTAACACTAATAGAGCACTTATAGCTCCAACCATGGGAAAAGGAGTACTATGAAATCGGTAGGCATGTATAAAGGTGGTTGCAAAAATCATAGAATCTATGACACACTTAATAATAAAGCTGCTGGTGGCCAGCACCACCTCTGCAATCATGGTGATCATCATGATCATGGCCACACTCGGCATCCTGCAGTCACATGATCCTGGCAAACATTTTTATGATTTGTACTTTAAAAAAATACACATTGAGGAAGCTGGATTTGCTTAACAACCATGTGATTCAATTAACAACGGCCATAATAATTGTTGTAAAGTCAAGTCTGACTTAACGTATGACCACAACCACTTACAACAGAAATTGTGGTCTCAATTATGGTTATGATTTGAGGACTATCTATAATTGTAATGCATTTCCAAAATCCACCAAAAATAACTTCTTAAGGGGGAAAAATACACAGGAAAAAACACCTTTGAAAATCTAAATGAAAAAGTTATCAAGGAAAAAATGTATCCAAGATAAATCAATCACAGAAAATTTCCTTTGACCTCATATGCAATGGTTAAATAGATCTTGCTAAACTAAGAACAATAGGCTCTGCCCTACAGCATATTTTACATGGTTCATAGTCAGGTAAATTAAGGTATCAGCACTTAATTCACCAGCCAAGGAAGAGAATGATTAAAAACAGCAATCAGCAACCCAATGATCTTCCAAGAATTATTGACCACCATCAGTGTTTCTTGTGCAGTGCAATGATAGCACAAAGATATTGCTTTGCCTATGACAATGCATCTACAAGAGTACCCAAAGAAAAGATAGAAACACAAAAATAAGTTGAATAAATAGAAGATAAATTCACAGAGTTTTTAAATCTTTTTCAAGTGAAACTTTAAAAATAAGGATTTAGCCTTGCAATTCACATTAAAGGCCTTAAAATGGGGTGGATAAATCCAGTGTAATTCTGAGATAATTGAAGTCAAAGCCATTTCAATATTGGCAGGATCTAATCATGATTTGGGAAGAATAGGAAGAGACCCCAGTGTCTGGCTTTATGGAGCACTATCTATTACAGGTGGTCCTGGACTTACAACAGTTCACTTAATGACTGTTCAAAATTACAACAGCACTGAAAAAAGTGATTTATGACCATTTGTCATGCTTATGATCATTGCAGCATGCCCATGGTCACCTGATTTACCTTTGGATGCTTGGCATCAGACTCCCATTTATAACAGCTGTACAGTGTCCCGGGGTCATGGGATCCCCTTCTGACAAGCAAAGTCAATGGGGAAACCAGATTCATTTAACAACCATGTTACTAATTCAATAACTGCAATGATTCACTTAACAACAGTGGCAAAAAAAGTCATAAAATAGGGCAAAACTCGCTTAACAAAATTCTCACTTAGCAACATAAATGTTGGACCCAATTGTGGTTGAAAGTTGTACAAGAAAATAAGGCAAGATCCTCTCAGTTATTAGTCTAAAAAATGAAAAAGAAAACTACTTAAAGTCAATATACACAAAAATATAATCCTAAAAGGCAAATTAAAAGTTGTGCTGGAAATACATAGAAAAGTCAATATTGTTCATTTAGTTCCAATATTGGAACAGACAAAATCACGTAAGGTCATTCTTATATGTACATAAAAACACTCTCGGCAAGCTTGTGCACATTGTTGTTACAGTGTCATGCTTCCAAGATAGGTGAGGATAAAACCTTGCAGGCTCCTAACCACCAGGTTATTTACTCAGAAGAAAAAAATAATAGGCAAATTCATGTCATTTCTCTGTCACTGATTCACACAGGAATCCAGTTTATTTCAAATGAACAAAATATTTTCCAATAATTAATTATTAATGTTAGATAGCAGCCTCATTACACAGTCCCTCTTTCTGCACATTTCTCAGAGAATCAGGAAGGCACTCTGTCTTTAGCAAAAGAATAAACAGCATAATTTCCTTTCTTTCTGCAAGCCTAAATCTGTTTTACCAAACTTTCCTACCCACAACTTTAAAAAAAAAACTTGAAAGGTTCAGCAGAGAAAGGAAACCTAATACTCTATTAAGTGTTGTTTTGCAAACATAAGTAAGGAAGAAAGACATCATCCAGGCGTGAAGAGTCATTAAAATGGATCTTACATATATCATTATAAATTTAATAATCTGCATGATGGCTAGAGTTCAAGTTAAAATGAATGTCAGCTAAGCATGACCAATTGATGTTATCCCAGCTGCCACTGAGCCTCACTTGGGGTTATATTATACTTTCAGAGGCCCCATTTTACATGTGCACCAAACACCCAGAGCCAAGAGCAGATGGGAGATGGAAAGGCTTTTGGACGTATCAGCGCTGAAGTCGAAATTGCATATTAATATTGGTAAACCTGCTCAGCAGAATCTTGACGTCAATGTTCTCAAGGACACAAAATGTTTTCCTCCTATATCACAGCACCTTGTGTAGAGATGGCTTAAATATATATATATTAAAGGCTTCTTGGAAATTAAGTCAATAGGAGGGATTTTCTTTCATTGCCTATTGGTCATTATTTCCACCTCGGAAGAGGGCTATGAAAATGGGAGAAGGCTCTTTGTCAGCTTTAGCTGATATAGCTAACATGGCACATTAAAAATCACAGAGAGATTCTATGGGGAGGGGCTCCCTAAGGAAAAGAAAAAAATGTGTTTTGTTTCTAAAAGACTGGTTTTATTTCCAAAGAAAAATTAACTTTATGTTTTGTCAAGGGTGTTATCAAAAGAAAATGAAACACACCTCATCTTTCTTTCTCCACTATCTCTAAAATTAGCTAATATAATTAAAATGGTAGAGTAAATCTGGGCAAATGACACATTTATTGTTTACATATTTCAATGGTTTTTTTTTTAATAAAACTATCTGTTTAAGCCATACTGAAACAGAGTCTCCCCAGGAACCAGAATACATTAGATTGTCTACTGACAAGTAATCTCCATTGATTTCTATAGCTAAAGGATATTTTAAATTTGCTTGACTCATGGCAAAAAGAAAAGCTTTAATTCAACTGTTTAATCACTACTTTCCAATATGACTAATGATAACAATATATTGTAGACAATTACATATCAATATCTCTCTATCTCTATCTATCTATCTCTATCTATCTAACTATACCTATCTATCTATCTATCTATCTATCTATCTATCTATCTATCTATCTATCTATCTATCTATCTATCTATCTATCTATCTATCTCTATATACAACGCAAGGTAATGTTAAGATACCAGTAGTCATGTGTCATTCTCATTCTGCATTTAAGCAACCTTTTTTCAATATGTATTTCTAATGTTCAAAACACCGAGAAATGTATTTCAAATCAATTATCCAATCCCAAAACCCAATGTTTTTTCCATCTGGAGGTCATCTTACCTACATTCTCTTGGGAGTAAATCCAATTAATACCATGTTATTTTTATTGTGAGTAAACATGAACAGGTTAGTAACAATTACAAAGTCCTTTATATACAAACTTCAGCAAGGCAACCAATATATGACCTTAATATTTATCTCCTTTATTGGTATCACTATGTGGCCACAAACTTACAGTACTCTGATTCTTCCTCTCCCTTTCATAAATACCAAGTTGGCTTTCATCTCTATATTCCTGCCTTACAAGAAAGTATTAGACCAATTGAACAATGTGAGTTCAGTCCAAGGAAACTCACACACCACCAACTATTACACTAAAAATCTGTAACTGATACAGAAATTGCCAATGGAATTCAAACTTCTCAAATTTAGCTTGGGGTGAAGCTTAAGTTGAAACACCAAATAACAGTGTTAATGTCTAGGTCACTTACTCTTTTTTGATCTTCCAGTCCATGTGTCACAGGCTTTTGTTTTTTATGCTGGCTAGTTTCCAAACCAGATTCCATTTCCCAGTAATAAAATTCCTTGGGTCTTCTGAAATCGTTTTCCTCAAAATCCACAGTATAAGTAAGAAAATATTAATGGGAAATTAAAAAAATATATAATCTTCAATTTTCTTCCTTGTTTTTTATAATTCTTTCAGAACTCTGGTGTGCCATCGCTTCTAATTGTCTGAGCAGACAAACATTGTACATGTTGTTATCCTCTATTTTAGCTCAGTTGTAGAGTTCCATTGATGTACTTTATAGGGGAATGGCCAGACGGAATCCATATCTAATAGCCTATGACACATCATTGCTCCAGTAGCATCTTCCTCATTGCTCCAACAGCATTCTTCTGCTCATTGCATTCTTGGCATGGATAAATTATATGTCAATAAAGGTGCAAATGTGTGCTTAATCCACTGTGTTGATAACATCAGCATCCCTTTCCTAGGCTTCCTTCTGCCCATAAATCAGTGTAAATACTTCACAATGATAATTGCTTTTTGCGAATCTAGGATGTGTAAATTATGTAAAATCATCCATGCAGTGGTGTCATCAGCTTCTTCTTCTTCCGCACATAGAAAGGCCTAAAAGGAAGGGAAAGATGTGAGTTTTGTGATAAATTATCTTTGTTTTGAAAAAGCAAATCAGATGGTATCTTATCAAAGAACTTTATACATGACACTTCTCCTCTAAACCAAGCAAATATTACCAATGCATAATTATTGAATGATGAGTAAGCACAGTGAACTTTTTATTGTTATCAGTTGCCACTCTTCGCTTATGGAACATTTAAATAGGCTATCATAAATCCTGCATCAGTTACTGCTACTTAATCTTAGCATACACAAGCAAGAGGTATGATCTAGAGAGGGCTGTCAAACTCTCGGCCCATGGACCAGACACGTCAACGCTGGCCACGCCCCACCTGGTTTAGCAAAGGGTGGGAAAGTCCCTATATGTCACGTGACACCGCCGTGATGATGTGAGTTTGACATTCCTGATTTAGAGCAACTTTGGATCCCAAAATTATTTGATTGCAACTTCTTTCATCTATTAACACTAGCTGTGCCAGCTGGACATGATGGTAATTATTGTTTGATAGCATCTGGAAACTCAAGGCTTTCTCAAAGCCTGTAGTAAGAACAAAGAAAACAAATATAATTAGGCTCACATAAATTTTGTCATATGCGCCTAGTCAAAAAAAAGAAAAAAAATTGCACATTATTTCTATGATATGACTTAATAACAACTATATTTAAATAGAAATATAGGAATTATGAGGAAGACCTGCCTGCCTGCCTCATCTACTCTTTAGGAAGTAACTGCTCTCTTTTACATTTTTAAAAAATTGATTATAAGCTAAAATCCTTCCTGTCAACCCTTTAAGACAGGCCAGGCCAGGAAACTACACAAATTTGACTGGTTTTATATTGATTGACATAGGGCATTATACAAGAATCTTGAAAGGCTGACTGCATTTTCCCTTCCCTCCCTTTCAGACCTTAGGGAAATAACCATTCTGAGGTTCATCCCAATATTTTCTTTGTTCCCCAGTTTAAAATATTCAGTATTTTTTTAACCACGTATGTAACTGTTTCTGCACAGTTTCTCCAAGGACATAATTGTGGTTCTCTGTATAAGCAGAAGATAAGCACCCTCTGACAAGCTTCAAAATAAAGCACTTCTTCTATAAAATAACATACAATGGTATCTACATTTTTCCTCATCATGTACAGTTCCATAAACATCTATCATGTTTATCCTTAAATTGCCTTTTCCCTAAGTTAAAAACCCCTCAAAAATGAAATGTTCCTTGGCCATTCAGGCTACCCTTTCGCATTGTCTTTAATTCTTGAATATTCTTTCTGAAGTGTGTCATTGTACAGCTACTTTTATCAATGTTTTCCCTGATGTATTTGTTATCGCTAGATATTTTTCTGGGTTTGTCACCTGTCGTTCACTCCTAGCACAGTATATGGAAAATCTAGAATTTCTGTTTTACTTATATGTCAATTTGGAACAGTATTTTTTATAATTGTACTGTATCTTTGTCAAATCATATTTTTCACAGCTAAGAAACACAGCTGTAATTATTCAGCAACTTTTAACTCTATCAAAAAATGGAGAAGAATGATATACCCATGTATCACAAGACACTTCACAGCAGGAGTTGGATGCTACCAGTCCTGCCCAGCTATATAGAACCAGTAGATCTGAAGAGCAGCAGACACCAAACCGGTTCTGTGTTTGCTGCTGTTTGGCCCACCCACCCTCCTAGGCTCTTACCTGTCCTTTATTTGCTGCTTTTTCAACCTCAGCTGCTTTGCACGGCACAGCTGATGTTGAAAAAGCAGGAAAGAAGAGCTTTTCAAACGCTGTGCACCTATTTGCAGCGCTTTTCAGCTGTCTGGGCAGCATAGCTAAAGGATTTTTTACACACACGCACAGCAAAATGTAGTCACTGAACCAGTAGTAACACCGGTTGAATCCCACCCCTGTTTCACAGTCCTGTATATTCAAAATATTACAGCAACTTTTTGGAGGGAATAATTAGTCTTTACTCTCTTTCTTCAATACAAGTAATCCTTCACTTACAACAGTTCATTTAGTGACTGTTCAAAGTTACAATGGCAATGAAAAAAGTGAACTTATGACCATTTTTCACACTTGTGACCATTGCATATCCCCATGGTCATGTGATCAACATTCAGGTGCTTGGCAACTGGTTCGTATTTATGATGGTTGCAGTGTCCCGGCAAGGTCATGTAATCAGCTTTTGCGACCTTCTCACAAGCAATGTCAATGGGGAAGCCAGATTCACTTAACAACCCTGTTACTAACTTAACAACTGCAGTAATTCACTTAACAACTGTGGCAAGAAAGGTCAGAAAATGGGACAAAACTCACTTAACAAATGTCTCACTTAGCAACAGAAATTTTGGGCTCAATTGTGGCCATAAATTGAGGGCTACCTGTACTGTTAATAACATTTAATAAAAATAGTACTGTGCAGTTATTTTTTTATTATCTACTATATGTAGAGTAGGGTATGATAACATCTTATTTAAAAAATAATATCAATTTACTGCTCAAAGGAATTCTGCAAATACAAGATACAAATAAGAAATAACAGAATAACAATCTCCTTTTCTTCCAGGCAGCTACATTTCTTTTCACTCCATCAAGTACTGCAGCATACTTAACCAGGCCAAATAAAGAATTGGCAAATGATTTTCTACAGCAATGCTAACTTTGGCTAGCACTGATCCAGTAGAATTTTCTTTCTTTTTTTAATGGCTTGGCATCTTGTGTGAACCCTGAATTGGCAAATTCAGTAACCATATTGCATGTTTTATGTGAGTAGAGCCACAAAGGAATAATTTGTCATTTTCATCCTCTGTTTTGATAAAAACTGTTCTTTGTTATTCATTTTGTGTGGTCTATTAATTCTTCAGAAATCTGAGTAATGCCATGAGGAAGCTAGACACTGACTGCTTGGAAAGAGCTATCCTGTGGCAAACTCACAGCAAGTTTTATCCTCTATCCTATAATGTGTTACGCCACATGTTTTTCTTCTCTTGGAAGCAGAAATTTTAAAACAAAACATACAACATGTTGATGTTACAACTCTAATAAGTCTACCTAGATATTACAGGAAAAATGCATTACATGGTGAAGACTGTAGGGAGCAAATGTCTCAGTCATTCAGGTCATGGTTGTCCCAAAGGTGTTTCTTTTTCCTCAAGAGGCAACTGGATATTTTGCTTCTCATCCAAGAAGTTTCTTCAGAGCTGAAAAAGCTGAAGAAGCTTCTTGGATGAGAAGCAAAACATTTCCAAAGAAAAACCAGAAAGTCCAGCTCCACTTTTACTTGTACAAAGTGAGTCATCCCATTTTTGTTGCCAATTTGAATTAAAGGAATGTTTTGGTTCTATTCCTGGGAGAAGATTGATTAGGATCAACCATGAGACCTTTCAGTATCATGTAACGGTTTGACATTAAGTAACTTCAGTACTTCTTAAATGATACATGATACAGCCAAGTCTTGCCAGAGGTCAACAATCCCACCCTGAGATAATTTTGCAGAGTTTTATATGAAAATGACAACATCCCATAAGATTTTATATTAGCAAATCAGTATAAGGTCTGCTGCTTATTTAGATCATTTTAATGTTTAAAAATATTGTAAGTTTTAAAACTTGAATTTGATATTTCACAGACATAATTTTGAAGATATCATGGGATCCCTAATACCCATGAGTCATATGCCACCAAACAATGCCCAATAATATATACAGAGGGCTAAAGTAGGGGAGAATCTGATCTTTCTTACTGTTGTTCAAATACAAGCATGTCCACTATACAAATGATATTTATAAAGGCATTCAGTTGGACAGTATCAGCCACTGTATCATCTTATTAGGAAGGGAAGAAGAACTACCAAGATAATCAAGCCAACAATACTCAGGACCATTGAAACACTATGATTGCTGAATTGCTTTCTGCCCCAAATAAGTTAATAATAAACTATGCAGTTCAATGCAGTTTAAATCACTGAGAAAGATGGAGTTCATGAAATTAATAGAACAAAATATTATATGGATACAAACTAATATTTTACAATTTTTCTATAATCTTCCACAATCTGCTATGGCCATGCACCGACCTCACTATGATGTGGCACATGAAACTGACTCAGTCACATTAAGTTATGCCTTGCTGCGACAGCATGACATAACCAAGTGCAAATAAGGACAATGGGAACAAACCTCTGAGGCAGAAAAAGTGCAGTCTTTCTTTTTCTCTTTGAGTCTCTTTGTATTACAGTTTTCAGTTTTGTGATTACATCAACACCCCTGCAGATTAATCTCAGGCCATGCATGAACAGAAATAGGACTTCACAGGCAAGCTTCAAGGCTCTCCTTATATCCTTGTACAACAAAGAAATGAATGTAGTTTCAAAAACTAGTTTAAAACTTTCATTACCAATAGAGAATGACAAGAAAATTCTAATTTTGAAACACAACTTTCTTCTGTCATAACACATAAATGTAATGTAACAGTTCTCTTAATTAGTATTAGAATTTCATATTATTATCATCAGCTTAAAACATTTGTGAAGATCCAATACCTTCTTCTATTTTATCCATATCCAAATTTGTGGAGAAAATAGCAATAGCACTTAGATTTATATACTGTTTTAAAGTGCTTTACAGCCCTCTCTAAGCAGTTTACAGAGTCAGCATATTGCCCTCAACAATCTGGGACCTCATTTTACCCACCTTGAAAGGATGGAAGGCTAAGTCAACCTTGATCATGGTGGGATTTGAACAGCCAATAGTCAGCAGAAGTGGCACTCTAACCACTATGCCACCAAGACTCTATCATCCCAAGATCAACAACTGAACTGGAAGTATAAATCAAAATTCCATATGACACTCAATTTGCTACATCATGTTTATTTTCAATATGGTTTTAATATGAAAACCTTAAAACTAGAAAAATTCTGCAAACATCTAAAGATTAAATACAAATTATCTATACACTGAACAAGATTGATAGAAATTTCACTGTTAAATACATCTGCAAGATCCTTATAATAGTGACTGAACACTTTCATGCAGTGTACCACAAAGGATTCCTATCAATGCCAGATACTTTTGCTTAGACCCACAGTTTATCCTGAGTACCGGAGATCCAATCTAGGTGGTGATAGAAAGCAACATGGAACCAGCTCCCTACTCACTTCTTGGCTGATAATATTCTAATCCAAGCACAGAGACACTTAGGGAAGTTAAGCATGCAATTAGATTTTTTACAGACGCAAGAGCTGGTAATTTTACTAGTAAACACTGCCTCTGACATCCAAGCTGCATAACACCTTTTCCTTATATAGAGAAAGCTGCACATAAGCAGAGGTTGTATTCAGCAGGTTCTGACCAGTTCTGGAGAACTGGTAGTGGAAATTTTGAGTAGTTCAGAGAACCGGTAGCAGAAATTTTGAGTAGTTTGGAATACCACCTCTGACTGGCCTGGTCCCCATCTATTCTCTGCCTCCTGAGTCCCAGTTGATTGGCTGGATCTTTATTGCCCTGCACAGAACGGAGCTGGAAAGCAGGTTAGTGGGGTGGAGAGACAATGGGGATTTTACAATATTCTTCTCCTGGAGTGGGGTGGAAATGGAGCTTTCACAGAATCCTTCCCCTGCCATGCCCACCAAGCCATGCCCACAGAACCGGTAGTAAAAAAATTTGAATCCCACCACTGCACATAAGGTCTCACTTTCTGGCTCCAGGCCTAAAATTTTAACAACCCATCAATACAGACATCCCCTGAAGCATGAAACCAGCTAGAGAAATTATGCTCCAAACTATTTCTGACTGGAATTCTAATTCCAATGCTCAGCTAGGTAATTTATTCCAACATAAATTGTGTCCAAAAAAGATGCAGATTTTACACTCCGTTTTTTTTAATGAAGTAGCATGAAAACAGGAGTGAGACTTTTAAGCATGGATGTCTTAAAGCAGGAATGGATCGATTTCAGTCTTGGGTGATCTATTCCATCATCCACACAGCATCCCAGAATCCCTGTGGTTACTAATGTATTTATATGGTAGGAGGAAGCAAGAGCAAGCTGAAATATAAAACCATCCTGCACTAGCTGCTCGTGACTATGTACTCTTGCTAGGTTAAGAATTTTAAACATAAAAGACCCAATTGGATCAGATTGAGCTCGCATTCGGCCAATATTCTTTATAAGGGTCCCAGCATCCACCAGGTAGTAAGAGATCCACAATATACTACAAAAATGTAGTACAAAAAAAGACTACATTTTACTTCCTGCTCAACAGCAAATTTGCCTTATTTAGCAGAATGCATTCAAAACATGCTTTTCTTACTATGCTTACAATACCAATTCTGACTCAATTTACAGGACCAAGCACCAGTTTAAATGCCGGCGTGTTCCCCTTGCACATTCAAAACTGGCAACCAAACTTTGCCAAAGACGGCATCCAGGGATAACGGGAGTTAACGCCAATCCGATTTTTCTAGCGGAACCCGCGTTGCCGTCGGCACTCATTTACCTCTCGCCTCCACGAAAGCCCCGATCTCCCTTCGACCTCGGACCGGAAGGGCAAAACGGTTTAAAAACAAAAACAAAACCCAAACAAACAAAAATGAAGAAACGCCACCCAAATCGTGGAGGGGTAGGGACGGAGAAGATGAATGAAGCGGGATGCCTCTGCAACTGCTAGCTGCTGCTGCTACTCCTGCCGCCGCCACCGCTACTATACGATGCGCCGGCTCTGTCTTGTGGTTTGAAGCCTCCGACACCTCCCGAGCGGCCGCCCGCATCAGCTTATCTCGTCAGAGCTGTCGACTGCTTGCTTGCTTGCTTGGCTGGCTGGCTGGCTAGTCTCATTTGGGAGCTCCGCTCAGCTGGTCCTCCCAGGCGAGGCGGCTGCTGTTGCCCTTTTCACGCAGGGAGACGCAGCAGCAGCCCCAGCTGAGGAATAGCAGGCAGCCGGGAACGGCGTCTACCTCTCCTTCTCCTCCTCCTCCCTCTCTTTCTTTTTCCCTCCTCCTCCTCCCGCCCTCCTCGAGCACACGGGGCCCTTCTGGGCCCTTGGGGTTACTTCAGCTCCGTGTGTCCTTCGCCTCAGCCCTCTCCCCAGCCCTTCGGTAGCCCGACGCTTTTATCCCCACGCGGGATAGGGCGGAGAGTGCCGCCAAGAGCAGGTCTTCTTGTCAAAACTCTTGCCTCGCGCTCTCGAACCGCGCTCTCGCCGTGGCAACCCTTCCCCTTCTTTCTTGGCGGGCGAGCCAAGGATGCAAAACTTTCCGCATTCTTCTTCGAAAGCACCTTTTTACTCCGCAGCCCTGCGCCTTACCTGTCCCTCCAGGCGCGCCTCCTTCCAGAGCTGCAGCCAGTCCCGATGTGACCTGCCCCTGCGCCTGGACCACCCCGGGGCTCTCCATAACCCCTGGGTCGCGGAAGGACGCCGTCCTTGAATCCCAGCTACCCGAGGAAGCGGGGCGGGAGGGAGGGAGGGGGGGGGGAGAGAATCTTCCAAGACCGAGGCTGCTCTTCGCTCTTCCCGGTTGCCTTAGCAACCGGCCAGCCAACCAGCCCAACCCTCCGGGCCGGCGCGTGCCCGCGCAGCGGCCAATCGTGCTGGAGTCTCGCGCGCGGGGACGCGCGCGCTGCGGTGCCTTGAAGAGTCCCTTTTCGAGTCGGAACTCGGGACTCGGGCGCTAACCGCAGGAGGACAAGGAGCGAGTTTGTGGCAAGAGTTCTAAATGGTTTTACTACTACGCGGTTTCAGCGTCGGAATTTTCCAGTGTGGGAAAAATCAGCGGCTCTTTCCTGCGGACTCGGATCCTAAGAAGCCCCGGATTCCTTCTGCTAATGAAAGCAGTAAATAAGTGATGAAGCCTGAGAAGAGGATCTACTACTGCGCGTGCAGTGGCAGAGGTCTCTTTCTGCAAGGGAAGCAAGAAAGGGGAAGGTGAAACGGGCTCGTTCCGATCTTTTGACGCCAAACCGGGGTAACGAATCTGGACCGATCTACAGTAAGCCGTTGGGAAGCTACTACGGAGCTGCAGCGCCCCTCCGTGGAATGAACGTGATATAAAATCACCCTTTTCTACTACAAAGAGAAAGGAGTTAAAAAGACCCGGTTCAGTGGAAATTGACTCCTGGATACCTTTGTGTAGTTGTCTTGGCAGCAATGGAGAAGTGGTTTCCATCCACTTCCTTCTTCGAGGTGGTTTTTTTGCCCCCCGACTCCTCTCCCTTCCCCCGCAGCTTTGAGTCCTTAGATTGACAAGTCATTTTCCATCCAACGAGACTCGACCCTGTTTATTTTATTTTTCTTGAATTTTTTTGAATCGGGGGTCCAACTCTCAAAGACTGCCTGGACTAATCCCTGCAGTTTTCTTGGCAAGGGTTTTCAGAAGTGATTTGCCATTACCTCCTTCCTAGGACTGAGAGAAAGTGGCTGGCCCAAGGTTACTTAGTGCCAGGCTTCATGCCCAGAATAGAACCAGAACTCACAGTCTGATAAACTACAACACCAAACTGGCTTATCTTGTTTAGGTGCATACAATATTACCTGGGTGTTAGCCAGTGGTGGGATTAAAAAAAAATTTACTACCCGTTCTGTGGGCGTGGTGGGTGTGGTGTGGCCTGGTGGGCATGGCTTGATAGGTATGGCAGGGGAAGGATACTGTAAAATCTCCATTTCCACCTCACTCCAGGGGAAGGATACTGTAAAATCCCCATTCCCTTCCCGCCCCACTAACCTGCTTTCTAGCTCCTGTGCAGGGCAACAAAAGAAGACCGAGCCAATCAGCCGGGTCTCTGATCATCTGGGACTCAGGAGGCAGAGAATAGATGGGGAAGGGGCTAGTCAGAGGTGGTATTTGCCGGTTCTCCAAACTACTCAAAATTTTCGCTACCGGTTCTCCAGAACTGGTCAAAATCTGCTGAATGTTCTGGTGTTAGCCCACAAAGGAAGTTCTAACCTAATTGTTGATTATTCTGCTGTTCCTGGAGAGATTGTGGCTTAATTTAGCTCTTCATGGAAACACTTGTGGCTGGCTCATTGGAAGATTAGTTAATTATGAAAATCAGTCAACTTTCTGTGTGACAATCTTTCCGGTATTCCAATAAAGCTATATACCCCACCACAAGATTAATTGTAGAATAGGAAGGGATTACATTTATGCCCTCAGTAACCAATCCCTTGAGAATAAAATACAGCACCTCAGGCTTATTATTGAATTTGAGCTCTATTTGTCATTTTATCAGCCTCAGCAACCTGCAGTAGCTAGAATGTTGAGTCTGTGCCCAGAAAACCAAATTGAAATGAAATCCGTTAAACAAAACACTCAGCTAAGCTTGCTACCAACATTAATATACCAAATAAAAAAGATAGTCCATGTAAACCATCCAGAACTCTTTGGGAGATATAGGAAGATTTTAGAATTATTGCTGAATACTAGAGGAAGCAAGAGAAACAAGTCATAAAAAATGGTGCGGAGCTAGTTTAGTGTAGCAGTTGAGGTGCTGGTCTAGAGATTGTAAGTTCTAGCTCACCCTTAAGCATGGAAAATCAGCTGGGTGACTTTGGGCCAATCACTCACTCTCAACCCTACCCATCTCACAAGATCCTTGTGGGGAAAATAGGAGGAAGGAGTATTGCTTTAATAATCATCTTGAGTAGTTTATGGGTGGTGGTGGTGGAAGGTATAATAAAGATACTCTAAAAAATAAGAGGTTTGTAGACCAAGCAAAAAGTTACATCTGTGTTTCTGCTTCACAGTTGGCTGTTTTGCAATTTAAAACAATATTGCTGTATGGAGGATATGTAGAGTAACATGTAGACAATAATCTACCTTCCTGTTTTCCATTATAGTACATTTAGAAAAATTATACATGGCCACAGAAAGAGAGAAACAAGGCTGAATTGCCTTCTGTTTGTCAGGTTCAGGCCAGCATCCAGCGCAAAGTTCGATTAGATGGCCTCCAAGACCACTCTAATTCTAAGATTCTAGAGATATGCTTCACTGTGCAAGGCATTGCACTATGCAATAAATCTAATTAAAATGTGTTCTGCGATATCTAAGAAACAGCACATATGCTTGTCTCAAAACACAGGGCACAGAAGTATAACCTTGCAATGCTGTGTATATGGAATTTAATCATATTTTGAACAGTTCCCTAGTGAGAGAGTGAGGATTCCTTTTATTCCATTTTCTTCTTACCTAATAATTGAATTACATGTCCACAGTTTCTCTTGAGATTCCCTCAATCCAAACAAAAAATGGAACAGAATGAAATGCAATAATTAGCCGCATCCAGAAGATCAGTCCATGCTATATATCATTATGCCCAAGATGCCACCAAGATGAGAAGGGTATGTTTGAGATTTCTGAAGCAGAGGAACGATTTGCATACAATGCCAATCAAATTGCTTAGTTACAAGTAGTCTTCACAAGCAGAATTGTAATGTTCATTGCTAAGCAAGGGGGTTGCTAACTGAATCATGCTGGATTTTATGACCTTTTTTGCTACCATTGTTAAGTGAATCATTGTTGTTAAATGAAACATGTGGCCATCCAGCAAATCTGCTTCCCCCATTGGCTTTGCTTGATGGAAACCAGCTAAGGAAGATCGCAAATGGTGATCACACACATCCTCAAGGTCCTGCAGTCATTGTACATTCATTGTACATGAATGGTTGTAAATGGAAGACTACATGTATGTATTTTATGCAGCACCCATGTGATACATGCACATTCTTACAATGTTCAACAGCTACCTTTCTGATTACCTTTTTTGATAAAAGTTGAGCTTTCATATTTCTGTTTTTTCATGTCCGAGTGAGATTTTCTCACTACCATTCTTGCTCAAAGAGACAAACATACAATGTATTCCAACAGCCATTTAGAAATCAACACAATACTTTAATTTCAAACAAAATCTCAAAACATTTCCACTGGTAGCAAAAATAGTTGATCTCAAATTCTTTTCTATAGAAGGGGAACATTGTATGTATGTGTGTGAGGGGTGTGTGTTTAAGTTTATGTTGTGAAAGTATGTCCTACACTTGAGTAGACCTCAGAGAACAAGATTTCTGTCTTCTGATAATAGTGGCTAAAGTTCTATCCAGATTGGATATAACTTAATCCCACCAGTTGAATGGGAGATCTGGGGCCAGCCATTAACTATCAAAATATATTATAAGGTACATTGCGAACATAAAATGGAAGCAAATAAGAAATAAAATCCTCATTACTGATTTCTATGAAGGAAGCACAATATGAAAATGTCACAAACTAACTTGGAAGAATGTCTGCTCAAAAGCGCAAACAGATATCTTGTTTAGACATGTGTGGATGCTTTTATGCATGCGGTTCTGCTTATTAATACATTGTTTGCTTTAAAGCTCAAGCATTATTACAGCGCAATAATGGGCTATGTAACTTCATTAGCCTTGCTGACATCACCAGTTAGTCAAATTGGATTGGGTTTACAGATGTTAACTTCTACCATTTTAACACATGATTTTTAGAACAGATTCCTTTGCAATTTTGTTAATTTAGAAATATGAGGATATAAAAACCAACATCCTGGTTGTTGAATTAACAATTTTACAAACTAAGAGTTGTTCTGATTTGTTTGAAATCACATTTTTGGTTATAGACTTTCCAAATGTAAAAAATATTTCTGTCAGAACTAAGCTAATGGTAAGAATAATAAGGCTAAATGCAAGGTATTTCTTCTCATCTGTAGCTTCACCAGATCAGTTATCCCTGAGCATCAGAGTGGAAAAGAAGGAAATGATAGCAAGAATATGTCACTATGCTGGACCTTTTTCAGATTGCTTTGGGTGATAAAATTAACATGGATTTTAGAAACAGAAATAACATTGTGTGTTTTACACATGCCTGCCCATTTTTGAAAACAAGAGTTATGCCCCTGTGATCCAGCCATGGAAGCAGCGAACATCACATTGAAATTACTATTGCTTCTACCAACAGAAACCATGTAGGTGTACTGAGGGTTACTACATGGAAAATGTCTGTACACCAGTTCCCACCAACACTAAATAAAGCTTTAGCAATGTAGCTCTTGGAGGATTCTGCCTTCTCATCTACAATTACACTGCACCAACAAGGCTTTTACATGTGCATTTTATCCACCTCATTCTCCTCAGATATGGTTAATGTGTCTTCTGATATGTCTGCTATCATACCATCCAAAACATTCTGCAAAGAACATGTACCTTGCCAGCATTTTGTGAGACTCACTAACACTAGCAAGAAAAAGTGAATGTTTAAACCCCCCTCCCCTAATTAATATAACTTGATTGGCAGTGGGTACAATTCACAGGAGAAACAGTAGAAAGGATGGGAACTTGCATTCTGTGAAAGACAACTCTACTTTCTTCTTGTCCGCTGTCCCATATGCCCTTCTCCCTTGGGAGGCATCTATGCTTTCTCACCTCCTTACTTCCTCTGTATCCTTCATGGGTAAAAAACAAGACTGCCATGAAAGTATCTGTGATGACCCCGGGTGGGTTACAAAATAAACACAATCACAAAAAACAGGTGAAGCCCCTTTTATTCCTTCACTTTGCTTCCAAGCTCCAAATATCCTTCCCTAAGACAAAAAAGTCCCACTCCCAAGCAGTTACAAGAAGGAGGAAATGCCGATTAAATTATAAAGAATAAAAAACACAAACCAGGCAAGATAAGGGCTTGAAGATGTCCACAGATATCAGAACACACACTGGGAAGGACGCCAAGCTCAGAGACGAACAATAAACTAGAAATATTTCCACGCTTTGTTTCCAGCACTCGCTCATACGCATGTCCATCCTCTTATCCAATTGTCACAGCTGCAGCCCATGAAGAGGATCAAGGCCCTCTCCTCCCCAGTAAACCATGCCTCTCCCTTATTCTCTTCTCCGTGCCCTAGGATGCAGTGGGGATGGGCCTGGGTCCTCCTCTGACTGACCAGCCGGCCTCTGCCTTCCCCAGCCTCTTCCACAACTTTCGGAGCCACACTTCCATTCCCTGTCGGCTGTTCCTCCTCTTCCTCAAAGTCAGTTTCCACTAGGGGCATGACAGTATCATACACCCTCTTGCACCAACTTCTTGCAATAATGGCAGTGATATTCATAGTGACTACTGCTACTTTTTTTCTATCTTCTTCTCTGTAGAAGCACATACTGGAATGGACAGCAGGAAGCCGATACACTAGTGTTGAAAGGGGCTAATGGAAGGTTGGCACCAGTGGTGGGATTCAAATTTTTTTACTACTGGTTCTGTGGGCGTGGCTTGGTGGGCGTGGCAGGGGAAGGATACTATAAGCTCTCCAGTCAGAGGTGGTATTTGCCGGTTCTCTGAATTATTCAAAATTTCCGCTACCGGTTCTCCAGAACTGGTAGCCCCTGACCACCTCAATGCAAAAGGCTTTGCTAAAGCACCATCTACCAAGCAAATAACAATTTGCATTGGCAGAAAGCAGAAAGCACCAGTTCCCCATTGGTTCAGATAAATCCAAAATAAGCTGCTGGGGCTTTGAGCTGGGGATGAAAAAAAAAAAAAAGGCTACAGCACATGTTAGTGAGGCATTTTCAAACTAATAGTAGGACTGTTAAGCATTGTTTAGCATTGTTAAATGCATCTCTCAAGCACTGTCTTAACTGATCACTTGATTGCTTTAATGCTTTTCTTGTATGTTGCTGTGAGAGGAGTAACGAAGTCTAGAAATAAATCAATTAGATAAACAATATCCAACCCAGATCTTATGTAATCAATTGTAAAACCATCTCAAAGATTACCGAATTAATGTTTGTGATGCAATTCTAACAGTTTACAAAAAATGGCATACAATGTGATACTTAGCTTTCTGCTGATACATAAATTCCATGTGGTACAAAGTCAGATAAAGAGTACTGAAAGTCATAGTAGGCTATAACTATACAGCTGAGTTTTTGAATAATGAAGGCAATTCAGTGAACTTCCTGCCCTTGTCAACGAATCTGACCTTTTTCATATAAAATCTAATATATGGAGAAAGATAAAATTAGAATATAAGTCCAAACACAATTAATCTGGAGGTGACACTAACTGCCCTGCTAATACTCCAGGTGTTTTTTGTTTTGTTTTGTTCTAATATGAGATCAAGTATTAAATAAATACCATAATTAGCAAACTCATTTAAGACTCCATAAATTATCTCGAGAATTTGAAGCATTTAACTTTGGACAAGTTCTCATTTGATCTTTAGGCTGTGTAAGCCAGCATTTCCTGAGGGTTGACTGAGACTTTTTAGGTCAACCTGAGAAGTCTCTCCCCATTCCCCAAGACAGACCTACTGTAGCTGCAGAAAATAAATGTTATAAACTAAAACAGTTTGACAGATATTATTAGATAGCCAGGCTTAGATTTGGGCAATATGTTGCCACAATGCCTACTAGATCAAAAGGTTATAGTTCCCAGACTCAGCTAGGAGATAGATACACATTTAACAGCATTTGGACCTTTTTTTGGCTTGCATTTCCTAACTTTGAATGAAATGCTTGACTGTGCTATACACCTGAATCTTTTGTTGTTGGGAATTGTGAAGGCAAGAGTGAGATCATCTGTGGCTTTAAGGTACAGTTCCATCAGCACGCTGATGACACTCAGCTGTATATTTCTACCCCAGGCCACCCCGATGAAGCCGTTGAAGTGATGACCTGGTGCCTGGAAGCTGTGCGGGGTTGGAATGGCCAAAATAGCCTTCGACTCAACCCGGCCAAAACGAGTGGCTGTGTTTTCCAGCTCCCAGATACAGCCAGCTAGCTCCATCGCTGGCCGTGGGGGGAGAAATTCTTGCCCCCACGGAGAGGGCACGCAATCTGGGTGTCCTCCTGGACATATGGGTGTCATTAGAAGATCACATAGTGGCCGTCACCAGGGGGGCTTTTTGTCAGGTCCGTACCAGTTGCGGCCCTTTCTGGATCGGGATGCACTCCGCACAGTCACATCTGCCCTCGTCATCTCCCGTCTAGACTATTGCAATGCTCTCTACATGGGGCTCCTCTTGAAGAGCATCTGGAGGCTTCAGCTGGTGCAGAATGCAGCCGTGCGGGTGGTGTTGGGAGCTTCTCGGAGCTCCCATATTACACCACTCATGCGCGAGCTGCATTGGCTTCCGGTGGCCTTCCGGGTGCGATTCAAGGTGTTAGTGGTCATCTTTAAAGCGCTCCATGGCTTGGGACCTGGGTATTTACGGAACCGCCTACTGCCACCATCAACCTCCCGTCGGCCAATGCATTCCCACAGGGCAGGCCTCCTCAGGGTGCCGGCGGCTGGGCGATGCCAGCTGGCAGCCCTGAGGGTGCGGATCTTCTCTGTGGGAGCACCCTCCCTCTGGAATGAACTACCCCCGGAGATGAGGACTATCCCTGACCTACAAACCTTCCGGCGCGCGCTGAAGACCCATCTTTTCCATCAAGCCGGTCTGGCCTAAAGTTATTAGTAGGGCTTTTAATTGTTTTTAATGGTTTTACTTTTTAAATTCTCTTGATTAGTTTTATCTTCATTCAGCCATCAATTTAATCTTTTTTAATTCTATTTTTAAAATTGTATTTATATTTGTGCTTTTTGCTCGGCTGTACACCGCCCCGAGTCCCGTCGGGAGAGGGGCAGTATATAAAATTAATAAAATAAAATAATAAATAAATAAATAAGAGTGAAGGAAACTCCCCCAATCCAACCAAGGGTCAAATTGGTGACCAATCAGGATTACAGATGTGACTACGTGACATGAACTACATTTCCCAGGATGCGTTAACTACATTTACCAAGAGGCATTCCCTTAAGGGGGCAGCTCCCAATTCTAATTATCTCAATTACCATTACCTATATGCTGTCTGGACAGCACAGTTCAAATAAAACAGTCTTGCAACAAATGATTTGGACAGCTATTCATCTTGGTTTTTACATCCAATGTAAATCATTGTTGAATTTGCCAAAGGCTAGATCTATATAAAATTAAAACAGGATGACTATCCTTAATCTCTTCCTCTCTCTATGATCCAGCTCTCAATTGTGTTGTCTCTTCTCTCTTCCCACCTGTCTTGCAAGTTGGAATGTGATCCCTCCTTCCTGGGAAACTGCTGCATTACTGTAGTCCAGGGGTGCAAACTCAAATTCATTGAGGGCCGCCTCAGGGATATGATTGACCTTGGAGGACCAGGTAGATGTGGCCAACTGGGTGGGCATGACCAGCTTGATGCCACTCATTGGGCGTGGCCAACTGGGTGGATATGACTGACTGGATGGGCATGGCAGCTTGATGCCACTCCCCAAATTGCTGGCATGTTTCTTCTTCACACTGGGTAGACAGGGCCGAAGCCATGCTGGCCCGATGTTGCCTCTTCACATTGGTAGACCGAGCCGAAGTGACGCAGGCTGGTCCCTTATATTATCCAGGATGGCCTCAAGGGCTGGATCCGACCACATCATGGGCCACATCTGGCTGGTGGGCCTTGTGTTTGACACTCCTACTGTAGTCCATCATACTATTTCCCTCTTCCTAGATACATCCCATCATAGAGAGGGAGAGATGGCTTGCACTTGTTCCATCTGGGATATTTTTTTCAACTATTTCGTTTAATCTACATCAGGAATTTCCTTGTGGTCTTCCATCCACAGGTACTAGTCACATCTGGTGCTGCTCAAGGTTCATAGGTGTTTACACTTGCTGTGATTTTATGGAAATAAAGCCACCTTATTTGACCTCCTTTTTTTATTCTTCTACCTGTGCTGTACACTGTCTCTTCACTCTAAATCTCTAAGAACAAATTTCCAGAATTGCTAGCCAGGACTACCAAGGCAGCAGGAAGGATTCTCATTCTGTGCATAAAAGAATGGGGGTTGCTCATTAGGGAAGGTTTTAGAAGCCCTTTGGCTTTTAATGTAAAGTCACACAATGATCTTCTTTCTGAGTGACGGAATGAAAATTGGATCTAAGGCCATATTGTGCTAAGCTGGTTATTTTGTCCAGGCTGTGCTTTGCTTTAGCTGCAATTCACACAAGCTAAATTAAAAACTATGACTTCTAAATCTCAATGTCTGGCCTTGCACAATGTATTAAGCCAAAAGCAAACAAATCCCTTTATAGTTTAGCATAATATGTCTGAACCCAGCCAAGGATGAGGGTGACCCAGACACCCAATCTTACGGAATAAGCTGTACACTAGGTTTTGAGATGCTTTCCCATTCTGTTTCAGCATGCACTCATATGTCCAAACGTACTTCAACTGGAAAAATACATGTTCAGGATTCTCAAGATAGTAAGCACAAGCCTAACAGTACAAATATAGACACTGTACTCTAGAGTACAGAAATGACCTTAGAAAAGATATTCAGAGACAACTAGGGAAACATGGACTTAGGCCAGGAAAATAATAATGCATGAAAAAGAAACTCAAGATGCCTCCCTCCCCTTGTTACAAGAGGGAGGGAGGCCAAACACTGCCTTTCAGGATTCTGTTATTATAGTGTATATCAAGCGAAATCTAGTAATTTTTTTTATAAATTGGTTTCCTGATCTGACCTACTTCAAGGGCTGATATCAATCTTGGATGTATTTCCAATTCCTTTCCATGTATACCAAACAGGATAATATTTATTTCTCACACTTTCTTGTTCTTCTGGGCTAAGCTCATCTCCTTTCATAAAATTCTCAAAAGTGAATTAAATACCATCTTTCCTACCATCATCTCAGTCCATTGGGTAACAATTCTCCCTTTAGTTGTGGAGATTGCATTACTATAGACTCTTGGGCTCTCAGTCACAGTGGGCTGCACTCCTAATAGGCTTCTGTGTTTTTATCAGGAAAAGAACATGGAAAAGAAATATATTCTATAGTCTCAGCATCAAAGCTCCAAAGCCTCAGACCAGGGAAATCAGCTGGAGAAATAAGGATAATGGGTCCCACAATTTACTGGATCAAATGGGTAAGATAAATGAGTTTCTACTTGCATATTAAGTCTTCAGAAATCCAGCATTCTAATATTATTACTGGCATTTTTGAGTACAAATAGAATTATGCCAGGGTGATTACAATTCTATTGTAATAGGGTTACCCCAATCCAAAATATATGGACTCTTCTCATGCATGAGGTCAGAATTTTATTCATAGTAAGAGAGTGAAATAATCTGACCATGCTTCTTCATGTTTTTTTTCCTACAAATGAATTTTGGAAAGCAAATAATTCTCTAGGCATTTTTCCCATTAGGATCATGATTGAATAGTATGCATAAAAGAATTGATTGTTATTATGCAAAAATTAATTAGCCCCTAGTCATCGGATGGGAGTGAGGTATAATTTTTGTAAGCAAGTAAATATTATTTGTGCCAATGGCATTGTGTCTTCCAAAAGTAAGACATTGCTGCCTGGTACCAGAAGTCATAAAATAATTTAAAAATGAGGAAAACTCCAATCCTTTTGAGTTTTTCCTCCTTCACTGCTAACATTAATGTTTCCCTTTGAAGTTCCATTTGTCACAGTTCCACTTAGCTCTTTAGTCACTCTTGCACTTTTTTTTGTCAACTTCAGAACTAAAATAGGCACTCCTGTATTTGCGCTTTATCATGTGTATCGTGTATCATATGTAATGAAGCTTCTCTGGATGCACAGGGATTTTTTTCATTATCAGAAGTCAAATTTGTATAAAATACAAGTGTTACCTTTCCTATGCGAGTCCTCCTTTTTGGACTTACCTTTCCCAGATCAAATGTGCAAAATTATATTTTAATCAATATCTACACCCTAAGCTCAAAATTGGAAAGTATGAAGGTTTTTCTGCATTTGACTTTTCTTTGGCTTGTCTTCTTTAAGATTAAATCAGCTTCAGAAATCCCTTTCTGGTTTTCAGCCCTTCCTCCATATTACTCAAAATGATGGGGAGCTATTCTGTCCTATCTGCTGCTGTTGACCCAGATACAATTTGCTAGATTATATTACCACGGCTAGTCACACAGTCAGCTGTATGTTTAGCCTGGATTTGGCATTTTTATCCACCTACTGAATTCCTTCCAAGGACCTGGATAGACAGATGTTGCGTGATGATATTAAGGTATCATCCTTTAAGGATATTAAATTGCTCCAAATAAAGCTGTTTTTTGTAATTGGCTGGTGATGATTTTGTTGATGTTGATAGTATTTAAGACAAACTTGGCAACTTTTAAGACTTGTGGACTTCAACTCCCAGAATTCCTCAGCCAGCTAGTCTTTAAGTTTGGTGTTTACAAAATTGTAAAAGGCGCAGGTGGATTTTGTACATAGGAGGTTTTCCTCTTGCTTACAGTGGTAATTTGTGCATTCTGCCTTTATCTGTTGGCATAGGGTGTTGTATTGGTTTTTAAAGCTATGCTGGCTGAGCAATTCTGGGAGTTGAAGACCACAAGTGTTAAAGTTGCCAAGTTTGGGAACCCTTGATCTATAAGGTGCTCCAGTTGTTTCTGGATTGCACCCAAAGTGCCAATCACTATTGGTATTATCTTTGCTTTCTTTTGACACAGTTGTTCTACTTCTATTTGTGAATCTTTGTATTTTGTTATTTTCTCCTGTTTTTTCTTTATTATTCTGCTGTCTACAGATCCTGCAATGTTATTATAATTATTGGTCCTCTGTTTCTTTCTTCTCTCCTATCCAGCCCTTCTGAAAGAAGATATTTTAAGCTTTCATGGAAAAAAAACCAACGACAATAAATGTACAGGTTAGAAAGAGAAACTTTGTGGAACTTTTCACCTATAAAGAAAGAAAGGGCCAGGATTTCCTCTTTTTCTTTTTAGAAAAAGACAAAAAAACAGCCAACATTTCATATTCTACTACTGATAGGAAGGAAGCAAGGAGAACAAGCAAAAATTTCAATCTTCTTCTGCTGTGAACCGGTTAAAAATAAAAACACTTTCATGGAAAGTAGACCAGCACAAGCGTCTAGGACAATTCAGCGCAACCAGCTCAGTGCAGCCAACTCACCACGGCCAACTCACTGTGCCAATTCACTGTGGGACCACTCACCACAGCCAACTTCCATGGGACAACTTGCCATGGGACAAGTGTTACACTAATATAAAAGAAATGGTGGAATAGAATATTTTTTTAAAAATTGAAAAGGAGGAACAAAGTGAAATGTGAATGACAAAAAATAAAATAAAGTTTTAATTATTTTAAATACTTAAATTGAATTGTCCCACAGTAAGTTGTCCCAGTTAATTGGTCTCAGTAAGTTGTCCCACTGCAAATTGGCTGTGGTGAGTTAGCTGTAGCAAGTTGTCCCATTCCATAGCACAAAATGGATGTTGCAAGTAGAGAGGGAAGAGGAAACAGGATGTGTGTCCCCTGACAGCATATGTTATCAGCCAATTGCTACAGAGCAGAGCATAGGAAGTGGACTAGAGCTAGTTGAAGTGACCCTGTAGTCATGGGTGCAGGTGGGCTGCCAACTGCCTAATTTTGGTCATGTGACTACAGGGTGGTGGATACTACAACAGCCATAATTTTGGGGATTGGTCATAAATCAGATTTCAGATTAACAGAGTTGGAAGGAACCTTGTAAGTCATCTAGTCCAACCCCCCACCCAAGCAGTAGATCCTAGACCATTTCTGACAAATGGCTGTCCAATCTCTTCTTGAAAGCTTCCAGTGATGAAACTCCCACAACTTCCGAAGGTGAGCTGTTCCATTGGTTGATTGTTTTCACTGTCAAAAAATTTCTTCTTATTACTTAGGTTGAATCTCTCCTTGATCAGCTTCCATCCATTATTCCTTGTCTGGCCTTTGGGTGCCTTGGAAAATAGCTTGCCCCAGTTCTCTGTAGCAGCCCCTCAAATACTGGAACTAAACACTCCTATCCCTTTGTTTGACCTTACCATAACTTTGTATGGGTGTCGAATGAATGGTTGTAAGTCCAGAACTACCTGTATGCACAAAAAATAACTAATAAGTTCAATATACATTTTTAAAGTATTTTAAAAATCCATGCAGTAGAGAGCTATAAAATTAGCATATTGTTTTTTAAAAAAACTTGAGAAAATCAATTATCTTTACTTGGCACAAGACAATTTCCATATACAGTACTCCTGACAATGTGTTTTCTTTGCCATCTGTTCCTAGGAGTACAAAACAACAGAAAAACATTTTCATTCTTACGTGAAAAAGAACACATTTTTAAGAAACAGAAACATAGCTATAGCTTGGGCTTTCTTCCAGTGCCTTTGTTTGAATTTTTAATTTACCTCCCTCCTTGGTGCTATTCTGTAAGCAACTTAATTTCTCTGTCTTGTATTAGTTTTTCCAACTCCTTCCCTTTCTTTCCAATTGGTTTTCTGTCTTTATTTTGATTTTTATTCTGTTAAAAACCAGCAACTGTTATTACTGAATAATTTAACTCTACATTATTTGAGGAACATTAATTCAAAATATCAGGCAAGTTGTAGTATATTAGCAGGGCCAACTGTACTTGTTTATATTGAAGTCTATATTGCATGAGTATCCATTTTGTTGGAATATGGTGTATGGTAGTCAGTTTTCTTTTTCTGGTGTTCTGGGTTGCTGAAGTGTATTTGTACTGTTTAATAATATTCTTACGCTGCTCCTCTTATCAGAGATTAGGTTGTTACTTTGATATTGGAGCACTTGGTTAGTACGGGTTGTTTTTCAATATATGGTTGTTTTGCAAAGATAGATTCATATGCTAAAATGGTGTTGGCAATTCATTTTTAAAAAAATCTGTGTTGTCCATTCTTGAAGAATTAGAAAAATGTAAATATCTTAGCACTGAATATTGTTCAACAAAAAAGTTCAAATATATTGAGAAATGTTATATAGCAATTACATATTTTCCAGTGCATAACACCCAGAGGACATATAAGAAGAATTATATTATAGAATTTCAATAAGAGGCTAGAATGAATTTTTAACACTCCACCATTATAAAGAGCAGTGTTATTCCTTCCAAAAGTGCAATGATTTATGTTATTAATATTAAATGTAATATGAAAAGATCCCTTTACTATCTATAAATGCTGAACAACTTTTAGAGTTATTGGATATAAAATGGCTAAATTATAATGCGTAAAATATTTTGGCTCAAACAACTATAGGCCTTTGTTCGGAACCTTTTTTTTTCTTATAAAAACATTCCTTTAAGTTATTCCTCCAGAGTGTGAAATGTCTTCAAGAAATCAAATATTTCACACATAAGTTGAAATGGTTCCTTATTATTCCTTATCACTTCTTCAGTTTTGTCAGTATGTTACGTTTTATTCAAAATGCTAAAGTGGTAACTGGGATGCTTCCAGACAGATGACTACGGTACCAATCAAAAGACATTACATTCTGTCTTTCCTTTTTAACATTTTTCACTGGTAATAAGAATGATGGAAGCTTTGGAAGGAAATAAAGAAAGGAAAATTACAATGTCAGGACCTCCTACAAAATTCCATATATGGCCTCCTGCAACATTATTGTGATTGTTGATAATTGTTGAGTTAAAAAACTCAAATTATCCATAACTGCAGTCTATGAGCCTAAGAAAATAGCCAGTCAATTCTGATTCAGCTCTTCTGATATCTTAGTTTTAGCATAAAAGGAGATGTGTCACAGCAGGTAAAGACAGGGATGTAATACAGGATATGCTTAAAGATCCTGAAGACATCCTATACAAAAAGAGTTGGTGGCAATTCTACCACTTTCTTGCTGTTGCTGTCCTAATTTGTGGGAGGGGGGATGTTCGATATAGCAAGGGCAATTAAACACATTCCACTACTGGAGGGAAATGACAAGATGTCTCTCTTATTCCTGGTGCAGAACTGATTTGGATTGTCAGATGAAACTTCCTTCTGTACTGTTCCATTTTCCCATCAATGTTGCCTGTGCCAGTAATCAGACATCCTGACATCTTCTAAAGCAGATCCCTAATGACAGACAGGATCTCACTTACCAAAGGCAGCCAATGTGGGTAAAGTTTCAGATATGCCATTCCAAACTGTTCAGAGAGTTATAAAGAAAAGCTAACATTTTGAACTCTGCTCAAGGAAAAGAAATGCTGCCAGGGCAGTTTAATAAAACACAACTAAGTGCCAGAAAAGTGTTCATGCATCAGCTCAGCAAGAATTTGTGTGCCACTGAAATAAAAGGCAATAATTTCTGACAATAACTGTAAAGATCATAATCAGCCATTCCTCAAATACTGTTTTTCTCAGTGAATTTCCTCAAAATAACCCACATCAGGGAATTGGGGTCATGGGATCAAAAACCCAAAAGCAATATGTTTTGGAGTCTTTTGACTGGGTTTGGAGAATAGTGCTAGAAAGCAAAGTTAAATATTTATTTTCCAAGCTCCACGACCCAATTAACATATTCACTCAAAGATAGCTTCTATCAATTAATACTGTTTTCAAATTATCTTCCACCATTCTTCTGAACCTTTTTTTATGCCTTTGATTCAGTCTTGTCTCCTGACAATTGCCTGGAGAAGTCCCCACAATTTTCTTGGCAAGATTTCAGAAATGTTTTACCATTGCCTCCTTCCTAGGGCTAAAAGAGAGTGACTGGGTCTATGGTTACTCAGTTGGCTTTATGCCTTAGGAAGAATTAGAAGTCACAATTTCTAGGTTTCTAACCTGTATCTAGCCAGGTAGTGGTCTCCAAGATGCATAGAAACATCCATCAAAGAAATCCAGTGGTTTGACATTGCACTATTAGATGTAAATGAAAATTGAACAGCAAAAATGAGACCAATCTGTTATTAAAATTAGCTCATTATACATTTATGCACATGTTAATTTCGACAGAATTACATAGTAGTTAGGCACCAAGAAGCAGTCATTTCCCAAACAAATGAGTGAAATGAACTTCAGGAAGATTGATTCCATCATTGTACTTCATAGGAGAGTGACCTCACATTTGAGAGTAATGGAAGTTTTATCTGATTATATTGGAAATCTGAATTCTGTATTCCATTTATTTTGAAAACTACTGCATGAAATCAATACATACACAAAAGTCCATTGCTATGTCTAACTATGCTTAAAGAGGCAATGTATGTGTTATAATTATAATTCTAAATATTTAAAAAACTGAAAACTGACTTTGGTTTTAGCTTCCCCCTTTATACATTTTCTCTAGACAAAATTTAAGGATGGTTAGCAGGATTCAACTGTCTTGAAGTCAGTTGCATTTAAAATGGTATGACAAGTTGCTGTTTTAAAGTAACATACTGTATATAAACATGGTTGCTTTATCTTTGAATTTATGCATACCCTCTTTGGCTGCTTGTATATAGAGGAACAGTGAAATAAGAGAGAGAGAGATGAGGAAGGCTGTTGAGCCTATTAACCTGAGACAGTCTTTTGGAAATAATCTAACAGCAGGGAGTAGTGAATCTTTTTTCTTAAATAATCAGTGAAGCAAAAAAAATCCCTCTTGACCAAGTTATTTCCATTTAAACAAAGACCCAACTGGGGGAGTGGGGGAGAAGGAGAGAGAGAGAGAGAGAGAGAGAGAGGAAAGAAACACAGTTTTCTTTTAATGGTAATATTCTTCTGATCTTTCCAAAGTTGTATTTTTAATGCCATCTTTTTTCTCCCACTGCTCTAAGAAACTCCTATCTTGAAAAGAGCCTGATCTGACTTAGATTTTCATTCCTGCGAACAGTATCCTATAACGTCTTTTACTTCAACTCCACAGATCTTTGGGATTAAATTTGGTTCATTGTAATAATTCATGCTTCACTGTTTCCTACTCCAAATACTGATGTTTTCATCTAATGTATAACAAGAATCATATTTTTAGACTCTTGAAACTGTCCCAATAGCTTCACAAGACGTAAGATTCCCTCATTATGTGGCATTCCTAGTGGCCTCTCATGTTATTTGAGTGCCTATAAAACCTTTGTGCTATCACTGTCGTGAAACCCAACCCAACAACACACTGGATCTATACAGAACCCAGTCCCTGGTGCTTCCAAGCCTTCAGAGGGAGCCATTCATTGATACAAAGAGAAATCCTGCTGGCAGTGTGCAGGCTGACAGGCTTGGACTTGCTAATAATATCAGTTTAATTGTAAAATGATTCTCCCAAGAAGTAAAAATGACTGTAGTTCTCTGGAAAGATTAAAAATAAAGAGCCCTTAACTACTGATGGAACTCAGCTGTAAGAAGCCACAATACCCAAATTAGATTTACAGTGTGAATATATATCCTATAAAGTATACAACTTGCAATTATTTGAGATGATTTTAAATTCTAAAATATTAGTAAGGGACATTCTCAGAGGGGGCCAGGCAGAGTTTTCATTTTGTTTTGCTTTATATTTTATTTTATTTTAATGCCATACCAAAAGTCCCTGTGTAGCTAACAATCTCATCATAAAGTATAACAAGTAAACGAAAATATTTGTTTTGGGGTCTTTTGTTTATTTAATCTAGTAGGCATCTAACTCCAAAAATCTCAGTGGCATACAATATTAAAAGCAATAGAAACCAATCAAAATGAGAAAACCGCAATATACTTCCTGGGGAAAAAATATTCAGCTAATATTTGAAATCCTTGCCACAACTCTAAACCAAGACCTGGGGCAAAACCCAAGGTTTTCAAAGACCTTAAAAAGATAATGTGTGTGTTTGGGAGTGGGAATATACAGATCTCAGAGGCTATTCTAAAGGACAGTTGCTGTGGCAGAGAAGGCCTACTTCCTGGGCCCTCTTGGGTGACATTGTTTTATTGATAGGATCTGCAGCATGCCCAGTCTGCCTGATTGTATAGGGTGGGCAGAAACTGTCCAAAATGAGCAGTCCCTCATATAGCCAGGCCCTATGCCATGGAAGGCTTATCGCTGGTAAACAATGCCTTGAACTGCACCTGGAAGCTAACTGGCAACCACTGCAGTTTTGTAGGCCATATTCAGATATACGTATTATTGCCTGCATCGCTGCTTGCTGGACTACTGCAACGTCTTTATGGAAAGTGCTATAGAGGGCATTGCAGTTGTCCATTCACAAAGTGACTAGGGTATGAATGATAATTTCTGGTCCAAAAATGGACACAAATGGAATACCGGATAAATGAATCTATGCAAACACCTCATGTTCATAGCTGCCATCCACTCTATGAGTAAAAGCTGCAAGTCCAGGAAAATCTCCAAGTTGAAGACAAGTCCCAAATGAAGAAATGTTACAGGACAACAGATAGAGAACAAGGGAATCCAAAAATCTTCTCCATAAGCACAAATAGAATTCCAAAACTAAATAACTCAGAGATGCTGATGTCAGTAGAACCTTTCTATAAAACCAGGTGGATGTTTCTCTACATAGATATTAAGGATAAATATACCAAAGTTAATGTACTGAGATAGCTTTAAGTGCATGGAAATAGATGCTTTGAACAAAAGTACCACTTCATACATAACTGCAGTGTCACTAACATAAAGCTTTAATCTTCTCACTTGTTCTTGTGCCCTATTATAAAATCGGTGTCAAGTGGGAAAATGTGAGTAGGTGAATCTTCACTGGCTTGGAAAATATTCAGCTTCTTCTATGTAAAAGAGTAACAATAGAAGTTTTATTGTCATGGATCTTAACCAATCCATCACTTTGTGGCTACTTTGACAGCCTTTTAAGAAAATGGATTGTGAAATTGAGATCTCAGTTTAATGTGTGAGGTTTTCCTATCCAAAATGACAGTTTCAGTACTAACAGAAAAGAAACTTAGAGGAAAGGGCCATGGGGAAAACTGGTTGCTTCTTTAACTTCCTTATTTTGTCACAGAACTGCCTTAAAGATGATTAACATGTCATTTGTTCAAATTGGTAACTTGGCTCCTCCTAGCATTCATTAGAGCCTTTAAAACCAGCTTTTCCAATGCACTCCAAGAATGCTGGACTGACATGTTGGCTGAGAATATTGGGAACTGAAATTCAGCACAACCCAGTGGAGTAGGGCTGGTTTAATGATAGTGTTTGATCGAACAGAATTAGAGATTTAAGGATTCAAAGGTAGCATGTTCCTCATTGGCTTTGTAGATACAAATTAGAAAACCAGTTGAATTATAAACTACTGTAGGAAGTTTTTCACATGTTGAAGCACCTGCTGGTAACACAAGAAACAATGGATCAAAATTAATCAAGAAGAGAAGCAACCTAGAACTAAGGAGAAATATCCTGACAGTGAGAACAATCAACCAGTGGAACGGCTTGCCTTCAGAAGTTGTGAGTACTCTTATCACTAGAGGCTTTTAAGAAGACTGGACAACCACTTGTCAGAAATCATATAGAGTCTCCTGCACGAGTGGTGGTTTGACTAGAAGACCTCCAAGGTCACTTCCAACACTGTTATTCTGTTATTCTTAATAGGGAGAATATATCTCGTATCTGGTATTTGCTTTCCTCTATCCCATGGGTATCAAACTCGATCACGTCACATGATGTATCATAACGTCTTTTGCCTTTGCAGAGCCAGGCTGGGCATGGCCTGCACATGATGCATTCAGCCCACAGGCCACCAGGTTGACATCCCTGCTCCCAATATTTTTTGTAGCATGGATCTTTATTTTCAAGTTGTCAATGATCACCCAACACAGAGATTCAAGAGTGAAATGTATTTTGGAAACTCCTCTCCTCTCCTCTCCAGATTTTTTTAAAAAATCAGCCTACACATCTTTAAATGTTCAAAGTCAAAACAGGAATAATCTACACAAAACTCCCCAAATATGGTGTCCTCCAAAGGTGTTGTAAGACTACAAATCTATACTACTCAGCAAGAATTCAGGGATCTCTCATACCAATCAAGAGGGCACTAGATTCCAAAAGGCCAGTTCTAGCAAAAGTATCCAGGCAAATGGAAATTCTTTTTCTTTTTATGTTATTTTTAAGTTTAATTGTGACTTTAATGGTTTTTATATATTTTGATTTTGTGTGTTTCGCTTTTATTTCGTACACTGTCCAGAATCACTATAAGTGATGATCAGCAGCTATACAAATATGATAAACAAATAAATAAAACCTATATCTGTTATCTGTCACCAATATTGTATTTTAGGAGCCAATATGTAAGGATTCTGAAACCGTCTATTATTGACTTGAATATGGTCAGTTGATAACCAAGAAAAGACATACCAGAATGGCTGCTACATTTGATCATAATCAGAACAAAGGTTTTAGCTTCCTTTTTACTTCCCTTAGCTCATGTTAAGAAGCTTTTGTTTCTCTTCAAATGCACCTTCCTTCAATCCAAAATACAAATATTTCCAACTGCTAGAGTTCATGCAATGTTTCCTATAAGTAATCTTACTGAAAAGCTCATTTTGGAAGTGTTGTTTTTTTCCTGCTTCAATGTTATAAAAAGAGATTAATTCCTTGGCAACAAATCTTAACTGAAGATAGTGGTCCCATGTATTTTTGCTTTTCAAATTACGTTATTGATCCTAAATAGAAAACCAGCTGTTTCTCCCTCTGTAATTTTAAAATAAAAGATTAGATTATTATTGACTCTGAACAAATGTTTATCTTGTTCTGCCACTGTCTGATTGCCAGACAAAATGATTTGGAAAGAGCGGGAGGATTTTCAGTAAACATTGCCTAAGCTATGTGATTATCTCCAAAGTGATGGGCTGCCAGTTTTAATTTACCATCAGACATTTTCCTTAGCTTTGTTCAGTTTGAACTTCAATAACTCAATAAGTTATTGAATAATAAGATAGAGATAAAAGTCTTTTTATGGATACCTGATCTTCAATAATAACATTTCCAGATCCAATCCTGGTTTTACTGAAACCAGTGCCAGCATTAACTCATTTAAAATCTACCAGATCTCATTCTTTTCAAACTTTAAAGTATATCTGTACATCAGCTTTGGAGATTGGTTGAATCTGCTTTTTCAACCGTTCTGGAGAAAGGTAGACACTCTTGAGAGGTATGCTTACAAATGGAGGTAGTCTTTGATTTACAATTCATTTAGTGACCATTCAAAGTTACAGCAGCATTGAAAAAAGTGACTCACCTTTCTACTTGATTAAAACCATTCCTTTGATAACACTGGACCACAAAGATTTTGCTTCCTGATACTTTTGGGTATATCTCATGCATTTCTGGCTGCTAATCAAAATTAGGAGAAATAATCTAATTTAATCTAACACATCATTTTATAGAAATCTTCTGTTTTTACACAATGGCAAGGTACACCCTTCACTATTGCTGCATACATGAAAGAAACATATGCAATTGTTGTTGACATCACATCCAGTATATCTGTTCTGACCCAGCTCCTCAAAGAAGACAAACCCTCCAACATGAACTCAAAAGATTCCTTTATTAGGAATACCAGCAGCCCTGGCAAAAAGTTTCTCTTGCAGGCTAACAAGTCTGGCTGGCTGGAAGATGAATAGTTGTCTGTCATACCTATTCATCTCCGTCCCCTGCCTTTTATCCCCAGAGTTAGGGTAGGGCCTCGCTAGCACCGGTGACTCTACCTTCCCCAGATTTGGCCCATGGCTTTCCACTGTTCTCCTCTGTCTTCTGCACAGCCATGCAGCAGGCACTGGACCCAGCTGTTTCTCCTCATCTTCATCAACCACCTCTAGGCCTGGGGGCTGTTGACTCTCCATCTGAGGGCTGATGGATGGCCCAGCTCCGCCTCTGTCTCTCTCTGCCAGCTCCATTCCCTCTTCCTCCTCGGAGCTCCCAGGTTGCTCTGATGTTGACCCTGACTCCTAAGCCTCCTCCTCCTCTGATTTGGCTGCTGGAGGGGCCGGCAGCCAATAGGTCACAACAATACCAAGTACAATTGGAATATCTGTGGAGAACTATTGCACTGGTCCCCAGTTTTGCAGATGGTGGGGGGAGGGGATGGTTCAGTGTGAGCAACGGACGAGCATGTGTATGCATGCCTACTGCTCACACAAATGGAGCTGCACATGCACTCATGGCTGCTTCCATGGCCCAGTTCCAAATGGGCTGTGGCCTACTACTAGGCTGTTAGGGTTCGGACCCCTGCTCTACTGCTTGGAGTGTAGCTCTGATATATCAAGCACTGTTGTTAGATATGCGAATGGGACAGCCATACAAAAGAGTCACATTACATTGTAAAGAAATGGACACTTTGAAAGAATTTGGATCAGGACAGAAAAACGTGGCACATGAACCACTTGTTGACCCTTCCCATAAAACTCAGTCTGATGAAAATTTTTGTGAAAATGATGACCAAAGAAAGTGAACATTTTTGTTATTTGAAACAGATGTTTCCAATAATAATTGATGCCAAGATTAAGGAAGGCATTTTTGTGGGATCACAGATCAGACACATCATCAATGACAAGTGGATTGAAGATCTGCTAGTGAAGGGCCAGTGAAAACCACCTGGAAAGCATTCAAGCATGTCATTGAAAATTTTCTTGGCAGCTGCAGAGCATCAAACTCCATTCAGCTGATTGACAAGCTTCTTACAGCACACAAGATCATGAAGTGCAGCATGTCACTGAAGATTCATTTTCTGCATTCACATTCGTAACATATACTTCTGTTAAGCTGTGGGTTGAGATTTCTTAGGAGGCAGTTCTTCATTCCAGGTAATGTATCAAGAGAAGAAGGCCAATGAAGAGACTCAGCTGCAGGCCTTGGAAGAGTTCCCAAAGAAAGCAGATGCTGAGCCAACACTTCTGAGCTTAGCCAAACCCATATATTCTCAAATGGAATCAGGCTCTTGTCAGGGTCTGGCTTCAAGGATGAAATTGCTGGCAATTTGATTTAAAGCCTTGCACAAAAGTCTTTTGAACAGTTTCAATTGATGCTTAGAAGTCCCAATTGTAGCTGAGAATTGAGCTATGGAGTCCTTAGTGTTAACTGAGCTTGGCTGGTTGCTTGCAGTCATTTTATTACCCAATAAGTAACATCATCAGTGCTTAGAAGTCTCTGTGATAATACATTGTGATGTTTCTCAACTGTTACTATTCTGACAGTTCAAAGTCTATTAACAGGATATATGTATGTATTCCATGTAGTAATGTCTATCTTTTTTCCTAATACTTGCACGCTACATAGGGCAGCTTATAACTAGTGCATTCAGTTAAACTGAATTAAACATTCCGTTAAAAAAAAATAAAGGAGGATGTTTCTAATGAAACAACCCTTTTTGTCTTTTAGCACAGCAAAAACCTGCGAAAATAAAAACATTTTTACTAACCAGCTGAAATTGAACTAAGAGGGACTGATCCATATTTGAAAGGGCAAAATTAGCATTTTTAAAAAGTGGGAACAATGAACCTTCCCTTCTGATTTTAAGAATCAGGAAATTGGTTTGTGATAGAAAAAATAGAAGCTATTTAGGATGCGAAAGATTATACTTCAGGCTTTCAACAGTCCAACAGTAAACCAGCAACCAATACCAACATTGCATAAGAAATGTAGCTTGTCCATAGAAGACAATTAATTGTCTTTGGTTGCCTTCTGGATTTGCTGAAGCTTCCAATGACTCTTATAAATAGTACATAGTTATTCTATTCTTGATCTGGCTGATTTCCAATCTTATTATTATAACCTTAAATCTTACTTGTTCAGACACCATGAAACCTATTGATCAAAGAGCTGCTAAAAATATCCTAGATCATAACAGAAAGGACTGCATGTAAAAATACATCTCTTACAAATTTCTTTGTATTTTTCCATTGTTTCTGACTTCTACAAAAAAAAAAGAGACAAAGTGATATTTCCCAAGAAGCCTAGAACAAAAATCACCCAGGGCTTTGCTCCTTTCAAGTTTAAGATCATAATATGAGTAGACATTGCTAACTGACAATCATGACAACTAAGTATATTAGTGGGATATGCTCTCAGATTTCCCAAGGGTTGACAGGGACAATGAGAAGCTCAGTGATTAACATATTCTATGAAGTAATTTCATGCTCATAGGAGATCTGTTGGGCAGGTTTGTAAAACAAATTAGTTATTTAAGATCAGATAGGAACTGCTGTGTTCCAGATTGGGATTCATGGAGGAGATATAATACCTGACTGCCTCTTCAAAGAGATCATGGCACAGTATGGAATGTTATCTAATCCAGATTCTGGTTAGCTTTTATCTGTATCCAAGGCACTAAAGTTTAACACTTCCAGACAGCATTCAGTTTTTCTTCTAAGAAGCCTGCTCTTCAGATCTGTGGAATACTTTTATGTTCCACAGGGAGTGAGAGCAGGATTGGTTTTAGAAAGACAATGCTTTTCTTTGGACAACCTGGCAATATTTCTCTCCAAGGATCATCAGCTACCTTAAGCAATAGCAGCAGATGTTGCAGTGTAAACTACTTCAAATGAAGCTTGAGCCTAAACAGAGCAAGTCCTCTCTTCTCCCTTATTTAGTTATACCCACAACTGCTATGCACTAGTGTTCACAACTCATGATTCAGAGGGTAATATGCACTATCAAAGACGTGGGCCATTGCTGAACTTGGCAGGCCTGTGATATGTTTTCTGGGCCTCATTATTAATATGTCCACACTCATATTCTTTTACCAATTTTGCTGGGCATTTCCCTGCCCCGTACGAGCCCATGATATGAAGTCAAACTTTAATGCAAACAAAGATCAGAGGGGCAGGTGAAGTGATGAGGGGCTCCCAGCTGGGAACTGGGAAGAGGCTTGAAGTTTGGCTATCACTATTATGTCAATCATCTCAGGATAAGGAATATAAGGGATATACTGTATTTGTCCATTGCTGGATCAGTTGCAAAATCTCAATCACAAAGAAACCACCATTAGGGTAAGATCTGTTTGGCCCCTGTATAAATGCCTGCTGAAATTTCATAGTTTTATTCCATTACTGTCAGTCTTCCTCCCCTTCTCTGGTTATGTTTGTCTTATTATTTAGACCATTTATGCCAAGGGAGGCTAATACAAAAAAAATTAAATACTTGTTCCATGTGTTTGTTCCTAAAAATTGCTTTGGGTAGAAATATTCCTTTGAAAAATAAAGTTATGCCCAGAGGTGGTATTTAGTCAGTTCTGACAGTTCTGGGGAACTGGTATACATTTTGAGTAGTTTGGAGGACTGGTAAATACCACCTCTGGTTGGCCCCGCCCCCATCTATTCACTGCCTCCCGAGTCCCAGCTGATTGGCTGGATCTTCTTTTGTTGCTCTGCACAGGAGAACAGAACTGGAAAGCAGGTTAGTGGGGTGGGGTGAAAATGGAGATTTTACAGTATCCTTCCCCTGCCATGCCCACCAAGCCATGACCACAGAACCGGTACTAAAAAAAACTGAATACCACCACTGGCTATGTCTATATGTGTAACACACCAAGATAGATATACCACCTCAGCTGTGTTTGCATTCAAATCCCCTTTAACTGAGTACAGGACTGACTATCTGTCTATACATGATGCAATAAAACAATGCAGAATAGCTTTCTATGTAGCAAAAAATAATGTGCTAAAGTCAAGAGCTAAAGACAAGCAGTTTTGATAGTCAGCGGGAACAAGGTGTTCCTTTCTTTGAAAATTGGTGGTCCAGAAAGGTAATGCATTCTCTTTCCTTAAGTTTCCCAATGAAATGCTAGTTTTTATTTTGCAAAGATGCTTTGTGCTGTTTTCAGAATAAATGGCGTTTGAAAAGATGTCAATGTGATGATTGGCACAATCTATTATACTTCGTACTGTGTACATAATATGTCGAGGGTCTCCCCGCCTCTTGTCATTTTTATACACAACTCTCTATTCCAGGGCTCTCCAACCTTGGCAACTTTAAGACTTGTGGACTTCAACTCCCAGAGTTCCTCACCCAGCAAAGCTTAAAGTTAAAGTCTTAAAGTTGCCAAGGTTGGAGACCCCTGCAAGTCTATTCTAGCTAAACCAATGTCAGTGCCTTTAAGGGGAACTGTAGTAATCTTCTCAGACTGCCATAAATCCTCAATTGACAGGCCAGAACTGGGGAAAAGGCTAGATGTAAATTTATACTGAAAGCGAGACATAACCATCATTTTTCAGCTGTTGAAAGTTTTACACTACAGAAGCATAAAATATTTTTTTTTCTTTTTTGTGGATGGCAATATAACAGTAATCCTAATGCCATTACTTTTCGGGTAACCAATATAGACTGTAAATACAGAAAGAATAAGAAACAGTAAGTCAAAGAAAATAGTGTGAGATAAAAAGAAAGCCAAGTATAAATATAATTTATAGATCATCCTCAACTCAACTTATTTATTTATTTATTATTTATTTATTAATTACATTTATATACCGCCCTTCTCCCAAGGGACTCAGGGCGGTGAACAGCTCATCTAAAAACCCCACAAAAATACAAAAGTTAAAAAGTAATTAAATATTTAAATCAGCTGCAGACTAAAATTAGGAACCCCCCCCCCCCACCCTTAAAAACCCAATTTAAAGTTAAAAATGGAGATCAAATTTAAAATCATTATCTCAGCCCAGGCCGGCCTGCTCAAAGAGCCAGGTCTTTAACGCGCGCCTGAAGGCCCTCAGGTCCGTGCCGGTACGAAGTTCCGGTGGCAGAGTATTCCAGAGGGCGGGGGCACCCACAGAGAAGGCCCTACTCCTTGGCGCCGCCAGATGACACATAGCGGCCGACGGCACCCGGAGCAGACCCTCCCTGTGGGAACGCACCGGCCTGTTGGAGAACGTTGGCAGAATGCGGTCCTGAAGGTAACCTGGTCCCATGCCATGGGTCGCCCTAAAGGTCAAAACTAGAACCTTAAAGCGAACCCGGAGAGCCATCGGCAACCAATGCAGCTCGCGCAGGAGAGGCGTCACATGGGCGCTACGCGACGCCCCCATAATCACCCTCGCGGCTGCATTTTGCACCAACTGGAGTCTCCGGATGCTCCCCGCAGGGAGCCCCATGTAGAGGGCATTACAATAGTCCAGGCGAGAGGTGACAAGGGCCTGAGTGACCGTGCGCAAGGCGTCCCGATCCAGAAAGGGCCGCAACCGGTAGATCCGACGGATCTGATGAAACGCCCCCCTGGAGACGGCCGCGATGTGATGTTCAAGCGACAGCCGTACATCCAGGAGGACTCCCAGGTTGCGAGCCCTCTCTGTGGGGGGCAGAACTTCCCCCCCAATAGCCAGCGAAGGTGTCAGCTGGCTATATCGGGGCGCCGGAAACCACAGCCACTCGGTCTTGGATGGGTTGAGCCGAAGCCTGTTCCCGCCCATCCAGTCCCGCACGGCCTCCAGGCACCTAGACATAGCCCCCACAGCATCGTTGGGGTGGTCCGGAGTGGAGATGTACAGCTGGGTGTCATCTGCATACAGATGACACCTCACTCCAAGACCACGGATGATCTCGCCCAGCGGCTTCATGTAAATGTTGAACAGGAGGGGAGAAAGGACCGACCCCTGAGGCACCCCACAAACCAGGGGCCTAGAGGTGGACCTCTCCCCCCCCGCCAACACGAATTGCGAACGGTCAGAGAGGAAGGAGGAGAACCATCGAAGGACGGTTCCACCAATCCCCAACCCCTCCAACCGTCGCAATAAGATACTATGGTCGATAGTATCAAAAGCCGCCGAGAGATCTAATAGGACCAGGACAGAGGAGAACCCTCTGTCACGAGCCCTCCAGAGATCATCAACCAACGCGACCAATGCCGTCTCAGTGCTATGTCCAGGCCTGAAGCCCGATTGGAACGGATCGAGGTAAGTTGCTTCCTCCAGGTACTGGGGGAGCTGACGTGCCACCACACTCTCAACAACCTTCGCCACGAAGGGAAGGTTGGAGACTGGACGATAGTTGTTTAAAATAGCTGGGTCCAGGGAAGGCTTCTTGAGGAGGGGGCGCACCACCGCCGCCTTCAGGGCGGTAGGGAGCACCCCCTCTCTCAAAGAAGCGTTGACAATCCCCTGGAGCCAGCCTCGTGTCGTCTCCCTGGCGGCCGAAACCAACCAGGAAGGACACGGGTCCAATAAACAGGTGGTGGCATTCAGACCCCCCAGCAACCTGTCCACACCCTCAGCGGTCACAGGATCGAACTCCCCCCAGATAACACTCTCAAGACCTGCCCCGGACACCTCCCCCGGGACCACCCAATTGGAGTCGAGCCCCTCCCGAATCTGAGCGATTTTATCATGCAGAAATCGGGAAAACTCCTCTGCTCTACCCTGCAAGAGGTCATCCCGCGCTCTCGGTTCAAGTAGAGAGCGGGTCACTCTAAACAGGGCGGCAGGCCGATTTTCTGCCGATGCAATAAGGGCGGAGAAATACGAAGATTTCGCCGCCCCTATCGCCACAAGGTAAGTCTTAATATGAGATCTCACCTGTGTTCGGTCAGACTCAGAACGGCTCGTCCTCCAAATGCCCTCAAGACGTCTTTTTCGGCACTTCATCTCCCGTAGCTCCTCCGTATACCACGGAGCCAAATGGGATCTGTGCCGAGTCAGAGGTCGCATAGGCACAACTCGCTCTAGGGCCCCGGCGGCCAACCCCTCCCAGGTGGCCACCAGGTCTCCAGGCGAGCTGAGAGCCAGAGATTCAGGAAATGGCCCAAGCTCCCTCTGGAACCGATCCGGATCCATTAGGCGCCTGGGGCGGAACCATCTAAGTGGCTCCGCCTCCCTGCGGTGGGGGGTAGCGGAACAGAAATCCAGCCTAAGGAGGGAATGATCTGTCCATGACAAGGGTGTAATAACTAAATCCCCCCAATTACAGTCATTCAACCACTGCCCAGAGACAAAAATCAGGTCCAGCATGTGTCCTCCCATGTGAGTGGGGGCAGAAACTAACTGGGTCAGGTCCATGGCCGTCATGGAAGCCAAGAACTCCCGGACCAACCCCGAGGTTTCACCGAGCGATGGCAGGTTGAAATCCCCCATGACCAAAAGCCTAGGGGTCTCAACCGCCAGCCCGGCTATTACCTCTAGGAGTCCGGGTAGGGCCGATGAGACGTGGCAGGGAGCCAGGTACGCCATCAAAAGACCCATCTGTACCCCTTGCCCCCACTTCACAAATAGAGATTCACAGCCAGCCGTCTGAGGGACAGTGGCCTCCCTAGGACAAAGGACTTCCTTTATAAGCACCGCTACCCCACCACCCCTTCCCTGAGCCCTAGGCTGGTGAAATGCAAGGAAACCTGGTGGGCATATCTCAACCAGAGGGACACCACCCTCTGGGCCCAACCAGGTTTCGGTGACACCTACCAGATCCGCGGCCTCCTCCTGAACCAAATCGTGGATCAGGGGAGCCTTATTAACCACGGACCTGGCATTGCACAACAACAGCCGGGTATTCAGGGCCTGAGATTCCGGACAACCAGGGCTGCAGGATGGGTAATGAGGGTCGGAGCGCGCTACCGTTTGCAAACATCGGGAGCGCGATCCCCTTACCGGATATGGCCCTCTACCCCCAGCATATCTGCCTCTCCCAGTCACCGTGCTAATAAAATTGACCCCCCGCTGCCCACCCCCTGTCTGCCACCCCGACACAGAAACCCCCGAGGTCCCCCAGGCGCGCGCGCCGGCCTGGCTGCCCCCATATCCATGCGGGCTGTCTCCCCCGCCCGCCCTGGATCCTTCCAACCCCTTAAAAAATCCCATTAAAAATTTAATCAAAGGTTTAGAACATTTCCTCCGGTTTCTTCGGCCCCACCATCGCTCCGGATCCCAGGATCCCTCATCACAAAAGGTCTTAGAGAGTCTTGGAGGCCACCTGAGGGAGAGGGGGACATCCCTCAGGGCCCAGAGTTCTGCCCTCGAATAAATCCGTGGTCCCGGCCCCCTCGACAGTCTCGGAGCGCCTGCAGTCTCTGCCATCCTCTGGCCGCGGAAAAAATCCAGGTAGGCTGGGGCATATGCCGCCTCCCCCCAGTCGTCCCACCTCTGCCACCGGTGGGACCCCCAGGGGGGAAAAGGTCACAGGCAGAGCTAATCCCCCCCCTGGGCCCACCACCTCCGCCACCGGTGGGGGCCCCAGGGGAAAAAGGGGAACAACCATGGCTCTGCCTAAGCGGCCCACGGGGGTATCGGCACCACCACTCCTCAGCCGAGCTCCTCCGTGGGTCCTCCAGCCTCCGCGTCGTCCTCGGGGCCGTCAAGGGTGCCCCAGGTCCACTCCAGGGCCGAAACTGCCATAGGCCCATATCAGGACCAGCCGGAGCCTCCCAAGACCGCCCCGGCCCGAGTGAGGTCGCCGAGCCTGCCACGCCGCCGTGCCTCACTAGGGGCGCCAAGGCCTTTTCACCGCCCCTTGGAACTCCGGGGGTGTCACGGCCGCTGTTCCAGGGCCTCCGCGGCTGTAATAAAGCCGCCGAGGCCAGTCCAAGGCCCTCCAAACGGCCCCCGCAAATCGACCCCGCCCTGGGGAATCCAGGGCCACCACACTCCTCAGGGGGCCGCTGGGGCCATGCCGTGACATGGTCTTTGTACAGGACGCCGCCACAACGGCCCCAGAGGCAGCCGCCGCCGCCGCCGCCGCGGCCTCCGTCGCCGCCGCTGCTGCCGCCGCCGCTGCCAGGCGCTCGTCCACCAACACCCCGTTCCGCCGACCGCCGACACACTCCGCCGACCGCCGACCGCCGGGAAAGGCCTCCGGGTCCTCCACGATCAACTCGGGGCCGCCACGGCCGTCGCGACCACGCCGCCCTCCGCATCGGCCCCGCGGCTCCAGCAGACCCCCGACCGGTCTCCAGATGTCCCGACCGGCCTCCCCCGATCCTCCCCCGCCTCTGCCACCGGCGAGGGGACCTAGGGGACAAGGGGGGCCGCAACTGAGGCCGTCGAGGCCGAAGCGAGCAGCGGCGGAGCACCGCGTCGGCCATCTTCAAAACCGGAAGTCCGACTTACGACTACAATTGGGACCAGACTTTCCATTGCTAAACAATGCAGTTGTTAAATGAGTTGAGGCCAATTTTATGATCTTTTTGCCATGGTTGCTAAGAAATCATTGCAGTTAAGTAAATTGTACGGCCATTTAACAGATTAACAAGAGTTGGAAGGGACCTTGTAGGTCATCCAGTCCAACCCCATGCCCAAGCAGGAGACCCTACACCATTTCTGACAGATGGCAGGCCAGTCTCTTCTTGAAAGCTTCCAGTGATGAAGTTCCCACAACTTCTGAAGGCAAGCTGTACCATTGGTTGATTGCTCTCACTGTCAGAAAATTTCTCCATATTTCAGTTTCCATCCATTATTCCTTGTCTGGCCTTCAGGTGCTTTGGAAAATAGCTTGACACCCCTCCTCTTTCAAATATTGGAAGACTGCTATCATGTCTCCCCTGGTCCTTCTCTTTACTAGACTAGCCATGCCTAGTTCCTGTATCCGTTCTTCATATGTTTTAGCTTCTTGGTTGCTCTTCTCTGCATTCTTTCTAGAGTCTCAACATCTTCTTTATAGTGTGGTAACCAAAACTGGATGTAGTATTCTAAGAGTGGTCTTACTAAGAGAGTGAATCATTTAGTGAATCCATTTCCTCCCACTGACTTTGCTTGTTGGATGATAGCTGGGAAGGTTACAAATGACAATCGCATGATCTCAGGACAGTGCAACCATCCACATGCTAGTTGCCAAGCATCCAAATTTTCATCACATGACCTGCAAGGATCAGTTATAATGACGCTGTAACTTCAAACAGTCACTAAAGTAATGGTTAAATTCAGGATTACCTGTACTTCATTATTATTGATTACTCATTTTCATAGGCATTTACATCGATCATTCATTCTTGACTGTACTCATGTTACCGCACATACATCTTAACCAACAGTCTTCAAACTTGGCAAGTTCAAGACCTGTGGATTTCAACTCCCAGAATTCCTGAGCTAATATGACTGGACTGGGAGAGGAATTCTGGGAGTTGAAGCCCACAAGTCTTAAAGCTGTCAAGTTTGAAGACCCCTGGTTTTAACCATCTTCTTTCCCTTGAGTTTAGCTTAATTTTATATTTACATATCCAGGTCACTTCCTTATAAGAATATAGGAAGTAGCATGCTGTAATCCATGGCCGTTTTTTTTCTTTCAAAATACATTCATTCTTTGGACCAGACTACATTCTACCCACTGTCTATTTTTAGTAAATATAACATTATACACAAAATTATCTACTTGTTATACTTTTTCACCATTTATATACAATTTGCAATCATTCATTCCATTTCCATTTTCCGAGACCCAGTTTACCTTGGTCTTTGACACATTCATTTTCAGATGCATACCATTCATTGCATCTTATAATTTTTCTAACATTCACTGCAAATCATTTGCGCTTGCAGCAAATAACACGGAATTATCTGCATCAAGAAATACATGTACATTCATGTCCCCAGCCAACATACAAGCATTCCTTATGTAGTTATTCGTAAATACATTAAACAATAAGAAAATTCAAGGTTCTTTTTTCTTCTCTTCGCTGCATGTTGACTCTTTCATTTGGCATTCCATTTATGTAAGCTTTCCTTCCTCTGCATAGTAATCCTGCTTGCTTATAACAACCAGCTTTCATTGCTATATGCACATAATAATTCAAGCCTCTTTATTTTATTAGAAACTTTCCCTCAAACCATAAACATACACTAAACTGTTTTTCCCCTCATATTCATGTGTTACTCAGGGATACATTGAAGGGCCAAAATCTGATCTGCACAGGAAGCTCTGCTGCATTTTCCAAAAGTTGCTCATTGTTATGCTATTTCAGCACATTATTATTTAGCACACAATGAGAACATGACAGAAGAGTATATACACAACCCACATAATTATATACAAAACTTCTATGGGGTACTGCAGTGGCCTCATAACTGGATGTTCAATTCAGCTATCCAGGCAATCGCGTCTGGCATTGCTTTGTACAGTTCTTCTAAGGAATCAGAAAATGCATGTTGTGGACAATTTTGCACAAGATGTTTAATAATTTGTATATCAGCATTACAGTCACAAAAAGAGAAATCTTTCCATCTTCACTGATACAGAGCAGAGGTCCTTCTTTCAGTATCATATTTAATTTTGTTCAATTTCATTCAGATAGGTCAAAACCAGATGGTTTGGTAAAGGGATCACTAGTGGTCAGGCCACAAGAAGCTACCTTATACCATTCCTCTCTCCAGGCATTCTTGGGGTTAAACTGAGTAGATTTTAAGTGAATAGCTGTTTTCCATGTTCACCTAAGAGATTTCAATCTTGTGATGGATTGTCCACTGTCCTGATAAATAGGGAGGGCCTTGTGCTCCAGCATCCTTGACCAAAACACACACTTCACTTTTTTATTGAGTCACAGCAACTAATAGCTTTCTGAAGAGATCTATTTTTCCTAGCAAAATATAATCATCAGATTTTTGCTCTATACAACATCATCACCCAGCATAGAAATCTTCCATACAACAGAGCATAATGAAAGTACAATGATCATGGGCTTCAGATGGTTCATGAATTTTTAGAGCTATTCTTTAGAGCTGTTTAATCACTCGATGTGCAACAAATCCAAAGACTGTAATTAGTACAGAATGTAGCAGCAAGGCTGATAGGAGTCTGGTCAAGTGATTGCTTTGCACCTGCTCTCTATATATCTCAGTCTCAATTCAAGGCAATAATTCTGACTTCACACCTCCCCTGATTCAGGTCAGATGCATTGCTTTCCTCCAAATCAATTGACCCACATGCCTTCATGCATTTTTTAAATATCACTTTGCCTCATGGAGCAGAAGAAGGGGGATGAATAATTAGGTGTTTTCTTCAGACTCACCCATAATAGGGAGTCTGTTTAAATATGTATTTTTAATTGGAGTTGGTATTCTTGCTGGCTTTTGAAACCTGAGATAAATGTACAGTCTTAATGACAATAGCTATGGATACCTTTATTTTAATTGCTTCAGGGGGTTCTGAAAAGCTAACACAGGTACCTAATTTTCAATTTTGAATTGGCTCACCCTATCTTTAGATAGTAATATATTATTTGACATATTTCAAAATATGGTAATGCAGACCTATTAAACTTAGTCTCTCTGGCTCATTTTGCTGGATGGAACCCAGGACGACTTTGGAATAGTATTTAAGTTAGTAATGCTGTTTGGTAATCTGCCCAAATTCATTAAGCTTCCAGGAGGACTAGAACCTGAGCCTCCCCATTCCTAATCCACTTTAACCCCTGCACCACATTGACTCTGTTCCAAATCGTTCCTCTGATAAAAGGATACTATTGGCTATTTTCAGGTAACATAGCTATTTCCTCAGTTCAGATGCTATTCTAGAAAAAAAGTATTAATCATGGATACCTAGTCCAATAGGAAACCTCAACAGCTGCTATTATTCCTTGTCACTTTAACATTTTGGGGAGGAGAGGGAATTAAAGAAAATAAAAGAATCCTAAGATGGCCCAATCAAAGTTGACCAACCATGAACAAAAGCAGAGACTTATTCACCTCATCCATTTCGTCTCAATGTTCATCTCATTCATTTATAACAATTTATATAGCCACCTATCCCACCAGTACAACTTGGGGCAACAAACAGAATCAAAATACAATATATTTTCTTTTTTAAAATGTTCTTAACCAACTGACACATCATGACTCACCAAAACACCATCCACTAATAGCATAGGCTTAATTACGTCCTGGGCTCCCAGCAAGATCTTCAAGACTTTATGAAACTGAACCTCGGATAGTATAGTATTTCGCAGGGCAAGGAAAGCTATGAAAAAAGCAAGCTTTCTGGTCCCACTTGATGCCAATTCCCAATGTATGACCAGTCACTTAATGACTGGTTGAAGTTACAACAATCCCGCCAAAAGTTATTTACAATCCAGTTCCAGAATTCTAACACCTGCACATACCATATGTACTGTGGTCACATGATCTTGGCAACCAACTCACCTTTACAGCTGGTTGTAGTGTTCCTGGTCACACGACCATGATTTATGATGTTTTTTAGCCAATTTGCAGTCTTTTCAGAGAGTTTCTAGCCAAAAACACCTTGCCATTTCCCTTGTGTATGACTTAAATAGGAAAATGGAAAATGGGAAGACAGAGTTCTTAAAATGATCTCTTTTTACAGGGCAACTCTGGGAGCAAAGAGAAGATTAGCCTTTAACTCTATTCATGAATCTGTTAGGGCAGGGGTGTGAAACTCATGGTGTCATCACATGATGTATCACAATTTTTTTCCCCTTGCTAACCCGGGCATGGACATGGCACATGATGCATCCAGCCCATGGGCTGTGAGTTTGACAACCCTGGAATGGGTTGCCTCCGGAGTTACATACAGACACGGACCTGGGGACCTTCAGGCATGCCTTGAAAACCTGGCTTTTTGACTAGGCCGGCTTGGGCTGATTTTAGATTTGGGTATTTTAATTTTTATATCAAATTTTAGGGTTTAAGGAAGGGGTTTTAATTGTCTTCAGCCAGGGTCTTTAATTTAATCTAGTTTTAACTTTTATATATTTAATGTTTTAATTGTATGGCTGTGCAACGCTCAGAGTCCTTCAGGAGAGGAGCGGTATATTAATAATAATAATAATAATAATAATAATAATAATAATAATAATAATAATAATAATAATAATAATAATAATAATAGGGGCAAGTTTAATCTGTGGCTATTTGGGGATAAAACAAATTTCTACTTACTGTTTACATGTCACTCTAACCTTACCCATGATCCCGTTGAGGATGTGAACAGATTATTAAATCACACCTACTATTAAAATATGATGACATGAGCCTATCTTTGGTGATTAATGTTTAATTCAGTGATTCAACAATGAACTCAACAATATGAGAAAATAGGCATCATTTTGGTTGTGGGCCTCAGAACAGCAGTGGTGGCATTGATCCCTTTTTCAAAGTGGTAGCAGAGGATATAAATAGTAATTAGACAAAAGGTATGCATGCTTTGTAGGCACTTAATGGGATACTATGGCAAATGCCATGAGAGGACCATATCGTTAATTTAATTTCTCTCAAATTGCTGAACTATGCATTTGAATCCAGATGATCAAGGATGGGTATTGCAGCATTCCGGTTTCCTCTTTCTATCAAACTGTGCTACATTCATAACTGATCTAGGAAAGACTTATATATTCACCCATATACTGGTTTGGTTAGACCATAATACATTTTGTTAAGAAACTTAATTTCTTCAAATATTTAATATAACCCATGCAATCTACTTTTCATACTAAATGGCCCATAAGCCTGAACTTATCTTTTAGGTTCTTTTAAGTGTTAACATGCACCATTTTTATAAAGGAAAAAAATATTACAAGTTTGTTCTAAAAACAGACTTTAAAAGGAGATATATGAAACAAATTAATTCTTAGATGGAGTGGAAAAGGGAAAAAATCTGGAAAGAAGCAACAAGGGGTTAGTTTTAAGAGAAGGAAGGATCTTTGAAGATAAAAGAGAACAAATTTTATAAAGCATGAAATGCTAAAGACAAAGAACAATGAAAATTGCTTTGAAAAATACCACTGGAAGCAGACTGGGAAAAAAAACACTATTGAACATTGCTACACTGTACAACACAAAGTGCTTTCTAGGAGGCTATAGAGGGGAATCTGAAATATTTTCTGCACCACTTAAATCCATGATACAATTCCTCAAAAAACTTCAAATTGTGTTCCATGAAGAATAACACTGTTTATATCAAAAGCAAGCAATATTCTTTGCCAAAACTCAAGCAAGTAATAAATCCAAATTGGAACCTAGCCATTAATATTGCTAATAAAGTTATTTGCATTCTTCATGTTTATTTTGGCTCCAGGACATTCAACCATTTATGAGCCACAGTAATTGTTTTCTGAGGCCAGCAGTAACCTTTTCAGAATTATTAGGGTATGGAATGTTTTAGGGTATAGTTTAGAAGAGGCCATTGAAATGTAAATGGCAGTGGGAGCTGAAGGGAGCTGGCAGTTATGGCTAAAAGGCCAATGCTTTACTGGTCACAAGAAAGTGTATATTTTGGAATTTCCCTTTCTTTGATTGAGACCTTGGACTGTGATTGCCTGGGATCAGGAGTAGACAGGAGATCCTATGGCAGTGGGAATGGTATTCATGGTTGTTGGCTACCAGCAGGAAAATATATGGAGTGGCTAAGACTACCTTATGAACTATTTGTTAGAGTGAATGGGAAAGTGGGGTTGGGCCTTGCTGTGTCACTGAAGACAGGAGAGAGGCTGGGAGATTGAAAGGGACTTCATGAGGGATGAGTTCCCCTAATCACCAGAGTGAGAATGAGATGCTTGATGGGGGGGGAGTTGAAGGGAGGGAATTAGGAAGGCAGTCAGTTTGGCAAAGGAGAAGCACCTCTAACCAGGTCTATGTTTCTGTATCCTTGTTGGTGTGGCGATAAATGCTAGATTATTCCTTTGCCTTGGGGAAGGAGGGGAAGGATAGGGAGACAAGGCTGAATGGTGAAATGGGGGGAAGACGACAGGAGAAGCATTATGCTGGTGATAGGCAGTCGCCCACAATCTTTTGGGCACCAAGGACCAGTTCTATGGAGAAAGATTTTTCCCGCAGACTGGAGGGGGCGTGGTTTTGCCTGCTGCCTACATCCCGCGAATGGGGCTTTGCTTGTTTGTGTGGGCTAATTGCTGGCATGTTGCGTACCAGTGCCGTTCATGGACCGGGAGTTGGGGACCATTGTGAATAGGAAACACGGGGCAGGCCACTCTCAGAGAAAATGACTTGGTATTTTAAGATCGATACCATGTTTTGGCTCCCTTGTGCTCATTCCTAAGACCCGGTTTCCAGAATATCAGTGGCTCTGGACTCTGGCTGTTGCTGCTGAATGCCAGGTCAATGTCTCCCTCATCCAGAACTTAATTATAGATGAGGATGCTGACCTGCCCTGTATCACTGAAACCTGTTTGGATCCCTTCTCTGAAATGTTTCTCTCAGAAGTGTGGCATCAACCGTGACTCCAAGGCAGGGCTGGGTGTGTATGGCTTTTGTCATCCATGAGTGCCTGGTAGCCATTAGGGGCCCTGCCCCAGACATCACAATATATGAGAGACTTTTTTGCCCGGTTGGATTGTAGGAATCAGTGCCTCCCGCTCCCAAATGATATTTCAGCTTTGAGTCTGGATAAGGGCAGAGAGGAGGAACTTTATACAGATCATTTGCTTCCTTTCCTGGATTGAGAAGTCTTGGTCACAGTCACATATCACTTAATCACTTCCCATTTGGATGATTGCAATGCATTTTACATGGGGCTACCCTTGGAGACAACTTCCAGAAGCTACAATTGGTCAAGAATGTTGCATGAACTACACTGGCTCCCAGTTTCCTTCCAAGTGCAATTCAAGGTGTTGGACATTACCTATAAGGTCAAGTTATCTGCAGGACCACTTTTAAGGACATGTACCCATTCTACCTGATCAGATAACATGAATATGCTCCCTATGAGGCCCTATGAGATTAGGGGTCACAACTGAGATGTTACTACAAAAATGAAAGTATTAAGTTTTTCCAACAGTTTCTCAATGTCTCCCATTGTGAGAAGACAACTTGCCAAATGACCTTGTGAGTGCTAAATCATGATTAAGATACATACTCTCAGATATTCCATTATTAGAAAATGGGGATTATTTTCACTTAGTTTTATTTATTTATATTTCCTATTTCTAAATGACCCCCTCTCCCTCAGTTCCTTGAATTGCTCAGTGCTCAATATATGGCTCAATACTGCCCCCTACAGGATCTGGTTAAGTATATCCCATTCTAGGAAACATGTTCTTTCCTTTTCACCCAATGCCTCCCACATAATCAGCAACCAAAGAAAACTAGCCAGAATCTTCATCATGCCACTGTAGGGTCTTTAGGAAGTAGAGTCTGCCTAGAAAGGACTTTTGATTTGCTGACTGTGACATCAGAGACAAAATGTAAAGGACTGGGCAAAATAATCAACTTCCGTAACAAGGTGGCTTTTCCTCCTTCCAGAAAAAGAAAGAAAACGAAGGTTTTCTTACACTTAATTCTCTCCACAATGAATTCTGCACATACCCTCAGGTAGGTGATATGAGTCTATATGGACTTTCTTAATTTTGTTTGGAATTCTGTTTGAACGTTGCCTTCTTATACTCCTCCTGTTCCTAAAATTAGCGGAGCGAGCAGCACAAAACAACTCAGAAGTGATGTTTCGATTACGTATTACTAATAATACATACAATTTCTATCATCTTGTAATTCGACCACTATTGTTTGATTCTGGGCAGTCTTTACCAATTTTATTTCCCTGTCAGTTGAGATGTATATATGGCCCATAGTGCAGAACACTACAGGTTGTTTTGCTTTGTAAATCATGCCAACTGTTTAGCATTCTCTCAGCATTGTTCTAGCTGTGTGCATTAACTTTTAATTAGGAGGCCCACTTTGTTTGAAGAAATGTAATTATTAACCCTGGAAATACTTATTTAGGAATACAGATTTTCCATCTCTTTACTACTACTATCTTCCAGCATAAGTAAAATTCTGAGCCGGATTAATTTGATTTACAAATTAATTAACAATTAAAAACAAATGCCTGAAATTGAAATGATAAAACCTTCCCTTTCTACAAGCCAGTTTGTGATTTAATGTTATCCATTCTCTTGACTAAAACGTGACTTGCTTTCCAAACCCTGAATGTACTGTATACTGAGCCTCTGTATCACACAGCTCCATCTATTGGCTACTTCTGTTTTATATTTACTTTTGGTCTCTTTCAGAGCTACTGATACCTCTGATGGCCACCTTGAAGCTACTTTGGATTATGTTAAGGCAAGAAGGTTAAATAAGAGATTCTGTAGCATGCAGAGTTTAAGATCTAAAACAAGGTGACACACAAATCAATAGTGATAAGATTCTGAAAGGGAATTTGAGTGTCAGAGATAAATGAAGATAACCTCAACAAATCCTACAGTTTATATAAAGAGTCAGTCCAATAGTTTTAACGTTAGGAGAATATTTGTGTCTCTAAGTAAACTGTTGTATGAATTACAAAACTATTCACAGGTAACCTATAGTAGCATTAATATTTTACAGTGTTCAGTTTGGTTTCCAACAGTGTGTATGGCATTACTTCTGAAGAATATTCCACATATTTATAGACTGGTTTAACCAGAAAAAAAATGGAATGATTTACAAAAGATTATATGTGGCTATCCTCAGTAAATCCTTAAAGTTTTGCTTAGTGGTTGCAAACAATTAACTGGCAAAGTCTTACTCTCTGATTTATGAAAATTAGGTACTGCAAGATTACAGAAGGCATTAATTTTAAAAGCCTTACAGCAATCCACAAGAAAATGATTGGAAAGTAGCCAGTCGTGACCACTCAGAAAATAATAACTCACAGAAGTATTATATGCATTTCTGTATATAATTATTACATTCCAATTCTGATTGAAATGCAGCTCACCAACTTTCTCCAGATGAAACTTCTACAGAGAAGGATCTTAAAATGCTAGCACATAAAGTGCACAATTTTCCAAGTTTAATTTTATAATGATATTTAACCATGCAAATTTTAATTGCTTTGGAGAAAACTTTAAAAAAAATCAGTGCTTTCAATTCATTATTGTATTGTCTATTACTCTGACCTTGAGAAACTCACGTATGGAAAGTGTTCCTGCAACTGGGCAGACTGTTGATTTTGAAATTTGTCATGTCAAAGGTGTACATACTGACACATCAAATAAAATAGACACTTAGATAAAAAAATCTGACCAGCAGATTTTGTAATATGGATACACATGTGTAATTAAGATGTTTAACGAAACATTTTGGCCATGCCTTTTGATTCCTAATCAAGAAGTCAGATTAAATTTATTTTCTAGTCAATCTTTTGAATCGCAGTTGACTGGTTTCACATATAACATAATAACACTCTTTTATGTATCATGGTGGTTGATTAATTTAACGTGTTAAGCTACAACCAAACAAATTCTATAATATCTGACATGTTGTCAAAACCTGTGTCTTTTGTAAGCAGTAAATTGATGGAATCCATGTTTCACTATCTTCATCTCTCACTCATTTCAGTATATGATATGTAATTAAATACAGATACCAATCAAATATATACAGAAAGTTTTGTCTCTTTCTTAATTAACTACAAAAAATTAGGTAAAAGCAATTCTAATGTTGAGGGGAAATGATTTACAATGCAAAAGAAACTCTGAGCAAAGCAAGTAGGACAGGTATTTCTTGTAAAGCAACATGTCAAAAACAATACGAGTCTGCTTTTTCACCAAACACTAGATATATTACTTTATAACAGCCAACAGGCATTTTGCTATCTCAGATCATATACCAAATCATCCCAAAGGCCATGCCTGTGTTGATGTCTTTCTCCATAATGTTCTGGAAATTGCCTTTGGCAAACGGTAGCTAGGATTTAATCACATTACTACCTTCACATCTATTTCCCAGGTCAATTCACAAAATAGACATAACTTTATGGTGTACATGCGCTTCTTGGTTCTACTGATTATACAAACCCCTGCTCCTTCAGCTAACAAAACCATCTTTCAAGTTTCTTTTTCCTCTTCAAAGTAGTTACATATATTTAAATGTTATAGTAACAACTAATTTTTTTCTTGTTGTCAGCCACCACTTGAAAAACTTTTCTACAAAGCAAGAAGAACAGAAACCAAAGAGACTGCCTATTTCTAATCAAATGTCAAAAAAGATAATGAAATTAGGCAACGGGCAGCTCACGGTTAACACTTCTAATTATATCACCCACAGCCAGGAGTTTAATCCTGACCAGCTCAAGGTTGACTCAGCCTTCCATCCTTCTGAAGTTGGTAAAATGAGGACCCAGTTGTTGGGGACAATATGTTGACTCTGTAAACCGCTTACAGAGGGCTGTAAAGCACCGCGAAGTAATATTTATTTATTTATTTTATTTGGTTTGTCAATCGCTTGCAAGATAATAGGTATAAGTATAAACATAGTTATTAATACATGAAATGGGTACATATAAGAAAAATAAAAGAAACAATAGGACAGGGACGTTAGGCACGTTGGTGCGTTTATGCACGCCCCCTACAGACCTCTTAGGAAAGGGGTGAGGTCAATAGTAGACAGTCTAAGGTTAAAGTTTTTGGGGTTTGGGGAAGAAACCACAGAGTCAGGTAGAGTATTCCAGACATTGACCACTCTGTTGCTGAAGTCGTATTTCCTGCAATCAAGTTTGGTGCGGTTAACCTTGAGTTTGTATCTATTATGTGCTCTTGTATTGTTATGGTTGAAGCTGAGCTATTGCAATGTATGATTTTATATACTATACTTAGATCGGACCTATACATAGATCGGCGTAGTTCTAGGTTTTCTAGGTCTAGAATTTCAAGTCTGGTGACATAAAGTATTCTGCAATGAGTAGAGGAGTGAAGAACTCTTCTTGTAAAATATTTCTGGACTTTCTCAACTGTGTTAATATCAGATACGTAATGTGGGTTCCAGACTGATGAGCTGTATTCAAGTATTGGTCTAGCAAATGTTTTGTATGCTCTAGTTAGTAGTATAATATTACCAGAGAAAAAGCTACGTTAAGATTAGTTTAACAACTCTTAACACCTTTTTGGCTATGTAGTTACAGTGGGCTCTAGCACTTACCGTGTTTCTCACAAAATAAGGCAGGGCCTTATTTTTTTTTGAGCCCCGAAAAAACGGCTAGGCCGTCTTTTCGGGGGTGAATTAATTTCTCTCCTCCCCCCCATCAGCGGGTGGACGGCAGCGGTGTGGATGTCGGCTTTGGCAGGGCATTTTAAATTGCAAGACCTTTGGCGCCTGCTACCGCTGCTTCCTCTGCCGCTCTTACTTTTCCTTCGCTTACCTCCACAATTCCCACCGGCGCTGGTGCGAGAACAGCAGCAGCGCCGGCGGGAACGTGGAAGCATTTCTCCTGCTGCTCGGGTGTGTGCGGAAGCCTCCTGTGTGTCTTCCACATTCCCGCCGGCACGACAACAGCAGCAGCGCCAGCGGGAACGTGGAAGCGTTTCTGCTGCTGCTTGGGTGTGTGCAGAAGCCTCCTGTGTGTCATACAGGAGGCTTCCACACACACCCAAGCAGCAGCAGAAACGCTTCCATGTTCCCACCAGCATGACAACAGCAGCAGTGCCGGCGGGAACGTGGAAGCGTTTCTGCTGCTGCTCGGGTGTGTGCGGAAGAGGAAGCTGTTGCTGTTCTCGTGCCGGCAGGAACTGTGGAAGCCATGGAGGCAGCTCCCCCGCCCGAGAAGCAGCAGAAACGCTTCTATACTTCCTGCTGGCGCGAGAACAGTGGCAGCGCCGCGCAGGGCACTGTTAAAGGCAAGTTTCCCCCCCCCCATCATATTTTAACCCCCGGCCTCCCCCCCCCAGCATGGGAGGGGCTTAATTTAATTTCATGCCTAGAAAACATGCTGGGTCTTCCTATTGGTGGAGGCCATATTGTTGGAGAAACACGGTAGATCATTAGAGATGAGTACTCCAAGATCCTTGACAGAGTTTGGATCCTCAACAAGGTCTTGACTATTCAGCCTGTATTTTATTTTCTGATTTTTTTTTGCCAATATGTAAGACAGAGCATTTATTTGTTGAGATTTGAAGTTGCCATTTGTTTGACCATTCTGATACATAGTCGAGGCCTTTGTGAAGGGTAGCAGTATTGTCTGTGGTGTTGAATAGCTTTACATCCTCAACGAAGAGAACGCAGTTGCTCTTAATATGATCACAGAGGTCATTTATGTAGAGTATGAAAAGAGTTGGTCCTAGAACACTGCTTTGGGTGGATACCACTGTTGACAGGTACAGAATTTGATAGCAATAGAAGTTAGACTTCGATATAAGTTTATTATAAGTTTTTTATTAAATTATATTAAATTAAATTATAAGTTTATTATTAAATCTATTGCTATAGATTTGATATCTGCTCCCTTATAGCAGTAAAGGTAAGCTTAGCTGCATAAAGGTATCGACTATAACTGCAGGCTTCCCTAAAGAGAAGCAGGGACAGTTTTTCATATTAAAAGTATTGCCTTTCCTAGACTGGTCTTCAATTTACAATAGTTTATTTAGCGAACGTTTGAAGTTATGGTACTGAAAAAGTGATTTATGACCGTTTTTCATCTCCATGGTCACATGATGAAAATTTGGACACTTGGTAACTGACTCAAATTGCAATGTCAAGGCGTGGTGTGATAAACTTTTGTCACCTAACAAGCAAAATCAATGGGGGAATTCCATATTCATGGAATTTTCTTGGAAATAATACAGATACACCTTGACTTACAACAGTTCATTTAGTGATTGTGATTGTAAGTCAAGGACTACCTATACTGTATGCAGGTAGGTTGCTGTTGCTTGTTTCTAGCTTCTAGCTTTAAGTCTTAGAATTTTCTGGCAGCTTCTTATCCAGGTACTACAGTAACTGATCTTACTTTGTTTTCCAGATGATCAAAGAGCTGCCATCTACCATAAGCAATGATGCACTGTATTGTAAAAATCTAAACCCTAGCTTTCCACAATAAATTGCATATCACTTTTCCATATACTAAAGCATTTATCAATACTTTCTCTTTAACATTTACTTCTGGATTCTTCAGTTTCACACAAGACAATACTTATCACTAAAAAGACTTTACAATCATTATCTCATAGCTGATTATTTCAATAATACAGCCATAAAAGCCCATACTTGGTATTTTAAAAAACCAACACATTTCTATGCTTGAAAAAGCAGCTTCTAAAGTAAGAAAAAATATGTACCTTAGCAAAATCTACCTTAAAATTAACTCAGGTTTTTCCAGATAAACTAGTTTTGTGTAATACTTTCCAGTAACTTCTTTTACTGGAAGTAAGCTAATACAAACATGTTCCAAAGGATAGTGCCCTTTTTTTTGTACACATAATTTTAGATGCATGCATTTTAAAATTAAAATCACAAAGGTGAGGTTGTGTTCCTAATTTTGGAAGCAAAGTTGAGAATATGATTATTAGGGAAACATTTACTTCTAGAAAATTCCCACTCTGTGAGACTTGCTGCCCCAAAAAAAGACATGAAAATCTTCACTATCTTATGTTCAGGGCCTGCCATGCTATTTATGAAATATCATATGAAATTATGTGAATTGTCCTATAGTAGGCTCCATTGAACACACTGAGATTTATTACCAAATAAACATGTATAAGCTTGCATTTCTATTCACGTTTATTATAGAGTAAGCTGCATTAAATTCAACAAAATGTATTTCGAAGGAAAAATTCCAGAGTTCACGGCATAGCATCATCTAAACCATAGTAAATCAAATGCCAGAGCATGTTTCAAGAATGATCTGTCATGTGGTTTATGTACATATCCTCACTAGCAATACCTTTGATTTATATCTATTAAACATTGTTATATCCAAACACAATACATTTTTACTATATCATTTTTGTAGTATATACAGATGTATTACTGTTTAATTGGACTCATTTGAGTTTTACAGGATGTTTTCCAAGTAAATAAACAAATATTAGCAATTTAAAAACAATAAAAATATTAATAATGCCAAAGCAATTGTGATAGCTGTGTACATTAAACACATTAATAATCTGTTGAACTGAAACAATCACTGTAAACCAAATCACCCAGTGATTGTTAGAACAAAGAATGCCAGATAAGTGAGATTATATCTTATTGGAATCACTTGGGAACAAAGCAGATTGATTTGCAAGGCTAAGAAAAACAGCATTTCAAAATCTAATAACTAACAATTTCCTTTCTTCCTTAAACATGATACTCAATTCTCTGGCTTTGAAATCGGGTATTTGAGGAGTATTATCAAGTAGAAAAATAGGGACCACTTTGGTGGGAAGGTAACAGAGTTCTATGTGCCTTTGGCGTTTAGTCATGCCAGCCACATGATCATGGAGACGTCTTTGGACAGTGCTGGCTCTTCGGCTTTGTAACAGAGATGAGCACCTCCCCCTAGAGACGGGAACGAGTAGCACGTATGTGCGAGGGGAACCTTTATGTTTATCCTTTCTTATTCCCCAAATCTTAGAAATAAATTCAAGTCAACCCAATTCTTATCATCCACCAATTTTGAAAGACAGAAAAAAAAAAAACCCAAGAAGAGAGTTAGTGTGCCTGTAATTGGCCTAATGATCTAACCAACATCTAACTAACAAAAATACAATACTCCCCATTTATTGTACCACAAGTTTGGCCACTGGGGGAGACTGCAACCTTAACAAGAACTCCTCTGCTCAGCTTATTAAAACCTGACGCCAGTGGCACCCAAAAGAAGCCACAAAGAAATTGCAATCTTTGTGTGTGTCATGTTACTGGTACCAAAAGATACAATTTAGTACAATTTAGTATTTGCATCACATCATCTGACACATAAATGCAAATGACTTTATTTGTATCATGAGACACTCACCATAATTTGCACCCATGCCCAGGAGCACCTGACACTTTTGGCATATGCTCAGCACTGAGTCAATCCTTCCCTAAGGAGTTTCAGATCATGAGCCAAATGTCTACGAAGCACAGAAAGCTGCGTTGAAAACTATACAGCATTTCAAATGTTAGAGACATTGTCAACTCTTCTTATACTTATATCGGCTAAGAACCTATAGCAGTAGAAAAATTTTGGAATTCAGGTGGTCCTCGACTTACAACCATTCATTTAGCGACTGTTCAATTACAAATACACTGGAAAAAAGTGATTTTCGACCATTGCAGTATCCCCATGGTCACATGATCAAAAATCAGTTCCTTCACAACTGGTATGTATTTATATGTATTTTAGTTGGAGCAACTAGGGATCATATTTGTGACTTTCCCAGTCAACTTCCAACAGGGTCAAACAGGGAAGTTGGATTCGCTTAATGATCACATGATTTACTTGCAGTGATTCCCATAACAATCATTGAAAAACTGGGGCAGAATTCTCTTAACAAATATCTTGCTTAGCAATACAAATTTTGGTTCTAATTGTCGTTGTAAGTCAAAGATTTTTTTTATTTAATTTTTTTTAAAGAAAGATGAGTAAGAACGGAGGTTGCCAGGGTTTCAGGAGGCAAAATTGCTTCTGCACCTCTCGGAACCAGATAGTTCATTACAATTTCTTAAGATTTCTCTTTGCAGTTAACTTTTGGCAGTAAAAGCATTACAGATTAGAAAATTGAAGTACTGGTAATCCTCGACGTATGCCCATAATTGAGCCCCAGCTTTCTGCTGCTAAGCGAGGCAATTGTTAAGTTAGTTATTGCTTCATTTTGCAACCTTTCTTGCTGTACTAAAGTAAATCACTAAATGGTTTTGGTAGTCATATAGTTATAAAGTGAACCTGGCTTCCCCATCGACTTTGCTTGTCAGAAAGTCGCAAAAAGTGATCACATGAACTGGGGACACTGTAACCATCATAAAGGAGCCAATCGCCAAGCAGCCAAATTTTCATCACATGACCACGGGGATGCTCCAAATAGTCATAAGTCACTTTTTTCAGTGCTATTGTCCTTAAAGCAAATGTTCCTTAAACAAAAAGTCTGAAAAGAAAGACTAGGGGAGACATGATAACAGCGTTCTAATATCTCAGGGGTTGCCACAAACAAGAGGGAGTCAAGCTATTCTCCAAAGCACCTGAGGGCAGGACAAGCAATGAGTGGAAACTATTCGAGGAGAGAAGTGACTTAGAACTAAGGAGAAATTTCCTAACAGTTAGAACAATTAGTCAGTGGAACAATTTGCCTCCAGAAATTGTGAATGCTCCAACACTGGAAGTTTTTTTAAAAAAATGTTGGATAACCATTTGTCTGAAGTGGTGTAGGGTTTCCTGCCTAGGCAGGGGGTTGAACTAGAAGACCCCCAAGGTCCCTTCCAACTCTGTTATTCTATAATCTACATTCTGGAAAATGTATCTAAATTCAGTTCATAAAAAATAAATTCCTGAGATGGCTCTCCTTCCCCAAAACATCTTCTAGAGAGGGGAAGAATCTGCCATCCCCCATGTGATAGAAATTCATATTAAATTTGGTATACATTTTTATTTGGGTGGTTTTGGTTTTGTTTAGTATCTTTATGCTGTGTTGATAGATAAATTTCCCAAATGCCTCTTTGGTGCAGATGTTTTAAAACTTAAATGGAAAGCAAGAACAAAGTTGTTTGCATTGATAGACTACCTTATTTTTTTTCTCTTCCCTTTCTTCATTTATATTCTTTGATTTAGCATCAATGATAAGGTTAACTCACTTTATCAGCATTAACAAACCAGAGCTAAATCTGGATTATGATTAGCCCAAGGTTATGGATTTGAAATCTAGTTTTCTTTTACAATTGATAGCCTAAGGAATACAGTGTTTGGCACACTTTATCTTACTTCTATCCTTCTCTCCTAATTCAAAAGCTGTTCAAAACAGTAAACAAATAAATAGAGAGTAGAATTACGCTGTCTTCGGTCTGATCTAAGTATGGTATATAAAATCATACATTGCAATGTCCTACCTATCAATGAATACTTCAGCTTCAACCATAACAACACAAGAGCAAACAATAGATATAAACTCAAGGTTAATCGCACCAAACTTGATTGCAGGAAATACGACTTCAGCAACAGAGTGGTCAATGTCTGGAATACTCTACCTGACTCTGTGGTTTCTTCCCCAAACCCCAAAAACTTTATCCTTAGACTGTCTACTATAGACCTCACCCCTTTCCTAAGAGGGGGCGTGCATAAGCGCACCAACTTCCCTGTCCTATTGTTTCTTTTATTTTTTTTTATTTTTCTTATATATATCCATGTATTCAAAACTATGTTTTTACTTATACCTATTATCTTGTAAGCAATTGAGAAATAAAATAAATAAAATAAAAATAAATAGAAAAATCTTCACTCGTTGGGCTTCTGTAACTTGTGATTTCCAATTCTGTACGGGAAGGAACAATTTTTATTTATTTAATTTTATTTATTTGATTTGTCAATCGCTTTCGATATAACAGGTTTTACTGTCTTTCAAGATAATGTTACTGGACCAACATTTTCTTCCTTTTAAAAAGAAGCGAAATCAAAGAGAGAAATGCTAAGAACTCTCTTAAGGAAAACCTGCTTTTTTCTCTGCTCTGCAAGGAAGCAGGTGAAGTGCTTCACACGTATTCAATCAATTCATGTGTCCCAGGTATTGAATCTTCACCTGGCCAATCCGGAAGACCTAGGAAAGCAAAAATACACCCAAACCTACCCATGGAAGTCCCCCCTCCACACTTTCATCGCGCCCCGCCATTTCTAGGCGCCACCGAACGATTTCTCAATTTTCTTTCGACCCCACCCACAGTCCGAGGGAAAGAACGCTGATTGGCCAAGACCGGAAACCTTCTGGGGGTCTGGATTGGTTGGAAACTTTCTTCCCCTTCCCTCGCCATTCTGTTCTCTTCTGCCTGCTGAATTCAAATCGCTCAAATTAGGTTAAAGTAACGGCGCGCGTTCGGTCTGAATAACGGTAGCTATGCCTTTAAAGGCTTCCGCGTCTGGGTTGCGAGGCGAATGGAGAAGGCGGAAGGGGAGCAAACCATAGAGCCCTGGAGAGGTACAATTACACCAAATGCAAGCCCAATGGCGCCAAACGTTTTAAACGGAGCGGCAAGGAGACTCCGCCCCCTCTTCTCTCAAGAGCCAATGGGAAACGAGAGTGCGAAGAATAGGGAGGAGTCCCGTCCGAACGATGGAGCGCGGGGAGAATTCTCAAGTTGGGAGCGAAAGAAGGAAGTTTGGTGGCGGGGTGTGAGTGCTGCGTCGTCCGAGGTAGGTGAGTGGACTGGAGGGAAGGGACGGTACCCCCGCAGGGGATTGCTGGGCAGGACTGACACCTCAGTCGCGAGACGAGCGACGTGCAAGTTCGGCAAAATAAAATTAAAAGTCGTTCTTGGAAGCAGAGCGGGGTTGGGTTTATTGGAGCAATTGTAGAAAGCAGCGCGAACAGAGTCTTTTTAAAAAAAACCTTTATTAAGTTGGAAAAACATTAAAATACAGCTCAACGTAAAGGGAAGGGAGCAATAGGGTGACTTAAAAAGTGACCCCAAAAAACAACTACCCCAAACCCCTCGGTGCGTGTTAGAGGCGCATTAAAATTAAAATTAGAATTCTTTATTGGCCAAATGTGATTAGACACACAAGGAATTTGTCTCCGGGGCATAAGCTGTCTCAGTGTGCATGCAACAATATTTATTTTATTTATTTATTTGTCAATTGCTTACAAGATAATAGGTATAAGTAAAAACATAGTTATGAATACATGGATATGTTGTGGCCCCGTCTTCCGAGCCAGAACATGGATACATATAAAAAAATAAAAAAAAACAATAGGACAGGGACGGTAGGCACATTGGTGCGCTTATGCATGCCCCCTACAGACCTCTTAGGAAAGGGGTGAGGTCAATATAGACAGTATAAGGTTAAAGTTTTTGGGGTTTGGGGAAGAAACCACAGAGTCAGGTAGAGTATTCCAGACATTGACCACTCTGTTGCTGAAGTTGTATTTCCTGCAATCAAGTTTGGTGCGGTTAACCTTGAGTTTATATCTATTGTTTGCTCTTTTGTTGTTATGGTTGAAGCTGAAGTATTCATTGACAGGTAGGACATTGCAATGTATGATTTTATATACTATACTTAGATCGGAGTAGTTCTAGGTTTTCTAGGTCTAGAATTTCGAATCTGGTGGCATAAGGTATTCTGCAACGAGTAGAGGAGTGGAGAACTCTTCTTGTGAAATATTTCTGAACTTTCTCAACTGTGTTAATATCAGATACATAATGTGGATTCCAGACTGATGAACTGTATTTGAGTATTGGTCTAACAAATGTTTCGTATGCTCTAGTTATTAGTGTAATATTACCAGAGATAATATCAATATTATCTATATCTATCAATACTGGTAGATCATTTGAAGGACTTGTTTTAAGCTACTGCACTGGACTGTCTGATTTTGGTAAATGTAGTCTCTACCAAACTGCCTGTGTAAGGAGTTATAAAATCAAACGCAACCACAAACATCTCTCAGTGTGACACTACTTGTCCTTGAGTGTCATGAACACGAATGGAAATCTGCCCTGTGCCAGATGTAGCATCGCAGACTGGAAATGTTTGTGTTATTGTAAGCCCTGCAGTCTTTATTGTATTGTTTAGGCTACTACGCACTCGAGGCAACTTCTCTTGTGTGAAAACAGACCCTTGTAAAATTTATCTCAAAAGGCAATACAGATAGTCTTTGACTTACAATAGTTCGTTGAGTGACTGTCTGAAGCTACAACGGCACTGAGAAGAGTGACTTATTACCATCTTTCGTACTTATGACCATTGCAGCATCCCCATGGTCACATGATTTACATTCAGATGCTTGACAACTGGTTCATAGTTAATGACGGTTGCAGTTAATGACGGGGTCGTGTGATCATATTTTGTGATCTTCTGACGAGCAAAGTCAACAGGGAAGCCAGATTCACCTAACAACCGTGTTACTAATTTGACAACTTCAAGTGCTTCACTTAACAAATGGGGCAAGAAAAGTCATAAAATGGGGCAAAACTCACGTAACAAATTTCTCACTAAGCAACATAAATTCTGGGCTCTGTTGTGATCGTAAGTCAAGGACTACCTATACAAGATCTGTTGAATTAAATGTAGTTCCTCCTACGCAGTCCTTACACTCCTGTTTTGTACTTCTGTGGGTTGCCACTTGTATCCATTCCCACACATTTTCCACAAACCTTGGAAAAACTATTATCCTGCTCAAAAGACAAAGTGAGTGAATACTACTGTTTGAAAATGTTGCGTTTTCTTTTAGAAAATCATAGCCTTTATTTAGGTGCCCTCACACTAATATTTTTCAGCCGAAGCAACATTATAGCAAAGCATAGAAAATTTTCTATACCATGAATATCATAGATAAGGCCCATAAATATTAACATATACCATCCATTATGGCTACGGTAAAATAAGTTTTTTTTTACATAATACTCTTCAATAAGTGTCAGAAGTCATCTTGGGTAAGATGGACACCCATAAAAAGAAATTACAAGAAACCAGCCTTCATTATGTTGATACCAGCCTTCATTATGTTGATGATGTATAAAACATTCTGAAGTAGCAGGAAGAACAACAATACTGGTCTAAAATGTAGATACCGCTAGTAAATTTAAATCCAGATTTCTCTTTAATTCTAATTTCTTCCTTAAAACTTCATGTGTTAACTAATTTGTTTTTTTCTTTCAGAATGCTAAAATGGTGTCCCAGTATATAAGCCAACTTAATGTTTAATTGAACAAATGTATACAAGGCTGAAGCTAATAGTGGCAATATGAATAAAGAGAACAAGGTAATTTATCTAAGCCCTTTCAAATTATCTTTTGTCATCTCTTATATTCAAATTATAGGACAATATTGTTTGCAAATTGCAACAGTATGAATACCTGAAGCAATTCAGGGTCATTCATTGTTATGTTTTAGATATTCTGTGTTTTGATTGAGCACTATGGCTATATGTCACTCTTGACATAAAAGAAGATAAGAAAATAGCTTACTAGGGTCAAACATTTTTCCTTCCCTATCTGATATTGTCATCTTAATGTCTTTTTTTTGCCCATGGCTATTTTAAGACAATTTTACAACAGTTGTGCATATTGTCAAGTGTAATATGCTTCAAAGTTGCAGTATTGTCAGTTTCTGTTATTAAAAAAAGAAAGTTACCCTCTCCCTATATGTGCACAGAAATCAAGGCAGGGAGTTATTTGTAGACATTGAGAAACTGTTCCTCCCCCTTGAGTCATGCTTGGTTGTCTCATCAGGGAAATGTTTTTGGGAGGGTTGTGCAAAGAATCACAGATGTAAATGTCAAGAATATACAATCCCAGCAGGGTCACTCAAGGCATGAAGGTCATACAGCTGTCCAGCTAAAACAAGCAGGCATCTGCATTAAGTAGCAGCAACACAGAAAGCTGGCTGGATGAAATGGTGTGCTTCAGGCTCCTTCCCTTAAATGTTGTTGTCTGGTTGGATCTCAGAGGTGTGCCTTCTCCATTGCTGCCCAGGCCATTTGGAACAGTCTATTACTTTTGATCTGCAAAGCCTCTCTCTTTTTAGCCTTTCAGAAAGCGACCAGGGTTCCACCTACCCAAACATTGGAGTAGTTTGGGGTGGATCTGTCAAAACGAAAACATTCAGTTTTATAAATTAGAGGAAATGGATCGTGTTTTTCTGTTGCCAGCATACTTTATTTACAAAATAACTAAGAAACCAAAGAAACAGCAGTACCATTCTACTAAGCAAGCTAAAGAAAGAATAATGAAAGATGAAGTGGAAGTAAAACTCCTCCCCTGCACACATGCGCTGTAAAACAGAACTTCACAAGACACTCATATCTTGTTACTATGGAAACTTGATAATCAGTCCAGCTTGTTTTGTAAACATCTGTGGAAAGCTCCTCAGACAAACAAAAACAAACGCAGTGACAGGATCAATGTACGTAAAGTTGATAAGATGTTAGAAAACCATCCTTTGTAAGAGTGATTCTGCTGTTGTATGGGTTTTGTTGTGAGCTGCCTAGGATTATTGTATAGCAATAGCACTTAGACTTATATACCGCTTCATACTGCTTTATAGTATATTTATATTGCCCCCAACAATCTGGACCGTCATTTTACCGACCTCAGAAGGATGGAAGGCTGAGTCAAACTTGAGCCTGGTGAGATTCGAACTGCCAAACTGCTAAACTGCTGGCAGCCGGTGATCAACAGAAGTAGCCTGCAGTTCTGCGTTCTAACCAGTGCACCACCATTCTTTAAGTTCTATAACTTAAAATAGAAACAAAACATTATTGTATTTTACCAAGTAAGGTACCTGAATAGAAAAAAATAAAATGATTAACAATATAGTGCTGGATGATGGGCGCCTTGCGTTAGATGCACTCAATATGTGAGTGAGGAAGAGCTGAGAATCTTTCAGAGTACTAATGTGTTCATGGCGTGGTTAGATTGAATCCTTTGGGGTATCTAGTTGTTGATGTTGCCATACAAACAATTGCTATGAATTATTGTATTTAAGAAAATATATATGTCTGGAGTTATATACTTTTATAATTTTATTTATTCAGATATCCATCTTCTAATCCATACCATGGACACTCAATATTGTTTGACTGAAATAGTTAATAAACATAGAAACTATGCCACTGTGGTCAGTGGGCTTTGCAATATTTGTAATAACAGTGAGGAAAAGGGTGACCTCAGTAATTTTAGCTATATAAAAACTTAAGTATTTCAAAGAGTTACTCTAAAGGATAAGATGTTATTACCTTCAGCTGACCGCTGCAACATTGTCTATCCAATTAAACTGAATGATATCAGATATTCCAAATTTGTCCCATACCTCTAACAAACATTGTGTAACTTACTGTTCAGACAGAGGATTAATATAGAAATACTATATCCTTTTGTAACAGTTTATATAACTGCACTGTGTTTCAGAATACTAATTCATTATTACATTATTATTCTAAATGTAACACATTTTCAACAAAAGTACTCTGTAGTCTTTTTTGCTTCTCCATGGGGATGAAGGGAGAGTCCAGACTGGGTTATCTCTAGTCTTCTAGCTCTGCAGACCGAGTTGAAAAAACCGAGGACACACCCCCTGGTCACTGTCCCCAGTTCTTCACTCAGTCACTGTCCCTCAGTTCTTCACCACTTCTTTGAGGCTCTGAATAGCTAGAAGTTTAGAAGAATTTCACCCCCTGGACTAGAGTATTTTCTGCAAGGTTCAGGTTTTTAGCTAGCTGGTTTTTCCAGCTAGCCTTTTGAATTTCGCGCTTTTCTTTTTTCTTGAATTTAATTTAATTTTTTCTATTTTTTTTTAATAATTATTTTTCCTGGGGGATTGGGGTTTTTTGGAAATTTTGTGTCCTTTTGTAGGCTACCCTGTGAGCCCGGGTGGCCCGGGCTGGGATCGGGAGTCTGCGGCTTCTCTGAACTGCAAATCTCCTGCTTTTGCTTCACCTTCATTTTCAGGAAGGAAGCACTTTGCCACGAGGCGCCTTTTTTGCGCTTTTTTTAACGGAGGCAGCCATGTTGGGGACAATCTTGCAGTTTAACTCCAGGATTGTCCCTTAGAAGGGGTCTTGGCCATCAGGAATTTATTCCTGGACCCCTACCAGTCCCCAGGGCACCGAAGCAGCGGCGTTGCTACGTAAGCCTGCCAGGATCTAAGGTGCAGCCAGCTCCAGGCTCTCAAGCCTCTGTTCATTCAGGGCTTGTTTCGATTCTGGGAGTCAGCCATTTTTTCTTTTTGGCGGGCTCAGGTCCAGCCAAAAGTTTTTTTCTGACTCTGTTTTTTGGGGATCACAGAGCTGGGCTGAGCTTCCCATTTCGGGTCATTTTTACCTCCTGAAGTGCTGGACAGCGGCTGTGACTTAATTAACAGCTCAAGCCGGGAATAATAAAACTTTTTTCCTTTCTTTTTGTTTTATTTTTCTTTTCTGTTTTATTGTCCCATTTTTGGGGACAGTTACTTTTGAAAATTCAAGATGGCCAACAGGGAAGCTGATATAGATTTATCACTTCCTCAGATGGGCACAGAGAAGGCTGCCAAGCCCAGATCTACTAGTCTGGAGGCAGCAACTAAGATCAGAACTAGGGTCTTAGCCCCCAAAAGATCCTCCAGGGCTGAGGATAGACAGGCCAGGCGTAGGCAGAAGGCCATAGACAAACAGTTTGATAGGGCTGCAAAATCCAGTAGGCTAGATGACTCAGCCTCACAATTTTTGACTTCACCAGAAGACAGGCAGCCAGAACAATGGCCTGATAGGCAGCACATGACTGCATGGTCTCCGGGAGGCTCAAGTGCTCAGGATTTGCAGGGCAACCTCCAAATTGAAGCTGAGGCGTCTCATACCTTTTCTGAGCCTTCCCAGGGGTTTTTGATGGAGGGGTCTGCTTTTCAGACCACCAGCCAATCCAGACAGGTGCCTGCAGCTACCTTTACTCCTATAGCTGCGGGTTTACGGCCTGAGGAGACCCAGATTCCAGAACTGCCATCTCTCATGAGGGCTTGGATTTCTCAAACTATAAGGCAAGAATTACAGGCAGAGGTCGGCCACCTTTGTCAGCTGGCTCGCCTTGATGATGCCAGAAGTGATTTCCCAGACCAAGGACAGGCCACGATGGATCAGCCTTCCTGATTCAGGGAGTGCTCGACATCGCCTTCTGAGTACAGCCAATTTTATGGATCAGAGGGGGATCTTCCTCCAGACAGGGACTTTTCAGATGCTGAGTCGGCGTCTCCCTCTCCCTTTAAAGGTCTTTTCCAGCCAGTTCTTTTCAAGACTCTGCTGGTTAAGGCCAAGGCTACTGCTAATCTTCAAAAGGACACGGTAACTCAAGATCTTTCCATGGAAGGGGATGATCAGGAGGACTTCCTATTTACGGAAAAGACATCTGTGGTGGACGCTGTACCTGTGCCCCAGATGTTTCTGGACTTGATAAAGAAGCAGTGGGAGAACCCGGGATTGTATATCTGCCCCACTGGATCTGAGACTACTTTATTTAATGTAGACAAGGTCCTTTTGGACACTATGGAGGTGCCAAAGGTAGATGGCCCAGTGGTAGCCTTAGCCTCGTCTTCTGTTATCCCTCCTGATGAGGAAGACATTTTGAAGGCAGAAGACCAGAAAGAGGAGCTGGCGCTCCGGAGAGCTCATCAGGCCGACGCCTGGGCCATCAGAGCATCAACTACTGCCTCTTTCTTCACCCGGGCATCGTTGAGGTGGCTGAAACAGCTTCAGGGGAGAATCCCATCTGAGGATCTCAGACTGCATCAGGACCTGAATAAGATTATAGCTGCGGCTCAATTGACTGCTGATGCCACCTTGACCTCGGCCAAATTTGCATCCCGAGCCATGGCTTCTTCCATTTCTGCTCGTCGACTTCTCTGGATGAGAAATTGGCAGATGAATGGCAGGACCAAATGGAAGCTGGCATCTGCTCCTTTTAAAGGAGAGAAGCTTTTTGGAGAGGATTTGGACCCCTTTTTAACAGAGACCAGGGACAAAAGAAATATCCTTCAGGCAGAGGGAAGCTGGGGCAAGCTTTTCCCGTCAATCTAGGCCCTTTTTCCAGAGATCATTTTCACAAGCCGATAGACAGGCCTCCTCAGTCGGCGACAGAGGCAGGAGGGCCTTTAGAGGTTCCAATAAACCCTTTAGACGCAACAAATGACACCCAACCCACAGTTCCCATAGGGGGCTGTCTGGGTCTGTTCTGGCAAAGGTGGGAACGGACCACAACAGACACTTGGGTCCTGTACACTTTAAGGTCAGGTCTCTTCCTAGAGTTCCTTTCTCCCCCCCCCCCCCCCAAAGTCTTTCTCTGCTGTCCAGTCTCCAAGGTTCCGGCCAAGAGGGATCTCATGGAATCAGCAATCCGTCAATCTTTTGGAGATTCGGGCCATACAGCCGGTTCCAGTGGATCAGGAAGGACAGGGTTTCTATTCAATTTTATTCGTGATTCTGAAGGCCTCAGGGGGATGGAGGGCAATTCTCAACCTCAAAGGGCTCAACAGACACCTAGTTTATCACAGGTTCAAAATACACTCCCTCCACTCCATTCTTCAGGGGCTGCAGGAGCGAGAATTTTTGGCCTCGATAGATTTAACAGAAGCCTACCTTCATGTGCCCATTCACCCCAAACACCGTCTTTCTGAGGTTTTGCTACGGCAGCCGTCATTTCCAGTACAGGGCTCTTCCCTTTGGCCTGTCATCGGCCCCTCGCACCTTTACCAAGCTTCTGGAGGCGGTAGCAGCTTCCCTCAGGGCCTTGCCCATAAGGATCCAGTGCTATTTGGACGATATCCTGATAGCATCCTCTTCCCGTCATCAGGCGGAGAAGGATTTGGTTTCAGCTATCAGGATTCTTCGGGAGCACGGTTTCTCAATAAACCTGCAAAAGTGTCACCTAGTACCGTCAACTCGGCTTCTGCATCAGGGGGTGGTCATAGACACCTTGATAGGACAGGTTTTCCTCTCAGGAACGTCGAGATTGTATCAGGGAAGTATCTTCTCTGATCCTGTCTACCAGAAAGGCACCGATCGTCTTGCTGTCTCAACTCCTCGGCAAGATGATCTTGTGCATCGGGATTGTTCCTTGGGTCAGATTCCATGCTCGCCCTCTCCAGTGGTTTCTGCTACCTTATCTGAGGTTGAACAGGGCAACTCGTCAGAGAGAGTTCGCGTTCCCCTGTCTGTCCATCATTCTCTACATTGGTGGCAGTCCAAGGCCATGAATCAGGATTGCCTGTTCAGGGAGCCTCAGAGGATTACCATGCCAGTCTGTCTGGCTGGGGGGCTCACTTGGGAGTTCTGGTGACACAGGGGATGTGGTCCCAAGAGGAGCTTGCTCACAATATCAATTGGCTAGAGCTCAGAGCGGCCCGTCTAGCGCTAAAAGATTTCAAAGAGCAGGTGGTGGGGAAACATGTCCTTCTCCTCACAGACAATGTGGCTACCAAGGCCCACATAAATCGACAGGGGGGCACTCGCTCCAGACCGTTGATGCAAGAGGCGACTCGTTTGTGCAGATGGGCGGAGAGGAACCTTTTGTCCCTGCAAGCGGAGCATATTTCAGGGGTATCCAATGTGAGAGCAGATTGGCTGAGCAAGGCTTTGGTGGACCAGGCGGAATGGCGTCTTCATCCCAGCCTGTTTCAGGAGATGACGAGGCGATTCGGTCTTCCGCTCATGGACCTCTTTGCTTCCCCAGAGAACGCTCAGCTTCCAAGGTTCTTGTCTCGGTTCCCAGCTCAGGGTGCAGAAGGGGTTGACGCCCTCAGGTGCAGGTGGCCCCCGGGTCTATTATATGCCTTCCCTCCTCTTCCCCTGATTCTGGGGAAAGTGTTGTTAGAAAGGGCGGAGGTGCTCTTTGTGGCTTCTTATTGGCCCAGGCGACCTTGGTTCGCCGATCTGGTGGGTCTGTCAATTGCCAGGCCTTGGAGAATTCCCCTGCACAGGATATCTCTCAGCCAGGGTCCAATCGAACATCCAGGCCCAGCCTGGTTTCGTCTGGCACTTGAGTGGGGGATCTTGAGGCGGGAGAATTTTTCTCCTAAGGTCATTCAGACCATTCAGGCAGCCAGAAGACCTTCCACAGTCAGAATATACAATGCGACTTGGAAGGTTTTCTATAGGTGGTGCACTTGTCATCAGCTGGATCCTACTGCAGTTTCTATCGCTGATGTTTTAGAATTTTTGCAGCATAGGTTGGATAGAGGTCTCTCCCCCAATACCTTGAAGAGGCAGGTGGTAGCCTTGGCATCGGTGAGTTCGGTTAGGGGATGTGCTGCTCTGGCACAACATTCTAGAGTTAAGGCTTTCCTTAGAGGAGCCTCGAATTTGAGGCCTCCAGTTGTCTACCGTTATCCCACCTGGGATTTACCCAAGGTATTGCAGGCCCTGACTTCTTTTCCATTTGAACCCTTGCGTGAGGTCAGCCTTAGTTTGCTGTCTTACAAGGTAGCTTTTTTGGTAGCTATTACCTCTGCTAGGCGCATCTCAGAGTTGGCGGCTCTATCCATTAGAAAGGATTTATGCATTTTCCACACAGACAGGGTGGTTTTGAGGTTGGACCCTTCCTTTCTGCCCAAGATGAACTCCTTATTTCATTGTTCACAGGAGTTAATTTTGCCTAACTTCTGTCCGGGACCTTCCCACACACTGGAGAGAAAATGGCATACCTTGGATGTTAGGAGGGCCCTCCGTATTTACATCAAGAGAACTTCTTCCCATAGGAAGACTGAGGCCCTGTTTGTTTCCTTTCAGCCATCATCTCTGGGACGCAGAGTAACATCTTATACAGTGGGTCGTTGGCTTCGGACTTGTATAGCCAAGGCCTATGAGGCGCAGAGTCTTCCGGTTCCCGGGAATATCACTGCACACTTGACCAGGAGTGCGGCGACCACAGCTGCCTGGGCTACTCAGGCTTCAATTCTGGACATTTGTAGGGCAGCGACTTAGTCGTCGTTAACCCCGTTTATTAGGCATTACAAGATTGATTCATTTGCCTCGGCTGAGGCTGCTTTTGGTAGGTGAGTCCTGCAGGGAGTTCATACAGCAGTGGGGACCTCCGACCTCTCCAGTTCCCTCCCATAGGACTGCCATCAGCTAGCTTTGGTAGGTCCCAGTCTGGACTCTCCCTTCATCCCCATGGAGAAGGGGCGTTGGTCTTCCCTGAACACTTCTTCTCGTGGGGGATGAAGGGAGAGTCCAATCCTGCCCGGTAGTCTGTCAGGTCTGATGGAGGAAGGGATGTCATCCCCTTTTCTTTGCATGAGCCGCCTTGATGTTTGTTTGGAGGCAAGAAGCAGCTGATTTCGCTTCAACGTCATTCAGAACTGGGGATGGTGACCAGGGGGGGTGTCCTCAGTTTTTTCAACTCGGTCTGCAGAGCTAAAAGACTAGAGATAACCCAGTCTGGACTCTCCCTTCATCCCCCACGAGAAGAAGCATTCAGGTAAGACCAACACCCCATTTCCCTATAGAACACTGGCTGCATTCACGTATAACAATCTGGGAATTTTTATGATGGGGTACGCAGTGAAAAACTAGGCCACATTGGGGCTGTTTATATATTACATTAAACCAAAAAGAGCATGACCAAAACTATCTTTGATTCTTGTATCATCTTTTGTTCTGATAAATTTTCAGGGTGACAAAAAGTAGACTAGGCTGTTTTAAATAAAAGCGAGTTCTGTAAAATCCAGCAGAAATAAGTGTCAGCTTTGGCAAAAAAATACAATAAGGTCAGTTTTGGCAAAAAACATGTCTTTCAATATCACAATCGGTCTCTGAGTCACATTCTAATGCCCAGTATTGTTCCATTTCTGAATTATATTTTTTCTTTCTTGACTTAGGAAAATCAATGTTTTGGAATGCGTGGAAGCCCAGTCAAAACTCCCCTAAAACAAACAGTTACCCCCAATTGGCTTTTGACAGAGATCCAGCCTGCTGTTTCTGATCATCTGACAACACCACCAAAGTCCAGTGAAAGCACTTCTGGTGATCCATGGACTCCAACTGCTAATCTTAAAATGCTGATTAGTGCAGCTAGTCCTGAGATTAGAAATCGAGAACAGGAAAAAAAATGGTCAGATAATAAAAGTGAAAGCCTTGAGGTAAAACTTTTTTTTGGTATCATTTTGCCATACTTGTAGTTGATAATGTTGCTTCAACAGTGAGATGAAGCAGCATATAAATTAATTAATTAAATATGCTTGTTATAAATGTAAAAAACAAAACTAAATTATATATGTGTGTGTGTGTGTGTGTGCATGTGTGTATGTGTGCGTGTGTGTATGTGTGTGTGTGTGTTACAACACCCTGGTAAGCCCCAATTAAGGGAGGAAGCATACTGCTGTCCTTTTCTGTCTTTCGGCTCATCACCAGAGACCATCCAGACAGAAAGCTATTTGTTTCATTGTCTTTTGTTTATATGTGTGTTAGGTTTTTGAGCTGATAAATAATTAAACAAGGGAGACTAGGATAGATCTATTTCGAGCTACTTAGCTCTTGTCAGCTAGCCATACCCTTACTGGGATTCGAACCAGGGAAGAATTACATGTGAGGCAGTTGTAATTGCCATTAGGCTGGTCTCTGGTGATGAGCCAAAAGAGAGAAAAGGACAGCAGTATGCATCCTCCCTTGATTGGGACTTACCAGGGTGTTGTAACACAAGTATATATACTCATTCCCCTGTATCGTTGATCTGGATGAGAACCAGTGGCCTAATGACAATTACAACTGCCTCACATGTAATACTTCCCAGGTTCGAATCCCAGTAAGGGTATGGCTAGCTGAGTAAGAGCTAAGTAGCTCGAAATAGATCTATCCTAATCTCCCTTGTTTAATTATTTATCAGCTCAAAAATCTAATACATACATACATACATATATGGAATGTACATTGCTTGACAATATATTGATTTAATAAATTATCCTGTGTTACACTTAAAATCTGGAATGCTGGTTAAATTTTGAAGATTTTAAAATGTCATAGAAGAGCTTTTTCCCCTCCTTTCTCTCTGCAGGATCATTTGTCAGGAGATGAATATGAAAAGCCTCAAACAAGCCGTAAAGAGAAAAGCCTTGGATTGTTATGTCATAAATTCTTAGCCCGCTATCCTAATTATCCTAACTTTTCTAAAAATAATGAAATATGTCTTGATGAGGTAGCAGAAGATCTAAGTAAGTTTGAGCATTGCATCACCTTTTTTTTTCCTTGACAAATCTTATGACTACTAAGAGGCGCATATGGATGTGAAAAATTTATCAGTTCAAGAATAAAAAGTTCTACTCTCCATATATTCAGAATCTCTTCCCAATCACGCTGTTCTGGAGTAGTTTACAGTTTTTGAACATAAATCCTCCAAATTGGCAGCAATTGGGTAGTCCTTAAAAAGTTATTGTGTCTATAGTGTCTTAATTAAATGTTTTAATTATTTTGTCTATAGTGTCTTAATTATAGTGTTTTAATTAAAATATAAAAATCTCTAAAATATATCTCTAAAGAATTACTACTTGCTAAGTGCAGAGTTGTGAAAATATAATTGGCCTTTCAAACCACATATCAGCTACGTGTTTTGCTCCTTGTTATCTTATTTTTTTTTTAAAAAGGTCAATATCATTTTTCCCCTTTCAATTTATTTTGTTATGCATATTAAAAAGGGCCAAGGTACAAGAGTTTTGGAAACCAGGGTGCATCATCAATATTTTTTTAAAAACCCACACAACTAGAAAGTATCAAGCTAAACACATTAAAAACATCTTCCTAGAAAATCTAAAACAGGGGTCCCAAACTCTTCAGCTCATTGATCTCTTCATGATGTTTCAAATTATTAACCCCCAAATATTTGTTATTTGAAAATAATTTAATAAATACTGTTTTAACAAATAGGAATAATAATAACAGAGACGACTGAAGGCCACCCTGATGGGGCTGTCAATCCTCCCAGTAAACCAAACAGAAACACAAATAGATGAGCTAATTCTACTTTGTTGTAAAGCTACATTAACAGATTCTTGTGACTCTGAAGGCACAGATTCCCACCATCACTTTTAACCTCCTGATCAATTAGGGCAGGTCCTTCCCAAATTTTGTTCCCTGATCATTAATCCACTGTGGGCCCTTTCCTCCCTTGTCTGATTGTTTCCTAGGCAGAATCTTTTCCCATCATCCCCTGAGATCATCCATGCATTGCATTACAGCAGCTGATCACCCAACCCTGGGTTATACTGTCTTACCACTAACCACTTCATCTTCAGGACTAAGGGCTAGCATGGATCTCTACAGAGAGCCCAAAACACCATTATCGACCTTGCCTTATTTATTGACCAAAAATTGCCTCTCCCCCCAACAGATCCCCCATTGACCCCTAACTATCAACCCCCTGGGTAATTCCATTGATCCTTGGGGGATATTTACCCCTTTGACAAACTGATCTCTCTCTTCAGGGATTATAGAGATATTCTTAAAAAGCATATTCTTTTATATCCCAATTTATCAGCCCTACCCCCATGTGGGTAGTTTGAAAAAGACTTATGCTTATATTAACTGAACAAGTTAGCAATAGCAATAGTACTTACATATCGCTTCACAGTGCTTTAAGCGGTTTACAGAGTCAGCATATTGCCCCCAACAATCTGGGTCCTCATTTTACCTATCTTGGAAGGATGAGCCAACCTTGAAGCAGTCAAGATTGAAGAAATCAAACTGGCAATGTGAGCAGAGTTAGCTTGCAATACTGCATTCTTACCACTGCTAAGATTCTAGCCGCTGCTAAGATTGTATTTTCTATAATTGAAGTCCTGTCATTTATTTTGATTGTTAAAATATTTAAACGCATGCTTTAGGAAACTAATAAGATTGAAAAAGAAACTGCAAGATAATTTGTGATGTTTCCATCATTCCAGATATTGAGCGCAGGCGTATCTATGACATAATGAATGTATTAGAAAGTCTTCATATGGTGAGCCGATTTGCCAAAAACAGATATTCCTGGCATGGCCGTCATAATCTTAAAAAAACACTGCAGGCTTTGAAAAAAGTAGCTGAGGAAAACAAGGACTTGCAACAAACCAAACTGACTAAAAGGGGAAAAAATGGGCAAGAGATTGGAAATACTGGCCAGAATATTGAATGGATGCCAATGCATACTAAGTCAAATTATCATACAGACTTTGTGGAACTTCCCGGAATGGAACTTCAAGCAGGTAATACTAGGAAAGGCATGTTTATAGATGGAGATGTCCTATGATTCCATTCGCTAAAATGCAGGGTATAATCCATTAAATAAATAAATGTTTTTATAAGCTGTGTTAACACTAGTGCTTAGAAAAACTGAAGGTTGCAAAAGAATCCTAAAAGGCATTAACCTTCTCCTTGAACCTTTTCTAAAATCACATCTAATATGGAGTCTGGCCACATACCAGAATTGGATAAGAATGGGATCAGAGTTAAATATTACAAAATCAATAAATAATCTTGATGAAAACAAAGACAAGTAATTCTTGTTTAGGGATCACAATTAGGTTTGGGTTTGGAGGAGAAGAGATTATAAAACAGTAAGTAGGCACACAATAGAGAATACACATCAAAAGAAACACATTAACACCAGCTGTTTCCCTGGTATATTCCTGGTGAACAGCTTAAGAAACAAATAAAAGCCCTTACTGAGAAATTGATTAGAGTCTTGTCAGTATCAGGCAGCAGTTCCAGAGAACCTGAGAGTTCTAATCAACTAAGGTCACAGAGCTAACTTGTTAAATTGTGGTTAACATTTTTTACGGATGCACTGCATTCTGAAGAAAAACAGCTAGAAAGAGATAGCTTCTTTAAGTAATCTTTCTGCTCTGTGAGGGGGGTAATAAATGCAGTTCTTGGACACAAAGTTTCATCACTGCTGTAAGTGCAAATGGTTACTATCCAAGACAATCTCTAAACGAGAACTACCCATACATAATTTATTAATGCAGATATCAACAAGTAATTGATAAACTAAACCACATCCAGTAATTGACCAAAATCAGGTCCTAGTCAAATATGCCATCTTCCAATTATTAGTGATTTGGATTTACTTCTATATTTGATTGTTGTCTCTTTTCTTTCTACAGTTTCAGTAAATAGTCGTAAAGACAAGTCTTTAAGAGTGATGAGCCAGAAATTTGTCATGTTGTTTCTTGGGTCATATCCCCAAGTTGTGAGCCTTGACGTTGCTGCTAAAAGTTTGATAGGAGAAGACCACTGTGAATCACTGGATAAAAGCAAGTTTAAAAGTAAGTGGTAAAAAGTCCTATCTTGTGTGCCTGATTTAGTTTATGTGATAAAAAAGTCACCGTGAGCTATAAGCTTATAAAAATAAACTTCCTTGCTTACCAGGAAGTTAACTGCTCCCAGTCTCACTTGAAAAGCTGGCCCAAATTTTGTTGTCAAATTTCAGTGGCAGGTGCTAAGGATATATGCATTTGGACTGCTGTGGTAAAACTGCATATAGATTATGGCTACATATGGATTATGGACTGCTATGACCAGCCATGGTTTTACATAAAACAGGCTGCATCCTCACAACATGCTGAGATAAAAAAAATAAACTGCATTATGAGATGTGTGACTACAGTCAATGTAATGAGAGTAATTGTACTGCTCAGAAAGCCTTCATCTTAAAAGTGCATCCCTCTTTGGGGTTAAATTATCCATTATATTTAAGAAATCTTTTCTTACAGACTGGATGAAACCCTAATAAAATTGCTGGAGAGTTTAATGTTCATTTTATTGCAACCACCTGCTCCCCTTTATTCAGCTTGTTCGACAATGGTGCTCTTTTTTTCAAGCAGAAGAAATGATATTATACCATTCATTTTTGTGTTAGACTACTAGGATAATTGACCAAAATCTCAGTGACCACACTCCATGTATGACACCGTAACAAGTATTTGATCGGTTATTAAAGCTGCTTCCCTTAGCTTCAAAGAGGAAAGTTTTCCCATAGTAGGTTCCTTATTCTGCTCTGTTCTTTTCGATTTCTGGTTTTTAAAAACTTTCAATCCTCTTAATTTTCACTGAATAAAACAGAAATATTGCATGCTTTAATGGGTCTTTATTGCTGTAAAAGGCACACAAATCATTATAATCTGAATTAAGAGTGATCTTTCAAAGGCCATTCCTAGGAAGAAGGTTTAGAATTCATATTTCTAAAACCTGCATTGAATAATTTCAATTCTCTGTTTTAAATGAGCTTAATAATTTTAATTCTCTGTTTACAAATCATCACTGACATTCAATATTTCTATAGATCCCTCAAACTGAAATGTTTCTGGTGTATCTACATAGCAGGAAGCAGAAGAAAAACTCTAGAGTTAACAATTTTGAATTTTTGTTTTTGTATTTTTCATTAGCTTTTTAACTTATTTCAGCTAAAATTCGAAGACTGTATGATATTGCCAATGTTCTCAGTAGCCTTGAGCTCATCAAGAAGGTTCATATTATGGAAGAGAAGGGCCGCAGGCCAGCATTTAAATGGATAGGACCAAATGTTTTTTCTGATATTAAAGGTAGGTGTATTATTACTTTTGAACTAGACTTAGATTATTTTTGAGCTCCGACTAAATGTTAATTTCTGTTCACTTGTGCCGACCTATAAATGTCATATCAAAGTTAAGATAGTTAATTTCTTCTTTGGGTCACTATATTAACATAATATATCAACATGTATATTTATACTTAGAGGACTAATTACTTGTTTTAAAAGAAATATTTAAAAGTGATAACTGTCAAAACAAAGAATGTAACAATAATATAGTATATATACAATAATATATTAATGTTAGAGTTCTGTGTATGATTGTATCATAGATACCAAGCCAGAACTGGACGCAATGCCACTTCCAGTGGAAGATAAACCTTTTAAAGAATGTTGTTCTAAGAATCTCTTCCCTACTAATAGCAAACCAAATTTCACACGGCATCCGTCTTTGATGAAACTAGCAAGGAATAAAGAAAATGATCAGAGAAAGAGTCATTCAGCTCCAGGCAGCCCTGTCAAAAAATATTTAGGTATGTAGGATACAAAATGTTTCACATAATTCTGAAAAACTAGTAAAATAAACTATAAGTGCTATTCGTTCTGAATTTCTTAATGTAGAACAGCAATTTCCAACTTTTACAACTTGGTGGCCTGGTTTTTTGGAGGTAGGGGAAGGGGAAGTAGGCTGCGCGAGGGGTGGGCCAGTGCACAAGCATGTGCAGCTCAACTTGCAAGAAAGTCAAGCTGTATTCGTGTTTACCGGCCCAAAGCTCACACCGTCCCGTTCCAAATAAGCCATGGCCCGGTAGTGGGCTGCTGCCCATGGGTTGGGGATCCTTACTGTAGGATATAATACGTGTAAATATGTTTCAGAAGCAGAGGATGCTATTTCCAAGTCTATTTATTTGTTTTTGAGCAGTCTTTCTGATTACTTGTTTTATGAGAATAAAATTCATGTGTATGTGTTGCACTTGGAGGTTTAGAAAAATTAGAACATAATGGCTTAGGTAGATAAAATAAATTGATAATAATAAGGAAATACATATGACAGTTCTCTGTCATCTTATCTCTTCATGGAATAAGCTGTTGTCAAGGAAACTAATTTAGATAATAAGAAAAGGCCATAAGCCAAATCATGTCAGACTACCAGTGATGGATTTTAGAAGGAGGTTCAAGCTGGATCTTAGCTTGCAAAATTTTAAATAAAATGCAAGTTAAATGCTTCTATTTCTTTTCTTATAAAGGCTCAAATCCTTCAACTATTCCAAGCAAGATGGCTCAACTTGCAGCAATCTGCAAGCAACAATTAGATGAACAATCAAGGTATATTTCTACATAATGGCATGGTGGTTGCTAATTAATGTAATAAACTATCTGTTGAATCAGCAATTTATAGTTGTTTATATCAACAGTTAACATGATTATGACATAGTAATATCATTACAGCTTCTAAAATCTGAAGTCTATTAACTTTTTAATACACTTAATAATGTAGTTTGTGTGTGTGTGTGTGTTCCAAGTAAAAAGATCTAATATTGTATTGGTGATATCTCTCAGCAGAGAAAATTTGGATTAAAGACTTAACACTGAATTTATGTTTTTAGGGAATTTGAACAGATGAAAAAGAAATTGGAGCACACCTCACCTTCTGAATCTTGTTTGAAACCCAAAGCAGTCTTGTTGCCTTCTCAAGCTGCAAACTTATCACCGACCTCCAACTCAATACTTCCTACTGTACCATGTGCAGCATATCTGAATCCATCCCAAGTAGTGACAACATGCCCAAATTACATGGTTTATCCTGTTTCTACTACTCGTGTGACCAAAATTAAAACTCCTGTGGAAGCTCTTACTGAAACATTTATTAAAGACAATTTTAATGATTGGGAAAAAGCAGAAGAGCTGCAACTCTGGCTAACAAAGGAACCCAATGAAACAACAGATGACATGATATCTGGGAAATGTTTTAAAAGATCTAAACTAGAGGGTAGTCCAATTAAAAAATGCAAGAGTAAAAAGGTGGAGCTTCAAAATTCACTGCTGGTAAGCTATCTTTAAGTGTAATTGTTTCATGTATTAAATAATTTTCTGTTGCAGAAAAATCTAACATTTCACTAACCCATATAATATTAGAGAAAGGCCAGAAGAAAGTTTTTAATAAATGCAGCTGCTCCAATCCCTTTCCTTTCCATTAATTTTTCTTACCCATGAAAGCAGCTTTTTTAGTGACAATTTAATCAAAATATTATATACGTATTTAAAACATAACAAAGCTCTCTAAAGCAGCGGTCGCCAACCGGTGGGCCATGAGAACGTTTTGCTGGGCCACAGAGAAATTTCACCCCAGAGCACCTCCCCAAAGCAATTAATCCAGGTTGCGCAGAAACACAAGGCTGCTCAGCCCACATGGCCTGCGGGAACCCTCCCCGCCCACTCACTACTTACCTGGCAAACCTGCCTGCTAAGTTGCTATTTTTCCTTTTTCTGACCATCATCTGTTCTGCTGCGCCGGGAGATTTAGATTAGCTAGGAAGCAGGAAATGGTTGGATTTCTTGCTTTCTAGCTAGTCTTTAGATCTTCGGCTCTGCTTTTAAGCACAGCCAACCTCCCTTAGGATTGAAGGTTTGCTTGCAAGCAAATTCAGTGCAGACTCATAGCAAGCAAATTTGAGAGATTGAGCTAGCCGATGGCAGATAGATAGATCACTGAATGATTCTGTGACCAACTCAATCTGCCTGCTTTGCCTGATTTTGGATAAAAATTGCTTTTTTAAAATAAAAAATTCAATATTTACATACATGGTGTATTGTGAGTTAATTTTGTGAGTTTGCTAGCTAGCAAATTTTATGAGTTTGCTTGCAAACAAATTTTATGTGACAGACTGAGCTAGCCGATGGCAGATAGATAGATCTCTCTATGATTCTGTGAGCAACTCAATCTGCCCGCCTGCTTTGCCTGATTTTGGGTAAAAGTTGCCCTTTTTTTATAAAAAATTCAATATTTATATAAATATTTGTAATATTTACATACAAGCCATGCTCAGCCAGTCACATGACCACCAAACCACACCCACAAATTAGGCCACACCCACAGAACTAGTTAGTGATCCCTGGGATCTAATATTATGAGTTTGGTGGTTTCTGAGGTCCAAAAGGTTGGCGACCACTGCTCCAAAGCAAAATTTTAATTTTCTATATATTTCAGGGTAAGTCTGTTAAGGATAAAAATCACCAGGGTTCTGTAACGTCTCGTGTAAATCAGGAAGTCTTAATTTCACTAGTAACTAAGCAATATAAACATGTACCCAGAGAAGTGAAATTCAATTGCGAACAGAAGAAGTAGGGAGATACTTTCAAATATGATCAAGTCAGCAGAGCACAGAAAATGCCTCCAGGATTTGCAGCTGCTATACCAAAGGCAGATTCCCTGTCAGACATTATACACTTACATATTGTTCTTCTGAAAGGCTCAGTAGTTTAATAATATATGTTCAACAGATTTTTCTTTTCATACCAACTTAATGTATGAAAGTAACTTCAAGATCAGTGCAGGAGAAAACAATGTTGGCAAGCACAAATACACGCCCATTTTTGTTCTTTAGTTTTATACTGTATTACATGGAGATTGTTGGGAACCCAGTTTGGTTTAGTGATCAAGGCACCAGGTTAGAAACAAGGAGACCTTGAGTTCTAGTTCTCTAGTCCTATTATCTCTTACCGTTCTTTAGGACATCAAGGTCCCCAGTGAAGTTGCTGTGTCCAGTAAGGGGGAAACAGAGTTGTGTGCAGTGGAAAAAAAATCCTACAGTTCTAATCTAGGTAAGTATACGTTGACCACACCACATGATTTTTCCAATGTCAATTCATTTTGACATTTTCTATCAGCAGTTAAGGAATGAATGCAGGTTTTAAGACTGTGAAGCCAGATAAAACTATTTTATATATGAACGTTTCTGGCTGCTTAGAGGTATGGTCAGCTCTAATCAATAGCTCTTAAAACCCATTGCTTCTCTATGCTTAATTGCCACTTTGTCCAAACTCACAGTAGCTGGCTGAACTAAACTGCTTTTTGCGTATTAATACAAGTTGCATGGCATAAAGTGTGTTCCCTTGTAATAGTGTGTTCTCTTTCTTCTTTGCTATAGGTCAAATTCCAGTGACATCTAATTTCCCTATTTTTCATATAACACCTCTTAACCTAATACTACCACCACCTTCTGTAGCAACTACATCCTCAGGGAATAGTGCTGTTGAGTCAGCCCATGTTAACCCTACCCCGCCTCAGAGCACCTTAGTTCTGAACATTATGCTACAACAGTTAGGAATGATGCCAACCAATGTACAGATGTCTGCAGATCATGTACATCGATCTGCTTTCATTTGTCAAGGAGCAGAACTTGTGAGTCCCATTCCAGTAAGTGTAGGATCTGAGCAAGCAACCGTATTACTAAGGGATTACCGAGATTTACATGGAGAATTGATTCCAACCACTCCTCAGGAGGTAAGAAGATTCTTTTCAAAAATATTAAGTAATTGTGGGACTCTGCAAATCTTTTCAAAGAGGCACATACAAAAAGTGCATACAAAACATTTTTCTTTAAATAATTAAAAGCTATATTTTTTCAGGGTTGCAAAATTGTTTTGGAAACTGCTGTTAGCTACCTCTTGCTTTTATTTGTGGGTGCAGTTAATTTCATTTTTTCCCCTTGGAAAATGGGGAAGTGCATCCAAGCTTCATTTCAATTATTTGCAGAACAATCCTTGAGTTTTTAACTGACTGGTCATCTGTTTTGCTCTTAGAATGTGAAATACTTGCCTCAGCAAAATTATCTGATTAAAAAGTATATAAAATACATCTTGATTATTGCAAAAAGAAATAAGAGAACTGTTGGAAAAAAATGAAGATTGCATTTTTCTAATCGGAAGCCTGCATAATATTTGAATTACTTAAGCCTCTAAGAAGAAGAAGCCTAACATACTGCAATCTCTAGATAAAGATTTCTTATTGTATATCAATTGATAACAAGTATAATATTGTTCATTACAGTAATACTTTTTAAAAGTGCCTGAATATCCCATATATACTTATGTGTAAGTCCATAAGTTCGTATTCAGTTATATTTGATTTTATAATGGAATTTGAAAAAAGATAAATTATTCCTTATACTTTTGCCAAATTTGAAAATATTTTGCTAACTTTAAGAGAAATGAAACCGCTGTTCTCTTATTAATTTATAGTCATTTTTATTGGAGACTTTTGGAGAAGGAAGTGAACCAACCAATTACTTGGTTTGTGTTTTTTGTTTGTTTGTTTACAAATTTAAAGTCCTGTCTAGCATGTTCTGGTTTTTAGACTTAAATTGGCTTATACAAATTCTGTTATTAGTTGAAGGGGATATTAGGAACAATATAAAAATATAAAGGGGCTAAATGTATGAATATATTCCACTGAGGCTCCTAAGAAAAAATGCACATATTTTTTAATGTTTTCCCTTTTAGTGAATTGTAGTGTGTACAAAACTAAACACTATTCTGAAGGGGATTTATTCTATTGCAGTAACATAAAGTTGCTTGATCAATGTACAATCAACTTTCCAGTTCTAGAGCTCACCTGAGGTTTTCTCCTTTGAGTGAGCAAGCATTGATCCTGGAAACTGCAGCCTAATGCAGTTGATAAAATATCATTGTACTACTAATCCTTGGCCAGAATATGCATCCAATTGGCTGCATTCTGATCCAATTGAAATGTATCACCTGTCCTTAAAAGCAGCTCTGCCTAAAACCCTTTGCCATATCTAATCTGCATGACATCAGTGCATGACTAACAGAGCATAATTCTAAGCTTTCCACAAAGAGTCAAAGATGATTTAGACACAGATAATACTTAGACCACCTTAGACCAGCGGTCTCCAACCCTTTCGGCTTTGCGGATCGGCAGGGGGAGGGCAAGAAAGGGTGACTCCATGTTACAGCGGGCACATGCATCCGCCACTTCCACAAATGGAGCTGCGGGCATACTCATTCACGTGCAAGTGGAGCTGCATGACGCACACTCACCTGCCACTTCTTGTGGCCTGGTTCTGAATGGGCCACAGCCTTGTAATTGAGCTTGGGGACCCCTGCCTTAGACAACTTGATATCTAGCAGAACTGCTAGCTGTGACATTGGTTCTTCAGTGGTAACTTCTTCCAAGATTGATTGTTGTCTATCCGTAGCATTTCATTTGGGCTAAATATTAGCATGCATATGCATCCAAGCAATTGTTTAAAAATCCTACATCTCCCTGTAGTGAAAAGTAAATATATAGCAGCATGCTGATTAATTGTGTGCCCATCAAGTCCCATATAGGATGATCTGCATACTTAAACAATAATAAACTAAATATGCCTCATATCTATTTCATGGTAAAGAATGTAAGTTTCTTTAGCTGGTTAGCTTGCAAATAATGCAGATTTTTTTTCCCCCTTTCATCTAGACCAGTGTTCCTGTGACATTCAAAGATTCTAAGAAAGGCAATGAAACATCGAGTGATCCAAGCCTAGATCCTGGCTCTCATTGATCCTCTTATGCAGAAGTTTCCAAACTTGGCAACTTTAAAACTTGTGGACTTCAACGCTCAGAATTCTGGGAGTTGAAGTCCACAAATCTTAAAGTTGCCAAATTTGGAGACCCCTGCTCTTATGGATCAGAAGGAATTTTCCCAGAAACATTGCTAATGCTGAAGAATACTTGATGGATCAACAGAATATACATTTTCTCAAAGAAAATACTGCATCCCGACCTTCCATAAATATAATTGCAATACTTTGTTTCTGTCACATAAAAATGGTTCTTTGAAATTATTTTTAGGCATAGTGATGTTTTTTCCCCCTCCCGTGTTAGATTTTGTTTTACAGTAGTTTGTTAAACTAATCTTTTTGAATGAAGAATATTCATCAACATTTTTAAATATGTCATTTAAAATTTCATTGGCTACCTGATAATAACTTTATGAAATATAAGGCTTTTTTTTGTAAATAGTAATACTTAAAGAGAACATTCCAAGTACCAAGCCTAGACTGTTTTTAAAAATATAGAAGCTCAAGTTTGATATTTTATCATGTCAATGTAAATTAAATGCAATATATAATTTAATGTTTATTTAATCTATTTCCTTTAAATTAATAATTGAACTTGATTTTTTGTAAAGTTTTAGTGATAAATTTTCAGATGATTTCATAATCAGTATCTTCTGTCTTGTTTATTGTAATGTTGTAATAGAAAATTTTGTTTCTAGATTCAAATATTGTAAGTTCAGCCTGAAATCTCTAGGGTTTGGGTAATCAGAGTTGGTTTGAGACAGTTCTATGGATGATTGGTTAAGTATTCTGTGAGGCTTTTTTCACATATTTTAAGTAGTTGGATGACAGTATGAAATAGCTTTATGAGTTTTTCCTCTATTTTATTTCATGAAATATATTGCTTCTTTAACTCCTACAAATTGTCCCTATTGTGAATAGAAAGAAAATACAGTAATTGCTATTTGTTATCATATTAATGTAAAATCAGCTACAGATTAAAAAGTATTTCCTTGAAAGTTGCTATTCTGATTCTGGCTCCTAAACAGAAATGCACCTGCTATTTTTCCCCTGTTTGAATTGTATGACTTTGCATTATGTACATCAGCTTTGATTTATTTCCTGCTGCCTATCATGCAAGTAACATTATTAGTTATCTAGTTTGGTTGAGTTATTTTATGAAAATATATGATCTTGGAACTAATGAAGACATTTTGGGGACTGATGAAGTCATTTTTGATATGCTTTCAATCATTTGTATGATATGGGTAGTCTGGTTAACTCAAATACAGGTAGCCCTTGACTTACAACAGTTCATTTAGTGACTGTTCAAAGTTACAACAGCACTGAAAATGTGACTTATGACCATTTTTCACACTTAGGACCTTTGGCAACATTCCCATGGTCATGTGATCAAAATTCAAATGCTTAGCACTGACTCATAACGGTTGCAGAATCTCAGAATCATGTGATCACCTTTTGTGACCTTCTGACAAGCAAAGTCAATGGGGAAGCCAGATTCATTTAACAATAGTGTTACTAACTTAACAACTGCAGTCATTCACAACTGGCAAGAAAGATCATAAATGGGGCAAAATTCACTTAAAATATGTTTCACTTCATTTGTTGTCATAAGTCAAGGATTACCTGTAACTGCGTCTGGCACTTTCTACCATTTTGTAAAGTCAATCTGTATATCCACTTAGGACTATTTAGGTACTTTCTGTTTTACTTTACAAAAAGATGTATGTAATAGCATACTGGTTATTCTTGCTGTAATACATTGATCACTTGCATAATGCATTTTGCCAGCTGAAAATATTTGATGCAAATAAATACGCCATCCAAGATTGGAAAATATATGAAAAATTGTCATGTACTCACATGTTCCTAGATAAATAAAAATATTACAAAATTTAAAAAAATATTAGACATATCTTGAATTCCTTAAATTATAACTTAATTGATATATAATTCTACAATTTCTATTCTTTGCTCAAATTACTTGGGTTCAGGAACTCAATGGGCTTATTTTGGAGTAGACATATATGAGATTATTGGGCTAAAATTACCTTTAAATATACATTTAGAAGAACAAGAATAGATGCATAATCCTTAATAAGCCTGTCGGATGCAGTATTCTGTTTCCAGGGAGATCACAAAAAGACATTAAACCTCTCATTTAGATTCCCTAGCAGTTGGTAGTCAGATCATTGCTAGAGCCAATATACAACCAACACAATCAGAGGCCAGTGTCATTCTCCATGAAGATCAGTAGGAGATGACCAGTCTGAGCCTGTGGGAAGGATCAACTGTGTCATCGGTCTCAAATTACTTCACACCCACAAGAAATCCAAGTCAACCCCACCTTGAATTCCATGACTCTTATTTACTGCCAATTTGCTTTAAATGTTAATACTTCAGATTCTTGTAGAACGCTTTATATAAACATATATTTGAACTGCCTGGGCTCCAGATTTCCTGCGCTTGACAATATCTCTTCTTTCATTGTTCCTAGCGTGGCAGTCAACGTAAGTAAATATGAACTAAGGGGATTTAATGATTATTCCTAATTATTCAAATATCCCTGCAGATACTTCTTAATAGATCACTGAATGATCCATTTTATTTTGGAAATAGACTATGTACTTTATTTCATTTTATTGACAAGTTTGCATGACTAATCATTCAATAAACTACATTTAGTTTAGCCTTAATTTATGAGGCAAGATGATGATCTGCATATGTTTCGTACTTGCCTCATACTATTTGTCATGCTGGCCAGAGCTGATGGAATTAAAGGATATTAGGTTGCCTAACCTGTTTTAATCTGTCAATTGTAATAAACATTTATGCTGGGTTCTTTTTTCTTAACTTGGTCTCCAAGAAGCAGCAAAAGAAAAACAACACCCCCCCTCTTGTAACCTTTGATTAAGCGGAGAAATGGCAACAACATGTGGTATGATGAGTATCATCTCGATATTTAAAAAATGATCAAGGTGATAACAGGTGTTTTTTTCTACTCAGTTTGGGGTGATGACAAGTTTCTACAAGGTCTTCATATACTAATAATATACCATAGTTACAGCTTCTGTGCAACCAATATTTTCTAAAGCTGAGTGGTCTGTCTAACTGAATTTCACTTTATTTTTAAGGATTCAGCTTTAATTGACAATCAGCTCAGGCTTGGGGTCTTATTGATTCATTTGATTTCTTTTTGTCTAGACAACTGCAGTTGGAAGCATTGACTGTAATATGAGGGGCCCACATTGTTCTGTTATTTGGTCATAACTGATGTTCAATTCAAGGCTTTGTCACCAGTTATTTTAAGCTACCTGATAGCAGTAACATTGCTCGCATACCCCTGCCCCAACTTACACAGCCCGCCTCTCCTGGAAAATATTTAAAGTCAGCTGGATCTTGGCTTGGTCTCTTCAAAAAGATCAAGACGACAAGAAGATACGTACATTTCTTTCTTGTAAGTATTGCTAAGAAACATTAAGAGGTACAGTCTGCTATTGTTTAGTGAGGGTGGGTTTTCCCCATGGAGAGAAATGGATTGCTAGAATTCCTTTATTACTGTTGCAGGTTTGTTTGTTTGTTTTTGGAAAATCTGGAATTTTGGCGTTTACATCCCTCCCACACCCAAAAAAATTAGTGTAATGGAGCTGTCTTGCTAGTAAGTTCATGTTATATTACAGTCTAGGATTCTTTTAATGAATACGGTATATTTTCACAATCAGTAGAAACCAGAGAACCCAGTTTGGTCTAGTGTTTAAACCACCCAGCTGGAAACCAAGAAAGTATGAGTTCATGTCTTGAAAGCTGGCTGCAGAGTTTTGGGTTGATCCCTCTCTCACTGTTCAACTTAACTCACAGGGCTGTTATGGGGAAAATAGGAGGAGAAGGAAGGAAGACTGGCCGCTAAAACAAATGAATGGTTGCAGGAACTGGTAATGTTTAATAAAGTGAACGAATGGAAAGAGATGCTGGAAAGCTGAATGCAAACTTCAGTTAGTTTTTCTGCATTTCTGAAATAAGATAAGAGGAAAGATCTCAATAAAATCTTGGAGCTACTGCCACTCTGGAAAAACAGCTCTCCTGTGATCTGTATCTTTTAAAAAGTGCCACTGTGTTGTGAAACACTGAATTCTATTTGTAATCATTTTCTGAGGAAGAAAAATTGAAGCTACATGCCTTAAATTATATTCCACTGAAATCAATTGCTTGGATTCTTCTATGCAGTTTTTAGACAAACCTTAAAGATATTCCAGTTTCAAGGTTACAAATCTCTCTGTAAGTTTACTGAAGAAAATCAAATGTTTTTTGCAGGACAGATTGAGAGAAAGGAATTTTTCAATTCATTTGTATTATATACAACAGCTCTTATTTTCTCTGTACCAGACAGAATGTTAATCAACAGGTATTGTCTTCATTTGGAGGTAGAAATTTTTCATGTATGGAGATGATATTTAATATGCAGTGTTGCTTCCATGATTCTTTAGGTTCTTGCATGTTTTTCCCTTTGATTGACTTGTGTTCAGCCTATATAGTAAGGGACTACATTTCTTCCACCAGCTTCAGGCTTATAAATTGGAGGTAATTTTTTTATACAGATGTACTCTTGGAACAGCAAGAGTTTTCTACAGCCCAAAGTTTCTTTTACATTCTTGGCAGATTAGAGAAGGTACAACTCAGAAGTGAAGAGAGTGAGTGAGGGAGGGTGAGGGAGGGAGAGAGAAAGAGGAGATTTACTTTTTATTTTATTGACCCATGGTGTAATGGACTGATTGAACTGACCATTATCATATATTCTGCAGGTAGTTGGAAAAAATAGTTTGCCAAGTATTCCCAGCTAGAAGTAATGTTGATTATGGCACTACACAAATCAAACTAAGGTATAGATATATTTGACTGAATTCAAGAGAACAACCCCTGAGCCAAAATTTAACACAGGGAGAGTACAGGAAGATAGTATATGATTATTTCTATTACTTGCCTCTGCCTCAATATAGTATAATTCCAATATTTCATCTTATATTTTAAATTGGGAAACTGGTAATGTAACTCATTTTTGTATTATTCTTAGGCATAATACTTTTCTCTCTAGTTCCCTTTTTCTGTGACACCAAGATGGCCAATTTTTTAGGAGCAAAATGCTCAGTGAATCTCAATGCTATTTCTGACTTGGTTAAAAAAAAATCTTAATAGTGTTTTTGGCCCAGTATCAGTTAGATAAGCTATCTCTTAGGGAAAAGCTATAATAAGAAAATGATTTGCTTGCCAAGAGGGTTAAAAGATGGACTGAGCCAGAAGTTCCCAACTGGTCATAATGTAACAGACTAAGGCTAGAAAATGACTCATTAAGACATCAAGAAAAGAGTATGAGCAATGCAGGTCCTTTCTGTAATACATCTGAAATAAAGGGCAAGGAAAAAGTCACTGCTATATTTTCTTTCTGCAGCCTACTGGCCAACATCATTATTGTCCCATAGAAATTTTTTTCTGTGTGGATTTACTGACAATATCACTCACCTAACTTAAAAAGGCAAAGAGCATGGGATCCCCTTTTACTTCCAATGAATCATGGAACATTTGGAATGCAACATGAATGACAATTCAAATAGCACTTTATTTGTATTTGTTCCAGACAGGATGGAACACAAAAATTTTAAATCTGGAATCAAGTGTAACCATAGTATGTTAACTAGAATTGATACTGTTGATGTTTGGGTATGCTGTTAGCTTCCCAAATGTAGTAATAGCTAGAGTTATTTTTTTCAGCTCCTTTTTGTGCCATTTGAAAAATCTGTAATGTACAGAGGTCAAACTCACGTCATCACAGCAGCGTCACAACATATTGTGACTTTTTCCCCTTCGCTAAACCAGGCATGGGTGTGGCCAACATATGATGCACTTGTAGGCAAGTTTGACAGCCCTTCTGTAGTGTGTTGATCCTATTTCATACCCTGGTGAGAGTGGAAGTGGAGAACTCCACCCTTTGAACTGAATCATGTTTTCTAATTTTATTTGGCTCAATCTACTCAGCTGACCAGAATCTAGAATAAAGGAAAAGATCTGTTTCATCTCACCTTTGTCACTTGATGGTGTGTTCAAAAAAGTGAAGTAATAACAAAACAGCAGACAACAGGAGCTCTGGGGATAGAACATGGCTGAATATATCAAGCTGTCATGTTGGACTTTAGGAAAAGACTAATATAATTGGGAGAGATGCATGCTTTTCAGATAATTAAGTGAATATGGATGTTTAATTAATGATATGCAATTGCATTTTTAGAAAAAATGTCAAGTTAGTGAGCTTCCAACATTAGCCTAATGAAAAAATATCACCACTGTAAAAATATTGGAACAGATTTTTCCATTGAGGTTGTGGTTTCTCCATCTGAAGGTGTTTGATAAGAATCTGGACAGGCTTTCTAGGTATGATGCCTAACCTATTTGCTTTAAGAAGTTAATAATGTTGCATTTCCTTCATATATTTATTGCTGCCCTTGGAATTATTACTAAAAAGAAGGAAAGGAAAGAGGATGCAACAAAAACAATTTCAAACTGATTCAAATTATAAAGCGTTTTCGTTGCTTTCTTATTCTCAGTTCTACATACAGCAAGTGCAATCAAGTTAAATATATTTCCCTCACCTCACCCTTTTATCTATTTTGCATTCTTGTGCCTCTTGATCCACCTCCAACCTCTAGACTTTTAATCTCTGACAAGAAACATTTAATGAGATAGGAGGCTCTTTTGATAAGTCATAATCAAAGCATGTACATTGTCATGTTAGAATTTCTGAGCAGAAATTCTAACATGAAATATTTGGGCCAAGAACCTTTAGCACAAAGATAGACAGTTCATCAGAACAATCATTGACCAGTCATTTATTAACCATTTTAAGCCAGATTCAGATCCAGCCCAACCCTTTCTTTGCATATGAATCTGCTTTCCACAGCTGTTCACTGCAACTCTTCTTTTGTGCTGCTTCTAGGGCAGGCAACATTTGCTTTCTAAAGCCTGTGATGCCATTCTTAATTGCCTCTATGAGCAAGCTTTGAATGCCAAGGCTAAACTTTTGTCGTACCATATTGCAAAGCTCAGATTTTCAAAGGGAGGAAATTTACACATTTAGTTGTGAAATCTGAAAGGATGTGCCTCTGCTATGCATTATCGAATATTACACTCTGCTTTTCTAACAACAAGGGGAGACTTAGGGGCATGAGAGGGATTTCTTTTTAACTTTGGTTGCTGAGCAACAACACAAGTGATCTAAAATAAAATAGCATAGGGAAATAAAAGAGGAGACACTGAGCTAAAGAAAGAAAAGAATCATACTTTAAATATATAGCAGCAGAGAATAAAGCCAAATGTGTTAAAGGACAGCACTCCCAAGTTGCAACATGAGCATGTTTGCCCTTATTTTGTTATTCTTGGGTTTATTCTTATTTTTATTAAATGCACATGAAGGGGGCGGGAATCTTATTGATATTTGAAAGTGTTGAGAGAAATATCCTTCTGGGTTCAGTTCCAAGTGGGGAAAAAGACACTGGAAACATGGAGGCTGCTTGGAAGGTTTAATGGTTACAGGGCCACATGGCCTAGAGCTCCAGAGAAGAATGATCACATGCTTCAAGATGAGAAGAGAAGGGGAAAAGGGAAAAGGGGAAAAAGAAAAAAAGGAAGAAGGAAAAAGAGGAAAAAGGAAAAAAAGTGTTGAGGTGCTGAGAGTACCTGGGTTTTATACTCTCTGTTTGGATTTGAATTGGAGCTTGTATTCTAATTGGTTGTCAGACTCCCAGGGGCGGGGGTCTTAATTTTGTAGGCTTGGTCTGGCCTTTCTGGGTGATTATGCCCTTAAAAGGGCTTTTGGCAATTGCTATAGCTTTTACCTGGAGTTCCTTCTTATGTAAAGTATTCTGGCCCAGGCCTTAATGGCCACCCATTGACAAAGGTGGGGGTGAGTTTCTGCTTCTTGAGTGAGTTTCTGCTTCTTGAGTTTCTACTCTTTTTAGAAGAAATATTCTGCCTTTTAATATTTCCTGGGCTATTTCAATTTTTCTAGGAGAGGGGTGGATGCTAACTTCCCACAAAAGGAAAGCAAATGCTTCTTCCTTCTCTTGAACTGCAATAGGTATTTTCTTTTCAGAAGAAAAATACTTCCATGATAATTTAATTAAAATAGGATACAGCTATTATTGCTCAGCATAGGAATAATTCCTAGATGCTTTCAGTAGCTTGATCTTTCTAAAGAAGATCCACTCTGCAAAAGTGGATCAGTAGGAATAAATATTTTTAGGTTAAGTATAAAAATCCCACAATGCTGACGGTAATTGGAGCAACAAAGGAGATCATATCTAATGATTATGTTGAGAACCCAAGGAGATTCATATATCATGAAAGGCTGCTTTGTAGAAGATGCTACATTTTGCTCCATGCAATTTATTATTTCTTTAAAGGCTTACTAGAAGATCTCTATAGATCCCTTTTGGATTGAAGTGCACTACAAAATGGAACATAGTTGGGAGTCTTTCTGAGAATTACAATTTTATTATAATTTCATTGTTTTGTTGTCAGGAATGGTCAAGAGAGATATCAGTCAATGCGTATCATGCTTCTTGAGGGAGATGAAACTATTTTAGATTTGTCTCAGATAGCAAAAGGTGTTCTGCCACTAACCTAATGCACAAGTTTTTACAGTGGCTATAAGTTCAAGGTAGAAACGGTGTTCTGTTCTTGATTATTGTCTTATCTAGCTTTCTCCCCTACTATTAAACACTAATAAAGATTTTCCAATCTCTAGTTCTCTGTGTGTCACAATTTTCCACTTCCACAATTCCCTGGAATGATTGTTCCAAGGGACATCATGCCAGATTATATGGGATGGTGGCACCCAGGAAGGGAGGGCCTCTATTGCAAGATGGTGGGTAGAACCTTTTACATGTTTGATAACTTTCACAATCCTTGAGGATTTTTATCAGCTATTTTTCATCCTCTTCTTATTTTTCAGACTTGACCCTTCATAAAAGGTTAAAAAGAGATTTTTGCATTTATGATGCATCTCAATTCCCATAATTTAAATTTGCCAACCAAACCAGAGTCAAAGCCTACATTTTTGTGGGACTCATCCTAAGTATGCCATATCTTGATTGCAGCAAAAAGAGAGAGAAAATTCTTTTTCTCTGTCATCTAGTGGTTGTCTGAATGTTTGTAGCCCATATACAGTAGTCCCAACTGAGAGCTCCATTATGACACAGCTGGATAATTCGCATAGCATCATGTTAAAATGTTTCAGTATAGCACGTTGGAGGACTAATTTCTGCTAATTATGTTTCATTTATTTCTGGATTTAAAGGTGCAGCTCAAGCCAACTGAAAAATTCAAAGATGCCAAATTGGGGAGGTGGAGCCAAATGTGGTGCCTGTGACAAAACAGTCTACCATGCTGAGGAAATACAGTGTAATGGACGGAGTTTTCATAAGACATGTTTCCTATGCAGTAAGTTTATGTTTCTTCTTTCACTAAACAGTTGTAGATTGTTATTCATCATGACTCCTGGAATAATAGCTAATATTCTTTATTTCTGCCTATCAAAAGAGCAGCTTAAAAGTAATTATTGTACTCAAATGTCATAGTCATGAATGAATAAATAAATACATCAGTCCTTCATTCTTATAAAGCTTTGAGAAATCTATTTCATAGTGCTTGAGATAACATCTTTTACAGAGCCATAACATCACTCAAGTGGATTAACTCACACAGCATTAAGTCATAATGTTAGCAATAGCAATAGCACTTAGACTTATATATCGCTTCATAGTGCTTTATTGCACTCTCTGAGTCTAAGCAGTTTACAGAATCAATATATTGCCCCCAACAATCTGGGTCTTCATTTTACCGACCTTGGAAATATTATGGTTCATTAAATAATCTGTAACAGGTGAGCTTGCATAAAATTAGCTATAAATTCCTTTATTAACCACAGTTTTTAGGACCATACAACATAATAAGCCAGAATTGATTGGCTCAGAGTCATTGATTGAGATGGATGACTACAGAAATTGAAAACAAACAAATAAATAAATAAGCTGATAAGTAAATTAAAAAATAAGCAATATTATGACATAGCATGATGTGTGAATCCAATTGCAGCAAAAGAAGAAGCCTTCAAGGTACTCTGGTCCAATTTTCTACTCATGTAGAATATCCATTACTACGACTTTCCAAAAGGTTTGAATAGCAACTCTTCGCTTAAAATCCTCCGGGGTCAAAAAATGTATGACGTATATGTGATAGTTAAATCGGCATATTTTCAGTTACTTCTATTTGCTGATATCTCTGTTTTGTTTATGAATAATGCCATGTTGGATAACATAAAGATTCACTTTGGGAGAAACAAACTTGAATTCACTATTTCTAGTCAACTAGAAGTTCTACACTGTAGTTTTCTAAGATCTATGATGAGTCCCCTAGCGCTCCTCCAAAAATATATATCAAACACTAATTTTAATATGACAAAAGAAAAATATTTATTTATCCAACTATTTTGCCTGGAGGTGTCTATAGGCAGCTTACAAATATTATTAGATGCTTGGATACATCTTATATCTATTTAATCTTGATTTTCAATAGCATTAATATAGTTTTTCTCCTGGCCTTCCTCATTTTAAAGACTAATGACTGTTTTGCCACAAGAAAGATCGTATATTATATTGATAGAAAATAGATGTTCTTTTCATTCATGGGCCTGATAATTAGTTAGATGTATTTTCCATGTTAAAAGTAAGTTTTGACTGTTGAAAAAATAATCAGTGTTTTTGGAGACTGAAGGACTGAAGGAGAATAAGGAGACCGAATAATCACTACTGACAAAAATTATATGACAACATAACTAATAGAATAGTTTACAGTCAGTCTGTCCTAGGATCTCTGAAGAATCCAGATGTTGTATATATAGTTGCATCAAATCAATTGGAAAACAGATTTTGATGAAAGAATAATTTAGCAACCGAAAGAAGGGCTGATGGTTGGGGGGGAGGAACACAAGAATCTGTACTATATTCTTTCCAATATTTCTTGAAAGGTGGACAATTGCTTTAATATTCAACACCACTTCTCCTTTCCTATAATTGAAACTGACATTCTCATGGCTAGAACAAGGAATAGCAGCTTTAAAATACGCAAGAGTTGATTTATGGCAAAATGTTAGGAAAAGCTTCCTGTCTCTTAAATCCCTGATCTGTAATTGATTTTCTCAAAATAATGGTCTGTCTACTGTTCTCCCCTAATGGATGGCTGAAGATCTGATTTCTTTCCTTAATACCTTCTCCTCAGAGTTGGCTGAGAGTGAGGCAGCCCCCCCTTTCTCTCTGTTTGCCAGATACGAGGGAAAAAAAGTCTTTTATACAATGTCTTTTAATGTGCAACATTAGGTTTTATTATAGGGACTTTTAGACTGCAACTGCATCCTCATTATCTGGGAGTTAAATTCTTATTAAACTTAATAGACCATACTTCTGCATACAAGGCATCAAGGTTGCTGCTGCTTGGTTGGTTGCATCATAAGTTTACATTAATTCCTGTAGCAAATGTTTGTGAGCTAGGTTTGTTGTTTAAATTGTTATATCATTTTATGGTGTATTCACACAGCTTGATGTATAATTAGTAGGAAAGTCATATAAATAATAAACGGCCTTCAGTCATTAGTTTTGTGGAACAATGCTGGCAGAAAACACAGCCTCTCCTGTGTGTGTGGGGTGGGGTTGAATTGTACCCCTTATGATGTGACTTGCTGTCATTAACACCTCTGATTTGTCCAAGTCATTTTTGACTTAAAGGGCATCTGTGGTGGCTGTGTGGCTCAATCACAATTTGTCAACTTCAAACCCCTTTCTGACAGATGAGTCTTCTCAGCCAGCACAGAAGGCTTTGGGGCCATCTGTTGCAGCACAGACCCTCTGTTCCAAAGAGACCAGAAATAGAAGCACTTTATCTGCTGCTGGAGCTATCCCTTAAAAATTCACAGAGCAAACGTCATTATCTTTTCTTCCAAGATGAGAATGTAAAATACTCAAGGAGAAAATTCACAAAATCACAGAACATTATTTCTTTAGAGGGCTCAATTTTATCCGTTCCAATTTACTTCAATTGAATTAACTTTTATTTTGTGATCTTAATGCACTGGAGAAAATTTATTTGTAACATCTGTGAATATCTGCCTTGCTTTCCTTAAGACAAATATGAAACATTTGCAATGGCCTTTGTTAATTTTGTAAGCGAATGAAGTTACAGTCATATAGCTACCAATATTATTGCAATATAGTCAGAATAAATCTTATTTTTGTTCCACGGGGGTAGTGGTGGAATTCAGAAAAGTATTACTTCCCACAATGTGACCCAGACATAGCCTGTAAATATACTTTGTCAAAATACAAATAAAGCTTAATTTGCATTAGACTTCAAAGGATCTGTAAGTATTAAAAGTACTTCACATAATCTTAAGGAACTTTGTAATGGTGTTTTACAAGGTCAACATGCTTCATGACCTTCACTTCAAAGCTGGATAGGCAGACATGGTTTGTGGCTGGTAAGGGATATGAAAGAGAAGCTGTCCCGTGCATAATCTTTCTTATAATATCACACTTGCTCAAAGTGTGTTTTCGTTGGGGAAATGTTCTCCTCAAATAGGCAAACATAATTTTCCAGAGCTTTGTAGAAGATCCAGGTCCAGTGGGCATCCAGATTTAGTTTCCTTTGGAGAAATGTATCATTAGAGGTTTAATAGCATTTTTGTAATACTTCTTTAGTTATAAATCTATGTGCAGCTAGCCATGGCTTAAAGTTGCAATAGAGCATTCAAGAACATAGGACCAACTCTCCCTAAAGAGACCTTAAGAAGTTCTGAACTCAAAGCTTTCTATCCTTGTCACCATCAATGAATTCTAGCTTGATTTCTAGTTTTTATTCTTCCTGTGTATGTTATCTTTCTTGTGGGCTGTAATGGTGAGGAAAACAAACATGTATTTTCGATCCTAGTTTTTCTGAACCCATGAATGATCTCCCCCCGGAGATACGAGCCATGACGGATATTCTGACCTTCCGGCGCACAGTTAAAACCCTATTTTTTAGACAGGCTGGCCTGGCCCAGTAACTAGGTTCCGGTTTTAAACTTAATTGGGTTTTAATAATTAATTTTTAACTTTTATTCAGATCCCTGATTTTATATTGTTAAATTTAATTTTGATGGGACACAGCCGGACCAATCGTGTTTAATATATTTTTAATTGTATTTATAATGTATTTATTGTTGTTTTTAGTAGGCTGTACACCACCCCGAGTCCCTTTTTGGGAGAGGGAGCGGTATAAAAATATGATAAATAAATAAATAAAATAAAATAAATAAATGAATACTTCTCATTTCTCTAACAGTAGATGCAATTAGTTTATATTGTCTTTGATTATTACATGGGAAACTTGTTGTTTCCTCATTTTCAAACCTCCAATGCAGATTAGTAAAATGCAAGTGTTTGAAGATCAGGACCATAATGCGTGTTTTCATCTTTCTTTCTCAGTGGGTTGCCGGAAAGCTCTGGACAGCACAACAGTTGCGGCTCATGAATCTGAAATCTACTGCAAAACATGTTATGGGAGGAAATATGGCCCCAAAGGAGTTGGCTATGGGCAAGGCGCCGGCTGTCTCAGCACCGACACAGGAGAACATCTGGGACTGGATTTACAGCAGCAGTGAGTGAAATTCTGGGTCATTTTATAATTATAGCTGTGGTTGCATCCAGCCATTTTGCTGTTTCCATAACAACATGCTGGAGAAATAGTTCTCTGGTTGTTTTTCTTTAATTGATATAATCATTTTCCTAAAACCATTTTAATGAGGCTTAGTCCTTCAGGGGTATTACTTTAAAACGATTATATATTCTGTTGGGTAATTGTGCTACCATACTGAAAGAATACTTTCTTTACATGGCACCAGGAAATGAAGTCTTATTTACATATATTTTACATTTTGTAAAAAAAAACTAGAAATCTGAATGTTAACTCTGAGCTGGAGGCTGAGCCCTGCTGACTTCCAGGAGCTCTACATATATCACATAGCTGAATATTGCATTAACGGTAATTACACAATGAATGGATTATTGTTATTGATTGATTTGATTTCTACTCACCTTTACTTTGTATAATTCAAGGTGGCATAATTATATCCTCTCCTTAAGTTATCCCAACAACAACCTTGATTACTTTGTCCAGTCACATTATCCTGAAATTTTCCTCACTCTTGACGTAGTCCCAGCATAATCTGCTGATTACTTTCCTTTTAGGATACAGTGATCCTATTAATTATAAAGTATGATCTTTTATTTCCAGAAGCCCTCCTTTATACTTATTTTTCAAAAACTAACTTTTGTCCTTTATTTCAGTCGTTTAGCTTTTACAAAACAAATGGTACCCCTTGACACCCAGTCTTTCTCATTTATATGAAATTGAATGTTCTTTCTAAAATAAGTTTACATATACTGTTTGATTTTAGGTATTTTATGAAAATATGTGCTTTTGTAAAGTTTCTCTTGGTTTTTAGTGTTGAATTTGACTTTGTAAAGCAAAGTTATAAACGTAGCCATTTTTTTTCTTTATGAACCTGTTTCAAATTGGTTCTCTTTTCAGATTTATTTTTTTTTCTAAGAAAAAAGTCACTGTATTCTAATCTGAAGTAGAATATTTGTTTTGAATATCTAAGATTAAGCATTACCTATTGTTCCATGTTCATATTTCTATAATATAAGTAGAAATAGCAATAGCATTTAGACTTATATACTGCTTCACAGTACTTTGCAGCCCTCCCTAAGCAGTTTACAAAGTCAATATATTGCCCCTAACAATCTGGCTCCTCATTTTACTGACCCTGGAAGGATGGAAGGCTGAGTCAACCTTGAACTGGTGAGAACTGAACTGCTGGCAGCCAGCAGAAGTAATCTGCAGTTCTGCACTCTAACAACTGCACCACCACAGCCCTAAAGACAGAGAAAATATCATCCTAATTGCAAGCTCAGAGAGCACCAAGGACCCTTTGCCTTGAATGTCTTTAAAATGATTTTTACCAATTGTGGGAACTTAATATGGAAGGCAGTATAAGGGCAAGGCATTCCTAAGCATAGGGTCCAATATACTTTTGGCCTCATTTCTTTTGAAATCTGCAATAACCATAATACTACATGGTTCTATGACATGATCCTTATTATAATGTATGTCTTTTATTCTGAAATTTCACCAGGTATCTTTGCTTTTGAGTGGTGCCTTTTATGTCTCTAATTCCTTTACATTTTTTCTGTTAAATTTGTAGCTATGGTTCATTGAAAGAATCTACAAAAATCTGTATAATACATTTATTATTCTTCAAAATACCACACTTTTTATGATTTTGTTGCCCACACCTTTTTAGCCATTAAGAATAGTTACTTTCACATTTCTATTATTCTTCATATTTATCAGGATTTGTCAAAGGAATAGATCTTCCTCTTTTACTTCATGCTGACCATGAACAATTGAACACTCTGCTATGAATTATGGTCAGCATGAAGTCAGTAACTATGTTTCAAAGAACAGCCTGGCAATAAATTCTTTAGTATTTATAGTTCTTGTGTTACATTGCTAATACTGGTGGCTCTACTAAAAGCATGAATGTTCTTTCCCTCCCTCTCTCTCCTTATTTGCTACATTATTTTTCAGGTCAGATATTCCTAAATTTATTTAATCTTTGATATAAATAAATAAAATAAATTGTCTTGCCACCAGCTCACCAAAGCCAGGTCGTCCTTCTACCCCTACCAACCCTTCAAAATTTGCCAAAAAGTTTGGAGATGTGGAAAAATGTCCTCGTTGTGGAAAATCAGTGTATGCTGCAGAGAAGATAATAGGAGGAGGAAAGGTAAAGAAATCTATGAAATATGTTATCCCAATACACAGTTACCATTAAAACACTTTTGCTGACAGCTATCACAAACCAAGAATAATTAACAAAAGTGTTGTCTGCTTCATATTCTCACATTTACAGTAGATACAAGATTGAGATTCCAAGCCTATACAACACTAAAGAGAAGCCATATGTTGATATGCCAAGGATTATGCTGCAGAAAGACACATTTGTCTTCTTTATTTCACATTTTAAAATGACAGTTCATCCTGATTTTGCAGTTGATAGTCCAATTCTGATCTGCTTGAGGCAACAATAATTATTATGATTTTCATATCTATTCAGCATTACATGTATTCTCTGAAGTCCAGATTAGCTTGTGAAAGATAAATTAAGGCCAGATAATTCTTCTCTTAATCTATCAATAGACTGCCAAACATAAACCTTGTTGCGCAAATACTTTATGTGAATTTATTCTTTTTTTGTCTTCCGTTTCAGCCTTGGCATAAGACCTGCTTCCGATGTGCTATTTGTGGGAAAAGTCTAGAATCTACAAATGTTACAGACAAAGATGGAGAGATTTATTGTAAAGGCAAGTGTAATATGTAAAATATCATTTCAAGGAAGCTTATTAGCATGTAGACTTAGACTATGCATGTTGGATTTAGACCGAAAAAGTTTTTCAAATAAGTATCCAATGAAACTAGATTCTTTCAAAGATCATGGTGAAGGATACATCCATACATCACTGATAGATTCCCTCATTTTCATACCAAATTCAATGAAGAGCCAGTCTGGTGAGGTGATTAAGACATCAGGCTAGAAACTAGGGTTTATGCGTTCTAGTTCTGCCTTAGGCTCAAGGTCAATTGGGTGGCCTTTGAGTATTCACTATTCTCAGTCCCAGGAAGGAGGCAAGAACTGAAAACTGAAGTGACTAGTCACCAGGAGTCAACACTGACTTGAAGACAAAAACAATGTACAGTAATTTTTTAATTTCACAATTTTGGTTATAAGAATTTTTCTTTAAAAAATGCTAGTTTGGAATTATATTTAAATTTTCAAAGCATTTTACTGCCCTAAAACTGAACTATGAGTAAAAACAGCAGATACAGGTCCAACTTCACTTTCATTAACATTTTATCTTTTTTCTCATCTCAGTACTGTACCTTTCTCCATGTTCCTTAAGCAATGTAATGTCTCAAATATTACCTTGATCCTCAGTATGAATTGAGAAAGGGCAGTTTATGGCTTAATTGGTTGTGTAAACCCAACCAAATTTGGTCTGATCAAGAAATAATGGTGAAGCAAATCACAATGTAGAATATAGTATGTATCACAGCTGACAAGCTTTTGGTCATGCTAGTAATCATGCTAGCAAAAAATGACATAACAATCATGTTGTAGTCAACCCATGACATTCTATATGTGATAAACATTTGCTTTAAAACATATGTCATTTTGCTGAAATGGTTTTTTTAAAAATAGAGCTACAAAAATTCAGGTGGAAGTGAAACATGTAGTTTACTCAATATTGTTGTCTTCCTGTGGTCATCTAAATTTTTGTAGAGCAGATCTGGTGGCCCTGTCTGCACTTAAAATGTACTAACTTATTATGCCTGCTTTAAAATGCTGCACTTTTAATATAAATAATAAAAAATAATAAACTAGTACCCAGTCATGTAGAAAAGTGACTAAATGGAGGCAACGGGTAAATAAAGGAGCAACATGATTATTTAGGTTTATGGATTCAGGCGTATTTCAACATGGTCCTGTTTCCAAAGTTTTATAGAAAAGTTGGATTTTATGAAAGATTAGTGTTTTATGTTGACAGGCTTATGAGAATAGCTAAATCTATCATTCCTTTCTTTGTTTTACAGTTTGCTACGCAAAGAATTTTGGCCCTAAAGGAATTGGATTTGGTGGCCTCACTCAAGTTGAGAAGGTGGAATAAGATGCCATGTTGATATCTCATTTAGGCTATCTAAATAAGTAACCATTAAAAGTTTAATTTCTTACACACTGGTTATATTATATTGTGGGAAATCATTTTGGAGAAATAGCAGTTCATTCCTGAGAAACAGAACTCCAGAACATTGAGATGTGGACTGTTCATAAATACCGGTAGTTTCTGAATCAAAATTCTGATTATTTTATCAAGATAATTGCACAGATAATCTGACACTGTTTTTACACTTGTGCTAATTAAGCAAAATTCAATTCCTAGTCTTTATCATACATGAAGATGGAACATGAAATATAGGCATTTGGTTACAATTAGTTAGAATGATAACATTCTTTAATATGTCTACTTGCAAATATAATCTCTGTATTATTTTTTAATTTTAATGCCCTCAAAACTTTAATGTCTTTTTTGGGAAAAGCTGATTGGTTATTCCATCTTTAAACATATTTAAAGATAGCACTAAATGTGCTGTGCTGCATAAAAGAAGTTAATTAAATTGTGAGTACTAAGATAAATATTTCATTCATCATTTCTCAAATTACTTTACACAGTACTCTCATTGTAATTTCACTTAAACTTTGCACTCAGTCAAAAATACAGTCGTAATTTCCATTTATCTGAGATAATTTTTATTCCGTTCCACTCTGGCATGAACTTCAGAATGCACCAGACTTTCACTGTTGGTCAAATTTATGACAAAATGTTGTGTGCAATAGTCACACATATCAGAAAGATTCGTAGTCAATCTTCTTTTATTTGTTTTACATGCATTAGGTTAATTGAAAAAAAGTTTGTCCTTATTGCATATGTTGTTCAGCGTCAGTGAGGGTTATGTTTTCCTTTAACTATTTAAAGTCAATAATATATTGAAGCTTTAACTGAAATGTGAGCATAAATGTGTCAAATCTAAGCAACCTTTATGTAGAGTTAGGGCTGTGCAGTCCTTTGGATTCAATTTCCAAAAGGTGCTTCAAAGACCATGAGAATGCCAACATAGCACCTGACTGCAATACTTTAAAGCAGGAGTCTCCAACCTTTTGGACCTTAGGGACCACCAAACTCATAATTTTAAATCCTGGGGACCACTAATATGAATTTTGACTGACAGTGGCTTGCTGACGTTGGTGGGTGAGAGAGAGAGATCTGATCTAACCTCTCTCTCTCTCTCTCTCACACACACACACACACACAAACACAGAGGCAGGGGTGGGATTCAATTTTTTTAATAACTTAGCAGGCAAGTTTGCCAAGTAAGGAGTGAGTGGGCGGGGACAGTTTCTGCAGGCCATGTGGGCAGCGCAGCCTTGTGTTCCTGCGTAGCTTTGGTGGGTGTTCTGGGGGCGATATTTTTCTGCGGCCCACTAAAATTTTCTCACAGACCACCAGTGGGCCACAGCCCATCGATTGGCAACCACTGCTTTAAAGCAGCTATGACTTTTTCCTAAATCACTTTGGGGGATTTGATCTAAGCACTGTATCATCCTAATATATAGCTATATATCAGCAGAGAATTATCATAACTGCCTATGAATTAAAAACTAAGTTTCACATAGTAGCATATTTTGATATTTCAAATCATCTTTATTTTCTTTACTGAGTTTAAATTTTGAAGGATGGAGATAAATGAATCAGAGATAGACTTTCCTGCTTTATTTAAAAATAATCTTTTCTGCAGCTGAGAAAGCTTAACATTTCACAAGTGTATTTTTCCAAATCCAAGTATTTCAAAGTATTATACACGAGCCATGGTTGCCATTGCATTTCCAGTTTGCTTCAGTTTAACATGTAAACTTTTTTTTTCTGAAATAGCAATCAGACACATAGCAAATAACAAAATAATTCGTAATATTCTTTACAATATTCTAAATATCTTTTTTGAAAACATCCAATGAATTCCAGATAGTCGATTACAGATTTTCGTCTTCACACTGGATGAATGTGTCGATCTTTTGCCAAATTAAACATTAACGCATACTGCTTAGTCCAATCAATTACGTTGGGCTTGAGAATCCCAAAGCATCTACACTGAAAGAAGTCTGCAATGTTCTGGAAGAATCCAAGACTACAAAAGAAAGAAAAGTCACACAGACTGAAAATAACCTTCATATTATTATTTTTTTAAATTTTATGCTGGCAGTATCTCAATATGGAAGTATCCAAGAACTATTGATACGTTTACAAATGAATTGCTTTCAAACAAGTACAATGTACACTAATCATTTCCCATTGTTTGGATCAGTGGCACACTTGGAATTTGAGAATACACTTGTGGCTTGGTGATTTCCTACCAGAATGCCATGACAAAGAGGAAATTTCCTATTTACAGTATTTTACCAAATACTTTTTTTTTAGTAAGCAGTTTTGTGAAATTATGAAACAAAGTAGAAATAGGTTTTGTGTTCCAAAGCACAGAAAACACTTTTTAAAAGACATACCTTTCTATTCTGACACTGAATTCATAGAATTCAAGAAAAAGTGAAGCTCAGCAATAAGAAACTAGGTATATGACACATATAGTGTTTGCTTCAAAATGCCAAACTGTGTTTCACTTTATACATGGGCTTTAAATTACAGGTAATTGTGAAAGACAAGTATCATTCCTTGTCAGGCTCCAAAAACCAAGAAACACTACAAAGTTACTTCTAAGCAGTTTCCTTTATTATTCCTTACCTATAGATAGAAATAGCAATAGCAGTTAGACTTACATACCGCTTCATAGTGCTTTCCAGCCCTCTCTAAGTAGTTTACAGAGTCAGCATATTGCCCCCAACTATCTAGGCCCTCATTTTATCCACTTCGGAAGAATGGAAGGCTGAGTCAACCCTGAGCTTGGCGCAATTTGAACTGCCAAATTGTAGGCAGCTGGCAGCCAACAGCCGGCAGTCAGCAGAAGTAGCCTGCAGTACTGCACTCTAACCATTGCACCACTGAGGCTCATGCCAATCTTGCCAAACTAAAGCAACTACGTGCATTGTTAAAAGATATACTCTGAGAATATGTAGGGAATAGCTATCTTGACCTTCTTTCTACCAACCAAACTATCTAAATTTGAATTTTAGCTGAAAACAGAGGAACATGAGTGACATGTAAGAGAATAACTAGGGTTCCATGCATTAATTACATTTGAAGGAAATGTATGCACTCCAATCATCTTTTTACTACTGAATAATTTGATAATTATGTGGAGATGTTGCCTCATTCCCCTCTGCATACCCAGAACATCTTAAACTCAATCTACAAACAATTGCACTGAGCACTTTATTATTTATATGCAAGATAAACAACAGCTTTTTATTGTTTGGGGGGGGGGGGGAGGATAGATTTAGTGGTGATGGTTGCGTATTTTAAAGCTATTATATTTTTTTAAAGGAAGCCAAATTTAGCAACTGTGACTACTTCAAGCGGAAATGGTTATTGAATAGTGATACTTTCTAAATTGACTTACTTATATGGAGTCTTCCTAAGTGAAGTAGGATGTTTGGAATATTTACTCTGCTTCAGGAGAGTAGCCCTTTCATGTGAAGTCAATCCAAGAAATGCAATCTGAAAATGAAAGAATTAAAAAGGAAAAAACTGAATGCCAATTAATATATAAATATTGACAAACGAAATGTCAAAAGTACATGATATGTTTTTCCTTTTTAAACAAAGAAAAGAATAGTTTTTTCAGTTGAAAATGCACCGATAAATGAAAAACAGAGAAATGACACTAATAAATCAATCTGTTAACAGAAGTCAAAAATATAAATTAATTGAAGTCTGTATCTGAAAGACTCTATAATGCAATTTATCCTTTAGTGATTGTGCACTGCAATTATATTGGGACAAGAACTTTCTCTAACTAGGCTCTAATTCAAAATCCAAAATAAGCTGATAAGCTGAAAATAAGCTTTTGAGGTATTTTCCTGTCCTGATATTCATTTACACATACGCACGAACATAAGGCACACAGACACATGCATGTATATATAAATAAATGTGTTTATGTGTATGGATGTGTGTGAGTGTGCATGAATAAACCTTGCATTATTTACTTCTCTTTATCCCAATTACAAATTATTCCATTAAATCATTAATGACTTGGTAGTAAAATTAATGCATTTATTTTAAACTTTGTTGTTTTTTTTTAGAAAAAAAACATTGTGGTTACTATCTACTGTTATCTATTAGCTATTGGTGGCATAAATATCAAGCAGCATGAAAAAAGATCTCCCACATATGAAAGTATTTTGAGAGCTGCCTTTCACAATCAGTTTTGTGCTGACATTCTTTTTCTTTTTGAAAGGAAGAAAGTAATTAAATAATGGCTGAATTCTTGACAATAGTAAACAGTAGACGTATCATAGGTCTACTTTAATATTTCTCAACTCAGCCAGCTGGGAATTCTGGGAATTGAAGTCCATACATCTTGAAGTTTCTAAAGTTGAAAAATACTGGTTTAGTTCTATGTAAATTCTGCAGCAAAAAACCCAACACAGAATTCTATTCTGTCAAGGAAAGTTCATACTGTACTTCTCTTTCTGTACTGTTTTATGTTCTATAAAAGTACATATAAAAGGTGGGGAGGGAAAGGAAGCAGCATAATTGTTTTACATTTGTGGCCCATATAACAGCTATAGAAACTTTCCTCAATATATACTTCTTGATTAAAAGCAAGCAGACAGATGCATACCTTGAATAGCCAAAGTACCAGCCTCTATTGGTACAGAACAAATAAAGAAGGCTGCATAATGCTCCTAGTCATCTAATCCCAGAGGTTGCAGAAGATCTAGCATAGAAAGACTACAGGTAGTCGTCGAGTTACAATTGAAGATGGCGGTGGCGCGGCCCCTCCTCAAGAAGCCTTCCCTGGATCCAGCTATTTTAAATAACTATCGTCCAGTCTCCAACCTTCCCTTTGTGGCGAAGGTTGTTGAGAGTGTGGTGGCACGTCAGCTCCCCCGATACCTGGAGGAAGCTACTTACCTCGATCCGTTCCAATCGGGCTTCAGGCCTGGATATAGCACTGAGACGGCATTGGTCGCGTTGGTCGATGATCTCTGGAGGGCTCGTGACAGAGGGTTCTCCTCTGTCCTAGTCCTATTAGACCTCTCGGCGGCTTTCGATACTATCGACCATAGTATCTTGTTGCGACGGTTGGAGGGGTTGGGGATTGGTGGAGCCGTCCTCCGATGGTTCTCCTCCTTCCTCTCCGACCGTTCGCAATTCGTGTTGGCGGGAGGGGAGAGGTCCACCTCTAGGCCCCTGGTTTGTGGGGTGCCTCAGGGGTCGGTCCTCTCTCCCCTCCTGTTCAACATTTATATGAAGCCGCTGGGTGAGATCATCCGTGATCTTGGAGTGAGGTGTCATCTATATGCAGATGACACCCAGTTGTACATCTCCACTCCGGACCACCCCAACGATGCTGTGGGGGCTATGTCTAGGTGCCTGGAGGCCGTGCGGGATTGGATGGGCGGGAACAGACTTTGGCTCAACCCATCCAAGACCGAGTGGCTGTGGTTTCCGGCGCCCCGATATAGCCAGCTGATACCTTCGCTGGCTATTGGGGGGGAAATTTTGCCCCCCACAGAGAGGGCTCGCAATCTGGGAGTCCTCCTGGATGTACGGCTGTCGCTTGAACATCACATTGTGGCCCTCTCCAGGGGGGCGTTTCATCAGATCCGTCGGATCTACCGGTTGCGGCCCTTCCTGGATCGGGACGCCTTGCGCACGGTCACTCAGGCCCTTGTCACCACTCGCCTGGACTATTGTAATGCCCTCTACATGGGGCTCCCCGCGGGGAGCACCCGGAAACTCCAGCTGGTGCAAAATGCAGCCGCGCGGGTGATCACGGGGGCGTCGCGTAGCGCCCATGTGACGCCTCTCCTGCGCGAGCTGCATTGGTTGCCGGTGGCTCTCCGGGTTCGCTTTAAGGTTCTTGTTCTGACCTTTAGGGCGACCCATGGCATGGTACCAGGTTACCTGCAGGACCGCATTCTGCCAGTGATCTCCAACAGGCCAGTGCGTTCCCATAGAGAGGGTCTGCTCCGGGTGCCGTCGGCCTCTATGTGTCGTTTGGCGGTGCCGAGGAGTAGGGCCTTCTCTGTGGGGGCCCCCGCCCTCTGGAACACTCTGCCTCCGGAGCTTCGTACCGGCACGGACCTGAGGGCCTTCAGGCGCGCGTTGAAGACCTGGCTCTTTGAGCAGGCCGGCCTGGGCTGAGATGGTTTTATTTGGTCTCCATATCATTTTTAATTTTAATTGGGGTTTTAAGGGGAGGGGGGTGGAGTTTTCTTATTTTCATTAACCAGCCAACATTAATTTAATACTTTTTTAACTTTTGTATTCTCTGTGGGGTTTTAGATGGGCTGTGCACCGCCCTGAGTCCCTTGGGAGAAGGGCGGTATATAAATTGAAATAATAATAATAATAATAATAATAATAATAATAATTTCATTTAGTGACCGTTTAAAGTTACAACGGCATTGACTTATGACTGTTTTTCATACTTTTGACCATTGTAGCATTCCCATGATCATGTGAGCAAAATTTAAAATCTTGGCAACTTATGGTTGTAAGTGTCCCAGGATCACATGATCATCTTTTGTGACCTTCAGACAAGCCAAGTCAATGAGGAAGCTTAACAACCGTGCTATTAACTTAACAACTGTAGTGACTCACTTAACAACTGTGGCAAGAATGGGGCAAATTCACTTAACAAATGTTTCACTTAGCAACATACATTTTAGGCTCAATTGTGATTGTAAGTCGAGGGCTACCTGTATACATAGCTGCCCAACGGAACAGTTTTCAGTTGAGAGTTACTCTCCGGGGCAGGATAAAGTCTTAATACTAGGTTTTTGGAAGTTTGACGACAAGATAGACAGACAGATAAATGAAGTTCCTTCATGAGGACATGCTCTTCTCAAGAGTAAATCTTTGCCACACATTAGAAACACACTCACAGTTCAACCATAAAAGATTAATTTACCTATTGCAGGAAAATCCTAAATCTAGAAATGGTGCTATTAGGAATAAGCAATCATTGCAAGAGGATATTTTAAGCTACAAAAGAAACTTTCCCCTGTGGATAAATTATGTCAAACTAATATATTAAGGAAGAATATTACTGCCTATTTTGTTTTATGTACAAACGAATAAAATTAAAGACATTAAGAAATATAATGGACGTGGCTATAATGGACCAGAAAGAATATTCTTTGTAGACATCCCTAGTAAAATCCTAAATAGCAAACAGAAAACTTATTCTCTGACCTCTTCGTTTACTGATGCAGTCCTGATTGTTATCAATTCATTGGCATCATGTTTACATATGCACAAAATGGATAATTCTGAAATATTAACTAAAAGCAATACACTGTAGGCTATTGAACAACAGTCAATGCAATACTTTAAAGAAATATACATAAAGAGTGTACCTGGTAAATCTGAAGGATTAGCCATAATGCAGCCCATGAAGTGTGAAAAATTACGAGCATGAAAACATATAGCACCCAAGGAGAACAAGATACAATCTGTGTGAAAGACATCCAAGCTCCATCTTTCTGATACGTAGTTGTACAATGTTCTGACCAATCTAAGAGAAGTAATTTTAACTTTAAATAAAGGATTACTTTAAAAAAAATACCATGGTAAACTGTGTTTTTATTTATAAAGTTTCTATCCTATTTTGACTGATAATATCATTCCAAAATGGATTATTTATAACTATCTATAAGTACTACATGTGCATTGATATATTTAGCTACCAGGAAGGCTAGCTTACTCTAATAATAAATATGAGTAGCTGTCATAGGATCAAAGAACTATTTGTAGCAAAATTTTCTGAAATGCAAACCATGTTCACTAGAGATAAGATTATATATGCACAATGTAGCCTAATGAAAAGGTGTAGTTGTATATTTATATGCACTTGGGCCCAAACCTGCTATTTGTAAACAGAAATGTATATTGCATACATAGTTCATGCTGCCAGCCTATTTTCCAGAAGGACATTAGTTTTTTAACATTTTAGAACGTTGAACAATATTGTCCTCAGATTATATATTAGTCTTTCTAGAGATCAACACCACATTTTCTCTCTAAACAATGAAATAACAGTTAGAAATACATACATATAAAAGTTCCATATATGGCCCAAATATTCAGCAAGATCAAGAAAAAGAGGAACAGGATGAAATAGCCATGGTTACCTACACCTGGATCAAAGAGAATGGTTAAAGATTTGTTAATATAAAATTCATAGAGTAATTTTTCTATCTAAAAATGATATAGAGTATTTCTAAGTATCTACTCTCCCAACATACTGTACATGGAGGGGTGGCAGAATATAGAGGGAATTAAATTGGTATATAGCAGGGGTGTCAAACCCAATCACATAGCAGGCTGTATCGTGACATATCGCATTGTTTTTTGCCTTTGTGGAGCTGGGGTGGGCATGTCCCATGGGCCTCCAGTTTGACAGGCCTAACATATAGGTAGTCCAGGGGTGGGACGCTACCAGTTCTGCCCAGCTCTATAGAACCGGTAGTTCTGAAGAGCAGCAGACACAGAACCGGTTCTGTGTTTGCTGCTGTTTGGTCCACCTGGGCTCCTACCTGTCCTTTATTTCCGTTTTTTTCAGTCTCAGCTGCTTTGCATGGCACAGCTGAGGTAGAAAAAGCAGGGAAAAAGTGGCTTTTCAAACACTGCGCACCTGCGTGCAGCGCTTTTCAGCTGTCCGGGCAGCACAGCTTAAGGTTTGTTTACATGCACGCGCAGTGCAAAACATAGTCACCGAACCAGTAGTAACACTGGTTGAATCCTACCCCTGAGGTAGTTCTTGAATTCTGACCATAATTAAGTCCAAAATTTCTATTGCTAAGTGAGACGGTTGTTAAGTGAATTTTGCTCGTTTTACAACCGTTCTTGCCACAGTTGTTAAGTGAATCACTGCAGTTTTTAAGCTGGTAACATGGTTGTAAAGTGAATCTGGCTTCCCCATTGACTTTGTTTGTCAGAAGGTCAGAAAAGATGATCACATGGGCCCGGGGCTGCAACCATCATAAATATAAATCAGTTGCCCGTATTTTTTTTCCAGTGCCTTTGCAACTTTGCATGGACACTAAGTGATTTACTGTAAGTTGACTACCTATATAGGACCACCTATATTTCAAAGCTCATCTAAAGTACAACAAAAATAACAAAACCAAAACATGCAATGCAATCCCACATGTGACACTCCAAAGGAAGTCTGTCTTCAGTAAGTGTAATCAGAATTATTTTTAAACTTTAATCATGTACCAACTCTGCTCATGCTATCTAATGTTATACATTGTCAGACTGAGCATCTTGTCAGCATTTCTTCACACAACACTCAACCACTAAAGCTTTTTCTATGTGATCTATTAATGGCCTCCCTTTTAAGACTTCAGAAATATTCCTGGCATAGACTTCTAATAAAGGAATCCTACTTGTGCTAAAATAAACTCACCTATGCATCGTCCAATCCAAATACAATGTTGATCATATCTAGCTACACATGAATTGCAAGTATGGCAATGCATAGATCTCAGAGGTTTCTTAATCTGAGTAAGAAAATACACAGAAAACAGATTATGCATACCTCACTGAATGTATCAGTAAACGTTCTCCTGCATTTCAAATATTAGACCTTTATCATAAATTGAAGTTCATCCTCTAAAAATAGCTGCTTATATTAAATATAACAATAAGAGCCACAATCCCATCTTTAATAAGTTGTTTGAATCCAGAAAGGCCTCCACCCATATACATATTTCATGTCTCTGTGGTTGGGCAGCTTTCCATTCAGATCACGTATTCTGAAAGCTTCTTCCAATAGCTCTGAGATTATCTGATTACATTTAGCCAGGGTCAGAAATGTTTTGTTGACATAACATTTATTCACATTATGGAATGTCGCTGTACTTTAATTTTAAGTACAGTGACACTCCATAATGGGAAAAAGTGTTTTGATGGATGAATATATTTTATAGACTGCTGTGAATTAGAATGACTATCAACAAGGGTATGATATGCTAAATAAACATACAGGAAGGCAACAAGGACTACGCTTGAATTATGGAACATGCTTCCCCATTATTTTCAGCATTTAAGGTGACTTGAAGGGCTCTTTGGATACTGATCCTGTTTTCATCAATTGCTGATACTTGAAATATGGTAGGACTGGTCTTAAAAATAGTGCGTTATGCTTGCAAGAATCACAGCAGGAAGGACAGTGTATTATACCCAGTCTTCATTATTGAAACTGGCTTGACTGTTTATGACTTAGCAACCTCCTATGCTCACTAAGGGCAATTTGATATCATACATCTACCAATAGATTTTTTAAAAACAAAATGAATAAATTCAAGTGAGCAGTCTTAACAAGCAGAAATCTTTTCAGTAGTGATGTTCCATTGCTGCCCAGATTCCTTTCAAAATTTTACTCCTATTCACAGAGAAAAAATTTCCCAAAGTGAGTTCTAAAATATAGATAATAGTTAGATATTAGCCCTGAGCAAAATATAAATGCACATTCTCTAAGGAATGGCAAGCATGAAATTAGATTCTCCAGAAATAACTATTCTGTAAACATCTTTCCTGTAAACATATGACTGGCTATTAAAAGGGTGCCAGACCAGATAATTTTTATACTCTGTTTTGATATTATAATACACTATACTCATGTTTAAACCAAAGTGTGACAATGCAAAAAAGTAACTTGAAGAAAGACTCCTCTCTATTATCTTAAAAAAAGCCTTAAAAATCAAATTATTTTAAGGCACCACTGCTCAACTTACAAGGCATGATGTGCAGAATGTTCTGAAGTCCAAACAGCCAGATTCTCCAAGGTTAATAATATTCTGAAAGACAGATTAGGTTTTGCAAACATGTTTATATCTTGATGCTTCAGGGTATCATAACTTAAGACCTGCGAACTCTTAACAGACTTAATGTATTTCTGTAACACAACAATTGCAGGGAGTTGATGACAGTTAAAACAGGATTGAGACTGTTGTCCATTTCAAGCCATAAATAATACTCTAACTGAAAATAGTTTTTTAATATGAAACATACAAACAGCTTTACATGCAAGATTCTTTCCACTTTAAGGAACTGGGAAGGCAGAAGAGGACTCACAAAAGTTATATTAAATAACATTATCTTAATAAATATACATAATTCATTTTTTAAAAAATCATTTCCTAAGTTAGTACTCTCCAGCTATGTGGGGACAACTAGAAATACTGGGCTGTTTATAATATTTTTCAGCAGAGGGGTGACTATGACATTTATAGTACCCAATCTCACATACAAATCATTTTCCTTTACTCTTACACCAGTCCATTTCGCCTATGCAGCAAGTAAATAATCATTAACCAGGCATGCACGATTTCGATATAATTTATGAATGTAATGATTTATGTATAGGACAAACACCCACACCCACCAACCACCAAGTAATTTGTGGGCAATATTTTTTGTTCAGGAAATATTGTATAAAATTAACAAATCTTGGTGGAAGGGAAAAAGATGTGTCTGAAGAGAAGGAGAAAAAAACTCTTTCCTATTGCTCCCTTCTGAAAACTCTGTGTACGGGAGGAATGGATGGATTTGCGCTTCAGGAGTGTTTTATCTTCATACCTATACTGAATGGAATGATATTATTACTACTATTAAAAAACTCAAATTGTGTCCTCCTTCCTTGCAGTCCCAAAATTGACACTTGTATAATTTTGTACAAATTTTGTAATTTCTTGGAGGACAAAGAAGAAAGGACAAAATGGCTCACTCTGAGCCATTCAAGGTATATTTCAACCTAATTCCCAACTACTATCTTGCCCTAATTTTGTTTTCACATTCATAGATTCAGGAACTTTTGAAAGATTGATGTCAATAAAGATTCAGATCTTTCAGATATTTCCAGTCACAAAAACATATTATTTACTATTTTGTCACTCAGTCACAATTTTATCATTTTGTCATTGGAACTTATTCCATCAACATGACTTCAGAAACTTAAACCAGGTAGTCCACACTTAATAAAACTGAACTTACAATGGCACTGAACAAATAGTACTTATTGTTGGGCTCCGAACTCTGAATATGCCTCACAGCAAGTCAGCTGGCCATGTCACCTTATCTCTGCTACTGCTGGATCTGTATTTCTGCTTGTGTGCTGGCTGATGGCTTTGGAATAACTCAGCACAGCTGAGGATGGATTCTGCAACTACTGCAGGGATGGAGGATGGATTCTGAAGCAACTGCGGGGCTGCAGGATGGATTCTGAAAGAACTGCGGGGCTGCTGGAAATGGTTCTATTCATGTATTGATGTGGTGCATATTGTTAAGGGGGTTGAGGCACATATTTATTTTTATTTATTTTTAGTTACATTTATATGCCACCCTTCTCCGGAGACTCAGGGCGGCTTACAGTCTATGGAGCACCATACTAAGTGCTCGGCAATAGCATTCATTCCATTGTATATGCCTGCTTATTATTACTAGGTCTTTTGCCCTCCCCCCCCCCCCCCCCAAGCGGCATTTTTACAAAGTCAGCTTATTGCCCCCAACAATTCTTGGGTCCTCGATTTACCTACCCAGAGACGATGGAAGGCTGAGTCAACCTTGAGCCTGGTGGGATTCGAACCTGCACTAATTGCAGGCAGCTTGCACTAAGTGCTAGATGATTAACAGCTTGCACCACCAAGGCCCTTTAATATAGGTGGTAATTAAGCCTTAGGTTAAAACATGGTGAAGGTGGCACCAGATGGGGATCAGTTAGTGAGGGTCGGAATAGGGCAAGGATGTAGACATGTTATAGGGTTAATAGCATTTAGGGATAATGGGTTAGGTATGGCCAGAATTAGAACTACATATAGGCCTGGGTGTGGTGGGGTATGTCTCATGATAATGGTAATAAAAAGAAAAGGAGAAAACTCAAACAAAACTCTAACCTTCTCTCAGCCAGTCCTTGAGTATTGAAGATTTGTCCTGACCTATCTTGGAAATTCTGGTCATTGCACCATGCAGGCACACAGTAAATGGCTCATAATTACAACACTGCACTATCCAACAGTCACACAATCACCATTTGCAACCTTCACTGACAAGCAAAGTCAATGAGGAGGCTAGCATGGGGTTGCAAATGACAATCATATGATGTCACGCTTAATGGGATTCACTTAACAACGGCAACTGGAAGAGTCAGAATTGCCACTGCTAAGTAGAATGATCATTTATATTGTGTTTTATGACTGTGTTGTGTAGTGATAGAAATTCCAGTCCCAATATTTGTCATTAACTGAGGACTACCTGTACAAGCAAAAACAAAGAATATTTTAAGGCTTCCATTACAGTACACCGTCCAGTGACATTAATGGCCACATTAGCAATAATGAAACTGGATATTCTCTCACACATCATAATGTCCTTCCATACTGTGGTTTGGCTTTTTTCTTTTATATTTGAAATACTGACTTTTCTTTTCTTCCAAAGTTCTTTGACTTATGACAGTTCATTTAGTGACCGTTCAAAGTTACAGTGGCACTGAAAAAAGTGACTTATGACCAGGGGTGGGATTCTACCAGTTCTATCTGGTTCTGTAGAACCCCTTGTTAACTTTCTAAGCAGTTCGGAGAACTGGTAGTTAGAAGCATTCTCCTTTTGTTTTTTTCCACCCTTATTACATTCTTGGCAGACAGCCTAGACTTCCTGTCTCAGGAGCTTTGGGGCTTGGGTTTCTTAAAGGGGAAGGGTTGTTTTAAGATTTTTACACTGCTGTTGGGAGGAAACAGTTCCCTGGACAATCAGCATTTTGAAGAAATAATTGAATAATGAAGCAAAGCTTTTAGTGACAGGAAACCAAGATGAGTAACATTCAGCAAGGCTTCTTGGCTAGCTAGAAAAATTGACATTCAAATGTGAGTTTACGTACTCTTTCTGAGTTTTGGTCTAAAACTGGTTTTTGGTGAAGGTTAATTCTGTGCTTAGTGAAGTTTAATTCTGTGTTTATTGATGGGATAATTTTTCCTATTCAGCTTCAACAAGCAACAGCTATTGTTGTGATTTAATTATTTGTATTGTGTTTGAATTTTTTCCTGCCTCATGGTTTCTTTTTCTATCTGGGGAGAGGGTCTTCCTCACTGCTTTAGTACTATCTGACACTGTCCTTTTGGGGTATACTTCCAAGAGGCAGGATGAAAGCTTGGCACTGATTTTTTTTATTGCCCTTCTAGGGGGCATGTGACTTTTCCTTAGTCTGGATGATTTCCTTAGGATATCTTGTGAGGTGAGTGAGACCAGCTTTAAGTGGTGCAAATGGATCTAAGGATTGCTTTTCCTGGGTGTGCTTTTTCTGAAGAGCTTAAATAACCTCTCTGCTAAAGGGTTTCACTTTATGAGCAAGAGTTGTCTGCTTGATAGTTATCACTGCATTTTAACTATTTTCATTCCTCAAGGTGCTCTGGCATCCTGCCTGATTTGTAACTCTGGCTTGCAGGTATTTTTAATCTAATGATTGGTATTTAGGCAGCTTTTTGCAAACAAAGAAGCTTTTTGTATTTTTGTACAGGTAATCCTTGACTTACAACAGTTCATTTAGTGACCATTCAAAGTTACAATAAAAAAGTGACTTATGACCATTTTTCACACGTATGACCGTTGCAGCATCCCCACTGTCATGAGAGGCCAGGCAAGGAGAAGCACCCTTGATGTGAGTGATGTCGAGTTGGCCATGCCCACCCAGTCACATGACCACCAAGCCACACCACCAACTAAGCCACACCCACAGAACCGGTTGTTAAAAAAACTGAATCCCACCCCTGCTTATGACCATTTTTCAGAGTTACGTCCTTTGCAGCTTTTCCATGTGATCAAAATTCAGATGCTTTGCAACTGACTCATATTTATGACGGTTGCAGTGTCCTGAAGTCATGTGATCACTTTTTGTGACCTTCTCACAAGAAAGTCAATGGGGAATCCTTACCTACTTAATAACTGGGTTACTAATTTATCAATTGCAGCGATTGATTTAAGCAAGAAAGGTTGCAAAATGGGGCAAAACTCACTTAACAAATCTTTCATTTAGCAACAGAAATTTTGGGCTCAATTGTGGCTGTAAGTTGAGAACTACCTGTAATACTTTTCCAAATTTGTCTGATTGGCAATACTTGGTGGATTTTGAGAAAAACATGTTCAAATTTGCTGAGAAATATTGCTTTTTATTATTAATTGCTATATTGTAATTACTTGAAAAGAACTATTGCATATGTGAAAATACCTTTTTAATCTCTTCTTCTGTACTTGTAATGAACCCAGGATCAGTTCTGAAGGTTTTGTAAAAATAATAGATAAAGCCCACCATGCCAAAAAAGAAAGGAAGCTGTGAAGTTATATCTGGAAAACATGGCCTCCAGTTAAGGACTCTGTTTCCATAATTCACATATCAGAGTACATAAGCAGCCCTCCAAGCTATACTTCAAAGTTAAACAGCAATAACACCATGGCAGGAAGAAGCAATAAACAGATTCTAATGCATGCTTTAAAAATCTTTTAAATTTATAAGAACCACACTTAGCACATTTCGACACTCATTTGATAAAAAAAATAAACAGCAATCTGACTAAGCCAGGGTGGTGTGCATAAGCAAAGCAGATAAAATTTCTCAAAATTTAGGAATAGTGCAATAAGGCACCAATAGATAATAGACAAAAGTTATGTCACCCATCATGAGATTGTCTTAGAGCTGCCAAATGACTTTTGGTTTTGATAGATTTTTGTACAGACTCTCGTATTATGAAAATTGGAAAAGCAATCCTGGTTTTCCTTGGAGGAGGGGGGAAATACGATTATGCAAGAAAATGAAGTGCGTGTCAAGTATTTGTGTACCAATTTCAGGCTCTTGTAATGAAGGGGCCCTTGGGAGGATCTATTAAATCCACAGCTGATGTATGACTACAATATCTTTGTCTGAGACATAATTGTTCAGCCACAGGAAAATAAATCTTGGATTATATTTAATATGTGACATTTAAAAAGTCTGAAGAAAATGTGTTATTTAAAAGGTACCTATTTCTTCAGAATCCCTTTAGTTCTTTATATAGTATGATTCAATTGATTTTTCAGAAGATACATAACATTAGTATAATTGATAGCTTAATCAGCTGGGTGAAAATCAAACAACAAAATAAATGTAATTTTGTGAAAGGATGTTTAAAAGTCATAAAGCAGAAACCATGACTGAAAAATTACCAGATATCTTTCTCAAGAGCTAATTAGATTTATGTGCCTTTGACAGTTGGAATATGCCCAAATATTTATCATGAATTAATTCATAAACAAGCTATTAATAAAGATCTCATTAAAAAGCATACTAAAAGAAAAAATATCTTTGGAGATGGTAATTAATAATAAAATGCTGTTTAACAGAACAGATTAAATGCATTTTAAAACAATTATTATTTTTATTCTATTCTATTTTTATTATTAAGCATGGTTTTAAAAAACTGAATTGGATAAAGAGCCAAAAAATGTATAGTACAGAATGTACACTATCTCATATTATAGAAGAGGAAGGGGATGCAACAAAAGCTGCACAGTGGCAAAGCGAAAAGATTAGGATGGGGAAATGACATGTAGGGCAGGATAACATTGATGGAAAAGGTGGCAGAGGCAGCATGGGAAAATAATAATCAAGACACTACTAACAGCCAATTGGGAACGTCAGATAGACACGCCATTTTATACTTCTTTTTAGTTTATCCAGATCATTGGCCATTAATAATAATTTTTTTTAGCAGCAACTCATTTTTTCTTAGTAAATATGTTAAATGTTTCATGGCAGCTTTCTGTATAATATTACAATTTATTCCAGTGATTTTTCTTATAACGATCAACACACACACACACACTTTAAAGAAATTATCTGTTCCGTACTATTGTTTCAACAAAGGATATTAGGCAGGAAAAAGATGAAACAGGTCCATGATATCCAAAAGATGGAACTAATCAAAAATGATACTGGGAAATATTTTATTGTGTTGAATCCTATGAACAACCTAAATGGAACATTTAAAAGTATTTAATTTATTTAGTACGTTTATATCCACTTATCTTTGGCATATATAAGATATTACCTAATTTTAGACCCATAAGAAAAATGCTGTGAAGTAGGTTAAGCTGAGAAAGAGTTGCTGGTCTACATTTACCCACTATTAGACACAAACATGCCCAAGTAATGTTTACAAATGTTCAGTACATGAACTTCTTTGATGTTTTTTTATCCAAACATATTTCTGCAATAGCTATATTGCATGTGAGAATTTAGAGAAAAAAACCCTATGTTTACATAAATTCAAAAATCTTCTTGGTTTATGATAAAATGAAAGTAGAACACAAGGGAGAGAGAATACATAAACCCAGATTTATTTGCATGCAGGATTTTCTGGAACTACAATGGGTGCATGCACTCTAAAAAGACATATCTGGTCACTTTCGTAATATATTTATCCAATATGAAATAAATAATTTCATAATTATAAAAACTAAAATAGGGATTTCATACATATTTCATATGGAAGCACATTGAATTAACATGCATGTTGACTCTTGAGGCTACGGTCTTAATTTTCTTTCCTTCCTAGGCATCTTCTGTTGACCAGAAAATATATTATTTTAAATCTTAGCTATTGTTCTTGCTTACCAGAGATGAAACAGATAGGAAACAAATTTATAAACCACAAGCATCTGGCAGAAATTGTAAAGACATTAAAATATTGTTGCTCATACTGTGCATGATACCAATGAGGTAAACTGCAAATACTGTATAAGTTTCTGCACAATGCTGTGAATCTTTTTTGTGAATACAGCAGCATACAAAATTGATAAGTAAATGAAGATTACGTGTCAACACTTAGCTGACAATATCATTTATCTTCACTTTTCCTCAGGGACATCCATACTCACTGAACAGAATAAGGTTAGTGTCAAAGGTTACATAGCACTTTGGTGACACAATGCAATGCAAAAATCTGCATTTGCAAAATCAATCATTTATAATGTATTATAAAATAATTCACCCAACAAATTTCTACTAATAGCATATTTTCATCAATAAGGATGATGTCAGTCAACTCCTCTTGCAGAATGTGTTGTGACATAGGGAGAAGTCAGCATTTTGCTAGCTGTGAGAAGGCAATGCATTCTCAGCCATCCAGTAAATGCAGGATGGGAGACACATCTTGTCTGCTTTCCTGTTTAAGGGAAATGAACTATAAGGTTTCTGCTCTTTCAGGTGGCCATTCTCTCTCTTTGCTTGTCTTCGTGTGTATTTTGTCTAGAGCTTCTGGAAGTTCTACATAGTTGAGACCCTAAGGTGTTCACTCTGTCAAGGCAGGGAGGTGGAATTTTGACAGGTTTTCAGTTCTGTGTTGCATGAAGATTCAAACATGGCACTGTCATTTGCCTCTTCCATGTTCTGTCTCCTCAGGTTCTTCAGTCAATGTCCTCCTCCATTTCCTAGGTCATTCTCCTAGTTTAGTTTGTGGCTCTCCTGAAGGTGGCTTCCTGCTGGCATGCTGATTAACTGGTATATGGCTGCCAAGGCGATGGATTTGTGTGGAGGGAACATCTGCTTCCCTGAGGTGGCAATATACAAGACTAAAGGGAAGGTGTTTCCTCCATGGGACAGGAAAAAAATGTTAGGTCTTCTCAGTCTTCAAGCTAAAAGTAGAATGAATTCTATCCTTCCCTGTTTATTTCATCTCCAGGAACCAAGAAAAGAATATATTGTACTACATACTACATAAATAAAAGTAAGAAAACTAGATATGCCTACCTTGCAAAGGAAGACAGAATAACCAATATGAACATCAGCAAGCTTCCTTTCAACAGCCATGAGTCAGAATTTAAGGATGTTACAAACCCTACTGTCCATATCAATAGGAATGATGAACCAAACAATAGCAAGAACTAAATAAAACAAATTTAAAAAACTTCATTATACAAAATCAGAAAAACTGAGTAAAAATAATGTACGTGAAAGAGGGGAGGAAAACCCTCAGATTTCTCAAATTTACATAGTAGCCTCGTATATAAATTTCTTCTGCTAAATGTGATATTTCACTTTGTCACAGAACTAACTTGCTGTCCTCTTTCCATATTATTACTATTAGTCACACAGTCAGCCAAATGTTTAGACTGGATTTGGCTGCACCTATCAACTACTTCCTAGGAACTGGAATAGGCATGTGTTGTTTGATGGTATCGGCACAGGATGTAAGCTGTCCTAAATAAAGATGTCTTTGCAATTGACTGATGGTGATTTTGTCAAAGCCGGCAGTATTTAAATGTTGCTCCAGATGTTTTGGGATTGCATCTGGAGCACTACTTGAACACCATCGGCACTGACAAAATCACAATAAATCAATTATTATTAAAGTTTTAAAAACATGCAAAATATAATTTAATCAATTTCTTAGGACCTACAAATATTTAACAAATGTATGTAACTAAGCTTGTTAAATTATTTAGTTATCTCCTTGATCTAGCCCCTAAATACCTTAAAACGCTCCCTATCTATTTGAAACATACGTACATATTTAAAAAAACATCTGGAATGAAAAAGAGACAGGCAAAAGCATCAACTGAATAGTATTTCATATAATGTAAATGAAATAGAAACAGAGCAAGCTAGTTTTGCAGCAAAATCAATAAGTTAAAGATGAATTTCCTATTTTTTCTTTGTTACTACTGAAAGGGAGTGAGTGAAGTTGCTGCTTCAAAGGATTTAAATAAAACATTTCCATAGAAATTTTGAATATAATGTCTATCAATTCCTTGTACTCTACACAAACCCTTTTCTTCATCTGACTTTATTCTTTGCTTTTCTCATTTATATCTGCCACTTATTCTTTGATGGTGACTCTACTAGGAGATTCCAAAGCTATTTTTTTGTGAATTGCTACCATTTCTATCTGAAATATCTTTTCTGGTTGCAGAAAAACTTATTATGGTCAATAATATATTCAGCATCAATTCTTGTCTAGAAAATTCAATTTCATTATTTTAGTTACAATACCTCATTTCTTTCCAGAAACCTCAAAAACACTGATGTTCTTCTAATTCTAATTTTTTCTTCTTCATTAAGTATGTGAATAATTATGCGATTTTTAGTTTGAAGAGCAAGGTCAAGTGGTCTTTGTCCCTTAGGCAAAAACAACATTATTTTAAAAAACAGCATGAAATAGAAAACGTATCTCTGGACTACTTCATTTTAAAATCCTACCTTATTACTATGAAACAAGCACAATAATGATACATATACAGTATATTTCACAATGAGAAACCTACAGCAATGTTTAAAATCTGCAGTAGGAAGAAGATTCATAAATAAACTGCTGATATTCAAATAATGACAAATCGATGAGCTATTATAACATAATCACCTTTCACATACAATCACAGCTTCCCAAGTTAAAATTAGATTGTATATTCTAGAAATTAAAGATCAACAGCAATACAAACTATATTTTTAAAGCATATTTATTCTGAAGTTCTTAGAAAGCATCCCAATTTAATTAAAAACAATTTAAAAATGCTATTTTAGTAACTGCTGGCAGCCAGATTACTCTGTAGATCAGTGGTCCCCAACCCCCAGTCTGAGGACCAGCATTGATCTGTGCCATGCCAGAAATTGGGCCGTGCAAACAAGTGAAGCTCCATCTGCAGGATGCAGGTAGAATGCCCCTCCTGTCCCGGAAAAATCTTTCTCCACAGAATCAGTAAAAGGTTGGGGGCCATTGCTGTAGACTTTCAAAATACACGGCAATGAAAACTAAGGTGCTGAACACACACATAATAGTCCTTCCTCCTATTTCCCCCCCAACAATAACCCTTTTGATGTTACCTAAAATTCTGATACCCATTTAATAATGAAAATAGAAGAATACCTTGACATTTTTGATATCCAGACTGGATCCAGCATCTAGCAATACATCTATAGCATTAACATTTCCTGCTATAACAGCCCAATGCAAAGCAGTGTTCTTTTCTATATTGTCTACAGCATTGACAGATGGATTAAACTTTATTAGAAAATGAGTAGGTTCCCGCCTTCATGAAAATAAAAATGTACAAGTTAGAAAAGCAAGGATACTACAGCTTTTAATAATATTTAATAACAATATTTGGATAATTTATTGTAATAACAAACCTGCCAAACTGATACTTAAGATAAAACACGAGAGTAATAATTGCATATTAATATATTGCAAGAGCTATAAAAATGTATTGGGATATGAATGAGAAAATGCATATTAAAGAATGAATGTTGCAAAACAAGGAGATGAAGAATTTGTGTAAGAAGGAAAAGAAAGTTAAAAGAATGTGGTGAAAGAGAATAAGGAATGGGTAAGATTGAAATAGGCATGGAAAATGCAGAGCAATGCTGATGGAAATTAAAAAATATGTGTTGTAGGTGGGTGAAAAGAGTTAAGTCCTTCAGTAGCATGAATGGAATTAAAAATAAAAGGGCTAAAATTATTTGGAATGAAACTAAAATCAAATGTTGGGAGAAACATTTAAAATTCATACAGCACTAACAGCAACCTATCAAAGAGCAGAACTGAAATAAATACCACACATGCTAGTATCCACACACACACAAAAAAAAACCACCATGAAAGAAATGAAACAATAAATGTTCTGAGAATGCTGAATAATGGTAAGGCTACAGATGTAAACAGAGTAATTGAAGAAATGTTAAAATATAGGTGTGGTTTGTTTATGGAATAATTTACAACTTGTTTAACATGCATAAGATTGTATCTGTCTCTAATAACTGGGAAAATGTTGTTATTGTTCATAATAAAAAGGAAAGGAAAAAAAGGCAAGAATAAATGCAGAGTTACTTACAGGGATTAGTTAAGTGTACCAGGGAAGATATTTGGCAGAATTCTGAATGCAAAGGTACAAGAGGTGATAATGAATACAACCTGGAAAATGCCAGGGAGAAAGCAGGCCAGATTTTGCTCTGTAGCTGGTTATTGAGAATATATGAATATAAGAAAGTTAGTACAGTTTATATTTATAGATTATGGAGAACAGTATGATGATATAAATAGGCTTGAATTACAGATGGTGTTGTGTGAATATGGAGTTAAAGGCTGATTGCGGTGTGTGGTAAACAAAGTATTTGATGGAAGCAAAGCATATATAAAATAACTAAAGTCCTTAGCAAATAGTTCAATAAAGTAGTCCAATATTGTAATATTCTAGGATGCAATAAAGTAATCGTTTCTACGTTGTAAATTTTATCCTACAAAGATGTTTCCAAAACTTTAAATTTCATCCAAAAATATGAAAACTAAACAAGAAAAAAATAAGAAGAAATCAAAATTATTTCCTTTGCAATACAGAAATTAGCATGGAATAAAGATAAATGCTTTCCTCAGTGTCATACTATTGTAGCCCTGTTATGTATTGTTTCAGGGATTTCTCAGCTGAGAACAAATATTTTGATAACAAACAAAGTAACTTGTTTTGCTTTCCTGAAAGTACAGCAATCTTTTGCATATTCTTTCCTTAGAAATTCTCACTGAATTGAGCAGTAGCAATCATTACTCACCCAATTACTTTGTGGGCTGATAGCATAAGAGGGGTATATCCATTGTGGTCGGTAGTATTTACACTCTAAATATGAGAAAATATTAACATTTCAGGAAATGGAACGAACCAGCAACTGAAGCCACAAACGGTTGCAAATGCAATGTATTCAATTAATGTTCTGGGATTCATGACTAAGCCATAATTTAGTAGTACTTTCATATGGCCCAGGTGCCTTGCAGTTTATTTTAATATGTTCCCATAGGCCTCCATGACCATAACATAGAACTTTGCAGCATTTTAAATGGTCAGCTTTTAAAAATATTTCTCAGCATTACAATACTGGCTGACATCCCAATATCCCAATTTGAATCTGCCTATAAGATCTTTGACAGAGATCCTCCTGAGGACTCTGTCCCCTAAGGCAGAGGTCCCCAATCCCCGGGCCACTGACTGGTATTGTGTGTATGTTAGGAACCAGGATGCACAGCTGAAGATGAGTAGTGGGCAAGCACGAGAAACCATAGCTCCCATCCCCAGGTCTATGGTGCCAAAAAGATTAGGGACTGCTGCCCTAAGGAGTTCAGTGAGATCACAGGAAAGATTTCTTAATGCTAGCATTCCTCCTGTGGAATAGCTTCTCCCTGAATATTCAGATCACCACTTTTCTGGTGCACCTCTGAATAGAAGTGAACACCTGATTCTGAAGGTATTGGAGATATTAAGTTTAGGATCTGCTCTAGCTCAAAGGTGTCATTACAAGTAGCCTCCGACTTACAACCATTTGTTTAGTGACTGTTTGAAATTACAATGACATTGCAAAGTGACTTATGACAGTTTTTCATACTTAAGAACAGCTGCAGCATCCCCATAGTCACATGATCAAAATCCAGATGCTTAGCTATAAATACATAATGTATTTATGACTATTGTAGTATCCCAGGGTCATGTGATCACGTGATTTTGCGAACTTCTGACAAGCAAAGTCAATGGGAAAGTCAGATTTGCTTAACAACCATGTTGTTAATTTAAAAACTTGCAGTGATCCACTTAACAACAGTGGCAACAAAGGTCTTAAAATGGAACAAAATTCAACTGTCTGGCTTAGCAATGGAAATGTTCAGCTCTAATGGATGTAAGTCAAGTACTACCTGTACTGCTTGACACCGTTTGTTCTGTTTCTTTTTAATTCTTATTTTTGGGGTATGCGAATAACAGCCATTTGGAGTGGAAATTCCCAAGTAACTAAATATGCAAGAAATATTTGTACTTGTGCAGTTATAAAAGGTAATGTTCATGGAAGTCCAAGTATTAGCACATAATTATTAATGCTTGCTACATGATTAATTACATCACTGCATAAAGCCACATACCTGACCCTTTGATATGAGGTAAGCTATGATAGGCATGTGTTGAAAAAGCACAGCTAAATGCAGGCTGCTGTATCCTTCTCCATCAATAAGAGTTGGATCCGCTCCACATTTTAACAATAATATGACCACAGATAAATGTCCTTGCCTAGAAAGAGAGAGTGCTTTTAATTTTAAAATACTTTTAAAATGAAGACACAATAATATTATAATATCATTTCTAATGGAAAAGAAACACTAATACATATCAACAAGGGGGCTTTAAATTTTAGAATTTACATTTAAATTTCAGAGTCAGAATGAAAGTTAACAAAAGCAAATATATATTAATAATGGAACAATGGCAACCAAAATATGTTTGAGCTACTATACAATAATTAAATATAGAGTAAGAATAATTTATTTAAAAAAATAGAAAAAAAGGAAAGTAATGTTCTGGAACAAACACATAAGAAATTGTTTCAGCTTTAAATTTGTTATTGTTTTTTAAGTGTCAGCCTAGAACTAGTATTAGCCAGTCAAATGCCAGCTTTATCTAAAAATAGGAGTGTGTGTGAAGCAAAAAATTGTTCTGTTGTTCATTAGAAATTCATTCCAGCCATTCTGAGTAAGATCCAGATGAAGGTTGATCATATCTGGCTGAGACAAAGTGGGCGGAAAAATGGTCGTAAGTCACTTTTTTCAGTGCCATTGACCAACTTTGAATGGTCACTAGATAAACGGTTGTAAGTTGAGGACTATTTACACAGTAAGTTATACATAAAGCCTGAGAAATCATTCTAACTGAATATGGGTAGTCCTCACTTAAAAATCATTTGTTCAGCCACTATATGAACTTACAACAGTAGTCAACCTGTAGTTATGACCGGTCTTAAAAGTTCCAGCCTTTGCAGCACCCCACATTCCTGTGATTAAAATTCCGACACTTGGCAGCCTATTCACACCAACTTCAAATCCACCCATACACCTATCAGTTCCATCTCTGACCTTCTGGCTGCCCTCCACTCCACCACAGAACCTTCTACCCCCTGCCATCCACAACCCACTGTCTTATTTTTCCTGCTACTGGCCTATGATCCAGGAACTGGAGAAAGGTGCAGACAGAGGATACATACAGCAAGCACAGCAAGGTGGCATATTCTGATCTGCTAAAAAGAGCTTGCTGGCTCCAGTTGGGGAGCAGGCAGCAAGGGGGTGGCAGAATTGGACAAAGTAGAAAGATGAGGGCAGGTTTCAGCAAGAATTAAGGTGAGCCCAGTACTGGCAGAGGCCGTGTGCTTACTCTTGGTCTAGGCTTTCTTCTGCAAAGCCTTGCAAAGGGGTCAGCAGCTTCCAACACACTGAAGTCCATAAACATATTTTCCAATAAAGGAGAATATTTGTAGCTCAGGGTTCAAATGAGGGGTCCTTGGTGCTTGTTTTGTTTTCTTGCAGATGTTAACTAGGTAACATCATCAGTGCTAGTAGGGAGTGGGTTTTGTTCCCAGTTTATATTCTAATGGTTTGGTGCCTTGTCTCTCTATTCCATTCCCCATCATGCAGGGGTGAGTTTCTACTGGTTCTGTCCACCTCTGTAGAACCGGTAGCTCTGAAGAGCAGCAGACATAGAACCGGTTCTATGTTTGCAGATGCTTCTTTCCACCCGCTTGCCCGGGCTCTTACCTGACTTTTTATTTCCTGCGTTTTCAACTTCAGCTGCTGTGCAAGGCACAGCTGCAGTTAAGAAAGCAGGAAAAAAGTCCTTTTTCAAAGGCTGCTTCTCGACACGCAGCACTGCTCAGCTGTCCAGGCACCAGGGTGATGACGATTTACAGGCGCGCCAGCAGCGTGCAGGGAAGCACATAGTAAATCACCGAACCTCGTAAATCATTGAACCGGTAGTTAAACCCTGTCAGATCCCACCCCTGCATCATGCCACTTCTTTCCCCAATCCAGTTCCAGTAGGGAAAGTTTTCCTGATTGGACTACTGTACTCCAATGTTAGAATCTGTATTTGGACAGCACACAAGCATACATGAAAAGAACCGAGGTTGTTATGAGACCAATTCTTTAAGAGGAAGTGCCCTGCTTGCTACAGTAAATATTCCTGATATCCTTCTGTAAACAAAAAGAAGCATGGGCCTAAAGCATATTGGATCCTATGCTCTGGAATGCCTTGCCCTTACAAGTGTCTTCCGTATTAAGTTCCCACAAGTTGGTAAAAATAATTTTCTTTAAACAGACATTCAAAGCGACGGGTCCTTGGTGCTCTCTGAACTTGGTTGTTAAATTTGCTAGCACTGATGATCTTACGTTACAATGTTATGATGATTTTATGTAATGAAACATCTGCAAGAAAACAAGTAAGCTCAGAGAGCACCAAGGACCCCTCACAGGTTTTCCAGGCGTGCTTCTGCTGCATGCTCTGAAGTTCATATTAAAAGCTGGAGAACTTGCTTGCAGGATTCAATGAGGAATTCAAGCAAGTCCAGCACCAATAGAACTTACCCTCAGGCGTTTGGTTTGGCAGCCTTCCTCCAGCAACAGCAGGAAGAAGGCGGCAAACGTTACTTGCAGGTGGTGAGGACTGGCAGGGGTAGGCAAGGGCAAGCAAAGCGCAAAGTCCTGGTCTAACAACAGAACAGTCTTATCTCACAACTGCAACTGGGTCTACTGGAACTGCTGCCGCTAAATGGTTGATATTTTGCCTAACAACTGCTTCGCTTAACGATAGAAATTCTGGTCCCAATTAGGGTCATTAAGCAAAGTCCATCTGTAGTTGGTATGGAAGACAGGAAGATGGGAAAATGTTTGGTTTGCAAGATAGTAGCATGAAACCTCTCAGAGCATTGACTAGGTTTTCCTGGTGTTCACTTCTTCTTCTGAAGTCTTCTTAACAACTGAGTGGCTTCTATTTACCTGGCCCATTTTTTGTATATAGAAGTACAGAACTCTAGGTTGACCTAAAATCCCATTTAAGCAAATCTTCGGTTGTGAGATGCAAGATGCAAATATTAAAGTTATTTTAGTTTGGCCTAATGTTATCACAATACCACACAGTCAACTGTAACTATTTAAATAATCAAAAGAAATATTTGCTTCATACCTAATTGCCCAATGAAGTGGAGTTGAATTTAAATCTCCTCCCAATTGATCCACTACTGCACCTTTAGAGATGAAATACCTGTTCGATAACAAAAGAAAATACATGATAAATTAACATATAGTGCATATATACAGAGAAATGGATAGAAATTGCATTGTTAACATCTAAGGAAAGCCTTTTATATAAAGTATACACAGATAATCCTCGCCTACTGTTTTATTTAGCAATCATATGAAGTTATGACAATGCAACCAATCCTTGTGTTTACAACCATCGCACTGTCCTGCAGTCATGTGATTGGCATTTACATGCTTCCCAACTGGCTTGTAACAAGCAAAGTTAATGGAGAATTTGGAAGTAAAATCATAAGTTGCACTCACATGATTTGTGTTTAGTGACTATGATATTATCAGTCCCAATTGTTGTCACTAGTGGGGACTACCTGAATATTAAGTTTGATCGAATGCTTCTTCTGAAAGTGGACTTTTCTATTTTTCTGCACAATATTTTTGAAAATAAAATTATTTAGTATTTAATAATAGAGTAATACATTCATATAAAGCAGTGTAATAAAAAAAATCTTTTTATTATTAAATTTGGGTGCATATCATAGGGAAATATTAGAAAAGTCACAAAATAATGTTGACAACTCTATTAACACAATAGTCTTAATAGATAATACTGTGGTACTCAACTACTTCAAAACTCATCGAATTGGTACTTGACTCATTTTGATGTGAAAATGTCCCAGTACTCATTGTTTGTTTGATTCTTGACACACTGTGATAGGAAGAGGAGGATGGCTGTGGTGAATGAACGGGAAGTCAGCTATGTTGGGAAGTTGCTGACATAAGAAAAAGGGACAGACAGAAAGATCTTCCTAGGCTAAACAAAAGGTCATGTGGTAAATCATGTCATTTAGTGCTCGTCATTTTTAGTACTCATTGCACCTCCCATAATCAATTAAAGACAATTAATTGATTATGGTACCATTGTATAGTTCAAAAACAGGAATAAACAAATACCAACAGACAAATGCAAAAAACATCTATTATAAACTACTGGGCGTTTTTCTTCACTCTTAGCAGAAGTCTAAGAATATAACATTCTTGTGAGCTTATACTAAATGCTCTGGGTTTAAAGTAATTCTACTGCTGGAAACAGCTCTTCTATGAAAAGATGGTTTCCCTAAGCAGAAAATATTTTCCATCCAACTATTTTAATTTGAGATTGGATTTAGGTCTCACGTAGTTTACATTATTGGGAGTAAAGATCTAAAATATATAAAATTATGAAATGAGTGTTATATATTTCGTCACCTCTGAATCTAGACAAATTGGAATTCCAACTCTTAAGATCTTAAATATTAGTGGACTTCCTTCTGTTTAACTTGCTTTCACTGAAAAGGATAACAGCCTTTCCATTTGGGAAAAGTTGATGGGCTTCTCTTTTTAACCATGGAAGTAAGTTCCCTGCCATTATTTTCCAAATAGGGGGCAACTGCATTCAATTTTCAGACATTATCATCATCATCAATTACACTTGTATGCTGACACTTTACTTCAGCGGTCTTCAAACTTGACAGCTTTAAGACTTGTGGACTTTAACACCCAGAATTCCTCCTCCAGTTATGTTAGCTCAGGAATTCTGGGAGTTGAAGTCCACAAGTCTTAAACTTGCCAAGTTTGAAGACCCTTGGTTTACTTGATAATGATTATGATGTATATCATCTGGATATTATTTTCTCTAACTTTTACATTTCAGAATTATACACTTAAATAAGGTACACACTTATAATAAGGTATACTTTTAAAACTACAATGAAGTGTATAATAAGCTTATTGTATTATTTGCAACAACTCTACAGGATAAGTGTTTAAAAATTTATACTAATAAACACACTAATTTTTTTATTGTCACAATATACATACAACATGGACTTGAGTGTTTCTGAAATATATGGGTAGTTCTTAAATTACAACAACTAGCATCAGAATGTCTGTCATTAATCAAAAAGCAGTTGTAAAATGTGAAGTTTAGCAAACGGCAAACCTTGAACTCCTCATTGTCATTAACAAAATCCTACCAGTTGTTAGCTAAGAACCCACCTAGCTTGGGTTCTCCCAGCTAAAATCCTCAATCAGATAAGGGACTGACTTCTTTGCCTCCTCTTCAATTCTGCCCACCCATCTCTGCCCATCTGCTGCTACCTCTACTGCAATGTACGCTATTACTGTGCTTCTTTGCCTGTTTCTACACTAGCCAAGCCCTTCTTTTGCTCATAAAATCTGATAAATTCATCTATTGATAACTTACTTTACAACATCCAACCTATTATTGATTGCTGCCCAATGAAGAAGTGTCACATTTTCTTTGTCTGGCTGCCTTACATCATATCCTGCTTCTACCAATTCTCGACATCGCTCTAACAAACCATATCTGAAATAAAAACATAAATTTAGATGATTATAAAAAACTTTGGTTGTTTAAGTCTCAACTGTAACACTGGTTGAAATGTAGTTTTAGATGGTGTTGTGACAGGATATTATATGCATTATCTTTTATTGAGGTTTAGCATAATTATTTCTCATAGCAAAATTAGCTTGGTCTAGTGATTAAAGGCACCGGAATACAAACCAAAGGACAATGTATCTGACCCTTGCCTTACATACGAAATGAGTTAAATTATTTTGCAGTGGTAAACCACTTCCAAAAAAGGTGGCAAAGAAAATTTCATGTAGTGTCCACGTGGCTATTTAGTGCCAGGAATCAAAACTGACCCAAGGTAAAGAAAAATAAATAAAACATCCTTATAGACATCCCAGCCAAAAATGCTTGAAATGTAGTATTGAATAGTGACACAACGTATGTTGCTTGGTTATTTAAAAAATATTAAAAGTAAAGGAAGCAAGAATCAATATTCCAACACTCAAAAGCTGAGAATAATATTCTGACATTCAGAAGTACCAGTTTTCAAAGATCATCAGTAAGTTTAAGACAATGTGATTTTAGTTTTGCCTTAGTGCATCTTGTAAAACGATAATTAGGCTATTCTGTGTTACAGCTTTAATTGCCAGAAGTCCAGCAATGTATAAATTTCAGAAGTACATTAAAATGTATTTGTTAACAAAACACTTCAGATTTTCTGAAAGGAGGCTGCACATTTCTGCATAGCAATTGATACTAATTATTGGTCATATGATTAGGCTAAATCTATGAAATAGTTTTCTGCTTTATATTTAAGAGGTGGTAGAACCTGTCCGACCTTATTTGCGCTTGGAAAATAATCAAGGCCAGATCTGGTTAGTAATTGGATGGCAGAACACCAGAAAAAACAGGCTTATAAGCTAGAATGTGAAAATTTAAAAAAAAAGTTCCTAGAAAGGAAATGGCCAATTACACCTATATCATTTTGCCAAGAAAATTACATGGAAAGGTTCATGAAATCACACTGAGCTCTAGTTGAAAGAGACTTCTACTATTTTCTTATTTGCACCTTTAAATGGCTTTAGTATTCAACTACTCAACTAACTATTCATTTATATTTCTACAGAAAAGACTGGCATTAGCTTCTTGTTAAATCTAATTTCTAATTAGCTAACCAGAATTTTTTAAAAAAACTGAAATTAAAATATTGATCTAATTTTTAACATGGCTAAATGAAATTTTTTAAGTTATGCACTTTGACATTCCAAATCATGGCAAACATATTATACAAACTACATCTGAACAAAAACTTCATGATCGCAATGGAAGTATTTGTATAAAAAAGGAAACCAAACAAAAAAAATCACATTATGATTCAGTGCGATCTTTGAGCTCACCACAGGTAAATACTACCTTTTCTCACAAAGCAGAACTTGGAATATGTGTGTGAAAAAGAGATAACTTATGTTTCTACAATAAATAGACTTTTTTCCAGCTTTAGAGATTATTCATAGTTATATTCTCTGTTACCAGCCTCCTTTATATGCATACACTTTCCTATAAAATATGTTTTGGCTAATATTTGATTCCTTTTTATAATTGTGGTATAAGAATAAATGTGATTGTTCAAAAAACCTACTGGGCTGCTTTGACAATGTCAAAATTACTGTAATCCTCCGCAAAAGGCAGCATTTCATGTTCTTTTGGTAGATCTTTATCTTCATACGAATTAGGCCAAGAATGGCCATGATGACGAAAGGACCCATGGCTGTGACTTTGACACTGTAAATTAAAATGAATAATTAATACATTTCTTGATCAAAAATTTAGGCCACTACAATTGAATTCTTGCAAGTAATGAGGAAACATCTTTTTTGTACTTTGGGACATGTCATTTTGTTATTAAATACCTACCATAAGTCAAAAAGAGAAAAACATATCACAAAGAAAACCCCACATTCATTTAAGTTCTAACAGTATATGCTTACTCGCCCTTTTACAACAATCTTGGGAAAAGATATGAACAAAGTATAGGCGGAGACACAGTTCCTATCTGCCCGAAAAGCAGATCAATGGGAATTCATGCCAAAAAAAAAAATGTAACGGGATAGTTGAAAGGAGTACTGCACATAACAGCATGGTCCAAGTCCAAATTAATGGCCAATTTTACTTCACAATAAGGGCCAACAATATATGAAAAAATATGTTTGATTCTCAACTATGGTTCTGAATAAAATCTCTTTTCTGATCCTAACGTTGATTTTGTCGAAATACCCCAACTGCATTGCAGATACCACCAAAGCAACAATGATTTTGCAACTGCAAAAACAACAACCAGATCCGGTACTGTTTTGCTAAGAAAGGAACTAATTTTCAGAATCTACAAATAGGAACTTGCTCAACTAGGAGGGAGGAAACTGAATTGAAATCAGTCAGACTGTCCTTTAAATGGTGCTGTGAAGAACTTAAATAAATTAATTATTTTTGGTGTGTAACTACCTTGGGATTAAACATGTAAGCGATAATTGCATGATATTAGGCTCTAACCAAAGTGAGCAATTTAGTCTTGTTTGATGCATTTATTCAGTAGTATTCAAGATGTGATGCTAAGCATCTTAATTATTCTTTACATCAGGTGGCTAACTTTATTATATAGTTACCGGATATGACAAACTGGTGCTTTGAGAACATCTCAAAATAAATAATGTTTAGGGCAGGGATATGACTGACAAATTTTAAAAAAAAGCTTTTACTAAAGAACTTTTCCCCTTTTCCCTTTTAGGAAAGTCTTATAACTAAAAAAGATTCTCTTGCACATCTCCATGAGGCATATGGGCCAATTTCCTACTATTGCTGCTTAGTTTAATACCAGGAAATTTTCATATCAAAGCGGAACCATTCTTTTCCACAGAAACACTTTTGAGGAGACCTGGCCTCAAAAAACAATTCCTTGCTACCCGTGCTAGCAAAAAAACATTCATGAAAATAGTTTTTGGAAATAGTAAGATAAGTAAGAAAATAGTTTTTGGAAATAGTAAGATAAATAGTAAGATAAAGTTAGATAATTAGATAATTAGATAATTTTCATTTTTAAAAGATAAGGCTACCCTTCATAGCTGCATTTGACATATGTCCAATAATGGCAAGAAGAAATTATCTTTATATTAAAATATTGTTTAAAACACTTACAAGGATACCTTGTTCAACTAAATACTTGTTTTAAATTCCAGTACAGTAATCAAAAGCTCTAGTAGACTTAGTAGGGTCTTCAGGTCTTACATAGAAAACATTTGTGCTGAAAACCCACTGATTATTTGTCTTATGTGGTGCTGGCTTTTCTACCAGCTGATATTCTGTCAAATCCTGTAAATACTGTGGACAGGAAAACTGAATCACACCTCTCCCTGTGGAGGCAAAAAGGCAATTTACACCCCTCATCAAGTTGGGGTTGGGACTGCAGATACAATAGGAAGTCTTCCTTTCTGAGATTCCCAAAGGTGCTTTTTGAAAAGGCAATCTGACTTGCTTTGTTTTTTGTTTGAAGACATTTTCCTTCTCATCACTTAGTCTTCCAGTTGTTACTTTTTGAAAAAGCTGCCTTTGGGACAACCATCATCTGGATGACTAAGGATCTCCACATGCATCCCTTTTGAGATATTTGTGCTGGAGACAGGGCAAGCAAGCAGATCATCAGAACTTCATTACTCCAGAATCATTGTGATAACTTCTTACCCAAGCAATCTCCCAAAGCAGTTTCTCCTACCTGAGCCTACATTTCTTTTCTTTTCTTTTTTCTTGCTGACACCGCCTATTTTAATCCCTCCTTTCTCATTCAGGGATTTAAATAAACTTTCCTGGGCTAAGTACGTCTGCCCCAAGATGAAGATGAAGATAGAAGAAGGAGGAGGAGGAGGAGATGCGGAAGACTAACCAAGTTGTGCCCTTATGCCTCTACTAGCTGTAGCTGCTCACCCTGACCATCCTTCTATAAAATGAAGTTGGGAAAGTGCCATGAGATAGTGGTCCAACTCGACTTTGAGGGAAGAACCACGTCCAACCGTCGGCTCCCAAACTCCTACGAGGATCACGTGGGAGCCAGCAGAACTGAATCGCTGCGAATACCCTGCCTGCCTGCCTTCTAGGCCTCTTCTCCGGCTCTCCTTCATGTCGCCTTCCGGCCATTTGCTGCTTACCTCGCGGCCAGCGCCCTCCATGGTCAGCGGTCCAAGAGTCGCCGTTCGCCCGGCGGTCCCAGGAGTTTCCTGGTCTGATTTCCTGGTTATCGCCGAAACACACTCCGGACCGGCCCCTCGAAAGAGAAAAGGAGGAGCTCCGATCACGCCCACAGGAATCGGGAGTCCGGACCGGGCCCCTGGCGGCCTGGAGGTGGTTTGCAGTCGCTGGCCGGGACTACAGCTCTTCTCGACGCTCCTCCTTCCGCGGAACCGATTCCAGAGCTTCCGATCAATGTTGGCAGAGGTTGAACATTCCAGTGTAATAATTAATACTCGGCTTCCTTCAGAGCCGGAAGGAGGCTCGTAACTGTAACGAACTTTTTTAAACGCACCAAGGTGCCTACCGTCCCTGTTCTATTGTTTCTTTTATTTTTCTTATGTGTACCCATTTCATGTATTCATAACTATACCTATTATCTTGTAAGCGATTGACAAATCAAATTCTAAAAGATAGCAATAACAAAGGAAGGGCTTAAACGGCCTCCTGAGAACTTGTAGCTAAAGCCAAAGAGCCTTCTTCTCTGACTGCTCAGGAGGTCATTGAAGTGAAAGGGATGCAAGGTAGTCCTCGACTTACAACAATTCATTTGGTGACCGTGCAAAGTTGTAAGGGCCCTGGAAAAAAAGTGACTTAGGATCCTTTTTCATAGTCATGGCCTTTGCAGCATCCCCATAACCATGTGACCAAAATTCTGATGCTTGGCAACTGATTCATATTTATGACCATTGCTGTGTCTCAAGGTCATGCTATCACCTTTTGTGACCTTTTGACAAGCAAAGTCAATGGGAAAGCTAGATTCACTTAACAACTGGGTTGCCAACTTATCAACTCCTGTGATTCACTTAACCACAGTGGCAAGAAAGGTCGTAAAATGGGGCAAGACTCACTTAACAAATGTCTCACTTAGCAACAGAAATGTTGGGCTCCATTATGGTTGTGAGTTGACGATTACCTGTATTCATAATTTTGAGACATTGGGAGAAGGATGCAGTTTTATACCATTATGTGCTATATAGCCTAATAGTATTTATTTGGGAACTGGCCAGAGTTAGTTGAAAGATGGGCAATTCTATAAATACTTTAAATAAATTAATAATCAAACTTTTACACTGTAACACTTCCCCTAACCTCACATTAAGACCAACAACAAAGTTAAACTCTAAATTTTGGAACCCAAAGCAGTTTTTAATTTTTGAAAAGTTTTTCATGCTCAGGAGAGCAGTGAACTTTCCTGACTGTATTTCCTTTAGCAGATAAGAAGCTGAGAACAATTTTTTCCCCCTCATAGGACACCAAATTCATCAGAGAAGGAAGACCAGTTATGGAGTTGACATCAATTTGAGATTTACTTAATTGGGAATACTGTTGAATTAAGTACTACTATTGTTGAGTAGAGATGGGTTTAATCCTTGCTGTGCTTACTCTTTCCTGAGTTGAAGAGAAGAGGGGGAACCTGGAATTTTCCGAACAAGAGTAGCATCTTGGTCAACAAACTGAGTAGGTATGCAATTCACCTAGTCATAATCTTATCCATTAAATACAAATAAGTACTTAAGTGCAATGGTTTGAATCTTAGCTCTGAAAAGCGGCATACATTGGAACACAAATGTAACATCTGGCTCCAACTCCTTCTCAGCATTGAGTTTGCCAAGTGTAGCTTCTGGTTCCAACTCCTTTTTTCTAGGATTGCACAAATCTGCTCTTAAAACTGGGGCTAAACCATTTTTTTGTAGCATTGCAGATAGTTATGTAGCTGCATTGCCATGCATTTTGAAATACCTCTTGTTCATTGAACTCATTCTGCATAGCATTTTAGGTATTAAAACATATTCATGGAATCCTGTCTCCGTGTTCAGTTTACTTATACAAATAATTTGGGTGTATTTAACCATGGCTTATTGAAGAGGCCTAGTTTGAACAAATCTTAAAGTAGGTAGGTTAATGAATGACACTATACCTAGTACGAGCAAGCTTAACAACATAGTTTGGCTTATACATGAACCAGTTTATTGAAGAGACTGTAATTTTTGAATTCTTCAATGGCTATCTAAAAGCCATTTTTAGTTTTAAAACGAGGATCACAATTACATTTATACTTCAGAATCTTAATAAATCCTGAATACTTCCACTTATTTATTTCACAGAACAGAATAAGCCAGTGAAGAACAACTTCAGCTAGCTTGATGACTGCTCTTTCAAAGTGGATTTGTCACTTTTATTTTTTACTTCATTTTCTTTTTATTCCTTTTTATTATTTTAGTTTGGGGAATGACAGCAAAATCCTATGTGAAAAGAAACTGCAATGCTTTTCTTGCTCAATAGAGAGCACTGTTACAAGTCTCTCTGTCTTTCTCCTGATATGCCAAATGCTGGCATGTTTTTAATTGATTCCAAAAGAAAAAAAGCACAACATATTTGTTTAGCACTGAAACTTATGGCAGTGAAAAAGAAAATCAATTGCGGCCGCAAGAAACACTTGGGGGAGTGTTCCTGTTTATATAATTTTTTATCTAGACTTTTATTGGGGTTAGGGAGGATGGCCAGGTGGGGGTTGGGGGACAACCCGCCTGAGGCTGGGGCCAGGCCGCGGGTCGAGCGTTGCCGGGAGGTGCTGGGGTCGGGTGGGGTCATATCGAGGATGGGGGGTTGTCCTGGGGAGGGCGGAACACAGTCTATCGGCACGGTGAGCGGGAGAGGCAGATTTGGAGGTTATAGGGGGCCATATCCTATATTGGGAGCGCGCCCCCGCTGCTTGTGCGCGGGGGCGGGCTCCAACCCCCTACTCATGTCCCATTCCCCGGGTGGTCTGAGTCATCGGGCCCTGGGCCTTCGGCTGATGTTGTGTAACGCCAGGTCCATCGTTAACAAGGCCCCCCTCATCTATGATTTGATTTGTGAGGGGTGAGTGGACCTGGCGGGTGTTACCGAAACCTGGTTGGGCCAAGAGGGAGGAGTTCCCCTGGTGGAGATGTGCCCACCTGGGTTTCGGGTCTTTCATCGGCCGAGGGCTCGGGAGGGGGGGGTTGCGGTGGTTATTAAGGAAGATCTGTGTCCTAGGGAATCCACTGTTTCTCAGACGACCAGATGTGAGTCCCTTTTCGTGAAGTTTGGTTCCAGGGTTCAGGTGGGCCTGTTGATCTCATACCTGGCTCCTTGCTATGTGACATCGGCCCTGCCTGAGCTCTTTGAGGTTATAGCCAACTTGGCGGTTGGGACCCCCAGGCTTATGATCATGGGGGATTTCAACCTGCCTTCTGCCGGCGGGACCTCGGGGATTGCTCAGGAGTTCATGGCTTCCATGACAGCCATGGGCCTGACCCAATTAATTCGGGACCCCACTCACTTGGGGGGTCACATCCTGGATTTGGTTTTTGTCTCTGATCAGTGGCAGGATGATCTAGGTATAGGGGATGTTGTTGTAGAACCCCTGTCATGGACTGATCATTCACTCCTTAGACTCGACTTCCATTCCGCACTCCCCCACCGCAGAGAGGCGGGGCCGATAAAATGGTACCGCCCCAGGCACCTGATGGACCCAGATAGGTTCCTGATGGAGCTTGGGCCGTTTCCCAAGACTCACACACACGACTCGGTCAAGGGCTTAGTGGCTGCCTGGGATAGGGTGGCGGCTGAGGCCCTTGACCAGGTCGTGCCTTTGCGGCCTCTGACCTGGTACCGATCCCGAGCGGCTCCTTGGTTTTCCGAGGAGCTGAGGGAGATGAAACGCCAGAAAAGATGCCTCGAGAGTGGTTGGAAGGCCAGCCGCTCTGGATCTGCCCAAACACTATTACGATCCCATATTAGGACGTATATAGTAGTGATAAGGACGGCAAGGCGACCTTACCTCTCCGCCCTTATTGCATCCGCGGAAAATCACCCGGCTGCCCTGTTTAGGGTGACCCGCTCCCTTTTGGAAGTGGAGGCGCGGGAGGATCCCTTGCAGGGAAGGGCCGAGGACTTTTCTATGTTTCTGCAGGACAAAATCACTCAGATCCGGGACGAACTGGACTCCGACTGGGCATCTCTGGGCGGGGGGGCGGGGGCAGACTTCGATGAGGTCATTTGGGATGAGTTCGATCCTGTTACCCTGGAGGATGTGGACAGGATACTGGGGGTGTGACTTGATTGGGTGGGGGCTTGGCTGTGTTCTGATTGTGTGGGTGTGTGTTCTCATTGGTTGGGGGTTTGTTCTGATTGGTTGGGGGGTTGGTTGTGTTCTGATTGGCTGGGGGTGTGTTCTGTTCTGGTGGGGGTTTGGTTGTACTCAGGTTAGTCTTAGTTGCTGGGGGATTTGAGCTGGTGAGCTGTGATCCTGTTGTTTGGCTTCGTGGTCGTGCCACATCTTCATGGTGGGCGTCAGTTCCCTTCATGTAACAGAACACACCCCCAGCCAATCAGAACACAGCCAACCCCCCACCCAATCAGAACACAGCCAAACCCCCAACCAATGAGATCTGCATCAGTCCTCACTACTGGGCAAGTCCAAAAAAATCTTTCAAATCTATCACACTAAAATACCTGTATTCATATGGAATTCCCCCTAACAACATATAGGGATTCTGGCATAATAATCACCAAGTGATTATATGAAACCAACCACTAGACATCAAAAACCATCAGGTTTCTCTACAGGTAATATGAATATATTGTATGGTAACATTGCAGGCTCAGTTAGCCCATCCCCTAACAGGGACTCTATCACTGGATCCGGCCAGCGGGCCTTGAGTTTGACACCCCTGATGTAAGCAATCCAGGGTGACTTGACAATGAGATGGGCACCATATAAATTTAGTAAATAAATTATAGACTTATTCTTGTTATCAGCAGCACTAGTTTTCACATTGTCACATGCAAATGACGCAATGTGACAGTTTAATGCAGTTCCTATCTTCTCCCCCTATCCTGCCCTGCTGGGTCTCTGCAGGCCTTGGGCCAGCTTCCCACCCCACTAGGTTCTGTATCTTCCACCCCATCCCCATCATGGCACATTTATTTCCATAGGTCTCCTTCAGGAAGCAGCTGCTTTGCTGTGTAGCCTCCCTACACACTGGCTGCATGGCGCTATCTGGAAAACAGGCATCATTTTGGGAATGGCTATAATGAATTGTGGCCACTTCCAAAATGACACCTGGTTCTGGAGCACTTGTACCTTCTACCCCAACTTCCTGAGCTCTGGAGATCTTTGAAAGGTAAATGTGCTATTGTGGTGAGTGGGAAGGAGGCCCCAGCAACTGTGGGGACCCCAAGGAGAAGCAAAGCATGGGGTATCTCAAGAGTGTGGGGGAGACCAAAGACCATATGGGCTTGTGTCTGCAGTAGGCCACCCCTGAGGCACCACATGCTCCACTTAATGGCCTGTGTTCATTTAACAATTGCATAAGCAAGAGCAGAGATGTGGGGATCGTTAGGTGAAATTTGTTAATTTAATGGTCATCTTGACTTCTGACTATAACGGGCAGGCTTCATTACAATCATAACTCGAGGACTGCTTGTATAAAACCTATCAACCAATATATTTTAAATTGCTTGAATACTTTATTGAGCTGCCTAATAAAGGCATCCATTCTATTGGAATGGGTACCTATATTAAATTTCCCGTACTAAATCATCATTATCTGTAATTCTTTGAGTGTGCATGTTTTAACAGGAGGCATTCTGCTTTACTTTTAAATCAGCCAGCAGGATCTATTTTGTAATAAGCCTTGAAAAGTGAAGTTCTCATTTTCATAAACATAGTTCAGCAATGTTGCAGTTTTGTACACAGGGTTCAGCATTAATTTATTTATAGAGATATGGATTTTTAAAATCTTGACATATTGTCTTTTTAAATATAATGTGCTGGTCAAACAAGTGTCATCTGAAATACTGAAGTCCCTATAAACAAGGCAGACATGAATCTGTACAAATGCCATTGATAGTTGTCATGCCCTTGGCAGAGTTGGACTCTGAAGGAGAGGAGGAACAGCCGACAGGGAGTGGAGGTGTGGCTCTGGAGATTGTGGAGGAGGCTGGGGAAGGACAGAGGCTGGCTGGGCAGTCAGAGGAAGAACTAGGCCCATCCCCTCTGCATCCTAGGACACGCACGGAGGAACGGAGAAGGAAACAGCTTACAAGAGAGGAAGCGGCCATGATCCCCCTCATTGGTGGCAGCTGGGGAGAATAGTGTATGAGAGACGGTTAAAAATCAGCATTGCCAGAAGCAAAGCATGTTTTATTTTGGGCTGGTTAACTTGGTTGGTGTCCTTCCAACAGACTGTGCCTTGTTATCTCCTTGAAGTTGGTAATTACTTATTCTGGTCCGTTGTGGAAATTTCTTCATTGTAGTTTGTTTATTTCACCTCTATCTGCTCATTAAGTTCAGACTGTATTGCTTTCTTTTAAGAACTATTTTTGAGTAAGTTTTATCTCCAACTGAGAATCATTGAACAGTGGGACCAAGTTGGAAGCGTTAAAGGATGTTTATTTATGTTTTGGATTTTGTTACGTTTGTTTTACACTCCGGGTCATCACAATAGTAATGTCCCAGATTATTATTTTAATCCGTCATTCTTATTTTTGCTTATTTCATGATTTTATCACAGCTAATCAAAGAAATTCAGACCTTTTAAGAACATTAGCAATACCCTTCTGTCTAGTCCAGCAGTTTGTTTTCAACTGTACAACAAAACCACTAGTTTCCTGGCAGATGGTCTTCAGAAGCCAAGCTGATAGGCAACACCACATGTAGAATTCCAAAGTTCAATTATCCATTGCGTAAAGAAATATTGCCCTGTCTTGATGCTTCCAGGATTCAGTTTTCATTGGGTTCTAGTATTTTGGGAAGGAGAAAAGAGCTCCGCCTCCTCCTTTATTTTATTCACATCATGTATAGGGAAGCTGTTTTAATCCCTTGATTACCTTAGTTGCCCTTCACCAACCTTCTTTTAGCTCCACTATATCATTTCTGAGGTGCAATGACCAGAACTGTACAAAATATTCCAGAGGGTTGCACCACTGATTTATAAAAAGGCATTATGAAATTGGCATTTCTATTTTGGATACCATGACTTATTATCTCTTAACATGCTGTTGGTCTATTTTACATTGGACGCACATTGTGTCAAAATCTTCATTGAACTGTTTATCATTACTCAAAGATCTTGTTAGTTTAATCAGTCATCGTTTTCAAAATGGAATGAACATTAATTATCAAGTATGGATTTAGAGGATACTGAAGACTCCAGAATCTTCAGTACAAATACAATAATCAGAGAATCATCACATGGCAATATAAATAACCTTGTGGTCAATTATAGATCATGATTTCCCTTTATCCAGAATAGTAAAACTAAAATACAAATTACTGCACTGTTTTTTTGAATTTGGGACAGGGAGGAAGCAAAACAAATCAATACAAAAAGAAACTTTTTTAAAAACAACAAAAATAACTGTTAAAGGTTTATATAATGTGCATTTTATTTTATGTTAAATGTTATTTTTAACACATTAAGAAGTAAGCAAATCATGCACCATTATATGTGCCAAAATACTGCTGATAAATGTATCAAAACTTGTTTTTGCAAAACATTTTAAGTCTAAAATAAGCATTTAGAAAATCCCTGGAAAGAATCGGTATGGTACTATATCAGTATATCTCTTCCAGTCTTTGCCATACTTGTTGGAGCATCGATGTTCATCTCTAATGCAGCGGTGGACCAGGAGAATGATCATATAAATTATGTAGAAATAAGGAAGAATATGATTAAAACCACAACACAGGCAGTATGCCAGGGAGCCCATCAAATCTGCAGTGTAGTTAAAATGGCGGGCTATACCCCAGAATCCTGAAATTAACAGTTTACTGTAGTGTTTAGTTCCACTGGCTGATGTGTAGACACATTCAATATATTTGGATTTCTTGCCCCATATTAAACAGTTGCCATCAGTGCGACGGAAGAGATCTTTCTGATGATTGGCCATTCTGAAAATATAGTAGCCCACCAAACCCAGTAGAAGAATTCCAACTGCATAACTGGTAGTAAGCTGAACAGGATGATAGACCAAATATAATCCCTGAGGTAAAAAAAAAAAGAGAATGAAAAAGAATTGGTAAGCAAGTTGTCAGGTTTAGTCAGCACTTTTTCCTTTACATTATCTGGGTTCTTGACACAGGTGGTATTCAGGAGGTTTTGACCAGTTCTGGAGAACCGGTAGTGGAAATTTTGAGTAGCTGGGAGAACCAGCAAATACCACCTCTGACTGGAGATTTTACAGTATACTTCCCCTGCCACGCCCACCAAGCCACGCCCAGAGAACCGGTAGTAAAAAAAAAAAAAAATCCCACCACTGGTTCTTGATTGATTAAGTCCCATAGCATCAGTGTCAACTCTTAACAATCATATAGACTTTCTTCCATAACATATATCCTCATCCACAGAGCAATTCAAAGCGTTGATTTTAACCTTTAGGGTTCTATGTGGCTCAGAACCCTAAAGGACTCTTCTCCCATATGTACCTATCTAAGCATTATCATCTAATAAGTGGTTTTTTTCAAGATTTCTGACCAAAGGAAATAAAGTGTGGTTCCATTTTTTTCCCCCTGTGGTGGCACTCCATTTATAGAATTTCTGCCCCAGAAAGTCTCAACTGGCATTATTTTAGTGTTAAGTGAAGACCATTTTATTTTCCCAGGATTTTAACTGGCTTTTCAGTACCAGGCTTTTAGTCTATATGATGTTTTTATTTTGCATTTTGGTATTATCATACATGTTTTTAAGATTATATTTTTGTGTGTTTTATTGTAAACTGCCCAGAGAGCTTTGGCTATTGCACAGTTTAAACATTTTAATGAAAAAAATACAGTTGCAATAATAGACAGATAGAGCAAAACCTCCGTTCACAGCCAGAACAAGGCCTCTCGTCACTTTCCTCCCCTTCCCTGACCTTGCTAAAGGTCTAAACAATCCAACACTTGAGAGCAAATCTCAGATAGGCCACATCCTTTTTCTTAGTCAACCAGGTTAAGACACATACCAGCCTTTATGCTCATTCACAATCAAATGAGTCCAATCACTAGCAATATGACTACCTAAATCTAAGGCTGGAGGATTGGAAAATTAGACTGGCATCAGATTAACAGACCCCCTTCTAACACACAGCCTCCATAATTTTCCTGCCATAATTACCCTGGCCCCTTCACAACTGCAGTACAAATAGTGCTTGACTTACAACCACAACTGAGTCCAGAATTTGGGTTGTAGGTTTTTGCAATAGTTAAACTAGATGTTCATATGATCAGTTTGCTTAACAACAGCAATTTCCCAATTGTAGTTATTAAGAAACCTCTTGGGTCATTAAGAGGATAGGCAACTCCTTTTCATGCAGGGAAGGAAACTCCTGTGCTGGGTTAAAAAAAAAGATGCTTAGATCCCAAAGATTTGAGCTTTGTTTCTCCAGCCCACTGCAGGCCACCTCCTCCCATCTGTGTGCACAAGGGAACTACTGCACTGTGCTGGAGAAAAGAAACTTGGACCTTTGAGATCCAAGCTTCCTTTCTTGGGCCCACTCAGTGGTTCCCTTCCCCTCTGTGTGCTCAATCTTCAGGGATCTTTAGGATCTTCTTTTCTCTGGCCTGTCATAGAAACATCACATTCATTAGTTTTCTGGCTAAAAAGGTAGCAAACACCATGTTTCTGAAGGCAAGTAAGGCAGGAAAGAGACCAGAGCTTTGGAATGGAAGCTTCTTTTCTCCAGAGAATAAATAACTTTTCCTGTGTGTATATTAACTTTGAACTGTCATTAAGTGACAGTTAAGAACTATTTACTTATTTATATTTCACATTTCTCAACTGCTCAAAAATTACTTGTGTGTACATTCACATCTCTGCATAATTTTCTCCCCTTTTGGCCAAGCAGAAGTGATGTTGATCTCTGGAACCCTGACTATGAAATCCTTCTCAACTCCTCTTATTGTACCCCAACTTCCAACTATGAAACCAAAGTCCCAAAGGTGCTTTTTCAAAAGGCAACTGGCCTTTCTTTGCTTTTTCTTGAAGACATTTGTCCAGTTGCCTTTTGAAAAAGCACCTTTGGGACAACCATTACCTGAATGAGTGAGAATCTCCATAGGCATGAAACCGAAGTTACGCTTGCTAGCCTATGAACGTCCCTCACATTCATAACAATCCCATCGATCCCTTTCCACCCCTATTTGGAATCTCATCTGACTGACCCGTTACTCAATCCAGGTCTGTTTTATTCTGTACTTCAGGGGGTCTGCCTACTATTCTTCTCTGTCTCTCACCCAAACTTGGATCATATTCCGTACTAACAAAGTGCACCTTCCAATCACCAGTGACCACAAGTGACTTTATCAGCAATCTCCAATCTTTATCACCCATGGCAATCCTGACCTGAGAAATCTATTATAGCCATTGCTTGCTTTATCTGCTAGCAGGTTCAGAATTGTGTCAAGCGCTCTTTTCCCCAACAACACTATAAGTGGTCCTCGACTTACAACTGCCTGCTTACCAACTGTCTGAAGTTACAATGACACTGATAAAAGGATATATATCTGAAGTTTTGATGACCAGGCATACCCTCTACAGTCCCATAACTACATTTTTGGGTACTTGAGAACCAACTCATAGTTATGGCCCTTTGCAGTCCCATGATCATATGACCATGATTTGTGATGTTTTTGTCAAAAATTGGTGTTTATTGTGGTTTCCAGCAAAACACACAATAGTAAGCAGTGGATTTGCCTAATGACCACACTTCATTTTAGAGCTGCTGCAAAAATGATCATAAAATTGGGCTGAACACATGGATGTGCAGGTTCCATTATGGTTGTAAGATGAGGACCACCTGTACCACTTCCACCTTCAGCTCCAATCCATTCTGGTCTCTTCAGTTTCTTTCCATATCTCTATCACCTTTTAACCCATTATTCAGCACTCTTTCTCATCATCTCCATTCTTAGCTATATTCCTAAGCCATCTCATATTACCGTATCATCACATTTTTGCATATTTTCTTTTTTCCCTACTTCATCCTAGTTTTACCAGTCTGTGGTCTCTTCCTCCAAATTCAGTCAGTCAGTCAACCTATCTACTTACTATCCAACCCTCCGGGAAATTTATATTGCCGCTTACTTGTTCACATTGACTCAAGGCGGCTTACAGGAAATAGAAACACAATATAAAAAAATGAAAGATAATAAAAATAATAAAATAACTCCCCTGGCAAAAACACATACTTATACCAGCCTTTTAATGGGCTCTATCCTGTTCTGGGTTCCCCAGGCTTGCTGGCAAAACCACCCTTTCAGGGTCTTCCGAAGAGTGTCAGAGTTGGGGCCAGCTCATTTCCAGAGGGATGATACTCCAGACACAGGGAGCTACCATGGAGAAGGCGGTTCTTCTGAATCCTGCCAGATGTACCTTTTTCGGGAATGGGACCTGCAACATTCCTTGCTTCCTCATTCTAGTGGGTCAGGTGGATGTGACTGGCAAGAGACAGTCCTCAGATAACCTGGTCCCAAGCCATGAATGTGACAACCAGCACCTTAAATTGAGTCTATATCATTCTTCTGTTTACCATTATATCTTCCTCTCCTCTACCATAGTCCATCCTCCAGATTGAGGCCACCTTGATCTGTTTGAGCCTTTCTTTTTCCGAATTTCTCAACCATTCTTCTATGGCCTACATCTACAATAGCTTCCAAATATCCTCTTTGCAACTAGTTTATCATTTCCCACTTCCCAGGACCCTTTGAGTTATGCCATAGTCTCAACCAGCATCCTTCTTCCTTTGTATTTTCCCTCAGCTCTAGTTGGTCTCTGAAAGCCTGCATTTTAGTTTTTCAACTCTGGCATATAAGGTATCAGCTATTGGCCTCCAGCCACCATACAAAATATCAGCTTCCAGCTGTCTTCACAACCAACCTCCGACTGTCACATAATAGCAACCATTATCCTAGGAGTTGCCCATTTCCTCCTCAAAATAATACTGCTAAGGCAGATTACTCCTTCCAGCAGTAGGCCCAAACACTAAAAAAAAAAATTCCTTAAACTTGAACTGCCATCATGATACCCAAGATGCTTTCTTAATGGGAAGAAAATTCTATTGTTTCTAGAAGCAATTGAATACAAACAAGAGTAAAATGCATATGATGAAATACCTGCAGAGTATAGAGATAGGGAAGCCAAACACAGTCTCCCCAGCCCAGATACCATCCAAAGTGATCGTGGGCAATATCCATTGTTTTTAAATACCAATTTTCATTCCAAAAGAAGTCCAGAATATATAGACCCTGAAAAATATACACATTATCACTGCATTTTATAAAAAAAACAGGCATGTAAATAAATGTTATCTTTGAGGGAGAGAAGCTGAAATTTATCTAGATACAAAATGCAAGTCATGGTTTTTGGGGAATGCACTTACTGTATGTAGGATTAATGATTAAAGTTCTAAAGTAATGATTCTATCACCACTTTCATAGAGCCTTATAGTTGAAGAGCATGATCCTCCAATGTCCTCTTTATTCCAAAGATACTTTTTCCAAAAGGCAACTGGACTTTTTTTCTATGAAAATGTTTCAAAACTGTAAAAACTGATGCTGAGATGTTTATAAAGAAATTCCTCAATTAGCTGTCAGTTAAATTAAATCAATTTGGTTATTTTATGCTCATAATATATATAAAAAATGTATGTCTAGCTTGAACTTTCATATGCAGACTAGTATGCACTTGTACTCACAAATTCATATATTAAAAGACGTATATCTAGCTTGAACTTTCACGTGCATAGTATGCACTTGTACTCACAAACAATTCCCATTAGATTCCATATGGTTATTCCCTTAAGAAAATTGCTTAGGAATGTAACCTAATACAGGGTCGCCAACCTTTTGGACCTCAGGGACCACCAAACTCATAATTTCAAATCCCGTGGATCACTAATAGGAATTTTGACTGATGGTAGCTTGCTGACGTTTCCCAGGGTCTCTGTAGAGAATGAGAATCAAAGAGAATCAAAATGTAAATACCTATATGTGTATCGGTTTTCTGTATACTTCAATGTTGAGGCTTCTGACTTCCTTGATGTGTACTTGCACAATCCAGAAAGGCCAGACTATTTTCCTTAACATCTTCCCGTGTAATATTTCTGTTGATGTGTTTGATGAAGGCTTCCACTTCCTGAGTTCTAATGAAGGCATCTAATTCCACCTACTCACTGGTATAGATATGTGGATGACACCTGAATCAAGATTAAAACACAGAAAGTGGAAGCCTTGGACAAATACATCAACACTATGGACAGAAACATTAAATTTACATGGGAAGAAGTTAAGGAAAATATCAAGCCTCAAAACTGAAGAATACAGCAAACCTATATCCAGATCACTATTTACATTTTGATTCTTACCACCTACTGGACCACAAACTAGGAGTAATCAGAATCGTACAGCACCAGGCTAAAGGTATACCTATCAGCAAAGAGAGGAAGAAAGGAACAAAAACATATCAAGGAAGTCCTCGTATGTTGTGGTTATCCTAACTGACCCTTCATCAAATCCACAAAAAGATCCAGCAGGGACCTCTTTCAAAATAGACAAAGAAGAGAACAACAAATGGAGCAACATTGTCATTTCATACGTTACAGTAATATCTGAAAAACTCAGGAGGATTTTCAACCAACACAGCATACCTGCACACTTTAAACCCAGGAATATATTAAGGTAGAAGCTTGTCCAACCTAAGGACAAAACACCCAGACACAAACTGAGCAATGTGGTATATGTAGTACAATGCAGCAAGACATGTGCAGACTGGTACATCGGAGAAAAAAAATAACTACTTCACAAATGTACGGCACAACACAGGAGAACAAACTCATCAGGATAGAATTCAGCAGTCCATCTACTTTTGAAGTTAAAAGTCTTTTGAAGATAGCAAAGTTCATATTCTGGACAGAGGACCACAGGTTTGAAAGAGAGGTCAAAGGGATAATCTATGTTAAAACTAAACAGCCCTCCCTTATCAGAGGGAGAGGGATATGACACTACCTGTCTCTTCGCTACAATGCAGTTGTTTCAGCAGCCCCAAAAAGGTTTCAGGGTGTTTTGCATTCTGATTCAAGTGACTCTGAGATATAAATACCCAAGCGGCTTCAACTACTCTTGGAGAGCTAACTATTAACCCTGAGTGCTAACTATGAAATTGCTGCAAAGAATATAAATCCTTTCATTCTCCTCCCTTAGAACTAAAGAAGATTCTTGGATGAGAAGCAAAATGTTTTCAAATAAAAACTAAGAAAATCCAGTTGCCTTTTGGAAAAAAACACTTTTGGGACAATCGTGACCTGCAAGATTGAGAACCTCCATAGACAGTGTTCTCTTTAATTTTTTATTGTATGTTAATGCCTAATTATTATATACTGTCACAATGCAGAAACATTCCAAGCACAACCTTCCAATATAACGAGTTATAAATCAGAGATTTTAATGTTTTCCTCATGGTATGAGTGGGAAAAAAATCATTCAAAACAACATAGATGTTAACTATCTCAAAATGAATTCTTATGCAAGAATATTGTGAACTCTTGCATGAAATTTTTCTATTCTCGCATGAGAACCTATGAGATTTTGAGATAGAAATCAATAGCATATTGAGATATTTCACAACTCCAATAATTTTTGATCATTATTTTGTGAAGAATAGCTTGTAAATGGTAGTACTGATATACGGAAGAATTTTGGGAAACTAGAGTCATGAAAGAGTTAAGAGACTGATTAAATTGCAACCAGGTATAAAAGTGATGTGCACATATAATACATATGTCTATCTTTTTGTGTGTAAACACACACACACACACTTATGATGTATCACCTGAGGAAATGAATTGGAGAAAATTGTTGTTAATAGCATTTAATTTTAATCCATGTATTAATGTTTACCTGTAGGATATTGAGAAGTAGCATAGAATTAGTGACTTGCCCATATAATTCCTGTTGTTTTGCAGCGTACGATAAATTAATCAAAGTCCATGCTAAAATTCCAGGTCGGCCATTAAAAAACAATTTAAAATCAAACCACTTTCCCAAGCGTGGATTAAATTCAATTCCCATCATGAAGTCATAGAAGAAATTGCCAGTGAATTTGCTAGAATAGAATATTAAGAGGATAAACAAAGTTTACTATATATTAATTTGAAAACCAAATGAAATTGCTAGAACACTCACAAATAAAATGGACATCATTACTGATTAGCCTGTTTCAAATAACTGACATTAATTACAATGTTATTTATTTTCATTTCAAATATTTATAACCTCCTCAGTGTAATGAGAAGACAGAATAACCCTTGAGAAACAAGAGATCAATACAAATGTCAGAATAAAATTTGAGTCTGAGGTAGAAATAAAATTTGAGAAAACATCTTAGATTTGACCCTCCCTAGTTCTTTTCAGGACAAAAACAGGGAGGGCGTAGCATATTCAGACATGCAAGGTTCTATTACTGTAACCTTATAATAAAAGTAGTATCAGCGCTCATAACTTCCAATGAGAGCTGACGTTCATTACCAAAAGAATCTTCAACTGACCCCCCAAAAGGTGGATAATATGGAATGGAGTGGGGTGGGGTGGAGTGGAGTGGAGTAGAGTAGAGTAGAGTAGAATGGAATTCTTTATTGGCCAAGTGTAATTGGACACACAAGGAATCTGTCTTGGTGCAAATGTTCTCAGTGTACATAAAAGAAATGATACATTCGTCAAGAGTCAAGAATCATAAGGTACAACACTTAATAATAGTCATAGGGTACAATAAGCAATCAAATCATACTAGGAAACAGTCAATATAAATCATTAGGATACAAGCAACAAAGTTACAGTCATACAATCACAAGTGGGAGGGGATGGGTGATAAGGAGTGATGAGAAGACTAATACTAATAGTAATCCAGACTTTGTCAGTATTGACTTGGCTCCAAGTAAATACAAGTAGTCTTTGATTTACAAGTGACCATTCAAACTATGACAAAACCTCCCCAAATAACTTATCACCAAGTTCAAAGTTCCAATTGTTGCCCCCCCCGGTCACATGACCACAAATTTATGTGTTTGGCAAGAAGCCTGCATTTATGGCTGTTTACAGGATCCTGCTGTCATATGACCACTATTTACAGTGTTTTTGTTAAAACCTGGTGTTTACTTCCAGTTGTCATCAAAAATGCCCCAAAGTGAATGGGTTTGCTTAATGAGAGCAGAAGTCATTTTATGACTGTGGCACTTGCTTAATGACCACTGCAAAAAATGTTATAAAATTGGATCAGTCACATGGGTGGCCCACTTTATGATCATCATAGCTTCTGACTGTTATGGGCAGGTTCCAAGATGATTGTAAGTTGAGAATTACTTATGAAGGCTTTACAGAATTTAACAGCTGGACAAGTAGACACTGAGAAATACTCCCTAAACTATTGGTCCTAATACTATTTTTACTATTGTCTCTGAAGAGTATTGCAAGGCATGCCCTATGACTGTAATTTCTGAGTCTTTTTCAATGGTAGACCTGTTTATGATGTGATGATAATCCAAATGGGAGGTTATTAGAGGATGAGACTAGCTCATTTCTATACAGAAAGATTGAAGTTTTCAGGATTAGATAGATATAGCTAGATAAATGCATTGTGCTATTGTGACAGCGATAGAGGTGAATCCAGCTATATAATACAGGTCTATACATGCTCTTTTAGGAGCAGTACAACTCTGCCCAGGGTGGAGAACCTACTTAATTCCTGGCTTCACAAAGTATCAATTCATAAAGTCTCTACTTTGTCAGGATTCCACTTTTAAGATATTAAGTTTCATCCAGGCCATTATAGCATCTATTCCAATATCTACAGTCTTAACTGACTCTGAGAATGAAGAAATATAGTTGGCTGTCATCAGTATACTAGTAAAACTTAATTCTAATCCTCTAATGACCTAGTTATCAGTTTTATATAGATGCTAAACAACAAAGATGGCAGAAAGAACTCCACAGCCTACAAGACTGTACACAAATACCATAATGCTTTTCTGTGGAGCTGATTCAGGAAATAGAGAAAATCTACTTAAGAAGAACATACCATTGGTATGGTATCATTCTGAATGAATTATATAGACCAGAATGTTCTTCTTAAGTAGATTTTCTCTATTTCCTGAATCAGCTCCACAGAAAAGCATTATGGTATTTGTGTACAGTCTTGTAGGCTGTGGAGTTCTTTCTGCCATCTTTGTTGTTTAGCATCTATATAAAAGTTGTTAATATATCTAAGATTTGTATCAACAGAATTGGACTTCTCCATTCTTTCTCACAGAGCACATTGTCTATGAGAACAAACAAATTTCAATGCCAAAACCAGAATGGTATCAAAGTGGAATGGTGCACATAACTCATATCCTTCAAGAATGCATGAAGCTGAAAAGTAGCCACCTTCTCAAGGACCTAACTCAAAAAGAGGATACTGGAAATAGGACACACTAGTTCCAGGCATATCTTCTTCAAGAGTGACTAAATTACTGTTTGTTTCAAGGCACTTAAAGGGGACACTTCTGATATAAAAACATTGTTTATTTATTTGATGTGTCAATCACTTACAAAATAATAGGTATAAGTATAAACATGAGTAAGAATACAGAAAATAGGTATGGCTAATGGGGACAATAGGACAGGGACAGGAGGCATGATGGTGCACTTACGCATGCCCCTTACAGACCTCTTAGGAATGGGGTGAGGTCAATAGTGGATAGTTTGAGATTAAAGGAGTGGGGGTTTGAGGATGTAACTACAGAGTCAGGTAGTGCATTCCAGGCATTGACCACTCTGTTGCTGAAGTCATACTTTCTGCAATCAAGTTTGGAGCAGTTAACATTGAATTTGTATCTGTTGTGTGCTCTTGTATTGTTGCGGTTGAAGCTGAAGAAGTCATTGACTGGTAGGACATTGTAGCAGATAATTTTGTGTACTACACTTAAATCCAACCGCAGGCAGCGTAGTTCAAGATTGTCCAAGTTCAAAATTTCAAGTCTGGTGATATAGGGTATTCTGTTGCGAGCAGAGGAGTATAGTACTCTTCTCGTGAAATACTTCTGGACTTGCTCAATTGTATTAATGTCTGATATACAGTGCAGATTCCAAACATTAGTCTATTAGTCTATTACCTATTACAAACCCCTATTACCCTATTAGAACCCCACAATTAGAAGACCTTAATGCTCAAGACAGACAGAATCTGTATATGATAAGCTGAATACATACAAACGATTTTGCAACATTATTAAACTTTAGGAATTAAAATGACATGCTTAGATATTTATGAACTTAAGTAGCAAGTAAAATTACAACAGCAAGAAAGGCGGAGAAATACTGTAGCTTCTGAATTAATTAACTTTACTGATTAGAATGAAACATTCAGTGCTCATCAAATTATCAATTCATAGTAATATAAGTAATATCAACATACCAGTCCTTTACATTAGAAGGGAAAAAATAGGCTTTTATCCAAGCAAATATGGACATCGAATAGCCCATAATATTTGCACACCAGAAGAGTGGGATCCAGTTGTCAAAAATGATGGTGGGTGAGAACCACTGGAAGTAGTAAACATTTGCAAACCAGAGGGCATGTGTTATGAGCCAGGCTTGTAGTCCGTTAATTTCATATTTGAGTATAAAACCTGAAAGGAAACAGATGATGATGATGATGATTCAGAGGCTGTCCAATTCTAAAAGAACTCTGGATAACTAGCAATTAAGAAACAGAAAACAATAGGCCTTCTGGTGAAGGCATGACAAGTTGAACACAACTTAGGCAAAGGCTGAAGAATCAGTGAATATATTGACTCTTTAGAACTTTTCTGAACAAGGAGAGTACAGGACATCACCCACATGTGCTCCAGACAGCAGTTCCTCATGGGGAGACCAAAGGATAATAGTCTCCCATGGGTTTACATGCTGGGAGATGAAGGGATCAATCATCAAGTTCTTAACTATGGCAGAGCCTTTTAATCGTTAATCATGCTTCTAATCACTTTTGGAAATTGCCTATTTAATTATCTTAAGGGTTTTAGAGGTCTTCAGAATGACATGTTTGAAAAGCCATCTGAGGAGGCTATGTGTGTGAACAAAATGATTGACTTGACACACTGTGCCAGGAATTATCCAGACCCAAAGACAAAATACAGAAGAATGAAAGAAACAATGTAATCCACAAAATCAACTGTAACTATTTCAACCAATTCTAGGCGGGACAAACATCACATCAATTAAAAACCAGGATCCACGAATACCAGATGGTAGTCAAACACCACGATCCCAAATCCTTAATCTCTACCCACATTGACACCAAACAGCACCAGTTCAATTGGAGCAACACAAAAATCATCAGCCATACTACCATCTGGCACACTTGTGAGTTGATCAAAGCCTAGCATTCCACAAGCAATTCCACCAACAGAAAATTTACCTACAACCTGCCCAGTGGTGGGATTCAAATTTTTTTTACTACCGGTTCTGTGGCCATGGCTTGGTGGCCCTGGCTGGGGAAGGATACTGTAAAATCTCCAGTCAGAGGCAGTATTTGCCGGTTCTCCAAACTACTCAAACTTTCCGCTACCGGTTCTCCAGAACTGGTCAGAACCTGCTAAATACCACTACTGAACCAGCCTATGAACCTCTCAGAATCCAAATCAACCACACAGCCAACCAGAGACAGCACCAACCCTAAAGCAACCCCCACAACTGCCCCCTAGCAGTTCACCTCCCAATGACCCTGACCTGATGTAATCTCCTTATCACAAGATCCATCACAAGACTCACTGATGACTCACAGCTGACCCATCACAAGATCCTCACTTGACACACCCACCACTGACACTGATATCCCTAAACTCTGCCTGGTAACAAAACATTTGAAAATCGACTTACAAGCTTGGAGAACAAACCTCATTCTATACCCGAGCGACAGATGTTTGCCCCTATTGAAAAACAAACAAACAAACAAACAAAAATCTCTTTATAGGAAGAGAGAAATTATCTGCTTAATTACCAGCAGTTTTAATCTTGTGTACAGCTTCAGTAATACTCATGACTTGTTTTTGGGGGGTGGGGGTGGGGGGGTAGAGGACTCATCCCTCCAGAGCAAACTTGGGCATTTTAAAGACCCCAGGCCACATTTGGCTTTTTGGCTATCCCTGTCTTGTGTGAGGTCAATTGGAAATTAGAAATCAAATGTAAATAAGTGTATGCCATGAGTGCAATAAAACTGTATTTCTTTTATTTCAAAGTTGATTGCTGTTTTTTTCAATTTATGCATGTACATACTTGTGTGCTTACGCACCTTCACAACAGTCTCAGTTTCCCATGTGACCCCTTGGGAAAATTAATTGCTTACCCCTGCCCCAGAAACTTTGAAGAAGATAGATACAAATAACAAGCAATGAATATGGGTATCTGTAATTATTTATCAACAAGGTTCAAGGCCTTTCAGAACAGACAAAAACAATATTACACATCTCCAAATGTAACAGGCAGCAATAAAAATCCGTTATTTTTAAGACAGAAAGACTTCTTGGAGCAACTGAGAATGAGAAGGAAATATAGGCTAATATATGGTAGGTGCCAATTCATAAAATATTTCTATGGTCTTTTTAGAGTTGCTAACAATAAGGGAGGAGGGAAAGGGGTTTGAAAGAGCAATGCGGCAGCTTGGAAATCTAAAGTGCATTCCATAAAGTTTTCAAAGATAGTAACTAGATGACTGAAGTTTCTGCCTCACAAAATTCTAACTGGAGAACATGATTGATGACTCTTGGCTATGGATGTATCTCATTGGACCAGCTGTCGCCAACTGGTGGGCCACAGCCCATAGGTGGTCCGTGAGAGAATTCTGGTAGTCCACAGAGAAATATCACTTTCGGAGCACCCCCCAATTAATCTAGGCTGCGCAGGAACACAAGGCTACACCACCCACATGGCCCTCCCTTCTGGCAAACTTGCCTGCTAAGTTGCTATTTTTCCTTTTTCCGACCATCAGCTGTTCTGCTGTGCCAGATTTAGATTAGCTAGAAAGCAGGAAATCATTTGATTTCCTGCTTTCTGCCTGATTCCTCAGGATTGAAGCAATGGAGACTCAGCTAGCTGATGGCAGAAACACAGATCTCTAACTGAATCTGTGATTCTGTGAGCAACTCAATCTGCCGGCCTGCTCTACCTGATTTTGGGTAAAAGTTGCTCTTTTTTAATAAAAAGTTCAATATTTACTTACATGGTGTGTTGTGAGTTAATTTTGTGAGTTTGCTTACAAACAAATTTTATGTGACAGGCTCAGGTAGCCAATCTCACAGATCTCTGAATGAATCTGTGATTCTGTGAGCAACTCAATCTGCCTGCCTGCTTTGCCTGATTTTGGGTAAAAGTTGCTCTTTTTTAATAAAAAATTCAATATTTATATAAATATTTATAATATTTACATACAGGACATGCCCAGCCAGTCACATGACCAAGACACACCCACAAATTAGGCCAAGCCCATAGAACCGGTTGTTAAGGAATTTGAATCCCACCCCTGCCTCTTTGTGTGTGTATGTGCGTGTGTGTGTGTGTGAGGGAGGGAGGGAGAGAGGTTAGATCACATAATCTCTTTCTCTCTCACACTAACGTCAGCAAGCCACCGTCAGTCAAGATTCATATTAGGAGTCTCTGGGATTATGAGTTTGGTGATCTCTGAAATCAAAAAGGATGGCGACCCCTGCATTGGACAATCTGAATTATGATAACCTAAGGGGTGGGGGAAAACCAGGGTCAAGGGTGACAATGAATTATGTGTCTCAGAGTCGGCTACACCCAGACAATGCTGGACATGTTAACTCCCAATAAATGCTTTTGGAGTTTTGGAAGTTTGACTCGAGACTCATGATTTAATTGGGATAACTGCCAGAATCCTGACAGCTGGGGTTAATGATTTGATCATTTAAATAAGCAGATAATAATGTTTTGAGTCATGCACTTTTTTCTCCAGTTTCAATTACTTGATACAATAAAAATGGTCTTACCAGCAGGTGAAATGGCACCTTCTTGTACTCCTCCTTGATATCCAGGAATAAATTTATGGCAAAAATCAGGAATCATAAACAAAAATGCCTATAAACAGAATAAACATATAAGCCCTTTACAAGTGAATTAAAGTTGCACAATGGATTGACCATATAATTATTTTTTCCTAACTGACTTATTCACATCCCAAGCCCACATAATAGTGTAGCTGTTTAAAAATGTAGCTGAAATATATATGGAACTGTGAATATTTTAGTATAACTCATTTGAGGACATAGACTAAAGGGAGGTTAATAGTATAAAGGTATAAGATCTAATTTTTGATCTTTTTTTGTACTGAAATTATGGACAACATTTAATTTCTAGCTGCTAATACCCCAATATTCAGATAGAACTTATGTAGAAATAACAACTAAAGACTGAAAATGAGTGTCTGTTAGTTTATTTCAGATCACCATTTAACTCTGGGTGCGGAACCTACTGCACTGCAAATATGACTGAAATAACAACCGCTGACATAGTCCATAAGTCTAATGAATGGCAATAGGCTTTAGAAGTCAGTTTAATCACTTCTGGAAGGCCGCAGGTCTCTCATTTTTGTCTAGTCTTTTGGAAGTATTAGAAACATAAAAGAGAGCAAGACAGTGAAATGCCTCAAAGAAATCAGGGATCTCAATTCTTAGCATTATTTCCAGAAACATCCAAACACACTATTATTAATAACTTATTTTTCCACATTTTCACATGTACGGATACAATTTTAGAATGTAACTTTAAAAAACAGACTTAATTTTGATCCATATAACTGGATTCCAACAGAGAAGCTTCAAGACACGTACCTGGAACATTACCCAAGAAAAGTAAAGGATTAGAATTTTCCAAGAGAAAGGCGGTGTCTTGTCCCAGATATCTAAGAGATGAACTTTTCCCGTAAGCAACTGGATGGCTGGCTCACTCAAAGAGCAATGGTACTGATCACATGACATTATAAAATAGTAGACAATAAAGGGGCAAGACAAGAGTAGAAAGATGACACTTATCAAAGAAAACCAATCAGTCTTCCTGAAAAAGATACATAAAGATTATTACTCCCCCTACAAAAAAAAATAAACCTCAAAACCATACTGGAACAGTGTTGTCAATGACTGACTCTGAAGAGAATAATGATTTGAACAATTTCAATATGTTGTTGCCCTTAACAGTTATAGTATTTGCTGAAAAAAAATCCAGTTTTATGAACTACTCTTGGATGTGTCACAGGGACGTGGTGGCTCAATCGCTAAGACACTAAGCTTGTCGATCAGAAAGGTCGGCAGTTCGGCGGTTTGAATCCCTAGCGCTGCATAACAGAGTGAGTTCCCGTTATTTGTCCCAGCTTCTGCAAACCTAGCAGTTCGAAAGCATGTAAAAATGCAAGTAGAAAAATAGGGACCACTTTGGTGGGAAGGTAACAGAGTTCCATGCGCCTTTGGCGTTTAGTCATGCCGGCCACATGACCATGGAGACGTCTTCGGATAGCGTTGGCTCTTCGGCTTTGTAATGGAGATGAGCACCACCCACTAGAGCCGGAAATCACTAGCATGTATGTACGAAAAGAACCTTTACCTTTACCTTGGATGTGTCAACAGAAAACCAGCATATAAATATTTCAAAGAAGTAAATTTAAATACTCTATGATATCCCTCCCTCCTTTAAATATCAATCAAATTCAGCAGTAGTTGCTCTTTTACAGAACTGACCTGTACAGTTCTTTATAAGCACAGATATTTCACAGCTATAGTCACTACATGGCAGATTTTCTTACCATGCTCTACCCCATTCTCCATGAGAGGCTCCATTTCCATTTAGATCACTTTGACGTTTTCCTCCTTCAAAAAATTGGCTGTCTTTATGAGATGCCATTAGAAGCTGCAGAAGAGGTGATACAAATATGATAAAATTCATGAGTATAAGTGCCTTTCTTTTGTAAAATGTTATGTCAAATTATGTAATATGCAACTTTAGTTATTTTTCATAATTCTGATTTTAACAACCTTAAGAAAAGTAAGACAAGGTTCATGTGGCATAGCTAACAAACTATGGGAGAAAAAAATGTCAGCTTTTGACTAAACTCTGCAAGAGAGTCCAGGAATGGGTTAAGCTCCTCCTTCTGATGTCATAGAGCTGAGTCTGCCACTATAAAAAGCCAGCCCCTGGCCCACCCACCTTTTAGGCGAGGATACTTGACAGACATAACGTGTCTCTGGAAGATAAACAAGAAATTAATTTCACCCCTTCCCAACCATCATAACTAGAAGTACAGGGTGGGGCTGGACTCTCTTGCAGCGTAGATAGAAAGGGTGTTCTCAGGTAATTATACCCATGCCCATTCTCATTGATGCTGCCACGAGTGTCCAGGAATGGGACATACATGCCTGCATGTCCACGTGAGGGCTCACGTCTGGGTCAGTCACTCTGACTGAGGAACCACAGGCATCATTTGTACTCTCCGTCCAAATGATGCCTGGGCTGAAGCAAATGAGTCCAGGCAATAGCGCCATATAAACAGCGAAGGTGAAGTCCAGGTAGATCTCTTCCAGCAACGCTTGAGTAGACCAGGTGACAGATGTAGCCGCACTCCTAGTGGAGTGGGCCGTAACGTGTCTGGGAACCGGCATCGACAAAGTTTGGTACACCTTGGATATACAAGCTCTAATCCAGGGGTCGCCAACCTTTTGGACCTCAGGGACCACCAAACTCATAATTTTAGATCCCAGGGACCACTAACTGGTTCTGTGGGCATGGCCTAATTTGTGGGTGTGGCTTGGTGGTCATGTGACTGGCTGGGCATGGCTTGTATGTAAATATTATAAATATTTATATATTGAATTTTTTATAAAAAAAGAGCAACTTTTACCCAAAATCGATTGAATTGCTCACAAAATCACAGATTTATTCAGAAATCTATCTATCTGCCATTGGCTAGCTCAATCTGTCACATAAAATTTGCTTGCAAGCAAACTCATAAAATTTGCTAGCAAGCAAACTCACAAAATTAACTCACAACACACCATGCATGTAAATATTGATTTTTTTTATTTAAAAAAGCAACTTTTATCCAAAATCAGGCAAAGCAGGCAGACTGAGTTGGTCACAGAATCATTCAGTGATCTATCTATCTGCCATCGGCTAGCTCAGTCTCTCAAATTTGCTTGCCGTGAGTCTGCACTGAATTTGCTTGCAAACAAATCTTCAGCCCTAAGGGAGGTTAGGCTGTGTTTAGCTAGAAAGCAAGAAATCCAACCATTTCCTGCTTCCTAGCTAATCTAAATCTCCCTGCGCAGCAGAACAGATGATGGTTGGAAAAAGGAAAAATAGTAACTTAGCAGACAAGTTTGCCGGGTAAGGAGTGAGTGAGCGGGGAGGGTTCCCGCGGGCCATGTGGGCTGAGCAGCCTTGTATTTCTGAGCAGTCTGGATTAATTGCTTTGTGGGGGGTGCTCTGGGGGTGAGACTTCTCTGCGGCCCACCAAAATTTTCTCAGGGCCCACCAGTGGGCCGTGGCCCACTGGTTGGCAACCGCTGCTCTAATCCACCTACCAATTGTCACTGAAGTCACCAGTGTGGTTCCAGGTTTCACATCTCAATACAAACATGACCATAGTTATCTGTTCATTTTATTTGTTTAGTTTCATATTGCATCATCCTTATTATTGTTAAATATTAAGCTTATCTTATCCAATTCCAATTCATGTTATATTAATACATTCTCATATCTTATTTTACAATGTTATCTAAAATTCTCATCTCATTTCTATTGTCATTTCTCATATTACTTTTTTATGTTACATTTGTCATTTTATCAATCCTTATCTGTAAATATAATTGTCCCCTCTGGTTAATAATTTGAGCTAACCACCTTCATTCTACCTTAATATCAATCTCCCTATCTAGTATATAACACAAATATATATAATTTTCTCAGATTCCGCATTATATTTTCTCAAACACCTTATGAATCATTTATACATTACAAAATACTATTTTCAATATATTTTTATATATCACAACACATTACTTTGTGGAATCTCCTTCCTTATCCTTTTTTTTTCACCTATTATCTATCACTCTTTGGACAATGTGTTTTCTTTTCATCCTAGTTTGTTTCCTATTCCTCTTTATTTTCTGGTCCTTTCTCTTAATTCCCTTTTTCCCCATTCTTATTCCCCTCCATTTCTCATTTTAGTTATTAAACTTTTCTCTCTCCCTCTTTTGATTTTTCTTTTGCCCTTCCTTTTTTCTGCTTTTTCCCTCTCCCTTTATCCATTTTCCAAACCATTCTCCCTTTTATCTTCCCATCAAACCACAAATTTTTAATTCTAATTCCTTTTCCCCACTGCTTAAATAATTGTTGTTCGTTTTGTCCTACAAATGTTGGCTTCTTCTTTATAGAATTCCTCCCCCTCTGGTTTATTTAGTTCTTGTGTATGCTGAATCACCATTTCTAATTTCTGTAGTACATAATTGCACATTTTAAGTTTAATTTTTATTATGTTCCTTATATCTTGCAAATCCAATCTTGTATCTTGTAAGTTCAGTCTTATATCAACAAATAGTTCCTCCATTATATCTTCTCTTTTTTTCTTTTTCTTACCTCTTCCTTAATAGTTAAAATCCTCTTCTTTAATAAATATATTCAATCCCAGTGTCCAGTATATTATTTCAGCCAATATCTTTTGGATTTATTTTCAACAATCCATACTCTTGAGTCTTTGTTTGGATGGTTCTATAACAATAATAAAGTTTCTTTTATTTTCTTTTAAGTTCCAAAATCCAAACTCTTGAGAAGACCAGACACTTTTTAAAATGTACTGAAGATTTCCTGTACCATCAAGTGGCGCTCTTGAGTCTTTTTATCTTTAACTTTCTTTATTGAATATAATACTTTTATTAAGTTTGCTAATTTCAATCATTAGCTATTATTTTTCTTTTCAACACACTCAATTTCAGCATTTAATTATGCCATTTAAGTCCCCATAATTCAATAGTTATCCAGTTAATTTCTAAACCTTTGTTACGTTAAAGTATTTTCCTTTAAATTTTCTCCTCCAAATTAATCCAATCCAAGTTTTATAAAATCCAATCACTTTCTCTGGTTGCCGCTTCCACACACTTCTCTCCAAGATAGCCCTTTATTTTATACTGGGGTACCTCAAAAGTGATGTCCTTTGCCTGGTTCACGCTCTGCTCGCTACTTCTCTGCTCCAGCACAAAACTTAGTTTCCTAAAGTGTTCTTTGTCTTCGTGTGGCCATTTTAGGACCACTGCTGCAGCTTGCCTTTGGGAGGAATTTTCCTGTCAGGGAGGGGAGTTGCAACTCCCCTCGACCCTCCAGGCGATTTCCCCCTTCTTCACCACCCTGATCGAGACCCTCCAGCAAGTGAGCTCTGGCAAAACTGTGCATGATAGTGGATTCCACTCCAACTCCGACAAGGAACAAACCGGAAGTCGGCTTCAGATTTCCGAAAGGCTGCCGTCCGCTTGATGTAAATTCGGAGGGCCCATCTCACATCCAACTTATGCCACCTATGTTCTAACTTGTGTTGTGGTCTAGGGCAGAAGTCTGGAAGCACAACATCTTGAGCACGGTGAAACCAAGTGTTTATTTTAGGGATGAATGCGGGATCTAACCTAACTACCCTGTTCTGATGGAAAAGACACAGGTCCTGTCAGACCGAAAGTGTCACTAGTTCGGACACTCTCCTGGCTGAGGTAATGGCCACTAAAAATACTACCTTGTGAGATAACGTCTGTAGAGATATAGTCCTGAGGAGTTCAAAAGGGGACCTCGTGAGAACCTGTAAAACTTTTTGCAAATCCCAAGTGGGAAATTTATATATCACAGGAGGTTGGAGGTTAGATACTCCCCTTAGAAACCTACGCAACGAAGGGTGGTGGGATAAGGAATCATATTTGTCCCAGGAAATAACAGAGGAAAGAGCCACTACCTGGCGGCGAAGTGTGTTAGGGCAAGTCCCTTATCCAGGGCATCCTGTAAAAACCTGAGGACCTCTACCATAGAAGCCGAAGAGGGGTCTATGGCCAAAGGCATACACCAGGTACAGAAAACTCTCCAAGTTGCATGATAGATGTGTGTCGTAGACTGTTTTCAAGAAACTTGGATGGTGTCAATCACCCTTTCCGGAAAGTTGGAAGTCCTCATAGATTGCTGCTCAAATGCCAAGCAGTTAGGTTGAACCACTGGGGCTTCAGGTGTAATAATGCTCCCTGATGTAGGGAGATCTTGGAGGCCAGGATCCTCCACGGATGGGCCACCGACAGGTTCAGTAGGCCTGCAAACCAGGGTCTCCTGGGCCAATGGAGTGCCAGAAGAATTAGCTCCGCCTTTTCCTCCAACAACTTCCGAATGACAGCTGGAATAATGGGAAGCGGGGGAAAGGTGTAGAGGAGACCTGAAGACCAGGTGCTCCGAAGCGCATTGGTCCCCTTCGCGCCCTGGGACGGAAACCTGGTGAAGAACCTGCTCACCTGAGCATTCTGAGGGGAGGCAAAGAGATTCATGGTCGGGAGACCGAATCAGCGGGACAAGAGACAGAAACAGAGGGGGGGGAGAAGGCTCCACTTTGCATGGTCGATAGCAGACTGACTCAGCCAGTCGGCCTGGATATTGTCAACCCCCAAGATGTAGTCCGCCCTGACTGAAAGGAGGTATCTCTTCGCCCACCACCCTAGGCCCTCTGCCTCTCTCACCCAGGCCTTGGGCCTGGTCCCCCCTTGCCCATTGACATGGACCTTTGCAGCCACATTGTCGGTCATGACCAACGCATGTTGACCAGCCACCCTGGTCCGAAAGCGTTTCAGAGCTAGGAAGATAATCCTGAGCTCCAGCCAGTTTATGGGGCATGTCCTTTCTGCTTGAGACCAACACCCCTGGGCAATTTCTCCCTCCAGATGAGCTCCCCAGCCATGGAGACTGGCATCTGTGGTGAGACATATCCTATCTGGCTCTTTGAAGGGAAGACCCCTCCCTAGGGCCTAGGACTGCCACCATGGGAAGGAACCTGAACCTTCATGTCGAATGGCTAGTTCCTGCCTGTTGAAAGGAGAGCAAGAACCATGGGAGTTCCCGGGCATGGAGACGATACGATCCTAATGCAGGAGATCATTTTTCCCAGGGTTTGGGACAGTAGAGACAACGGAACATTGTTCAGCTGCCGAATCTGAAGGATGCAACTGTGAAGGCTCTCCCCTCAATCTGGGGACAGAAACACCTCACAGAGCAACATGTCTATAATTGCCCCAAGGTGGAGCAACCTGGTTGTCGGGGAAAGGTGACTTTTCATAGGTTGATTGAAAACCCGTGGTCATAGACTCTGTATTGTGATGTGAAGGTCGCGATGGGCCGAGTGGATCGACTGAGACTGGATGAGTATGTCATCCAAGTAGCATTGGACCCTCACTGGTATGGTGCAAAGGAAGCCGCCCAAGCTTCCAAGACTTTCGTGAAGACCTTGGAGCCGACAAGAGACTGAAGGTAGAGTCCGGTACTGGAAATGGGCGTTCTGATAACAAAAACGGAGAAACTGGCAGTGATGAGGCCAGATAGGAATATGGAGGTAAGTCTCCGTGAGGTCTATAGAGAAGAGGAGGTCACCCTCTTGAATGCTCTCAAAGATAGAATGCATCTTAAAGTGCCTGTATGGGATAAATATGTTTAATAATTTCAGATCCAAAATAGCTCGCCACCCCCAGAAGCCTTTGGAATCACGAAGAGGCGAGAGAAGCCTTGCCCTCGTTGATCTACAGTTGATATACAGTTGAATAGCTGTATGTCAATGAGATGTTGGATTGCCGATTCCATAAGAGCCCAACTAGAACTGTCCCTTGACGTGCGGCAGCGGACGAACCAACGTGGAGGTGGGGAGAGAAACTCCAGCTGGAGACTGGACCTCACTGTCTCACGAACCCAGGTGTCCGATGTAGATTCCTCCAATCTGGAGGCGAAGAAAGCCAAATGGCCTCCAATGGGGGGGAGATGGGGCACTCACTTTTGAGCGTCTAAATGAACGACCTCCTCCCCTTCAAAAGGGCCATTTACTGAGAGGATTTTGCTGCTTGCCGGAGGCTTCAGGCCACTGTTCCTGACGGGCAGGGAAGGACCTCTGATCTCTGGAGAACCGAGGGCTGGTATCGGATCTGAAGGACAAGGGACAATAGTAAGGCCCAGGACAATAGTAAGGCCCAGGACAATAGTAAGGCCCAGGCCTTACTATTGTCCCTTGTCCTTCAGATCCGATACCAGCTCTCGGTTCTCCAGAGATCAGAGGTCCTTCCCTGCCCATCAGGAACAGTGGCCTGAAGCCTCCGGCAAGCAGCAAAATCCGCTTATCATCTGCAGATGGAGCTGACACCAATTTTCATTTTGGCGCAAGTCGGACTGCCAGTTGCGCAGGCAAAGCAGTTGTCTGGCTGTTACTGAAGAAGCCATAGCACTGGAAGCGAACTTGGCCGAGTTCAGGGTGGCATCTGCCGTAAACTCTGCCACTGCAATTATTTTATTGATGTTTTGGTGGGCCCTGAACTCGGTGGCTGGAAGCCTCTCCTGAACCTGGTGAAGCCAGCACAATGAGGATCTCATAAAAAGTGAGGTGGTCGAAGATGCTCTAATCACCCAAGCTGCTGCCTGGTGAGCATGCTTGAAAGTTTGGTTGGATTGTTTGTCCTCTGCCTTGAGGACATCCTCTGGCTTGGTGGGAGTGCCTGAGGAAGAAAACGAGGCCACCACCGGGGCATCCACCGAAGGTACGACCAGGGCATTGGCCAGGGACGGGCCCATGATGTACAAACCCCTGTCATGAGCAGACAGGTGAGGTCCTGCCCCTGGGAAGGTGACTGTTCCTTCACTAAATCAAGGAATATGAGAGGAGAGGGAAGAACCTCCACATGCACCACTGGCTTGGAGAACAGTGATTCAGAATGGCCAGAAGTAGATGCCTGTGGTTCAGGGCCTACCTTCTCAGGGCTTAGCTGTGCAAAGACCAAAGCCTTGTGTAACAAGGGATTGAATAAGGCAGGCCTAAAAACCCCTGCTACTGGTGGCTGATTAACTCTGAGGTCCTCTTCCTCAAATATATTGGGGTCTATAAGTTCCCCTTCCTCTCTCTCAGACCAGAGTGACTATGGTCAGAGGTTTTGGAATAATATTCCTCCTCTTCCTCCCTCCACTCAGAATAGGAGGACTGGAAACAGAACTGATGTCTGGGAACACTCTTCTGAGAATGGGAGACCCCTTGTGGAAGACCCTGGCTTAACAAAGACGGGCGTCCTTCTGGAGGGTGAAGGAATTGTTTGAATTCTTCTGCTAGGCCCTGCTTAATGGCTACAGAGACCATTTCCCTTATGTCCTCAGGTCTATTCTCCAAATGTAGGCCCACAGCAGTAGGGGTTAGGTTGCTTCAGGCCTAGGCCTATGCCCCCTGTGAACCCCGAGCCCCTAGAAAAGAATGGCCAGGCCCCCAGGTAGCCTGTCTAAAGGAAGGCCGTGATCTGCTCAGGTCTTGGGGAAATTGATCTTCCTCTATCTCTCAGGGGACCAAGCTAACAGGTAACTGGAAGCCAATTCACCCCCCTTGGAAGAAACCTCAGGGCCAAGATGCACCTCCCCAGGATGAGAGACTTGATTAATCTGGGCTTGTATTTATGCCAAAGTCTTTTCAAACTGTTTTTCAATGGCCGCATGCCTTTTCTTCTCAGGCCTGAACTCCAATTTTGAAGTCTGTCTAGGGGCTAGGGCTTTGGCTCTGATTTTTGCAGCAGCCTCTCTAATGGCAGAAGGGCCTCTTTGTCAAAGAGACTTCTGTGTCTTGGGGTTCTTCCAATTCTTTGGGGCAAGATTGGGGGGCTTCCCTTTCCATATTAGCAACAGACACCAAGGGTGCTGTGAGCTTCCTCCACTGAGGTGCTTCCCATTGCTCTGGGCCAGGCAAGTTCTGAAATTGTGAGGCCCAACAAAATGGCCACCTACCTAAACAAGATAGCTGCCCACCATGTGTATGGCTCTGGGACAGCTTCGCTACCTCCTTCGCTCAATAGGCTCAGAAGGAGGAGCTTAATCCATTCCTGGACTCTCGTGGCAGCGTTGATGAGAACTGTAACTGTTTACTGTTGAAGCCACGCTTTATACATTAATTTTATTTTTTTCTGTTGCATTTTTCCACTTATGCAGTTTTCTGATAATGTATCTATCTTTGTGTTTTGTTCCTTTTTTACTGTTTCTATTTTAAAAGCAATCAAACACATTAATAGAGAGCTCAAAAGCAAAACTTGGCAAATAAAAATGGTCCTTAAGTTATTGCATTACAAGGTATATCCTGACAGTGGATGTACTTGCAGAACCATCAAGTCCATGTTCTTATCTACCACATCTCTTTACGAACAAGGGGACCTCATCAAAGTTGCAGATGACACTAAGCTGGTGGGAATAGCCAACACCACAGAAGACAAGTTCGGGATCCAAAAAAGATCTTGATAGACTTGAATAATAGCCCCTATCCATTAAAATGAAATTTAATGTGAAGAAAAGCAAGGTTATACCTAGAAAGAAAAACTAAAGGTGCAAGAATAGATTAGGAGAAACTTGGCTCAAAAACAGTGACTGTGAGAGAGACCTTGGAGTCCTAGTAGACGATCATTTAAACATGAGCCAGTAGTGTGCGGCAGCAGCCAAAAAAACTAACACAATCTTTGGTTGTATAAACAGAGGCATAGAATCAAAATCACGTGAAGTATTAGTAGTGCTTTATAAATCCTTAGACTACTCCTGGAATACTGCATCCAGTTTTGGTCACTGCATTACAAAAAAGATGTTGAGACTTTAGAAAAAATGCAAAGAGGAGGAACTAAAATGAAGATAAAACATATGAAGATACGAAGAAAATGGAGATAAAAACATATGAAGAACTTTTGCAGAAATTGGGTATGGCCAATCTAGAAAAAAGAAGGACTGGGGTGATATGATAGCAGTATACCAGTAATTGAGGGGCTGCCACAAAGAAGAGGGGGACAACTTTTTTTCCAAAGGACCAGAAGTCAAGACAAGAAACGATGGAAACTAATCAAGGAGAGAAACAACCTGAAATTAAGGAGAAACTTCCTAACAGTGAGGACAATTAACCAGTGGAACAGCTTGCCTTCAGAAATTGTGGGTGCCTCATCACTGGACAATCCCCTGTCTAAAATGAGTCTCCTGCTTGAGCAGGGGGGTTGACTAGAAACCTCCAAGGACCCTTCCAGCTGTATTCTAATTGATTGATGGATTGATGATTGATAAGGCAAATCTTCTTCAAGGGGAAAAAAAGCAAATGCAACTGGTTTCGTCTGACTTTTCTAATTATGGATCAGATCTGCTGATCAACTATGTCCCAAATATGAAGTGACCTTAGCTCAGCAGGTCCCTCATGGATATTGTTAAATCAAAGCTTTATTACAAAAGATGCCATTTATAACAAGTGCATGGCTTTACATATTACTATACATTTATTGATACAATAATGTTAACACAGAATTAATGGACATTTGAATTTAATGAATATCTTGCTTTCCCTGAATGGTCCATTAAATAAGAGGATTTTCTATATTATGAACTTTGGAAATTAGTATATTTTCAGCATCATTATTGTACTGTCCAGACAGTTTAAAGTTAATGGGATTTGGGATAGTTAGTTAGGACTTGAGAGCTGTCCCCTTAAGGGAATACATCATGGTAAATATACTTAAGGTATCCTGGGAAATGTAGTCCGTGTCATGTAGTCATATCTGTAATCCTGATTGGTCACTAAATTGACCCTTGTTGGATAGGGGGAGGCTCCCTCACTCTTGCCTGAATCCTTTACCATGCAGCTGCTTCAATCATCAGAGGGATGAGAGTTTATTATCTTTCTACACATTTTTTTACAATGCAAATATGCAGGCCAGATCTTACGAAAGTATTTTAAAGGAAAGAGTTACAGTTACACAATGTGCTTTATGTTTGCCTTTGAAGTGACTTGGGAAACTCTTAGTCAACACCAATTAGATGGTACGTAATCAATCTTTCTAATAGGTAAGTTTTGTTCCAAAGGAGTAAATTAGCTGTGTTTTTAATCCGCTGTTACTATTTACTATATTTTAAAAATGTTAATTTCAATACAGGAAGGCCTCAACTTACAATAATTCATTTAGTGACCATTCAAAGTTACAACGGCACTGAAAAAACGGCACTGATTTATGACAATTTTTCATACATATGACCATTGTTGCCCATGGGCATGCAATCAAAATTCAGACTCTTGGCAACTGAAATGTATTTATGACAGTTGGAGTGTCCAGGGTCATGTGATCACCTTTTGTGTCCTTCTTACCAGTAAAGTCAATGGGGAAGCCAGATTCCTTTAACAACCTTGTGACTAACTTTAACAACTGCAGTGATTCACTTAACAAACGTGGCAAGAAAAGTAAAATGGGGTAAAATTAGTAAAATGGATTGCAAAATTAAAATAGAGCAAAATTCCCTTTAAAAAAAGTTTCACTTAAACAACAAAAATTTGGAGCTCAATTGTGGTCGTAAGTCAAGGACTACCTGTATAACATCATAAAAATGTTTTATCCAGGAATGCAAAACAAAGAAAATAAATAATCAAGCATCAAGAGGAATTCAGGATGGTCTTTGTAAACATAAAAACTTATATAATGTTAATTTTAAAAGAGAAATACACTTTACAAGTATTATTTTCTTATAAACAAATGTTCCAAAAGACTACTGCCTATTTGCTCTCATTCCACAAATGCACCATACAAAACAATAAATGCAACAGCTTCCCAATCAGCTTGCTTTACTACTACTTATTAATTCAATATGAAGCAGACCACTTAGAAGTCTATTAATTTTCCTTACCTGTACTTTTATTCTTCAGCTTCAGATAAAGAAATAACTCCTTCGTTTGATCTGAGAGAAAGAATACGAACGTAAAATGCTCCAATCCCTTTTTTTCATCTGTCCTTCTTTTAACCACACCCCCATTAAATGCATATTATAATCACCATCCAATCACCTGCTCCAACATTTTAGCATCATCTCATGCTTCCTCGCTGGATTGGTGCAGCTGCCTCAAACCAGCTAAGCTGATTTCAGTAGCCATGGCAACAACCACTCGGTGAACATTATGAAAAAGGAGGAATGTTTACTGAACTTTGTACTAATCCTTGATCAAGTAGAATGTATGAATTTAAAAACAGAATTAAAAGAAAAATTATTTGCCCCCCATTACTTCCTCACATTCTTTTTTCCAATTAAATATCTGGTCTACATATTTCTCCAAACATTTTGCTGCTTCTTAAGTTCCACAGCAGATACAGGTTTTAGTTAATGAAATTAGTTTCAGCTACTTAAATGATTGCTTGAATGTTCTGTTTTGGAAATAGAATAGAAGATCAGTAAAAATGTTGGATTAGCTTCGTATGATCTGTAGGAAGTTAGCATCCACCCCTCTCCTAGAAAAATTGAAATAGCCTAGGAAATATTAAAAAGGCAGAATATTTCTCCTAAAAACAATAGTCACTCAAGAAGCAGAAATTCAACTCAAGAAGCAGAAACTCACCCCCACCTTTGTCAATGGGTGGGCCATTAAGGCCTGGGCCAGAATGCTTTACATAAGAAGGAACTCCAGGGTGATGGGATTAAGGATGGCCCTCAGGAAATGATAGGATTGCCCATCTCACCACATGGTCTGGGAAGATTGCATTAGCCAGCATTCAGGTTGTTGTGTATTGACTTGAGTCTTCACTCAGATCCGTGCTTTGAGCGGGAAGCACGGACCTCTCCCATTGGCTGAAGCCGTTTGATAGCCGGCTATAAAAGGCGGCTGTCAAACGACATCAGCTGTTGCCGCTCCAGCTGGCTGCTGTGTTAGCGCGGCAATAGCTGGAGACCCTCCGATTCCTCCTGGGGGGCTGGGAGCCTCCGCGTCCTTCTCTCCTCTCTTTGGGGCGCTTGTGGGGTGGCATCCATGGGCTCTGCTGGGCTCCCCCTGATGCTGCTGCTGGGGGCACTGGGTTGGATCCCCGGAAGCGAAGGGGGGAAGGAGACCCCCGCCCATTTCCTGTACCAGATGAAGTCCGAGTGTCTCTTCCTCAACGGGACGCAGCGGGTGCGGCTCCTGGACAGGTACATCTACGACCGCCAGGAATACGTCCGCTTCGACAGCGACCTCGGGAAGTTCGTGGCCGTCACGGTGTTGGGGGAGGCGGATGCGGACAAGTGGAATAGAGATAAGCAGTTCCTGCAATACTATAAGGCCGCTGTGGATTCCTTCTGCCGATACAACTACGAGGGGCTCAGCTACGAGGCGGCCAAGAGGGAGGAGCGAATGATCGGCCGGAGAGCCTCCCAGAGTCTCCTGATCCAAATCCAGGTGCTTGGCCACTGAGCTTCCAAGATGGCGGCCGGAGGATGTCGGGCTGAAGAGTCCCGCTTCGACGGCCGAAATTCGGGGTGAGTCCCCCTCCCCCCCGGGTCCCCGCCTGTGGCAGGGGCGGTGTAAGGACCCGGGGGGGTGGGCAACCCCGAGGAGGTCGTGGAGGCGCAGAGGAGGCCGTGAGGCCGCCGGACTGCTGCTGAGACCGGAGCTGCCGCCGCCATTGCTGGGACCGCTGTTGGGGCCGCCGCTGCCGCCGGGGCTGCCGCTGCCGCCGTCATTGGGGCCGCCGCCACCGCCGCGGGGGCCGTTGAGGCCGCCGGGGCCGTGGCTGCTGCCAGCCCCGCTGTGGAGGCCATTGCCGGCGCCGGAGCCACCACTGAGGCCGTCGCTGCCGCTGCCGCTGCCGCTGCTGCCGTCGCTGGAGTCGGTGAGGCCGTCGCTGCCGCCGTTACCGCTACCGCTGCCGCCGCTGCTGCTGGGGCCGCCACCGCCGTGGCCGCTGAGGCCGTCGCTGCCGCTGTTGCCGCTGCCGCCGCCGCTACCGGGACCACCGCCGCCGTCGTTGGGGCCGTCGCCGCCGCCACTGGGGCCGCTGAGGTCGTGGCTGTTGCCGGCCCCGCCGTGGAGGCCGCTGCCGGCGCCGGAGCCCCCGCTGAGACCGCTGTTGGTGCGGGGGGGCCATGGGGCGGCTGGAGGACTGCTGCGGGGGTCGCTGCGGGCGCCGGGGCAGCTGCCACCGCCGTGGATGGTTCTCGGGCGGCGGTGGGGGCTGGGGGCGAAGTTGGAGCCGCGGTTGTTCCTCGGCTCCTCAGATTTGCTTCCCCCAGCCATGCCATCTATGCCATACAGCCGCTGAGGTGGAGGCCGGGGCCAGGACTGGACTCAGGACCGGAGCTGCTGCCGCCGAGGGCCTTGCGGGCCTCGGGCGGCGGGGGCGCTGTGTGGCCAGGCATCGGATGCGGTGCCTGGTGGTCTCCATCCCCCGTGAGGCCGGATGTCAGCTGCCAGTGGGGTGCGATTGTTCCAGCCTGGACTTGGGTCCCGCTTGGTTTGGCCTTTGCCTGGTCGACGGCAGTCAGGGAAGATCCAGCCGAAGACACAGACGTTAACATATTCTTCGGAAGACCTGTGGGCCCTGAGATATGTCCCCCTGTCTCAGAGTTGGCCCTCTTACCTCTCTAAGACTTATCTCAAGGACGGATCTTGGGATCCGGAGAGATGGTGGGGTCGCCGGAAGCGTGGGAGGGAGGGTTATTTAAAATTTTTAACTAGATTTTTAAAGGGGTTAGGGTTGGCTGGGCGGGGGTTGGGGGACAACCCGCCTGGGGCTGGGACCGGGTCGCGGGTTGAGCGTTGCCGGGAGGGTTTGGGGTCGGATGGGGCTCTATTGAGGATGGGGGTTGTCCCAGGGAGGGTGATATTAAAGCTATTAGTACAGTGAGCGGGAGAGGCAGATTTGGCGGTTATAGGGGGCCACACTCTGTTTCGGGAGCGCGTCCCCGCTATTTGTCTGCTGTGGCGCGCTCCGACCCCCTTGTCATCTCCCGTTCCCCAGGGGGTCTGAGCAATCGGGCCCTGGGCCTTCGGCTGATGTTATGCAACGCCAGGTCCGCTGTTAATAAAGCCCCTCTCATTTACGATTTGGTTTGTGAGGAGGGTGCGGACCTGGTGGGTGTCACCGAGACCTGGCTGGGCCAAGAGGGGGGAGTCCCTCTGGTGGAGATGTGCCCAGCCGGGTTTCGGGTTTTTCATCGGCCGAGGGCCCAGGAGAGGGGAGGGGGGGTTGCGGTGGTTATTAAGGAGGATCTGTGTCCGAGGGAGGCCACTGTGTCTCAGACGACCGGGTGTGGGCTCCTTTTCGTGAAGTTCGGTCCCAAGGTTCAGGTGGGCTTGCTGGTCGCATACCTGGCTCCCTGCTATGCGGCAGCGGCCCTGCTTGAGCTCCTTGAGGTCATAGCTGGCGTGGCAGTTGGGACCCCCAGGCTTATGGTCATGGGGGATTTCAACTTGCCTTCTGCCGACGGTGCCTCGGGGTCTGCTCAAGAGTTCATGGCTTCCATGACGGCCATGGGCCTGACCCAGTTAATTCGGGACCCTACTCACATGGGGGGTCACACCTTGGATCTGGTTTTTGTCTCTGATCAGTGGCAGAGTGATCTGGGTATAGCGGATATAGTTGTGGAACCCCTGTCATGGACAGATCACTCGCTCCTGAAGCTCGACTTCCGTTCCGCACCCCCTGACCGCAGGGAGGCGGGGCCACTAAAATGGTACCGCCCCAGGCGCCTGATGGATCCTGATAGGTTCCTGACGGAGCTTGGGCCATTCCCCGAAGCTCACACACACGACTCGGTTGAGGGCTTGGTCGCCACCTGGGATAGGGTGGCTACCGGGGCCCTTGACCGAGTTGTGCCCTTGCGGCCTCTGACCCGGTGCCGATCCCATGTGGCTCCCTGGTTTTCTGAGGAGCTGAGGGAGATGAAGCGCCGGAAAAGACGCCTAGAGAGCAGTTGGAGGGCTAGCCGCTCTGGGTCTGACCGAACACTATTACGATCTTATATCAAGACGTATTTAGTGGCGATAAGGATGGCGAGGAGGTCTTACCTCTCCACCCTTATTGCGTCCGCGGAAAACCGCCCAGCCGCCCTGTTTAGGGTGACCCGCTCCCTCCTGGAGGTGGGAGCGCGGGAGGACCCCTTGCAGGGACGGGCTGAGGAGTTTTCTAGGTTTCTGCAGGACAAAATCGCTCAGATCCAGGACGAACTGGACTCCGACTGGGCATCTCCGGGCGGGGGGGGCGGGGGTGGATATCGGTGAGGTCAATTGGGTTGAGTTCGATCCTGTTACTGTGGAGGACGTGGACAGGATACTGGGGGGACTGAATGCCACCACCTGTTTACTGGACCCGTGCCCCTCCTGGCTGGTCTTGGCCACTCGGGAGGTGACACGAGGCTGGTTCCAGGGTATTATAAACGCTTCCTTGAAAGAGGGGCTGTTACCCGCTGCCTTGAAAGAGGCGGTGGTGCGGCCCCTCCTCAAGAAACCGTCCCTGGACCCAGCATTGTTATCTAATTATCGTCCTGTCTCCAACCTTCGTTTCGTTGCGAAGGTTGTTGAGAGTGTGGTGGCACGTCAGCTCCCGCAGTACCTGGAGGAAACGAGTTATCTTGACCCCCTCCAATCGGGCTTCAGGCCCGGGCACAGCACGGAGACGGCGTTGGTCGCGTTGGTGGATGACCTCTGGAGGGCCCGGGACAGGGGTTGTTCCTCTGTCCTGGTCCTGTTAGATCTCTCAGCGGTTTTTGATACTGTCGACCACAGTATCCTATTGCGACGGTTGGAGGGGTTGGGGGTAGGGGGCACCGTGCTGCGGTGGTTCGCCTCCTTCCTCTCCGACCGTTCGCAATTTGTGTTGACAGGGGGGCAGAGATCGGCCCCGAGGCCCCTACTATGTGGGGTCCCTCAGGGGTCGGTGCTCTCGCCCCTGCTGTTCAACATTTATGTAAAGCCGCTGGGTGAGGTCATCCGTGGCTTCGGGGTGGAGTTCCATCAGTACGCTGATGATACTCAGCTGTACATCTCCACCCCGGGCCACCCCAGCGAAGCCGTCGAAGTGATGTCCCGGTGCCTGGAGGCCGTGCGGAATTGGATGGGTCGTAACAGGCTTCGTCTCAGCCCGACCAAAACCGAGTGGCTGTGGTTTCCTGCACCCAGATACAGCCATCTGGTTCCTTCGCTGGCCGTGGGGGGAGAGGTTCTGACCCCCGTGGAAAGGGCGCGCAACTTGGGTGTCCTCCTGGACGTACGGCTGTCTTTAGAAGAACACATTGCAGCCGTCGCCAGGGGGACTTTTTATCAGATTCGTCTGATTCACCAGTTGCGGCCCTTTCTGGATCTGGGCGCACTTCGCGCAGTCACTTCCGCCCTCGTTATCTCCCGTCTGGATTATTGCGATGCTCTCTACATGGGGCTCCCCTTGAAGAGTCTCCGGAGGCTACAGATAGTCCAGAATGCAGCCGCGCGGGTGATCGTGGGTGCCCCTCGGAGCTCCCACGTTACACCGCTTCTCCGCAGGCTGCACTAGCTTCCTGTGGCCTTCCGGATTCGATTCAAGGTGGTACTGATGGTATTTAAAGTACTCCATGGCTCGGGACCTGGGTATCTACGGGACCGCCTACTGCCATCGTCTACCTCCCGCCGCCCAGTACGCTCCCACAGGGTTGCCCTACTTGGGGTGCCGCCGCCTGATCGTTGTCGGCTGGCGGCCCCGAGGGTGCGGGCCTTCTCTGTGGAAGCCCCCTCCCTGTGGAATGATCTTCCCCCGGAGATACGAGCCATGACGGACATCCTGACCTTCCGGCGCGCGGTTAAGACCCTATTTTTTAAACAGGCTGGCCTGGCCCAGTAAGGGTTTTTGGGGTTTTATACCTAATTTTGGGTTTTAGTTTTTAATCTTCCATTTTAAATATTTATTAATCCCGGATTTTTAAATGTGTAATTGTAGTTAGACGGGATGCAGCCGGTTTATCTATTTAATTCATTTTTAAATTTTATTTAAATTATATTTACTCTATGTATTTTTATTAGGCTGTACACCGCCCCGAGTCCCTTTTTTGGGAGAGGGAGCGGTATAGAAATATAAATATAAATAAATAAATAAAATAGCGGTAACCCTTTATTCAAAGAAATAAAGTTTGAGCTGAAGCCTTGCCCTGGTCTCTGCCTGAGTATTTCCGTCGCTCCACAACACTGGCGACGAGGGCGGGATACTAAATAAAGGCAAGCCAGGCAAGGAAGAGAAAAAGAGCGAAATCACTAGCCGAGAGCTGAAATCGCTACAGAGTTGCTGTCACTGTTCGCGAAGCGCTGTCTCTAACTTGCCTCAAGAGAAGCAGCACAGCTGACAGAAAGATGACTTCGAATCCTGCATTCCCACCCTTCAGACCGACGGCAGAGACATGGGAATCATACAGGAACCGGTTTGACTGTTTTTTAGACGCTATAGACCTGTCAGAAATTTCTGAGCATAGGAAAAAATCTTACTTCCTAAGCTTTTGCGGAGCCACGGTATTTGACACCGCAACAGCATTACTGGCCCCACGATCTATTAAGACTATTCCCTGGGAGGAACTGCAAGAAATTCTCTCAAATCATTACTCCCCTAAACCTTCCAAAATTGCTAGGCGCCATGCTTTCAGAAGGCGCATTCAGTCAGAGGGAGAAACAATCAGTGACTATATGGCAGCATTAAGAACAGCTGCCTTACATTGCGGTTTCAGGGATTACCTCGAAGAAATGCTGTTAGATCAGCTGATATGTGGAGTTAGAGACTCCAAATTACAAAGACAATTACTAGCTAAAGGGGATCTAACCTTAAAGCAAGCCATAGAGAAATCCCAGGCTGCTGAGCTATCAGCACTCTCAGCAGCTGAAATACAGGGAAACCCAAGCAGACTAGAAAATCCAACAGTACATTTTGATGAAGCCTCCACAGAGGAAGGTTTAGAAGAGGCTACCTCAGGCAGCCCAACGCAAATCAAAGAGAGTTCAGGCAAAGTATAAGCCAAACCCCACGTATACAAACTACCTGTTTAAGCTGTGGGGGCAACTATCTCAGGGCATCCTGCAGATTCAGGAATGTCATATGCTTAAGATGTCAAAAGAAGGGCCATTTGGCCAAAATATGTCAGGCAGGGAAAACCTTTAATCAGCCACAAAGGCCTCAGAAACTCATTCAATATCCAAGACAAATTGAGAACTGGTGCACATGCTACCAATCTAAGATACAAAAAAACAAATCTAACAAAATTAGTGTCACTGTTTCTATAGAAGGTAGACTCTGCAGAATGGAAGTAGACACTGGCTCTGCATTATCCATCATCTCGTGGGGCACTTTGAAGAAACTACTCCCCAGGATATCAAGACAGAAGATTCCAGCCTGCAATCTAACGCTTCGGGACTACCAAGGCAGAGCCATCCCGGTCATCGGAAAAAGCAAGTTTCTAGTTCATTTTCAAGGTTTTAAGGGTCACTTGCCTCTAGTGATAGTGGATGGCGTCCTCGCAAGCCTATTGGGACTAGACTGGTTCCCGGACCTGGGCCTCCACATAGGTGGAATCCACGCCATTGCAAGTTCAGAAGTTGATTCCCTGTTCAGGGACTATGCTGACGTATTCAGCGAAGGCCTAGGCTGCTACGTGGGAACCCCAATATCCTTCAGGGTAGGCTCCCAGGCACTACCAATACGTTTGAAGCCCCGCAGAGTTCCTTTTGCAATTCGTCCTAAACTTGACAAGGAACTTGACAAATTAATTAAGCAGGGCATACTGCAACCTACAGACTTTTCAAAATGGGAAACCCCTATAGTGACGCCTCTAAAAAAGGACGGAAATTTGAGAATCTGCTCTGATTATAAATCTTTGATAAACAAATATTTACAAGTCAGTGCATATCCAGTCCCCGTGGTACAACATCTTCTCCATTCCCTTGAGCCTGGCTCCATTTTTGCAAAGTTGGATATGTCCCAGGCGTATCAACAGTTCCCTGTTGATGATGAAACTGCTGAACTGCAAACAATAGTAACTCACAGAGGGGCTTTCAAATGCACACGCCTACAATTCGGAGTTAGTGTTGCCCCTGGAATTTTCCAGTCCCTTATGGAAAGAATTTTGCAAGGGTTGCCGGGCGTTGTGCCATACTTTGATGATATTCTGGTATCTGCCATCAGTCAACAGCAATTACTACAAAGGGTCAGAAATGTACTTGACCGTTTTAGACAATCTGGTCTTAAACTAAAGAGGGAGAAATGCACCATAGCCACTCCACAAGTGGAATTCTTAGGTTACAAGATTGACGCCAAAGGTATTCACCCAACTGAGTCAAAGGTCAAGGCCATTCACGATGCGCCTACTCCTACTAACAAAACTGAGCTTCAAGCTTTCCTGGGCCTCTTGAATTTCTATGCTTCATTCCTGCCACATAAAGCTTCAATTGCCGAGCCCCTTCACAGGCTTTTAGACAAGAAATCACCATGGCACTGGGGACCAAGGGAGACTATCCAAGGAGTCAAGTCATTGTTAACGTCAAAAGCCGTATTAATCCAATTCAATAAAGACTTACCACTCATTCTAGCAGCTGATGCTTCTCCCTTCGGAATTGGGGCCGTTCTGAGCCACAGACTGCCTAATGGTGCAGAAGCACCTATAGCTTTCTTTTCCAGGAGACTATTGTCCACTGAACGCAACTATAGCCAGATTGATAAGGAGGCCTTGGCTGCAGTGGCTTCAGTGAAGAAGTTCCATGAATTTCTCTACGGGCATCATTTCGAACTCATAACTGACCACAAGCCACTGTTAGGTATTTTATCCGGCACTAAACAAACTCCCCAGATTTTGTCCCCAAGGATGACCAGATGGACTGTTTTTCTGGCTGCGTATTCCTACACTCTAATCCATCGATCTGGAAAACGCCTTTGCCATGCTGATGCACTCAGCCGTTGCCCCCTGCCCATTCGGCCAAGGACCAGGTAATATCCCAAGTCCTTGACTGGGTAGGGAGGGGGTGGCCTACAGCCCCTTATCCTTCAGAATTCCTACCCTACAAACTACGCCAACAGGAACTTTCCTCTTTGCAAGGCTGTTTACTGTGGGGAACCAGAGTAGTCATTCCCCACAAGTTGCAAACCTCAATACTGAAGGTGCTGCATGAGGGTCACCCGGGAATAGTGCAAATGAAGGCCCTCGCCCGCAGCTACGTATGGTGGCCAGGCATGGATGACCAAATCTCTAACTGGGTCAATTCTTGCCAGGCATGCCAGGCCACCAGGGCATTACCACCAGCAGCCACCCCTAGGGCCTGGGAGGAAGCAGGCAGCTCCTGGTCCAGAATACACATAGACTTGGCAGGCCCTTTCCATGGGTGCACATTCCTGGTGATAGTGGATTCATTTTCAAAATGGGTGGAATTGACCTTAATGCATTCCACCACTACTGAAGCAGTCAGTAAGGCACTGACTAGGATGTTCACCACACATGGCCTTCCTGATTCCATTGTATCTGACAATGGCCCCCAATTTACCTCCTGTGAGTTTGAGATATTTCTAGCAAGCCTGGGCATCAGACACATATTAGTAGCCCCTTTTCATCCTGCTAGCAATGGGCTGGCTGAGAGAGCGGTCAGATCTGCCAAGGAGGTGCTACAGAGATTGGCTCCCATAAATTGGCATGCCAAGCTGGCCCAATACCTGTTGAGCCAACATACTACACCCTGTGCCTCCACAAATAGGTTACCGGCTGAAGTGGGACGCCGGCTGAGGACCACTCTTGACAGGCTGCACCCAAATTATGCCCCATTGCTTCCCCTCAGGTCAAACAGCCAAGACAGAGGGTTCCTAGTAGATGACAAAGTATTTGTCAGGAATTTTGCTGGGCAACCACTATGGTTACCGGATCGTGTGGTAGCAGTAACTGGTCCCAAGTCTTATAGAGTCCAGTTACCCGATGGACGTGTCTGGTGGCGCCATGTGGACCACTTGAGGAGGCGTTGGGGCACGGTACCCAGAGGTCATCTAGACGAGCCCCATTCAGAAGCACCTCCACCACCTGAGGAAACCAGCCTCCAGCCCACCGGGAAGGACAGCCTACCTGATGAAGAAGCTGACCAAGGTCCTGACCCAGCTCCAGACAGCCCAGCAGCCTCACTGTCGTTAGAAGACACGCAGAAGGCACAAGACAGCAACCCGGCGACATTTTCAACTGAGCCAAGGAGATCCGGATGAGTACGCAGGCGCCCAACTTACTTGAAGGACTACGCATGCTCCTCACTGGGAGGGAGGAGTGTTGTGTATTGACTTGAGTCTTCACTCAGGTCCGTGCTTTGAGCGGGAAGCACGGACCACTCCCATTGGCTGAAGCCGTTTGACAGCCGGCTATAAAAGGCGGCTATCAAACGGCATCAGCTGTTGCCGCTCCAGCTGGCTGCCGTGTTAGCGTGGCAGTAGCGGTAACCCTTTATTCAAAGAAATAAAGTTTGAGCTGAAGCCTTGCCCTGGTCTCTGCCTGAGTATTTCCGTCGCTCCACAACACAGGTAAAGCCATGTGGTCCAGACCAAGCCTACAAAGTTAAGACCACCGCCCCTGGGAGTCTGACAACCAATCAGAATAGAAACTCCAATTCAAATCCCAACAGAGGGTATAAAACCCAGGCACTCTCAGCACCTTTTTCCCCCTTTTCCCTTTTCTCACCTTGAAGCATGTGATCATTCTTCTCTGGAGCTCTAGGCCATGTGGCCCTGTAACCATTAAACCTTCCAAGCATCCTCCATGTTTCCAGTGTCTTTTTCCCCACTTGGAACTGAACCCAGAAAAATATTTCTTTCAACAGATCCTAAAGTTAAATTTCAACCACCCACAAAAAAAATTGAGAACTGTATTTTCCAGAGATGAGTGAACTAAAGAACTATGACCTGAAAGAGACAAATAAAACCTGATTTGATGATACCTATCGTTTGTCAATATATGTATAGTAGGGAACTGACAAATGGGCAAAAACATATTTATGTAACATGTTTGTGGAGATTCTCAAGTCATCCAAGTTTTCTCAAAGGCAACTGGGCTGGGGGAGGGAGGGAGATAGAAGGATTCTATTTCTTTGTGGTTATCTGTGGTCGACAGCACACTCCCCTAGATCTCTTGGGGCCACTTGAGGGTTTATCTTTTTTATATATTTTTACAAAAATATGACATTTAAATATATTAATATAAGATGCATTATGTTGTGGTTAGCCGGCAGCAGGTGCGGATGGCTGAGGAGAGTGAGGACTCAGATGAGGGGCCCGGACCATTAAGGAGTGGACTGCTGCCTTCAGAGATTGTGGGGCCTGGCAGCAGCAATGAGGAGGTACCCAAGGAGCCTGTGCCAAGTGCACGTAGGATTGCTTGTAGGAAAGAGCAGTTACAACAGCATGGGCAACTTTGGAGTAAGGCTGCAAGATAATAGCCTCTCCTTCAAGAAGATAAAGCCAGCTGTGAAGTGAACATTCTTGGTGGTGCAGGCTGTTAATCATCTAGCACTTAGCTCAATTGCCTGCAATTAGTGCAGGTTTGAATCCCACCAGGCTCAAGGTTGACTCAGCCTTCCATCCTCTCAGGGTAGGTAAAATGAGGACCCAAGATCATTGGGGGCAATAAGCTGACTTTGTAAAAATGCCGCTTGGGGGGGCCAAAAAGAAGCCCTGGTAATAAGCAGGCATATACAATGGAATGAAGGCTATTGCCGAGCACTTAGCATGGTGCTCTAAAGACTGTAAGCCGCGCTGAGTCTCCGGAGAAGGGTGGCATATAAATGTAAATAAATAAAATAATAAATAAATAAACTCAGCCTCGTGGACATTACAGAGGGCTGTAAAGTAGTGTGAAGTGGTACATAAGTTTAACTGCTATTGCTATATATAAATATACAATATTAATATATGTTAAATATAAACATTTTTAAGCAGTATCGTAAACTTAGGGGGTCACCTCGCTTGTACAGGTAGTCCTTGACTTACAATTCATTTAGTGACCATTCAAAGGTACAACAGAACTGAAAAAAATGACTTATGACCGTTTTTCATATGATGATTGAAGCATCTCCAAGGTCAAGTGATCAAAATTCAGACACTTGGCAACTGATTCATACTTATTACATATGCAGTGTCCCGGGGTCATGTGATCCTCTTTTGTGACTTCTGAGAAGCAAAGTCAATGAGGAAACCAGATTCACTTAACTACTAACTTAAAAATTGCAACAGTTCACTTAACAGCAAGAAAATTCATACAATGGGATAAAATTAACCTAACAAATGTGTCGCTTAGCCACAGAAATTTTGGTCGTAAGTCGAGGCCTACCTGTACTCATTCTTGATACAGTATAAGAAAATAATAAATCTAGTCATGGATGATTAATAACTGATAAATATATAAACATACATTAGATTGACAATGTGAAAATTGATATAAACTGAGAGTAACGACTACAAAAGGATAGCACAAAAGATTTGTAACCAACTGACACACTGTATGTATACAAAATGGCAGATGGTTTTATGTTTTTATGTTTTGTATGTGTATGTTTGTTTTAAAATAAAAATTCTTTGGGGAAAAAAAGAAAATAATAAATCTATGGAGTGAAATGAAAATTTCCTATTAGTGCCTAAGATAACTTTAAAAGAAAAAGAGCTGAGATAAATTAATACATATCTTCAATAGCAGAAAATCTGGTTTTGATGAATTTAGCAAAAGCTGAGTAACATACTAGGACTTAAAATGCTAAATGATACCAAGTTTAAGGGAGATAGGAAATTCTAAATGCACAGGCAGAAGCAATTTCCCTGAAATATCTTGTTGACAAGCGATTGAACGTTAGACTTTAACCACTATATATACAAACATAGCTCTCTGTTGACAATGCTGGCTCCCTCGGCTAAAGAAATGGAGATCAGCACTGCTTCCTAGGGTCGGACACAACTGGACAGGGGAAACCTTTATCTTTTCCCCTGCTTGAATGACTTCCTGGGCAATCGGATTGATCCTAAGACAGGGGTGAACAATTCGATTTCATTGAGGGCCACATCAGGGTTGTGGTTGACATCGAAAGGCCAGGTGGCCATGGGTGGATGGGTGTGGCCAGCTCAATGTAGTTTGCATCGGGGGTGCCTATGGCAGCCCAGGTGGGGCTGAGGGGATCCACTGTCTCCAGCATGCGTCCAAGGGTTGGGGCAGGGGGCAGACGCTCTTTGGCTCCAGGGTGATCCCACAGATCTAAGGATGACCGTGTTTTGGCCTGGATGGCTATCACCAAAATTTAGATCAATGCCTGGCCAGACTAGGGCAGGCCAAGGTGCCAGGGGCTGGTCTTTTGCTATTTCCAGGGTAGCTCTGGGGCCAGATCTAACCACATCATGGGCCGGATCTGGCCTGCAGGCCTTGAATTTGACACTCCTGTCCTAAGAGATTGTGACTGCATGAGTGAAATACCCAGCTAGAAATTGTAGTACAGGAGCTCCTCCATAACAGATAACAAAGAGAACAATAAACAAAGCAATGTGGTCATTCCATATGTTGCAGGCGTATTGGAAAAGCTCAGGACAATCTTCAGCCAACATAACATACATGCACACTTCAAACCCAAGAATACCCTAAGGCAGAAGCTTGTCCAGACAAAAAAATGAAGAATATATGCAGTACAACTGAGCTATGTGCAGAGTTGTACATTGGGGAAACAAAACGCCCACTTCATAAGTGCGTGGAACAACATAGGAGAACAAACACATCAGCAGTCCATCTGCATTTAAAAGACACAGGCCACTCTTTTGAAGACAGCAAAGTCCACATTTGGACAGACAGACTGCTGGTTTGACAGAAATGTTAAAGATGCCATCTATGTCAAAATTGAACAGCCCTCTCTAACAGATGGGAAGGGATACCACATCATCTATCTCCAATCTACAACACAGTCCTTTCAACAGTTCCAAAAAAGCTCTACACCCATTTGCACTACTCAGGTAACCCTGATCACACAGATAAACCTCCAGGTGATCTTAATTCCTGGCTAAAAGAATGTAAATGACCAGCTGTCTGCAAGGAGTATAAATCCTTCCATTCTCCACATTCCAATCAGAGCTGAAGAAGCTTCTTGGATGAAAAGTGAGACATCTTCAAAGAAAAACCAGAAAGTCTAGTTGTGTCTTGAAAAAGCACTTTTGGAACAATCATGACCTGGATGACTGAGAATCTCCATCGACACCTCCTACAATGGCACAGTCACCCCCATCAATTGTTTTGTGTTTTACATTTTTGAAGTCACAGAAGAGGTTAAAAAAAAACTGCAGGGGAGATCAGGCTTATTTAAAAAAACAAACCAACCCGCATCTATCCTTGCCATTCCCAAAGTCCATTAGTGTCTGTCAGACACTATTCTTTAGACTTTTGCTCCTCATCCTGACAGTTTCTCCCGGTACTATTGGCACGCGAAACAATGCAGGGCGTGTAGGCAGCACCCGCTCCAAGCAAAAAAAACCACTTACTCTATTCTTTGCCAACCCTTTGCAAATTTATAGAGTGTTTCTTTCTTTCTTTTTTTTCCAGAGCTGCATTTCAACCGGAAGTGGGCCCGTTACTTGCTGCATTAGCACCGCTTGAAACCTCTTCCTCTCTGCGCAGAGTCGAGGAGGAAATTACCGGAAGTAAAAGAGTTGCTTTGGGGAGTGGTGGTCACAACGGCGGAGGAGAGGTCGCTTTTCTTTTTCTCCTAGACAAAGTTAGGCGGACAGGAGACAACATGGGCAGGACAGTGACCGTGGCTACGTGCGCCTTGAATCAGTGGGCGCTGGATTTTGATGGCAACCTGGAAAGGATTTTCAAAAGTAAGCAGAAGGCTGCGTATGGGCTGTTTGCAAAATGCAGCTCCAAAGGAAGATGCGATTTTGTTTTTATTACTTGCAGTGGAAGTTAACGTTTATTAGCAATAATTAAAATAAGAAGAAAGGTGACTCTGGATGCATCTTGGATACACTGATCGTTTTCTATTCATCCATCCACCTTCCAAATCTGCACTGATACGTTTATATCGCACCTTTATTATAAATACCGCAAGAAGGTGAACATACTTAATCCGCTTTGCCCCCAGTTTCCCCACAACCACACTATGAGATGGATTGGGCTGAGAGTGTGATAAGGCAGTATTACAACTCAGTCTCTTAGGTTTGTAGCCTGATGCCTTAATAACCAGAACCCCGTAACTGGCTATCGGAGTGGTAGTTAAGCTTGGTAATTGTTTTTTTTTAGTCCTAGCTTTTTATAGTTCTACAAGCCTAATTATTGCTGATCCTCCCTAATTTATATGCACGATCTTATTTTATATAGCTTTATTGCTTGCCTGTGCTCTGCAAGCTTTTTATCTGAAGAAAAGGCATCCCTTCATTTTATTCAAAGAACAGAGAACCCTCTGAGGTTGGTTGGGCTGAGAAAAATTGACCCAATTGCAGTCATTGAGTTTTTTAAATCCAGGTTTCCTCAATGCTAGTCCAGTATTTTAGGCCCTACAGTTCATTAGTTTAAATAGATTAAAACAGATAATCAGAGTTGGAAGGGATCTTGTAGGTCATCAAGTCCAATCTCCCGCCCAAGTGGGAGGCCCTACACCATTTCTGACAAATGGCAGTCGGATCTCTTCTTGAAAGTCTCAAGTGATATAAAAACACAAGTGAAAATATGGTTTATTACAATTATATTACTGTTACTGTTTTGATTGGGGCTATATAGAACTTCCCCCAATATGGTAATTTGCTATATAGAGAAGAAGTATTCAGTTTTTTTAAAAAACAACACTAAATTGTTTAATTCCTCAAAATTCTCATTGCTTCACAGATTCAGTTTATCAACTCCTTTTGTGTAAGGTATACATTTGGTTTATTACCCATAACATTTTCTTGTATGTATTATATATTGCATTGCATTGCATTATAATTATCATTTTATTTTATTTATTTGTATCCTGCCTTTGTTATTTTTACAAGTAATAAAAGCTAGCATATCTTAGTGGACAACCAGCTAAATATGAGCCAGCAGAGTGCATCAGCAGCCAAAAAAGCTAATGCAATCCTGAGTTGTATTAACAGAGGGATACCAAGATCAAGGGAAGTACTAATACCACTCTATAAAGCCTTAGTAAGACCACACCTAGAGCACTTCATCCAGTTTTGTTTACCACATTATAAAAAAGATATTGAGACTCTAGAAAAAGTACAGAGAAGAGCAACCAGGATGATTAGGGGACTGGAGGCTAAAACATACAACGAATGGTTGCAGGAACTGGGCTTGACTAGTCTACTAAAGAGAAGGACCAGGGGAGACATGATAGCGGTCTTCCAATATTTGAGGGGCTGCCACAGGGAGGAAGGGGTCAAACTATTTTCTAATGCACCTGTAGGCCAGACAAGGAATAATGGATGGAAACTGAACAAGGAGAGATTTAACCTGGAAATAAGGAGAAACTTTCTGACAGTGAGAGTAATCAACCAATGGAACAGCTTGCCCTCGGAAGTTGTGGGAGCATTATCACTTGAGACTTTCAAGAAGAGATTGGACTGCCATTTGTCAGAAATGGTGTAGGGTCTCCCGCTTGGGCGGTGGGTTGGACTAGATGACCTACAAGGTCCCTTCCAATTCTGATTATCTTTATCTGTTATCTTCCTCCTATTTCCCCACAACAAACAGCCTATGAGGTGAGTTGGGCTGAGAGAGAACAATAGGATGTGGAAAGCAGTTTTATTATACTGTTTTTAAACTACAAGAAATCTTAACTTACCTGTTCTCTGAGCTAAGAACTTGCTCTTAGAAAGTATGAGAAATAGGAACTTGGTTTTAAAAGGTTCCTGAAAATCTCAATTTCTTGTGTTCTCAGTCTCTTGCTCGAATGTTTTCTTCCTTTGCAAAATTAAAGGATACACATAACACTACCTATATTTTAAAGAATGGGAAGCTTTCTTTGACAACATATTGAAGATGAATAAAAATTCTAATTTAATATCCTAGGTATTGAAATTGCTAAAGAAAAAGGAGCAAGATACCGACTCGGCCCAGAACTTGAAATTTGGTTAGTAATTCCCAACTTGTTTGTATAAACCAGTAAACCATTACGCCCAACTTTTAATGTACTTAAAATCTATTTTATTACAACCATTCAGTTTGTATATGTCTACATATTTAAATGTTAAATATTTGTCCTGAAGTACGCCTTGAAGAAAAATTATATAGAAATTGCAATAGAAGTGGCCTCGTGGCAAGGCGTGGCTGCCCGGGAGCACTCCTAACGGCTGTTAGTGACCAGCGGGCAGACTTGTCTTGCTACCAGCCACTTCTAGCAGTTGATGGAAGTGGCTGGTGACTCTACCCTCAGGGCTCTTCTGTCGGCTGATAGAAGTGGCCTTGTGGTGAGGCAAGTCTGCCTGCGGGCTGCTCCTAATGGTTGTTACGAGTGTCTCGCGGGCAGCGACGCCTCACCACGAGGCCATTCCTAAAGGCCGATAGAAGCAGCTGGAGACTTTGCCCTCGGAGCGTTTCTATCGGCCAATAGAAATGACTGGTGGCGAGGCAATTCTGCCTGCAGGCTCTTCTGTCAGCAGATAGAAAGGGCTGGTGGCGAGGCAAATCTGCCCGTGGGTTGCTCTAGCCGAGGCTACCTGTAGGGCGCTCCTAACGGCAAATTTCCCTCCTCCACCCTTCCCCCATTTCTCTTCACCTTGTGTTGTTCAAGCGATATGAGAAATAGTGGGGAACTCATGCTTTAAATAGGCCCAAATTTGGGGGGGCGGGGCTTTATTTCACCTCATGTCTATAAAACAGTGGACCTTCCTATGGGGGGGGGGCGTATTGTTGGAGAAACACGGTATGAGTTTAGAAAATCCATCTTATGCAAATAGTCTGAGATTTTATAATTTAATTCATATCTCTTTTATTTTCAGTGGCTATGGCTGTTCAGATCATTATTATGAATCTGACATACTATTACATTCATTTCAAGTTTTGGCTAAGCTTTTAGAATCTCCTGATACTCAGGACATAATATGTGACATTGGGATGTAAGTATGTTATTACTTGACTGCATAGTGAGGCTTTTAGTAGGAAAGACCCAGCAATGCTAGCTTCAGATGAAGTTAGCTGGTTAAAAAATCATTTTCTTTACAAAATGAACATTTTAAGTATTATCTTTCTTCAAATATCGTATCAGGTGACAGTATCTAGTATCTATGGCAGATAATTGGGAAATACCAAAACTGTTATTTAGACATGAAGTTTAAAAAAAAGTCTTGGAAGACAGCTATGGCAAACCACTTTCTTATTGCTGCCAAAATGTTATTGCCTATGTAGTCATCCCAGTTCATCTCAGTTTGAGAGAATTTTTACTTTAAAATATGAAAAAAGTAGTAATGTTGGTAATCAGAATCCAAGCTTTAGGTAAGATTTTGTAAGCTACGTAGAATCAGGAGGAGAGTCATGTGTTGAGATTATTTATGTTTTCTAGATTAAGGTGCCTAGTGCCTAGTGATGTGAAGATATTATCAGTATTCTGATCATTGCAGTAAAACATAGATATTTTAGAAGAGAAACCAGTTGGTATTTTTACAGTGTTTTGACAGTTAAAGAAAGTGTAAGATTTACAGTACACCACTTGTTGAAAAGATTGATCTTCAGTGTTAAACATGTGAAAACTGTTTTATAATAACAAGGTAGTTTAAAAGATTAATATTTGGTTCCTTATATGTAATAGATGACAGTAGTGCAAACAGATATTTTGGAATATACTTTTGATCATCTTAATGATATTGTAATTGATATAAACAGAAATGAAAAATACAGGTGAAACTCAAAAAATTAGAATATCGTGCAAAAGTTCATTTATTTCAGTAATGCAACTTAAAAGGTGAACCTAATATATGAGATAGACTCATTACATGCAAAGCAAGATAGTTCAAGGCGTGATGTGTCATAATTGAGATGATTATGGCTTACAGCTCATGAAAACCCCAAATCCACACTCTCAGAAAATTAGAATATTGGGAAAAGGTTCGATATACTAGGCTCAAAGTGTCCCACTCTAATCAGCTAATTAAGCCATAATACCTGCAAAGGGTTCCTGAGCCTTTAAATGGTCTCAGTCTGGTTCAGTAGGAATCACAATCATGGGAAAGACTGCTGACCTGACAGTTGTGCAGAAAACTATCATTGACACTCTCCATAAGGACGGAAAGTCTCAAAAGGTAATTGCAAACAAAGTTGGATGTTCCCAAAGTGCTGTATCAGAGCACTTTAATAGAAAGTTATGTGGAAGGGAAAAGTGTGGAAGAAAAAGGTGCACAAGCAGCAGGGATGACCACAGCCTGGAGAGGATTGTCAGGAAAAGGCCATTCAAAAGTGTTGGGGACTTTCACAAGGAATGGACTGAGGCTGGAGTCAGTGCATCAAGAGCACCACACACAGACGGATCCTGGACATGGGCTTCAAATGTATTCCTCTTGTCAAGCCGCTCCTGAACAACAAACAATGTCAGAAGCGTCTTACCTGGGCTAAAGAAAAACAACTAGTCTGTTGCTCAGTGGTCCAAAGTCCTCTTTTGATGAGAGCAACTTTTGCATCTCATTTCGAAACCAAGGACCCAGAGTCTGGAGGAAGAATGGAGAGGCACACACTGCAAGATGCTTGAAGTCCAGTGTGAAGTTTCCACAGTCTGTGTTGATTTGGGAAGCGATGTCATCTGCTGGTGTTGGTCCACTGTGCTTCATTAAGTCCAGGGTCAATGCAGCCGTCTACCAGGAGATTTTGGAGCACTTCATGCTTCCTTCTGCAGACGAGCTTTATGGGGATGCTGACTTCATTTTCCAGCAGGACTTGGCACCTGCCCACACTGCCAAAAGCACCAAAACCTGGTTCAGTGGGATTACTGTGGTTGATTGGCCAGCAAACTCGCCTGATCCGAACCCCATAGAGAATCTATGGGGCATTGCCAAGAGAAAGATGAGAGACATGAGATCGAACAATGCAAAAGAGCTGAAGGCCGCTATTGAAGCATCCTGGTCTTCCATACCACCTCAGCAGTTCCATAGGCTGATAAGCTTTCATGCCACGCCTCATTGAGGCAGTAATTGCTGCAAAAGGGGCCCAAACCAAGTATTGTGTACATATGCATGCTTATATTTTTCAGAGGTCCGATATTGTTCTATGTACAATCCTTGTTTTATTGATTGCGTGTAATATTCTAATTTTCTGAGATTGTGGATTTGGGGTTTTCATGAGCTGTAAGCCATAATCATCACAATTATGACAAATCACAGCTTGAACTATCTTGCTTTTCTATCTCATATATTAGTTTCACCTTTTAAGTTGCATTACTGAAATAAATGAACGTTTGCACAATATTCTAATTTTTTGAGTTTCACCTGTATTTCTTGTACGTGGTAAGGAACAGAAATTTGAATGCAATCCAAAATCAGTTTATATTCTTGAAATAAAAATGATCCAATTTTAATTAAGGAAATATATAACTTAATGTCTTTACTTCTATAGGCCTATTATGCACCGGAATGTTCGTTATAACTGTAGAGTAATTTTTCTAAACAAGTAAGTAATTAGAAATACTGTTTTGTAAGCTGCCTAGGGTCACATGATTGAGTTGGCCAGCTATGAACATCAATCAAACACACAATCAAACAAACGCTGTCTGCCATCTTGTCCTGTGATCCCAGATAGTCAAGCTCTGCCTGGAACTGATAATATGAAGCCTGAGAAAAATTGGGATTGAAATAATGAAGATTTTAATGCACATACTGAAGTTTTTCATGTTAAAAGAGTAAGAGAAAGTTGAAAAATGGGAAATAGAGCTGTTTAGGAGTTTTGGAGAGATGGAGAAGAAGATAGTTGGAAAATCAAGATAAATTTAGGCAGCATTGCTTTTGAGGATTTTGCCAGTTCCAGAATGAATAAATACCTCTGAAGCTTTGCCTATTCCAGGATGGTCCTAAGAACACTGAAGAGTTACAGGGCGATGGGAAGATCATTGAAAATGAAGGGCAATCATATTTCTAGAGTTTTACCTTTCATAAAATTTTGAGGAAGGAGAGGATCTGAAAATTAGCTAGCCATTCAGAGATTGCTCACCAAGTGTAATTAAAGCCTTTGTTTAACTCATCAACCACAAGTTGGATAGGATCTGTAGTTGGATTCAGAAGTTCCCACCACTGGTTCTGTGGGCGTGGCTTGGTGGGCATGGCTGCAGGGGTGGGATTGCGCGATCATGTGTGCCAAACATGCACTTTGCGCATGCGTTAAAACAGTAAAAACTAAGCTACTGCGCCTCTCTGCTGTTTAGCACAGCAATCCGCTCTGCTGTGCCAGACAGCTGAGAGGTTAAGAAGGACCTAGGAGCAGGGGCAGGAGTGGAGAGGCTCGGAGCGAACCAGTTCTCTGCCAGCTGGTCTTCTGCATTATCGGTACACCAGAACCAGGCCGAACTGGTAGAATACCACCATTGGATAGAATGTGTTTATTTGCTCAAGCCAAATGCTTATGCAATTAATCTTGGCTAATAAAAGAAACCAGTATGTTTATCTTGCAACCTTTTGAATAAAAGATGAAAAAGGTGTTTGGTTGCTGAGTTTATCTAGTTAAATCCTGACATCTTATCTCCTCCAGGCTTGAAAATATACCTATAATGAAAACTGGAGTAGATAACTCCAGCCTGTTAGAGACTTGTACGAGGCTTTGAATGCCAGCAAAGCTGACTGAGGAATTCTGGGAGTTGAAGTCTACAAGTCTTAAAGTGGCCAAGGTTGGAGACCTCTGTTTTAAAGAAGTGTAAAAGACAAGGTGGCGTTCCTTTTTCAGGAGGCAAAATATTTCAGAATGTTGAAGTGATTCCAGAGAAGAAACACTATCAACCCACATAACTTTATATACAGTAGGGATTCTCAGTAGTCCTCCATGAGACAAATCCTGATGAAGTAAATGGTTCTGTAGGTATCTGGGAACCAAGCCATGTAGGCCTTTAAAAGTAACAACCAGCTTTTTGAATTCCTGGAAGTAATGAATAGACAGGAGAGGGAGGGAGGGAGAGAAGGGGTGGGGGTCTTCACTGGAAAATGGTTCTGTGTCAGTATTCTTAAAATGTGCTGCCCAGAACTGGATGTAACCAGAAGCATGGCATGGCTAGAATCATGGCTTCTTGTTATAATTCTGTTCACATAGCCTAGAATTTGTATGTTTGACTCTCTTTCAGTGGATTTGGTCTTTTTCAAATATGGTAAGTTATGATTGAAAACAAATCTTTTTTTTTTCTTGGTTGCATAGTATATGCTTAACAGGTAACAGATTTTCTTTTTGTTTTGATTAAGAAAAATTCTTCTGATACGGCCAAAGATAGCATTGGCAAATTCAGGAAACTATCGAGAAATGAGGTGGTTCACTCCTTGGAATAGATTACGGTAAACTCTCTTCTTTGTTTTTGCTTCTGCCCAAATTAGTCTGAACATTTGGGTTGCCTTTGATATTTGCCACTGTAAGTCTGCATTGAAAGATCCTTTGGAAGACATTGCTATTTTAGAAAATATTTAGGATATTAGCATCCCTGTATTCTATGTCATTGCTGATATACAGGGGGGCAAAAACATATTTAGTCAGCTACCAATTGTGCAAGTTCTCCCACTTAAAAAGATGAGAGAGGCCTGTAATTGACATCATAGGTATACCTCACCTATGGGAGACAAAATGTGAAAACAAATTCTGACAATCACATTGTCTGATTTGGAAAGAATTTATTTGCAAATTATGGTGGAAAATAAATATTTGATCAATATCAAAAGTTCATCTCAATACTTTGTTATATATCCTTTGTTGGCAATGACAGAAGTCAAACTTTTTCTGTAAGTCTTCACAAGGTTGTCACACACGGTTGCTAGTATGTTGGCCCATTCCTCCATGCAGATCTCCTCTAGAGCAGCGATGTTGTGGGGCTGTCACTGGGCAACATGGGCTTTCAACTCCTTCCAAAGGTTTTCTATGGGGTTGAGATCTGGAGACTGGCTAGGCCACTCCAGGACCTTGAAATGCTTCTTACGAAGCCACTCCTTCATTGCCCAGGCGGTGTGTTTGGGATCATTGTCATGCTGAAAGACCCAGCCATGTTTCATCTTCAATGCCCTTGCTGATGGAAGAAGGTTTGCACTCAAAATCTCACGATACATGGCCCTATTCATTTTTTCCTGTACACGGATCAGTCGTCCTGTTCCCTTTGCAGAGAAACAGCCCCAAAGCATGATGTTGCCACCCCCATGCTTCACAGTAGGTATGGTGTTCTTTGGTTGCAACTCAGCATTCTCTCTCCTCCAAACACGACGAGTTGTGTTTCTACCAAACAGTTCTACTTTGGTTTCATCTGACCATATGACATTCTCCCAGTCCTCTTCTGGATCATCCAAATGCTCTCTAGCAAACTTCAGATGGGCCCGGACATGTACTGGCTTAAGCAGGGGGACACGTCTGGCACTGCAGGATCTGAGTCCCTGGCAGCGTAGTGTGTTACTGATGGTAGCCTTTGTTACGTTGGTCCCAGCTCTCTGCAGGTCATTCACTAGGTCCCCCCGTGTAGTTCTGGGATTTTTGCTCACCGTTCTTGTGATCATTTTGACCCCACGGGGTGAGATCTCGCGTTAAGCCTCAGATCGAGGGAGATTATCAGTGGTCTTGTATGTCTTCCATTTTCTAATTATTGCTCCCACAGTTGATTTCTTCACACCAAGCTGCTTGCCTATTGCAGATTCAGTCTTCCCAGCCTGGTGCAGGTCTACAATTTTGTTTCTGGTGTCCTTCGACAGCTCTTTGGTCTTCACCATAGTGGAGTTTGGAGTGTGACTGTTTGAGGTTGTGAACAGGTGTCTTTTATACTGATAACAAGTTCAAACAGGTGCCATTAATACAGGTAATGAGTGGAGGACAGAGGAGCCTCTTAAAGAAGAAGTTACAGGTCTGTGAGAGCCAGCAATCTTGCTTGTTTGTAGGTGACCAAATACTTATTTTCCACCATAATTTGCAAATAAATTCTTTCCAAATCAGACAATGTGATTGTCTGGATTTGTTTTCACATTTTGTCTCTCATAGGTGAGATATACCTATGCTGACAATTACAGGCCTCTCTCATTTTTTAAGTGGGAGAACTTGCACAATTAGTGGCTGACCAAATACTTTTTTGCCCCACTGTATTTGCTAAACGATGGCATACCTGTAATAATATAATGACTTTGCAAGACACTGAAGATTCTAATTGTCTTAATTTGCATAGAATATGTAAACAAACTATGTTCTCTTATGTTTTTTATGCAAATAATGATCAGTAGATAAAACTGAGAACTGGTTCTGCTTGTGGCATTATAGGAGCTTTTCTTCAACCCTTTTCCAACAAGCATCTCTCGAGTATATCAGTATGTGCTCATCCATCTCACTCATGTTTGATGGATCTTATTGGGTTAGCTGTGTTGTGCGTGCTTTGCGCGCATGTGAGTCGTGTGAGTGCAATTTACAACCTGCTGAGCTGCCCGCACAGCGCTGCGTGCAAGTGTGCAGCGGTTGGAAAATCCCTTTTTTCTTGCTTTTTCAACTGCAGCTGTGTCGCGTAAAGTAGTTACGGTTGAAAAAGCAGGAAATAAAGGTCAAATAAGACCCCAGGCGGGCGGGCCAAAACAGTAGCAGACATAGAACGAGTTCTATGTCTGCTGCTCTTCAAAATTACCGGTTCTACAGAGGTGGACAGAACCGGTAGAATCCCACCCCTGGTTAGCTGCCCATGGTTTCCTCATAGCAACTGGTCCCCTCCTTCAGAGCAACCTGCCTGGTTGGTAATAGAGTTGTTCCATTCAGACCATGTGTTTTTGCACAGAGGTTATTTGCCATGTCGGGATGTTTCACTATGGTGCTGAAGGGACCTGTCAGCTACACTGTAGGATAGTAATATTGTCCACAAATGGCTAACAGTGAGCTGTGAATGATCTATGGGCAGCACTTAGCATCCACTGAGAAAAAAGGTACATTTTACAGATGATGTAGCACTGAACCTCAAAAAATGTTCTACATCCCCCAAATTCCATCTGCCATTTTGTGACTGCACAAGAATAGAATAGAATAGAATAGAATAGAATAGAAAGGAATAGAATAGAATAGAATAGAATAGAATAGTTTATTGGCCAAGTGTGATTGGACACACAAGGAATTTGTCTTGGTGTAAATACTCTCAGTATACATAAAGAAGGAACATTCGTTAAGAATCAAGAATCGTAATGTACAACACTTAATGAATGCAACAGAAGCAAGGTGTAAACTGCATAGATGGAAAAATCTTTATGATCTTACCAGGATTTGATTTCTAACAAAGGTATCCCAAATCAAGGGCAACAATACTACAGGTAAAAGAGTTACCTGTGCAAAAACTGACCAGTACTATACTTAAGAATTACAGGGAAGCTGCATGTCTGTCTCTAAAATGTGTTATGTGAAAGTGTTTGAAAAGTATTTCTTTACTAGGCATGTAGAAGAATATTTTCTTCCAAGAATGATCCAAGAGATTACAGCTCAGGTAATATTCTTTTCTCCTGGATTCAAGAATGTTGTAGTTTTCTGAAAGACTAGGTCAATGGCTGAAATGAAATTCAAGTCTTTCTTCTCTGAGAATTCTTGGAGTTGTAGGCTTAGTACTTGGGAGACACCAAGTTAGATGATGATTTTCTTAGCATCTTTAGAATTGCAGTAGTATAACCAATAACTTTTAATCTTGCTTCATTTCTCTTAACTTTTGAGATATGATTAAATAAAAAATAGTTCCTTGACCTAGTTATTTGCTGATACCTGTGAAATGCAGGGCATCTCACTTAAAGCAAAAGTTAAATATAATAAACCTTGGGCTGCTTACTTTTTTCCTAAACTTTTCCTAAAAGTGATAGATCTTTTACCAGCAAGATACAAAAAATTGTAGACAACATGTGCCTGTTTTGAAAAAATACAGCAGGGGTGGGATTCTACCTATTCGCTAGAATCTGTTAACTTTCTAAGCAGTTCGGAGAACCAATTAAAAGAAATCTTTGTTTTTTTCCACTTTACTGGCCCAATCCTGTAAGGAAGGCATTCCTTACATTGGTGGTGTTGCTTACAAAAACTGCCTCTCTGTTAACCCTTATTACATTCTTGGCAGGACTAGACTTCCTGTCTCCAGAGCTTCTCTGGAGTTTTTTTCCTCTCCTTTGCTGGTACTTTGCTTTTGTCCAGCCTGAAATTGACATATGTATAGCCATTTCACTTGGAAACATGATAGCTTGACTTTCTTAAAGGGGAAGGGTTGTTTTAAGCTTTTTACACTGATGTTGGGAGGAAATATTCCCCTGTTGGTTGAAGAAATAATTGAAGAAATAATTGAATAACAAAGCAGAGCTGCCAAAAAGAAGCTTTTAACGTCAAGGAACCAAGATGAGTGACATTCAGCAAGGCTTCTTGGCTAGCTAGAAAGATTGACATTCAAATGTGAGTTTACATACCTTTTCTGAGTTTGGTCTAAAACTAGTTTTTGGTGAAGTTTAATCCTGTGTTTATTGATGGGATAATTTTCCCTATTCATCTTGGTTTAGAAGGAAAAGATTCCTGAAAAGAAACTGGGTTGAGAAATCTGACTAGTTCCTGTGTCTGTTCTGATAATTGGTTTAACAAGCAACAGCTACTGTTGTGATTTAATTATTTGTATTATGTTTGAATTTTTTCCTGTCTCATGGTTTCTTTTTCTATCTGGGGAAGGGGCCTTCCCTGCTTTAGTGGTATTTGGCACTGATTTGTTTACTGCCTTTCTGGGGGGCATGTGATTTTTCCTTAAATCTGGATGATTTTCTTAGGCTATCTTGTGAGGTGAGTGAGACCAGCTGGTTTCTTTTAAGTAGTGCAAATGGATCTAAGGATTGCTTCTCCTGGGCGTGCTCTTTCTGGAGAGCTTAAATGACTTCTCTGCTAAAGGGTTTCATTTTATGAGCAAGAATTGGCTGCTGATAATTATAATTACATTTTAACTATTTTAATTTCTCAAGATGCTCTAGCACCCTGCCTGATTTGTAACTGGCTTGCAGGTATTTTTAATCTAATGATTGTATTTAGGGCAGCTTTTTGCAAGCAAAGAAGCTTTTTGTATTTTTGTACAGGTAATCCTTGACTTACAACAGTTCATTTAGTGACCATTCAAAGTTACAGTGGCACTGAAAAAAAGTGACTTAAGACCGTTTTTCACACTTAAAACTGTTGCAGCATTCCCATGGTCAGGAGAGGCCAGGCGAGGAGAAGCGCCCCTCGATCTGAATGATGTTGAGTTGGCCACACCCATCCAGTCACATAACCACCAAGCTATGCCCACCAACTAAGCCAAACCCATATAATCAGTTGTTTAATAATTTGAATCCCATCCCTGAAATACAGGCTTTATCCAAAAACTCAGTTCAGACTACATTTATTAATCCTTAAGAAAGTAAGCCTTAAATATTTATTTAACTTTGCTAATAAAATAAAGAAGTACTGTATTGTTTATAATTTCCAAATATTTTGTACCTGAAACTTACAGTAGACTTACATGGAATCCATACCATAGCAGTTAGTTAATCCTAATGGTGTTTTTTCCAATATGCAACTAGACTTTCTTGGTTTTTTTTTCCTTAGAAGTTTCACTTCTCCAAGAAGCTGCTTCAATTCATAGACATATACCTGGTAGATGATATCTTTTTAATTCAGCTAAACTCTGGTTTCAGAAAACAGTATAATAAGGGCAGTCAACATGTTGCTTGCAGAATGAATGCAGTCCCAGAATCTCTTCTTTGCTTTCCTTGGAATTCTTAAAACTCATGCTGCTAAAATTCAAAAATGAATAGTAGCAGATTCTTGGTGCCCTTATATGCTGATCTATGGACTGTAATAAAATTTGGATTGGATTGGATTAGATGCATACAAAATAGAAAAGTTTAACATATGAAAATAATAGCAAGGCAAAAGTTCATTCCTACTTGGAGCTGCCTTTGAAGGCTACTTGGAAACTTCAATTGATATAACATGTGAAGCCAACTTGCTAGCAGATGAGAGCCACTTTAGGAGCATGAAACCTGCAGCAGGCCATTGGCATGTTTCCAAGTACTGTTCAAAGTTCTGATTATAGGCCGTATGGAGCATGAACCCATCTTTTCTATGGGACCACCATCTTTGGCTAGAATGTACGCATTATGTGAATTAGCTTGGAGGTAGATGAACAGATTCCTTCCCCTTGGGAGTCTGAGAAAAGTGTAGAAATGTATCAATGGCAGCCCCTTCCCTTTAAAAGACCTTATTTCATGAGAGTCAGTTGATTTTCATACTTTTGACATCCTGATGTGGTGAAGACCATATTTTTGATCAAGAATTGGAGCTGAAGATATTCTTGTAGATGTTTTTAAAAACTGGTTTTAATTAATAATTTTTACATTTTATGATTTTAGAAGCTACTCAGAGTCTTGGCTAGAATACCTGCCACCAAGTATTTCATTTTCCCTTCTCATTTGCCCAACATCATTTGAGTTATTTCCTCAATGTTTCTGACTGACAGGCTATTTTCCTTGCATTTGGATATTAAGTACCTATCCATGTCTTAATCACACTTAGGATAAAAATCTTCCTTTTTATTGATCCTATTTCCGGTTATGGATTCCTTTTATTTCATCTCTGATGGCCTATCCCCATTCTTCCTTTATCTTAGGAAAGCGTTCCATTTGGTGATGCAGTACTAGCAACTTTGGATACTTGCATAGGGACTGAAATCTGTGAAGAATTATGGATACCAACCAGGTAAAAGGGATAGGCTTTAGTTGTCTCTATAATGTGTTTAGAAGTGTTAACTGCACTAATTTATGTACACAAAGATATTTTTGAAGAAATTGAATATTGTTTCTTCGATGCCTTGTTTTGAACTTTTCAATAGTTCTTTCCACAGAGCTTCTGTTAAAACAATACGCAGCAAACCAGAGTTTGCCAGATTATCATGCAGAAATGTTTGTTTCCCAAATGGAAATCTCATAATTATTAGCGATAAGGATTCTCTGAAGGTGGTATTAACACATGGGAATGTGGATAAAAGATTCCTATATGTTAATACCACCTTCAGAGGATCCTTATCTTTCATTACTTTTTAATAGGAAAATCACAAAAAAGCCAAGTAAACTCATAATTTCACTGTTAGGCTGTAATATACAAGTAGCCCTTGACTTATTCAGTGACTGTTTAAAGTTGTGGCAATGCTGAATGAAGGGACTTAGAACCATATTATCCAAAATGATACTATGATCAGTTATATCGAAGGCCTCTGAGATATTAAGGAAGGCTGGGATGCATGTACCATCCCCATCCCATTCCTGCTATAGATCACCTACAAGCTTAGTCAGTGCCATTGTAGTACTACTTGGCCTGCAACCTGACTGAAAGTGCTCCAGATGACCCACTTCCTCCTGAGCTCTAACATTGTACCCAAGCATGCTAGGTTTCCAGCACACTGAGGTCATGTGATTGCTGACCTCACCGCCTTTGACAAGTTACATGAGAAAGCTACAGATGCTACTGGGTATATGTCTACTGCTCCCACAAAAATCTTCAGTGCCACTTCATTGGTGCTCAGCAATTTAGACTTGATAGCTGATTGGTGGTCCTTCCAGGCTTGCACTCTGCACTTCACAGTAGATGATCTGTGGCATTGCTATAGCTGAATAGCTGGTTTCCAAGAGTGACCAAGCTGCTATATCTCCAACATATTCTCCAGCTTCTGATTGTATCTGGGAGCCAGCTTTCTCCAAACCTGGTTGCTGGCTGCTTAGAGACTCCAAGTACTTTAGCTTTCACTATTAACTACAGGTTGGGTTTATAAAACAATTCCAGCAGCACAAGAGGAGAAATCTTTAACTTCATACACCACTACCCATCCCCCTCAAATATACCATTAAAATTAACCTTTGGCTTGCCATTAATGTTAGTAAGTCAGACAATCAATCAATCAATGACAATAATTTCACTGAATTTGTATTTTTCAAACAAACAGGATGTTCCTGCTGGGTTAGTTGCTTACAAATTCCAATAACTGCTCAGTTCTTTTACTGTTTTGCAGTGTGTCATAATAATAAAATGAATCTTTTGGATATCATGGAGACAAGCTATTTATTTGCTTGCTATTTATTTTATAGCCCTCACATTGAAATGGGAATTGATGGTGTGGAAATCTTCACAAATTCCTCTGCAAGTCACCATGTGTTAAGAAAAGCACACACTCGAGTGGAATTGGTAAATTCTGCAACAGCAAAGGTATGTTCTTGTCATATTTTTACATTATATGTAGTAATTTTTTAAATTATTGTTACTCTGTCTCCAGGAAGGTGCCACCTGAATCCTTGTTGCCACCTGAGGCTCTCATGGACACTGTGGCATTTATCTGTTCAGTACATCTTCTCCTTATAACTTTTTACAGTTCTGTCACCAGAAATCATCTCTATGTAGAAAAATAACTTTTTGCAGTTGCAGATTTGCATTGTATCTATTAAAGGATTTCAAATCTTAAAACAGTCATGATTGCTTTGATGTAGTAAAATGCATTTTTGGCATATACTGACTTGCTTTCACATAAAAGTCAACATTACTGTGCCCCTGGATAGCCATATTATTTCAGCGATGGCCCTAATAGTGATCCTTAATGCTATCCTAAATAAGATTGCAAAACAGTTCCTCTGCTGTTTAAAAGTACAATAAAAGATTGTTGTAAAAGGGCTGTGAAAATATTTACAGACCCCTCACATCCTGGACATAAACTGTTTCAACTCCTTTCCTCAAAACGAAGCTATAGAGCACTGCACACCAGAACAACTAGACACAAGGACAATTTTTCTCCGAAAGCCAACACTCTGCTAAACAAATAATTCCCTCAACACTGTTCAACTATTACAAGTAGTATTCTGCCACGACTATTACTGTTAATCTTCCCATCACTCCTTATCACCCATCCCCTCCCACTTGTGACTGTATGACTGTAACTGTTGCTTGTATCCTTACGATTTATATTCACTGTTTCCTAGTATGATTTGATTGCTGATTGTACCCTATGAATATCATTAAGTGTTGTACGTTATGATTCTTGATTCTTAACGAATGTTCCTTCTTTATGTATACTGAGAGTATTTACACCAAGACAAATTCCTTGTGTGTCCAATCACACTTGGCCAATAAAGTATTCTATTCTGTTGTAATTAGCAACACATGCATTTACACTAATATACATCTTTTTCCAGAATGGAGGAATCTACATCTTGGCAAACCAGAAAGGCTGTGATGGTGATCGCTTGTATTATGATGGATGTGCCATGATATCTATGAATGGTGCTACAGTTGCTCAAGGACATCAGTTTTCACTGGATGACATAGTAATGCTCTAGCAGGCATGCAATGCTTGATAATGTTGGTTAATATACATTACAGTATTCCAAGAATACTCCTATCTGTGAGGGTTGGCACATAACAGGAATTTTATCAATATCAGTGGGGTTAAATAAGCTCAAAGTGCTTCTGTGCCTCCAATGTAAACTATATAACTAGTTAACTACAATTGCACCGTTGACCTCTAGTGAAAAAAGTGGTTTCAAAAACAAAGGGTATTAATTTCTCTCTCACTTTTTTTAGGAAGTCCTAGTTGCCACTTTGGATTTAGAAGACGTCAGAAGTTATAGAGCAGAAATATCATCCCGAAACTTAGCAGTAAGAATTTCTTGCTTGCATTTTCATTTATAAATAAATGAATGTTTAACATTGTGTGTCAGGCATAACACATTTACAAACAATGAGCAAAATTGTCAGGTACATTGCTTTTACTGAAAAATATAGTCTGTGTAGTGTGACTTTATTTTTCTTTTTTAATTGACCAGGCAAGCAAAGTGACTCCTTATCCTAGAATAAAAGTAAACTTTGCATTGTCAAGTTCCGATGATATATGTACACCTACAAGTGAATCTATTCAGTGGAAGTATCATAGTCCTGAAGAAGAGATCAGGTAGGCAAACTGGGTTATGTATGACTTTTCCTGCACCAAGAACATGTGGCTGGAAGCTATAGGGAGGGGAGGCATAGATAGCAGAGGGACATAACAGCATATACTCAGAATTGGTAGAGGATTTGGTTGGTTAGGTGTAATTCCTATAGTCTTTAGCCTCTCCATCTTCATTCTTCTTAGTTTAATTCTGCTGTTCTTTTCTATAACAATGATCTTACAGACAGAATTAGGAGAGAGGAATATCCTTTCTTAGCCCATTTTCTTTATTACAACTAAGAGTTTAACTACAAAATAGTTTTAACTGGATAACTAGTACAATGTCTGCATAATCCATAAAGATTCCCAATTTAAATTTGCATAAAATGATGTCCTATGACAGGGGGTACCCAACCTGTGGGCCACAGTCCACTAGTGAGGGGGCCGTGAGAGGTTTGCAGGCGGGCTGTGGAAACGACTGGAGAGCATGCACGGACATGCATCCTCATTTGGGCAAGCAGTGAGCGAAGGCGTGCACGCTCTCTCTCCATTTGTGTGCGCTTGTAAACCACTTGTGTGAACCATCCCCTCCCTCCACTAGTCTGCAAAGCTGGAAACATTGGGGAACTCTGCCAGGGGTGGGATTCTACCGGTTCAGACCGGTTCGGGTGAACTGGATGTTAAGCTTTCATCTGGTTTGCCAAACCGATATTTCAACCGACTGGCTGGTCCCGCCCACCCTGCCCCACCCCTTTCAGGAGTCTCCACGTGATGTAGGTAAGTACAGGGTCCGCACAGAGGCTCTGGGAGGGGGAAAACCCGGCCTTCCGGAACTCCAGAAACGGGCCTGTTTCCAGCTTCTGGAGGATCTCCAGAGCCCGGGAGAGACAGTTTTTGTCCTCCCAGAGGACCAGGGAAGGCTTCCAGAACCTTGGGAAGGTGAAAAGCGGCCCTCCTGGAAGTTCTGGTAGGCCATGGCCATCATGGCCATGCCCACCCACCAACTGGGCAGTGAACCGGTTGCTGGGAATTTTGAATCTGCCCTATGGTATCATATGCCTCTGGAAATTATCTTTTCTTGAAGGAAGGAATTTTCATTTAGAGTAAGAATCTTCAGCTGCAGAGAGGGCACAAGAACTTAGAATAAAACCTAAGCTCTTTGGAATTTCTTCTGAGTAGCCCTATATAATTGTGCTATCTGTAATGGATAATTGTGCACAACATAAATAAAGGAGCATTGCTTTGCTATAAAACATGAATGACAGTAACTTGTGATCCCAGGAAGACAAATGACATGATTTTGTGAAAGTGTGCTTTTTAATATTTGTTTTAAAATATGTCTGCCATATTTCAGCCTAGGTCCAGCATGTTGGCTTTGGGACTACTTAAGGTGCAGTAAACAGGTAAATATTTTAAAAAATTTTATTGATCCAAATGCTAAACAATGGTAAAAACTGTGTGAAGATTTAGGGAAAGAAGGGAAGGTGTGTGTCTGTGTGTGTGTATAAAGTAGAACTTGCAATAGTAGAACTTGGGTCTATATATGTTGCCTTTGTGCTGTTTATGACGCACCACCTACAACATCATCTGTTTGACAGCTTGACTCTTTCATCTGGCTCTAGAGCAGTTGCAATGAAATTGAAACTGGTTTACACAGGAAGAGCTTGGGAATGGGCAGTTGGCCATTGGCAAAAAACCTGCCTGCCTGAGCTTGTTCTCTTGTCCCTTTCAACAGAGCATAGTTCCCTATTAGAGCAGGTATCACTCAAGGATCAGTGCTTAGACCTGGCCCTCCCTAGAAACAGCGAAGGACTGGCTCGAGATGCTTCTGCCAATGAAAACAAAGCTTGCAAAGTCCTCGTATGGCCCTCAGAGGTTCCATTTTCAGTCGCAATGGCCTCCTGCGGTCCTCTGCCAGCAAAAATGGAGCTTGGGCAGGCCGAGTGATGTCAAGCCCCCCCCACCCTCTCCCCCCAAGGTCAAATAACCCTGATGCAGCCCTCAATGAGATCAAGTTTGACACCCCTATATTTTTTTTGCTCAGGTTTCACCCTGAGCAAAGGGATAATGCCTTAGTAGCTAGGCTTTGCAGCTGAAATTTTTGAACATAATTTGAAGTAAGTGAATGCATCATGAGTTGGAATTGTGATGAGTGATGCCTGGTGTTTGTAGCGCTGTCCATCTGCTAATGACTTAAAGCAGGGATCCCCAATCTTTGGGTCAATAGGCATACAGTGGAACCTCCAGTCACGACTGTAATCCATTCCGTAACTTTGGTTGGAACCTGGTTTGCTGGTGGCTGCAAGTGAGTCTGCGCATGCGCCTACAAAAAAAAATACTGTGAAAAGGGAAATTGGTGTGGAAAGGGAATCTGCCACAGCTATGTGTTTGATCGCCACCCGATTTTTGAATCGTGATCCAATTATAAAAAAATGTGGATTTTTTGGTTGGAATCCGATTTGGTAGCGCTCAGAAGTGTTTGTGAACAGAGGTTCCATTGTATTTGGAAATTATGAGCACGCTATGCATACTCTCATATGGAGGTAACTCCCATTTATGAAAGTATTTATGAACTCTGTACATGAAATGTAGCAAACTCCTTATGCCAGAACTCATCTTATCTTTATACTATACAGAGGAACACAGTTTTATTTAAGTGATAATCACCTGGTATGAACTCCAGTGTCAAGGTTTCGACTGACAAACCCAACCCAGCAAGCACTGATGAGATGATCCAATCTCTTAATACAGGACTGTCAAACTCTTGGCCAGAAGGGAAAAAAACTCCCGATACGTCACATGATGCTGCCATGATGGCGTGAGTTTGACACCCCTGCAAAGCTTTGTTGAGTACATCATTTTGGCACAGCATGTAAGCAAAAACCAGTTTTAGGGAATTCCCAGGCAATTCAGTATAATTAAAATATAGAATCTTCCCTCGCCCTGTTAGCATAGGTCACATTGTCCAGTTAGGTGTCCAGGTGTTTATTGGAAAGATGTGGTTTCTTGTTATTGTCTGGAATACACATTCCTTTCAAAAGTGAAAGTAGTTTGAAAGCACTTTGAAGCTTGATATCTAAAGATAAATCTACAAAATAAGCTGCTTTAGCCTGCTGCTTTTCTCTGAAGTTAGTTTCTAATTGACTTGTTCACTAATTAAAAGAATCTTTATAGAGAGTGGAGACAGGAAACTTAGTAAGCTCCAAGGAAAGCCTTCTGTTTTACGAGAAAGAGGCTTAATTTGAAAAAAATGCTAGTCGGTACTATTACTGCCATAAGTTTACATAAGTCTACAAATTTAATTGTGCTGATAATATATTTACCAACTATATTTAGGCAGTGTGCACCTGCCAGGACATTCATAATTTACATTTTATGAAGTTATTTGTCATAATTCAGAAAGATGATACGGTGGGAAGAGGAATATAAAAGAATTCAAATACCAATTTTTCCATATTCTTATGTAATGGCTGTCTTTAATTGTCATTGTTACGAGAGACAGCTCTGAAAAGAGAAGATCCAAATAGATACAGATAGTTCGTGACATACAACAGTTCTGTTTGAAGTGACTGTTTGAAGTTGCAATGGCACTGAAAAAGGTGACTTATGACCATTTTTCACACTTATGATCTTTGCAGCATCCCCATGGTCATGTGTTTCACATTTATGATGGTTGCAGTCTCCCAGAGTCATGTGATGCCCTTTTGTGACCTTCTGACAAGCAAAGTCAATGGGGAAGCCAGCTTCACTTAACAGCAGTGTTACTAATTTAACAACTGTTGTTATTCAGTTAATGAATATGGCAAAACTCACAAAATGCAAAATGAAGCAAAACTCACTTAACAAATTTCTCACTTCACAACATAAGTTTTGGGCTCAATTGTGGTCCTAACTTGAGGACTACCTTTAGTCTCAGACTAACTGATACAAAGAACCTTCTTGTCTGACCTTTACAGCTGCAGGATTTTAGACAATATTTTCTACATCTGTTTTCAAATAGATTAAAAATTGCAAATTACCAGTAACGCTCAATTTGAATGTTAATAATTATGGGCCATTCATGGATAATGTTGAACTATAAAATGAACAGTTTGAAGATACAACTCCTGAAGAATTGAATACATGGCTCCCAACAATGTTCTAATTTGGTTTCCTTATTGTGATTGTTAAGGGAGGATTTTTCTTGCCACTTAGTGGTGGTGTGGACAGTTCTGCTGCAGCCTGCATTGTCTATTCCATGTGTCTTCAGATTTGTCATGCAGTAAAAAATGGAAGTAAGTGCACTTGAGCAGTATGGGTTACCAAAGGTTAGTTGTAGTTGTGTCAATTTTCATATTTCTAGGAAACACTTTCTATGTTTAATTTGTTCATTGATTATATGACCTTTTTAAAAATTGAATTACATCATTGACATCATTTGACATTAACCTTTTTAGAAATTGTACAAAATGAACTGAACATTTTGTCCTTAATCTTGAGCAATTCTCCAAACATTTAACATATGGTACAGTATTAGAAAATTATAATTACAATTTGTTATAATTATAAATTGTAATTATAATTAAGGCTTTGCTGTGTTTTGGATTTGAAAAGGAAAAATAGAATGCCTTGAAGTATATGGTGAGAATATACTTCTGTAATATCTGTTGACAACTTCTTAAACCAACTACATCTTGTTCTAAAACCATGCAGCTTGCCTTTCCACAGCTGTAATAAAATGCTGGGAAAAGATGCACATTTGCCTCTTGGAAAATGAAGTACTATGCCCATCTATTCCAGGTTGTACTTTGGCTAGGCTGTTAATAAACTGATGAAGTTTTTAGTCTCTATCTGTATAACACATATCACCTAAAATTTCCTGGGCTTGACTGCAGCTGTATTTTGTAGAAAAAAAATTAGTAGTGTGAGGAAAATCAATAATGGTTGGTCTTTTGTTACCAGTCCCTAAACTAGTGTAACCCTAAACTTTTTTTGCCGCACAATTTGAAATTTGAAAACTACATAGGTGATATATCTAGAGCATTTGCTAACTAAACAGGATGGAATTAGCCTTAAAGATTTAGAACTTTATTTTGTTTGGTCTGTTTCTTGCATAATGCATAAAACAAATGATTTTTGAGTTCTGAATCACAAATCTTTTTCTGCAATATATAACACGTGTTACAATATATCTGCTTATCGATATAATTACAGTGAAGATAATTATAGTGCTGATTGTCAAAAACTCCCTGAGATAATTGCTACTGGCTATTGTCATGTTTGAAATGCTGCTGTATTATTAATTTAGGAGGAAGAGAAATCAAAGGATGAAGTTATAACTGGTACTGGCAGTAATCTCCTCAACTTCAATCCATGGAAATAGTTTCCTTTTAACTTCAGTGAAGGGGTGCCCAGCCTGTATTTTCAGGAATGCACATATTCTTAGAGCCCATTTTTATTATTCAACTTGGAGACTCCCAATACTATAATTACTAAAAACTAATAGCATAATGCTGACAGTTGAAAAGGGAAACATAGCCATAAAGTAGGCATGCCATCACTAAAAAACCAGAGTTCAGAATGCACTCTCCAAATCTGCTCCACTACCATGTGTGGTGTGATTCCCCCCACTCCCCCTAGCCACTTATGTCTTTGAAAAAGTTAAACTGAACCTTCGATCCATTTTTTATTGTGATTAGCTGGGCAAAGAGATACTAATATATCACATGTGACCTCTCTTTACAGGATGAGAAGATAGGAATATGGCCCCTTCTGAGCCAGTTTCTCATTATGCAGCTGCACGTTGTCCCTTCTTTAATCCGCTTGTCTTTCTCAAGTTCTTTCTGACATGCCATTAGATTAACTTTCTAAAACTATAACTTAACAGTGTGTGTGTATGTGTGTATGTGAATATATATGTATGTGCATATATATATATATATTTGTTTTCGGAGGTTTTCGCAGGTATTTGTATGTGGATCTTTGGTTCTTCGGGTTTTCTCCCGCGTAGAATTGGAAATATCTAGGCGACGTTTTGATGAAGTCTCATTCATCATCTTCAGGCTTGTGTCTTCGGCCTTGTGCTTCTCAGAGTAATGTGAGCTTGCAGCTGCTTCTTCCTTTTAACTACTAGTGGGGGTGTGACTTGATTGGGTGGGGGCTTGGCTGTGTTCCGATTGGGTGGGGGGGGTATTCTCATTGGTTGGGGGGTTGGCTGTGTTCTGATTGGTTGGGGGGGGTTGGCTGTGTTCTGATTGGCTAGGGGTGTGTTCTGTTCCGGTGGTTTGGTTGTACTCAGGTTAGTCTTAGTTGCTGGGGGATTTGAGATGTTGAGCTGTGATCCTGTTGTTTGGCTTCACGTTCGTGGTCGTGCCACATCTTCATGGTGAGCGTCAGTTCCCTTCATGTATGGGTTGGGGGGGGTTTGAAGCAGGTAGTGATGCAGCTGTGGTATGGCTTCTGGTCTGTGATCGTGTTTCATCTTCTGTGTGGGTGTGAGTCTGCTTTCTACGTGGAAGTGTGATGGTAGTTTCTTGTGTGGCCCTCGTGGGGCACCACTTGTGTGAGACACCAGACCCACACCCATATGTATGTGTGTGTGTGTGTGTGTGTATGTATGTGTTTGTGTGTTAGGTTTTGAGCTAATAAATAATTAAATAAGGGAGACCAGGATAGATCTATTTCGAGCTGTTTAGCTCTCTTCAGCTAGCCATACCCTTACTGGGATTCAAACCAGGGAACTATTACATGTGAGGCAGTTGTAATTGCCACTAGACCACTGGTTCTATCCTGTTCAGCTGAGAGAGGGGAATAAGTATATACTTTGTGTTACAACACCCTGTTAAGCCCCAATTAAGGGAGGAAGCATACTGCTTTCTTTTCTGTCTTTCGGCTCATCACCAGAGACCATCCAGACAGAAAGCTACCGTATTTTCCGGCGTATAAGACGACCGGGCGTATAAGACGACCCCCGATTTTTGGTTGACTTTTTTCAAAGTCATCTTATACACCAGAAAATACAGGTATTCAAAATTAAGCTGCAAGGATTTTTAAATGCTTCTCCTTCCTTTGCGCTCGCATCAGCCGACCGTACAACCTTCCTCCTCCGGCCCCAGGGCAGCTCTCTCGGTCTCTCTCCCACACACACGGAAGACGACCAGGCCTCCCGCGGAGCATGATGGGCCGGCAGAGCGGCCGCCATCTTGTTTTCTTCGGGAAGGGGAGGAGCGTCTCCCGGCGACGCCCGTAATATTTTCCGGCGTATAAGACGACTCGGCGTATAAGACGACCCCGGATTTTCGGTTGTCTTTTTTTGGTTTCAAAAGTCATCTTATACGCCGGAAAATACGGTATTTGTTTCATTGCCTTTTGTTTACATGTGTGTTAAGTTTTGAGCTGATAAATAATTAAATAAGGGAGACTAGGATAGATCTATTTCGAGCTGGTTAGCTCTCTTCAGCTAGCCATACCCTTACTGGGTAGTGGTCTAGTGGCAATTACAACTGCCTCACATGTAATAGTTTTCCGACGAGCACTTAAGACCCACATTTTCCAACAGGCCGGTCTGGCGTAATGTTATGAGTAGGGTTTTTAATTTGATTTTAATTTTTTATGGGTTTTATTGGTCTTAGCCATCTATTTAATTAATTTTTAAACTCTTTTTTAACTTTTCTGATTGTATGTTTTTATTGTGGCTGTTCACCGCCCCGAGTCACTTTTTGGGAGAGGGGGCGGTATATAAATCGAAATAATAAATAAATAAATAAACAGGGTGTTGTAACCCAAAGTATATACTTATTCCCCTCCCTCAGTTGAATAGGATAGAACCAGTGGTCTAGTGGCAATTACAATTGCCTCACATGTAATAGTTCCCTGGTTCGAATCCCAGTAAGGGTATGGCTAGCTGAAGAGAGCTAACCAGCTCGAAATAGATCTGTCCTAGTCTCCCTTATTTAATTATTTATCAGCTCAAAACCTAACAGACATGTAAACAAAAGGCAACAAAACAAATAGCTTTCTGTCTGGATGGTCTCTGGTGATGAGCCGAAAGACAGAAAAGAAAGCAGCATGCTTCCTCCCTTAATTGGGGCTTAACAGGGTGTTGTAACACAAGTATGTATATATTTATATTTGTTTTCGGAGGTTTTCACGGATATTTGTATGTGGATCTTTGGTTCTTCGGGTTTTCTCCTGCGTAGAATTGGAAGTATCTAGACGACGTTTCGATGAAGTCTCATTCATCATCTTCAGGCTTGTGTCTCCCTGTGCTTCTCCGAGAATTACTCCGAGAAGCACAGGAAGACACAAGCCTGAAGATGATGAATGAGACTTCATCGAAACGTCGCCTAGATACTTCCAATTCTACGCAGGAGAAAACCCGAAGAACCAAAGATCCATATATATACATATATATATATATATATATATATATATATATATATATATATACACACACACACACACACACACACACACACACACACGCACATATATGTATGTGTATGTGTGTATACAGATACATACATACATATATATATATATATATATATATATATATATATATATATATATACATACATACATACATACATATACTTTGTATATGTATATACAATATATACATATACATATATATACATATGTATACATATGTATATATATGTTTTTGTAGATTTTCACGGATACAGGTATGCAGGTCTTGGCGTGTTCGGGTCTTTTCCCATGTAAAGTTGAGACTATCTTGGCAACGTTTTGACGAGATCTCACTCGCCATCTTCAGGCTGGTGTTTTCAACTTTGTGCTTTTGTGAGCAAAGCATGATCTGAGCTGCTGTCTCCCTATAAATACTGGTGGGGAGGTTGGCTGTGTTGTCATTTCTTGATTGGTTGATGGAGTTGATGTTTGCAGATTGGCTGGCTTTTTCTTAAGAACATGTGTGGCTGAGGTATTGGCTGTGTGTCTATCAGCCTCCTGTGTTGTAACGACTTGCTGTAATCTCCTGAGTTGTAATGACCTGGGTAATGGGCTGTGTGATGACCTTTTGAGTTTTAATCTTGTGACATCCTGGGTCTTGTGCTGTAATTCAGGAGATTACAATACAAGACCCAGGATGTCACAAGATTAAAACTCAGAAGATCATCACACAGCCAATTACCCAGGCCATTATGACCCAGGAGATCACAGCAAAAGACCCAGGATGTCAAAACAATAGAACTCAGAAGGTCATCAGCCCATTACCCAAGTCATTACAAATCCCCAAAAGCTAGGTGCGCCTTATACTTCGGAGTGTCTATAATCTGAATGTATGTATGTATGTATGTATACATATGTATACACACACATACATTGTACATAAATACATACACACATACATACATATTTTTATTTAACTGTCTCACACACACACACACACACACACACACTGTGTGTGTGTGTGTTTGTAGAGAGAGAGAGAAAGGGAGAGAGGAGAGAGAGTGACTCATTTTCTTCAACCATGCTGTCATTGACTACTGGTTGCTGATAGAGCATTCAATATTAGCACATCTTATATATTATCTATCTGTTTTGTGAATAATATTTTATTGATTCCTTATTCTCCCTACATCTAACTTATTTTTAATTTTATTAGACTAATTTCATGTCACTCTATAACTGACTTCTGTAAAGTGCATTTTCTTATACAGTATAACATAGTGGTTGGAGTAAAACATACATAGGAACATACTGTATCAGAATCAAAACCAAGTTTAACTCTTGCTTTTTGAAAACAAGAAATGTTTCTTAAATATTCTCTCACTCAAATTTATATTATTGCATGTATGTCCTGATTTAGGTCTTTCACAAATCTGTAAATATATCAAACCATATTTCTGTTGTACCTCTGACACTAACTTCTTCTGCTACAACATGATTAAGTTACTTGTTCAGAATAGAAGTAAATGTATATGTGCATTGATCTGTAAATTTAAACACTTAAATTAAATAGTGTTGTTTAATACAGGAATTTATTTTATGAATTGAAATAAATGGTTTTCAATTTTGTGTTCTAAATGCAAATATGAAAATAATGTTTTTGTTCACACTCCTTTTTCCTGCCTCCTTGTCTTGTTTCAGATCAAACAGTTTTGGATGACATACGCAGAATTGTAAATGATGAAATGTATATACCAAAGAAAGCCCAGGAGCTATGTGGCCGTCTTTTAACAACCTGCTACATGGCTAGTGAGAATTCGTCTCAGGATACATATGACAGAGCCAAGTCTTTGGCTGAAGAAATAGGCAGGTATAAAAATGAACATTGAATAGTTAAAACTATATTGTGAGTAAAAAGTATTCCAGCCCCAATCTGGTGTGATACTTGTAGTAAAAATCCTCAAATGCAATATTGCTCCTCTATCTTCTATCTATCTACATAAAAGCGAAATACCACTCACACATCATCGCAAAATCTCCAGAACCATAAAGCCTACAAACTTGAAATTTGGCACATATGTTCCTCTTGGCTTCTAGGTGCTCACTGAGAAAGAATTTTTCAAAATGACCACTAAAGCATTAGTATTTCATATATTAACATGCTCTGATGCTAAAGAGTTCTACTCTCCCTCCCCACCTGAAAAGAAATTTGTTCCAAATGCAAAACACAAGCAGAAGAGAGGAGTTTCAGTTTTAGTTTCACAGCACCAAGCAGTTTTAGCACACAACAGTTCAGCTAAGCCACGCCCAGGCTCCTTGCTTTCTCCTTCTTGCTCACACAGCAAATACTGTTTCACTTTCCAAATAGCCCTCAACTCTCACACGATAGCTAGATGAATACCGATGGATGCTGGTAGGCAGAGGCAGAACTTTTTTCCCCTTATTTTCCTTCCCAAAAAGTAAACCTGATCACATAGTTTCATAGCTAAGCACAGGTATCGAGCTAGTTGAGTAATAAAATGTATCAGAGGTCACCATGAACAGTATTTGAAAGAGAAGTGAACATGGTTTAAAAGTGCCAGTCTGCATTTCAGGTTTGGTGCGGGCTTTTTTATAGCATTTCCCTCATTAATCAATTCCATTTTTCCCCCTTTGGGGCATAAATAGTGCTGTTCAATATGTACTTGTTAAAAAAAAAAGTCTTTCTGAGCGGCAGATCTTCCATACAAGAGGAGATGGAAAAACATTTCTTGAGTATTCAGATAGATACATTATCATTCCATTTTACTATCATAAAAACTATGGCAGAAAAGAGTTTTGGCATGTTTGCTAGACATGGGTAGGTATACTGATGATAAGATATCTTTAGGCTTTTCGGATAAAAAAATTGAGGTTGGCAGGTGATATGATCTTTCACAACATCCAGTGGTTTAAAATTCAAGTTTTTTTTTAACCAACCCAATTATGCTACAACTACTGAGCTTCTTTTAGTCCATTCCACCTGCTTTCTTTGTTCATGGTCTAAATTTAAGCTAGGATTTCAAAATGAACCCCTATGAAATGTTGCTTGTCACATATGAGGTAGAAGGCTTTTTTTCCAGATCAGAGCAACCATGCATGTAACCCAAACTTCTTTTAATTACTACTCTCCTCATTACTACTACTAATTTTTTTTTTTGCCAAAGAGCAATCTTTCTCAGCCTAGTGCACACATCTCACAAACACATTTTCTCTTTTACAAAAAAATGCAGTAGGCTAGCATTTGCCTGAGTAGAGATAGTATTAGCTTTAAAAACTGGGAGCCCTATTTGTGAAATGAAGCTCTCTTAAAAATGTTTCATTGTGTGTGCATCTTCAAGTTAGCTGCTTGATTCTTGACATTTACTTGGACCAGGTCCCTGTAATATACGTGGTAAGATTTCAGAAGTGCTTTACCATTGCTCTTAATAGTCCTTCTAGGCCAAGATCATCCAGCTGGCTTTGTGTGTAATGCACAATGCTTAATAGCAAAAGCATTTAAACTTATATACTACCCCCTAGTGCTTGACAGGACTTTCTGGGCGGTTTACAATGTTGAAGCATGATTCGCATATTACCCCCAATCATCCTGATCCTCATTTTACTGATTGTGGAAGGATGGAAGGCTGAGTCAAACTTGAGCCCTGTCAGGATTGAAATCCAGGCTGGGGGCTGAGTTTGCCTGCAATACCTCACTTTAATCATTGTGCCACCAGGGCTGTTAAAAGATTGCATAATCCTTAAAAATGATGAAAGTATTACTGAGTTTTCGAATTAATACCTTTCCTTTATTAACCTGTTGTGCATGTTTTGTTTGGATTCAATATTTCTTTCCCCAGCTATCATATCAACGTAAATATAGATGGTGCAGTAAAAGCCATTTTGGGGATTTTCAGTACAGTGACGGGACGATCTCCTCAGTATCAAGTGCATGGAGGAAGCACAAGAGAAAATCTGGCTCTACAGAATCTGCAGGTAATATAATAAAGAAAAATATTTGTAGCTCAGAGTTGAAATGAGGGGTCCTTGGAGTTCTCTGAGCTTAGCTGTTTTCTTGCAGACATTTATTACCCATAATTAATGTCATCAGTGCTGTTAGAGAGTTGGGTTTGCTCTTTGTTTACATTCTAGTGCCATTGTGGCACGCAGAACCCTCTCTGTGGGCACGTGTGCCATTGCCAGCTGCTCTTCTGGTTTCTGGTGCGCACATGCGTGCCGCCTAGCTGGTCTTTGCGGGAGCCAGAGCGCTGGAAAATGGCCTGAAAACAGCCTACAAAATGGCCTGAAAATTCCCCCCAAAAAATGATAAAAAACAGGCCATTTGTCGAGCCATTTTCAGGCCAAAAACAGCCTGGAAAATGGCCCCAGAACCCACCAAAAAACAGGCATGCATGCACTGGCCAGCTGGTCTTCAGGTTTCTGGTGCTCCGGCACGCGCACATGCATGCACATGCACGCGCGTTCCGGGTTGGGCACTCGGTGCCGAAAAGGTTCGCCATCACTCTTCTAGCGGCTTGCCTTGTCAGTATTAATGGGGTTGTCTTAGAGCAGGGGTGTCAAACTGGTGGCCCGCAGGCTGGCTCTGTCATGCACAGACCACACCCATTCTGTTCTGCAAGGCAAAATCACATGACATCAACATGATGTGGCAAGTTTGACATCCGTGTCTTAGAGGTTCTTTGGTTGGTCTGTTTACTGCTGGCTTCTTTGGCAGTTTCATGATTGAAGTATTGTTTATTTGATTATTCGTCTGATGTTAAAGTTGCCTGGATAGTTATCAAAAAGTGCCTGACTAACCCTAACCCTTACTCAACCCAATACAGCACCACCGACACAACTCCTAAAAAGGATAACACTACCATACATCAAGAATATATCAGAAACCACCAACATACTATAATTATAAGGAATCAGCGTGGCACACACAAGCCAACTAAACACCTTCAAAACACCCTAAGCAAACCAAAAGACCTAGCAATTCCAGAAGACAAAATAGTTAATCTACTACATACAGTGTAATAACTGCAACAACCACTGTGTAGGACCAACAGGCAGAAGACTGGCAGAACACATCCATGAACACCAACTAGCAGTCAGAAGACATGATGAAAACTCTTCAATTTCTCAACATATGGAGAGACTTAACCATGGTTTCCATTGGGAAACTGTGATCATCCTAGATGAAGCCAAGTCCAAAAATGCTAGGGAATTTCTAGAAGCCTGCCACTCTGACAACCATCAATTACACATAGACATATAGACAATATGTCTATAAACTGTGCAAAAGAGACAGTCAACAAGCAAAAGGGGAACAAAAAGACCTAAGCATCTCTCTACCAGCAATCAGCATCCAGATGATCATAGATTAACTCCGAAATTAACATCAGACCAACAATCAAGGAAACACAATACCCCAGTCATGAAACTGCTGAACAAGCCAACAGTAAAGGCTCAACCAAAGAACCTTTCAGACCACCCCTACTAACACTGACAAGGCAAGCCACTAGAATATACATTGAGAGCAAAACCCACTGCTTACTAGCCTGATGATGTTACCTAGTTTGGGTAATGAAATGTCTGTAACAAAACAATCAAGCTCAGAGAGCACTAATAACTCTTTAGTACAATAAAGATCCTAGTCACATGTGAGCTGGGTGGCTAGCTATATATTAAGATATCAGGCTAGAAATCAGGAGACTGGTTAAGACATCAAGCTAGAAACTAGGAGACTATCAATTGTAGCCATGCCTTAAGCATGAAACTGGGTTAGGTGACTTAGGCTAGTCATTCTCTCTCAGGCAGTCTCAACATTTCATACATTTTGTAACAGTAATTATGCATATAGGGAAATCACCATGTTTATATTTTTTTTTGTTTTGTTTAATTTCATATAAATGTTAAAGGCTTTAATCGTCTATTTCATTGTTGGTTTATTTATCTGATTCAACTAGGCTGATTCCTTATATTCACCTATACAATTTTTCCAGAATTAAAAGGGGACAAAAATGAAGGCAGGGTTCATACAAAGGTTTGAAAAGGATTTTCCTTCCCTGGGACAGATGAGAAAGATGAGAGATGAAAGCACCTTGAATGCATAATCCATCTGGAGATGTCAAATAGCTTTCCTCTAATAGCAGTTGCAGTCTTCTTCTCTATCCAATTACCATAACTCCCCAGTTCTGTCTTTTCTTTCTCTTCTTATCTTGATCATCATCTTGATCTCCCTCTTACTCCTTTAATGCCTACTGTGCTTTGTGTACCATTTCTATTGTATACCCTTTGAAGATTCCAGTTTTAGTAATTCCTAATCTCGATGTTTAACTTCTAGGCCAGAATAAGAATGGTAATCGGCTATCTATTTGCCCAGCTGTGTCTGTGGACTCGTGGATTGCCTGGTGGATTGTTAGTGCTTGGAACAGCTAATGTGGATGAAAGGTGTTCATTTATTAAATATCTTTAATTGCTGGGAACAATAAAAAAAAGCATTGATCTGTTTGGCTTTGCATATCAAATGGTACGGTTTCAAAAGCAAAAGCTGTTTAGCACTCTGAAATACTTCTCTGTAAAATGTTTGAGCAGTTTAGCTTTTCCAAAAAACATTGCAAAAGCTCCTTAGATATTATACTCTAGCATTGAGCATATGCATTTTTTGGAGGAGTCTTTTTTGCTGCTGCCCATTGTTTTTATCAGTTTTGTTAACTTGGTTCAGTATTTCAGTTTGTATGTAACATAATTTTAACTTCACAACTTTGTGTGTATGTGTGGTTTTCAAGGTGAAATTATAGACAAAATGTCAACTCTTAAAACATTTTGTATACACGTTTTATAGTTTTCAACAGAAAGAAAGGGGGGAGTTTCAAAGAGCAGACGGCAGTGTGGAATCGAAAGTACATTCCACTCATATTTTCTTCAAACACTGATTAGATGAGCCACGCAAAAATCTAATTGGAGAGCATGATTGATGACTCTTAGCTATGGATGTGTTTTGTTGGATGATACAGCCGGGGGGCGGGGGAGCAGGCTCAAGGGTGACAGTAAATTACATATCTCAGAGTCGGCTACGCCCAGGCTAATGCCGGCATGTTAACTTCAAATAAATCCTTTCAAGTTTTGGGAGTGTGGCTCGAGGCTCATTTAATTGGAGTAACTGCCAGAATCCTGACACAAATGCTAAGATGAAAATTAAATGTGTCTTTGCTAGTGATTACGAATCACTCCAGGCCTTCTTCCCAGAGCTAGGTCTAGTATGTGACTGAGTCGCTCTGAAAATGGTGAGATTCTTCTCATGTTTTCTGTAAAGTAACTAATTACCTGTTAGATATTCTTTCTATGTAAATTTCAAAGAGAAAGAAAATGCTCACCATATAGAGTAGGAAGATAACTGGACATGTTAATTCTGGAAGTCTTTTCTCAACACTATATAAACTATATTAAAAAGTGGTCTGAAAATAGTAACATTATATAAATTATAACTGACAGTTAAAAAGCTTACTGTGAATTTTTTATTGACTGGATACATTTCTGAATGACCTTCCCTCCCTCCGATTCATTCATACACACTCAGGCTGTAATGGGAGGATAGAGAACAATTACATTTCATCCCACTTAATAGAAGCATTATATCAGGTTTTCCTTTCTCAGTCTGCAGACTTTTTCTTAGAATTATTGGAGAAATTTATACAGTTATAATAGCACAATAACTTTGGGGAATGTTGGATATTGTCTTTAGAAAATAAATTAAAAATATTTCCTTCTTAGCCTTCGAGGATATTTTACAAAATATGACTGTTCCAGTGGTGACATCAACCCTATTGGTGGAATTAGCAAAACAGATTTGAAATGCTTTATACAATATTGCATTGAGAATTTTCAGCTAACATCCCTCAAAAGGTAAGTAGAGAAATAATGAAGCTTTTTCCAGTCTGTTCCAGTATAGAATGATCTGAAATCTTGATGCTTTCTTCCCCATTGATTTTCCTAGGATTACTGAATGCTTCAGAATTTGATCTTAACTCAGACTTGATAGAATTGCAACTAAATTTTGAATATGAACGAGTAATAGTTCCTTTAAAGTCTGATTATATCAAGTACAGTTTGGCTGGCTAATAAGAAAGCTTTTTCATACTGATTTTCTTAACTTTGGATGATTTTGTTAATACAAAGCAGTTAATACAAAGTTGTATGTAATAGTCTTACACCCTGGTCAGGTTGTTTGTTTCCTGATACAACTGTGCAGGCCACTTTCTTTCTATAAGTAGTAAGGTTTTAGATAATTGCTGAAATATTGAGTCTCTTTTCAGCTTCATATTCTTTACTGCCTGGAACATGAGTTCTGGGATATGTTGATATTTAACTAAATCCATTCTTCCTACTATCCGCACAATTTTGCCATTGTTTACACATAACTCCAAATCATCACAGAGCCACTTTCAGGCTTCATTTTTGGTGGAAAGGTGATCTTTTCTTGAAACATTTCACCTCTCCCCCCCATCCCTCCCTCTAAAAATATATTCTATAGTTATGTCTAATAGTTTCAGTTCATGATCTAATCAATTCCATCGTATTTTGCTCAAAATAGTTCAGGCTTATCAATATTTTCTTTTGCATACCTTAGGATTTCATGATGAAGACAAGGAAAAGTCTCTGTATAAGAAGGAGTTGTGTTCAATGGATAAATGCTGAATATTAGTTAAACTTTTTTTAGTCTTTGCAGAGATTTGTGAATTTTCTTGGCATATCTGACAAGTTTGGGGCAATGTTCCACAACCAGCTGAGAAAAAAAAATGAAAAAATGAATCCAAAATAAATTGGATATTTCAGCAAAACAACAGTCCAGAATATTACCTTTCAATCTATCATGAAGTATTTTCAAGTAAGAAAGATAAAGATTTTGGAATAGTGTTCATAAGTCCTCAAACTCTTGCTAAAGATCATCTTTTACTGACTTAGGGATTCAATGAAACGTACAATTTGACCAAGAGTGCCCATATTTGTGCATTCATTTATAAGTAGTCAGGCGATGTTGTGCTTGTACTTGAATAGAAATGTAGCATGAGACGGACAAATGATGTGGCCCCGCTTAACAATTGCTTTGGTTCAGATGGAACATGTTCATGGTAATCTATAGTAAGATATAGTAATCTATTACTATAATTTGATTCATTTCATTTTACTTGTACACAGTATTATATCAGCACCTCCAACAGCAGAATTGGAGCCCCTGCAGAAAGGAAATGTTACTCAAATGGATGAGGTAAAAGTGCAGTGACTACTACCATCTTGTAAGCCTGTATTTTCAATTTGTAGCATCTTGTTCATGCAGTCTCTTCATCTTCATTCAAATTCAAGAAAATCTGACTTTTGTGATTTAGGCATCATATGGAACTCAGTATACATTAGCCAATTGTGTGTTTTTCCTATTAAGATATTTCTGCTGCAGACTCGCATGTCTTCTGTAATAGCACAGATAGCCCTTGACTTATACTCAATTGAGCCTAAATTTATGTTGCTAAGTGAGAAATTTGTTAAGTGAGTTTTGTCCCATTCTACGATGTTTCTTGCCACAGATGTTAAGTAAATCTGGTTTCCCCTTTGACTTAGATTGAACATTGTAAAAGGGGATCACAGGAACCTGGGACACTGCAACCATTATAAATATGAGTCAGTTGCCAAGTCTCTGAATTTTGATCACGTGACCATGGGGATTCTCAATGGTCAGGTGAAAAACGGTAACAAGTCACTTTTTCCAGGACTGTTGTAATTTCGAACAGTCACTAAATGAACTATTGTAAATCGAGGACTATCTGTATAAGTTACAATGGGCATATAAAGGCTATTGAAGAACACAGAATCTAGATTGCCAAAGATCTACCAGAGCTTCACTATTCCTAATTAGCAAGATACTTTCTAGTAACACCCCTTTTCACAAAAAATAAGGAATTTTACTGATAGTAGTTAGAAATCTGCACACACACCCCAGATCACTCCAAAACTGCTTCTGAGTTATAATGAATGACAGTAAGAGTTGCGGGGTTTAATATAATGAAGTGATATGATTATTGCATTGTATTTTAATCAAGTTAAATATTTTTCCCCAAGTTCAGAGAAATCGAGATTAACTATAGTTCCAATTCAATGATGGGTGGCTTTTGAATGTATGTTTCTTATATTCTTCTGGTTTCTCTTTTTCTTTTCTTTTTGCGCTGCATATGAAATGTTAGGTAGACATGGGTATGACGTATGCTGAACTCTCAATCTATGGTAAACTAAGGAAGATAGCTAAGGCTGGACCTTATACCATGTTCTGTAAAGTGGTCACAATGTGGAAAGAGATATGTTCTCCAAGAGAGGTAAACAATGAATTTCCCTGATGCATCTACACAAACAGCACTAAGCCATGGTGTGCTTATACACTGGAAAGGTCAAAATAGACATTTGAATTTGGCAAATCATGACTTGATGATAATAGTTTTCTGGTTATGACTGCTTCAGTTATTGACTATTCTTAATCAGTAAGTGCTATGGTTTCATTCAGGAGAATTCCAGGTTTCAATGTGTGTCTTGGGGAAGCTGCCCAGCACATCTCACCTAACTGCAGCTCTGGTGGCATCCCATTTTGGCTTCAGCACTCCTGTTGATAATGCTGAAAGCAATCAGTAAGGTTGGCCATGGTTAAATGTAGGATTGCAATTGTTGAATCTTAGTTATAGACTAATTCTATATTATGTTTCTACTGAGTGATGGTGGGTATTGATTTTTTGGTTTTTTTGAGTTTCTGAAATACTACATTTTGTTCACCAGGTGGCATCAAAAGTTAAGCATTTCTTTCAAATGTATTCAATCAACCGACATAAAATGACTACCCTTACTCCATCCTATCATGCTGCCAACTACAGTCCTGATGACAATCGCTTTGATCTGAGACCTTTCCTTTACAATTCTGCTTGGTCCTGGCAGTTCAGGTGTATAGATGAACAGGTAAGGATTAATCCTTTTATGTTCTGTGCCATCTGTGTTTAGAGGTGTATGCAGGCATAGGATTTAACATTTTAGCTGACTGCTTGAATTTAAAGTTTTTCATCTGGTTGAGCCTGGGTTGGGTGGACAGTTTGTGATCCGTGGGTACTCTCAAACATCATAGTTGGGCAGAGATTTGAATCTAGCTTCCTATGGATATGATTTTATTTTAACACTGGAGGCATCAGATGTGGAAAAATCATGCATCCCTGGTCATGTGGTTCTCATTCATACTAGCAATAACATAATGTTAACAAATATTCTTTTGCTGGACTGCAGAATATTAGCACCTCTATATATTCTACGCAGTAAATGCTAATTCCCTTATATACTTATATACCGCTTTATAGTGCTTTATAGTCCTCTCTAAGTCTTCTAACCCATGCTCTTTCCCAACAAATCAAACACAATCTAAAAGGAACAGAAACCTTGTAATGCTTTTACAAAATAATTAGCTGTGATAAGCACAAGCCTTGCCAAACTGTGCAAGACTTGCCAAAAGATAACAGACAAGAAATAATTTGCAATACAAGAATCTTCAAATACAAACTCAGGATACTGGAATGTCCACGAGGCTGGAGTTTCAAAACGTCTTTTCCTTCTGCAAAGTATGTTCGTTTCACAGCTAGTTTTTATCTTCTTGAAGGAGGGGCCATTACCTTGCAGCCTTACTCCAGAGTAACCAGTGCTGTTGTAACTGCTCTTTCCTATGAGAAATCCTGTATGCATGCACACTTAGCACAGGCTCCTCGGGAACCTCCTCATCACAGCTGCCAGCCCCCAAAATCTCTGAAGGCAGCAGTCCACTCCCTAATGATCCTGGCCCTTCATCTGAGTCCTTGCTCTCCTCAGCCGTCCACACCTGCTGCTGGCTAACCACAACATTAAGTGGTTTACAGAGTCAGCATATTGCCCCCAACAATTTGGGCCCTCATTTTACCCACCTTGGAAGGATGGAATGCTGAGTCAACCTTGAGCCTGGTGGGATTTGAACTGCCAAATTGTAGGCAGCTAGCTGCAGAAGTAGCTTGCAGTAATGTATTCTAACCACTGCACCACAGAGGCTCATTATGGTTTGGGTGCTTAGATCATTACAACATCGCAGCATCCGGCAGGTGGTCACAGGATTTGCGACTTTCTTTGCCAGTTTCCAACAAACAAAATCAATGGGGAAGCCAACATGAAGTCAGAAATGGTGACCATGTTATGTTGCACTTAACAACTCTGATTCCCTGTATGATGGTAACCAGAAGTGCTGGAACTTCTGTTGCTAAGTGGCATGGTCATGTGACAACATGCTTTAAAACTGCATTGCTTAGCAATGGAAGTCCCAATTGCCACTGTTTATCAAGGACCACTTGTATTTCTAACAAGGGAGAGGTGAGATGAACTATAGAAACACTGGTTTTCTACATATTGTATCACACAATGGCCTGATATTAAGTCTGAATCTTTTATTAATTATTTTGATACATTATTGTGATAATTATTTAATGATGCTTATGTTACGACTTTAGATTAATACCAATTGTGAAAAGTTTCCTTCTCATTTTTGTTAGGACCTAAACTATATATGTAGTACACAAATGTGTGTTTAAGTATTCCCAGCAGGTTCGGCTGCTTGTCAAAGCAAGGCACAATTTGGAACAGAGAAAAGTTAAGCACTTGTTGAAATTAGTCCATCACAATCCACTTTTGCTTAGAAAACATAGCTTTAGTGATGGGATTCTGATAAAAATGTGTATGTAATATGGCATTTTACTTAAAAAGATAACTGTGCTTTCTAATTTACAGGTTTCTAAACTAGAAGCTAAGCAAGCGATGGACTTGAAACTTCAGATCAAAGATTGAATTTGATCTCTCTGTCTTGCTGCTTGAAATGGATGATTTTTGTAGAATCATCTGTAAAATTGAATAATATAATCAAAGAATGAAGATTATTTAAATATTATTGTTTATCCTTTTAAGATAATCACTGCAAACAATGCAGTTGTTACAATTTTAAAATCAAAGCTGTTAATCTAGAACGTTTTGAATAACCTTAATGTATTTGTCTCACATTGTGATTTTTAGAAACTATATTCATTAAAATCTGAAGATAAACTGTTTTCTTGTCAGAAATTTTCTAAAAGCCAAAAGCCAACAAAGTTCAACTGTACTTCATATTGGTTATATACTGTGTGTCACATCAGGATTCTTGTACATACAAAGTGCGGAGTTTCCTTTGTTATTTTCTTTATGTATTTCTCAAGTTGCCTGATAGTTAAGACAAATCTTAGAAGTATCAAAGAGAGAGGAAAATCCAATCTTGTCAACACAGGCAGATAAATTCAATACATGGACAGCCTAGTAAGCCAGCTGATTAGATAATATAGCAATAGCACGTAACTTATATACCGCTTTATAGTGCTTTACGGCCCTCTCAAAGTGGTTTACAGAGTCAGCAAATTGCCCCTAACAATTTGGGTCCTCATTTTACCCACCTTGGAAGGATGGAAGGCTAAGTCAACCTTGAGCCTGGTGGGATTCGATCTGCCAAATTGCAGTAGGAGTAGCTTGCAGTACTGCACTCTAACCACTGCGCCACCGAGGCTCTATGTTGTCATAATATGTTGTCAGCTGTTCCACAACTTTCATTTGGATATGTTCCTAGTTGAACGAGCATAAACCAATGTTTTAATAGGTAAGCACAATTATAGAGACAACACACAGGAGTTTGTCACACATGGTCAACTCTGAAAATGTAGTTGGTTTATGTACTCAAACGTAGGTCCCACTGGGACATTCTACTTGAAAATGATGCATTGGGTTGACGCCTAAATTACATACAATGATTCTGTTACTCTGTTGCAGGGTTCACCAACCTTTTGGACCTCAGAGACCACCAAATTCATAATTTTAAATCCTATGAACCAGAGACCTTGGGAAAATCCCCCAAAAAGTCTGCAGGAAAATTCCCCACCCTGTTTTCCTATCAATTGATCATTCTTTATTTGGGATCTCAGGATACTGTCTCTGTGTCTGTTCTCGGGGGGAGGGGGGGGAGACTTTGGCTTCATGCATGGAAAGCAGCAGAAGCAGCAGAAGTCTTTTTTTCTCTCCCCCAAAGTCTGCTAGAAATGAGTCTTTGTAAGACTTGTCGCACTGGCGCAGTCTCTTGGAGCAAGATGCCTTGCAGGGTCCCAAAGACTCATTCCTGGCAGAGTTTGGGGGAGAGAAAGAAAGATTTTTGCTGCTTTTCTTGCGTGCAGCCAAAAGCAGAAGAAAGAAGCAGAAAGAAGCAACCCGGTGGCCAGGCAAGGCGTGTGGGCTAAGTTCCCCACCTTTGCCCTTTTCCCACTCCCTCACTATCTCGTGTTGTTCGCAGTGCAAATGACGCAAGCCTTGTGTTCCCACAGGCCATGTGGGCAGTGCAGCCTTGTGTTCACGTGCAGCTTGGATTAATTGCTTTGGGGGGGGTGCTTTGGGGGTGACATTTCTCTGCGGACCACCAAAATTTTCTCATGGACCACCAGCGGTCCCCGGCCCACTGCTTGGCAACGACTGCTCTGGTGGGAATTTTAAGAACATGATTACAAGTAGTCCTTGACTTACAGCAGTTCATTTAGTGTTCTGTTCAAAATTACAAGACTGAACAAAATTACTTACGACTATTGCAGCATCTTCATGGTCACATTATTAAAATTCAGATGCTTGGCAACTGACTCATATTTATGACGATTGCAGTGTCCCAGGATCATGTGATCTCCTTATACAACCTTCTGACAAGCAAACTCAAAGGAGAAGCCAGATTTACTTAACCATGTATTACCAACTTAATAACTGTTGTGATTCACTTAACTGTGGCAAGAAAGGTCGTAAAATGGGGCAAAGTTCACTTAAATGTCTCGCTTAGCAACATAAATTTTGGGCTCAATTGTGGTCGTAAGTCGAGCCCTACCTATATTTGGTGAGTCAGAAGTTTTAGATGTTAGAATAAATTAGAACAATTAATATGACCAACGCCAGTCGTAGCAGTTCAACATTTTGTGTGAAAAAAATATTTGCTTCTCTAATGAATAGGCTGCATATAATTTTTTTTTCTTTTAACGTGAAGCAAAATCAGAAAAAGTCATTAACACTGGTCAATATGAAAATGGCTCCCTGCCACTTTATGGTGCAGTAAATTGTCTTTTTAGTGAATATAACTGGCTCTTCTACTTTTTATTTGCTTTGTTATGTACATAAGATTGACAATTCTGATCTGGACAGCAGATTAGAGGTCATAGTAGGAGTCATAGTAGGAAAACATATTTAAATGCAAATATAATCCTGTTTACATCAGAGCAATCTAATCAGGAATTTCTGGATTCTGTTTTCAGCATTGGCTGTGATATGCTATGTGATAGCTAATAGTTAAGTTCTTAGGTTTGGTGGATGAGTTTTTAAAATAAAACTCTGGGAGGTTGCCATCTGCTACTGTGTTAAGGTCTTGGTAAGATGTCAGTAACCACAACATTTTTAATCTGATTGATTTTTGATAGATGTTGCTCTATTTAGTGAACCATCTGGTAGCTTAGTTTAGTCCCCAGAGATTTATCTATCTATCAGGAGAGCATCTGATCAGCTAATACACACTCTTGCTATTCTGTGTTAACTCCCACTGCCTGATTTATCCATGAAAATCAACAGCTTGGGCATATTATGGCCGTGCCTTATGCTGCTGATACTAATACATTGCAAAGCCAATAACATCGAATTATTAATTAAAATATGTATACTGTATGATAGGTCATGCCACTCATTCCTGAGGTAGCTTAGACATTAAAAATAGATATAATAGATACTAGTATTAAAACAAACATGTAAAATACAAACAAAACATATAGAACTTTAAATTTTCTTTCATATTTTAAGGTACAGGTATGGTTTTGCTGATCTGATAATGAGATCAAAAGTACAAAAAACCCCACCCCATAATAAAATTATAAAACTAAATAGATTAAAAACCACAAAAACCTTATTCTAATTAATGGTTGGAATAAGTTGGATGTTTTATAAGAGATGTTAGATTTTTTAAATTCATATCTTTATCATACAGAAATTGCCCTGTGTTTTCTGTATGTGTTGGTCATAGACTTTCATAACTTTTAAGTTGTGCTAAAAAGATACTACTTCATAAATATTTGAGGGGGTGTTCTTCCTCTTATGAGCTTTGTTGATTTGACTTCACTTGAAAATTATTAATTTACAATAGTGTAATCCTATGCTGGTAGTGGTGACTTTTACTAATGTAGTGATCTCATGTGGTCTAATGTAGTGGTGGCATACATCTTCATGCTATTTATCAAAGCTTTGACATGTATCGATTAACCTGAGTATGACTGAACACATCATCTACAATTTAGTTAACTGGTTAGGTTCAGTAATCACGGCAGCAATTTTGAGAATGTTCATGACATTCTCTGTATGTCTATATAGAAAGACCCACTATGTTCATTGTTCTTATTTCTTAGTAGGTAAATAGAAGATTGCAGCCTAAGCAAAGATAATTTAAACTGTTCTCAGGTCTGCTGATTTTTATGATGCAAGCTTATGGGCATATGACACATTGCAAAAGACCTTCAGGAATTTTGAATAGAAATAATAAAACGTGAGGTTTCCCTAAATCAATATGGTAAATCACCCAATAGTTACGTAGATAGACATAAGTATATTCACCTCTTACTTTGATTCTAATTATTTTCAAAGAAAAGAGTTTAGTTAGCACATTTCTGCATATTCACTTGATTACCTTTCATTTTGCTTCTTTTGAATACTGAACATTTAAAACCTGATTCTTCAGCCAGTTCTTTTGTTTGTTTTGTTTTTTTATGAACATTAGCTTTGGAGTCCCTGCAATGACTCCAAAACAATGTTTGAAATGGGATTTGTCAGTAGAGCATTTGGAAAAAAAGAAAAGATCACTTTGCTTCTCATAACAACAGGGTTCCTAAATGGATTGGAGAATCTTCATTGATGCTTCTAGATTTAGTCTTGCATTATGTAATAATTTTGTCTCATCTATCCATGATAGAAAGCACGATGATATCCCTATTTTGGATTTTCCCTAGTTTTTCCTATGTTAAGAAATATAAAACTTGAAGAGCTGCACAATTTTTTTGGGCTGGCAGCTCTTAAAGAGTCTCCCAGGGTGAATTAGTCTGAATCTGTAATGTTTGCATAATATGATTAGTCATGGTGAATCATGGTTTAAATCAACTCAGTTTTCTGGTTTTGTATAATAGGCCAAATCATAAACTGATCACATTGGGTGAGTCTATATAATACAAAGCTAAAATGTAGTTAGTCTGTAGCTTAAGGTGCCATGTAAGCCTATGCCCATGTTTGTGTGTACTTGAACAATTATTCTCTTTAATACAGCCATGATTGTTTCTTCACTTGTGACTTCAAGATAAAGAGAGAACATTGATTTCTGCATATTAGATTTGTTGCTTGCTATTACTTTGTACTAGAGAACTCTTTATCCTTCTTATCTGTCAAGAGGATACCTACCAGTTTCTCAGTTCTCTCAGATAAAGCATCACCCCACTATTTACCCAAGGATTTTTCTTAAGGTAACAGATGTATAAGGATGTCCAAATCAAGACACACATAAATGACTTAGCCTTTAGCATTCTTTGCTGGTTTTGCTGTGAAAGACTAATCCAGCAGACTTCTCTAAAAGATTCACATAATCTCTACTATCATGTACTGATCTTTTACAACCCTTACAACACTTGCTATTATAAACTGCCCGAGCAGAAGTAGAAATCCTACTGTTTCTTGCTGAATAGTGATGGAGTCATACTCACCTTAATCAATTAAACATATTTTTATAACCTTGGTCTCATGTCTTCATCTTGGTATGATGGGATTGCTTGGAAATTTTGGCAGTTGCAATCTAAAATATCTGGAGAGTTAAAGGCTAAAGAAGAATTTAAATATAAAGAACATGTCTGTTACAAAAGCAATCACATATTATATGGATTGTTCTTCCTTAATTCAAATGTGATATGTTTATCCATATTGTGACAATATGCATATTTATGTATGTTTTGACAATGCTAGAGAAAAAATGAACCATTTAGTCTATGCAACCCCATGCATCTCTAATATAATTCACTGTGCAAACTAGATTTAAAAGAGAAACATTGAAAATTGCACTGTGTGACTAAAAAATAACTAGAACTGTGTCAAGTCAGAAATACCATTTTCTCCAAAACTCACTGTGCAACAGTTACATATTAGAAATGGTTTTTAAAAAAATGACAAATAGATTCCTAGCTGGATGCCTGCTGAATCAATCCTAAAAAATATTGACTGCATGCATATGGGATATATTTTATTCATAGTTTGTCTATTTGTTTAAGCCACTCTCCAGAATGAAACTTGTCCAAGGTAGATTATAAAATACTTTAAATCATAACTGAAGTCTGAATTTGAAAACAAATGTAATATTTAATTAAAATATTAAAGGCAAGATGGTTGGGGAATAATAAATGAATAAACAAATTAGCATCTTAAAAATAATTTACAAATGGCTATAATTTACAAATGGCTATAATTTCTACAATACAAATATAATGAACAAATGAATTAAAAGTTCCATTGCTGTAATTCTTGTGAGGGTCCCAAAGATATTCAAATCTGTACCAGCTATGTCTTATTGGACTAAGCAACCTATAGCTAGAGAATAATTGGAATTGGAAGAATAAGACACATCTAGTTCACCCCTCTGCAATGTGCAAGAAAGCCATTTAAACCATACATGAGGGTGTCTTTAAAAACCCCAGAAATAGAAAATCCACAACATCCATAGGTGGATCATTCCACTGTACTACAGATCTTAGAGACAAGAACTTTTTCCTTATTCTGAACAGCTGTAATTCACATTCATGATTTCTTGTACTAGTTTTTGTTGCCATAGGAAGCAGTTCATGACTATTTCTCTTAAAATTGTATGTACCCGGTCATATCTTCCCAAAGTTTTATTCAGCCTGAACATTCCAAGTTCCTTCAGCCTGTCCTCGTAGGGCACATCTTCAAGTACCTGTCCATATCCCATGGTAAGGAGTGATATCTAAATTAAGCACCAACTGTTTCAAATAACAATCATTTGTGTTCTTGTTTAGATTGGAGGGGGGAGGGAGAGATGGCTGGAAATATTGTGCTCACTAGATTGACTTAGAATCCCTGTTCCTTGTGCAGTATAAGAACTGGCTAATTCCTGGTATGGTCATCTACTAAAAAAGAATCCTGGTCTTTAATGGGGGTTTTATGTACCTCTTTTTGGTTCTAATGCTAAATATGCTGTGGAAATTCTAGCTGACTGCAAAGGATGCACTTCAAAATGGACAGCTCCAAGTGCTACTGATAAAAAAACAGCACATGCAGCTATTTTTTTTCCTTATCAGATTCTTTGCTGAAAGAAAAAGAAGGAAAAAGTGAAAGGTTACAAGTGGAAGACAACAACCTTTGTCTCACAGAATAAAATCCTGGAGATGTGGCAGGTCAATTTCCAAGAACAGCTTCATCTGAAAATGCCAAAAACATGATTTTCATCATTAAAAAAACGCTTCTTCAAAATATTAAATATTCTGGTTGTTGCATCCTTAAATATTAAATTTGTTTCCCATGCAATGATAGTTCCAGGGTAAATATTGTATTTATAATATTTGATAATGCTTCTTAATTTATAAACTTACAAGCAGGGCACGTAGAAAGAATTCTGAAAGTGTTCTTGACCTTCCTACTTCAACTATTTGACCACTTTTTAAAAAACATAATTCTTATTAAAATGCATTTTTACAAAGTTAAAAGTTGGATATAAACAATATAAAAGAAATGCAAACAAAAAGTGCTGAAAACAATAGAAAGTAATGCCATTCCCACCCTTCTCTTCTTCCCATATTCAGCCTTGTTAACAAATCACCAGTTCATTTTTATTCATTTTCAGCAAAAAAAATAAATAAATGAGGTGGGTAGGTAAGTTTTAATTGTGAATTTTTAATTGTAGCTTTTAAATCTTGTACACTATCTGGAATAACTATGTATGAGCGATTATACAAATTTTTTAAATAAATAATGGTGAGTCTTTAGTTCTTTACTTATCTTTATTATTATTTGTATCTCATCTTTTTATTTTTTTTAACTACTTTTTACCACTAGTGGCAGTATATTCTAAACTTTAAACTGATTCAGACCATTTCTCACCCCCATACAATACCAGGTCTTAAATTATATTACAAATGCTAGATAAGAATTTGTATTTGTCCAAAGGGTTACCCCACTATCAGCTTCAATTATTAAATGTACTTAAAGAATGATCACACATTACCAGCATTAGAATAATTAATTACATCCCTTTACTGCATTGATAATATCATGTCTTGTTAATTTAATATTAAGAAATCATTTACTATTTAACATCTCAAAGCAGTACAGATATGACTTTCGAGAAAACACACACCAATTGTTTATTATAAAATATGAGTTTAGCTCAGGAAAACAAGAAAGTTTGAAGAAAAATCTGAAGATTCAAAGTTCTAAACATAAAGTTGAATCTCTTCATTAATTGTGGCCTAATTGTTTGAGTTTGAGTTTGAAATAACAGTTTGAATGTCTTTTGTTTAAGAATGATGACTTTACCAGAGATACAACATTAGGGGAAGGTTGGGCAACCGAAATTTTCAGAACGGACAAAAACGTGCACTTCTTATACACATTGGGTATATAAGCACCCAATGAATCTCATTACTGCAACACATGGAAGAAGCCATTAATCTGATTTGAGGCGTTCCCTTAAGGGGACAGCTCCCAATTCCTACTTAACTACCCCAATTCCCAATTAACTGTATACTGTCAGGACAGCACAGAACAAGTTTCATTTTAATTTAAAGTTTAATTCTCTTGTTGCAACACTGGGGAAGGGGAAGGGGGAGACATAGAGATCCTTCCCTATGCCACTAACGATTATCTGGAATATTGCAACCCATTTTGCTCATCACAACTACAAAAAAAGATGTTGAGATTTTAGAAAAAAGTTCAGGGAAGAGCAACTAAGACGATCAAAGGCCTGGTTTAGAGAAGAATTAGGGGTGACATGATAGCAGTATTCCAATATTTGAGGGGCTGCCACAAAGAAGAAGGGATCAGAGGGCAGGGCAAGAAACAACAGTTGGAAACTAATCAAAGATTAAACCTGGAATTAAGGAGAAACTTCCTAACAATTAACCAGTGGGTTAGCTTGCCTTCAGAAATCATGGACGTTTCAACACTGGAAGTTTTGAAGAAAGACTGGACAGTCACTTGTCTGAAATGGTACAGAGCAGAGGTGGTATTCAGCAGGTTCTGACCAGTTCTGGAGAACCGGTAGTGGAAATTTTGAGTAGTCCTAGAAACAAGCAAATACCACCTCCGACTGCCCCCTCCCCATCTATTCTGTCTCCTGAGTCCCAGTTGATTGTCTGGGTCTTCTTTGGTTGCTTTGCAAAGGAGAACGGAGCTGGAAAGAAGGTTAGTGGGGTGGGGAGGGAATGGGGATTTTGTAGTAACCTTCCCCTCCACATCTACCAAGCCATACCCACAGAATGGTAGTAAACATTTTTGAATCCCACCACTGGTAGTGGGTCTCCAGCTTGAGCAGGGGGCTGGACTAGAAGACCACCAAGGTCCCTCTATTCTGATTGATTGATTGATTGATAGGCAAATGTTCTTAACCAGGATATTTATTTTTTATTTTTTTATTTGGTTTGTCAATTGCTTACAAGATAATTGGTATAAATAAAAACATAGTTATGAATACATGATACATATAAGAAAAATAAAAGAAACAATAGGACAAGGACGGTAGGCACGTTAAGAGAACTACAGATCTCTTAGGAAAGGGGTGAGGTCAATAGTAGACAGTCTAAGATTAAAGTTTTTGGGGTTTGGGGAAGAAACCACAGAGTCAGATAGAGTATTCCAGACATTGACACTCTGTTGCTGAAGTCATATTTCCTGCAATCAAGTTTGGTGAGGTTTACCTTGAGTTTGTATCTATTGTGTGCTCTTGTATTGTTATGGTTGAAGCTGAAGTATTGATTGACAGGTAGGACATTGCAATGTATGATTTTATATACTATACGTAGATGGGACCGAAGGCAGCATAGTTCTAGGTTTTCTAGGTCCAGAATTTCAAGTCTGGTGGCATAAGATATTCTGCAATGAGTAGAGGAGTGGAGAACTCTTCTTATGAAATATTTCTGGACTTTCTCAACTGTGTTAATATCAGATATGTAATGTGGGTTCCAGGCTGATGAGCTGTATTCGAGTATTGGTCTAGCAAATGTTTTGTATGCTCTAGTTAGTAGTGTAATATTACCAGATTAACAGCTACGTAAGATTAGGTTAACAACTCTTAACGCCTTTTTGGCTATGTAGTTACAGTGGGCTCTAGCACTTAGATTAGAGATGAGTACTCCAAGATCCTTGACAGAGTTTGGATCCTCAACAAGGTCTTGACTATTCAGCTTGTGTTTTATTTTCTGACAGAGCATTTATTTGTTAAGTTTTGAAGTTGCCATTTGTTTGACCATTCTGATACATAGTCGAGGTCTTTTTGAAGGGTAACAGTATTGTCTGTGGTATTGAATAGCTTTACATCATCAGAGAAGAGAACGCAGTTGCTCTTAATATGATCACAGAAGTATTGTTTTTTTTTTCTTATTCGTATCCATTTCATGTATTCATAACCATGCTTATACTTATACCTGTTGTCTAATAATCGCTTGACAAAATAAAATAAATAAAAAATAAAATAAAAAATAAAATGAGGCTATCAGGATAGCACCAGGATATCTGATCACCAACCTCATCATCCCACAACTTGAGCTCGCACAAGGGGAAGCGCGGCAGCTCCACGATCTATTCCACCCCTCCTCCCCCCGTCATGCCGATCACGTGTAGCGGGCGGAGCTGTGCCTTCGCCACTTATCACAAGCAAGAGCGGAAGCCCGGCGGTCCGGCCTCTTTTCTCGGATGTGGAACTGCTGCGGGCGCCGTTTCTGCCTAGTACGCTGACTAGCGTTGCGATTAATGGAGCAGGGAAGCAGGCTGGAAAAAGAGCCTCTGTTACCGCCTCCGCTGCCAGGAGCTGCCAAGCGCCACCGGCTTTACTCGGGCAGGGACAGCGGAGACCCAGAGGATGATGGACACTGCTGCGTGTCCGCGGCCTCCTCGCCTCGTTCTGGCGGGCCTGGTGAGACCCGGGACAATTGGGAGTCCTGTTGGGTTGCTTCTCGGTTCTGGGAGGAACTGGACGCTGCAGGGCGAGGAAGGCTGGCGATGGAAAACTCAAATCCCCCTCGCCTCTCTCCCAAGCCGGAGCTTGATCAGAATGAGAGCTCCCGGGGCTTTCGATTGAGTTTTGGAAACGAGTCTTAAAATCGTAGGTGGAATAACGTATGCCAGGTTCCAAGGTCCTGTAGGGAGACTGGGGTTGGCCCATGGGATGTGGGGTGGGGAGGCTTTGCTTTGCAGACCCCACTGCGAAGTACGTTTGGATCTGTCTCCCAGGTGCATGATCAGGAGTGTTGAGAGCCTCCGTTTCTCTATTGGTCCTGGAGTGGATCACAGAGATCCATCCAGTTTAGGGTTGCAGTGGAACAGTATGTGCATCAGAACAGAGTCCCAGATTCACCTAATGCCCGGACCCAATGGGTGATACGTTTTGAGTTTATTTAGCCTGTGGGATGAACCCAGCCGTTGGGCATTTGTGTGGTTGCAACCACTTGGGATCAGATAGACTTTTAGCTGTAAAGATGGAGCCAGGGAACAGGGCACTTTCTCATGATTCAGTGAAACAGCAGTTGCGGGCACATGGAGTGGTGTTATGCAGTAGATCACCGTGTTTCTCAACCTGTCTGGGAATTTTGAGAGTCACATACCGTAAAGATGCCAAGGTTGAAAAACACTGCCCTACATGCTTTGGACCTGTTGTGATATGAGATTAAAACCTGGTTCCTTCAGTCGTATCCTCTATTTCTCTCTGATTGAATTGTTGTGAGCAGAACAGCACTCTTCACACCACAAGAGAGACATGTCAGCTAAGATCTATTTTGGTGGGGAAAGGCGGGGATCCTCAAAATGTTTAGTACTACAAGATAGTATTTCCGTTTGTAGGAATGGGGGAAAATATCTCCGGAAGTGGAACTCAAGACAAAAATTCTCAGTGATTTCATAGGAATGATTTGTTGTTTGGGAGGCAATAGAGTACAGGAGGAATAGTTATGCTAGAGGAAAATGGAAAGAGTAGCCACCTAAACTGAACAGGAACATTTCACACTGCAGTTTGCTTCTTCAGATTATACTCTTTACATCCTATGAAATATTCTATGGCATGCATACTTGCAGAGCCAATATTGTAAGCTGAGAGGGGGATAAGAAAACCTCAGAAAAGTTATTTAAGAGAGGCTGTACTGTAAGGTAAGGCTGAATCCCCTGACATATTCTCATCTGTCTAGTTTAGAGTTTTTGGTCCTTCTGCAAAAGTCTTCTGTCAGCCTAGACCTGTGAAAAATCAAATGTTTTGGATCTTCTTGCCCAAAGTCAAGAAATACAGAAATTAACCCTTTTACTTATTGGGAAACAGGAGTAGCTGTGTAATTATGTGATCTTTCACATAGGGAAGAGTTTTATTAAACCAATGAAGACAGATCTTAAAAGGAGCTTTCTGTATTGGGCAAATACAGAAATAGAGGAAAATAAGGGAAGGCAACAGTTTCACACAGAATTCCAAATAAAATTAAGATAATCCGCTAAGTGAAACTAGTTACACATTTCTTCCTTGAATACGTACTTAGGTTTCAGTCCATTCCAAAGTTCCTAATAGAAAGAAGAATGGGAGAAAGATAATTTGGGATTCCTGCCTGAGCCCGCCCTTCTTTTCCAAACTCAATTTTAGAGACCATAAAGGATAATTAAAAGCCAGCCTCTTTGGAAGAGACTTTTAAATGTTGCACCTCTCAGTTTTAGGACACAATAGCAAATCAGAAATTACTAGTGGCTAAATCACCTTCCTAAGGATTCTTAATGGACTGATAAAGGCACAATCCACTTTTCATCATTTTTTTGTCCTTAACATAAATGGGAAAGACATTTGGGAAATAAGTTCAGCACGATCAATTTAGCAGATGTGGGACCACTGTTAAGTCATATTGAAAAATAAAGTATTGTCAAAACTAAAAATACATATATGGTGATATATATCCCTCATATTTGAAAAATCATCTTCATTGGTAAAGTGATAAGGAAGATATTCAAAGTACCTTCTGTAAAAATTCTTCCATTTATTTTTTAATATAGGTAGTCCTCAACGATCACAAATGTACCAGACATTTCTGTTGCTAAGTGAGACATTTCTTAAATTAATTTGCCCCATTTTATGACCTTGCCACAGTTGTTAAGTGGATCACTGCAGTTGCTAAGTTAGTAATCTGGTTGTTAAGTGAATCTGGTTTCTCCATTGATTTTCCTTGTCAGAAGATCTCAAAATCACATGACCTTGGGACGTTGGAGCTGCCAAACATTTGAATTTTGATCACATGATCATGAGGATGCTGCAAAGGTGGTAACTGTAAAAAACAGTCTTAAATCATATTTTTCAGTGCCATTGTAATGTTGAACAGTCACTAAATGAACTATTGTAAGTCAACAACTAACTAAATTTTAAGGCTAAATTTTAGTCAGTGCATCTGTAAATTTGTTCTCCTTTTCTCAATGGTCCTTCAGCTGTATTGAATTACTGATTCCATCCTCTTCATCCTTCTATCCAACTTAGAAGCTTGCATGGGTGGGGCCAGCTTGACGCCACTCCCCAAACAGCTAGCATGTTTCCTCTTTGCATTGGGTAGACCAGGCCAAAGCAATGCAGGTAGATTGGGCCGAAGTGACACATGGGTAGACCAGATCGAAGTGACACAGACTGGCTCCTTACATTTTCCAGGATGGCCCATGGGCCAGATCTGACTACATCCGGCCCGCAGGCCTTGAGTTTGACAACCTGTTCTGTAAGATTCAAATTGAGAATAAATAATTGCTTTATTACTAAATGCTCTTGTATATCATACTAATCAGTTGGGAAATCATAGACAAGAGTAGTGTTACCAGCCACATGTGCTAGGAAAGTATCCTTATCAAGATCACATATTTTAGTTGAAGGTCCTGCACTGGAATCAATCATTGTAATGGCAATCTATAAAAATCTCATGTAGTCTTTGGTGACCATTTTATAATTATTGAAAGTCTGATAAAGCTTTTTCATTTTGTCGTACTGTTGTAAACAACAGTTTATTATAACTTTTGTGTCAAATCATTCTTATTAAGATAATTTGTTAATAAACCTTCAAATTGCTGAAAATTAGTCTTTCATTTTTATGCTGCAAGAGTTACTTTGCCTATAATATTTCTGAAAATCTACTCCAAAATCTTCCATTATCCACTAACTGACCATATAACAATTGTTTTTAACATATATTTGGAAACATGGATAGTAACGGCAATGATGTGCATCATGGTTTCAGAGTGATGTGGCCTTTGCACAATGCACCCAGTACATAAAGCTTGATTTTGTGATAGAGCACAGAATTGTTCAACGGTAAAGCTGTAGGCTTGCTTAAGACTGATTTGCTGATGCCTGTACCATTTCTTCTTAGTCAGAACAATTTTGTACTTAAAATGTTATTTTAAAATATTAATTGAATAGTGAGTGAGTGGATAACATTCTTTACAGAAATATGGCACAATACTATCAGAAACACAATGCAAAATGAAGCTTCTGGATTAGAGAAGTGGGCTGAAAATAAAATAACAGAATTATAAATGACAAATGTAAAATTCTTCACTTAAGATAAAAGAGTAATATACCTATAAATAGAATCAGGATACCTGGATTGTTCACAGAGTATGAAGGATTTTGGAATGGTAGTTGAGTGAACAAATGACTGCAAATTAGTCTTGTGATGTGGCTATTCAAAAATTAAAAAGACAAATGCAGTTTTCAACTGCAACAACAGAAATAGTTTTCAAACCAAATTGGCTTGCAATGGCTGAATCCATACTTTTCAGGATTCAGTGAAGGTGGATGAGGTTCAGAAAGGCAATGAGGCTAATTAGGAGAACATTAAATCCTATGAAGGAATTGAAAGAATGGGCAATATAGGTAGTCCTTGACATGCAACAGTTTATTTAGTGATCGTTCAAAGTTAACAATGGCACTGAAAAAAGTGACTTATGTGAGTTTTCACCCATTGCAACATCCCCATTGTCACGTGATCAAAATTTATATGCTTGACAACTGACTCATATTTTTGATGATTGCAATATGCAGGGGTCATGTGACCACCAGATTTTGATCGTTGCAGCATTTCCATTGTCATGTGATCAAAATGTAAATGCTTGGCAACTGACTGATTTAAGATGGTTGCAGTGACCTGGGAAGATCATAGGATCACTTTTTGTGACCTGACAAGCAGAGTCCAGAAGTCACTTAACTGTGTTACTAACTTAATGGCAGCATTCACTTAACAAATGTGGCAAGAAAGGTCATAACATGGGGGAAAAACTCACTTAACAACTGTCTTTGCTTCAGCAACAGAAATTTTGGGTTCAGTTGTTGTAAGTCGAGAACTTCCTGTATTTAGTTTTGAGAAGAGAAGAATGAATGGTGTATAACAACACTCTTCCAGCATTGAAGTGGGTCATCAAGGCAGCCAGATACAGGCTTAGGGATTTATGTTTCAGGAAAGCAAATTCCAACTGAACATTCATAAACTTCTCACAGAACATTTTGATAATTGGAAGCAGTTATTGTATGGAAAAAGAATTATTCAATTAGGGATAAGCCAGCTTAGCACAGAGTAAAGTCTCCCATGATTTTACAAGATGGAACAAGACTGAGCCATTTTTTCCTTTCTTGGTTTACATACCTGTCAATTCCCTTGTTAAACTGGAACAAATTAAAACTTTCCACACAATTAGGCAGAGAGCTCTTTTGAATATTATTACATCTGTTGTTTACCCCTTGTAGATAATGCAATTTATTTTTCAGAGAGAACAAGGGACCTGTGGTCTTCCCTACCTGTCATTTTTTCCTTACAATATGATAAATAAAGGCCTGTCTATCAACTTTCTTTCCCTTTGGATGCATCCTGCCTCTAGGACAGAGGTCTCCAAACTTGGCAACATTGAGACTTGTCTTTAAGACAAGTCTTAAAGTTGCCAAGTTTGGGGACCCCTGCTCTAGGACTTGGAGTAAATTTTTAAGAATATATTTGTGAATTACATTCACATGATAGTGAGATAAGAGTTCAGCTGTATCTCTAGACGTTCTATTCTCAGCATTCCATAAGAGGTATTTCCTGGAATTGTTTCTATAGTCTTGTTTAATACTTCAACAGAGCAATATTTCTGGTCTATTGTGATTTTCTAGAGATTTACCCATTTTTTGTTCCTTGCTCTACTTATCTAATTATCCTAGTTATGTATCTACCAATAAACAGCTATTTGTTGGGGTTGGATGTACTGAAGTACAGAGAATAAAGGGACAGGGTGAAGTAACATGTAATTTGTTGCAATCTTCTGTCACAAATGATGCTTCTTTCATTTGATTTCCTTTGATCTTGTAGAAGAGGTCAGCAGTAAACCATCTGACATGACTTTCTTGCACAGGGTGGTTTTGAAACCATTTTGAAGCATATTAGGTACCTTCCTAAGCAATTTTCCTAAGGGAATAACCCTCTGAAACCTAATGGGAATAGTGCTATTACTCTGCACATCAAAGTTCAAGCTAGATATACACTTTCAAATATATAGGGTGATTATGGGCATAAAAAAACCAAATTGATTTAATTTGATTGACAGCTAGTCTAGGAATTTCTTTAATACACATCTCAGCATTTTTATAAAGTAACAATATGTTCATCAACAGTGCAAAATGCATTGTATAAATCCAATCTTTGCCCCCTAATTCTGAAATACACCTAAGGAGCAACTTGCATGGAATTTTCTGTTCTTAATAATTGCAAGACTACCGTATCTAATAAAAAAAAACCAATTGAGCTCTAGATGGCAGCAAAGGAATACTGAACTCTTAATTCATTGCTTCCATCTAGCGATCATCTAGATTTGTGACTGTTCAATTATTCTAGTTAGAAAATTGTATTGTGATATTCTCTGTTATATTTAAGTCATCCCAAGTATTTCTCTTCTTGCTAAATCAAGTCTGCTCTTGCCTTACTCTATTTCTCCTCTTTGGGCTGGGCAAAGTTTGCTTTCAGGGTATTACTTAACTATTAATTCCTTTACTGCTCCAGTTGTTTCTTTGAAATACAAGGTTTCCCAACATCCAAGTAATTTACAAAGCAAAATTCTTACAAGATTATTCAAACACAATACATCAGTTGCATAATAACATCAGCAAATGAAACAGAAAAAATAAACTAAATCATTGGTTGCCATTCAACTTCTTGGGAATATCTAAATGTTGAATTTTGTGATTGGTGCTAAGTCTGCTGAAGAAGAATACTTAGTGTGCAGTACTTCAGAAAAAGCTCTGTTTTGTTTAGCTGTCTTATGTATTCAGCTACCATGGTGCTTAAATGTTTGAGAACCCATTTGAATTTTCAGGACTTCTGCATATGCAGTATATAACCTAAAACATGGGTATTTTTCTCCACACAAATACTACAACTAGATAAAGGGAATCCAATGAAATGTCTGAGTAAAAAATATTACACTTGTTCACTTATTCCTTGAAGACAATGAATAAGTGAAAGGCAAGAGTGTGTGAACCTCTAGGATAATTGGTTCATTTGAAGGGGAAATTTCAGTCAGATGCTTCAATCAGTGGGGTGATAATCAGGTTGTGAGTGTGGGATATCCTTATTTTAAGACAGAATTCTCAGTGTTCATTATTGAAGCGTGATCTTCACAATGCAGGTATGTAGAAGTGTACAATGGTTTGAACAAGAGAGGGTCTCTGTGGAACAGTTGTTGATGCTTACCTGGAAAAGATTACAAAACTATTTCCAAAGAGTTTGGACTTCAACAGCCCACTGCCAGGCAGATCGTGTACAAATTCAACATTATTGTTTATCCTCCCTAGGAATGGTTGACTAACCAAGATCATACCAAGAGCAAGGCATGTAATACTCTGGGAGGTCTCAAAGAACCCCCAATTAACATCTAAGGAATTAAGGGCCTCTTTTGCATTGGCAAATGTCAGTGTTTATGAAACCACCATCAGGAGAACTCTGAACAATAATGGTTTGCATGGTAAGATTGCAAGGAGAAAGCTAAGACTCTTCTTCCCTCTCCAAAATGCCCATGTATAGTTTGCAGAAGATCACATGGATAAGCCAGAAGTCTATTGGAAGAATGTTTTGTGGGTGGGTGAGATCATAATATGACTTTTAGGCTTGAATTAAAAATCATCCGTTAGGTGAAAGGTAACCACTACATTCCAGCCTAAGAATTTTATCCTGTGTTTGAGATACGATGGTGGCAATATCATGGTTTGGATCCACTTTGCGGTTTCTGGACCAGGGTGGCTTGTCATCATTGATGGAACTATGAATTCTGAATTGTGCCAACAAGCTGTTACAGGAAAATATCCGGGTATCTGTGAATTGGAGCTCAAGAGAAAGTGGGTATGCAGTAAGACAACTGTATAAAACACACAAGTTGTACGACCAAAAAATGGCTAAAATGGAAAAAAAGTTTTAATGTTTAGAATGGCCAAGTCTAAATCTTCACCTTAATCCTATAGAAATGTTGTGGAAAGATCTGAAGTAGACAGATCATGTGAGGAAGTCTACCAACTTCCCTGTGTTGAAGCTGTTTTGTAAGAAGGACTGGGCGAAAATTCCTCCAATCCAATGTGAAAGACTCACCAGCGGTTATGGGACATGTTTAATTGCTCACGAAGGTGGGGGAACATACCAGTTACTGAAATTTAATTTTCACACACTTTTTCCATTTACAAATCTATAGCATTGGAGCGTTGGATCATTTTCCCAAGAAAATAAATGAACACATATATTTTTGACTCAGTAGTTTAAATGAGCTTTCTTTAACTAGTGTGTGGATAACTTGTGTGGATAACAAATAAAAGATGCTACTGCTGTTTGAACAACATGTCTACTCCTTCTTCACCTAGAGTGTTAAACTGTCAGAAACTGTTGTTTTGCAGTCTCTTTGGGAGGAATGGCTATTGGGGCTCTTGTGGATGATCTTGAGACCTCTACTTCTCCAGAGAGAAATTATAAAAGAGCGAGTGTACTTGTTGGCTCTTCATTCCTCTGTGGTTATCGCTTCTTATTGGTAGAGCCGCCTTCAGTTTGCCATTTTTCCCCTGCCCTTTGTCTGCTTGCTCTTTTTAGTTTTAAAAAGCTACTAAAAAGACTAAAAATCCCTTGACATAAGATTTTGGAATTGTAAAGAATCCTTTCTGTGGGAAAGGGCTTTTTTTTGTTTTTGTTTTTGAAATTAAAGATTTTAGGGGTGCTTGGTGCTCTCTTGAGTTTGGTTGTTTTCTTGCAGACATTTCATTACCCAAACTAAGCAACATCACCAGTGTTAGTAAGGAGTGGGGTTTACTCTCAGTTTATATTCTAGTTGCTTGCCCTGTTAAGGGTTGATGGGGGTGGTTTAGATGTTCTTTGATTGGGCTGTTTACTGGGTTTATTTGGCAGTTCCTTGATTGGAGTATTGTTAGTTTGTTGGTCTGATGTTGATCTTGGACTTAATCTATGCTTGTCTGGGTGCTGATTGCTGATGGTGAGGTGTTTTGGTCATTTTCTTTTACTTCTTGGTTTGTTGGTTGTTTCTTTTGCATAGTATATAGATATTGGTTATGTCTATATGTCTGTTGATGTCTATTGCTGCCCTGGCATTCTGACAAATAAGTATGTTTCTGCTCTGCTCTTATATAATGGGTTGGTTGAGGAAAGTCTGCTACCTGATCTGATAACAAACTCACAGTTCTTGTGTGTATTATTTTAGCAATTCTTACCATATTGTTAAAGAGTTTAATGTGATTGTAATACATATTAGAATTGGGAGCTGGCCTCAAGAGACAGAAATGTAGTATACATGTGTGTGCATGAAAGAGAAATGAAGTTTGCTTAAGATTGCAGAGGGTAGCACTTAAAACTGAAGTAATGTATGTCTCTGACTTACACCTTGTATTAGCCCTCCTCTCGCCACAGCTTGAGAAGTACATTGGAAAGATAAGATTTTTCTTATAAGCTAGTTTTCAAAATATAGTTGATATATGTCATAAAAGGCTAATTTGTTAAAGTAATTTAAACAACAGCCAATTCCTTTGTTTTTTTCTTGATGTTAGTGAACAGAAGGGTGTGGAGTTTCTCTTCCTCATTTTTTAAATTGTTCCTTGAAATAGCTTTGAATCATTAAGATATGTTAGCAAATATGTTTGAACACTCCCAAATAAACAAAAGAATGCCATTCTATAACCATTTTACAACCATTGTGTTTTTGAATCTTGCAGGCATCGATGACCCTGACCTCTACTTCAACCAAGCTGTAGTATTCATTGAAGATGCAATTCAGGTAAAAGTTTACCTGCCATATATATATATATACTTTGTATTACAACACCCTGTTAAGCCCCAATTAAGGGAGAAAGCATACTGCTTTCTTTTCTGTCTTTCGGCTCATCACCAGAGACCATACTGACAGAAAGCTATTTGTTTCGTTGTCTTTCGTTTACATGTGTGTATTTGAAGAGGCAATTAAAAGTGATGCTTGAATCATCTCTCTATCTTTCACCTCTTTAGTATCGTTCTATAAATCATCGTGTGGACTCTAACTCCTTGTGGCTTTATCGGTGGTATTATTCAGAAGTTTGCCAATGGTGAGAACTCCCCCCCCCCATGCTGTTCTGTTTCATTGAGTAGATCAGCTGCTTTTTCTAATTCCACCAATCCTTACTGATGCTTCCAATTTTCAGTATTTTAGTTTTTTGCTAATTGCTTCTCTTTCAAGGACTTTTTAAAAATAGGAGCAGTTTCTGTGAGGGCAGAGTTGAGCTACAGGGCGACACAATAGATTTCCTGATGCTTTGCCAGCAACCCTAGCTGGCATCTTCAGGTGATTTGTTGCCACAGGCAGCTGAGCGAGGAGTCTTTATAAAACTTGATGAGGCTTTTGCCAACTGAATTATATTTCACCATGAAACCATGTTTTAGAAAATACCACTTTATAACATGAAACATTTTGGAAAATGACTTTGGGCCCCTGTAATTGCCACACATGTGTTTTTTTTCTCTCTCTCTAAGGATTTTGATTATCACCATTACACTAATCCTGGCTCTTGCTTTCATTGAAACACCTTCTTCGCTTACTGTCACATCAGATGTTCGGTATCGCTCAGACGCTTGGAAGCCTCCTTGTGGCCTGACTGAAAGCATTGAACTGCTTTGCTTCCTTGTCTTTATAGTAGACATCTCTGTAAAGGTTAGTGAGCTCTGAGATACATAATCTATCACGTTTTGGATAACTTTGACTGATTTTTAATCTTTTTAAGGGAAGGTTGATGAGAAGGTAACAAATGCTCAGTTTCAAAGCTTGCTGGAGAAGGCCTTGAATGTTACTCAGACAGCATTGATTGAACTTGTGAATGACCTTTGAAAAGCAGCAGGTTTCAATATCCTTCTAATCCAGATTTGGGGGAAAGGAGTAAGTGTTCAGTGTTCTTCTTCCTTCAACACTGATTCCACTCTGTATTATTAGAAGGAAGGAAGAGATGTAGCCAGGGGTGGGATTCTCCTGGTTCGGACTGGTTCAGCAGAACCCCTAGCTGCGATGATCAACTAGCTCTGAACCGGTTCGCTTCAACAGTCATGTGGGCCCACCCAAAGATGATATTCAGCAGGTTCTGACCAGTTCTGGAGAACTGGTAGCAGAAATTTTGAGTAGTTCGAAGAACCGGCAAATACTACCTCTGACTCGAGATTTTACAGTATCCTTTCCCTGCCACGCCTACCAAGTCACGCCCTCAGAACTGGTAGTAAAAAAAATTGAATCCCACCACTGGGTCCATCTACCCACCCCTGCACTGTTACTCACCTATATCCACTCAACTAATTTGCACGGCAGAACAGATTGCCGTGCCTCAGCTGTGTTACTTCCCTGAAGTAACATTGAAGGTAAGTAATTGTAATAGTTGTGCATGCGTGTGATTAGCGAACCAGTTGTTACACCGGGAGAATCCCACTCCTGGATGTAGCCCTAGGCCCCTTCTCTGTGAAGTGTTTCTCTCCTCACCCCTATTTAATATCTACAGGAAACTACTAGGTAAGATATGGTTTATAATTTTGCATAAAATGTAGATATATGTCAACCTCTGGCTGGGCAAACAATGCTTTGAAGGTGCTTCCTCAGTTTCTGGAGGCTGTGAGAGTCTGGATGGGAAATCTGTGACTCGACTCTGGCAGGTTAGGTTGGGTTTGGGGCCTCCTGGATCTGGAAATTTTTCACCTTTAACTCTTGATGGTATCCCTTTGGCTGGAATTGGTATGCAATTTAGGAACCTCCAGGACTTCAGTTCCTATTGAAAGAACAGATGGCAACTGTGGTTAGTGGGCTTTTTTACAAATCTATTTTCTATGCCCATTGTGCCTATTCTTGGACCAGAAGTCTTTGCTTACAGTATTTCAGGCCTTAGTAACTTCCTGGTTTAACTACTGCAATGCATTCTACATGGCTGCTCTTAAAGAACACCCAGAAACTTCATGGTTCTGAATGCATTTTAGCAGGCTTTAATACACTTTAGAGTGCACTAAAGTCTGCTAGGTTTGCATCGTTGTTACACAAGATGCACTACTCCTATTATGCTTCTGGGCACAATTCTAGGTGCTGGTTATCACCTTTGCATGGCACAGGGTCATGTTACTTGCAGAGCTGCTTCTCCCCAAGAATAGCACCTCAGTCATAGCACCTGCCCTATGGAACATCCTTCCCCTTTGATACCTTGAAGGCCCTTTGGGCCTCTAGAAGGCTGTGAAGACCTGATTCTTCCCCATGTGTTGAGCCAGGATCTTAGTTGAACCCAAAATAAGTGCAGCTGTATTGGCAGTTTATTGTAATGTCTGAACTATCCAGGGGTATATATTTAACAAAGGTGGTTATATACATTAGTTGGAGAAGCTAAATACATCATATATCTTTAACATAATTGCATTATAATCCTTTGCAAAATATTTAAGGTAGGCTGATGCTGAAAGATGGATGCATCACAAATTGCAGTGTCTCCTTGGCAACCTCTGTGGGCTATTACAGCTGAGTAAACAATGACTGTATCCAGAAATAATCCATTCACTCATAATTGCCTTTCTTCTGAAATTTACAAAAAATAGTATAGCAGGATAGATTTGCTCCTTTTGCTATCTCTGGGACTTCTTGGTAGCTTATAAGGATGATCATGATACAGATTTCCTCTTTGTTCTATGCAACTTACCAGGGTCCCAAAGTGTGGGTTTGAAGGGATTATTTTAATCATTGCAAATTAATTCTCCCAGATGCGATGCATTATTTGTTTTAAATATAAATTAGCAGCCTGTAGGCTCTGTTGATTGAGAATTGTAATCTTAAAAGAAGCCAAGTTTGGAAAAGGGTACACTAAAGTCTCTGTGCCTGTTTGTAGCTCCAAAAATGAAATCTCAGGAAAATTTCATTTTTGAAAATTTAAATTAGAGGCATATTATCTGAGAACTCTGAGCCATTTGTGAGTCCCAAACCCTGGGTTTAATCCCCTGAAAGATGCTGCAAAATTGTGGTCTTTCTTGTAAGGGAAAGATAGAAGGTTAAATGTTTAGAAAGAAACCATAACAATTGCAATTAATTTAAATGCTATCTTTACACTGAAATTAAATTCAGGCTTTGTCTCATATTTCAAGCACCCCTTTTTGGAGGATAGCCCGTGGCATGTAGCTCAGAATCCAAGTATAATGGTGGGAATGTAGATTTCATGCTTGTGTTTGTAAATGTGTATCAAATAGATCAAAACATTTTTGATCAAAAATTTTGTCTTTAGGGACTGGGATTGGGAACATAGTCTCCAAAGGTACCACATGATCAGATCTTCCATTTCCTTAAAAGCTGGTTTGGCTGTTTACCAAAATATCACAAGCCACTTAGTTGGATCCTTTTGCTTATGAATATGCCTAACTGATATTCAAATATGTTGATTCATTAGAGCTACTTAATTGGATGGGAAGAATTTCGGAAAACCAAATGGTTAATGGCCTACATCGTGGTCCTGCTCATCTCCCTTATAGACTGGAGCATTTCGCTGAGTTATTCCTGTCATGAAGTAAGGCGTGTGGATGCTTGGATGAATGTCAGGGAAGCAGGGAATCTATGGATTCAAAGATGGCTAATGATCATCTTGATATGGAGTTGGGACAAATAAAACACTAATGCTGCTTGGTTGTATACCTGCTATCGTCAGTGTGTATTTTGTGTTTACACATGGAAAATTTAGAACTAGCATGACTTTGGTCCAAATTCTGAAATAAAATAAACATGTATGATGATAATTGCAATAGCAGTAATAAATAATACGATCCTTTTAATTTTGTCCTTCCACTAAGAAGCTCAGAATGATATAACATACTGTATTTTTATAGTATAAGACACTCCGAAATATAAGACGCAATTAGCTTTTGGGAAGGAAAACGAAAAAAAAATCTGCATCTACCTGTGCCTCCCAGAAATTTACCTCCTTGCAGCAAACAGTTAGTCTCAGTTTCAGCACAGCCTGATTAGAACAAGCAGCTAGTTGTTGGTTAGATTGACCTCCTGATGATCAGCTATTTCAGGCTGTAGAAATTGCCATCATCTATTGCTGCCTCCGCCCCCCCCCCCCCCATTTTTGGCCTCTGCATTCTGGGGTGCACGGAGGCCGAAAACGGGATGCGGAGGCTGAAAATGGGGCACGCGGAGGTGGCAATAGGCAACGGCAATTCCTGCAGCCTGAAACAGCTGATTGTTGGGAGGCCAGTCCAACTGGCAGTCAGCTGCTTGTGCTAATCAAGCTGTTTGCTGTTTGATGCAAGGAGGCAAATTGCTGGGAGGTAGAGGCTGAAGGGTGAGGATTGGCTGGTAAGCGGGGGCTTTGGCAACATTCATTGTATAAGATGCACAGGCATTTCCACCCATGTTTGGGCATGGAAAAAGTGTTATCTTATACTCCAAGAAATAGGGTATGTGATTGTACCTTCCACAATTATTTTAATCTCCTAATGCTGCTGCAAGGTAAGTTTAGAGTCGTTACTGATGACTGCCCAAGGTCACTCAATGAAGTACATCATTGATCTTCCAGGCTGAAGTTTTAATTGTTAAACTACACTGAAAGCCCATGGATGGCTGAACTTAACCTCTTTCATAGAGTTATGAGGATAAAATGGATAAATTTGTGGTAATTTTCAGATTAGCACCTTGGAGAGATGAAAGGAAAGGTGCTGGTTTTAAGCAATCAGTAAATGATACCATATAGAGAAGAAGCAAGTAGAACCTGTAACAAAATTTTGCAATGTCAGATATCCCTTGTCAGACAGTCTTCTGGGTCATTGTTCTGATTGTGGCATTATGTTCTCTCCTTCCATTTGCAGCAGTTGAATTTTTCCAGCATACTCCAGTACACCTGTCTCCAAGCTGTACAATACTATATGCTTGAGAACTATATCTGCCTTAGCATGGCATGCTGAGGGCCACAGAAGATGCATATCCTATGATAATTTGTCAGGATAGTTCAAAAACGTTAAATGTATCTGGTAACTGAGGCTAATAACTTAGTTAAAACAGTCAGCCACAGTAGGTAATTGTTATCTGCAGAGCAATAGCTCCTTATACAGAAAACAGGTTTTTTTAATGGGCTTGTTCATCTGCTTTTTAAGATAATTTTATTTTGCAGTAGTTTTTAGGACTTGACTGATTTTGACTTTAGGCGGGTCACAAGTGAAAATTAATTCTGCAAAGGGCTTCTTCCTAATTCTTACTGTGCAATAGAGAAGTCTGAATGTTAGTCAGATGACTGCATTGTGCAAGGGGTTGTGGATTTTATTTGACTTTGTGGTTATTACAGTCATACATAATGATTATTGAATTAATGGCAGAATTAATTAAAGATATTGTTCTGCTTTTGTGGTCATTACTCAATGTTTTCTTTTTTAGAACCTGAGGATCAGACGTATCCTTCGACCTTTCTTCCTTCTCCAGAATTCTTCAATGATGAAAAAAACACTAAAAAGCATCAAGAGGACATTGCCAGAAATTACAAGGTACGTCACAATGCATAGTGCCTGCTAGAGATAAGCCACATTTACATTTTGGTAGTAGAATATTTGGGCAACATTTATCCTGGCAATAATTGAGCAGTTTTCCAGAAGTAAAACACCACAAACATTTATGGTTCTGGAAGATTTCCCTTCAGGAAAACTCCAAAAACTGATGAATTGGGATAGTTTGAGGAAAAGCCAAATGATCTACTGGTCCCCCAAATATTGCACTTTCAAAATGCACATCCCTAGTATTTGTCAGTCTCTAATAAATACATTCTTTCACATTGTGACTAACATTTGAGAAAGAAAACAATGGAAAACTGAATAAGTTGGGTTTGAACCAGTGCTGGAAGAATGAAGATGTTCCAAAGAGCAGCAGTGATGACATTCCCCTGTCCAGCTGGCAATAAGATTTCTGCAGCTGAGACTTTGGTGACATCGGAGGAAGTCTGCTCTCATGAGTGAAAAATTCTTCATTGCCATTTGAAGGTGTCCGTTAAAGTAGCATCACCTCCTTCTTAGTTTTAGATGCATTTGGCTTATCTTCCTAATTTGACATATTTTCCCCTGTAGGAAAATATATATATTTTTCTCGTTCACTTCTGACTGTTGCCTATGGCATCTCTTTTCCTACATATGTCCTGTGTTGTCATGAAGGAATAATGTTCGCATTATATTTTCTCCCTAATAGTGTTATGCTGCTCTTAGCTGTTCACCTGTTTCTCTTTACCATGTTTGGCATGCTGCTGTTTGCTCGGACAAAAGTAAGTAACATATGTAATGAAATCTTGGTTCTCTGTCCAGGACAAAACAGTTGTTTATATATAAATACTAGCTCGATGCCAGTGCTTCGCTATGAAACTATGTGGTCGAGCTTAGTTTTTTTGGAGGAAAATAAGGGGAAAAATGTTCTGCCTCTGCCTACTAGCATCCATCAGTGTCTATCTGGCGTATGAGAGAGTTTATTTAATTTAATTTAATTTATATACCACCCCCTCTCCCAAATTGGGACTCGGGGCAGTGTACAGCCCAATTAAAACAATACTGTTACAAATAGAAAGTTTAAAGTAGATTTAAAAAGATTAAACTAATGGCTGAAGTTAAAACTACAATAGGATTATAAAAATAGGGTAAAAAGTTAAAAAATTAAAAACGATTCTAATAATACTAGGCCAGACCAGCCTGTTGAAAAAGGTGGGTTTTTAATGCACGCTGGAAGGTTCGTAGGTCAGGGATGGCCCGCATCTCCGGGAGTAATTCATTCCAGAGGGAGGGTGCTCCCGCAGAGAAGGCTCGCACCCCGAAGAGCCCACCATTTGAGAGCGCACTGGCCGGCGGGAGGCCGTTGGTGGCAGCAGGCGGTCCCGTAAGTACCCGGGTCCCAAGCCATGGAGCGCTTTAAAGGTGACCACCAGTACCTTGCATCTCGCACCCGAAAGGCCACCGGAAGCCAATGCAGCTCGCGCAGGAGCAGTGTAACAGGGGAGATCCGAGAAGCCCCCAGAATCACCCGCGTGGCTCTTAAAGGGGAGCCCCATGTAGAGAGCATTGCAATAGTCTAGAGTTGAGGGCTATTTGGAAAGTGAAGCAGTATTTGCTGTGTGAGCAAGAAGGAGAAAGCAAGGAGCCTGGCCGTGGCTTAGCTGAACTGTTCTGTACTAAAGCTGCTGGATGCTGTGAAAGTAAAACTGTAACTCCTCTCATCTGCTTGGGTTTTGCATTTGGAACAGATTTCTTTTCAGGTGGGGAGGGAGAGAAGAACTCAGAGTGTGTTAATAATAATATACGAAATACTAATGCTCTGATAGTTATTTTGAAAAAAATCCTTTCTTAGTGAGCACCTAGAAGTCAAGAGGAACATACATGCCAAATTTCAAGTTTGTAGGCTTTATGGTTCTATAGATTTTGTGTTGATGCATGAGTGGTATTTCTCTCTCTCTCTCTCTCTCTCTCTCTCTCACACACACACACACACACACACACACACACACACACACACACGATTGATAGAAAGATAGAAGATGGATAGACATATAAAAAGTTGTATATATGTATATTTAAAATATACATGTTTTATATTTTAGGCATAACATTATGATAAATCTGGCGAACTTTTTCCCTTGCTCATCATTTTGCTTGATAATTATTCATACCATTGTCACATTGTCAGTAAAATTGCGAGACATGATTCTTTCCAGCATCTTACTGTACATTCCCTGGTAGAGCACAACTAAATTACTTCTGCATTTTCTGTGAAGGACAATTTCATAGCTGAGATCTGCCAAGGTTTCTCCTGAACATTTTCAGTATTTCTTCTGTAAAGTTGTGGATAAGGTATTAATCCCCTCCATAATTTTCACCTCTCTTATGTCTGATTTTGCTGCCCAGTTTTCCCCTTACATTTTGCATTTGTTAAAGTTGCATGTCAAGATTCCTCCATGGTCATAGGGAGCCAATTTTTGAAAATTAACTTTATTGAAAAACTACTAAGGAATTGTGTGAGAAAAACGATACATTTCAGTCCTGCTGCCTAATATCATTATGTTCAAAGTGTTTCCTGAGTAAAGTGAAAATAAAATCATCTCATACAGACAGTACAGGTCCTATTAAGCAGGTTAGATTCTACAAGGCAACGGCCTTTGACTTTTTGCTTTGCTATATTTCCCTCTGTGTGTGTGTGTGTGTGTGTGTGCATGTTTTCATTTGGTTCTTGTACATTCTGTGTCAATTCTCATCAAGCATACTCAGAGCTGACTATGCATGAGCAACAAACCTGGATAAAAATAGGCCTTTTTGGTATAGAAGACAGAATTTTGAATCCGTTGGATAGGCCAGAGTAGTGCATAATTCTTTCCTTACATGCCTTTCTTGTATTCCCTCTTTGGCATTTGCATTCCACTTAGTCTCATGAAGGAAAAATAAAATCTGTTGAATTATGTGGAATTATCATTTGCAATGTTTTTATTTTATATGATTGAATTTCCAATATTAATTTAGTATAGAAGGAACAGATTCCAAATTGTAAATAGTTAAACGTAACATCAACTTAGAGTGTTACGTTGAAATAGCTTGTTTTGACCGGAAAACTAGTTACTAAAATGAAGTACTATCTGAGACCAGATGTGTCCTGTCCTACATTTCTTTTTTCTGCAGTTTCAGTAATGTCTTTTGTATTTGGATATTGAAATACTTGTCTGCCTGAAGCAACTGCAAGAGAAGTAATTGGGTTGTATAGACTACATTCCTTTCAGCCCATGAAAGGAATGGGTGTAAAAATTGATGTATTCGATTTTTGATTCGATTGAATGGATGGCCAAAGGTGACAGTGCATAGCTCTTAAGTGCCTTTGATTGGTTACTCTGTTTGCTAACAGTTTGGATCTCTGTGGTTAGGATGCCCAACAGGATAAAGAATGGCAAGGATATTTTCATAATTTGACAGATTCATTAACTTCATTGCTGGTACTGTTGACGACTGCAAACAATCCAGATGGTAAGGATCTTTTTCCAAAAATACTTTTCTCTTCCTTCTTAATCCGTGGCTAACCTCAGAGGTTCTTCATTCTTTAGCGACATTTTATTCCCCCCCGCCCCCCCCCCAAAAAAGTGTATATAAATAACTTTTCTTTCTGTAATATTATATGCTGATCTAGATTCCATAAAAACATTGAATAATTAATATGTGGAATTCATCATCACAAGAACTAGTGATAGTAACTAAGTTTGAGGGTGTTCAAAAGAGAGTGTATACCTTTACCTAGAACAGGTCTACCAAGAGCTGCTGTCTTACTTCTCGTTTAAGGGTAGAATTTATATACTTGATCACATAGGTTTAAAGAATGCCTGATTCTCAAGGAGCTCTCCATATATTAGTTGAAGGGGAAGCCTAATGGAAAAATGGCCTGTTCCCTTTTAAATCCTTATTTTTGGTATTTCTGAGATATTTTTTTGGCAGAGAGGTTTATGAGACGCAAAAAAAAGCTATATTAAGATAAGGCTTAGCATAATCAAATAGACCTTTGTAATCTATTGCGTAGCTTCTAACCCAAATCAGAAATTGCATACCCTAATTTGTGTCAGATAGTGATGAGTTCCCAGAAAGCTGCTAAAATGAATTCCCTATTTCACTGCTAAAAGCTACTTAGGTCTCTGTTTAAGGATTATTATTAATTATTATTACCTTAAACATGACATTTCTTAAACCTGATTTATTGTTTTTTTTAAACTATTGGACAGTGATGGTTCCTGCATATTCTAAGAATCGAGCATATTGCATCTTCTTTATACTCTTCACTGTAATAGGTAAGTTGATTGTTTCTTTGAATAGAAGACCCACAGAAGCCATGCAGTGTAAACTCATTCTTTACCATGTGATGGCAATTGCAGAAAGTGCATAAAAAGTGAGTGGCTAAATGGAGGTGTGACTTAAGATATAAGGACAAGACTATAAGGGCAACCAATGGTCTACCTTTCTGATTGTTAATGAATTCTGCTCTTAAGCCCTGAGGGCTACAGTGTACTTGTCATCTTAAGCAGGTAAGGAAGCTTTCACTAGTTTTATTGGGAACTTGTAAAATAGCAATAGCACTTAGTCTTATATGCTGCTTCACAGTGCTTTACAGCCCTTTCTAAGCAGTTTACAGAGTCAGCATACAGTGGTACCTCTACTTACGAAATTAATTCATTCCGGAAACTGTTTCGTAACCTGAAAATTTCTTAAGTAGAGGCGCATTTTACCTTTAAATGTCCTAATCCATTCCAAGCCCCCGAAATCCAGACTGTAATTCTTCGTTATTACTTCCTGCTTTGCTGGATTGCTAGCGCGAGACTGAGAACGCGGCGTGGTGTGTACGCACAGATCCCTCCCAGCCAATGGGATGCCAGGAAGATAACCAATGGCAGCGCAGCTCGGACGCACCATTTTCCAACAAAGCCTTTCATATTTTGAAACATATTCGTAGGTAGAGACGATATTTTCTCGAAGACGCGTTTTGTAACCTGAAACTTTCGTAAGTAGAGCCTTTCGTAAGTAGAGGTACCACTGTATTGCCCCCAACAATCTGGGTCCTCATTTTACCCACCTCAGAAAGATGGAAGGCTGAGTCAACCTTGAGCCAGTGAGATTTGAACTGCCAAACTGCTGGCAATCAGCAGTGAGCAGAAGTAACCTGCAGTACTGCATTCTAACAATTGTGCCACCACGGCTCGTAAATGCAGCTTATTTTTATTTATTTATTTTTTATTTATCAAACATTTATATACCGCCCTTCTCCCGAAGGACTCAGGGCGGTGCACAGCCGATTCTCCCCCAATACATAATACAAAAATTAAAATGAATTAAATAATTTTGGGCTGTTAAATTAAAAGTCCATCCTCCCCCATAAATATTTAAAAACCCCAAATTAAAATCCAAATTAAAACGGGAGACGGTTAAAATCTCATATCAGTCCAGGCCAGCCTGCTTGAAGAGCCAGGTTTTTAACACACTCTCAGGTCCGTGCTGGTACGTATCTCTGGGGGCAGACTATTCCAGAGGGCATAAGCTCCCCTAGGAAATTCATTAGAGGAAAATTGGTGTCCTGGCAGGTTGTAATCAGGACAGGAAGCCAGGGAAAAGAAATTTGGAGTATAACTAATTCTGAGCTTCTGAAGGGAAGCTGTAAGTTTTTGATTCCAGACTAAGGAAATTCACAATAGACATTTCTATGGCACTCCTGGGGTCTGTTGAGATGTTCAGAATGTTTGCAGAAAATGAGGGGTTCCATCTTGTCTAGCATGGTAATGCAGAGAAGAGGCTGTAGAGAAGGAAACAAATATTAATTAGCAATATTTTATGAGAAAGCTTTCAACACACTGTAGATCTAGCATAATGCATAATGCAATCCTGTGAGATTTATCTAGTTTGTTTCTTTTCAATTTAATTGGTGATTCATACTTCCCAGTACTGCATGGTTCTCCTGACCTTTGTGAAGGCTGCATTTGCTCTTCCACAGGCAATTTTCTGTCATTGCATTTTGTTGTATTGCTTATTTGTTTTTAACAATATAAGGAGTAAGCAAGGTTCTTGCCATAGTTGCTCAAGTATGCTCTTTCTGTTGTGTGTTCAGATGGGTGGAATGCAAAGATTGAATTAATTCTTTGTTGTAGTTTTCAGGAAGAAAACAACTGTTGCCTAAAAAAAACTAAGAAAATTTTATGTTGTTACAGGAAACTTATTTCTGATGAACTTGTTGACGGCAATAATATACAATCAGTTTCGGGGATATCTTTTGGTAAGTGAGGTTTAACAAATGTTACAATTTAATCATAGTTTCAAAATGCTAAATCAGAGTTCAGGCTACTGAACAGGAAATGTAGTGTTTGATGCCATGGCAACTGGAACAGCAATAGCAATAGAACTTAGATTTATATACCACTTCACAATGCTTAACAGCCCTCTTTAAGCGGTTTACAGAGTCAGCATATTGCCCCCAATAATCCGGATCCTCATTTTACCTGCCTCGGAAGGATGGAAGGCTGAGTCAACCTTGAATCTGGTGAGATTTGAACTGCCAAATTGCAGGCAGCTGGCAGTCAGCAGAAGTAGCCTGCGGTACTGCATTCTAACCACTGTGTCATCACAGCTCTCACCATGAAATGGTAGATACAACGGAGACCTTACAAACATCATATTCTTGAACTTACACTTTTCTGTGGAGGAAAATGCTGCCGCCATGTCAACGTTGTGACCATGATTTATGAACTTGACTGCCTGCCACAGACTAGTGGTTGTCCCATTGTGATGATGATTGTGACATTCTTCTTACATGAAGGGAATCATAATCTTAAAAATTTGGAAAACTAAAATGGCGAATGAGCATTTTTCAACAAGATATTTGCTCATTCCATAATTCTGATATTTTAATTGCAATCCTGAATGGATATAGATCAGACTAGATTTTTAAGATATCCAACAGTTCCAAAGTTCTTTTCATATGACACGATTTCTCTCATGTGGTGAAGTTTTTCCCACTTGATTTCTAAACATGGCTCTATTTCTAAACAGCCTCTGTTTCTAGTCTTCTCAGATTATAGAAAAAAAAGTAATATAATATCAATTGCATAAACAAAATGTAATTAACATGTCAAAAATTAACAAAAGAATGTAATGATCTGAGCTTATATAGAATTCAACATAACTTTGATATTTTGTTAGCTGGCAACACTTCAGCTGAATACATGAATTTGTTAGAAATTAGAAATTCTGTTTTATTATATAGAAATGGTAGCAGAGGTTTATTATATAGCCATACAAATTGGTAGCAGAGGATGGTTACATAGCCATACAGAATAAATAAAGTGTATAGTGTACAGTCACCATGGGCCTTGCTTAATGGTTTCAACTGTCACAGAAAGCTCCTCAGAACAAAAGGAACCATAGATTATGCAAACTAAACACTGCCATCTACTGACTGAATAATCCTGTAATTGTTGCAATACAAGTACATTCTAATATGTATTCCAACAGATTTACATTCAGTGAAAGCCTATATAAACACACAAAAAAGAGTTTCTTCTGCAAGATTTATCTTTACTATATAAAATATTGTCCCTTTGTATTACAATTATAAAAAATATATGAAATAACACTGATGGGTTTCTTGCCTGTAAGCAATAAAATATTTTCTTTAACTTCCAGGTTTTAATATTGGATAAACTTTGGTTAATGGAAACAAGTTAATCTTTCATTAAGCACTGGGATGATGCTATACTGATGACATTTCCAGTATATGGACTGAATTTTTTCCCTTGAATAGGCAGTGTTAAACATTTTTCCATGTTTTAATTTGTCACACAGCATACATGTCCTTCCTTTGATTTTCATTAGCCTCTATGACTTGGACATTAATTGTTGAGTGTTGGTCTTTGCGTACTACAAAAAGGGGGAATAGAGCCATCTGTGGTATCTACTTTTGGTTCCTCAGTAGGTCAGAAAGTAGCTTCTTTTTCTGAGATGCATATTGATAATTCCTTTGAATTGATATTGAGAAATTTGAGAAATATATAGTTGGATAATATTCATTTCCTCTGGCAAAACCAATCTTTGGGTTTCTGTAATTGCTGCTTCAAAACATTCTGTAACTTTTATCTTTTGCAGTAATGGCCTGTATAAATATCTATTGGACTAGTAGTCTGTATCTGTCTGCTGTTAATTTGGATGGACTTTCCTTTCATACATTTTTTAGAAATCAGTTCAGTCATCGCTTTTCCGGAGACGCTTGGGAATCCGGGCTGCCTTTGAAGTTCTTTGTTCTTTGAAAGAGACTGCAATCAATAAAAATACGTAAGTGAAAGACATCTTAAAGAACTGGTGGAAAATTAGTTTAATACCCTTGGGCCATATCAAAATGCAAAGTTCCAGACAAATTATTACTAAAATCCGATAAAAACAATTTAAAATGAATTTGGAATAAAATATAATAATTTAATATAGAGATAAATAAAATACGATAAAATTATATTTCGGTGTCACCCTACAATCAGTCCCACATATCCCGATCTTAACCAAACCATTTTGCTCAAGTACTGTGCAGTATTAAATGTTAATTAGTAATTGTGCATAATTATGCACAAGATGTGTTTGTGTGAAGGCTGAACAGCAGAAGGTTTATTGGCTTTTGCTTTCCTAGCTTGAGTGTCCACTTTCCCATATATTCTGCTTTTGATTTCTTAGCTTGTGTGTCCAATCTGAAGCTCTCCTTCAAGTCCTCCAGAAAGTAAAAATGGATTCCTATTGCAAAGAAGCAATCATTAGGGTAGGACACCATTTTTAGTTAAGTATGTGTTACTATAGTTTGTTTTAAAGATAATTGTTTTTATAGACCCATGAATCTGTGTGATACATACCTGTTTCTGTTCCATGTGCAGAAACTTCAATCTTGTCCCCCAGGAGGGCTGACAACTATTCAGTTTCAGACACTTTTTGATGAACTTGACAAGCATAAAGTTAAAGAGGTATGAGACTGACTATTGTTGATGTGATTTGTATAAACCTGTGAGCTCTAAATACTTGAATCTGTCTATATATGTAATGAAATTGAAAAACAATTATAGGCAATATCAAGAAACTGGACAGATTTTTACAGTGGTACACCTGTCCTATAGCTGGTATGCTTTTAAGTATGCTTAAAACATGCTTAAGTATGTTTTTAAGTATGCCTTGAAGACTCACATTTTTATTGGCTTTTCCTAGCTGCTGCTTTTACGTACTATTTTTCTTTTCCTGTAGCACTGTTATAAAACCACTTTGAAATTCTGTAGAGTGGAAAGTAATAAGAAACAAGGACATGTTTCATAGAAATTTCTGAAACTTTGTTTTCAGGAAGTGGTGAGGGGCTGTATATGTGAATGACAAGGATGGATGAACATAACATCAGAACAGGAAATGCCGGCCAAAAGTCACTCTTGGCTTCAGTAGTTTGTGGTACCAAAAGTAAGCTGGCTATGAATCAGAGAAATAGATTAAGATGAACAAATGTTTCCCCCTTTTGTAAATTAAATGTTATGTTTGAGTAGTGACTTTTAGAAGCATTTTAGAGGTTGGAAGTTATGTATCCTGTTAGTACAGTGTTTCTCTGCTCTCAAATGAAACTACTAATGTTCTGCTGTCTAAATTTAAGATTATTATGGGGAATGTAAAATTTGCAGTAATTTATGTAAAAATATCTACAACAGTGGGATACTGTCTACTATGTCAGACCCTACCTATGTACCAGGTATACTCTAAATCAGCGATCTCCAACCTTGGCAACCTTAAGACTTGTGGACTTCAACTTCCAGAATTCCTCAGCCAGCCTTGCTAACTGAGGAATTCTGGGAGTTGAAATCCACAAGTCTTAAAGTTGCCAAGGTTGGGGACAGGGATGGGATTCAGTTTTTTTAACAACCGGTTCTGTGGGCGTAGCTTAGTTGATGGGTGTGACTTCGTGGTCATGTGACTGGGTGGGCATGGCCAACTCGACATCACTCATGTCAATGGGCGCTTCTCCTCACCTGGCCTCTCATGACAGAGGGGATGCTGCAACGGTCAAGCTGGTGAAATGGTATGCCCTTTTCAGACAATATCACAAGGCCACATTTTCTTCAAAGCACCCTGTAAAAATAATTCCTGACAGACTTTTTTTATTCTGCTTTCTTTTCAGCGTCCTCCCAAACCAGATTATCAGTCACCCTGCTTACAACGAGTTCAGTTTATCTTTGGCCATCACTATTTTGGCTATTTAGGAAATGTTGTAGCAGTAGCAAATATTTTCTGCGTATGCGTAAGTATATGGTACCATTTGAAGTAGCTTCTTCTCTTGGTAGAGAAAGTTCTTTCCATATTGTATGTAAGAAAAATACTTAAGAAAAGTATTTAAAGTATTAAGAAATCTCTAATCATTTTATGTAAGTTAGCTTCACCTGGTCCACTGAAGAATACAGGAGTCCTAGATTAAAGTTCTAGCACCTAAGGACTGGCCTGATGTCTTTATTTTATTTTTACAACTGTGTGAGATAGATTAGGTTGAGGCTGTGCAACTGCCCAGCTGTATCTTAAGATGCTTCATGATAAATCAGGATTTGAACCTAGATCTCCCTAGTCTTGGTCAGATATTTTATCCAATGACTTTACTGATATTTATGTTTGTAGTTGTATATAAACAGGACCTTGTGGGAGTAGCCTAGCAATGTGTTCCTGAATACTATAGGCCTGGGGAATATATTTCTATCAGCCATTGCATCCTCAGATTATTTGAGGAGTCAAATAAAAAGCAGTTCAGTGATCAGTTCATATACGACTGGTGAGATTAGCCTTCTGTGCGGGGGCATCCGCCCTCTGAAATGGGTTGCCTCCTGAGCTACAGACAACCACTGACCTGAGAGCATTTAGACGTGTGTTGAAAACTTGGCTCTTTGAGCAGGCCGGCTTGGGCTGATTTTAAATAGGGGTTTTAAAGTGGGGTTTTTAGAAATTGGGGTTTTTAGACATCGGGGTTTTAGAATTTGGGGTTTTATATTGTAATTTATTGGGGTTAGGTATAAATTTTAGTAGCAGCCTGAATATATTTAATTTTCTTTTAACTTTTGTAATCTGTATTGTATTATAGTTGGCTGTACACCGCCCTGAGTCCTTCGGGAGAAGGGCGGTATATAAGTTTGATATAATTTAATTTAATTCTAAGAGTTGATTGGCATGCAGATGTAATAACTTTGTACCTGACAAATAGTAGCCAGTTGGTTGACTAACATTTTTCATGGACTCTGTAATTTTTCATGACTACTTTATATGTTCTAGATGCATTATTATAATATACTACAATTGTTTTGCCTCTGATAACTTGTGAACATTTTCCTTCCCAGGGAGTCATGGTAATGGATGCAGATAAGCCACCTGCTCTCCGAGATGACTTTTTCTTAGGGGTAAGACCATCTATTCCTATGAGACCCCGTTCTTGTTATTCTCTAAAAGCTCTAATTTTAATTGCACTTTAACTCTCTTTTTTCAAGGTTACAAACTGTTTCTTTATTTTGTACTACCTTCTGGAAATATTGCTGAAATTAGTGGCCTTGGGATTAAAAAGATATTTATCCTATCCAAGCAACATATTTGATGGACTGCTGACTTTGGTTCTGATGGTAAGTGTCATGGAATTACTACCATTCTGCTTTTACATAATAGTTTTTCCAGAAGAGTTTTCAAGAAGTGCTTTTTTTTTGGAACAAATCTCATAAAGTTATTCCTTTGAACTTTATGAAAACCTCTTATTGCTTCTGAGGCCATGGTTTCCTTTTTTCTAAGTGGGTGTGTATGTTGTTCTTTGTACATGTTCAAATAGCAATAGCACTTAGGCTTATATACTGCTTCACAGTGCTTTAGAGCCTTCCTCCTCCAAAACAATCTGGTTCCTCATTTTACCGACCTCGGAAGGATGGAAGGCTGAGTCAGCTTTGAGCTGGTGAGAATTGAACAGTCAGCAGAAGTAGCCTGCAGTACTGCATTCGAACCACTGCGCCACCATGGATTCTTAAATAAGAGAGTGGGGTGTGTATGTAGGTATATATGCACATATCAGTGGTGGAATTCAAATTTTTTTACTACCGGTTCTGTGGGTGTGGCTTGTGGGCATGGCAGGGGAAGGATACTGTAAAATCTCCAGTCAGAGGTGGTATTTGCTGGTTCTCTGAACTACTCAAAATTTCTCCAGAACTGGTCAGAACCTGCTGAATACCACCTCTGACATATATAGTATGAACATATTGCCTGTGAAGATAGGTAGATGTGAATCAACTCACTGTTCAAATGAGATATTTGACATTATTCAGATGAGATGTTTGATAGGAAATTAACTTATTTAGTACACATTGATTAAATGACAATTTAACATTTTGGCTAGCATTGCCCTTGTTTTTAATTTCATTTCAGGCTATGATGCCTGCATGGACACATGTAGACATGCACACATATATTTCCGGGAATGATTTCAGTAGATGTTGGCAGTTGAAATGGGCAAAATATAAGATTTTATTTGTGTTTACCACTTTTTTTTAACCTCGTCTAATCCTATGGAATTGGTGGTGTGCTAATTTTAAATTTTAAATTGTCTTCCTTTTAAATTAAAAACTTCTTGTTGGGTATTGTTATTGTTCATTTTCTTTTCACATGTTATACTTGAATATTAATTTCTAATAAATGGATCTAACCCAATGATGAACAAATGGACTTCTTAATCTCTTCTTCCTTGCACCCTTTTGCTGCCTCTTCCCCGCCATTTGTTCCCATCTCTTGAACAATATTGGGGGTCATTGCAGATGCTGCAGAGATAGGAAATCATTTTGCTAGCTTTGGCCTGGACATGTTATACCCCAATCGGTTATAATTTTTACTTTTTACTTCTTTTCTTCTCAAAGGTTTTGGAGGTGTCCACATTTGCTGTATATGGGTTTCCTCATCCAGGCTGGTATGTATCCCTACTAAGCAATGTTTGGTTACTTTGAAATTGGTATCTATACCACTTTTTTATGATTGTAACAGCTGATTATGTTCTTTTGGAATATTGGAGTGGAAAAACTCAAAAGCAGAAGCTATTTCTTACATCGTACAAAATGATTTTTTTCTGATTGATTCAGTCACTTGGAATTATCAAGATACTCTTTTAAAATAGTGTGGATATAAGGTCTATGTTTCTACAGAGAAAAGACTACAATATTGGTATTTTGCCACATAGCATTTATATTGTATGTCTCGGTAGGGAAATCTTATAAAAAGGAGTGAAAAAATAAAAGTGGTATAAATTTATTAGATCACAATACCTTTGAAACTGTTGCAAATATGTGTAAACTCCATCTGTTATATTTAATCTTGAAATAATGACAACAAAATCACTCAAGAATGGAGAATAATGGTTAAGATTCAGGCTATTCTATATTGTCTTGGTTTTTATCTCTTTTTTTTCAACATCAGCATTCCTAAAATTATGTTTTGGTTGGTTGAAAGAACAACCACTTTTAATAGTTGCTGGTTGCTCCTCTGGGTTTTTTTTTTTTGCTGTAAATCCTTTTTTCTGTTCTTTTAGGAGACCTGAAATGTTGGGCTTGCTGTCTCTATGGGACATGGTTCGTCTAGCAAATATGCTGATTGTATTCAGATTTTTACGGATCATCCCAAACATTACAGTAATTTCATTTTTTTTGGTATAGATTTTAATTTTGCTTTTCTCTCTTAAGACTAAAGAATGTCAAAAAATAAACACACTAATGATTCTTTTCTTTTCTCCCTCCAAAGTTCATGTCTTTAGTTGCCAGTACACTGTTGGATTTAGTGAAAAACTTAAGAACCTTTGCAGGAATTTTGGTGGTAAGTAAAAACAACAACAACCTAAGAATGATTTGTGCCTCTTTGTTCCATCATCTATGAAATAATTTTTGTTAAGAAACATTGGCAATTTATGGAAATGAATGTTGGCGACCCTGTTGTTTCAATAAATAAATCAAATAGGGTTTTGTTTTTTAAATGGGGGCTGCCCATCCACTCTATCTTTCTATCTCTTTTTCTGTCTAATTCTGAACTGAAGCACACAGTACAAAGATAATAATAGCTATATCTCTATGGGACCTTCCTAAGTTTATAGGCATACATCTATTGTAAGAAAATAAAATTTAAAAAAGACATGACTAAGAATGACCTGTGAACTTCCAGGATCTATGAAATACTAAGTGCAGCTGACTCATAGAAAACTAATTTGTCAGCTAAAGAGAGCGTAATCTGTACCAGTATATACTTAGTATTATTTGAGGGAGGGGAGTGAATTAGAGGCATATTTCAAGCTTAAAAAATACTTCCCAGAGAAAGAGGATATGTCCAGATGCAGGAATGTTTTCACAGATAAATGATGACTTTCATATTTTCTACAGTTCCTTTATATCTCGTATTCCTATTAAAATATTCAGGCAATGAGCTCTAAACGTGAATTGCTATGTAGGACATCATCAGAAGACATAGCTGGAGGGATAGAGGGATACCCATATGAGCCTGTTTAGGGAGTGTCAAATTTTTCAACTTTCCGTTTCCAAACATTACGGGTGCTCAAAAGTTGTGACATGCCTTGGGGATTGTAAATATATTTTGGTTGCTTTAATATAATTTAGATGTGCTTGATAAGTAACTACATCAATATCATAATTTTTAAACATTTTGTTTGTTTCATGCTGGTTGGAGTCTTTAATGCTGTTGTCTTTAAGGAACAGTGTTTTGCACAGTGAAGACAAATGAGTCATGCAGAGTTAGTACAGATGGCTGATTTGGTGTCAGTGGGGAAGCAAAACTACACTTGCAACTTCTACATATTCCAGGAATGGAGAAAAATATTTTGTGATTTTTTTAAAAAGAAATTAAAGAAGAGAAATGTTTATTTAGACAATATTTGGGAACCAGAAAAATTCAAAGGCAACTGAGATTCTGATAGCTTATAAACATCTCAAAACATCCAGTTCTAGGATGCTGTTTGCGTTTAAGGTTTTTTAAAAAAAATATTTTGAATGGAATAGTCTGGGGAATGAGGAATCTTTCCCCAGTCTTATTTATTTATTCTCCCCAAGACACTCATCTATGAAGAAGATAGGAGCCATGTAAGAATTTTCATGGAGTGTGTGCTATGTTGTTGAAATACTTCATGTACCAAACTATTCATACAGCGTATGGTATTTATGTACGTGTGTGTGTTTGCATGCACACCTTTGGAACAGTCTTGAGTCCTAGCAACTATGTCCTGGACAGGTCTGTAGTTTGCAACATTTTTGGAAGTGATTTGTCATTGCCTTCTATTGTTGAGAAGAGTGTGGCTGATCCAAAGTCATCCAGCTGGCTTTGTGACTAAGGCAGAACTAAAATTCAGTCTCCTGATTTCCAGCTTGGTGTCATTAATCACTGTACCAACAGATAGACTTTCTTGTCATTTGTATGGTTATGGGATTTCCTGTAGTCTCTCATCCAAGTACTTTTAATATTCTGGGATTAGCAAAGATCAGTTAGATACTGTCATTAAAATACCTCTTGCCTTGGAGTGCCCCAGAATTTTCTTTTGGATGTTATATAGTAAATGTAGTGAACATTATTGGACAATTCCATCAGGCTGCAACAAAGGGAGAACGAGAATCATTCTAATGCTATCAGCAGTTATGATCTCAGTTAAATAGCTCCTATCCGTAACTTTTTCTGTTCACTTGCAGCCTTTCTGAGAATCGTATTTTTAAATATTAATATCTGAATTTGTTTCCCCTACTTGTTCTTCATCACCTAACCTCTGGTGATACTTAACATTAATTAATGGATACTTTGAATTATAATCAGGACCAATTATATTTCAAAGTGATCAGTATTGACTCCCAATCTGTTATTATCAACAAGAGTCCATTGTTATTGTTATTATTTGTGTTATTTGCTAAAGTGGTATTTATTAAATTATTTTCATATAATAAATGTTTGAACAATTTGAAACTTCATGAAGGAGTCAATGAGCTGAACATTGTTGGTCTCTGTGAACTGGCAAAAGAAAGCATTTTATTATGTATCAAGTATATATTGTTGCCCATTCACAAGAATAGTTGCATGATGTATTCCATTCATCCTTCTGCTAGATTGCTGAAAGGTTAGGCCTTAAGAAACCATAAGTCCCTCAACAATTGATAATGAGAGAGGAGAAAATTTCCTGCTAGAACATTTGATCTCCTTTGCACTAAACCACAGTGATTGTTAATTCTTGAGTTTTAGATGTATAATACTGTGATACTTTCCTAATAGTGTACCCATGGTTAGTTTTTGCATGATATCCTGTCTTTAGAAAGAGATTCTAGAGTAGAACTAAGTATCATTCAGATTTAGAATGGGTCTTAATTTTGAGAATTATTTACATTTGCCCTCCCTCCCTTTCTTCTTGCTGGCTTTCTTTTTAGCTTTCTAGCTTTATTTCTAGCTTTCTTTCTCCAGTTGCAGAAAATCCTTTGGTTGCTTTGAGATATGTAATCATTTGTGCACTTGTTAAAATACACTATCTACTTCATTTTAACACATTTACATAATAATTAATTTGACTTTCTAGGTTTATCACAAGGAGGATTTATGCATTACAGGTTGAAAATAATCCAGTGCAATTAAAATCTTTTAAATATTTTGGCAGATAATCCATGGGATTTTTCCATAACAGAGACATAAATACTAACAATTTTCCCAGGCTCACTGAAATGTTTATCTTCCTTAAAGCTAGGCCAGAAATAACATGTGTGTATGAGAAAAGGAGGCATATACATACAATTTTTGTATGCCGCATATTGATACTATTCTAAGTGACTCCATTAGATTTGTTGTGATACACTGTTTGTTCCTTTAAAAAACTGACCCCATAGATAATATTTGAAAGCATTTATGTGATCATTTTTTATAAAAAGAAGTTGACATTTAAAAAAAAAATCACATACAGATGTTATGATGCTTTTCTGCCAGAAAGTACTTAGTGTCCATCTGAAAATCAGGGTAAAGAGAATCACAGTGAAGTAATTAATTGTTTGAAGGAACATCTATTATGTGCAGAAGCACTGCAGCCTACCTCCGTGAACATGCTGTATTTTTAGGAATAGCAGTGGATAAAGTTAGGTTATTGGGATATTTGGCTGCACACCCACACCCCCAAACAATGTGATTGGAGAAGCTGTTATAACCTTAGGAAGACCATTACACAGTTAAAAAGCATATGAACAAGAAGATGATTTAAATTTTCTTGAGTGTATCTACTTTTAAGATTGCCAAGGAAAGTCTTTTGTATATTTGCTGCCTTCATTCTTTCTCTATTTTCATAATTCAAAATTAACAATTCTCTTTTTGTTCCTGGAAAATACAAGTTCGACTATGAGAAGTCCAGGTAATACAGCCAGACATAAATTAAGCATATCCCTGGATTTGCCAGTTGCTGTTTCTCCAGAGCAATGCAGCGACTTACAGCAAACCTCTTGTACAGACTGCTGATAGCTCTGAACCAAAAAAACAAAGCATTCATGTAAATGAATGAACATCAAATCATGAGTCACTCTCCTGGAAATATGATGCAGACAGTGTAAGCTTAAGCAATGAGGAGAAGTTAAGAATTCAACAATAATCCACACTTCTGATTTATTGTGTCAACTAAATGAAGCTTGCTCCGTGTTGTTCCATCGCTCTCAGTTGGATTCAGTATCATGTCAATTTTTATTTCACAGGTGGCTTTCTATGCATTTGCAATAATTGGCATGGAGCTGTTTGGAGGCACCATTACTCCCATGGGCAATGTCAGGTAAGATGGGAAGTCAGCATGCCATTCCTGGTTGCGAGAAGATACAGTTGGTCTGTGTAGCCTCTAATACAGCATGGAAACAGATCTGTAACTCTGTTAAATGTTAATAATCTGTGGTGATAAAGATTTATGGGAGACATTTCTTGGGCAAAGCAGGCTAATTTATACAGGTAGTCCTCAACTGACAGCTACAATTGGGTCTGAAACTTCCATTGGTAAGCAAAGTGGTTGTTCAGTGAGTCTCACTCCATTTTACCACATTTTTGTCACAGTTCCCACCTTGGTTGTTTAGTGAATCATAGTCATTAAGTGAATCTAGCTTTCCCCCTTAACTTGATTGTTGAAACCAGTGGTGGGATTAAATTATTTTTACTACCGATTCTATGGGTGTGGCTTGGTGGGCATGGTGTAGCTTGGTGGGTGTGGCTTGGTGAGCGTGGCAGGGGAAGGATACTGCAAAATCTCCATTCCCTCCCCACCTCACTAACCTGCTTTCCAGCTCTATTCTCCTGTGCAGGGCAACCAAAGAAGACCCAGCCAATCAGCTGGCAGGCAGAGAATAGATGGGGGCAGGGCCAGTCAGAAGTGGTATTTGCAGGTTCTCTGAACTACTCAAAATTTCCACTACCGATTCTCCAGAACTGGTCAGAACCTGCTGAATACTGGTTGAAACCAGCTGGGAAGATTGCAAATGGAGATCACATGACCCTGGGACATAGGAACTGTCATAAATAAATACCAGTTGCCAAGCACCTAGATATTGATCATGTGACCATGGGGATGCTGCAGTGGTTGTGAGTATGAAGACAGGGTGTAGGTCACTTTTTTCAATGCTGTTGTAACTTTGAATGGCTGTTAAATGAGTGGTTGTATACATGAGGACTATCTGTATAAGGCTACAGAGAGAGGGGGATCTTTTAAATTAAAATTGTACCAGTTGTGATTCTATATATTTACACTGTTTCTGGGAATAATTATCTGTAAAGCGTTGACTAAACTTTGAAGTTGTCAAATTCCTATACAGCAGCTAGTCCTCAACAACAGTTCGTGTAGTGACCGTTTGAAGTTACGATGACACTGACAAAAGGGACTTAGGACCGTTTTTCACACTTACGAGCGTTGCAGCTTCCCCATAATCACCCAATCAAAATTAAGACGCTTGGCAACTGACTCATACTCATCATTACTAACTGATCATCCCAAAGATGCTTTTTTTTAAAAAAGGCAGCTGGACTTTCTGTTTTTTCTTTGAAGGTGTTTTGCTTCTCGTCCAAGAAGCTTCTTCAGCTTTGACTGGATGGTGGGGAATGACATTTAGACAGCTTAGACATTTAGAGTTTAGAGATGTCAACAGTGATTATTTCCCACCATCCAGTCAGAGCTGAAGAAGCTTCTTGGATGAAAAGCAAAACATCTTCAAAGAAAAATCAGAAAGTCCAGTTGCCTCTTGAAAAAAGCACTTTTGGGAAAACCATGACCTGAATGACTGAGAATCTCCATAGACATTACTAACTGATATATTTCTTGGTAACTGATTACTATTATTATTATTATTCCAAATATGTTGATTCTTCAGGCACTTTTTCTTTGAAAGCATGCAAATAAGAACTTATTGCTCTCATGGGCCAGTTTGCTCTTTTGTGGAAGAGTCTTTAACAATGGTTTTTCTAAGATTTCAACAGTGCTTGAAAGTCAAGCTTTGTAAAACCCGGTTATAATTTCATCATAATGAAGAAAAATCATTGAAGAAAAATCATTGAAATTGGGTAGAGATATATTTTCTTCTTCTTCTTCTTTAAAGATAGCTTCTTTAGAGTAGAGTCCTTGCAAAGGAAAGGATTCTGGACTGAAATGATTTCTCATTTTAAGTCCCCGCTAACACTACAGGTAGTCCTCGTCTTATGACTGTTCATTTAACGATGATTCAGACGGCCTGGATAAAAATGAATTATGATCTGTCTTTGCACTTGCAACCCTCATACTACCCTCAGTCATGTGATTGCGGTTCAGGCATTTAACAGCTGGCTTGCATTTACAACCAGTTGCAGCATCCTGCAATCATGTGATTTGTGATCTTTTTCTGCCAATTTTCTGCCAAAAATGTCCATTGGGGGAACTGCATCCACTTAACTCCATGAACAACCCTCATAGAAATTGGGCCAACTCAGCTTACAACTGCCATGACTTACAACAGAAATTCCAGTTCCAGCTGGAGTTGTAAGTTGAGGAATACCTATATTTCTTGAATTTAAAGTTAATGCTTCTCCTCTGCAACATCTGGCTGCCTAAAAACATTTGTTTTTCTCACTATATTCTTTTAGCTCTGAAGCATCTTATTATTTTCTTTTTTTGTCTTTTCTACATTTTTTATAGAGTTAAAATCTCCAGATTTAATTTTCCTCTTCATTTTAAGAAATCTAAAAGTAAACTTGTGGTAAAAGAATCCGCTAATTTAGCATTTGATCTGTGCAGGGCCACATTGCATACAGTGATGAAATAACTTCTAGTTGTTCATTATTCCATTATAGCTTTGTAAATACAACTTTCAAGTGTGGCACTTTTGAACAACTGGAGTATTGGCCAAACAACTTTGATGATTTTGCTGTGAGTATCAATATGTATTAATTAGTTGCTTTAATTACTATCTCCTTTTCTACTTATGACCATACTCTACTTTGTTGCTTGTGTTTTTACAATTTATTTTGTTTTATTTAGTTTTCTAGCATAATTAATGTTGATTCTATCACTAAGTGTTGTATCTTTGATTTATTTTTATGATGCTTATGATCGTGATTTAGCACTGATAGCTTTTATGTACAATGAGAGCTTATGCACTGAAGACAAATTCCTTGTGTGTCCAATCACATTTGGCCAATAAAAGAATTCTGTTCTGTTCTGTTCTGTTCTGTTCTGTTCTGCTCTGCTCTGCTCTGCTCTGCTCTGCTCTGCTCTGCTCTATTCTATTCTATTCTATTCTATTCTATTCTATTCTATTCTATTCTATTCTATTCTATTCTATTCTATTCTATTCTATTCTATTCCATTCCATTCCATTCCATTCCATTCCATTCCATTCCATTCATTACTAGTTTTTTGGCTTGGTAGCTCCAAGTTTTCTCTTATGTATTCTGAAATTCTCATAATAGGTTAACGTGCAATAAAATTAATTTTCTTATCCCTAATATAGGCAGCACTAGTGACTTTGTGGGATGTGATGGTTGTGAACAACTGGCAGGTTTTCTTGGAAGCATATTCCAGATATACATCTCCGTGAGTAATGAACTAAAGTTATGCTTTTTGCAATGCATTTGGTAACCTAATTCAGACATGGACTTCTCAAATGTTATCAGACAAGTCTCCAATTTAAAATAAAATCTGTGCTTTATCTCTTACCATATACTCTGTTTTGTTGTTTCTTTCGTCTGTGCAGAAGAAGCAAAAACAGAATCCCTATTATATGGCAGACTCATCATTGTAGTTACTTTTACAATGTATAGTCCTTGATGTTCAGCAAACCCCACTCCCTCCTAGTACTTATGATGTTACCTAGTTGGGTAGTGAAATGTCTACAAAAAAACCCCAGCCAATTTCAGAAAGTGCCAATTTCCCACAGTTGAACTCTAAGCTATAAGCATTCTCTTCTATTAGTTTTATGGTCTCAGAGAAAGTGCAAAATAGAGTGGGAACACATTGGTTGCCTGTTTTGTAGCACTGCCAGGATAAGCCATCAATCAACAATAATAAGCTAGTATAGCAAGAGAGGTATAGGCAGCTAATTATTTTTTAAAAGCGAGTTATGATATATAAACTGCAAAATCTAGAACTGTAATAGGTAATAGTCTTAATTAGATTAGAAGATATGAGCAATACAGTATCTGTGGAGATTATCAATCATCCAGGTCATGGTTGTCCCAAAGTGGTTTTTCCCAAAAACAACTGGACTTTCTCGTCATCCCCCCTGAAAACATCTTGCTCATCCGGTTGTTCTTCAGAGAAGTGAAATGTTTTCAAAGGAAAAAAATTCCAAGGAAGTCCAATTACCTTTTGGAAAAAGCATCTTTGGGACCAGCAGTAGAGTGGATTTAGATTGCATCCTGTGGGGTATCTAAGACAAAAAAAAAAACTGAACAAGAAAATTCTAGAGGCAGAAAAAAAATGCTAAAAGGCCACAAGAAAGATTTAAGTGGCAGGAATAATTCATCTATGAGAATACAAGGATATGCAACTTTGTAATTTGTAACAGGAACTGGAAGGAATACCAGACAGGAAATGTGTGGTGTGATACAGGTCACACACAATGCAGGGAATTCTAAGACTGGAATTGTAATAATAGGCATAACTTGATTTTATCTTCTTTCTTTCTTTTTTTTTTGTTTTACAGCTGGTCAAAATTGTACTTTGTCACCTGGTGGCTGACTTCCTCTGTCATCTGGGTCAATCTTTTTATAGCCTTGCTTTTAGAGGTAAGGCTTGACTGGCCATCCAAAGCCATAGGCCTAAAGAACACATGAGCATTTATGGGTGGCTTCACTTGGAGTAGCAAATTGCATTTATGGGTGGTTTCACTTGGACTAGCAAATCTCTTAATGTCACAGTAGGATGGACAGCATATAGAGTACTAAGTTATGTGGAAAAATAATTTTTAAATTGAGTTACCAGAGTTGAAAGTTCGTTTGTGACTTTCCATGGAAGCCCTTTTCTCTCTCTCTTTCTCTGTCTCTGTTTCTGTTTCTGTCTCTCTCTCTCTCTGTCTCTCTCTCTCTCTGTCTGTCTCTCTCTCTCTCTCACACACACACACACGCACACACAACTTTAATATTAGGTCTCAGAAGTCTTACATATTATTATTGATGACACTTACCTTGAGCACCTTGTGTTGGGCAATTTCGAGTTGATTTGTAAGGTGTTTTCTTTCAATTGTTAATAAAGAAAGGAAGTACGCCGTCCATAGAAATGTGTGCTTTCCTTAAATCTTATTTAATGGAACCTTCTCTCTTTTTAGACGCCCAAATTTCAACCCAGTTATACTTGTTGCTGAGACTTCCACAAATAGTCATTTCCGATTATATGCTAATCACATGAATTGGCTGCATGCCTTGATTTTTTTTTAAAAAATATTGCAAATGAATTAAGGGGCTCCTCTCTCGTAAATGGTGTTAATTTTCTCTTCTTAAATTGCAGAATTTTATTCATAAATGGGATCGTCGCTGCCATAGACCATCTCTCTCAGAAGTCGAATATCAAATGACAGTGGAACTCCTCTTCAGGTACAAGCACAGAAATGCAGTCGCTTTGTATTTTTAATTGAGAAATAAACTTACCAAGGACTAGAGTGAAACAAATGTGCATTAACAGTTGTTGTTTTTACTGCCAAGACTAAAACACTCCGAGAAACAGCATCAGGGACTCCATGCCAAGAGTGCCGGAATTTAGAGCATGTTGCCCTATTTTTTTTTTTATCTGATTAGAGATAGTCCTCAACTTACGGCCAGAATTGAGCCCAAAATTTCTGTTGCTGAGACATTTGTTTAGTGAGTTTTGTCCCATTTGATGACCTATCTTGCGACTGTAACTTTGAACAGTCACTAAATGAATTGCTGTAAGTCGAGGACTACCTATATACGATACGCTAGCAAAGTTGCTGGAGAATCTATTTTAAAATAAAGCAAAAATATAATTTTGCATATGAAGTATCTATTGGGAATTGAATCATGAATGATGGACTAGAGAGGCTTTTATCGTTGAAATGCCTAGGGAAGTTATTTCTGGTTTGTAAACATATGTACAATGTCTGTACTAAGACACTGGCTCTGCTATTTTTCAGTGATTCTGGCTTGTTCTTGCAGGGATGTTTTAGAAGAACCAACAGAGGAAGAACTGATTGCAAGACTTCACCAGCATCCACATATGCATCTATATAGATGACACTTTAGCTGGAAGTGGCCATCCAGCCTCATTATGCCTGCATGCAGGTTTTAGAGCTAAAGAGAAGATAACTCTTTATTTCTTTCTAGAAAGAGTGCTAAAATCTTGATTTTATTTTTGAACATTGCTAAAGGACCCTTAAGTTCATTCTAAACATATTTTTTTAAATCCTAATTTGACTTCCTTTTAAGTTGATTTATGGAATAGAGAATTATGCTTTTAAGAAAGGGAAATGGATCAGCAATACTGCACTTTATAGTAAATGTGGTGGAACATAAATAAGCAAATCTGCTGGTCTGGTGACAGTGCAAAATGCAGACAATGCCTTCTATAGAGGCAAACTTCCTTTTTTTAGTATTTGTTCTGTGCTATGCCAGGGCAGTGCCTTATTGTTTGCAAAAATGTTTTAGTAAATGTCTAAATGTTTCAAATACAGGATAAAATTTTAAAACTAAAGTTAGGGATTCATATAAAAGGTTGTTACATGTTCCAGTGCGGCAAGCTATTTTAGAAAGAAGAAGAATACCATTCCAGTTTCAATATCTGTCCAAATCTTCATAGCAACTTCATGCGAATATCACTTCAGCCCTTGGTTGACTGTATGTTACATTAATGATGTACTTAGCAGCCTTTGGGGACTTGAATTCATGACATTAAGGTGCTTAATATTTTGTCTCCCTGCCCCTCTAATCCCTTTCCTTACTAGGATCAGCCCTTGTAATTTTGAGGCAATCTAGATAAAGACCATTGTGGGAAGAGAATGGGTTACAACTCCTATTTCTTGTTTGAGGCTCAACTTTGCCTTGTTTTCCCATTTTTGGTGAAGCCTAATCTGTGTGTCATTGCTGAAATAAGTACTGGAGAGGAAAAGAGTTGAAATAATTGGCTTTTTCTTTCTTGCAGAGACTAGGTCTATGTCTCATACTTGGGTTCTTAGGTGAGTTTTGTAACTGTCCACACATATTGTGGCAAACATTTTGTGAGTACTCCCCAACCCATTTTGCAAGAACATCTCTGACACTCAGACATTATTCAAAATGCACTCATTGGCCATAAAATTTGGGAACCTAAATAAAAATTCAACATTGTTTCGTGTCAGTAAGAACAAAATTATAGAAATTAAGTCTTAGTCCTTTTAATCATATCAGCAGCAAATATATTTGGATTGGCTGTCTTATGATTCCATCAGGTGTTATGTAAACATCTATCTTTGTGACTCCCTGAGATTCCTACAGTATGTCTTTGATTTGAAAAGATGATCCATCTAAAATTCACCAATTCAGTGAATTATAGAACTTCCATTCTATTATTAAATTATTTCATTCATTCAGGGACACTAAATAGAGTTATTCTTCTACTTTCTGTCTAACTTCTGAATTTTTTCATCAGTGTTGAAAGGGAAATTCTTTGACAGTAAAGAATTTGATTAAATAACCATGGTCATCTCATAATGTTTGGTTAATTAAAAATGCATTGAAATATTAATTATCTTTCTTAGGCAACATAGTTCTTTTCATATAATATATGCAATGTTTCTCAACTTCAGCAATTTTAAGATACATGGAAATGCTTGAGTAATTCTGGTAGCTGAAGTCCACACATCTTAAAGTTGATGAGGTTAAAAAATAATGACATATATAAAGGCCAGATTTTTCTTAACCCAATTTTCTGGGTCCACACAACATACTGAGCCATTAATTCATCAGGTAGGCTGGTTCATATAACAGTTTGCTTTAAAATTGTGCAAGAGATTTTGCAGTGAGATGTTTTTGGTATGAACTCTCACAGAGTGCAAAATCACCAGTTTTGCACATTCCAAGAAATGTCGAGCTCAAAACAGCTCAGTTTCCAGACAACTCAAAACAATTTTTGAGTGCTCATTATGGGGACATTTGTGAAGTTTTATGCTTGAAATAGTTCAAAATGAAATTTGTGGCATATTCTCAGTCTAAGGCAAAACTCTTAGTCTTCTAGGAATTGAATGTTTCTTTTCTGAACCATGCTGATTTAGGGATCCTCCAGTGATTTTCTAAAAGTTGATCCTCTGAATTGGAATCAGTTTTTGGATGTTCCAAACATGATCCTGTCCTGTTTATGCAGAGCACCACAAACTCGTTCTGGAAAAGTGCTGAATGTTACATTTTGCAATGGTAGATTTTTTTTATATCTCTTTTAGGCTATAATGTGATTGCTAGTTTTTAGTTTATTATGTCATACAAACACAGATCAGTTTTGTATTTTTGACCTAAATAAAAGAGGAGGGGATAGTTAAGAGGTAGCTGTATTTATCTCTAAGGATTTCTTTCTCCCAAGTAATTTTTTCTTTTAAAGTACAAAGGTCATTTTGGATTTGCAGATAATGTGCCAATGCATCCAGATGGATTTTGTTTCTTTTGAAAAATGTTACATTGAGAGCAAATATAGCAACTACTACTAGATATTAAAAAAAAAGATTTAGTTATTCCCTACTTGCCTTAATTAAACATTAATTAATAATAAGATAAATAAATATTAAAATAGAAAGACAATGTTGTCCATGTCACACAAAATGTGGAAATGAGAGGATGGTATACTGTCCTTGCATCTCTGAGTGACCATCTAGGAAAATATATATACACTATAAAAATAAAAACATTACATAAACAGTTATTAGTGATCAATAGCCATTTCATTTGTTATGATCTGCATTTCTGATGTGTATTCCTTTGATACCATGAGGTTTATTTTCTTTGTTGATAGAGCTCCCATTTTCAAAAGAAAATCCTTTCTTTACTATATTACGGATCAATTGCATTTTGAATATTACCCTTCCTTAAAAATTCTGTTACAAAAAGTTAAGGAAGAGCAACTAGGCTATACCCTTTTTCTGAAATATTAAATCTATTTTACGCTACTAATATATACTAACTATATATCTATATTTACAGAAGCTTTGGCATTCCTTTAAGCCCGAAGTTTTCATAGCTTACTTCAAGGGTAAGGACCTAATTGACTATTTCTAGGGCTGTTGAAGCAGCTTCAGGAGGACAGTTCCCCTATCCCTGGCTTGGCGTGGTTTGATTTATCCTTTGGGCATCAATAACAACTATTACAAACAACATGATTCTTTATGGAACATTTCATTAAATTTAAGCTTAAGAAAATGAGTTTTTCTGTACTCAGGATATAGCAGGTATAACTTCCAACATTCTTCATGCTACGTTTTTCTTCCAGTGGTGCAATTTGGGCAATTCAGTGCTCCAGGTATACCAGTGCAATATAATTTTGAATTTCTCACGCTCTGAGAACATATGAAGAAACCACTAAAGTTGTTTGGATATTATGAAGTTTTATGTATTGGGTGGGGGGGGAGGGGAGAATTTTAAATGTATCTATGTGAGTCCTTTTTTAAGAGCACAGATGTTAGTATATTTAATTAAAATATTTTTGAAACAGTTGGAGTTTTATAAATTATTTTGTGTTTCTACTAGACTTAAATCTGAAGTCCCAAATCTCAAGTGTTTTGGCTTTCTTCATGCATTTTGCTGTTAGTTCTCAAAAAGATATAGAGCAAGGGACTCCAACCTTGGCAACATTAAGACTTGTAGACTTCTACTCCCAGAATTCCTCAGCCAGCTTGGCTGGTTGGGGAATTCTGGGTGTTGAAGGTCCATAAGTCCTAAAGTTGACACAGTTGGACATTCCTGGTTTGGAGTAAAACTGCAAATATGTAAATCATATTGATAACAGCAATATAACATAAATACCATCAGACAGATATTGCACAGTTTCTACAGTTTTTAATGAAAAATTATCCACTACATGGTACAGTATAATGGAGGTATTGCCCTCATGTTGCCTGACTCACAAACTGAGTATCATACACACACAGACTTGATAATAATAGTTTTCTGTGTTATCCTGCAATTATTAGGGAGATAATATTTGGTTCACTTCCTCTCCTTTCTCCCTCTATTTTTGGATTTACAACAGTCCTGTTCGGTAGGTTGAGCAGAGATGACATATGGGTCTGATCATTGTTTTAAGAAGGAATGTATAATTCCAGGCCTGAAACCTGCCGTGACTGAGGTTTGAATCCTTCAAGAAACTTGTATAGGTTTTATTGAAGAGTATTATTTGAGGTTATTTCTTAATTTGCAAATTTTGTCTTTGGGTATATATTCCTGCAAACATTTTGTCTTCATTTAACTGAATTTTCTAAATACAGGCAATCCTCGCCTGACTACAAGCTGTTGAAACCTTACCAAGGGAGTTTACATCAAAATAAGAAGGGCACCTTACTTTTAGGCCCAACAATTTCTGAGTCATACTTTTTATTAGGAATGCAGAATTCTACTTCCCACTTAAGAAAATATTTTGCAGTGATAACAGCATCATGGAAGTTTCAATAACAAAATAACAAAAAAAGGAAGATGGGGAAATGCTGATGATTTTGCTGTTGATGTCAGATCTATATGGGTGATTCATTTTGTAAGTCACTTTTGATGCTGAATATAAAAAGTGGCTGAAGATACATTTTCATCCTGAGAGAAAAATGTCAGGCACTTTCCATTTTATACCATGCTCTCTCTTGCTATTCAGTACATGAGGCAGTTGAAATAATTTGAGTGCCTGAAACAAGGAATAAAGTAACTATCTTTAAAAAATTGGGGTTGGGGGGGTAAGAGAGAGAGAGGAGAAAGCATCTTGTCTAACAGTAACATGAAAATGGAGGCCACATAGTTAAAATCTTCAGATCAACCATGTCCATGAAGCCTCGAATCCAGTATGGGCAATCTAATTATTTTTGCTTGGGAACAGATTTTTAGCCATATAACTTCTTCCAAAGGTGGCCAGTTCTGTTCTTGAGTTACAGCTTCCTTCCTGATAGTGATGACAAATGATAGAAACTACAGTCTAACCGTGGTATCTGGGGAACCATATATTGCCTTCCCCTGCTTTAAACAGATAATCTTCAGAGGCTTTTGCCAATCCGGTCAAGGACAAGTGAAAAGTAATCCCCCTCCCCACCGAGTTTAAATGTACTGATCTGACTGCACAATGAGTCACAATAATATGTATATATATAAGGCACATTTATACATACACACACAAACACACACACATATACATGGTAATAACAGGACAGAAGTATATTGGATGGGTCTCATAAAAATCAAGATGGCTACAACCCAGAGTTGCAAAGGAAGAAGAGCTTTACATCAGAAAACCAGCCAGGTCTCCAAAGTAGATTAGTTTGTCATTTAGATTGTAGACTCAATAATCTGCCTTTTTTCTACTCTAAGTACAATAACACACTAACTTCATGGATAATTTGTCCTAAGGTGCATTTTATCATCGATAGTCAATCCTGTAAACCAAAAACTCCAGAAAGTTCAGCTAATATTTGCCAGAACATGGACATGATAGTGTTGCTTCGGTTATTGTCAGTGGGACAATACCCCAATGTTTAGAAACCATTCCTGTGTTACAGGGTTTAGGAGATTGAAGTTAAAAGACTCCAGAGACCAAACACAAATGCATTTTTAGCCATAGAAGCTTAATAAGTGACTTTATGCCAGGAGAGTATCTCAGCCCAACTATTTACAGGATTGTTGCAGGAAAAAAATGGTGTAAAGAATGTTCCATTTACGTTTATGTTGAGATACAAAGTGGTTTGTTATGTTTCTGGTTTTCGACGTTATGTGAACCTAGTTATTGGCTTCTGGATCATGGCACATATAATTTATATGCCGCATTGAATTCCTGAAAGAAAGACCAGGTTATAAATCCAATATTAAAAAGCTAATGTAAGAAGCCTAAGAATATTATATCTATGCAGCTGATAAATAATTACTGTAATCTACCATCTGAAGAAGGGAAAGAATGGTAAAGCTATTTAGGAGAGGAGACTAAATAGTTTGACTTTCCAATGAGAGACGTCTTTTGTTGAGCACGAGTGAAATTTTTTCTTAGTCATTTGGAAAGCTCTCCTCCTAATCCACACTATTCTGATCCTAAAACGTATGTGAGAATTATCGTGCAGGATTGGATTCTGGCAGCTTAGGTTGCAGTTCTCCCCGGCTGAGGAGTGTGGTTTTGTTCCACCAAGGATTGTGATGCAAATCTGCAATACTATAGTGTTGAACTGCCACAGGCTTGGGTCATGTCAATATGGCGATAGCGCTTTACAATAATGATCTTATTAAGGTGAGCTGGAGAGCCTGTCTGACCTGTATTATTTTACTCAGTTACATCTCCTTTCTGCATTTTGGGTTGAACTGGTTCCAACCCTAATGTGCTGCTGAGCTGTTGCCAGTGTGCTTTTTATTAAGTAATAGTCTTAGAAAGTAAAACCTGAGTCTTTAATGTGGCCTCTCCTACTTGTTTTAATACTGGTGAGAATAATCTTATATTTCACCAAAACTGTGTATTTAGTTTCTGGCTTCCTGGATAATTGAGGGTTCCTATTAAGAAGACTTGAACAATTCTTGCTATAGAAAAACTGCTGGATAGGCCTCCTCTGTTTGGAATTAAAGGTGAAGGTGTTAAAGCCAGACAATAGCACTCAGATCAAAGTAGCCAGCAGAAGGGGGCCACAAGAAGCGCAGATTGTCCCATCGCATCACAAAAGGTGCCACCTCTCTTTCTCTGTAATTGAATTTCATGAAAGAAGCAAGGCTATTCTTTCCAAATGTAATTTAACCAGCCCCCTGGCTGGATGGACAAGGAAAGCACCTGCTTTGTTTCCTTGAAGTGTGGGCAACCGACCCTCCTACCCCAATGCGGGGTGGTTAATTCAGAACTGCTATGTGTGGAGGCAGCAGCAACACCTGTTGGCCAACACAGGTGATAACCTCATTCATGGCCTAATATGAGGCAAATTTGGATTCTGAGGACTTTCCATGAACATATGTTCACATATCTTGAAAAATGAGGTGCTCCTTCTCAATGCCATCAATCCAAGCTCCTTCATTTTGTCCACCGCTTCACTTTGATAGGAATGTCTTCTGAGCATGTGCAAATGTGGAAGGCCAACAAAGCGACGGAGACTAGAAATAGGAATACTGCTTCATTTTCCAGAATCATATCAGAGGGATATAATACAGTATAATATCATATAGGAGGGAAGTCTCCTTCATAGTTTCATGTGGAGCTAGGTCTTATGAAAACTTCATTTTCTTTTATTCATAAAGATTATCCAAATCATGTAATTCATATATTTCACTAGGCCAAGAGCAATGATACTTGGGGCTACCTAAAAGACTTCTGCTAAGACCAAATATTTTAAAATGTAACCAAAATATTACCATACCACTCCCTTGGGTTTTATTCTCTTTAAATAAAGTCATAGCTCTCAAAAATGTGTTTTGTTTATATGAATGCCTTGATCCGTTCCTTTTATATGTACTTTCCGTGACTTCACAAGAATTCACAAGAATTCACAATTAATAGAATTGTCACCAAGCATATTCAAAAATGAAGCTGCAATTTGAATGGGATACACCTATATTTTGATTTGTCAAGGACAGAACAAATAATTATTGACGTACTTATAAAAAAAGTATGAATGTTTTTTTAGACACACTCCATAGCACATTTTCAGGATTTCGATTCTTCTTATTGCTGAGTGTATAAAGGTGGATCTACATAGATCCTATTCAGAGAAAATAAAGCATAGATTGCAATCTGGCCAAGCAATGAATGCTACAAAATACACTGATGGACTAAGAATTCATCTTGAGTATCTAAGATTACATTTAAAGTAAAATGTAAGCGATGAAAGTATATTTGAAAATATCAATAATACTGTCCAGAAGTCATGTACCCAACCTATTATCTTCTTTGTAAATTTTCATGCAGGGATAAATGGTTTTAACTGTAACCCTATGTTCCATCACAAGATGTTCAAGTGTGGTGAGATTATAGGATTTTTTTTTTATTTCATACTTTGAGAATAGAGTGAGACATAATTTCAGACCGACCTCTTCTGTAAAGAAAAAGTATTTTAGTGTTGAAACACAGAATTTAGCAAAGAGGCATTCTGAAATTTCTCCTTTAGATCAACAAGAACCAAAGCTATGTTTTGTGAGAGAAATTCTGAGCAGACTTCAGTGGAAGGAAAATGGAGGGGTGGGGGAATAAAAGAAATATAAGTAGATAATGTCAGTCTGCACTTGAACAAAACTGAGACAGTACGTTTTAGCAGGAGGAGGCTTTTAACACTTTTTATCTTCAAATACAGGTAGTCCTCGACTTACCACAGTTCATTTAGTGACCGTTCAAAGTTACAACAGCACTGAAAAAATTCTTTTTCACAGTTACAACCCTTGAAGCATCCCTATGATTATATGATTAAAACTCAGATGCTTGGCAACTGGTTCATATTAATGACCGTTGCTGTGTCTGAAGGTCATGGGATCACCTTTTGCAACTTTTTGATAAGCAAAGTCAATGGGGAAACCAGATTCACTTAAAAAACAGGTTATTAACTTATTAACTGCAATGATTCACTTAACAACTGGCAAGGAAGGACATAAAATGGGGCAAAGCTCACTTCACAACTCTCTCAATTAATTACAGAAATTCTGGGCTCAATTGTAATCGTAAGTCAGGGACTACCTGTAGTTTAGTCGCACAGTGTATTGACTACTTTTTTCTGTGAAAGGAACAATGAAGTGCCAAATGATGGTAAAAATGTGCAAATTGTGAAATCCAGCCAAGGAGATGTTAGCACCTCATTTTGAGAAGTTCTGATGTACACCGTATGCTTCTAATCACAGTAAGGGCAGAAGAAAAGTATCTCCTATTTGGGAGGATGTTATTTATAGTTTATGATCCGAATGGAAATTGTGTACATTTTAAAACGGGGTTTATCAGCTAAAGGCAACACAACAGTACCCTACTTGGTCACTAGATGGCACTAGATTTAGTTATATCTGGATGAAGTTGGACCTTTACTGCTTTGCTTTCATTTTTAGAAGGACAATAATCTTGTCTGGTTTCCGTATTGTTGTTTCTCCTGGGGCTTCCATGACAGCTGTAATGCTACATGTCAGAGCCAAGAATCAGCTCTTCCTTCTAGGCTATTTTCAGGGATAGCCCTACTCTATCCCTACAGGGATAGTGGTGGGACTTATCTCCGGGGGTGGGGGGTGGGGGAACGAGTCTGCTTAGCAAGATGAGGTGGATTGGTTGCTTTTGTGGTGTGGAGACAATAACTTGGTCCTCAACACCAATAAGACCAAGGAGCTTATAGTGGATTATAGAAGGAACAGAACATCCAGCCCTTGCTTATCAATGGAGACCGAGTGAAGCAAGTGGCCAGTTTTAAGTTTCTGGGTGTTACCCCAAAAGAGGACCTGACCTGGGGTGCTCACATTGCAGCACTGGCCAAAAGGACCCAGCAGAGATTATACTACCTGAGTCTTTTCAGAAAACAACAACTGAATGAAAAATTACTGACCTTCTACCGCTGCACCATAGAGAGCATTTTAACATACTTGCACCTCTGTATGGTTGCCAATTGCACAGTGGCAGATAGGAAAGCATTCCAGAGGGTTAATGTCATTGCCCAGAAGATCATTGGTTGCCCGCTCCCCTCTTTAGAAGAGCTTTATAGCTCCCGCTGCCTTAAGAAAGTTCAAAACATTCTCAAAGATCCAGCTCATCCTGGGCACCCTTTTTTTGAACTATTACCATCTGGCAGACAGTACAGAATAATAAAAACAAGGACAAATAGGCTGAAAAACAGCTTCTATCCCAGGGCAGTAGCTCTTTTGAATTCTGCTGTATAGTGCAGTGTGTTGGTGTGGTGTTCGGGGTTTCTGGTTCAATGTGTGACGGGTGAAGGATGTGTGTTTGTGTTTATTTTCATGGTCATGGTCATGATGTGCACTGAAGATGGTGTTTGATTTTGTTGTACAAGGTACAATGACAATAAAATAAACTAAAACTAAACTGAACTAAACTCAGAGAACATTGCAATAATCTGGTTATAAGATTTTTGAAAATAATGTATTCTTCAAGTCTAGTTCAACTTTAGCTGGACTTATCCATGTCATTTTCTTGGAAACAATGCAAAAGTGTTTTGCCATTGCATTTTTCCAGAATGGTTTTTTATTTTTTTTTCCAATGTAGGACTTTTAGATCTAGACAGATGCATCAGGATTAGCAGGCAATAGACTAGAATGGAATAGAATAGATTTCTTTATTGGCCAAGTGTGATTGGGCACACAGGGAATTTGTCTTGGTGCAAATGCTCTCAGTGTACATAAAAAGAAAATACACATTTGTCAAGAGTCAAGAATCATAAGGTACAACACTTAATAATAGTCATAGGGTACAAGCATTAAGGGACAGCTGTTTTCTACTGGTCAACAGTGTGACAGTCCATATTTGGTAGCCTTAGTCTACAACCATGCATACTTCTGGAGGTCTCCCATCTAAATACTGTACACCAAAGCATTACTTTATGTAGCTTCTTTCCAAGTGCCTTCAGTTGCTGAGACCACATGATTACAGGCAGAGGTGGTATTCAGCAGGTTCTGACCAGTTCTGGAGAACTGGTAGTGGAAATTTTGAGTGTCTCAGGAAACCGGCAAATTCCACCTCTGACTGGCCCCACCCCATCTATTTCCACCTCCCGAGCCCCAGCTTATCGGCTGGGTCTTCTTTTGTTGCCCTGCACAGGAGAACGGAGCTGGAAAGCAGGTTAGTGGGGTGGAGAAACAATGGAGATTTTTGCAGTAACCTTCCCCCAGAAGGGGGAGAAAATGGAGATTTTGCAGTATCCTTCCCCTGCCATGCCTACCAAGCCAAGCCATGCCCACAGAACTGGTAGTAAAAATTTTTGAACCTCACCACTGATTACTGGACAAGAATACCTGAAGCCAGGTTATTCCAGTCCTGGAAATTTCATAGCTGACACATTATCTATTCCTCATTAGTACATAATTATGTATTATGTTACTTGTATAAAGCTAAGAGGAGAATTTCATTATACTGTATCTAGACTATTATCCTTTTGTGGATTTACTCAGAGTACCATAACTATGATCCAGTGAAAGCAGTTATAGACTTCCATCAAAACTTCCAGATCAGTCCAAAAAGATGGGGTTGAGGGGTTGTGGGTTAACAAGTGTTCCCTATTCAGTTTCATTACTACATTTGCTGAAGACAGCAAATGGACAGGCCAGGAAGACAGCTAGGGCGACAGGCCGAAGTGGAAAGAGTGTGTGGTTTAATCCAGCCCTTGTGACTCACCTCATGTGAACCAAGGATGCCCTTGCTCAAACCTTCATCTCTTAATCTCTACCTTTGCAAGGTGTTTTATCAGGGACTTCATAGCCAGTGAAGGACTTTACACTCCTGGATTTTATATCCCTGAGGCTTTATTGGGTTCGACTTCTGGAAGGCAGGGCTTCCATTCTCCACAAGCTTTGTACTTTGCCGCACAGTATTATTATTGTTTCCTCTATTTTGAATGGGTGCCACAACATTGCTGTGCAAATATAACTATCAGGAAGATTGTATAAGTCCACACAATAGAAAGAACGCCATGCATTTCCTTACAGTCACCTAGTTCAAGCCAGTAATCATCAAACATATGATACAACAGGTGCAGGCTCTACCTTCCTACATTTCAAATGTGTCACCACCATAAAAAGGTCACATTGTTTGGACAGCATTTTGCGAGGGTATGAAGCAAATTCTTCCTATACTTGGCCAGGATTTTTGCTATTCCAGTATATTGTTGGCATAGTCAGATCTCTAATTACTATTCCATGTAAATATTTTAAAAGTGCTGTGCAAATCAAAATTTAATTGTAATGCTTCCGTGCAACAAAATTAAAAAACAAATGTTAAAATACACAACCACCCTTGCAACACAAGTATTTCTGCCCTTAGGCTACAGACCAGAAAGAACATAGAGAGATTTTACTTTAATTTATATAATTGGCTTGCTGTCTTGCTGCCACGTGTATATGGGTAATTCATACATTTTTTTGGTATCAGATCCTTTTTAAGAATACTGACTGAATAGGAAGAAAACATACCGAAATATAATGTTAAACTCGGGGTAAAATAAATAAACTGCCCAAGGATATTCAAGTATATGTATCTGACACATCTGTATCTGAGAAACTTTCTCAGTTTTAGTTCACATTTTTATAGTCACTAGATGGCATTCATGCTGGTTTTATTTTTGAAGGCAAATTGGTCTGTCAGTTGTTTGGATAATCAGATCTATAGACAGCACTATGGGAAATATGCCAAAATTGAATGCTGTTTTCTTTTATACAATCTGCAGTTATTATTTTATCATTATTTAATTATAACATTTCTACTTTTGATTATTTATTATCCCCTTCATTTCCAAGAAAATCCTACAATATATAACATTATAGCTGGGAGAGAAAAAAACTCTTCAGCTCCTCCAATATGATTTAAATGGATTTATTGACTAGTGTAATAATTATGCATATTGTTCAAGTGGTTAACTTTATAAGAAAAAGAAAAAAATTATAGAAAAATTTTGGAAGAAAAAATTTATAGAAAATGGTTATTTTATTTAAACAATAGCAAATTAGTTTACAGGAGAGGGGTGTTTTATTTCTTCCATCCTAAAATATGAAAGTTCCCACTATTATACATTTGTTTTATCAAATACACTTTCAGTTTATTTAAGTTGTGAAAATATGCACACATACCTATACATATGGACTATTATAAATTTGGATGCCACACTTGTAACTGAACAAGTACCATCAGTTTCATTTTCCAGATGAGAATATAATTTGTTTTATTATTTATACTGAAAAAAATAAACCCAGAGCTTAGGGTAAATGAAGTCATGATTTCCATCAGGAAACTGGAACCAGGCAGGAAATGGGTGAGAGATTAGCCCTTCTTTCTGTGCAGGAGCCCTGATTAAAATACAAGTTCCCCTCTTGATTGATCCTCAAAACATTCCATCTTAATGTCCTAGTCATTTTGACTCCCCAAAATTTAAAATGCTGGGTGTTCCAAGTCCAGAATTAACATCTCATCCACTTAATAGTTAGACTGGTAAAGTTTATAGTTGGCATGATTCACCCTGTTGTCACTTATCCTTGGCATGGCCCATTGTCATTTCCGTCTACAAGATGTCACTCGTTACTTCCGTCTATAATGTTGCCAATTTTGCTGAGACAAAGCCAGAAGAATCCTGAACAGGTCAGTCTTTGTGAAGAAACACAACCTTTTTCAAATGAAAGCAAGGAGGGACTCTTTCTATCTGGCCCAGACACAATCTGCAAAAGTGGTGGTGGAGAAATCAATGCTTTCATCCACTATAAAGCATAACAACAGCTGTTTTCAGAAGGTTTGCTGTGGTTAGCTAGCATTATCTTCTTTGCAAAGCAAGTACATTGTAAACCGGTAAAAATTAACTGCCAGAGTACAATGCTGTTTTTGTGACTTTGGAATTCAGATAAAGCTCTGCTTCTCTTGGCAGGCTGATGAAAAGAACAGAGTATTTGCATACAGGTGAGGTGAGGCTGAAGCTCAAGTCCCTTGCCAGGTATGCAAAGGGCCTCCAGCTGTGAGTGCACTCTTTTAATTAAATTGGAGAGAAGTTGACCTGAGCAGTGATAGAAGTGAGGGGCCAGCTTTGGAAAAGGCAATACCAACCAAAGTCATTGGATGGCAGCAAAGCATTTGATACTTACCAGCATCTAGGCTCCACGAGGTGACTTCCCAGGCCTGTCAATCAACAAGCTGAAGATGGCAGATCTGAAGTTATTTCCAAGTTTGTAAAGTGGCTCAAAACTCTGACGTATATTCTGAACAGGAGGAATTCTGAACCAGTGGGTGTCAAATGCGGTCATAAAGAGCTTCTATTAAATAACAATTTGAGTCTTTCAACCACCCTAAGCCTTCAAGTGGAAAGCTGCCATCTTCTTCCCCTCTCCTGCATCTGGCTACTTTTAAGTAAGAGCATTCTTATGTGGTTTAAATTATCCAAAATTATTCCCTAACATCAGTAGCTCTTTTGATACTTAGTTGCTTAGAGATAGGATGTCTAGAAATGGACAATATTAAAGCTACCAAAATGAGTGGAATCAAAGGAAGACAGTTCATTTTTTGCTTACTTTGTTCACTGCAACATCAGAATAGCTTACCATCAAGTTCAAAGGCAAGGCTACTAATTTGAGCCATGGTGGCACAGTGGTTAGAATGCAGAAGTGCAGGCTAACTCTGCTGAGTGCCAGCAGTTTGATCCTGACAGGCTCAAGGTTGATTCAGCCTTCTGTCCTTCTGAGGTTGGTAAAATGAGGACCCAGAGTATTGGGGGTAATATGTTGACTCTGTAAACCACTTAGAGAGGGCTGTAAAGCATTATGAACAGGCATATAAGTTTAAGTGCTATTGCTACCCACTAGATGGCAGCAAAGAAATAAATACAACTTGAATGATTAGGATGATTAGGGGACTGGAGGCTAAAACATACAACGAATGGTTGCAGGAACTGGGCTTGGCTAGTCTAGTAAAGAGAAGGACCAGGGGAGACATGATAGCAGTCTTCCAATATTTGAGGGGCTGCCACAGGGAGGAAGGGGTCAAGCTATTTTCTAAAGCTCCTGTAGGCCAGACAAGGAATAATGGATGGAAACTGAACAAGGAAAGATTTAACCTGGAAATAAGGAGAAACTTTCTGACAGTGAGAACAATCAACCAATGAAACAGCTTGCCCTCGGAAGTTGTGGGAGTGCCATCACTTGAGATTTTCAAGAAGAGATTGGACTACCATTTGTCAGAAATGGTGTAGGGTCTCCCGCTTGGGTGGGTGGTTGGACTAGATGACCTACAAGGTCCCTTCCAACTTTGATTATTTGTTATCTGAATCTTTTGGTGCCATCTAATGGACTTTTTTTTTTTTTGCAGCCAATCAGTGATTTCAAAAGAGAGGTGCAGGTAGTTTTCAATTTACAATAGTTTAATTAATTAATTAAGATATTTTATCCCACCTTTATTATTTTTATAAAGGTGTAATAATAGCTTGAAGATACAACAGCTTCATAAAAAATGACTTACATCCCATTCTTTAAGTTATGATCACCTTGTAGTTATATGATTGCAATTTGGGTGCTTGGAAGTGGCTTGCATTTAAAAAAGGTTGTGTCTTGACATTACGGGATCATGATTTGTAACCTTCCCAGCCAGCTTCTGAGAAATAAAGTCAATGGGGGAAGCTGAATTTGCATATTAACCGAGTAATTTGCTGAAAGGCTGTGGTAAAAATTGTCATAAAATCAGGCCCAGTAACATGATGACTCATTTAATCACTTACCAACCAAAATTCAGGTCCCAAATCTCATTGCAAATTAAGGACTATCTGTAATATAAGAGAAGGCTTAACAGCAGAATGGTTCCTTGTTGTAACAGGAAAATAAGACCTAAAGAAGATAATGGCTGTAAAATCCCTACTTGAATTCTTGAGAGCTACTGCCTCAGTATAGTTGGGAGAATGAGGAATGAGAAATCTTTAGGGCTGAAAAGTTCAGAGAGCCACTCCCAAATGCTGAAATATTACCAAAACCTCTCTATGCTCCCATTAAGTGTTGATCCAGATTTTTGCAGTCCCCAAACTTACGTCCTCCTGATGTTGCTGAATTACAACACCCAGCATTATTCACAACTGGCTATGCTATCTGGGATTGCTGAGCTTTCGTCTAGCACATCTTGAGGCCCCAAAGCTTTTCCATTCTTTCAGTTCCATTCTGAGCCAGAAGGACTAAGAAAACAGCTTTCTATGTTTTGAACTGGGTATTTCTAGTTATTATATAATGTGTATGACTTTTAGGCATCATTTTTAAAGTCGAAAGGCAGACAAACTCTGCCTGAGGAGTTGATACATGAAGAAGTACAAGATTAGGCATGGAACAGTTTAGATAAGGTAGACTCTGAGAGTATTATTCAATTTCTGAATTTGTTTAAGTCACCGCCAGAACAAGTATGTACTTATTCCTAAAATTGTAGTTCAAATAGGTATCAAGAAAATGCCAGTAACAACTGAAGATTGATTATCCCCATATATTGGCTGTCAACTGACCCAGTGTTCCCTCCTCAAACCCAACTGAAAAACCCAAATGCCAAAGCAAAAAAGCTTACCTGCTTTCCTTAGAGAAGTGAAAAAAGAAGATTGGATGTTACACTTTGGCACCAAGCGTCATTGGTTTGGGCTTTGGCAATGGGAAGCTCATGGAAATTTCCACAGCTTCATCTGTGAACATTCTCCTTTCTAAGCTGTTCTTTGATTGATGCGGTTTCATGTGAAGTCAGAGACAGCCAGGCGGTGTGTGAGAGAAAGATTCTTCCATGCATAAAAAGGCATAAAATTATATTCATTGCTTTTTTAAAAAAAAAATGGCTAGACTCATTAATAAATGACATCTTCTCAGAATATTTACTGGTCCACTGGATCTTTTTTAGTTGATTTCTTCTTTCCACAAATGTAATAACAAGTGAAAATATAATAATTAAATGTACAAGCAAAACTTTGTGGAATGTAGATTGAAGGCATCAGGGAATGTGAAGAAATGATGTAGAGTAGTGGTTCAAGAACTTAAAATACAAATTAAAACTCTGGTTCAAATTTTAATTCTGTTTTGATGAGCCAATCTCTCTCCTCTTAAGCCTCTTCATTAGTAATATTAACTTTATAGGATTATTTTATGGAACAGAACAGAGTCCTTCAAACATTTCAAAATGCGGTTTCATGAGATATGATTGTTATTAATGATTTTGGTTTAAGTTCTCTTCAGTCATGGAAGCTCAAGGAATGATTTCAGGTTAGCATCCCTCAGCCCAGCCCACCTCACTGGTTTCTTGTGGGTAAAAAAATGAAGGATGAAGTGCCATGTTTACCAACCCCAAATGCCTGAAAAAGAAGTGGGAGATTAGTCTAAGAAATAAAACAAATAAGCTCTAAGGTTTTCCTAAGGGCAAATATCAGGGGTGGGATTCTACCAGTTCATACTTATTCGCTAGAATCGGTTGTTAACATTCTAAGCAGTTCAGAGAACCGGTTATTAGAAGAATTTACTGGCCTAATCTTGTAAAGAAGGCAGGAAGGAAACATTCTGATGTTGCTTACAGAAACTGCCTCTCCGTTAACCCTTATTACATTCTTGGCAGGACTAGACTTTCTGTCTCAGGAACTTCTCTGGAGTTTTTTTCCCTCCTTTGCTGGTACATTGCTTGTGTGGAGTGACCATTCAAAGTTACAATAGCACTGAAAAAAGTGATTTATGACCATTTTTCACGCTTACGACTGTTGCAGCATCCCCACAGTCATGAGAGGCCAGGCGAGGAGATGCGTGCCTCAATGTGAGTGATATTGAGTTGGCCACACCCAGCCAATAACATGACCACCAAGCCATGTCTACCCAGTTACATGACCACCAATCCATGCCCATAACCTAAGCCATGCCCACAGAACCGGTCGTTAAAAAATTTGAATCCCACCCCTGGCAAATATGTATGAGTTCATGAATATGACTCCATACGGAGGAACTAAGATCACATAATTTTTGATACAGTTCATTGTAATCTCTCTACTTAAAGTAGATAACTAACTAGACCTTTTCACAGTCTACTTAATTACTTCTTAAATCATTTGGAAACAGGAGCAACAGTTGAATTTCAAGATTCGGTGCACACAAGAGCTCATTCTCTAGTTAAAATCTCTTGCCTAGCATTCAGGTAAAACAGGATGGTAGGGAACACCGGATTTATTCTGAAGATTGAGGACAGGACATAGGTTTAGAATGACATATTTTTTTCATCTAGTCAACAAAGTTGATTAACTTTAATAACATTGCCTATAATATTTCATTATAATCTTATTTTAAGGAAATGTTTGCACATTAAGCATTTTTTCCCACAGAGCCGAAACAATGTGCCTTTCCTTGCCAAATATCACATTCACACATACCCTCTTTATTTCTGCAGCTTGAAGGTAATGTTTGGAAGTTTTCCATTACCCAGCTGCCAACTTACCATCATAGATTATAATCAGGATTGATTTGACTGAAGCATCTGAGGCACTGGAAGGCATGTTCCTGGCTCTCTCTCTCAAATTTTAGTTGTTGCCCAGATCTTAATGCCAAAATAGTCCTTACCCAACACATTTTGAAGGAGCACATGTTATCTTTTTTAAAGGAAACAATACAAACACCAAATATATAAGTATATATAGAAGAATGTGTAGCATGGACCTCCAATTAATTGGAAATCTTCCACTTTCCATAAAGCATTCTCCACAGGAAACACACATGTAAATAAGAACAATGTGCTTATGTAGAAAAAACTCCAAGTATTGTTTAAGCCTGGATTGGAGCTGTCAAGATTTTGATACAACCATTTTTTCTGCACTTGTCAAGGCAGGTGGTAAGGACATGGCCAAGGGATGTAAGCCATGTTTGTCACTAGGCCAACATCAACTTCAAATGGAATCTCAATACCCAATAGATAAAGTCAGTTTTCTGGCAGAGTTCCCATTTTGTGAAAGCAATCACCAAGGTTTCCAAGTAGAATTAATATGCTTTTTATTCAACTCTATTTATGGTGCACATGCCCATATTGTTGTGCATGTGTGTGAAAACATTATAAGCCATGTAACCCTCCCATATTTTCTCACTGCCTCTTCCATATTTTTTCCTCAGGGTATTAAGAAGAGAAAGAACTGAAATTTGCTAATGGACAAAATGTCTAGGAAAACATGCTTCCCCCCCCTCTAGATACATGTTGCAGTACAAATCCTCAACTTATGACCACAATTGAGCCCAAAATTTATGTTGCTAAATGAGAAATTTGATAAGTGAGTTTTGTCCCATTTTACAATTTTTCTTGACACATTTGTTAAGCGAATCACTGTAGTTGTTAGGTTAGAAACATGGTTGTTGAGTGAATCTGGCTTCCCATTGACTTTGCTTTCCAGAAAGTCATAAAAGGTGATCACATGATTCTAGGGCACTCCATCTGTTATAAATGTGAATCAGTTTCCAAGCATCTGAATGTAAATCACATGACCATGGGGATGCTGCAATGGTCATATGTGTAAGTCAATGTGTACCTATATAGAATTGGAAAGTTTCCCTTGGGAAAAGTAGATCACAGATCATGGAGAAAATTTGCACATAATCAATCAATCAATCAAAACTTTGAAAGAAAAAAAATCCGACTTCCAAATCATAAAATCTGACCTCCAAATCCATGTGGGATCTGCTGCCCGAACCTACTATCAGAGGGGAATATTCAGCCTCTAAAGAACTTTAACAGAAGGGAATTTGCCATTTCATGAGGATGTTCATTCCACTGAATGAAAACTATCAGGAGATTCTTCCAATTTATCAAGTTATTAATAATTACTTCTCCTATTCAACTGTGTGTAAATTGAAAATCTGATAAACATTCTCTCTCTATCTCCTCATCCAGACTGAGTACTGAAGCTTGTCCTCTAATTTGGTGTAGAAACACTGAGGTTATATTTAATAAGAGCTGTGGTGGCGCAGTGGTTAGAAAGCAGTACTGCAGGCTAATTTTGCTGATTGCCAGCTACCAACAATTCGGCAGTTCGAACCTGACTGGCTCAGGGTTGATTCAACCTTCCATCCTTCTGAGGTCAGTAAAATAAGGACCCCGATTGTCAGGGCAATATGCTGACTCTGTAAATTGCTTAGAGAGGGCTATAAAGCACTATGAAGCAGTATATAAGTCTAAGTGTTATCGCTGTTGCTAATAGTTATCTCATCAGGCACTGTTACTGGCTTGCTAGTCAAAATGGTGAGTCAAATGGATTGTTCGATAATATTTTATTTACTTTTAAACAATATGTTGGGAAATATTTTCTGTACTATAAGTTTGATTAGCTCAACTAAATAAAAGAAGATAAAGCAGACAAAATTACAAAAGTCCTTCTGTAAAACTGACCCAATAAGGTTATTTGACTAAATCTCACTATGAAACTAATCATTATAATTAGGGGGGAGGGGAGAAATAATTTTAACCTTTTGATAAATCTCTTTTTCCAAAGATGTTTCTTAAAAAAAATAATACTAAAATTGAACTTCTTAATAGAAGTGTGTCTTTTTGCTGAGAAGTTCTTAACTCTTCTATCAAGGACTTCCCTGCTTTGCCCAGTTTTAGAAATATTGGGAAAAGAAATCCCCACAGTGATTTGGTTCTTCCTTCACTTAAATATAAAGGACAGTGAGGTAATCATGCAGTATTACCTATAAGGAAGATTTTACTAGAAAAATGTCTAATAATCTCTCAAAGTGTAAATATTTATTTTAAACAAGCAAATAACAGCTCTGCCAAGCATGATTCTTTCCAAAGATTCCTCACCTGCCTTGCTGAACACTTTATCTTTCTTGGAACAGAGAAAGTTACAAGGAAATCAATTAGCTTTGGCTTGGTTTTGTTGCAGGGAAGAATCATTAGACAAAATGGAAGTAGCGAGAAAGTGGGAAAAACACTGAATTCCTGATCTTAGGAGAAACTAAAGCTGAGTTCAGTCAAGTCCAAACTTCTAAGGAAGTCGATCTTAATACATTCAGAATAGCAACAAAGAGGGTTCTGTGGGTGCAGAAGTTAATGGTATATCGGACATTAACACGATTGAGCGGGTTCAGAGGTATTTCTCGAGAAGAGTACTCCACTCCTCTACTCACAATAGAATTCCCTATGCCTCCAGGCTTGAAATTTTGGGCTTGGACAATCTGGAACTGCACCACCTGAGGTTTGATCTAAGCAGAAAATTGTCTGCTATTACATCTTGCCTACTACAACATCTTGACTTCTTCAGCTTCAACCACAATGATACACAGCAAACAATCAATACAAGCTCCAGGTAAACTGCTTCAAACTCGACAGCAGAAAATATGACTTCAGCAACAGAGTGGTCAATGCCTGGAATATTCTACCCGACTCTGTTGTTACAGCCTCACAGCTTCAAACTCAAACTGTCTACCATGGACCTCACCCCATTCTTAAGAGGTCCTTAAAGGGGGCATGCATAAGTGCACCAGCGTGCCTACCGTCACTGTCTCCATTTATCTGCATTTCCTTCCTTTGTTTCTGTTTATTTTCATACTGTACATGTTTGACCAGGGGTGGGATTCAACCAGTGTTACTACCGGTTTGGTGAGAGTCCGTTTTGCACAGCTCAGGTTGAAAAAGCAGGAAAGAAGAGGATTTTCAAATGCTGCGTACCCGTGCGCAGCACTTGTCAGCCGTCCGGATGGCATTTTGCAAATGCTCTACATGCACGAGCAGCTGAGATTGAAAAAGCAGGAAATAAAGGACAGCCAAGAACGCTGGTGGGTGGGTGGGCCAAACAGATGAGCAAAAGGTCGTTGCAGTGAACCAGTTCTGTGTCTGCTGCTCTTCAGAGCTACCGGTTCTATAGAACCGGGCCGAACTGGTAGCATCCCACCCCTGTGTTTGACAAACAAATAAAATAAAATAAAAATGGGAAAAAGAGCACTGGTGGAAGAGAGATCCACCTTAGTGAGAAAAAGTGAATGGAAGTGCAATAATAATTTCAGTTTGCATAGAAAGGAAGACAGCAGAAGGAGTTGAAGCAGAAAATATGGCATCAGATTAGTAAACTGATTTCTTCCCGAATATACCTTTCCAGGGACAGAGCCACAGAATAGGTTAAAAGGTGTAAAACATTCAGACACTAAGGAGATACCAGAATCAAGGACCTAGATAGACCACAGAATAAAACTGCATTCTCACAGATACTTTTTAAAGGCCCTTGGTTTAACTCAGGAAAACCTCAGTATTTCTTTACTCTTCACACCTACTTAGTTAGAGAAATTAATATGCCTGAACTATCGTCCAATCAATCAGTTGCTCTACTAATTAAGCATATAATTTGCATACATCGATAAAGAGAAGTTGAACCCTCTCTGTTTAAACCTAGAAGCTCCATAAACCAATCTCTACCATTATAAGCCAATCCTGACTTCAGTGGAAATTGCCTGTTGGTCTCTGGTAAATGTGAATGCACTTTGGAAGTCTAGTATTCCACCTGTGATGACCTGGGCTGTGGCACAAAAGCAACAAAGTCAGAAAAGTAGGTTAAGTCCCTTTAGTACCTCTAACTTGGCCCCCAATGTCCAGTTATCTTCGGCTGGAGAAAAAACTGTTCCAAGAACAGTCTTTAAAGGGAAGAAATTCAGTCTGAATCCAAAGGACATATAAATTATAAATAAAAACCAACACAAACTATACTGCAGCAATTAATGAGACAGGGCAGGATAAGGAATTGCAGACTTCCAAAAGATAATGAAACACACACAGTTGGGACGATGACAGAACCCAGAGATATTTTGACAAAGAAAGATAATGCACGCTTTGCTTCCAGCAATTTTGATGTGCGTCGTTTGCCTTTTTAAACCGTTTTCCCAGCTGCAGCTAATAAAGGGGATCGGGGCTCTTTCCTCCCCTGTAAACCATGTAACTAACATTGTTCCCTTCTCTGTTCCTCCTTGCGTGCCTTAGGATGAAGAGGGGGTGGCCCTGGGTCTTCCTCTGAATGCCTAGCCGGACTATGCCCTTCCCCAGTTTCTTCCACAGCCAATGGAGCCACACTCCCACTCCCTGTCAGCTGCTCGACCTCCCCCTCAGAATCAGATTCCAACAGGGGCATGACACTATCCCTCAAATTCCCACCCTGCATTTTACAAATTACAATTAATTTTACAAATTAAAATTAAACCTTTGTATTTTACAAATTAAAATTAATTTTACAAATTAAAATTAAACATTTGTATTTTACAAATTAAAATTAATTTTACAAATACCCCTGCTCCTTACAAATTCCTTGTGTGTCCAATCACACTTGGCCAATAAAGAATATTCCTAAACCTATTTTTACATAATGCTGCAGCGGGTTAAACTAGCAAGTGCCTTACTGTATCATTCAACAACACAGTCTGTTTTTATTGTTTCATTATTCTTGCTTTTAAGGTTATAACTTATAAGCCACCCGGAGTCTTGTGGAGTTGGGCAGACTCTTAAGTTGAATGCTTGCAACAACTTGTACAAGCAGTTCTCAAAACAGAATTATAATGGAACTTGCCCATTACAATAATAGTTATTTATTTATTATTTATTTATCTCCCACCTTTATTATTTCATATAAACATTTCAAGGCAGTGAACATATCCTATACTCCTTCCTATTTTCCCCACAACAATAACACTGAAAGGTGAGTCAGGTTGAGAGAAAGTGACTGAGGTCACTCAGTTGGCTTTCATGGCTAAGGAGGATTAGAACTCAAGGTTTCCTGCTCTCCAGCTTGGTGCCTTAACCATATGTCATAACCAGAGGTGGTATTCAGCAGGTTCTGACCAGTTCTGGAGAACTGTAGCGGAAATTTTGAGTAGTTTAGTATACCACCTCTGACTGGCCCTGCTCCCATCTATTCTCTGCCTCCTGAGTCCCAGCTGATCAGCTGGGTCTTCTTTTGTTGCCCTGCACAGGAAAACGGAGCTGGAAAGCAGGTTAGTAGGGTGGGGAGGGTATGGGATTTTGCAATATCCTTCCCCTGGAGTGGGGTGCAAATGGAGATTTTATGGTATCCTTCCCCTGCCATGCCCACTAAGCCAAGCCACGCCCACAGAACCAGTAGGTGGTAGTAAAATGTTTTGAATCCCACCACTGGTCATAATGGTTGTAAAATGAGTGGGTCACATGACTCAGCCAATTTTATGACCCTTTTTGTGGCATCATTAAGCAGATCCCCATGGTTGTTAAGTGAATCTGCAGTCATTAAGCAAATGCCACAGTTATTAAGTGAACCAGCGCTTTGTTATGGGTGTGATTTTGCTGAAAATGGAAAGTGCCAGTTTTTAGCAAAATTGTCATAAAATGTGGTCATGTGACTGTGGAACGTTGTAAATGCAGCCATGTTGTAGAGTATCTGGAGTTTGGTTGTGTGGTGAAGGCCTGACCATCAGGACATCAGAAACAGGTTATAACTCTCCTTCTTTGGGTTGGTCATAACTTTAAATAGTCACAAAGTATAACTTGAATACTGTCTATATGTGTATAAACAAATAAATGTACAAATGTTATGTGAGAAAGATATTTGGAGAAGCAAAAGATGCATTCTGATTAATTCAGACCTACCAATCATCTTATCAGTTTTAAAGGACACTCAGTACTATACCAGCTAATCACACCTAGATCTCAATATTCTCATTTGAACCTGATGCAGTGTATCTTATGAGGCAGCCTAACAGTTATAGCAATAGCAATAGCACTTAGACTTATATATTGCTTCACAGTGCTTTACAGCCCTCTCTAAGCTGTTTACAAAGTCAGCATATTGCCCCCAACAATCTGGGTCCTCATTTTACCAACCTCGGAAGGATGGAAGACTGAATCAACCTTGAGCCTGGTGAGATTTGAACTGCCAAATTGCAGGTAGCCAGTAGTCAGCAGAAGTAGCCTGCAGTACTGCATTCTAACCACTGCGCCACCCCGGCTCATATATCCAATAATGTGAAGGAACCCAATGCATGTTCACCTGTGGTATGTTGGCTTTTCTTCAAATGGTGGTAGCCAGATGCAGAGATGCCAGATTTACGAGGTGAGGCATGCTCCCCCTTGTCTCTTCATATATTCATTGGATGAATTTTAATGCCTCCTCCTGCCATAAGAATTAGTTGACTCTAACATCAGTTAGTTTATGTCTGTGTCTTGTCTGTGTGGTGACAACATGGATTGCTATATTCATGTTTATGTAGTCTGTTTGCAGAAGAGTTAGCTCAAACTGTAGGGGCTCAAGATTTGGCAGAAAACAGAGTGATTGTCCTCACTCTCTTCCCGTTTTGATTATTCCCTATTTGAGGCAAAGCTATCAGTTTTTTATATATGAGTAATACAAATGCTGCTACCAGACTGAGAATAGTCTGGTTAATCATTTTTTCATTAAGACTGATGACGTATGTTTCCATTGCACAGAGCATTTCCTGAAATTTGTGAATAGGTCACAGATTGGAAACACTTTTGTGTTAGAAGCAAACAGGAAAAAAAATAATTTTGAACAGACTACTAGGCTTCTGCTCTGTGAGATTTAGTTAATGGTCCATTATCGATAGGGTGAAAAATCAAATATTCCAAAAAAAAAAAAAAAGTATAGGTACTTTTAGCAACCTATTTTCTCTTTTAATGTTGAGTTGGCAAACAATAGGAAGGCACATTGCTTATCGGTGCATTTGTAACAATTTTTAAAATCTTTTGTGAGTCCTTAATATAGGACTTATAAACCAATCAGTCTAAAGTGAAGTGAATAAAGTCTAATGTAAAGTATTAATTAAAATCCAAGGCTTTTTGGAATAAGAATCTGAAGATACCATCAGTATAAAGGATGATTTTAATGTCCACATTCCCTCTTTCTGTTTTTTCCTCAGAATTTCCTTTATCTTTCTCACCTGGTTCTGGCCTCTAGGATATTCTAGCTGCATCTTCCCTCAACTGGTGTCTTCCAACTAGCACACCCTTGGGGCAACATGTTAGAATTTGAACATGCTATGATCAATCCAGATCATTCTTAAAATAACTCCCTCAGTGGACGAAGGAATGGACCTGTTATGAACGTCACATTATTTACCCCTCAGACGTTTGAAACTAATGAATTTAAAGTTTCACCTTAAATGACCTCATAAGTTACAAGTACTAGAATTCTGCACTGCTCATTTTGTGACTGATACCACTTCATTCCTTTATGTACCAAAGGATCAAAATTCTGACGCGGCTAAAATTGACTATCAAATAGATCATAAATATTTCAATGACAACTGGCTATACATTAAAAGTATATCTATTTCTTTTTCCAGATTATCTCAGAAATAATGGAAATTCCATTAATGGAGCCACAAGTGTATAGTTTACTTTGACTAAAAAGTAAGGAAACTAAAAGTTAGGTATTTGAAAACAGAAGCTAGGAATAAATAGAGAATAAAATTGTTGAATATAATGTATTGGGAGTAAAATGTTGAAACCATTAGTCAGTATTAATGTTATACATATTTTTTTCCATTACAATAAAAGCATTTATAGAAAGGATTGAGAAAGAATGATAATCTGGGACTCCTGCTTGAGCCTTTCCTTTCCTTTCCTTTCCTTTCCTTTCCTTTCCTTTCCTTTCCTTTCCTTTCCTTTCCTTTCCTTTCCTTTCCTTTCCTTTCCTTTCTTTCCCTTCCCTTCCCCTCCTCTCTTCTCCCCTCTGCTCCCCGCCCTTCCCCTCCCCTCCCTTCCCTTTTTCTCTGGAGCACATTTCAATCTAGATTGACGGGTGAAGAAAGATTGCACCCAGCTTTACTTGCAGGATTCAGTCCTTTATTGTTTTTTTTTTTTCATACCTACATAAAATTAGTGATTGATCATTCACTGGTTTGGGGTCAGATATTGTCAACATACTGGTGATATCTATTTCAATAAGTTGTACATCTCAACCAAAGCCTGGCCAGGAAATGCTGTCAAAATCCTAACACAGTGGGTCTGGATAGAAAGGAAAAGACTCAAGTTAAAATACTAGCAAGATCAAGTAGCTGTGTCTATTTGGGCACCCCATTTCTGTACATTTTGCTTTCCTTGTTCTCTTTTGCCCCTATTTCTCTCCTTTCTGTTTCATTTCTTTATTCTTTTCTTCCCACTTTTCTTTTACTTTCCTTTATTTTCTTTTAAAGATCATTATTCTATAAAAATAGAAAAAAAAACAATTCAATAAAAATTAATTGAAAATCACATAGGAAATCTTTGACCACCATCATCTGGACTGCTACAGTGGTGGGATTCAATTTTTTTTACTACTGGTTCTGTGGGCCTGGCTTGGTGGGCGTGGCAAGTGAAGGATACTGTAAAGGATACCACAGAGGTGGTATTTGCCGGCTCTCTGAACTACTCAAAATTTCCGCTACCAGTTCTCCAGAACTGGTCAGAACCTGCTGAATACCACCTCTGGACTGCTACCTCCTTTCCCTTTGTGATTAAGTTTCCTTAGATGTTATAATACATGTCCCTGATGTTGGGAAAGATTGAAGGCAAAAGGAGAAGAAGATGGCAGAGGAAGAGATGGTTAGTGTCATTGATGCAATGAACATGAATGTGAGCAAATTCCAGGAGACAGTGGAAGAGTCTGGTGTGCTATTGGTCCATGGGGCTGCAAAGAGTCCGACAGCAACAACAAATCATTTCTCAAGTGAATACCTATAGATACTCTTTTAGTGGGAAAAACTTGATTTTGTTTCCCACCCCAAAATCTCCTGCTAGATTATTTCTGGCCTCTGAAGTTTCTCCAAACCATTGGAATTGGAGAAAGCTGTCGGTGCAAGTTAAATACATGATTGACTGTCTCCTTTAACATGCTGGCTTGGATTTGAGGACTCGCATTGCTGGAGATGTGCTCTGGGAATCTCTGCATTTGTTAGTCTAGACCTGTTCCCTCTTTGCTTACTGGTATTCTTGGCATTTTCCCTAGATCAGAATGAATCAGCTGAATTTGTGCTTGAGTGCCATGATGGCTGGCATCTTTAAAACAAAATGGGTGGAGCATGGAGTTTGGTCTTCAGAACCACCCTCTAATGAATGAAATGTTAAGAAATGAACCACGTGCCTTGTGCCTGTGTATCTGTGCAATGGGGAGCTTGTTCTTGCAATGCTTGCCCCTTGGAAAAGATTGGAGTGAAAATTGTATCCCGAGGACATGGCATCTGAGAGTTTATCAGGAGTCTGATTGCATGACAGAACCACAAGCTGTCAGCACAACAGCTGAGCTGCTTGCCAAGAGGGTAAGATGCCAAATACCAGGTGAACATCTTTGCCAGCTTAGCACCTCAAAGCCATGTGATTGCTGCCTGGCAGGGTTGCTTTTATGTGCTAGCAGGAATGGAAAAACAAACGTGCTGCCTTAATGTGTCTCTTCAAGCAAGATGATGATTTACATGGAGAATTAAAATGCCGAGTTAGGCATTTTGCAATTTGGCATTTGAAGTGGATTTGCTATGACTCTGCATTATACTGGGTGACATCCTACTGCAGTTACTGCTCAGGTGCCTTACTTCTCATACGGCAGATTTACACATTAAGTGATTGCTTTAACTTTCCTTCCTTCCTTTCTTCCTTCCTTCCTTCCTTCCTTCCTTCCTTCCTTCCTTCCTTCCTTCCTTCCTTCCTTCCTTCCTTCCTTCCTTCCTTCCTTCCTTCCTTCCTTCCATAAGATGCTTTAACTTTCCTTCCTCCCTCCCTCCCTCCCTCCTTTCCCCCATGAAAACATAAACGAGTCTGTTCTTTTTGTAGTGCTAAAAATCCAACATTGAAACCAGAGTACTCTGGGGTAATTTGGCCATCTTTGGGGAATATAAAGTATATTTATAAAACGTTCTGATACAGTAAATGCATATCAATTCTGCCATTTCTGTTTTAACTAACAGGGCGACATTTTCATATAATAATCTAATATCTGACATAATCAACCTGAATAAAGCAAAACAAATCTAGCCCAAGCAGTTTTGATCTTCCGGGGTAAAAATTAATATACCTCTTAATTATTGATTATATTTAATATTGGTTCCCTTCGATAAAGGATATGATCACATCTACTTCATTTTATAGACTTTAGTGTCTGCCTGCCTGCCTGCCTGCCTGCCTGCTTGCCAAATATACAAAGAAGATTCTGGGTCATCAAAAGTTTGTCAACTCTAAGTCAAAAGACAAGTTTTTGCTCCATTGCTTATATACAGTAGAGTAGACTGGCAGATGATTTTTATTTTAATTACTGGCAATGGAATAGTATCTCGAATCACTATAAGGACAGTGGGATAATCTAGAGGTGTGGGAGAAGTCATTAGGCATTCTTAATGGTATCTTCCCAGATGGAAAATATTTGGGAGGCTCAAGAAGTGTACTTGACAGAGCTGCTCAGTTGCCCTTCAGTATCGGGTTGAAATTGGCTCTGGGTCGGAAGGAAGAGAAAAGAAAGATAAAAAAGGAGAGTTGAGAAATGGAGCCACAAAGTTGTCATCAGAGAACACCCAAGAAGTTTCAGAACATCTCAAAGAAATGCTCCAAAACCACCAACTACGTTTGACAACCCAGATTGAGATTGCTTCACATTTCTTTTTGCAGAAATCACATTAGTTGTTTGAATAATACTGGTATGTATTTAAAACTTTCTACCCTAAGGCAACTGACATTCACAAAATATAAAAGCAATTTTGAAAATATGTATCTGAACTGTACCAAATAACAGGAAGTACATAAACATCATTTAATACCACTTGATAGAAATAACATTAATTTAAATGCTTAAATTTATAAAGTTGGGAAAAACAAATGGGACTTCAGCAACTTCAAAAAAAATGCACCATTGAAAAAATAGAATAGAATAGCAATAGCAATAGCACCTAAACTTATATACTGCTTCACAGTGCTTTACCATCTTCTCTAAGCAGTTTACAGAGATAGCATATTACCCCCAAAAAACTGGCTTCTTCTTTTACTGACTCCAGAAGGATGGAAGTCTGAGTCAACCTTTTGCTGGTGAAATCGAACTTCTGGCAGTCAGCAGAGTTAGCCTGCAATATTGCATTCTAACCACTGCACCACCATGGTTTCTAGAGTACAATAAAATGGAATGGAATGGAATAGAATAGAACAGAACAGAATAGAATAATACAGAATAGAATAGAATGCTTTATTTGACCAAGTGTAATTAGACACACAAGAAATTTGTTTCCAGTCAGAAGCTCTCAATATATATGTAAAACAACAGGGTAATAATAGTATCATAATGATGCAAATAATAGGGGGTAAAAGAGAAGATTAGAAGATTAATAATAATATTACTGCCACACAACATGGGTGAATATACTTAGAGGTAAGACAGTCCTGTCTTCTATGGGGAAACTCATATACAGAATGGCAAACATCTGGAACAGCACTTTTTTCTAAGGAAGGCCAAAGCTATTTAAATTGAAGTGACAAATAAATAAAATCTTGGTAGTCTTCTTGCTGGGCATTAATGACATCACAGAAATACCTTCCGATACCATATAATTATTTCTAAAGGCTATATCAAAGAGTTGTTATTTTGGAATAGAATTAATTTTAGGGAGAAATTGAGTAAACAGTTCTGAAAACTAAACTATTTAATATACTGCATTTCCCACTAAAACATTAGTTCTGGTGTTATACAGGAATATTCCTATATATCTTCTGGATTGAGAAAAAAACTTATCCAAATGCAAGTGACTTTATACATAATTTCACTAGTAACAAATAACTTGTAGGTAAAGTTCAAGCAAGTAGTTTGTGCATTAATATTCTAGTATGTGCAGTTCAGAGTCCAGTCAGGTGTTTTCGAGATTGCCGTCCATAGCTGAGAAACTGTTAGTCAGATGACTGAGATTCTCTTCAGTAGCTTCTAGGTATGCCTGGAGTGTGGTTTCAAAAAAAGATCTGACCGGATCCACCCCTTTGTTTTTTGTAAATTGGGCTCAAATTACACCTGCAAAATTAGAGTGTCTTAACAATTAACTCTAAAATTATATTTTGTTAACTTGTTTTTACCCAAATCGAAGCAATGGGAGTTTAGGGGTCCAAAATTTAGCTAGGATTTAGTTTCTGGAGAGGTGCACAAAAAACTTATAATGTTTTGGGATACATTATCTAATTTCTCATACATGTAAATTGAGCTTATATTTAAAATCTAACACAATCTTATTTCCATTTCTAGGGAGACATGTAGCATTACAGGTTCTTAAACCCAGTTCCAGCACAAACTATGTTGAACTATTTCCAGGCTAGGCTAGCCCTCTGTGTACCTGAGTTGAAATTGGAACTGCAAATGCACAAATATTTTCTTGCATGTACAAATTCATGCACGTACACACACAATTAGCCCATACAAATCCTTCTTTCTTCCCGTGAATCCTGCTCATGGTCATTTCTTTTTGGTCAGGGGTGGGATTCAAATTTTTTAACACCAGTTCTGTGGACATGGCTTGTGGTCATGTGACTGGGTTGACATGGCTTGGTGGTCATATTATTGGCTGGGTGTGGCCAACTCAATATCACTCACATTGAGGCAGGCATCTCCTTGCCTGGCCTCTCATGACTGTGGGGATGCTGCAACAGTTGTAAGTGTGAAAAATAGTCATAAGTCACTTTTTTCAGTGCCATTGTAACTTTGAATGGTCACTCCACACAAGCAAAGTACCAGCAAAGGAGGAAAAAAAACTCCAGAGAAGTTCCTGAGACAGGAAGTCTAGTCCTGCCAAAAATGTAATAAGGGTTAATGGAAAGGCAATTTCTGTAAGCAACACCAGAATGTTTCCTTCCTGCCTTCCTTACAGGATTAGGCCAGTAATTTCTTCTAACAACCGGTTCTCCGAACTGCTTAGAATGTTAACAACTGGTTCTAGTGAATAGGTGCGAACTGGTAGAATCCCACCCCTGGTCTTGGTTTCCCTTCCCACTCCAAATACTAGCAAACAACGAAGAACGGGATCACTAGGAGTGGAAATTATAATGCTTTTCTTCTTCCCTTACTTAGGATGCCTATTTTCTTATTGCTGGAGACGAAAAATAGTGAAGACTTCACTCCTTCTTTTGAACGGGTCCAGTGGGATTGGTGGAGAGGATTGGAAGCAAAAAAAAGTTTGAATTTTTCCAACAAAATTGGTGAAGGGGGATGCTTCTCCAGTTATCAAGAAGGAAGAATGAACTATTCTGAATTCCAAATTACAGAATTGGAAGGGACCTTGGAGGTCTTCCAATCCAACCCCTGCTAAAGCAGGTGACCCTATACCATGCTGGACAAATGGCTGTCCAATGCCTTCTTAAATACTTCCATGATGGAGCACCCACAACTTCTGGAAGCAAGCAATTCAATGGACAAAACAGGTTGTAGGAACTGGGGTTGGGGCCATGAGCTGACTATCCCCAGTCTAATGATGGGCTAATGGGCCCAGTCGAACGATGGGCTATATTCCATTAATTCCTAGGATATCTTTGTGCAAGTTCTTGTCAAAGCACATTTATTGATTTACAAATATATGTTATTGGGCATAGAACAAAGAAAAGAGGAAATGGAGAAATGAGTTACCATTACAATACAAAATAAATTTATTACTGATACCAAAGATTTTTAAAACAATCTAAGATTATCTTGCAAAAGGGATAATAGCCCAATGGATTCAGTACAAGGCCAGTTCCTATGTGGTAGTAGATGCATGAGCATCTCTTTTACACTGATCAGTGGTCATTGAGCAATTGGCCTATTTCTAAAGGGTAGATGGGTAGATAGGTAGATAGAGCAGCATACCATGAAAAATGGAAACTCTGTTCTATACATGTTTTGAGGAAAATATAAATTTAAAGAAGAAATTGAATGAATGGATAAATATTTATTACATATTTATTACAGCCAAAATAAAAAAGACAAAGGTAATGATTTCTGATAAGAAAAATTGTATAATGAGTTGATCTCATATGTATATATCATAGCATTTATTCTAGGAATATTCTTCAAAATTGGACACATCTTCCTGTGATCCATGTATTATGTGCAGATCTTTATCGGTATAGCAATAACAATATGAATCAAAGTTGCATCATCATTTGTCTACATATAAAATGGACCAAATCCAATATAGCTCCTCCCCTGTTGCCTTACTCACTGTTTGAAACTGGCTGTCTTTAAAGTCTAGTACAGCAAAATCGCCTATCCTGAATGGATACGTAAAAGCCACAAAATTCAAGAAAAAAAATGGAAGCAACATGGAGAGATGGTGAACACATACAGTAGCAACAGCAACAATAACAACAAAGTTTACTACTACTAGTATCCAAGTTTCCTCCCTTTATTCCCATGGGATCCTAAGGAAAAAAAAAACATATATTTAGGAAGGATTAAAATGCTGTTAAAGCAAGATTTTACTCAACTGAAATTACTAATGTCAAATCTTTCACATCAAACAATTTACAACATTAGAAGCAGAGAAGTCCTGCTACTTTTTATTCTCTGTTCTCTTCCTTTGTTTTTCTTGATGCTTGGCTCACCCATTGAAAAAACAACGCACTCTGGCTTTGCAAAAAAGAATTAAAGCAAGCTATTTGCAAAAAATAAAAATGGCTTCCGCAATGCTGTAAGAGACATGAATTTTCCTAGGCTTTGGATTTAGAAGGAAATGATGTGCAGCTCACCAGTGTGTTCTTTCTCTTTCTAAATCTGGTTGATGTTTTTATTCTTCTAGATAATCTCTTTATTACAGTATTTTTTTCTTCCTAGTCTTGAATCTCCTTCCAGTGCTATGCCTAAAGCCAGTATTTAGTGGGATTGTCTGGAATGTTGTAATGTTTCCAGGCTTAATTCTGCCTGAAAAAATAAGCAAGATCAGTCTGGTTAGAGATTGTGTTAGCTGATCGGATTTTCGTTTTCCTTCCTCCAATTCGTCTTCTCTTTGGCAGCATTCAACAGCTTTCCCAATGGAAAACCCCCTTTTTTCCCAGTTTCCTTTGGTTTTCCCCCATTTTTTGGCAAATGCTGGAACTTTATTACATATGAGAGCAAAATGGACGTATGAGAACAAAGTGGAAAAGGAAGGCTCAGTAGAAATTCTCAATACAATTCTATATAAGCTTACTCAAAGCAAACAAACAAACAAATATCCCATTGAGTCTCCCCTCCCCAGGAGCTGAGCATAGAATAGAAGCTGCAAGTAGACAATGCCTCATATGTAGTCAGCTCAAGGAAATCTGAAATGCTGTCCTTCCTGAGAATTAAAAAGCAGCTGCTTGTTCTGTGATCTCAGTTCTCCACTTTGCCTGACAATCAGAAAGTAAACAGGGAGACTGATGCTGGAAATTGAGAACAATATTTTTTTTTTCAGGAACCGAGGGCAGCTTCTGAGTGTCTTCTCATTCCAATTTCCTTACTAGTGAGGCTTAAAATCCACAAACCGTGGAATAGGCAGGTCAATGAGGAAAAGAAGCACTGCATGCAATGTTGCCTCCCCAAACCCATTGCCCATCCCACCAAAGTTAGGGACTGTGAGGTCAATATCACTGACTATGTTCTTCTTGCGCATCTGGTTCCATGTGGCTGGGAATCATGGGTGATTGGGTGGGTGGGGCAATGCGCTGTTTATGACTTTAAAAAAATTGATACATCAAAATTCCTCTCCTTTTGAAAAGGGAATTTTCTGTGTTCCTCCTCAGCCCACGGAGACATTTTTGTACTTTGGAGCCAAGCTAGGGAAAAGGGTCTCGACAAAAGGCTAGCCAGGAAGCCAGTCACAGATCCTGCTGCCACTGAATATAATCTGCCTCTTGGCACCCAGGTCTTGCAGCTGCCAGGGCCTCTCCTTATGCGGTCACCGGGATTGGCGCGGAGGCAAGAGCAGAGAGCGGAGGAGGGCTAGGCAGAGCACATTCATCACTGCCAGGAGTGAGTGGAGGCAGTGCCAAGGAACTATGTAACTAGGCACCTGTGCCAATTTGCTCAGTAATTGGATTGCTATTTGAAAAATTAACATGGTCTCTAGAACCTTTGCATTTTCTGTGCAAAGTTTTCAAATGGCAGAGGGAGGGGCAAATGAGGAGGGGGGGTGCCAAGCAACTGCTTGGCAGAGGGCTGGGGAGAGGGAGGGGTTGATTTAAAACACATGCACACACACACACAAACCAAAGTCATTTGGTTATCTTCCAGAATATTATAAAGCTGCTTCTGAATCCACTCGAGCGTGCTGGCAGATGCGAGAGACAAAGGACGAAATACAGCATGCTGGAAAGCTGTGGTGTTACTGCTTACTCGAAGGAGTAACTGGTTTCCACACTGTTATTTTCCAGCAAATGTAAACATGACAAGAGACACAAGGGCAAAGGGGAGATGCTAATATGAAGTGCAGAGTCTGAAGGACACAATTATGATACAGTTTTCTCTCTTTATGTATCGAAGTCCCATATGGAACCTAAGATAGGAAACTCTCAATTGTTCTATCAGTGCCCATTTATAGGTCTGCTGATTTTCATAGAGAAGGAGGCATCGTGAGAGAGGTATTAATCCCTGTGACATGCTTCTGCATTTCTTGCTCCTCTCCTATCCCAGGTTGTTTCTTATAAAGCAGCTGTAATGCCTAGTAAGATTTTACTAGGGCTGTAACTCTTGTACAACCCAGCATGGATTTATACGAAAACAGTGTATTAATTTTAGGCAATACCATCAAATCAAGATGAGTCCTTTTAACTTTTGAGTGGGGGACAAGCAGAATAGCAAAAGATAAACATTTGAGATGAAAGTGCAAGCAATGTTGACACACCCAGTTGTTAATCTCAGTACAAAAACTGAAAATCCAATAAAAAGTCTTGGTGAATAAATATGGCTACCTATTGCTGAAAAAAAAGTTTGCTTTACTTTTTTTAAAGACAAATCTTCTCCACCCTGGTTTATTCCAGTTGTATCAGAACTGTATAATTTCCATCAAAATACAGTGGTATTTTGATACTCAACTGTTTTGAAACTCATTGAATTTGGTACTTAATACATTTTGATGCAAAAATTTTGTCCCAGTACTCATTGTTTGGTGATCAATATACAATCTAGAACTTGTTGGTGTCAGCTGCCTTGTGACTCACTATGTTATTCTTTACAGGAAAAGAATGTTTGGTATTCATCATTTTTGATACTCATAACACCTCCTGGAACCAATTAATGACAAGTACCGAGGTACCAATATAGTTGATGTCTGAGATTTCTGGGGATTGCAGTTCCAATACTTTATTCTGGTAGAACTTGAAGAAAAGCCAGACGAAGATATACTTCACTCAAGTAGATTCCATGACAGGATTCAATTATTTTTAAAAAGTCAATACAACAACATTATAATATGCTAGGTAACAATGTTGACATTGGTCAACCTCTTTCAAGGATTTACCTCCAGAAAATTTAACATGACTGCATTTATTGATATTTATTGATTTCATATTAGGTAAGATTGTATGCAGAAATTAAAATGCCAGCCAAGTAGAATTAAATGCTTGTGCATTGTGTTGTTTGATTTCTGCTACTATAAAAGGAAAATACAGTATGACTTGTTTAATTCCAGAGTGATAGTGTCTGTCTTCCTGAAACTGTGCCACCATGAAGACAGGACAGCCCAGAAGCAAGATCTGAAAAGGGAATAGGGAAAAAGGTGAAATTTCTGCCCCTAGATGGAGTATTCTGCACATAGAAAGTTTTTACGGTTTGGGAGAATCTAGACAGCAATCTCTCCAAAAGCCTTGTGGTGTTTCTAGTTTGAAATCCCCCCTAAAACCTAGTGAAAATTCACTTTAGTAATGCTGAGAATGGGAACTATACCTTTTATTTTAGAAAATCAGGATTTGAGTAAAGCGTTTATGTTCAAATTTAAGAATCTTACATATTCTACAAAAACAATATATAGTTAGCTATATTGTTTGCAATGGCTGCTGCTAATAGTAAATGGGATATATTGAACTGATACAATTGCTGTAATTGTATATGTGTTTCGCTAAAACCTAAGGTTGCAAATAATTTTGTTTAAATTTGTTTTAATACAAATGCATAGTTTAGATGACATGCCTAAATAAAAACTATCTTATACTGCATAGCTATTGCAGAGGGTTTTGTTATTCCAGATGATCGATCTCTGTCTTACTCTGAGTTATCCATGGGACACAATAAAATTGTAGAACCTTGTGCTTGTTTTCTTTTCTTTTATGAGGTAGACAAAGAAAAGTTTGTAGTTGGTCAAATTCCTTTTTGCGATGGAAGACTCTTCATCCTTGTTGACCTTACAGCTCCCACCTACTGCCTCTCAAGCCTCAGTATTGTCTTCTTGATTGCCTGGCCATATATTTACCTCTCACCTTCCTTGCTAAATAGATACAGTTTCTTTAGTGGTGAGGGCTGCTTAACAATTTGGAAGGAGGGGTGTTCTCTGCCTAGGCCATACAAATATGCAAGGACCAGAAAAGAAGACTACACATCTGCTTTTTATGTATCCAGTAAAGCATCAAAGAGAGGAATTTGCTCAGCCTTGCCACCATGAGATACTCAGGCATTTCTCACTATGAGATAAATCTTCGAGTCCACCTCATTGGAACAAAGGAAAAGGAAAAGAAAATGTTGATTCAATGTTCTTTCTTGAGCGTAAATTTCAAAGCTTCTGTGAGTGTGACCCCCATGAGCTTTAAAAAAATTGCTACTGCTGTTACTTACACTAATGCTGCTGCTGCTACTGCTGCTGCTACTACTACTGCTGCTACTATTACTACTACTATTACTACTAAGCTTTTACAACTATTATTTGAGAGACAGTTTGGTGTGGGGGTAAAAGCACCATACTAGAAATTGGAAGATTGTGCATTTTAGTCCTGCTTTAGGCACAAAGCCAATTGGGTGGTCTTGTGCCAGTCATTCTCTTTCAGTCACAGGAAGGAGGCAATGGCAAACCACTTCTGAAATATTGCCAAGAAAACTACAAGCAGTTGTGCCAGATGTCAGTATTGGCTTGAAGGCACACAAACACTACTACTGAATTCAGCAATATGTGAACAGCACTGTACATTTTTTTGGGGTTCATCTTTAAAGGGCAAAAATGCATCCAGGGAAACCACAAAAATCTTTCAATTTCCTGAAGGAACAACAGTAACAACAAAAGGAGTGTCTTAATTGGCACCCTAAGCTGTTTAACTGAATATGGGCTTTTGAAGTTCTATTGGCCTCTTTGGATAACCAAGGTAAGAGGTTAGGGCACTTTGACACTGATGATCTCCACTATCTCAGGATCAATTCTATCTGACTGATCTCCCAATATTATTTGTCTGGGAAAGTGATCTGACTTCTGGCTTTGCTTTGGTATATGTGAAAATACTCCAAGTTTAAAAAAAGATTCAAAGAATCCCTCCCTCCAAATGTATAAGTACTCTTGCCTCAGCCTAATTGCTGAGCTCAAACTCCTGGAGCATATGCCTTGCTGTATGCACTGTTTAGAATTTCTGTCCTTCAGTTCAGCTTCTGTAGTAACATACAGTCAGAGTTACGACTGCTGGGGAAAACCACCTGGTTCCACAATTGCTGGCATGCTTCTAATTCATCTTCTCAATTTACCAAAGTTTTAAAATGTACTGGAGTAAGAGTGGCAAGGTAGCTGGGAAATTTTTAGGTTTTTTTTTTTTGCTGTTCTTCATAATTTTCACATTCAGTTTGCCTATGCGTAGTATTGACAGTATAGTAATCACTATCAGATCAGTAAGGAGATCAATGAACAAAGTGCCAGAGAAATACTGTACATACAGGAGTATGTATTGAATTGGGAGGGCTAGCAACTTATTTCTTCTTTTCTGTGGATTGGGGAAAGGTATTTTTGTTAAACCACAACTGAAGGTGTTTTGGGGAGGTGGGATACTGATTGGATAATATTCTTTACCCTCTTCTGGAGGGAAAAAGGGTAATTAATTAATGCTATGCTCTACTTGTTTGAACCGGATCGTTGGGTCAGCTTTTTCGCTCTGATCCCCAGTTTCAGGACCATGATTAGGTTGATCAGGCTCCTAATGCAGCCTGAATCTATTAGAGCTTGGAAAGACCCCTGAATTCCTGTTTTTGAGGCCATGAGCCATATTGGGAAGATGAAAGGGGAAACCGGTCCACTCACCATCGGGTTGTTTTAACCCTCGTCATTGCCGTCATAAGAATCTGGCAACTGATCACAGTTGCCTGGGGTTGCCCCCCCCCCCTCGGCCATATGCCCTACTCCCCCACATCGGTAACATTTAAATGGACTTCATGAGAGGGCTGGTTTTGGGGGCTGGTTGTGGTGCTGCGGTGTCCCATTGGCTGGGTGGTCTCTGATTTATTTATTTGTTTGTTTGTTTATTTATCATAGATCGAAATTTGCTGAAATGCTTTCTGTGGGTGGAAACAATGGTAATATAGAAGTGTGCCCAATAAGCAGAAGAAGAATTTTATAATTATTCATAAACATGGGCAGGTTTTTAGAATAAGTTTGAGCACTTCTCTTTGTGTTATTCCCTCCCCCCCAATATCCTACTGCTTCACTCTTTTTCCAAGCCTTCCTTCCTTCCTTCCTTCCTTCCTTCCTTCCTTCCTTCCTTCCTTCCTTCCTTCCTTCCTTCCTTCCTTCCTTCCTTCCACACAGTGCCATACCTCACACATTTGCCATTACTAGCCACAACCTGCCAGCTCTTTCTTTTCACTGTGCTAGGCACCCTTTGTTTTCACAGCCTGGCAAGCCTTGCAGCTGTTGTCCGAGGCCTGCTCCTACAGCCTGTGATCAGTCAGCTGCAAAATCTTCTCTGGACATTCAGTATTCACAGCTCTAATCGGGCCAGCGGACTGTTTCCTCCTCTCTTGCAGTAAATCTTTATCCCTTGCTCCCTGCTCGTCAGTTAGTGGCGCCAGCTCTTTGGGCTGCTCTATTCCTTTCCCATCCTTTGCCGCAACGTGTGCTCTGAATGCTAACATCGGCCTTGTTTAGACTTGCTGCTGACTTGAAACAGTGATCTGCAAGTTGGAGAAGTCCAAATTCTTTTCTCGTCCTCTTCTTCCTCCCCTCCCTGCTCCATCCTTGCAACAAAACTCTTTCTATCTCCCTGCTCCAAGCAGAAAAACATTCCAAATTGATTCTCTTCCCCGATTTCATACTTTACCCATATAAGTTAATTGCATGATCGTCTTTTTCATTTTTCCTTCAAGAAAGGCTGCCATTCTCTGGACTTTAGCGTCTTTGGGCCAAAGATGAAGATAAGCTTGGCTGACAGATGCAATAACTAACAGCAAGACATCCCTACAGGAAACTGGCACAAACTGAAACTGGTCCACGTGGCCAAGTTGATTAAGAGACTTCATTGTTTATAACTTAAATGACTTGCATTTGAGTCACACATGTCTTCGCTGAGGCAGGAAAGTCTGCATGCTAATTTTTGAAGTATTTGCCATCACGTCAGTCACTTCCGACTGTTTAATTGGTGGACCTTTTCTTATATACCAAAATGGAGTGATGACCCCGTTGCATTCAGATATGTATCACCTCATTCATTTATAACCCAGGATCCTTCTAAGTTGTTAACAAACTTATTTTACTCTGTAAGATAGGTCTTAGCATATTTGAGCCAATGTGAAATCCACCAGTTGTCTAAAATCCACCAGTTACCAATTATCTGAAGCTAAACCTAGTTTTTCCATATCCCATATCATCAATATACATTGGCTCAAATATGCTGAGACTGTATGATGCTAAAGCTTAAAATATGGAATGCAGGCTGATTTTGAGTAATATTTCTTTATTCAGAATAGCTTGATCTATTACCACTATTGTGTAACTTTTGTCTCCATTGCTTTATTCTAAAGTAGAAATGAAACAATGCCTTTGCGTTGCTTTGATATACTGTATCACACTCTGGATACTTAATATGTTTAATACAATACAAATGTTCTACGGTGGGAAGTGACACATACAATGAAGCCTTAATTAATGGATTAGAGGTAGTGCTCACTTAGTGACCACAATGGGGACCAGCAATTCTGTCCCTAAGTGATGTAATCACTAAGCAATATACCATGTGCACTTAATGGGCTTTAGACTTCACTTCTGTTGTAGTCATTAAATGAATCACCGTGAATTATTGAGACACCACATGACCATGACTTACAATTTACTGCTGGCTTCTCCCTTTGCCTCTGCTTGTTGGAAGCTGGTTATGAAGTGATGGTGGTTACATTGCAACAGGAGGGATGTTGCAATGTTTGTAATTGCTTGCTAGTTGTGAATCACTTGAATGTTGATCACGTGACTGCAGGGACCATAAATGTGAGGACTCTTGTAAAGTTACTTTTTCAGTGCCATCAAATGGTTCTAAACAGGGCAACTGCTAGTCCGGTCTACCTGTATATGCCCAATCTAGTTTGCACTGATACTCCTTCTCAGGAGCAGAATTCTAGAACATAGCAGAATTATACACAAATCATTCCAATAGCATGAGACATATACATGCAAAATGCATCATTGAAAGAAAAGGAAATTTCCAGAATTTCTTATAGATTTCTCCTAGTCACAGTGCTAAGTTGAAGTTCAAAATGCTGGGTATTTTAACTTAGGTAGACATAATACCAGAACAACTAGACACAAGAACAATTTTTCCCTAAAAGCCATCACTCTGCTAAACAAATAATTCCCTCAACACTGTTCAACTATTTACAAAGTGTACACTACTATTACTGTTAATCTTCTCATCACACCCTATCACCCATCCTCTCCCACTTGTGACTGTAACTTTGTTACTTGTATCCTCATGATTTATATTGACTGTTTCCTAGTATGATTTGATTGTTGATTGTACCCTATGACTATCATTAAGTGTTGTACATTCTGATTCTTGATTCTTAACGAATGTTCCTTCTTTATGTATACTGAGAGTATTTACACCAAGACAAATTCCTTGTGTGTCCAATCACACTTGACCAATAAAGTATTCTATAATAATGGCTGGTTACTCTCATAGTATTGGATTTATATTGGTCAGTTATAGTTTGGTCTTATGAAAATCAGTTGAATGTAAGAGGTCATTGTTCTCTCTCTCTCTCATACACACACACACACGCACACACATACACACTTCCAATATCTTAATTTAAAACAATAAATTACCTACAGCATTATTATTTATTGGAGATCCAAATCCAATGGCATGACCTGTCAGCACTTCATGACCTACTGACCCCAAGGGAAACAGTGGAGTATAAATAGAGGGTTAAGGATTTACTCTGTGTCCTCTCTTTGTCTGTTAAGAGATTGCTATTCTGAGCTCATTTCCTTATGACTTTCTTCCCAGGGAATATTCACAAAGCACATGGTCTTGGACACTACTCCTGATAGGATGTAGTTAGATGCTAGATTTTGTCTTTCCTCATGCCATATTTCCTGCAAATAAATCTCTTTCTGTTATAGTTATAAAATCTGCTTGAGTAGTTGTTCAGGTTGGATTCCTGCTTACGTGCACATAGAGAACAACAATTCCTTAGCATTTTTGAGCAAATGGAAAACTAAAATATTAATTTTAACATAAACTGTTGTTTATCTTTCTTTGATTACATTTGGCCACATTTCTTGAAGTTAAAAAGCCTTTCAAACACAGTGTGATTCTTTTGGTGGTAAGCATTTAAATAGAATGGCCACATTTTCTATATTTGAAAAGTTGTGATTTGTACACTTTCTCACTTAGTATGTAGATGCAGTCCTAGGAATAAATGTACATAAGTTTCAATAATATTGAATTCAGTGGGATTTTCAGTGGGAAAAGAGTGACAAAGATTATTAGAGGGCTCGAGGCTAAAACATATGAAGAATGGTTGAAGGAATTGGGTAGTTTAGTGAAAAGAAGGATTAGGGATGACATGATAGCAGTGTTCCAATATTTGAGAGGCTGCCATAAACAAGAGGGATTCAGCCTATTCTCCAAAGCACTAGAAGGCAAAATAAGAAACAATAGAAGGAAACTAATCAAGGAGAGAAGCAACGTAGAAGTAAGGAAAAATTTTCTAATACCAGTACTGAGAACAATTAACCAGTGGAATGGCTTGCCTTCAGAAGTTGTGGTTGTTTCGTCACTGGATGCTTTTAAGAAGAGACTGGGCAGCTACTTGTCTGAAATGCTATAGGGTCTCCTGTTTGAGCAGAGGGCTGGACTAGAAGACCTCCAAGATCCCTTCTAACTCTGTTATTCTATTATTCTTTTGAGTGGATAGATGCAAGAAACTTTATTTGGAAAGATTGTTGTTTGGGCAAATCTATCTGCATTATTGTCAGCTTCTTAAACACAGTTGATATGTGGTGGGCCATTTAGGAATATAGTAACCAGAAGACCAACACTGTATTGTTGGTAAATTACCCTCTTCTCTTGATACTGTTATTATTTATTAATTAAATAGCAATACCCATGGAATTAAAGGATAGGCAACTTGTGTATCCCCAAAGCTGCTATTAAATCAGGCTCTTGGATGAGGGCTTATAGTCTAAAGTTGCAATGCCTTTTTTCCTAAAGGTTTTTCCTAAAGGTTCCTAAAAATGCATTACAATGGTTTTTGTACCATTATCATTGATTTTAAATCTTGTGTCAGTTTTTTTGTTGATTTTATATTTTACAGCTCTGCCTTATGCTTGATTCATTGTCCACTGCTTTGATAGCTACTGGCTGCAGGAAAGCCTCTTCCTCCTCCTCCTTTTCCTCCTGCTTTTTGTCAGCTGCCTAAAACTGAAAGTGATTCTTTTTTCAAGCATGCTTCTTAGAGTTACATTAGCAAGATTTATTGAGATGAATGGGAAAGGGTTACAAGAGTTCCAGCAGCTGAACTTTTCTCTATTTAGAATCAATATAGCTTGTGGACATTAGGATAGAGAATTTGTTTTCTTTTCAACACTGTTCCTATGATCCAACAAGGAGGATTCAGTGAGAAGCTTATACCTGACTGTTTACTTAAAAGTCTCCTGAAACTTTATGGTCTGGGAACTAAAAGCTACAATTGCCCACTGAATTGCCCAATTAAATGAAATTGACTAAAGGTTTTTGATTTGTATGCCATTATTTTAAATTTGCTTTTGATTTGTTGAATTTGAAATTTTAGTTAATTTATTATATTCTCAGTCATCCTGGCCATTGGTACATGAATGGCCAAAATTCAGAGTTTATAATTCCTTCACTTTGTAAAAATACCTGCTAGGGAAATGTTAGTCTAGTCTAGAAATAACTATAAAATGAGAAAATGTTTTTTTTTCTCAAAATGACTAGTTTTTTCCTAATATATTTCAGAAGTTGAACCTAAATACATATGCAGCTAGATGTGTTCTGATTGTTTCAGAAGTGCATATGAGTTACAAAAGAGCTTTTAAAGTTCATCTAGTCACACTGTTTATGTTAATTTGGAAATCTACAAGAAGCCCTAGAATTATAGTCACACTAAGCCAAACCTCCCCAGTTTTTCAGTTTAGGATCTTATATTTGTTACTGTTGAATATCCTCCTGTTGAATGTAGCTCAATATTCATGATTACTAAGGTAATATTAAACAGTGTTTTTGTCTCTAAGCTAGCCCATTGCATTATCAGAACATTTTGATAAACTTAACTTCTATTCCATTGTCTACTCAGTTATAACGCTGTGGAATAAAATTAAGCTGTTGAAGGACCCAATGAAGGTTAAGGCAGAACCATGTTTGAATAAGGTAGCTCAACAAGTTACAAATCCAATGATCTGCTTTGGTTCCAAAATGAAATAAATAGAAAGCAAAATTGTTTGATGTCCTTGCCTATAATTTACATCAATTTATTAGATGTGTCTCCTTGATAAAATCATGCAATATTGATTTTATTCAGTTCCCACCTGTTAATTTTACATTGACCCCTCTTCTTCAGGAAAGAATGAGTTTAGAGTTTAAAATTACATTGAACTTTCCTTCCTTTTGAGGAATTGTCTTCATGTGACAAGCCCAGGTTTGTTGAGTTATTTTTAAACCTCAAATAGATGCCTGTATCTTAGGATGGGGGACAAGAAATTCATTCCATTTGTTCTTCATCAGCTAATCAGCATCCTTAAAATATTTTACACTTTCCCTCAAAAATGCATTAAATTAGTTGGATAGGATAGTTAATAAAGAAACATATCACTCTATGAACAAGATGTTAGAATAATCTGGATTGGCTGATTTAGGCTAAGGATTTCCAGTGATGAAAAACTGTTTGATGTGACTTTTGTTTCTTTTTTGCAATATTTATGGAGCATGTACACATATTTAGTCCTAAAAAGGGATTAGGATTATATTTCTAAATGTGGATTTATGGCTTATTTTATAACATTGCTCAAAATCATATTAAATCATAATATACTGAAGAATAAATTAATAAGCATACTAAATAAATTAAAGTAGAAGGAAAACAATTCAAAATCCCAAAGCAATGTTATATTTAAAATTATTAAAATGTCAAATATGATATATTTGAGCCTTCTAAAACCTAAAGAAAGGATATAAATTATCTTTTTTGGCAGAAAATTCCATAGCAATGATGTGAAAAGGCCCAACCCTATTAATCTTTTCTTTTTGATACACAACAGATCTTAACTATTGATAGACTCATTCTAGAAAATAAGAATCTGTAGTTTCCCTCATGACAAACTACTTAAGTTTTCATAGATAAGAGCCATCATTATGCATTGTGCCTAAAACAGAATATAAGGCTACACGGTTGATATGCAATGAATGAATGCTGTGGTTCATATAAGAAGAAACCCGACTCTTCAGCTCTGCATAAAATGTATTGCAACTCTGCATAGAGTGTATTGCAATGCTATAACTGGAAAATGACCACAAATAGATCTAATGAGCATGTGCACCTTCACTGGAAATACATATAACCAGCCTGAAGATAGGCAAAGGCATAGGCACTTTTGACCATCGTATCCTCCTGATCCTCCAAGAGGAATAATGACTTCAGAAATACTGTATCTTCCAATTTTTTAAAATATGATCCTTCAGAGGAAATACAACTCTTTCCAGATCAGGCTGTAACCTCAAATCTCAGATTACTTTGTCTTTCATGCTTCTGCGTTTTATGTATTCTTCAAGATGAGCACTTCATATCCTCCAGATTTCCTAAGGTTGTGTGGGAGTTCAGCATACTTTGCTTTGTTTATTCACAAATGCTTGGCTAAGTCTAAGGGCTAAGCTCATTAATTATGGACTTGTAACTTAAGGGAATTTATGAATGAATGCGTGTGATCACTCTTCCTACTAAGCCCTGCCTCACCCAACTTGGTTAAGAAATAGGAAGGAGGAAGCACACAGAGTTGGCAATTGAATTCTCCTCCTGGGTGTTTCTTTAATCAGTGTCTTTCCTCTATTGTTATTCTCTCCAAGTAATTCTTGCTTGGTATGTGTTTAGCAAGTTGGTATTTGTGCTAAATTTTTGGCCTGATGATCACTTTTATCTTTTATAGTTTTTCCCCCCGCAAACTCATCTATGCTTAAACGCATAGAATTTCCATTGCAGTTCTCTTCTAAATATAACACATACAATAGTAAAATAATTTTCAAAGGCTCGCTTTGCTTCTTTGCAATCTAAAAATATAATCTTTCAGTAAACTAACCACTTCCAGACTCCTCAGTCAATTAAAGGGTGTCCCATTCATATGCTCTTCACAAACCTGAAGGTCATCATAAAATTAGTGAGTATGGACATGACACATTATAGGAAAAACAAATCAAATAAAAATACTGTTTTTAAATCAGAGGTCTCAAAATTTGGCAAATTTTAAGACTTGTGGACTTCAACAAGTCTTGAAATCCACAAGTCCTAAAGTTGTCAAGTTTGGGGACCCCTGTTTTACATGATAAAATAACTTAATTATCTACAACAACAAAAAAGTTGTAGATAAAAATTTTGCCTGTAAAGTGATATATATATATATTGTAATTAAATGTCATCTATGTGATTGGTTATGACTTTTCAAAGAGAATGGAGAAAAATCATTCAGACATACAGTACTGTTTCATCCCAGATCAAGAGAGGGGGACTTCTTGTTGCTTGACAGTGGCAACCTTATCTGTATTATTTTCCGTCTCTTAATGGAGACCAGCAAATGGAAGAACTAACTATAAAAGCAGAAATAGTTAGAAATCAAGTGAAAAGATTTAAAAACTGGATACGTCCTGGAAATGATGAATTGCATGGCTGATGGCTCAAATATCTGATGAATAGAATGCTGGCAAGGAAAAGCACTACACAGTCAACTTCTACCAAAAAAAAAAAAAAACAACAACAAAAAAGGGGAAAGTGGATATAGATAAAAACCAAGCAAAGGCTTACAACTGTAAAATTAAAAGAAGAAACTGAAGACTTGATTTTGGCTGCTCAAGAGTAAGTTATTTGAACTAATGCAATCCAGGCCGGAACTGAAACATCATCAAATGATTCAGATTATGCACAGAAGCAAAAGAACAGTAGATTATATACAGAGCTCATGCAAGAATATCACACAAAGTGATTATCAATATATTAAATCACACAGACTCTTAAATGGAATACCTGTAAAAATGATCATAGGCCAATAATGAATAATTGGTAGGAACATTGAAAAAAATAGTTGAAAATGAAGATGTTTCTCATCCAAAAAGTTTATTCAGGTCCATATGCAAATGTGTTTCCTTAGCAGTAGAAGCATTTCCCATTTACTGTACCTCCTTGAGCTAAGGTACAAAAAAAATCTCTGATAATAAAAACAGATGCTGAGGTTTTTCTCTTGAAGACTTCTTAGTGAAAGCTACATTTTAATTTTATTAAACTCATGCCCCATATTTATAGAAGCACAAATAAACCTAACTTAGTCCTACTGAAGCCTGCTATGATTAACATGTGCTTTTACTATAGATCATTCTTACAAAGTACCAGGCCATTGTATTAGCATTTGTTGGTCCATTTTGAAGGATTTGAAAGGTGGATAAGGGGTTAGTAAGTTCAAACAGTTTTTTTAAGCGCTATTCTAGTGGCAATAGAAATGTAAATCATAACTGGAAAAATCTTGGGAAAGAATAGCATATAGAATGTGCTTACTTGAAATAATTATGATTTCCCCCCCCGAATCTTCCTTTTGTTTTGGTCCTTTTTTATTCTTTGATCTTCCCTTTTTTCAAGTAAACAATGCTACATTGAGATTTTTCTTGTTCTAATGCCTATACCTTAGTTTTCTTACATCTTTGACCTCTTGTGACTCCTATCTTCTGGGAGTTTTAATTCCAGACATACTGGCTATATTCACACAACATGGTTGACTGAATCAACTACTTCCTCCCTTTCCAGGTTAAACATTTATTGCCATGTGTCAGCAGTCCATGGTCACCAATATCCCAGTGAAAGAGAGAGAGGCTACTTTTGAGGTCATTCCAGATGCTGCAACAGTTGAGAGGACATGATTATTTGTGGGCCAGCAATGTCCACAGAGTAAAGAAAAAAGAAGCAATAATCTGTAACAGATTATGGATTATAATCGGAGTTCCTCAAAAGTCAATGAATTGCAAAAGTTTATTAAATCTCACCCATTGCTTTTCCTATGCAATTAGTGAGTAGTGGAATTAGTTTACTTCCAAAAATCCTTGGACATTTTTGGACAGAGTTAATTTCATTCTGATTCCTGGTTTATTTGCTTGTACAATATACTTACCATTAAACATTGCTCTGTGAAGCAATCCACACAAGAAGCACAACCAGGGATACTTGCTCAAACTTCATTGTAAGGTTACATTAAGTTGTTAATGTAATAACAGTTGTAATACGATAACAATTCATCTTGCAAGAGTGACAGTATTTCTCCCCTAGTTTCTATCTGGAAAACTAGAGAGGATCTCTTCTGAAATACTGTATTTTCCACATCTTCCCTCCCACTGCAATCTGAGATATCTTTTATACACTAATGGTCCTGTCTATGGCTCTTCCTTCTGTCTCCCAAGATCATTCCTACATATCATTTACACTAAGTGTTGTAAAGTGAACAAGACCAGTGAGAACTTTTGTCACAATTGTATGTTCCTCATGCAACTGTGAGGAATCTTGTGCCGCATCCTTGCCAAAAGTCAGTCAGTTATTTGTCATAGACTTTGATGCCATAATAACGAAGTGTTTTTCATTCCTGGTAGTATCATATGATGCAATATAGAATTGGATAAAAAGTATCTTCACATTGTCTTCACTTTTTTTTCTCAGTTTGGAAAAACAACTTTGATAGTCTTTCTTTTCATTTTTGTCATGATTGTTCTTTTTCTACATATGTAACTTTGTAAGTTATTAGTTGCACATTAAATAGCAAGCATGTGCTCTGTGTCCTTCCAGCTCAATGTAACATTGAAAGAATTTAGCAGATGTATAATCACCAATGCTTAAAAAATTGTTGACTTTGTCAACATTTCACATTTTGTTCTTTGCAGATAAAAATTCTTAACTTGACTTTTAACAGGAGATATTTAAAAGAGTGTCTTGTTTTCATTTGATAGTGCGGGGAATTGTGGGACTTTATGTAAATATTCTGAAATGAAATGCCTTTACTTTTCTATACTGATAAATGGCCATGCTGAATAATAAATATTGGTCATCTAGTCTTTAAGTATCTAATAAAACTTTAGTTCCTATATTAGAGCAAAGAAACTTGCTCCCTGTTCTCTTTTCACTTTCCCTGAATATGTGAGCCAAAATGTAAGTTAAATGTCCAATTTTCTTATTCTATCAATATTTTTATGCAAATATATTTTCTTTAGTATTTATCTGGCTACTTATTTCTACTAAATTTAGAAAAAAAAGTTATATACTTTACTGTTTACTAGACTTTATGTATATATTTTGAAAAGGGTGGAAAAGTTTTATTAATAGTGAGTAAGAGTAGTAAATTATGGCTAACAGGTTTTATATATATAGTCATACTAATATAGGAATAGTATACATTTTTGTTGTATAGTGCACCATGAGTTATAGAATGGAAGATGTTGCAGATGATACAAAATAAAAGCACTTTTCTCCTTCTACTGTCTTTCTTTAACAAATTGAAGATTACTAAATATGTCATTGCAGTTTTTTAAAATATAAAAGAGATTAGCAATATAATTAAATAATTGAACTTGGACCAGAGAAACCCAGATTCATCTCAATCATACTGTGCATCATTGAAACTTACTGGGTAACTACCTCACATGGAGTATTAGTAATTCCACTTTTATCTGGGAAAAATGGCAGGATAGAAATCTAACAAATTAAAAAAATATAGCAGAGAAGCTATGATGAAATTAATCTCATGCAGAGATTACTATTAAAGTCACAATAGCTGCAACGTTACTGCTGGTCTATAATGGAGAAATATACAAATCTATTTTCATTAAAAAGGGGCAAATAACTATGTCACTTGGACCTGAGTCAGCATCAGAGTGTTCAGAGTTTTTATCCAGATGAGAAAGTGCATCCAGAGTAACAATATGCCCAGATCTGCTTTGATGGATCAGAATAATGATGTAAAACATGGAGCTATTGCAACTACTGACAAGTTGTGGAAAGACTATAAAGGGCTACTGAAACCTGTGCTTTCCTCTCTAAAAGCAATGAAAACAGATTCAAGAATGTCTCATCCCTTGGATAAATGAGATGACCATAAATATATGTATACTGTATATGGTATATGGTTTGTAATGTACATATAGATGTATGTATATTCACAACACGCACACACACACACACACACTCCTGATAGCAAAGTGTTTATTGGTTTGTTTGGCTTTCTGTGTAATATCATTTAATGTTTAATTGTAGAAAAATTAGCTTAAATTCTAGGTATCCACAAATATAATTTATTTATTTCAATCATTTTTATACTGATTTCTCAAATGTTCATACTGATTATAACCTCCTGCATGCTCAGAAAGTCTGTTCAATTTGAAGTCTTAATGAAATGATCATGCAGGTGACAATTTTCTTACCTCTTCTTGGGTTTGAGGAATCTTGGCAACAAAGCTTCTCCCTCTAGCCTTGGTCTGCACTTGTGAAATAGACATTCAGGCTGACTCGACTTCACTTGATGGGATATAGTCCTACCTCCTGACTTAGAAGCTCAGAATCTCTGACTTTGAAACTAACTTCTCACAATTAGCTCTTAGCTGGAGAAGATGTTTCAAAAACAGCTATTGTCTGTGTCCTGCAGGGAGTGATGTCACTGTAACACCAGCAATACCCAGCATCCCATGGCCTTAACTCTTTGCAGAGTGTTTGCTGGAATAACAGTTTTTCTTTGGGAGAAATACTCCAACCGTCAGTTTGAGTTCTACACTGAAGTCTGTCAGCTCTTTCTTGGTAGCCCTGCTATTCCCTGACATGCATGGTATTGTGACACAGACCTCACTGTGACTATGTGTGCTGTGACTTAATTCACTGCCAAACTAGGAAATGAGTGTGTTAATATGTACATAATTCCTACAGTTCAAGGACAACAAGCATTGGGAGGTAGAGGTACCATGGTAAATCATATAACTAAGATATCAATTTGTTTAGTCTCCCACTTGCTAGAGCAGCTCTGGGTGGTTAAAATGAAATAAAAAATAATAGGCAACAAAACATACATAGAAGAACAAACCCACCAGGACTGGATTCAGCAGTCCACCTGCATTTAAAAAACAAAGGCCACTCTTTTGAAGATAGCAAAGTCCACATTTTGGACAGAGAGGACCGCTGGTTTGAAAAAGGGGCCAAAAAGGCCATCTATGCCAAATTGAACATCCCTCTCTCAACAAAGGGGAAGGGATACAACATCATCTATTGACAGTCTACAACACAGTCCTTTTATCAGTTCCAAGAAGGCTCCACACCCATTTGCACTATTCAGGTGACCCCAAGGACACAGATAAGCCTCCAAGTGGACTCAATGACTCTCTAAAAGAATGCAAATCACTAGCTGTCTGCAAGGACTATAAATCCTTCCATTTCCTACCGTCAGGTCGTAGTTGAAGAAGCTTCTTGGACAAGAAGCAAAATGTTTTCAAAGAAAAACAAGAAAGTCCAGAAAGAATTGATGAAATAGCTGTGACATCCATCACTATACCATTCTAATCCAACTTTGCTTCAATATTTTGTTTACCTCCAAATAAAGTGTTTAATTGCCTTTACATTTCCTTTAAAATTTATGCAGGTTTGTAGCAGTGTTTATGCTAATCAAAAACGGGCAAAATCAATTCTCTTTAGGAATGTTTTCTTTTAAACACTTACATAAATCTTTCCCCGCAAACTTGGTTTCACTTAAACCAAGATTTTCGCCTTCAGAGAAAGTGAACAGTTTTCTTTCCAAGATTTTAGGTTGACATGAGTGTGTGTGTGTTTGCAGTTGTGTGTCTGTGTGTGTTCTTGTATGGGGCAGTGTGCTAATTGTTGACCAATGCATTTTGGGAAGTATCTGTACTCTGATTTTCTTTCCCTTTCTTTTCCCTCCCTCCCTCCCTCCCTTTTCAATTTGTCTAGGAAAGGGAAAAAAAAGGCTTCCAGTGTTGTTTCCAGCAAAGACGATTCTTATGAGTCCATTGGACAGTGTGGGGGGCGACTCATAGCTAATTGGCTAAAGAAAGGCTCTGATTGTCTGGAGAGGGCTGGAAAGTGCCGCATGCGCTTTTGAAAAGGAAGAGGGAGAAGGTGCCTGGTTTCGCTAAGCAGCTGCTGTTGGAGATGTTTGGAGATTACATCAGCACTGGAGGAAAAAAGAACTGAAAAAAAACCCCCAACTTCAGAGAGAGCGCAAGTGAGTGTTTATGGAGCCCTCCCCATTTTTCCCGTTCCAAAGATCTTCTGACAATACTGTTATTGTCAATATAAGAGTTCTTAATTCTGTATGAATAGTGCATGGGGCCTCTTGATTAAATAGTGTATTACATGTTCCAAATCTGTCAGCTGCACTCTTCTCTCACATGCTAGTGAGATCACTTGGAATGGAATGTTATAAGAACAGCTCCATTTGTCATACATCACCAAATAGGACATTATATAATTAGATCACCAGAAATAGTGTTAAAAAAAAGTATATCCTCCATCCCCGAATCCAGTGGCTTCTTCATTCTAGCTTCAATATGGAATCAGGCCTTTTGCTGACTGTGCTGATTTTGATAATATTAATGCGATTTATTTTATGGTCCTGCTTCAATGTTTATTTGGATTACAAGCTGGCCCAAAGACATCCTGAAAAAAGGAAGGACTCTTGAAAGGGTTTATATACATCTTCAATGATCCAGTGACACCTTTTGGAATGATGTCCCAGAAGATGAATTTTTATCTTCACAATGGGTGATTCGACAGTCTCTCTCTTTTTGTTTTGGTAGGACCAACTGAATATGTCTGCATGTTCAAATGTGCATGTGGCATTTTTAAAGAGTTCTAGCCTCTAATGAGACACAAATTACAAATTAGTCAAATTAAATGATATTCCTTGTAAAATAGTTCACGAACTTCTTGCTGGAATGAAACTGCAACCATTTGCTACTTAATTGCTTTAGTCTAGCCAAGTGTGACTTCCTTGTTGAAAGCCTGGGCAGCCAATCAGAGAATTCCACAATGTTGACAAGTTATATGGGATCACTTCCTTGTTTCTGGGCCAAGCTGTTGACCTGCTGCTTTTGCCTTCAATAATGTCTGCATGTAAACACCAGCATATGTCAACTTGAATCATGAAGACTGAAGAAATGGGTGCCTATTGTTTTCAACAACCTGTTCTTTAAAGTGATTCTTCAGAACTGTTTATATTAAAACAAATTTCAGCATTTGGGTCTTGAAACTTTGCTTGGTACATTCTTTTCTTTTAGTTTCTTAATTTTGGGAAAAGAATAATACCTCTGAAACACTGGTGGGATTCAAATTTTTTTACTACCGGTTCTGTGGGCGTGGCTTAGTTGGGCGTGGCAGGGGAAGGATACTGTAAATCTCCAATCAGAGGTGGTATTTGCCAGTTCTCTGAACTACTCAAAATTTCTGCTACCGGTTCTCTAGAACTGGTGAGAACCTGCTGAATACCACCTCTGCTCTGAAAATAATAATACAAATTAGGTAACCCTCCTTTGAATGTAACCAAAGGTCTGTCGAGCTCAAGAATTCTAACTGCTGTAGTATGTGTACCACATTCTTATCCTACAGTGCTTTGCTAAGATCCTTTAACAATTTATTTCAGAAATGAAAACAGAGAACATCTAGTTGCTGCCATTGTAGCCATTAAGATTTAATAAATCAACATTGCACAGAATGTAGCTCTGCCTCTTTTTTGAGAATGGGATCTTTAAAAAAAAAAAGCCAATAAAATTTAATGATGAAAATGTTGGGCCCAAATTCTTGTTTCATTGACTACCACCAAAAAACTCAATGGATAACTTTAGGTTGGTCATTCTGAGCCCAGTCCATCTCACAGAGTTGTTAAGTGATACAAGTCAATAATCTGCCTTAAGCTTTCAAAGAAAAAGTAGGATATAAAAGCAATGAGTGAATTAAGGCATTGTATAAAAGAGTCAGAGCAGAATATCTGCCTATCTTCCATACTTCTCTAATCTGGAACTTTTCAATTGTGTTTAACAATAAGTCTCAGAATCCTGACTGAATTCTTGAAGAAAGATGTTCTAGATCAGGAGTGTCAAACTTATGTCATCATAGCAGTGTCTTGTGACGTATCAGGACTTTCCCCCCCTTTGCTAAACTGGGCGTGGATGTGTCCAGAGTGTGATGCATCCAGCTCACACACCAGGAGTTTGACAGCCCTGTTCTAGATTATCTGTCTCATTGCTCCACTACAGAAGCTAAGCTATTCATTTTAATGTATTTTCAAGATTTAGAGCTATTTACTGTAATATTAATGTCTCAATTCCTTCTGGACAGTTTTGCTTCCAGATTTATCCTATAGCAACTTTTTCTCTAATTGTATTTTTCTCTAATTGTAGTTCCAATATACTTTGGAATTATCCAGTTAGAGGGAATGTCCTGGAAGTTGGGAGTCTTATCAGATCTGCAGAACATCTTGTAAAAGGGCAAATTTTTATGTTACCTCAAATGGTTACATTGATTGTAGTGGGAATTAACACCTATGTTAATACCTATGCACCTATGTTCCGGAATACAATGTCATATTAGCATGTTTTAGTAGTGATAGCACATTGCAATGCCCTTATTACAGTTGTGCTATTTCACATTATTGGAAAAACATGGTTAAATAGCACAGAGGTTACTCTGTTTGATAGCTATTACTATTTTCTGGCACAGCAGCTTATGTGCTTCTATTAAACATACCATTGGGATAAGAAATAAACATTACATCTCTGTGAAATTTTCAGTCACAATTTTCAGTCACAAAGTTACATAAGAGGGTAGTGAGACACATAGGATTCATCTTGAGTGGAAAATTCCCACAGAGGCAACACATAAAAAAGTCTGATATGCCACAAATCCCTTGGAATATAGCTTGCGTGACAAATGGTCATAAGTTATAGTTATTTAAAACACTGAATTTGTACACATTCTCATTTTGTTCCTTCCATTCCATTTCTAGTTTTCCTGTCTTTGAAATGTAAACAGTAACAAACAAAAATGTTTTGTGCAGACTTTAAGAAATAAACTTACTTATTACACATTTGCATGTTTACTTATGACCCCAAACTCTAAAAATCTGGAAGAATACATGTAAAAAGCTATTGATTTTCAATATTATTCCTTTCCTATACAAATATAAAAGACAGAATTGACACCAGTTCTATACCGAAATAAAGGAGAACTAGCTGCAGCCTACTTGTACACAAACAAATAAATACACAATTATTGTTACTATTACCAGTTAAAATATAATTATAATTTGCTATTTCATTTGGAAGGCATCTGCTTGAACAATTACTATCAAGACATACCGTATATCCCTACTGAACAGGCTTCCATAAACAACTTTGGCAATGCCGTATGTGGACCAATTATTTTGCATAATGGTAAAGAATTATGAATATTGGGGTGAGAGTGTTACAATTAAATTGATTCAGAAGAAATTTAAAGAACAAGGTCAGGATTGTCTTGTACCCCACTGTACACAATAAACTGCCCCATCACAAATGAAGGATAGTGGCTACAATTGGCAAAAACTGCCATCCTCTACACTAATAAAATAATAAAATAAAAATAAAATAAAAGGGAACAAAAGAAAAAAAGAGAGTGTAATTTGGATGCTTATAAAAGCTTTGTAATGAACAATGAGATGCTGTTGGTAACTTACCTAATGAAAGAGTACAGTATTAGAAGTAGGACTTCTTTTGCTTCTACATTTTATTTAAAACAACAACAGCACCCTTTTTGTTAGTGTTACACTGCGAACAGATATGAAGGCCTTGTGTGTTTTGGAGAAATGGAGGATGTCAATGAAGCATGTCCAGACCCATGTGCTCCAAAGCATGAGTTATTATTCCCTAATGGGATAAAATAGTTAGATACATTAATTTGTGTGAAGCACATTTCATTCCTTTAAAAAAAAAAGAGACTTATGTTTTTACATTATATTCCAGCTGTTGGGATTTTTTTTTTAAAGTAGCAACAGAGATGTGTGTGGAAATATGCATTACTTTAAAACCAGTGGTGGGATTCAAATATTTTTACCACCAGTTTGCTGGGTATGGCTTGGTGGGTGTACTTTGTATGCATGTGCACACACTTTGCATGCACGTGCATGCCAAACGCGTACTTTGCGCAGGCGCAGAGGTGTTCTAACTCACCTCCTGCAAGCCTGCACGATCCCTGTCGCTTCAGCAGCTGCCACATGGTACTCTTCTGTGCTCCGCAAAGCAGCTGTGCTTCAAATTCAGAGGATAAAGGTGAGTATGGGAACCCGGGAGGGCAGGTGGGCCCAACAGCAGAGTAGCAGAGAGAACCAGTTCAGTTTCTGCTGCTCATTGCTGCTACCAGCTCTGCAGAACTAGGCTGAACCGGTGGAATACCACCACTGTTCAAAACATATTAAACATTTGGAAAATCAACAATTGATTAGAAGCAGTGGATGTTGTCTGATACACAAACACAGGGATAGGAGAAGATGTTGCTGTCTTTTTTTAAAGTGAACTAACCACAATAGTACTCCCAACATTAACATGGAATGCAATAAATTTCGGTCAACCCAATCAACATCTAAAAAGCCACTTACAACAGGCACTATAAATACCAAACAGTTTGAGGCGCCGGCCAGCCCTGCAATTTCATCCATTGAGGCACCGGTGCCAGAGTGGTGCTACAGTCAATGGGTGAACCTGCAGGGCCGACACCTCGAATGCCCCCCTGCCACCTCTTAGCATCCCCAAGGGGGCCAGCAGAGGGGCGCTAAGAGGCAGCAGGGGAGCGGTGCATTGAACGTGGCCGCAGCAGCACTTAACGTGCCACCTCTTCTGTGTTGGAGGCGCTGGCTCCGGAGCGGTGCTAGTCAATGGGTGAGCCTGCAGGGCCAGCCGGTGTCTCGAATGCCCCCCTGCTGCCTCTTAGCACCCCTCTGCCTGCCCCCTTGGGGATGCTAAGAGGAGACAGGGGGGCGTTTGAGGAGCTGGCCCTGCAAGTTCACCTATTGACTGTAGAAATGCTCCAGAAGCAGCACCTTGAATGCACCAGCACGTTGGGAAAAGCCGCTGCCACCGCTTTCCCAAAGTGCCACTGCTGTCGCATTCTGTCTGTCTGCCTGTCCGTCTGTCCGTCTATCTGTCCATCCAAAAGGTCTGTCTGTTTGCCTGCTTGCCTTCCTGCTTACCTACCTGCCTGTCTGTCTCCATCCATCCATCCATCCATCCATGTTCGAAGCGCCGGCCCCGCATGCACATCGGGAAAGTAGAGCAAAACCAGTCTGAGAGGGAAGGAGGGAGGGAGGGAGAGAGAGAGAGAGAAAGAGAGAGAGACCTGATGCATCAGATTGAATGGGGCCTAGTTTAGACTGAGGCCCTTTTCCACATTGAAACCTCTTTGCCAGCACATTGAAACCTCTTTAGCTTCTATTAAAGGTTTTGTGGACGAAACATGGTCAAGACTATCAGGAAGCTCCCACATTTTGTTGAGGCTTTAAACAGGATCCATTGAACCAGATCTCCACCCTAAAAATTACTTTTCCCCAATGTATTACAGTGCCAATTCTGAAGAAGGCAAAACCAAAATGTCCTGGTAAATTACAAGGAGAACACACACACACACACTCTCCCTTCTAACCTTGCTGGAGCAGGTGATTGGACTAGAATAGATATCTCATTATCTTTCTCCTCCCTCTCTCCCTCCTTCATTTCTTTTTCTTTCTATCCCTTCCTTCCATCCCCCCTTCTTTGTCTGTCCCTTTTTCTTTCTTTCCCTTTTCTCTTTCTTTTCTTCCTCTCTCTCTCTTTCTTTTCTCTCTCTCTTTCTCTCTCTCAGGCTCACCCCTTTAGATCAGGGGTCGCCAAACGTTTGGACCTCAGGGACCAACAAACTCATAATTTTAAATCCTGGAAACCACTAATATGAATTTTAACTGATGGTGGCTTTCTGGCGTTATTGGGAGAGAGAGAGAGAGAGATCTGCTCCAACCTCTCTCTCTCCCTCTCTCTCAGTCATACAGGCAGGGGTGGGATTTAGACCCCTGATCTAAAGCTGTCAAAACTCCAAAAACAGATCAAGTAGCTCTGGGGAGGCCAGTCATAAATTAGAACACTTGCTAAACAACTGGCCATTAAGTAAGGGCACTTGTATTTGGTTCACCCGTCACCTGGCCACGCCCACCCAGTCACATGACCAGCAAGCCACGCCTACCCAGTCACATGACTAGCAAATCACACCCTCAAATTAGGCCATGCCCACAGAAATTTGAATCCTACCCCTGGGTGGGGGGGCACCGAGGATGAGTTTGTAGAACCAAAGGGGCCGTGGACCGAAAAAGTTTGGGGACCACTGATTTAAAGTCATAAATATTAGACTCCCTATGTGCCATTTACTTAGGTATTTAACTTCTTAAATCTTAAGAGTTTTTAGCAATAATCAACGTATGTATCTATTTCAGGAACTCATGGATTTATGTGCCTTAAACTACTGAACTGCAGGTGAAAATGTTTTAGAGAAGGACTTCAGTGGTTCTCTCTGTTACAGCTCAGCTTTACTTGAGCTACAGACTGTTTTCCTGAGTCCCTATTTGCTTCTTCATCTTAGCTTCTAGCTTTGCTTTATGGTACCAAATTCTAGTTCATTTGGCAGGACCTGTCAAGGGCATTGCCAGAATTAAGGAAGCCTTGACCAGGTGATCTCTGGATGTCCATGTTTTACTGGGTGTTCTGGTTTCCTAGTGTTTCTTCATCAACATAATAGTCCTGGGGTAAGAGGCCAGATCCATCACACAATGGCTAACTAGATGTTTTTGGGTAGCTTATCACTGGGAGATGAAAATATATACTTTTCCTGCATGTGTTCCCCTGCATCTGATTTTGGAGGTATTTTCCCTCAAGCCAGATATGATATTTATTCTTAACATTATTGGCCACTGATACACTTACTCTCTTTGAATTTATACAGTACATTTTTTAAAGTCGTCCAAATTAAAAGCCATGACATATAGTGATGGTTTCCATGTTCTGTATGAAGGGCTTTCTTTTATCTGTTCAAAATCTCCTTCCAATCAGCTTCATCGGATGATCGTATTTTCGTGTTTTGAGATGTTCCATATGACCATTCTCTCCATGGCATGGATGGTTTTATATACTTTAATCATGTCCTCCTTCTGTACCTTTTTCCCAAGTCAAAGAGCTTGGAATGCTTAGCTTTTCCCAAACTAAAGAGCTTGAAACTTTTTTTTTTCTTGTATGGAAGGTGTTCAAGCTCTGTGATCATATTGATTGCCTTCATCTGCACTTTTTTGAGAAGTATTACAGAAGATCAGCTTTTCAAATATGATGATCTGATCTGAATAAAGCATTTCACAAATCTGAAATATGCAGGTGTTTCATACATTTTACCCAAAAATTACATTATTGCCATTTTTATTTCCAGTCCTTTGTTAATAAGCCCTAGCATGAAATTTGCCTTTTTCACAGCTGCTGCATAGAATCAACATCTTCATTGAGCTATCCATTACAACCTGAAGACCTTTTTCCTGGTTAGTTACAACTTAGATGCTGTCAATGTATATGTGAAGTTAGAATTAAAAAAAAAAACCTACATAAATTAAACGACATCTCCCATTTAGTTGACCACTAACTCAGATTTAAGAGATCTTTTGAGAGTGCTTCACAATTACTTTGGGTTTTATGCAGCTATGATATGCATTTGGCTCCAAAGTGGGAAACGTTTTTTGATCTGGCATGACTATGCTATACTCACTTTGTCAGCAGCTCTTTAAAGCTACACCTTTTTCTCCATTTTCTTATTTAAGCTTACAGCAGTACTATTTCATGTTGTACTTCAAAGATGCTATTTCTTCTTTGTTGTCTTAAGGACTGATTACAGCTAACTTAAATGGAATTATTATGAGTTCTCTTTGCCTACTTCAAAAATATACTACTTTGACCTTGTGTGACCACAGGCTATTATCAATAACAACATTCAAATTATGTAGTGATATATTGCACTTCTTATGGTTCCAGGAAAATACATATTTGAGTTAGGGAAGTGTTAAGGAGGTTTATTTAGAAGACATTGAAATCCATGTCAAATTCAAAACACTTTCCTGCTTTGGATTCAAATAACTGATATCCCTCAATTTTTTTTTATTCTGACTATATTAGTATCTTTCTCAGACTTGACAAGATCTGGTAATAATCATAATGATGTCATATGTATTGTTACATCATCACAGAAATTACATCAATTATGTACTGGTAACACTTTGCAGAAGATGATATCACTTGCTGCCTTGCATAAGAATCACCATTTCTTCTTCTTTTTATGATTCTGTAATTCTTTATATTAGGGTGGAGTTGGGATGACTGAATGGAGCTGAGTGTTTACTGGCCGGATGGCTTTCCTGACACCTATGCAGAGTTTACAGCAGACATTTTCTCATTGCACCTTGAGAGAGAAACAGCTGCCGCCACCTAGGATTGCATTCTCAGCCTCCAGAGTATGAGGCGAGCATCTTAACCTCTAGGCCATCGCACCGCACACTGAGAATCCCCAATAATAAACAAATAACTTATGTTCCCCTTTTTTACTCACTTTAATTCTGTTTTAAAGGGATATATATTTTCCAAAACCAGGTAACCCAAACAGTTCATTTGCTATGGTAATCTTCCTCAGTTTAGTACTGTCTGTAATTCCAGGACTTTTTTAGGCACCATATTAAATTGCTAGTCTGCTTGGCAAATTGATGGCTGTACTCTTACTATATCAGAAGGGAAACAAATCAGAACAGGCTGGTCTAAATAGATACACATATATAGACATAGATAAATTATGTTGTACTTATTCAGCTGTTCATGAACCAGGGAATTCTGAGAAACGAGGTTTATATTCATATACAATATTAAGGAGCAGTATATTAATTTAGAGACATGTACAGTAAAAACAAGACAACATGAATATTAAGTTTTTGTTGATTTTTGTTTACTGTTAAGTAATTTATTATTTCATTTATTATGATGTTTATATTTCACACTAGAATTCTTACTGAAGCCACTAGTAAGCAACACATAACACATAAACAGAGGAAAACTATAACATCTAACCAATTAAAAATATTAAAAATAGCATGAAAGTAGTCACAACTTGGAGTTTTTTTTCTTAAGTATGCCATGAAACAATGTTCATCTAATTGATTGATTAGAAATGCAGAATATGACAAAAGGAATATATATTTGATTTTACATGTACTAACTGCAGCCAGAATCGTATTTGCACAACAATGGAAAAGCAAAGAGATCCTGATAGATGAGTGTGTAATTAAAAAATATTAAAATGTGCAGAAATTGACAGATTAATGCTTACAATTAAGAAAAAAGAAGGAACTGAATATTTTTTGACATAGGACTTATTTTACCAATGGTTAGATAATAAAAACAGAAGTTAGAAATATGAGGATACAAAAAGAACTAACGTTATAAAGGAGATTTGTTAAAGTAGGCAAGTAAAATATTATTATTATTATAAAATTAATATTATTGTGATGAATATTATTGTAAACATTTTGATTATGCATTCCTAAAAGTAACTGTACCCAGACAACATACTGTTTGATTGAAATTGAATTTTTACATGTTATATAGATAAAACAAATAAAAAATTTGAAAAAGAAAAGAAATGCAGAAACGTATGTTTTAAACATTTCTAAATTCAAGTTTTTCTGTTTCTCATCTGGCTAGTAATGAATGAAGTAAGCTATGGACGAACGTGATGATATTTGTCACATTGTGAAGCAATTTGAACATTTATTTCATTTGTTAATAAACAGCCACTATACAAGGACAGGGCTAATTCCTGTTTACTTTTGCCTTTAAGTAAAGGCATCACATGGACATTTAAAAATGGAATTTCTTTTCATACCCGACTATCTAACTTGAATCTTACCATTACAGGAATGTAATTATTAAAAGGGGTACATAATAACTTTAGAACCTCATTTACTAGAACTAGCAATTTAATATCAATCCATCCCAAAGCAGTGGTTCTTCCTATGCTTTAATGTAATAATACAACTGAGTTAAAACCATCAATTATTGTAGGAAATATTGTTTTAGTGAGCTAATTGGGTTTCCTGTTTTTCTCATATAATGAGTCATAGTATTCTCCTTTTCCTGTACATTGTAATGTTCTGTGTTCACGTTGAACATCATAAGATTGCCAAGCCTTCAATATCAATAAATTAAGGAGTAAAAACAATAGAAAGTTTGAAATCATATGACTTAAAAATATGGCAGATCTAAAATGAAACAGCATCATTAACTGCAACATGACTATGAGCAGAAAAGGATATTTTAAAAATGGGTAAATATCATGGTCTCTATTTCTTTTTGAGCTCCTTGTATAATTGCTTGGGAATGATGCATTCCACTAAGAGTACAACATAAAAAGCTGTTGTTGACCATCAAATAGCAAACAATCAATCAATTTGTATTGCCCATTAGTTGTGCAGCAGCTCTAAATCTTGGTCACAGAGATGACTTTCCAAAGACAGAACAACATTCATTAGATTTTTTTTTAATTCCTCGATTTCTTTGCTGCTTTTATCCCATTACTTCTTCGTAGCTGAATCAAACTGCAGGCTAATTGGTTGATATAATGCCTATCCTGACCCATTCTTAGGATGTATCCTCAAAACCTTTGTTTTAAATGTGAACTTTCATGAGCGACAGATTGAAACGTGGATTTTCAAATAATGTTTGAAATGATCCGTGCTAAGATTGGAAGTATTATGCTGTATGCTCGATTTTAACAATGAAGGACAATTTAAAGCCTCTTTTAACTTTCCTCTCAACTTCCCTCATACAAAGATTCCCTCTTCATTTTTGTGAGGTATGAGATGTAACTCAGATACAATGATTGATTGATTATGTGCCTTTAATGTATGTGTGTGGTATCAAGTCCCCAGATGATGATGATGATGATTTATCTTTTATTCATTAAATATGAAACTCAATCAACTGAACATTTAAAAATGAATCACAAATACCATTGACTGGTGCTGATGGTTGATACGGGTTGCTGCCAGCATCCTTGGTATCAACCAAGTATCTTCTTAAAATGTATGATGTTCTGAGCAGCGCAGTTGTTTTGCAGTTCCGCTGATGTTATTGCAGGAAGCTGCAATTTCTTGATGTATTTTGTAAAATTCTTGGATATTGTACCTAGTGTCCTGATGATAATGGGTATCACTGTTACATGTTTCATTCATAACTGTGTAGTTTTGATGGACAGGTCATGATATTTCATGATTTTTTCCAAACAATAAATCGTACACTTTGGTTTTCGACAACTGTGAAACCTGTATTGTTATTGTTATTGTTATTGTTGTTGTTGTTCTTATTATTATTATTGTTATTATTACTCAACCAGATGTTCAGACTGGGCTTGGCATTTTTGTTTACCTATGGAGTCCTTACCAAGGACCTGGGATAGGCAAATCTGGGTGTTTAATGGAATTACAGATATTCCCACGGGATGGAAACTGTTCCAAGTAAAGCTGCTTTCTGCAATTGACTGATGGCAAATTTGTCAATGCCTATGGTATTCAAGTGGTGCTCCAGTTGTTTTGGGACTGCACCCAAGGCACTATTACTATTGGTACTACCCTTGTTTGCCTTTGCCATAGTCATCTATTTCTATTTGTAGGTCTTTGTATTTTGTTATTTCCAGTTCTTTCTCTTCTCTTCTGCTGTCTCCAGGTATTGCCACATCCACTATCCAGACTTTTTTGTCTTTTTTATCAACAACTGTTAAGTCCACAGTCAACAACTGTTAAGAAGTAGTAGTAGTAGTAACAACAACAACAGCAACAACAACAACAACAATAATGTACTGTGGGACTTCCAAACACAGTAATAAGGTACTGTGGGACTTCCAAACACAGACTGGCAAAGTTTTGGAATGCAATACCCTGGATTGTGCGGAAGAAAAAAATGTGGATTGTCAACATTGCCATACCTAGTGACTACAGAATTGATGAGAAACAACTTGAAAAAAATCACCAGATATCAGGTCTTGAAAATTGGACTGCAGAGACACTGTCATAAACCAGCGTAGGTGGTTGCAGTGGTACTCAGCACACTGGGTGCTCTGCCTAAAGACCTAGGCAAACACTTAAAAACAATTGGCGCTGACAAAACCGCCATTGGTCATCTGCAGAAGGCCACCTTACTCGGATTTCCTTGCATAATCCACCGATACATCACACAATCCTCAACACTTGAGAAGTGTTCGACTAGTGATTTGTGATATGAAACCCACCATGGTTATCTTGTTTGCCGTGTATACTGTCATTTTTTGTGTATATAACAACAACAACAACAATAATAATAACAATAACAACAACAATAATAGAATGACTGTGGCAAAGGCAAGCAAGGATTGTACCAATAGTGATAGGCACTTTGGGTGCAATTCCAAAACAACTGGAGCACCATTGGCATTGACAAATTTGCCATTAGTCAATTGCAAAAGGCAGCTTTACTGGGGACAGCTTCTATCCTGCGATCATATCTTTAGCACCATCAAACATCTGGATCTGCCTATCCCAGGTCCTTCATAAGGACTCGATAGGTAAATAAAAATGCCAAGTCCAGTCTGAACATCTGGCTGGCTGTGCAATGATAATCATCATCAACAGCAATAATGATTGCCATCTCCCCACATTACTCTGAATTTTGTTTCATTTGATTGATATTTAAGTAGATGTGACTTTCAGCATTTAAAAACTTGCCTTTCTGTCATATGAATAACTTTTGGAAATATTTTGGAGTTACATCTAAGCTCTACAGAAGCCTCTTATACTGTTGTCCTGATCATAAGTTTCAGCACTCTATCTTAATGAGACAAAAGAAAGACTAACTTCATAGCATTAATACATGATAATTTGAAAATAATTATGGTGGATTCAGTGCATGATAAATCTGTGTTGGCTAAAATCTTGTATTTGATCATATTCTTGGTATAGTGAGGAAGTAACAAAATAGCACTGAAATGGAATATTTGAATGGCCACCTGGAACACTCCTCAATAGGAAGGTCCAAGCATTCTACAGAGTTTGTGTCTTTCAAAAGTATGATTTACATCAGAAAAAAAGAGGGAGAGGAAGTAGTCAGAAAATCTGGCAGGCTTGCAATCGAAAAATAATATGACCTGTAAAATCCTGTAAACATTTATTCATAGCTTGTATAAATAATTAGTTATCCCTATAACTGTCTTTTGGTAGCTGGGTAAATAGAATTTACTTTGTCTGAGTGTGGATATTCGAAGTAACAGAGACTCTCTTTTCTGCATCCCCAAGTCCTTCATTTTGGCATAGACATGAGACATCCTGTGTGATGTCAACAAGTGCATTTGGCTCTCCAAGGCCTTTTCCCAAGGTGAGGATTAGAAAGCATCAAATGCTGTCGGAGAGAGAAGGAAATCTCATGTAATGCTTTTGTTCTGCTAACAGCTATGTAAAGAGCTGCCTGGGAGTTTTGGAATGGAATCTGTCATCACTTTAATCCTGCTCTAGAAAATTGTGATGGAGACAGCACAAAGAATGATGTCATGAACAGACCCACAATAGAACTGATCCCCCACCATCACTGTTGTCCTCCAATCAAGTTTTGTCTTTTTCAAATTCCAGCTTCTAATTGGCTAGGCTATAGATTGGCATCTTGACTTCCCCTCCCACCCAGCTGTGTTAATATCTGAAACCCAGATATATGAGCAGTAAAGCTAATACAGAAGGGAGCCTGTTCAGTGCTATCCACAGACTTCAGAGGCATTTTTGTGCACTCTGTCTTTGGCATCATGCGCAGGAAATTCCTCTCTGGTCTGTACAATGCAATAAACAAGCCTCCTGTGTATCAGTTTAAGCTTTTAGCACTTCCATTTCATCCTAGGGAGGGCAATAAATCTGTAAAGAGTATGCCCATTTGCTTTTTCAGTGTCTCGATACATCCTTATGTGAAGTCAAAATGCATTTGGCACCTGTTGCTGTGCAAGGCCTTAAAACCTGACAACCATTGATGATATATGTATATCTAAACCATGATAGCTAAGTTCTCAGGTTTGCTGATTGAGGATATACTGTACACGCAGCATTAAAGCTGAACATAAGGCTGAGAAATCAGAAATCTTGGGTTTTGATTTTGTTATATAACCAATCTATCTCTGCAAATATTTTGTTCAATATCCATTTACTCTACAGACTTTTCATTTGTTCTTGAGGTGGGAGTAGAGAGTTGATTACGGTGTTTGTATGTTGCTGTTCCAAATGTGTTTCAAACTAAACAGTATTTCCTTTCCTGATATGAATGGTATTCCTTGCATGTATGGGCAGAGAGATGTTGTTAGGGAAAACAGCATCTTCATTCTATCGATAAAAGGGATTAAAGAAAAAACTGTAAAACAAACAACTACAACAATGCAAGCAATCTTTTGCTGCTGGGAACAGCAAGAGATTGCTTGCATACTTTTCTGGGGGAGGAGAATTAGGGAAGAGGAAAAGATAAATTCTGGTTGTGTTGATGTTTCTTAAGGCATTTCAAATGCAAAAGAACTGAAGAGCAAAGGAGTGGAGTCTGAATATGCACAAACTGCCTATGGTTATTTAATTTTAAATGTTTGTGTATAATCACAGATGTTATTCGAGATTATAAAGAACTAAGAGATGGATAGCAACTGGGAATCACAACTGCAATACTACAGTTCATCAAAAATACAGGCCTTTCTCTTTTTTTCATGGTTATAAGTTTTAAAAAAAGATAGAGAGTTAATTGATAAGGAAACCAAAATAGAAAATCAGAAAAGGAAAAAGACTTGGAAAGGAATAAAAGTAAAAGGTCAGAAAAGAAAAAAGTAAAGAAAATAGGAAAAGAATCACTCACAACTTTCTTTGGTATAGATATAGATGTAAGAATATACCAAACTATTATTCTAAATTTACCATTTGTTTATTTTATCTCAACACTCCATATAATAATCATAATAATCATCAATTTCCAAAATCATTTTTTTACTTTCTTGCAAAAAAACTTATTAATGTTTTTGAAGTAGAAAAAAATAGGCTTCCAGCACCTCTTACTTTTCCTATAATTATGATGATAGTTAGTTTTTGGTGTGTGGCTTATGTTAATATATTGGACACAAGAAACAATATGGGATTTATTTCACTGTGTGCTTACTAAGCAGCGATTGTAATTTCACACAACAGGGCCTTCAATATAGTTCCTGCTCTGCTGGTCTTTGTTATCCTAACCTCTTAGTCTCTTATCCTAAATTATCATTCCACTCTGAAATCATGTGAGCCAGTTATTTTTGGTTTAGTATTTGGGTTTGCTTCTGTTGCCATAAAAACATTGACTGATTATTTTAAGCCATACTAACAACTATTGGTACATCTTATCTTGGGCAGTAAGTTTTGTGAAACTTACTGCCCAAAATAAGATGTACCAATAGTTGTTGGATGCCTCAAAACTATGGGCTGAAAATGGTAAGCCCATCCCCAGTTATTATCCCCATTTTTGCTCTTTTTTTGCTGCTATTATGCTGATTAGCTCTGAGATAGTGGAAAAAGAAAAGCAGATTAAAAAAAACCCCTAAACATTTAGCTATGCAGTACAGTTAATCAAGAAGAACCTTTTCTGCACCACGCCCCCCCCCCCCTTTAAATACCTTTTGTGGCCATGGACTATGGGCCATAGACCCCTCAAGACTTAATTCAAGATTTAAATCATAACATTTATTCTTCATGGCGCACCTATGATGAAATTGTGCCCTGCCCCCAGAGATCTGGGGACCACAGGCTGAGAACCACTGTCATAGACAATTGTATATAGCATACACCAGCTAGACATGCTTTAATCTGAAGGCAAGGAACCATCTCTTCTGGTAATGTTATAAACTAAATAGCAATAGCAATAGCGCTTAGTGGTTTACAGAGTCAGCATATTGACCCCAAAAATCTGAGTCCTCATTTTACTGATCTGAGTCAATCTTGAGCCGATCAGGATCGAACTCCTGGCAGGTGGCAGAATTAACCAGCAATACTGCATTCTAACCACTGTGCCACCATGCATGGTATGGTTTATACTCTGAAATAGGTTTATTATGGGTTTAAAACAAAAAGTAGATGGTGAAAAAGACAAACACTTTAGCAAATTAAGTCATGTATTTCCAGTTTTGGAAACAGTGTCAAAATGTCTTGTGTTGAACAATTGTGAAGTTTATTTTTACTCTGATTGCAATGCACACCTTGCAATGTTGGGGGGCTAATTGAGGAAGCTGAAAAGAAATTGTTCCCTCTCAGAGCTGCTCTTGCATTGGGTTTTTTTTTTTTTTTGGATAAGTTAGAGACATTATGAATTCTTGCCACCAAATAATGTGAAGAAATGTGTATATTTCCAATAACTCTGTTTCATCAGGTCTTAAAAAGTGGCCCTACAGAAATCCCTTTTAGAAGTATCTTTCAGGGTAGTGCATGGAAACCAAGTTGGGAGCCAGGAGCAGAAGTACGCCTCCAGTAGCTGGAAAGAAAACTCTTTGCATTGCCCAGAAGTAACTCGACCCTTCCTTCAAAATGGCTTCTTCCTGGGATGCGCTTTAAGATAGGTAATACTGAATCTCTCTGTATGTTTGAAAAAAAATTGTGGTCAAAAAATGATAGTTAAAAGGGCCCACTGTTTTGAATATTAAACCAGTCTTCAAATATTTGAAAGTTCCAACCTTTAATAATTCTGCCAGTCGTTTATGGTCCCTCTAATTATTTGCTGAAAAACTCTGTCAATAGCAGATATTTTTCTTAAACAGCATTACAGTAATTCCTTTTTTTTTTTTGGCTTTGGCTTTGGCTTTCTACATGGATGAAATCCCTTCCACCCACCTCCTCTCTCTCCCAGCCTTCCTCCCAGGGAGACACTGCGGGAGTAAGGCAAAGTTGTTCACTGGGAATTCTCAAGAGGACAATGATTAAGTGGGGGGAATAAATCACTAGAGACCCAACACACAATTTAAAAGCTCTAGCCACCAGTGGTGGCCCACAAAGGTGCAGGTATTGGTGACAGAAAGCAGGAGGAGGTGTTTGGCATTCCAGAGGCCTGCTCAGGGCACAGAGGTTTGTTTATATTTCTATTCCACTGACTCCTGTGAAATGCCCTCTGTCTGAACAAGGAACACACATCGAGCTTGGGAAAGCATGTCTGGTATTTCTTGAACCTTCAGTGTTCTGATGTTCGAAAAAGTAATTTGTGGTGAGAATTACATGGGATTAGAGCGTCACAAGTCCAGGCACTGTTGCTCCAATCAACGTTCTATAATTACACTGTGATCATTATTACCATCCTTTTGGCAGCAGGGGATTAAGGTGTCCTAAAAGGTTGGGAGGTGGAATCAATTCTCTGTCCTCTCCCCCTGTTTCCCTCTCCTGAAGTTGCACAGATCGTCAGGATATCCGACACCCATCTTTTAAAGAAAGACTTTGATGTGGTATAAGAAAAAACATGTGTCTAGAAAGACACATGTTGGGAAATGTGATTAAAAAAAGATTTGAAAAGTTATATAAAACATTATAGTAATCTATGTTTCTAATTTCTATTTACTATTTTATGATAACAGCACCAGAAATTTATACAGATGTACATGCAATATGAAAATAATGCTCATTGAATAGCTACATAATTAGGGAATGTTCAGTTAGAAATGATCAAAATATATTGTTTTCTAGACTATATACATGCTGTTCTGAAGCTCATGGGACTTTTGACTTAATTACCCTACTGAAATGATTTTGGTACACATGCAAAATAAGGCTTCAATGGACAAAATTAATCACAATTAACATGGAATTCTGAAGATTACCTTACCATGTAGATATCAATATATAGTATATATTCATCTATTGAATTATTTCCAACAAAGAAGAGGACAATAGGAAGATATATTCTACTAACAGTTGTGCAAATGGTAGCAGAATAGTAACCAGAAGCCAGTGTAAAGCATCTAACCCATCTAGAATCACCTTGTGTTGAAGGGGGAAGCAAACACATTTAATAAATAACAACAACAACTTTGAGTAGTTGGACTTGACACGTATGCAAGGCTGCTGACAGGATTTTTTTCAAGTGGTAGAAACATTGACTAATTGCATGGCATCATTGGACACTATGATGCACTATATCAAGCACTTCGTTTGCATAGATTTCTTTCTGATTTTGGTTGTAAACAAAAATTATTGCATAGCATCAGGTATACAAAGGCTTTCTCCTATGTGGTCTAAGGATGGGAATATTGTTTCCTGCATACAAATTATACAGTAATTTGATGCAATAGCGAACTACAGAATTGAATGAAAGCAATGTATAAATTGTTTCTCATGATGAAAGAAAGCCATTCTCTTCCCTATCACATGTTCATATGTTTCATTTAATTTGCAAACCTCCAGTAATGTTATCCATCAAAAAGATTTTACAAATTGACTTTGATTTATCTGCTGGCATGACCACAGTTCTCCCATGACTCTCGGGATTCAAAATAAAAGCATTTTAAAATAAAGTGCAATTCCCAATCAGAGGAAAAATGCTAGTCCTGATATAGATAGGACCAGGGAAACTCACCCATATTTCCCTCTGCTAGTACATGATGACAGAATGGGATCCTTTCAGAGATCCATGTGGTGCCCACCCTGTTGGCATTCCAGAAGTCCCTGAATCTGTGGTTTTATCGAGGTTTTATCTACATATTTGTGTAAAGAAACTATATCTCTGGCTTGCATTATTTCATTTTTATTGTTTATTACATTGAGAGATGCCTAGAGTTGGTTTCGAGTTTGGCAGTCCCTAAATTGAAGTAAGTAAGCAAAGTAAGTAAAGTAAGTAAGTAAGTAAGTAAGTAAGTAAGTAAGTAAGTAAGTAAGTAAGTAAGCAGAGATCTACTGATGCAATACAGAACATCTGCTGCCAGTCAGAATAAACAATACTGGCTTGATGTCATGCTCAATACAGATGTAAGTTTCTCTATCTTAGAATTAAGTCTCACCTAGTTATCACTGATATGGACCCCTTTTGCATAGCAACATAGTGGGTCATGTTAGACTAATACACTTCAAAAGGCAACTACAATACTTCTTTAGGGAAAAGTAACTGATACTGTATAGTAATGTCCAATGCTAGAAGTGGATGTAACTTGTAAAGAAGAGACTCATAAAAAAAGGTAGTTGAAAGGAATTTTGAGAGCGGAAGTCTGATAAGGACCTTTATTCAACTTGCAAGAATTTCAACTAGAGTGATGGTTTCCAGATGTATGCTTTTCCAGATGTGAAGACTTCCAATTACTGCCTAATTTCTGTTCTCTGAACATTGAAGGGGGAAAGTAAAGGGAACAAGATGCTTTCCATAGCATTGGCTTTTTTTAAAAAATAATTCTTTCTTCCCTTAGTATTCTAAATATTTTGAAAGCTTTGACAATTAGTGAGCCATCCTGAATGTCTCGGACCTGGAAGGAGTCATAGTTTCTTCACAATTGCAGAGTGCTCTGAGTTTATAGAAAGCAGACAAAATGAAATGATAGATAAAGTTGACGTCTACACATTTTTCCTATATTCTTGGGATGCCATCAAAATGGTCTGAAAGTTGTGCAGTTGATTATATTTTAATAAAATATATCATGGTATCTTTCTGAGCATCAATTTGATGTTCATGACACACTAGTTGTACTAGTAAAGCAGCTAAGTATCCTATTCATAAGAGAAGGAGGATCTTTTTAAAATTAATGGACTCTTCACCCTTAAGTATTACTTAATGTTTCAGTAAAGAAATTTATAGTGACAAGTTTTTTTGGGGAAAATGATTTAAAATATCCACAGCAGGTGGCAGCAACTGGCTAATTTGGGTGATCTAGAAAAAAGGTAATGGGTGGATCTGGTTAGTTTTGGAGATGGAAAGTGTACTATCAGGAAATCCAAGGGCTGTAGGTTAGATGGAGGGAGTTTGTATGTGTAAAAAGTAATTCGGAAAGAAAGAAATGGCATATCATTTTCATATTGCTGCTAATAAAACTACAGGGATGTATCCATTGAATTACTGAAACTCAGGCTTGATTGGGGGGAGACTTAAAAAAGTATTCTCTGAATTATATATTGAAATACCAGGAGAAGCCAACTTTAACTACTTCTATAATTATAACCAGGCATGCCACTGCTTTTTTTTTTTAGAATAGTGGAGAGATAAAAATATAGTTTTGGAAAAAACAAAGGAGGGTTCTCCTCCTCCTCCTCTTCCTCCTCCTTCCTCTTCCTCCTCCCCCTCCTCGTCCCTTTCTTCTCTTCCTCCCCCCTCCTCTCCTCCCTCTCATTCCTGGGAGAGACTTTATGTAATGATACATTTAAGCCTGATGGTAGATTATGACTGGGAAAACTGCAGATTTGAAAAGGAATTGGTAATATTGCTTTAAAAAGCATGAAAAACTGAGATAGATGCATCTGAAGAAACATGGGAATGATCTGTTGTCCCTTTTCCAGGTTGGCACTCCTGACCTTACAAAACCGAAATGCAGTCTTTCAGGGCAGAGGGCATGACACTCACACAAATTTGTGTCCCAGCAGTCTTTCCCTTTAGAAAACAAGTGCACATGGTACATCCCTGTAGGAAACTGAAGTGTGAGATGCAGTACAGACCCACATGATCTGGCACTTTATTGATAAAAGCCTGTGGACATACAAGGTCAACAGGAGCCTGGAAATAGAGCAGGGTCATTGCTTAAGAAGGGAGGGGGAAACTCCTAATAGTTCCATTTAATTTAGTTGCCATCAACCCTAAGTAGACAACAAACAGGAAATAGTATCTCTAAAGCATGACATGAAATAGTATTGCTGTCACCTTGGATAAGGAAATCCAACATTTTTAGAAACGGCTGCTGATTTAAACAGCCCGTAGGGTCAAACTCTGCTTCCTATAGTCCTTTGATAAGTCTGCTGATAGGGATGCCTGCGCTATAAATACCCTCAATCAATATATCTCTCCTGCTGCTGAAAGCAGACATGTTCACATATCACAGCAGATGGGAAGGGAGCAAATAATATTTGTCTTGCCTTTCAAATTGATTTCCTGTTGGGGCAAGGCAGAGTGTGTCCATATGTTAATCAGATCACTCAGAGAGATAGCAGAGTTCAGGTCAACAGCCCACCACTTGACATGCCATAAAAGCAAGAAGAAAAGCTTTTCATGATCCAAAAGGGATCAGAGAAAGGAAAAAAAAATATAAATGGGCCAAAGTGATGTTCCCTCTGGACTAAGTGAGGGCTACCATGGAAGACAGTGAAGACTGTAGAACTGCAAGGGCAACTTCCACATTTCAGCCTTTGGGAAGGTCAAAAGTTTGATGGAATTCATTGTGACTTTGAAACAGCCACTGTCTCAGACCAATTTTAGAAATCTATGTTTTTCCTTTTTTAAAAAAGGCTATATTTTGTAAGATATTGAATGCCAATAAGCTGAATGTTCTGCTATCTTTACTTCATTGCAAAGAAGACATGATGATGTCTAATTAGATATTGAAAGACCTCCCTGTTTCTGTTGGGGCAATGATCATTATAGTCAACTGTGGTCCACCAGTGCTTATACCTTGGATTGGAATCTCTCTTTTATTGATGTTTGCATATATGGCAGAAAGAGATATTAGCAGTGCCATGATTAGGAGAAAATGATGTTTTGCTCCAGTACAATGCTACACTGAGACATTGTGCGATATGTCACAATGAAAGGTAGCTCTCACACAGCTGTTCCACCTTATAATAAAAGGATTGCCATTATGGTTTTGAAAGTAAAAATATTGGTAAATCTGGTCACCGCTTGCAATCTGGTTTTCAGATGTCTAGTGCAACATATTTGGCTAGCTTTATCAGGAAGAATCCAAGTTCAGATCTTGCTCCATCTATACATATGCTAAATACTAATATGGAGATTATAATTATAGCCCAGTGACTTTTCCTTAGCTTTAAGGAGAAGGTACTTGCAAATCAGTGTTCAACTATTACAAAGTCTGCACTATTATTACTGCTAATCTTCTCATCACTCCTTATCACCCATCCCCTCCCACTTGTGATTGTACGACTGTAACTTTGTCCCTTGTATCCTTACGATTTATATTGACTGTTTCCTAGTATGATTTGATTGTTGATTGTACCCTATGACTATCATTAAGTGTTGTACGTTATGATTCTTGATTCTTAACGAATGTATCTTTTCTTTATGTATACTTAGAGTATTTACACCAAGACAAATTCCTTGTGCGTCCAATCACATTTGGCCAATAAAGTATTCTATTCTATTCTATTCTATTCTATTCTATTCTATTCTATTCTATTCTATTCTATTCTATTCTATTCTATTCTATTACTTTTCAAAAAAGTTTGCCAGGAAAACTGTGTGGTTAAGTCCATATAATTATCAAGAGTCAAGATTGATTTGGAAAACCTACCAATATTGACCTATTGTACAGGTAATGTGTATACATATGAATACTTAGATTGTATGTACAAATGTTAAATATCACACTAGTCAGTCAGTATCAGAGATGGTATTCAGTAGGTTCTGACCAGTTCTGGAGAACCGGTAGCTGAAATTTTGAGTTGTTTGGAGAACTGGCAAATACCATCTCTGACTGGCCCCACCCCCATCTATTCTCTGCCTCCTGAATCCGATTTGATCAGCTGGGTCTTCTTTTGTTGCCCTGCACAGGAGAACAGAACTGGAAAGCAGGTTAGTTGGGTGGGGAGGGAATGGAGATATTGCAGTAACCTTCCCCTGGAGTGGGATGGGAATGGAGATTTTATAGTATCTTTCCCCTGCCAAGCCCACCAAGCACGCCTACCAAGTCATGCCATACCCACCAAGCCATGCCCACAGAACCGGTAGTAATTTTTTTTTTAATCCCATGACTTAGTATATATTTCTCTGTCTGATTTTATGAAGCTATGTTAATGCTATGCATTAGATAAACCTTCATCAACCAAGTACACTCCAGGTATATGGTGTTCAGGAAAGGTTTCTTGGACTTTAGGTGAATCTGGAGATGAACCATCCAAGGAGATATGGCAGTCTCTGGCATTAGGAGATGGAAGTCCCATTTCCTCAAGTGGTTTTTCTATTTGCAGCGTAGCTGATTTGTGTAATACAGTTTGTGACTTTCTATTGCATAGTCTTCAAAACATTTACCTGATTGATCAGAATCCCCAAATTTGTCTGGAGAAGTCAAGTTTAATAGAAATCTAATTTTCTATTGAAAAAAGATCTGGAAGCATTGTTCTATTTTGTTCACAACATTTACACTTATGAGAACAAATTTTAAATAACATAGTCTCTTTCCATTAATACAGAGAGAACTAGTGCAGAATGGAGTAATTGATTTAACAATATTCTGGTTAGAATTCCTTAATGGGGGGAGGGGGAGGCAAGGGATAGTTAACTATTTATAGTTAAGCCATTCAACTATAAGTAGCTGAGAATCTAGGTTGCAATTGCATAATATATCCCACAGAGTTGTTAAATACACATTAGTTAGATACAAAGCCCTATTTTCATTCTTCTTGGTGACTACATTTAAGTAGCTGATATATACATAATTCCGTAGGTTGTCAAAAATCAAACGTCTGGTAGCACCTTTTCAGACTAACAAATTTGATCAAAGGATCTGTAGTTATCCTCCTATAATGTCCATAGGTTGAGTATCTCAACATAGAAGTGTATATTTTACTCAAAGTATTGAAATCTGAGAGAAAATGGGTTTTTCTGCTCCTCAGGCGAGTTGCAATGACTGAAAAATTTCTTATGGCTGTATTGTCATGAGATAAGGTAACACAGGATTGATTGAAGGGACAATGCTGAAAAAATATGTTTCCTGAATAATTCTCCCCTAGTTCACTGTTTAGTGGGGGAAAAATTCTTGTCTTATAGTACTGTATATAATATAACACAGCCTTTCCAAACTTGGTGCCAAGCAGATTTGTTGAGCTTCAACTACATTAATTTCCAGCCAGCATGACCAATTTGGGATTTCTCAGAGTATAAAACTATGACATAGGTACAATTTCCAGACTTTCTCCCTCCCGTGCATAGTTGCTTGTTTTGATACTCTAAAAATAAAGCACCAAATGATTTGAAATATACAAATGATACCACTTTTGGGAGATGACAATAAAGACTTACAAGGGCTCATTAAGAAAAGAAAAAGAAAAAGAAAAAAGAAAAGAACAATCTAGGTTAATGTTGAATATTAAAAAGACAAATGAGCATAATAGTGAAGAAATGATACAATTTTGTTTTCTTGGGTTTAATAATAGATACAGTAAAGATGGACTTATGATGGAGAAATAAAGAATTTATTAATCTTGAGAGAAAAGGTTCCTGGAAGTACAAATCTTGACAAGATTGTAAAGAATTAAGAATTTCTATGACAACAGAGATCAGAACACTGAAAATAATTGTATTTTCACTGGCAATATGAACAAGAGACGTAGGGTAGATTCCTTCGAATTATGGATTTAGAAACAATTACTAACACTAACCATGGACTGTAAGAGGAACCATTTGGCTGGCCCTAGGTTAAAATAAGATTGACTATTCCTTTATAATGGGAGTGGATCATGGACTAGAAAGAATGATTATAGTTTGCAAGTTTGAGAAAAATAGAAAGGAGAGACATTGGATAAGAAAGATAGATATGATAGGAAAAGAGAGAGAGGCTGCAATGTCATTAGAGTTAGGAGAAGGGACAAACTGAAATGATGGGGTTTTGTCTGTACAATTGTTAAAAGGTCAGATTTGGCTCAAGGACACTTAACTGTGACCAAAGCCAAAAAATCTGAGAATTAAAATCTGACATGTTTGGAGGTCATCAGATTTTCTCCTTTCTTCATAATATTAAAGAGAGAGAGAGGGAGGGAGGGAGGGAGAGAGGGAGAGAAAGAGAGAGAGAGAGAGAAAGAGAGAGAGAGAGAGAGAAAGCTTGTGACTTCAAATTAATGATGAGTTGTGTGGGAAAGCACCATTCAGAATGGGGAAATGCACTATTATTTTGCAGGGATAAAATATCACACACACTGCTGAAATTCATCCATGCGTTTCCCATGGCGCAGGGGCATGGTTGCTATAAGATCCGCAAATCAGCTTTCAGCGGCAAGAAAATGACTGAGAATGAGCAAGAAAGGGAGCACCTGCTTGTCATCTGTGGGAAATTTCTAAAAAAAAATGTATTCTGTTCCCAGGGTAGTTTGTCTGACTAGCTCTAATAAAGCAGGATAGCCTCCCGAAAAGATACATGGAATTCAAGCACAGTAGAACATTCCCAAGTGAGCGTATTTTTTGCAGAATTTTTTTCTGGTGGACATTCTTTCTCAGATAATATGTATTGATGCAATGGGGTTATACCAAGGGCATATTTGCATTACAGGAAATCCCTTTACTGTTTTGTATCATTTTGGAACATAAGCATTATAGCACATTTTTCTTATATGTGCCAGTTCTTTGCATTTTAATACACATTTTCCCACTTATATACAGTACGCACATTTTCATTGTGTTGGATTTCTCTTGGGATGAGACTCACCCAAGGGAGCAGTACAAAATTAGCTGCATAAAATAAGCACAAGGAGAAAAAACTGAATGGTGAACAATATTTTCATAAGGCCAAATGTGAAGTTAGTGTCATGGAATTTCAGGCCACATATATTTCTGTTAGAATGAAAGATGAAGTAATCCTTTCCAAACATATACATGTTTAAATAAAAGTTGGTTCAAAAGTAGTTTCCCAGAGGAATTTATCAGAGAGGGAAAGAAGATAAGAATATCAGGAATTGCAAGATCTCTCTGTGTTTGTGATAGTCATTTTGTAAAAAATCATGGGTAATAGTCTTTTTAAAGAAGAAGCTTCTAATGCAGGACTGTCTGCCCAAAGATGAGATGAAGAAGGGAGCATGAAGAATGTTTTGTTCTAGCAGAGCCTTAATATAATCAATAAGATCTACCCAAATTTTGATATGTTCCTAAATTCTTGATTGTCCTTTTTGCCTTCCGCTTTGATTTGATTGACTGATTTCTCTTTCGCAGGCTTGATGTCAGCCTTTTGTGTTCATAGTTTGCACAAAAACTTTAGCTTAGCGGCAATTTGTAACAGAGATATTCAATCATAATATTCCATTATTTTGCAGTGTGAAAACATTGTTGAACAGTATGCTCAAATTAATGAGATTATAGTAATGCTTTGCATGATGGGAATTTTAATGCTGTCCTAATCCCATTGTAAGAACCAATGTTCCAAGGAGCCAAAAGCAGCATGGATATCAAGCATTATCCCTCAGCCAGCTATCAATTCTAGAAATCATACCTTCTTTGTATTCACAATAATGAAACCCATGAGAAAGTACATTTGAGATTCTCTGGATCAACAATCTAGTGGAATTTGGAGCCTCTCAAATGATGCTGACCTACAATTTTCAGCAGCCCAAATCAACCTGGACAATGATGAGCACTAACTAGGAATGTAAGGCTAACAAAATCTGGATTGCTGCAAGTTTTCCATCTGTGATGTAGACTTTAGTTTAATTCACTATGCAGGACAAAATTTATAGTGAGAGACACCATATCAGTATTCTGTCAGTTGTATATTCATCCTGTCCTTAATAATTCTTGATAATTAAATAAATTAAAGAAGATAATTAAATCTTCTTCATCACATTTTAATCAATATTTGAAGAGTGTAATCACTCTTCACCTTAATCTTCTCTTCTTTATATTAAACAAATACACTTCTTTCAATCATTCTCCACACTTTCCCTGCAATACTGTTCGATGTTTTTCATATTCACTCAATTTCTTTTATTGCCTGTCTTTTTAAAATTTACATTCTTTTCATGCAATTGAACATTTATTTTGTTTTCTCATAGTTGCTTTGCTGTGCTGGGTCATATTCTATTTCTGCTTGACTAAGGCACGTATCCCCTTTTTATATATACAGTTTCCAAGCTATGTCTTCTGTATCTTATTCTCCGGGTTTTCAATTTATTTTTGTATCCATGGAAAAGACATCACATTTCTTTCTATGGTAGTTCATTTATAATTGAATTATTCAAAGAAATTCAGTGGTTTAATATTAAAAATCTTAATACTGTTCTGATATTTTTTGCCATACAATTGCTCTTCTGTCAAGTAAAGGTAATATTTAAAGATGCTGACATACAATTCATTGTTATTCATTTGTTGCTTTATTTCTGTGATGATATTCTCAAGATGAATCTTGGTAGACACTCAGATGTTTAAATTATAAAAGAAGAAATTGAATAAATAAGGTTTCTCCAAACATGATATTATCAATTCACTTCCTGAAATTCTAGATTCATTTTTTTTTGATCTTATAAAATTCATTGAGGGACTAAATCTCTGTCTTGTTTTACATGCACAGTTTGAAATACCACATCCAGCACTGTTGAGTGTCTGCTAATACACTTACAAGTACTGGGGCATACATCATTCTCATCAGACAGAAGAATGGCACTTCTCTGCTTGTTATCTGCTACTCATCCTACTCCACTGTAGATCTGGTTGTTTGAAAAAAGGAAATTGCAATAATCCAATTATGCTCAGATAATTCTTCCTGGAGCATTATTTCAAAATGTTCAGGTACTGATATTTATCAATTGTTTAAAAAGGATGCATAATGTTGGGACAGGAGCCTCACTGTATGGGTGTTGAGAAGTTCCTGCTGTCCACAGTCACCGCTATATATCTTAGTTGATGTAAAAAGAGACTGAGAGGGAGATCCGACTTAATATTTTATTTACAGCTTCAAGGTTAAGAACAGTGTTCTCAACTGAGGAAAATGGAAGTCAATGCAAATATATTAAGATATATTCCAGGAATCTCTTGCTAGAGTTAATATAATATCAGCAACACTCCTGACCATTTATAGTTTTGGAACCCTATAAATGTTATATATTATCATAACTAAATGTGTATAGCTTAAACAAATAACACTTTGCAAAGAGGAAATATGTAATTAGTGATAGTTGTTAAAATATTGCAAGAAAAATGAATTTATTAATCCTCCTTGATGAAATTAAGCCTGTTGTCATTAATCACTGATCAGAAAGCAGAAACCACATACTTCAGGGCATGTAAAGTAGCTCAATAACGGATTAAGAAAAAAATACTATTACATAGAAAAGGAAGTAGAAGCGGAAAACAGTGGATAAGAGGATTGGATGGGATCATAGAGGTTACTGGAATGTTTTGGAAATGTTAAGAGGCAGGTAGAAATGATGAATGTTAGTTTGTGTAGTCATCAGGCGTTCAGGCTGACTCTGTGGCAATGAATAACCAAAGTAACTAAAAAGCATTGGAACCCTATACCCATGATGGCAAACCTGTGGCATGTGTGCCAGAAGTGGCACACAGGGCCCTCTCTGTGGGCACATGAGCCGTTTCCCCAGTGCAGCTCTGCCGTGAATGCGCACATGTACCTCCTGCCAGCTAATTTTCAAGTCTCTGCCATGCATGCATGGTGGGCATGGTGCATGTGGGGATGGGGTGTATGCATGCACAGGCGATGGCGCGCCTCTTCTGGGGTGGAAGGCATGCATGGGGGACGCTTTCATATTGCATATTTTGGGGATGCGCATGCGCACTTTGGGCACTCGTTGCTCAACAGATTAACTATCACTGCCCTTACCCTTATTATTGGTATTAGATTATATGATTTGTTTCAGTTTCCAAATTAGCTAAAACTAATACTTTATGCATTGTCTACTCAGAAGTATGTCCAACAGATTTCATGGAATTAAACCTCTCAGATAAATATATGATTACCATTCAGGAGAAATACATTTAGTAAACATCTGTAGACTAAAAGGCAGTCTTGTCTATTGCAATTACCAAGGTGTACAGAAGCATCAGCAGATCCTTCACTGTCACCACCAGTAAGTGTACTTCAGGACAAAGGTAGTTGGGATGTTAATTGCAAAAGGCATATTTTAAATATATAATTGCCCAAGATACCTGCATAGAGGTGGGAAATAAATTTGGAAATGGGTTCCTGGTGCAAATGGTAGGCTGGAAACGTGGGTAAATAGTGAATAAAGTCTGGCTATATGCATATGTGTTTCTGCATTCCTTTCATGTGACATCTCCGTGTTTGTGTTTATGGTGCATTGGGAAAAAAAGGATAGGCTGAATAGGCTTTGTTTTGATGATCAAGAAAGAAGAAACTTAGAACAGAAGTTTCTGAGTTGCTGCCTTACCATCTCTCCCATCATGATGCATTGTGGAAGTAATTTTCTGGATCTGTCTCATTGTTCAACTCCACTTTTCTTCTGATAGTTTCTCCTGGAATGCTAAATTTGATCCTCTTCTATTCTGTTTTGAATAGTTGTCCTAATGAAGGATAGATATATTTCCCCTAACATTCTGTTGGGTAGAAAAGAACAAAAATACCAGCTTACCCTAGTCTACCAGTTGCATGCTTTACTGGACTAAGAGGTACTAAAGATTTCTTAGATTAGATTATCATGGATTAGAATACCATAATTCATTTTAAATGGGTTTGCCTTTGAAGATAATCAGGATCTGTAGCTGGCATGGAATGCAGTACCTGCTTGCTGACCAGCATCAACTAATTTAGCAGAGTAACATCAATTTTCCAGGAATTGTACTGATTGCCAGTAGGTTCTCAGGCCCAATTGTTTTATAGCTTTGGGTCCTGTTATCTCTGATACTGTTTTCTTCTATATAAGTAAGGTCCAAAATTCTCATCAAGGATGTACCTTAACATCTTAATCCAGATCAAATTGCAACAGTTCTAGATAGTTAATAGAATATCAAATTATCTTTCTTTGAAATGACACTCATACAACCCACGTACATAAGGAATGGAGACCTTCCTGAAGTTTTTAGGGTGAGGGATCTAAAATAACTTATCTGAAAAATGTATTAAATGTGATATATGTAGTTAGCTGAGTAATTATAGTGATGTAAAAAAGCTAGAAAAAATTGAAATCAAATTATTGAGTGATTCAGAGGATTTTAAAGATTTTAAAGATTCAGTTGGAGCCATAATTTTCCAATTATTTCCTGGGACTGATGGATAAACATTTAGGAAAGAGCCATGGAACACTTTTTTTATATGTGATAACTACAGGAAGATTATTTATGCACAAAGATGTAAAGATTTGGCAATACTCACAATGGAGAAATGATTGATAAAGATGACTTTCTAAAATGCCTGATTCGTTTGATGAAGAAAAGATAATATCTACATTTATTGGTGATTGGAAACTCCTTATGAACATTTTGTGTAAAACAGAAAAACATGAATTTGTGATTTATGGTTTTGATGTTCAGATAAGATAGATTATAGAGACCATCATGATGTAATTTTATTTATTTATTGAATTTATATTGCTGCCTATTCACCCATGGGGACTCAAGAATATAAAACCACATTTAAAACAATAAAACTAACAAAAAGAAACAAATAAATTAATATAGAACAATATAACAAAATCACCCCCCATCTCCCATGCACCTCACATGTTCATGTGATCTCTCATGCAGATCACATGAACCATTTAATGGGCTCCATCCCTCTCTGAGTTCCCCAGGCCTGCTGGCAGAACCAGGTCTTCAGCACCTTCCAGAAGAGTATAAGAGTGGGGGCCATTCTAATCTCTGAGGGAATGATCCAGAGAGAGGGAGCCACCACAGAGTAGACTCTTCTGGGTCCCAGTAGGTGTATCTCTCTCAGGGATGGGACCCATAGCATTCCCTGCCTCCTCACTCTGATAGGTTGGGTAGATGTGACTGGCAAGAGAAAGTCCCTCAGATAATTTTAGAGAGAGAATTTAAAACATAATTGTACCTGTAAGTGCTATGAAGAAGAGAAGTTATTTCTTTTTATTTTTCTTTATATCCTTTTTCTTTTTCTCTACCTTTCTTGTATTTTTTCTTCTTGCACTTTTAGCTTTTCTTTAATTCTTTCTCTTTCTTCTTTTTCATTCTATTTTTGTTTGTATTTATTCTTACAATTATTGTTAAAACTTTTAATTCAATTATAATTGAATTATTATAACAGTATAATTATGACAGTGCTTATTTGGTTAGATATTACACTGATATTGAGACACCAATACTTTATAAATATCAAAAGGCTGTTCAAAAATCTAATATTAATCAAATATTATTATTTGATTTTTTTAAATCTCAAGTTTATCAGAACAGATTCTAAGTCACAAAACAATGTCATAATTGGTGTAAATTTCTTTGGAAAGATGTGATGATGAAATATGAGAACAAATCTGTCTTTGATTCACTTTTTAATTTAAATTCAAGGCTCTTAACCAGATGTTCAGACTGGGTGTGGCATTATTGAGTCCTTCCAATAGAATCTGGGATAGGAACAGAGGTGGTATTCAGCAGTTTCTGACCAGTTCTGGAGAACTGGTAGCGGACATTTTGAGTAGTTCAGAGAATCAACAGAACTCTGACTAGCTCATCTATTCTCTGCCTCCCAAGTCCCAGCTGATCAGCTGGATCTTCTTTTGTTATCCTGCACAGGAGAACGGAGCTGGAAAGCAGATTAGTGGGGTGGGAAGGGAATGGGATTTTGCAGTAACCTTCCCCCAGGAGTGGGGGGTGGGAATGGAGATTTTGCAGTATCCTTTCCCTACCATGCCCACCAAGCCATGCTCACCAAACCATGCCACACCCACCAAGCTGTGCCCACAGAACTGGTAGTAAATTTTTTTGAATCCAACTACTGGATAGGAATAGATGTTGCTATTTAATAATATTAAAAATATTGTTGCAGGATGTAACTGTAAATGTGTGTTGTTGGCAAACACGTTATGAGTCTATAGTTTAGAGGTGCATTTTCTTTCTCCTTCTGAATTAGGAATGTCCTTCCAGTTAGCCATTTTTCATTTTCTGGTGTTTCCAAATCCCTACTCATCTGGTTTGGCAAGTCAACTCTAGATTTGTCAATGATAATATAATAATAACTACAATCCATGGATCTTATCTGATCTAGGAGCCCTTTTGTTTTTGACCTTCTCTAATTGCTTTTGAATCAACTCCTCAAATATTCTAATATCTTCAATACTGAGTATCTTTACTGAATTTTCAGCTTGCTTGAAATTGTTTTCTATTGTTGCGATTCCTATTGTTTTCTCACAAATTTTCACAAAGCTTAGGAAGTTGTAACATCCAGTTTGTTTAGACCAATGATTCCACTGGAATAATTTTAACAGCTTCATTAATATTTTTCACTGTTTTAGCCAAGCTTTTCTTATTAATTTGATTTAATTTTGGCAAACATTCCTTCAGCTTCTTTAATTTGGTCCTTGATTTTCCAGCCTAGTCCTTGATTAACAAATAGCGCTTGCAGTTCTTTAGCAACTTCAATTTCTTCTCCCTGTTTTTCATTAAAAATGAATATTGGCTGTTATTATTATATAATGTGAAATCACAGCTGCCAGTTCTTTAGCTGGTATTGGCCTTCATATGTATCATGTACTTCCCAAAAACCTAATGTCTAATGTATTGGTATGATATATATGTGGATCCAAGCAGTGTGGCCTTTTGTAATTGACAGATGGAAATATTGTCACGATGCAGATTTTCTAAGTGTCGTCCAATATTTTTTTGAATGGTTTATTTTTTGGTATTATTTTTGTTATCTCTTTTATTCATTAAACATGAAACTCGGTCAACTGAACATTTTAAAATGTATGACAAATATCATTATTATTAAATAATTATTGTTATTGTATTTTTTAATCATCACCATTGGGGTGGGTTCCCTATTACCCCTCCACTTCACTCCATATGAGTTAAGAGAAGCACTAGTGGCAGATTGCCTGTAGGACAATATAAACTCTCATGTAGCATAGTTGTTTGTTCAGGCACAAACAATAGAGACATGTTGTCATTACCATTTGCCAGAAACTCAAGGCTTTTGCTCTCCCCCACAGTCCCACTTTTCTTCTTCTCTCCTTTATTGCCCACGACAAAGGATACATTTCCACCCCCACTCCCATTGAATTGATCTGTGGTGTGGCAGTGTCATTTAGAGGAGAAATTATTGGAGGCAGAGTGGATTGTAACAATGGGGGCCTTGTGCCAGACACATGATGGAACAGTGAGGGCTGTTGGTAGCTTTAAGGAGTACAACAGCTATCTAGCAGGTGCTCCCTTTGTTTGCAGACCCCAGTCTTAGACAGTTTTCACAGATGAGTTCATGTCATTTTGCTCAGGCTCTTTTGCATGACATTCTGTGATTGTGACATTGGTCAAGTGTCCAACCCACCTTTTCTGGTGACCCACTAGAGCCCCTTCTATAACACAACCCTTTCTTGCTGAGATATCTCACTGGGTTTCTAAGCCATATGGCCCCAAGCTAGAGTAACTTTTGAAGGAAACATAATAACATAATGTTTATTCTGCTAATAGAGGTTTGACGGACCCCACTGATTCTGATGTTGCTACTTTAAAGCATTATTCAGAAAAGCCATTAAAGAACATTTATTTATGAGTGTTATTTTGCCCTTTTTTGGCCATATATAGAATTTTTGCTGATCAAGTAAGAGCTATCTTTGAATACAGCATTTACAGTTTTGTTTTATTTTTACATCTGTGAATAAACAGAGTATTTAATCATAAGTTAGTTGTTAAAGAAAACACTTTATTATCAGAATAATATTCAGGATATTGTTTAATTAGACATCAAGATTTACAAAAAGGTATGTATTGCTTGGTTTAATACTGCTTTAGTTCTTAATAGTGCTACAATAAACATTTATTTTACTCATTGTTTCACTCTAGTTTTCTTGCTTTTCTCTGAATAAAATCAAGAGTACAGGTAGTCCTCAACTTACAACAGTTCATTAAATGACTGTTCGAAGTCATAATGACTTATGGCCATTTTTTATGCTAATGACCGTTGCAGCATCCCTATAGTCATGTGATTTACATTTGTGTGCTGGACATCCACCTCATATTTATGATGGTTGCAGTGTCCTGTGGTCACCTGATCACCTTTTGCAACCTTCTGACAAGCAAAGTCAATGGGGAAACCAGAGTCACTTAACAACCCTGTTACTAACTGAACAACTTCAGTGATTCACTTAACAAATCAAGAAAAGAAAAGTTGTAAAATGGGGCAAAACTCACTTTAAAAAATTCTCACTTAGCAACATAAATTTTGGGCTCAATTGTGGTCATAAACAGAGGACTACCTGTATGCTTTTATAAATATTTTTTGGCCAATACATTATACAGAAGCCAGCCAATTTAAACTGAGTGGAGATTATCCATTTCCAATAAGGATATATGGACATTTAATGTAATCTGGTGAAAATGAAAAGTGTTGAAATGCGATTATTATTTAAACTGTATCTTTTCCAAGGCAGTCTATATCTTAGGGTACATTTGCAGGTTTCAATAAGGCTTTGCCATAATCACTACCCACACCAAAAAAAACCCTTAGTGCAAAGCTATAGTTTTGTTGTTGTTTTAAATCAGAATGTTTTAGTTCCGTAGAGTGAATTTCTACACAAATGATTCAAATCAGGTTACTGTTAAAAAACTGTGATGTAGTTAATAGTCCAAATTTTTTGGCGAGTTACAGCACGCTTATTTTACTAGCAAATAAAAAGGCATGGACCATGTTCAAGTATCAGTAGACTCATGTGGCCAATAACCCAAGGATAAGATATGGTTGCTCTTAAACATACTTATTTAATATTAAAATCAAGCTTCATTTATTTAATTCTAACTTTATATCAGTCCATTATGCTTTGACTCAATAAAACCATTTACCAGACTGAGGAAAACAAATATTTTCCCTGTGAATTTTGGCAACAATAATTCCAAGCATCCTACAACTGCCTCTGAAGTCAGTACAACATGAAATATTGGTCCTCTTCCATCAGCAAGGAGTTGCTTTTTCTTGAAGTGCGGTATGATGCCTATCTCTTTATATAACGTTCACAGAAGGCTAGTTCAAGCATGGCAGAAGCAGGTTAAAGAACTGAAATTTGGTTCCCAGTTTCCCTGATACAATGCCTGGAAAGTAGCTTACATGTGTATTGACAGGAAGCACAGCTAGTTGGTTTTGTCTTGGTTGGCAGACATAAATTGTTCCCGTAGCACTATTGGTACAAGTCCACATTCCTGCCGCTGCAGCTCTGAAGATCAGGCCTTAGAGGAAAGGAATATACACCACCAAAATATTTGAAACATATATTAGATTAAAAGATTTGAAAGGCTGAGCACTGGGTAAAACATAGGATGATTTAATGACTCCAAAAGTCTTCCAAGTGCAGCTGGATTTGACAAATGCAGTTCAGGAGTTTCCCCCTCCAAATTACAATAATTGTGTAGAAGACTGATGTTACATTAGTGCTAAAAACAGTGTCATCTGTAACTGTATTAGCCCTGGCCAATGAACTGTAAAGACCATACTGAGAGTTTGTTTAGATTTTTTGCAAACAGCCATGTTTGTAATGCTTTTAATTATAATATATCCTTGCATAATTAGGACCTGTCACACGAAAAATACAGAGAAATCCAATGATTCAATGGTGAATCCCCCTCCTCAAGGGGTAAAATGGAGGTACATGGCTAGGGCTAGTTATATTCCATACACATGGAAATTTGCTTGGATTGCTTAATTAGAGCAATAAGATGGTGAACACCTGGTTGGGTGGTCAGGCTCTGATTCATCTCCAGGATCTGAAAGGATCAAAATAGGGAAGAGCATGAAAATGAGGTTTATTGACATTTGGCCCAGATAAGCACTTTTTTCACTGAAAAGTAAAGCATCAGTCCTAACCCTCTATTATATGCATTGGGCTGAAATGTTGACAATCCTGTCTCTGTTCAGACAGCTATTTGGGACCATTGCCCTGCCACAGGAATATGACCCACAACATTTGAAGGGTTGTCTTCACAGCAGGGGAAGGAAAGGAGTCAAATCATCTCAATTGGCTTATTTTGGCTAAAAGCTGACATGGACCAAGGGATAAAAAGAGAAGGGAAAGAAAACCCCTAGTTAACTGCCATAACCAGCACATTGTAGTTTACACAAACCAGATGATTAAAAGAATCCTTATTGTTCCTGACACTGTTGTGTACATTGAGTGAATACAATTCAAATTACAATCTTCCTCAATATAATCTAGAAAGGCAGACTGTAAAAGTGCAACTTTCTGTATGAAAAAAAACTCCCTTAACATGAAACATTGCTTCTTTTTTTCCCTGAATTTTGCTAAATCTTGTTTGATTATATTTTTAAATTTGGTAGGCCCTTCTCTTGACAATCTATTGCTTGTTTAAGGATTATGGGCTTGAATATGTTTGGGTTGGTAGAAACAATGAAATATGAAAGACAAATCACTATTGGAAATTGGACAAACAGAACACAATTGCATTATCACTGTTGTCATTCTACATTTGTTACTAACCTGTTTTTAGGTAAAATAATAATAAACGTTTTGTCTATGGCCCTATCAGAGCCTGAGTCCATGAAGGAAGACGAGCTGGAGCTGGGGCAGATGGAGGTTGAGGGGGCAGTTTTATTGTCTTTGGAGGAACATGGGAGGAGCAAGATGAGGCCTGGGATGGCTTGCCAGCAGGGAAGAACAGTAGCAGGACAACTGAGAGAGAGGGAAAGAGAGGGCAGGTAGTAGAGATGAGGAGTGACCGAGTTCAGGTAATGAGCAAGGACTGTCCCTTCATGATCCTTGAACACGGAGAATGGAGAGGAGGCAGGAGCAGTGCAGGCCAACCCGAAGACTCGGGAGGAGAGCATCCCATCCCTCTTCACAAGGCACACTGGGGGACTGAGACTTAAAGAGATGCTGTGGGGAGGGGTGCTTGTCGGGAACAAGCACTGAATTCGTGGAGTTTTGTGTGCCATTGCTGACGTTTGGATTTTGCTGGACTTCTTGCCTTATTGCTGCTTCGTTTCTTTGCCTTGCTGGACTTCCTGCCTTGAAGCCATTGTGCTAAGAGTGTTTTGTTGGACTACTCACAGTCAGAGGCTGCTGGAGGTGTGCGTGAGCGCTTTGCTCCGGGACTTGCAATAAACATGGGAGCATTTGGGGGAAAGTTGGAGCAATAAAGGGAAGTTCGAATTATCAGCTGGCTGTGTTGCCTCCATGTCTTGCCCCGAGTCATCACATGTTTTATATATCTATGTATATTAATTTTAACTTTTCAGATTTAATAAGACCTGGCTACAAAAAGCTTTAAAGATCACATTCATATATCTGTTCCAAGTAAACAGAGTATATTGCTCAAGTGATTCATTATGATTTATAAACTTGAAAAGAAACCAGGATAGCGTTTCTGAAATAAGACAACACAACTTAATTTGAACTATAGTGAAATAAATATATTATAATTTGGAGAGATCCCTGGTATGGAACATTCTCAGCAGCCTAACTGTCTCCTTTGCATCTGCCCATTTTCAAATTTCCTCATGACACACATGGAGATCCAGAGACCAACAGAACATGTAACAAGTTATAGCCACAAAACTTAGGGAATACGTTCAAGCATCTGGCAGCTGGGTGTGTGAAACCTGAAGCAAATTCTGATTATATACTATGACCTATGAAAACTACAGGTAGTTCTTGACTTACAACCATTCATTTCATGACTGTTCAAAGTTACAACAGCACTGAAAAAAATGATTTATGACCATAGCAGCAGTCTTAATCAACTTTGTATGCTTGGCAACCAGCATGTACTTACGATGGTTGTGGCACCCGAAGTCCTAGGAATGTCATTTGCAATCTTCCTAGGGAAGCTTTTGACAAGCAAAGCTAATGGGGAAGCTTGATTGGCTTATTGACTAGATGATTCACTTAATAACTGTAGCGATTCACTTAATGGCAAAAAGTCATAAAATGGGGCTTGACTCACTCAATAGCTGTCTTGCTTAGCAACTGAAGTATTGGGATCAATTGTGATCATATGTTGAGCACTACTGTAGTCGGTCATGATTGCTTACTCTTCCCAGCCTGAACTAGCTCACATAACTTTTGTGATGGAGAAAAATTGGAGGTGAGAATTATTATGTACTACCTTGAGTTTCAGAATGAAAACCAAGATATAAATCTATTAAATAGCAATAACTCAAATGTATTGCTTTATTAATTAAAATATTGTGTCAGGCCAAGTAATAAATAATTATATAATCCCTTATTTATAGATAGATAGATAGATAGATAGATAGATAGATAGATAGATAGATAGATAGATGTATGTTTTAGGATCATGTAATTTTTATTACTTTGATATAGTCTTAAGACTAATGAGTGAATTCTCTCCCTTCCTCCCCTCCTCTCTCAACAAATATTACACTATGTAAAGAACATAGAATATCTTATTTTACATATGTAGTTGTAGAGTTTGGCTAATACAGTCATATATGTGCAGAACAGAATAGTAAAATAATTTTATGAGTGGACTTCCATGTGCTTTAAATGGATAATAACTAAGGGAACCATCCCTCCCCAATAAATTATGGATTGTGGAATTAAAAACCATTTCAATCACAAAGATCATTGGCCATGCAACTTTTCATATAGCTGTGTTGGAATGTATTGGATAGTGAGTACATACTTCATCATTTCAAGTCTGCATATTGAAGGTAAACTGATACCTTCAAATTAATCCTAATACTTTTTGCACTACTGTGGAACTTTTTTACTTCCACTTCACAGTTATTAATTTTATGGCAAGAATCAAAAGCAGAGGAGCCAAGCGGTGGGTGTGTGAACTAGTGAAAAGTTTTGCAGTTTTGCCAGTTTTACACGACTATGTTGTACATATGAAAAGTCTATGCCATTAAGGTCTGCTATGCCTAATACCATGGGAGCGTCATCACTTGAGATTTCCAAGAAGAGATTGGACTGCCATTTGTCAGAAATGGTGTAGGGACTCCCGCTTGGGTGGTGGGTTGGACTAGGTGATCTACAAGGTCCCTTCCAACTCTGATTATCTGTTATCTGTTACCACTTGAAGTTCCATGGCACATTTTAAAACCCTAACCAGTAAAACATAACATAATAATTTGCAACATTACATAGGCTGGTAAACCTAAGCAGTCATCTTTCTAAGGCACCTGGAATGTGTTTGTCATATTATCTGCTCCATGCTGTCTTGGTTCGTAGGAGAACTTAACTTGCAGATAAAAATAGAATAGAAAATTTGATCTTTGGAACCCTCTACTTTAAGGATACCCCCCCTTTTTTTTGCCCCAGCTATATTTGACAATTTTGCTTTCAGCAGATATGACAGGCACTGGTGGGGGTCACTGGCCCAATTCCACATTTCCACATTTCCACATTTGGCTTGCTCTGGGTTCACTGGCCTGAACTAATATGTCCAAAGGAGGTTGTATTACTGAACATTGTGAGGTGTTTTTTTTAAACACATTAAACATGCATTGGTGGTTCCCCTCTGCTTATCTGACAGCTGTAGAAAAATAAAGAAAATTCGTTTTGAACTTTTAACAAGCAGGGGCTTAATTTATGTCCAGTACTTTTGTTCCCCGTTTTCTTTTCCATTTATCAATTGCGAAGCTTAAGAGAGTTAATAATATGGAGGGATTTCTATTTTATGTGTCCACGTGCCTCCCTGCGCCCGTGTCCAAGGGACGGAGCCAAAGCTACAGAAAGGAAAAGAGTTTTCAGATGGAAATTTGATTAAACAATACAATCATCTGTCTCTCAATCTGTTTTTATATCTATCTAACTATCTATAAAGAAAGTGTTTTTTTTCTTTTTAAGGAGTTATATACACAATACACAAAGGGTGAGAGATCTTATGAATGCTGAGGGAAAGGGTTTGGCATCTTCTGCCTTTCTTCTTCTTGTTGTTCTTTCTGTGTAAGTTAAGACCAAACACTCCAATACAATCAGAAAACACAGATGTTGCTTGGAGCATATTTGATGACTTTTTGAAATAATTGAGAACAATGACTTTTATTTTCAGTGCAACAATAGGGGCTCAGAACAGACAAATTGAGCAAGACACGAGAGAGCCCCCACCCCCACCCCATTTGCTTTCCTTATGGTGGGGAAAAAAGCATTTTAGAAGAAAGCTGCAATTATAAATGGAAAATCTTTTTTGCCCCCTTCAGTTGTATATTTCAGTGGATCTTATTGTTTTTAAACTCTTAAAATCAAGTTGGAATTGAGAAACAGAAAAGTGCTCTTAATAAAACTAAGTGAGTTGGAAAAAATTCAGAGCGAGATTGCATATTTAGGTTCCATTAATTTCAACAAGAAGGAACCATGGTGGCAGCTGCCTGCAATTTGGCAGTTCAAATCTCACCAAACTTAAAGTTGAGTCAGTCTTTCCTCCTTCCTATGTTGGTAAAATGAGGATCCAGATTGTTGAGGGAAATATGCTGACTGTCAACCACTTAGAGAGGACTGTAAAGCAGTGTAAAGTGGTATATAAGTCTGAGTGCTATTTCTATAACCCAGTCCTGAGAATGCCAACAAAGAAATAAACCTCTTTAAGCTCATTGTGATAAGGCACTTCCAAACATGCCCTGATTTTGTTTTTATTCCATCTTAAAACTGATCAGGTCTATTTTAACTATATGCAGACACCATAAAGCAGAAAAATGGGCATGCTTAAATATTTGCAAGGCTGTGGAGCTCACAGAGATAGGCAATCAATACTTACTCTTGGCTAAGTGTTAATAATTTAGAAATAGAAACCAAGCTGTGCATACTTGTCAACCAAGTATTATTGCCTTTTCCTGACTCCTTGGTTTCATACCTAAAGATGTCTCTTCATCACTGTTAAACAAACAAACAAACAAACAATAATAAATTGCTAGCATGATGGTATTTTCATAACATTCCAAATTTTTGCTAGTAACTTACTGAGATTTATTTAGGAAAGTCATAATGTTTTAGGGGATCCCAAGAGCTTGGAGGGTGGGTTAGATGACCCAACCATCCTTTCCAACAAGAAAAAACAATCTTTTTTGACATGCAAAGAAACAAATTATTGCTACTTCTACAGAGAATTAGTCACTGACAGGAAACACTGGAAATTATCACAATAGTAAAGACTCAATTATTACATTATGGTCAGTGGGGGCTTGCTTTAACCCATAGTTATGACTAGGCCTCTCCTTTGGAGGAGTCATTATCCAGTTAGTGTACTAAGACACTATTGCAAGAAACCAAGAAACAAATTATCTGAAAATCCCAATCTGAACAATTTATAGATGTGCATTTCAAAAACCAAACAAAAACCAGGAGAGAAGGATCTCTACATTGACTACTGTGCAGATTGTATTAAAAGTAAGTCATACAACCCACAACTCCACATCCAACCCTGCCTCATCCAACCCACCATCACTCAAAACTAGGCACGCATGCCTCTAACTACCTCAATTCCAACTACAACTGTCCTTAAATGCAAGCTACTCAATGCAAGAAGTCTTGTGAATAAAATACCTGAATTTCTCCTCTTACTAAATATGGCTAAATTCGACATCATATTTGTCTATGAAACATGGCTCAATGCATCTCTCCCTGACTTCATTACCACAGTAAGAGACTATCATGTTTACTGATCAGATTGTGAAATCCGTAGAGGAGGTGGTGTTGCTATCTTCTATAAAAAGTCCTTACATCTAAAAAACATCCAGGTTACCCAAGAGCTTCCTCTTCCTAAGACCATCGTCTGTGACCTGTCCTTAAATATCACATTTTGATTCTTACTATGTTACAGAGCCCCTGATTATGACATTGAACATGTAAACAAGCTAAATTCACTACTAACATGGGCAACATCCTGCCCACACACTTTTATCTTTCTTGGTGACTTCAATATACCTCACATTAACTGAACCCTAAATGAATGTAAAACTGAACCCATATATGCAACCTTCTACAATGCTGTAACAAACCTGGGACTGGAACAACTAGTAACCAACAATACTAGACTTAACAACTGCCTCGATCTCATCTTCTGCAATAGTTTGAATTCAATTTATGGAATACAAATTAAAGAACCCTTTTCCAACAGTGATCACAGCATGATTGACTTTTGTCTCAACATATGTCCACACAAAAATCAACACGATGATGTGATCCCCAAATATAACATCAAAAAAGGTAACTATGATCTTATAGGTAATGATCTCTCATCCCTTGATTGGCAATTTCTATTCACTGGATGCAGTACTGTTGAAGACCATTACAACATATTTTTACTTGAAGTCAAAAGAGTCCTCAAACTATATGTACCAATAACAACTCCAAAAACCAGAAAAAAACAGATTACCTATAACAATAAGGAAACTTCAATCCAAAAAGAGATCCCTTTGGCGGAAACACAAATCTGGTCACGTTGCAAACTTCAAAAGCTGATACAAAAACTTATGCCACCAGATAAAGATTGAATGCACCAATTATCACATTAAACAAGAAGAAAACCTTCTACGTACCAATTCCACCCGCACTTTCTACAATTTTGTAAACAACAAACTAAAAGACTCAAGGTCCATCCCACCCCTGAAAGGACCTAATGGTAAAGACTGCAATGATGACACCATTAAAGCCAACCTCTTTAACACATTCTTTGGCTCAATATTTGTAAACAGCAATGGATCATGCCCAGGATTTCCTAGTCGAACCACAGACAACTACAATGATCTGATACATATCGATTTTACAGAAGACAATGTTGAAAAAGCACTACGCAATCTAAAACCATCTCTATCTATTGGACCAGACAGAATATGTGCCTACTTCTTAAAAAAGCTTTCCACTGCCATAGCTGAACCTCTAAGCATAATCTTTGAAAAATCTTTCAGGACCAGCTCCTTGCCAAAACTATGGTCACAAGCCACAGTCATCCCCATCTTCAAAAAGGGAGACCCCAGCCTAGTTGTAAATTACAGATCAATTTCTTTATTCTGCGTCACCTGTAAAGTCATGGAATCAATTATTAACCAATCCATTATCCTTCACTTAGAGACAAACAACCTACTCTCTAATAAACAATTTGGTTTCAGAAAAAAACTATCCTGCAATCTGCAACTCTTACACTGCAAAAACATATGGACTACACAACTCGATCAGGGCAAAGCAATAGACACAATCTACATAGACTTCTGTAAAGCCTTTGATTCAGTGGTACACGACAAACTACTCCTAAAACTAAAATCTTATGGTATCTCTGGACAACTGCATAACTGGATAGAAGCATTCCTGTCAAACAGACAACAAATGGTCAAAATTGGGAGTGTCCTATCAAATTCTGTACTTGTCCACAGTAGGGTCCGCCAAGGCAGTGTCCTAGGACCAACTCTCTTCATACTCTACATAAATGACCTCTGTGATCATATTAAGAGCAACTGCATCCTCTTCTCTGATGATGTAAAGCTATTCAACACCACAGACAATACTGCTACCCTTCAAGAAGACCTCGACTATGTATCAGAATGGTCAAACAAATGGCAACTTCAAATCTCAACAAACAAATGTTCTGTCTTACCTTTTGGCAAAAAAAATCAGAAAATAAAATACAGGCTGAATAGTCAAGACTTGTTGAGGATCCAAACTCTGTCAAGGACCTTGGAGTACTCATCTCTAATAGTGCTAGAGCCCACTGTAACTACATAGCCAAAAAGGCAATAAGAGTTGTTAACCTAATCCTACATAACTTTTTCTCTGGTAATATTACACTAATAACTAGAGCATACAAAACATTTGCTAGACCAATTCTCAAATACAGCTCATCAGTCTGGAACCCACATTACGTATCTGATATTAACACAGTTGAGAAAGTCCAGAAATATTTCACAAGAAGAGTTCTCCACTCCTCTACTCATTGCAGAATATCTTATGCCACCAGACTTGAAATTCTAGACCTAGAAAATCTAGAACTACGCCGCCTTCGGTCCCATCTACATATAGTATATAAAATCATACATTGCAATGTCCTACTTGTCAATGAATACTTCAGCTTCAACCATAATGATACAAGAGCAAACAATAGATACAAACTCACGGTTAATTGCACCAAATTTGATTGCAGGAAATACGACTTCAGCAACAGAGTGATCAGTGTCTGGAATACTCTACCTGACTCTGTGGTTTCTTCCCCAAATCCCCAAAACTTTAATCTTAGACTTTCTACTATTGACCTCACCCCTTTCTTAAGAGGTCTGTAGAGGGCGTGCATAAGCGCACCAATGTGCCTACCATTCCTGTCCTATTGTTTCTTTTATTTTTCTTATATGTATCCATGTATTCATAACTATGTTTTTACTTATACCTATTATCTTGTAAGCAATTGACAAACCAAATAAAAAAATAAAAAATAAATAGAGAAGGAAGGAAGGAAGGAAAGAAAGAAGGAAAGAAGGAAGCTATAGAATTTTCCCATATCCTTGAAAGAAATATTGTGATGTTTCAATGTATTCAAACAGGTGGGAAATATGGGCCATGAATCTTGGGCTAACACTTCTGGATATATGTTGGCATATGTTTTCTATTTCATGTGCTGAGTTCTTTTATGAAGCAGAAATGCTCACAAAATCAGGGTTAGTTAATGTCATACATTGAGAAGGAGAAGAAAGTTGTGCTTTTCTCTAGACTACAGTACTAATGGTGTGGATTGTCTTCAAAGAGGCCAGGAGCAGTAGTGAACAAGAAGTAGCTTGGTCAGAAAGGATCAATTGAAGACATATTACCCAAGACCTTGAAACATCTGCAGCTGGCACTGTAACAAATGATGGCAGAATCTCTAATCGAGCAGTTTTCCTTCCTTCCTGCCTGTCTGCCTTCCTTCCATAAAATATTTAATTTTAGTTCATTTTAGCACCGTTAATGTGTACAGTTTGTTGCAGCTGGACAAAAATATTTGCTCAAGTTAATGTTCCTCTTACAGAGATACACTTTATTAAAATAAATATATTTATTTATATTTAAATAAATTTAAATATAAATTTAATTCGTGTTCATTATTTTTGGTTATGGGCAAGGGGGATACAATTTGATTTCTTATTTTGGTTGTCTATTTTAAAGGCTAAAAGTTGTAAATTATACCTTTCTTTCTGGATGGATTGTTAATTTAAAAATAAATAATGTAAAAATTAAATGAACCTGCATTCTGCAAAAAAAAAAAGGAATATGATTTCATCCTTCCTTACACCCTATTCTTATGGTGATAAAGAGAATAGGAGTTATAGTCCAACACACTCAGAGGTACTGAGCTGGAAATGCTATTAAACAGTTCACTTGTTTTTCTACATAGCTGCTCTAGTATGTGTGAACTGTGTATGATGCTATTTGGGATTTAGGGAGGGATTACACAAAAGCCAGAATATATGAATTGATTGGCCTCTTGTTTTCCTTCAGTCTACAACCATATGTGGCTGCTTACAAAATGCACAGTTTAACATGCAACAGCTTTTTTCCAGCTTTCAGTTTCTTTTTACTGTTTCTGTAGTCAAAGATTATTCATTCCCAGCCACCTGTTTGGCCTTGTAGTCTTCTCCTCCTCCATCTTTGCAACACAAAAGAGTTCCAGAGCCATGAGAGAATAACAAAAGGTAATCAATCCACTCAACTGCCTTAATGACTCTCTGGGTACCATTAATGTGAAGCTCTTAACTTCCCTGTGGGTGATTGTCACACTGATCTCATTGCATTCATGGCTGCCCATTACTTTATTATCATTTATTCATTAGGCTGGCATGATCCAACCCTTAACTTCTACAATAAGAATCAGGGAAGGCACAGATTGTCAGTTTGCTGCGACTTGAAATTGTCTGGTCTATTGAAATGCTAAATTTTACAATTTATATTATTATCTGAACAAAGACAATATTCTATTCTATTCTCTGTCTCTCTCTCTATCATCTATCATTCTCCTTCCTTCCTTCCTTCCTTCCTTCGTTCCTTCCTTCCTTCCTCCCATCCATCCATCCATCCAGCCATCCATCCATCCATCCATCCATAGATAGAGAACAATTTAATAACAAGGGATTTTCATCAAAATGTTATAATATGGATCTTTTACTAGTCCTTCTGCTATGCCCCCAAATTGTTGCTTTTTCAGCCAAAATAATTTATTTTTTTCTAAAGTTTTGGTTTGTTTGCTAGCAAAAAAAAAAAAACGGTTTCCTCAAGACTGCTGATATTTTCTTCTTGCACAAATGGCATTTGTCTACATAAGCACACAGAGGATTGCATTTGTAATGTTTATAAGTAGGACTCAGCAGTAAAATGTAGCAATGTGACCCTCAAGTTCCCAAACAAAACTTTTAATCGTAATTGTTATTTTAGATTCCTCTATATTTTCCTTTTCTTTTGGAGGAAATCTTCAAATTCTACCCCAGAAAATACAATTTAGTGTCCTAAGAACTAGAGATAATTGATATTACTGTAGTATATGGTATCCCAAGAAGAATAACAATAAACATACAGATTTTCGCTGAAAGAACATTTTCTCTGTTTTTTAAAGCAAAACTATTAGCTGGAATAAAAATGTGGTACTTTCTGTGTTTTTATCTCTCTTTTAATTTATTTCTATCAGGGATAAAGGGTATTGAGGTCTTCTTTAACGTTCTTCCAGTTCCATCTCAATTGTGCTTTACTGTCCACTGTCCTACCAAGATGATATATCCATTAACACTTTACCCATTGTAGAAACAAACAAGAAGATGAAGGATTGGGTCAACCATCCTACAATTAACCAATCAGCATGGATCATTTAATAGACCCAACTTTTATTCCAGATAGAAATAACAAAAAAGAGGAGATATGAGTGCCAAGCAGCTTCCAGTTATCTGATCATAATGGAGTTTGGTAATGAAATAACTTTCAATAATTAAAATGGTAGCTATTTGGTATTTATTGATGAAAATTTGGTTCATCAGAGTGGTCTTCCCAGAGATGGCCTTGGGTAGCTATGCAATGATATCACTTGCTATGCCAATATCAAGCTTGAAAAGTATTCTTTTCTATTATGCCTTAGCTTTTTTCTACCAAGTAGACATACTTTGAATCTTGAGAGTATGACATGGACACTCTCATAAAATGGCTGCCATAATGAAAAAGATAAAATTACTCAAGGCAGTCTCAAACTACCAATTTACCAGGGGACAAACAATCAAGATACTTTGGAAATTTTCCAAGCAGATGGAAAGAGTTGCAAAGGAAGCATTGGGCTGCAATTGTAAATGATGTTTATTTTTTAAAGAATATTGAAAGGCATCAAAGGAAATGTTGTTAATCTTATTTTTTGAAGTGCAGAAAAAAAGGTGTTCAATTGTAAAGTTTAAGAAAGTTTTCAGCAACAGGTAGGTTTCGTAGCAAAATATGTAGCTAGACTAAGAATCTCTAGATTCATTCTGGCTGCTCACTTAATGATCATAGTTAATAAACTCCATTCTTTTGTCTCTCCCATATAAAATTATCATTCTATACACTTAGCAATAAATGTAGCAGAAGCAACTTATTAGCATGAGACTTGTTTCTTACTGTAGCAAATGTTGCTTTAATAAATTACTGGGAAATGGGAGCAAACACCCCTGATGGTATATATCTTTTCTTTTTTTCTTTTGGCAAAGTAAATGGGAAATCATATGATAATGTCAAGTTAACAGATGGGAAAATTGGGGGACGGTTAAAGGACTAACAAAGAAAACAAAAAAGAAATGACAGAAGCAAAACAGAGAAACTCTGGCAAGGAACAGATTTCAGAAGACATTTGCCAAATACACACTTTTGTTTTTCATGGTGAGACATATGTAACTTGACTTTCTCTCAGTTTTGGATGAGAATGTGAACACATGCTGAGCATTAATAAATCTTTTTGCAGTCACAATAGGCAAATACCAAACTTGATGTACATTTGCTCAGTTGATTGAAATTCTTTTTGATGCTTGAAAATAAATATTAGCTGGGCGATTAGGGATTCATGACTAGGGAACTATTCCAAAGCACATAAACCAAAGTTCATACCAATAGAAGAAGGCTTCTCTGCACTCCTTTCTTCTATAGTCATCAAAGGTTGAGGAACTTCTGAGAACTTTGAAGGACGTGGGGCGTTTCTGTGTGTTTATGTGTGAACTGCTAAGGAAGACAGATTGCCAGAACTCGCAGTCCATATGTGGATGGAGGAACAATTTAGTATGCAAGCCAGGGGAATTGCCAAGTTTGGTCAGTTCATCAAATCTATTTACCAGTAGCAGCTTCTAGGTGGCTCCAGATCCTTATAAGCAGAAAAGGGATGATACCTTCTTTTCCTCTTCTTCCTAGGCTCCAGCAATGGTGTGCTGATGTGTGAAAGCTTATTATGTCTTTGTTCATAATAAGTTATCTAATTTATGACTACCAGCACAATCACAATTCTGCATATTGATATCAAAGATTATGCTCCACTGAATCACTCACTATGGTTTGCTGCTGGATTGCATGGATTGCAAAGGGTTTTAATTAAAATGGTGTTCGATTAAAGATTTGAGCAGTCTTGCAAGAATGAGAATGTGACAGCATTTTATAAAATAATATTCCTCCAGAAGATCACTATCTCCCTTTCTAAAATAATATAATGGCTTACTGGTTAGATAAATGGGTTGGAAACTCTTTCTCAAAGTTTTAGATATCTCTTTAGATGAACGGATTCTCCTTTTTGGTGGTTGGATAAAATAGCATTCTTCCAGCTGAGACTGCAAGCAAAGACTGATAAAGAAAAAAAGGAGATTACATTATTTGAAATGTAAAGATGGTGAAAATCTTATTTGCTTTCAAGAGGCTTGTGTATATTAACAAATTAGCTTCACTATGAAACTATGTGATCAAGCTTCATTTTTGGGGAGGAAAATAAGGGGAAAAATGTGCCTCTGCCTACCAGCATCTATCGGTATTCATCTGGCTAGCCTCCTGTCAGTGTGAGAGACATGGAAACTGAAACAGTATTTGCTGTGTGAGCAAGAAGGAGACAGCAAGGAACCTGGGCGTGGCTTAGCTCAACTGTTCTGTACTAAAGCTGGTTGCTGCTATGAAACTAAAACTGAAACTCCTGTCTTCTGCTTGTGTTTTGCATTTGGAACAGATTTCTTTTCAGGTGGGGACGGGGAGTAAACTCCTTAGCATCAGAGCACGCAGGGGTGGGATTCTACCAGTTCGCACCTATTTGCTACAACCAGTTGTTAACATTCTAAGCAGTTCGGAGAACCGGTTGTTAGAAGAAATTACTGGCCTAATCCTGTAAGGAAGGCAGGAAGGAAACATTCTGGTATTGCTTACAGAAACTGCTCTCTGTTAACCCTTATTACATTCTTGGCAGGACTAGACTTTCTGTCTCAGGAACTTCTCTGGAGTTTTGTGCTTGTGTGGAGTGACCATTCAAAGTTACAATAGCACTGAAAAAAGTGATTTATGACCATTTTTCACACTTACGAATGTTGCAGCATCCCCACAGTCATGAAAGGCCAGGCGAGGAGATGCGTGCCTTGATGTGAGTTATATTAAGTTGGCCACACCCAGCCAATAACATGACCACCAAGCCATGTCCACCCAGTCACATAACCACCAAGCCATGCCCACCACCCAAGCCACACCCACAGAACTGGTTGTTAACATTTTGAATCGCACCCCTGAGAGCGTGATATTATTAATATACGAAATATCAATGCTCTGATGGTCATTTCAAAAAATCCTATCTTAGTGAGCACCTAGAGAAGCCAAGAGGAACATACGTGCCAAATTTCAAGTTTATAGGCTTTATGGTTCTGGAGATTTTATGATGATGTGTGATTGGTATTTCACTTATATATATATACATATACATATATGTCTATCTAATGTACTTTGGTCAAAACTCTATACTTCAGTTGTTAGAAGACACCTTGTATTTTTGAGCTAAACAATGTACCGTTGAATGATGAAGAGATCTGTTTTAATTTTTTGCTCACAGTTTGTAATGTTTCCATTAGCCTTTCCTTTGGCTAAACATACAAGAATAACAGAGTTGGAAGGGACCCACGAGGTCTTCTCATCCTATCCCCTGCTCAAGCAAATAGCTGCCCAATCTCTTCTTAAAAATCTCCATCCCACAACAGTGGTGGGATTCAAATTTTTTTACTACCAGTTCTGTGGGCGTGGCTTGGTGGGCATGGCAGGGGAAGGATAGTGTAAAATCTCCAGTCAGAGGTGGGATTTACCGGTTCTCTGAACTACTCAAAATCTCCGCTACAGGTTCTCCACAACTGGTCAGAACCTGCTGAATACCACCTCTGACCCACAACTTCTGGAGGCAAGTCATTCCACTGATTAATAGTTCTAACTGTCAGGTAATTTCTCCTTAGTTCTAGGTTGGTTCCCTCTTTGACTAATTTCCATCAATTGCTTTTTATCCTACCTTTAGTCTGTTCTTGACATATTTTGATATTGATTTCATATTTTGATATTGATTTTGATATTACTTCACTGTATTACAATCTGAGAATCACAAAAATGGGATGAAAGTATATGAATAAATCAAAAGTTAAAGGCATGCAGTATGATAGGACCTACATGATTCGGGGCCATGCTATTTGAAAGACCACCTATCCTCCATTACATCTACTTGGCTCACCAGGATGGGAAGGCAGGGTATGTTGCAGGTCTCATCTGTTAGGGATTTACATTTGTTGGGAGCACAAAAAATGGGCCTTTTTGGGGGTGGCCTCTTCTTTATGGAACAACATTCCCCCACTAGTATGACTGGCCTCTACCTTGTGACTTTTCTGAAGGGCCTTGAAGATGTGATTTTGTCAGCAGGCTTGTGAACCATGAATGATGAACAAGCAGCTCAGGTAGTTGATTTGATTGTATTGCTGCTACCATGGGTAGTGGGGGTGGGATTTTATGGGTTTTTTTATGTTGTGGATTTTTTTTAATGTTGTAAGCTACTCAGAATCACCTGAATGGCTTACAACCTGTGTGTAAGTTGGGTGACTATATATACATTTCTGCAATAAATAAAATAAGTGAATAAAATAAAATCTATAAACTTTTTATACTCTCTATTAGGAGAAAACATGAAAAACCAAACTAACTAGGCCCAAGATGAACATAAGTTTTCACAGGACAAAGCCATGAAAATTATAATGATAGATTGAAACATTTAAGTGCCCTTTACAGTCTGCTTTAATGAGCTTGGCATATTCTTGAAGTTCAGATCTTGCCAAACGGTTGTTCTCTTGTTCTTATATACATAATCACATAGCTATAGCTAAATCAAGTAATAAGGTCAAATACAAATAACCCCATAGAAGCTTCAGAGCCTTCCTATTGTACAGTCACATTTCTCTTAGCTCTGCAGCAAGATAATTTGCTAATTTTGGGTCTGCGTTTAATGCCACAGAATTAAAACAATGATAGCATGGAAAATATAAAAGGCATCTTGAGAATTGAGTTTATATTTATATTTAGACTTCTCAGGATGCAGTGATGAAGAATAAGGGTGGAAATACTTCTGAAGAATATGTGCTAAAACTGAAGGGCTCTGAGCCATGGATTAAAAATAAAACAGAAATGAAAACCGACTGCTTTCAGGCTTCCATGTTTCTTCAGTTTCTGAATGTGTATTTTTAATACTTCTAGAGACTCTGTTATTTTGAATGGCAATTTATTATCTGTGGGAAAGTACAAGCTTAAGCCTAGCTTAAACCACTTTTGCACCAAATGAAAATAACAAAAAAATATTAATTTGGTAGAAAGGCCCAAACATCTAGATGAGAAACGAGTGGAAAAGTGACAGATGAGAAGGCAAAGGGAAAAAGGGGATGAAGGTTGGAGAGAATGAAGATCTTTCCTACCATTATTAAAAATTATAAAGTAGCTAGAAAATGTCCATAGCTTAAAACATGCTAGTATGCAGGAGAGCTTCAGAAATCAAGTACTTTGCCAGCTCTGTTCCTTATCGGAGGCTGCTTTGTTTTGCCAATCCTATCCCTATTTTGCCTCTTCTTTCCATTCACCATAAAATCTTGCATCATGCATTTCCTGCTTGGCCTTCTGTTCTCTTAGGTTAGGTGATGTGAGGAGCTAAGGTCAGATCAGAACAGCATGTATTGGCCATTTCAGGCTAACGTGGGTGTGCTCCCTCCTGTGCAGTGGTCTGTTAGCTTTGTGTGCTCTGTCTGGCACTGTGTGAAATGTGAAGAAAGCTACTTGGTGTTGTTTGAAACAGCACAACTGGGAAATAGTGTAATGATGAACTGGCATTAATAGGAAAATTGTGCAATAGGGAAATATTGCACCAAGTGGAATATCCTAACAGGCTTAAGTAGCTAACACTGAAACAACATGGCTAAGCCCCTCCCTCATTGCCGCCAGAATAAAACCCAAAGGAATCTGGAAGTTGGTATTGCCTATCTAAACAGAGGGGAAGAAACCTCAGGGAGAGCCTCACCTAATTATACCTACTTTTTGTCATTATATAACTCCAAACATCCAGCTTTTTGTTTTCTGTAGCTAGGAATTGATGTAGCTTTTTGCTGTCTCACATGTCTCAGTTTGTGTCCAAATTAGATCATTTCTCATTCTCCACAAATCAGTGAAAAACATTCAGGATGAACCCTCATTTCTTCTATTTGTGGATTTTAAAATACTTTGATGTCTTTACAGCTCCTTCTGATCTTTGCACAGCTAGATCATTGGGTTCAGTACTTCAGGTTCAAAATGAGTTTCTTTTGATAATTCATTTTTTAATCAGCTCTTTAACCTGATGGAAATTTTAAAAGCTGCTGGAGGACCTGTGCAGAACACCTTGATTAGTTTCACAATATGAAACAAATTTACTCAGAAGTTTGTTCCACCTTAAAACATTTGAGTTTACTTTAATGATGCATAATATACACAAACATCCCCCTCCTATATTTTTATTTATTTATTTTATTTATTTTGTCAAACAATTATTAGATAACAGGTATAAGTATAAACATGGTTATAAATACATGAAATGGATACGAATAAGAAAAAAAAAGAAACAATAGGACAGGGACGGTAGGCATGTTTTGGTGCGCTTATGCACACCCCCTACAGACCTCTTAGGAAAAGGGTGAGGTCAATAGTAGACAGTCTAATATTGAAGATTTTGGGGTTTGGGGAAGAAACCACAGAGTCTAGAGTATTCCAGACATTGACTACTCTGTTGCTGAAATCGTATTTCCTGCAATCAAATTTGGTGCAGTTTACCTTTAGTTTATATCTATTTTGTGCTCTTGTATTGTTTTGGTTAAACTGAAGTATTCATTGATAGGTAGGACATTGCAATATATAATTTTATGTACTATACTTAGATCAAACCGAAGGCGGCGTAGTTCTAGAGTTAGGGTTCTCTCTCTCTCTCTCTCTCTCTCTCTCTCTCTCTCTCTCTCTCTCTCTCTCTCTCTCTCTCTCTCTCTCTCTCTCTCTCTCTATATATATATACTTTGTGTTACAACACCCTGTTAAGCCCCAATTAAGGGAGAAAGCATACTGCTTTCTTTTCTGTCTTTCGGCTATTCTCCCTTATTTATTATTTAATTATCAGCTTAAAAACCTTACACACACACACACACACACACACATATATATATATATATATATGTATGTATGTATGTATGTATGCAGGTCTTGGAGTGTTCGGGTCTTTTCCTGTGTAAGATTGAGACTATCTTGGCAACGTTTCAACAAGATCTCACTCTCCATCTTCAGGCTGGTGTTTTCGGCTTTCTGCTTTGTGCTTTGCTCGCACAAGCACAGAGCCAAAAACATCGCTATAATAAAAGCACATATATTAAGACGTGGGAAAATACCCAAAGAAACCTAAATACCATACATATACATATGTATGTATATGTATATGTATATGTATATGTATATGTATATGTATGGTATTTAGGTTTCTTTGGGTATTTTCCCACGTCTTAATATTTGTGCTTTTATTATAGCAACGTTTTGGCAGATCTCATCTGCCATCCTCAGGCTTGTGTATTGTGTGTGTGTATATATATTTCATAAAGTATTCTTTCTAGACATGCATGTCTACATTTTTTAAAAACCTCAAAATATCCAGTTCTAAAGCATTTTGCCCTCAGATGTATATTTTTATATGTATTTATTCTTTTTAGTCCATCAACCTCTTTCGGAATGCTCATCACTTTTAAAAATGCTCCTGGAAGTAGATGTCTTTCTGCATGATGCAGTCATCAAAGTCTTCTCCATATTTTGGGCTGTGATTGCCCTTAGGCTGCATGTTAGTGGAAAGTAACAATAAGTGCCTCATCACTATAGCATATTTTCTAGCTATGGTGAGTAAAAGGTCTGTGTGGAGCTATCATAGCATGTGAATGCTGTAGACAAGGCTTAAGCAATCTGGAATTTTAATAATATATTCGGATGCACTGACAAAATGTCTGTTATGGAAGACTTGCCTATTCATAAATCACATTATGTCATCATAGTCACTTACTTATCAGAAAGTGAACTAGCTCTTCCCAACTCCTCTTCCTTGCTGCTAAATCTCAAATCAGTGGAACCTTTGTAGTGTTCAAAGGAAAATGTAATCCTTGAGACTGGGTGCTGTTTTCTAAAATGCCAGTTGCACAATTAATTAATTAATTAATTAGTTAAGTGCAACATTTCCCCCCTAAAAAGTCAGATGGTTTAAAGAATTTAGTATGTATTAAGGGAGCAGCTTGATGGCATATTTGATGCTTATTGATACCTTGTTAGCTATCCTGCTGAGTTTATAAATATCAATAGACTCAGGTGTGATAGTGCATGGATAGAATAATGTGCATGTTGAGTTCAGGGTAGTAAGGTTGTAATTCTTGAGCCTTGGAATTAAGCAGAGCTTCCAACTTAATGCAACCCAGTGAGAAGGTTGGCATTTAGCCAATTTTAAGTTTTAAATGGTTGACCTTTTTCTATAATTTTTCCATAAGATACAGTATAGGGGAAAACTTTGGGTAGGTCTAGATGGCTGTAATTGTTTTATTTGTATTGACTGTATGCACATTTTTTAAAAAAATACTTGAATGACTTCACCACTTCAGTAAACCATTTGTGATCTGGAATTAGATTACAGTGCTGTGTATCATGTCTAATCGGAGGTATATTTCAGTAGCAGCAAAGAGGAATATTGTCAGGTAAATGTTTACAGGATTACAGTTTGTGGTTTTATATACAGATATCAGAAAGTAAGTCTCTTTGCTCATACATAATCAGCCTCCAGGAAATGATGCTTGTATATTAAATGACTCAGAGTGAAAGCAAATTGATACAAATAATAAAAAACAGAGCTTACTACTGTATAAAACATTGACGTCAACAGGGTTGACACTGGTTCCAGGTGACAAAGATTTAACAGGGTCTAAAACATGGGTAATTTGCTGAACTAAGGAGACTCACGGTAGACTGTGATGCTGAGGAGTATCACTCTGACAAAATGTGAGAAATTCTGCTAGATTATTTCCAGTTTTGAAAATGTTGTGCTTTGCAGTCTTTCATTATTTACTGCACAGGCACTTTCTCATGGGGATGGACTTCGTTTACATTCTTCTCTTCCAGGGTGGGCTCTTCAGCCAAAACAACTATCAGTCAGCAAAAGGGAAAAAGCCCATAGCCTGTCCTTGACATACCCAGTTGGGGCAGGGGAGGAGCGCAGCTGGGGAATGAAACCATTTCCTCTGACTTTGTTCTGCAACGAGCTGCTAAACATGAGCCACCAATAGCGGCCAAGCTAGGACAGAACTGCACTCTGTGAAAACACAGCGTCCTGCCATCTTTAAGAAAATATGACTATGACTTCCTGCAGAGTGAATTAAAAAGGACGTGACCTCTGGCTGTTCATTCTATGGGTAGGAGTAATGCCAAAAATACCCTTGGAGCTTGATTTAAAAATAAAACCTAAAACTAAAGATGTAATTAATGTCTAAAAACATCATATATACTCACACAAACACACGCATAGATACATATCACATTCTTCCCTTTCAGAATAAGCAATATTATGAATATGTATTAATGAGCCAAATAAATTAAAGACAAGATAGGAATCCAAATAAAAGCATCTCAGACAGATGGACATCCAAGTGTCTGTTTGGATTCACCCACTAAAAGACACCCCACTGCTTACTAGTTCTATGTTCAAACTGCCTCTTCTAGTAGGAAGTTTCATTTTGACATCTGCCTTTCTGTGATTTAAATTCATTATTTTGTAGTCTTGTACTCTGGAATGACAGAAAACAAGTCTTGACCTTCTTCTGTGTGATATCTTTTTAGGCACTTTTTCTCAAGGCTAACTTTTTCCAATCACTTCAAATTCTTCCTTTAGGATTTAATTTTTAACTCTGTAAGTACCATTACTGATCATTTCTGAATATATTTCAATTTGTGTGGCTCCTTTTAAAAACACGTTTGGAACTGGACAAAATGAATGGAGTTTAACCAACGTAGATATAAATGGAAGTATTTCTTCCAGAATATTGGAAATTAATCTTAATGTAGATTATAATTGTGTTTGGTTTTTTTCCCTTCCACTTTATACTATTGACTCATACTCAATATGCAATCAACCAGTATTCCAAGATATTTTCCACAAACACTATTACTAAGCTATACTACACCTGTGCATTTGATTTTCATTTCTAAACAAACTTTCATTCTGTTATTTTTAGTTCACTTCCTTAACTAAAAAAGTTGTTTTGAATGTTATTTCCAGTCTTTAGAACACCAAACAATTCATCTATCCAACATTAGTTATTCTATCCAATTTTTGCCACCTGCAGATTTGATAAGCAATTTTTCACCCCTTAAATCATTCATAAAAACATTGGACAATACAAGATCACTTTTGTGGATTTCAGATTTAAGAGGAATTATTGATGAACATGACTTTTGAGCTTCTAATTGTCAAGAATTCCAGTAATGTTCTATCTTGTTTATAAGAGTGTAGTGCTTTGCTGAAATACTAATAGTTTATTAAATGTATACACTGCCCAGCTTTCAGTGATTGGGTGGTTTGTCTTAAAACTAAGACAAGTTACTTTTACACCATCCCCACAATCTACTAATCCCCCAAGTGAGACCAGGTGAACTTGTCAAGACTTGATGCTTACTTTTGATAATTGCACAATAATTGTTTGATTATCTGATATAGAATCTTTCCAGATCTCAATGCCAAACTGACTGCTGTAATTTCATGGATTCTCCATCTCCACTTTTTGAAAGTAGGGACATTTATCTTCTTTCAGTAGTAAGCACCTTACATATTTCACAAAAACAATGTAATAAATTTCAGCTAGACCATCAGCAAATTTCTTTAGCACCCTAGATTCCAATCTAGATCTGGATATTCAAAATAATATGCTATATGACCAATATTTCTATTAAATTCATGTTTCAATTCTGCCCTTGTTTTTCCCAATTCCCTGGTGAAATACTTTTTTGTTGGAAACCCTGAAACAGAGAGAGGCTGAGTACTTTGGTTTTCCTCTGTTAACTGCTAGAATTTTGTTTTGAGAGTTTTGAGCAACTGATATACTGATACTTTTCTGAGGCGTTCTTTTTTTTGGGGGGGGGTGTCAATTTTTTATTTTTTTAACAACAAACATAAACAAAAACAAGCATAAAACAACAAATAAAACCATCTTTCCATTGTACAATGTGTCGGTTGGTACATATCTTCTCTACACAATATCAACAGTCTTTCCCTTCTACATTTAAATTATAATTCATATTATATCAGCTATGCCTATTATATTATATTGTTATTAACACCTTATCAGACTTTAGTTATAAATTCACATCATTCTTTTTGAGCAAATCTCAACTATTACATGACCTAATACATAATATCATTTGGTCATTATAATAAATTATAACATATCATTACCTTATCTTGTCATTACTATTATGTTATATTTATATTATAATATATTTTATTTCCCTATTTTCTTATATAACCATTGATAAAATAAATCCCAGATTTTATAATATTCTTTCTCTTCTTGTTTCCTGAGGCATTCTTGGTGCTCTGAGCTTGCTTGTTTTCTTGCAGAGATTTCATTACCTTAACTAGATAACTTCATCAGTGCTAGTAAGGAGTGCTGTTTGCTGTCAGTTTATATTCTAGTTATTTGCCTGTCTGTGTAGGCAGGGATGGTCTTAGGGATTCTTTGGTTGGGCTGTTTACTGACAGCTCTTTGGCAGTTTCTTGATTGGGGTATTTACTTACTTGATTATTGGTCTGAAGTTAACCTTGGAGTTAATCTATGCTGATTATTGATGGAGAGGTGCTGAAGTCTTTTTCTCTTTTGGGCTGGTTGATTATCTCTTGTGCATAGTCTACAGATGTTGTTAATGTCTATGTGTCTATTGATGAATGATTTGTTAGAGTGCTATCAGAGTGCCATATAATTTCTAGAGGCTTCTAGAAATTCTCTGGCATTTTTGGACTTCACCTGCTCTAAGATTGTCACATTTTCCCAATTGAAACATGGTTAAATCTGTCTATATGTTATGAAATTAAATAAATTTCGTCATGTCTTCAGATTGGCAGTTGGTGTTCATGGATGCATTCTGCCAGTCTTCTGCTCCTTTTCTTTTGCTTTTGGAAAACATCTTCCAGATCTTCTTGAAATCACGTTTTTTAGTTACTGATTTTCATTAACCTATGTGCTCTTACCATAGCACCACTTGGATTTTGAAGCATAGTGCAACTTCTATATTACTATTGCATCTGTTTCTTTTGAAGAAATAATATTTCTCAGTTGCTATATTCCAATTATGGGAGTTATGTCACCAGGTCTCTATTATGTCTATTAATTTGTATATATTTTCCTGTATTCATAAATCAAGATACCGGTAATTTTATTTCTTCTTCATACTTTCATATTTGTTTTCTCATGCATTTTTGTAAAGACAATAAGGGCCATGTTTTTTCATTGTTGCACAAGATTCATTATAAAAACATTTTTGCCTTTTCCTATAATGTACAAGCCCCCTGTGCTGTTCAGACAGTTATATATAGTTAATTGGGAATTGGGGTAGTTAATTGGGAATTGGGAGATGTCCCCTTAAGGGAATCCATCATGGGAAATGTAGTTCATGTTATGTGGTCACATCTGTAATCCTGATTGGTCACTGAACTGACCCTTGGTTGGGTTGGGGGAGTTTCCTTTACTCTTGCTTGGACCCCAGCATCATGCGGGTGTCTCATCCTTTGTTCCATCATTATGGGATAAAGATAACTATATTTTTACTGTTCTGTCTTTTAACTGCTGGCTAGAACACCCCCGTATAAGATCCTTACTTCAGAGTTTTGCCTCCAGCACCTATAGGATTCAGATGAAAGCCTTTCTGATCAGGCTTGTTATGTTCAGGCAAACCATAATTTTATAAGATCTTGTGAAGTGCGACCATTCTTGTGACAATGGCCTATTATCCAGATAACTGTGCCCATGGTCCAAGAAACCAATCACTTCTGTCACCACTATTTGTTGACATCAGTCATTTGCAGGGTTCTCTTTATTTTTCTCACTGTCTTGTAGGGATAGATAAAAACACCAGCTGAGCCTACAAAGATTTCACTTTGCTTCTGAGACTCCAGCAGAAGAAGAAGAAGAAACACAATGATGAAACAGGAGACCGAGTGATGGATCTCACTCTGTCTCCTGGTGAGTTCAACATCTGTGCTGTTATTTCCAAGATCACTTGTCCCTGTATGCATTAATAAAAAGGGATATTTGATAAGTAAATTTAGATACATCTTCAATGGTTTTGTTTACTTCGTCTTGTGAAGTATACAATGGCAAATTGTATACTTCACAAGATGAGTCCTATTATGATGTTTATTTTATTTCTTCATACTAGTGAGTGACCAGTTAATACACCACTTCCCTTCATCTTCTTACAAGGAACAACTATAATCTCTTTGCCTTTTAGAGATCCATCACTCTGTCTCCTCTTCCATTGTGCTGCTTCTCCTTCTTCTGTGGTCTCAGAATCAATTTCTTCTTTTGAAGAATCAAGGTTATTTCTGAATTTCATATTCTGCATTTCCTGCTGCTGGATGTCAGTCTTGCCCATTGGGTCTTTTATTGGATTGTTTTTCTTACAGAAATTTGTTTTGTTTTTTTGTTTCATTTGTAAGCACATGGCACTTAGATTAGAGGAATCTTCACCAATTTACATGATTGGAAGTACAATAACTTGTTTCTCCAGGTCTCTGATAACTGCTGTCAGGTTGCACTTCCTGCAAATATATGCGTATTTGTTTTGAAGCAGGAACATAGGCATGCAATAACTAGTGCAAATCATAAAGCAAACTCTAATCCATTCTTTCCATTTTTGCTGCTTAAGGTACTGTTGGAAGAGTGGATCCATTCTCATTCTGAATCCATTCTCCTGCTCATAGATTAGCCATTATTGATTTAGGTGGAATATAGGTGAAGGTCTCTGAGTCTTCCTTAAATTTCTAGATGGCTGAAAACTGGGTACTATAGGAGAAGCAAAGCCTGGGGGTGGAGTCAAGAGAGGAATCAGTCTGAACTCATTACATTGCTACAAGCAATCCAAGTCCACCATTCCTTGAATTCTGTTAACTCTTATCTAGCACCAATTTAGTGCTGACCATTAGTTGTCTTGATTCTTGTGCATAGGTATGAGCAATTCATCCTCTTAACTGGAACTTAATGTGTGGTTCTGATTCTTCATACCTGACACAAACTCCAGTGCACATAAATGAGCAATCATTATACCCATTTTTAGAGCACTCCAAATTCAATAAGCAATGTAAGAATATCATTTCACTTTAGTTTAAGACAGCAGTAGCCAAATAGAAACCTATTTCAGCAGTCCTTTTTCTGTGGCAGCAGCCAATTAAGAATTCAGGATTTCAAACTGTCTTTATTCCAAATGAGTTTTAAATAGAAAATAAAAATGTTCTGTTTCAATAGAACTTGTATAGATGCAATATTGTTTTGACATAGATTTTACGGATATTCTGTTTTATTCAGCAGGTTTATTACATTATTTATCCAAATATAGTAAATTAATTTAAACCATGCTTTATTTCTCCTTGATAGTTTATATGAAGTACTTCTTGAGAGTTGGAGTCCATATTTCAACTTTAGCTAGAACAGGAAAGCAAAACTTTTAGTAGCTTCTGTAAACTACTAAAGCTTGAACTTATGGAGATCCAGTTTCTTTTGGTGCTATTTATTTAATAGTTTTATTTTCCTTGACATGTTTAATGTTTTACAGTTTATATAGCATTTTATATTTTTCTGTGTTATTTGCTTCCCTGGGAGTTAATTGACTTCAAGCTGTGGAAAATAAATAGAGCAAACAAATCAAAGACCTAAAAATCTTAAGATGGGAAAAAATACAGGTGATGAAATGTTGACCTGCATTAAATGGGTGACCTTAAGTTTTAGCCAGTCATAATGGAAGCATACAGTTGAGTGAATAAAATGCCACTCATTGATTGTGATTAACAGAGGCTCTCTTATCTTTGAGAACTTTATGGAAATAGAAGCAGAGTGCTTCTTCCATGATGGACCTATATTAGCTCTCATGTACTGGATTTTTGTTTTTTTCTACAGTGGGTGAGATGTGTTTAATTTATTGTAGGAAACTCTTAAATATGCAGGATCTTTTAAGGGCCTGTTACAATAGCTGTGAACCACTTATTTAATCTCATTGAAGGGAGACGAGATTTACTAGCTGAGCCAGACATGATTTTTGTTCAGGAGTCATCCTGGAGTACATCGAAGCTTAAAGAGCTTTTTAGAGAAACTGAGGCGAAACAAAAGAAGTAAATTTTGAGAAAGGACTTTGTCAAGAAGGTTTAGATGTTAAGCAGAAAGAAAAAGCATGGTAACTTGATTAAAATAAATGTTAGAGTTTTGCCAAAGTGCTGCCAATCCTGCAAGAGATGCTAATGAAGCATTTTAAATGCAAGCTCTGGGTAGAGAAAAAGGGCAGTTTTGCACTGATGTGCAACAACAGGGTTAGGAAATCAAAAAGGTACATGATAAAACAGGAGAAAAATGACAAAGGATGGTTGTAAGATCCTTTTCCTCTGGCTCTGAACATGTTTTAGGTGAACTGTTAGTTATGTTGTATGACCTAGATTGCTTCCTAATTAAGAACTGATGACCAGAAACAAACGTGCTGGCTATGGAGATGTTATATGGAGTGAAGAGGAGAAAAAAAGAAAGAAAACCTAGTTAGATCCCTATAGTGACAGCAGAGCACAGTTTGAATGAACTTAACCTGGGCATCCAGGGGTATACAGTATGTTTTTAAGCTCAGGGGCCTAGCACTTGAGCTCAAATGGAATTTTGTCTTTCAGGAACAATTAAAACAAAAGCAGGGAAAAGAGGGTGGCGGGGGTGGGGTTGCCAACCATCTGTGACCCATCAACCTGCCACTATACAGGCTGCCTCCTTTTAGATTTAATTTATTCATTTTCTTCTGGATTGTGCCCCGGTTGACCTTGTCAGTGTATAAGCTTCCCCCCTGCTTCCCAAACTCAAATGTATTAAATATATATAATTTTTAACTACAGGCATGGATATAGCTTTCCTGGTCCCAAGATTATAGAACCTGTTCTATTACCTCAGATGGGTATATTGCTGGTGAAGTTGTGAATGGAAAGCAAAAGCTGTTAATACAGCTGGAACTGGTTTCAAAACAGGTCATCCTGCTAACTACCTCATGTTTCAATTCTCCTCCTGCATGAAGAAGTCAAGTCACATGGGGGCTTTGTGAATAAAATCTTGGATGGTGTGCTTTGTTCTACCTGCCTCTATGGCTTTCTAAGACCTCCCCAGTTATGAGAATTGGGACTGAACTCATCTCTTTAATTTTAATGGGCCTTCAGTTAAGTATGTATGTATGGATAATGCATGCATGCATTACATTCAAGGCAGAGTATATGCTTCTTGCCTGCACCCTTTTTAAACTCACAACACTCAGGGATAATTTGGAATGAACTTCTCTCAGCTTTCTTGATTCTCTACTTCCCCAGTGTTGCTACTAGCTAAATAAAATTTACTTAATTGCCTTATGGTTGTCACTTTGGCATCCACACACAATTAACCTGTGAATTCATTACCACAGGACATAGTGATAGTTATTACACCAGTGAGCTATAAAGGAAGAGTGGGTAAGTTCATGGACAAAAGGTCTTTCAAGGGCCATCAATCTTGAGGGCTCCATGTTGTCTCTGGGTTGAAGTTAGCTTGGTTTCAAATACCAGTTTCAAGGAACAACGCTTACAAAAGGGTTTTGCTCTATCTCTTGCTTACGAACACCTCAGAGACATCTGGTTGGCATTTATAAAAAATCATAGTAGTCTAGCAAGGCTACTCTTATGTTCTTACACCTGTGGCAAATTAACATGAGAGTGCATAGCTTTCTAAAGGGCAGATAAATTATGAGCTGAATCTGGATTGCCCCACAAATGGTTGGAATTTCCAGATCTGAAATTTTAATTTTAGCTTCCTTTCATCTAAAAACTGCATTCAGCTGCATTTTCCATAGTTGGCTTTCATACTGGTTATGGCCTATAGCTGTTTTATTATGTCAGACATTATCCTTTAAAAAGGTTTATGATGGCACATGCTTGCTCTGTTTATACACGTTACAGAATGTATATGGTATGTGGCTATAATTAGCTTTTCCTTGCTATAGCAATATTTCTTCCTTAAGTTGAAAAAAATGGCACGTTGCAGGAGGTTAAAAACAAAGAAATGGAAACTAGATGGCAGTAAAGTCTCTCCTTGATCAGCCTTGGTGATGACTCATGCTTTTGAAAGGAATTTCAAAGACTATATAACTTTGCATAAATTTTGCATGAGGACTTATGCACTTAAAAAAAAAAAGTCAGGGGACCAAAAGTTCATGTTGATTTATTTACTTAGACAAAATCTTACAAAGAGTTCTCCTTCGACAAACTGCAAGAAGGAGTAATAGGATCGGAAATGCAAATCCCAAGAGAATGAAGAAATATAGCTAGAATAATTTAAACAAAACTTCTGAATGCTTAAAACAGTAAGGATTTATTTTCTGCACTCAAGGGGAAGGGAATGGCCCTTCCAGATGAGAATAGGAATATAGAGTTTGAGGGGTTGCATACCTCTGGGTTAACTGTACTATATTTGTTTTATGAAATCCTGGGTCATCAAGTGGCCATTTTGAGAGGAGGAATTGTTACTTGGAACATTTCCATTAGTGCTTCTGTATATTTCAGGAAAATATAGGAACCCTTCTCAAGCAGTCACTAACAGATCAAATTGATCACATTTTTCTCACCAATTCCAAAGCGGGAGGGTATTACAAGATGATAGAATGAAAGTCGTTCTGTCACAATAACTTTTGGATGGTTTATCTTCATATTGTTAAATAGGCATTCCAACAGTTTATTAAACTTCTTTCTTTTGTTTGGAAGACTGTTTAATAGGCATAGAGTGTAGAAATACTCCATTGTCTATTTGATATGATCTTATTATAGGTCAGATGCCTGGACATACTAGAGATATGTAGCTATCAGAATTGGAACAGATATTGCATTATGGAAGGCTTCCAAAGTGGGGATTAAGAGTTTTCTTATTTAGGATAACCCATACTGAATGTTTTTTTTTAAAAGGAGAGTATTTAATGTTTGAATACAATGGATGCCCTTGCAAGGTGTTTGGGTAATATAGTGAAGGGTCCTTGGTGCTGTCTCAACTTGCTAGCACTGATAATGTTACCTAGCTTGGGTAATGAAATGTCTTCAAGAAAACAAGCAAGCTCAGAGAGCACCAAGGACCCCTCATGTCAACCCTGAGCTACAAACATTTTCATTGGAGCTATGTATGTATAGTATCATTGTCATCAGCTATGTCATTATGACATATCCAAATCATATGGAATTTATCAAGCTCCATATGAGTGCTCATCCTTCCATAGTATAGATGTCATAATCTATCAAAATTCCCTGCTACATCACATTGGGCCAACAAGGCAGTTGCAATGCCAATGAATAGAGCAATACCCTCTACCAGTTTGAGGAGGAAAGTAAAACATGTTGCGACTACAATTACAAAGTTATTACCTTAACCTGTTGCACTTTAAAATTTACTACTTTCATAGCAGGCAATACTGCAATATGAAAAAATTAAAATAATGGAAATTGGTAAATGCATACCCCTCTTTTCTGCAGGGATATCCACACGAGTTCTTTAACAACTAAAGTGCAAAGAAGGTTGGTTTTAGAAGGCTATGGAAGTGCTTATGTAAAAGGAGCTCCTGGACTAACCCATTGCTACCAGTAATTTTTGCACTGGCAAGAAACAGAATCAATAGGGTCATACTGGGTGGGAAATTTATAAAGAAGTTCCCAGAAATACAAATTCAGACTTGAGCATGCCACCCATGGGAAAATGGAGACTTAAGAGATGTTAAAGAGATCTCATAGAGACATAAATGCCCAGGGAGATGGTATAATCTCTCATGCCTTTTGTATTTGTGTTATGAATTACTCACAAATACATAAAGGGCAAAATGGTTGTCATGATATCACAACACATTTAGCTGCTTTAATGAAACCTTCAATTGCTGTGGACACCCATGAATTTGTAAAGTTGCAAGTTTGACTTATGTAGCAAAGAAGTCACAGCTTTCAGCTAAATGGTTGAATTCATCACTTGGATAGAATTCATAACTTGCTTTCTGTCTTGATTAGTAGACAAGAGCCAATGCTTGATTTATTAAGAAATATGCACATTTTATACAAGCATGCTCAATGATAGAAAAACAGCACAACTGCACAATAAGCAAATATGCAAAATCCGGACAAACATTTTCTTTTGTATAAAACAGAAATGCATAGGATTGCTTTACTATTTATCTATGCTGCTTAATCAGGGAGAAATCCTACCCACACTTTTACAATCAAAGAATGGAGTAATAAATAGTTTACCAATACTTTATATTACCCAATGATACCCTTAAACCCTCTGACATATGCTAGCTATAATCAACCTATATTGCTTAATGGCAGGGGCAATTTCAAAATGGCCTGCAATTTATGATGGTATCTAATCTCCTTCATATCCTGTGATTCTGGTTTCACTTTCCTTTGAAATAATTGCAAGGTCATCTTTGACATTATTATTATGTATGGTTCAAATTCATTAGTCCCAACATTCTGCTTTCAGTTTTGCAGAATCTTGGCCCTGGACTTGAATGCAAAGCAACATTAGCAGCAGACTGACAGCTTTTCAACAAACACAGATTTTATTTTGTTTTTAAATCCAATCCTAGTATTACTTCCAAAATTTAAAAAGCTATTGACTAAAACACAATAGTAATGTTTTGAGATACTGCAGAAAAAAGGGAGATGTAATAGTTAATAAATATAAAGTAGCAGCTATTGAGTTGAAACCAGTTGGTGATATGTGTTCCCCATATAATCATGAGATACATTAATAATTATGGAAATGTGAATAAGTTTTAAAAATTGAATAATTAAATGAGGGGCCATGTTGGCTCAGTGGTAAAAGACACTGTGCTGTCAGCTGAAAAGCTGCCAGACTAGGCTCAAGACCCATGTGATGGGGTAAGCTCCTGTTACTTGCCCTAGGTCCTACCTAGCATGCCAATGCGACTAGATAAATGGGTACACTTCAGTGGGAAGGTAACAGCATTCCATGCACTTCAGCATATAATTATGCTGGCCACATGATCACAGAAGGGTTTTTGGACAATGCTGGCTCCCTCAGCTAAGAAACAGAGATGAGCACCACTCCATGGAGTCGAACACAACTGGATAAGGAAACATTTACTTTTATCCTTACCTTTATGATTAAATGGGCACAAAATTAATATTGTATTGGAGCAATGGGAAATACTGTATGTGGACTAATGGATTAAAATTCTCAATGAATAAATATTTGAAAGGGTTTTTTTAAATAAAATGATGTATCATTGATATTTAACTGTCGAGAAATTGTCAAAGATGTATAAGGGAATATCAACTAAGTGTTGGAAATATAATAAATGTGAAGGTTCCTTTTATCATCATTGGTGAAGATATAAGAATGCCAAGAGGCATTGGGATTAGGTATGTGACGCGATTAGAAAAATATCAAAATGGATCTAAAATTTTCTTTTAGATATCATAGATAAGCAGCTTGAAAGAAGACATCTGACTTTGCTTTTACATGTGACAATAGTGGTGAGACTTTTATACGCACAGAGGTGGAAAGATACACAAAGATTCACAAAAAGTCCCACAATTGAAGAACAGATTGTGAAATTATTAGAAGTGACAAAGGTGGTTAAATTGACTACTTTGATGAAAGTTAAAACTTTATCTACTTTTGTTTTTACTTGGAGGCCATTTCTGGATGTCTTGCTTAAGAAAAATACAATTGAAATTTTGATTTTAGGATTTGATGATTAGATTTGGTATGCATAGAGAAATATTGTGCATTTTAATTGTTATTACTAGATATGTATTTTGCATATTTTTAAAGTTTATATTTCAGCTTAGAATAAGTTGTCATTTTGTTATATAATTTAGTGTTTTTTGGATTATTTAGTTTGATTATTGTTTATATCATATTTGAGTTTTAATTTAGAGTAAGAAATTTTATTATATATTTGTGTCTGTACTGAAGAAAATTGGAAGTCATTTTTTTGTATCTCTTTCCCCCTTTTTTGTTGTCATTTTTTAAACTTTCCTCCCTTTTGATTCCCTTCCCATTTTAAAATCTTTTCTTTTTTGTTGTTTTGTATTTTATCTTTCTTTAAAACTTAATTTTTTTAAAAAAAGGTGTGAATAAGATTGTTAGGACCTAACTATCTTTCTAAAAGTTTCTGCAGAAAGTGGGTATGGCCAGTCTAGAGAAAAGAAGGATCAGGGATGACATGATAGCAATATTCCAGTATTTGAGGAACTGTCACAGAGAGGAGAGGGACAACCTATTTTCTAAAGCACCTGAAGGCAAGGAAAGAAACAATGGAGGGAAATTAATCAAGGAGAGAAGCAACTTGGAATTCAGGAGAAATTTCCTAACAGTGAGGACAATTAACCAGTGGAACAGCTTCCCTTCATAAGTTACATCACTGGATGGTTTTTAAGAAAAGATTGGACAACCATCTATCTGAATTGGATAGGATCATCTCCTTGATCAGGGGTTGGACCAGAAGACTTACAAGGTCCCTTCCAGCTCTATTCTGATTGACAGAAGGAAAAGTCATTTTTATTCCTTGTATATTTTCAATACATAATTTTTAAAATTTAATGTGATTGATCAACAGTTAACCTTATTGAAAAGCCACACCAGATGCTCATACAAACTCACATTCACTTATTATTTAGTATATGTTTATTTTTATTATTCAATGTCTATGGAGATTCTCAGTCATCCAGGTCATATTGTCCTAAAGGTGCTTTTTTCAAGAGACAAGTGGACTTTGTTTTTCTTTGAAGATGTCTCGCTTCTCATCCAAGAAGCTTTTTCAGCTATGACTGGATGGAGGGGAGTGGAAACTGACGTTCTCCTCCATTTGTGGAAAGAGACCTATCTGCAGAGTAGGACTATTGTGGAAATTCCAACCTCTTTTGACATTGACAACTTCAAGTTCTATCATCATCAGCTTCAGATGGATGATAATGATCATATTGATGATAATATCCATTCATTTGTGTTCGACTCGGAGATTCTGTGGGCCAGGTCCACCCATGTCTTCTGATCTTGCACTACTTCTTTGAATTTTTATATGCTCTGGCCGGTACCAGCTTTGATGGTGTCTATCACATCATTGGCAGCTTAGTTTGCTTTTACCTCAAACCTTCAGTTGGGATAGCAAGCAAAATGATGTCTCAAGATATACCTCAAGGTGGTTTAGGTGAAATGATAAATCTACTAGACCACAATCTTATTCTCATTACATCTTATTACAGATATACTCTGTAAAAGGAATTGCACGACATTTTTAAAATGCAGGAAATAAAGACAATTGATTGAAATCATTCACATTTTTCTTAAATTCTGATCTATTCTACTTATGTTTTATTCATTTCAAAATGGGGAGTTAAGCATATAGTTAATTTTTTCCTATTAAACTAGGCTCATGAGCCATGCCAACTAAATAATACTTGCAAATCATGCCAGCTAAATCATATTCACAAATATATATTGATTGGTGAGCATAATTTAGTTGGCATGAATGTACATATATAATCTCTAATAATATGATCTTTAATGTACACATATAATCTCTTCTTAGAAGTAGAATCTACATTATGTGAACTTGCCTACATATTATTGCTTCCTTCCTCAATGCATTTGCAGCAGACCTTTGATTCATAGATGCATTTACAGCCTTTGTAAGACCTTTGTATGGCTTGGTATTTAATATCATAGGCTGAAAGCCTGAAACCTCTTATTTTCTCCTGTTGCGCTGAAATCCGAGGCCATAATTTTTAAGCAGGAAGCTTTTCTTAAACGACAGGAGGAAAATCACAGTTGTAGAACCAGATTGCTTTATTTTATTATTTGCTCTTCCTAGATAGTTGGGTTTTGCTTTTCAAACCACCACCACTAGAAAAGATGTAGGGTGGACACAGAAAAAAGGAGAAACAGACGTACACATTTTATCTTTATAAACCTTCTGTCTGGGTGAATGGCTAAGTCCTAAAGAAGCAACCTGGACTGCATAAGCAGAAGGATAGAATATCAGCAAAAGAAAGAGATATTATTACTCAGTGGGGTATTGGATGGGCTCCATCTGGAGTGATTTGGTGCGATCCCCATGGAAAACCTGTTAAAAGAACTTTGAAGTCCTTTGGGACAGGTGCTCAGGGTACAATTGCAATGGCCCTTCTGAAAACCTTATCCTCTGAAAAGACTGTACAGAAGCACACACTCAGGGATAAAGAAAAGGTAAATGGGGATGCATTGATAGATCTGTGGATAGTTTGCAGTAGATGCCCAAAAGTTGAATGTAAAAAAAAAGTAGATCTACCATATGTGGTATTGTTCTTACATCTCAAGTTTAGTGAGTCTCAGCTATAAAATAGGAAGCCTAATTTCTGAGCAGATCATTCATTTGGGAAGGAATCTATTTTTTATTTCCAAAATAATAATAAGAAAAATTCCAATATGTATATGTTATCCATCCTGGTTTCTGTGAAAAGAAAGGTAGACAAACTTTGACAAATAGTCTAAGCCAAAAATAAATGAACCATGATATGAATTTTGTTGATGTATTTAGATCTAAAAATATTTCATTAATCAAACCTGTTAATTAACTCTTCTCAAGCAAGTTCAAGATAATTAAATTGCCTCAGTAAATAAATAACAGTATTTTTTTTCAAAGTTGGAAACATTTTAGTATATAAAGTCCAGTTCCTAAAGTGTGTGTAAAACTGTACAAAGGGAGAAAATAAATTCACGTAAGCACAACCATTTCATACATATCTAAATGAGTAAAAAAGACGTCCCAGACATTGCCATGAAGTATAAACGAAGTATCCAGAATGAAGTACTTCACAACTCTCATTGCAATTAAACACAATGATTTTTGAAATACCAATTTCATATGCATTGGCCAGACACTGTGCCATTTAAAATGAATTATGGGAGACAGCGAGTATGATTATTGTGGCAGCTCTCATGTTATAACAATTCAGGTTACTATATGGAGTGATGTAACATTTATTGAAATTGTATTTAGAAACTGTATCTCTATCTATGATCAAAAATCAGAAAGATGTTTAATATTTAATTTATTTAAAAGAGTTATACAGCCTTCCATCATAACAGACACAACTCTGATGGGATTTCAGCAATGGTACTAAACTGACACATCACAGAAAGAAGAGAAGCAAAAACCTGGAACGATAAACATTATTCTTTGATACAGCCAATGCCACTATCTTTAGGCTCCAACTTCAACCCATCCCAGCATCTGGGGGAGGAACCAGTATCTTTTCTCAATAACAAATTTTATTAATTACAGCTAGTCCTTGACTCATGACCACAATTGAGCCCAAAATTTATTGCTAAGTGAAACATTTGTTAAATGAGTTTTGCCCCATTTTACGCTCTTTCTTGCTACAGTTGTTAAGTGGATCACTGCAATTGCTAAGTGAATAACACAGTTGTTAAGTGAATCTGGCTTCCTCAGAAGGTCACAAAAACAGATCACATGACCCTGGAACATTGCAATTGTCATAAATATGAACCAGTTGCCGAGCATGAAAATTTTGATCATGTGACTAAGGGGATGCTGCAAATGTCATAAGCGTGAAAAACAGTCATGGGTCACTTTTTTTTGTGCTGTTATAACTTTGAACGGGCACTAAAGAACTGTTGTAAGTTAACGACTACCTATTCTTCCTTCATTAGATGCATTTCTTGAGATTTTCAGATGTAGCTTAGAAAAAGCATATGCCTTTTAATAAAATTTGTTAGCCTGAAAATGTAGTGCCAGTCTCTTTCTTATTTTTGGCCACTATAGACTAACACATCTCTCCTTCTACAATATATGAGATCCAGAAACCTGCCCCAAACTCACTTGGATAATAAACAGCTGTGCATGTACTGTTAAGTAATCAGAGCGTGTATTAATACACACAGCAAATTCTTGAAAATCCCTAAGAAATAACAGTAGTTTGGGCTTACATAATTTATATTACCATAACATAGAATACTAGCTTTAATGTGTATGTACTTATGCCATTAAATTAATAAACCACCTTAACACTGGGAAAGTTAAGTGCCTATGTTTTATTATAGACCAAGATGTAGGTATGGGATAGAAACTTTCACATGTTACTCCCTATCCTGTGATAATGGCATTTCCATCCGCCTTGCCCAAGCCAGGCAAAAAATTTGAAAAAAAAAGTTTGTCTGATGATTGCCTCCAAGTTGAACTTCCAATGGTTGAATTAGGTTCCTCTCTTGTGGAAGCCATTCCTTTAATTTCCGGTGTTGAAGCCATTTGGCAGGTGTTGTGCTTTATTCAGTACTGAAGCAAGAATACACAGCATACCATACATAAGAATTAAATATATGGATGATTGTGTAATCACTTCTGGTTTAGGGGAGAGTTGTTTCAGGACCAAATACATTGTGTTCAAAGACTTTCTTCCTTGTTATTCCATTATTCCTTTGCTAATCATGGCCTTGCTCCAGGGGTGGGATCCGACAGGGTAAACTACCGGTTCAATGATTAGCGAGGTTCGGTGATTTATGATATGCTTTCCTGCATGCTGTGGGTGTGTCTGTAAATCGTCATCAGGACACTGCATGCAGAGAAGCAGCCTTTGAAACAGCACCTTTTTCCTGCTTTTTTAAGCTGTGCCTCGCATGGCAGCTGAAGTTGAAAAATCAGGAAATAAAGGTCAGGTAAGAGCCCGGGTGGGCGTGTGGGCAAAAACATCAGCAGACATAGAACCGGTTCTATGTCTGCTGCTCTTCAGAGCTACTGGTTTTACAGAGGTGGACAGAACCGGTAGAAACCCACTCCTGCCTTGCTCTCAAGGGAGAAAGGTTCTTGTCTAAGGTAGTCATTGAGTATGTTTTTAATCTAGAAAAAAATAATGTAAATTCCTGCCTATGATGTGCATTCTGTAAAATTAAAAATTCAAATAGTTATAGAGTAGGGGTGTCAAACTCAAGGCTGGGGGCCAGATCCAGCCTGCAGGATTCCTAGATCTGACCCGCGGGGCCAGCATGGAAACAATGAAGGACCGGCCCATGGCTCCTCTGCCAGCAAAAAATTCAGGGAGGCCCTGTGCAGCCCTCACAAGCAGGAGGTAGTCGCAGCCAGCAACCAAGCTCACAACGACTGTCCCAAGCTCCATTTTTACTGGCAGAGGGTTGCAGGATGCCATCGCAGCCTGAAATGGAGCTTGGGAACCATTTTTGCTGGCAGAGTGCTTAGGCCACCACAGGTACCCCTGACACGAATGATGTTGAGCTGACCATGCCAACCCCAACCACATCCACCCTGGTCCCCTGAGGTCAAACACAACCCTGATGCAGCCCTCAGTGAAAACAAGTTTGACGCCCCTGTTATAGAGGGCTTATTTTCTCTCTTAAAGAATTAAAAAACCCTGCATTGAAGGGTGGGTATAAAGAGATTGTATTCATGTCAATCATAGTTAGAGAACAGATAATCTGTTCAAAAGGAAAACTCTAGCTGTTTTTCAGTTCCAGGGTGGTGGCTTATTTTGTCATTGAGTACTTCTTCATAAATGCTCTGTTTGAAAGTAGACATTTATGTCTCTGTAAGTGCCTTTTGTTTTAACTCAAAGGATACTATAATCTTTACCTTAGCAGTGCCTAAACCAGACAGAAGTCACAATCAGTTGAACAGATTCTGCTTTATTGTAATGCTATATTGATAGAATCTTGCAAGTCTGAAAATACTTTCCCTATATCTCACTGTCTCCTTTACAGCCTAGCAAACTAGGCTCTTCTGAGCCTCTTTCCTATCCTGCTGTGAGTTATACTATCTCTTATCTGATCCTTCCCTTGGCAGTATCTCCTTAGGCAGCCTCCCAAGGTCTTCCCCACATGCCATTATTCTATTACAAATGTGCATAGCAGGACAACAAATGTTTAACAAAAGCAATTAAGCAGTGCCTTAAGAACTTCAAATAGATTTGAAGTTCTCTCTCCACAAACCCCTGCAAAAGAGGGGCAGTTGGGTCTAGTGGTTAAGGCACCAGATTAGAAAGCAGAAGACCATGAATTCAAATCCTACCATGAATGCCAGCTAGGTGACCTTGGGCCAGTCATTCTCTCTCACAGAGTTATTGTTGAGGGGAAAATGGGAGGAAGATATGTTGGCTATGTTTGCCACCTTGAGTTATTTGTAAAAGTAATAAAGGTGGAATAAAAATAAATAAATAAAACAAATAAAAATTTCTAAATCCTTGATGTCTTTATAGACCTACCAGAACTCTAAACCAAATTACTGTCCCCAAATTAAGGAGGCCTGAACCTAAGAACAATTTAATGTGCTTCATCATTAGTTTTAGAATGGAGTTACATGGACATCTCATTTGAATCTGGACTTTGCCCATATGGGGAAGGAGCCTTAAAATCACACATTGGTCCGATTATTTTTGGCCCTATGATTCCAAGAGACATTCTAGAGTAAATCCTTTGAGTTCATATCTGTTGTTTCCATAGTGGGAACCACTGTAAGAAAAACTAAAGCAAAAGAATAAACCTCAAGACAAGTCTGAAAGCAGAGGATTGGATGAATTGAAGTGAATTATATAAAAGCCTGGTAGAAGATGGTAGAAGACAGGAAGGCCTGGAGGAATGTTGTCCATGGGTTGGACACGACTTTGCAACTAACAACAACATATAAAAGCCTTCCTTTGAACTCTTCACTATCTCCTACATCAGCAATTCATTGCTCAGCAAAAGGAAACTGGCCAAGCCAATTAATCATGGAATCTTAAGCTATCACAATGAAGTAGTCTATGATCAGATCAGAACAATATTTACTATCTTAAAGGATAATTAAGACCCAGTGCTCTCTCTCTCTCTCTCTTCTTATCTTATGGCCTTCAATCTTCCAATATCTTCATTATTAACTTAATTAACTTCATTATGAGCTCCTGAGCATTTTCTAAAAATGCAATACCCCCAATTTATAAGGAATTATATATCTATAAAAGAAAAGGAGCATAATAATCAGCAAGTGCAGTAGCTGCAGTTGCTAAACTTAATAATAGCTAGAGACCCTTATGTATCTGGCTTCTCTAGTTACTCCATAAGTAGACAATTCAAACTCCGACATTTATAATATAAGTTGGGAAAATATATCAAGTTTAATTCATGTTGTGAGCTTTAGTATTGTGATGTATTGATACGTTATTTTCAAAAGTAAGATTTCATTTAATACATTCACAAGTCAAGATAGATTTTATATCCAGAGCTGTGGTGGTGCACTGGTTAGAATTCAGTACTGCAGGCTATGTCTGCTGACCGCCGGCTGCCAGAAGTTTGGCAGTTCGAATCTCACCAGCTCAAAGTTGACTCAGCCTTCCATCTTTCTGAGGTCAGTAAAATGAGGACCCAGATTGTTGAGGGTAATATGCTGCTCTGTAAACTGCTTAAAGAGGGCTATAAAGCACTGTGAAGCAGTATATAAGTCTAAATGCTATTGCTATAAATGCTAGTATTTCACAGAAGAATAACAAAATCTCATTTATTATTTAAAACAGAACTTTATTATTCATATTTAATATTTTATCATTAGTAAGATCTGTCTTAACTTGAATATATTAAAGAAAATCTTATTTTTGTAAATAGTATTTAATTCAATGATTTTTCTGTAGATTTCTTTATTCAAATGGTCCATTAAGTCTTGTTTGTTTCTGGCCAGTTTTTAAATTAATTATATTATGAATATTTTTTCCTTGTCATTTAAGCATGCAATGAATCACCTTCAACATTTTTTTTTCTATCAGTAATAGAAAATGAAAAACTGTAGGCAGATCCATATATCAAAAGCATTTATTGCAACATAAATCTAATATATGAACAAGTCTTTTACAACATATCTCTGTACTTAGCTTAATTGGAAACATTTTCCGTTTACTCAGAATTAAGCACTGAATTTAAAGGACTTTGGAATCCACATGTAGAGAATTTAGAAATATTGGAGAAATTATTTAGTTCACATTTCTAAGGGAAATATCTGGTTTGATTTTGAATATACAATATAATTGGGCTGAAAATATACTTAACTTGCATGATTTTGTTAAGTTGGCAATGTAAAATGGATAAAGTATGTATAAAAATTCATATTTTAGGAGAAACGTGTTCAATTTAAAAATGAACAACATGGAATGGCCTCAAGACTAAATATGCAAACCTAACACCTATTAGAAATGCATATAAAAATGTCTTCCACAGTATAAATTGCATTGCCCACTTAGATGAATTTATTAAAATTAAATTCATTAAAGAATGAATTTCTGGTATTTCTGTATATCACTATATCTCACAATGTCATTCCAAGAGTATCCTATGATAGATGAAAAACAGGCTAGAAAACTTCTACCTTATTTTAAATGTGAGGACGCACCTGACCAAAACATTTTTGGAATCTGAAGGGCTAGAGATTTGTATTGCTTTCCCACAACTATGTTCTTAAGAACTGGATAACGATAATATTACATTACTGTAGACTTTGTTCTTGGGTTTCTTTTATTAAATGTATATATAGTGTTGTAAAAATGATTTCCCATAATCATTTTCAATATATTTGAACTGGCTGAACTTGCATCCAGTAACAATTTTCCTCTATCATAGAGATAAGAAAACAACTCAAGGAAATTCGGGCAGGAGTGGCATTGTTGTAAAATTTTCCAAAGGACATCCTTGGAAAACATTATGTTTCAAGCAGATCAATTCTATTTCTATTAAGCTAAAAAATGTCCAGGATAAGTAACGGAACAAACATGTTATCCAAGGGGATAGGAGTTCATTTTCCTTCTTCCGTAATTCTAATAAAAATCTTATCTTTCAGTGAGAGATTTGGATAGATATTGCTGGACAGGATTTTGAAATCCTCTCCTCTTCCTCTTCCATTGTTGGGTTTTTCTTCGCAATGTGGTTCTGCAGACACTTTTGCATTGGGTACTGGAAGAGGAAACATTTTCTTGTACTCAGGAAGGTATTTATAGTCATGGTGTTGTCATTGTCCATGTAGTTAAAGATTATGAATTATTGTATTTCACGTTATGTTTTCTAATGGTAATGTTTGACTGTGAAAACTGGGTACTGAGAAAATCTTGAAGAAGACAAATGTCTTTGAATTGTGGATTTGGAAACAGCTACTAAGATTACAAGTAGGCATCACTTTGGTTGGAAGGTAAGAGCATTCCGTGTTTTGCTGTATGTTTTGCATTGTGGCATGATGCCATGCTGGCCACATGACTGCAAAAAAGTCTTCAGACAGTTCTGGCTCAATGCCTTAAAGAAACGGAGATGACCACCATCCCCTAAAGTTGGATACAATTAGCAGAATAAAAGCTAATCCTTTTTTCTTTAGTAAGACTACCATGGACTGAAAAAAAAAAAGAGGCAACCAATCACTCTTTGCAGCAATGATCAGTAATCAGAAATGTACATGTGTTGATATATGATGGGAGTACATGATAGACAAGGGGAAAAAAGAACTATGCTTGGCAATATTGAAAGAAATAGAAGAAAGGGAAGAATAGTGTTGATGGCTGGGATTAAGGACATTCCTGAAATACCATTGGAAGAAGTAAAGTTTAAGATGGGTTGAGTTAGCAAACGTTTGTCATACAATAATCAAGAATCAAGCTTGACTAACAATTTCAAGGGAATGGCCTGATTATTCAGCATATGCCTATTATGAACAGCTTCCAGCTATGTTATCTTCTATCTATTGATTCCATGCTGTATAGAATGCTTAGCATTGTGTACTAAGTGATGCTTATTTTTGCATTTTCTCTCCACCTGAAGGCCAGGGTGGATAGATTGGCTCTTATTTTATCACATCATACTTCCTTCAAATAGTGATACGAGACAGAATTGTGAATGCTTAGGGTACATATGGATGAAGAAGAGACATCATTTATCAAAATAATATATCTTGGAAACAGTGAAAAACCTTTCCTTTCTGTTCTCTTGATGTTCTCTCTGTCCATATTGTGCACATGTTTATGAATGCATATCGTAGACCTTTTCCTTGATATAATGCATGGTTTCTGAACCATGACTAATATTGTAGGCACCAAACAGTATCAGGAGGGTTTTAATGCACATAGGATCTGGAGAAAATTACAGGTGTGAGTATTGTGTGTAATCATTGCCAGAAATAATTACCACTGACAGCTCTAAAATTACATCTCATTTACAATGCCTGAAATGTGAAGATTTGGTATATATATATATATATATATATATATATATATATATATATATATATATATATATATATATATATATTTTATAGACAAAATGGAACATATTTTGGTCAAACATTGAAATCTACGGCATATGCCGTAGATAAATAACTTAAATATCCATTGTTCTTTTCATTGCTGCTGGAAATTAAAACATATACCTTTGTGAAATGGAATAGAAGATATAGAAGGCTTAGCAAATCTGAACACTATAAAAAACAAGCTGTGTTTAATTAACTATATAAACCACATATTTCTGGACTTATATTTTCATGAATTAGTAAAAAAAATAAATGATTTCGGTCATCATTATTGCTTTTCATTTACCTGAATGGACAAAGAATTTGCGTGTTAAAACAAAGTTGTGTTGGAGGGAAATAAATAACTGACTCCATACTATGTTTTATTTGCCTATGTGGATGAAATATCCTGAAGGTTCAGATGAGTAAATGAAATTCATTCTCATTCATGTATTCATTCACTTATCCATCCATCCATCCATCCATCCATCCATCCATCCATCCATCCATCCATATAGCTGCCCATTTAATATGTGACTTTAAAGTATACCCAATTAAAAACAACAATCAACAACTGAAAAATAATCAAATATAAGACAACATATTTTGCCAGGAGCAATTCAAGCAAACAGAAATAAATCAAGATGGATTCATAGAAATTGTGTTCCAGCCAAATTTTCAGAGACTTTAGAAAGGCAAGCAGAATTGAGGCCATTTGAATCTCAGGGAAAATGCTAGTCCATAAAATAGTCACAGCAATGGAAAACTGATGTTTTCTGTTTAACCAGATGATACTGCTTAAATGTTGATCCTGTCAATAAGACAGAAGTAATTGGCGATGGACAGCCATATAATCAGGCCCTCTATCACAAAAGGTGTTATATATGATAATCAACATCTTCAATAGCACCCAGAAGCTTACTGGTAATCAATGAAGCTCTCAAAGTAATGGTTTTACATAGGGACCATGAATCGAACCCATAAGTACCTAGGCTGCTGAATTCTGGTTCGGCTTTAGTTTTTGAGTGGTTTTCAAGAATAACCTGATGTTGTGGCAATCTATAGAAGTGACCAAGTCGTAAATGATGGTGAGTCAGCCAATCCAAAAATGTATGCCATTGACACCATAACATGAACTTGTGCAAAGGTTCTTCAAACCATAGTTGCCATCTTCTCTTGCTGAATCTCAGAGAACCTCCCCCTTTTCACCCAATTTGTATCTATTTGGTCACAAACCAAGTCTTAAAATTTCCAGATCCAAGCTTCCCTCAAATCTACAGCTGCTCAGTCTTACTAGATTGAATTTGAATCTATTATCCTTGATTCAGACACTCATAGCGTCCACTCATTGAGATAGAACTTCAGCATTGTGACTTGACCTATGAAGGGTTAGATATGAAACTGGATGTCAGTAATACACTGATGATACCTAACCTCATGTCAAAAGGTTATTTCATGTAGTAGTCTCATACAAATGTTAAACAGAAACAGGAAGAGAATCAAACCCTGAGGCTTCAGATGACCAAAGACCAGAAATGTTTCCCACAATCAACAGAGGAATGGGCTTTTGAGAAAGTAGAAGAAACACTGAATCATTGTGCCATACATTCTCACTTCTGACAGAGCCAGCACCAAAGTGACAAATGGAAAAATATGATTTAAGTTCAAAACAAGAAAAAGTCCTGCACTAAAAGACTCAGATAAATACCTTCCTAATTCATAAGAGTATAATTGGGGTTGGGTGGGAACTGACTTTATTACTAGTGTATAAACTTAATGAAGGTTTCAAGCCATGTTTATAATATTCTGTTACTAAACACAATATTAATTAATGTAATTTTAGCTTTTGTGTGTAGTTTTTAGCCTACACAGTGGGGCTGACAGTATCAAATGCCAACAAAAAATCAAGGAAGGCCAGCATGGATGCATCATCTCCATTCCAATCCCACCATAAATCATTTATAAATTAAATCAATGCTACCTTAGTACTCTGTCCATGCCTGAAACCTGACTGATTTCATTCACAACTCTTCAAAAAAGGCCTGGCCTCAGCACTTTCTGAAGGTTGGCACAGCCTGACCATCTTCTCAAAAAGCTCTCAGAGTAAAAGGTTAAAGATAGGACATATATTGCTATTTAACAGTCTAACATTCTTGAGAACCAATATCTGCTTAAGCACACACACACACATACACACACTTAATAACAAATTCATCACTGCATGTACCCAACCCAACATCTCCCTCTGGAAGGCCTTAATCAACCAAGTAGAATCTGGATCTAATGAATAGTTCTCAATTCCAAGGACCATGTAGACTTTCTTAAGAGGAATAGGCCCAAATATTTCCCAGATAACTATTCTAGACTGTACCTCAACCAATTTAAATACAACTCAGAGTAAATTCAAGCAATGTAATCCAATAGATACCTTAAATAATCATCACAACAATATTCCTAAGAGGGACCTGGACCTGGTCATCTTATACAAGACCATATAGTACAGGGGTGTCAAACTCGCATCGTCATGGCGTTGTCACATAATGTAGCATGACTTTTCCCCCTACTCCCAAACTGTAGCAATAGCAGTGGAAGAACTATTATATTTTGTTCTTTTATTACTAATGTTAAACTTGAAACATGTGCCAGATTTTTATTTTATTTATTTACATGTTTTGTCAACCAACTCAACCAAGTAACTCTGAATGGCTTACAATTTGCTCTTTGTGTTTGTCTAGGCAGCTCTTCTGCATCAGTTGGTGTTCTTTTAGAATCACAACAAAGGAGTGGAAGCATCATTAAAATAATTTTAAGAGATTGTGAAAAGGGACATTTAGGCACTTTAGAATTTTTAGAATTTATTTGATTTGTCAATCGCTTACAAGATAATAGGTATAAGTATATACATAGTTATGAATACATGAAATGGGTACATATAAGAAAAATAAAAGAAACAATAGGACAAGGATGGTAGGCACGTTGGTGCGCTTATGCACATCCCCTACAGACCTCTTAGGAAAGAGGTGAAGTCAATAGTAGACAGTCTAAGGTTAAACTTTTTGGGGTTTTGGGAAGAAACCACAGAGTCAGGTAGAGTATTCCAGACATTGACCACTCTGTTGCTGAAGTTGTATTTCCGCAATCAAGTTTGGTGCAGTTAACCTTGAGTTTGTATCTACTGTGTGCTCTTGTGTTATGGTTGAAGCTAAAGTATTCGTTGATAGGTAAGTCATTGCGATGTATGATTTTATATACCATACTTAGATCGGATCGAAGGTGGCGTAATTCAAGATTTACTATGTCTAGAATTTCAAGTCTGGTGGCATAAGGTATTCTACAATGAGTAGAGGAGTGGAGAACTCTTCTTGTGATATATTTCTGGACTTTCTCAACTGTGCTAATATCAGATACATAATGTGGGTTCCAGACTGATGAGCTGTATTCGAGTATTGGTCTAGCAAATGTTTTATATGCTCTAGTTAGTAGTGTGATATTACCAGAGAAAAAGCTATGTAGGATTAAGTTAACAACTCTTAATGCCTTTTTGGCTATGTAGTTACAGTGGGCTCTAGCACTTAGATCATTAGAGATGAGTATTCAAAGGTCCTTTACAGAGCTTGGATCATCAACAAGGTCTTGACTATTCAGCTTGCATTTTATTTTCTGATTTTTTTTTTGCCAATATGTAAGACAGAGCATTTATTTGTTGAGATTTGAAGTTGCCATTTGTTTGTTGCCATTCTGATACATAGTCAAGATCTTTTTGAAGGGTAGCAGTATTGTCTGTGGTATTGAACAGCTTTACATATCAGCGAAGAGAACGCAATTGCTCTTAATATGATCACAGAGGTAATTTATGTAGAGTATGAAGAGAGTTGGTCCTAGAACACTGCCTTGGGGGACACCACTATTGACAGGTACAGAATTTGATACGACACTCCCAATTTTGACCATTTGTTATCTGACAGGAATGCTTCTATTCTGTTATGCAGTTTTGCTGTTGCCTTCAGCTTATATCCTATCTTTTCTTCAGCTAGTATTCCATCATTTATTTCAACCTTCCCCATCTTGATGACCTCTATGCATGCTAGCTGAGAATTCTAGTCCTAAGGTATATGGGAGAGAAAGACTGATAATTATCTGTTAGAGATGGCCTAGATCAGGGCTATCAAACATGTGGTCCAGATGCATCACATGTTGGCCATGCCCACGTCTGGTTTAGCAAAGAGGAAAAATGTCCTGATACATCACGTGATGTTGATGTGACGACATGAGTTTGACACCCTTGCCCTAGATCCTCTTGGATATTTTACATAGACACTAAATTTCCAGTATGAATTAAAATTGAAACAGTGACTCTGAATCCTGCCAGTAATCAACACTACATTTTTCTGATTTTATCCTTTCCAGTATATGCTAGGATTTAGGTTTCTGAGACACAAAGACTAATGAATTGGGAGGAGACAAATAGCTTTTCCAGGTGTTTTTAAATGTGCTGAGCTAATAAAGGATTTCCAGACTAATTACAAATCAGGTTGTAGGGAGTCTGGATATCTGTACTTGAAGAGACTGGATACAGGAGTTTCTGGCACACCAGCAGTGTCTGTAAATAAGTTGCTTTATTCATTCTGGAACTTATAGTGAAGTGTGAAGATAGTGGTGCTAGCTGAACTCCTGAATATAGTTATGATATGATTACATGAGTCTCTCAAGTATTTAACCTGAGACATTCCCCTGTTCCTATTAATTTTCTTCTTGGAACCAGAAAGACTTTAATTGAAATTGCCTTTTGGGATTTTTGAAGACAAGGTTACACCCCAGTAAAGAATTGGGAGTGCAGTACATCCTAGGGTTCAATTCCAGTATTTTAACTGAAACAAGTTTTGACATGGTTGTATTACTAAGCTGGAAAGAGAAAAAGAGACTCATTTATAAAAACATGCAGTGTATGAAGTACTCCTGATGCTTAGCAATGAGGAAGTAATTTAGTTGTCTCCAAAGCAAAACAATATAGAAGACGTGACATATGAGTCCACAGCATGGAAGACTTAGGGAGTTTTTACAAGAACATTAAAATAATATTAAAATCTTCCATGTTTAAAATTGAGGAAGCAGCTACAATTGAGAATACATATCATCTATGTCCTGAAAATGGATTTGCCTTTTTTCTCCTTTCTGATGCTGATTTTAACTGGCTTTAACCTATGTAATACTTAATATTGATGTATTCTTCTACATACTGTTAGAGTTAAAAACAGAGAGAGAGACAGCTCTCTGTCAATAGAAAAGTAGAAAATTGTCTTCAATTGTACATCCACCCAAATCTTGTTTTATACTTTTCTCTACCACGTACCTCAGCAAGTACACTATTTCTACCACATCGTTGCAGGATGGATAGGGTAATGTGAGAATTGTAGGCCAAAGTATTTTGGAATATGTCAAGTTGATGAAAGCTGGTCTAGCTAGATAGCAAATCTTTCTTTTAACGTTCCCAAGCAACTCCAGACATTTGGTTTGCTAAGTCTTAAAAGTCTGCATTTATATTTAGTAGAAATGTTTCTATACTTCTCAGAGAGGTGGTTTTCTCTCTCCCCCACCCTCTCTCTCTCACACACAACAATATATAACACAACAAAATGTAAATGGTAGATGTAACAACCAGTCTAGTTGGCATCCTTTCCCCTGTTGAGGATTAATTAATATTTACCTTAAATTTACCTTTAATTTAAATTTTCCTTTCCAGATGACAGAAACAAAGATACAACATTTTTTTGGGTGGAATGGGGAGTTCTGCAGGACCATTGTTGAAAAGACTTTCTCCAAAATGTTGTTAATGGTGAAAACCAGGCCAGTGAGGCTAATCTTAAGGCATAGAGAGGTCACGGACAAAGATAGTCTTTAACTTGGCCCTAGGACTTTGAAAGCCAACAACAAATTGGTCTGGCAACAGCATATTGTTAAGACTTACAATTTTGATGTGGGCAGTTATTGTTATAGTGATATAACAAAAAGAAAATAAACAGGTAACCAGGAAGATGAATATAGATTAATATAATGGGCTAGAGTCATCAAACAAATTACCTTATTCATCCAGGATGCAGTGGTTTAATTTTCAATTGATTTGAAGTTTAGATTAAAATTTGAGGTTGAATAAGGAATGTGGAAGTTAATTAACTTGAGATCTATTAGACAATAAGTGACCATACATACCACTTTGGAACATTATTTTTGTGTTGCATGGGTCAGGTTCTTTGGGCTGAATTTCTTCTGCAGGGGTCTATAACTTACCATGGCCAACTTGCCATGCCATCTTACTGCAGCCAACTCACCACAGGACAACTTGCCATGGCCAACTCACTGTGGGACAAGAGTGACACTAATATCAAAGAAATGATGTAATAGAATCATTAAAGAAAGGATGCAAAAGGACCGAATGAAATGTGAATGAAAAAAAAGTAAAACAATTATTTATTTTAAATAATTAAATTGAATTATTAAATTGCCTGTGGCGAGTTGTCCTGCAGTGAGGTGGCCATGGTGAGTTGGCTGTGATGGGTTTTCCATGGTCAGTTGAACATGGCAAGTTGGCCGCAGCGAATTGGCTGTGTCAATTCAATGCAAGTTGTCCCATTCTGTTCTGCAGGGTAAGGCAATAGTTGACATCCTGATGATTTCAGTGGGGCTTTTTCATGCTCTCAATGAACTACTGTAATTTTGAAATCCTATTCTGTCCTTAAGGATAAATGTATATCAAAAGATAATGGTAGCAGCAGAAAGCAAAAACAGAAAGAGATTCAAAGCTACAAAAACAGTGTTCTGATATAGTCTTATCTTTTTTTCAGATGCAGTACATGAATCATTACGAAGACACAGGGAAAATACAAGGTCCTGGAAGCTAGATCCTTCACTTCTTAATATTTGGTTTTCATTAATGCTTTCAGTGTTGTCTCCTTGATCCACTCTAAGATTAGAAATGCATAATATTCTCTCCTCTTGAGCTTATGGATGCTCTTTATTGCAGTATTTCCTTTTAATAACTTAGTCCACATGTTGGATATCCCTTGTTTTAAGCTGCTCTGTCTCAACTCACTTTATGTTCCCAATTTCCCTAATTTTAGAGTTACATCTGTTAATGCTTGGCCCTATATACTATTTTTTCTTCTTTCTGGTTTCCGTTGAATCATGGAAATTACAGATGGAGAAATATCAATAAGTTACAGTGATTCCATCTAGCCTTAAGACAATTTTTCCTTTCTTCACTTGTTCCTTGCTCCTTTATTCCTTTACTCTTATATGTGATCCTTGCCTGCATTTAATCACAAGCCTTTATTCTTTTGCTTTTGCTACATTTTAATTTCCATTCTAAATCAACCAAATTTCAGTAATGATCATTGTATCCATCAACTTGGGAAAGTAATATGATTAAAGTTAAGAAATAATTTCACGAACATTTTCAGATCTTTATTATGATATTATCCTAGCCTTTTCTTTGGTAGCAGTAAATTTTACTGGTTTTTATTTTCTATTCTTTCAGTCACTTTTGGTCACTGTGAATATTCCTCTTGCCTGCTATTAATTATTTCCCCTACACAAAGCCTTCACATATAGAGAGCCAGTTTGGTTAAGGCACCAGGCTAGGAACTGGGAGACTATGAATTCTAGTCTTACCTTAGGCATAGAACCAACTAGGTAGCCAGTTGTTATCTCTCTCTCTCTCTCAGCCTTAGGAAGCAGGTAATGGCAAACTACTTCTGAAGAACCTTGCCAAGAAAACTGTAGGGATTAGTCTAGTACAGAGGTCTCCAACCTTGGCCACTTTAAGACTTGTGGACTTCAACTCCCAGAATTCCTCAGCCATCTAAGCAAAGCAAAGGTGGCCGAGGAATTCTGGGAGTTAAAGTCCACAAGTCTTAAAGTTGCCAGTGTTGGAGACCCCTGGAATCAACAAAGGCACCAAACAACAGCAACAAAACCTCTACATATAGAGACAGAATACTCTTTGAATATTGTATATATAGATAACCAATAATTTTAACAAAAAACATATCACATTTCCTGCATTCCATCACTATAGCTATCTCCCTCTCTCCCATTTAAGTTCAGCTGGCATCCTGATATAACCTGATCACAGAATTGACCAAACTGTATAATAAAATCATCATCATTCACTGGAAGGAATTTATGGGTTATATCCTATTGTTATGGCTTACTTGATTCCTATATTGGTGATTTTTAAAACTTATATTTTAAGTAATATAAAATAGTAGAAAACAAAGTTAAAACTATAAAACGTAGCAGTGAAAAGGGGCTACAAGTAACATGAAAAAATAAATACCAGCAATTAAATCACATAAAGGAATTATAAACGTGATGAAAGGAGAAAGCATTCTACAACAATCCCACATAAAAATAACTAAAATAGTGTTAACATGTTCAGAAGGGCTGAGGAATTAAAATAACTAAATCTGGTGCTGAAAGATCATTCTGATAGCTACCAGGAAGTACATCTTGGAACAGCCCTCCACGAACAATGGCAGGAGCCCCATAAAAAAGGACCTTTTGATTCCCTTTCTCATTTGAGGGTAACAGTAGGAAAGAACCTTTGCATTTCTCTAATAGCAAGAGGGTGATGTAAACCCTCAAAAGTCAAAATGCTAAGTTGCACTCAGAGATGCCTCTGGAATCACTGCTGGTTTCCTCCAATAAAGATGATAGAAAACTCTGCTCACACAACTTTTGAAAGCAATGTTATTTTTATCATGAAAGAGACTGACAGAAAAACACATTAATGCAGAGTTATGAAATTGGAGTTTTTGATTTGGAAAAGATGAGATTACATGCGATTCCTGCATTGTATCTTCTACAATACCAGCTGATTCATTTCTTAATGTAACTCAAGGAGTCTGCTACTGTCTCTATTTTATTTTATTTATTTATTTTATTTATTTTATTTGTCAATTGCTTACAAGATAATAGGTATAAGTAAAACATAGTTATGAATACATGGATACATATAAGAAAAATAAAATATAAAAGAAACAATAGGACAGGGACGGTAGGCACGTTGGTACTCTTATGCATGCCCCCTACAGACCTCTTAGGAAAGGGGTGAGGTCAATAGTAGAAAGTCTAAGGTTAAAGTTTTTGAGGTTTGGGGAAGAAACCACAGAGTCAGGTAGAGTATTCCAGACATTGACCACTCTGTTGCTGAAGTCGTATTTCCTGCAACCAAATTTGGTGCGATTAACCTTGAGTTTGTATCTATTGTTTGCTCTTGTATTGTTATGGTTGAAGCTGAAGTATTCATTGACAGGTAGGACATTGCAATGTATGATTTTATATACTATACTTAGATTGGACCGAAGGCGGCGTAGTTCAACGTTTTCTAGGTCTAGAATTTCGAGTCTGGTGGCATAAGGTATTCTGCAACGAGTAGAGGAGTGAAGAACTCTTCTTGCAAAATATTTCTGGACTTTCTCAACTGTGTTAATATCAGATACGTAATGTGGGTTCCAGACTGATGAGCTGTATTCGAGTATTGGTCTAGCAAATGTTTTGTATGCTCTAGTTATTAGTGTAATATTACCAGAGAAAAAGCTACGTAAGATTAGGTTAACAACTCTTAGCGCCTTTTTGGCTATGTAGTTACAGTGGGCTCTAGCACTTAGGTCATTTGAGATGAGTACTCCAAGATCTTTACAGAGTTTGGGTCATCAACAAGGTCTTGACTATTCAGCCTGTATTTTATTTTCTGATTTTTTTTGCCAATATGTAGGACAGAGAATTTATTTATTGAGATCTGAAGTTGCCATTTGTTTGTTGCCATTCTGATACGTAGTCAAGGTCTTTTTGAAGGGTAGTGGTATTTTCTGTGGTGTTGAGTAGCTTTACTTCATCAGGGAAGAGAACGCAGTTGTTCTTGATATGATCACAGAGGTCATTTATGTAGAGTATGAAAAGAGTTGGTCCTAGAACACTGCCTTGGGGGACACTACTGTTGACAGGTATAGAATTTGATAGGACTCTCCCAATTTTGACCATTTGTTGTCTGTTTGACAGGAATGCTTCCATCCAGTTATGCAGGTGTCCAGAGATACCATAAGATTTTAGTTTTAGGAGTAGTTTGTCATGTACCACTGAATCAAAGGCTTTGCCTTTGTCTATGTAGATTGTCTATGTAGATTGCGTCTATTGCTTTGCCCTGATCGAGTTGTATAGTCCATATGTTTTTGCAATGTAAGAGTTTCAGATTACATGATTACTATTAACTCTCTACATTTACCTACTCATTCTTTGCACAGAAAAACAGTTATGTATATAAATGAGAAGATAGAACTAGCTAGAAAAAAATGGGAAGAGAGGGACAATAGAGGAGGAGACATTGAACGAAGACTTGAGTGAAGATCTTAGCCTTTATTTACCAAAAGAACCTTGCCAGGAGGTATTTGTTGCTGTATCTGAGTACCAGGAATTCATATCAAAGACCTTGTATTTAATTCTTGTGAAAACTATAGGGGGAAAGCTAACACCTGCCAGCATTATACCTGGCTGGTTCAGCTTCTGCTTATCAGCAGTGTGCTTTTTATAAGCAGAGTGTTATATAAAACACACAAAACTGTGTTTCCTTTGACTTTGCATTGGGAAGTATTTCTGGATTTTCCAACAATGTCTAACAGAAGGGTATGAAAGTTTGGCCGGATGACATAAGCCAAATTTTCCATGCAGGGCTCTAAGGGGAAAAAATAGGTAAAAGTATAAAGCTAGCTCTTAGATGCAAATACCAACAGGCTGCTAAGCCATTATTTGCATAAACATAAAGGCTGATCATGTCTTTTCTCCTTGGGAGAAAGAAAAATAGGCCCAATTTAAAAACAGATGGCTTATAAAAAAAATCAAAGAAATTGGGTAAAGTCACTTAAGAAACCTTCATCTGTCATCAGCAACACTATTGCCCACTGCTTGCAAAATTCATTGAACAAGGGACAAAAGCCTGAAAACAAGCAACAGCTTGGAGAGGCTGGGCTATTTGGAGAGGAGGACTAAATGGGGTGTGGATCTTTTCATTACTGTAAGAAGCAGCCACAGCTGATTGCTGATGCCATGTGGTAGCTGGCTGTTCAGTGCCCTGCCTGCAGAGGTCTGGTGGGCATCACTTTTAGCTTCTGTCTGAGACCCCCCTAAAATGACCCCTTAGAAGCATCTCCAGGGGAAAAAAATAAGCAAGAAATAAACAAATAACCAAATATCTGCTGTTTTTAAAAATTGCATCGGGGAATTTTTCATGCTGGATCCCTCAGGTGTTGAGAGCCCCTAATTTGGTCAAGAAAATTGAGTCTCACCCTTCAGAAAGACCTCGACTATGTATCAGAATGGTCAAACAAATGGCAACTTCAAATCTCAACAAACAAATGCTTTGTCTTACATATTGGCAAAAAAATATCAGAAAATAAAATACAGGCTGAATAGTCAAGACCTTGTTGATGACCCAAACTCTGTCAAGGACCTTGGAGTACTCATCTCTAATGATCTAAGTACTAGAGCCCACTGTAACTACATAGCCAAAAAGGCATTAAGAGTTGTTAACCTAATCTTACATAGCTTTTTCTCTGGTAATATTACACTAATAACTAGAGCATACAAAACATTTGTTAGACCAATACTCGAATACAGCTCATCAGTCTGGAACCCACATTATGTATCTGATATTAACACAGTTGAGAAAGTCCAGGAATATTTCACAAGAAGAGTTCTTCACTCCTCTACTCATTGTAGAATATCTTATGCCATTAGACTTGAAATTTTAGATCTAGAAAACCTAGAACTATGCCACCTTCGGTCCGATCTAAGTATAGTATATAAAATCATACATTGCAATGTCCTACCTGTCAATGTCCTACCTGCAGGACCGCATCCTACCAGTGATCTCCAGCAGGCCGGTGCGCTCACACAGGGAGGGCCTTCTCCGGGTCCCATCGGCCACCATGTGTCGCCTGGCGGCCCCGAGGGGTAGGGCTTTCTCTGTGGCGGCCCCTGCCCTCTGGAACACTCTGCCGCCGGAACTACGTACCGGCACGGACCTGAGGGCCTTCAGGCGCGCGCTGAAGACCTGGCTTTTTGAGCAGGCCGGCCTGGGCTGAGGTGGTTTTAACTTGTCTCCATTTGCTCCGTAATTTTAAATTGGGGTTTTAAGGGTGTGGGGTGGGTTTTTTCTTATTCGGCCAATATTTAATTTAATCTTCTTTTAACTTTTGTATTACTGTTGGGGTTTGGATTGGCTGTACACCGCCCTGAGTCCCTAGGGAGAAGGGCGGTATAGAAATTTTATAAATAAATAAATAAATAAAATAAATAAATGAATACTACAGCTTCAACCATAACAATACAAGAGCAAACAATAGATACAAACTCACGGTTAATTGCACCAAACATGATTGTAGGAAATCTCACTTCTGTGATGGTTGCTAAGTGAATCACCACAGGTCATAGAATGAGACATCATATGACTGCACCTTGAAATTTTACCATTGGCTTTTCCATTGACTTTGTTTATTGGAAGCTGTGCAGTGCACATATAGCTATTGTATGACTGCAGCATGTTGAGACAGTTGTAAACATTTATAAGAGCCATGGTGGTGCAGTGGTTAGAATGCAGTATTGCAGGCTACTTCTGCGGGCTGCCAGCTGCCTATAGTTAAGCAGTTCGAATCTCACCAGGCTCAAAGCTAACTCAGCCTTCCATCCTTCCAAGGTTGGTAAAAAGAGAACAAATCTCTTCCACTCACACATTTTTTCATGGTTTAGGTAGGTGGTGGAGGTTTTTATAAATAGATTGGACAATGATTTGTCTGAAATAGTATAGGGTTTCTTGCTTGAGCAAGGGGTTGGACTAGAAGACTTCCAAGATCCCTTCCAATTCTGTTATTCTGCTACTCTGTTATTCTGTTTAATCAGTCTGTGAATCTGCAAAAGGAAAGCCCATCTGAATTAGGACTCTAGCCTGTAGGTGGGAAGAATTTGCTTCTACTACAATTGTGCTGTCCAGCCAGTGTATGAGAATTGGATAGTTAGGTAGCAATTGTGAGCTGTCCCCTTAAGGGAATGCATCATGGTAAATATAGTTAAAGGTATCGTGGGAAATGTAGTTCACGTCACTTGGCCACATCTGTAATCCCGATTGGTCACTAATTTGACCCTTGATGGGTTGGGGGAGTTTTCCTCACTTTTGCCTGAATTCCCTAACTCATGGCAGCTGCTTTCTATCGCTACAAGATGGGTTAGGAGATAACCATCTTTTACCTACAAATCAGATATGCAAAGGAATTGGACATAAAGAAGAACTTCATCAAAAATGTGAGTCATGAAGATACCTGATGAACCAATAATAAATACTCTATTGATGTTTTGTAGGTAAAAGATGGTTATCTCCTAATCCGAATCCAGATGGGAGCCTTCAATTTGTTTTGCCAAAGGAAGCACACTTTGAAATGAATGGCTCCTTTCATGAGATGTAAATGGAAGACATGGGGAAATTGGTGATGTGATCACAACTATAAAATGAGGAGGAATAATTAAAGTCTCCTGTAATTCACACTAGCATCACAGTCTAGAGGCTGCAAAACCATCTTGGAAGAAGGTGATGACAAATCATGCCATTTTTTTAAAAAAAACTAAGAAAATGGCATAGATGCATTTATTTAGTTACTAAGAGTGGTGCATAGATTGTTAGAATCTTTACCTTTTTAGGGAGGGGGCACAATTTAAAGTAACACGTTACTTGATTTTTAGTGTTTCACTCAGGTTTCTTGGAAATTTCTCTCTCGTTTTTAAAACTGAATCTATGCTGCTGCTTCTGGATGTTTCCTTAAAGTGGAGACCTTTGCATTGAAATGTTGGAGAATGAGTTCTATAACTTCTTTCTTCCCCCTTCAAACTTGTCCAAACAAATCATTCATCCCACACAAGAGCATCTATTATAACAGTTTTAAGAAAGTATCAATAGAAAGACATCTCTTTCAAAGGCATCCTTCTCTTGCACTGCATATTTCTAAACTCTGTTCTTCCTCCTCCTCCTCCTGGAAGATGATAGAGATTAATTTATGGAATAGAATAGAATACTTTATTGGCCAAGTGTGATTGGACACACAAGGAATTTGTCTTGGTGTAAATACTCTCAGTATACATAAAGAAAAGATACATTCGTTAACAATTTAATTTATTATTATTCATTAATTTAATTTATGGTTTGTGGAGATCATGTGATCCTACACTGATCCAAGGAAAGGGAGCACATCCCCACCAACAAGAAAACCAAGGAGGTCATCTTTAGGATTTGTAATCCATTGAATAGGAATATAGGGTACCTACTGGATCAGGGAAGTTGTGACATACAGGTAGCCTTGCATTCTCTAATCTGTTGTTCTAATGCTTGCAAGTGATGGTTTCTGGAGTTTAACATAATACCACTTCAAATAAAGGAAATCCTCACATAGAAACATTATGGAAATTCTTCAGATCAACATGAAGTTCTTCAGATCAATTGTCAATTTTTGGAAAGATTTCCTCCCTTGCAAGCTGGGCTCTCTCCCTTTCCTTTCTCTTCTCTCCCTTCCTTTCAATTTCCTATTTTCTTTGTTATTTAACAGTATGTTTCAATTTTATATTTATTTTTAGCTAGATTTTAATTGTTACCCATTGCACTTGTTCTATTTCACATTTCTCCACCCATCTGCAACTTCCCCGGCTGCTTCTGTTTCCTGATCTAAAAGAAAGCGCCATAATTAAGAAGCTTTCCCTTATGATTTCTTCACTTGGAATTTAATTGGTGTATGTGTGTGTGTGTGTGTGTGTGTGTGTGTACAGGAAATAGGGCGGCTGCAGAATGATGCCACCATAAAACACAAGGTTCTTCATTCCTTATTAAGATGATTGCAGGAATTCTGCATCCTGCTTGGGAGAATTTCAAAAAAATAATTTCTTTTCCATGAGATTCAAGAACAAGGTTGGACCAAATAAAGAAAAAGTGTTCTAGCACAGCACTACTTTAAATAGGGACTATCCTCAGCAAAGTTGATCCCAGGAACAACATTACTTTACATGATATATACCAAGAGTCTCCAACCTTGACTAATTTTATGACTTGTGAACTTCAACTCCCAGAATTCCTCAGCCAGCTTGCACTAGCTGAGGAATTCTGGGAGTTGAAATCCACAAGTCATAAAGTTGCCAGGGTTGGAGATCCCTGATATAGGCTCTATTTGTTTTAAGGTCACACGAAAGCTATTAATGGCATAAGTTTGATATTTTAATGAAGGCTGTTCTTGTTCTGCTCTCCTTTAGTCTTAGAATGCATATTTGTTCTCATAGTCATGAGCCAAGTTTTCATTTTTTATAAGATATGTTTATTCTCTTTATTTTTTGAGGCTGCTTCAACCTTAGCATTCATCAGTGATTTCCTCTCAAAATGATGGAAATGGAAACACCAACAATTCTTAGCTAATAATAGAAATAACATTGTTTTAAGAGTTCCACTTTTAAAAGAAATGTATTAATAGGTTTTTCATCTGTGTCAGCACTTTTATTTCAAAGGTTCTGTTTTATTGTTTAATGTACTGTATGACTCACAGGAAAAGTATTAATCTCTTCAAAATCTCAAGGATTAGAACATAATCATCCATTTGTACAAAATCTCCAAAGCCAAACCTGAAACCTAAACTCGTTTGAGACATAATTTTGTCGGCAGTTGGAAATAAAACTTTGAACAGAACGTTTCTGCTTAAATTCTGGTTGTAAATTCCAAGCCCAATAATTTATTTTGAAGAGAAAAAAACTGTGATTTGTTAGTACACAGTGCAAAAACCATGAACAGAAAGTGAAAATTTGATGGCACTTGTGAAAGTGATGTCCCACAGAGTGCTAGGTACAGTCAAAATTGTAGCCACTGGAATGAGATCTTGCTACAAATTTTCTTCCATGGCTTTAAACTATGGAGGCATGCAGAGAAGATGGAAAAGAAAGAAGGGAATAGTAATAGGGTGTGTGTTGTCTCTCTCTGTGTCTCTCTCTTTGTGTATGTGGCAGCATGTATGTCAGATATTTCTGTATGTGTGTATTTGTGAACATGTATGTAGAAGAGATTATTTTTGAATATAAATAGAAACTTCATAAAGTGAGCTGGCCAATTACTTTTCAATGTTTTCCAGGGCAAAGCTGTCAAACAGACAAGATGGTCTGTGTCTGGAGAACAACTATTAAACACAGCTCAATAGCCCAGAAGGATTTTTCTCCTCCTCTTCCTCCTCCTCCTTTTAAAAAAACACTGTCCATTTTAACGCACTTCTCTAGTCATGCTGAATGAATCTACTGTATTTATACATTGCCAGTTTGAAGGCATGAGAACACAACCTTGCCATTTTCACTTCTGCCTTGAGAAAGATTGTTATTGATCATACAATTTTTTGTTCACACTGATATAATTTTCAGTGGGTTGTAGATATACATAACTGCTTTTCATATAATAAATCTAACACCAACTTGATATGGTGTCTGATAAGAAATAGTAGAGCACTGATGCTTGTTTGACTTTGGCAAGTCTCAAAACTAGAAAAGGAATTTATTATTTATTTATTTATTAATAGGTTTTATATACCGCCCTTCTCCCAAAGGACTCAGGGCGGTGAACAGCCAACTAAAATACATATAGACAAATATAAATATTGTTAAAAAAGAATTAAATCCTAGGCTGCCCCAATAAAAATCTAAAACCCCCAATTAAAATAAATTAAAACTTTGTAGCCCATCCCAACTAATCTAAAACCCCATTTAAAATCCCATTTGAGTCAGCTCAGGCCGGCCTGCTCGAAGAGCCAGGTCTTCAGGTCACGTCTGAACGCCCTCAGGTCATTGGTCGTTCGTAGTCCCGGGGGCATCCCGTTCCAAAGGGCGGGTGCCCCCACAGAGAAAGCCCTATTCCTCGGGGTCACCAGGCGGCACATAAAAGGCGTCGGGACCTGGAGGAGACCCTCTCTGTGAGAAGGAATGAAGGCAGGAAGGCAAGAAGGAAGGATTATCCACTCTAGATATAAAAGTCTCCACATGATCTGCTAAGCCATGTCTGGCAATCCAGATTTGTAATTCAATTAGTTTTCTAGTTTATATATAATCATAGGAGACCTGGAGAGAAGTCCAAGAGCAAAGTAGACATTGATTTTGGAAATCAATGTCTCACAAACCATACTTATCTAGCCAGATAAAATTATTACACTTATGTTGATTCCTCTGTCAAGGGAGTTTTTGGAAGATGGGCAACAACTGAATGAAGCTAAAATGAATTGGAGGAAGTATCCAAAAACTATTAGGATAATATCAAGTGTACAAGAAGCATGTGTTAAACCTGGGATGGGGATTGAATGGGGGCAGGAAGAGACTTAGATTGGTTCCTTCCCCCCCCACCTCCTTTAATTATATGAGGGACGGAAGAGAAAACTCAGGCAGATTTGCAAGACTCTTGTTATTTCCTTGTACTTTAATAAAGTACATTTCTGGTCATCTTGTGTAATCACTTTCCTGAATTACTTACTTTGTAGGACTGATAGTAATATACTAATATCTAACTTATAAAAAGGTAGAGGTGGTATTCAGCAGGTTTTGACCAGTTTGGTTTTGGGGAATGGACTTAACTGAACTGTCCATGTGGCATATATTTTGATTTCTATAATGTTTAAAAAATGCTAATAGCATCAATGGTGGGATTTAAATAATTTAACAACCGATTCTCTACCCTAATGATTTCTTCCAACAACCAGTTCACCAAACTGCTGAGAAAGTTAACAACCGATTCTCCAGAAGTGGGGCGAACTGGTTGAATCCCACCACTGAATAGCATGCAACCTTGGTTTATTATTAGATAATTGGGAATATATATTCAGTTATGAATAGTCAAGTTCCAAAGTGATTTTGTGAGCCTGCTGAATTTCTACCTGAACTTAAAGTTGGTGGGAATGAAATGCCATAATCTGGCTAGATCTGATTTATTCCAAAACTTGTTTTTCTTGGGGGGTGGGCATCTATTTTATGTATTTAGTTTCATGAGCTAAAATGTACAAATATTATTATATGTGCAATAATAAAATAGAATATTGAAAATTTCCCTTTAAAAAGCCAAATAATAACGGCACAAAAATACTTACATACATACACACACACACACACACAAACATAAATATATGTAAACATATATACACATATGTTTACATATACATATATACTATATTTACATATACTGTACATACACTTGTACACACACTCTAACATAGAAATACCTTCTTTTGTGCACAAACTGCTTTTAAAACTATGTGAAGGAGGTTCAAATTTGTCTTATAAGGATGAAAATCAACACAACTGCTTTAGTGAATACCTTTCCTAGAAAGGAAGATTCAACAGTGTTGCTTCCTGTGTATCTACAGAGATTCACAAAAGCTATCTGCTTTTTTTCAATAAGAAATTGTTAACATATCCTGTCACCTTCTTTACATTGAACATTTAAAGTTTGTTGCTTATATAGGCTGTATGTTAACTAATAACCATGCTTAACTGCTTGTGCCAATCTAAGTACTTCTTAGTCAAAAATTTTGCCACAAAATGAGAACCTGAGCTGAGGTCAGAAACACCCTGCAAAAATCATTTGGAAATTTTGCAAGGTGATTATAATATGAACCTCATTTTGATCCCCAAATTGGCTCTCTGATTTGGAGCATCTTTATAGCACCAAATAGCACTGCTGACTATGGTGCCATTTTTGAGGGTTTGTTCTTAAAGCTTGTTTACTTGGGATACCTTTCAGGTTCAACGAATGGACTTTCAAGAGAAGATAGGACCAGTTCTTGGCATACTAAACGCAGAATCTCATCTACAGCATGAATCTTAGTATTTTTTTTTTCATGCAACCTGGAGTCTTGCTCTGTGCTGGGGCTGTGCAATTTCTTTAAACATATTTTTAAAAATATTTTTTTTAAAATATTTTGTGGTAAGTTTGATATTGTTAGTTTTGGGTTATCAAGGATCATGTTTGTTTCATTATGTATATTTTATTTATTTATGTAGCCATTCATCTCACATATGTAACTCATATACACTGTACTTTCAGTGTCTTTTTGAAATGGGATGTCAATAACTGTATACATTCTAACTGTGTAAGCACATCTAACGACTTAAATAATTGCACACAGTTTATTTTAGATCTTTTCTGCAATAATTCCTAGCATTCCACTTGTCCGCCTCTTTGCTACAATAGAGTATGGTATACTGTGAGTTTAGTTGCCATGGGGAAAGGAAAACTTTCTTTTTTTAATTGCTAACTAATCAGAAAAATCAAAAGTAAAGAATAAGAGTTATCAGTACTTCATTGAAGAGAAATAAGAAGTGTATACATCATTGAAATCATTGCTTCCTAAATTATTTTTATTTAGGGATAAGTGTTCGCCAACTGGCCTCTCCTTGTAATCCTTAGTGTTCTTCAAAGGTGGTTGTTTCCTTGCGGATGTTTAATTACTGACTAGGCAACATCATCAATGCTAGTGAGAATAGGATTTGCTCCTTATTTATATACAGTACCTTGCCCAGTCAATGTTGGTGGGGGTGTGTGGTTTTCTCCTCAGTAGAGCCTTGATTCTTGTTGTTGTTGTGCCATATCCATCATTGGACATTGGCGATTATGTTGGCGATCCTATTTTTATCAACAACCACATGAAATCCTTGATTAGGGTATGGTAATAATGTTATATAAAATGGTGGTATGATTACACCTGAAGTACCATGTATACTTCTGACCACCATACTTGAAAAAGAGCTGGGAAGCAATGCAGATGGGGCTTAAAAATATTTTTCACAAGAACATGCTAGAATATTTCACACTTCTTAGAAAAAAATTTGATTGAATTGGATCATGATTGAAATATATAAAATGAAGCATCCAATGAAATTAATTGAGAGAAATTCTAAAACAGGCAAAAGTAGGGATATGCTGAACTTGTACAAGGTCAATACAAGTCATTCTCTGTCTCTATTCCACATTGATTAGACTGCATGAAGACTACTTCATTCAGTTTTGGAAATGATCCTTTAAGAAGCACATTGACCAAAGAGAATATGTTCAAAGGAGAGCAGTCAAATTGGTAAGGAATATTAAAAGGAAAAATAACTTAGTTGGGAGCATTGAGTGCATATACCCTGGAGAAGAGAAGAATGAGGAAATATCCAATAGAACCGGATCAAATTTTTCCAAGAAATAATTTTGAAGGTGAAATTCAAAATGCACCTAATCAGAAGTCCAATTGATAGCAATCCATCTTTTTTTAAAAAAATCATTTTCTTAGTAATAGGCCAAGATAAAAGATGATGGGCTTCACTGATCAATTTTTTTATTTCCAACAATGCATTATTTTGAAATTACAGCTTATATTTATAAAGAACTTAGCTTATATTTATAAAGCGTTTTTATAATTGTACAAGGAGACAAATCAAAATTTTGACTAGTATGTGACCTTATAGTCATGGAAATTTTTCCTTTTCTTGAAAAAGTATCTTTTGTTCGGTAATAAGAAGCAAATTTATTTGGATCACTTCTCTTTCTGACCTGAGGCTGTGTCCGTAGCATTATCTAGAGCAGTGTTTTTCAACCACTACAACTTTAGGATACATCGGCTCAAGTCCCAAAATTCACACACACATTCATAAAATTGTAAAGGTTTAGAAATACTTGTCTATAACAATGTTATAGACAAGTATTTCTAATATATCAAAACAGAAGAGCTGATATTCAATGGGAAAAGAGACTAGTCTTTAGGTCTGCCACTACAGCAATATCTTGAAGCTAAGGGGCTGCCCATTTTTATCTGAAATCACATTCCAAACCTGTTGATTCTGGTGGATAATTATGGGCAAATTCTCCATATCATAGCTGGGACTGGGCTCAGGAAATGAAACTAGTTTCCCAAACATTAGAAAATCACTGGGTCAGTGCAGAGCTGAATTAAATTGTTTTGCTTCCCTGCAATTTCCCTCCTTAGGTATTCACCTGTTGTTCACTGCACCAATGTACTCTCCTTTCCTTCCATTCATTCATTTTTCATTCTTGCTGCTCCAGTGACAGTACTAGTAGGAGAACAATGAGGTATTTCTCCTCCTCTACTTTGAAAGGTTCTTGGCTTGATGTAGAGACCAGGTGTACTGGCATGTGTTGTTTTCCCAGCATTACTGATAGCTGCTACTGTCTTCATCCATTTCTGTCAGATTGTACCCGGCTTCAGCTCAAAAGCTGTAGTGACTTTTTAAAGTTATGAGTACAATGTTGTAGGTGTGTTGGCTTTTCCGTTCCCTTTGGGCTTGAAACCACAGTGGGAAAAAGCCTTCACCTGAAGTAGTGCTATTTAACATGATGTATATGACCCATTTAGATCATAATACAGTTATCACCTGGCTTGGATCAAAACCTATGACCAGAACTTAAGCCACTATATTATGAATTGTAATTGTGTGTGGAAATGACCCTGGGAGACAGAAGGAACAGCTGCAAACCAGACAATAGCCAGACAAGCAGCACCTGAGTCAGCAAATGGAATAGGGGCATGGCAAACATCTTTGAAGAGACCCTTCCTAGTTCCTTGGACTGTAAAGGCAAGAGGCGAGAGGTGCACTTTCAGACTAAATTCTGTTACTCTTACCTTACAATAAAGTTAGAGCTTGTAGTTTGGTGTGTGTTTTTTGTCTGGATTGCCTCTCAAGATTAACATCAATCTTGCAGGCCAGAAAATACAGCTCTTCACTCCCACCTTTACTGTCCACAGCTTTTGAAGCCACAGTGCCTTCAAATTAACTACCATTTCCTTATCAAGAGGTAGCACCAACTGGTTGTTCCTCTTTATTTCATTGCAGCAAAAAAAGAGTGTCACTCTTGCCTTGAATAATTTCTGTGGACTTTCCAAACCCATATCATCAGAACCTGCACTGTTTGATGATGACTTTGCTAATTCAGATCAAGGAGAACAATCCATAAGACGAATGCCCTTTCCTTGCAGGCATTTCTTCATGTCTCCTTCCACAAAATGTTTCAGGACAGAATTGAAACACATGATTCTTTCCTACAATATGACATTTGACATTCAGTTCATATTTCAGTGAAAACCTTTTCATGTTATGTGGCAGTTTATCTTAGAACTATATATTTTACTTCCAACAAGATAATTTTTTTTCCCAGAAGGTAATCTATCAGGCTTTGTAGGCACATTCTCTCTCAAGCTATTAACAGGGAAGCTGGTGGACAGTCTCCTTTGCATGGCATTAGATACTTCTCAATCTCCCATTTGACTGCCATTTGTCAGCCTGGGATTTCATTGACTGAAACCTGTCAGGCAATTTAACATGATGTATATGACCCATTTAGATCATAATACAGTTATCACCTGGCTTGGATCAAAGCACAGCGCAGCTTCAAAGGCATCAGCTCAATTGTGATGCAAGAAACTGACTTTATCTGTTCTTTATGATGTATCTTTTGCTTTTATAGCTGGCATTCTTGTGTTTTTTTTTCTTTGCAGGAAATTATATAGCATTCAAACATTCCCATGATTTCTTTCCTTGTTGGCAAGTCATAGCACAAAAACTAGTCATATTTTTATATGCATCTATGGCCAAGCTTTTGCTTTCAAAAATCATTCAAATGTGTAGTACAAATAGCTGATTGTTTCTCAGTGTTTGCAAGCTATGCTGCTGACTTAACATGGACAAACAAAAGCCCCTATCTTTATTCTTTCATTGAGGTTTTTTATGACTTTACTTCAATTCTACAACTAATATCAGAAATTATCATATATGTACAATGTATGTATGTATGTATGTATGTATGTATGTATATATGTATCGATAACTCTCAAAAGCTTCCATGTACTGAATGAATAGAATTAATTCTTAGCTTCAAAACAGCACAGAGAAATAGTCTTCTACAAAGTGGAAAAATAGCCAAAATACAGGAATCTAGTCTAAATATGAACCTGGACAAACTCATATCTTTGATCACCACAAGTGTTCCTTATCCATTTATTGGTAAATGCATTAATAACCAAAGGAAACATCACACAGTTTGGTTTTACACTTTGCTCAATGTACATTAAAGCATTCCATTTATTCTCATGCATGAACTGCTTCTATCATATACTGCTGCTAACACATTCAGCAATCTATCTTTAACTCTATATTCATACAAACATTCCATAATCCCATCTTATTCATTTTATTATGCACTTTCTCTAAATCAGGGGTGTGAAACTCAACACCCACAGACCGAATCTGGCCTGTGGGATGCCTAGATAGGGCCCATGGGGCCACTCTGAAAACAGTGAAGGACTGGCCCTCAGTGCCTCAGCCAGCTGGGCCCTCTGGGCTCCTTTTTTGCTGGCAGAGGGTTAGCAAAATAAACTAAAAGCAAAACAAAATGAGATTGCATTTGAGCATTCAAGAAGGGACAGGAAAGGAGAAAGGGAAAGAGGAAAGATAAAGAAAAAGAAGGAAAGATAGAAGGAAGAAGAAAGGAGAAGGAAAAAAGAGAAGGAAGGAAGAAAGGACCCCCAGCCCTGCCCAGGCCACCACAAGTTCCCCCAACATGAGTGACATTGAGCTGGTCATGCCCACCCTGGCCACCCAAGGTCACACAACCCTGATGGGCCCTCAATGAAATCAAGTTTGACATTCCTGCTCTAAATCAACAAATATACTGTGCAACAGTTTTTCTTGCATTCACATTTCTCAGTGACCTGATCTTTTTCTCCCTAGAGTCACCTGTGATACTACCAAAAGATTATATTTTACCATCCTTGTATTCTTCACCTTTGACTTCATTTAATTCAGCAATAAGAAAATACAACTATAATCTGGATACCATTAACTGAATGAAATATATATTCATCCGGAATCCTAGTTTCCAAGGTCAAGTTTTATTTTTTAGACTTCAGTAGGGGCAATTATTTTAGATAATTCAGCAGAGATTGCATTGCATTACTATGGCATTATGGTATTTAAAACCTTACCAACTATTACTTATTTCTGAATAACTGATAAGATTGTTACAAAGAATACACCCTTCCTTATTTATGATATGGATGCAAATATTTTTATTAAAAAAAATCTGTTAATGTGTATTAGTTATCTTATGTGTTGCCATGGCTGTGTTTTATTTAGTTTTGAAGTAGAAGTTCAAGAGTTTACGATTTGAAGTGAAAGCCAAACACTTAATTTTTATGAAAAAAAAATCCCCCCCACCACCAAAGAATGCATCTTAAGTGCATACATAGTAAATACAACAGAATTATGACTATGCTATTTAATGGAAATTTCCCTGATTTTGAGCACATATTATCTTATCATAAAATTGCCACTTCTAATTCACAAACACAGCAAGTGGAGGAAGCATGACTTTGAAGAAGATATGAAGAGAGAGTTCCTGCAACCACTGATAATTTTTATGTAGACTGGATGAGGGAGTGACATTCTGGTGGAAAAATATCAGGAGAAAAGTGTGCAAGTGGAACTACTCAAATTTGATGGAGGGATCAAATCAAGTTGGAGGATAAAAATGTAAGGGAAATGTAATTCTATGAAGTCGTCATGTACAATGAGGCATATTGAATGAGATTTTTCTGAGATTCAAACTTAGCTTGGCCAAGCTTGGCCATTGAGTAATGTTCGTATGCATATACGCATGAATAAATCAAGCTTTATAGCCCACTTAGAGAGGGCTGAAAAGCACTGTGAAGTGGTATGTAAGTGCTATTGCTATTTTAGTTAGAGTGTGAACAATAAAAATGGCAAACTCGCATTCCTTTCAATGTGTCTCAGTGTCTGAATAAAAGAATAACAAGTAGCACTGAAGGCCTTTCTGGTCCTCAATATGTCAATAGAATCCACTGCTTTGATGAAAGGCCTTTCTCTCCTGGTTTCAGTTAGCTTTCTGTCTTAGTGTCATTTGTGATCAAGCAATGGTCATAATCCTAGAATGTTGTTGGGTATTTGAATGAATGTATTTTAATATTTCATATTTTTAATATTGATAGAGCTACAGGTAGGACAAGTTATTTGCTCATAATTGAAAGAGTCCTCTTAAAGATCCCATTTGCTAAAAATATATGGATAGAGATGGAATAATTAATACATCCAGAATGATTTATTCTATCTTTAGGTTCAAGGCTTCTTTGTAAATGTAATTAAACTCAGTATCTTGCTATAGCTATCTCTCTAAAAAAATATTCCCTCTCCCCTTGAGGTAGTGTGATGGACTACAGTGAAATAGCAGTTTCTAAAAAAAGGAAGGGGGACATTTCAAGGAGCTGGAGGTGGGACAAGCTTGGTCAGAGAAAGAGGAAGCTGTGTAGGAGAGTCACCCACCAGATTCTCTCAGGGAAGGATTAGAGTAATATAGATTTAGTCTGGCAAAATACTGTCTATAGCAGGGATGGGAGCCAACAGGTTTAACTACTGGTTCAGTGATTTACGATGTGCTTCCCTGCACGCTGCACGTGTATGTGTAAGTCTTCGTCAGCTTGCTGCCTAGACAGCTGTGCAGTGCTGCATGCAGGGAAGCAATGTTTGAAAAAGCACCCTTTTCCTGCTTTTTCAACTGCAGCTGTGCCTCAAACGGCAGCTGAGGTTGAAAAAGCAAGAAATAAAGGTCAGGTAAGAGCCCAGGAGGGTGGGTGGGCCAAAACAGTTCTATGTCTGCTAATCTTCAGAGCTACCAGTTCTACAAAGCCAGACAGAACTGGTAGAATCCCACTCCTGTCTATATGGTGTGAGCAAATAAAGAACAGGCTGGGATTTTCTATGACCTTCTTGGGCTGGGCCCTGTATAATATAACTTTCTGCTATGATTAAAGCTATTGATTTAATATATGAATTTTTTTCTATTCCCAATAAAATTTATACAGTAATTTAAGTTTTAACATTTTAACATCTCAAAATATGGATATTTAACATAGTTTGGAAAATGCGGAGAATGATTTCCCTTTTTGACATAAAACACAAGAATAAATTTGAAAGCTAAAGTTCTAGATTTTCAAATATTTGTTTGACAATCAACAATCAAAAGTTTAGTTTCATGGGGAAAACATTATTCCATATTACTGTGCCCCCCCAACACTCAAATAAAATATTTTCTGAAGTCTCCTAGTTTATTGAATCTGAGATCAAAGAGAAACAAGGTGGTGCAAATTTCCTCAATTTGATAAAATGCTAAGATAATGAACTGAAATTGAACTTATATGTTAGTTTATTAAGCCTTTTATTATCATAAACTGTACTTATGATATTCAACTGAAAACATATTAAGATGAAGATAATTGCTGTATTTATGAGCAATAAAAAGTCCACATGCATTCTTTTAGTAACTGCTTTCAACAGCCCATCTTAATATAAATAAAAGTTGAAACAGCTGAAATATCTAACTTCCTTATATCAGCAATCATACACAAAAGTTGTATTATTACTGGCTTCTCCTAGCTTTATTAGTGATTTGATAGAATTGGATTTCAGCCCATTTAACTGCTGGGTAGAAATGCATTGCATAGTGGTAAAGGCATATGCTTTCTTTAGTTCAAAGTATCTGCTATGCTTTGTTTGATTTAAAGTTACAAGGGAAAAGTTTTAGTTATTCATGTCCTTGTCATTTTGGAATCAGTGGACTTCAGTTATAGGCTCCTTTTTATGCCTCTGTCAATGAGTTGTAGCAAAAACACCTGGGTGGTTGTGTCAAATGATTTGGCATTTAATTAATAAAACTAGATTTAACTTCATAGCTTTGAAGAAGTACATTCACCAATTTCCACCTACTTTTCCAAAGAAGAAAAGGTATGAATAGATGAGTCACCACCATTCTGATTAGGATAGCCAAAGGAAGCAGTAGACATGTACAAATATTTAATGTTGCTTCTACCACCTTAGCATACACCTGGTGGATTTAAGCAAACAGAGAACTATGCTAGTCATAAAGAAACATGGACTGCTGTACCTTGTTATGCAATATAAAGAATTTCATGGTGTCTTTAGGTAAAGAACATGATACATTTTTACATATATTCTTGCAAAGATTCCAGTTGATTTATATATTTTATTTCATCTTATTTATTTATTACATTGCCCATCTCAAATACACGACTCTGGATGGCTAACAATAATTAAAAACAACATAGCAAAAAATAAATAACATAAATAACAACACCCCCTCCAAACCAACCAACAGCAATAGTAGTAATCATTTATAATAGTTAATGCAGCCAAGAAACAGGCTCATCCACATAATCCAGGCCCAGTTGAATTTAATAGCAAATGCAACTGTTTAAGGCCTTGTGAAAAACAAATAGGGTTCAGGAGAGTCTGTTCTCTAGGGAGATGATATCACAGAGGTTGGGTACCTCTGCAGAAAAGACTTTCTTCTTAGATCCTGCAGATGGCACTGCATGATGGATGGGACTTAGAATATGCCTCATCAGTTCTAATAGGTTAGGTAAAAAGGCACGTATATCATGAACAAAACAACAACAACAACACACAATATAATTATTATAAAATAATAATTCTCCCTTGGAAAAAAACACTGAAAAAGCTTCAGATCATCTCTAGCAAGACAGAGTGGCTCTATGTTCTAGATCCTGTGGTTCCATTTCTTGTTCTGGTTGGGATTGTGCTGCCGGAACATTACATAATTTGAGGGACCTCAAATCACAACTCCTGCACAAAGATCATGTGGCAATCATGGACAGGAGGGTCTTTGCACAGATTCTTGTTAAATCTGAATTGTTCCTGGCCCAGACCTGGAGATTTGGCTGACAGTCACTCATTACTGCAACACGATCAACGTGGGACTGTCCTTAAAGAGTATTTGGAATGAAAAATGCAAACTACACAGGCAGTTGGGGACGTGTCATTCAGCGCAAAGAGTCTTCTGTTCCACAAGCTGCACTGGTAGTCAGAATGTTACCAGGTATAAGTCAAGGTGCTGGTACTTACCTTTAGAGCCCTTTGTGTTTTGAGAAAGACCAGAGTTTTGACAAAAAAAGTCCAAAAACAGTTTCCAAGGAGAAACAAAACTAGATAAGTTCTTTTGTTTATTTAAGGCAATTAATTATGCCATCTCTGTTAACTTTAACACCTTTACCAACCACACTTCCATCTTTGTGCATTTTTCAGATATTTCTAAGGAAGAAGGATTGTTGTTTCCTTTTTATGTGTAAGATATATGTAGGGGTTTTCTTTGCTTATTTGTCTATTTATTGGATTTTGATGCTCCTGATTCCAAAAAGACTCAGGTCAGCTTATAATATTTAAAATGTATAATTTAAAAACATGATATGGCCTGAATAAACTGCATTTTATTTTTTAAAATTTTTATTTATTTGATTTGTCAATCACTTACCAGATAATAGGTATAAGTATAAATATGAGTAAGAATACAGGAAATAGGTTCTAATAAATGTGAACAATAGGACGGGGATGGTAGGCACTAATGCATGCACCTTAAAGACCTCTTAGAGTGAGGTCAATAGTGGATAGTTTGAGGTTAAGGGAGTGGGGGTTAGAGAATGTAACAACTTCAGGTAGTGCATTCCAGGCATTGACCACTCTGTTGTTGAAGTCATATTTCTGCAATCAAGTTTGGAGCGGTTTATATTGAGTTTGTATCTGTTGTGTGCTCTTGTATCGTTGCAGTTGAAACTGAAGTAGTCATTGACTGGTAAGACATTGTAGCAGATAATTTTGTGTGCTACACTTAAGTCCAACCATAGGCGGCGTAGTTCAAGGTTGTCCAAGCCCAAAATCTCAAGCCTGGTGATATAGGGTACTCTGTTGCGAGCAGAGTAGTGTACTTTCTTCTCATGAAATACTTCTGGACTCGCTCAATTGTATTAATGTCTGATATACAGTGCAGATTCCAGACTGATGAGCTATATTTTAATATTGGTCTAGCAAAAGTTTTATATGCTCTAGTTAACAATTCAATATTTCCAGAGGAGAAGCTTTGTAAGATTAGATTTCAACTCTTAATGTCTTTTTGGCAATGCTGTTACAGTGAGCTCTGGTGCTTAGGTCATTTGATAAGAGTACTCCAAGGTCCTTGACAGAGTGAGGATCGTCAACGAGGTCGTATCTGCATAGTTTGTATTTAGTGTACTGATTTTTTTTACCAATGTGTAGGAAAGAGCATTTGTTGGTTGAGGTTTGGAGTTGCCAATTGTTTGACCATTCAGACACATAATCAAGGTCACTTTGAAGGACAGTAGCATTGTCAGTGATGTTGAACAGTTTTACGTCATCTGCAAAGAGGACACGGTTGCTTATAAGGTGATCGCAAAGGTCATTTATATAGAGTATAAAGAATATGATCTTAGAACGCTGCCTTGGGGGACACCGCTGTTAACTAGTGCAGGGTTTGATATAGTGCTCCCTATTTTTAATATGTGTTGCCTGTTTGACAGGAACACAATAATCCACTTATGAAGGGATCTGGAAATGGGGTAAGAGTTTAGTTTTAACAGTAGTTTGTCATGTACCCTGAATCAAATGCTTTGCAGAAGTCTATGTAAATTGTGTCTATAGCTTTACCCTGGTCAAGTAGAGTAGCCCATGTTTTTGCAGTGTAGGAGTTGAAGATTGCAGGATAATTTTTTCCTGAAACCAAATTATTTTTTGGAGAGTAGGTTGTTTGACTCTTAGTGAAGGGTGATGAATTGATTAATGATTGATTCCATGACTTTGCATATGACATAACACAGTGAGATTGGTCTGTAGTTTTCAACCAAGCTGAGGTCACCTTTTTTGAAGATAGGGACGACCATAGCTAAGGCCCATAAGTTCAGTAAGGAGCTGGTTCTGAATGATATATCATATATAATGCTTAGGGATTCTGCTATGGCAGAGGAGAGCTTTTTAAAGAAGTACACACAAAATCCATAGGGGCCAATAGATAGGGATGGTTTAGGTCACATAGTGCCTTTTCTACATCTTATGCATTTTATTCAATATATAATATTCAAATAGAGATGCAATGGGAGCTTCATACACACATACACTCTAACTCCAGAGAATTAGTTACAACACAACTTTAGTTGACTAAAAATAAAAAGACCTATCTCCAAACTTTTCATTTTCTGCAGATTCTTGAACTGGTTAAAAGGTCAGTATGTTTTCTTGCCCATCTACTTATTAACACAAAAATGAAGATTGCCAAAAAGCACTTGATACCAGTGTCTTCTTTAAATGTGAACAAAAATGGGAACTTTTTAAAAATGCAGTTGCTAAATGCTAAGCTGCATTGTTGTCAAAATAACACAGTTCTCATTTCTATGATTTTACTGTTCGTTTCTGCCTCTATTGGCATCATGGAAGCTGCTGTAAAGAACTGGTCATTCTGTCATAGTAATTTTTTTGACATTTTCTTAGAACAAAATTCAATGTTTCCAATGTATTATCTATGACTAAAGAACAACATTAGCATTATTCATCTAGACATTTCTCTTTAGCAAAAAAGCTAGCCTTTCTTCAAACCCAAATAATCAAAAGGGCAAACAGATAAAAAAGGATGGATTGAAGAAAAATTAAAAGCATCTTCAAGATATAAAACATTTTGAAGCTCCCATCATGGCTAGAGATAGATTGCTTAAGTCCTTCTGAAGTCAATGGGATTTAAAGATAAGACTCAAGGACAGCTGGGAAAATAAAGAACAGAAAGCATAACTAGAACGTTTATGCAGAGTAGCAGCCAATCTATAACTCTTGTAGTGGACAGAGAAAAGAAATAGATTTTCCTAAGGCTCTACATTAGGAAAGAAATCTGAAAGCATATCTGATGAGCTATTCTATGATCTATTTTCCAACCCTGGCCTTCTGCTTTAAACTTTTTCCCAAAAGTAAATGACAATTCTTTTTCTTCTTTTTTTAAATAGGGAAGGCAGTCTAATTTCTTGTATCATTTTTACTCCTTCTTTCTGAATCATCCCCAACTGATTCCTCCCCCCCACCAAGTAAGAATTGTTCATCCATCCATCCACTTTTTAGGCTTCCCAACTTGAATGAAATGCTTAGCAAATCAATCAACTTTGAACTCTGGATATATTTTGCCCTTTTGCCCTTTGGACTTAGTAATTTTCAACATTTATATAATCTAAAAAGCCTAAAGTTTGCTCCTGTCCCTCAAAATATCATCCATGATTGAAAGAAAACATCTAGAAAGATAATCTCTCTATTCTTCTCCATCAGTCTTTTTTTTTCAATATGCAACTCAATGTCATCAGATCACCTGAATAGTGCAAATGGATATGGAGCTTTCTTGGAACTGTTGAAAGGACTGGACTGAGGACACAGATAAACCTCCAGGTGGCCTCAACAGCTCTTTAAAAGAATATAAATGACCAGCGGTCTGCAAGGAGTATAAATCCTTCCATTCCCCACCATCCAGTCACAGCTGAAGAAGCGTCTTGGATGAGAAGTGACATATCTTCAAAGAAAAACAAGAATGTTCAGTTGCCTCTTGAAAAAAGTACTTTTGGGATAGCTATGACCTGGATGACTGACAAACTCCACAGACATGCAACCCAATGATAATTGTGTTTATAAATCTAGTCACTCTCCTTTTTGTGGTTGGCTAGATTCATCTTCATTAACAGCAATGATTTAGACACATTATAGAATGGATGATTTCCCTGTTGTCATTAGATTTGTCTTTTTAATAATTAATTTTAACCTCATTTTTCATTGGGCCCAAATTTGCTCCCCAATTTCCAGATCATTTGCATTTTCAGCTATCAGAGTAGTGTCCTCAGTATAGTACAGGCTATCAAACTTTTTCTTTCAATTTTAGAACTACTCTTGTTCTAAAATAAGAGAAGTGCTTTTATTAAAGTCTGGGATCTCCTTATGCAATTTTTTGTGTGCGCTGAAAATAGAAAAAAATGAACTGATGATTTATGGCCTTGTTGATTAAAAAGAGTTGAATATGAGAAGAAGAGAATTATAACTTCAAGAAATGGCTTTATTCTAAAATCCATTTGTACAATGGATCTTGTTCCACGGTGCCCCCTACCCTTGACAATAATTTAACAATAAATGTGAAAAATTCCTTGCTTATTGTAGAACATATTATTTTGAATTATGTATCAGTGGCAAGGTAAATAGCTAGATGAAAAAGTAAATGGATGCTAATGTTCTTATGAATATAAAGTTGGTATTAAAAATATTGCTGAGTACCTAGATCTAACAGGAGTGTCAAACTGGTGGCCTGCGGGACAGATACATCACATGTAGGCCACGCCAACCATATCTCCACGGAGGGAAAAACATCACGAAATGTCACATAACAGCAATGTGATGTGGCGAGTTTGACACCTGTGATCTATTAGTTATATAATAATCTAAAAAACTTACCTTTGTGTAATTCCACACTCTTTAAATCCTTAATTATAAAATGTATTAGTCAAGTGTTTGAAGCATATTTTATATATAATGAAATCTGTGTAAAATAAAATATTTTCATTTATATATTATTTCATTTTCCCTTTATTTACTATATTTAGTTCAAGAAAAACATGTTTCTTCTTCTTCTTCTTCTTCTTCTTCTTCTTCTTCTTCTTCTTCTTCTTCTTCTTCTTCTTCTTCTTCTTCTTCTTCTTCTTCTTCTTCTTCTTCTTCTTCTTCTTCTTCTTCTTCTTCTTCCTCTTTTCATAGCAACAACAACCCTGTGAGTTAGGTTAGGATATGAGAAGGTTAGCCCAAAATCTGTGGCTGAAGATAGATTAATGTTTTACCAGACCTAATCTAATATCTTAACCACTATACTATCCTGGATTTTTTCATTCTTGCATATTGAAAACATATATCCTGTATGAATAGCTTTCTAATCTGTTCTTTCCTTTTCAGTGAGAGCTATATTAGGATTCTACAAGTTTCTCCTTGCATTATTAAAAAGGGACAGATGGTTTGATCTTTTGATCTTTTACTTATGGGTCTTTGGATCTAGCAGTTGCCTTGACAACTGAATATTTTTTTCTCAAGTAATTTAAAACAAAAAACCTGCAGCAGCAAAAGCAAATGGTATAATATCCCAGTCTGGAATGAGCAATTCTTAAAATATGTTACATTTGGTAATTAACTACTGTTCAGAGAGTTAACAAGTGTGGTATGAGAAGGATAATAAAAACCAGAAAATTGTTGATTCCATTGGTAGGACATTTGATAAATATTTATAATACTTTTGGGTGCCAGACAAAATGCCAGAAGAAAATGAAAGTTACTAAATGAGAATGGTAGCAAATACCACACGATAAACTTTTTATAATTATTTTAAGTCAAACTATATAAACTACAGTGAAGAATGAGGGAGAGTGAAGAGCAATACTTCCTTGAATTTATAATCCTTTAACCCTTTTATTTATATCATAAAATTGATTTTTAAATGGTTAAATCAACTGATAATTAAAGAAAAGCAAGGTAAAAAAAACCTACTGTATATCGATTGATGTATTAATTGTTATAGTAGTTACTCCTTTTCTTCTAAAATATTATTGCTAATTCCTGAATTTTATTGCATCACATTTCAGATGGTATTGATAGATTTGGGATGTTTGCATTATTTATTGTTTTGGTAATATAATTTCAAAATATAAAACATTTCTATGCAGAAAAAAAGAAAATACCAAAACTAATTTGAAAGTAAGATACTGAAAACTTTTTAAAAGGAGAAGTTAACACAAAACCTATTTTATCCATGTATTATTATTATTGTTGTTGTTATTGTTGTTGTTATTATTATTATTTAAACTTTTATACCACCTCCTCTCCCAAATAGGGACTCGGGGCGGTGAACAGCCTTAATAAAACAATACAATCCATAAAAAATTTAAAATAGATTAAAAAATTATTAAATTAATGGCTGAGTTAAGAATACAAAAGAACAATAAAAACCAGATAAAAATTTAAAAGATTAAAACCCTTCTACTAACACTAGGCCAGACTGACCTGCTGGAAAAGGTGGGTCTTCAGTGCACGCCAGAAGGTTCGCAGGTCAGCGATGGCTCGTATCTCTGTGGGTAGCTCATTCCAGATGGAGGGTGCTCCCACAGAGAAGGCCCGCACCCTCAGAGCCACCGGCCGGCATCGCCCAGCCGGCGGCACCCTGAGGAGGCCCACCCTGTGGGAGCGCACTGGCCGGCGGGAGGCCGATGGTGGCAGCAGGCGGTCCTGTAAATACCTGGGTCCCAAGCCATGGAGCGCTTTAAAGGTGACCACCAACACCTTGAATCGCACCCGGAAGGCCACCGGAAGCCAATGCAGCTCGCGTAGGAGCGGTCTAACATGGGAGTTCTGAGAAGCCCCCAAGTTCACCCGCGCGGCCGCACTCTGCACCAGCTGAAGCCTCCAGATGCTCTTCAAGTGGAGCCCCATATAGAGAGCATTGCAGTAGTCTAGGCAGGAGATGACGAGGGCAGAAGTGACCGTGCGCAGTGCACCCCAATCTAGAAAGGGCTGCAACTGTATGTAGTTTCCTGTGCTGGCAAAATACATTTCTGGTTACTAAAAATCACTGTGCCTCAATCTGTACTACTAATCTCAGGGCATCTTCCATCGTATGTATCATTGCATTGCATTAGTACAGCCCATGCAAAATCCAAATCCATATAAATCAGTTAGTCTTATATGGTTTGTTTTAATTAGTCATCCCATGTCCATTCTCCAAAATATTCACCAACTCCTTTTGATCAGTAGATGGCAATGAGAAGTAGACCTACAGACATTCAACATATGAAGCATTCAACCACATACAAAATACTGAAAAATAAAGGCTTGCTCTCATCAATTTAATGTGGATCTTTAAAAAGGGTGTGTTTGGGGGTGGGATGGACAAAATGGAATCTTGAGGCAACTGAAAACTGCCATCACAATGTCTTCTGGACCCAGCACTACAGGAAGGACTAGAAACCTGCTGAGATGTTTATTCAATCCTTGTTTCAGAGATGTCATCCTAAATAATAAAATGGTGGATGATTTGCAAGCATAGTTGTAGCTTGAAAGGGATCATTAAAGATGAGCTTGAATAAAATTAGCTATAGTCTACTTTCTTACTTTTCTTTTTTATCTGCTTCCTTCCACTGTTCACAATTCAAGGGGCATTCTACAAACACTTCCAGTATCTCATTAAGGGGATGGCTGTCCAAAACTATATTTATTCTATCATAAATCAGCAAATGTTTGAGATACAACAAGATTTATAAGAAGGTATGTGTGAAAATGAGAGGGTATTCTCTTACTTCACACTAGGCATAGTCCATACAAGTGGATCTTTTCATAATTAGCTCATTGTTTAAAACTGTTTGAAGACCTTTTGAAAACATGGGAGGAAATACTTCGTTGTGGTTCCGCGTTTTGTCTGTTTTCTTGTCTGTCTCATTTTGCCTATCCTTTAGCATCTGCATAGATACAATCTAAAATATTTGCTAGATAGCCATTTTCCTTTATCATTATGGATATTAATATGATAAGGCTTACATTTCATAATAAAGGAAGAATTCAAAGTATTTTCCTGGGCCAGCTAATTTAAATTCTCTCTCTTTCTCAGTATGCCTGCATATCTGTGGCACTTGCACATAATTTGATAAAACTAGTGTGGTATTCTGAAATTCAGCTTTTTCTGTAAAACCTCAATACAATGATCTGCTCCAGTTCTTAAATACTTTCTCATGCTCCTACTTCCTCTTTTCATGGTTTCTCCCACATGGAATTCCTTGTGAAAGTATTTTAAATAGTTATGTAATGGCCTACTTGCGCAGTTAAAAAAAAAAAGCCAGTTCACAGGCTGTACTCGGTATGTTTACCTGTCACCTGTAAAGAGACTTTCATTCAAAAGAAATTGCCATTGTTTCTTTGTCTTCCCATGGGAAAGCTTCAGTTTTGGAAGCCAGTCAATAAATGCAAGGTATGTAAAGTGAAATGTAAAGACCATGACTGATATTTGCCAAAACCTTTGTTTACAGAGAATAGTTTCCAGTCATGTTATCTCTTTCAGACAAAAAGCTCTGAGATTTTAAAGCATTTTTTTCTGGGACCCAAGACTTGATTTCTTGACAACCCAAGCTATTGTTAGTCTCCCTTATTTGCTGTATCAGAGTTCTCAATTTCCTCCTAGATTCCAGCAGGGCCTTGAAAAGGATATCAGGGACACACCTTAGTTAATGCATTATAACATGCCAGTTTGGCTATTTGGAATAAGAATAATGACTGCGCTTGCACAGGCATGTACAAATGGGGGAAATGTCACTCTGTGACGGGACTGTTCACCAAGAGAGTCGGTGGAATCAAGGTTATGAGTTGGAGCTGTTGGGCAATAACCTCCTGAGCATTTTCATTGGAAGTAATTTATAAAGAAATCAAGGGGGGTGGTCTAGGCAAATGTGCATAGGATTAAGTTGTTGTAAAATAAAGATGAATATAACATCATTGTGTGCATTCCAGCCAAAACTAAATCCTCCCAGTATTTAAGTTTCTGTTTCAGCTGCTTATTCTCCCCCACCCAAAAAGGCTCCTGATTCTTATATAAGCTTAACCTTGGCAGAATGGTGGTCTTTCTTCAGTACTGCTTTATTCAAACCATGCTATCTACAATTATATTTCCTCCAATTAGCAATAGCACTTAAAATTATATATTACTTCACAGTGCTTTACAGCCCTCTCTAAGCGGTTTACAGAGTCAGTATATTGCCCCAAAAATCTGGGCACCCCAAAAATCTTTTACCCACCTTGGAAGGATGGAAGGCTGAGTCAACTTTGAGCTGATGAGAATCAAACTGCCAAATTACAGGCAACCGGCAGCAGAAGTAGCCTGCAGCACTGCATTCTAACCACTGCGCCACCTGGGCTCATATTTCTGAGGTCTGTCCTTTTCTTTTTCTGTATTCTTTTTCTGATTGTTCACAGATTAGTTACTACCCTTTCCGCTTTGATATAAAATGTCCTGGAGTCTTTTCTGGGTTCCTGGACTGACTATTCATCATTATAAGTGAATGGTTTGAATCTGAGGAGAAATAGTTGCACGTTTTGTATGTTTATAAAATATACCATGCCTATTTTAGGCCTAGGCCACATATTTCATCAATTTCCCATCTGAAAATGGCACGAAATTGTAATTTCAGCTGTCACAATTAGGAGGGGCTTTTAGGGCAGCAAAAATATTGTGTTGGGATACATACAACCTCAGACCTAGAATTTGCTATTCTACTGTTCACAGGAAAAATATTTTCTGCTCTGAAATTTGAACTATTTCATGTCCATGCTGCTCATCTAGGCCACTTTCATCCTCCTTTTCCTTGACCAAGACAGTCTTTAAATTGTCTATGTCATTCTATACAAGATTTACTCTTTTTCTAGACAAGATTTATACTTTTTATTAATTTGTGCAGGTGAAGAATCCTTCAGTCCTAATGACAAAATTAAAGATAATAATCAAAATTAGGATTTTGCTTGGCCAAAATGAATGTGTGCAAGATTTCTTTCATTACTGGTAAGAAGAAAATAAGGGCCATTTCCCATTCCTCCCAATTATTTTAGAAGCTTCAGGATTTGCTCTCCTTTGGAATAGATTAGAACAGAAAAAGTGACCCCAGGGCTTCCTTATGTGGAAGTTAGATATGATATTGGACTCACCAACTTATTTACTATGTATACATACTGTGAGCCATCTAGTTATCTATTAGAATAGATGAGAGAGCCATTCAGTAAAATTAAACATAAAGCCATTCAGTAAAATTATGGTTCAGTTCAGGGTGAATATCATCAATTTGCCAGCAAGTCTCACTTATATGTGTCCACTATGGGTTTATTAAGAGGATAGAATTCCTGATTAGGTATTGGGTGTTGTTAGGGTCTGGATGAAGAAAAACAGGCCCAAGTGCAACATAAAGTGTTGTTTGTCCTGAAACTTCTCATTCCAGGACTATATCAACCTTCACTTTTAAAGTAATCATTTTTACTAGGCACAGTAGATTCATAACTTAAAGATCCTCTTGGACTCCTGGACAAAAAGACCCTGATTAGGTGGAAGCTGTGATGAGAATATATTTGCCCATCTTTCATTGGGATACCCATTGGGATCTTAATTAACTACAACAGGATGCTCTGAGAATGGCTGCTAATGTCCTAGCAGTTATTTGATTAGATTATTTTGCTATAAATTGGGCTGTCCTTCAAGATCATCCAGAACTACAGCTAATAAATTGTATTTATTTAGCATATGGCAAATGCATGGACTTATAGTGGCTCAAATGTTAATGTCCAGTCTACCCAGCCATTCAAGCTAGTAAAGCTAGCTTGTAAAGCTAGTAAAGAATGTGGGAAATGTGCACTTACTTGTCAGTCATAATGCTGCCACATTATATAATTGTGATTTTGAGTGCAGTTCTGGTGCACTCTTGAATATATATTACTTGGAATATATAAGACACTGTATTAGATAAGCCCAGACATTTAGATTCTAACCTAAATGGTCAAGGAATACTTACTAAGGCTCCTTAACTACCAAGAGATTAAGTGGAATGGAGTCTGCTGGCATTGAGTCTCAGTGGATGTTGTCTCCTATGGAACAGTTATCCCACAAAACAAGACTGTTTTTCAATCTCATGACTTTCTAGAAGCTGGTTAAAACTGGCTTTTTTGTGGATCCTTTAGAGATTAGCTGTGGAGCCCTCAGCATTCACATTGATCTAATTTTTTAGTCATTAGGAAACTTTGAGTTATTTATTATAGTTAAAATTATTGTTTTATTTTATTTTTACTATCTGTAATAATCAACAATGTCTCTGGAATAAGGCAGCAATAAATAAATAAATAAATGCTGTTGAAAATTTTATTCCTAGAACATTGTAGTAACTTGCACTATGTATAAAGTTTAACTCTGACAAGAGTTTAAACCCCCATTTTATTCAGTAGTCTTTCACAGTAGACTTAAAATTGTTCAGGGCCCTCATTACCAAGGTCTTTGTCAACAGCACCAGGCTGTAGGCCAAAATTGTCTTCAAACAAATATACATGGCTTTTTAAAGGTTAAGGAAATAGTTCCTTGTTCCTCTTAAAAAATGTTAATGCCTGCTACCTTCTGAATCATGAAAGCTTCAACTTGACAGATGAGAGATTTAGGGAATCAGCCAGCATTGAATGGCAGTGACTGAGCAAGCATAAACTTCATCACTGGTACCCATGCCAGGAGAAATAATAAAACCTAGCACACAGGAAACTTTTTTTAACGTGACAAACAAGCAAATATAAAAGATACATACAAGGAAATTCTATGCACTTTCTGTGCAGTATTGAAATACTTTGCCAAGCAGAGTAAATATGAGAGATGTCAGTTCTCAAGGAAAAGTTTCAAAAGCAGGTATCTAGACAGAAATGAAGGAAGACAAGATTCCTTTTTGAAAAAAGCCCTAAGGGCCTTTTCCCATGTTTTGCAGTTTGCTTTCTTCTAGATGACCTCTAGAGCAGAATCTTGTCAAGAAAGAAAGGAAATATATAAATAAAAGAGGCCCCTTCCGGTGTGGTGGCTTTCTAGCCAATAGCTAAAATTTAACTAGCAATGGTTTCCTTCACTTTATTCCTATCTGGAAATGAGCTGCTAAATTTTGTGCTGTTGCAATTTCTAAATTGACTTCAAAGATAGACTCCTCTATTCAACTTCTGTACAATAAACCAACTTGTACCCAAATGCCCTTTTGCTACGTTCCCCCAAAGACGTTCTGATCCTATATAAGCATACAATAAAAAAAAAAGACTCTAATTTAAGCTCTAAAATAAATTCAATGTACTTTGAGGGGTAAAATCAGCAAAATAATAATACTCAATAGGTGGATAAAAAAATAAAATGAAGTCTGAACATCTGACTGTGCAATAAACTATAGTAATAATGACAACAATAATCCTAAACTATTTTTTAAAAAGAAAATCCTAAAATTTGAGATCCAATTTTGGATGTGTGACATCCATTTTATATCTTTCATAAACCTGCCCATCCACAGTCTTTCTTACATTTTCTTCAAAATATTAATTTTATTCTGATCTAAAGATTAAACATTGAATAATTCATTCATGGCAAGTTGAAAAGAATATCATTGTTGTATTATGAAGCATTATTATGTCTTCACTATTGTTTATATTCCTGTGCACTAAAAGTTGGAAAGGAAATTTGAAAAGATTGCAAAGATGACTACTATTCCTTTGCATTATTTGCAAAGATGACTACTATTCCTTGAAAACGGGCAGACTATACGTGCTTCCACATGAAGCTTTTATCGTGCATTTGCAATCTCAATTGCAAAACTGGACAAGGAATCCAGATAGTAGCATTCTCCACTGACAACATCTCACTCTTTTCTCATCACATTCCTCACAATCTGTCTTTTCAGAGAATCTCTTTTAAGAGAGTTAGGCTGACAAGAGATGCACAAAGCCCTTTGATTGGTACTGGTGGTTTGGCCATCTGGAAATACTAACATCTTTAAAAGAATAATATTTAAAATCTATTATAGATTTCTGTCATGCTGAGATACCTCAGGCTATATTACATATTACATACAAATTGGTAGAGCCAATCCCTGTTATCTTTTCTGCAGCTTTGGAGGAAGGCTCTAGCAAAATAATTTTGAACCTATAATTTACTTAACTGTGCAGTAAGGATGTACAAATCAGAGAATGCAATGTATTTTATTATTTGTTATTTGATTTACACAGATAGAAGAGAGAGGGGGGAGGGAAATTGATTTTTGGACAAAATAAAATTACTTTGATATATGTATTGCAAAGCCAATCTAGGAAGTTATATAGAAGAGAAGCAGTTTTTATAAATGTTCAACATTCTTTTGAATCTGTGGCATAGAATAAAAAAGGAAAAGAATCCTTAATATTTTTCTAAGTTTTCAAAAATAAGTGTTCCTCTTGCTCCCTATCTCAAAGAAAGATGAATGTTAGGCAGATTTTGCACCTGCCAACTTTAATCCAGCCTTGGGTTGTCTGGGAATAAAAATCCTAATTTCACTTGCAACATAAGCCATTTCAAATTGTTTTACGTTCTTACTTAGCAATGTCTTGTCTCTCATCATTCATCTAATTGATACAGATGTAAAAGGATTATATAATGCTATACAGATATCTTTTATCTAAAGATGGTCTTAGATTGCTAGTTTTGTCATCAGAAAGAAATATCTAACTCATATTTAACAAAATTACTTTCCTCTTAAATTTTATATGTATGGTAACTGCCCAAATAACGTTTTTGTTATTAAACAGAAAAAAAATGTCATAAAAATTGGTGTTTAAGATCTAATTTTTCTAAATATAACCCATGGTTTCATATTTTTTGTCATAATTACAGCATTTATATCTGTGTTGATTCTACATGGAATTTTTATTAATAGCCACTTTGTAATCTGGTAAAGCTACATAAGACAAAGAGGAATTGATATTTCTGTGTGAGATTAATATTATTGATCAATTGATCATTGATTTGTTTATGATGAAAGATTAAGAGAAGAAATGAAGGATGTAAAGATGACAAGATATCCCGAATATGAGAGAGTCTATTTTTGGTAGTAAAAAAAAGTGGGTTTGACGAAAAAATGTACATTGAGGGAAAATGAAGAAAATACAAATAAAACAACTGCAGAAAAACAAAACAAATCCTATTTACAGATAGTCCTCAGACAATGGCAGCAGTTGGGACAGCTATTGCTAAACAATATGTTCATAAAGTGCAATGTCACATGACTCCATTGCTTAATGACAGAAATTCTGGCAGTCATGGTTACCATCACTGAGGACCACACTGGACATCAGGTAGTTGCACGTTTTGATTTCCTGCTGGTTTCCCCATTGACTTTGCTGGTTTCCCCATTGACTGATTTGTGGAAATCAGTAGGATATAAGTTGTATTCATTTGGCTGTGGCTTGCTGCAATATTATAATACGAATCAGCCAGTGAGTGCCTGGATCATCACCATATGACAATGGCCAGAATTCTGATGACCAAATGTAGGTCCCTCTCATTCAGAGCTGTTGCAAATTTGAATAGTTACTAAACAAGAGGTTGTAACTTGAGGGCCACCTGTAAGATATTAAAGTTAACTTTGAACAGAATTAATGGAAAGTGAAAGAAATGAAAAAAGATGTAGAAATTGGCAAAAATCTGATTGGAAAGATACAAAAGATGAAAAAGAAAATTTGGGAGGTGCGGTGTTGTTTGATTATGTATCATTAAGTTCTTGTTGTGTCTATGTAGTCACTAAGATTCAACAATAACTTGATGGCACATAATCAATCAATCAATGGGGTTTTACACCAGACAGGGAATGCGGAACAGATTTTGTTTCTTATCATTAAAATTAAGATAAAATGTGTGTTCTTTTATCCCTTCGAGGCTCTTGTACAGTAACTTCAAGGAACAATAGATTGGTTTATCTGGTAATCCTTCACTTAGGATCTTTTCAAATTGTCATAATTTAAAGAAGTTGCTTGCTTGCTTGCTATTATAGCTATTGTAAGTCAAGGTAAGTTGGGCTTTAAGAAAGAAATGAGTTAGCCTTCTGAATACTGTTTGATGGGGAATCAATATCATTAAGCTTCATAGGACTTATTTCTAAGTAGAAGATATATTTATATGTGTAGGTAAGATATAGATATTTGGACATGTCTAATCATACCGTAATACACAAACTGTTTGTATGAATAGCCAAACAAATACAGAATTTATATTTATCTCCTTTTATCCTTATCCTATCCTACCAGCTATTATAAGTGCATGTTTACCTCTTAGTCTAACTTTCATTTTTTTCTATAATCTATTTTTTCTGATAATTAAAACTATGTATCATAGGGGATCTAATAAGGGGGTTCCAAGGCGGCAATACATTTAGATGATGTCTCTGCTCAAAACTCTGTAAAATATTTCTATTTACTTGTCTTTTAGTATGCATACTGTGCCCACTTAATACAATTTCGGTATTATTATTTTGCCCCTGAGTCATCATTAATTGGATTGTATTAACAATTTGATAGATTGCAATTAATATTATTTTAATTGACCAGCAAGGATTATTTACTTATTTGTTTCTGTTTTAGGGTTCTATTCACAGGGCAACATTAAGTAATTTATAAAATGATCACAATGATACTAGCAATAAATAATTAAACAGAAAAACTGAATTGAGGAAAGCTCTATGCATAGATCCAGCAAAGTCACATTTTAATCTCATTGACATAAATAACAACTTAGTTGGACTCATAAAAACATCACTAAAGGCTGGCTAGCTGAACTGAACATGCATTTTCTAGGACATCAATTCAGCTGTATGAAGATAAGTTTCCTTTAAGTCAAGTTCAACTCCTACTAGCTTCCTTGTGAAGTTTCATTCCAGTCTTCTGGGCAACACTATGGAAGTGTTTTATTATTGTCATTTCTTGGCATGATGCTTTGACTTCCCAGTGTAGTGAGCTGAAATTCCCTGGCTTTCTGAGTCAGAGAATTCTTTGACTTCTCCTGACTCTAGACAAAATGATACCATTTTGCTGGAAACTTAGTTATTCTTAGTTAAATGAATGATTTGCTAATTTTATAGTAAATTCTTCTTTCTTAACACAATTAAGATATTCATTCATTCATTTAATTTATACAGCTACCCATCTCACATTTTGGCAAACACAATACAAATAAAATATCAAAAACATAAATTATTAGATGTTGATTTTTAAATGGTTAAAAATGGTTTCTCATGGTTGATTTCTGTATTAGAATATCCCTTTTCTGATATATTTATTTGTCAAGCTATTGCTCAAAAAATGATAGCTGCAGCTGCCAGAAGGACGCAAATGCTTCAATAAAAATATTTGAAAACAAATGTTCAACTTTCTCTGCTGTTCTGCCTCTTCTCTTCCTCTTCCTATGGATTAATAAGGGAGGATATAATATGTGACTATGTCGTGTGAGAAAAAATCAAAATACTTTCTTTCTTTTAGAGACAATACAAAGTATGGGTGTAAAGATAAATTTGGAAACAGATCTCATCTTGGTGAAATTATATCACAGTTCCCTCGTGGTAATTTATTTGTGGCAACTGCTTCCAACAACCTCCTATATATCTTAAGGGACAGCCTTTTCTAGTTTGCTACTGAAGTTCTTGCTATCTATTTTGTTATTTGAAGCCATTTTTATTCCCATCCCAATAACTCTACAAAGGGGATAGGGGAGGGTAGGCATCCTTACATAATTAAAATCCTTAACAACATGAAACAAGCAATCCAACCAAATCTTATAGTGATCACATTCCTTACCTCCCACTAAACACATACATCTGAGAGTGGACCAAAATAACACATAAAGACATACCTTCATGTCCCAAGGTGGACATCATAATCATGTTTATTTTCATTCCAAGGAAACATGAACATTTTTACATTATGTCTGTCTGAGAATTCCTGGTGGCATGGTGGTGTTGAGAGGGAGCAGAATTACTTACAAGCTTGTAATTCTGCTATGGGCCAATGGCAATGTAGTAAGCATCCTTTCTCCCTAGTATCCAGAGGAAGTATTTTGTCATAAGTGGCAAAGAGCATGAAATGGTCAGTCCAGCAAGCCTATGATCCTGTGAAGGTTACACATATGGAAACCACTTATTGCTGGCCTTCAGGGAGCTCTTGAACTGAAACCTAGATGTAATAGTTTCCAGCCATTAAGGAATCTTACATTCAAATTAGTTTTGCTACCCTGGGTTGCAGTGGTTGGCTTTTATTCATGTTGTCCCTTGTATGCCCAAAGGAATGAGATATTATATGTTTTGCCTCTTATTCATATTCATTTGAAGCTATATCCAAATGGATAATGTGAGTAATTTTAAGCATGCCTACCCCTACCAATGTGCAAATTAACATAACCATGTAGTTTTTATACTATAAAAAGCATAGAAAGATTTTACCCCTTTCCTTTGCTACTGCCTCTCAATTGCTTCCTGTTCTTTTCATCTCTTGGAGGTTTTGGTACATAAGGAAAGTCACACTTCATGAGGAGTGAGGGCTCTCAGCAAGACCTTTGAACAGATAGTCTTGGATGGGCACAGCCATGTAGCACTTCAAAGGTGATCATTAGTATCTTTGAATTCTTTTTGGAAACCAATGCAGCTCATGTAATATTGATGCTATATGATAGTCCCTTCTCTCCCTGAGATACTTGAAATTTCTCTCTCAAAACAAATATAGAATCTTTAAAAATATAGAAATCTTTCAATCCCTCTCAATTCGATCCTCTTCTTAATCATGCATTATCTGCTTAAATTGGCTTGATAGGAAACTCTAACTACACTACTCCTAATCATAAACAAAATCTGTACATCAACCATTATACTGACAAAATCTACATAATAAATAGAAATATCCTTGAGGTCCTTTAAGAAAACTAATTGCATAAATGACAGATTCATGGCAATACATGAAGTATAATAGAGAAATTAATCAAAGGTTTTAATAAAGGGAGAGCCACACCCAATTTAGGAATTATTCTCATATGAAACATAAATGCTGTATATAGCACTAATCCTAGCATTGTTAAATAGCCAAGTACTTGCATTCAATTTCTCTGCAATATTGCAAAGCTTTCGTATCTCAGATATTACTTTCATGACCAGCTTTTTAGTATTTCAGTTGGTATAATAAAATTGTGTAACATAATTATTAATTTCCCCATGCTAAAAGCATATTAACTTAATCTCTGTTTCAAATACAATAAATATTGCAGTATAATATATATTGTTGATACATTGCACTGACATTATATTATACATGCCAATGTGCCCTCTTTCTTTCGTTGAAATGCCAATTTATTTCACAATGCAAAACACACACACACCTGTAACATAAATTAACCCTATTCAGTTTGATTGTGACTACTAGTCCAGATAATTTGAGTGGAAATAACTGAATATGTGCTTGGGCTTTTGGGGAATATATAGCAGAAAACTCTAAAACATAATTATATATATAGTGGAAACTGCTGCTTATTATTTACCAGTGCCAGGTAAAAACGTATTTTAGGGTCTGTTCAAAGTACAGAATTCACATACTGTTTCTCTTTAATAGACCAAACAAGATGGAAAGCTAAATATCTAAGTGAAGAATGGGAAACTGGAGGCCACAAGGGCTAGTGAAGAGAGACTAGAAACGGCTACAGAGAACCCAACAGAGAAGATGACAACAGTAGGAATATTCTATTCTTGCAGCAATTCCAAGGAATGCCCAAAATGAAACCATTTCAGTCGGATCTATGAACTTTTATCTGGGGAGCCTTAATGCTGCATTCAGATATGTATGCTAAAACTCAAAATTCATAGCATCTCAGATTCTTCAGAATATAAATAATATATCCATCTACATTATCCTTTTTGTTCATTCTCTTAACTGCGTTAAAGAAATCTTGGTTTTAATAATTTACCCAATTTTATTCCTGTTAGGTGATCTGGATGGACTACATACATATTATTTCCCATTATCCAATACATTGTAGAAGGACATCAATGCCTCCACTAACAAGAAATTGCTGGCAGGATCAAAAAAAGATTATATATATTAAAAAAAAGTAAACCACTTTTCTAAGTGATTGATACATACACTGTTTTGCAATTCATGTTTAAAAGGTTGAGATCAAAAAGACTGTTGAATGATATGATTCTCTCACACCCATTGATCCATTAGGCACATTTGACAATGTTTATGGAAGCAAAAATGCACACAGAAAGTGTACTCATGTGCTATCATATCCATGAAATTCTTTTTTTTAAAAAAAAAATCAGGTTTTCAACAGCATTTATAGAACTGAGGAGTTACATGGGAACATGAAACTCCCTGTTAAAGTATTAACTGTCCTCAAAGGTATACATAAATCCTTCGTAAATTAGCCTCTGATTTACAAGTGTGAATCAAAAATTATAAACATTATTTTGATACCGTATGAGCATATTAGTGTTTGTCTTATAAAAATGGATTTTTACTTAAAAAAAAATCAATTTTGTTTTGTCATGTACTGCAAAATGCACAGACATATTGCAACTATAGTTAAACATCAAAAAGAACAGATTAGTTGACATAATGCCATTGGAAGTTTCATAAAATTATTTAGTTCCAAAATCAATAGATTATTACAGCCCTTTTGAAAGGCTTGATTTATGTAATTATACAGACAACACATCCTAGTTTATAGATAAAAGAACTGATTTTTTTGGTCTTCCCAGATACCTAAGCAATTATAACATTAAACTCATGAAACACAGTTATTGCCTGCAGACACAGATCAACTAGAAGTTGGCAGCTGGAAAATTGATGATACTTCCAACCTCAAAGGAAACTAATATGTGAAAAGTTGGACACAAATTAGTGGTAGAGAACTGGTAGCTGACATTACAAATTTGGAAATTTATGCTTGGCATATTAAGAGACTGTCTGTCCCCTGTGTGTGAATGTGTACAAATCAAATGTTTCTCTATATAAAATAAAAAACACAAGAAATTGCTTGCATATTGGCTTATTTAGTCAGTATTTTGCACTGAGTAGCAAAAGTTGTGCAAGATTCTAGGTGGACCCTTTTCTCCAGCCCTCCCAAGTGCTACTAGAGGCTTAGTAATTATAGAAAAAACTTTTCGTCATGAATCACAAAAGTAAAGGTCTTGCCTTCAGCTTTGTAATACTTGATAGCTATATTAAAAATATTACTTGCAATCATTCATGCCTTATTCTGATTAGATTACTGCAACACAGTCTATACAAGGCTGCTCCTAAAAATGATCAGGAAGCTGTCATTGTTCCAGAATGTAGTGATGTGCATGATTTTGGATGCCATGAAGTTTGCTCATGTTATATTACTATTGCTTGAGCTTCAATGGCTTCCAAATTCAATTTCTGGATGCAATTTAAGGTACTGCTTGTCACCTTTAAAACACAGCATGGCACAGGGCCAGGTTATTTGCAGGACTGCCTCTCCCTGAGGTTATCTGCCCATCCCATTTGTTTAGATAGTGTGGGTGCACTTCAGGTCTCTCTCTTCAAATGTTCTCACCTAGTGAATTCTCACCTACTCCTTTGGAATAGCCTGCTGCCTGAGATTCTGGGGGTCTCTAAACTTTTAGCTATTCCCCAAAAATTGGGTTAGAATGAGATTGAACAGGAGGGTCAACTGTAGGGATGTTTGGCATGTTGGTGGGATGAAAGATTCAACTGTTTTATCTTGCTACTTTAATTGGTTGCTATAAGTGACCTAGGTCCACAGCGGTCGCCTACTGGTGGGCCGTGGCCCACTAGTGGGCCACAAGAAAATTTTGGTGGGCCGCAGAGAAATCTCACCACCAGAGCACCTCCCCCAAGCAATTAATCCAGGCTGTGCAGAAACACAAGGCTGCACTGCCCACATGGCTCGCGAGAACCTTCCCCGCCCACTCACTTCTTATCCAGCAAAATTGCCTGCTAAATTGCTATTTTCCTACCATCATCTGTTCTGCTGTGCCAGGAGATTTAGATTAGCTAGGAAGCAGGAAATGGTTGGATTTCCTGCTTTCTAGCTAGTCTTTAGATCTTCGGCTCTGCTTTTAAGCACAGCCGAATCTCCCTTAGAACTGAAGGTTCTATTATTCAGTGCAGAGGTTCTATTATTCAATGCAGATTTCTGGCAAGCAAATTTTATGTGACAGACTCAGGTAGCTGATGGCAGATATATAGATCTCTGAATGAATCTGTGATTCTGTGAGCAACTCAATCTGCCTGCCTGCTTTGCCTGATTTTGGGTAAAAGTTGCTTTTTTATAAAAAAAATCAATATTTACATAAATATTTATAATATTTACATACAAGCCATGCCCAGCAGTCACATGACCACCAAGCCAAACCAACAAATTAGGCCAAGCCCACAGAACTGATTAGTGGTCCCTGGGATTTAAAATTATGAGTTTGGTGGTGCCTGAGGTCCAAAAGGTTGGCGACCCCTGACCTAGGATCATTGTATGAGACAGGTGACATATATTGTCAGACTGCTATATATATGCATGCCAGTATAATATGTCTATATTTCTTTGGTCAACTCATAGTTTAGCACAGATGTTTGAGGTCACATCTGTTGACATTTAACATCATGTTTTGATTGCATCGCTGGGAGGAAGTGATTGACTTAACTGATTTTTAATGGCGACCACTATGGGCAATTTTCTCTTTCAATGCAAAAAAACAACAACCAATAACTGGGGAGAATGTACATTTATATATGCTACTTATATTGCTGAATAAAACACAAAACAGTTAAAAGAATCAAATGACATGATTTTGTATTTCACAACTCTTCCATAACTCTGGGTATTTTCTCACAAGTGAGATATAGAATATCCAAGATGCAAACTCTGTATTTCATCCATGATTTAGTGCTACACTAATGCATGGGGGTTTTCATTTGTTTGTCCATTATATTTATTTATAGAATAGCGTATCCCAAAATTCTCAGCAGTGCAAACTATTCAAACCCAATAGAATACCAATAAAAACCAAGTAAAAAGCACCAAAGTATATCCATAACAGAATGAATAAAATTACTACAAAACAACTATCTCCAGTCACAATTAAGTGCGAAAAGCCCACCTGGGTGGAATCAATTCTACCATCTTACAGAAAACCATAGGCCAAAGAGTCAGGTGCATCTCTAGGGTTAAATGTTCTACATCAAGACCAACATGGGAAAGATCTGCCTTTCCTCTAATCTCATTTGAATATCAATTCCATTGCCCATACTAGGTGTGCAGAATCCATCTGGAAGAGATGATTGCTAACATACCTTGGGACCTGAAGGGCTTTGTAGATTAAATTCCACTTGGAAGACTAGCGGTAACCAGTGCTACAACTTGTAATGACAATTACAGTGTTCTTTACCAGCTATGGGTTCTACATCATCTTAAAAGATAACCATAAGATTACACAGAGCTTAGTGTAGTTGTCAGAATTCCAAGTAATAGATCCATTGCAAACAAAACTCCAAGGCAGGTAGATTCCTCAAATAATAGCTTTTTTGGAAATATCATATCTGAAGGGGCCCTCAGTTTTCACCTAATTAAAGGAGAAAGTTTTTCTCTCAATCCCAGTCAGTCACATGGCCGGGACGCTGCCATGATTGGGCCATGTGACTTTAGTTATCTAAGGGTGCTCATGATGGCATGACCCACTGAGTCAAGGTTATAAATCACTAGTGGAAACATTTTCTTAGCTCAGGGCTATTAAACTCCTGGCCCACAGGTCAGATGTGTTACATGCTGGCCATGCCCACGTTTAGCAAAGGGGGGAAAAAAAGTTCAGATATGTCACATGACACTGCCATGACGATGTGTGTTGCAGGAAAACACACAGAATGGCTTCTTGAGGACATCCTTGGCACTATAAATTACCAGCAACTTGCATGTCTTTCTCTCAGAAAGAAGATTACAGGAGAAGACCAACTTGTGTCCATCTATCAAATGCAGTTTCTGGAAGCTTTTATTTATTTGTTAGAAAGAGTTGCCTATGATACATTAAAGGCCCATACAAAGTCCCTCCTAGATTACCAAATATTTTTTTGCTAAGTGATAAGATTGCAACTTCCTGAAATAATAAATTGTACAGTTATGAAGACAAGTATTAGATAACATCTTAGCTGAGGAACATGTTATTTACTCTATGTCTCTTTTATCCTTGTATTTAAACCCAAGCCAATACCCTATATTCAAGTTTAATGAAACAATGGACTATTTTTAAGATTGTCGTTCCTTTTTATAGGTTACTTGAGAACACTAAGGACCCCCCAGTTCAAATATGCTACAAATATTCTCTTCTATCTTTCCCTTTTAAATGATAAACCCTAACATTGCTCAAAGACTTTTATCATGTTGTGTGTATGTGTTTGTGTGTATGTATGTGTGTGTGTGTGTGTGTGAGAGAGAGAGAGAGAACAGTACTTCAGTCATCATATCCCTGCCTATTTCTATAAGTGTGCAATTTCTATAAGTGTGCAATTAGAAAGGGATGAGTTCTGATTATATGGTTTTAATCTTAACATTACTGACCTGCATTATGGATGTCCCTTCTTGCTATGTTCTGCCTCCAGTTTTAAGCTTGAACAACTCCTTGGAGTTTGAAATGGGTTATTACAACCTTACTATAGGTGTTGAATTTCCAACCATGTGAAATATGCTATTCTGACCAATATGCTATTCCAGCCATTCTGGAAGTGGTCTAAACTCAAAATTAGTTGTTTTGACCTCTGGATGCTTCTGGATTGCTCAGAATAGCACCAGGAAATTTCTGGTAAGGTCAGAACAGCCGTTTCAAATTCAGAATATTTGTACTTACCATCCTGTTTCTGTGTGAATTTGATACTTAAAAAAAAAAACTTCATGCAGATTTAATGATTTCCCCCACATATTCTGTCTGTCCATCCACTCACCCACCCGTCCATCTATAAAATTCTTAAAGTATAGTTTTGTAAGTTAGTTCCCATACATTTAAATCTATAAAAAGTATATTAGTACATTTTTGATGCTAATAAATCTTTAATAACTCAGTTTTTATGTCATGAATACTGAAGAGCAAAATTAAATTAAATCCAACATATTGATTTTTATTTTTTATTTTTGCAAGTATTACATATAAATAAACATGCCTCACAAGACTTCTCGGCTAAATACATTTTTATGGATTGTGCATATTTTCTTTAGTATTTTTCTGACCCTCCAAACAGAGCTATACAAGGCTTTGGATTCATTTCCAAAACGAGAATGTGAATGTAGCACCTACAGCTTCTTAAATCATCCAAGTCTTTTGCTCAGTCCGTGTGTCCATTGTAGAAAACAGCCATTCAGTTCCAGGAAAAGATGCAGCATTTTGAAACACTTTCAGGTGCTATACTTCCATTCTTCATTGCTCCAAACAATGATTTTCAAATTATTTCTGGAGCTGTGCGTGCCCTGATGTATCTTTCCCATCTCATTTGCAGAGGCCATCCAGGCACCACACAAAAGGAAGCACTTTAGTTCATAACTGAAACATAAATCCACACGGCAACAGAGTTCATTACCAGTCTTCCGGGTTTTTATTTTGGGACTCATTAATATATAACATTTTACATTGCTATGAAGAAAAACAACTATCTATCATTATGGGAAATGTTGAACATTTGAGTATAGGTTTTGATCCTATCCTGTGACTGATCATGTGGCCGGCATGACTAAATGCCGAAGGCGCACGGAATGCTGTTACCTTCCCACCAAAGTGGTCTCTATTTTTGTACTTGCACTTTTACACGTTTTCGAAGTGCTAGGTTGGCAGACGCTGGGACTAGTAACAGGAGCTCACTCCATTATGTGGCGCTAAGGATTCGAACTGCCAAACTGTCAACCTTTCTGATCTACAAGCTCAGCGTCTTAGCCACTGAGCCACCAAGGCCCCTGCATGGGAAATGTTGACCATTTGAGTATAATTTTTGATCCTGCTATACATCCATTTAATTGTCATACATTCCAGTATTCTTCTTCATAATAAGACTGTCGTGAAGTATTTTGTCAGTTGCTTTGCCAAAATCCAGATGTATAAGATCTATAATACTCCCACAATCTTCTAAAACAGAGAAAACAAACAAACAAAAAGAGATGCTCTGGTAAGACCTGTTATTAACTAATTCTTATTATCTTCTAATGATCATTTCACATTATTTGCAAAATTCTTTATCACTTAATCACATCTATCTTGAGAATTATCCAACTATTGATGACAAGCTGGCTGACCTGTAGTTTCTTTCGCCTGTTCTCCAGTTTTCTCAGAGCAAGAACTGGAGAAAAATGAGAGTAGAGAATAGGGATTATTATTATTATTATTATTATCATCATCATCATCATCATCATCATCAATATTATTTTTATTATTATACTACACAAAATGACAGTATACACAGCAAACGAGATAACCATGCTGAGTTTCGTATCACAAATCACTAGTCAAACACTTCCCAAGTGTTTAGGACTGCGTGATGTATTGGCAGATTATGCGAGCAGATCCCAGTAAGGTGGCCTTCTGCAGCTGACCAATGGTGATCTTGTCAGCGCCAATTGTTTTTAAGTGCTTGCCTAGGTCTTTAGGCACAGCACCCAGTGTGCCGATTACCACTGGAACCACCTGCACTGGTTTATGCCAGAGTCTCTGCAGTTCGATTCTCAAGTCCTGATATCTGGTGACTTTTTCAAGTTGTTTCTCATTGATTCTGCTATGGCAATGTAGACGATCCACACTTTTTTCTTCTCCATATTATGTTTCAAAACTTTATCAGTCTGTATTCGGAAGTCCCGCAATAATTTTGCATGCTCATTTTCGACCACTTTTTCAGGCTTATTATCCCACCAGTTCTTTGCTACAGGCAGATGGTACTTGTGACACAAGTTCCAGTGGACCATCTGAGCGAATGTGTTGTGACGTTGTTTGTAGTCAGTCTGAGCTATTGTCTTGGAACAGCTCAGTATGTGATCAATGGTTTCATCCGCTTCTTTACAGAGTCTGCATTTGGGGTCATCAGCAGATTTTTCTATTCTGGCTTTGATTACATTCATTCTGATGGCTTGTTCTTGGGCTGCAAGAATCAGGCCTTCTGTTTCTTTCTTCAGTGTTACGTTGGTCAGCCATAACCAGGTCTTTTCCTTATCTACTTTTCCTTGGATCTTTTCAAGGAACTGTCCATGCAGTGCTTGTAACAAAGCACTGCATGGACAGTTCCTTGGAAAGATCCAAGGAAAAGTCTTATTGTATTATTTAATAATAATACAGTTATTATTATTATCATTATTGTTGTTGTTGTTATTATTATTGACATTTATAACCTGAAGGATATTTATCTAACAAATAATTAAAATTGAATGTAAAAGAAATGTAATTGCTATCAGAGACAAAAGAGACATCAGGAATAGGGATTGAATGAAATGAAATGCACATATAGAAAGAAATGGACATCCAAAGAGAAGCCATTACTGCAACTTTTTGCAGCTAACAAATAATTGTCTCTAATTAGTCATAAAATATTTGACAACTGTTTTAGACTGGTGTCAATGGAATGTGGGGAGGGGGGGAGAGCTGCAGAATCACAAAAGTTTTCTTGTTTCTCTATGATGCCAGATGTTGGGGTACAAATACAATGTTGTTGCATTTACATGACATTGTTATTGTACCTAGCACAATTTTGGCAGGACTATAGTCTGCACTGGACACTGTTTACTCAGACATGAACGGCACATTTGCAACAGCCTGGTGATTTGCATCAGATGGTGTCACCATCCTATGAAATGGATTCACCAATAAGTTTCCACCATCTACATGACCAGTCTAATGTACTTTGGATTCCAGTGCAGTTATGATACCTAAATACAAAGCCACTGAAAAGCAGTCTGTGTTTGTTTAAAAGCATTTATCATTTGATAATTTGAATAAATCATAATTGGCAGAGTTTGCTCAATATGCTAAGGTTTTAAACCATAGATTGCATATACAATGGCTGATGTCCATACTGTGCTAAGTTAGCTAAAGCAATAAACAACCACATTATGGCTTACCCACATGGGATGCCATCACAGGTGATGTATATAGAATTAGCTTGCTAAAGCAGAATATAACCATGTTAACCCCTCTAAGATGTCTGAGGATTTGCTTTAAAACAAATCACTGTATAGGAATGTAGACGAATAAGGCTTCTGAAGCTTTGGTATTTTACTTGATTTTGCTAAGAGAGATAAAGTGGCTCCATTAGACTGTAGTATTTGAGACATAAAATCTCAAAAGATCTATATGTCACCTGTAAGAGAATTTTTAAAAAATGCATGGCTTAAAATAAGCAATTGCATAACAAATGTTTCCATTTTTATTTGGCACCATTGCTTTTTCAAGCTTTTGTATTTATAATTATAATAAGCACACTCTGTTTATTTCCAAGAAAACCTATTTCTTTGGATGTGATCTTTCAAAAAAGTCACACTGCAGATAATACAACCTCATAAACACACATGTTAATATCTTATATTATATCCCTTAATATAGTGGAAGGCACATGAACATTATTAAAGTTAATTGTACATAATTCTGCCTTTAGGTGGTGCCATTGTGTCTTTTAAACCAAGACTGAATAATCTGGTCATAAGGTTGGTTTTAAACTGGGAGCAAGAGTCCGCACATTTCTTTTTAATCTTTCCATATTTGTGAAAGTCCACAGATATATAAAGGATATATTATAGTTTACTTCTTGGTCATATTAGAGATAATGAGAAATAAATTATGAACAATGTAGGGAGGGAGAGGGGAATTACTTTTGAATAGGTATTTTACTGTCATCTAAAATGTCCACATCAACATGCTGAACTTTCATGATAGAGTCATAATATTAAAAAGATCTTACATAAATTTTGATATAATATAGGAAGTTATTAGCATTCATGTTTAAAAAATGGTTCTTTATTGGGATACTTGAATTTAAGAAAAATATTCAGTTTCACAAGGAGTTTAGATTTGTAAATAACTCTACCAATTGCCTTGAGCAATTTTCCCAATAGGCTTTATTTAATTCATTGATTGATTACATACTATCAAGTCAGTATTGATTAGTAATCACATAGATTGACTTTGTCCAGGATGTTCTGTTTCCAATCAGGTGTTCTATCAGCTTACCCATCACCACTCCAATCAAGTCCAACCAGATCATCTTGCTGGTATTTCTCCTCCCCTCATTCTTTCTATCTTTCTTAATTATTATAGATTTTTCAAGACAACTAAATTTTTGCATAATGTGTCAAAAACATGATAATCTGTGTCCGGCCACTTGTATCTTGGAAGACAACTCTGAAATATTTTGTTCTATGATGCATTTATTTGCTTTCTTGGTTATCTCATAATATATTCAGGAATTTTATCCAACACCAAACTCCAAAAGCATCATCCTTTTTTTAGCATGCTTCTGCAAAGTCCAACTTTCATTTCCATAGAGTGTCCCAGTTAAAACCATAGCATGTGTGATTCTAATTTTTGTAGGTACAGAAACCTCACGGCGTCTGAATATCTTATCCAATGTCTTCAGTACTATGTCCAATCTAAATATAGTATATAAAATCATACATTGCAATGACTTATCTGTCAATGAATACTTCAGCTTCAACCATAACAACACAAGAGCACACAATAGATACAAACTCAAGGTTAACCGCATCAAACTTGATTGCAGGAAATACGACTTCAGCAACAGAGTGGTCAATGTCTGGAATACTCTACTTGACTCTGGGGTTTCTTCCCCAAACCCCAAAAACTTTAACCTTAGACTGTCTACTATTGACCTCACCCTCTTCCTAAGAGGCCTGTAGGAGGCATGCATAAGCGTACCAATTGTGCCTACCATCCCTGTTCTATTGTTTCTTTTTATTTTTCTTATAAGTATCTATCTCATGTATTCAAAACTATATTTATTCTTATACCTGTATCTTGTAAGCGATTGACAAATCAAATAAATACTAAAAATAAATACTAAAAAAGCTATTTAGCACTTCAATATCTTCCTTATCAATTTGAAGGATTGCTGTTTGGTCTTCTTTAGATTTAATCATGGTTCCATAGTGGTTCCAATCTGGAGATCTTCCAGTAAAAGGTTTCTCATGAGGACAATGAGATGTTTTGGGACTCTCTTCCTGATGACATGGTTGACATTTGCCTGATTTTGGGTAAAAGTTGCTCTTTTTTTATAAAAAAAATCAATATTTATATAAATATTTACAATATTTACGCACAAGCCATGCCCAGCCAGTCACAGGACCACCAAGCCACACCCACAAATTAGGCCATGCCCACAGAACCAGTTAGTGGTCCCTGGGATCTAAAATTATGAGTTTGGTGGTCCCTGAGGTCCAAAAGCTTGGTGACCCCTGTTCTAGAGCATGGTATTTTGGTATCTTCCCATTCCCCAGAAGTGGCAGCTGGTGGGACAGGTTTGGACATTTGGCAGATGGAGCAACTTTGAACTTTATTAGTAACTGCCTCATCCAGACCCGGCCACCACACATAGCTCTTGGCCAGAGCCTTCATTCTGTTGATATCTGGGTGACCCTCATGAAGAACTTCAATAATACAACGTCTTAGCAGTTTGGGAATAATTACTAGGGGTCCCCACAGTAAATATCCTTTTAGCATGCTCAGTTCTGTTTGGCATGCTTTGAAGGGGAGGAAATCCACAGTGATGGTCTCCCTGGGCCACCCCCTTCGCACTCAGTTCAACATTTATATGAAGCCGCTGGGCGAGATCATCCATGGTCTTGGGGTGAAGTGTCATCTATATGCAGATGACACTCAGTTGTACATCTCCACCCCGGACCACCCCAACGATGCTGTGGGGGCTATGTCTAGGTGCCTGGAGGCCGTGCGGGATTGGATGGGCGGGAACAGGCTTCGGCTCAACCCATCCAAGACTGAGTGGCTGTGGTTCCCGGTGCCCCGATATAGCCAGCTGATTCCTTCGCTGGCTATTGGGGGGGAAATTTTGCCCCCCACAGAGAGTGCTTGCAATCTGGGAGTCCTCCTGGATGTACGGCTGTCGCTTGAACATCATGTCGCGGCCGTCTCCAGGGGGGCGTTTCATCAGATCCGTCGGATCTACCGGTTGCGGCCCTTTCTGGATCGGGACGCCCTGCGCACGGTCACTCAGGCCCTTGTCACCTCTCGCCTGGACTATTGTAATGCCCTCTACATGGGGCTCCCTGCGGGGAGCACCCGGAGACTCCAACTGGTGCAAAATGCGGCCGCGCGGGTGATCATGGGGGCGTCGCGTAGCGCCCACGTGACGCCTCTCCTGCGCGAGCTGCATTGGTTGCCGGTGGCTCTCCGGGTTCGCTTCAAGGTTCTAGTTTTGACCTTTAGGGCGATCCATGGCACTGGGCCAGGTTACCTGCAGGACCGCATCCTACCGGTGATCTCCAGCAGGCCGGTGCGTTCACACAGGGAGGGCCTTCTCCGGGTCCCGTCGGCCGCCATGTGTCGCCTGGCAGCCCCGAGCGGTAGGGCCTTCTCTGTGGCGGCCCCTGCCCTCTGGAACACTCTGCCGCCGGAACTGCATACTGGCACGGACCTGAGGGCCTTCAGGCGCGCGCTGAAGACCTGGCTTTTTGAGCAGGCCGGCCTGGGCTGAGATGGTTTTAATTTGTCTCCATTTGTTCTGTAATTTTAAAATTGGGGTTTTAAGGATGTGGGGTGGGTTTTTCTTATTCGGTCAATATTTAATTTAATTCCTTTTAACTTTTGTATTACTGTTGGGGTCTAGATTGGCTGTACACCGCCCTGAGTCCCTAGGGAGAAGGGCGGTATAGAAATTTTATAAATAAATAAAATAAATAAATAAATAAATAATAGTTGTACATATTTGGAGGTGGTGTAGGCGATGTCATCGGCTGTAAGAGGCAATCACAGATCTTCCAGCAGGAACACTGAGGCTTAAGGGGCAGGATCAGCGACCAAAATGGGTAAAGGGCACCTGCTTAGGGCATCAGCATGAGCTACATCTTTGCCAGGCCTGTAAGTCAACTTATAGCTGTAAGTGGCTAGGAAGATTGTCCACCGGGTCATTCTTGGGGATAGGATTTGTGGGCAGGACTTGTCCCCTGCCAGGATGCCTAACAATGGTCTGTGATGAGCTCAAATTGGTGTCCATAGAGATATTTATGGAACCTTTTGGCTGAGGCCACTGCAGCCAATGCCTCCTTGTCTATTTGACTGTAGTTGCGCTCAGACTTGGAGAGTGTCCTGGAGAAATAAGTGATAGGGGCTTCCTGGCCATTTGGCAATTTATGACCTAGGACTGCCCCAATCCCATAAGGATAAGGGGAAGAACATCGCTAAACTGTATGAGTACCTTGGCTGAAGTGAGCAGGGATTTTACTGCAGAGAAGGAGGCCTATTGCTTGGTTCCCCAATGCCACTGAGTGTTAGAGTCTAATAGCCTGTGCAATGGTTCTGCTACAGTGGCCTTGTTGGGCAGGAAAGAACTGTATAAGTTAAGTTGTCCTAAAAAGACTTGTAACTGAGTCTTGTTCCAAGGGACAGGGGCCTCTTGAATGGCCCGTACTTTGGATTCTACAGGGTGAATTCCCTTGTAGTCCATATGATAACCTAGGAAGTCTACCTGGGAAACTGCGAATATGCATTTCTTCCTGTTTAATTTTAGTCCAGCATTTTTAAAACATTGGATAACTTTTTGCAACCTTTCCAAATGTTGTTGTGGGTTGTCAGCAGCAATGAGGATGTCATCGAAGTACGGGATGACATACCCTTGATATTCTATAGTAAACATTCCATAATTTATTGGACTATGCCAGGGGCAATGCTGACACCGAATTGTAAACGCTTACATTTGAAAGTGTCCCTATGAGTAATGATTGTTTGGGCCTCTGCTGTCTCATTGTCCACTGGGAATTGCTGGTATGCTTGAGTCATGTCCAGCTTGGTAAAAATGGAGCTTTTTCCCAGGGAATGGAGCAGATGCTGTATGATTGGCACAGGATAAGCATTTGGTTGGAGTCCTTTGTTTATTGTGGACTTGTAGTCAGAACAAATTCTTATGGAGCTATCTCTTTTCAGGGGTATGACAATGGGAGTTTCCCATCTAGCAAAGTCAATCGGCTCCAAGACCCCTTGAGAGATCAATTTGTCAAGCTGGGCATCCACTTTAGCACGTCATGCCAATGGCACTCTGCGTGGTTTGAGGCATATAGAAGCAACATTAGGGTCCAAGTTAAGGGAAATAGGAGTGCCATTGTAGCAGTCCAGTTTGTCATTGAAAACTTCTGAATAGTCAGCAAGAAGTTGTTGGAGGTTGTGGGGGTTGACTGCATTTACTCCAGTTACTTGAAGGCCCAGTGAATGGAACCAGTCCAATCTCAGTAAGTAGGTAAGCTCCCAGTTACAATAACTAATGAAAGGTGACCCTGAAAATTGTTGTATTGAATATGGAACTTGCCTGTTCTGAGGACTAGAATCAATTGTCCTTGGTAGTCCCTCAGGGTCAGATTAGCTGTTTCTTGTGGAAGTCTGGTAGCAAATTCTTCAGTGTCTTCAGGAGATGAGGGATAGAGATGATCCAGTGTCCACCTCCATTTGACAGGGGCTGCCTTCTAGGAGAAGATCAATATTAATTTTATTAACATTAAAAGAATAAGTCAGTGACTCAGCTCTTGGGAATGCTTTGTTGATGGCATAGGATTCCTCTTTGAATTTGAGATTTTTTGGCTGGTTGAGATGTTGAGATGGCAGGGTTGTGTTTCTTGGTGCCTGACAAATTCTAGCTAGGTGGCCTTTCTTCTGGCACTTTAGGCAGACCGCATTTCTAAAACAGCAAGTGGCTCTCAGATGGTTTCCCACACAGCTGAGGCAAATCAGCTGTGGTGTAAGTTGTTTCCTGTTGGCGGGAAAACCTTTTCTCGGAGTCAGCTGAGGTGTTCAGAGGTGATTGATTGTTTCTTCCTCTTTGAAGTCATCATCTTCAAAGTAGGTGTCTTCGTAGTGGACAGCAGCACTGAGTTTTCCCCCGGGAAGACTGCTTGCTTTTTGTATTTCGTCTGCAGATAAATTGGATAGCTTGGTGGCTTGAAGCTCTTCAATTGCTTGTTTTAAGTTGAGGTCATCTTTTGCCAGCAGCCATCACTGTAGCCGAAGGTCTCTCACCCTGCAAATGAGCTGGTCCAGCAGCATATCATCTAGGTGATCTTGGAAACAGCATTGAAGGGTGGTCGAACAAAGAGCCACCATGTAGTCACATATGGACTCGCCCTCTGCTTGGCTTCTTCTCCTGAATGCATGGCGGCGGGCAATACATGATGGCTTCAGGGCATAGTGGTTACCAAGCACCTCCTATAGTTCTTCCCAGATAACAGCTTTGACCATCTGAGGAGCCAGCAGCGCGGTGGCAGTGTCGAAAATGGCAGCCTTGCAGAAACTCAGGAAATAGGCTTTTTTCCTGTTAGGAGGAATGTCAGATAGGTTTGCAACGTCCATGATGCATTCAAACCTGTTGATATACGATGTCCACATCTCGGTGGTCAGCTGAAAAGGTGGAAAATTTGGTGGTGCCATCATATCTTCGCTCAACAGTGACTGCTCTAGTGACAGCTCTTAGTGACAGTTCTTAATGACAGCTCTTTTTGTAGTGACTTCAGCCGTGTAGTGCTCTCTCTTTTTGCCTCAGGAATTGCCTCAGTTCATCAGCAATCCCATCCTCGTCACCAGTTTTGTGTTTGACGTGCTGAGAAGAAGAGGCAGAGGCAATATAAAGCTTAACCGGGTTTATTGTTAACTTGTAACTCAGCTGCGGCTAGCCGCAGCTTGTGGCAGCAGCTGAGAGAGAGAAAGAGATAGTTGATTCCGTTTGAAAGCTCCTTTTATATGGAGCTGTCAAACAGTCCAGCCAATCGGGGCTTCTCCAGCTCCCGCTTAAACAGCAGACCGGAGTGAGGACTTGCTGGTTGCAACAATGCTGACTCTGCAAACCACTTAGAGAGGGTTGTAAAGCACTCTAAAGCAGTATATAACTCCAAGTGCTATTGCTAAATATCATTTGTGAATTATTTGAACCACATACATTTCTGTGTTATAGAGAATACTTTGTTCCTTAGTTCCTCCATTGCTATGGTTTCAGACCATGTTTTATCATATATAGTATGCATAACGTATTTGGGCAAAGTGTTTCAAAACTATGGAGCTTTAAATGAAAAGATCAGAACAGTAAATTGAGGAGGATATACAAAATAAATGGGGTGATGTGGTGGCTCAGTGGTTAAGATGCTGGGCTTGTCAGCTAGGAAACCAACAGCTCAAGTTGAAAGCCTGAGCACTACGTGACATGATGGAGTGAGTTCCCATCTTTTCCCCAGCTTCTGCCAACCTAGCACTTCAAAAGCATGCAAATGCAAGTAGATAAATAGATACCACTAAGGTAGAAAGGGGAGATGAGCATCTCCCCTTATAGTCGGCAACAATTAATGGAATAAAAACTGCAATAACTTTGTTACTTTATTTTATACAAATTAAGAAGGATATGAAAAGAGTCAAGGTGATATCAAATGCTGAGCTGAATTTTGTTTTAATGTGTCAGTAAGACTCCTCTGTTGCCTTCACTTTGCTCATACTCTCACAATTGCAATCTACACAAATGAAACCTAGAAACAGCTGGAAGTAAATGACATTGCATGTCTGAAATCTGCCCAAAGATTAACTCCTCTAGAATAATATATTGAGTGTATTCAACATGATGGCTGTGGTAAGTAGCAGTTGGAAGAGTCTGTTGAAAGATTGTGATGACATCACAACTGTCCGAAACATCATCAGTGATTATCAAGCATCAACCATCTCCCCTGATGAAATATTTGACATTTCCCGAATTGGCCGAGAGCTCAAAAACAGAGACGGCTCTGTGGCCCCACGCTTCTGCAGGGTCATTTGCAAAAATGAATCAAGCAAACATTTATAAATTCATTTATACTATAAATTCACTTGCCAAAAGCAACACCAACCATAAGAACCTCCGTTCTCGCCCTGACCTAACCATACAGCAACGTGCCCGCTCCCGTATACTCCGCACAGAACTAAAAAAACATCTAGACAATGGAGAGAAGGACCGTGCTGACTATATCAAAAGTAAGTCACACAACCCATAACTCAGCTTTAACCTTCAACCACAACCCTACTTCAACCAATCCACCATCATCCAAGACTAGGCACGCACACTCCTAACTACCTCAATTCCAACTACAGCTGGCCTTAAATGAAAGCTACTCAATGCAAGAAGCCTTGTGAATAAAATACCTGAATTTCTCTCTTACTAAATATGGATAAATTTGACATCATATTTGTCTGTGAAACATGGCTCAATGCATCTCTCCCTGACTCCATTACCACAATAAGAGACTATCATATTTACTGATCAGATCGTGAAATTCTTAGAGGAAGTGGTGTTGCTATCTTCTATAAAAAGTCCTTACATCTAAAAAACATCCAAGTTATCCAGGAGCTTGCTCTTCCTGAGACCATCATCTGCGAACTATCCTTAAATATCACAATTCGATTTTTACTATGTTACAGAGCACCTGATTATGACATCGAACATGTAAACAAGCTAAATTCACTATTAACATGGGCAACATCCTGCTCACATGCTTTTATCTTTCTGGGTGACTTCAATCTACCTCATATTAACTGAACCCTAAACAAATGTATAACTGAACCCATACATGCAACCTTCTACAATGCTGTTACAAATCTGGGACTGGAACAAGTAGTAACCAACAATACTAAACTTAACAACTGCCTCGATCTCATCTTCTGCAATAGTTTGAATTTAATTTACAGAATACAAATTAAAGAACCCTTTTCTAACAGTGACCACAATATGATTGACTTTTGTCTCAATATATGCCCACACAAAAATGATCACAATGATGTAATCCCCAATTATAACTTCAAAAAAGGCAACTATGATCTTATAGACAATGTTCTCTCATCCCTTGATTGGCAATCTCTATTCACTGGATGCAATACTGCTGAAAACTATTACAACATATTTTTACTTGAAGTCAAAAGAGTCATTAAACTATATGTACCAATAACAACTCCCCCCACCCCCCAAAAAACAGACTCATAACAATAAGGAAACTTCAATCCAAAAAGAGATCTCTCTGGTGGAAAAACAAATTTGGTCACGTTGCCAACTTCAAAAGCCGATACAAAAATTTATGCCACCAGATAAAGACTGAGTGCACCAATTATCACATTAAACAAGAGGAAAATCTTCTACACACCAATTCCACCCACACTTTTTACAATTTTGTAAACAACAAACTAAAAGACTCAAGGTCCATCTCTGATAGGACCTAATGGTAAATACTGCAATGACGACACCATTAAAGCCAACATCTTTAACACATTCTTTGGCTCAGTATTTGTAAACAGCAATGGATCATGCCCAGTATTTTCTAGCCAAACCACAGAAAACTACAATGATCTAATACATATCGATTTTACAGAAGACAATGTTGAAAAAGCACTACGCAAACTAAAACCATCTTTATCTATTGGATCGGACGGAATATGTGCCTACTTCTTAGAAAAGCTATCCACTGCCATAGCAGAACCTCTAAGCATAATCTTTGAAAAATCTTTCAGGACCAGCTCCTTGCCTAACCTATGGTCACAAGCCACAGTCATCCGCATCTTCAAAAAGGGAGACCCCAGCCTAGTTGAAAATTACAGACCAATCTGCTTGTGCTGCTTCACCTGTAAAGTCATGGAATCAATTATTAACCAATCCATTATCCTCCACTTAGAGACAAACAACCTACTCTCTAATAAACAATTTGGTTTCAGAAAAAACTATCCTGTAATCTGCAACTCTTACACTGCAAAAACATATGGACTACACAACTTGATCAGGGCAAAACAATAGATGCAATTCACATAGACTTCTGTAAAGCCTTTGATTCAGTGGTACACGACAAACTACTCCTAAAACTAAAATCTTATGGTATCTCTGGACAACTGCATAACTGGATAGAAGCATTCCTGTCAAACAGACAACAAATGGTCAAAATTGGGAGTGTCCTATCAAATTCTGTACCTGTCAATAGTGGTGTCCCCCAAGGCAGTGTTCTAGGACCAACTCTCTTCATACTCTACATAAATGACCTATATGATCATATTAAGAGCAACTGTGTTCTCTTCGCTGATGAGGTAAAGCTGTTCCATACCACAGACAATACTGCTACCCTTCAAAAAGATCTTGACTATATATCAGAATGGCAACAAACAAATGGCAACTTCAAATCTCAACAAATAAATGCTCTGTCTTACATATTGGCAAAAAAAAATATATCAGAAAATAAAATACAAGCTGAATAGTCAAGATCTTGTTGATGATATAAGCTCTGTAAAGGACCTTGGAATACTCATCTCTAATGATCTAAGTGCTAGAGCCCACTGTAACTACATAGCCAACAAGGCATTAAGAGTTGTTAACCTAATCCTACGTAGCTTTTTCTCTGGTAATATCACACTACTAACTAGAGCATACAAAACATTTGCTAGACCAATACTCGAATGCAGTTCATCAGTCTGGAACCAACATTACGTATCTGATATTAGCACTGTTGAAAAAATTCATAAATATTTCACAAGAAGAGTTTTCCACTCCTCTACTTGTTAAAGAATACTTAAATATTAAAAGTAGAAATATATTCAGCAAATTAAAGCACCAAGATATATGGTAGTTCTCTAAAACAATATTTCACAAGAAGAGTTCTCCACTCCTCTACTTGTTGCAGAATACCTTATGCCACCAGACTTGAAATTCTAGACCTAGAAAACCTTGAATTACGCCGTCTTCGGTCTGATCTAAGGATGGTATATAAAATCATACATTGCAATGACTTACCTGTCAATGAATACTTCAGCTTCAACCATAACAACACAAAATCACACAATAGATACAAACTCAAGGTTAACCACACCAAACTTGATTGCAGGAAATTTGACTTCAGCAACAGAGTGGTCAATGTCTGGAATACTCTACCTGACTCTCTGGTTTCTTCCCCAAACCCCAAAAACTTTAACCTTAGACTGTCTACTATTGACCTCACCCCTTTCCTAAGAGGTCTGTAGGGGACGTGCATAAGCACATCAACGTGCCTAACGTCCCTGTCCTATTGTTTCTTTTATTTTTCTTATATGTACCCATTTCATGTATTCATAACTATGTATATACTTATACCTATAATCTTGTAAGCTATTGACAAATCAAATAAAAAAAAAGGAGGATGTGTTCAATAAGAAGGCAGGAGTGTATTAGAAGAGAGCTAAAGAAAGGAGAAAGAAGAAAAAGAGAAAGGAAGGTTAAGAGCTTACTTGTCCAAATAGTTATAATCAGGAGTTAATAATCAATTACAATTTTATTTATGATTAAAATCCCCAACATCTAATTACAAATAAAATCTTTACTTAACATTAGGTAAAAGAGTTTAACAAATAAGATATAATATTACACAGTACACTTAAATCCCAGCTCACTGATCTGTTTCTAAAAAGTTGTTTTTATAGGGCCATCTTTAAAAAGCTTGACTGTTGCCACTATAAGTTTAGGATTGACACCTGCAAATTTGAAATTTGAAGTTATGCTATTAGACTATGGATTATACATTCTGCTTCAAAATCAGTATGTGTACTTGTTTGTGTTCTGCACACAGTGTATTTGTGTTATGCGCACAGACACATATATAAATATATCTTCATAATGTGCTGAGAAATTCTAAGATTTCACTCTGCTTGCTGGATTTAATATAAATAATTATGCATATAAGGAGAAATCTGATTATTCTTTATATATGGCTTGGAGAAACACATTAAAAGAAATCAGGCTGCATTTTAGAAACTGAATGATCTACGTAATGACCTCAAAGGGTCAGAAACTTGCAGATCATTTCTGGAATGCCGCAAAACAGTGAGCCTTAAATGATAAAACCTGTGCACTGGGAAGTACGTCAAATCAACAGGGTCTTGTTTGTGAGTACACATACAACGAATAAGATAAATGACCCCATTCAACCCCCAAAGCATATTTTAAGGAGTTCAGGGAACTGAATCATGATAACCTGCAGTGAATGTAAGCTGAACAGCTATGATGACTTTCAGCAGGTATGTGCAGGTGTTCTTCTGTAGCTGCGTCTGAAGAGTCAAGTACGTGTTAGTAGACATAGCACAGATCTGGTATTCCATCCAAAGACTTGGGGAGGAGGAACTGAGAGAAGAGAAGAGAAGCCAATTGAGCAGAGAAGTCATTTTATCAATCATATTTGATTCTGTTCTCATTTTCTTAAAGCTTTGATGTGTCATATAAAACTGATACTCTGGATGTTTTCCAGACTCTTAACTTTCCAATCTGAAAAGGCTTTGGACTAGCTGCTGAAGGTATGTGTTTGCAATTATACATTTAAAAATCTTTCCCCCTTCTTTGAGCTAACATTCTTTCACTGTTACCACACACTTCTGCTATTTTGTTTCCCTTCTCCATGGCACAGAAGTCCTTATTGCATTGCTTTGTGCCCTCAAGCCTTGTAGGTTCAAAATCCTTTGATACCGTTGTATCAAACTAGTCTCACTAAAGCTAATATAACCTGGCCCTGAGTGGATTTAATTGGGGGGGTGTGACAAAGTTGAACAAGACAGAATACAGAACAATCCAACAACTGTAGACATAGATAAACATATGTGCAGATAATTAAAAATTAGATTGTAAAAAGGGATTCCTCCCACCCCCTCCCCTAAACATTGAAGCCAGTTTTATAGCTTATAGTATTTTGTGTCTTTTGGTGTGTGAAACTGTGCAGATAACCTTGTCCTGGATTCAGATGTCTATCAGGCAGTTACCCTACCATTCAATTGTTTCTCAAGTATTTTTATACACTGTTGCTCCAATCATGATTATTCTGCTAAACAATTCTTTGTCAGGCTGGCCAAACCGTGGGTTTTGATGGGAGGAAAATGCCCAGGGAGACTCATTCCCAAGTACCAATAATCAAATTTAAATTGATTTCACAGCTGTTATCAGCATTAATAATTGTGCTGTATACATATAACAGTCTTAGCACATAAAAACAAATTGCGCCAACATACAAACAAACTTTGTGTAACTTTGGTATGTCTCCCTGAACCGCTTCCTTCTTGATGATTCAAGGCCTAGTATCAATTACTAGGGTTTTAAAATTTGTGGTAATTTTTAACTTTTTTATCCTGTTTTTATTGTGTTATTTCAGCCATTTGTTTAATTCTTTTTAAATCTATTTTAAATTTTTTATTAATTGTGTGGTTTTATCTCAGCTGTACACCGCCACGAGTCCCATTTTGGGAGAGGGGCGGTATAAAAAAATTTAAATAAATAAATAAATAAATCATAGCACACTTTCATTCTCCAGCATCTTCAGCTTAAGGGCTAAATAAGTCATATGACATCTTCTCAGACACAGGAGAGTATTGAAACAAGTGGACAAAATATTATCTCACTCTTCCTCAGAAGACTTAAAAGCATATAGTTTCTATAGCTGCAAAAGTTGAGTAAGGACATCAGTTTTTTCATCTTCTGCACTGTAGGGTTTGATTATAGTGGAGAATATCTGTGAGCTCTACTCATGTTATGCACACTCTGAGATGGTACATCATAGGAGACAATAATTCCCTATTTTTGAGGAACATGTGAGACCTAATCTCCTACGGCTCTCTTCCTTTTACAAGCATGGTTTAAAGACTTTGAAAATCAATCTGCAGTGAAACCTAAAGTAAAATAGGTCTCCCTTTTCCTTCTTTTTTTTTTTGAAATACACACTATCAAGATATCACTAATTTGATATACATGTTTTTGATAACACACTCCTAATTTTCAGAATAGTTATTATTAGATATACGAGGTAGTTATAGGCACTTATTCAAAGGATGTTTTCATGATGTTTCCACAAAGTGACAAAGACCCCATCATCATTAGTCACATCACATAAATTTTTATCTTCAATCATTTTTTTTTGTTCTGGTTTTGGTTAATAAAAAAATAATTTTCTGCCCATATTGTGTGAACAATGTTGTTTGCTAGTATTCCTAACACATATTTGCACTAAAAGATCTTATCCATATAATTAATATATTGTACGACAATTTTTCCCATTTTCATTGTAAAATTCTTGCACTGATTTTGAGTATTCCGCATTACCAATAATACTAATATTATTAAAAATTTTAAAAATGGGAACTAATATTTTACTGAAAACACTAACTTAGAAATGTACTTTAAAGCAGAAGAGTTTTGTGAAAATTCCCCAGTCTTTTCTTTTGGTAGTCCATGCCCCCTGAGACGATGTTAGTCAAATTCAGTGAGAAACTAGGAATCATCAGTAATTCACTTTTGTAGCTTTTTCCTTTGGAATTTGGAGTATTTTTACTCCTCTCGCTCCCAAAAATAAATAGGAAAACGGAAACATTTGGGTTTTTTTCCTAGTGACTACATTATATCATAACCCTCCCTGCTCACCCATCCCTTAATAAAACAGGATGGATGAATGGGCAGAGGAAATCATAGTTAGTTATCTTCCTAGCTGTGAGAAGAATCTGCCTAGGGAAGAGGAACAGTTTTGTATCTCTTTTTCTCATGCATATTCCTGAGAATAGTTATAGGTTAACTCAACATGTGTGGTTGCCTGCCTGAAGAGCTGCAGTGAAATAAGTGGAAGTCTTTTGACATCTTGTTTTCCTGATGAATCTCTTATGGATTGCTCAGAAGTTATATGATCCATTGCTTTGTTAAACATTCATAGGCGTTTCTTTATTCTTGATTGCTGGAACTACATCACTCTCTTGACTAATTGTTTCTTATGTTTATGTTTATATGGAGGAGGCTGCCCCCCCCCCCCATCCTGGTAGGAAGGGGAAAAAAACCAACCCCAAACTATCTTGTTCTGTAAGCTGAAGTTGTATTTTCTTAAGTTATGGCAGTAGCAAGAGTTTAGTAAAGACCCTCCAAGAAAGAGCGGAAACCTGAGAGCGTGCACAGCTTCCAAACAAAACAGCATTTTACAGAAGAGGGGAAGATGCATGGATGTGATGGGCAATGTGGTTCTGCAAATGCTATGTGCATGCTCTTCATCAGCAGTCTATGCACAGGCATATATGATCCAGGAAGCAAAACTGAAAACCAACCAGCCTTTTTGAGCAGATTTTCCCAATTACAGATGTCTGGGAATACAAAACTAAAACATTACTTTGCTATATCTATTCAATAAATGACCATTTGTTGAGCAGGTCACAAGATAGTTTGCTTTATGCATTCGCTTTTAACGGCATGAACTCTTTAAGAAAAGGGTTTAATTAGTATCTACCAAACAGTAAAAGAGATGGGAAATAGAAAAGAAAATTAAGTGAATAAGTCATAATAATTTAATGAAAAATAAATGTAGTGTGATCCCGTCTGGGAGTGACACAAGCTACTCAAACTGTGCCAGGTAGCATCTGATAGAGCAACAATCCCAATTTCTCTACAGGAAAGCTTTGTTTGCTGCATTGAACATGATCAAGAAGCTGTCACCAAATTATCGTTCGCTCTTATCCTTTTCTGATTAATTCCTTTGCAGTATGGGAACAAAATGCAGACATGCATGACCCAGGCAGAATACTTGTGAATTAGTTCCATTAAAGCCAGGCCATATGTCTTATGTTGTAGTACACACAAGAGGGTTATCTGTGTTTGTTGGCGTGCTTTTTCTGCAGCTGAAAGAAGTCGTGCTCGGTACATATTCCTTAATTTGGATCCTTCCTATTTATTAATGCACGAGGAGCAGGGGTGAACTTTTAATTAAAAATGACATCATCAAATTTCTGCTAGCACTTTGCAAAGCAGTCCACATAGTCTTCTGCTGCCTGTTTTCAGTTTTTCAATGGTCCTATTATGAATTATAACCTCATTACACAAACCCAGCTAAATGGTGGAATTCCAAATAGGGTTTTGTGGCTTTTAGAACCTAAATAGCTAGAACAAGCACAAAAGGCAGTTGCGGTCAGCCCGTTTCCTTTCTTGCCACTGCAGTTATGGAGATGCCATTCCAGTGACCACTTCTTCTACAATGAGTCAGTTTCATTTTTAACAATCTGATTCAGTCCTTCTAAAAAATAAGAAAAAGACAGTGGGAGGAGGGGGAGGCACAGAAGGAAGGAGGAAAGTTATTCCAACATGATTCTTGTATGGCTGACTTTTACAGAGGGTCAAAACAAATGTTAACCCATTGGGATCCTGCCAACTGTGAAGATCCTGCCTTCAAGAAATGGCAGCATTATGAAACGGCTACATCTGTAAAGGATGAAGCAAACACAGTCTTGCATTTTCAGGAGTGCCAGTATGAGAAAAAAAATAAGCAAAGGTCACCTTTTGGAAACATTCTTGCTCTGGGTTGCATGACGACATTTGGCTCTGGACCAATGCATTCCAGCTTGTGAAATGGGATTTCCCACCATTCTTCTCCCAGCACGCCTTCATTCTTCTGAAATCCCAACCATGGAGCAGAGTCACAGAATGGGATGGATTGTGGTACATCACATCACCCATCAATGATGGTGGCACAACACCACCTATCAAGTGAATGATGCAATTGGATCCAGCCCAATATGCTTTGCTTAGGCAGACCCACACAAGTCCTTCAGTGATTTTGGACCACTCTCCTTTCAGTCTAACTGATTGCAATAAAGTTGGCTTTGTAGTTAGGAGAACAACAGGACATGAACAAATGATGATTGACAATAGGGGTTTTTCATATCTACTTTTAGATATAACAAAATATAGCAAAGTGAGCATATAAAAATGATTGATTGCAAAGAAAGAGGAAAACATTAATGGTTGTTAAAAACTAGCAAGAAAACTACCCATAAACAACCTTCATCATATTCAGAAGAGAATATGTCTTCAGACCTCTAAGCCACAGCATATTTGAAAAGGCTCATATTTGAAAAGTGTTGAAGTATGTTCCCTTCTAGCTTTTTTCATGTAAGCCCACAGTTACAGCTGAATTTATCCCCCATCACCAAGGAGATTGATGTAACCCAGAAACTCCCTTCAGGTTTTTTGTACAAACACATGATTGAGCTCTTAGGAATGAATGGTTCAGTTACTCTTCAACCAGTACATGCTCTCCCTTGGACTGAAAATGGTTGTGTCTCCTTCCATGGAGACAGGGATTTGTCTATCAAGTTTCTGACTCTGGATTGAAAGCCTTGTGTACATGCCTCCATATGCAGTTAACCGTCAGACTGATGCCAATCACGTATTAGTTCAGTGCTATAGATGGCTCCATGATTTTCCCTCCAAATAATGGAATAAGGCAAGACACATTGATTATCATACCCAATGAATGATTTGGGGGAAACTATTAAGTTGATCATTAATTACTATATCAATTATTAAGTAGAAATATAGAGTTATATTGACAAAATGACTCAACACATAAGCAGTTACAAGCCCCAAGGATCTTTCTTTTTCCCTACAATCTCAAGAAGGGAATGTGGCAGTTTCAAATTTTCATGGAATTTATGAATATGTCTTTCCTCTTCAAAATGACTCATAGTTTTTGTTTTGAAGTTTCTGAGCTTCTCTCAGGGTTATAGAATGGTCAAGTGAAGCGGAACACAATTTTTTGGAAATCAGGAAGCCTGGCTGCAGTTTCATTGAGAAAAAAAAAGACCATTCCTGTGTTTGATTGAAAAATAAATCTGCTGCTCTCAGTGAACCTTTGAAGTCCCCCAGCACAGTAATTGTTTCACGACATTTGCAGCTTTAGGCAGCAAGAATGTTTGTGGTTGTTTTAAAGGCATCTGAGTGTGGATTCCATATGGCTCTTTTTTTTTAAAAAAATGGGGGATTTTCTATGCCTCCCTCCTTCTAAGTCATACACTCAGTTTTCTTGCTAGCAGTCTCCATGCTGCCTTTCCCCCCTTTTTTCTTTCTTTTTTCTTTTTGTCCTGTAGTCCGTATAAAGACAAGATTGACAATCATTGTAGCACACATATTTGAGCATATTTAATTTTGAACAAATATTAGATTGCCCGCCTGAAGTTTATTTAATGATATTCCAACAATGCTCCATTTTGCATTTCATTTCCTTCAAAATCTATACATTGGCTGTGGAGGATTTTACAAATCCCAATGAGCTTAATTACATTCATTGCAACATATTTGTGAGCTTTTCCAAGGGCTTCACTTGGAAATGTTATGACAACCAGGAAACTCTTAATATTTGATCTTCCTAATATACTTTGCAGAATATCTTTTTTCTAGATTGCATGTCTAAATGGAAGTTGCACAGTGCTCTGATTTTCCTACTTCAATACTATTGACATGATCAGACCATTGTCTAATGAAATTTGGACTGCTGATGATTTGCCCACGTTAGAGATATGGCCCTAGTAAATTATCCTGTCCTGAGTGACGTAGGGAAATTTTGAATATTCCTTGAACATTCATTAAGATAGTTTAGTCAGAGAGCATTGCTTTTTAATTGGTTTTTCCAATTTTATTGCATATATATTCTATGATATTAGGAGAAGGCCAGCACATACACAATCTCTTTCTTTCCTTCTTTGCATGAGTAAGAGAAAATGTTTTGATGACATCTTTCAGTGATTTGGCTACAGTATCTTTAATTACAGTATTTTTTAGAAAGAGCATTTATAACTTTTGCTGGATTTTTCAGTTACATCATTTCATTAAAAACTTAAATCTTTTTCAAATAAACCTATGTTTATTTGTCATGGCTTAATGGTAGCTATGTCAGAGACAGTTTGAAGCCTCAAGCATTTTGCCACATTTCCAATGTTCATGTTTTAAAGGAGCTAGTCCTTATTCTTTTGATTTTCTAAGAAAAATTATATCTTTGCAGAAAAGGCCAGGTTGAACCCCTTCCCCCGGAATGCATTTTGAAACCTTGGCAATCTGCTACTAGTCACAGTGAATTAGATAGATCAATGGTCTCTTTCATAAATTCCCATGCTCCTGTATAAAACATAGAACCACATGTGAAAAATGACAGAAAGCAACAAAACACAAGTGCAAGAAAAAAACAGATCTGTGATATAAGATGAGGGCTTCCAGATAACCATTGTTGCTGCAACTGTTACAAAATAAGATAGTGTATAGTTTTCTGGGGATCAAGGAAGGAAATATTGAGTCATCACTTCTTTTCACATTGAGTCATCACTTCTTTACTTAAATAGAGAAACAGAATGACCAAGAGTGGACAAAAAATGCAGTGTAAATAGGAGTGACTTCCTGCTGTCTTCCTCACTGTGTTTCCTTATAGAAACCTGAAATCTTCCTTCTTTTCCTCTTCCTCTTTCCTTCTTCCTCCTTCCCTTCCCAGCAGGCAGTTAAATGGCACAAGAGGCTAAGAAACTGTCATGTTGAAAAGGAAAACCATGGGATCACACAGCAACCCAATAGCTCAGAAATAGCCAACAGCATTGAAACAGCCACAACCTCTTCAAATTTCATTCCCTCAGGAATCATAGTGCCATGGATTTTTGGACACATTCTGTAAATTAACTTATTTGCGGTACCTTGGTTTAAGAATTGTTGACTTACAATGCACCATTTTGCTCACTGAGAGTTTTAGTAGTATACAGCTCTATTATACTCCTGATGGTGCCATTACAAATATCTATGAAGTTTCTCAGTCATCCAGGTCACAGTGGTCCCAAAGGTGCTTTTTCAAGAGGCAGCTGGACTTTCTGGTTTTTTTTCATTGTAGATTGGAGATAGATGATGTCATATCCCTACCGCTCTGTTGAGAGGGCTGTTTAATTTTGATATAGATGGCCTCTTTGACTTGTCTTTCAACCTAGCTTATGACATCATCTATCTCCAGTCTACAACATGGCCCTTTCAACAATTCTAAGAAGTCTCCATGCCCATTTGCACTACTCAGGTGACCCTGACAACTCAGATAAACCTCCAGGTGGCCTCAATGACTCTCTAAAATAATGCATATGACCAGCTGCTGCAAGGAGTATAAATCCTTCCATTCCCCACCATCCAGCCATGTTGAAGAAGCTTCTTGGATAAGAAGCAAAATACCTTCAAAGAAAAACCAGAAAGTCCAGTTGCCTTTTGAAAAAAGCACTTTTGGGATTACAAATATCAAAGGAGATTTACAAGTTTTCTGATATTTCAGAAAAACAGACTAGTTTACTCAGATTAATCTGAAATATAGCCCTGCAGTTAGCCCATTGTTAAATAGACTTAGGGCAAAAGATCAAGGCAGTTAGAAAAAAAATCTCTTGGGTCATTTGTCTCTTTGTTTTAAAAGCTTTGGTCTGTACACTACACAAATGTATTATCATAATACATAAATACTATTGGAAAGTGTATCTTTATTATATGACATCTCACTAGAAAACAAATGATCACTACAGACAACTCTGTAAATAAACTCTTCAAATGGTTTGATGTCTTGAAAAATGTCCCATAAATTCTCTTGCAGGAGGCCGCCGAATTTCTTGCTGCAGTTCTTCTTTTCAACTACACTTTTCTCAATGAAAGTGATTGAATCAGAACCAGATGTTTCATGTAAGCAGAAGAGTACGCAGATTCTTTGAATGGAATCTCTGTTACATTATTTGTAGGGTACAAGGTTCTCCTGACATGAGAGGAGTGGAAAAAGCAGCCTCAGGCTAGTGGGTTTTGTTTGATTTGAAGATTTTTTTTTTGTGCATATGTGTTTGTGGGTGGGTGTGGCTTTGAAACAAATCTGGAAAAAAAAGTTGTTGAAAAATAGGTTTGTTCTGTCTTGGGAAAAATAGTTTCCACCTTAGGTTTTATTTCATTATTTTTAACCCATGTCTTGAAGGATTGCTTTTATCTTCACTTGGGGGAGAGGTGAGATTTATGATAGCCACATACATGACATTTACCTGAAGTTTTTAGCAAAGTTTGGGTTCCCCTCTTGAACAAATGGGATTTCTACATATGGAAGCAAAGGTATTATATATGAAAGGCAATATTTTAACAGGTCCTTCTACAAGATGACTTGTACAGGAGAGACTTAAATAACTTGTGAAATAAAATTGAATTTTAGTATTTATCTGATATTCCCATGCTTAAACAGCTTGCATTACTAAATGAATATGTTACACCAATAAGCCTTAACTTAAAAAAAAAAGCTTTGAGGAAGAATGCTGTTCTATTCCCATGCATTTGTACCATTTTGTAGCATATGTAATCCGTTTGCAACAAGTAGGAAAGAATACTAAAGTGAATGGACTGTTGAGCATTCTTCTAGAGTTAACTTATAACACAATAAAACAATTTTCTAGACTGATGAAGATCATAAAAACAACTCTCCCATCTGATGTTTAATTTAGAGAGCCCTGCAGAGTAAATTTTAAAAATTCCTCTTTGAAATTACTAAAATGCTGTATTTGTTACCCTCCAACAAAGAAAAATTTGCTGTGCTCTACATATTCGTAATATGTATCAGATGTACCTCCATTATAGACATGCTGTTTCATTTATGAAGGTCAATGGAATTCAATTGCAAATCAATGCAGCAACTAAACCAAATGGAGGGCATTTCACATGGCTTAAAAACAGCAATAAATTTAGTTAAGCTGAAAGAAAAAGGGCTACAATACAAATGTTAAAGAATTTATACAGTGTTACCGCTGGATTCTTTGTTTACTGGATATTTATTTAAATTCTAGAAATAAAGTTTTGAGGTAGTCAGTACAATATATTTTTTTTCCTATGTATTTTGAGATGATTTTAATAGATTTTAGAAGAAATGAAGGATTTGATCTCTGAGCAGTATAGATATCACTTTCATGTACTGTATGTTGTATCAGCCAAATTAATGATATATAGATTTTGCATATTTCATTGCTAATGAAATATACGTTTCCATCTCCTGGTGGCTTACACATATTTCATGATTTGCTTTATAGCTTTATATATTGTTTGAAATGTATTTTACTTGCTATCTACATTGAATTAGCAAATCAAATTCTGATTGTGATTATTTATCAGCCTGATACATTGAATTAAGCCACAGTATTGAATATACATAGCTCAGGGTTGAATTGTTGGATTGATGTTATCTGAGCTTGGTTCTTCTTCTTGCAGGAGTTTTATTAACAGGCTAGGTAACCATCAATGAATAGGGAAAAGGAGTTTGATGGTTGTTTTTTAAGTGGTAGCTGTCCTATTAACCTGATTGGGTCATTTTCTTTCTTGGTTGGTTTTTGTGAGAAGCCTTGCTTCTTCTCCTCGTCCTCCATCTTCATCTTCATGTGATGCTGGTTTCTCCTTATCTGGAGATTGGTTAATAGCTGTTGATGAGAAAGGATATATTTAGGTCTGTTTCTCTCTCTCTCTCTCTCTTTACCTTTGATCAATTCCTTTCTTGAATGCTTTAAAGATATTTCACAGATTGATTGGACTAGAAGATCTCAAAGGTCTCTTTCAACTCTGTTATTCTGTTATGGAGCTGGCTAAACCAGCACTAGCACACCAATGACTCCTGGTTGGACAAACTATCACATATAAAGCTGGCAAGCTCCACTTCCTTATGTATTGATAGTCTGGCAATGAAATATCTGCCCAAAAAGAAAACAGGAGATGGACAACACCAAGAACAAAATTTAAATTATATGGAATATTTCTTTCTTTCTTTCTTTCTTTCTTTCTTTCTTTCTTTCTTTCTTTCTTTCTTTCTTTCTTTCTTTCTTTCTTTCTTTCTTTCTTTCTTTCTTTCTTTCTTTCTTTCTTTCTTTCTTCCTTCCTTCCTTCCTTCCTTTCCTTTCCTTTCCTTTCCTTTCCTTTCCTTTCCTTTCCTTTCCTTTCCTTTCCTTTCCTTTCCTTTTTCTGCTGCCATGGACACAAAGCAAAGCCGAATTATAAAGGACAGAGTCTCACCACTTTAGTCCTCCCAACAATAGCCAAGGTATGGTTTCCTTTTAGCCATTCAAAGCAGTAGTCAAGTGACAAGCTCAAAAGGGAGTGGAACTGAGATTCACATAAGTATTTAAACTTTTAAAAGGCATTCTCCCCTTCCCCCATTTGAGCCCTTCCTCTCTCTTACACACACACACACACACACATACACAGAGAGACAGAGACAGAGACAGAGAGGATAACAATTGGCAGGATAGAAAGAAAGGTAATATGCATTCTTTGCTATTGATTTTTAGGGGGAAATCTTTTCCCAATGCATAATCCATAATCACAGAAGTCCTGATCCTATAGGATTCCTAATTAAGGGAAGAGCTTATTGCAATATTCTGCTCAAACATATGAGTAACAGTGATGATGGTGGGAATCAGTGTATATAGTTCATTGCCTCCTTTGAAAGAAAGACTTTTCATATCATAGAAGGTCATATGCAGCTGTACTTGTAATGTAACAACTCAAATTATTATAGTGAACTTCATGTGAAAACACAGTCATGTATTATTTTATTTATTATTATTTTATTTATTATTAAACTTTATGTAGCACTCATCTCACTATTCAAAGTGACTCAATTTCAGTTGAATTGCGTACTGCTTTGGTCTCCTGGATAAGATTTTGGAGCAACCTCACTGCTGTTGCTGCTGCCTATTTACTTGTCTCTTTGTTTTGGTGAGATGAACAATTTGCACCAGCTTCCTGAATAAGTGAAATGTGCAGAGCTCATGGGTTTTTGTTTGCCTTTCTTCTGTTTATAGAAACAATTGAATATTATGAGCAGCAGGGAACTCCTTGTCTTAAGGAATATTCAACATCACCTATAAATGATGTCTATAACTTGTAAGCTATCATGTCCTAATTCTATGTCATACTATGTATAAATGCTGGAAACATTCCAAAATCCATATGAAGGCAATTTCTTGATTATACCCAACTAAGGAATTTGAAATAGTATTCAAGCTGTAGACAGTTCAATAATTCTTCATCAGGCAAGATGATAAACTGAAAAGATGGACAGAAGGGAGAGAGGGAGGGAAAATGGCTGATGTGCAAGTCAAGAAAGTGAATTCCAGTAACAGATTAGGAGAAAACATTAAATTCATAATTTGTAGTTACCCATCATTGGTTGTGTTTACCCCAGGGGTGGGCTGCTAGGGGTTTGCAGGAGTTCGGGAGATCCTCTAGCTAAGATTCTGCACAGTTCAGAGAACCCCCAAATCCCACTCCTGCCCTGCCCAGCCCACCTACCCCACTCTGCCCTTCTAAGGAGTTCCCACAAGGCCCATTTTGGATGCAGGTAAGTGGAGGCTGCATGCAGAGGCTTAGAGAGGGTGAAAAACAGGCCTACCAGAAGTTCAGGAAGACCCAAAACGGGCCTAATTCCAGCTTCCAGAGAGCTCTGGAGCCTGGGGGGGCATTTTTGCCCTCCGAGAGGCTTGAGAAAAGCCTCCAGAGCCCAGGATGGGCTACCGAGTAGGCGGCATTCACCATGGCCACACTCTTAGCAACCGGGCAGAGAACCAGTTGCTAAAATTTTTGAAGCCCACCCCTGGTTTACCCCCCAGTAAGATGTGTTCATGGTATGCCCATAGTATTAGGGAGGAATAGACTGGGAAAGGACTTAATCCTTCATGTGAAGTGAAATTCTTCTTTTCTTTGCATATGCATGATTTGTTTCTATATCTGATTGAAAAGTGAGAGGAAGTATTAAGTTCCTTTTTATGGATACAATATTAGCATGGGCTTAAATTAGCATAAAATTGAGACCTGTGCTAAACATTTGACAAGTAGTATTGTATTTTTCATCTGAGACAGAAAATAAGACTTGGCTGCTCTGATACAAACTGCAACACAAGGGAATGAGGAAAAGGGTGTCACGATGTTGTGACATAGCCTTTCATACTTGATACCTGACACTAGACACAATTTCCTAAGTCACATTGTTTACCTTGCAACATCACAGGCTTAAAATCATACATTGCAATGACTTACCTGTCAATGAATACTTCAGCTTCAACCATAACAATACAAGAGCACACAATAGATACAAACTCAAGGTTAACCGCACCAAACTTGATTGCAGGAAATACAACTTCAGCAACAGAGTAGTCAATGTCTGGAATACTCTATCTGACTCTGTGGTTTCTTCCCCAAACCCCAAAAACTTTAACCTTAGACTGTCTACTATTGACCTTATGCACGTCTGTGGGGACGTGCATAAGCGCACCCACGTGCCTACCGTCCCTGTCCTATTGTTTCTTTTGTTTTTCTTATATGTACCCATTTCATGTATTCATAATTATGTATATACTTATACCTATTATCTTGTAAGCTATTGACGAATCAAATAAATAAATAAATAAATATTTCCCCATTTCCTCCCCCGCTCCCATCCTGCTGGATGCCTCACGACATTCAAACTAGATTGTACCCAAATACTAAAAGTTTTATTTTTCATTTAAAGCTGTTTTGAGGAAATCATTTTTTATTTAAAAATAGGAAATACCACACGGTTCTCTGAACTGATTATGTGCCATTACGTTGCTTTTTTACTCCTAGTAACTACATTTTCTCTATGACAGTCTCTCGCTTTTTCTTCAAGTCTCTCAGTAGTGCATACATTATTACTATAACTGACTCCATTCATCTCACTGTTAGTCATCCTCTTTTCTTCCATTTTTCTCAGCATTAGAACCATTTCCAGAGAGCTCCCTCTTCACATAATATGTCTGAAATAGGATAATTTTAACGGGTCCTTTGTCCCTTGAGTGAGAACTCTGAGTTGATTTGTTTGATAATTTTTCCGTTTGTTTTCTCAACTGTCTACATTATTCTCAGGAGTCTTCCACACCAAAATTCAAAGATGTCAATATTCTTCCTATTTTATTTCTGTAAACTCCAACTTTTGCTTGCATAACATGTCACAGGGGATATCATGATTTGCATGATGAACAATTGTAATCTAAAAGAGCAGAAGCATGTGCATAAACCATTGCATTTGTGGGTATTTTACCTTTGGCTTTGAAAGTACTAATATCACTAAGTTATTGCTGGGTATATACAATATGTTTTACCATATTAAAAGCCACTTTAGTATACTCTTAGAGATAGTGTGCAAATAATAGGTTTAGGTTAGAGAGAGATGTTTATTAATTCATTCCAGAGAAATGCCATTGAAAATAACTATAACTCTAAAGAATTGCAATTATTAGCTGAATACCATAATCAAAAAGAAATTCAGTACATGCCATTCATAAATAGTACAAACAGTCTGTTGGGGTTTAGTTTTAACCTCAAGAATAATTTCATTCTAATAGCTACAATCAGAGCATAAGAAATAAGTACACCAATGGTTCCCACATATGGTCTGTAAAGAGATAGTGGATCTCAAGAATACTTTAGACAGTATAGGCTGTGGATTGGGAAGAGAGATAATACAATAGTAATATAACCCTGCTGTTGCTTATGTATGATGTTTTATCTTATGCCATTGCTTGCAATGTAATTTCTTTTACAAATATCCTTGTATAATATAATACTTGCTGAATTTAAATAATAGCATATTTGGCCCTCACACTGAAGTGACTCGATATTTTTTTGTACATTTAATTGGTAGAATGTAGAAATCCAGATTACCTCAGTAGCCTTTTATCTGGTATATTCAAGAGACAGAGAGTGTTTAAAATGACCTGCCTACATGGTGGTCCACAAAAGCTTTTAATGATGATGTAGTGGTCTGTGTTAAGGAACTGTTCAAGCACCACTGACTTATACTATGTCAGGCCATTAATCTCTGTAGCTCACTGCAAGGAGTTCCTAACAGTTTTTGCTTTTTAAATATTTTTTTACAGATGTCTTTTCCACCTCACAAAACAATATTAGGATGCTGTATGTTGAATTATAACAGTGAATGCAATACCAGGTGTTCACAGCACATTTCTAATTCTACAAGGACATGGTTTTAGACATGTAGGAATTTTTCTTCTATCAAGTCAACTCACTCGACTATTAGAGTGATGGTCTACCTACATTAATTGGTAGCAATTCTTCAAAGTTTTAGTTGATGTCAGAGATTGAACATCAGCTGAAGAGAGATGAAGTAAGATACTAGAACTAGAAGCCATAAGACAAGCGGTAATCATGACTGCAAACTTAATCAGAAGCAAAGTGCAAATCAGATCGATGTGAGGAGCAAGACTAAAGACAATAGCACCAATCCAGATGGAGGATCCAACACAACATTGATGCACAAATATGTGGCTGTACAAAGCTTGAACTAAACAATTTATATTATATCCTGGTTAATGGTTAAGAGGTTATATTAATCACCCAGTATTGAAATGCTCTTCCTGAAAGGCAAGGCTCCTTCCCCCACACTGATGGGGCAGCTATCTACAGGTCCAGCATTTCCTGAGAGATAGCGATCTTCCAATCCTAAAATGGAAGATGGTAGGAATTGGAACCAGGGCTATTTTCACACAATGTTTTTACAAAGGATCTGCGGCCTTTTCTACTTTTTGTTGGTAACTAAAGCACAAAGCTTTAGCAAAAACATAAAGAAAAGGCCATCTATACCAGGGGTGGCCAACCTTTTGGACCTCAGGGACCACCAAACTCATAATTTTAAATCCTGTGGACCACTAATATGAATTTTGACTGATGGTGGCTTGCTGACATTGGTGGGAGAGAGAAAGAGATATCTGATCTAACCTTGGAAGGCTAGTGTTTATATTTTCTCTCTCTCTGCCTCTCCCTTCCCCCCGCTCACACACAGAGGTCCCTGACACACCCCCACCCCTCCAAAGCAGCCATATTCCTAACCTGCTTTTCAGCTCCATTCTCAGGAGGTGGGAGGGAGGGAGGGAGGAAGGGAGAGAGAGAGAGAGATGGTATTCTGTGATCCCAAATCAATCAGTAGGAAAACAGGGTGGGGGATTTTCCTGCAGACTTTTTTTGGATTTTCTCAGGGTCTCTTTTTTCCCCAAAAAAAGTCTGCAGGAAAATCCCCCACCCTGTTTTCCTACCAATCGATCATTCTTTACCATTTTCAGCTCCATTTTCAGGGAGACAGAGAGAGAGAGAGAAGAGAGAGAGAAGAGAGGAGAGAGGAGAGAGAGAGAGAGAAAGACTTTTGGCTTCATGCAAGCAAAGCAGCAGAAATAGCGGAAGTCTTTCTTTCTCTCCCCCAAACTCCACCAGAAATGAGTCTTTGCCAGTGCAGCCTCTTGGAGAAGGATGCCTTGCATTTCTGGTGGATTTTGGGGGAGAGAAAGAAAGACTTTTGCTGCTTTCCTTGCATGCAGCCAAAAGCAGAAGAAGATAGAAGTGGAAAGAAGCAGCCCACTGACCAGGCGAGGCACATGGGGTGCGTGGGGCAAATTTTTCCCCTCCGCCCTTTCCCCCCTCCCCTCACTACCTCATGTTGTTTGCAATGCAAATGATGCAAGCCTTGTATTCCCACGGGCCATGTGAGGGGTGCAACATTGTGTTCCCATGCAGCCTGGATTAATTGCTTTGGGGGTTTCTTTGGGGGTGACATTTCTCTGTGGACCATCAAAATTTTCTCACGGACCACCAGTGGGCTGTGGCCCACCGGTTGGTGACCACTGATCTATACCACAAATAATTTACATTCCAAGCATTGAGAAATGAGTAGAACAGGAAAGAGTGGAAATCAAGCCAGCTGGATGTTCAAGAAGTAGATGATAAACAATGGTAGAATGTGATCAATGTAGCAGTGTTTAGCTAGGGTTTGTTTTTCTTGCTTTGAAGGCTCACCCAAGGTCTTCATAGGAAAAGTGGATGTGAACCCCCCAAAAAACCAAAACACCCCAGCGTATAAAGGCTCTAGAAAGGAGCTCCAGATATATGTCAATACGAGAAAACATATAGAGCCATTTACAAGACCAGAATGATTTATGAAATTCTTTCTGTTTTTTGCAGAGATAATATTTCACCTGAAAATTAAGTTAAGGGGAATATCAATTCAGTCCTCATTTTAATATGGATTCAGTTAACTTTTCACTTTTAAACAATAAATAAAATTGTCCTTTTAACTTTACCTTCTATTTTGATATATAAGGCTACATGATCTGATTTGAAGAAATGTCAGTGACCACTAGATGGCACCGAAGGGATTTTCTCTACCTTTTTGCTGCCATCTACTTGTCATGGCAATATCAGTTTCAGTCTCATAATATTGAGCACAAGTGATGTAGTCCTCCAATTTAAAAATGCAGAGAATTATTAGAAGACTCTCCAGGGGAAATATATCTACAAGTAATCCTCGACTTATGACCACATGATGATAATGATGATGATAATGATATATATTCAGTCATGTCTGACACTTGGCACTTCAATGGATCTTGCAATATACAACCACACTTGAGCCCAAAATTTATGTTGCTAAACAAGATAATTAAGTGATTTTTGCCCCATTTTATGATCTTTCTTGACACAGTTGTTAAGTGAGTCACTCCAGTTGTTCAGTTAGTAACATGGTTGTTAAGTGAATTTGACTTTGCTTGATAGAAGATTGCAAAAGTTGATCACATGCCTGGGATACTTGAATTATCATAAATACAGTGCAGCTGAATTTTTATCACCTGACTATGGAGATGCTGTAACAGTCATAAGTGTGAAAAATAGTCGTAAGTCACTTTTTCAGTGTCATAGTAACATCAAATGGTCATTAAAACAATGGTTGTAAGTGGAGAATTACCTGTATTTTGGATAAAATTGGATCAGAAAGGGCATATATTGTCTATTACAAGAAATTTATTAAAAAAAATTAAAGTAAACTTAAGTTGATTTAGCTGTGAGATAACATAGATTTAAAATTTAAAAAATGAGAAATAGAATTAAAAATGCCATTCTATTTAATAGCACCATAGACTGTCATCTTCTATTGTGGTTCAAATAATGAAAGTAGGTTGATCCAAAATCAAATATTTAATAAAGAAATGTCCTAGGGATTTGCCAAACCAGTGCTAATAAGGAACAAATATTTGAATACTTCTTTTTGCCATGACATTTGTTTTCATGCAATTGATTCTTTGAACTGATGAACCAAAATCATAAGAATTGTGTTAGCAAATGGAAGTGGACAGAACACAGATTTAGCTTAACTGATAAGTCTCTGTACAGAATAGCAGGGCACTCTGGTTCTTAGTTGTTTAGTAATAGCACATGGCTTTTATCATTCGAATGAACAAAAAGAAGATGCTCAGAATAACTAAGTTTTGTGTAAAATGACTGTAAGCTCCTCTTAGCTTTGGTACTGAATCCAGCCCTTTTGTCAAAAGGATAAAATAGTGTCATACTGTCAGGATGTCTCCTTTTGATTGCAACATCACAGTACGTGTACAAAAGGGGTGTTTCTTATATCATATCAGCACAATGCTAGTTTCATCATTTACCTTCCTTTGGTTCTTCTGTGGATGTTTCTCTCCCCTCCACTTTCACACATACACACAAAATCATCTAGAGTTTCTATTAAAATTCAGAATAGATTTCTGGTATCTATCACTTCTTCCTACAAATCTATAAAAGCAGAAGTACTGTAGCATGATTTGACTTTTAGGATCTGTTTTATGAAGGAGTGAATTTATGCTACTTTTATGTTCCTTATTTCAAAAGTGACATGGGAGGGTGGGGAGGGATGGAGGAAGGGAGGGAGAGAGAGAAAGAGAGAGAGAGAGTGCTTTAAAGTCAGATCTGTTTTAATTGGCTGGTTTAATTATGCTGCTGTATTCTAGGATAAACTCACTACCCTGTAGAGTAAATCTGAAAAGCTTCAGGGACTCCATTGTGGTTGGGAGGCTAGGAAGTGCCTATAAAAGGCGCACTGTATCTCAACAAGACTAGACTGCATTTGTTTGGAATTTTAAATTCCCCTAATTTTTGTATGTCTTTGAATTAATTATTCTTCCTTAGACATCAAAGAAAAATGAAGGACATTTTTACTTTTAACAGTTTGTACTACAATAATTATCTTATTGCTCCAATGACAGGGTTGCACACTTCTTAGGGTTTTGAGATTACAAAAGGAAATACAGCTAATTATAGTCAGAAAGAAATTACAGTTCTGGTTCTTTCTTTGCTTGGTCTCATTTACTCACACACAACCCAATCCATGTGTGGGAAGTTACCTAAAAGTAATCCATCAGGAGTCCAGCAAACCAGTCCACAATGTTATCTACAGGATTCCAATTAATTTGGGGAGAAAGCAGTTTATTAATTTAATTTCTAGAAAAGTGTGGACTTGCAGTACAGATATTTAATGTATTGGAATTTCAGCCTTATAGCTATACTTATACATTTCATCCAAGCCCATCCCTGCTCAGATTGTGTTTCCAATATCATCAGTGTCCCCAATCCTTCTTTTTTGCCCTCATTCCTCCAATCTCAGTCACGGTGGTGCAGTGGTTAGAGTGCAGTACTGCAGGCTACTTCTGCTGATTGCTGGCTGCCTGCAATTTGACAGTTCAAATCTTGCCAGGCTCAAGGTTGACTCAGCTTTCCATCCTTCCGAGATGGGTAAAATGAGGACCCAAAATTGTTGGGGGAATGCTGACTCCGTAAAATGCTTAGAGAGGGCTGTAAAGCACTGTAAAGCAGCATATAAGTCTAAGTGCTATTGCTATTGCTAAATAAGTGACTTATTCCCATTAAGTACAAATAGATATATCTGAAACAGTATCTAAATTTTCAAGTTTAGATAAAGTAATTATCTTACACATTCCTTGTCATGATGGAAAGAATATTTTCTTACAAGGAAATTATGTTCTTACTCCTTTTTGGATCTGATACAGAACAAAACACAGAGTTGCCTGATCCTCTTACATTTTGGTCATCCCAGTTCCTTCTGATAAATGGAACTGAAGCTGTGGATTAAATGAATTTGTAAATCAATATTTACTGCAGAATAGATTGTAAAAAATAATGATAATAATAGATCAAGCCTTAAGAACAAATGCATACAAAGCCAAAATTGAGAAGAGAGCAACAGACAGTAAGTGCTGCCTAGGCAGAGAAGCTGAAGAAACAGTGGACCACCTGGTAAGTTGCTGCAAGAAGACTGATTAAACACAGACTGATTAAAAGCAACAGTCATAGCAAATGTAGCAGCAATAGTACACTGGAAAATTTGCAAGATTCATCATTTGCCTGCAAGCAAGAACTGGGGGGGGGGGGAGGGCATAAAATAGAGAAAATCATAGAAAATGAAGGAGTTAAATTGCTCTGAGACTTTAGAATTCAAACGGAGAGGCACCTGCCCCATAACACCCTAGATTTAACAAATGTCAATAAAAAAACAAAAGAAGTTCAGACAATGGATGTGGCAGTACCTAAAGACCACATAATGTAAGACAAAGAACTGGAGAAGATAATAAAATACAAAGACCTACAAATAGAATTAGAACAACTGGGGCAAAAGCAAGCAAAATACCAAGAGTAATAGGACCCTTGGATATAATCCTAAAACAACTGGAGCACCATCTGAACACCATCGACATTGACAAATTCTCCATCAGTCAATTGCAAAAGGCAGCTTTACTCAGAACAGCTTCCATCCTGTGAGGGTATCTATAACACCATCAAACATCCTGACCTGCCTATCCCAGGTCCTTGGAAAGGACTCACTGGGTAGACAAACTACCAAATCAAGTCTCAACATCTGGCTGATTATGTGATGAACCATAATAATAAGCTTCCCAATTTCTGGAAGAGACTTTACCAAATAGAGATGGGAGCACTGGTGCTTGTCTAACTGTGGGAAGGACAGTTAGAAAGTACATGGAGCACCACCAGCATTGATTCAATTCTGAATATACTTCATGTTTCGTCTGCCTACTTAGTAACTAAAATAAAAAAGAGAAAGAAGGAAACTAGATAATGATATAGTATTAATACAAGAATCATATAGTAGGATATTAAAAGTAGAAATATATTCAGCAAATTAAAGCAACCAAGTTATATGGTAGTTCTCTAAAACAATATTTTACAAGAAGAGTTCTCCACTCCTCTACTTGTTGCATAATACCCTATGCCACCAGACTCGAAATTCTAGATCTAGAAAACCTAGAACTATGCTGCCTTCGGTCCGATCTAAGTATAGTATATAAAATCATACATTGCAATGTCCTACCTGTCAATGAATGTTTCAGCTTCAACCATAACAACACAAGAGCAAACAATAGATACAAACTCAAGGTTAATCGCACCAAACTTGATTGCAGGAAATACGACTTCAGCAACAGAGTGGTCAATGTCTGGAATACTCTACCTGACTCTGTGGTTTCTTCCACAAACCCCAAAAACTTTAACTTTAGACTGTCTACTATTGACCTCACCCCTTTCCTAAGAGGTCTGTAGGGGGCGTGCATAAGCGCAACAACGTGCCACCGTCCCTGTCCTATTGTTTCTTTTATTTTTTTATTTTTCTCATATGTATCCATGTATTCATAACTATGTTTTTACTAATACCTATTATCTTGTAAGCAGTTGACAAATAAATAAATAAGGCATTCTCTTAGATGTAGAACTTTTTCCTTCATTACTGAATTGGGCCTATTATTGCCTACAACTGCAAGAGACAAGTAGCAATTATTGTCCCATGAACAATTTTCAGAACTACCAGATATTTCTCCTTTTTTCCTTTCAAAATACCATCCATTAATCTTTGTGGACTGGGATGCAAAAACTAGTGAACACATACAGCAGAAACTAATTCAGATATTTTGCTACAAATTTCTTTTTGTAGCTTTCCTAGTTAAATTTCAATGGGGAGCTTCAAGGAGAGAGAGAGTGCGGGGGAGAAGGAGGCTATAGTAGCAGAGCCTCAAATATATCCCACATATTTCTTTCAAAATTTAGATATTTGGATTCAGTCAAAACTGTTATCTATAATTATCAGACCTGGACAGCAAAATGTGGAAACAGCAAAGAATTAACTTGCCTCCATCCAGATATTGTCATATAGTGGTCATCTAGATTTCTGCAGCAGAGATATTATATTAATTATACTAAAGTACTTTTCTAGTAAAACAATACATAATAAAACCATCCACAAATATAAGTTCCTGTATGCAAATTCAGTATACTGCAAAAGACAAAATAGTCACAGTGAGAATATTCAAGTCTTAATCTGGTTTGAGGTGTTTGTTCCTTTAGTGGAATCTAACACATAAAGAATACTTTCAGCCTTGTCTAGAGATACAAATCCCTCCAGAATATAAATCGTCCTCTGAAAGAGAGTTTCTCCCCCACCCCTTGATTTTTTAGGAAATGTAATTGTCTGAAGGGAAACTGACAGGTTTATGCAAAGAGAGAAAGAAGCAGAGGCTTTGAAGGAAGCAGCAAGTGCAAATGACAGCTGGAATTGGTGCCAGCAGATCATTTTCTTTACCGTCTCTCCCGCCCTCCATGCATGTGAAATAACCGCTGGTAGAGGAATGCAGACACACTAGCACTTTATCAATAAGTCATATGAATTTGAGTGCTAACACATGATCTCCCTTCTCTTTGAGGAATAAGGCTGTTGCTTCCTTACATCTATTTTAAGTGTTGGATTACATCACTACTTCCTCTACAATGATGTGAGAAATTTCAATATTGGATTCTTTTGAAACACCAGATTCCTGAAGAAGAAGAAAGAAAGAAAACAAACAAACAAACCTCTCAGTCTTATGAATGTCAAGAAGAATAAACAATTTGCAAGTTAGAGTTGTGCTAACAGAAAGACCTGTTATTGAAAGTAATTTATGCACATTATTAAATATAAAAGAAATACTTTACAGGCTAATATAGGAATCTGAGAAGTGGCATTAAGGTTTTTGGCAGTGTGTGTGTGTGTGTGTGTGAGAGAGAGAGAGAGAGAGAGAGAGAGAGAGAGAGACTGCTGTCAGCTGTAAGTAATGGGATTAAACTGTGAAATGAAGGAAGCTATTGCCAGAAGCACCAAAAAAAGTGTTTGACTATAATTAGTGTTCTGTAACTTGTTAGTCCTGATTCTTTTGTTACTCAAGGAGGCCATTCTGAGTGTCTAAGTAAGCACCTGTTGCTTCTGTTCTCCCAGAAACCCCTTCACATCCCAGACTCCTTTTAAACTTTATAGGACGCAGGAAGAGCCTCAAATTTGTACAATATTTTTTGTTTTACTTTCAATTAGCAGTTATATCATACTAATCATTTTTCTTTTGCCCCATGGACACTTAACAGAAAATCAAATATGTAAGCAAATTATTGAGCCAAATTTTACAAGTTTGGTGTGCAGCTTCATCAGATTCAAAATTTAACACCTGGAAAAGCTGTGGGATACATCTCAACCAATATTGAGAGCAGCCCCTGCAAAGCTGCCAAAATAGATTGAATGGCAGCATGGATATTATGGGTATGTGAACAATCAAGTGACCTTATTTACACATGCCAAACTCTGTCAAGATCTGTTAAATTTACATTCAGTGTACATCAATATTGACCTTCATATACAGTGAGGTTAATACATAAAAAAGAAGATAGAATAATGGACTTGTAGAGCTCAAAGAAATAGCCAGTGTAAACTAGCCCAAACCCCCTGCCACTGAAGGAAATCCTCAGTAGAAAATCCTGATAGGTGGCCAATCAGTTAGCTGCTGTTTATAAATTTCTAACAAAGAAGAATTCCTCTACTTTTGAAGGTACTATCTGGAAGTTCTTTTGAGCGTTTAATTGTTCAAAATCTTTCTTATCCCTACCTATCAGTTTTGATGCAATCATCTAGTGCACAGAAACATATATTAGTTTCATCATGCACATAACAAACTTTTAGATATTTGAAGTTAGTTTTACTATCTCTTTTTAAGCACTTCTTCTGCAACTCACCAACCTTCTCTCTCTTTGTAGATTTGCTCTAGTTAATCAATATTTTTATTGTGAAATGTCTGTATATATTACTCTGTCTGAAGTCAATCTAAGTCAAACAGAATGATCCTAAACTAGAATTACTTGCATAATTCTTTATAACCAGTAAATGAAATAACTCTACAACTTATCAATGAGAATTTCACTATGTTTTTAAAAATCATCCCACAAGAAACTGGGAAAAAATTCAGAATGAACTTTTGTCATGATAATAATTGGGTCATTGCAGTTTTTCTAATGGACCTAGAACTGCATTGGTCCCCTTAGTGGCTACATCATTCTGCTGATTCATTTCTATTTTGTGGTCTTCATTAAACGATTAATGAGTTCTGTAAATGCTATAATTCCTGTTTCCTTAGGCATTTATAAGGTAACAGCTGCTCCAGGACAAGGCTATATTTAAAAGAAATTTGGTTTTAACTTTTTTGTAGCTAAAACCAAATTTCCAGCATAGCCAAAAGTTTTCAGGTTGAATAATTCTATAGGTTCTGTCCATAGTCATCTAAACCTTGTAGTGATTTTGTAGCTTTCATTCTGAGTTGGTTAGTGAGTTAAGAAGAAAGAAAGAAAAAACCTCTTTCAGCATACCCTGAATACTTCTGTCAAGTCACAAGGAAGGTGGGCTGGAGGAGGATAAAAAAAATTATGACATCAGTTTCAGGGAGCAAGGACTAGTTCTGATGTCTTGGCCAAATCTCTTGAAACAAGCCTTTAACCATCCAGTCTACAAGAACATTACCTCCTCTGTGGAAAAGTAGAGAGCAGGAAACATGACAGAGTTGGGCAGCATATAAGGTTAAGTTATTGTTATTGTTTTTATTATCTGTGGTAGTCTATTGGAAAATAATCTGGTTTTTTCTAAGTTGTCCAGTTTAAACAACTTCCAACAGTTCAATTTAAAGAGTACTAGGAATGTTTGGGTGGAGACATTTTATGAGCTCTGGTCAGCTAGAATGCTGAATGTGGGAGTATTTTGGATAAACCCCAATTATTGTCCTTATGCATTCTGTGCCTCTGTGTGCAGAAAGAATATCAGCATTTATGGTGTAAAATGTATGGTGTATATGGCCTTGTAGGACCCTGAGGCAATTTCACTCAAGTTGGCATGAAGATAGGACTAAATGGAGTGCTTATACAATGAGCCTTTTGCTGAAAATAATACCTGAATAAGATCCTGGGCTCCTTCAAATGCTGAGGTTATGTCTGTGATAGTCTGACCTAGAATGTTGTACACTTTGAAAGAAATCCTGGTTGTGATTCCCCAAATAACTTGATTGTGCCCGAACTTTGTGCTGAGTTTTACCAATGCAATAAATGTATACATTATGGTAGTATATATGAACTATCCTTTGAAAATTCTAATTTTTTTTTTATGTTTCTTTTCTTTTAGAACAGAGTGTTTATTTTAGAAACAATCTTCTGGTCCTGAGAGCAGCCTCTGCAATCTGTACATTGAACATGACAATTACAGATAGTCTTTGACTTAACAATTGTTCATTTACTGACTATCCAAAGTTACAACGGGACTGAAAAAAGTGAGTTATGAACATTTTTTTTACACTTACGACCATTGCAACATCCCCATGGTCAAAATTTGGATGCTTGGCAACTGGCTCATATTTATGGTGGTTGCACTGTACAGGTATTTCACTTAGCAATAGAAATTTTGGGCTCAGTTGTGGTTATAAGTTGAGGACTACCTGTATTCCATATCTCCCTGAAAAGATAACCTAGATCCAAGTAGGATGGCAAAGGTAATCTATTCAACCTTTCATTTGTAATTGTCCTTTCACTAAGCATTTGTTGAACATCCCAAAAGTGACTAATAGCTTGTCTCTCATTAAAAACATAAAAAAGGTAAAAAAAATACCCCTGTCCAGTCATGTCCAACTCTAGGGGGAGGTACTCATTTCCATTTCCTGGTCAAGTGAGCTAGCATTGTCTGAAGATGCTTCCATGGTCATGTGGCCAGCACGACTATACACGAGGTACACAAAATACTGTTACCTTCCCACCAAAATGGTACCTGTTTATCTATTTGCATTTTCAATATCACATGATCATCTGTCCCTGGATTCTTATGCATGGAAGTTGCTGTATTTAGTTTCCTAGGTAAGCATGCATGACATAGAGTACTCAAAATTCATTAAGTATTGCATGCCTCGACACTTATTCATTTGAGGATTGTTTTGTATAACTTTCTTGGTTTACTTTTCTGAATGCATTTATCTCCATTTGATTTTAGACATTATTACTTTTAGGCATCTAGTCTTTTTACATCCATACTTTTTAAAAGCACATGCCAAGCAGTACAACTGATCATGGAAAACCAATGAAATAATAGGGAAAGGGAAAGATTTCCCCTGTCAAGTTTTGTCTGACTCTTGGGGGCAATGCTCATCTCCATTTCTTACCTGAGGCAAGGACATTTCCATGATCATGTGGCCAGCATGACTATATGCCAAGGCCAGGGATGGGATCCTACCAGCAGAACGACTAGTTCAGTGAGTGCGCTTTGCGGGCCCAGGTGCCAAATGCACACTGTGCGCATGGGACCACTGTTTACAAATCACTGGCTCTGGCAAGCATTCACCTTCTCCTGCTGAGTGCCACTCTAAGCAGCTGAGGTGGAAAAAGCAGGGAATAAAGCACAGCCTAGAGTCCAGGTGGGCAGGCAGGCCAAACAGAAGACCAGAAGATTATCGCAGCGAACCGGTTCAGTCTCAGTTGCTCTTCGGAGCTACCAGTTCAGCAGAACTGGGCCGAACTGGTAGAATCCAACCCCTGGCCAAAGCACACTCAACACTGTTACCTTCCCAGTGAAGTGGTACCTATTTATCTACTTACATTTGCATCCTTTCAGACTGCTAGGTGGGCAAGAGCTGGGGCAAATAACGGAAGCTCCTTGTGGTGCTTGGGTCTTGAACCCAGGCTGTCAGCTTTCCAGCTGAGGCGGTCAGCATCTTTTACCGCTGAGCCATCAAGTCTTATATTAAGACGTATTTAGTGGCGATAAGGATGGCGAGGAGATCTTACCTCTCCACCCTTATTGCGTCCGCGGAAAACCGCCCAGCCGCCCTGTTTAGGGTGACCCGCTCCCTACTGGAGGTGGGAGCGCGGGAGGACCCCTTACAGGGACGGGCTGAGGAGTTTTCTAGGTTTCTGCAGGATAAAATCGCTCAGATCTGGGACGAGCTGGACTCCGACTGGGCATCTCCGGGCGGGGGGGCGGGGGTGGATACCGGTGCGGTCAACTGGGTTGAGTTCGATCCTGTTACTGTGGAGGACGTGGACAGGATACTGGGGGGACTGAATGCCACCACCTGTTTGCTGGACCCGTGCCCCTCCTGGCTGATCTTGGTCACTCGGGAGGTGACACGAGGCTGGTTCCAGGGTATTATAAACGCTTCCTTGAGAGAGGGGCTATTACCCGCTGCCTTGAAAGAGGCGGTGGTGCGGCCCCTCCTCAAGAAACCGTTTCTGGACCCAGCATTATTATCTAACTATCGTCCTGTCTCCAACCTTCGCTTTGTTGCGAAGATTGTTGAGAGTGTGGTGGCAGTTCCCGCAGTACCTGGATGAAGCGAGTTATCTCGACCCCCTCCAATCGGGCTTCAGGCCCGGGCACAGCATGGAGACGGTGTTGGTCGCGTTGGTAGATGACCTCTGGAGGGCCCGGGACAGGGGTTGTTCCACTGTCCTGGTCCTGTTAGATCTCTCAGCGGCTTTTGATACTGTCGACCACAGTATCCTATTGCGGCAGTTGGAGGGGTTGGGGGTGGGGGGCACCGTGTTGCGGTGGTTCACCTCCTTCCTCTCCGACCGCTCGCAATTTGTGTTAACGGGGGGGCAGAGATCGGCCCCGAGGCCCCTACAATGTGGGGTTCCTCAGGGGTCGGTGCTCTCGCCCCTGCTGTTCAACATTTATGTAAAGCCGCTGGGTGAGGTCATCCGTGGCTTCGGGGTGGAGTTCCATCAGTACGCTGATGACACTCAGCTGTACATCTCCACCCCGGGCCACCCCAATGAAGCCGTCGAAGTGATGTCCCATTGCCTGGAGGCCGTGCGGAGTTGGATGGGTCGTAACAGGCTTCGTCTCAACCCGACCAAAACCGAGTGGCTGTGGTTTCCTGCGCCCAGATACAGCCAGCTGGTTCCTTCGCTGGCCGTGGGGGGAGAGGTCTTGACCCCCGTGGAAAGGGCGCGCAACTTGGGTGTCCTCCTGGACGTACGGCTGTCTTTAGAAGAACATATTGCAGCCGTCGCCAGGGGGGCTTTTTATCAGATTTGTCTGATTTACCAGTTGCGGCCCTTTCTGGATCTGGGCGCACTTCGCACAGTCACTTCCACCCTCGTTATCTCCCGCCTGGATTATTGCAATGCTCTCTACATGGGGCTCCCCTTGAAGAGTCTCCGGAGGTTGCAGTTAGTCCAGAATGCAGCCGCGCGGGTGATTGTGGGTGCTCCTCGGAGCTCCCACGTTATACCGCTTCTCCGCAGGCTGCACTGGCTTCCTGTGGCCTTCCGGATTCGATTCAAGGTGGTACTGATGGTATTTAAAGTGCTCCATGGCTCGGGACCTGGGTACTTACGGGACCGCCTGCTGCCATCATCAACCTCCCGCCGCCCAGTATGCTCCCACAGGGTTGCCCTCCTTGGGGTACCGCCGCCCGGCCGCTGTCGGCTGACGGCCCTGAGAGTTCGGGCTTTCTCTGTGGGAGCTCCCTCCCTATGGAATGATCTCCCCCCGGAGATACGAGCTATGACGGATATCTTGACCTTCCGGCGCGCAGTTAAAACCCTACTTTTTAGGCAGGCTGGCCTGGCCGAATGAATGGGTTCTGGTTTTAAATTGGGTTTTAGTAATTAACTTTTAATTTTTATCTAAGATCCCTGATTTTATATTGTTGTATTTGGTTCTGATGGGATACAGCCGGAAAATCGCGTTTAATATATTTTTAATTGTATTTATAATGTATTTATATATTTTTAGTAGGCTGTACACCGCCCCGAGTCCCTTTTTTGGGAGAGGGAGCGGTATAAAAATATGATAAAATAAATAAATAAATAAATAAGCTCCTTTGATTTAAAAAAATAAATCAAGAGTAGTACTTTGTTTTTTCTTGCCTAAGTGTAAGACTTTGCTTTTCTTCTACATTGAATTTCATTTTGTTAGATAGGGCCCAGTGTTCAAGTCTGTCAAGATCCATCTGGATCTTAGGCCTAACTTCTAGGGTGTTAGCTACTCCTGCCAGCTTAGTATCATCTGCAAATTATGGTAAGTTCCCGTTCTATTTCCTCATCTATATCATTTATGAAAATATTGAGGAGTACTGGGCCTAAGATGGAATCTTGAGCCACCCCACTGCTTACTTCCCTCCATGTAGACATAGACCCATTAAGGACTACTCGTTGAGTACAGTTTGCCAGCCAGTTGAGAATCCATCTGGCGGTGGTGCTATCTATCCCATTTTTTTTAGCTTATCAAGAAGTAGGTTGTGATCTACTTTGTTGAATGCCTTTCTAAAGTCTAAGTATATTATATTCACAGTATTTTGCTGGTCTACTAATTTAGTCACTATGTTGAAGAATGAAATAAGATTGGTTTGGCATGATCTGTTTTTAACAAACCTGTGCTGAGTGCTAGTTATTACTTTACTTGTTTCTAGATGTTGGCAAATCAAATTTTTTTATTATATTTTCCAATATCTTCCTGGGTATTGATCTTAAATACAAACAATTGTCTAGGTCACTCATAGAAGGTATGGCTAATGAACTGGATAAAATATGCATATATCTTTTTATAAATCAAATTTTCTGGAGGAATAAAAAATATTTAGTTGGTTTGCCATCCATTTCCATAGGCTTTAGGTGGATAACAATATAAAAATATTAAAAACACCCCAGCAAACTCCAAATATAAAACAATCAAAGGACTAAACCCCAGCAAATACAAATGTCATGTGCCTGCAACTCTACCTTCACATCACAGAGCACTTTCCTTCTGTTCAAGACCAAAGAAGTTTTCCAAAAACCTAGGAGGGGGGAAAGCTTTACTGGGAGTTCTAAAGATTAGAGCAGTTACTAAGAAGGCTGGTTTCCAAGGCACCATCATAATTTAGAAGAAGCTGAAACACTGAATGCCTTTATTCAAGATTGCACCTGCTACCTTAAATAGAAGTAGTTGTATTGAAATATGAGTTGCTGTTAGAGTGTAAATATTGCATGCATTTGAAATCTATGCAAATTTTCAATTAAAAAAATAAAGCCTGATTAATAAGATTTGTTTGCATTGTAGGAAAAGGTTTTCAACTTATCAAGCCAATGAATGAAATGAAGATTATAGATATTAGAAACAATATTTAGCACTTTAGCTTGCTTCAACATCTCCAATTCCCTCTTTTTCATTTTGTTTGTGTTTCTGATCATTCCCTTTTGAAGCCTATGGTCAGTTAATGGGGAAAAAAAGCATATTTATTTATTTATTTACAAACCATCCTATATGTGGATTCTTCTTCCAAACATGACAATGTTATTCAGATGAGACAAAATGGTTGGGTGTCAATATGAGGGCAGCATACAAATCTTAAAGTAAATAGTACATTTTTCTGAAGCTCTCAATCAGTCACAACTTATGAAAAAAAATTTGTTATAATTTCCTGATTGGTATAAATAATTATCTATTTAATTATAGTAGCCAAAACAATAGTTGTGCAACACTGAAAAACTTTAGATAATATAACAACTGTGTGGTGCATTAGTAAAGTTTCTTCAGTTGCCACATTAGAAAAAAAACAGATAAAGTTAAAATAATGAGATTGTAGAAGCAGCAATCACATTTCGATCAAACTTGATTGGATTTTATGATTTACCTTAATAGCAATCTGATGCATTCTTTTTATATAATAATTTCTCACAAGACTTTTTATTTAGAGTTGTAGCTCTTTTCTATATTTTCTATATTTCTTTTTTTCCAGTGTTAATGCTGCTACCTTATATGGCAATAGGAAAGATAAATAAATAAGTTACTCACCCTTAAAATAATTTCTTCATTGGTAAACCACATGATGATAAGGAGATATGTTTTATTTATTTATTATAACTTGTAGTAGCAACTATGGTTAACAAACACACAATTAAAGGCAATAACACCTATGATCCTCAATTCAATGCACTACATTTGAAGCCTAGTCTATTATTGATCCAGATATCTAGAGGCAAGATCTTCTATAGGAGTAGAATTATCTAGAGGCAAGATCTTCTATAGGAGTAGAATTTATTGATAGCAATAGCACATAGACTTATATACCATTTCACAGTGCTTTACAGCCCTCTCTAAGCAGCATACAGGTCAGCATATTGCCCCAACAATCTGGGTCCTCATTTTACCAATTTCGGAAGGATGGAAGGCTGAGTCAACCTTGAGCCAGTGAGAACTGAACTGCTGAACAGCTGACAATAGGCAGTCAGCAGCAGTAGCCTACATACTGCATTCTAACCACTGCTCCACCATGGCTCTTGACAAAGGGATTTTAGTCAATATTCTTTCCTGATCTTAGTGGATGGGCATAATTAAAGATCTCAAGGCAGGGCTTTAAAAGTGACAAGCAACACTTTGAATTGCACCCTGGACTAATGGACCATAATTGCAGTTCCAATAATAGTGCTTGTATATTGCACATATATGTCTAGGAATTTCCATTACCCCGTCTGCTGCATCTTGATCAGCTGAAACTTCCAAAGGGTCTTCATCCTCTTGCAGAAGAGATTGTTGTGGTGTGGATCCAAAGTGCAAAGGTATGAGTTACAGTTACAGTGAGTGAAGATTCCTGTTCCAGAAATAGTTACAACTGGTACACAAGTTGGAATTGTGCAAAGGCCCTTTTGGTCATAGTCCATAGCCTGCTGTTCAAGCAGGAAGCAAGAGTTTTGAAGGATCTTTACACCATTATCAGGTCCATGAATGAGCACAACTCTTTCCAGATACAACATTTTCCCCAAATGGAAAATGGAATTTGCTGAGATTTAGAAGAACTTTATCTTGCTGAGATTTAGTCTGAGCCTGTTTGATCCTTCAAACAGTGGATCAGAACTTCCACTTTATCTCCTGTTCAGTCATAGATAGAAATATACAACCATTATCATTTGCATGATGATGATTCTACAACCTATGTCAGTGGATATCATCTCCCAGAAGATTCATGCAGATGTTAAATACTATAGAAAAGACCAGTGGTGAGATTCAGATTTTCTTTACTATCTATTCTGTGGGCATGGCTTGGTGGGCATAGTGTGGCTTGGTGGTCATGGGGGAAGGTTATTGCAAAAATCCCATTCCTTCTTTACCCCATTAACCTGATTTCCAGCTCCTGTGCAGGGCAACAAAAGAAGACCCAGCTGATCAGCTGGGACTCAGGAGACAGAGAATAGATATCTAACAAAATGAAATTCAATGTAGAGAAAAGTAAAGTCCTACACTTGGGCAAGAAAAACCAAAAGTACCCATATAGACTGGATGAAACTAGGCTCAATAGCAGTAACTTTGAGAGGGATCTTGGAGTCTTAATGGACAACCAGTTAAATATGAGCCAGCAGTGTGCAGCAGCAGCCAAAAAAGCTAATGCAATCCTAAATTGCATTAACAGAGGGATACAATCAAGATCAAGTGAGGTACTAATATTACTCTATAAAGCCTTAGTAAAACCATATCTAGAGTACTGCATCCAGTTTTGGTCAGCACATTATAAAAAAGATGTTGAAATTCTAGAAAAAGTGCAGAGAAGAGCAACCAGGATGATTAGGGGACTGGAGACTACAAAAATATGATGAACGGCTGCAGGAACTAGGCATGGCTAGTCTGGTGAAGAGAAGGACCAGGGGAGACATGACAGCAGTATTCCAATATTGGGAGGAAGGGGTCAATCTATTTTCTAAAGTGCCTGTAGGCCAGACAAGGAATAATGGATGGAAACTGAACAAGGAGAGATTTAATCTGGAAATAAGGAGAAACTTTCTGACAGTGAGAACAATCAACAATGTAATAGCTTGCCCTCGGAAATTGTGGGAGCACCATCAGTTGAGACTTTCAAGAAGAGATTGGACTGCCATTTGTCAGAAATGGTGTAGGGTCTTGCACGGGATGTTGGACTAGATGATCTACAAGGTTCCTTCCAACTCTGATTATCTGGGGGCGGGGCCAATAAGAGGTGGTATTTGCCAGTTCTCTGAACTACTCAAAATTTCCACTACCTTCTCCAGAACTGGTCAGAACCTGCTGAATACTACCTCTGGAAAAGACCAAGCATGTGGCACCCCCATAATGAAACTTGGTGATTCTATGCCATCACCAACTGGAACAAGTTAGTCAGGAAGGAGGAAAACTATTTTAAACAGCGCTTCCTACTCCTAACCCTTGCAGCTGGCCCAGGAAGATACTACCGTTGAAGATAGTGAAGGCAGAACATACAGACTCAGTGAATTACTTTCTACTTCCACTTTACCACTGATTACTTAAAAAAAATAGAGAGATCTTTGAAATACTCGCAGCATGTTATTTTACAAGGCCTAATCTGCCTTCCAACCTCCTAACAGTCATTAAAAAAAATACTTCTTAAAGTGCCATACATACAAACTCTCAGGATGGCTGAGACTACAAAGGTTGATATTTCCTGATTGGAGGAAACCATTCTTTGTATCATGGTAAATAATTGTATAATTACAGAAAGCTGGAATTTTAATGCATTTAAGGCTGTCTCTGTGACAAAGCTAAAAAGGCATCCGACTTTATCTACCTCATTCAAGCAGCAACATGAGGTGTCTGTTCTGGTGTACGTGTCGAAAGACACTATAATCTGTTCATCTTTTCCTTGACCAAACTGGCGCATTACGTTTTCTGAGAAAACGGTTGGTTGAAAATAATTTGAGGAAGGAACTTAGCAGTTATACATGACAGAACATTTTACTTCTCCAGGTTCCTTGCCAGTGATATACACATTTAGCTGTTACAGCCTTTTATGTTCAAGGACACATTTGTCTTTACAAAAAAAAAAGGGGGGGGGAGGAATGACCACATTCACCATAGTTTAAGCAAGCAGAGTTAGAAGTACAATAAAAAAATGGGGGGGACGGACAGCTGAATGCTGTTTCTTCAATCATTTTATCTCACAACACACACTCAGGATATCTAGGAATTAAAGAAAGGAAATATTTACATGCTAATTATATTTCTGTTTATTTAATTAAGTTATTATGCGTCCCTGGCACTTAGAAATGGTTCTCTTAAGCTGTTCTCCTAATGTTGCAATTATGGCATTATGAAAAGAATTTGGGGAATAAAAGCTAGCAATCGGAGAAGAGAAAAGGCAATTTGCATTGAGCCAAAGGCAAGCTATGAAACTGATTGCTGGAAAGCTGGAAGGATCAATTTTTGTAAAAAGAGGTGGAAGATTGCATGGGGCAGAAGGCTTGGCAACAGTGAAGGTGGGGGTGGGAAGTGAAGGGTTTCTCTCAGAAAACGTGTAGTCTCTCCCTAGTCATTAAATAGTTTACATTGGTCTGCATACAAGAAAGTATTTTCCAATCCATCCCCATTGCCTTCTAACATAGTAATTTTTATGTCAAAGATATTTATATTAGGAATCCCACAAAGCCACAAGCTACTTTCCACAGACACAACCTGTATGGGTCCATATATAAAGTTTCCATTAGAATGCATGTAGTGCTTTACAGTATTTACAACTTGAGATTTGGCTCTTAATGTTCAACCAGTAGTTACTGTTCCTTTCAAGAACTTTTTTCCCAGGCCGTAAGTTACAACAGTAAATGTACGGATTAGGAAAACAGAATTCTGTGGTAGTCAGCAATTTTAGAAGAGGTTGCCAGGCGATTTCTACTGTGGACAGAAGTGAGCTCATGCTTGCAACCCTGACTGGGCCAGAATTGAGATGGAAAGGAAGAAGAACTCACCAACAACTGGTGCAATTCTACCCCATTCTGGAAACAATAGAGCATCTAAAGTCTAAGGAGCATTAAATCTTGGTTTGATCCCACACTGCACCATAGTTTTTAGTACCTGGGTAAAATTCTCCTCTCATGTCACATTGGTACAAGTTCTTTAACATATATTCTATAAATAGGAGACTTAACTAATTAAAAAGAAGACATTTTAATCAAGTGTAAACCTCTGGCTGATTGACTTTTTATGCTTTGAAAGTGGCTGCTAATGGCCACTTTCTAGGCTTAACAGATAAAGATTAGGATATTTCAGTTATCTTATGTAGTGAATTTTCAATTTTTAAAACGACTACTTAATTGCTTACTGGGTTTGCTTCAGGATTATATTCACTATTCATTCATTTCTTCTCTGCAACCTGGCAGAATCCATTACCCCATTTTTCAAATTCTTTTCCTCTCACAATCAAATTGAAGCAATTTTTTTTCCTTGACCCCCAATCAGGATTGAAGCTAGGGTATAATTGATTGCACTTGGATGATTGTGGGCAGGAGTGGGATGGGAGTAGTGCATCCATCCTTGCTCTTCTTGACCTCTTTAGGGGGTTTGATCATTGCATGCTTCTGGACTTGCTCTGGCAATTGGGGCTGACCTGCTCCCCCCAGGACTGATTCCAGCCAGTGGTGATAGAGGTCCATGGCATAATTCTTTCTTTGTGAGCTGCTGCAGGGTTCTGTTATTTCTCCTTCCCTGTTCAATATCAACATGAAGCTTCTGGGGGAGGACAACTGATAGTTTGGCGTTATCCTGAAAACATCCAGTTTCACATTTCCAATCCATATTGCCTAAGTGATGTTGTGGATGTTCTGATCCAGTGTCTAGAGGTTGAAAGGGCCTGGATGGGGTGCACAAAGTTTGTTTTTATTCAAGCAAAACTGAATGATTTTAGATGCTTAGAACTTCTGGATCTTCCACTGAGGTGGCACAGCCTCGTATGGACCCAGTGAACAATCCAGAGGTTTTCTTGGAATTACAGTTTTTGCTTGCGGCTAATAGGGCCTTTATACATCTTCAGGTTTTGCGTTAGTTGTATCCATTCTTCCATCTTGAAGTCCTGGTCATTGTTGATTGGGCATTTTTGACCTCCCACTTGATCTGTTGCGATAAACTTTGCAAGGGGCTGCCCTATAACAGCATTTAGAAGCTTCAATGGCTGCATAATATGGCAGCACTGGCAGTAAATGATGTTGGTTATTCAGTCCATGTAACACCAAGACTGCTTTGTTTGTCTGCAAGCTTTTGGATGCAATTCAAGGTGCTGCTTATCAATTTTAAAGCCCTTCATGGATTAGATCCTGGTTAATAAGGGATTACCTCTCCTTGTTTTTTTTAATCCATCCAATCTGGTTTGGCAGGATGGCATGCAGCTTTCCATATGTATCTTATCTGCTAAGGAATGCTGGTTAATGTGCTTTCTTTGTTGTAATGCCCACCCTTTGCAACATTCTCTCTTTGGAGATCAGGATAGCATTGACTCTGCTGACCCTAAAGACCTAGTACTATTTCCGGGCCTGGGACCCTGAAGATACCCATCTTTTGGCTGCATTTATTTATTTTTAATTATTTATTTGTTTGTCAAACATGTACAAGATAACAAGTATAAGTATGAACATAAACAGGAACAAAGGAAGTAAATACAGATAAATGGGGACAGTAAGACAGGGATGGTAGGCACACTAGTGCGCTTACGTACGCCCCCTTTAAGGACCTCTTAGGAATAGGGTGAGGTCCAAGGTTGAAGCTGTGAGGGGTTGAGGCTGCAACAACGGAATCTGGTAGGGCGTTCCAGCCGTTGACCACTCTGTTGCTGAAGTCATATTTTCTGCATTCTGTATTAGTGACTGTGAGTGTGATAGTTCCTTGGCTACTATATATTTTAATTTTTGCAGTTGTAATTGTTTTCATTTCATTTCAGTCATTTGTTAGATGGGCCACAATACAATTTGATTAAATAAATACACTTGATATCACAAAGATGTGTCTATTTAAAGTGAAAGGCATGTCCAATTGAAAAAGAAATCTAAATGAAGACAAATGCAAATATAGCTTACTTTATAAAGGACTTATAAGGAGAATTATAGAGGTTAGTGACCTAAATATCTTAGTTGTAGTCTTTCATGTTTTCTCCTTTTAGCCTTTAGAGAATAACCTAACGATATGCAGAGGCACAAAGCTGCAGACATAACATAAATGTCTTTTAATTCTTCCAAGTTTGGGCTTTTATCCTCTGTGGTTCAGTTTAAAGATGTTGAGAGAATCTTGCTTTGGGATGAGTGTGCAGGATCAGTTCTTGGGGTTTCCCATTTATGTCATTTTTGCCACCAACCAAGCTGACAGCTGCCCACTTGGCAAAGAATATGGCATCGAGAGTAGTAAGGGAAACTTCTTGTTCCAGCTGGCACTTCCTTATCTAACAGTTAGAGCTTTGTAAGGGTAGACAGCTGCAGTTTCAGAAATTGGCTCAGTCTGTATCAATTGGATTTGTGAAGTCAGTAAAAGGCCATGAGGCAGATTCATGGGATTTCCTGTTAGTATTAGTTAATGGAATCCACTGCAGAATGTTAAGGAACAGAAGATGCCCTTTATAGCTCTGACACGAAGGCTGTGGTTGAAGGCAGGGCACAGGAAAATAAATGCTTGGAGGAATTATTTCCTGAAAAAGAAATTTGCTAAATTCTATTGGTAAGACCAATTAGTTGCAGGTGACATACTAAGTAGTGACAGCTACCAAGTGATGAAAACCAACAACCACCAAGTGTTGAGAGACAGGAGTGAATTCACAGAAACATTCCTTGCTGACTGGTTCTCTCTTCCCTAAAACATCTGCAATAGAAGGGATGAACACTGCAATTCTATGCATGCTTAAGTAAGTACTATTGAACTCGATATGATTTAGTAATTTGTCTCATTGAGAGATTTATGAACAATAGATAATGACTCCCACCTCTGACACCTAGTGCTTCTATTGTTTTGCATAGCCTCTATTGCCTAGTTCTAAAGAATGGTCGATTGTGGTTTCCATTCAGAGAGATGGCAAAGAGCTGGAGCCAGTGACAGTAACAATGAAGGTATACCAATAAATTCTTTTCTCGGGACATTGAGTCCCAACTTCTTAAACTGTTGCTGATCTTGCAAAAAGGGGAAAATTGAATAATATGTCTTTTGGGAAGCCTTTGACTGCTTGCCCTGGCAAGGAGATTATTGTTTTCCTTGGAGTTTGGAAACAGTTGATGTGTAATAGTGAACTTCTGGGATGCAAAGATTATTGTAGGGGCCTCTTACAAGATAACAGAAAACTCAATAGTGTAGACTTCACTGTACTTATGGACCCTTATGAAAAAAGTGTTTCCTAGAGACTCTGATGACTGAAGGCAATGCCAGAAGTTTGCTGTGGTATATAGTGTGAGCTCCTACTTTGTCTGTTGGGCTGCATCATCTAAAGACAACAATGTGCTGGCTTTATTATTCTAGACCTGTTTTATTAAAATTAGATAAATGAAAGAATTGTGGTGGCCTTTTCTATTTCATTTTGGAAAGAGAAAACTAGGATGTCCGTTCACCTTATTTCATAATGGAAAGAAATGATCGTGCCTATTTCATGAGTTACAAGAAGAATAAGAGCTATTGTCATCCAAATCATATTCCCTTATATCAGGGGTGGGATTCAAATTTTTTAACAACCAGTTCTGTGGGCATGGCTTAGTTGGTGGGCATGTCTTGGTGGTCATGTGATTGGCTGGGCATGGCCAACTCAACATCACTCATATCGAGGCACACATCTCCTCCCCTGGCCTCTCGTGACTGTGGAGATGCTGCAACAGTCATAAGTGTGACAAACAGTCATAAGTCACTTTTTTCAGTGCCATTATTACTTTGAATGGTCACTCCACACAAGCAAAGTACCAGCAAAGGAGGGAAAAAAACTCCAGGGAAGTTCCAGAGACAGGAAGTCTAGTGCTGCCAAGAATGTAATAAGGGTTAACGGAGAGGCAGTTTCTGTAAGGAACACCAGAATGTTTCCTTCCTGCTTTCCTTACAGGATTAGGCCAGTAATTTTTTCTAACAACCAGTTCCCTGAACTGCTTAGAATGTTAACAACCGGTTCTAGCAAATAGGTGCGAACCTGTAGAATCCCACCCCTGCCTTATATCAGGGGTTCCCAAACTTGGCAACTTTAAGACTTGTGGACTTCAACTCCCAGAATTCCTCAGTCAGCTATGCTGGCTAGATAATTCTAGGAGTTGAAGTCCACAAGTCTTAAAGTTGCCAAGTTTGGAGACCTCTGCCTTATATGGTGGATCACCTAGCCCAAATCTTGGAGATTTGCAAATCTGTTAATGACCCTAATCAAAGATCGGTGTGCAGACCTCACATATGTGACAAAGAACTGAATAGATTATGATAATAGGATATACAGTATAACCAGGGGTGGGTTTCTACCGGTTCTGTCCACCTCTGTAGAACCGGTAGCTCTGAAGAGCAGCAGACATAGAATCGGTTCTATGTCTGCTGCTGTTTTGGCCCACCCGCCCACCTGGGCTCTTACCTGACCTTTATTTCCTGCTTTTTCAACTTCAGCTGCTGTGCGAGGCACAGTTGCAATTTAAAAAGCAGGAAAAAATTGCTTTTTCAAAGGCTGCTTCTCTGCACGCAGCACGGCTCAGCTATCCAGGTACTAAGCTGATGATGATTTATAGGCCCACGCACGCAGCATGCAGGGAAGCACATCGTAAATCACCAAACCTCATAAATCACCGAACTGGTAGTTAACCCTGTTGGATCCCACCCCTGAGTATAACCAAGGTGCCATATCTGGTCTACAAAACTCCACACAACCACAAATCGGCAGCAAGTGTTTTGGATTTCTTTATTGACATCTTGTAGTTCAGCCTAGAAATGATTGGCTTAATTTACTGATATAAGTACAGTGTATTTACCAGATTGATTGCTGTATAATAGAACAGATTGGGAAGGGCAGGGAAGTCCCTCCCCCACCTTCAGAGCCTATTTGGTTCCTTGTATTCCATTCCTAAAATAAGTGAGAGAAGTTAATGTGATATGGAAGAAATACTCCTTCAACTTTCTTTTGGGAAGTTTAATTAATGTTTAGTTTAATGTTATTCAGTTAGGGAAATTTAATTACTGGTCTACCAATTGTTCAACTGATCAGACTTCAAGGCCCAAACTTATACTCCCTGGGATCTGGTAGGCTTTGACCTCTCCATATGACTTGAGTTTGAGGCTCTCAGCTTCACAGTAAAGGGAGCCTAACTCTCTTTGTAAAGCAAGTGCACCCTACAGTATTTTTAGGAGGATATCTTCACTCATTGGTAAAAGAGGCATGACAGAGTCAGGGGTATACTGCTGCCAGTATAACAATCGGTTTGGTGATCGCGCAACTGACGCGCAATGCAAAAATTCTTACTTGCTATGTTACTTCGGGGGAGTAACACAGCTAAGGAGCAGCAATCCTTTCTTCTGTGCTGATCAGCTGGACAATAAAGGTCAGTACAGTGTAGGGGGAGGGTGGGGGGGATTCCATATGATCATTGGAGCGAACCGGCTCGCTCCCAGCTGATCTTCAGAGCAAGGGTTTGCCTGAATCAGTTAAAACCGGCAGAATCACATCCCTGGACAGAGCCTTCATGGAAGAGCCAGAAAATGCTTCCTTCAGAGTCTATACAGAACCACCTTTCTGTGCATCCTGCCAAGCAGTTTAAACATTTTTTTATTTAATTTTGCTGTAGTCCCTAATTGATTAATTGGGAATATTCCTCTTGACATGTATACAGGTAGTCCTCGACTTACAACAATGACCATTCAGTAACCGTTCATTCAGTGACCGTTCAAAATCACAACTTCACTGAAAAAGTGACTTTTGATCATTTATCACACTTATGACCATTGCAGCATCCTCATGGTCATGTGACCAAGATTTGGATACTCAGCAACTGACTCACATTTAAGGTTGCAGTGTCCCCAGATAGTGTGAAGACTTTTTGCAATCTTCTGCAAAGTCAGTGGAGAAGCCAAATTCTCTTAACAACAGGTTATTAACACCTGCAATGATTCACTTAACAACTGTGGCAAAGAAAAGTTGTAAAATGGGGCAAAACTCACTTAGCAACATAAATTTTGGGCTCAATTATGGTGTAAGTCAAGAACTACCTTATATCACTGGGTTTTAATTTGTTTTAATATCTTCTTATATGCTATTCAAGGTCTCATGAATAAACACACACACACACACACACACACACAATTTCCTAATTTCCAATGCTGAGTATTGAAGGCAGCAAACTCAGTTAAAAATAGTGAAGTCTCTGAATGATATGGGGATGTCAAACAGGGCAGTGTTACTAATCTTAATCAAACAGTACAATCAGTATTATAGGTGCTTTGTTGCTCAACGCCTACTGGGAACTCCTAAGAAATTATTCTGTTTTCTTTTGCCCTTTTCCTCAAGTATATTTGCAACTATGAGGGCAGCCCTAAGAAAACACCACTGAAAAGATTCCCTCTTTCCGTAGTTATGAAAGACAGAATTATAAATTTAGGATTTAGAATCCCAGATAATGTGGCTGTTTACCCTTTGACAATTCTACCCTGTTCCTTGGACAGGAAATTTTACTACTTCTCATATCCTGATAGGAACTGAAATACTGAATACACCCTAAGTACCCATCAGCATTTGATACATGTCTTTTTGCTTTTTCCATTCTATAGAATTGCAATCATAGTCTTGCTTCAGATTGTTGTTGGGTTTTTTTTTTTTTTTGTAGCAAGGCCAATAGGCAACAAAGGTCTGAGTTGCTTCTTGCAGAGGGGATGAGTCAGGTTAGGCAATCATAGACAGGGAGCACAGTGTTTCTGTTTTTCATTCATGCCAAAAAAACAAATAAGGGGTGCAAATCTACACGCTTGTTGTATTTTTCTTTCACCCATAGTAGAAAACCAGTGGCATATCATGGCATCTGAAAAGGGTGATAAGGGTGTAGATATTACTTTAGAAAGCTTTGCTATGCACCAGCAGTGGGATCCTACCTGTTTCACTACCGGTTCGGTGGTTGGTGTGCATGCACGTTCACCTAATGCGCACGACCTAACGCGCTTTGCATGCAGCTTTCCCCACAGCAGCTGAAGCCTGCAGCGCCATTCAGCTGAGAGCATGAAGAAGAGAAAAGCGCAGGGGTGGGTGAGAGGGCCAATCCTGCACTTTTCTCTTCTTTCTCCTCTCAGCTGATTGCCACTTTTCCTCCCTCCTCTCAGCTGATCCTCGGAGGCTTTTTTCTTACTACCGGTTAGGCCAGGGGTGGGATTCAAATTTTTAACAACCGGTTCTGTGGGCGTGGTTTAGGTGATGGTGGTGGCTTGGTGGTCATGTTATTGGCTGGGTATGGCCAACTCAATATCACTCACATTGAGGCACACATCTCCTCACCTGGCCTCTTGTGACTGTGGGGATGCTGCAACAGTCGTAAGTGTGAAAAATGGTCATACATCACTTTTTTCAGTGCCATTGTAACTTTGAATGGTCACTCCACACAAGCAAAGTACCAGCAAAGGCTTAGAACATTAACAACCAGTTCTAGCGAATAGGTGCGAACTGGTAGAAACCCACCCCTGGGTTAGGCTGAACTGGTCCGAACTGGTAGCATATCACCCAGTGGTGGGATTCAAAATGTTTTACTACTGGTTCTGTGGGCGTGGCTTGGTGGGCATGGCAGGGGAAGGATAGCATAAAATCTCCAGTCAGAGGTGGGATTTGCCGGTTCTCTGAACTACTCAAAATTTCCACTACCGGTTCTCCAGAACTGGTCAGAACCTGTTGAATACCACCTCTGATACCACCACTGCTATGCACTAAACAGTGCTTTGAAGCAACAGAGATATATATCAAGACCCATTGTTCTCAGTTTTCATGATTGGCTAGAACACAAGTTATTGTTGTTATTGCAGTTACTGTTATTTTTTTCCAAATAAGGTTATACTTAAAAATATTTCTTGCATTTTGTTTTTAATGAATTTGAATTTCTGACTTAAGATTTGGTTCTAAATAATGGGCAGTTTTGTGTGATAAAGCATCAAGATTAATCAGACTTGCAGGATGTATGATATTGTCATGCAATGATTTCTTAATCGTAATCAAGAATTTAGTAGCCTGACTTATTTAAAAGACACATAGGGTCAGCTAAAAAAAAAAAAGAGGAAGCTATGCCATATTATATGAGTGCAAACATCTCTTTTCTGTCTGAAGAACATTCTCCTTTTGAATTTTTTTAGGATAGTTTCTGTTGAGTATCTTTATTCAGAAGAAATCATATCACATTAAATGGGACTTACCATAGGATAAGTGTGCAGAATGCTATCTGCATTTTTGGGTGTTCAGTCTTCACCCAATTTATTCTCCGTCATTTGTTTTAGTGACTGTTGATGGTTTTACCCATAAAGGATGTGGCTGCATTCTACAGCAGTGAAACACACAATTTTTTCAAGATTGCCTAATACAACAAATGCAAACTCATTCTTTGGGAATGCCAAAAGATGAGTGTATTCATTTCTACCAGCTGTCATCTTCTCCCAAGGTTGCTTTACTTTGAAGTTTTGCTCTGATTATTGAGGATTGATTTGTATATAAAAAATTGATAAGCCTCTATTTAAATTATTTATTTATTTTATTTTTTTATTTTTTTTAAATTTTTAATTACATTTATATGCTGCCCTTCTCCGGAGACTCAGGGCGGCTTACAGTCTATGGAGCACCATGCTAGGTGCTCAGCAATAGCCTTCATTCCATTGTATATGCCTGCTTATTACTAGGGCTTTTTGGCCCCCTCAAGCGGCATTTTTACAAAGTCAGCTTATTGCCCCCAACAATCTTGGGTCCTCAATTTACCTACCCCAAGAGGATGGAAGGCTGAGTCAACCTTGAGCCTGGTGGGATTCGAACCTGCACTAATTGCAGGCAGCTTGCACTAAGTGCTAGATGATTAACAGCCTGCACCACCAAGGCCCTTGTAATTATATAATTATGATGTTGCTCTTTATCGATCCTTTGCAAACTGATATTTTATAGGTGCAAGTACTGTCTGATTGTTGCACTGGGGACAGTGCAGTCCTAAAAGGGAAGGAAGCAAAATAATAGATCTCTCTCTCTCTCTTTCTAAACTACATTAATTCAATTTATTAAAAGAAAATTGGAGGACAATTTGATTAGCTTTTTAGCACAAGTTAATCTTTTCTCCCAAAATTTATTCTTTCCAAATTAAAATTGTCTTTGCCAGAATGATGTAACTCAGAGGCCCAATTCTAATTATCTCACAGAAACATATAAAGGCCTTTGAATTCACCAGATGCAAAGCTACTTACACCCTAGTCCTGAAGTGCCTGATTCCTGCCAATGCATCTGTAACTATGGTGTTTTCCATAGGAGGCCTACAGAAAGGTACTTCAGCCAAATACAAACTTCTGTCAATATTCCATTCATGTAAGCGATTCTCAAACCAGGAATGCACAGAATGTAAAAAAATAATGGTCATCCATGAGTGTAATAACCCCGGGAAATGAGGAGAAGAGATCAGTGGTGGGATCCAACCATCATAACAACATGCACGTTACCGGGTCCGGTAACCTTTACCTTCTCCAGGAGGAAAACACAGTCACTAAGAGGACCAAGAGGCCAGGCAGGCATGCGGGCCAAGCAACAGGCCAAAACCTCGTGCCAGCGAACCAGTTCAGTGTCAGGTGCTCTTCAGAGCTACTGGTTCTATAGAACCAGACTGAACCAGGAGGATCCCACCATTGGAAGAGATGCTGCCTAGGAAACAATCAGAAAGTAAACAAAGGATCCTCCAGTGGTCCCATCAGAGAAAGAAGCCAAAGAAGTTGAAGAAGTACACACTCTAATGGATCAAACAATGAAAAGTTTTGGTGGGAAGATTGTACTTTCAAACTTGCAAGATACGGTTAATGTAGGCTTACAATGAAGTACAATGTAATCATCTAGCCATGTTTTGTGTCTGGGGTGGCTGATATCAATCTTGCAAGCCTCCTATTGTCTTCCAAAGAGAACAATTTCAAGAATGGACTCTGTTCCTTAAGGAATACTATTGATTGCTACGCAACTATTTTGCCACAATATCAAGACAAAGTAGCTGTACAGATGACCAACTAATTAACAGAGCAATTGGGGCAAAATTTGCTTCAGCCCACAGCAGTACAACAGATAATGGCACAACCAATGTTTCTGCATTCCCATGGGAGCTTTACAGAGATGTTTGAAGTGGACCTGTCCCATGAAAATATATCTGTTATATAAAACATATACTTATACTAACTTTTGCTCTTAAAACCAGTCTTAGTCAATTCTCTTATGATTCCACACATTCTTAAAGTAATAATATTCTTGGTACCAAATATTGGCTATTTTAAAAATAGGGAACTCACTTCTACTTCTGCCTTTTCTCCATTTACAGACAATGTATTGTGAATAATGCTAGAAAAACACAACACGAGACAGGTGAATAATAAATAAAGCCACAGGGAGATGGGAGGATGACTCTACCTAACATTACTAACAATTATGAAGTTTGTTTATAAGTGGATGGCTGGGGGCATTGCTACCAATAACAATACACAGACTTTCTTGTCCCAGGTGATCTTATCTTCCCAAAATTCCTGGGATAAGCAGCTCAACACTACAAAGGCTTCCATACAAAGTTACTTTATTGGATTATATCAGGCATCCTCAAAGTATAACTCACAGTTATGCTGAGATTCATCTAATGTCCAATCTTTTCATTGTCGTCTTCATAGTGTGAAAAGATAGTTATCTTCATCCCATAACAATACAGCAAAGGAAGACTCCAGCACAATGCTGGGGTCCAGGTAAGTATGACAAAAACTCCCCCCAGCCCAACCAGAGGTCAATTCAGTGACCAATCAGGATTACAGATGTGACCACGTGACATGAACTACATCTCTCATGAGGCATTAACTACATTTCCCATGAAGCATTCCCTTAAGGGGACAGTTTCCATTCCCAAACTAACTATGCTGTCTAACCAGCACACAGACCCCCCCAAAAATGGGGGGCAAGCGTATTGCATTGTATTTATAATGTATACCATTATTCCAGTTTGAATATTCTTCAGCCATGTAATTTTATTTATAAAGTGAATAAATTATTCATACAGGAAAAAAAGAAAGGCAATTATAATTATAATCTATAAAGAGAATTAAAATTTTAATTCTCCCCAATGGAATAGTTCTAAACTCTCCCTAATGAATTTAAGAATGGACGTTCCCATGCTGATGCGGTAAAGAAAATCTAGCAAATTTTGATCAAACTCTCCTGAAATTCCAAGCTTGTTCAACTTGTGGTGATACTTTTCTGCCTTAGAGTGTCAATGCCATAATTCAGAGAAGGAGAAACAGAAAGAGATCCTGAAGTGGAGAGAGGGAGGGAAATCTATGTTGGTTTATACCACACTCTTTATCATTAACTCTAATCCTTCTGGTGGAAGTTTGGCTGCTGGCCAATTGACAGTTAAGCATCTGATGATCTTTTATTCAATGAAGTGGGCTTTTTTATTTGGAAAATATGATTAGGGAAGCTGGCTGTTTCTCTTTCTTCTTTGCTACTTATTTCCTCTGACTTAGTGCAGCCTTTGGCTGTTTCCTGAGCAAAACGCTGCAGTTTGACAATCTTCCCATCCCCTCCCCCCCACACTTCATCCTGAACAGCATGTCTCAACATTTTCTCTCAACCATCATGTAGGTCTCATAGCATTGTTGATTCCCATTCTATGCCTGCTAGGATGTAAATTGCTCCCGTTCTCTCTCTCTATGTCTCCCCTCCACCCTTCCTCCCTTCTGTTCATGTATTTTCAAGGGTTTTAATCTGTGAAGGGGACCTACTTCAAAGCCCTCTGAAGCAGCTTATTTCACGAGGGAGAGAGATGGCCAATAAAACCAAATTAGATTTTTATCTCATTGTCTCTGTAGAAATGAAGTATAATAATTATTTCAGGCAAATACATGTCGGAGATGGTAATTAAGATCCCTATCATGCCTTCATAGACAAGTAGATTCTAAAATAAGCATTCGTAATAGGATTAGACATTATTGTGGTGCATTCTCTCTTCGCAAAGTGTCTTGCAAATGTAAGTGTACAAAGTTGATCAAAGGGGCAGAGAGGAGAGGAGAGGAAGGAAATCTATTAGGGAGTACCAATGTTGTTATTTTAGCTCTTCTAAGTATAGATTGTTTTATCCCTTAATCTGTATGAGGAAAAGTATGAGAATTCAACATTGAAGACACTGTATTGGTGCCCATGTGAATGTTATTCCTTCTTACATAGCACAATAATGACATTTCAAGAGATAAGAAATAAACTTTGGTTTATATCAGCAACAGAGTGGTCAATGTCTGGAATACTCTACCTGACTATGTGGTTTCTTCCCCAAACCCCAAAAACTTTAACCTTAGATTGTCTACTATTGACCTCACCCTTTTCCTAAGAGGTCTGTAGGGGGCATGCATAAGCGCACCAACATGCCTACCGTCCCTGTCCTGTTGTTTCTTTTATTTTTCTTATATGTATCCATTTCATGTATTCATAATTATGTATATACTTATACCTATTATCTTGTAAGCGATTGACAAATTGACAAATAAATGAATAAAATAAATATTTACATTTGTAGAATTAGCAAGTCATGTATAGAAATCCCAAGTCCCAAACAGGCCTTAATGGTAACAATGCAAGTTACTCAAGCAATATGTGCTAAGTAGACTGGACAGAGTGTGGACAGTTGTAGTAGTGATGTATGTAATGGCAAAGGTGGGATTTAGGAATTTGTATTGCATTTATTAAATGCCATTGTTGCTTTAGTTTATTTAAGAGTGCTGCTGAAAACCATCATAATCACCACTACCACTACTACTACCATCATCATCTTCTCATGGTTGGCAGTGTCCATTCTTGTGCAGTTGGACTAATTTGAAACAGTAAATAAAAATCACAACTCTGCTCCAAACAAAGAAGTCTGCTTTGTATTAATTTGCCTTATAGCAAATTAATTTATTTATAGAAGTTATAGAAGCCACCATGCTGGGATATTGATAATTTGTCATAGTTGGAGCAACATTTTGCAACAGAATTAGTATATGTCCATTGTTAACACCAGCATTCTATTCTTGTGGTTGATTCCAAAGTAATATCAATGATTTTTGCTTTAATATAAAAAAGGAAGAGGGAAGAAGAAACAAAAAGAGAAAATCACAAAACACATGTTACACATAAAGAAATCAATCAGCCCATTTTTGAATTGATTTGAATTGAATACTTCATTTGGCAACGTTTTATATTTATTTATTTTTATTTATTTATTTTTGTCAATTGCTTACAAGATAATAGGTATAATTAAAAATATAGTTATGAATACACGGATACATATAAGAAAAATAAGAAACAATAGGACAGGGACGGTAGGCACATTGGTGCGCTTATGCACGCCCCTTACAGATCTCTTAGGAAAGGGGTGAGGTCAATAGTAGACAGTCTAAAGTTAAAGTTTTTGGGGTCATTAGGTACACAAGGAATTTGTCTCTGGTGCAGAAGCTCCAGTCACCAGTGTACATGGAAAGCAAAATAATAATGATGATAATGATGGTGATGATGGTGATGATGGTGATGATGATGATGATGATAATAATAATAATAATATAATAAATAATCATCATCCCCCCATGGGGTGCTGCCTTGGTGTGGCGAGGGGCTTAATTGTTCCAATGAAGCTGAGAGCTATGCTGGCAGTAGTGCGAACTACCAGCAGGTCCAACCATGACAGAGTGGTCTAGGCCAAGGAGCAGAACTGAGTGCACCCAACAACCCATGCAATGAATCATGGTGAAACACAACCGAATAAAGCCTATACAGGCTCGGTCGTTGCCTGGGTTAACAAGGACTGCATCAGGTGCTGGGGAACCTGGGCATCCATAGACAAGTGGGCTACAGGCCACGGGTCCCATAGCTGAGCAACCAGGGCATAAGCCTGCAGGATTACTGGAAGCTGAACAACCTCAGAAGCAGCAGAAATACACCACATCAGAGAACTGCACTGTAATGAAATGCTACTACAAAGCAGAACCAGAAAAACGAGGCTACCAAAAAAGGATGTACAAGTTATAGAAACAAGAATATCCAGACTCAAGGATAACTGAATTACGATTAGCCAATCAATGACGATTCAGCACTCAGAACAAAGTGCTCAGTGAAGTCAAACTTGAAGAAATACGGAAAAATTGTGAAACGGGAACACAGATTGCTGAACAGCAGACTGCTGAAGTGGCAGCAGAAAATACTCCAATAACATCTGGAGCAACTGAACAGCCTGGATTTGAAGAAAATGCAGATATTTTGCAAAAATAGGATCAGCAAGGGCCTGAAGTCATCACTGAAACACCATGAGTGCTCAATGCCAGGCAGCAAGAACTGAAAGCTAAAATCTTGACACACCCTGCAACAAATGCAGAAAGAAGAAGGCTTCCAACATTGAAGACTGTGCCTAGAAAATATTTGGTGCTATTGATGATAGATGCGAACTATGCACTTGCAGCAGTCCAGATAATGTCAATTGAACAAACAAATCAGCTTGCCTACAGTACAGCAGTCATGGTAACAGAAGAACTGGGGATTCAACAACCGTAGCCCCCTAGAAAATCGACTGGAAAACCACAGTGGAAAATCAGATTGGAGTTGAAAATCAAGAGCCTGCGAGCAGATGCAAGCAACTTGAAGCATTTGCAGGAGAAAAAGCTGAAGAATAGCAAGTTCAAGAAACACTTGATAAAAAAATATGGGCTCAGCACAAGAAATATTGATGAAGCATTGGAAATACTTGTGAAGCAGCAGATAACAGCAATAGCAAGAAAAATTGAAAGATACGAAGCCAGAGTCACCCAGTACAAACAAAATCATTTGTTCCAATCAGACCAAAGACAGTTCTATCAGAGTCTGACTCAAACAGGGGATATGAAAATTAAAAAACCTGAAAAAATGGCAACTACTCAGTTTTGGAAAGACCTATGGGAAACTGAGAAATGTTACAACAAAAATGCTGGGTGGATCAGAGACTTTGAGATGAAATTCTCCAAGAACAAAATGGACCAACTGGAAATAACTACTGAAATGATAAGCAACAGGGTGAAAAAAGTCAAAAACTGGACATCGCCTGGCAATGATCAACTGCATGGCTTTTGGCTCAAATACCTGACCAGCCTGCATGGAAAAATGGCCAAACAATTCAATGAGATGCTGCAGACAGGAAACATCAGTGAATGGTTAACAGCTGGGAAAACCTACTTGATACAGAAGGATCCAGCAAAAGGGGCAACACTTGCAAATTACAGGGCAATAATGTGTCTGCCAACCATATTCAAGCTGCTGACTGGCATCATAGCTGACAGAATCCAGGACTACCTAGAAGCAAATAACATCTTACCAGTAGAGCAGAAAGGAAACAAATGAGGAAGCAGAGACACAAAAGATCAGCTCTTGATCGACAAAATGATTTTAGAGAACTGCAAAAGCCGAAAAACAAATCTGCATACAACTTGGATTGACTATAAGAAAGCATTTGATTCACTACTGCGCAGCTGGATCATCAAGTGCCTGGATGTCATCGGAATATGCAAGTGCATTGGTACTTTCACTGCAAATGCGATGAAGCACTGGAAAACAAAACTGTTTATTAGAAGTGAAAGCTACGGACTGATCAACATCAAAAGAGGGATTTTCCAGGGTGATTCTTTTCACCTCTGCTGTTCATCATCGCCATGACCCCCTGTCAACAATTTTACAGAAAACTAACCTGGGTTATCAAACTGCTAAAAATTCACAGAAAATATCTCACCTGCTGTACATGGATGATCTGAAGTTATACGGAAAATCAGAAATTGAAATCCAGTCACTGACCAATACAGTTCAAATTTTCAGCACTGACATCAGCATGGAGTTTGGCCCACACAAATGCGCCACAGTGGCACTGAAGAAAGGGAAGATCATAGAAAGTGATGGAATTGAAATGCCCAATGGACAAACCATCAAGTGCACCAACCGGAAGCCTACAAATACCTGGGCATACTGCAGCTGGATAATATCAAGCATGGGCAAGTGAAAAATGTGGTCAGCAAAGAATACACACAAAGGGTCAGAAAACTTCTAAAAAGCAAACTGAATGGCGGTAACACCATCAAGGCTATAAATACCTGGGCCATACCCATCATCAGATATACTGCTGGGATCATAAACTGGACACAGGCAGAGCTGGACAGCTTGGATAGGAAAACAAGAAAACTGATGACCATACACTATGCGCTGCACCCGCGTAGTGACGTCGACAGGTTATATTTGCTCAGAAAAGCAGGCGGCAGAGGACTTTTGCAAGTGTAGCAGACAGTTGAAGAAGAGAAGCATGCTCTGGCAGATTATATGAAAGATAGTGTTGAACCAGCTTTGATGGAGGTCAACAAGAGGAAGCTGATCAAAGTGCAGCAAACCAAGAATCAATATAGAAAAACAGTGATGCAAACCCGGGCTGCCAGCTGGTGTAACAAAGCACTGCATGGACAGTTCCTTGAAAAGATCCAAGGAAAAGTAGATAAGGAAAAGACCTGGTTATGGCTGACCAACGAAATACTGAAGAAAGAAACAGAGGCCTGATTCTTGCAGCCCAAGAACAAGCCATCAGAACGAATGTAATCAAAGCCAGAATAGAAAAATCTGCTGATGACCCCAAATGCAGACTCTGCAAAGAAGCAGATGAAACCATTGATCACATACTGAGCTGTTGCAAGACAATAGCTCAGACTGACTACAAACAACGTCACAACACAGTCACTCAGATGGTCCACTGGAACTTGTGTCACAACTACCATCTGCCTGTAGCAAAGAACTGGTGGGATCATAAGCCTGAAAAAGTGGTCGAAAATGAGCATGCAAAATTACTGTGGGACTTCCAAATACAGACTGACAAAATTCTGGAACACAATACCCTGGGTATCACGATTGTGGAGAAGAAAAAAATGTGGATCATCGACATTGCCATACCTGGTGACAGCAGAATCAATGAGAAACAACTTGAAAAAGTCACCATATACCAGGACTTGAGAATCAAACTGCAGAGACTCTGGCATAAACCAGTGCAGGTGGTTCCAGTGGTAATCGGCACACTGGGTGCTGTGCCTAAAGACCTAGGCAAGCACTTAAAAACAATTGGCGCTGACAAGATCACCATTGGTCAGCTGCAGAAGGCCACCTTACTGGGATCTGCTAGCATAATCTGCCAATACATCACGCAGTCCTAAACACTTGGGAAGTATTTGACTAGTGATTTGTGATACGAAACCCAGCATAGTTATCTCATTTGCTGTGTACACTGTTGTTTTTTGTGAATAATAATAATAGTATCAATAAGAAAGATGAGTAAGAAAGATAATAAAAAGAATAATTAATAATAATACTATAGCCATACTACATAGTAAATACACACATAGACATTGGACAGCACTGTGAGAATTAGGTGTTGAACAGAGTGATGGCCTGAGGGATAAAAGTGTCTTTGTATCTAGTTGTTTTGGCCTGCAGTGCTTTGTAGCTCCATCCTAAGTGGAGAAGTAGAAACAGTTTACGCCGAGGATGTGAGGGGTCTGCAGATATCTTGTCAGTTCTCCTTCCCATAGAAGACTTGTGCAATATACAGGTCTTCTATGGAAGGCAGCCTGGTTAAAATTGTTTTTTCTGCAGTCTTAACTATCCATTGGAGTCTGTATGTATCCTGTTTGGTTGCTGTACCAAACCAGACAGTTATAGAAGTAAAATGACAGACTCAATAATTCCTCTGTAAAACTACTATCAACAGTTCCTGGGGCAGTCTGAATTTCCTGAGTTGACACAGGAAGAATATTCTTTGTTGTGCCTTTTTAATTCGAATGTTAAGTGTCCATTTCAAATCCTGGCAAATTGTAGGGCCTCAAAACCTGAAGGACTCTACTGTTGATACTGTGCTGCTGAATATGGTAAGAAGTTGAGTATGGTAAGAAGCACTTCTCCTAAAATCCATTCTCATCTCTACAGTTTTAAGCATATTCAGCTCCAGATTGTTATGGCTGCATCACAGGGCCAATTGTTCAACCTCCTTTCTATATTCAGACTATCACCATCTTGAATGAGGCCAAATGACCACTGCATTGTCTGCAAACTTCAGAACTTTAACAGAGGGTTGAGGTGCAGTCATTGGAATATAAAGAAAAAAGCAACAGAGAGAGCACACAGCCCTGAGAAGTGACTGTGCTAATTGCCCAGGTATTAGATATAGTTTTCCCTAGCCTCACATGTGGCATCCTATCTGGCAAAAACATTGATTATCCACCTACAAGTATGAGTAGGTACAGTGAGCTGGATCAATTTAAAGTAGAAAATTTCTGGAATGATGGATTAATATAGGGTTAACTCTTTGACAGACATTTTGTCTATGAAAATAATTTGCATAAAGTTCTTCCCAAGGATGTAGGATGTCATAATGCATTGGTGCAATATATGTGCAGATCCAAGCAATGTGGCCTTTGGCAATTGACAGATGGAAATTTTGTCAATGCACAGATTTTTTTTTCTAAGTGTGTCCAAGATTTTTTGATATGACACCCAGTGCGCCAATAATCACTGGGGCCACTATTTGCATATCTTGATATTTTGTGATCTTCTCAATTACTTTGTCTTTCATTTTATTATCCCCTGGCATTGCCACATCAATTATCCACAATTTCTTCTATTTAACTACAGTTAAATCTGCTGTGTTATGAGACAACACCTCATTGTAAATATTTCTGGTTTATATTTAGAAATTCCACAATATTTTAATCTACTTGTTTTTAATTAGTTTTTCAACTTTGTGTTCCCACCAATTTTTCATTATTGGCACATAATAATTTTTACAGATGCCTAACTGAATCATTTTGATGATTGAGTTGTTGTCTATAATCAGTTTGTGCCATCTTCTTCACAAGCTGAGTATATGTTATTTGTTTCTTCTTCTTTGCACAGTCTGCACTTTGAATCATTAGGTGATTTTTTCAGTTCTGATCTTGATTTCATTCATTCAAATAGCCTGCTCTGAAGCATCCAAAATCAAGCCTTCATTTTCTTTCTTGTTCTTCTTTTAAAGTTTCAATGGTAAGCCATTACCAGATTTTATCTTTATCTCTTTTCCCTTGGACCATGTAAACATTTTCTGCCAGCATTTTGTTTGTGTTTGCCTCACATTATTTTGACAGTCACATTTTGTTTTCTGTAATTATTAGTCTGAGTACTTTACTTTAGCATAACAACTTCTGTTTTAATCAATGTTCCACCTGAAGGTGCTCTCTAAGCATCCAAGTTCTCTTCTGCCCAAACCAGGGTTGCAGATAGTTATGTGGTTTGAATGTCACTTTGGATACAGAAGAGCTACATATTACAATGAGAAATATCAGCTCATCATTAAGTTGCAGTTATAATGGAATCATGACTAATAACAGAGAACCTGTCTCAACAGTCCTATAAATAGTTATCTTCTAATAGTAGATATGTTCTATTAAGAGGTACCTATTTTTATTTCTATTTCTTTGTTTTTCAAACAGCATAAAACAAAATAATTGCTGCTGCCGAAACAAGATCAACACCTATGCTATCTGGTTCTATCACTTGAGCCAAGAAGGTTTTGTGAAAGGGAAGACAAAGACTGATAGAAGAGAGAGGAAAAAAATCTAAGCTGCTATGACTAGTTGCTAAACTTTTATGTTTCATTTTGTGAGAATTAGCTTTGTAAATTTATGATGTAGCCCTTGGTAGTCCTTGCAAGAGCAAAAAACTGGGCATCTTCTTTGTCGGTCAGTTAAGCATGTCACTCTCAATCAAGACTGTCTTTGCTTTCCAAGGCAATATTTGGTTTGGTCTCGGTTCTTAAATTCTCATGCTGATTTCATAGCATCAAAAGGATGACCAAGGTTTGGTTGCACAGGACTTAGATGAAGTGCACTTTCCTTCTAATAATGCAATCAAAATAAATAACATGTGAAGATGCTTTCAGTATAATCCTATACACATTTATTCATAGCTCAGCCACATTGGATTTAGACTTAGGCAAAAGTGTATGAAAGCCAGTTTGGTGTAGTTATTAAAGGTGCGAGATGAACAAGAGAAGTTGTGAGTTCTAATCCTGAGCTGTGTGATATTGGTAACACTTTCTCAACTCTATAAAGAGAGACGCGGAAAACCACTTCCAAAGAAACGTTGCCTAGAAAACTGCATGAAATTGTTATATAATTGCCAACAATCCAGGTAATTCAAATTTTGGAAACCAGTTTCGCACTGAACTAGGAGTGGGAAAACTGAATTTAGAAAACTGCCTTAGACATAAAAGCAAACTAGGTCATTTGGAATCAGACAGTTTTTCTCAAGTCCTGCTAGGCTAACTTCAATGTGGCTATGAATACATGCCTATCTGCTTGGAAAGGATAAGCAATGAATGTTAGGAATATGCATCAAAAGTAAATACTCCTAGAGAGTCACCCAAGACATGAACCAAGCATCTGTATTGGGCAACTGTAAGGAGCCAAGAAGATGACTTTGGAAAAAATATTCAAAAGCTGTTACCACAAATCAATCAATCAATCAATCAATCAGAAACCCTGCCACCTGAAAAGATAGAAATGGATACAGAAAAACAAGATAGTCTTGCAAAAGATCTCTGAACTCAGAAGAATTTCCAATCTCAAACTGATATGCTGAAGGATGCCAATCAAGAGTGACTAATTGATTCAAAATTCAAACAAAGATGGAAGGGTTATACAGAAATTCTGACCATGAAGATGTCAACATTCAAGATAACTTAGAAGATATTCCCCATTTAAAGAACTCTTAGTACTAGAAGATGAATTCAAATCAACACCTCATTCATTTTCAAGTTGGTAGGTTGCAAACATTAAATGGGATATCTACAAAAATAAGACAATTAGCAAAAGAAAAAAATGAGTAAAGATATTACAGAAGTATTCCAGTAAATCTGGAGGACAGCACAATGACCAACAGAACTGAAAAAGCTTCTTGGATGAGAAGCAAAATGTTTTAAATGGAAAAAAACCCAAGAAAGTCCAACACATATTAAGAGTCCAGCATGGAAAGGGAGATGCATCATGCATGATATTCAGGATGGCTTTAATTAAGACACAAATAACTAAATTCAAATTATCAAATTATATTACACAAAATATAGCACTGTTAAAAAGTGTACAACACTGGGAAAAGTGGAAAGATGAGGAGAGTAAGTGAATGTGAATTCAATGGTGATGGTGCACCAGTGGAAAACCTGAAGGGCCAAATGAGGACAGATCATGTGAGGAAAGGGCTATTGGTGCAATTGCTAAAAATAATATTGATAATGACCACATAATCATCATCAATATCATGATCTTCAACCACAATGCAAAAAGTTTTATCCTTTAAAATAGCATTATTATTTTTTTGGTCACACTATGGATATTGAATGACTGTAAATAGGGGTGGGATTCTACTGGTTCTGTCGACTTCTGTAGAACTGGTTGCTCTGAAAAGCAGCAAACCGAGAGCATTATATAGAACTGGTTCTATGTCTGCTGCTGTTTTGGCCCATCTGCCCACCTGGGATGTTACCTGACCTTTATTTCCTGCGTTTTCAACCGCAGCTGCTTAGCACAACACAGCTGTGGTTGAAAAAGCAGGAAAAAAGGGCTTTTTCAACCACTGCGCACCCACACACAGCGCTGCTCAGCTGTCCAGGCAGCTAGATGATGACAATACACAGGCGCGTGCAGCATGATGTAAAATCACCGAACTGGTAGTTACACCGGTCGGATCCCACCCCTGACTGTAAATGTATGCAAAGGAAATTAAAGCAGTGCCCCAGACAACAGAACATGTCATAGATTATCCTTCTTAAGATTTGTTAATTGTTATAATAATTCCTACCAAATTTACTTATCATGCTATATCCCTCAAATACTTTACTGCATACGGAGAAGATATGGAAATAAATAAAACTGTATAAATGTTCAAAGCAGGAAAAAGAAAAATCAGACATTTTAATCTATATTTACTAATGAAATTGGTTTTTGATGCTTCACAATATAGCATTGGTGTGATTGTGTCTCGAGTCATGAAAGGCAACAGTGAAAGCATCATTCTCACTCCCAGCTGCAGAGGAAAATTATACATAAATAGACAGGGAAGCATTGAGTTTGGTTTGGGGAATTAAATATTTCAACCAGTATTTGTACAAAAGAGAACTTGTCCTCATCAGCCAACACTGTCAATCCCCAGTCTCAAAAGGAAACAGAATCAAAATAAAGTTCAAGATCCATAAATTTTGGAAGCATAAATAGATGGCCTTGGTTACTTCTATAGGCTTCACATCAAAATGGAGTTACATTTGACATGCTTTCTGTCCCAGAGATTGAAGATGAGATCATTGAAAGAGAAATGAGAAGACATCCAACATTTTGAAGTCTGAATAGCAATATAACTTGAGAAATGAGAAGACATCCAACATTTTGAAGTCTGAATAGCAATACAACTTCGTTGGAAAATCTGTTTATGAAGTCTTATAAGCATAAATAATTTAAACTAATCAATAGTTGCATTACATAGGTACAAGAGTCATTATTCTGTCCAAACTGATAGGTGATATGATGGAGAAGTTTTATGTTCTGCAAGTAGTAAAGTTGAAGGGATTGGTTCATCATTTGGTAGTTGAAAATAGAACAACAAATCATACAGCACCATTTCTTCCACAGGCAAAGAACCATGCAGATCTAGCAGGACTATTTATTGGACAAGTATTTTTATGTGTTGGATATACCTTCACAGTAGCCAGAGGAATTTTTAATGATTTCAACTATAGCTATATGGTCAATAATGATTTGTACATAATGTATGGAGAAAACATTACGTTTCATTTAATTATGTTCATGAATTTTGTTTGGATATTGCAATAGTGCAAGCAGCAACCAGTAAAACACCAGTGAAGTTTTTCTAATATTGATTCTTACATTCAAATGTGAATATTCTCAAACTTCACTTGAGTACCTTCATCTCGTATCTTCATCCTTTTCTGCCAAAACAAAAAAAAAAAATGAAGCAAATGCAAATATTTTGCTTTTTCCCTATTACAGCCTAAACTAAATTATAGAGCAGTTTATATCCAAACAATTTGCCTTCAAATCTTGAATCAAAAGCTCAAATTGAAACTTACTTCTTCCTGTCTCCAATTTCCTATTTGAACTGATCCACAAAACCTAATTTATGTATAGATGCCATGTAATTATGACTACCTAATTTTTTTAGAGGATTAATACATTATGTAGATGCTATGAAATGAAGTAAAGTTTTTTTCTAATGTCTTAAAGATTTTTTTTTCTATTATATAGCTCATTATCAGTGTTCTTTTGGGTTTCTTTAGATTTCTTCCTCTGATTATTTAAATTATTTTACTGTAGTGAAGAAGCTCATGTTGTTATACATTTATATTCTTCAGAATCCTTGGTCTTAAAGAAAGTCTCAAAAGAATTTCCTTCAGTTTTCCTCATCAGTTTCCAGATCAAGAGAATCCATCAAAGAGCTGTTTTCCATCCCATTATTTGGCTAAGTAATAACAAGGTCACTTAACTCCATTAATACAAATTTAAATCTTGATTATTTATCTAGATCTGTAAATTATAAACATCACAATATTTATTTTTGAATCAAATGGTTTATTTTAAATTGCAGTGTTAGTTGATTTATCTGTATTTATGAAACTACATTTATAGATAGGAAAAATTGGAGCAAGAATTTGATTTCCCAGTTGATTTCAAAGAGAATATATGGTATGTATGTACACACACACACACACACACACACACACAAAATTCTCTAAATGGCATAATCAAATGAGGTTTCCACATCTTTCCTTGCAAGATGGTGCTACAGTCCAGTAAACTTTGCTTATAGTTGCTATTCAATCTAAATGCTCTTTGTTCTAGGCCTTCCTGTTACTATTCACTGGATTTCTCTCATTAATTCTTCTTCTTTCTCAGGAAGTGATTAGAACTTCCCAGATTAGTGATGGTTTGCCTTTGCCTGTGAAGCATAGAAGTCAGTTTGCTTTCTCTGGCAATGATATTGCAAGACTATTTGTGTCCCTTACATGCTATTCAGATTGTGTCAAACTCTGAAAATTGTATTTGTTGTTTCTATCTTTATTTACTATCTGCATTTTTCACATAGTTTACTGGCTCACTGATTTACTAGTACTTTTCTAGACCCTCCAAAGAATCATACAGCTTTATTTGTGATACTAAAGACTGAAAAAGATTTTCTAGAACATAGATATATGATTGTGAAGTTTTGGATCCTTTTGAAAACTCAACATTAGTGTTCAGCTCAAGACTAATTTCTAAATTTGGATACCAACCACTACCAACAACAGATCATAGATGATTGTGAACATCACCATTTTAGAATGTGATAGGGAGAAAATGTTCATTCATATGTAATTGAAAAACTAATAAACCTTGAACTGCAACCCAACGTGTTTTTCATGGCAAGCTCTGAAAAAGATTTTATTGTCATTCACAAATCTTTTGCTAGAGAGGGGGAAACACATCACTGGGCACGTCCTTTAGATGCAAATAGTATAACTGGGGGAAGTCTCATTGGTGATTCTTGTTTGTGGCTGTCTAGAAGGGTCTTAATGAAAATACAAGGGGAGAAGGTAAGAATTAACACAATGTCACCTCTTTTCCTATGCAGGCATTTCCACTGTTGAACCTGAACTTTAATAGACAGAATACAAAACTTCCATACCACAATATGAATTTATTATGAATTCCTTATTGGCCAAATGTGACACACTTATTGGCCACACAAAGAATTTGTCTTGGTGTGTATGCTCTCAGTGTACATCAAAGAAAATATACATTCGTCAAGAGTCAAGAATCATAAGGTACAACACTTAATATAGTCATAGGGTACAAATAAGCAATCAAATTGTTAGGAAACAGTCAATATAAATTGTAAGGATACAAGCAATAAAGTTATAGTCATACAGTCACAAGAGGGAGGGGATAGTGATAGGAGTGATGAGAAGATTAATAATAATAGTAATGCAGACTTAGTAAATAGTTGGACAGTGTTGAGGGAATTACTTGTTTAGCAGAATGATAGTGTTTGGTGAAAAACTATTCTTGTGTCTAGTTGTTCTCGTGTGTACTGCTCTATAATGTTGTCTTGAGGGTAGGAGTTGAAACAGTTTATGTCCAGGATGTGAGGGTCTATACATATTTTCACAACTTTCTTTTTGACTCATGCAGTATATAGTTTGTCCTCAGTAGGTGAATGTATGACAAATTGTATAAGAGAGAGGAAACAGAATTAATTGACTTAAATTATCCTAAACATATGAATTATGTTTTTCTGAATGGTTTTGCTGGCATTTTAGTTCAGGGATGGGAAAAGTGTGTCCTTCCAAATTTTGTCATTGTAAGACCTAATTGTCGCAATCTTCATGAGTAATAGTGAAATTTCTAGCATTAGAATTGTATACTCCAATTGTAAATAGCAATTGTAGAATTGCAGAAAATTGTAATTCTAGTGATAGAATTGTATATTCCAATATCTTGCTCTAGGGAACACAGTATTGAAAATCTTCACATGAAATTTAATAATAATAATAACTTTATGTTTCACTGATTTTAGTGGGTATGCTTGAAGTATAATTGTATCTGAAATAAATAACATTTGGGGACTAAAACTTTTGATGTCTTTCTGGTTTGCCAACCTATCAGATGTTGATGAGCAGTATACAACTCGATGACTACAGGGCTTGCTTGTTTTCTTGCAAATGTTTCATTACCCAAACTAGGTAACATCATCAATGCTAGTTGGTGACTTCAGTTAGTGACTTCATTAGTGACTTCATTTTTTTTAGGGAATCATTTAAACCAGAGGGAGCCAGCTTTTTGGACCTCAGGGACCACCAAACTCATAATTTTAAATCCCGTGGACCACTAATATGAATTTTGACTGACGGTGGCTTGCTGATGTTGGAGGGAAAGTTCCAGAGCTGCAATAGTCACAAGACTGGCCCTTTGGTCATCCCAGAGCAGCTCTGGGATGACCAAAGGACCAGTCTTGTGACTACTGCACTCTGGAATATGGGACTGACTTTCCCACCAATGTCAGCAAGCCACCCTGGGGCGGATTTCCCTCCCCCACCATTGGGTCTTACCTTCTAGTTCCAGCTTGCGTGGCTCTGCTTAAGGTAAGTTTTGCGCTCGGCTGAAGGATGGGGACCATGTGAATGGGTGGGCCATGTGGGTGGCACAGCATTGTGTTCCTGCACAGCCTGGATTAATTGCTTTGTGGAGGACATTTCTCTGTGAACCACCAAAATTTTCTCACGGACCACCAGTGGTCCCAGGCCCATCGGTTGGTGACCACTGATTTAAACTGTTTTGATTCAGGCAAGTATGATACCAAATTGTCATCTTTGTTTCAAATTTAGCAATTATGACATGCTTAATGTGTGTGTGTGTGTGTGTATTTATTTATAAATGTGTGTTTGTATGTGTACATCTACAAATGGCTTTAGATATTTTGCAACTACAACAAATGTCTTTGCTATGTTTCCATTTCTATCATTAGGATATAGCATTTGATCTGCACATATTAATTACAGATGGTCTATAATTAATGGTCTCTCTGGGATTGTTTTCATCCTCCACAATTTTACTTCTCTTATATATGAGTTTCAACTGTGTATGCTCATTGTTTACTAATGTTTTGTACTAACAGGTACCACCCCAAGAGAATCCACTTGCCTACCTCAATCTTGATATGAAAGGACCACCTGTAGGGCAAAACGTTAGCTTGGTATCCATGGTCCATTCATTCCTTGGCCACTCTGATGAGCCTGCCAATTAGTGCCAACTGTGGTGGTAGATTCTCTGATTTGGACACATGTTCATTGGAAAGAAGACTGAGATACTCGATTCATTTCACATAGCACACAATGAGTTCTTTGCTTTACGCTGTACAAGTGAGGATTGTCGAAAGCTTTCTTCACTGTTAGCCTCTGTACGCTTGCTGAGTGTAAATAAAAGGGAAATTGGTGTTATTGCAAAGACAAATTAGCACCAGAACTGAGCTGTATTTTTAAAAATGTGCTGCTAATTGTGTCCAATTTATGCTGCAAGTCTCGCTCAAATGCAAAAGCACAAAACCAATGGAAGGTGCCAAAGCAAGCTTGCACTTTTTTTTTCTTAGCAAATTATCTATGTAGTTTCACACTACAGTAAGTGCCAAAGGGTTGCAATGAGAGCTTTATCCTGGGTAATCAAATTAGCACTGCATGTTAGTAAATGGAGTTTAATTTACAATGGTTTAGCTTTCTCGCAGACTACAGTACTTGGGCTGTCCAGAAGCAGCATTTCAAGATTTCTCTTTTTACTTTTTTTTTTTTAAAGATTGCTGTGACTTTTTTCTTTAAATTTGAATATACATAAGTCTGCTGAAATGAATGAAAGAAATTGATTTTGTAACTCTATGCCATTTTGACAGAAGCCTGGATTAAATTTTTTAGATGTGTCTAAATCTTTTAAACCAAGCCTAAATTCAACAGTCAGGTAGTTATTTAAAAACTCTGATATATTTAACATTTTACTCAGTGAGTTCTTTCCTGCTCTTTATCTTTTACTTTTCAATAATTATTCACCTCCAAAATTAATTAGTGCTTCCAAGCTCTATTCACAGCAATGAGAGTTTTGCATGTATGTGTATGTAGATTGCATCCTTTGTAGTAACATGGCTTGAATAATTGTCCTAATTTGAGTGACAATGGATTAATAAGGACAATTAAATCCTGAATGAGATAATTCTCCCTCAAGAATCCCTGTAATAAAATAGTTATCTCTCTACCAGACAGAAGTGAAATTTCACATTAAATATATGGAAGCAATATGTGTGATAAGTTCTATAATAATTCTCAACATTTTATATCCAGATTTAGCTGTCTGGAATTACAGATCAGAACTGTGCCATACCCTTTATGATTTCCCCAATTTGCTGATTGATATCATCAATGGGTTGCATAGTATTATTTATTTATTTATTGAATTTATATTGCCGCTTATTTACCCATGGCTTGAAGAATGTAAAAGCATATTTAAAATTATCCCTTGATCAAAAATTTTTTTTCCAGAAATGGCTAGGCATAGTACATTTGTTTGCACATTAATATACCATACAAATCCACTTCTAATTGGGACCACTAAGGCCCATATGGTAGGATAGAGATGTATATAACTGCATTGCAAATACAGTAAATTAAGAATCTTGCTCTGTTGAAAGAAATATCCTTCTGGATTCAGTTCCAAGTGGGGGAAAAGACACTGGAAACATGGAGGCTATTTGGAAATATGGTTTAATGGTGAACAGCAGGACCACATGGCTTGGAGCTCCAAAGTGAAAAAGAAAGGATGATCACATACTTCAAGGTGAGAAGGTCAAGAAAAAGGAAAGACCAAGATGGTGAGATAGCCTTATATAAGCTCTGTTGGGCCCCACCTTAGTGTTTCCTGTTCCTGTGTAAGAAATATATCCCATTGGCTGTCAGACTCCCAGGGGCTTTGTCTGGACCACATGGCTTCACCTGAGTGTTGGCTGATACAATCTTCCCAGGCCAGGTGGTGAGATGGGTAGACCCTTTATTATGTAGAATACTCTGGCCTAGGCCTTAATGGCCCATTAGCAAAGGTGGGGGGGCTGAGTTTCTACTTCTCTGAGTTTCTACTTTACACTTTTTAGTGGAAATATTCTGCCTTTTTAATATTTCCCAGGTTATTTCATTTTTCTAGGAGAGGAGTGGGTGCTAACTTCCTACAGTTCCTTCTATCTGCATATGCATAAAAATATGCATGATGTAGAAAAGCAACTACTCATTTCTTACATGAGTACAAATACTTTCTAAAACAAATTATTGCAGAATATAATCTTAGCACAGTTCTTGAACGTACATGACGTTTGCTAACCAATGATTGTTTCATTTTAGAGAATTATAACCCTAACCCTAACGTTATTAAAATAGCATCTTTTTAATCAATCAAAAGGCTTTCACCTAATCTAACTTTCTTTCAGACTTCTTTTTTTTATTATTGCTATTATTATTTTCCCTTATGTGAATAAAACTAGCCATATGGGGCATTTGCCATTTGTAGATAGTCTTTGACTTACAACCACAATGGAGTCCAATATTTCCATTGCTAAGCCAAATGGTTGTTAAGTGAGTTTTCCCGCATTTTCTTGCCACAGTTGTTAAGTGTCATGCCCCTGGTGGAGACTAACTCTGAGGGAGAGGAGGAACAGCCAACAGGGAATGGAAGTGTGGCTCTAGAGGTTGTGGAGGAGGCTGGGGAAGGGCAGAGGCCTGCTGAGCAGTCAGAGGAGGACCCAGACCCATTCCCTATCCATCCTAGGGCATGCAGGGAGGAAAAGATAAGGGAGAGATGTGGTCTATTCAGGAGGATAGGGCCTTGATCCTCTTCATGGTCTGCAGGTGTGAAAACTGCATAAGAGTTTGGATCTGCATACTGGCAAACGCTGGAAACAAAGCGTATTTTATTTTGGTCTGAAGTTATCTTGGTTGGCGTCCTTCCAACAGATTGTGCCTTGTTATCTCCTTGAATTTGGTAAATACTTCTCCTGTTCCATTGTGGAAATTTTGTCATTGTAGTTTGTTTGGTTTTTTATTTCACCTCTATCTGTTCATTAAGTTCGGACTGTGTTGCTTTCTTTTGAAGACTATTTTTGAGTACACTTTATCTCCAATTGAGTATTATTGAACAGTGGGGCCACGTTGGAGGCAATAAAGGACATTTATTTACATTTTGGATTTTGTCACGTTTGTGGTACACTCTGGGTCATCACATTAAGTGAATCACTACAGTTATTGAGTTAGTAACATTGTTGTGAAGTGAATTTGACTTCCCCATTGACTTTGCTTGTCAGAAGGTCACAAAAGGTGAACACATGGCCCTGAGACAGTGCAATCGTCATAAATACAGGCCAGTTGCCAAGCATCTGAATTTTGATTACATGACTGTGGGGATGCTGCAACAATCATAAGTGACTTGTTTCAATGCTGTTGTAGCTTCAAATGGTCACTAAATGAATGGTTATTAGTCTGGGACTACCTATATCGAGATACATTAATAATTACAGATTGGCAGAAAATTTTGGAGGCATAGCTCAGGGTCACATCAAGTTCGGGTATAACCCTTATTCTAAAAGAATATTTTATTGGTACAAAAATAAGAGTGTGTCTTGGTTTTCTACTTCTGAGAAGACTTGTTCAAAGCAGTGAACCAAGTTTAAAAATAGTAGGAAGGAAAACATTATCAGTCTTTAAAAATGAATGTTTACCCTTTCTAGAATTAAGCCCTGAATTTCTTAGATACTCTTAGGGAAGATAATTTCATTCATTCTTTCACTGCTGGGTATTCCTTTATGTTCTCTTGGGAGAAAGAACAGTAGAGGTAGTCCTCGACTTACAACAGTTCATTTAGTGATTGTTCAAAATTACAACAGCATTTTAAAAAAAGTGAATTATGACAGTTTTTCATACTTACAGCCATAGATGGAATTCAAATTTTTTAACAACCAGTTCTGTGGGCGTGGCTTAGTTAGTGGGTGTGGCTTGGTGGTCATGTGACTGGGTAGACGTTGCTTGGTGGTCATGTTATTGGCTGGGTGTGGCAAACTCAATATCACTGCGGGGATGCTGCAACAGTCTTAAGTGTGAAAAATGGTCACAAGTCACTTTTTTCAGTGCCATTGTAATTTCGAATGGTCACTCCACACAAGCAAATACCAGCAAAGGAGGAAAAAAAACTCCAGGGAAGTTCCTGAGACAGGTAGTCCTGCCAAGAATGTAATAAGGTTAATGGAGAGGCAGTTTCTGTAAGCAACACCAGAATGTTTGCTTTCTGCCTTCCTTACAGGATTAGGCCAGTAATTTCTTTTAACAACCGGTTCTCCGAACTGCTTGGAATGTTAACAACCGGTTCTAGCAAATAGGTGCAAACTGATAGAATCCCACCCCCGGTTTAGGCTGAACTGGTCCGAACCAAAAGGTCATAAAATGGTCATAACAGGTCATAAAATTCACTTCACAACTGTCTTGCTTATCAATAGCTTATCAAATTTATAGGCTAACAGCAAGATGAGCAGCAAAACTCAGTAACAGATTTGACTCTCAATACATACCATGACTTACGCTGCAACAGTGTGCACCTGCATAAGGTAACACATCAGCATAATGTATTCAAACATAGAGTTCCAAATATGCAGCACCATGAGAAAAACTATTTGAACTTTGTCACCAACCACACAGTGGTGGGATTCAAAAATTTTTACTACTTGTTCTGTGGGCATGGCTTGGTGGGCATGGCAGGGGAAGGATACTGTAAAATCTCCAGTCAGAGGTGGTATTTGCCGGTTCTCTGAACGACTCAAAATTTCTGCTATTGGTTGTCCAAAACTGGTCAGAACCTGCTGAATACCACCATTGCAACCACATCTCATTGAGACACAACCCCTCTCACTCGCACATTACCTTTTGATCATATTGCTGAAATTTTGAAGCAAAATGGCTTGATTTGGTGCAAGATTGTTTTTCTAATTTTTCACCCTGTTTGAGACAAGGAATAGTAACTGAGGATCCACCATAGGTACAACTACCTTGGTAATTACAGTGGTGTATTGGAGAAAACAATGTGACACATATGAGCTGTTGCAAACCTCATTGTTGATTATGTGGTGATTGGCATGTAGCATGAAGTGGTGTTTCAATAGGCATTGAAGAGGACCAAGATGGCAGACATAACCATGCCATCAAAGCTGTGGCCCTTCTCCTCCCCCTCCTTCCATGTGTCTATGTCAATGTTTTCTTGAGACATCTAAAGGCTTATTAGATTAGTCCCCAGTTAATGCCAAATCAAGTAATGTGTTCCAGACCTCCCCAGAGAGATAAAGACAACTGTTCCAGAAGCAGATGTAGAATAAGAACAACCCAAATATTGTAGAACCAATTTTGAAGTTTGAAATGTTTAAATCAATTGGATTAGGTTTTTTTTAAAGAAATAGGTCCATGTGAAAGTCAAAAGGAGGATTGATTCCAGAAGAGCTCTCATTGTGGAAGGGCCATTTGTATAAAACATGTCTCCCACTCAGTTTCCTATGTACTTGAGGGAAAAGAATATGCATTATTTGTATCTATTGAATCAGATCAGAATAAAGATGTGTGTGTTTTCAGAACATCCTCTTTACTCCTCTTAACATCCTCTGATAGTAATGCAGTTTCAGTACATGAGCCAAGAAGATTGCCCATTCTTTTGAACAATGCTTTGATGCTAAATATACAAAAATGTTTGATAGCTTTCCAAGAAAAGAAAGTAAAAATAGTAATTTCCAGCTTTGTATTAATCTCCTTAGTGTTGCTGATAGGACACTGAACAGCACCAGTTTCAAGGAAATGATTTCTTCCAGACCAACCCACCCCCCATTTTTTTCTGTGTAGTTTCAGTCCTTCTGAAATGTTATGATTGCAAGGTGAATCTACTAATTGTATTTTTCTTAATGAAATGAAGAACTGTATGCAAGAATTTTGAAGCAGTCCAATTTTTGTTTAATAATATTCTTTTGTAAATTAGTTTCTCCCCTCACATCTTTAAAAGTAAATATCTCGCCCTTTTTTTCCTTTCCCTTATACTATGTCTTGCAATTCTTGTTTTGCTATTTTTCCTTATTTTGTATTTGTATTTTACATTTAGAAAAATTTTAAAAACCCATTTTTTAAAATCTTGACGCCTAGCTACCATGTGAGAATGTTCATTTAATTTCTTTTCCAAGAACAGAGAAGTAGTTTGCATTTGCCTTCTTCCTTTGTTTTTTTTTTCCAACTTTCTTGTCTAGACTATACCCTTACATTTCCAGATGGACTCCTATCCAATTACTAATCAAATACAACCCTGCCTAGCTTTTTGAGATCAACCAAAGTCAGCAAGATGTTATTACCTGGTAGGAATCAAAATTCACCCACCATTACTAAAATTACATTGCAATTAAGAGGAAGAACCATTATAGTTAGTTGTTAGTCCATTGTAGCAAAAACCAGCCATTTTACTGCACCTTAATATTTAATGAGTAGATTTTTAGATGCAGTAGACAATTTATGAGTAAAGTCTGAAATTCAGATGAAGTGTAGTCCATGAAATTTTATATTTGTATATTTATATTTGAATTATCAATTCAGAACCTGGAGAAGGACTTGATGGATAATTTTAAAATGCTTTAAAAATTAGAAATGCTGAATCCAGTCTCAACATCTAGTTAACTGTGCACAAACCATACTAATGATAACAATCTTAAAGGTCAAACTCAGTGGTAGAAAATACAATCAAGAAAATTAACATGTGGGCATTGTCAGTCAATAGATACACAGTTGGAATAGTAGTATGAACTGAATCAGAACTAAATACCCTGGCTAGAAAGACCAGAAAAATAATGACAATGAATCATGCCCTTCATCCATGCAGTGATGTTAACACACTCTACTTACCAAGAAGTATAGGTGAACATGGAACGTTGTAAGTACACCAGACAGCTGAAGAAGAAAAAAGGGCATTGAAAGAATATCTAAAGGACAGTGAAGAAGATGCACTGAAACTTGTGCATTTTACTGAATACCAAAGAGACCAAACCAGCCTATCAGAAACAACAAATAAAGAATAGAAAAGAGAAGGGAAAATAACCAGTACAATTAAAAAATATAGCAGGCAAAGCAGATAAAAACAAAACCTGACAATGGCTAAGAGCAGGAAAACTGAAGAAAGAGACAGAGGGGCTAATTCTGGTTGCGCAAGGCCAGGCCTTAAGAACAAATGCATATAAAGCCAGAATTGAGAGCAGATAGCAAATAACCACCTCTGCAAAGAAGCTGAAGAAACAGTGGACCACCTAGTTAGCTTCTGCAAGAATGATTTCAAATAATGTTTGTATCACAGACTGATTCCAAATAATGGCATGACCAGATAGCAAAAATGGTGCATGGGAATTTCCTGAAAGAAATACTATTTGCTTGAAAACAAGAACAGACAAGTAATGGGAAATGAAGAAGCTAAACTGCTCTGGGATTTTAGAATTCAAATAGACAAACACCTGTCATATGACACTCCAGACTTAACAATTGTCAGTTAGAAAGACAAAAAAGTCTGGATAGTGGAAATTGCAGTGCTTGGAGAACAACGGAATGGAAGACCAGACTAACTGTGCCAAAAGAAAGTAAAGATAGTACCAGTGCCTTGGTACTTTGGATGCAATCCCAAAACATGGGATACGATGGCTGGTGATTGTACCATGTGATGGACTTATGGGTGCAGGGGATGGATTTTGGATTACAAAGGGAAAACCTGAAATTCTCAGATTTGGGTTTTCCCAGAGATGCCAATATGACTACTCTAATAAAATGGAACTTTGAGGAAGTACCTGTCTCAGAATTTGTTAATTGGAATGCTGGCACAATAAGGCATGTACTTTTATTATTTTATCATTATCATTAACATACAATATTGTTTATTCAATATGATTTGTTTTATATTTCTGCTAGACCCCTTAATACTTTGTTTCTTAAAGCATTTTCAGTGAATGATTGTCAGCTGCCCTGCCTTTAAAGGAGGAGAGAATCTTCATCCTCCTTGGACAATCTGTGCTAATGCTTTACAGATGGTTTGGACTGGAATCCTTATTCCCACTCAACACTTGAAGTTGGCAAAAAAGAAAGAAAGGAGTTCCAAATTGGACTACTGCAGGGCTCTCAAACTCCCAGCCTGCGGGCTGGATCCGTCACGTGTTGGCCACACCCATGCCTTGTTTAGCGAAGGGGGAAAAGTTCCAATACATCACGTGACACCCCCATGACATGAGTTTGACATCCCTGGACTGCTATGAGGAATCTGAACAGATGAATTCAGTCTTGAGAACTGGAAATGAGCTTGAGCATCAAGACATGTCCTATCTTTAAAAATCTGAAAAATTATGATTAATTATTGTTCCTTGATTTTTTTAACGCACCCCATCTTTTACTGTCCTCCTGATAAGGTAGCATCTTGTTTGCTAAATATGTAAAGAGTGAATAACGAGCATAGTGTGATATCTGTTTTATGGAGGACTGGTAATTGGTGATATAATTGTGTCACTGTAGTGGGTAGGGATTTAAATACAAATAGTTAAGCTTATAACTGTGTGGCAAAAATCTCAATTTGTCTACTAAATATTGGCGCTATGTTACCAGGGTTGGGGGATGTAGAAGGTCTTGAAATTGGGATAGTGCTTCATGTGACATTTTCTATTTGTAGAAAATCCATTCAATTAATGTACATCAATATAATTTTCAATCAAGCTGCAAAAGCAAAAATATGTTTCTGTGGCATGGATTGCATTTGCCAAACCAACAGACTAATTTGCAAAGAGGATATGATTTTAAAAATAACAAATAAGTATAGCTAATATAAAATGTCTATTTATTGATAAATTTACTGACTGGCTGACTGATTTATGCCCAGCTATATCAGATTTGTTACTACTCAGAGTTTACTTTTCTTATCTCTTTATTTCCACTTATAGCCATGAAGGTGTGTTTGATAATTAAGAGAGCCTTCAATCCTCATACCAAACTCCACCCACACAAGTCAATTCCGGTTCCAATGAATAAAGGTCATTTGCATGGTGAAAGTAATTGCAAATGGTCTGTTACTCCTCTTAGAAATAAATGTATTGGAAGCCCAACTATACAAAGAAAGAAAGCAATGGGTTAGGGATAATACAAGTTGAATCCTAAAATATTTTTCTTGGATCTTTGGTTCTCATAACTGAGACATAAATGGACCTGGAGATTATATTAGGGGTTAACATAATCTGTGTTATGATGTGTTATGAAGGAAGAAAAACAAGGTGCATACTAAAATACAGTAAAGAGTCCACAGCAGTAACCAATATGGATTTCGTTACACTTAAAAACAATAAAAATCTCAAGTATATATATCTTAAGCTATCCTCTTCAAGGAAAACTAAAACATATACAATAAGTATTTAAGTGTAGCTTTTTTTCTTTTCTATTTTTAGGATTAGATGGAAAACTACATGTTTATTTGGAAGATTTGCCAATCATGCCATTTACAAAGCAAGAAGAATAAGTCAACAATTAAATCTAGTCAGGTTTAACCTGAATTTAGTGATCGGCAAACAAATAATTTTAACAGGAGTGACACTGATGACCAAAACCCAAATAGCATGTCATGTGCAATATTTGTGCAGCAACAGTATTCCAGCTGGGTTGCAACAGCAATGTAGGGGCAAGAGATTAAGTCTTCAGGATGCAAAGGGCTCTCTTGAAAGAGAAAATTTGCCAATACTACCTCCCCCCATGGATTATAGCAGCTTCTATAGGTTTGTTTGAGCATAAGAGGAGGGTAATTGTAGTGTAATTTGTGTACATGTGTGAGAGAGAGAGGGGGGGGAGAGAGATACACAGAGAGAGACAGGGACAGAGAGAGAGACAGACAGACAGAAAGAGAGACAGAGACAGAAACACACACACACACACACACACACACACATATATATATGCTTTTACTAAAACACCAATTTTCATGGTTATCCCTGGAAGATATTTACAGTTCTTTCTGCTCCTGTTTCTAAACCAATAATTCAAGTTCATATCCTGGATTTTCGTGTGCAGATTACTTCCCTTCCACAAACTCATTCAAGTCACAATAAGCACACCATACAATTAACACCCTTGACTTAGCTGATCCCAATGTGGCTCTTTCAAACTAAAGCTGCCTCCAACTCTATCTTCATCTAGGCTAGCCTTAGCAAATGTAAAAAAAAAAACCAACTATTGAAGGATAACCAAAAGCAGAAACACAAACCAGCCTACTCTATATGAAAGCATACATCTTTTATACTCTCTGTAGATAGCTGGATGAATGACTGGGATTTCAACTACAATATCTTTATCGTCCTACAGCAGTTCAGTCTATGAATTAGGGATTCTGCTTGTACAATTGTATGGGGGATGCTGAAGGCCGTGTTGCTGAATCTTTCATGGATGCAGGTTTATTTGAAGTTCTAGTGAGCAAATGTGACATGTCTATCATGAAAGCCAACATCAGCAGAGGTAGACAGGGATGCTCAGTTCCCATCTTGCTACTGCTCTGGACCACTCACATCTTCTAGATCAGGGATGTTCAACTGTGGCTCTGGAGCCACATGCAGCTCTTTCGGCCCTCTGCTGAGGCTCCCTGTTAGCTGATCCCACCACTGGCTGGCCGCTCTCCTCCCTTCCCTGTCACTCCTTGCCTGGCTTGAGAAGGTAAGGAAGGGGATGAAGACTCACTCCATATTCCAGAGCAGGAAGTGACTGGGTGGGAGTGAGTGATGTCCAGTTAGCCATGCCCACCCAGTCACACCAGTTGTTAAATTATTGGTTCCTGGTGCTTTCTTTTCTATGGGAAATGGATTCAAATGGCTCTTTGAGTGTTCAAGGTTGCAGACCTCTGATCTAGACTCCAAAATCAAAATTACTTATCTTAGTTATTCTACAGATGTAAAATCACATATGAGAGATCATGGCAACTAAAGATAAATGTATCCCATAATCACCAAGTCTATACAAAGGTTTTTAAATACATGCTATGACCATAACAACAGTTTTGACCATAACAACATAACAACAGTTATAACCATTTCATTTTGATAATCCCAGAAAGCAGCAATATAGTCATATGTCATAACTCAAAATTGAACTCAAAAATAATTCCCAGTGTATGCAACAAGGTTAATTTCCTCTCCAGCAGCATTGCCCAGAGCTTGTACTGTGCCTATTCACAAATTATGTTTTTGAAATAAACTTAATGGGAATTAAATAAATGATCTAATGTCAGTATTTATTCATGACCAGCTCCTGCTCCTTGAAAAATGAATGGTCAATCAACTGTGGTACAGCTGCTACCCTCCAGAATAAGGCCATTGTCAACATTCACAGGATTGCCATTTGCAGTGCAATTTATGAATTGTAACACATGGTTATGTGAAGAATTCTCACTGGGAACATATTTTACTTTATTAGAATATAACATGAAGATTGAACATTCAACCATAACATTCAGTTCACAGACCTCATTGGCAAATCACTAATGTGTCCAGCATGGCATAATCGAAATACAGGCTGGTATTAAAGACAGATCAGCAAGATTCTTCCAGCTATTTAAAAAAAAACATTCCCATATGTGAATCTATATAGTTACCATCTTTCAAAAATCAAATTTTCACCCATAATGAAAATTAAGGCAAGAAATCAAAGGAAGATATGTTATTTACATTCAGAACAAATCCTATTCTAAATCTTCATTGAATACAAAACATGCAAGATTCTTTATGTTGCCATGCTTCAAGAATCAGCTGCAGGGAGAGAATATTGTTCACTCAATTGTGATATTTTTCTTCATTAAAAAAAGTTTTCTGCTCACTTTCTATGCAGTATGCTAGCAATCAAGCAAATTCTAAAAGGAAAAGAACATTCTAAACACGAATAGTTCGCATCTATAATTTTGGTAAATCATTTGGTAAATCAGATGGCATATAATTTTTTTCAATGAATAGATAAAATTGAGATTTCTGTGGTGCAGAAACAAAAATTTAGTTAAATTGCTTACTAAGTTAATTTGAAAAAGAAGTTTCAGACAAGTGAATTGAACTGCCTCCTTCCTTCTCCCCAGTTAGTTAGGTTCTTTGGCAATTAAAAAAGAAAAATAGCAATACATAATCTAAGATGATCTACAATTAAGCAAAATCAATTTTAAGGACAAAATTAACATATGAATTTTTTTCTCCAGGATTGGTGACACTTTTTCAGGACCTTGTTTTCAAAAAAAAATACAGGATATGTAATAAAAGTAAACTTAAATTTCGTAAGCATTTTACCTATGCAGACTAACATAATATGTGATTTACCGTAGAAGTACAGATTCATAATACTTATCTATATGCTTGCCAATTTGTTATCAATATTATGAGTATTTTTTTAAATGCAGACAATAAGAGCTACAGTTTTCTACAAAAAATGTTAGGATAAATTTAATCATTGCATGATGTACAGTCTTGTGATATTCTCCTTTGGGGACTATTATGGTTCTCCCAAATGATTCATAAAATATAATAAAACAGTGGCAATAACATATTCTTCAAATGTACCTCACATGGTACAGGATCTTCACAAAATGTTTCCTGTATAATATAGAGCCCATTTTTAACCTGTGTTGAACTGCCCTGTGTGGCCTTCTAGCACAGGAGTAAGACTAACATGTATAGCCTAACTTCTCAATTCAAATATCTGCTGAACCTATAAATGAATGCTCAACATTATTCAAGAATCCAGCAACATGCTCCATGGCAGTAGCTTTCTCAGTCAAATGCGGTTGCTAAACATGTTCAAAAGCAACTCAAGATAGAACAAATTGAGTTATCCAACCTAGATGTGACAATTTAGTGGCCAAATCTACAAACTCCAGAAAGGGACACAGCTATGGTACTGTTTGACATAACTTCAACTTCAGGAAGAAGCTGATGCCCGAAACATGCTTTGATTGCAGACAAGATTTATCTTCTGCAGAGCTGGCGGTGTAACCTGCTCCCATCTGGCTTTTGCATTGACCTAACACATGTCAGATTCATTTAAATAAAAGCTGATTTTCCTAAGGTTGACATTTCTTGTGTAGAGGTGGGGTTTCTGGACGTCATTACAAGTAGGACATGGATTATATTTCCTACAGAACATTGAAGGCCGTTCAGAAGGTATTGGTCAACTTCTGCTGAGCACTAATGCTGTTTCAGTTTTGGAGTTTTGATTTTCATATTCAAAACTGTATAAGCCTGTTTGACCAAAGGGAAATAAATGATGAATAAACACAGAACCAGAAAAAGTAAATAACCCTTGCAAGGTGAAAGCTTTGTTAAGTACCTTTCAGTTCTTTTAAACATCATTGACTTGAGTTTAAGTTAATGGCAATCAAATAAACTAAATAAGTGTGCGCATGTGCAGAATCACATACTGAATCTTCAACTAGAATTTAAACTGGAATTCATCTCCTTCCAGTGAATTTGACAACTCTGAGCAATGAATGTTTCCTTCACATTCTTATAGACGTGTGAGTTCTAAAATATCTGAAGGCAGTATTTAATTGAATTGTAACCTTATCTTTGTAGCTTATTTCCACAATCAGTAGCAGTCAGTTAAGAAAACTCAGACCTGATTTCAAGATAAATAAGATACATGACAGCCCTTTTTGGTCCTGCATTCAGAAATCCCTTCTGACTGCTGTTATGTTTATCTGTACTGCCCTGGTGGTCCACTCTGTACTGGTCACATAGGCAATGATAGCTCCCTGATGACCATCAAGCCCATGGCTGTGTTCTCAATGTGACATTACCAAGAATTACATCTCCCTCCAAAGCATTCCCCTCCTCTCAACTCTCATGAGGTTTAACATGTTGTTTGGAAAGAAAACAACCATCACAGGATTGTGGGTTCAACTGTGGTTTCAGTAATGTTTCTTAATATTAGTTAAAAACCATGAATCTTGGCTTTAAAAATATCCTTCCAAGATACAGATCCAATTAATTTCTTTGAGAAATTAATTAACACATCAATAGATGCAAAAGTCATACTAGTTAAAACCAAACCAGTTTTAGTCTCCATCAATTATACTAATTTTTGCTGTGGATCTACCATATATGTAACATTAATTTACCAATTTTCTCCAATCCAGAAAAGAAAAACCTTTAGAACTTTTGGCACTACAACTCTCAACATGCTGTCAATGTACTGGCTTCTGGCTTCTAATTATGGGAACTACATTCAGTCAGTCAGTCAGTCAGTCTCTGCATTATCCATCCATCCATCAATATCTATCTATCTATCTATCTATCTATCTATCTATCTATCTATCTATCTATCTATCCTATTGTTTTAAAGAAGCAAGGAAAAAAGTAACAAAAATTAATATTTGGAGTAAAGACAGACAAAAGAAAATTGATAAGAAAACAACAAAGCCAAAAATGCAGAGGGGAACAGAGAAACAAAGAAAACAAAAGAAGTGACTTCCAATTTTCTTTTACAACAATTATAAGTACAAATATAAATTGACCTCTCACTGTATGTTTATACCATTACTTAATTTTTCCCTATAATCTTGTTTTTATCTAATCATCAAAACCATATTTTCATTATTTTCTGTTTCATGCAAAAAGTCATTAAAGGGTTTCTGGCCAGGATTGAACTTGATGTCTTTTCCCTAATCAGAGCTATCAATTTGGTCATCCCAGGAAGTTCCATCATCTTCATCATCTATTCTTCCATTGTGGGTAAAGTTAAATTCTTCCAATTTTTTATTCATATAGTAATAATGCTACAGTTATCATATATAAAAACAAATTTTATAGTTCTTTTTTCAACTATTTCTTCATCAATCCCCAAAGAAAGGTCTCTGGTTTCAATTGTATGTTAATATTGAAAATGTTCTGTATTAATATATATTATTGATTCCAACATTTTCTAGCATTTTTGCACATCTATCAAGCATGATAAAATGTCACTTCTTATTGTTTACATTTCCAGAATAAAATTGAAATACTTTAATACATTCTAAAGAGTTCTTCTAATAACAAATACTAAAACCATTTTAGTTATTTTATTTTTTTAAAAAAAATCTGTTTAAGACTACAACATAATGTAAAATTTAGTCCATTCAATCATGCATTCCCCCACTGTCGAACTGGATATTTTAATCCAATTTTAATCCATTTTATCATACATTCTTGTTCTGTTTCAAATTTCAGTTTGATTTTAGTTTACATTCTCCTTGGCATAATTCTTGCTTATCAGACTGCTTATAATTTCTCTTCTATAAAAAGGTTATTGGACTGAGAGCCACAAAAATATTTTTTATTAAACTAGGTTTATATCTATTCTATCTTCTCAATATAACAAGTGTAATAAAATTATTTTTTAAATTTACATTAACCTTGTCTTTGTTATGCCATAAGTATCCATCACACAAATCTCAAGTCATGTTCTTCTAACACCAAAAGGCTTTTGTTTCTCAGTAACATCTGTTTTTCATCCAAATTAAACAACAAGCTGTGAAGTAGAGTTTCAAATCAGGTAAGCCCAATCCTGCTCTTTCTTTTACATCTTGTAACACTTATATTTACCTGAGAGGTTTTCCCCATTTCATAAATTTAGATATATTTATATGCCATCGTTTAATTGGTACATCAGATGTCAAAATAGGTTAATATTTAAATAATATTTAAGGCAAAACACCCAACTTAACTGCAGAAATTATCACCATTGAAAATTTATTTTCTTCCACTGTAACATATACTTTTAACTTCATTCCAAATCTTAACATAATTATTTTGAAAAAGTGTACAATATCAATTTGCCATATTAATACTTAAGTTATTTTACCTTCTTCTCAATCAGTTTTATTAATCAATACTATTTGATCTTGTATCTTCACGATTTTAGTTAATATCTTTGTCTTCTGTTTATTAATGTTTTAAACCTGCTAATACAGCAAATTCTTTTAGTTTTTCATTCCAATTTGTTTGAAAGGATCTTCTAAAATCTACAAAGGCTCTTAATTTATAAGATTCTTTTTAAAATCTTTTCACCCATAATCCTCTCATCTTTTCTTACATCTCTATTCAGTATTTCAAGAACTATGATAGCTATGATAAACAGAAGGGGAAACAAAGAGCACCTTTTTGTATCTCAAATGATTTAGTTAATTTAGTTAATTCTCTATTGACAATTATTTGTGCTTTCTGTGAAATAGAAATTTACTTTATTCATTTTATAACTTTCTCTCCAAAGGCCTATCTTAAATAGAAAAGTCCAATTCAAATTGTCAAATGCTTTCTCTGCATCTAAAAAATAATAATGCTGCTTGTTTTTTATTAAACAGGTCAACTGGAACTATTCTCAAATATATCTGAGAATACATCTGAGGTTGGAGAATGCTTGTACAATGATAGTGTATGATGGGCTTTTGTTGTTCTCAGAACTTGGTTGTTTTCTTGCAGACATTTCATTATCCAAACTAGGTCAGTGGTAGTGCTAATAATAATATATGTTAACAAAGGCTGCCACTTTCTACTCATTTACTCAAGAAATATTAAGTGACATTAGTAAAATTTATTTAATAGCATAATTGTGTATCAACAAAAGAAATCTCTATCTAATTCTAATCTTAGTTGTTTAGTTGAGTACACATCATTGTGCTGAAGACCAGATTAGTCTGTTAACCTGGTGTCCTCTCTTTAGTCAACAAAATAGACTTCCTACTCAGATTCCTTCCCTCAGAAGCAAGGAGAAGAAATGCATAAATAAGAAAGAATGATAATTAAAATGTTTAAATAGACTTTGAGCTAGTTTAGGAATGTCATGAAATTCTTGATTTATTTTACCATATATGAAATCTGCACAGGAAAAAGAAACCTTCAGGACCATGGACAAGGCATATATGGGGTGGACTTATTGCCTATCTCCACCCTGTATTTCACCAATATAAATTTGTGTGTCTTTCTGTTGGTTTCAGTGAAAATCTACACCAGATTGGCATAGGTAAGGAGACAAGGCAAATGAAGAATTTTGATACAAGAGATTACAAATGGCTTTGTACAGTCCATAAAATGTCTCATTTTAGGATTTCCATCAGCTGGAACATTTCCAATAAATATTTCCATCCACATAGGATTCATTACAGCAGCCTCTGTAGTAGGTATATCCCTGTTTTTGTGGAGAGTTTAGGTCCTTTGACAACTTTATGAAGAAGTTAGCATTGCACTATAATTGTTAAATCAATGAACATACCACTAAAGTGTGTGTAGAATATTAGTTCTGCAGAAAAATAAAATATAGTATCTAACCTAGTTGAAAGGGATGGAGGATAATGATTAAAATGTGAAGAAAGAAAAGCTGTTCTTGTTAGCATGAAATAGGGTCATTTGCAGAGGATTTTTTGTGTTGATGTCTTGTATAGTAAAAACTGCTCATTAAAGCGAATCAGACATGAAAGAGATTAATGAATAGAATTATATGGAAACATCTTCTGGCCTTCCAGAAGAATATTACAACTTGGTTTTGGCAGTTAGTTTGGGGTCACAAGAGGGTGCTCACCACTAGAGGTGGTTGACAGGTTAAGAAGACTTCATCCTGTCCCACTTATCTCCTTGGTTCTGGTTTTCACTCTCATGAAAGAAGCATTATCCTGTTGTAACACAACAGGTGGGGGTAGGGATGTCCATAAAGCCTCCCTTTTTATTAGGTCTGGTGATCAGATTTAACCAATAGCTATGGTTGTTCTGAAGAGGACAATCTCTCTCCTGGAGTTTAGAGAATTCTGAGATAATTTAGTCAAATATGGAGGAGTTGCCACTGCTAACATTATTGCTACACATTACTATTTGAGTTGCTATGCATTGTTTAGCTATTCTGCAGCTACATTGTTGATGTTTTATTCAGCTATTTCTATCTCTATCTCTGTTTGTGCTTTTACTCAGTTCTTTATTCTATTTTTAAGTTTATGCTTGCATATTCTTGGGTTTTTAAATTGTAAATAAAGATATTGATGTTATTATTCTATCCCTGTTCTCTCAGATTTGATCACAACTCAAAATCATACATGCATAGTCATAACAAGTCATAGTTATGCTTTGCATAGTATTTGTGAGGAAAGAATGAGTTATGCCCAAACTTGGCAACTTTAAGACTTGTGAACTTCAACTCCCAAGCTGAAGTCCATAAGTCTTAAAGTTTGGAGACCTTCCCCAGATGCAACTGGTCACCTCAAATGCTCCATAGCAAATTACAATAATACTAACTTGTTGACCTGTGTGCACTGTTGTCATCAAACAAATGGTGTCATTATGGACTTGCATTCTGACATCGGGTGGAAGTATGCAAAATGTGCCATTTGAATGATGATGAGTTCATGCCATGATTTGCATGGCATGATAAGTGCAGCAGAAAATGCATCTGAAACATGGGTCTCAGGTTTTCCTATTCAAGTAAAGTCCCCTTTTTGAAGTCATTGCTTGTTCAATGTCCTGTTATCACTAACCACATATTCAAATATAGGTTTAAATATAGCAGGCAGTCTCATGTGTAAACTATCATTATTAAAGGATCTGAGCTAACCCTTGCTGTTATCATTCTTTCCTGGTTTGCCACATTCCAAAAGCAACTATTTCTACTATTGTGCATCAAGGTACATTTCAATTTCAATTTGTCAGTAAATCCTATACAATTTTACCTATTTTTAGTAATTATTCAAAGCAAATTTTTCATTACAGACTGATAGATCCTTACAATATTATATATTTTTCCAAAAACTTTTATTAACTGCCAGTCTGTTTTAAACAAAATAACATTTGTCTAGATATCTGAAATTACTTTTCTATTACTTCTGTACAGTATTGGATTAAAATGCATGGTCAGCAATGAAATATTTAGGGTAAAGGTTTGGAAAATATGCTTTTATTTTTTGGCAAAGATGGGACATTAGCAATTGTAAGAAATAAGAGCCAAAGTAGATTGGAACAAGCAAATTCATGCACAGTTGTGCAAGATGGAAGCCATGATTCTAGTAAATTAATCTCCAGTATGACAGGATGCAATTACATGGCACAGCATAATCTCTGCATTGTGTTTCTCTGATCTTTGCCAAAACTCAGAAAGATAAATGAACTTTGTATAGGAAGTAGAATAAATTATTTGTACTGAACGAATAGTTTTTTTTTCTATATTATATATTCCCACTGTTATGGAGAATAAAAGGAAGGAATTAGATCCAAGAAGACACACGTGCGAGTTGCCTGGTTGAAAAAGGATCTGTGTACATCTGAACAACTAAGGGATCTTCCAATCCACCTTCTTGTTTTTCAACAGTGATATTTTTTACCCATAATCTATTGCTAATAAACAGATTTGGCATGTCAGTCATAATGATGATTTTTTTCTTAAGAAAGCCAAATCCATTTACAGATAGAGATGCAAACAACAATACAGCCACATAGATATTTGTACATTTAAGCTAATAAAAGGAGCTGCACTGTAGTAGATTGATACAATATATTTCCACACAGGTTTAGAATCGAATCGAGTAGAATAGAATAGCATAGAATTCTTTAGTGGCCATGTGTGAATGGACACACAAGAAATTTGTCTTGGTGCATATGCTCTCAGTTGGTATATTATATTATCAGTTGGTATATTATATTGTCTTCCCCATAACTTGCTGTTCTTTGAACAAATTGGAATTCAAGTCTCATAATTCTCAGCTAGGATCTGGAGGGCACCAGAATGAACAAAATTGTTGTAACATGCCATGATTCCTAAAGTGCAGAGGTCACACCAGTCCCCAGATTGTTCAGACTTGATGGGACTAGCTTCTAAAGCAGTGCTTCCCAAAGTGGGTGGTACCGCCCCCTGGGGGGGATGCCTTAGGGGGGCACTAAGGAGCAAGGGGGCCGGCAGAGGGCACTAAGAGGCAGCAGGGGGACATTCAAGGCACCAGCCCTGCAGGGTCACCCATTGACTGTTGCACTGCTCTGGAGCTGGCACCTCGAATGCCCCCCCTGCTGCCTCTTAGCACCCCTGTGCCAGCCCCCTTGGGGATGCTAAGAGACGGCAGGGGGGTGTTTGAAGTGCCATCCCTGCAGGCTCACCCATTGACTGTTGCACTGCTCCTAAGCCAGCGCCTCAAATGCCTCCCTGCCACCTCAGCAGCCGTGGCATGTTACATGCCACCGCGGCCGCATTCGACATGCTGTCACCTCTTAGCATCCCCAAGGGGGCCAGCAGAGGGGCACTAAGAGGCGGCAGGGAGGCATTCGAGGTGCCGGCCCTGCAGGCCCATTGACTGTTGTACCACACCAGAGCCGGCATCTCGAATGCGGCCGCACATTGGGAAAAGCTGCCACTACCAATTTCCCAAAGTGCAGCGCTGTCGCATTCTGTCTGTCCATTCGTCCATCCATCCATCCATCCATCCAAAAGGTCTGTCTGCCTATCTGCCTGCCTTCCTGCCTACCTACCTACCTATCTACCAATATAGATCTATCTATCTACCTACCTACCTACCTGTCTAACTATCCCTCCATCCATCCATGTTTGAAGCGCCAGCCCCACAGGCACATCAGAAAAGTAGAGCAAAGCCAGTCTGGGAGGGAGGGAGGGGGAGAGAGAGAGAGAGACCTGATGCATCAGATTGAAATGAGGCCTAGTTTAGACTGAGGGCGTTTTACACATTGAAACCTCTTTGACTTCTATTAAAGGTTTTGTGGATGAAACATGGTCAAGACTATCAGGAAGCTCCCACATTTTGTTGAGGCTTTAAACAGGATACATTGGACCAGATCTCCACCTTAAAAATATTACTTTTCCCCAATGAATTACAGTGCCCATTGTGAAGAAGGCAAAACCAAAATGTACTGGTAAATTACAAGGAGAACACACACACACACACACACACACACACACACACACACACTTCCTTCTAAACCTGCTGGAGCAGGTGATTGGACTAGAATAGATATCTCATTATCTTTCTCCTCCCTCCCTCCTTATTTCTTTTTCTTTCTGTCCCTTCCTTTCATCTCCCCCTTTCTTTGTCTGTCCCTTTTTTCTTTCCCTTTTCTCATTTCTTCCTTCTCTCTTTCTCTCTCTTTCTTTTTTCTCTCTCTCTTTCCCTTTCTCAGGCTCACCCCATTGACTTGGTGCACTGCTCCCCTCGGACTTGCTTTGGCAAGTCCCTCCGATGCAGCGGGCTCAATGGGGTGGACCTGCGGGGCCGGCACCTAGAATGCGGCAGTGGCAGCATATTTGAAAAGTAGAGCAAAGCCAGAGGTTGGTAATTTTTGCTACAAAGAATCACAAAAGCTTCTGGGCTGTGCACAAAAAGGGACACACATGTCAATGCAATTCAGCAACATAAAATAAAGAAATACAAACAAAAATCAACAAGAATCAGCAAAACATCTCTGATTAGATTCTATTCAGTACTAGAATCTAATCAGAGATGCTTTGCCGATTCTAGTCCAATGACCTGCTCCAGCAGGGTTAGAAGGGAGTGTGTGTATATGTGTGTGCATGGCTGTCAAAACTTCAAAAACAGGTCAAGTAGCTCTGGGGAGGCCAGTTATAAATTAGAACTTGCTAAATAACTGGCCATTAAGTGAGGACCACTTGTATTTGATTTGCCAGTCACCTGGCCATGCCCACCCAGTCACATGATCACCAAACCACACCTACCCGGTAATGTGGCCAGCAAGTCACACCCACCCAGTCACGCAACCAGTAAGCCACACCCTCAAATTAGGCCACGCCCACAGAAATTTGAATCCCAACCCTGGATCGGGGGCACTGAGGATGAGTTTGTAGCACCAAGAGGGCAGTGGACTGAAAAAGTTCTAAAGGAACTTTTCTAAAGGAAAACAGGCTCATATTTCATCCAGCAATACTACCCATTCTGAACATTCAATCTTGGTCCAAAGTGATCTCTTAGCTTGCTTGAGAAAAGTGTTCATTATTCAGTCAATACACAATCCTGAATTGGACTTACTTTTGGTTTCTCCACATCTATAGCAACAAATCACAATGGCATAATAGAACTGAAGGTACAAGAATGAACATGTGGCTGATTCCATGGACACCACATTAATCTTCATGGTAAAATGATTACATCTGAGGGTAGATTTCCCCACCCATAGAATGTTACTCTTTTCAAATATTCCACCACACCGAGATTCCTTTAATGTACCATGTCAGTCAACATATGGAGGATCTCAAGGAAAAGTATTATGGAGACTTGATTCTCAGAAAATGTTTAGGTTTAGTTCAGGGGTGAAAAAAAAAAACCCACAGAGGATATGCAGCTTCTATACTAATCAAAACCACAGCTAATCTGCTGTTCAGATGTGCCATTTCCAACTTCATTGAAATGCAGAAGCAACTATATGAACTTTCTAAGGAAAGCTATGGGAAAGGCCTACCAAGGGCACAAATATATTGTATCAATGGTTTTTCATCTACCCTTACCACCATTTGGTATCAAAGTCCAACCTTCTGACTCTTCTTGAAAGGGAAAACTGTGTAACATTCGGTACTCAACTTAATTTGACTTGACTTGGCTTTCTAACTCCAGAATTATTCCATAATTAAAAAGGAAGGAAAACAACTTTTTAGAAAATGAAAAAACTATTACACCTGCATAAAAATTACTCATTATCCAAAATATTGCACAAAAGCCACCAGGGCCTCACAAGCAAGTCTGGGAACAAAAACATGTTTCTGAAATTTTGAAGATTTATACCTTACAGGGTGGACTGGAGAGGTATGTATTCCAAATGCCACAAGAGAGAAGGCGTATTGCCAGTGTATGACTGTATGACTATAACTTTGTTGCTTTTATCCTTACAACTTATATTGACTGTTTCCTAATATGATTTGATTGCTTATTTGTACCCTATGAATATCATTAAGTGTTGTACCTTATGATTCTTGACGAATGCATCTTTTCTTTTTATGTACACTAAGAGCATATGCACCAAGACAAATTCCTTGTTTGTCTAATCACACTTGGCCAATAAAGAGTTAATTTCATTTCATTTCATTTTACTAAGTGATACTATTTAATAGAGGGTTACTGGATCTTGCTGGACAAGAAGAAACCATTGGAGACAGGTAACCAGGCCCTTTGTCAGTTCTGTACCATACCCTTTCTTGAAAGCTTTTATTAAAAAACTATTCCTTGGAGGACTGGTTGAGGAGATGGACTGTATGTGTTATAGCCACATTGCAGTTTGCATGAAAGCTATAGTGCAAATTCCTACAATAAAATAAATATAAAGGTCTCAATCCCGGTTCTGTGAGTTCTAATTCTTTTCTCACATTTTGAGAGGTTGTAGATTCTGTAGCTGCACATCTGAGTAACATTTTTAACAGGTTAAATCTCATAAAAACATACTAGGATTTGATTGCAGGATTGTGACTATCATCTTGATTTTTCTGACTCACCCTGGCTTTCTGGCTTCCAACCAATCTAAAAGTCTGTTTTTCTTGTACCTCTTATCAATTTAAGTTCCTGGAGATTAAAGCTTTCTCCTAAATTAATTCTCATTCTCCAGACAGGAATCCCTGAGTATTGTGTTTGAAGCACAATTGGAAGGGAAGTAACATTATTCTTCTTCAAATGTTCCACTTTGCTGAATTGTGTCACATGGCTTTTGGCTTAAAGAAACCCAGATGCATGTAAAAATTAATACATACCAGTATTTTTTTATTTAATCATATCTGATTCTCTGAAATTGCCAGGATTAGTCTCTGCAGTTTTCTCAACCAGGTTTTCAGAAGTGGTTTGCCATTACCTCCTTCCTAGGGCTGAGAGAGGTTGACTGGCACAAGGCCTCCCAGTTGGCTTTGTTCTCAAAATGAAACTAGAATTCATGTTCTAGCTGATTGGCTAGAATAAAAGTCATGTAAAATGTACTGTATATTTGTAAATAAAACACACAAAACTGTGTTTAACTGATCACAAAGATTTCTTCTTAAACCAGTTAATGCATAAAAGAGATGGAACAGATGAATGAAAGACCATATGCAGAACAGACATGGATTAAATCTCTCCTGGTCTATCAATCTCTGCCACTAAACTGGTTACAAATTAAGTAGATGGGTGTGTGTTCTTCATTTCTTGGGGAGTCGTGAGAAGGAATATTTTGTCATTACTGGCAACTTCACTTAATTAATAAATCCTGAAGAGCTTCATTGTTAGATTTTGTATATATTTTTTTACTAATCTTTCTTTGTATAAAAGGGTTTTATTTTAAAAAAAGGATAATCCTAATCTTAATCATGGACCACAAAGTTCCAGCAATGCTCCTTCATTAAAAAAAAAAGCATATTAAACTGATGGTTATCTTGAAAGCAGAAATTAGTTTATAAACACTTTTTTCCCAATATCTTCCAACATTTCTGTCTATAGAGATTCTCAATCATCCAAGTCAAGGTTGTCCTAAAGATGCTTTTCAAAAGACAACTGGACTTTTTTTTATTTTTTCCTTGGAAAAAAAGTTGAGTTACATTTTGAAAAGCACCTTTGGAACTCCCAACATTTTTATTATTTATTTGTTTATTTAGAATACAAGCAGTTACCGTGTCCCAGCAGTATAGTGTACTTGTTGAGTATATGTGTCATTTTTAAAGATTTTGAGCATATTTTATCAGGAAGATATTGAAACAGTTTTTGGCATTTCGAATGGTGTTTTAGGCCTGAGAGAGGGAGATGGGAGCAGTAGCAGCAGACAAATGGGAAAAAATGGAGCCCCATCTATGTATCTCTGGGTGGTAGCCAAGCAATGTGGTGGCAGATAGCATTTTCTTGTTTTTAGATTCTTGAGATTCATCAGTGCTGTTGATCAGCTGATGAATAGTGCTGGGCTGGCTCTCATAGAGACGGTGGCTTGATGGAGGGAACAGCTTGAAGTTGATAGCTGCCTAGCTGTTGCCCTTCATATTGTGGTTACTGCCAGGAACAGGATAGAGTTAGGTATGAGAAGGGATGGTATCAACATCCTTCAACTGCAAATCAACACACCACTATCCTGACACAAAATCTAGGTTTAATGTATGACATCTCTGGGAATTGGCCCTGAATAAATTGAACCAAATGTATGATAGCCATGAATTCCTGAGTTGTCTCTGACCCCAGACCCTAAGAAGACAAGTTGAAATTCCCCAATACCATAAGCCTGAGGAGTTCTATTACCAACTTGACCACTGAGTGAAGTTACTCAGGCAGGAACATTGTTAAAATACAGAGAGGAAGGTAAACAAGCAGCAATTTTAACTTATCCCTAAAGTCCAATCTCACAAAGATGGTCCCACATCTAGTTATGCCCATATTAGGGCCCTGAAAAGACTAACAAATGGTGATGGCCAGCCTTGGCCAGATCTCACAATGGTGCTAGTTCCAAAACCCAGGAGGGCACTTTTTTTCAAGAGGAGAAGCCAACCTTTCATGCCAAACAGGCTTTATTGATATAGGATGGGTTGGGCCTCTTATCCATGACTGTCAAAGATGGATTGAGATTTTTTACAGGTCAATGTAGCCTTAAGACACAGCAGCCAGTTCATAGTCACCAGAACTAGGAGTTGAGCAAATGGAGCTGGGAATTGGTATTGTCCTTAAATACATCCCCTACTTTACCCTACTATGCACCCCCCTCCACCAACACAACATAACACACACACACAACCCCACCTCACTGTGCTTGTGACTGATTAAACAGTACTGATTAAACAGTAGCCAATTCTCCAACTTACCACCATCTTGCTGGCTGCTCCTGCTGCCCCTATCCACCAAGTTCTCTGTTCCTCCAAGGAATCTTATAGCCAGGATGTCAAAGCTACCACTACCTTACTGTTCTAAGTTATCTCTAATGACCTTTGTCTTTTGAATCACAAATAACAACAGTATTCTTTGGTGCTCTTTTTTTTAGTTTGATATACAAACACAACGTAGCATTCTATATATTTTTCCAATCTTTGCAGAACAAACATTTGGATTAGGTTGGAATACAATTAATGTGGTGCATGCATTTGGTTCCCAAACGGTATGCTATGGCACCCCAGGGTAACATTGAACTCAGAGGGGTGCTTGTGATATTTTAAAATTTTGCAACATCTATTTATGAAGATGGATTTGTTGACATCAATTCTTTGTGACAATGAGGGTGCTATGAATGTGTGGCAATCTCTGATATACACAGTAATCAACATCAGTAACAACATCAGAAACATCTGTTTCTGTGACTTCATTTTCAGGATGTAGTGTAGTATCTTAACCATCGCTGTACAACAAAATCCTGAATCTTGACTAATTCCTGTATGAAAGAAGAAGAGAACATTTCAGCTAAATTCCAGTGAATGTTCTATCATGCATAACGATAAAATCAAATGAAAAGCATGGGTGTTCTTTTTTACTTAAGGAAGATATGATATCAAACTTCCCCAAGGCTTTCCCTGTGACTTTTATTATTATTATTTTTTATGGAGGGATTTAGATCAAAGTTAGAAAATATCTCCAAAGAAAATTGTGGCATTTATCTTGCATAAGGAACAAGGAAGCCTTAGAAATCTCAAAACAAAAACATGTTATGCTTGCATTTCCTAAGAAGAACACTTGGAATGTAAACAGACACCTGGCAATTTGAGAAATGTACCATAACTAAAATTGCAAGCCTTATTTTGACACACACACACACACACACACACACACAGAATTTGCTTCAATTGTGGGGAGAGAGAGAGAGGGTGGGAGGGAGAGAGAGAATTTGTTTCAATCAGATTACTTGTCTTTAAGTGGTTTCAAGATGAGGGCATTCAAGCTATGTTATAGTTGTGTAGATTATTCATTCTGTCCTTCAGCAAGGGAAACTAAACTGAATTTCAGAAAGATAGCCTAGCCCTGGGATGTCTATAACACATATTTGCTTTCAAAAGACACCTTGTTATATTAATCAGTTCCCTGCAGTCAAGGAGATGCCAGAGGATGAAATACAGTCTTAAAAAAGCAACTGAGAGAAATTGTTTTCAACTGCCAAATGGACAAAAGGCTTCCAAGACCTGAAAAAGAGGCAGGAGGGCACTTTAGATTGGAAAAGATTCATGATTTTGAGCCCCACCCGGTAAATTTGGCTTTGTTGTGAACTATATTCAAAAGTCAAAGCATCAATATCAAAGGTAAAAATGAAAGTACAATCCAGCTGTTGATGGATCACAATCTCACAGTTTTGGCAGTGCTGTTTCATTTACTTTTTTCTCCTGTTAAGCCTAACTTGTTTGTTCAGGTAATGGAATTCAGAGTTTTTCAGTCTTTTTAGATATTAGCATCCTTCCTGGCAAGATCTGAACAGTTTTTTTATTGCTTATAATTATACCTACAGGTAAAATAAATACTTTCTCACAGCTAAATTGCACAAGAACACTGTTGTGGTTGATCGGTCTTAAAGGATGCTGTCATTCCCATCAGTAGTAATTATTTTGAAGGGAATATAGGTGGTTCTTAATTCAAAGACAGAAAGTGGGATCATCAATCCTGCATAATTGAAAGAGAGGGAAAAAATGGCCACAGTTAAGATGGACGGACTTAGTGGGGATTGAATCAAAGTTGATATTGGGTGATGTTGAACTCACGTCATTGCAGTGGCATCACGTGACATATCAGGACATTTCCCCCCTTCGTTAAACCAGGTGTGGGTGTGGCCAGTACATGACGCATCTGGCCTGTAGGCTGGGAGTTTGACAGCCCTAACATAGTTTATCACAGAGAAAAACTACCTAGATGATCACTAGGAGTCAAAAATGACTTGATGGGACACTAAACACATACACACACAGTGAAAGAGTGTGTAAATAGAGATTTAAATAATGATGCTGATACAAATTATAGAAATTATAGAAATATCTGTTAGTTATCTGACATATGTAAAATGTCAGATTTTGAAGGGATAATTTTTAGCAATTCAAAGGATAGTTTCAAATAATATTTGGAGGATTATATGTTTGAGAATAGAGAAAGGACAATTTTAATGTATTCCTTTCTTGTAAATATAGAAACAAACAAAATAATGATAAAAAATACAAGCTCCACCTAACTTGCTAAAAGTCAAACCAAGACTAAATCCCCTTAAAAATAATTATGACTTTAATATTTATAATTCTGTGCGTGGTTGAATTATAATTCCCAGTCTGCTTTGCCTTTATCCCAGGGATGGGATTCTACAGGTTCGCACCTATTCGCTAGAACTGGTTGTTAACATTCTAAGCAGTTCAGAGAACCGGTTGTTAGAAGAATTACTGGCCTAATCCTGTAAGGAAGGCAGGAAGGAAACATTCTGGTGTTCCTTACAGAAACTGCCTCACCATTAACCCTTATTACATTCTTGGCAGGACTAGACTTCCTGTCTCAGGAACGTCTCTGGAGTTTTTCCTCCTCCTTTGCTGGTACTTTGCTTGTGTGGAGTGACCATTCAAAGTTACAATGGCACTGAAAAAAGTGACTTATGACCATTTTTCACACTTATGACTGTTGCAGCATCCCCACAGTCATGAGAGGCCAGGCAAGGAGATGCGTGCCTCAATGTGAGTGATGTTGAGTTGGCCACACCCAGCCAGTCACATGACCACCAAGCCACACCCACCAACTAAGCCCACAGAACCGGTTGTTAAAAAATTTGAATCCCACCCCTGCTTTACCCTAAGTTGAAATGAACATATCACATGATGGAATTCCTTTGATTGAGATTCCACTTGATTCTTTTGTAAAAGGTTCCTAGCAAGCTTGTTTACTATTGCTTTTCCTTAAGACAACTGTGGCTGGGTGACCTACAGCATTATTCAGACATGTTATTTGCTATAACTAATAAATATCACTTTCCCTGGCTCCCTATGTTTTGCTGCGTTCATTTTTCACATTGTATTTTGAGAACTTTGCAATAAGAATGGATTTTTTTGTACTGGAATAAATAACCAGATTAGTTTTAAGAATGCATAATTTGCAACCCAAGTCACATTATATCATTTATTTGTGTATTAAATTTATACAGCTGCCTATCTCACATATGTGATATATTTCCTTTTGACTAGATTTATTCAGTGTGATTTTTGTAGAATTTTGTAGCCTTTCTTTAAACAACAACGTCCTGTGATATCTTGTACACGATCCTAGAAACCTATGAAAAGATAAAAAAGAATATATGACTCCAGTAAACATATACCTGACCTTAGCTACTACTTTATTTTAAATCCTAATGATTATGTGATCCTGTATTATTTTGAACTGTTTCTTTTTAGCTATTTCAGTCATGCCATTTATTCCTTAACATAGCATAATGTAGTATTAAATAGATCCATTTAAAAAGAATCAAAATACTCCATTCCACACCCATAACATTCTCAAAGTTACACCTAGATAACTTAGTTTGCACATTATACATTAACAGATACAGACGTTCAAAAACTAACATTTACATTCACACCCAAATGTTCTGCCTTTCAATCTACATGTTGCCATTTTTAACACTACTTGTTTTTACAACTTTGTTCACATATCTTTGGCTTAATACCAGCTATTTTTAGCACAATCTAAATGATAACAAGCTTGTCCTTGCCAAGATTCCTAGAGCTATAGGTCCATATCAATGGACCGTACCCTCCTTCCATTACATTATGTGTTCAGCGTATCTATGACTAATAGTGGATATTTTCCCTGTGTGAAAAAAGATGCAGAATGCTATTTATCCTGAAAAAGTGAAAATAGTGACAAATGCTTATAATAAAGGGGAAATCACCAGGATTGTAGAAAAATTGATAGTGAAGAAGTCCATGGGTTTGAGATCATTAACTAGCTCAGAAAAATAAATTTAAAGAAAATGCTGCACACATAAATTGCTTAAATTATTCAACCCTAATGATGTCTAGGATTTGTTCTTTTGACAGGTGGCTTCATTCATGGAGCCCTCAACATAACAATAGCACTAGCGCTACCACTTTGACTGATACACTGCTCCATAGTACTTTACAGTTCCCTCTGAGTGGTTTATGTCAGCATATTGTCCCCAACAATCTGAGTTTTATCAGCCTCAGAAGGATGAAAGGCTGAGTCAACCTTGAGCCAGTCAGGATTGAACTCCAGGCTGTGGGCAGAGTTTGCCTGTAATACTGTATTCTAACTACTGTGCCACCACAGCTCTTAAAACAGGCTGCTTTCATAGGAATATTTATTAGCAAAAACTTAACTGTAAACTCTCCTTCTAAAAAAAGTGGGATTACATCAAAGGTCACTTATCAAAACATTTAAAAAATAAATCAATAATGTTGATACATTTATTTTCTGTTCTTTTTATATGTTCTAAGATTTTTGGGGGGATAGGTTCTGAGATTATTTTTTTTCTAGATCCAGGGAATAAATTTATATGGATTTGAAACACCCAATACTGCTTTTAATCTTATCCTCTAATGTCCATGTAAACTTTCCATAATATCTAGTTTGTTTTTTGGTTGTTCAGAGTTCGATGGTTGCTGTAAAATGATGTGAAATGCTACTATGTGGTACATCTTGAGATTACCTGCTTGTCTTAAGATGCGTTCCCAAGGTTAGTTCACAGTTCTCTTATGGAGAGTAAAATGTAATTAGAATAGATTTCGGCTACTTCTTATCTCAAGAAAGGGAATGTCTGTTTTCTACCCTGACTTTGGCCCATCATTTATTAAGTTTTCTACCTGTTCCCAAGTTCTTCTCCCATTGCATTCAGGTATTGCCCTCTTCTTAGAATGGTCAGATTGAATGGAAAAGATTTAAGTCCTGAAATGCCATTATAAGCAGAATTTAAGAAAAGTACTTGATAATAATTTGGAAATAAAATTCCTTCTGAGAGGCTACTGAAGAAAAGATGGTGCCAAGGAAAGTCTTTTTCTAACTAATATAAATAAAAGCAGATCTATGGTTACAGCAGATCTATGAATATGGTGGCATAATGCTAAACTGGCATACAAAAATTATTCTCTAGGTATCCCATGCAGAAAAAAAAGGGCCAAGTGTTGTTGTCTTTGTTTATATGTCATCCATCTTTGATTCTTCGTAGGACCATCCCTGTTGGGTCAGATGCTGGTTTTTTTCTTTTCTGTTTTAGATTCTCTTGTTGCTTCTAGCTAATGCTCCAAACATTTTACTTTAAAAATTATGCCTGAATGTATATGACTGCCACCTATTGGACAAAATAAAAATAAAATTGCACATAATGAAGACAACTAAAAGGCATGTTGTTGCTTCAAGTAAAAATTAAAAGATAGACCTGTCCCATTTATTCTCAGATTGCCGGCTGCTTTGGATATTTGGACTGAATAAAATGTGCTATACTTGACATTATGTTTTCTTGAAAAACAAATCACCTAAAAAAACCCCAAAATTGTATTTTTCCTTATAATTGTCTTTTCCTTTCTCAATCTCTGCTTAATTTTCCAGAAGGTTATAGCTAAGATGAAATACATTCCCTTATATAATGTAATGTTTCTTGTTATTATAGGGTTCCAAAGTATCTGTCCTGATACAAAAACTATAATCATGCTTTGGCTCCTTTACTATGAATCTTCTCACCAGAGGTGTAAGACAAAGAAGTTTAGTGGTGTAATCCTGAATTTTTGCAATATATTTTAAGTTTAATTACTATTGCTCAGTTTACTTTGATGTAACTTATCCCGCCATTCCTGTGGAAATGAATTACAGTCAATAATAACACACATGCTTCAGTTAGATGGCATGGAAAAAGAAGGAAGGAGAAAAAAACACTTTTAAATGATCCATTATGGTGAAAAAGCAAGCAAGATATAAACTGTTTTCCTTTTCTATGTTATTTTCCAGACAGGATGTAACCTTAGGAAATAGGAAGCCAAGAGTCAGAAAAGTTGTATGCATCCTCGCCAGATAGTTATTCAGGAAAATAAAAATTTGTTAATCACTTATGTAAGTGGGCTGGAGGTTATGCAGTTTTTTGGAGGGAAAGTATAAAGTATGGTCATGATGCTGATATAACAGGAAGAGGAGGAGGAGGAGGAGGAAGAGGAGGAGGAGGAGGAGGAGGAGGAAGGAAGAGATGTCCCCACTTACCTAAATTCTGATAATTTTGCAGCTTTCAGAATAGTAACAAAAACTAAAAATAACTGCACATTTGAGCTTTAAATGTGATTCCTGTCAGTTTCTGTGACCACAAGGTCAAACAAAACAGGCATTTCCTACTCTTTAACCTTTGCCGCAAGCAGAAGGAAAAGTGTTCAAAAGGACCACTGTTCTTAAGGGCAGCCTGACACAACTGACCCTGAACTGTTTTGTTTTGCTTCTTGAATGCTAAATGCAAGGGGAGCTATGAGCAAAATACCCTGGCGTCCATGATTCCTGAATGCTCGCAACCCATTGGCTGCTCTTCTGAGATAGAACATAGAATAACAGAGTTGGAAGGGACCTTGCAGGTCATCTAACAAACCCCCTGATCGAGCAGGAGAGTGTAATCCAAATATTAGTCTCTATCTCAAGGTGACTCTATTTTACAGTCTTTCACGGAGGCAAAAGGAAAGTGTATATATAGAAATGACAACACAGCCAATCTCCCCACCAGTATATATATATGGAGACAGCAGCTCCGATGATGCTTTGCTCGCACAAGCATGAAGCTGAAAGCACCAGCCTGGAGATGGCGAGTGGGACCTTGTCGAAACATTGCCAAGATATTCTCAATCTTACATGGGAAAAGACCCAAACATGCCAAGATCTGCATACCTGTACCCGTGAAAATCTATAAACACACACACACACACACACACACATATACTGTATGTATGTATGTATGTATGTATGTATGTATGTATGGTATTCAGCTTTGTTCAGGTATTTTCCCACGTCATTATAGTTGTGCTTTTAAAGTTGTAGCAATGTTTTGGCAGAATCTTATCTGCCATCATCAGGCTTGTTTATTGGGTTCATCTGTGTGTCAGGCTTTCACAGCCATTTCTGTTTTAAATTTGGTGCTAGCCTCGTGCTTTGTTAGAATGTTTTTTTTTCTTCATCCTGATTGGTTGGGAGTCTTGGTTTGTGTTAATTGGTCTTGGAGTTTGCTGTGTTCTGCTTGATTGGTGTTCCTAAGGTGTGAAACCTTGATACGCAGATGAACACAATACACAAGCCTGATGATGGCAGATGAGATTCTGCCGAAACGTCACTACAACTTTAAAAGCACAACTATAATGACGTGGGAAAATACCCAAACAAATATGTTGGTATATGTATGGTATTTAGGTTTCTTCGGGTATTTTCCGAAGAAAAATATTAATATTTTTTTAATATTGTTAAGAGTGTAAAAGTTGCAGATTACATGATATATATTTGTTTTCTTACGTTTTTGCGGGTATTTATATGTATAGTATTTAGGTTTCTTCGGGTATTTTCCCACGTCTTAATATTTGTGCTTTTATTATAGCAACATTTCAGCAGAATCTCATCTGCCACCCTCAGGCTTATGTATTGGGTTCCTTTTAATCTTATGTGTCAGGCTTAAAAAAAATACACAATACACAAGCCTGAAGATGACAGATGAGATTCTGCCGAAATGTTGCTATAATAAAAGCACAAATATTAAGACGTGGGAAAATACCCGAAGAAACCTAAATACTATACATATAAATACCCGCAAAAACGTAAGAAAACAAATATATATCATGTAATCTGCAACTCTTACACTGCAAAAACATATGGACTACACAACTCGATGAGGGCAAAGCAATAGACGCAATCTACATAGACTTCTGTAAAGCCTTTGATTCAGTGGTACACAACAAACTACTCCTAAAATTAAAATCTTACGGTGTCTCTGGACACTTGCATAACTGGATAGAAGCATTCCTGTCAAACAGACAACAAATGGTCAAAATTGGAAGCGTCCTATCAAATTCTGTACCTGTCAACAGTGGTGTCACCCAAGGCAGTGTTCTAGGACCAACTCTTTTCATACTCTACATAAATGACCTCTGTGATCATATTAAGAGCAACTGCGTTCTCTTTGCTGATGATGTAAAGCTATTCAACACCATAGACAACACTGCTACCCTTCAAAAAGATCTTGACTATGTATCAGAATGGTCAAACAAATGGCAACTTCAAATCTCAACAAATAAATGCTCTGTCCAACATATTGGCAAAAAAAATCAGAAAATAAAATACAGGCTGAATAGTCAAGACCTTGTTGATGATCCAAACTCTGTCAAGGATCTTGGAGTACTCATCTCTAATGATCTAAGTGCTAGAGCCCACTGTAACTACATAGCCAAAAAGGCGTTAAGAGTTGTTAATCTAATCTTATGTAGCGTTTTCTCTGGTAATATTACACTACTAACTAGAGCATATAAAAAAAAATTGCTAGACCAATACTCGAATACAGCTCATCAGTCTGGAACCCACATGATGTATCTGATATTAACACAGTTGAGAAAGTCCAGAAATATTTCACAAAAAGAGTTCTCCACTCCTCTACTCATTGCAGAATACCTTATGCCACCAGATTCGAAATTCTAGACCTAGAAAACGTAGAACTACGCTGCCTTCGATCCGATCTAAGTATAGTATATAAAATCATACATTGCAATGTGCTACCTGTCAATGAATACTTCAGTTTCAACCATAACAGCACAAGAGCAAACAATAGATACAAACTCAAGGCTAATCGCACCAAACTTCATTGCAGGAAATATGACTTCAGCAACAGAATGGTCAATGTCTGGAATATTCTACCTGACTCTGTGGTTTCTTCCCCAAACCCCAAAAACTTTAACCTTAGACTGTCTACTATTGACTTCACCCCTTTCCAAAGAGGTTTGTAGGGGGCGTGCATAAGTGCACCAACGTGCCTACCATCCCTGTCCTATTGTTTCCTTTTTATTTTTCTTATATGTATCCATATATTCATAACTATGTTTTTACTTATACCTATTATCTTGCAAGCAATTGACAAAATAAAATAAATAAAAATTATATATATACATACATACATACATACATACACACACACACACACACACATACATACATACATGCACATACACATATACATGATTTATTTGCCATTTATCTTGTCTCAAGGTGATTAGTTTTCAAATTTATATGCCATTTATCTCGTGGTTCAAGGCGACTCTCAGAGCCTATTTCATGGGTTCTGCCAGCATTTCATCATCTCATTCACGGAGGGAAGGAAAACATTGTCCTGAAAATAATCTACATTTGGCACTTAGACTGTGAAATACACCTCCTGTGTCTTTGTACTCTTAATTGTCAAATGAGGTTGCTTGCAGAAGTCATTGAATCGTTACAGTCTTGCTCAAGAATAAAGGTCTGGTTGAATGAAAATAGGGATGGGCAAATTAAGAAGCTCAGCATGCTTCAGAATTTAGTAACTGTCCCCCAGTAATTATCATTTCACACATTTGTGTACCCTCTTTTCTAAATGAGGAAAAGCAAAAAAAATGTTTTGGCAATGGCTCAAATCCAAATAAGCAGTTTTGTGAGCTAGATTTGTCTCCTATTCCCTCTTTAGAATCAAGATCTAGAGCTTGTTTCATTCTCACAAGTAGAACCCAAGAAGATCTGATATAATGCCACACAGTTAGCCCATCTCTGACACTGAGCTGCTGAGGAACATATTACCAAATTTGTCCCTGGGATTTTAAAGTTGATCTTGATGAGTTTGGACTGGAGCAGAGAGAAGAGACCAGTCAGAACAATTTGGTTCTTCCAATGCTGTCATCTTCATTAACTTACTGGGGAATTAGGATGGTTTCTCCAGGGTTTATAATATGTGTTCACCTTCCCCATTCTAGGAAGTCCACCAGATGCTGAACCACAATGCTTATAATTCCTGCATTTTGGGGAAGGCTGCTCTAACCAAGCTATCTCCTTTTTGCTAAAACTGACCATAGTCTTTACCTGAAACTGCTAGCAGTTCATTATTTCTTCTACAGATAAAATTCTGAGCAGGTTCAATTTCCATCTTAACTGTTCTCCACCACTTTTCATTCTCTCAGAAATCTCTTTATGAGTAATAAAACAAAGCTGCTTGTCTTCTACATCATTATAACGGGCTATAGGTTTCTGAACTAATTTTAGGTATTTTTGATACATATTTACTGTACATTCCATCTGACCCTTTAACAACCATGTGGCTAATTAAGCCAGAGTTTGGCAGGTATGGAGATTTTTTCATAATACTAAAATAAAGCCAGGAACAAGGACTGCAGTAATAAATGTCTTTCCATAGACTCAGATCTCATTCTTTCAAATGCAAATCTGACAAGTTCTTCTGCATAATATCAATGTGAGCTTGACACATTGATCTTTGGTTGGTCTTCTTCAAACATGTTAGGACTGTAAGTTTCCAATACTAGACTGACACACCGTCAGTGGCATTTGCAAACTCTTACTGCTTGACTAATAAAAGTGATGTTGCAGCATTGCACCAAAGCCTCTTCCCATTTTGGTAGTGCATACAAAATTGCATATAGAAAAGGGGCAGTGTTTGCATCACAATGCCATGATGCTGTTTGCAACACTTGGACCCTTCCTTGTCACCCCCATGGATGACATTGGAACACTTGCTTTTAACAGCAAACCAAAGTAACCATGTTGCTTTGCATCATTCTGCTTTGAACCTCCAACCAGTGTTCTTCTGTACAACTTGCATTGTCCCACAGTGAAAATGGCTATACAGGATAGAAAACTTCCTTACCATAGGGATCAGAATTATGACCATTATATCAGAAATGACCTCAGCATGTCTTGGAGCTCCTCTACTGGCCTGGGCTATGCATTGGAACCTATCTTTCAGCCTGGAAGCTCTTTGTCTGGGCTGAAATGCTTCCAGTCCATCCTGGAATTTCTTCAGCTTCTTCAAGTTGAGGGGACCCTAGTATAGGCATGTAGCAGTCCATGATCACCTGAATTACTGTACTTCCCTGAGGTGAGTTATGCACCTCTTTATTGTCTTGTTGAAAATCTGCCTTACTGCTTGTAGGCTTATCTATCATTCATATAACACAGAGACACACAATATTTTGGACAGGAAATCAGTTACATTATGCCTTTTCCAGGACAAGAATCATATTGCCTCTGTGACACAAAACATCTCTTCAAAGCAAACCCAAACTCTGACTTATATAGGCTAAGTGTATTTTGTTCCCACTTCAAATTGCAGCTATATAACCTTAAAACAACATAGGCTGTTTCAGCTCTTCTTGTCTCGGAACAAAGTGAGAGATTTTTTTCAACAACAACAATGTATTTCTACAAAATTAATTTACCTTTGTTTCTATCTTTTATTAAACTTCCCTTCTCCAAACCTGTCAACTCTGTTGTGTGGGTCATTGAAGAATGGGATGTGAAATAAGGGAGTTTTCTTTATGCACCATCAGTGATGCAAAAAGGGAGTGGAAACAATGCTTAATCCGATCCCAGGTATTTCTTTGGAGATAAGATCTTGGAATGTTCAGCCAGAAAGCCAAAATGTTTAGCCCAGGTACCTAGCAGAGTAGGTGGAATTTCCATGGAAAATTTTACTAACATAATAGCATGTCTGGCATTTGGAATTCATTTCTCTGGTGATATGAAGAGTAGTGATACATTATTTTGTGCGTCTTTATGTGATAAGTTCCAAGATAACAAGCTTTCAAATACTTGGCCATTCTCAACCCATTCCCTTGATACATTCCACTTTCTGACCAGTAGGATGTTATATTATAGCAACAAAACTATGAAAGATCCCACTCTTTTGGATATGCTAGGCAATTTATTTTTACAAAATGTTAATTAAGTACCATGTGCTTCTAAAAAGCTGTTTTAGAATGCATTCCAATCAACAATATCTTCAAAAGAAAAACATTCACAAGAAAAGATGACAGCAACAACACATTATGCTTCCTGGATATCAGAGGAATATCAGATATTCCTGGATATCAGGGGAAACAATGGTAGTTTAGAAATGCAAAACTGCTGAAAAACAACCTACACTAATGAAGTGTTTTATTATCAAAGTAACAACCTCCCACAAGAGGAGCTGTGTAAGAATATTATTCAGATGAGTACAAATGCACTGTAGCAACTCAGAACACTAAAAGAAGGAAACAGGCAGCCTATCCATCTTCCAACATAATAGATACCTACTCAATGTAACCAAAAAATGCCTGACCACTTAATCCACTATGGAACAACCAATGCAAACTATAAAAAGAATAACACTATCATACATCCAAAACATCACAGAGACAACCAACAGATTATTTACAATCACATGGTATCACAATAGCACACAAAACAACTCAGATCTTCCAAAACATCTTAAATAAAGTAAAAGATTCAATGGCCCAAGAAGAAGAAAAAACATATAACATATAAGATAAGGACTATAGGCAGAAGACCTGATCTGAGACCAAAGAAGCAGTCAGAAGACACTATGAAAACTTCGTATCACAACATATAGCGAGACTCAATCATAGTTTCAACTGGAAACTGCAATAAAATCTTGAATCCTAAAATGTTAGGAAAATTGACATTCAGACAAATTAGCCATCAGTAGAATGGAAATAAACTACATAGAAATAAGCCTCATTTACACACTTTTCAAAAAAGACACATAGAAATAAATCACATTTATACATCATTCAAAAGAGGCATTAAAGATGGAAGGAAACAAAAATGTCAGAACACATATTCTCCAGCAACTAACCACCAGATAAGCAGGGATTAACACAAGACAGTAGTCTTTTTCTGTAGGACAGTATATTCTGGACCTTTCCATGTCATCAGGCCTTACTGCCCGGAGATGGAATGATGAAATTTAGTTACTCGGCAGCCGAACTGTGGGCCCTGAGGAATGCCCCCCTTTCTCAGGTTCGGCCCTCGGGTCTTTCCCTGTCATACCTCGAGGATGGTTCTTGGGTGCCAGAGAGGAGACATGGCGCAGTTGGGGGTTTTAATTATGCTGATTTTAAGGGTTCTTTTAAATTGTTTAAATTTTTGACTAAATTTTTAATGGGGTTGGGGGGGGAATTATTATTGGGGTTAGGGAGGGGGACTGGACTGGATTTGGGGGATAACCCGTCTGGGAAAAAGGCCGGATCGGGGTATGCCTGCGACCGGGAGGTCTTGGGACTGGGGATGGTCGAATCGAGGATGGGGGCTTCTTCTGGGGAGGGGGATGAAAGGGCTATCCCTACGATTGGTGGGAGAGGCAGGTATGGTGTTGACAGGGGGTCTTATCAAGTTATGGGAGCCCGCCCCCGCTGTTTACAAGCGGTGGTGTGCTCCGGCCCCCAGGTCACGTCTCGCTCCCTGAGTTGTTTGAATGATCGGCCCCGGGCCTCCGGCTGATGTTATGCAATGCCAGGTCCATAGTGAATAAAGCCCCCCTTGTTTACGATCTTGTCACGGAGGGGTGTGTGGACCTGGCTGGCATTACCGAGACCTGGCTGGGATAGGAGAGGGGTGTCCCTCTAGTGGAGATGTGCCCAGCCGGGTTTCAGGTTTTTCATCGGCCAAGGGCCCAGGGAGGGGTGGGGAGTTGCGGTAATTATTCGGGAGGATTTGTGACCTAGGGAGTCCACTGTTCCTCAGACGACCGGATGTGAGTCCCTTTTTGTAAAGTGTGGTTCCGGGGTTCAGATGGGCCTATTGGTCACATACCTGGCTCCCTGCTATGTGACATCGGCTCTGCCTGAGCTCCTTGAGGTCATAGCCAGTCTGGCGGTTGAGACCCCCAGGCTGATGGTCATGGGGAATTTCAACCTGCCTTCAGCCGGTGGAGCCTCGGGGATTGCCCAGGAGTTCTTGGCTTCCATGACAGCTTTGGGCCTGACCCAATTAATTAGGGAACCCACTCACATTGGGGGTCACATCCTGGATCTGGTTTTTGTCTCTGGACAGTGGCAGGATGATCTTGGTGTTGGGGACGTTTTTGTTGAGCCCTTGTCATGGTCAGATCATTCGCTCCTTAGGCTGGACTTCCAGGCTGCTCCTCCCCATCGCAGGGAGGCGGACCAAATACGATGGTACCGCCCCAGGCGCCTGATGGATCCAGACAGGTTCCTGATGGAGCTTGGACCATGTCCTGACATTAGAACACATGACTCGGTTGGGGACCTGGTCGCCACCTGGGAAAGGGTGGTGGCTGGGGCCCTGGACCGGGTCGTGCCCTTGCGGCCTCTAACCTGGCGCCGCTCTCACTCGGCCCCTTGGTTTTCCGGGGAGCTGAGGGAGATGAAGCACCGGAAAAGACGCCTGGAGAGTATTTGGAGGACTACTTGCTCCGGACCCGGTCTTATATTATTGCGGTCTTATATTAAGACCTATTTAATGGCGATAAGGGTGGCAAAGCGTTCTTACTTTTCCACCCTTATTGCATCCACAGGAAACTGCCCAGCCGCCCTGTTTAGAGTGACCCGCTCCCTCCTGGAAGGGGAAGCGCCGGAGGACCCCTTGCAGGGACGGGCTGAGGACTTTTCGAATTTCCTGGTGGATAAAATCGCTCAGATCCGGGATGGGTTGGACTCTGAATGAGCAACTCTGGGTGGGGGGTCAGGGGTGGAATTTGAGGCAGTCATTTGGGAGGAGTTTGATCCTGTGACCCCCGAAGACGTGGACAGGTTGCTGTGGGGACTGAATGCTACCACATGTTTATTGGACCCGTATCCCTCCTGGCTGGTGTTGGCCACCCGGGAGGTGACACAAGGTTGATTTCAGGGTATTATTAACGCTTCCTTGAGTGAGGGATATCTGCCCGCCGCCTTGAAAGAGGCAGTGGTGAGACCCCTCCTCAAGAAACCGTCCCTGGACCCAACTTTGTTATCTAATTATCGTCCCGTCTCCAACCTCCGTTTTGTGGTGAAGGTTGTTGAGAGTGTGGTGGCACAACAGTTTCCCCAGCACCTGGATGAAGCTGTCTATTTGGATCCACGCCAATCGGGCTTCAGGCCTGGGCACAGCATAGAGACAGCATTGGTCGCATTGGTGGATGATCTCTGGAGGGCCCGTGACAGAGGTTATTCCTCTGTCCTGGTCCTCTTAGATCTTTCAGCGGCTTTCGATACTGTCGACCACAGTATCTTATTGCGGCGGCTGGAGGGGTTGGGAGTGGGAGGCACGGTTATGCGGTGGTTCTCCTCCTTCCTCTCTGACCGCTTGCAATTTGTGTTGGCAGGGGGGCAGAGGTCGGCCCCGAGGCCCCTGGTTTGTGGGGTGCCTCAGGGGTCGGTACTCTTGCCCCTTCTGTTCAACATTTATATGAAGCCGCTGGGTGAGATCATCCGTGGCTTTGGGGTGGAGTTCCATCAGTACGCTGATGACACTCAGCTGTACATCTCTACCCCGGGCCACCCCGATGAAGCCGTCGAAGTGATGACCCGGTACCTGGAGGCCGTGCGGTGTTGGATGGGGTGGAACAGGCTTCAATTCAACCCATCTAAGACTGAGTGACTGTGCTTCCCGGCACCCCGATACAGCCAGCTGGTCCCATCGCTGGCTGTGGAGGGGAGAAACTCTTGCCCCCACTGAGAGGGCCCGCAATCTGGGTGTCCTCTTGGATGTGTGGCTGTCATTGGAAGACCACATGGCGGCCGTCGCCAGGGGGGCTTTTGGCCAGGTCCGTAGGATCTACCAGTTGCGGCCCTTTCTGGATCGGGATGCGCTTCGCATGGTCACCTCCGCCCTGGTGATCTCCCGCCTAGACTATGCCAATGCTCTCTACATGGGGCTGCCTTTGAAGAGCATCCGGAGGCTCCAGCTGGTGCAGAATGCAGCCGCGAGGGTGGTACTGGGGGCTCCTCGGGGCTCCCACGTTACGCCACTTCTGCGTGAGCTGCATTGGCTCCCGGTGGCCCTCCGGGTGTGCTTCAAAGTCTTGGTTTTATCTTTAAAGCGCTCCATGGCTTGGGACCGGGATATTTGCGAGACCGCCTCCTGCCATTATCCCGCCGACTGATACGCTCCCATAGAGTCGGCCTCCTCGGGGTGCCACCGGCTGGACGGCTGGCAACTCCGAGGATGCGGGCCTTCTCATCGGGGGCACCCCCTCTCTGGAATGAATTACCCCCGGAGATGAGGGCCGTCCCTGATCTCATGACCTTCCGTCGTGTGCTAAAAACTTATTTATTTCGGCAAGCCGGATTAGCCTAGGGGTTTTAAATTTTAATCTGGTTTTTAATTTTTCTTAATTCCTTTATTTTAAATTTTGTAGAGCCAAATATATCTAATTCTTTTAATTTTTAATATTGTAATATTGTATATATGTTTCATATGTGTATTTTTATTCCAGCTGTTCACCGCCCCGAGTCCCTTTGGGAGAGGGGGCGGTATATAAATTTAATTAATAAATAAATAATAAATAAATAAATAAATAAGACAAACAATGAAGCAGAAAACAATATCCTAATCAAGATACTACTAAGTGAAAATTATTTCCCCAGAATAACTAGCAAGGCAAGCTACTGTATATAAACAGTGAGCAAAGGAAACTCTTCATTTACTAGCACTGATGATGTTACCCACTTGGGTAATGAAACATCTTCAAGCAAACAACCAAGCTCAAAGATCACCAAGATTCCACAGTTCAATCCTGAACTACATATATTCTCTTCTATTGGAATATTCCTTCTGATGGGAATTATCTTAATTTTAAATGTACTGTAAGAATTGGGAATTTTATTTTGATCAAGAGGAATATGGGGGGAGGAATAATTCTTAAGATACATGGAATTAATAAATGAGTGGTCTCATCTTTAGAATGTTGTATGTTGCAAAGAATGGAATCTTTTTTCTATACTACTTTTGATTATACATATAAAAAACATGAAGATAAATTCTGGGAAACTTGAATGAAAACTGTAAATGTGTTAGTTTTAAATAAATTCAGAGTACTTGGGTTAAACATGTTTTGTAATTTTACATATACTATATTTTACCTATAGTATCGCAAAAAGAAATATACTTTATTTAAGATTCTTAAATAAATATATAAATAAGAACCATTGGTCAAGTCTATTTATTAAATGACACATTTGAATTAGTACTGTAATTGGCTTTTGGCTTCTGCAGTTCTTACCCAACTAATTTTTCTAGTTGAAATTAAATCATTTTTCCCTGTTTTGTAAACCTGGCAAACCATCCAGACAATTGAGATCATACAAATTTGAGAATTTATTCAATTCAGAGGAACTTGATCCACAGAGGTGATCTAATAACTATGGACAATCCTTGTCAGATGCCTCCTTTGTGTGTGTGTGGGGGGGGGGGGGAGTTAATTGCACTCTGTTGCATGTATGCTGAAGCCCAAATTCTTGGAGAAAACTGCTAGGATGTTTTGCTGATGCCAACCCATTCTAAATCTGCAACTGACATTTTCAGTCTGAACCCTTTTGCTGAAAATGAAAGTTATTCTTGCCTTTTTGCAAGCTGGAGAGGAAATGGTGAAAAGTTTTTTGTTGGGCGTCTTCACAAGGAAGAGATCCTATCAGTTACAAAGGATAAGCATAAAACTATGACATACCGACATATTTGTGACAAAAACATCATACTGTGATCTTCTGTAATGAATACAATGAACAAGACTGAATTAAAAATAGCTTCCTTGTAAAAATGCAGAGTTGAGTTGTTGTTAGTGCAATAGAAGAAGACATTTGCTCTGGAAAAACTTTTTTAGTTTTCTTTTTTTTCTTTTCTTTTATGTTTTTTTATTAAGATACTAAAGTGCTCAGTCATGAGGTAATTCATTTAAAAATGGTGGGTATGATGGACAGTCACAGAATAGTCAGATGATGACATCATGGAAGTGAGTTGGACTGAAATTTCAGGGATTATTTTCATGTTTTCAACAGATGGTTGGATGCTAAGCCTAAATTAAAGTATACATACCTGATTTTCTTTCTTATCCTTAAAAATAGGACTGCCAGAGTACGGTTTGAGGAAAACAGGAAAAAAGGGATTGGGGATTCCAAGATCACTGCAGGTTGCTTATACCTGCACTAGGCCCAGTAAATAACATTTGGGGAGGGGGCGGAAATAACTTATTTATGTCAAATCTAAATTACTAGACTTCACAGGATAGAGGAAATCTTCAAGATATATTTTCAGGACATACTGGACTCTGCAGTTAGTTTTTTTTTTTTAAATCATGATTTTAACTGAAATGACATTACATTTTGAAAATATTATCGAAATAATTACTTAATTCTCTAACGAATGGTCAGTTCTAAATCTTTTGCCCACATTGGCTGATGAGAATGCATTACCTAGAACTCACAAGAGATCAAAACTCTCCTCTCCCCAAATAAATAAATGAAAAATGAATCGCATTCACACGTTATCTTTACAATTTAAATCATATGCCTCTCAGTACACTAGCCTCAATCAGAATAGAGCTGGAAGGGACCTTGGAGGTCTTCTAGTCAAACGCCCTACCCTATATTATTTTAGACAGGTGACTGTCCAGTCATTTCTTAAAAATCTCCAGTGATGAAGCACCTACAACTTCTGAAGGCAAGCTGGTTAATTGTTCTCGCTGTTAGAAAGTTTCTCCTTAAATCCAGGTGGCTTCTCTCCTTAATTAGTTTCCATCCATTGTTTCTTGTCTTGCCTTCTGGTGCTTTCAAAAATAAGTTGACTCTTTCTTCTTTGTGGCAGCCCTTCAAATACTGGAATACTGTCATGTCATTCCTAGTCCTTCTTTTCTCCAGATTGGCCATACCCAATTTCTGCAACCATTCTTCATATGCTTTGTCTCCAGGCCTTTAACAACGTCTTAGTTGCTTTTCTTTGCATTTTTTCCAAAATTTCAACATCTTTTTTGTAATGTGGTGACCAAAACTGGATGCAGTATTCCAGGTATGATCTTACTAAGGATTTATAAAGCAGTAATAATACATCACATGATTTTGATTCTATCCTCTGTTTATACAACCAAGGATTGCATTAGCTTTTTTTCTGCCGCACACTGTTGGCTCATATTTACGTAAAAGGTCCCTCTCACAGTTACTGTTTTTGAGCCAGGTTTCTCCTAATCTGTACTTGTACCTTTGGTTTTTCTCCCCCTCCCCCTTACCCCAAGGCAGAAGATGCCACATTGGGAGAGTGAGTCGTGTGCAGTTTTTTATGGTCTAACTGTGTACAGTTTTTAAGGAAAGGTAAAAGCAGTGTACAAAAAAAAATCAACCCATTTTTTTATCAACAGAATATTTCTTGGGGATTTCTGCAAAGATGCTTCATTATGAAAAGAGCTGAGACAGGTTGCATGTTCAAAAAGTGCCATTTTTTAAACACTTTGGTTAAAAATGCTAACACTTTCCTTTCTTCATGCCATACATTTCTCCCATAAAGAGGAATGAGTAAAACCTCATCATAAGGTAAGGAAGATGTCTTCCTCACACAATACACTACACTAATTTACAGCTTAATTGTGAATAGATTTGGATAGTTGGCAATACATAATCACAATTCTTGTGTTGTCAGACCAAAAGACATCAACACAACAAGCCCTCCACCCTGTTTGTCCTCCAGTAATTGGTATGGAGATAAATCACTGTTCAAACTAGTGGTCTCATTATCATTTCTCATACTCCTAGATAAATCTTTCTTCAAGGAATATATCCAATTATTTTAAAAAAACAACACAAAAAAGGAATAACACTGATAATGACTTTGATAAACTAATTATGCAATGAGAGTGGGAAAAAGAATAGTGATTTGGATATAATACTGAGAGATTTATGGCTGAAGTGTTGAAGGCAATGTCTATTCTCTAACATTTCTTCATCTACAGCTGTGCTGGACAACTTCTTTTAGGCAAAAGTAATAAACGTGTGATTTATGATTCATCTAGTTTATAGCACGTGTGGCAATGTTTTGGTTGAAGAAGAGCAAGTGTACTTAATGTTAAATACCTGATTAACTCAAAAATATTATTTAGGTGTTCATAACTAACTGTGTTATGTTCCTATGTATCCTGATGAATTTATGTTGAAAAGTATACATATAAAATATACAAGACAAATATAATATTGTTTTGTTGTATCGTATGAAAAGTCATAAAGTAAGATAAGGCATAGAAAAATAGAAAAGGCATAGAAACCTAATATCACAAAAGTAGATTCATGCACACAGCCAAAAGCAAAAAATTAGCAATCCCCCTCATTTTGAGAACCAAAAATTGTTTCTTTTCTCATTTAAAGATAATAAGGAGAGCACCAGGCAGGTCTCCATGGAGAGAACATTCCAAAAGTCATGAATTAATATGAATTCAGGCCATCTAAAGATGAATTTTCAAGATAACTTAATCTAGATCGCCTATTCATCCTTCTTCCATTCATTCTGGCCATTCATATGGATTAAAAGCAGTTTTTTCTACTGAAATTAGTAATAATATCATGTTCTTATAATTGGTTGGACTTATGAAAATTTCAACATAGAATTATAGCATTATATTATATTATGATCCATTCTGATATCCTCACAGAAAGCAAAGTTGGTGAAGCTGGAAGGAAATAGCATGCACTAGTTCAAAGGGTTCATTATAACATATTGTTTAAGATTTTTTTTTCTCCCTCCCTCCCTCTCTCTCCCCCCCTCTCTCTCTTTCTTTCTTTCTTTCTTTCTTTCTTTCTTTCTTTCTTTCTTTCTTTCTTTCTTTCTTTCTCTCTCTCTTTCTCCTTTCCTCCCCTTCTCTCTCTCTCTCTTTCTCTCTCCCTCTCTCCCTATGTCTTGCTCCCTTTCTTTTTCTTTAATTTCATTTCTTTCATTTCATTACAATTGCTGGTTTCTATTTATTTTTTTTACAAATTATTTCTGAGCTGGCTTTTTATTTTTAGACATTCAGCTCACAGCAAAGAAGCTAATTCAAAAGCACATACAGGAAAACCAGAAAGATCCATCAGTTTCTTAGAATATAGATTAAACAGGAAGGACTGTTGCTTTGAATATAATTTTATCAAACTTTTCCAAACTGTTTAGACTCCAGCGTCTAAAGGAATGCAACTGTTGAAAACTGCATTGTTGCATATCAAAGGAAGGATAGGGCTGTCCCCCAGAACCATTGTGACAAGATACATATTTCTAAAGACACTGTTGTCTTTTTGAGTTTTCCCCCAGCTTCCAGGTCAGCTCTTGGGTCAAACCATAACTGTCACCACTGGAGAAGAATAGGAAATATATTCCACCTTTTCTCTGTTTCTCTCTCACACATAATGTGTGACAGAGAAACCAAAATGGAGAGGCAGAGAGGCAGAGAGAAAGAGAAAGAAAGAGACAGAGACAGAGACACACAGAGAAAGAGAAAGACACAGAGAGAAAGAGAGAAGAGTATACATATATGTATGTTTATGCATGCTGATGCAAAGCACATGGAAGACTTTCAGGATGTTATATTTTGAAATTTGATTAGCCTCAAGTGAGAAAGCATAAAACAATTCACGTGATTCTTCATTCTAACCCTGAAAAACAATAAAGCATCACATTAACTACTTAAATCAAATTAAATTAAACATAGACAAAGGTCAAATTGCCATCAATTTGACATCTCTAACAATAACAATGCTTCGGAAAACAAAAAGCCCAGCTCGCTGCCAACTTAAGTCCAGTCAAATCCTAACGCTTCCCAAGGTCATAGTTTAAAGGAGCCTTACATTTGGGAACAAATTTTCAAGTGACTTTCAAAGTATTGCCCTGAGACTATGCAGACAGCCCAGTCCAGATGTCATATTTGATTGCACGCTTTTTATTAAAAACAGGTTAGAGGCCTCGAGAATTTAGAAACGGAGTCCGGTTTTCCTTGTTTGGACTGGATCACTACATTTGCCAATACAGGTAGTCCTCGACTTACTACAGTTCATTTAGTGACCATTTGAAGTTACAACGGCACTAAAAAAAGTGATCATTTTTTTTCACACTTACGACCACCATTGCAGCATCCTCTCGGCCAGGCGATCAAAATTCTCATGCTTGGCAACTAGTTTGTATTGATGATGGTTTCAGAGTCATGGAGTGATGGGATCATCTTTTGGGACCTTCTGACCAAACAAAGTCAATGGGGAAGCCAGGTTCACCCAACAACCCTGTTACTAATTTTACAAACCGCAGTGAATCACTTAACAGACGTGGCAAATAAAGTCGTAAAATGGGGCAAAGTTCACTTAACAAATTTCTCATTTGGTGACATAAATTCTGGACTGAACTCTGGTCCTTCACCGAGGACTTACCTTGGCTGATGGAAACAATAGAGTTTCATGGTGGGAAAAAAACATAATGATTCTGAATGATCTGCTTCAAATCCTGACCTCTGGTATGTCTGTATTCTCAACTAGTAGCGAGTAATCTAAGTCTATTGAAATCAAGTTTGGAGTGAAGTCTACTCATATGGCCAGCCTCTTTATATGTGGGGTCTTTGGTTCTCTCTGAGCTTGGTTGTTTTCTTACAGAGGTTTTATTACCCAATCCAAGTAATATTATCATTAACATCATCTCTTTAAATGTATATTAATTTAAATAGACATCCCAGAAAGCTCTAATCTCTCTCTCTCTCTCTGTGAAATATCACTCACACATCATCACAAAATCTCCAGAACCATTAAGCCTACAAACTTGAAATTTGGCACTTATGTTCCTCTTGGCTTCTAGGTGCTCACAATGATTTTTCTAAATGATCATCAGAGCATTAGTATTTCCTATATTATTATTAACATGGTCTGATCAGAGGTGGTATTCAGCAGGTTCTGACCAGTTCTGGAGAACTGGAAGTGGAAATTTTGAGTAGTTTGGTATGCCACCTCTGACTGGCCCCGACCCCATCTATTCTCTGTGTCCCATGTCCCAGCCCTACACAGGAGAACGGAGCTGGAAAGCAGGTGAGTGGGGTGGGGAGGGAATGGGATTTTGCAGTAACTTTCCCCCAGGAGTGGGGAGGGAATGAGGATTTTGCCGTATTTTTCCCCTGCCATGTCCACCAAGCCGTGCCCACAGAACTGGTAATAAAAACATTTGAATCTCACCACAGGCTCTGATCAGTAGTGGGATTCAATTTTTTTTACTACGGTTCTGTGAGCGTGGCTTGGTGGGTGTGGCAGGGGAAGGATATTGTAAAATCTCCAGCCAGAGGTGGTATTTGCCAGTTCTCTGAACTACTCAAAATTTCCGCTATCGGTTCTCCAGAACCTGGTCAGAACCTGCTGAATACCACCTCTGACTCTGATGCTACGGAATTCTACTCTCCCTCCCACCTGAAAAGAAATCTGTTCCAACTGCAGTTCAGCTAAGCCATGCTCAGGCTCCTTGCTGTCTCCTTTTTGCTCACACAGCAAATACTGTTTCAGTTTCCAAACAACCCTCAACTCTCTCAGTCCCCACCTGAAAAGAAATCTGTTCCAACTGCAGTTCAGCTAAGCCATGCACAGGCTCCTTGCTGTCTCCTTTTTACTCACACAGCAAATACTGTTTCAGTTTCCAAACAGCCCTCAACTCTGTCACACACTGACAGGACACTATCCAGATGAATACCTATCAGACAGATGCTGGTAGGCAGAGGCACAATTTTTTCCCCTTATTTTCCTCCCCAAAACTTACCTGATCACATCATTTTGTAGCGAAGCATGGGTACCCTGCTAGTGACTAATAAATGTTACTGATTGTAGTGATTGTTTATGAGATTTTTTTTCCTTTGAAAAAAATTGTTTGAAATTGTGAGGTCCATTTGAACACATCCCAATTTTCTCCGTTTCTTTCATTTTCGTTCTACTGTGACAGTCTTACGAAAGTAACAGATGACACCCAAGCCTTTGCCAGGCAAACAATACGCTTTATTTGTCACATGAAAGTAATGCACAGTTCCCTTAAATGTTGTGTAGCAAAGTCCTCTTGCATTCCATAGCCCTGCACTTGAACCACCTCCATTCATATCTGAATTTTTTTTATCCCAGCCCACATTGAGCAAGCTGCTCTGAAGCTTAATTCTCCTGACCCTTCAGTGCAGTTGGATATTGTCACTTAATCCTTTTTTCCCCTTATGTCCCATGTGTGGTTTTGACTTCTTTCTCTTCTCGATTCCTTTTTCCTCTTCCTCCCTCCCCCCCCTTTCTTTCTTATTCTATAAGCCTCTCTTCAGGGTCCGCATTCCAGAATTCATCCTTGCATTAGTGCTGCCATACAATGCTTTCCCAGTGTTAGAGGATTAGACATTACGGAGACTATGGCAACTTACTAGATGCATAGGGGGAACATAAGGAGATGGTGGAATGTCTACAAGAAGAAAAAATATATATATATGAAGAAGTTGAAAGAACTGAGAGCCAGCAGAATTGTGAATGAGGAATGGTGGTTTAAGGTAAAGAAATACGTTTGTGTCAGGTTATTTGATATGGAAAGCACGGTGGAGAACCAAGTAATGTGTTCTATGAAGAGGCAAGTAGGACTTCTGAGTAGAAGATTTGGGAGTACACAGAGGAGTGATAAATGGTCAGCAATTTAATAGCATGGATGAGACTGGTACCATCAAAAGACTGAGGAGCGGTGGGGGGGACAGGCATCTTAGTCAACTCACTCCAGGTTTCAGTTGTGATTATTGTGGGAAATAATCACTGTGAATCCATTTTATCATGACAAGAAATTAAAAATATCAGGGTAGCTCCATTTTAATTTCACTGAAAATCCTATACTGATTCAAACAAACCTTGAAGAGCTTGGGGAAAGTAACAAACAAAATGGATAGTTCCAGAATGCTGCTGTCATGTATAGAAAGTGCAGGAGATATATTTATGACAGTGAGATATATTTATGAAATATGTGGTCTTCTGAGATAAAATCAGGAATCACATAAAACATGTTATAATGATGTTTCTTCAAAATACTGCTGCTCCATAATTAATAGCTTGACATCTTCTCTAAGTACTTAGATATGTATGGAATTTTAGGTAGTTGCAGCTAATTACTGCATGTAAGAAACAACGAAGATTAATCTGCAACATTGTTTGCCAATACTTATGCTATTTTTGTGCCTAGAAATTCCATACCATAAGGCTTCCCAGATTCCTTGAAAATAAACACATTTATTTGCTTGCTTGTATACTTTTATCTGAATGCCACCCATTTTCAAAACCTTTGGGTGGTTGAGGGAAAAAAAAAACATTTCATAAGCTAAAATCCGCAAATTTAATTGAATTACCAGTGATTTTTCAAAGCAAAAATGAGGAGAAGACATTCCAGGTATAGATAGTACATTTTACATTTTGGAATGTGCAGGTTCCAGATCATGCAGAAACTGATTTAGCCTGTAGCTGTTAAAAAACATCATCCCACCAGCTTTCATGAGCTTCTCGGTTCTCCCCCCCAGCCACCCACTTGCCACCACCAGGTTGACAGTTTTGTTGTGTCTGAGGAATGCAGGTGTCATTGAAGGTCATGGGCACACGATTATTATTCATTTAATTTGAATAAACGCTTTTATATAAAGAATGCTGGAGGCCCGCTTAAGCCTGATTTTCTTCACAAGCATGTTGCAAGGCTTTAAAAGTCTGTGAAGTGCTTGAGACCTTTGCAGAGAAGGCACTTACGCAAATGCAACGGGTCATTGTTTGTTCGAGCTGTTCATCATTTGTTCAAGGCCATTGCTCCCTTTCCTCTCAACGGTAAGAAGTTCAAAGCAGCCTTTCCGGAATCACTGGAGAAGGAGTGTGGGTGGGTGGAATCAGCAGTGTGGAAACAGGCAAAATACAGGAAGGATCATAGAAGGCAGAGTTAGAGGCCACTAGGAATTGTATCCAGGTAGATCTTCGAAGCTGCTCCTGGGGGCTAACTCTTATCTTTCTAATCATAGCGATCTTTAAAAGGTAAGCAAAACAAGACAAATGTGACACATTGGAAGAATACGAATTGGGAAATCTTTGCTCCAGGCTCAGTCTCTAAATCATCAGACTATAGAGGTGAATTCCTATCTTAACTATCAAGCATAATTGTATTGGTCCCTCAAGAATGTGGCTGTTTTTCCAGGCAAAATGAATTAGGGACAGGGTTACCCCTTAAAGAGAGAAGTTGTGTGCCTATTTTTAGCTAGGGGGAAAGTTATACGTTGTGGTTGGTTAATACATAAAAAGTTCTGTATATAATCCCAACAGTCTAAAAGTTGCTTCCAGCTAGTGCTGAAGATTTCATAGTTTGTCAGGCTGATGGATCTGACATCCCACATAAATGTAAGCATACACACATTGTTACAGATTCATATTCTTATATCATAGTCATCATGACTTCACATACTTATAATGTATGTGGGAAGGGGAGAGGTATAGATTAATTATTTGGTGTTTGGTCAGTGTACTTTCTAAACTCCAGCCACTGGGAATTATGACATAATGCAATACATGAATCCAATGAACTACGGCTTTCTTAATAAACCGTGTTTAAACAACTATGGATTTAGCATAATATGTGAAAATTCTCAGATATACTGAAAAGGAGGGTCAGCTCCTTTTGCCATCAAAAAAATCCACAGCAAGATCATTGTTTATAGGATGCTAGCTGACAAGTAGCAGAGCCTGAGTGTAATGATATGTGGGAATGACCTCAGGAGACAGAAAGAAAAGCTAGGCAGCAGTCTGATAAATGAAATTTCAGTCCAAGGGAGGAGGAGTGGGGGAAACGTCTCAGAAGAGACACTTCCTACTTGGAAGGAGAGTTAAAATAAGGAATAGAAGAGGAACTTTCTAACCTGCAAGATTCTGTTAATGCAACCTTACAATAAAAAATAGAGCTAGTATTCATTGTTATGCTTCTTGCCTGGTCTACCTCAAAGGGCTAACACTCAGTGCCCTTGTGAAGGATGGATGACTCTCTCTCCCTCCCTCTCCCTCTCCCTCTGCCCCTGTCTCTCTGTGTACTGTAAATCAAATAACTGACACAAAACTATTGCATCAGAAATATTGAACCATACAATAATTTCAGTGCATGTGTGGGTACACGAGTCTTCACTTGTTAACAAAAAGATTATAAAGGTGATCTCAGGTTAATTGCTCATTGGCACCCCTCTAAAAGTATTTTCAAGCAGGGTGTTAGACATTTGAAAGGAGTTAGACATTTTCTGACTTCCCACAACAGAAAATATTTCTCCAAGCTTCTTCAGATGAACACACTGAACATATATATGCTGGACCAAAATCTTATCTAAAATATTTTGTAAGTTTCCTTTGCTGATGAAAGAGGCTGCTTTTTCAACCATAGTCTCAATGTTTGTCACTTTTATTTGGAGACATTTTATTTTTGCAAGAAGTCAAGACTTACCTAATCAAATGAGTGATTAGGGATTCTTATTAGCATTTTTAAAAAGAAGGTATATAGAGAAAACATGCAGGAGAACACGTTCTGCTTTTAGAAGTCCCAAACATCCATAATCTTTCTATTTAACAGAGAACTAGCCAAGAAGATTCCTCATTAAGTTAGAACATCTATTTACAGAGCAACTAAGCAATTATGAATTTAGTAAAAAAACTGAAAAATGGTTATAAGAGAAAACCTCAGAAATAATATTAAACTAGCAGGGTAAAGCTGGCAGTGAAAACCATCAGTATTTTTTCTGGCTCCAGCTCTTACCAAACTTTATGCAGTGTGTAGGCTGGGAGGCAAAAATAAAAATCTACATCTGAGAACAAAAAATAACTTGGGAAGACACCACAAATCAAGAATATACAGAATGTACAAGCATGAAGTAATTAAATGCCCAGGAACCACCACTCTCTGCCTGTAATTTCACTTTTTAAAAGTTGTCATTGACAAAAGAATGTTTTCACAGAAATTTGCAGATTAGATTGTGGAAGAGCTGGTGTGGATATTACAATAGTTGAGATGACTGCTCCAGTAATCACTTCTGAAGCATCAAAGAAGAATTCCCGTTTATCCTCTCTTCCCCAAGCCACACATTTCCATCTCTTTCAGCTATTTCTCATAGGTTGCCAGGTTTATGCACCATCCTGATCAAATTTCTCAGAGCTCACTTCCATTTGTAATTTTAAAAATCCATTGTTCAGAATAGGATGCAATACTCCGAATGTGGTCCAACTAATGCAGAATTATTATTAACTCTCTTGGTATAAATGGTAAGTTCCTGTTGAATGCTCCTTAAGATTGCATAAATGGTTTTAGTAACTGTATCACACAGTTGGTTTAGATTCAATCCATTCTCATACGTGCTCAGCAGTATGTCCTTCCCAATACATTAGATATTTTTTAAAAAAAAATCTGAGTGGAAAAATAATACATTTTCACAAAGCATGCATTTCTAAATATATTTTATTTAAATGGCCATTTTATCATACAATATCTTTTTGAAATAAGTTTAAGATCAAGGGCTTAGCACAGAGCACCCCAAAAATGTTCCAATCCTTAATTTGCACTTCAATATAATTGCATATATTTCACTAGATATAACGCTCACAGATTTTCCAGCACTGAAACCAGGTGCTAAATGCCAACATACTCATAGCAAGGTATTCTTTAATGTTAGAGTTGAAGAAATTTGGAAAAAAATGTACAATATGGCTCCTTTGAAATTAAATGAAAATTGGATTTGTATTTGTTTTAAATATAAAGAACACACAGATAAAATAATATTGATTTATTTCTGTTATTGGGCTTATAACCCACATTTCCATCAACAAACAGCATTCAGTGAGAGTGAAAGCCCCAAAATGTGTGCAGTAATATCCCATAGAAAGCAAAGATTTTTATGACTATCTGAAATAAAATAAATGGCCTCTCATGCTTTTGCAGGTCTTCTAGTCACCCTGGAATATGTGTAGATATCTTCCTAATATGCAGATATGCATTTACATGTTAAGGATGGGAATATTAATATTAAAGATTATTTTGTTCCTACTTTTTTCTCCATCTTCCATGGACATCATTAGAAAATGTTACTTGAAAACATACACGGCTTTGAGGATCATGGAAAAGTATTAAAATTACTTCTCTGCTCATGAAGCAGAGCAGATGCATGACACAAGATCTTCCCCAAGCCAAAACATTCAAATTTTCCTTCTTTCTATACAGCTTCGAGGAATTGGAGGTCAGTTGCTTTGATTTAACTTGGAGAGAGAATGAGACGGCTACTGTTTCAGTTATCTGCTTCATTAAGTTTAGACTCTATTTGTGTCTGTTTGCTTTTCTACTTGTGCTTGGAAGTGTGTCTATCTGTGCTCTGTTTCATAAGGTCTGGAGTTTATTTGCCTGCATTTGCTTTCCACTGCCTTTGGACTGTGTTTGCTCTGTGCTCTGTTTGATTGAGTCTGGACTTTATGGGTCTGAGCTTCTTCCAGAGCTTTGAGGCCTTGTTTGTTTTGCTTTCCAAAGCCTGGGAATGTGGTAGTATGTGGCTTGCTCATTGCCTCGAAGAGTGACTGAGATGCCTTGTGGTAAGTATGAGAGCATTCCTATATACAGCTGACCCTTCGCCTAATTCTTCTACCTTTCTCAGACAGTCTTAATTATCCTGTCTTTGAGATCTATTGAGGCATGCTATCTGAGAACTTTGAGATAGTAACCTAAACATGTGATGGGTACCTGGTCACGGAAGACTGAATAAGCCATACATGGCAACTATACCCGATATGGGAAAAAGGGATTTGCCCTAAAAACCTGGATTCTCAGCAAAAGGAGCCTGAGGAAGAGAGAAACAATTAGACTGTCCATGCTCATGCTTAGCAGGACTCATCCAGAAGATTTCCATCTCAGCAGAATATCATCTGAAGTCCAGGAGACTGAAGAAAGGAAAGAAGCTTCACCTTGCTTTTATGAGCTCCTTTCTTCCATGCCCGCTTCATAAGAATGCAAAAATTCTGAGCATTATAATTCATTTGAAAAAGTGATGACTCCTTCTAGAATGAGCCTTATGGAAGATGTATCCAATGCATGCTATTCTATAGATCTTTGCCTATAGAGCTTTTGAAATAATTAGACAATTGAGTGTGATGGGCTCCTATTATTTTGGCATATACATTTAATGGTTAAGTAATGATTATTGGCTGAGCTTTTTGTTCTATTCTAATAAAGGTTTTATTGGGAGCGTTATCTGATAGAATTGAATGTTTTTATGTTACATCTATGGTATACTGTAAGAGACTTCTGAGGATGACTCTGGTGACAATTGATACCATCAGGTATGGTATCCTTCTAGGCAGCCTGCATGATTTGGGGTGGATGATACCAATCTATATATACTTTCCTGTTGGATACACTGGAATATGAGAATTTAAACTATTGGCCAGGTATTGGTGGAGTATCACAGAGTTTAAGTATGAAACTAATGAGAGAAGTTATCCTTTGGTTTTGTGTATGAAATCATGCAATTTGAAGGTTATCTGGACTGACTGTTATTTATCTTTATGAAGATAAATATCCAGGTATTCTTTTGCCCAGCTTCAACTTGTGAATCAATTGCGGCCATATTTAGAGCAGGAATCGTTGGCCATGGTGACTCATGCTCTCATTATTTTGATATTGATATAGAGCTACAACATGCTCTATATTGGGCTGTGTTTGAAAATCACTCAGGTACCCCAGCAGTTGATATAGAAACTGCCCGTGTGTTGGCAGGAAACCGCCATGATATTAACAAGGCACTAGTCCTATGAGCACTGCATTGTCTGCATTGTTGGTTTTAATCTACATAATTCTCTATGACTTGGCTCCAACAACTTAAGGTATTGCCTTTAAGTGGAATCATTTATCCTTTGCCTTCAACCCAAGAGGATTGACTAATCTCCCTGCAGATTTTAATGGATCCCAAGCCTTCCCAGCTCCTATCCAGTGAAATAATCTTCACCCATTTAAAAAAAGGAAATAAAAATTATTCAATTCCATAGGGCCTTTGGACCTTATCAATCTGCTCCAGTTGCCATTAATAAGGAGGGTGATATTGTTTTACATTATATTTTTGTACTTTTATAGCAATAGCACTTAGACTTATATACCGCTTTATACTGCTTTACAGCCCGCTCTAAGGAGTTTACAGAGTTAGCATATTGCCCCCAACAATCTGGGTCCTCATTTTACCCATCTCGGAAGGATGGAAGGCTGAGTCAACCTTCAGCCTGGTGGGATTTGAACTGCCAAACTGTAGGCAGCTGGCTGCAGAAGTAGCTTGCAGTACTGCACTCTAACCACTGTGCCACAGAGGCATTAATATTATTGTTGTTGTTGTTGTTGTTGTTGTTGTTGTTGTTGTTGTTGTTGTTGTATTGTCATTATGATTTTATGAAGTTATGGTATAAGCTCCTAGAGGTGTTTTGAAGGAGGCAGTATAAAAATCATACCATAGATAAATAGACAAAATGACTATTCTTCCTCGAATTCTATTCTTGTTTTAAGCACTTCAATCCTTCTATCTGATATTTAGTTTCTTTACAGCAAACAGTTATATCTTCATTTATAAACACTACTACATAGATCATGGCTAGAGCCCATGGATACTACATGGATACAAGTAGAAATAGTACTGGACCTTCAGACTGTTAAGATAATGCCTATTATTAAGAAATTAGTTAATTACTATTAATTATCTATATCTGAAAACTTTCTTTAGAAGTTTTGGAATTCATGGCAACAATGTCTGGCCCTTGATTCCTCCCCTTGGTAACGAAGGCTTTAGAGTCATGGTTCAGTAGAATCAATTCAAAGACTGCAAGATAGAGTTTCAAGGATTAGAGATTTCATTATTGATGGGAAACCTCTCTGTCCTGAATATGTTGCAAAAGACATGGCCACACATATTAATTTGGTTTCAAGTGAGACCAGTGCATTGATTTCTTAGACTCAGGAGAGCTCACCAATCAAAGGCGTTGATCATCAGATAGCATTTAATTTACCTCCACAAAGTGTTTTGCATTGCCTTGCATCTTTCCCTTAGCTTCTTCTGGCACTTGCAAAAACTGGAAAAGACTTTTAGGAGCTGAGTGAAAACGTTGAAAGAAGCTTATATGATGAATAGGGACTTCTTCCAGCATTTCCATGCAGGAGAAGACCAAAGATGAGGCTGGAAAAGGCTGAGAAGGAAAGTGAAGCAGATTCATATTTATTTATTTTATTATATAAAATACAAAGAAGAAAAGAAAATGGGAAATTGAGGGAGGAAAAATGGGTGTGAGATACAAGGGGGAAGAGAAAAAGAAAGAAAAGGGGGCATTGCTTTCCAACTCTTCCTGGCATAGTACAAGATACACACATTCCAACCTTAACTTTTATATAGGAAAGTGAAACAAATTGATGTGATTGTTTTGCTCATAGAAGCAAGGGCACCATGTTTTTTTCATGAAGCACTTGTGATGAGCAACTTGACTTAAATCTTCATTAAAGCATTGATCATTGTAAAGTACAATATTAAAATATATAGCCCTACTTATTTGAATACCACTGTATACTCCATTATTTATAATTGAAAGAACTGTTGTTTCAAATACAACAGCAAAAACCTCTCATGAAAGACTTTTCAATGAATTAAACAATAATATTTTGTCAATAGCCTTGCAAAATAGTCTTAAAACATTTGTATTACACAACTCCCTTCAATTTTATTTTACAAATATCTAAAAATAAACATAAATGAACATTAAAATGTTTATTTTTTAGGTTACTACTTTAGGTTGGTACATTATATGAATCAAAGTCTTTCTAACCTGGACCAGTGAGGTTGTAATTCAGTTGGATTACACAATTACCTATGATGATCTATAAAGTCATACATGGCATTGGACTGAAGGCATTGGAAGATCTGATAAGAGGTGTGGTGGCTCAGTTAAATGATGCTGGAGGTGATTTTTGCTCCAGAAGTTCGAATCCTGGCACTGTGTCACAGGGTGAGCTCCCTTCATTTACCTCAATTTCTGCCTAATTTGAAAGCATTTATATGCAAGTAGATAAATAGGTACCACTTTGGAGGGAAGACAAGCCAGAGCCTCATGTAGATGGTCAGAAACTTACATATTAGCATTGAGGTTTCCTGGCTAATGTAATATTGCCATGTACTAAATAAGTAAAATAAATCAAATCTGACAGAAAGGGCATGTTGCAGGTACTGTTTACAAAAAGTACCATCTGATGGAACCCAGAAAGAGAGACGTTTCTGCTATAGCACCCACCCTTTGGAACATTATCCCTCCGAGATGAGATTGGCCAAAATCTTATTTTCCTTCCAAAAGATTTGAAGACCTGGCTTTGTCATCTGGTCTGGGGATCTGACGACATGAATGGAAATCCTGCTAAGTGATTGTACTTTTAACAAAATGGGATTCTGCTGTGGAGTATGATTTTTATGATTTTAGTAGTTTTATTGTTTTCAATGTGTTTAATCATTTTTATGATTATTTTGATTGATTTTGTATTGCTTTCTGGGTTTTTAACTTAGTAAACTTAGTAAAAGGGCCTTGGTGGTACAGGCTATTAATCATCTAGCACTTAGTGCAAGCTGCCTGCAATTAGTGCAAGTTCGAATCCCACCAGGCTCAAGGTTGACTCAGCCTTCCATCCTCTCGGGGTAGGTAAATTGAGGACCCAAGATTGTTGGGGGCAATAAGCTGACTTTGTAAAAAAATGCCGCTTGGGGGGGCCAAAACGCCCTAGTAATAAGCAGGCATATACAATGGAATGGAATGAAGGCTATTGCCGAGCACTTAGCATGGTGCTCCATAGACTGTAAGCCGCCCTGAGTCTCCGGAGAAGGGTGGCATATAAATGTAAACAATAAATAAATAAATAAACTACCCAGAGTAGTGAGTAGTGAGATGGATAGCTGTATGCATTTAATAAACAAATAAACTAAAGTCTCTGAAAGAATTAGTTTGTTGTAAATTATTTTATAGCCAAATGAACAAGATGGACCATTGTAAGAACATTTTTATTGTTAAGAAATTAGAGAAACTGCCTATCAGCATAATTCGGAAGCATTTAACTTATCCCCATAAATACTGATTTATAAAATATAGATAATAATGGCAAGATTCTTCTGTTTTTTCTCAGTTTATTTGACTGAATTCTATTTTATGCCAACATTGCATTTTCTGGATATAAATCTTAATATTGCAGAAATCATTTTCTTTTGAAGCAATTTGAGGGTTTTATTTTTTTTGCTTAAAATTTAACTCACCCTCCCACTCTTGTCTGGTATCCAACCAAAGGAAGCTGAGGGAGTAAAATTTTGGCAAAATATTATCAACAATATTCCAGAATTCCTAGAGTAGCTTTGATTAAAGTCATTCCATAATGTGTGCTAAGACCACACTTGGATGTGAGTGGGAGCAAGTTTAAATCAATGACTATAGGAAAGTCTAAAAAAGAGTGCATTAGTGCTTCAGTGTCTATAAAGTAAAAAAAAATATACTACTGAGAACATTTAGTACAATGGAGCAGTATAGTTCAACAAAAAGGCCATGGGTTGAATTCACATTTGGACCTCTTCCTTATACAAGGCCAACACCAACCTAAGGTCAGGACTTCTCTTCCTCTTGTATCCCCATTCCTATCATCTTGGAGTTTGTGTCGGCCTTGGGAAGCTGAGTCAATTAATTATAGCTTGGCTCCTGCTCCATAAGAGATGCTGTGAAGGCAGTTTTGCAAAGCTTCCTTTGGAGCTGCAAGATGGCCAATTGTCCATTGGCAAGAATTCCCACTTAGTCTTACCTCCCAGATCCTGTGGCTCCCTTGTTCTTCTTTCCCACCATTCCTCAAGGAACAGATCTGTCCCTCCCTCTGTACAGTGATTACTTTAAAAAAAAAATGGAGGGGAGGAAAATTCAATATTTTTTCTTCATCATATCAAGAAATTGTGAGGAGAGAAAACAAGGAATGAGAGTATCAGCTAGCCCTAGCTTATACTATTCCCTCACTGGCTGGCTTAAATGGAGGACTGAAGAGGACTGTGCAAAGCACAGCTGTTACTTAGGGAGGAACTAGCAGACCTGTGGATAAATGTGGTTATTTTCTACAGACCCAATGATGTTAATAGCTTGTTTTAAGCGTACCTAAATATGGACCCCTAAAATAGACACTTTTTGTTGGATCAGATCTAAGTCCATCCAGACTAGCATTATATCTGACTCAGATGCTTTTCAGGGACAAAACATGAAATGGTGGGTGTTTTTAATAATATGTTTTTAGAGATGTACTTTGTAGTGCATTCAGGTATTGTTATGATCAGTTGCATAAGCATGCTTGTGATCTTGTACTGCTTGATTACCTACACTACCTGTAAATAGATGTGAGAAGTCTTACAAAATCACTGGACTCAGTTCTTATAACAAAGCAAAGTGCAGGAAAATATACTTGTGACTCGAGTAATATTTGTTAATCAATAAAATTATGCATCTTTTCCTGTGTGTTTTGGAAATCAAATGATGTTTCTAGCTAAATAAAATAAGTTAGTTAGTCCTTAGTTGGTCCTCATATCAATTATTTCTGTAACAGACAAAAAAAAAACCATACTCATTGTGTTCTATTCAGTAGTCCTTGATTTACGATGATAACTGATCCCAAAATTTCCATTGCTAAATGAGACAGTTAAGTGAGTTTTGCCCCATTTTACAACCTTTCTTGCCACAGTTGTTAAGTGAATCATTGCCATTGTTAAGTTAGTAACACGGTTGTTAAGTGAATCTAGCTTCCTCATTGACTTTGCTTGTCAGAAGGTTGCAAAAAGGGATCACATCACCCCACGACACTGCAGCTGTCGTAAGTATGAGTCACATCCAAATATAAATCTCGTGACCATTGCACCATGGGGATGCTGCAATGGTCATAAGTGTGAAAAGGGGTCATAAGTCACTTTTGTCAGTGGTGTTGTAACTTCGAACATTCCCTAAATAAACTGTTGTAAGTCGAGGACTACCTTATAGGGCTATGACATACCTAAAAGGAATAGTTTGTAGAGAAGTAGCCAAGATTGTCTAGGGGTTATGATAGATGAGTAATCTCAAGGCATTTCTAGGGACTTTTTTTGTTTATGTGTGCTGAAGAACCTTTTGCTGGAGCTTCTGAGGAAACATCTGGATGGAAGAAATCAGACCGTCTCCATCTTTCATTTGGAGGCACCAATGGGGAGCTTTTTCCAGCCAAGGAATATCTTCAGAGTAGGTTGTTCCACTACTGGAGTCAAAGTCTGCAAAGCCAATTTGGCATCACAAATCGAGTGAATAAGTGAGGGGATGAACTAATGAATGAAAAATCGGATCCAGCTTGTCACTTTCTCTACCATGTGACTATCATTACACTTTGGCACAGTTCAGTCATAAGCATTCAAAGCCTGAATAAATGCCCGAGCCAGGAGTGAAGCTGTTTTAAGTTGCTTCTCACTGCCATGCACACCGGCTTAGCTCACCCCCTGATGTCCACACAGGCAGCACAGTGTGCAGTGAGGAAGCCTCCATGCATGAGGCTGAATAGTGCTTTTGTGGGCACTTCTTCTTCCCCATCGCTAGCCAGAACAACACAAACTATTACACAGTTTCCCTTTAGATTTCAGACAAGCCTTTTGAAATGTGGGAACTGGAGTGCAACAGCCGTGTCAATATTTGTTTTCCAAATGAGAATTGGTCCCTGCTTGTGGATTTTTAAACAGAACACAAATGCTGACTAATGGTTTCGTATCTTGTGGTGTACATTTTCATTTCTCTTATAATGTCCTGATCTTGCTTCAATTCAAGGGATCAGGATAACTGGTAAGGTAAGAGAACAAGTGACACCCACTGCAGTATGCTGCATTTTTAAAAACAATGTGTTTGTAATGCCCAGAAACAGCAAGTTACATGAGACTTGGTATTGCAGACTTTTTATTTTAAGCTTATCAATTGGGAATTTCCATTTATTTCCAGGATAATGCAGCGGATCCTGTGCCCAGGCCTAGAGTCCAGGTGTGTGTACTTCTTGGTTGTGTGAATGACTTGGGTTGCTGTTTCATGGCTGCCTTTATTTTAATCTTTATAGTGTTTTTATTGGTATTTATTCTATTTTAATTCTGTTTGCCACCAAGTCATTCACTGAGATGGGGGAGCATATAAAATGGATCAATAAATAAACTACAAGATAGATTCTTTAAGCTAGTCATGATATCTTTGCAGGATCGAAATTATTACTAAAGAATAAGGCTCAGATATACATATTTAATAATAGTTAAATCATTCTGTACTTTCTTAAATAAGTTAGGAACATATACTGTTCCTAGTTGTGTATTAGATCTATATTATACCTAATCACTTAATCTCCTCCTTCCTTTATGAAATTTCTGTTGTGCAAGAAAGGAAGTCATTTGGTCAGTGTTGCATATGCAAGGAGGAAGAAGTACAGTTCCTGATTCCTGATACTTCTGGAATATTTGACTTGCTGAATGAATTTTAAGCTGGGGTGGCTATTTTTGTACACAACATCTGTGAACCATTTATTTTAATGTGATATAACAGTATCATCCTAATGCACACTTACTGAGAAATCCCTCTTTGAGTGACGTTTATTCTTGTGTAACAATGTTATATTTATCTGGATAAATAGGTTCTTAAAATATTTGATCACAACTTTCTTTCCCATTCTCTATCTTTTGGGAGGGGGTGCTACTAGAAGTATTATTAGTAGTATTAGATGTTTCCAATCCTTCATAGAATAGTAAATGGCCATGTTATGTAATAAACTGTCCGTTTATCCTATGGAGAAATTGTAAGTTTGTTTATCCTATGAAGCTGCAGTTTTAATTAACCTAAAAGGGCGGGGGCAGGATAAAGAAGCAAACTTAACATTTGTAAAAATTAAGGTGAAAAGAAGAAAATGTAACTTTTAATGGATTGTTTCTTTTCTTAAAAAAACATGCCTGCAGATTCTAAAGATAGGAGTGATAAATTCTTACAAAATTGCATGAAGGTTAAGAGAGGCCAAAAACCAAAATAAAGTGAGAACTATCATGCAGTTATGAAACCTTCATAGTAATCCCTGTGTAATATATAAGGGAGTGGGGTAGAACCAGAACTGACTACAACCCTTATCTTTCTATAGAGAATAGCTTATGGCTTCCCAATGACTATGTATTCTGAGCAAAGCTGTCTCTACTACTTGGCCTCCATTTCAAGGTGAGTCCATGTGGAAAAGTACATTGAATTAGTAGACACAATATTACAAAGGCAAGCCAGTTCTACCAACAGCCAAAGGATGTTTCAGTTGGAAGATTCTGAGAAAAGCCAGTAACAGCTAGAGACAGAGGTTTCAGGCTGTGCTGCACAACTTGTATCTCCTAAATTAGCTTGTTGGATTCAGAGATAATAGCTTCAACTAACAATATGGTTTGCATTTTTTAAAAAGCACCACAAAACTTAAACAGACACCCAAAAATATAATGAAGAGGCATTCTTGTATAAAATGATTCTTATTCACCTGATTTTCATTCATTTTAGTTGCTCCTGATATGATTAGTAAAATGCTTCCTCTGTGGCTAGAAAATTGCTCTTTGATCATAAGCCCATCTTACGTCCCTCACACAAACTCACACACTACCACAGGCATAACTGAGATGGTAAACAGTAACACCCTTATAATCATGCTTTTGTGTATTTAAGCAAAGCTTTGTAAGAACCTAGTGCATGGGAGAAGTGAAATAATATGATGCTTGTCCCTGGTCTGTTTTAGAGATTAAGGAGCAGACAGTTTGGGAGGAAGTGTTGGATAAATTTTCATAGCTTTCAACCCTGCATATAATAAACAATCCTACTGAAAACAAATCACTTTGTGAAATTACTTTAAAGGACAATAGCCTTTAAAGTAATTTAGAAAGAGTTTGTTCATCCTAAACCAAAGAATATCTCTGTTGAAAACAACAATCATGCGAAGTAGATGTTTTAGTATGCATGGGCATTGATTTGGATGGTAGATTGTTTAAGCCTCTATGGAACCAGGTACTAAATTCTACAATAGCTGGTAAATATATGAGGGATGGTTACAGTGCTCATTAACTATGGATTTTGAATATATTTCTGTCACTTGAAGCACTTCTGCTTCCTATAAGTACAAGGAACATCCTGTCTTCCTGTTCTGTAGAAAGTGTCAGTATAATGAGTTTTCTCCTGAAGGAAATGTTAATGTCCTATTGTTATTTTGGTGACTTCTGTTAGGTCAGATTTTCCAAAACGGATGCCTTCCAGATGTGTTAGACTTCACTGTTCTTCTGGTGATATTTTAATCCACTTTGATCCATTGCAACTAAGGCAACCTGCCTCATTAAGAAAAAAAAAGGTTTCCTTATATCTCCATAACTAGCCATCTTTGCACCCATTTTTTGCATGAGAGAAAGATGCTGAGGATGGATGACAATTTACCAATTGATGACTCTTGTGACATGCTACTCACTGATGGTATTTGTCAAATACATTTTTCAGTATAAATGATGCCAATCCATTCTGATAAAACTAAGATCCGAACGGCATAATTTTATCCACATCAAAGCAAAGGCCAATTCTAGAGATTCAAAAATCGGCAACATTTTCCTGCCAGATTGTTGCCTGCCACTGTTCCTGCTGCTTGTCCAATTTTTTTTCTCAGTCAGAGAAGGCAGAAATCTTATTCAATGGAGGCCATCACAATCGGAGCTGAGGCTTTTCTTTTCACCTTGGATATGGGCAGTGATGCTCAGCTCTTATTGTGGTCTAATTTCTTGTATGAGGAGAAATCCCCACTCTCTCTCCCGCCCCAACACAATATTCCTTGAACCACCTGCCCAGTCTAGATTACATGCTACTATTTACATAGATAAATGAACCAATGACAAAATATATATCAGTCACTTTTTATTCATAAAGCCATTGAGGACATATACAAAAACGGTATTTAAAAGTCTGTGTCATGACAAGGGATAAAATGGAACAACCCAAAAGGGCTTCAAATGAAAATGTAAAACCAGCTAATAAATTGCTTGGATATAAAAACATTTGCTGAACAAAAATGACTCCTTTCCTCTCTAGAAACAGAATGAGGAAGAATTAAGAAGGAGTTCCATAATCAAAGGCTGCCTTCATGCCTACCAATTAACCTAATTTTGTACATGTTTGTACTGTATAAAAATGACTAAGGACACATATACTAATTTTCAGGAGTAGAGCTATCACTAGTTAAAAATGAGGCAGTTGTCTTAAACAGCAAATTTTAAACACCAACATGTGTTCAAAATCATTATTTATTATTCTGATAAACTTTATTTTTAGAGCCAAGGATGGGAAAAGGTGCTTGTGAGATTTTCTGTGGTATGAGTCAAAAATATTTGTTGGGTTAAGGAAGCAACAAAATAACTTGGCAGCTCTGCCAGGCCTTAAATATTTCACTTTGAACTCAACCGAATGTGGCATCTACCTGTGGGGCCAAAGAGGGTTAAGGAAGCAATGACTAAAGAAGTAGCAGCAGCAACAACAAAAACTTTGTTTCTCCAAGTTTGAATCACACTGGCTCAGAATAAATGAATTCAGTCTCACAAGCCACTGTGATACGTGTTAGATATAGTAAATCCCACCCCTTTAGTGCTTACCAGAGATGCACACAGAAATTTGCTGAATATCTTTATTACTCTGTTCTTCTTCTTCTTCCTCCTCTTCTTCTTCTTGTTCTTCAACGATAGGCACCCAGTCATGCACAGAAAAAGAAAGTCCCAGATGCCAGCGACTTTATTTCAGTCTACCAGGCTTTCCGATGCAACAATATCTGCCTTGACCACAATGTACCCTTGCATTATTTCCTTTTCCTGCTCTTAGTCCCTTCTCATGTTTCTCCATCAGTTTAGGCCCCTAATAGGGAAAGGATGAGCCCATTGATGTTGGCGCATGGAGGCCTGCTAGTGACATGCCTTTGGGTTGAGTCGCCTAGCAGCAGCCATTCGTGTTATGTGGGCTTTCTTTTTGGGGGGTATCGCCCACCCCTGAAACTGACTTCAGGCATTTTTCACTGCCGGTTCTGCATGAATAGCCACAGACCTCTTGCCAATTGTCCCCCCAGCTTGAAAGCCAGCCTCAGCCAAAGACCTTTTCAAGTGTGATCCCAAAGTGCCACACAGGCTTTCAGGGCATTGTTGTCAAGATGAGGGCCCTGCACTGGAAAGTGAGGTCAGAAGAGAAAGCACAATGAAGGGTGATGGAGGCTTCATGCAGTCCTCAGATGCCCGCCTGTTTATTAATTTACAAAACTAATGTCACTATCTTTAGAGGAGAGATGGAGTGAAAAAACTGCCCTTTGAAAAAAAAGGTCACCCTATGACGCTGATTTTTATAGGGAAAGAGAGGCAAATAAAACTAAAGTCTAAAAAAATAAAAAGAAAGCAAAGGAATCACGATAAAATATTGAAGGGTCAGATGCTACTCAGAAAATAGTAGTTATAGAAATATTGCTTTCCATCCCTTTACAGCACGGGTCCCCAAACTTGGCAACTTTAAGACTCGTGGACTTCAACTCCCAGAACTCTCCTGCCAGCATGCTGGCAGGAGAATTCTGGGAGTTGAAGTCCACGAGTCTTAAAGTTGCCAAGTTTGGAAACCTCTGCTTTACAGAATAATTCCAGCTTTATAAGAAGTGTTTAATCCAAACCCCAGCTAACTGCTTTGAGTAATTATAATAGATCTTCCCTTGTACAAGAGGCATCGCCAAAAGAGTACATAGCGAAATTTCTCACTGTAGAGAAAAATCGCCAATTGCTGTGTAGAATCTTTTGGTTTATACTTAAACCAAGCAAACAAACAAACATTCATCCTGGACACATTAGTAACAAGCAAATAAAGATGGATTTTAAAAAGAGAATTCTCCTGCCGTCCAGTTACAGTTGTGGAACATGGTCTGCAGACTTTCTGTAACTAGTAGGATTCTTCCATAACTAAGAAAGAAGAGTAAGCAAAAGGCATGGCAATAGTAAATTTTGGGTCGATGTGGGTTTTTTTTAATTTTGTGGTAGCCGATCGGATCCCCTCCACAACGATGGACTGTGAAGTCTATCATCCTCAGTTAGGCTTTCAACTGAGAAAGGCTGAAATATCTTCTTTCTAAATCCTATGTAAAAAGCTGCTTATCAAGTGATTTGGTTGAATTTGCTGTGTGTGTCTTTGCTTCTTTGCTTTATTGTTTCTCTCCTGATGCTGAACTTTTGCCTTCTTCTCAGGCTGAGATAGGTCCATGGTATTTAAGAACATAAAACCTGAAGGGTCAGGCCAAAAACCCATCTGGCCCAGCCTTCTGTATTATGCTGTGGCCAATAGAGGCATCTGGGAAACTGGGAAAGTAGGATATGAGGGCTTTTTCGACTATTGCTCCCTAGCAACTGGTATTTAGTACAGGCTGCCTTTGACTCTGGAGATAGTTTACAGCAATCAAGACTTATAGCTATTGACAACCCAATCCCCCAAACATTTGCCCTGTCTTTCTTTGAAAACTATCTAAATTGGAGGCTATCGCCATATCAGGTGGAAGTGAATTATGCAGTTTAATTACACATGGTGTAAAGAAACACTTCCTTTTATCAGTCCTAAATTTCTGAGGTCCTGAAGCCAACATATTCTTCTTTGTTTACTCCTTTACCATCCTTTCCAGTTCAAGTATTTAACATGCTGACCTGTGAAATAATCTCATTATTTTTGATTCATTAGAAACGATAATTCAGCAGCAATTTGGACAAAAATATAGGCTGGACATTCTTGTCATGTACTGTATGTAGTGAAGTTATTCTCTCAGTATCAATTATAGCCCAAAGACACCAACCCCGTGGGGGAGACTGAGGTACTAAGCTTAGAGGAAACTGCTAATAGAGTAATTGCAACTCAGCTATTTTTTTATTTAATGGTGAAATTTATTTAATGGTGAAACAATCAAACAAACAAAAAACCCAAAGATAAAACCAAACAAAAAAGCAAATACCACTCTACAGCACCAATATCGTAGAAAACATTATAATATGTTTTTCTCCCTTTACCTTGCTATCTAAAAGTCAGGGCATGATAATAATATTTCGCTCTTTGTCCTGTTTTCAGTCAGTTATGATTATAGTTGTGAGTATACATTCCATAAACCAAATACAGGGAATCCTCATCTTTTGACCACGATCGAGCCCAAAATTTCTGTTGCTAAGTTAGACAGTTGTTAAGTGAGTTTTACCTCATTTTACAACCTTTCTGGACATAATTGCTAAGTGAATCACTGCAGTTGTTAAGGTAGTAACATGGTTGTTAAGTGAATCTGGTTTACCCAGTTACTTTGCTTGTTAGGTCACAAAAGGTGACCATATGACATGGCAACCATCATAAATATGCAACAATTGTCAAGCATGTTAATTTTGATCATGTCACAATGGGGATGCTGCAGCAGCTGTAAGTTTGAAAAATGGTGATAAGTCACTTTTTTAGTGCTGTTGTAACTTCAAATGGTGACTAAGCAAACTACTGTAAGTCGAGGAATACCTTAATAAAGAGGGAATGGCAAAGAACTTTTTTCTGATGGTGTTCATGTATGGAATCCCCACCTAGAGATCTCTAAAGATGGTTGGTAAATTTGTCACATGAACATTTTTACACGAGAAAAATAACATAGGTCCAGTCTTTCATAATATATAGCTGAATTTGAAAAAGCCAAACCTGATTGTTTCCAGGATGTGGTTCACAGCTCTGAAAATATGGTGAAAATGCAAACATTATGAAAAATATCTAGCAAAAGATGTGTACTCTAGAGAGAAAAAAGTTGTGTACCAAATTATAGTTTCCAGTGAAAAAAAATTGTATGCAAGAAATGCCAAGGACTCAAAGTGTGGTCACATGACTGTGAGAGCTGTCTGCAGGGGTGGGATTCAAATTTTGTAACAACCGATTCTGTGGGCGTGGCTAGGTGGGTATGGCTAGGTGAGCGTGGGGGGCTAGGGGGCGAGGCTTCTTCTTTTGGGGAAGGCAGCACCCCCCCATTTTTGGGGCCTTCTGGGCCTCCGGGAAGCTTCCTGGGGAGGGCACGCTCCCAGTAGGCTTCCCTGGGGCTCAGGAAGGAAAAAAATGGAGCATTGGGGGAGGGGATGCAGCACCACCCCACACTCCATTTTGGGGCCTTCCGGGCCTCAGGAAAGCCTCCTGGGGGAGCGGTTTTGCTCCCAGAGGGCTCTCCTGTGGCCCAGGAAGGCAAAAAATGGAGTGTGGGTAGTGCTGCATCCCCTCCCCTAATGCTCCATTTTTTTCCTTCCTAGGCCTGAGGGAAGCTTCCTGGGCAAAACATTAAGTAAGCAAGGGGAATCCCGGCACAGCTGATCATAGGAACAGCTGATCGTCAGAGGGAAAAAAAGAAATACCTTAAGGAGTGACTGGGCGGGGAAGAACATAGTCAGCGACGTTGGGCATGCACCCAATGTTGGGCATGCAAGCAATGTTGTGCATGCGCAATAAGGACTGACTTGGTGGGGAGGGGAAGGGTGGGCGGTATGGGGCAGGCCCAGCCAGGGGCATGATTTTCCATTTCTCTGAACTGTGCAGAATCATAACAACCAGTTCTATAGAACTGGTCCGAACTGATAGAATCCAACCTCTGGACTGTCTGAATTGTCAGTACTTTGACTCTGGACCATACATACTCCCCAAATAGGTTCACTGGAACTTTCAGTCATAAGTTGAGGACTGCCTGTATTAGACTGTTGGATTATATGTCACATGAAATTAGAATCAAATCCTTGGTTCTGTTGATTCTTACCTTTTATCTTACACTTGTGGAGTCAAGGGCTGCGTGCTTCTCACTGATGTCTGCATAACTTAATTCAACAGAGATCTATAGAAAATGGCATGGTAAGAACTTCCACCAGCATGATATTTTCTCGTGTGCTCATATTCTTCCCCATCTGCTTTGGAGGATCTTCCAACTTAGTGGTGGGATTCAAAAAATTTTTACTACGAGTTCTGTGGGTGTGGTGGGCATGGCAGGGGAAGGATATGTCAAAATCTCCATTCCCTCCCCACTCCTGGGGAAAGGTTACTGCAAAATCCCATTCCCTCCCCACCCCACCCCATTAACCTGCTTTCCAGCTCCGTTCTCCTATACAGGGCAACAAAAGAAGGACTCAGACAGAGTCCTATACAGGGCAACAAAAGAAGGACTCAGACAGGCAGAGAATAGATGGGGGCGGGGCCAGTCAGAGGTGGTATTTGGCGGTTCTCCGAATTACTCAAAATTTCCACTATTAGTTCTCCAGAACTGGTCAGAACTTGCTGAATACTACCTCTGTTCCAACTCTTCAAAACAAATGTTATGTGAATGTATAGAAAAGCATAAAGAGGAAGGAATCTAATCTGTTTGTGGAAGCTGGTATGCCCAAAGAGCAGGCACACTTTGACATTCAACACATTAATTGCTAGATAAAAGAGTTCTTGGATGCATATTTAAAAACTTATCTCACTGAACATTTATAGGATTGCATATAAAATTGCAGTATGCTCCCAATGCAACTGGATTCTTAATTTCTATAAAGGAAAATTATTACTACACAATCAGAACCTTCCCCACAATAAGTCATTTTGGGAACTGGTTCTGAGAAATGGTGAAGAAACAACTGATATAAATATCCAGTTGATCACATGCTATGACTTAGAGGGATATTTGAAGTGCTCTATGAATGTAACTTGGAACTTGCTAAGGATTTTCTGATTGTAGCAAAAATAACTATGGATTTAATCCAAAGAACATAAACATAAGCAGAGAGAAAATGCATTTGTGTGGTTTTATGAATTCTTGTGCAAGAGCTTTCAGATGATTTCTTGTAATTACAATGCCACAATATATCAGCCGTTGTGTTACGTTATAAAAAACAGTGAGTAAGGAAAATAATGTTCACTATACTACTGAGAAACCTCTAGACTATTTATAGAAAATCTACTAGGATTTCTAACTCATTTTTTTACCAAATCAAAGAAAACTTCTTCAATGTTGAAATATTCCCAAATAAATATTAATGAACAAGGGTTGCAAATTCTGCTTGGAAACTTAATGCTATTTCATGGATTCAATCTATTTCTTTGCATTGTTTTGAAATTTAATATAATAATATTGACATCAGGAATATGTTAACTCTTCCTATAGTTCACTGCATACATTTTAAAATTCCATATCTAAAATGTAGAACATCTTATACCCTACTTTCTTTGTTAGAGAATTTAAAATCTGTTGGAGAATGTTAACATTACAATCAACATGATTGTCACCCATTCTTAATCCTGAAACAAGCTTTTTCCACAGAGAAAGCTGTATTAATATAAATTCTGGCATTTTGTCTGTCCTGCCCAACCTATCGTGACTGGCAGAAGTCTTCCAGGATCTCATCTTTCCACTTTGAATTGGAGAATAATGAGGATTGAACTTAGAACCTTTTACATCAAAAGGGCATGTTCTGGCATAGAGGTATGGACCTTTCATGATTAGGAATCTCAACGGAACCAATGCGTTTGCTGGTCAACCTGATATTCCTCAGCTTGTCAGGGCTAATCTGATCTCCTTGACTTGTTATGAGTAATAAAAATTGAGCTAAAAATTCTCATGAGAACATGCCTTCTCAAGTTATTTTGGCCTGTCTGCTTTTAGGCCCAATTGTAAAGCAAAACAGGAAGTGCAGAAGTATGCTAAAAGGAGCTTACTAATTCAAAATGAAATAAACTCTATCCCAAAGAGATGATCCCAGTGAAAACACAACGCAATAGTCCTTGCTTTTATTTATAAGTTTATTGTGTTGGAGATTTTTGTCTTTTCTGCTCTGCAGGTACAACAAACAGACTTTTGATTCACAAAGCTTTTAACAATGATTAACTCCTAGCAATAGTTCACTAGAGGATTCCATCTCCCCTTCTGAAATCTGCCTGAAAGCAAGGTGGAAGGCACTGTAGAACTGGGAGGTGGTTTTTGGACTTTCAAGAACTCTGCAGAAGCTATGCTGGAAATGCGCTGTTTTGATCATTCCAGGTTTTTGGTATGTCTAGAAAAAAATGTGCTAGATATTGATTTTAAAGAGACAAAGGCCTTTTCCTTTTGTAAAGTGGTTATACATTTCCCCTCATGCCTTCATTTCAGTGAAGCTGATTTTACTACTAAAAGCAGTAGAAAAAGGAAGAAAAATACTGCTAAATTTGTTGTCATGACAAAAGGGGGGAAAAAGAGATCTACATCTATGTTCATGATAAGAGATTTGATTAATCCTTCCAAATTTTATTATTGTATCTAGTTCTTCACATTTTATACCCTCTTAAGATACATAGGCATTTGGGTAGTTAATACTTTAATCTAAAACCTACATTTGTAATGGCTCATCCATATCAAAATACAACTCTTACTGAGAGTAGCTATACTTCTTAGAGCAGGTATAGCTCTGATCTGTGGTCCAGCCTAGTCCATGGAATGCCAGAAACCAGGCCACACAAACAAGTTAAACCCCAGGACTTCTGGTTTGTTCATTGTTGGAATTGGAGCTGAATCCGTGATTGTGCACGGTTTCACGCCGAGTTCACTTGCTACAAAGTGAACAGTTTGGGACGAGAACCGCCCTGGAGGGATGGTGAAGAAGGGGGAAATCTCCTGGGGGGTTGAGGAGAGCTGCAACTCCCCTTCCCGACAGAAAAAAATCCTCCCAAAGGCAAGCTGCAGCAGTGGTCCTAAAATGGCCATCACAAAGATGAAGAAAAGTCCGGGAAACTAAGTCTGTGTTGGAACAGAGAAGCAGCAAGCAGAGTGTGAACCAGGCAAAATACATGGATTTTGAGGTACCCCAGTATTAAAAAATAAAGGGCTATTTTGGAGGAAAGTGTGTGCAAAAGTGAAGCGGTGACCAGAGAAAGTGAGAAGGAAATTAGATTTTATAAAATTGGCTTGAATTATTGTATTGGATTAACTTGGAGGAGAAAATTTAAAGGAAAATATTTGAATACAACAAAGGTTTAGAAATTAAACTGGACAATTATTGGACTATTGGCACTTAAAGGGCATAACAAAATGCTGAAATTGAGTGTGTTGAAAAGAAAAGAAATAATAGCTAATGATTGAAATTAGTGAACTTAATAAAAGTACTATATTTAAAAAAGAAAGTTAAATTTAAGGAAGGAGTGGATTGTGAAAAGACTCAAGAGCGCCACCTGATGGTATAGGAAAAATTTCGGTGACTCTTTAAAAAGTGCTTGGTCTTTCTAAGAAATTGGACTTTGGAATTTAAAAGAAGGTAAAAGAAACTCCATTATAGCAAAATAAAAATCCTGGAAAGGACATCAGAATATTACAAAGGGGAAGATATTTGAAAATATTGTCATAGAACCAACCAGTGACTGTGGGAAACAATTGGGAAAGGGCCAATTAGAAGTCCTGGACAAAGATTTAAGGACATTGATTGTTAAAAATAAACTTAAAAGACACTGGTTGAAATAATATACTGAACTTTGGGATTGAATACATCCATTAAGGAAGATGAATACATCTATTAAAGAAGAGGAAAGAAAAGGAAAAAAGAAAAAGAAATAATGGAGGACTTATTTGTTGAAATAAGATTGGACTTGCAAGATATAAGAGAAATGATGAAAATTAAAACTTGAAATGTGCAATTACGTATTATAGAAATTAGAAATGGCGACTCAGCTTGTAGAAGAACAAAGTAAATCAGAGGGGGAGGAGTTTAACAAAGAAGCCAGCTTTGAAGAACAAAGGGAGCAATAATTATCTAAGCGGGGGGGGGGGGGGGGAGGAGTTAAAATTAAAAAATTGTGATCTGATGTGACAACAAAAAGGAGAATGGTTTGGAAAATGAAGAAAAGGAGAAGGGAAAAGCAGAAAAGGGAAGTACAAAAGAATAATTGAAAGAGGGAGGGAGATAAACTTAATAATTGGAATGAGGAATGGAGGGGAATGAGAATGGGAAAAGGGAAATTAAGAGAAAGGACCAGAAAATAAAGAGAAACAGGAAGCAAACAAGCATGAAAAGAAATTACATTGTTAAAAGAGCGAGAGATAATGGGTGAAATAAAGACAGGGAAGGAGATTCTGCAAGGTAATATGTTGTGATATATAAGAATAAGTACTGAAAATAGGTAAGTATATAACTGATATGGGGTTTATTTTTAGTTTCCTTTTCTCCTTCTCTTTTTCTATTAAATGATTATCGCTACATTAGACATGGAACCTAATGAAATAAATATGGAATTGGGAACTTGTAATAGGAATATTATATATTAATTGATGATTAGCGATGTATAAGAAAAAGGGAAAAAGATGAAATGAGAACCATTATGGAAAGATTAATATCAGTTGCTATAATTAATTGATTAGATTAATACTTTTGTAATGTATAGATGACTTATAGGTGATTGAGAAAATGTAATGCGGAATCAGACAAATTTTGTGTTATATAAAATTTATATTAGGGAGATAGGGATATTGGTATTAAGGTAGAATGAAGGTGGCTAGTTCGAATTATTAACAAGAGGGGACAATTTTAAATTAATAAAATAAGGATTGATAAAATTGCAAATGTGACAGAAAAAGGTAATGTGGGAAATGAACATAAAAATCTTAGATAACATTGTAAATTAAAATATGAGAATATCCTAATAAAAATGAAACAAATTACAACATGAATTGGAATTGGATAAGTTTAATATTTAATACTAATAAGGATAATGTAATATGAAATTGAATAAATAAAATGAATAGGTAACTATGGTCATGTTTGTATTGAGATGTGAAACCTGGAACCATATTGCTTGTCAAATAAGAATTTTTCATTTAAAAAAAAACAAAAACAAATTGGAGAGGAAATTGAATAATGAAATTACTAGGTATGTTTAACTGATATGGTGGTTGGCATTAGGAGAGAATATTGAAATATTGAAAATAAACAATGAAGAACTATGATTGTATGATATATTGATGCACACTGTTAATGTATTGTGTATGTAGATTGAAATTAAAAAAAACTTGATTAAAAAAAAAACTAGTTAAGCCCCATCCGCGGAACGCAGGCACCGTGTGAAATCACTTCCCTTCTGGTCCGTAGAAAAACCTCTCTCCATGGAACAGGTCCCTAGTGCCCAAAAGGTTGGGGGCCACTGTCTTAGAGTTTCTGACTCAGATCTCTGGGTAACCATTTTCTTAATTTGTTATCCAGGTATTGCTAAACAAAAGACAGGTTGCCCACTACTCCAAATTTGCAAGTTGCAAGAGGAATCTTAGGTGAAGTTTAGCATGTCCTATCAAGTATAACCTTGGAATCTGTTAATTTCCACAGAAGTAATTTTCTACCAATAATTATATGCCCTAATTTTGAATAAGTGCAAAGTATACTTATTCCCAACTCAGCTCTAAATGCAGCATCAAGAGTTCTTTTACCCACACCCATCCTCCCCAATTGACAGGATTGTGTCGTAAAAGTGATACATAGTACATAGGAGTACCGTAAGAACTGTCAACAATCTAAACCAATGGTCCCCAACCTTTCCGGCTTTGCAGACCAGTGATGGTGGCAGTGGAAGCGGGGTGGAGGAGTTTTTGCATGTGTGTGCACCACTTGCACAAATGCAGCTTTGCGCATTTGCACACTTGCTTGCTGCTTGTGTGATCCGGTGCACACAGGCCATGGCCAGGTACCAGGCCCTGGACTGAAGATGAGGCACCCCGATCTAGACAACAAGACTTGTCTAATGGCTTTATTGTTGGCAGGGAGCATTTTTTATAATATTTGTTACTATGACTTTTTTTATTTGCAGTGCTGTTTTTGTATTTTCTGTTTTAATCTCTTACGCACTGCACAGAGTTGCCTTCAGTGGGATGGATAGCTATGGTATCTAAATTTGTTAAGTAAATAAATGCATTAAGCTCCATATTTCAGACCCATATAAGAAATCCAATGTTGCTATAACTTGTATAGCTTGATAATTGGAGTTGGGGCTCCAGGTGGCATTGATTCACGAACAGCCAATTCATATGTGCCATCACTCTTGAGGGAGCCTTGCCCAGATTCAGAAAACAGTATCCCAAGTACGGAAAGGTGATACATTGCTCTATTGGCTCACCATCTAAAAACTATCTGTGTTTGTTATGTCTTTTTCTAAAAACTGGAACCTTTGACTTAAACTTATTAATCAGACTATTTTCATGACAATAGAAGTCAAACCTACTTAACAAGCAACACAGTCGAACTTGAGAATATGTTAACAAAATAATGTCATCGGCATAAAGCAAAGTATTAAAATGCATATTAACTACCTTTAGCATATACACTTCAAGATCTTTAATCAGCCCTGGTATATCTTTGATATATAGACTGATTAATATCCATGGAAATATGCACCCCTGCCTTTATTTGTATTAATCCTACTTGTCATAGCTCTTTTGGTGCCAAACTACACTCTCAGACATGTGTTTGTATAGAAGCTTTGATCAGTGAAAGTAATTTGGGCTACATTTTTGAGACTGGTTAGCTTCCTCCATAAAATTCCTCTAGTATATTAGTGCTGCATCAAAGTCTATAAAAGCAGGGAATAATTGTTTCCCATTGTTAATATATTTAGGAATTGATTCAGAACAAAACTAATACAACTGATGATAATTGAATGATGTTCTCTTCGATCACTTTGCCATTCTTCTAGAACACAGTTTTCTATCACCCAACTTTCTCAATTCTATGCAGAAACCTGACATATATTCATCTAGCTACAATATACAGTATATTAAGCTAATAGATCTATAGTTGTTAGGATTTTTTTTTTTAATAAAAACTTTTCTTTATTTAACAATTAAACAAAGATGGACAATTCTTACAATAAAAAAGTTGAACGTGGTACAGTCTCCCTGACATCAATCATTGTCATTACTTCGCTAAATCCAATAGTAATATTACATAATTCTCCTCTATACAATTTAAATAGAATATATACTGTATATATAATAATTCCTTATTCTCATTGATCTTCCTTTTCTCTAGCCAACCATAAAATTTCTCCTATGTTATATAGTAATCCGAATCATCCTTATTTTTTAGTTCTTTTGTTAGTTTATCCATTTCTGTGCATATTGTGATTTTCTTCATCATTTCCAATTCATCTGGGATATCTTTATTTTTCCAATTCTGTGCATATGCCAATCTTGCTGCAGTAATTACATGAATCATTAAGTACAGAGTTTCTTTATCGTATTTTCCAGTGTTAATTCCCAATTGTTAGGAATTTTTTGCACTACAATCAGATTGAAATCCCATAGGCCAGCATGGAAAACAGCTATTCATTTAACATCTAGTCAATTTAACCTCAAAAATGCCTGGATGGAGAAATGGTCCAAGTTAGCTTCTTGTGGCCTCTACCAAAGCGAGATTCCCTCCACCAAACCACCTGGCTTTGACCTGCCTCACTCTCTCTGATCGAAATTTAACAGAGTTAGGTGTGATACTGGAAGAAGTATCTCTGCTCTGTATCAGTGGGGATGAAAAAATTCTCCTTGTTGCAGTGATGGTGCTGATATGCAAGCTATTAAGCATATTCTGCAAGATTGCCTATGACAAACATTCTCTGGTTCCTTAGAAGATCTGCATGAAGCAACGCCAAAAGCAATCTCCTGGATAGCTGAACTGGACATCCAGTTATGAGGTCACTGCCAGATATTTTGTACAAAATTATTTGATTTGGTGCATATGTTTACTTCTCTTTTGTCATATTCTCATCATGCACTAAATAATAATAAATAATAGCTACAATGACACTCTTCCACCCAACTGTGGCAGCAAGTGTTATTTTCAGTATGCTTGTCAATCAGAGGTCCACCAAGAGTTTGCCCATTACACTTCATGTGATGGAGACCACTGAGAGTTAGCTTAAAAAGGAAATGAATGATGCTGTCGCAATGTACAAAAATTGTATCAGCACATTTAAAGATAAAAGTCATAGAATGGATTTCACTTGATAAAAAGCATCCAAGAAAAAGACCTAAAACAAGATGTATCGACAACATTAGCAAGTATTGCAGGCCCAATTGGCAAAAGGAAAGCTCAGGACTGTATTGGTTGGAAACATGCGGAAGAGGCCTTCATTCTGCAGTGGTTGGGACAATTGCGAAAATGATGGTGATAATGATTTAAAGATAAAATAATGTTACAGCAGAATGCAGCAGCCAAGTTCCACAAAGCATGTCAAGGACCAAATCCAAAAAGGAAGAAACATGGTGAAATATTCAGGGATTTTTTGCAAAAATTAATTGGAGGCCTGTACCCCCTATAGCCAAATGAATAGAAATTCTCAGGATCTGTGATGATTTTAACATTATTGTCACAATTACAGGTGCATTTTTGTTGATCTCAAATGAAGTTTTACAAAAAAACATTCATATAATATTGTAAAAATACGAATTATAGTTATTATAGCCATATTACAGTCTGCATCTTAGCAATGACAGGTGTGGTAGGTTATTGTTAGGGATTGGTTAATTACATCTATGATCTTATATAGTTAAGTCAATTATCTTGGGCTGAATATGTTGAACTAGATTAGGGGTGTCAAGCTCATGGTGGTGTCACAGTGACGTCACGTGACATATCGGGACTTTTTCCCCCTTCTCTAAAGCAGGTGTGGGCGTGGCCAGCACATGACACATCCGGCTGAGAGTTTGACAGCCCTGAACTAGACGATCGTCCCAGTTCCATGATTTTATGTTGTGGAACCTGCTCCTGATAACCACATTTTTTGATCAATCAGTACAAAAGGCACACTATCTGCTAATGCTTTTCTTGAGGTCTTTGATTATTTAGGGAAACATGCTGAAGTGTAAAATCAATAGTGCCCATAGGACTTGTTTTTTCATTGCATTCCTATAAATTGTTTAAAAAAACTTCCACACTGTTGTAGATATAAGAAAATTAAATACATCTGAATTAAAAGTTTATATATATATATGTATGTATGTATGTATGTATGTATGTATGTATGTATGTATGTATGTACGTACATACATACATACATACATACATACATACAAACAAGACATAGTATTTAGCATCCAGCTGCTTTGGGGGAGGGGGCCAAAAATTTCTTTGGATTTGGCCTGAAACCAGAGCTACTGGCTTAGTATACTTGAAAATCCTTCTTCTGTCCCAAACCATTCAAGTTGTTTCCATAAGACATTTGAGACCCTGATTCCCCCCTTTCCCTCCCCCTTTTTTTAAAGTCTCTGGAATGTAGATATTTTGGTTAATTTTCTCCAGCTGTCACAGAGTCTCATATGAAATTGACCTCATGGAATGACCACTTCCCAAGCCCTTGATTTAAGTATGTTTTTTTAAAAAAGCTTTCATCACATCATCCCCATTTCTTTGTCTGAGACCGTAAATTAATCTGTGGGTATGTGTTTGTATATTTATTCTTACTTTTAGGCTTACTTTTAATCACATTTATTAGTGTGTGTGTGTGAGTGTGTCATATTAACAGAATAAGAGAAGAGACCTTGGAGATCTTCTAGTCCAGCCCACTGCTCAGGCAGGTAACCTTATGCCATTTTAGACAAATGGTTGCCCAATTTCTGAAATGGTATATGAATCAATATTGATTCAACTGGTTTAAATACCTGGATCTAGATCTAGATATATTTGATATATACCGTATATTTGACATATTGATATCAGGGGTGGGATTCAAATTTTTAACAACCGGTTCTGTGGGCGTGGCTTAGTTGGTGGGCATGGCTTGGTGGTCATGTGACTGGCTGGGCATGGCCAACTCACATCGAGGCACGTATCTCCTCGCTTGACCTCTCATGACTGTGGGGATGTTGCAATAGTCATAAGTGTGAAAAACGGTCATAAGTCACTTTTTTCAGTGCCATTGTAACTTTGAATGGTCACTCCACACAGGCAAAGTACCAGCAAAGGAGGGGAAAAAAAACTCCAGAGAAGTTCCAGAGACAGGAAATCTAGTCCTGCCAAGAATGTAATAAGAGTTAATAGAGAGGCACTTTCTGTAAGCAACACCCGAATGTTTCCTTCCTCCTTCCTTACAGGATTAGGCCAGTAATTTCTTCTAACAATTGATTCTCTGAACTGCTTAGAATGTTAACAATCGGTTCTAGCGAATAGGTGCAAACTGGTAGAATCTCACCCCTGATTGATATGATAGCCGTCTTCCAGTACTTGAGGGGCAGTCACAGGGTTGACCTATTCCCCAAAGCACCACAGAGCAAGACAAAAAGCAATGGGTGGAAGCTCATTAAAGAGATCCAGCCTGGACTAAGTAGAAATTTTCTGGCAGAACAATTAACCAATGGAAGAACTTGCCACGTGCTGTTGTGGGTGCTCCATAACTGGAGGTTTTCAAGAAAAGATTGGACATTCATTTGTCTGGGATAGTATATAGAAAATCCTGCCTTTGGCAGGGGTTAGACTAGAAGACCTCAAAGGTCCCTTCTAAATTATATCATCTTAATCAGAGGTGGTATTCAGCAGATTCTGACCAGTTCTGGAGTACCGGTATTGGAAATTTTGAGTAGTTTGGAGAACCAGCAAATACCACCTCTGACTGTCCCTGCCCACATCTATTCTCTGCCTTCTGAGTCGCAGTTGATTGACTGGGTCTTTTTTTGTTGCCCTGCACAGGAGAACGTAGCTGGAAAGCAGGTTAGTGGGGTGGGGAGGGAATGGGATTTTGCAGTAAGCTTCCCCCAGGAGTGAGGTGGAAATGGAGATTTTACAGTACCCTTCCCCTGGCGTGCCCACCAAGCCACGCCCACAGAACTGGTAGCAAAAAATTTTGAATCCCACCACTGATCTTAATGTTCTATAAAACCCTGACTCCTTCAGATGTTGCCACCATGAAATGACCATTGAAAATACTTTGGATTTTGCCAGCATTAATCAGCCTCAACAACTCCTTTTTTCTGATTCCTCCCCAGATTTCCTACAGTCACTTTGCCAAGTTTCCGGATTGCAGCTGCTGAAAATCAGCAGCAGATTTCCACCATTTGGAGGCAAGAAAACATGAAACTGTTGCATTGTCTTAAACTAAATTTAACGCAGATAAAAACAACCAAAGACAAAAAAAAAAAAAAACATCCTCAACTTTTCCCAGCTTGAAAATTAAACACCAAATTATGATAGGCCTTGGCTGATCTGGATGTACTATTCTTAAATTCTCTATGATGGTATTTATTAAATATCATTGCAAAGTAGGAATGATGAAAGTATCAGCACTTGACATATTCAGATAGTTTCTGATCTACTATTAAAATTTGCCCTGATCCTTGACTCACTTTTTTGATGAATGGAAAACCATGCTGACTCCATTAAATGATAAATGATACCTCTATTACCACTCACTAGGGGGAGTCATTTAAAGCAGGACTCTGGACATTCTAGGAAATCTAATGGTGGTTCAAGTCATTCATTACTCATTAGAGTCCTACCGGTCTTAAAAGAAAGAAGTTTCCCCTTTCTAAATAGTTGCCCTCGAAGAAAGCTGGAAAGGAAATAAGGCAATGAATTTACATCTAAACTTGTAAAACCCAAATGAAACCTATTTTAAAAAAATAATGATCCTTGGGTTTTCTCTTAGTGATGTCCTATCATATTATGGATAGACAAAACTCCAAAGAGTTGGTGTTCAGCATTTTCCTTCAGTACTTATATATGTTAGGCATGGTTACACTGAAATATATTTGTATTACAAGGCAACAGATGTGATATAAGAGCACATCCTGTCATAATTAGCCTCTAGATCTGCAATATTACTCAGAATAATAGTTATTAATATTAGGTGTAATGAAAAAACAAAAAAATAATTCTTTTGGAATGAGTGCTCTCCAAACATTATCATTAGGAATTCTTTTGCTTTGCCTTTTAAGGAAAGTTGCAGCTTCCAACATGTCAGGTTTCTAAATCACCTGATAGTTTGAAAGGAGGTATTTGAGAAATTTCTCAAAGCTACAAGGTGAGTATTATACTGGCGCAATTATTTTAGAGCTGGAGCTCTGTAAAAAAAAAAAAAAAAAGAACAGCTGCCGTGTAAATTAAAAACATTTCCTTTTCTATATAATTGGGTGCCATTCTGCTGCAGAGTTTAATTGTGACAATTCTTGTGAAAAATGACAGGACTTGGGGATTTTTATCCAGCTTGCTTATGAGATTGCCAAACTGATCAATAGCAACATGCCCAAGATGGTCAAACTCAGGCATGAATATGCATAATTAGACCTCGGCACCCCTAAAAAAGAAAACAAGGCTGGATGCATTCATCTGTAGAATCAGCCTAGCCTCATTCTGTTAGTTAATGCTGATGGAAGATAATTTATCAGGGAAGGGGGAATACATTGGTTGGTAGATATGAGCAAACACATTGAAACAGCAAGGTTTCAGTGGGTAGAGCCCACTGAATTAATACTACTTACTCAAGTAGGCGGGTAAGATACAGTACCAGAAATACTGAATACAAATTGACTGCTCTAAGTCATAAAAGATATGGGGATGGTGGTGGTGATGTGTGAACTAATAGTGGTGTATGAATTTAGTTATTATTTATTTATTTATTTATTTTCATACATTTATATGCCACCCTTCTCCGGAGACTCAGGGCGGCTTACAGTCTATGGAGCACCATGCTAAGTGCTCAGCAATAGCCTTCATTCCATTGTATATGCCTGCTTATTACTAGGGCATTTAGCCCCCCCAAACGGCATTTTTACAAAGTCAGCTTATTGCCCCCAACAATCTTGGGTCCTCAATTTACCTACCCCGAGAGGATGGAAGGCTGAGTCAACCTTGAGCCTGGTGGGATTCGATCCTGCACTAATTGCAGGCAGCTTGCACTAAGTGCTAGATGATTAACAGCCTGCACCACCAAGGCTCTTTTTATGGTTTGCAATCATAACTTATAGCTCTGTGTGATATATAAACCATCCAGTTATGACTTATTCAAACATAATTAAGCAAACATAAAATTATGTTATGATTCAAACATTCTGAAAATTATCTATGTACTGATACATAGGAATAGATTCCTCATTTGTTTTTAAAAAGTTCTGCATACCTTATAAAATGGAAGAGAAACATGGGTACAGGAACATACATGGGAGGAGAGTCAGAAAAGATCAAGTTGGTGACCCCAACTCTGTGGTAAAAGCCTTGCCCCTTTTTTATCTGTGATCCGTGCAGCACAGTGGTGGGATTCAAAAATTTTTACTACAGGTTCTGTGGGTGTGGCTTGGTGGGCGTGGCTCGGTGGCAGGGAAGGATACTGCAAAATCTCCATTCCCTCCCACCCCACTAACCTGCTTTCCAGCTCCGTTCTCCTACACAGGGCAACAAAAGAAGAACCATCATTTGATCCATTTTGATAGATAATCCTGATGAGGACTCTTTATTGGAAATACAATAAAGGCCATACATTTATAATTCTAAAGAGAGATACATTAATGAACCATTTAAAAACACTCTGTAACTTTCAGCAGAAGAAAAAATACTTGACGGACCCCCAGATAACAAGCAGGATTATGGCATTAAATTTAACAGTAGCACTTCATTAAAATATTAGGAATGCTTATTCTCTTATGGATTTAGGTGTACATATTTCCTGTTTCCTGAACAGGTTTGAGAGCTCTATAGTAAAAATATCCATTTTCCCTTCCCAAGATTTTAAGAGATAATCAGAGTTGGAAGGGACCTTATAGGTCATCTAGTCCAACCCCCTGCTCAAGCGGGAGACCCTATACCATTTCTGACAAATGGCAGTCCAATCTCTTCTGGAAAGTTTCAAGTGATGGCGCTCCCACAACTTCCGAGGGCAAGCTGTTCCATTGGTTGATTGTTCTCACTGTCAGAAAGTTTCTCCTTATTTCCAGGTTAAATCTCTCCCTGTTCAGTTTCCATCCATTATTCCTTGTCTGGCCTACAGGCACTTTAGAAAATAGCTTGACCCCTTCCTCCCTGTGGCAGCCCCTCAAATATTGGAAGACCGCTATCATGTCTCCCCTGGTCCTTCTCTTTATTAGACTAGCTAAGTCCAGTTCCTGCAATTGTTCGTTGTATGCTTTAGCCTCCAGTCCCCTAACCATCCTGGTTGTTCTTCTCTACTTTTTCTAGAGTCTCAAAATCTTTTTTATAATGTGGTGAACAAAACTGGATGCAGTGCTCTAGGTGTAGTCTTACTAAGGCTTTATAGAGTGGTATTAGTACCTCCCTTGATCTTGATTGTATCCCTCTGTTAATACAATTTAGGATTAGCTTTTTTGGCTGCTGCTGCACACTGCTGGCTCATATTTAGCTGATTGTCCACTAAGACTCCAAGATCCCTCTCACAGTTACTGCTATTGAGCCTGGTTTTACCCAGTCTATATGTGTACTTTTGGTTTTTCTTGCCTAAGTGTAGGACTTTACTTTTCTCTACATTGAATTTCATTTTGTTAGATATGGCCCATTGTTCTAGTCTGTCAAGATCCATCTGGATCTTGAGCCTATCTTCTTGGGTGTTAGCTATTCCTGCCAGCTTAGTATCATCTGCAAATTTGGTAAGTTCCCCTTCTATTCCCTCATCTATATCATTTATGAAGATATTGAGGAGTACTGGGCCTAAGATGGAATCTTGTGGTACCCCACTGCTTATTTCCCTCCATGTAGACTTAGACCCATTAAGGACTACTCGTTGAGTACAGTTTGCCAGCCAGTTGTGAATCCATCTGGCGCTATCTATTCCACTTTTTTCTAGTTTACTAAGAAGTAGGTTGTGGTCTACTTTGTTGAACGCCTCGCTGAAATCTAAATATATTATATCCACAGTATTTTGCTGGTCTACTAATTTAGTCACTGTGTTGAAAAATGAAATAAGATTGGTTTGGCATGATCTGTTCTTAACAAACCCGTGCTGTCTGCTAGTTATTACTTTACTTGTTTCTAGATGTTGGCAGATCTGTTTTTTTTTTATTATTATTATCTTTTCCAGTATCTTCCCCGGTATTGTTGTTAGGCTGATTGGTCTATAGTTTCCTGGGTCTGTTTTTTTTCCTTTTTTTATAATGGGAACCACATCAGCTCTTTTCCAGTCCTCTGGTAGTTCCCTGGTGCTCCAGGATTTTTAAAAGATATGGTGCACTAGTTCTGAGATGACCTCTGCCAGCTCCTTTAAAACTCTGGGATGTAATCCATCAGGCCCCGGTGATTTGTTTTCATCAAGATCAGACAGGTGTTCTCTTACTATTTTTTTTGCTTATTTTAACTTTTATTTCTGGTCTGTCTTTTACAGTTATGTTTTTGGTGGGTTGAGCTATAGTTTCTTTTTATGTGAAGACAGATGCAAACAATGAGTTAAGCAGTTCTGCTTTCTCTCTGTTGCCTGTTACTTCCTTGCCATCTTCTGTCTTTAGTAGACTGTTTCCTTGATTTTTTTCTTGTTATTTATATGTTGGAACAAACTTTTTTTTAATTATCTTTGACTTGTTGCAAGCCTTTGTTCATTCTGAGCCTTTGCTATCCTGACTTCATCTTTGCAGATTCTGGCTATCTGCTGATATTCTGCCATAGTTGTATGTCCTTCTTTCCAAGAATCACAAACGTGTATTTAGTTCTAATTCAATATTACATTGAATTACATACAGCTATAATATTACATTGAGCTATAATATTACATTTTACATATTATACAGTTTGCAATTGTTAAATAATTTTTTAGAATTTATTTGATTTGTCAATCGCTTACAAGATAATAGGTATAAGTATATACATAGTTATGAATACATGAAATGGGTACATATGAGAAAAATAAAAGAAACAATAGGACAGGGATAGTAGGCACATTGGTGTGCTTATGCACGCCCCCTACAGACCTCTTAGGAAAGGGGTGAGGTCAATAGTAGACAGTCTAAGGTTAAAGTTTTTGGGGTTTGGAGAAGAAACCACAGAGTCAGGTAGAGTATTCCAGACATTGACCACTCTGTTGCTGAAGTCGTATTTCCTGCAGTCAGGTTTGGTGCGGTTAACCTTGAGTTTGTATCTATTGTGTGCTCTTATGTTGTTATGGTTGAAGCTGAAATATTCATTGACAGGTAAGTCATTGCAATGTATGATTTTATATACCATACTTAGATCAGACTGAAGACGGCGTAATTCAAAGTTTTCTAGGTCTAGAATTTCAAGTCTGGTGGCATAAGGTGTTCTGCAACAAGTAGAGGAGTGGAGAACTCTTCTTGTGAAATATTTCTGGACTTTCTCAACTGTGCTAATATCAGATACGTAATGTGGGTTCCAGACTGATGAGCTGTATTCAAGTATTGGTCTAGCAAATGTTTTGTATGCTCTAGTTAGTAGTGTGATATTACCAGAGAAAAAGCTATGTAGGATTAGGTTAACAACTCTTAATGCCTTTTTGGCTATGAAGTTACAGTGGGCTCTAGCACTTAGATCATTAGAGATGAGTATTCCAAGGTCCTTTACAGAGCTTGAATCATCAACAAGGTCTTGACTATTCAGCTTGTATTTTATTTTCTGATTTTTTTTGCCAATATGTAACACAGAGCATTTATTTGTTGAGATTTGAAGTTGCCATTTGTTTGATCATCTGATACATAGTCAAGATCTTTTTGAAGGGTAGCAGTATTGTCTGTGGTGTTGAACAGCTTTACATCATCAGCGAAGAGAACGCATTTGCTCTTAATATGATCACAGAGGCCAAATGAATGTCCTAATGGTGTTCTATCTGATGGGTCACTGTAGGAAGAGAATGCTAGAATAAGATAACTCTTTGAATTGTTTCTATCTTTTTTTGTGCATCTGCTTATATGTTTTTTTATCTACCCAAATGTGTAGTTTTGTTAACAGAAGGCAGTTTCCATTAGAAGATATTTGGTATTAGACCAGTATTTCTCAATTCAACAGTTTTAAGATGTGTGGACTTCCAATTCTTGGAATTTCCAAGCTAATATGCTTAGGTCTTTGCTTTGCATGTTGGCTGGGGAAATTCAGGCATTAAAGTTCACACATTTTAAAATTGCAGGGGTTTGAAAAACACTTGGTTAGACATCTGTAAATAGGTTACTTGCTGAACAATAGGGACACATAATCATCATATGCATCAGGAAACTCCTATGAGAGTGATGATCTCTAGATCCTTGAGAGACATAACCGAGAATAAAAGAATAGAAGGTAGCCATTCTCACTTACTGAAAGCAATTTCCAGATCTAAAACTGGGCTAAAATGTAGCAGTGTTCTACCAGGAAAACAGCCCCCGTCCCTGATAAATAAAACTAACTGAAGTACCTGTGATTTTGAGGGTAATACCTGTTAAAGATGATTGGAAACTCTTGGAATTGTCCATTTTTCCCAAGCACCAGATTCATGCTCTTCCTTTTTGAGGATCTCCTGTGGTCTATTTTTCATTTCCTTTGATGAGGGAATACCCATGCTTTTTTTCCTAATCTTAAAAAAGGGGGCCTAATATGAAGGTTTATTGTTAGATAAATCTGGACATTTATATCCCTTAATCCCATCATCATGGTTAATAAGAAAGAGATTTTCCCTCAAACATGTGAAATAATATGTAATTAGTAAAATGTGGCTACTTTATTTTGCATGAAGTAATTATTGTGGATGATCTGCAAGATATATCACCACGTGTTTAAACTCTGGCATTGTATGAACATAATTTGCTACGTAAAAGGAACATTTTCCTTCCAGCCAGCTGTTCATCATCTCTGTGAGGCTAGGAGCTTTGTTTCATCTATAAAATATTATTTGGTTTATTGTAGAAGAAGAAGAGAACAAAAAGGAACTGTATAGGGCTAGGTCTTTTTCTATGTATATAAAATCCTTTCAGCTCAGTTTTAGGTGACAAACTGCACAGCTGAACAGCCCTCCATTTACCAGCTTGCATATATGAAAGATGTGTAATGTTAACTGAACTTGCCCCTCCTCATCCAATCCCTAAAGGAGGACCACCCTGCCTGCAGAATCTCCAAGGCAAATCATGGAGCGGTTTGATCAGAAACTGCCTTTGTTGGCAGAAATACACGATGTTGCATTAACCAAAACAGCCAGAAAAATTAAAATGAAACCCCCTTTTTTTATGGTGGCTGCTTTTTATTTAAATATTCATTTTATTTGTGTAAACGGATCTCATTTGGTCTTTACATACCAACATCACAGAGCTATCTGTAAGCCTTGTTTACATTTAGCAGTGGAAATTGTTTCAAGCTTTTTACAGAGCCTTTAGAAACAATGTACACTGAGCAGAAAAAGTGTTGGATTCTCCCACTGCATCTCCCACTTCTAAATATTATTAGACTATTCAAAAATAACTATTCAGGAGGCAGAATGGATCATATCTTTGATTGAAGTTTTAATTTTAATAAGTCCTTCCTTAGACACCACACAACCATGGTTTAAGAAGTTAAAGAAGGTTCAGTGTGAGTTGCTTTACTAAAGTGGAACATTGCATCACACATTATAGTTTTTTGTTTACAAGATTATCAACATTCAAAAGCATGTAACAGCAGACATGCAGAAATATTGTCTACAATATTGTTGATGAAAGGGGAAAACATTTGACTAGAAATGATACAAGTTTTACCTGTGATGTTTTCTATCAATATAATATGGATCCTTTATTGACCGCTATTTCCTTCCCAAAAAGGATTTCCATTAAAAAAAATTATAGAATGAAATGACATGGCACAACTCTCCATAACATAAAATCTTTCCCTGTTAGATCTGTGGTCTGTGATACTCCAGTCTAGATCAGCTGGCATAATTTCTCACCTTCTTTTAACTTAGGTAACGCTCTCTTTCGCTAACCTCTTTTGTATCCTAAAGGCCCTTTCAGTGCAGATGACAGACCAATTGGCATATTATTCAGCAAATCTATGATTGGGTCTCAATTTTATTTCTGCAATGAAGAATTTTTCATGCATGTGCATGTGGGAGGATGGGAGAGGTTGATCTGAGTATACACAGGAGGGAAAGAATAACATCCAATCCCTGGGAATTTTGGTTGGAAAAGTTGAGGTAGCAAGCAAGAAAAAGAATCTTCCCTAAGATTCAGAGCACTACTTTAATTGGAGGCCACAAGTCAATACTTAACAAATGAACACAGTGACTGATTAACAAGGTTAATTTGTCTCTAATTTCTAACTATATGTTTTTATAAAATAATGTGTAATATACAGTAGAAATGCTCCAGTCTTTTCTCTGTAGGGAAAATAAATGGCAATAGAGAGCATCAAATGGGTGACAAGTAGGTAAATGAACTCTTGATGACTATTCCTGAATAGAGACTGCAAAGTCCTTTACTTGTGTTTGTTCCTTGTTAAAAAGTTCATTACTAAGCGTTGCTTAGTATATACTGCAGTGCACACATATAGCTCTCACATTAGGCATTACCTTTTCCAAACAGATGACTTGTCTAATGGATCATGTAGTTATATTTGTATTAAATCTGTAACAACCACAGCAGATTGGGATTTTGAAAATCTGGCACCCTTAACTTTAACGACACCCATGATCAACTGTCAGTGGCCACATCATAGACCCAAATCAGTTAAGCCCTACAAAATACCAGTTGGACTGCCGACCTAGGAAAACTGTTGTGAGACTGTGACAACTGACTTGAGTAGATGTGTCTCACTTCACAATAAAGATGGACATGGCTGGGGAGAAGCTATGCTACTTTAGGAGCAGAAGGGGAAAAAGGAAATTCAGTTGTTTTATAAAAAAAGAATATTTGTCTGAAAGAATGTGAAGATACCAGATTTTCCTTGGATTTCTGGTTCATCACCTTCCTCTTCCTCTCTTCCCTTCACCTCCCTGTCCCTCTCCTCTCTCCAATCCTACCAACCCCGCCTTTGCATGACATTCCTGACATTGAACCCACTCTGGCTTTTTTGAGCCATGAACCTTATGAATCAGAGAGAACCCACCCTAGGTTTTGGCATGTCTGAAAGTTCCTCTTCAGTGTTAATTAAACATGTAAAAACTGGTTGCTTTGGTTAGGAGATATGTGTGGAAAATACAAATATATATTGCTGGGTGTGTATGCCTAAGGAATGTAGGTTACCTGTGGTTGGACTTTCTTCCTTCAGAAATATAACACAGATATGACATCCAATAGTTAGGGTTAATTCTATGGTTTTCCTTAGTTCAGACTTCCTTTCGGGTCTTGGTTAGATTTTGCATTTGTTTTTGGTCATACTGATCCACATACAAACAATCAGGATATAATGTTGTTGTCTAAAAAAATAGAGATCTTCAACAAATGAAGTACAAAAAGGATAGGGGTACAGCTTTGGAGAAGTGTTTCTATGCTGTGCTATCTGGACTTCAACATTTAGTATAAAATTTTGCAGGGCCCTAATCAGAGGTAGTACTCAGCCGGTTCTGACCAGTTCTGGAGAACTGGTAGTAGAAATTTTGAGTAGTTTGGAGAACCAGCAAATGCCACCTCTGACTGGCCCTGCCCCCATCTATTCTCTGCCTCCCGAGTCCCAGCTGATTGGCTGTGTCTTCTTTTGTTGCCCTGCACAGGAGAACGAAGTTGGAAAGCAGGTTAGTGGGGTGGGAGGGAATGGGGATTTTGCAGTAACTTTCTCCAGGAGTGGGGAGGGAATGGAGATTTTACAGTATTCTTCCCCTGCTGTGCCCACCAAGCCACACCACACCCACCAAGCCACACCCACAGAACCAGTAGTAAAAAATTTGAATCCCACCACTGACACTCATATAGTACTGCCCCAAAACTGAAGAATAGTCAATGTAATGTTGTTGTTGTTTTTAAAAAAATGAGGCTTCAAGAACTTTAGCTTCATGCTTGGAATAGATATACTGAGAAGAAATATTGAAAAATGGATTGTTGCATGTAGCTTAAAGAAGGTAAAAGGTAAGGTCTGTTTTACTAAACGTTTTGAATTCTTTGAGAATGACGGCTAGCATATGGATAGGAGTGACTGGAATGGCATTGGTACCATAAATGGAATTAGACATGTGTATATTATATAAATTGTTTTTGGAAATAGTGCTAATTCTATTTATATTACCAAAATCTCTGTTTTACACATTTAAACAGATGTTTAAATTTGGATGTATGCTAACCATAATCCCTCTGCATTGTACGTTTTGTGGTCTTCAAAACTCATAAAACATTATGGCGTTAGTTAAACTCTGTGTGAATGCTTGTCTGAATAATGATGGAGGGAGTTGAAAGTGGCAGCATACCTCCTTAGTAAGTATGAGGAGTGGTTCAATGCCTTTAAATATCAGAATGGCCTTCTTTAGCTATTCATAGTAGAAAAGGTACTGGTTGCATCAATTGGGTTGGAGCTCAGCTCCACCAGTATGCTTAATAACAGAGAAAAGTTGGTGGAGAAAGTATGGGAAAAGAAAAGCTAATGGAACATGGAAAAAGACACCCTCCAGCCTAAACACTGTAGAAAGCGAAAGAAGACTTAATTAGGAAACTGGAAGGCAAAGAACAAGAACTCATCCTAAGTGAATTGGAGTGTGATGAGCATAAAGAAAACTCTTTTTACAACATGTTCTTTGACTCCCACTGAGTGCTTGTTTCTTAGACTTCCTTGCCTAATAATGTTAGCATTTAAATGGACCAAGGAAGCTTTGATGTTAACACCTCATTGAGGTATAGAGTTCATACGTTGGCTATTCCTATTCTTTGGCTGGAAACAGTTTCTGCATGGCTAGCTTAACAGGACAACAGAACCTGAATTTGTATAGGGATTGGAAAGGCTATCCCACAAAGAAAAGGGCTACAAACTTCATTTATTTTTACAGAAACCTGCCCTTAATAGAACAGAGCAAATGTCTAAGAAGAGCCTCAGACTAAACAATTAGCAGCTCCTGTTAGAGGCAAACTCCATTCACAGAAGCAAGGGTTTTCAGAGCTGACAAAATCTTGTCAACAATTGTTGCGGTGATAACATGCCAGGGAAAATTGGAGACAAATATCTCATCCGTTTAAGTTCACTATATAAATTGCAGTGAATTGCATGTGCCACAATTCTAACTCTACTCAGGGTTAAAGGTAAGAAAATCAGATGTCTGGGAAATGTTTGATGAGAAAATAAGAAGAAAGAGAAATGTGTGAGTTTGACTATGAACTATGAACAGAGATATAATTACACAGAATAGAATCTCATTGATTGGCCCATATAAGAAAGCATGTATAACTCTATCTCAAATCCTAAATCCAAGCAAGATATAGGGTAATCCAGGATGATTTATATTTCTAACTGGCAAACTTGAATATGCATAGATTGAAAGTGTGTCCTGTGCAAAGTTTCAGGAGCTTAACATGTTGGATGGCCACGGAAATAGAAATGTGGAAATATTTCGAATGAGAATAACCTTTTTTTATGAAGCTTAATACATTAACACAAACATAAATATACATACACATACATATTTATTAGAATTTTACACTGCCACAATATGACTCGCAGCCATTTATCAAAAATGAAATGTCCAAGCTATGATAATATGACAGAAAATATAAGCTGAACTATAAAAGAACATTTATTATTGATTTAAAACAATGTACTAATTCCTATTTTGAACAGCTTTTAGAAGATCAATAGAGTCAGGGTAAGCTTGGTCTTCCATGGAAGACTCTTCTACAAGACTCTTCTACAAGACTTCTCTATTCTACAGAATAGAGAAGTATATCCTACTAGCCTCCAATTTCATCTACTATTCAATTTGATAATTACTGGGGAATGGCCAACAAAGTTTTCCAAGTTGTTTGTACTGGATGAATCATATTGGAGTTTATTGAAGTTGCACAGTTAATAAATTACATACATAGACAGACAGACAGACACACACACACACACACACACACACACACACACACACTGGTTAAAGGAAGTAGTTCAGGAGATCCTTGGCACTAAACCATATATGGCTTTATAAGTTATATAAGTTTAAATAACTTTAAATAATACCTGGAATTTATGGGCAGTTAATACAGGGCCTGCACACAGCTGTAATACTGTACATCCCAATGTCTGGCATTATTTAGCGTACAGACTGTTGCCTTTTGTACCAATTGTAATTAATGTAATAGACTGGCTTTTCTTTTTAATGTTTAAAGATGAAAAACAAGTCTCATTGACCTGACAGACAAAGAACTATTTTTGTTGGCTTAGGAAGAACAATACAACATATCCAGAGATTCAAGGGATGTGATCTCAACTTCAATCCTTATTATGGTAAGAGAAAACATTGAGGGAAATTCAAGTTCCTGTTTCAGTCTTATTTTCTCACACCTGTCGGTCAAATCTTTGTAAAATTTGTTGCAGCTAATCAAAAGTAATGCCAGTACTGACTTTGTGGATTTCTCCAGATCAAAGAGAATTAACCAAGGGGAGGTAGGTATCTATATCATATTACTGAGAATAAGTTACATTTTCTTAGACATTCTCTGATAACTATAGAGAACCACTATATACTTTTTCACTTCATTTTTTTCCAGGATTTTCCAGGGTTCCAAGCAACCATTTTCTGAGATGCTTCCATATTTTGAGAATGCTATGGTTCATTACATGTGCTAATGAATTTTCTTTACCTGTAATAATGATGAACAAATTATGGCAATTTAGAAACTACAATTAAACTCCCAGAATTACTAAACTGTGTCTAGGCAAGGATAAAGCAGGTGAAAATTAGACTTCTATAACAATTAAAAAGAAAAAAAGCACCCTATTTTTTGATGATGCATCTTTTTAGTTATTTAAAATTATTTCAATTTTTTCAATGTTTGTTTTCTTCTGCCATTGTTATTTCACTGTAATATTGTGACTGATTCCATGTTTTATTACTTTTTATGGTATGTTACATTCTATATTAAAATAACCTTATAATTTTCCACTGTTAGTTGCCTCAAAAGTTTTTCCAATTTACTAAAATTTTTGTCTAGCAGGAAAAGAGGAGGCAGAGGCATCTGGAGGGTTGGTTGGGGGGATAGGCAAATGACAAAAGTAGCATTGTGCTATTGTGACACAAGCTTGTCTCTTTTATACATGCACCTTGATGTGGCACAAATGTATGAATAGGACAGAGGTTGTGTCACAACAATGCAATGTTGCTTTCATCATCTTGATGGAAGCCTCTGATCTCTGGGTGCCTCCAAGAGAAAAAAGAAACCAGTCAATCAAGTTGGTAGAACAAAGCAAAGAACCACTTAAGTATGGGAATTTCATAGTTTTCGCTGAAAAAATGATGGTAATGGTTCATGGGCAACGATAAATGTGCTATAAAGGTGTCAATAACATAAGTTGTATGAGAACATGTGCAGGGTATTCTTATACAACTTCACATTATTAATATTTTATAGTACATTTGCCTTATTCTTTTTCCATTGATCCTATACCATTTTTTCCCAAGCCAAGATCCTTCAGATATATGGACTATCATTCCCACACTTCTGGAAAGGATTGAGTTGAGAAACAACTGCTTTATATAAACAATTAAAACTGCCTATTGTCCCATTAAATCAGCTGCCTGTTGTGAAAGCAACTGCTTCTGCTACCATTTTCTTTTTAGTTCTCTTCTCTATCCAGGTACATTATGCTAACCACAAGAGAAGACTGCACTGTAATTACAAATAATTCTTGTGTGTCTGATCCGATTAATACAAATGGTTAAAAAAAAAAAGAATATCCCAAGGTCATTTAAACTGTGGCTTCCATTTATAATGTCAAAATGGGAATGAACAACTGCTAAAATACCCTTCTCAAGTCCTGCCTTAGTTTCCTTCCCCTGAGCTTGGGCCTCACTTGTGAAACTTCATTTATTAGCAGCACAATTGCCAGCCCCGTCCTTTTAGCTTCTCTCACTTTTCATTATGCCACAAGGCCTTTCTAAATTCCTGGCCGTTCTAGTGGATGTAAAATGTTTTCTTGTTCCCTGGGATACAGAAAGAGAATTAAAGTTATTTCCCTCAGCACCTTTGTGATCACCAGGGGAAAAAAAAATTATCCCTCCTAATCTTGTCTTCAAACTAGTCTGATTTGTCTTAGCTCATTTCCTCTGGAAAACATGTCTTTTGGATTGTATTGTACAAGAATTCACCTGCTGCCTAGGTAATATGAAATGCACCTTGCATTCTTCCCATGACTCAATTTTGGTATTATTTATACTTACCTATTTAAAATAGAAAAAAAGTATAGATCTTATCCTACCCATTGCCTGTTTCTGTGAAAACTATGGGCAGACACTAAAAAAAATTCTCAAAGACACATTTTTATTTATTACAAGTAACCGCTAAAAATCTTCTCAGGAAAGGTGATCTATTAACTTGCTATTATATGGTCATTTTCTTTCTGATTACTTCTCTCTTTTAATATGATCCTGGACACAACTCCCTTCCCACTTGAATTATATGGTGGCATCACAAATAGCAGAAAATACCACGGTTCCCATAACTGAGCAGAAGGCATTCAAATAGCAGATCCGGTTCTGAGATGTGCTCTTATGATGGAAAACCAATGGGGATTCCACTTGGAAAAAACTGCCAAGTTGCATAAACCCTGTGTAACAATCAGATTCAATAAGTATATGACAGAATCATGATTGTTGCCAATTAGGTAACTTTTATTTATTTATTTATTTCCTTTTTTATATATGTTTTTTTTACAACTGTCAGGACACTCTGCAAAAAGTTAAAATATGTAAAGATGCAACGAGGCATTGGCAAAATTGTGAGAATAGAAGCTAAAATCAGCTGTAGAAATCCAGGATAAACATTTTTCAGAGGGCAAGAATCAAGGCTTATTCTATGCTTGAAAATATATTAAAATTAGGGTCCAATAAAAACTCTCTTTGAAGGCTCCAATACAGGATGTCACACAGAGAAAGTTGCAGAGAGTTCACAAGTCTACAAAGGTCTTATCATGAGTTATTCATTTAAAGTTAGCAATATCCATGTCCAATCAATGAATCGGATCATGATTCTGACTATAGTATCCCTGATATGTTGTGCATCCTGCCCAGCTTCATCTACAAAAATTCTAGCTTGGAAGCTGCAAGAGAGGGAAACAAAAACCTTTGCACTGATACCATCTTGGATACAGGATCATATTTTTGATCCTGACTATTTGAAATAATAGTTTTAGACTGCCTCCTAATCCAACCCCTTCTCCTCACTGTCCTGTAATTTCTATCCCTTTAACACTTCTCGGCAACTAGACTTTGAAACGATTCATATCAGGAAAATTATATAATAGAAAAACTATTTTCATTTTTAGCACATGGAAATTGTGATCACCAAATGTACTGTCAGAAAACAGGAAGAAGGGGAAAAGAAGGCTTTTGAGGGGAAAATCATTCCAGGAGAATTGCCTGGGAATGGAATGTGCTTAACAATGATATAAAAGATTCTTGTAGATTGGTGTCTGAGTAATCTTCTAGTCTCCCACTTAATTGGTTGGTTTTTTTCTAGAGAAGTATGTGATGTTATATTTCCAAAAATAATTTCTTTTTAAAATATAGCAAGAGCAATAACGCAGAGTCAGCATATTGCCCCCAACAATCTGGTTCTTCATTTTCCTAACCTTAGAAGGATCGAAAGCTGAGGCAATCTTGAATTGGTGAGAATCAAACTGCTCAACTGCTGGCAGCCAGCAATCATCAGAAGTAGCCTGCAGTACTGCATTCTAACCATTGTGCCACCACAGCTCTTGGTTTGATTGGTATTATTGGTTAGGATGGATAGGCAGCCTTATCTTGTTTAATTTATGTGTTAATAATAGAGAAATGTATGGCTGGTTCTTTCTCCTCGCCTTAGCAAATATTCTTTCTGCAAAGGAGAAGCTGAAATAAACAGTCCTTAGTGCATGTCAGTAATTTTTGATGAATGCCTAATAGAGACTGTCAAGAAAAGGATGCTTACTACGGTCAAAAGTGATTTTCTTCTGATGCTGCCTTTCATCGTCCAGTTATTGAAGACCATTACTTTCAAACCAGATTATCAGTTTTTAATATTAGTACAAACCTGTGTGCTTTTGTGCTATTTCCAGCTTGGATGAATTAATGATATTAGAAATAGTTTAGCAGAATACGTAACAGGACTGTGCACAATGTTAATTTTTTGCTTCCAGAAGAAACACTTAGGAATTCATGCAGACCAGCTCTTTAAAAATAGCACCAGAGCTGCTCAGAAGATGAAAAAAGACATAGCTGCTTTCACTAACTGCAGAGAAATGCTGTGTTCAAGTTCACTCAAGGTTTCAAGCAACTCATCTAAATAAACTATAATGTAGCACAGTTTTAATATCTTCTTCCAAAGATTTTGTGGAGCACAGTAATGAATAGCTAGACAACCTGGTTTCTTAAAGTTTATTGGATTATTCAAATACGTTAGATTAGAATTTGTCTTACCTCTGATCGATATATTCAGAGGTTAAGATGCTGGAATAAAAAAAATATTTATGCTATGCCAATTCCACCACCAGTAGAAACAAATGACATTGCCCCCTGCTTACCATGAATGTGAATTTGGGGCATAATTTCCTCCTCTGAATTAATATATGAATAAATATTTTAATAAAATAGTATCTGAAATGCTTAGAATTAGTTTGAATGAGACATTTAATTCCTATCCAATGTACTTTAACACTGTTGTGTTATTGGTTTTATTTCCCACTAAATTTTTCCATTCAAAGGTATATATAGCTCCAGGGATGAATAGAGACTGAGGATAAGATGTCAAACAGTTTAATAAAAATTAAAAAAAGAAACTGATTTTTTTTTTAAAAAAAGTCACTTTGCTGTCTGTTTTTTACATAAAAGCCAGGGAAAGAGTCAAGAAGGCACATATCAGCTGGGCAGTGAAAAAATTCTAACTGTTGTAATCATTATAACATTTGAGAAAGAAGACAAACCAAATGTTCTCACCAGTCTGAGAAATATAAATTTACTTTATTATGCAGTGCTATATGTGAGGTTGAAAAAAATCAAAATAAATATTTAACTTTCTATTTTAAAGCATTAATGCTCTTTTGTAAATTATTGATAATTGATAATCCAATTGTGATTGGAACCCTTGGAGCAATACCTAAAGGGCTATCTCACTATTTGGAAATTCTGAATTTATCAGACTTGAATACCATGATTTTATAAAAAACCACCCTACTTGGAACAGCTTATATCCTCTGACGCTACCTGAACAGTTCCTAGGTTCTTGGTTAGGACTCGAGCTGTTGAGCTATCAACAAGCCCAAAAGCTGTGAATCTCACTAAAAATTAACCAATATAATAATAATAATAATGATGATGATGATGATGATAATGATAATGATGATGAAGAAGGAGAATTATTATTATTATTATTATTATTATTATTATTATTATTATTATTATTATTATTATTATTATTCATGGGGCTATGAAACAACCTGTGCCCAAATGCTAAAACTATTGTTTTTGCAAATTTTCTTTTCCAAATCTACAAATGATTCCATTTTTTTGCAGAAAAAAAGTTTAATAAAACTTCTGAACATTTTTTTTCTAAGAAAATAATTAATTGCTTCTTTTGTCAAGGAGAATGATAGATTAAATCAAAAGTACAAAATAAATCTCGCTTAGCAGTTGCTGAATATTTTTCATTCCCTCAAAATCTGACAAAAAGGTATGGTAGCTGTTTTGAGATGGGCTTTATCCTATAACTGAAGAAATAATGACTGCTGTTATATATTTTCCAGGATGCATATATATGTCTTGCTGTGTGTTTATATATACATCCTGAATGGGAGATTCTATTCTGAGCCTTTGAAATAAGAATTTTATATGCGTATGGCCTTTTCTCACTGCTGAATTGAAGAGCTCACTTCCTTCCTTAAATCAGCAGAAAACTATACCAGACATAAATGTTGTGGTCTCCACTGTTTATCCCAACTCTTTTGTCTCTAACTCAAGTCAGTGCAGTCTTGTGGCTCTCTTCCAACGTAACAGGTGATAAATATGAAGATTTTATACATCTTGAAGCTGCCCTTGGATGGTGTCAGGAAAAGAGATAAAATTATTACCAGGGTTAAATTAAGCCAGTGTCCTGCCTTAGGCTAGGTAACAAATTCAATATGATGTCACAGGGACACAAAGATGTTTTACATAGATTATAAGAAACACACACACACACACCTCTCTCTCTCTATTTGGCAAAAAAGAAAGAAAAGAACATAAAGAAAAATTAAAAAAAAAGAAATGTATAAAAATGACTTCTGATACTCATCTTGCCAGCTGTACATACAATTCTACCATAATAAAACTACTCTCTAATGTCATCACAATTCCCTTCTCTCTATAATCTATTTTTTCAAACCATTAAAGCCATAAATCACAAAGTCATTTTCCTTCTCATGTAAAAAGTTCATAAGGGGTTTCCAATAATTGATGAATGTCAGTGATAACTTTCTCTAATCAAAAAGTCAATTCGTTCATCACAGCAAATTCTATCAATTTCACCAACCATTTATCCAGGGTGGATAATGCCAAATCTTTCAATCTTTGTATATAATAATCTTGCTGCAATAATCTGATATTGAAATAATCTTCTATGACTATTTTCTAACTATTTATCCATCAATCTTAAAAACAAAAGTTCTGGCTCTAATTGAATTTTAAATCATTTTAAATCCTCTGCATTAATCTATACATTTGAATCCATTTTTAAAGCGTTTTTACATGTGCACCAAGCATGATAAATGTCCCTTCATGTGGTTTACATTCCCAACATACTCTGAAACATCTTTATATATTCTAGATAATTTCTCTGGTGTAATGTACTGACAATACATCATTTTATAAAAATTATCTAAGATGATAAGATTATTTAAAGCTCAACCCTTTTAACCATGTATTTTCTCATTGATCCATGTGTAAGTTATAATCAAAGATCTTAGCCCATTTTATCATACATTTTTTAACCTATTTTTCTTCTGTTTCACATTTCAGCAAAAGTGTATACACTTTAGCAATTACATATTTATCATTGGTACACAACTGTACTTCAAATTCTGTCTTAGTATGCACCATATCAGGGTGGCACAGTGGTTAGAATGCAGCATTGCAGGCTAATTCTGCCAACTGCCAGCAGTTCAATCATGACTGGCTTAAGGTTGACTCAGCCTTCCATCTTTCCAAGGCTGATAAAATGAGGATCCAGATTGTTGGAGGCAATATGCTGACATTGTAAACTGCTTAGAGAATGATGTAAAGCACTATGAAGCAGTATATAAGTCTAAGTGGTATTGCTATACCATAAGTCTTTTTATTCATTATGAATCTTTCTGATAACTGTATCTTCACTATACAATTAGAAAATTGTGAAATGGTTTATTACTACATCTGGCAAAATTAAACACTTGTCAGTACTTTAAGATTCAGGGAAGTTGCATAAATCCACCTAGGCCTAAAACACAACCTTCTAATTCTTAAAATAAGACATATTCCACTCTGAAAGTTGGTTTCAACATAGAGAAATAAGCAATGAGAAGGAAGACCCATCTCTACAAACTGTTTTTCTTTTTTCACCCTAAGAAGGCATTGGATAAACTATTTCTTTGCCTTCATTTCAGTGCCCATCAATCAGTGGTGGGATTCAATTTTTTTTTACTACCGGTTCTGTGGGTATGGCTTGATAGGTGTGGCAGGGGAAGGATACTGTAAAATCTCCAATCAGAGGTGGTATTTGCCAGTTCTTCAAACTACTTAAAATTTCTGCTACCAGTTCTCTAGAACTGGTCAGAACCTGCTGAATACCACCTCTGCCATCAATGGGATGTGGTAGAATATCTATCTCCTTCATCTTAACATTAATATGGGATATTATTAGTAACACTGCTTCACTGAGAAGAGATAGTGACTTAGTCAAAACCATCCATTAAATTCATTTCATCTGAAGTCAAAACTGAGTTACTCAACTTCAAGCAATTATCCATTGGAACAGCTTGCCTTCAGACATCGTGGGTGCTTCACCATAGGAGGCATTTAAGAAGAGACTGGACAACCACTTGTCTGAAATGTTATAGGGTTTCCTGTTTAAACAGGAGGTTGGACTAGAAGACCTTCAAGATCCCTTCCAGTTCTATTCTATCTCTATCTATCTAAGTATTAGTCCACAATGTTCATTGGATCATTATAAACCTTGACTGATTTTTTTTTAATTGTCATTTAAAATTAAACTAGTAGAGTATCCAGTTTGGTATTTATTTGTTTACATTTCCCTAAATGCAATTTTAAAAGGTATAGAGTAAATTTATATTACTTATATAATGCTGTTCAAGTCCTATTGTTTAATTTTTTTATCTAAGTAGATCCTGCAAGAAACTACTCGTTCTGGCCTTGGAATCCTGGTGTGTGTGTGTGTGTGTGTGTGTGTGTGTGTGTTGTGTATTGTGCATGTGATTGTGTGCATGTAAGCAGTTCTATTTCAGAATCAGACATTTCAAGAAAACACTCTCACTCTTTGAGAAGGGGAGAGTGATGACTTGTTTTATTTTTTTTCTTTTGATTTTCATACATCCTTTTAAGCTCTATATATTCATACATATAGTTTATTTACAAACAAGCTAACACCATAGCTTTGTTTTATGGCCTACCTTTTCTGTAATCAAGCTGGTTAAAACAACAGGATTTAATTTCCAGATTGCCAGGGCAGCTGAAGGCGAATGTGGGGTACTCTTTTCTTTTTATCTTTCCATTCCCTCCCTTCAAGTTCCTGTAGGTGTTTCTCTTTGCCACTGTGCTGTTCAACCTACTGGCCTAAAATACTGCAGGTGATTTATAGAACCTGATGGGTATTGTATGGCTGATGATTCATGGAACTTCATTAAATACCAAGGAGGTGCCTGCTTACTGTCTGTGTGCACTGCACATGAGAACTTTAGCACTCCCCCTTTGCAAATTACCCCCATTAAAGTCCCAGACAAAGGTCCTCTCAGTAGCTTACATATTTTCCCACATGTGAGGGAGCAATTGGAAACTTCCTCTTGATAACTAAAAACTTTTGAATGAGAATTTATGAGAAGGGTCTTTTGGCCTCATTGCCTCAGGGTTGAAACAGATCCCAGTACAAGCGCTCCTTTGATGCAGGGAGCTGCACTGGGTAACATTTTTGAACAGGATCAAAAGGAGTAACAGGGGACAATGTGTAGGAACCCTTCCCCTATCTCAAGGAGTCAAGTCTATTCCCCCTCCCCCCCGCTCCCAAAAGCTGAAAATATAGAAATCTACATTTGACTGTAGCAGCAAGCCGTATTTTCTTTTTAAATGTAGTAAAATCTTAAGATTTTTCTAAGTAGCGGGAGGTATTATAACTTCCTTTTCTTTAGGGTCCTGACTTTGAAGTTATAATTGCTTTTTGTGAGGGAGGGCAGAGAGAGAGAGACAGAGAGAGAAAGAGCTTGTTCAATATGTACTTAAAGTAAATTAAAGTCTGATGGACCTAATCCTCACAAGTTACTGTATGGACCCCTTTTGAGAAAACATTTTTAAAAGCTTAATTTTTTTTTTCCCAGGGGTTTCCTGTTTGAAAATTACCCAAGGGTCAGAATCAGAATGGAAATCCTTGTTCATAAAAGTTCAAAATAGATGCATGAACAGTGTACTAGAAGCCTCTCCAGTTTTCCTGGCGATTCTCTCTCTCTTTCTCTCATTCTGAAGAAAAAAAGTTACTCTCCATTTTATCAGTATGTGAGAAAATATGTACAGGAATTAGGAAATTAGGAAAAAGTTGCAAATTGAGAATAAAAAAAAATACCTTGTATACATCCCTTCCTTTTCGTTTTCATACTTTCAAGCAGAATGGGAGGATTCTGGAATGTTCAATATTGTGTATTTTGTTACAACTCCTACGGGGAGTAGCCCATTTCATCTTAGTCCTCCTCTTCAGTCCTTGCACCTGCACTAAAATCACATTTTCTACATGCAACTCTATTTTGCTGCTGGCAAGGAAAAATGACAGTGGATGAATTACTGCAGATTTATCATTTGAGTCTTCTTCGTAAAAGATCTATTCTGGAAAAAAAACAGTTTTTTTCTTTTACTATTAAGTGAAAAATAATTAATTAAAATAATCTTTCCCTCCTTCCAAAAAGGAGAAAAATATGTGGCTAGAATTCTCGTGTGGTGTTCTAGCACGTTCATTAATTCTATGAAGGCCAAGGACTGCGTTAAAGTATAATGTCTTCATTCATTGTCCTGTTGTGTTGCTAATGAGCACCAAGACTCCTTGGCTTCCATAGTTGAAGTAAATCTCAAGGCAAGACATCCCGGTGGTTCAGTAAGCCTGGGAGAATGCAGAAAAATGGAAAGATGTCTAATTGAAAAGAAAAGCAACAACATCTACCAGTGACAAAATTAGACTATCTCTCCAAAGACAGTCAGCAGATATTTGACATTGTATTTTCACTAGCGATGATTTATGCTAGTTTCTTACATTCATTAATCAACCCATCAGATGACTTGTTTTATTTTTTTTCTTTTAATTTTCATACATCCTTTTAAACTCTATATATTCATACATATAGTTTATTTATATTTATTTACACGTTACCCTTCTTTTCAAAATGTTATCAAATCATCAGATATCATCTTTTCTTTATCCAATCGTACCAGATATCCCATGTTTTGTAATATTCACTGTCTTGATTATCTTTTAGAAATTTAGTTAATCTATCCATTTTGGCACATTCATAAATCTTATTAGTTATCATGTTTTCTGAAGGGGTCATAGCCTATTTCCAATTTTGAGTAAAACTTATTCTAGCTGCTGTTATAATATGCAAAATCAAATATTGGTACTTCTTTTTCATATTTGGTTCTAGCATACCTAATAGAAAAATTAGAATTTGGATAGAGAAAATAACAAAACAGAAAGTAAAATTTGAACCAGAAATTTTTTGAATGTGATTTTTTAAAATTTGCTTCTATAATATGGTTATGAGCGAGCTAACTGGTTATTGTGAATGATGACAGTGACATGTATATTCAATTGACATTGATGGAACTTTTCAGATCCACATATGATTTAGAACGCATCTTTCTATTGCCCTCTTTTACAGATTTGGAGCCATACATTTTTTTAGAAATGTTGTTAAAAATGTAATGATGAACTTAATGCCAAAATGAGTGGGATATCTGCTCCCTTCCCAAAATTTTCTCTGGCCTTTCCACAGGATTCACCTATGAATATGTTGGAAGCAATGTGTTTATGTAGGATAAGGCAGGGGTCTACAATCTTGGCAACTTTAAGACTTGTGGATTTCAACTCTCAGAATTCCTCAACCAGCTTTGCTGGCTGGGGAATTCTGGGAGTTGAAGTCCACCTGTCTTAAAGTTGCCAAGGTTGGAGACCCCTGGAATAAGGCATACATTACAATAGAGTGGACCAGGCACTCCTAAATGTTGGTGGGAACATGCTGAGCATAATGGAGCCCCAAATCAGCTAGACAGCTGATTTTGTTGGAATAGATGACCACTCAGAATGCAACGTGAGATGACAGGCAGGGAGTCTAGTAGATTGGTCTCCCAATTCCCCTCATGAACCAGGTACCTCCATGGTCTTTCCATGCAACTGCTTTCTGCCCTGTGTACAGTTTCTGCCCAGGCTTTTGTGCTGCTCTAGTATGCTTCTGCATGTCCGTATTCTATTGGCAAAACAACTTGTGTGGCCTTCTGTCAGGTGAGCCTCACAAATCAACCACCTCTAGAGTAGTGTTTCTCAATCTCAACAACTCTAAAATGTAAGGACTTCAAATCCCAGATTTCCTCAGACAGAGTGCTGGCTAGGGAATTCAGGGAATTGAAATCCATGCCTCTTAAAGTCACAGAGGCTGAGAAAAAACTATTCTAGAGTCATTTTCCTGCAGGTTATTCTATATTTTGCCCACAAATAACTCCTTTATCTTTTTGCTATTGGCTTTGAGCTCAATTCTTCTGACTATCTGTCAGCTCCTGATCCTGCAATTTCCATGGCTTTTTGCTCCCTTCATAGACCAGCAATCCAGCTTTGTCATACTCTTCATGACTCCAGAGGATGTCTTCAGCCACTGGAGTTAGCTAGTGTATTTGATTGTCTTGTAATGTTATTCTTGGTCTCAGGAATGGTCAGGGTGACCCCTGCTTCACCATCTGGACCTCACATAATTGGAGATCTCTGGAATAAAGAAAAAAGAATGCCAGTTCCATATAAAACTGCTACCCTCAGGATATTTGCTCCTGTCTTATGGCTACCTGAGATTATTATGACCATATGCAGGGCATAAAATTTAGAAATTAGTAACATTGTTCCCATTCCTGCAGTCATCACATGGTTTTAATGAAGACGACATGATCCCATAGAGCTTTCTTTTTGGGTTGGATCAGGAATAGATGTTTAATTCTGTACAGTAGCAACACATTCCTATAATATTACTAGACAGATTTTTTTTCAAAGAGTAAAGAACTAGTTGTACATTGAATCTGTGACTGTGAGTTTCACTCATTTTCACTACCCTAAGTCATGACTACATTCTCTAGTTTTCCTAAAAAGGACTTGAAGTCATGGGCACAGCTAATGCTTATCATGTATCTTACTGGGGAAAATAGTATAATGCTGTGAGGTTTTTTTACTTTTTTATTTATTTATTTGATTTGTCAATCGCTTACAAGATAATACGTATAAGTATATACATAGTTATGAATACATGAAATGGGTACATATAAGAAAAATAAAAGAAGCAATAAGACAGGGACGGTAGGCACATTGGTGCACTTATGCGCACCTCCTACAGAATTCTTAGGAAAGGGGTGAGGTCAATAGAAGAAAGTCTAAGGTTAAAGTTTTTGGGGTTTGGGGAAGAAATCACAGAGTCAGGTAGAGTATTCCAGGCATTGACCACTCTGTTGCTGAAGTCATATTTCCTGCAATCAAGTTTGGTGCGATTAACCTTGAGTTTGTATCTATTGTATGTTCTTGTGTTGTTATGGTTGAAGCTGAAGTATTCATTGGTAAGTAAGTCATTGCAATGTATGATTTTATATACCATAGTTAGATCAGACTGAAGAAGGCATAATTCAAGGTTTTCTAGGTCTAGAATTTCAAGTCTGGTGGCATAAGGTAAATACAACGAGTAGAGGAGTGGAGAACTCTTCTTGTGAAATATTTCTGGACTTTCTCAACTGTGCTAATATCAGATACGTAATGTGGGTTCCAGACTGATGAACTGTATTCGAGTATTGGTCTAGCAAATGTTTTGTATGTTCTAGTTAGTAGTGTGATATTACCAGAGAAAAAGCTATGTAGGATTAGATTAACAACTCTTAATGCCTTTTTGGCTATGTAGTTACAGTGGGCTCTAGCACTTAGATCATTAGAGATGATTATTCCAAGGTCCTTTATAGAGCTTGGATCATCAACAAGGTCTTGACTATTCAGCTTCTATTTTATTTTCTAATTTTTTTTGCCATATGTAACACAGAGCATTTATTTGTTGAAATTTGAAGTTGCCATTTATTTGACCATTCTGATACATATTTAAGATCTTTTTGAAGGATAGCAGTATTTACTGTGGTATTGAACAGCTTTACATCATCAGTGAAGAGAATGCAATTGCTCTTAATATGATCACAGAGGTCGTTTATCATTTGTTTCCAGAAGTTGTGGATGCTCCAAGAGTGGAGGTTTTTAAGAAGAGTTTGGACAACCATTTGCTGAAATGTTTTCATGCTTGATCAGGATTACAAGACTTCCAAGGTCTCTTCTAACTCTGTTATTCTGTAAATACATATAGTTTTATGAATAAGGCACTGAAACATGGTTCATATCATTTAAATCTTGATTATTGGCACATAGATGCCATGTCTTTTTTAGGTTATGCACTGCAAGCTAGGATTTGTACAAAAATACAGAACATGTCAGTGCAAACTAAACAGATGCTAAAACTTTTTCTTGATATTGGACACAGAAAGTCATTTATCAAAGTATCATATATAAGGCCCATAGATTTTGGCTAGCCTTCTCATGCCGTTACACCAGCTAATAGTCTTTTATAGAATTATTGACAGCTTATAAAAGAGGAGTTGTGCCTATGGAATGACATGCCCAGGGTGCAATTATTCGTTTTAATTCTGACTGGTACTTAATTTTAACTAGGCAACTGCTATTCTTGGGCTTCTTGAAGTTATCTAACAAGAAGAATTTTGACAAGTATGATCTATATATTTCTTTCTTCAAATATTTGTGTTTTGTTCATTTTCCAAGAGGCATTCTTGGCAAATATGTTATCATATAAAAATGTAAACTAATTAATATTAAAAGATATTATTCTTACAGAGACGATAATATACATTTTAGGAGAAGAATTACTGCTATTTAGCCTGGCTGATTGTTCTGCATTGGAACTAGGACCGTTTTTCATACACAGAAGGTTTCTGACCAGCAAAGCCCTAATGGATTCAGAAGGGAGGCAATCTTTACTGATTCTTCATCTCTTTGTAATTCTAGATGGAGCTAAAAATCTGCTCAAGGAGCTTGGAGATGTCTGAAATAAAATGGTCAAGTGGGCTGCAGAACAAGAAGGAATCAGTGAGAATTCAGCAGGGTTTTGTATAAGTTGTGGTCTTCCAGATAAGCAGACATTATGACTCCAACTTGTAGTTTTGAATTTATTCCTTTTTTCTGCTGATTTTATAAATTTTATGTCCATAATTGGTGGAGATCATAATGGGTTTCACACTTCAGGGTCCATCTAAACTCTTGGATTTAATAGAAAAGTGTTTGAGAAGCATTTGCTTCCATTACTTGACTGCTTTCTGTTTTTATTACTTGTTTGCTTGACTGTTACTTTCCAAAGATTGGCTCACCGAAAATAATCTATGTTTCTACACATATAAATTGCTTTGATATGATTTATTCCAGGATATTTTTTATTGAATATTGATTATTGTCCTTGTTTCGATTGTTTCTCAATTCATTATTTTTATTTCAAACTGCTTTCTAGATTGTTATATATTTGTTGGTTTGATTTCTGTTCAAGTGAATAGAGAAAAGTGACTAAAGTCTTCTTAAATTAAAATTAATTTAATTGATACTTTATGAGTACAGAATTTCACAATTTTTTATTGCCTAATGAAATCATACATGTGACAGCACTGTAGCTTCTAGCAGTTATTATTATTAAATTTATTAATCATCTATCTAGATATGGGGCTACTCTAAAAGTCTATATCTACGAATTATGGTTCCTTACTTAGAAAATAGTTTGCATTATATGGCATAGATACATATGGAAACTATGTTGCTTCAGATAACCAAATCTATATTGAAACCTTAAAATCCTGGACTATAAACAGTGATTGTCTATGACATCAAATCTCAGTTGGATTTATTTTCTTGATAGAATTCTGGAAATGTTTGAGCCATAAAATGAAATGGTTTTTAATCAGCCATATCATGTCTATGCTGCCTTTTCTTCTATTTGGTTCACATCATGCCATTCAAATCAGCTCACTTTTGTTTAGACAAAACCAACTGATCCCTCAGGCATTTATATAAAATATATCAGGAATATACATTTATACATGAGTAGAATTCTGGACTTCTATGTGCAAATCAGACTTCTCATCTTGGACTGTAACTTAACCAGTTTGGCCTTTGGTTATAAATCATTGATTATAAAGGACCATAACAAAGAATCACTTTATGGTAAATTAAATGTTATATTCATGGAGTTAAATGAGCACAATGTAAAATGTTTGTCGATTCAGCATATTAATGCAGATCCACAATAGCATTTGAGTGACTCACTAAGATTGTGTGCTACCTGCTTATTTTTAAAATCCACTTTTGATTTTAACAAATATTTGCATATATTTAAATCAAGACACATACAAATTGCAGCAATGCATCAGACATTTCCATATTTTTCTCTTTGTTTCTCTAAAGGAATCTAAGGCTGTAATGAAGAACATAGGAAGGGATGCTTTTTCTTTGTCTCATTCATTAAAAAACCCTGAGCTTTGTTAAATGTGAGCCTAGTAGATGCGGAACAAGGGTAGGGCAGGGAGAAGACCTTAGATTGCTGGGGGGCAGAATGTCAAGACTTATGGGCTCTTCCACTTGAATGAAGTCGAGAAAATGGATTGTTATCCTGGCTGCTCTTTTCACAGCCAGCTTCAGGGCATAGTGGACCATGAAAATGAACCTTCTGTCTGGTAAATTGATGCAGTGCCTCCATGACAGCAGTGAATTTGAGGTGCAGGGTCTTTGCTGCTTCCAGCTGCAAGCTTGGATCATTTCACATTCCATACAGCCTGACACTGGGGAGCGGGATATTTTTTTCAGGATAAGACATATTTCACTGAAAACCTCTTGAAATCTGGCAATGTCGGTTTCAAAAGTTTAAAGATGCTGAAGGTCAGAACAACCCTTTTGAAGCTGCCAAATTCTCTGCTTCTGAATGAGATATTCCATGTGCTTGGCTTTCACTATTTTTTTTTCTGAGATGAAGTAAATGCATGGGGGGAAGGAGAATTCCCCACACACATCTCATGCAACAATAATGATGCTATACATCTTATTTTTACCTATTTGAAAGAGAAGGGGAGTAACCTACTACAGGCAATGCTGTCATCAATAGACAAGGACTATTCCAAAATGGTGTAAACAGATGATGAAACCAAGTAGTGGCCATCATTATGATATCACATATGTATAGCCCCTTCAAAATTCCTGTGAATTATGTTTACTTCCATTGAAGAATGCAGCAATCCTATTGGAAGGAGGCTGGAAATCGCAGCAGGCGATTGCGTACTCTGAATGCTGAAAAATGCAAATTCCCCACAATGAATGGAGTAACCTAGCCATGCAACTCAGTTGTTTAAAGGAAATACTTTTCTGTTACAAATTTCAACTCAGTACTAATGCTGTTGACCAGAATACCAATATGGTAAATGTAAAGAAGTCCTTTGATTAGACTTTAAATCTTTACCAAGAGTTAGAATGTGTGAGAAACATAACAATTGTGTAGATAATTACAAGGTCGATAAAAGTTTTCCATGTAGTAAGATGCTCACTTAATTGCAGTACTGGTGAAAAGACATTACAGTTCACAGAAATAAGTTGACTGCTCTATTTTGACACTATTTTGAATTCTTAACTGCAAGTAGTGTAATGATGACAGGCAGTGTGATGTTTCCGTATGCTTTGTGCAATCCCTCTATTGTCACAGAGTTTGGAGAATGCGGCTTCAAATGTCATCAACTTCACCATCCCTCTGTGTTTATCAACTACTTCTCCTTTCATCTTTTCATTTAAGGGATAACATTGGAACTTTTGCAGAATGCCTTGAGTGTTACAGGTCTTTTGCTTTTCAATGTATAGATATTTTGGTATGCAGGGGTTCCTAAGATGATCTGGGTGGTTTGGGAAGACAAATGGATCAATGGCTTTGAACTAAATGTTTGGATGTTAAAATGATCTCACGGCTCAATCACTGGATTAGGAAATGACTGTCTTAATAGGAAATGCTAAGAGCAAGAATAATAAAGGGGCTGTGCTTAGCAAGTACAGGGAAGGTTCTTTAGGCGTAGAAAGATACTGGATAATGAATGAACATAACATAGTATTGACAGCTCTAAATAGAAGAGCCCATCTTGTAAATTAAGATGAGGAGGGGCTGTTGTCCAGTAATGCAAATTGCAGCCGAGTGAATAAAGCAGATTAAGAATTCAGGAAAGGACATGTTGGGTCTCATTATAAAGAGGCCAGATTTGCCTGTCCTTTTCCTACACCACTTAACTAGGCACATACATTCAAATGCTATTTAGATGCAGTGGTGGGAGAAGAGAGGGAGGGAGGGAAGCAGAGAGGGAGGGAGGACAAAAGACTTTCCTTGACAAAGGGAATGATACATAATGTAGAGGATGTAACATTATTATATTGGATTTCATACTGAATACAACATTTGTATTGACATTTTCAGCTTTGCATATCATAACATTAGAATACATGACATTAATTGTTTGATCACATACAACCCCCCAAACACAAGCTATTGCTGAAGTTGAAAACAATTTTAAAAATAATCATGTTATCAAAAGGTTACAGCATTCTCACATATAGAAACAAAACTCAATTTGAAAACAGTCTGCAATGCTATGAAATCAGGCACAAAAAGAAAATAGAATTGGAATTATATTTTTTTAAAAAAAGAATGTTCCATTTAGCACATGAATTATTTATTTGGAAATTCACCTTACTTTCATCCTATGGTCAAACTTCATTTCTGGAATGATAGATCAGTTTACTTATACAAAACTACAAAACTAGTATAATTATTTTCATGGAATTTATTATTCATTGGATTCATATCCAAACTTTCCTCCAGAAGCACATCTTTCTAAATTGATTCACAAATTCTATCTTCAAGATTCATAGTTGGTTTACCCATGCATCAGGAGTGAACGTTCAAGAATCTATAAACCCACTACTCCAATTCCCACACTCAACTACTAAGCAATTACTCTAATTCCCAGGTTGAGAAGCAATTCACTTGCACATTACCATCTTACATGGTTCAGGTTCAATTATTGTCTCTCATCCAATCATCCCTGTATTCAAATGCACCTCTCCTAATACAAATGTAACAGGAAACATAGCTGGGTATCATCAATATATTGGTGACAACTTATCCTAAAACTCATAATGATCCCATCCAATATTGTCTTATAAATATTAAATTGAACTGGAGGCAGGACTGCCATGGGTTCAAGCTACAATTTCCTGAACATCCTGCACTCTCTTTTAATAACTATGTTTGGCTGCTCAAGAAAATACAACGTGCTAATATGTTAAAGCCACTGTGGTTATTGCAGGATGGTGCATAGAAAGGTAACAAAGAAGCAAACCACATGCTAAGCACATTCACACATTTGCCCCCCACCCCTCTCTCTCTCTCTGAATAAGATCTAGTAAAGATATTGTGAGAAACTTGCTCCAGCTGGTGAATACTTCAAACTATTTTGCATTTCTAAAGTCCATTCGATTGAATGATGCTGACCATGTTTACGTACACCTTTATGCAATAATATCTTGCACTCCTTAATATCACTTTAAAAGCTGGATTATACCAGTTACAAAATTGTCCTCCTTGTTTTTTTAATCACACATCTACAATTGCATGTGTGAACAGCTGCATTCCTTTTCCCCTGCATTCCTTGAAAACAAAATCTGCCTGTCCTCTCCTCCACTTCCCCCTCCCCTCCATTCCTTTTAAACAAAGCTAACCATTCCTGTCCCCCATCTGAGTTAAATACCAGGGTATCCGTTTCGGCAGGCATCTAAGCTCAATCTAATCAAGCTGTGTCACAATTCTGTCAAGGCAGGTTGCTCTCTCTTTGGCCTTGAATAATTGGAAGAATGTTGGCACTTGCGCCTGGGCTATGAGAACATGACCTGGGTTGATATTTAATCTCTTCCAGTGCTAGGCTGCACAAGGTCTGGAGCCTAAGTCAGGCCTCAGGAGCAGCATGTTCAAAATCAGCCGCACTCATTTTACCTTGAAATAGATTCCAATGGAAGGCATCGCTCCACTCTTCTAGGAGCAGGCTTGCCTGGGACAGATATGCACCCTAGAAAGGATTAGATTGTTGTTCTTTCAACTTTTTGCTTTGCCAGCCTAATTGTTACAAGGTGCTGCGAAATACTTCTGAAAGGCAAAAGGTTAGGAAGTTCAAGAACTAAACGTTCTTGACAAAAAGAAATGGAAAGTATCTTTCTTCTCCCTCCAGCTTTCTGAATAACTTTGTTGTGTTTGTATACTTTGCGGCATGCCCCTTGGAAAACATTCCTGAATGGACACTTATGAAAACTACCATTACTAGACAACTGGAAAGCAGAATTCAGAAGTACCACATTTTTATAATCATAATTAATTGGTTCAGCTAGTTGGATCTGATCTCTAATTATGCCAGCAGTTCAGTGGTGGTATTCTATCAATTCAGCCCAGTTCAGCTGAACCAATAGCTCCAAGGATCAACTGTGAGCGAACCAGTTTGCTCCGATGATCAGCTGCTGGGCCCGTCCGGCCATCTATTCTGACCTTTATTTCCTGGTTTTCAAGCTCAGCTACTTCGCATGGCACAATGGATTGCCACGTGTCAGCTGTTGAACACACAGGGAGAGTGCAGGATTGCAGGAGAAGGTCAGTAGCAAACCTTCACACTCACCGAAATGGTGGTTATACTGGTTCAATCACACCCCTACAGCAGTTTCACATAAGGCGTAAACCATGGAGAGAAACATCATTCTGCTTCAGTACCAACTTCTTTTTTTTTTAATTTTAAAAAAATTCTTCATTTCTCTAAAAGAAGGAAAGGAGAGAAAAGGAAAGAATAAGAAAAAAGAATAAAAGGGGAGGATCTGGAAAAATGGAGGAGACTGCCTGGAACTAAAAGGAAATTTTAACAAGATTCCTAAAGATTCATTCTAACTGAAACTTTGTAACAAAATAACAGAACCCCAGGAAGAGAAAGTGGAAAAAAGAAGCAAAAAAAAAAAAAACAGTTTTGGATTATTTGGATTACTTGGTGATTTTTGGATTTTTGGCTATTGGATTTAAATGACTAAAATCAATTGGGTGGTTGTTTAAAAGTGTTTAAAATGGCATCACTCTTGGAAGAACTGAAAATGGAACTTAAAAAATACAAAGAAGATGCACAAGAAGAAAGAAGTTCTTTTGGCTTCATATTTCAATTTTTAGAAATGGAGATCTGGAACTATGACCAACAACAAGAAACACTTGTAGAACAAGAAGGTCAGGACAAAAAAGAAGAAGCCATCTTTAATGAACAAGTAATTTTATGTGAAGGGGGAAGGAAAGGGGGTAAAGAGCGTGGAAAGTTTAAGATTTGAAAAGACAATCAAAAAAAAGAATAGTTTGAAAAATAATTACAATATTAGGAAGCAACAGAAGAGAGAATTAGAAGTAGAGAGACAAGGGGGCAAAAGGGGGAGAGAGAAGAAGAGGGGGAAGAAGGAAAGGAAAAGAAGTTATAAAAGACAGAAATAAGAGAAACAGGGAAAATATATAAGGATTGAAAGTATAAGCCTATTTAGAGATAATGGGTGAAAATTTAATTGAAAAAGGAATTCTGCAAAGGTACATAAGATAGTATTGTTATATTAGAAATAGAAATAATTTTAGAAAATATGAGACAATGTATGATTAAAATGATGGATAAAATACTTATTGTAATGCAATGGAATGTTTGTTAATAAATAAATGAAATAAAGAGAATGAGAGAATGAAATTAGGAAAGGATGGGAACATGTTATTTATTATTAATGATTTATAAAAATATAAGTGAAGAGAAATATGAAAAAAAGAATTAATTATGGAAAGTTTATAAGTGTTCCCAAGGAAGTATAATACTCAATTGAAAAGAAATGTTAAAGAAATTAAGATTGTAATTAATATTAATGATAGAATTGAATTGAATTGGAATGGAATGAGTGTTTTACTATTGTTATATATATATACAGTATATATATATATTCTAAAGAACATAGTGTGTATTTTAAGAATGTACCAAGCAGAATTCAATTGGAATTTATGCACACATTGAATGTTATAATTCTGAAGACATAAATTGAAGCTTAAATAAGAGTTGAATGGATAAAATTAAAAGATATAAAGTTAGTAACTACAATTAGTAACTACAGGGGAAATTTTGTTTAATGAGAAAAGATAATATGAAATTGAAACAGGATAGAAAAAGTATAATATAATGATTATATTATTATATAATATAATCATTGAATGGGGGGTTGAAGCAGGTAGTGATGCAGCTGTGGTACGGCTTCTGGTCCATGGTCGTGTTTCATCTTCTGTGTGGGTGTGAGTCTGCTTTCTACGTGGAAGTGTGGTGGTAGTTTCTTGTGTGGCCCTCGTGGGTGTGGGTCTGGTGTCCTTCTTCATGTTAGGTACTCATTTGTTAATGAGGGCGGGTTTCCAAATGGCTGGTAGGCGGGAGGTGTCATCTCGTTTATTCATGCTGTGTGGGCGTTTTTCTATTTCTATGGCTTCTCTGATTATTCTGTTGTTGAAGTGTTCGGTTTTGGCGATAGTTTTGGTATTTTTAAAGTCAATCTTATGTCCTGTGGCTTTGAGGTGTTGGACCAGGGAAGAGGTTGGTTCTTCTTTTTTGATTGAGTTCTCGTGTTCTTCAATGCGTGCACTTATTCTTCTGTTAATTTGTCCGATGTATGTGGTGGGGCAGGAGGTGCACGGGATTTCATATACTCCTTGGTTTTCTAACTCAATTTTGTCTTTAGGGTTTCTTAGGATGGTGGATATATTTCCGTTCATGCATAATGCTGTTTTAATGTTGTTTTTGGAGGATCTTGCTAATTTTGTCTGTAGTGCCTTTTATATATGGGAGGAGGGCTTTCCCATTTTCTTGTTCTCTGTCTTGGATTTTGGTTGGGGTTTCTTTTTTGGATTAGGTGAGTAATCTTGTTTCTTTGGAATCCATTGGCTATTAGTACGTTAGTGAGAGTGTGTAGTTCAGTTTTTAGGTGTTGTTCATCAGCTAAGCATTTTGTTCTGGAGATGAGTGTCTTGGCTACTGAATTGATCTGTGCTGGGTGGTGGAGTGAGAGTGCGTGTAGATAGCGGTTTATATGTGTTTTCTTCTGGTAGATGGTGTGTCCTAGGGACCCATTGGATTTTTTGTATACTAAGACATCTAGGAAGGGAAGTTGATTGTTAGCTTCTGTTTCCATAGTGAATTGTATTTTGGGGTGTAGGCTATTGAGGTGTGTGAGGAAGTTGTTCAGTTTTCTTTCCCGTGTGGCCAGATTATGAAGGTGTCATCTAGGTATCTGAGCTAGAGTTTGGGTTTGTGATCATATTTTTATAGAGCTTGTGTTTCAAAGTGTTCCATGTAGAGGTTTGCGATGACAGGTGAGAGGGGTGATCCCATGGGTGCTCCTTCTATTTGTTTGTATTTTTGTCCATTGTAGGTGAAGTATGTATTGGATAGGCAGTGGTTGGTCAGATCTAGGATGTGCTTGTGGGGGGTTGTATTTATTTTGTATTTATTTTTATATATATACATTTTTAATAGTTCAATATACGTATTTCTACATGGTATTTCAGTACCAATTTCTGAAAAGCTCCTAAACTAAATAGAAAATGTACAGAAAAGACTTGACTTTGAAGTTTTTACAGGAAAAAGATTGCTGTTGAGTTAATATGCTGGTTTGAAATAAAGCTACAATATTTTGAAATATTTTAGGAAATAATTTTATTAGTAATAAATGCAAAACAGTGTTAAGTTATAATAATTTAGTTATATAATAGCAATAACACACAATAACAATAGTAAAAGATGGACAGAGTCCTGACATTAGGCATAGGTAACTGTATTAATGCACTTGGATAGAAACTTGCTTCACCCATGACTGAAGCCTATTCAGCTTCAGTAACAAGGACAGGGAATGGGCCTTATGTAATGTAGGGTAAGTTAAGGAAATCAGCTGGTGAATTCCTTTATTTCCTTTTCCACCTAATGGCAGGAAAAAAACCCAGCTCATTCTTAGAAATAGTCCACTTGACAAGTCAGGGCATTTGATGCTTTAATTCATTGATGCTTCTTCCCATTTTATCCCCTATCCCTTCTCTGAAGTTACAACCTGTAATTTGGCCTAACAGGTGTGCAGGGGGGGATGAAGAACATTAATGAGCAAGATGCGTCCTTAGCTAGTATTGCAAGACATAAGGTACTTGTCTGTCCACCTGAAGTAGCCTATGGAGTAAGCAAAATGATGTGTCACACACCCTCTATAATAAGAAAAATAGGGAAAAAATAATGTCATGCAAAACTCTTTAGCAAGAGTTTAGAAAATTAACCAGTAATTTTCTGCTTGGTGACACAACTAAACTTATATTTAAAATACAGGGAGTCTGGTGTTTTTTCAAAAGCCCTGGCCAGGCTTTTTTCTCAGCTAGGTGCCAAATGCTATCAACAACCCAAGTCAAAATGGCTCTTGAAGCCATTGCTCAGTGCCTGGAAGGAGAGGGACTGCTCACAACAGCCTAAATTGACCAATAGGAGTTGGGCAGATTGCATATCATTGATGCAGTCCATAGCAAATATCTCATTGGGCGGAAAAGAGATAATTAAGGATGATATTTACCCATCTCCATGTGGGTTGAGGATGAGTCAAAAACAATATTTTTAAGCCATGGCCTGTTAAAACAGTTACCAGAAAATGTTTGTGCCATGGCTAAGTAGTTCTCTGGCTAAATTCATATTGTAGAAATATTTATTAGTCATTAAAAACAACAACAGTAGTAGAATTAGTACTATTGGTCTATTTATTGCTTTACTGGATTCCTCCAGTTCTCTTTCATCTCTTTCATCTTATGTTTAGAATCAAAACTGAGCACTCATAGAAGGGCAGTTTTTGCAATATGGGGAAATAAACCCAATTCTTTTCCTGTCTCAAGGCACATATAAGCCATTCTGACCTTCAGGAGAAACGGAAATACCACCCAGGTCTATCAGTTATTCCTCTTGAGTAATCTGAAGTCACAGCATGTTTGGGTTGCTCCATTCATAGTCCCAGACAGATTTCAGGGTAATCAGAAGTCTGCGGAGGGGGCTAGAAACAGCGAAGGGTCCCCAAACCCCCAGGGAAGAATTATAACTTTCTTCTTTGTTGTGATCAAGGGAAATTGCCTGGAATGTTTAATTCATCAGGTTTTAAAAGAGTTTCTTACAAGATGATGCACTGATTCCAAATTCTGTATTTGATTTTTGGCTATTTTTGATTGTCCCTGCATAAATCTACATTTATACATAGGCGTATATAAAAGTATCAAGAAAAATAAAAGGCCCATGGTCTCATTATTTTTGAGAGCTGTTTGTGGAAACTTGGACATTTCCCTTCCCATGCTTAAACACAGGTTCTGATTTCTGGGTATCCATATCCCATAATAAATTCATGGCAGGTCTACACTTACAAACATGCATTTATTTTATAGTTAATGTCAAGCTATGTCAGGGGGGAAAAGATAACTTTTAGAAAGATAATCATACTTTTTGTCTCTGCACAGAATTTGAATCCCTAGGGAATATAATTATTAAAACCCACATTTATAGGGATCTACCTCAAACAGATGACTGGAAGTATTTATGAAGAAAAATTAAATAACTTCGATTTCTAATTCACTGGACTGCCTCCATTTCTGAAACTAATCTTTTGTAAATTATTGGGAAAAATCTCCAAATAAAATGTATTAAACTGCATGGGTTTATAATTAAGACAGTGATACCCATCTATCCAGATAATAAAGATGTGTGGATTGTTCCTATTACCTAAATTCATTACAAAAGTAATAACTGATTAATTTGAATCAGGCAACATGAAATTCCAAGTTATATGGAGTTTTGCCCCTGAACATATTGTGTGAAAGAACTGAAAGCACCAGCAGTCCATGCCCACAAAGATGTATGTGGCTGTCCAATTTTATAAACTTTTGTCGTAACCCATTTTCAGTTTATCTTATACATAAAAGCCATTGAATATCACAAGGAAGGCCACAGGTGCATGCCACATGCAGCATATAAAAAAGCCCTAGATCTGCCCGCCCTTTACATTTCTTTAATGGTGGAGATTCAAAAGTACAAGTGATTTGCACTTCTGAAACAGCCCATTTAAAATAAAATGCAAATTGGCTCTTAGAATCCGGCTGATTTACTGCCGCGGAGAGCTGGGGCTACAATGCAAAGGCTTGCCACAATAAAGCACTTAGCTTCGAAGGTGCCACTGCCCTTTTTGTCTTCTCGCTTCTTCTACAGACTGCTGCTCTTCTGGAATTTGTCACTACGGTTAAAGATGCCCCACCGCTTGTTTCATGCCTGAGTGATAGTTCATTTGCTCTTAATCTTTAATAACAAGGTAGCTATTGTGCCCAGAGCATCCAGAGCATCCCAATCTGAGCAAAGGCCATTTCCGCATTAAATGAAGGGTCATCATGATAAGTAGAAGTCTCTGCACCATATTTCACCACTCCTGTATTATCACCCCGATCAGGTTCTCTCTACTGTAGCATCCTTTAGTCAAGCCCCAAAGCCTTTTCTTCTATCTTTCTACCAACCCATTCTAGAGATCTGAACAATAACAGAAGCTTTGTTGTGGAGTGCAGTCCTAAGAGATTAATCAGGTACATTACTGATTAACCCAACCTGCTTTGGAATGTCAAACACTTCCTTTTTTTTTTTTTTAAGGCTATGGCATGAAGGAACAAAGTTGTTTGTCCCTTTCAGATGAACTCCCCCCCCCCCAAATTTCCACTTAGGTTGTTACTGAAGGCCAACACCTGCTTTTAAGTCAATATGGGGGTCAGCTGATTTCTCATGATTCATTTTCATGTAGCCTATACTGTAGCAAAAGCACTGATTACATGCAAATCAAAGATCAAGTGCATTTCCCTCCTCCTCCTCCTCCTGCTGCTGCTGCTGCTGTGCTGTGGGAAATTTCACTGTTGTGCCTACGTGAGCATCCAGTCTATACCAGGAAATAAGGGTAACCTTTGGAAGTTCCTAAAATGTATTCAGAACACATGGGGGATCCATTTACAAAAATAGCAATGGGATGAGCTGGCAACACTTGCTGATTCCAATATAAAAAAATGAATAGAACAATTAAGCATACAATATTTCTTTCCTGATAATCTGAAAGATTACTCTATAATTTAAAGAAATGTAGACAAATCTATGTGAGAAATAAGGACCATGGTGGCATTATTTAGGGTTTGTTTTCGCTTCTTTTAAAGCAGAAGCCTGTGTGCAAGAGTTGTGGGGAGGGGAAGATCACTCTTCACTTACTGAGAACACACACATAATGTAAACTACTTGAATCTGAGCACTTTAGAATCTGGTAAATTTTGTTGTAACTTTTATGGAGTCTTCATAGACAGAAAGACTCCCTGATATAGAAGCTGGTCCTCGATAGGTAAGGTGTAAAAAGGATAATGTAGGCAGAATGGGGCTCTATTCACCTCCTTACTCTACTTTTTCACATGTTCATTCTGCTTTAACAGAACAAATATAACAAGCATATAGATTGAGTTTTTCAGGCTTTGCATTTTTTATCATGAGTATAGCTTAACTATATAAGCATGTCTAGCTCTTTTAATGAAACATTGCATTGATGTTTTTATTGGCCATCTAAGTGCATGGATTTCTGGTAGTACAAAATGTTTACTGTTTTGTTAGCATATACATTTTTAAGAAAAAAAATGCTCTGGTTCAGATGCCATATAACTAGCATCTTTTAAAGGTCCTGCAGTGTTACTTTGTGCAAAGTTTTCTTCAGAATACGGGGCTTTGTCACCCCCATCCCGATCTGCATGCAATCTGCACTATGGTTTGCTAAGAATGATGAGAGAATAATATAATTAAACTAAGCACTGGTCAGTTTCAGTTCAGTCACTAGGTGAGATCAATCCATCGTGTTCTCCAAACTACAAACATACAAAAGACTTTTCTCTTTCTTCTCCTATTATTTTTGCACAATCCAGAGGAATCTAACAAACAAAGGCCCTCTCAGAAGTTAGATGGCTTTTAATTTGAGCAGTAGGTAATCAGTGAAAGAGAGTATCCTGAAGAGAAGGTAATTTGTCTTGTGTTGGCAGTTGGAGATGGATGTGCTTGGGGGTTATCTGTAGTGTCAGTTCATTCAGAGATGAACCCCTGTTCTATGCCTCCAGCCTTGAAATCTGAATCAATGATATCTGTAGTGCCCATTCTCTGTTTGGTGTTTATGTATCAGAGACAATCTCTATGCAAGAGATCTTAGTAATTTAAGAATTCACACTACAGGGTCATCTAGAGAAGGGTTTTCCATGTTCATTTAATTTGGTGTACAAAATTATGATTAAGGGGATTCCTGAGATGATAAAATACCTCATAAGTATATAGCTCTTTTTTCTGGATCAAAAATTTCTGTTGAAAAACAAAACAGGATGAAGATTCTGAATTTCACAGAATTTTTCTTTTTTTTCTTTCTGATTTCTGAATAATAGCCTTGTAAAACTTCTCCCTATTTAAAGGTAAAGGTTCCCCTCATGTATACGTGCTAGTTGTTTCTGGCTCTAGGGGGCGGTGCTCATCTCCATTATAAAGTTGAAGAACCAGCACTGTCCAAAGACGTCTCCGTGGTCTTAGGGCCGGCATGACTAAATGCTGCAGGTGCACGGAACACTGTTACCTTCCCATCAAAGTGGTCCCTATTTTTCTATCTGCATTTTTACATGTTTTCAAACTGCTAGGTTGGCAGAAGCTGGGACAAGTAACAGGAGTTCATTCCGTTACACGGCACTGTAACGGATCACCAAACTGCTGATCAACAAGCTCGGAGTCTTAGCCACTGAGCCACCACATCCCTCTTTACCCCAACTCAATTCTCAGTCTCCCCTGAAATAGATATTAAAAATATTAAGTATTTATATCTATTTTATACTATTTAAATTTGACTTCAGTGGAAGCTTTCTGCCTGTCCAAAGATAAACAAATTGGGGAAGACATTTTGGCATGTAGCATGTTGCAGAACTATGGAAAGGGATGGGGTGGTCATTTATCTGTGTTTACAATCCTGAACCTGTTCAAAAGCCTCTATGATTGAATTTTACATACATACATACGTACATGCATGCATGCATGCATACATACATACATACAGTTAAATCATACATACCTTAGTCCTCAGATGATACACTTACTGCTTCCTGTTCATTATAATGTCCTATTGTCCCCAATTATTAGTTCCTATTTCTTGTATTTAAACTTATGTTCATTCTTGTTTCTGTTATATTGTAAGCTTTTGACAAATAAAATAAATAAATAAATAAATAATGTGTAGTATTTAGGATTCCTAATCCTAATTGATTTACATTACTTATCTCTACATCTGTGTAAAAATAAACAAAAAGTTGTTTTAAAATACATAATCCAGATAAAATGAAATAGCAACGTTATATAAATCTTAGAGGTGATGTCCTAAATAGACTTGCTTTCCTTTAAATAATTCTGGACAAAGAGATATGGGATTCACTCTGCAATTCATATGTACATAGCCACCTATTTAGGATACGTCTTATTCAGAATCAAACTTGGATCCATTTAAGTCTCAATTCTCTAACATGTCACAGTGGTTCTCCAAGATCTAAATCGGTATTCCCCAGAATTATTGGAGAAATCAGATTAGATTTAATGCTTTCTGTATTGAGGAAAACCCAGGTTTGCTAATAATTCTTTACAGTATACAAATGGTACATTGTGACTATATAATGTCAAGTGTTAGAAAACTTCTGTATGATTATTAAAATGCTAAACTGTCTTGAATTATATTATGTGGCCAAGTTACATAAACACCAATATTTCATTTTCTACTTTTTCAGTAAAAATAACTGCTTACAATGTACAAATGCAAATATGATACTGGCAGAAAAATAAAGCACCATTTTGTTTCAAATTGAATGAGATAGATAATTCAGTCCTGGTCACAGTCTGATATTACTCTGAATGCAGCTATCAATGAAAATGTGCTAAAACATTTTTTTCATACAATATAGATTTTCCAAGTCCCCAAAAAATAAAAACCAATAATGCAGAATCATAACTAGTCTAAATTTTTGCTTCAAATTATCTTGAGAGGAAAAAACAGCAGTCAGATATTTTGTGGAACACTGTTTATTTAATTTTATTATATTAATTGTTTTATTCCATAAAGCTCATAGTGTCTTGCTTCCCTATTAATTATCCTAACAAACTTTTAGGAGTTGAGAGCTCAGTGATAACCATTGTGCTGTTGAAAGAAATATCCTTCTGGGTTCAGTTCCAAGTGGGGAAAAAGACACTGGAAACATGGAGGCTATTTGGAAAGATAGTTTAATGGTGGACAGCAGGACCACATGGCTTGGAGCCATGTGAGAAAGATGATCACATGCTTCAAGGTGAAGGGAAGAAGGGCTGAACAAGATGCTGAGAGACCCTTATATAACCTCTGTTGGGCCCCACCTTAGTGTTTCCTGTTCCTGTGCAAGAAATGAATCCCATTGGCTGTCTGACTCCCAAGGGCGGAGGTTTTAACTTTGTAGGCTTGGTCTGGACCACATGGCTTCACCTGAGTGCTGGCTAATGCAATCTTCCCAGAACATGTGGTGAGATGGGTAATCCTATCATTTCCTGAGGGCCATCCTTAATCCCATCACCCTGGAGCTGAAGGGGGGGCAGGGAGCTTCAGGAAGCTGCTTTGTCTTTAAAACATGTTTCTCCTTTTCTCATCCAGAGAGATATAATATTCTGCCTTTTAAATATTTCCTAGGCTATTTCAATTTTTCTAGGAGTGCTTAAGCAAGATTTGAATACAAATCTTCCTAGTTTCATTAAGTCCATTAATCTGATTCCCTAGGAAAAAAAAATAATGGCAAGTGATGGGTTATCTCTTTTGTAACATACAATGGGAAAGTTGTAACCAGCATTCTGCCAGATGTTGCAAGGATTACTGGGAGCCAGTGGCTGGATTCCTCAGTTTAAATCTCCAACATGGCTTGTGTCAGTTCTAATAGAGTGCTCAAAAGAATTCCAATGTGCTCCCAAAATATATCAAATAAGAAACAGAGTTTGAGAATGATGCGGAAATTCTGTCACATGTCTGTAGTTAGGAAACATGTTCATTTCTTTGTTTAATTTATTTAAAGCAGCTTTACCCTATTTTGTAGATAGAAAAGGGTATCCAATAGCTTAGAAAGACAAGAAAATAATCCTTCTGTTCTCAGTTTTTATAAATTTAAGAGAACAATGCCAGAAGAAAAGAAATTGGGAGAATGGAGAGGTAATGGTTAGCTCATTCTGATTATGGCTGGGTACATGCTGGTTTCTCCCTGGCTGTAATATTTCTAGAAAGCAGGGGGGAAATATCAAAACAAGGTATTCTCTAGAAGTGTTTACATTTCCTGCAAGAATGATTCAGCAGAAGTTGTCTGTTATTTCAAACTTTTTGATTCTGTGAACATTATTTTCCCACAGCAAGGCACCTTTTCCTAGAATCATGGTTGGTTTTTGCAAGTGATATTCAGCTCCTTGGGAGGAGATTCAAACCACCAACATTTCCTATCTTTTGTTCTGTGTCAAAGCAACAAGTAAAGTCTGGCCAGTAGTTTTCTACAGACAACACTGTTTTTAGCATCTTGAGGAACTATTCTGACTTAAACTCAATTTGGTCCTGTAAGATGCTAAAGACTAAACTTGGGACTTCCTTTATGGAAAATATATATTTTACCATTAAGCTTGTGTTTCCAAAAACATGACTTCAGTCATCCCAGCAAAGGAATTCTCCTTTCAGCTGCTACACTTCTTTTATGTTAGAAAGGATATGGAGAATAACTTCATGAAATAGTTTATTTAAAGAAGGTGGTTTTTATAAACAGGCTAAGTCTTCTGAAGAGCTGCATTCATATTTACTGAAATATGTGATATTTCCCTTTTGTTTCTTTTATTGCATCTAGAAGTGTGGAAGATGGGTTATAATTCAAAAAGATATAACCACTTTGGATCAAAAGCTTTCTACTTGTGCTACTAATCTCTTCTTTGTTATTATGAGTAAAGAGTTTTAAGAGCAAAACCTATAATAATAAGTAAATAACCATAGGAACAGAAGCAGAAAAAGCATGTTAATAATTCTAAAGTACTTACAGAAAAAATAATTGTTGGGTTGAATGGTAAATCACTAAATATGACATTTTTTCTCCTTTGCAAATTAGATTAACACTTTCAAAGTGTGATATTAACCATTTTCCCTAGAAAAAGGATGAAAAGGGAACAAATACATCTAAAATCTGCACTTCTAAATTATTCATGAGTATAAAGAACTGCATCAACATTTTATCAACCCTGATGTAGTGTTCATAAATATCAATAATGCTGATGTGCTTGTTTAGGTTATGTGGCATTTTATAAACTTGATTTACCAGGCCATCAGAATCACCAGTTACTACCAATATTCCAATTTACATGTTTTATTGATGTAACACGTCTCCCTTGCAATTTTGACTGTATTCTATTTCACTACAGCTGCCAGCAAATTTTCTCATTGTCCCCATATTCCTCAAACAACAAATAGACACCAGGTGATTAAGCTCTGCAAACAAACAGGGTTTTCCCAGCAACAAATCAACACCTCTCTGTGTCTGGTATTTGTGGAATTTGATAAGCCACCCACTCTGCCCCCTCCCCGTCCTTGTTATGTCTCTCCTCAGCCTTCTTCATCTTTTATCCTTCCCTTCACCCAGTCTCCAAAGGAAAGCATTCATAGTTAATTAACTGCTGAAATAGTGCAAGGAGCTGGGTTGAAGAGGAATGGAGCTTTGCGTCTGAATTTAAAAGAGTTTGAAAGCTCTTGAAGTTTAAAAACAAAACACCCAGAAGTGGCAAAGGGAAGCATGAAAGGTAAACAAAGAAAAGGCTGGAGGGAAGCGCTTTTCACATATTTCCATTCTTGATCGGTTAAATGAGAGCTGCAAATGAAAGATTGAATGATTTGTAGTGCCTTTTTCATCCAGCAATACATGATTTACTCTTTGTAATGAGACAGTGGGTTGATCACATCTTGTACAGAAAGTGCTTCTAATGAAGCTTTATTGAGAACCTTAAATGCATATGTTTTATTTGTCACATATATGTTCCGTCTTTCTTCTGAGAGACTCAATGTACTATTGTCCTCCTTTTCCTTTTCCTTGATACCTTCTAATAATCCTGGGAAGGAGGCTAGGATGAGAGATGAGTCTCACGAAACCATTGTGAAATCCAACAGTCAACTCATACAGGAGGAGTAAAAATGAGTCCATTAGTGCCATTATTTCCAATTGCCTTCCATAGGTACAGGCTTAACTATGTTCAGATCTTTCAGTAGATCTGAATCCCTCTTATCCATCACTGGCATAAACAATCAAACTGAACAGTGAGAGCATTAGCATATTGATAACACTTCATTCCAGCTCTCCTGATGACATCCCTTAACAGCTTCAGATAAATACTGAACAGCATTTAGAGATCAAACAGTAAATCATGTTTACTTGGATGTATAGTTCTTCTATTGGCCATAGCAGATTAAAGCAGCTAAATCTCATCTCAATCATAGTCCTCCCTTATAGGTTCCCTTATTTTATATTCTTTGTATCCCTTCACCTTAAGGCAAGATTTGGGAATCTTGTGCTTACAACCACCACCAATTGCCAAAAACTCCAGTTTCTATTATACAGGCAGTGGAAAACAGCCTTTTTTAGTCTAAAGTAAGATGGAAAAATAATTAAATGGGAAACACAAACAAATCTCTTAGATCTTCACAAGACTTATTTTAGATCAGATCAAGTATAAATTGATAATGTTATGGAAATTGTTTAAAGGGAAAGAAAAGAGCCAGTTACTTTCATTATTTTCTTTCTCCATGATATGAAAATCAAAGTTAACTTTCCTTGAAAATTATGAAATTTGGTGTATTACACAAAAATGCAAGATAACAAGCAACACAGACTGATATTGCCAAACTGAAATTTTGTGAATTTGATCCATAATACAGACCCCTACTGAGACTATGGAAATTTATTTCCTTGTCATGAGTAGAATATATGTTTCATTCCTGATTGTGAGACAAGCTTTTATTTTGGTCATAACAAGAGCCACTCTTATAATTTCTAAGTGAATCTATCTCATAATTTTTAGCTATTTCATTTAGAGACCATCAAGTAGTATGCTATAAACTTCCCACATCTTGTTAATTTTATAAATTCTATTACTTCTCTAGTTTTAATTAGGCATCTTTAGACAAAGTTTTTTAAACTTTGTCACTGTTTATCTGACATTTACAGGATTACACAACTTTTAAAAAAATACCAATAGAAGAGAATAACAGAATAATAGAGTTGGAAGGGACCTTTGAGGTCCTCTAGCCAACCCTCAGCTCAAGCAGGAAACCCTATACCATTTCAAACAAATGATTGTCCAATCTCTTCTTAAAACATTCCAGTGTTGGAGCACCCACAACTTCTGGAGGCAAGTCATTTCACTGATTAATTGTTTTAACCATCAGCAAATTTCTCTTTAGTTCTAGGTTGGTACTCTCCTTGATTAATTTCCATTCATTGCTTCTTGTCCTGCCCTCGGGTGCTTTGGAGAATAGACTTATCCTCTCTTCTTTGTAGCAGTTCCTTAGATATTGGAACACCACTATCATGTCACCCCAGTCCTTCTTTTCATTAAACTAGACATATCAAATGACTGCAATATTTCTTTATATGTTTTAGCCTCCAGTCTCTAATCATCTTTGTTGCTCTTCTCTGCACTCTTGCTAGAATCTCAATATATTTTTATATTGTGGCAACCAAAATGATGCAATATTCCAAGTGTGGTCTTATCAAGGCATTATAAAGTGGTACTAACACTTCATGTCCTTCTTTCCCCCTGTTAATGCAGCCTAGGAGTGTGTTGACTTTTTTGGCAGCTGCAGCACACTGCTGGCTGTTGTCCATTAGGACTCCAAGATCCCTCTTGCAGTTACTACTAGTGAGCCAAGTACCAACTATTCTATGTCTGTTTTGTCTAAATGTAGGACCTTACTTTTCTCACCATTGAATGTCATTTTGTTACATGGAGCCCAGTGTTCAAGTCTGTCAGATCCTTCTGTATCTTGGACCTATATTCTGGAGTGTTGACTATTTGAACAGTTGAATTCTTGGTGCTCTCTGAAGGTATTTTATCTGATGACATTATCTAGCTGGATAATGAAATGTCTGCAGAAAAAAATCCTAACCTCCAGAAGCACAAGAACCCCATAATTTCTGTGGCATGTGCATATGCTAATTTGTCTGTACAATATAGTTATAAATTAAAGTTGAGCTGAACATTTAAAAAGAATTAGTTTAGCAAGAATAAATATAAAGTATGTCATCAGAGAATGAAAATGATTGGTGTGTCTGCTCAATTTTTCATCCAGTAATGATGGATAACAGTGAGACTTCTTTTCTCCATTCTTATGGTCCTAAATCTCTAAGGTAGACTTGATTTGAATACTTTTTTTAAACAGCAAACGTTCCACTATCAGTATTTCAAATACAGTAAGAAGACATTCCTTTCTAAAGGAGGATTGAAGGTCAGCCTAGACATCACTGAATTTTTGGGTGAGTTAGCCTAACCTTAAAGAACACTTTGACCCAGATACAAAGTACACATTACAATAAGCAAACTTTTAGAATGGCATGATTATAATAGCAATATAAGGGAAAATATAAACACATAGTCTGACATAGATTGGAGCTCCATAATGGTTCTTATTGAAAATCTGTTTAATTGTTATTTGCAATTCCAAGAATTTTATATCAAAGGGGATAGGATTTGGTTGAAAAGAAGTACAATTAATGTGGTCATTTGGATAGGAAGCATCTATGTCTTCTTTTCCACCTCCTCCTCCTCCTCCTCCTCCCCCTTCCCTCTCCTCCCCTCCTCCTCCAGTATACCTAATAGAAAATACAATTTGTCCCTAGAAGTTTTCCATTAATATTAACCTCTTCACTACCATGTTCAGTCACAATATTAGTGGGAGTTAATTACAAATTCAGTATTTTTTTGTGACTTAGATTTATTTTTTTACTCATTTTGTCTTTATGGATTCTTTTTTCTCTGCAAACATTACCTAATTAAACCAGATATTTCATTGGCACAATCTAAGTGTAACACTATGGCTGGCATCTTATAAATAAAGAACCACATTTAAAGTGAATATCCTTCCTCTTAAGAGAGGAAAAGAGAAGTCAATTTGTTTTTATGCTCTAATAACATCTCTCTGGACATATTTCTGCAAGCTGTTTCTTCTTTCACTTGTCCATGCTTTGATTTCAGTCCTGTATTTATTCCTCAGGATTGGTGGCTAATCAAACTCAATTTCTTACCCCGCCCCAAGGAATTAAACCATTCCATTGATTGTTTCTCTTTTATTCTTTATTAAGACTGTAGATATTTGAAGGTATAAAAACTTCCAAATCTAACTCATGAATCAAAGAACTCACCGTTGGATTTTTAGATGTGATGGCATCCATGTTCTTCCTCACTCCCACACTGAGATTAAGCTCAAACACAGTCTTGATAGAATGTACTTCTCCTTTACAGTGGCAAAATTTGTGCCCTCTCTTCACTGTTGGAGAAAACAATTCCAATAACGAAATAAGAATAGAAATGTAAGATATTGTACTGTTAAGCTGAACAAGATGTTTTTGGCTGGAATCAAGAAGTTTTCTTCTAATTAAGTTTGCCTTGACTATTTTTAATTTAAAAATGAGGGCAAGAAAAACACACTCAGGCCACTGTGAGTAAGGCTATATGTTTCATGCAGCCAATTTTGGGCAAAGAAGTTTTATCTTCCTCACAAGGCATGGCAGTAAAGGATTGGCAGGAAAGAAGAAGGAAAAGTGAATGGCAGAAAGAAACAAGGAACATGTTTTGCCTTTGAACCTAGCCATCTTCAGTCTAGAAAAATTATGTTTGAAATCAGATGTCAAAACAATGAAATATTGTCCTTGCATTTAAAGTTCTAAACCCAGCTTAAACAAGAAAAGGCATTTTTTTAAAAAAATCATGCATAATTCCTAGAATCCACCCAATTGCGAAATATTTCCAGTGCAAACTGAACACTTTTGAAATAAGGAGAATAGAATTAATGCATACTTTCCCATTCTTCTGGAGGACGTTATAAAACTAGATTGTAAACCAAATTCTAAGCAGCAAATGGAATGGCAGCTTGGTTGTTGTTGGTAAAAAAGTAATCAACTCCCTTCTCAAGTATCTGGGAAAGTAATACAAATGGGAGACAAAGAGGGACAGACGGAAGGCAAGGGATGAGTGTTGATACCAAATGTTAAATGCACTGTGGAATATAAAGGTTAGGAATGGGAAAGGAAAAAAAATATTGTGCTTAACAGCATGCATAAGAAATGAGCCAAGCCAAGCCAAATCCCCTTCCTTAATTTTGCTCCCTAATTTCCTCTTTTTAAATACACAAAGGGCATAACTTGGTATTGTCAATCTAACTGCATAATGGAAAATACCCAACATAAAAAGAGCATATGGAATACATTCTTTGTAGCAGTTGTTTCCTCTCTGCCTGTATAAAACTAGCATTTAATACAAAACTGTCGTTATACATGATATTGTGATCTGCAAAGCTGATGCAGCTTTTCCTCTGCTGGAGATTTGAAGTGGCAGATCTATAGTTAAGCTGAAAATTACTTCATCCCTGAACAGCCTAGAAAGAATACAGGTACTCCTTGACTTACAACAGTGCATTCCGTGACCATTCGCAGTTAAAAAGGCACTGAAAAACATGAACATTTTTCATATTTATGACCGTTCCAGCACACCCATGGTCACATGATCAAAATTCGGATGCTTGGCAACTGGTTCCTATTTATGACAATTTATGCAATATCCAGGCATCACCTTTTGCGACCTTCTGACAAGCCAATGGGGAAGCCAGATTCACTTAAGATCAGGGGTGGGATTCTACCACTTCGTACCTATTCGCTAGAACAGGTTGTTAACATTCTAAGCAGTTCAGAAAACCGGTTGTTAAAAGAAATTACTGGCCTAATCCTGTAAGGAAGGCAGGAAGGAAACATTCTGGTTTTGCTTATAGAAACTGCTTCTCCATTAACCCTTATTACATTCTTGGCAGGACTAGACTTCCTGTCTCTGGAACTTCTCTGGAGTTTTTTTTCCCCTCCTTTGCTGGTTCTTTGCCTGCGTGGAGTGACCATTCAAAGTTACAGTGGCACTGAAAAAAGTGACTTATGACCATTTTTCACACTTACGACTGTTGCAGCATCCCCAGTCATGAGAGGCCAGATGAGATGTGTGCCTCAATGTGAGTGATATTGAGTTGACCACACCCAGCCAATAACATGATCACCAAGCCACATCCACCCAGTCACATGACCACCAAGCCACGCCCACCAACTAAGCCACTCCCACAGAACTGGTTGTTAAAAAAATTGAATCCCACCCCTGCTTAAGATCCATGTGACTCACTTAATAACTGCAAAACTTCACTTAGCAACTATGGGAGGAAAAAATGTAAAATGGGGCAAAACTCAATATGTGTCTCATTTAGCAGAAATGTTGGGGTCCATTGTGGTCATAGGACCACCTGTATTTTTCTTGAAACCCTCTAAATAATGGGAATCATATGAACAATTCTGACATTTCACTAGGGACTAGGATTCTGCTTGCCCTTATTCCATTACTTGGAGAATACATGCGGGTTTTAATTTTTGTTTTGCTTTATTTTCACTGATACATGGACTTCCATTTAGTCAATAATGGAATGAACCCTGTAGAATGTGTCTTTATTTATTTTTTTAAATGATAATTCAAGAAGCCTGCTCTCAGGCTCACTGTTTTTGAATTTTGAAGTCCATTTATACCATTTATATTTATACCACATCCTTTAATGCAAAGGTCCCCAACTCCTTTCAGAACTGGGCCATGCAAGCGGCAGGCGTGCACACACTCAAATGCAAAGCTCCATTTGTGTGAGTGGTGGGCATATGTGCCCTTCACTTGTGCAAATGGAGCTGTATGCGCTTGCAGGTATGTCTACTATTTGCACGGAACCATCCCCTCTTCCCCCCTCCCCCCTTCCCCCGGCCAGGCCATCAAGCCAGAAAGGTTGGGGGACCACTGCTTTAATGACCATATGGAAAACACCAATTACTTTCATGCCCATTCTGTACCATGAAAGAAACTTTTGCTAGGTCTTCTTTCATCCTCTTTAGCCTACTTAGCAGGGTTGTTATATAAAAGTAAGGGAAATGGAATTGTAAAGGATTTTTCAGTTTAAACGACTCTTCGTTTGATTCCTTCACTGACTCACTCACCAACCATCTTTATGGACAGCCTCTAACAAACTTTATAAAAATGACTCAGAACATTTTTTTAAAAATCATTGTAAATAAAGAGGACAAAGCAACATGTCCTATTTGAGCTTTGAAAAGAAGAATGTGCACACTAAACTTTGGGAAAAAAAGCAACTTTATCATTCTTCCTTATTTTTATTACTATGTTATCATATTCTGTGCACTGAAATAGATGTCCATTGCTATAAATATGGGAGCTTCATCTGTGTAATGTAACACTATACTCGATAGACAGCTTAATAGCTAAACCAAGGGCAAGTTGGCTTATTTGGTTTTTAAAGTTCTTGAAAGGGCTTCTTGGATGCTCAAATTCTTCAGAAGCTGAGCTCCCGCAGGGATGGATTTAATGGTCTTCTGGCCCCTGTTACACAAACCCACCCCCTCCCCAGGTAGGGCATGAAAACTTAACTGGGAATTGCGGCCAAACGTGGAGGCCATCTCAGCTGGAATTGAAAGACAAGATGCATGTATGCTGGAATTCCTGCCAGGGGTGAATCTTTTCCATGAGATTGAGAGAAGCAGGCTTGGAATCTATAGAATAAAGCATCTACATATTCATGCTGTTATATGGAGTATAATATTCTACATGTTACACTATTCAACTTGTATAACATGGGATATGTGTCTGCATTGTAGCTTTCTCCGAAATTATATGAAACATATAAGAATGGGAAGGAGACAAAATATAATTGCAGCTTTTGGCAGTTATAATTTGTGTAATTTTTCAGAATATTGGGGATTTTGCAGACACATCCTTTTCCAACTTATTTCAGATACACAGAAGAGGATATCCCAAAGGTGCATTTTCAAGAGGCAACTGGACTTTCTGGTTTTTCTGAGGTTGATCTAGAGAAATCTAGATAAGAATGTTTCTGGGAATATGGAATTGAAATTGCTTGCTGAATGTAATCAACCAGAAATGTTGAAAACTTTAGTGAATGGTATAACATTGAATAATTAGTCCATTTCTTGTTTAATGTATTTATAGACAAATATACAAGGAATATTTGTGGCAATATTAGTTATGCATTGGTTGGTGATGTGAACATGTTGATGTTTTTGTATGCACAGTAGATGATGCCAAATTGTTGGCTGAGAATCCAGATGATTTGTGTATATATGTGTGTGTATGTGTGTAGATATACGCAGGGATTCAAATTTTTTAATAACCGGTTCTGTGATCATGGCTTAGTTGGTGGGCATGGCTTGGTGGTCATGTGACTGGCTGGGTGTGGCCAACTCAACATCACTCACATCGAGGCATCTATCTCCTCCCCTGGCCTCTCGTGACTGTAGGGATGCTGCAACAGTCATAAGTGTGAAAAACAGTCATAAGTCACTTTTTTCAGTGCCATTGTAACTTTGAATGGACACTCCACACAAGCAAAGTACCAGAAAAGGAGGGAAAAAAAATTCCAGGGAAGTTCCAGAGACAGGATGTCTAGTCCTGCCAAGAATGTAATAAGGGTTAATGGAGAGGCAGTTTCTATAAGCAACACCAGAATGTTTCCTTCCTGCCTTCCTTACAGGATTAGGCCAGTAATTTCTTCTAACAACCGATTCTCCGAACTGCTTAGAATGTTAACAACCGGTTCTAGCAACTAGATGTGAACTGGTAGAATCCCACCCCTGGATATAAGGTATGGGGAAAAAAGAATAAATCTGAAAAATAATGTATCAGTTGCCAGGTTTATGTATTTGAGAGGGGAAATAAATGATTGCAGGATACAATACAGGAGAAAAAAAACTAAACCATGTAGTAGAATGTGTGTTTCTTAGCAGAAGGTTTGCAGTTGATGGAAAAATGGAGAATACAAATACTATTAGAAAAGTAATAGGTGATATGTAAACTGTTGTGAAACACAAAAATTTATGAAAAGAAACCAAAATGGCAGCGTATGAAAGCTTACTTTTGCCCAGTATTTTACAGTATATGAAAGTGAGCAGTGCATATTTCAGGAGGAATATTACAGTAGTGGAAAGTAGTGGAAATTGATTTACTTTAGAATTGTGTTTGATAAAACCTGAATAGAGTCAAGAATGAACGCATGTTGAATGAAGGTGGGCTAAATGCAAAAGTGAATGACCAGTACAAAAGAAATATTTGTGATGGCTGGTCTTAACAAAGTGAATGAAGATCAAATCACAAAACAAATATATGACAGAAGAGTAAAAGAGTTGAGAAGAAGGGAAAGGCAGGGAAAGCCATGACTGGCAGTTTATGAAATCCTCAAGAAAAGAGGTAAGAAATTCAATATATAAGGTGGTCCAAACTTCAAAAGATCGTAAAATGTGTTATTGTAATTTAGATTTAATTATACTGCATTTTCTTGTTCTTTTTTACCTTTACTATATTAAGATTACTATTTCTTATGCCTTTTCTATATCCTGCATAATGTTTTTCCCCCCAATAGGAATAGCAATTATGAGTATAAATCTATGAATGTATGACAAGGCTTGAGAGTACATGCAGTAGATGAAATATTCCAGTATCTTATGTGTTTAGAAATTTAATTATAATAATCTAGGTAATTTCTGGTTGAAGGCTTCTTAGTATTATTCACCAATGTCTGTAAATTTTATATCAATGTTAGATACTATATAAAGTCCTAGGTTGCATTAACAGAGGGGTAGAATCAAGATCACATAAAGTGATAATACTGCTTTATAATGCCTTGATAACACCACACTTGGTATACTCGGGGGTGGGATTCTACCAGTTCACACCTATTTGCTAGAACCGGTTGTTAACATTCTAAGCAGTTCGGAGAACCGGTTGTTAGAAGAAATTACTGGCCTAATCCTGCAAGGAAGGCAGGAAGGAAACATTCTGGTATTGCTTATAGAAACTGCCTCTCTGTTAATCCTTATTACATTCTTGGCAGGACTAGACTTCCTATCTCTGGAACTTCTCTGGAGTTTTTTTCCCCTCCTTTGCTTGTTTGGAGTGACCATTCAAAGTTACAATGGCACTGAAAAAAGTTATTTATGACCATTTTTCACACTTACGACTGTTACAGTCAAGAGAGGCCAGGCAAGGAGATGCGTGCCTCAATGTGAGTGATATTGAGTTGGCCACGCCCAGCCAATAAAATGACCACCAAGCCACACCCACCAACTAAACTACGCCTATAGAACTACAGTTGACATGATAGCAGTCATCCAATACTTAAGGGGCTGCCACAAAGAAGAGAGAATTGATCCATTCTCCAAAGCACCAAAAAGCAGGACAAGAAGCAATGGATGAAAACTTATGAAGGAGAGATCCAACCTAGAAATAAGGAGAACATTTCTGACAGTGAGAGCAAGGTAATCAGTGGAACAGCTTTCCTTCAGAAGTTCTGTGTGCTCCATCATTGGAGGTTTTTAAGAAGAGATTGGACAGCCATTTGTCTGAAATAGTGTTAGGTGTCCTGCTTGAACAATGGATTTGATTAGACGACCTCCAAGTCTCTTCCAACCTATTCTATTTGATTCTATTCAATTTGATTCAATTTCGATTCGACTCTACTCTATTTCTAATCCAGAGGCTCTGCGGATTTGTAGTGCTTTCCTACCCCACTTAGAACACACATGAATTTATTTAAGGGTAGTTCTTATTTTATGCATTAAAAACATTGACCTACTAATTAGGCCAAGGATTGTTTTAGTTCAGCCTTTTATTTCTGGTACTGGCCACCTAAATAACTCTAATTTGCCTGCAAGTAAGAGATTATGAACTACTGTTGCTGTCCTTCACATAGTCCTCACAACTTATATCCCTTGATAGACTTCTTCAATATATGCAATCCCTTTTAAAACCATCCAACTGAGCAATCATCACACCATCTTATGATAAATAATTCCATATGTTAATTATACGCTGTGCAATGCAGTGCAGTGCTTTCTTTTATCTGTTTTACATTTTATTCCAGTTAACTTCATTAGATGACTCTTGTTTGAAAGGTGGAGAAAAGCCTGCCTATGTTCTCTATGCTATGCATGAGTTTATGCACCAAAATCAACTCACCTGTTCTTCGAAGCAGAAGAATCCAAATCTTCTTCTTAGCCATTTCTTCTTAGAAAAGTGTCCAAGATCCCTGATAATTTTGGTTACCCTCCTCTGCACTTTTTTTCAGCTCTATTAAATCCTTTTTTCCAATCTGAGGAATAAAACGGCATAGACTCTTCCACATCTGGTCCTATTTGTATAATGGCAACACCGACAATTTTATTTTCAATATGTTTTGTCATGATCCCACAAATGGAATCTGCCTTTTTCAGAGTTGCTGCATACTGTAATGGTGCCTTCACTAAGTTTTCAGGATCTTTTCTCAGTGGGAAAAGAAGAGTTAGAGAGGGTCGCTCCACTGAACATCCCTTTAGACTTATTTAAATTGAACAACAGTGTAATTGAAATTCAATTTAATTAGATCCTTCTGGAGGATTAATCTGAATAAGTTTATCAAAAAAATTGTAATGCGTTTTCCAACTAAATTCCCAGTAAAATAAAGATCATGAACATTCCCTAGCAATAATGCATATTTCGTTAAACAAATCAACCATTAAAATATCAATATTGAGTTTGAATTAGGAAGGGCAAAGGAAGGGCATGTGTAAATAAAGATAAGCAGCAGAGATTGCTGTCACAGAGTTCCTCTTTTCTTACAGTCAAAAGAAATGAAAAATAAGCCTGGCAATTTGCTTTATAAAGCAGCACCGCATAGTGATGATTGGTTGTTATCTATGCAATCTTGTACCTCTGTCACCATCCACTGCATTAGTTTTTCCAAAGCTCTACAACAGGGAGGGGAGTCAAACTCAATTTCATTGAGGGCCAAGTCAGGGTTGTATTTGACCTCAGGGGCAGGGGGGAGCCCAGGGTGGGCATGGCCAACTCAACATCATTCCTGTCGGGGGCACCTGTGGTGGCCCAAGCGCTCTGCCAGAGAAAATGGGTTCCTGAGCTCCATTTTTAGCTGGGATGGCCTCCTGCAACCCTCTGCCAGTGAAAACAGAACACACACCCCTCCTGAGCTCCGTTTTCTCTGGCAGAGGCACCACAGGCCGGTCCTTTGCTGTTTCCAGGGCAGCCCCACAGGCCAGATCTAAGCACCCCACAGTTCGGATCCAGCCCACAGGTCTTGAGTTTGACACCCCTGCTCTACAATGAACTTATTACACAGTAACTGTGAGAGGGATCTTAGAGTCTTAGTGGACAACCAGCTAAATATGAGCCAGCAGTGTGCAGCAGCCAAAAAAGCTAATGCAATCCTAAGTTGTATTAACAGAGGGATACAATCAAGATCAAGGGAAGTACTAATACCATTCTATAAAGCCTTAATAAGACCACACCTAGAGCACTGCATCCAGTTTTGTTCACCACATTATAAAAAAGATGTTGAGACTCTAGAAAAAGTACAGAGAAGAACAACCAGGATGATTAGAGGACTGGAGGCTAAAACATACAACGAACAGTTGCAGAAACTGGGCTTGGCTAGTCTAGTAAAGAGAAGAACCAGAGGAGATATGATAGCGATCTTCCAATATTTGAGGGGCTGCCACAGGAAGGAAGGGGTCAAGCAATTTTCTAAAGCGCCTGTAGGCCAGACAAGGAATAATGAATGGAAACTGAACAAGGAGAGATTTAACCTGGAAATAAGGAGAAACTTTTTGACAGTGAGAACAATCAATCAATGGAACAGCTTGCCCTCTGAAGTTGTGGGAGCGCCATCACTTGAGACTTTCAAGAAGAGATTGGACTGCCATTTGTCAGAAATGGTGTAGGGTCTCCCGTTTGGGCAGGGGGTTGGACTAGATGACCTACAAGGTCCCTTCCAACTCTGTTTATCTGTTATCTGTTATCACTGAACAATGTCAGCTCATCTGAAATATAAAAGGGAGAAGATGTGACTGAAGGATTCAAATGTGCAGACCACAGGAACAAAAGTACGAAGACAAAGAGGACCAAGCAGTGATCCTCGGCTGAGATGTGGGACCTTGGTAAGGGATCAATAATATCTCTCCATGCTCTTGACAATAATACTAAGCTTTATTCACCTAGTTTGATTTATGAAACATCTGCAAGAAAAAAGCCGAGTTCAAAGAGCACCAAAAGACCTCTCTGTTCAACCCTGAGCTACACTTATTTCCCTCTTTGAGTTTTATATATTAGCGAAGAACAGTGGTTGAAATTTCTGAATGACTTACATTTCCAGACTGTATTTCCAATCACTGGCTTCATGTTTCAGTGGCGAGAAAAGCATGAAAGAATGCAAGAATATTTTAAAACGCAACTCTCCCTCTACCCCAGAAGCAGACAAAAGCTACTATTCTTTTGTTAAGATCAAACAGGTAGCTTTAGCAGTAAGCCTGTATTTGGTTCTTATTTAACTCTAACTATGAAAAGACATTTTCCCCCACCTCTCCATTTCATCCTCTGTGTGGTTTATAAAGAGTTTTTGAACTGACATTACATAAATTTTTCTTCATCATTACAGCCTGTTTAGATTCTCTCAATTCCTTAACTATATTTTACTGACCTGCCTCTCTAAAAAGTCATAACATTAATAAAGATGATTAAAATTATTTTGGCTGTGCAAGCAATTTGATTACTAAGTTTTTGTTCTGCTTTTTTTTTAAAGCCACATCTCTAAGCAGATTTCATTTGGTATGCTGAGAGCATTTCTATAGCTTCTGTCAAAGAGCGCCTAGAAAAACCTTCCTTCCTTCCTTCCTTCCTTCCTTTCTTTGTCTCTTAGCTGCACTGCGAGATATTTGATGGTTACAGTTGTTTTACTGAATGAAATTCAAGCCAGAGCAACATGTAAAGAAATGAATTTATAGCTATTCAAGCCTCTCTTTCTGTCATAAGATCCTTAAAGTCAACACAGAACCAAGGAGAATAGCCTGTGGGCTCTTGGAACAAACCACAGCACTAGTTCAAGAATGATACAATTATTCCAAACTCTCATATGGTCTGTTAAAAAAAAATCACATCATTTCCTATTTAAGAAAGGGGGAGGAAGGCAGAGAGAGGCTTGGGAAGGTATTAGACGGGAGGCTGGGGGCTGGGGGAAAATCATTCACCGCACAGACAGAGGCCTCACACAGATCTTGTATGTGAGTTCAAAGCCTCTGATTGGCGAGCCTCAGGAAACATTTAGCCAATGAGGACCCTGGGATACCTGTCCATTCAAGAAAGCCAGCATGGCACTATTTTGTTTAAAGAAGAGGAAGTGGAGGGAGGGAGGGGGGAAGGGGCTGTCTGTTATCACTTTTCATCAAGGTTTCCATTGTAGCTAAGCAAAACTCTGAACTTTACATTCTGACTTCATTTACTCAAGACATCAAAAAGCTCCATTCCTTGAAAGATTTTTGGAATAGTGCTCAAGCAGCCTTTAATTCTAGGAGGCCACTTGTTTGTATATTGGAAATCAAATTCTGTCTTTACCAGTGTGCTCTTGCCATGAAGTCATTTTTTGTGCTGATTGAAATCATCTGTTTTCAGTTCTCTGACAAATTAATTGAACTTTCCTCTGACTCAGGGGCCTTCTGACTCTTGAAGCAGATTTTGTCTACATGCCGTCTCCCAGACGAACACAATTTAATCTCCTAGGCTTTAAATGAACTTTATGTTTCCAGAAAAGCTAGTGAAAGAAGCATTTGTTCTGATGATAGCGTTTTCCTGCTTTTACAAACAGGGAACAAGAATAGAGGTTTATAGAATATTTATTTTTCCCCAGCTAATAACTAGCTCCTTAAAGTGTTAACTCAGATCTTGTGATGAACAGTGACAGCAGCATTTTGAAATGTTGGTATGAAAGAATGGAAAAAATAGTTTGCTGCAGATGACTCTGAGGAGGGGCATAACTTAGTGCTAGAGCACATGTGCTCCATGTAGAAGATCTTTGTTCAATTCCTGGCATCTTTGGGCAAAACTCATAAAAAAATCTCTCTCTGAAACCCTGAAGAGCAGCTGCTAGCTAAAATTGAGTCAAGTTAGGGGATGATAGGATTTGATTTTCAATAATTCCTGAAAGGACAATTCTTGTGCATCCCGGATATGAAAAATATTGAACTAGATAAACCAATGTTCTGAACTGGTATGCAGCTAGGTATTAATGGAGCTACCATCCCCAACCTAATTTCAAAGTTTAGATTTTAAGCACAAATCTTTTGTATGATCTTTGCCTCTCCTTGGTTAAATCTGGATCCAGGGAAGGCATAATATAACCACAAGACGTGGTGAATATTAGAATAGAATAGAGCTGGAAGGGACCTTGGAGATCTTCTAGTCCAGCCCCCTGCTCAAACAGGAGAGCCCATACTGTGCCATTTCAGATAAGAGACTGTCTAGTCTCTTCTTAAAAACTCCAGTGATGGAGCGCCCACAATTTCTGAAGGCAAGCTATTCCACTGGTTAATTGTCCTCACTGTTAGGAAGTTTCTCCTTTATTTCAGGTTGTGCCTTTCTTTGATTAGTTTCCAACCATTGTTTCTTGTCCTGCCTTCAAGTGCTTTGGAGAATAATTTAACCCACCTCTTCTTTGTGGCAGCCCCTCAAATACTGGAATTGGAGTAAGGAATGACCGTATCAGCCATGAACAAGGTGCTAATATACCCCCTTCTCAACCACCTTCCTAATGTGGCTCTCCTAAACAATTATCAATCAGTCTTCAGCCTAATGTTTCTAAGAATTCAGTTGGTTGGCATTCAGTTACAGAAAATTATCTTGATCCATTCCAAAGAAGAGCCCAGGCCTTGATGTAGGACCTGGATTGACCATTATGGATGGCCAGTGGTGAACGGGGATGATGTTATCCTGTTAGGCTTGGCAATGGCAGTTGATACCATTAAACATGATGTCCTTTAGAACTACCTTCTTGAGTATGTGGTTCTAATTAATATTGTTGGGAGAGGAGAGATTGAGCTCTTGCACAATCTCTGGTGTTCCAGAGTTCTGCCCTCTCCCTGATATGATTTAGTATGAAGTGTCTCTGAGAAAGGTCACCCATAGGTTTGGGATCAGATACTTTCATTATGCAGATTATACCCAGCTTTTCATCTTTATCTCAGGCTGAGTATGGTATGCAATAGAAGCTATGATTTTATTCTGAGGCTGTGAGGACCTAGCTGGGCCAAAACAGACTCAGGTGAGCATATTGTAATTTCCAAGAGGAGAGCTGAGGGTGCTCTTTGAGCTTGGCTGTTTTCTTGCAGATGTTTCATTAACAAAATTAGATAACATTGTTGGTGCTAGTCCCATGCTAGTCTTTCAAGAGGAGAGCTGCACATCCATCAATACAAGAAAATTTTCACTATATCTTATTGCTCCCTTTATTTAATCAAATAAACAGTTTTGTGCTATTTCTCAGTTGTTTTTACTTTTTGTTGCTACCGGTGGTTACGTACATTAGTATAATGGTCAGTTTGAATGGAGCATTATTACATTAAAAATAGAACTAGGATTGTCTTTAGGATGAGATGTTTCTACTGAGCCACAAAACAGATACATTTAGGTTAGCATTTACTCTGAAATGCAATGTATTTCTCCAGGATTTCAGAATGGTTCCTTTCCCAATATAAAGAGCTTTACTAAGGCTTATTTCCTTATTTGTGGTTTATAACCTTCTATGATGGTAAGTTTTATATTGCCTAACTGATAGTTGGGTGACACTAGAGGACCTTACTCCAAAACAATATTCTTTCTTTCTTTCTTTCTTTCTTTCTTTCTTTCTTTCTTTCTTTCTTTCTTTCTTTCTTTCTTTCTTTCTTTCTTTCTTTCTTTCTTTCTTTCTTTCTTTCTTCCTTCCCTCCTTCCTTCCTTCCTTCCTCTCTCTCTCTCTCTCTTTCTTTCTCTTCTGAATTAACATAAAATACATTTTTGTCTTTTGATATTTTTTAATGATTGGACAGCAAATTAAGGAGGAAAATTGAAAATTTGGACATTCAAGGCTAGTGTTTGAAAAGAAAAAGAATTCAATGTCGCTGAGCACTAATTGTTCTCTCTGTGAACAGCCATGATGCATAAATATAACTGTGAAAGTAAAGTTAACATATGCTCAATTTTCAATACAGACATGTGTTTGTATTTTAGTGGGGAGGGTTTGCCTTTAAAGGGAACCTAAAAATGTTTTAAATAAATACATGTTCCCACCAAAGTTAAGCCTTCTAAACTGAATTGCATTTAGTGGGAGAGACTTTTAAATGCATGCTTAAGTCACCCATTAAAACTACTGAGGCTTAAAAGAACTTAACAGCATCTGATGCATTTACTCTGAAACCCATTGTATGAAATGGACCATATTTCCATTTGTTTGTACAGTATGTAGGATTACAGCCTCAGTGATAGATTGAATTAGCCCTCTTTTGTTAATGAGCAACACCAGCTAAAAGTTTTTTTGGAAACAGAAGTTACTTCTTCATAGGAATTTGTGACTTCCTTTAGCTTTAAACCACAGTAGTTGTGTTAGTGTTCTGTTAGTTAAGTAGCAACATTTTTTAAAAAAATACCTAAGTGACAAAGTTTACAGAAGTATTTGATGATCTTTTCCCATATCAGTCAGTTGCTTTCCAGTTCCTGGCAGAATTCAAAAGCAGCAGAGATAATATAATTCAACTGAGACTAGGCAGAGCACTTGTGATGATGTGATCAAGTATTCTTGTGATACTTCCGGATATACTGGAAAGAGCAAGAACAGGATATCTCATAAAAACAGTCTTCTGTTACATAACTTCCACCCAAGTTTTGCAGAAATGATCAGCCTGGCTCACAGTGAATTTTCTGACTGCTTAGTTGGGAGTTCGCTTATCAAAAGCACAAGTTTGCATTCATAGGAGTCACGTGGAAAGAACTGTAGGAAGAAACACATTGCCTATCTTGAAGAGCTAAGACTATTGAATTCATACAGAATAATTCTTTCTAAGAGATTAGAAAGAGCTCTATTGATCACCTAGTCCAGCCTCACATTTTATACAATGGCTGGCCAAATAACTCCCAAGGGTACAAGCAAGATGACTTTAAACAAATTAAGCCAATTGTGCACAATAAGGTTGTTATCAAGAATTATGTCTTATTATTTCATACTGAAAGAAGGAAAGCATACGCCAGAAACAGAGATAATAAGGAAAATTATGGCCTGTACAGAATCGGACAGGTTAACCCTACCTAGAATTAAAAAAAACAAGGGGGAATCTGAGTACTATGAAACGTGGAATAAATTCTATCAGTGGTTGCATAGGTGGGAATATAAGTAGCTAAGATGATTAGAATAATAAGTAAACAATGTGTCAAACAAGAGGATTGTAAATGGTGAAGTAAAGTTTATATATGTATAACCATTGTAATGACAGAATGGATGCACTGTGTTGTATTCTTATAATTAAATTTAAAAAAAAATAGAAAAAAAGAGTTATGTCTTATTTTCAGTATTTGAGATTGTATCCCACTCCCTATCAGTGGAAAGCTGTTATTGGGATCGTGTTCTCCTTGTGGGTTTCTCAAATGCTTTACTTGTGACATGATTTGGGATCTTGTAAAAATTTGGTCCACTTCTCCATACCTCTTTAGAGCACAGAGGCAACTCATTCTGTAATAATACCTTGAAACTCTATCTTCAGTAGTAGATAGTTCTCCATGAATTTGTCCAAGTATTATTATTTGGAAATCCATCAAGATCAGAGGTGGTATTCAGCCAGTTCAGGCCAGTTCTGGTGTATTGGTAGTGGAAATTTTGACTAATTCAGAGAACCGGCAAATACCACCTCTGGCTGGTTCCACCGACCCACCCCACCCTTACCTCTCCTAGATTCCCTTGTTTTTTTAGCTCAGCTGATTAGCACAGCAGATCAGATTGCTGCGCCACAATTGAGCTAAAAAAAAAAGCTCAGTTCACCAGTGTTGACAAAAGTCAGTCTTTGAGCCCTGCATGCATGCACTGTGAAGTGCACATTAGACACACATGTGTGTCTAGAACCACACATAGAACTGGTAGGAAAAAAATTGGAAATCCGCCACCGATCAAGATCTTGTGGACTTTCAATCAGAACATTGAAAAAAATACATTGAAGCTTCTATTCCTTCTTTTTTATACCAGTGGTTTTTTATCTAATAATGAATGGTCCCAGCACTTATAGGTGTAAATATATAATTATATATATTATATATTTATTAATTATATATAAGTGACTGTTGCAGATGAACATCCTAACATATCTAGAAAATATAAGATTGCTCATACTGTAGTCCCTGGAAAGAGAGATATTAATTGATTTTATTAAAATTGGCCGCATGTTCTACAGCAGTGTTTCTCAAAACTTGGCAAATGTAAGATGTATGGCCTTCAGCCCCAGAATTCTCCAGCCAGTCAATTCTGGGAGCTAAAGTCCTTCTTAATGTTGCCAAGCTTGAGAAACACTTCTCTGGAGTAAAAGAAACAGCACAAAGAAAAATAATGTTTTCTCTTACAGTATAAGCCCATTCAGCTTTCTTTTGTTACTGTTGACAAATATGGAAACAGTTGTCAAAAAATGTGGAGCTGCCTGGTTTGTAAAAAGATTATCTATTTTCAGAATTTTCTCTGGGCTATAGGATAGGAAACTATCAAAACAGGTGTTTATTATTTAGCAGGAACTAAGGAACTACCGGGCATGGAGAGTGTGCTGAGTGCCAATCACAGAAGGCATTCCAAGAGGAACAGCCTGGCTGTTCACCTCGATTCTGAGCAGCTGGCTCTCCTGGCATCATCCAGGACTTTGCCTTTAGCACTCTCATGCTCAGCAGTTCTGCTCCTGGGGAAACATCCATTTGGAGTCTCCAGTGGTGGGGATTGCTTCTGAGATGTCATCAGATCTCCAGACAGTAGCAACACGGAGATGAGGCTTAGTCAGGAAAAAAAAAAATAGAATGGCCCAGGAATCTAGGGCTGTCCAAAGAGTGAAAGAAGATCTAGGCCTGGCCAGGCCATCACAAGGGCTTCTTTGTTGTGCAAAGATTGAGAAAGACAGTGAGCAAACAAGAGCTCTCTCGCTCTCTCTGCTGTGCAAAGAGATAAAAGAAGGATTCTGCCAGACAAAGGAGAGAAAAAAGAAGCAAAGGAAGAAGAAAAAAGGAAAGGAAGATCTATCTATTCTACAGAGAAGAGAGAAAGGGAAAAAAAATCAGGATTCAGGCAGCTCTTAGTGGAATGGCTTTCCTAGTTTATACTATCCTGATATAATCTTAAAAAATATTAGATACTTACCAGTAATAAAATCAAATACTATTCTAATGAAAAAAGCTGCCAATTAAGTAATCAGAGTGAAATAGCTCTGTTTCACAGCTAAGCTGTAATGGCATCTTTGTTTTGCAGTCAATTCTTTTTAATTTAATGCGTACATATTATTAGCATGCTTAACGTGCTTAAATGCCTTCATTTCTGACACGGTAGAGATTGTTGCATCAATGTAAGAAAGAGCTTCAAAGTTGTGGCCCTGAGGCTAATGAAACCATATTTGTGTGATTTGTATGTACTCTGATCTATAGTACCCACAAAATCACATGTGCTCTTGCTGTTTCCATAAATAAATCCTATGAATTTGAGTCATAATGCTTCTCTCCGTTATGTAGATCCCATCTGCAGTACTTCAGTCGAACTATAGAGGGCGAGCTCCATGAAGCCACCAGCTTCATCAGCAACTTAAAAAGCAGCTCTCTATGCCTGATTTCCATGCTGCTGATTTTCAAGAATGTGTACATCCTGATTGCTTATTTGTTTGTTTTTAAATTTCTCTCCAAAGCACCCAATTTGCTTTGGAGTCAGCGTGTAAGCAAAGACGTTTGGTTTCTGTGGTTTTTCTGCGAGGGAAGGGAATTGTTAGTAATTAAAACTACTAGGTTTAAGAATTCTCTGGGTCAGATCCAAACCCCACTGAAAGCAATGAGATTCTTTTCTGTCAACTTGTGTGATCCCGGGTCATGTGCGGGCGGGCCGGCGGGGGGGACAGAATGGATTAAAACAGCCATGGAATGTTTTACCGAAAAGAGATGGACACACAGGCTGTCAAACTTGATGACTCAGAAATCAACTTTCTTTTTTCTTTTGCAGCATTGCTTCTAAGAACAACTGTCTTCCCCTTCAGTAAGTGGGACAATATTTTTGGCTTGGCAATTCCAGCACCAAACTGCCTTTGCAATATTCTTTGGATGTGGAGAAACCTTGTAATAGTCTGCTTAAACCCCCAGAGCCGAGCCAGGCTGCCTCCTCAAAGCCTCCTCTTCTTTGTCTCTCTTTTCCCTGCCTTTCCGGAGTAGCTTTTAAATGACATGCGGCACTTTGGGATATTAGGAGAGGCAACGTAACCACTCAAAGCTGTTTGGTTTGTCACTTCAGATTTCTTGCATAAAGCTGTGTTAATATGGATGGGACTTTTTGATTATGCAGCACAGACTTTGGGAGACTGGCTAAAGCAGTGAATAGATTCCTTGATTATTCACATATTGGTTATATTCCTGTTCCATACATTTGGTAGGAATATGGGAAGAGTTAAAAGAACAAAAAGATATAGTAAGCTAGTAGATGCAGCCTAGGGAAATAATGTAACTAAGAGGTATTCTTAAGTTGCATTTTCTGGGGTTGTTAAAAATTGAATTGAGGTTTTGAATTTGGTTTTTAAGTCTTGGCTTGTGACTATTGCAGCACTTATGATTCTAATTTAAGTTTTTGTAAAAATACGAGGAAAGTATTCAGGAATTAGGTATGTTTAGTATAGTGTAAAGAAGGGCTAGGGGTGGCATGATAGCAGTATTTCAATATTTGAGGGGCAGCCACAGAGAAAAGGGGGTCAACTATTCTCCAAAGCACTTGAAGGCAGGACAAGAAGCAATGTATGGAAACTAATTAAGGAGAGGTTCAATCTATAACTAAGGAGAAATTTCCTGACAGTTAGAACAATTAAATGGAGTAACTTGCCTACAGAAGTTGTGGGTGCTCCATCACTGGAGATTTTTAAGAAGAGATTAGACAACCATTTGTTTGGTGTGGTATAAGGTCTCTGTTATGGTTCACCGGCAGCCGGTACAGACGGCAGAGGTATTGGACAGTGAGGAAGAAAGGGAACCAGTCAGGGAGTCTGGCGAGGTCTTGGACGAGAGTCCTGCATCTGATGCAGGGATGGGGCCAGGACCATCTGAGAGCGGGGTGCTGCCTTCGAAGGCTTTGGAGTCTGGCAGCTACGATGCAGAGGACCCCGGGGAGCCGGTTCCGAGTGCACATGTGCACAGGGCTGCTAGAAGGAGAGAGCAGCTGAAGCAGCAGGGGCAACTCGGGAGTAAGGCTGGAAGGTGATTGCCCTTTCCATCAGGGATAAAAGTCAGACCTCGGTGACGTGCTCTTTACAGGAAGCAAAGAAGTTCATTAGATTCTGATTCCTCATTGAAGCCTTGCGAACTCTGGTTTGTCTTTGCTAGATCTTCTGTCAGTATATATTCTAATTAAATGGACTTCTGTTTCTTGGCAGCCTTCTACACGCTGAAAGGCGTGAGCTTATCTCAAGAGAATTGTGCCTCTGAGCGCTGCATTAAAAAAGGTTTGATTTTACACTCAATTTATGTTTCCTTAATTTGGATGAAGCCTGGCTCAGAACAATCTCCTGCTTGAGCAGGAAGATGGACTACTCCAAGATCCTTCAAATTCTGTCATGCTGTTACTCGTGTTAATGAATTTGAGAATTTTAGGTTTTCCCAGGCCTGTGCCTAGAATACCACAACCCACTTGCAGTGTGTATGGCAGCCCACAAGCAGCTTCACAAGTCTGGATTGGAACAACAAAAATACAGGAACTAAATACAGCTCACAGCAATACCAGATAAAGCTTGGGGGAGCCCGCTGGTACACAATTACTCTGCTATTAGCAGTGCCTTGATCATTCTCCTTTTAGCAGTATCCACTTAAAGACTTTTTAGTCCCTCTTCCTTCATTTTACAGCTGAATCTGCTTCTTTATTTTTGTTTTTCTACTGTCTGTCTGCCACAGATACCTTGTATGGTTACAAGGAAATGATTTTCCAGGCATCTACCTGCAATATTAGAGTAATGGTACAAAAAGTGTTAAATTTAATAAATACATACATTTCAAAACAAAAAAATAAAACCTAGTAATGGTTCTAACTAAATGTGGTTTTTAGAATTTGAATTTAGAATTTATTTGATTTGTCAATCGCTTACAAGATAATAGGTATAAGTATATACATAGTTATGAATACATGAAATGGGTACATACGAGCTGGACTCCAACTGGGCATCTCCGGGCGGGGGGGTGGGGGTGGATATCGGTGAGGCCAGTTGGGTTGAGTTCGACCCTGTTACTGTAGAAGACGTGGACAGGGTGTTGGGGGGACTGAATGCCACCACCTGTTTGTTGGACCCGTGCCCCTCCTGGCTGGTTTTGGCCACTCGGGAGGTGACACGAGGCTGGTTCCAGGGTATTATAAACGCTTCCTTGAGAGAGGGGCTTCTACCTACCGCCTTGAAGGAGGCGGTGGTGCGGCCCCTCCTCAAGAAACCGTCCCTGGACCCAGCATTGTTATTAAATTATCGTCCCGTCTCCAACCTTCGCTTTGTTGCGAAGGTTGTAGAGAGTGTGGTGGCCCGTCAGTTTCCCCGATTCCTGGATGAAGCGAGTTATCTTGACCCCCTCCAATCGGGCTTCAGGCCCGGGCACAGCACGGAGACGGCGTTGGTCGCGTTGGTTGATGATCTCTGGAGGGCTCGGGACAGAGGTTGTTCCTCTGTCCTGGTCCTGTTAGATCTCTCAGCGGCTTTTGATACTGTCGACCACAGTATCTTATTGCAGCGGTTGGAGGGGTTGGGGGTTGGAGGCACCGTATTACGGTGGTTCTCCTCCTTCCTCTCCGACCGCTCGCAATTTGTGTTAACGGGGGGGCAGAGATCGTCCCCAAGGCCCCTGCTTTGTGGGGTGCCTCAGGGGTCGGTGCTCTCGCCCCTGCTGTTTAACATTTATGTAAAGCCGCTGGGTGAGATCATTCGTGGCTTTGGGGTGGAGTTCCATCAGTACGCTGATGATACTCAGCTGTACATCTCCACCCCGGGCCACCCCAACGAAGCCGTCGAAGTGATGGCCCGGTGCCTGGAGGCCGTGCGGGGTTGGATGGGTCGTAACAGGCTTCGTCTCAACCCGGCCAAAACCGAGTGGCTGTGGTTTCCTGCGCCCAGATACAGCCAGCTTACTCCTTCGCTGGCCGTGGGGGGAGAGGTTCTGACCCCCGTGGAAAGGGCGCGCAACTTGGGTGTCCTCCTGGATGTACGGCTGTCTTTGGAAGAACATATTGCAGCCGTCGCCAGGGGGGCTTTTTATCAGATTCGTCTGATTTACCAGTTGCGGCCCTTTCTGGATCTGGGCGCACTTCGCACAGTCACTTCCGCCCTCGTTATCTCCCGCTTGGATTATTGCAACGCTCTCTACATGGGGCTCCCCTTGAAGAGTCTCCGGAGGTTGCAGTTAGTCCAGAATGCAGCCGCGCGGGTGATCGTGGGCGCCCCTCGAGGCGCCCACGTAACACCACTTCTCCGCAGGCTGCACTGGCTTCCTGTGGCCTACCGGATTCGATTCAAGGTGGTACTGATGGTATTTAAAGCGCTCCATGGCTCGGGACCTGGGTACTTACGGGACCGCCTGCTGCCATCAACAACCTCCCGCCGCCCAGTACGCTCCCACAGGGTGGCCCTACTTGGGGTACCGCCGCCTGACTGTTGTCGGCTGGCGGCCCCGAGAGTTCGGGCTTTCTCTGTGGGAGCTCCCTCCCTATGGAATGATCTCCCCCCGGAGATACGGGCTATGACGGATATTCTGACCTTCCGGCGTGCAGTGAAAACCCTGCTTTTCGAACAGGCCGGCCTGGCCCAGTAACTATGTTTTCTAGTTTTAACATTAATTCTTAATTGGGGTTTTATTAGTTTTAATTTTTAATTTTTAACTTAAAATTGACAGCCGGATTAAATTATTTAATTTATTTTTAATAGTATTTATTCTGTATTTAGTGTATGTTTTTTAGTAGGCTGTACACCGCCCCGAGTCCCTTTTTGGGAGAGGGAGCGGTATAAAAGTATGATTAAATAAATAAATAAATAAATATAAGAATATATGTCAAATATATGGCATTATTAATGAAGACAACTTTTGTCAATTTTGTGAATGTTTCCTCCTTTTTCTCTGTGTTCTCAGTGTCTCAAAAGATGGGGAGAATAGTCCATTTGCTCTCTTTTTATTCTTCCCCTGAGGCTAAATCAGTCTATTCTTGCTCCATTTCATTTTTTAGCTATAACTATTATTTTTTAGCTATAATTTTTGCAGTGCACTCCTAGAGGTACTGCGCAGAAGAGCAAATAGCACAGAGGAGATTTATTTGAGAAATCTGAATGCAAGACTCTTACTTTTGAAATAAAAATAGGAAGGCAAACTTTCCAAGCAAGAGATGTTAGCATAGTATAAAATTCTGTTGAACGTACTGAAACTTATCTTCAAGTAAATCTGTATAAGATGGCACTATTGAGTCTATTTTCAAACCAACATCAAAGCTGAACATTTGCTTGAGTTCATTGCCACAAAAAGGTGTTACTGTAGCTGATCCATCACTTCTTCTGCAGCTTGCAATCCTCTTTTGCCACTAATAAGAAGTTCGTTTTCCAAGCCCTGTTGACAGCTACAGGGCAAAGAATCTCAAGCGTCTAACCACAAACAAAAATAGTTTCTCAGAACTAGTCGTAGCAGACTTGAATGTTTTTGGTCAAAAAACAGCTTTAGAAAGTATCAGTTGCTTCTGTATCCTTCCAAGAGTTCCTTATCCATTTACAATAGAGTATTTTATTTATTTATTCACTTTTGTATCATTTCAAGAGTTCCTTACCCATTTACAATACATTATTTTATTTATTTATACATGATGGCTCAGTGGCTAAGATGCTGAACTTGTCAATCAGAAGGTCGGCAGTTTGTCAGTTCGAATCCCTAGCACTGCGTAATGGAGTAAGCTCCTGTTACTTGTCCCAGCTTCTGCCAACATAGCAGTTCGAAAGCATGTAAAAATGAACATAGAAAAATAGGGACCACTTTGGTGGAAAGTTAACAGTATTCTGTGCATCTTCAGTATTTAATCATGCTGGCGACATGACCACAGAGACGTCTTCAGACAGTGCTGGCTCTTTGGCTTTGTAATGGAGATGAGCACCACCCCCTAGAGTTGGAAACGACTAGCACATATGTGTGAGGGGAACCTTTACCTTTACTTTATTTTATTTTTATTAATATTACACATACCTCCTACCTGAGTGATCGGAAACCCAGCAAATGGGCATGGTATGACCTCCCAGTGTATTTATCTCTGGGGCATTATCTGTTGTGCCAGTTCAAGTGTGTGTTATTTTGAAGGAAGAACTTTCATTTTGCATTAGTGGAAGATCCCATTGCATATCCTAGGGATGGTCTGAAGTATGAAATAGAATGTACACTAGGCACTAATGTGGAAAGTCAGAAGCCAAAGACCACTTGTACCTTTGCCCAAAAGTGAGTCATTGTCTCTTCACTCACTCCAGCCAAAAGCAAATTCAGAAGCTGTGAGAGTTTCCTGAAGATAAGAGATAAATCGAAGGAAAACCTGGCAAAAAGTTGATGGCCCAGTTTCAAGATATCATTTCCTTCAAAACCTCTGCATGCTAATTAACCATTCCAAGCATATTTTCAACAGCATTAAGGGATTTCCTCAATAAAATAAACTTCCTCCCTTGCTATCTTTTTTTTTTGCATCTGGGGAACTCAGCTTGCTGTAGGAATCAGGATTAAAGATCTGGACATGGCATATCTACATATGTGCATGTATTTATATATTCATTTGAAACCTTGCCAGAGTTATCCTGAAATACCAACAGTTGATTCAAATCCTACTCCAGTTCATAGGATCGCAACTGAAAAAGCAATGAGCTCCTGGCCTTGTAGGTCCAGGTTGTTTCATTTATGCTTCATCATGTGCTTCTAATGAACCACAAATGGTTTCCAGCCCAACATTCCAATACCGATCCACTTCCAAAGTCTGAAGGTATTCACATTTAGAAAGGTATCTGAGACGTATCTCTAAACAAAATGAAGCCATCCTTCAAAGACCTCTAATCTCTTTAACTCTAATATTCAGCCGATATAGATTCTTATCTTCACCATGCCCTGGTCACGTCACAGCTTGATTACTGCAATATCCTGTATGTGGTACTTTCCTGGAGATCACCCAGAAGGTTCAGCTGGCCCAGTATATACTAATACAGTGATAGGCATGCCTTCAGATGCCCATTAAGTAAGGTACACTGGTGGCCAGTTTGCTCTGGATATGATTCAAAGGGCTGGTCCTTACCTATAAAGCCTTAGTTGGCATAAGGGTGGTCACTTGAGGGGTTGCCTATTTCCTGTAATACCTGCCCAGCTGATTTGATTTGGCAGAGTTGGCATGCTTCAGGTTTCTTCAATTAAATAATGCCATCTATCAGGCTCCCTTCTTTGTGGCAGCTCCTGCCCTCTAGAATAAGGTTTCCTCTCAGATCTGAACAGCCTCCATCTTGGCCTTAAAGAAGCCTGGTATTTTTACCTAAGCCTTTGGCAAAATTGAATGAACTCCCCTTTGGATTATATGGCTTTATTTTTTTTGTTTCTCTCCATTTTTGTTGAAAACATTTCCCATCTTAACTCTTTGTTTTTGTCTATGGTTGTATCCCCCCCCTCCTTTAATATATTGTATCTGTAATTGCCCAAAGTCATTGACAATCAGATGGCATCAGGGAAAGTCAAATGACATATAAATTCTCCTTCTCCTTCTTCTCCTCCTCCTCCTCCTCCTTCTCTATAACTGTTCATATTCATTCATTTGGTTATCTAATATAGGTAATATCTGGTTTATCACGTCATGGAAAAATGTGGAAAGATTGGGGGCAAAATTGTTATCCAGGAAGAGGATAGTGTATAATGTAATGCAATGCTAATTTGGAACTTCTCAGTTCCAAGTCATATGAATTATTTTCATTCAAAGGCATCCAAGTAATATTTCATGCATAAGCCTCCATCGTAATTTTGCCCATTACATTTTTTAGAATTAGGTGTAATTAGAGAAATTATATGCAAAGCAAATGAATAAACTGAAAAGAGGGATGAGAAAAAAATATTATTTTTAACAAAATACTATTCTGGCTATTCTAAAAAATATTGATAAAGAAAAAAGCTATTATAATTTCAAGTTGTGTTTCTTTAATTGGACCAATGGCTATATATTGGCTACTTCTTAAAATCTAAATCTGTCTGGATTAATATGAAATCCAGCAAATTCTTGGAATTATTTGCTCTTTTTAAATCAGTGTTGATTAATTTAGCAGACAATTTATCACAGTTGATTTTTTAATCCTACCAATTCAATTCAAATTGCAGTTTGTTATTTTAATGAAAAACAAGCAAATAATCTGCCCAGTCACTCTGGTCTGCTGACCATGGACACTCAAGTAGGAACCCAGTCATGATGATCTTTTCTCATCCCACAGATTCATCATTCCTTCAAGTCCAGTTTTTGCAGAAAATGTTTAGTTCTAGTCCCGTATCACACAGAATCTATATATATAAAAGCTAAATACCACTCACACATCATCGCAAAATCTCCAGGACTGTAAAGCCTACAAACTTGAAATTTGGCACATATGTTCCTCTTGGCTTCCAGGTGCTCGTTAACAAAGGATTTTTCGAAATGACCATCAGAGCATTCGTATTTCCTATATTATTATTAATATGCTCTGATGCTAAGGAGTTCTACTCCTCCTCCCCACCTGAAAAGAATTCTGTTCCAAATGCAAACCACAAGCAGAGGAAAGGAGTTTCAGTTTCAGAGCAGAAACCAGCTTTAGTACAGAACAGTTGAGCTAAGCCACACCCAGGCTCCTTGCTGTCTCCTTCTTGCTCACACAGCAAATATTGTTTCTGTTTCCAAACAGCCATCAACTCTCTCACACATTGACAGGACGCTAGCCAGATGAATACTGATGGATGGTGGTAGGCAGAGGCACAATTTTCCCCCTTATTTTCCTCCCCAAAACTAAGCCCGGTCATATAGTTTCATAGTGAAGTGCGGGTGTAGAGCTAGTAGGAAAATAAAAAGACAATGAAAATGATCAGGGTCCCTATAATTTGAGTAGGAATATGACAAAGATTTGTTGTTTTTTCTTCTCCTTTCTCAGCACTAGAATTCAGGACAAGATGAAAGGAAATTCCTCTCTTCCAAACAGATAATTACTTTATGAAATCTCTTGCCACAACATATGGAGATCGTCTCCCTAGCTTGGATTGCTTTAAAAGGGCATTTGATAATGCATGGAGGGTTGTGTTGCAAACGTCAGCTAGATCTGTTGGTTATTGGGGAGCTCCAGGCCACTTTGAGGGACACCTGAATGTATGTCTGTTCTTCTTGTGGGCTTCCTGGCTGGATTGGCTCTCTCTTCTGAGAGATTTGTTCACTCTGTACAGACACACCTCCATATGGACTTTGCATTTGGAGCTAATGATTTTCATATGCCTTGCTACACAGCTGCTCTTTCTATGGGGTAGGATTGCAGCATTACTATTCGTCTTCCTCTTCTGCAGCCCTTGCTTTGCTCACACCAAGCATTCCAGATCAACCATTGTTCAGGGCTGGTCTTTTTTTTTTTTCTTTTTCCCCTCCCTCCAGACAGATTTTCAGCTGAGGATACAGTATAAGAGGCATCCTCTCCCCGCCCATTTCCTGCAAAAATTAAACCAAATCTCTTGGGAAACCCTTCTCTCTTCCCTGAATAGCTTTTAAAAACAGTGATGTTATCGGATGAGTCATATGCCTGTTTTGATGTACTGGTGCACATGTTGCGGATCCATTATGAATTCATGCTTCTGTCCATGACAATGAAGTCAGAGGAAAGCGCAAGGAGGCAGCTGCTTAGATCAAGTGGCAGTCTCTGTCCACCCCAAAGCCTGCAGCCAAAATCAACAGTGTCTCTTTTACAGTTGATCTAGGGAATGATGTTACATAAATGGGATGTTTGAACTAATGACTAAGTCAAATACAGCTGGAGGATTCCCCTCCCCCCAAGATGTTCAGCTGATGGAATTACACAGCAGTCTTTCCCTTGTTATGGAAATCTAGGAACAGAGAACTGGACTACTTTAAGGAGGGCTTGCTTTAAGCTCTTTTGCATAGTTTGATGACATCTGTGGACTTTAATTAACAAGATCAAATGGTTTCTAGGAGGTTCAAAGAAGCTTTATTTTGCACCCTGCTTGTGTCCAATTTAACCCTTCTGTCTTCAGAATATCTCCAGCCCTAATTCCAATCATCCTGAAGCAACTCTACCAGATTGAATGCGAGAAAATTCAAATTCAGCTTTGGGATAGTTGATTCAATACAATGGGTACAGAAAAAGGCCTCCCAAGCTTGATGTTATCAACTGAATCATGGCCTTGGAGAAAGATGGCCATTCTAGAACACGTGTCCTGAATTCACCTGAATGAACATGCATAAGTGCACCATCGTGCCTACCATCCCTGTCCTATTGTCCCCATTTATTTGTACCTATTTCCTGTATTCTTACTCATGTTTATACTTATACCTAATATCTTGTAAGTGATTGACAAATCAAATAAAAATAAATAAATAAATAAATAAATAAATAAATAAATAAATAAAGAATTCCCATTCCATGTTGGGGTTTGGCAAAAGCTGCATCACGGATTTTATTTCTTCATCTACCAAGGTCAGATTTATCTTCTTCAACTATTTCATTTCCATATTTTAAAAATACACTAAACCTAACTTTGAGACACTTGAGAGCCAGTTTGGTACAACAATTAATTAACAATTAGTTTTAGACCAGTCACTTATTTCTCAGTCCTGGGAAAGAGACAATGGCGACCACATCTGGAAACTTTGCCAAGAAAACTGCAGAATAGGCCACGAGCATCAAACCCTATTTCATTGAGAGCCCAAAGGGTTGTGTTTGACCACGGAGGGCCAGGGTAGACATGGCAAGCTTGACATCACTCATGTCAGGAACATCTGTGGTGACCCAAGTGCCCTGCCAGGGAAAACGGCCTCCCAATCTCAATTTTTGGTGGGATGGCCTCCTGCAACCTTCCGCCTGTGAAAACGGAGCTCAGGAGGGACACACACAGCCCTACTGAGCTCCATTTTTGCTGACAGAGACTGTTGCAGGAGACTTCCTCAGATGAAAATGGAGATCAGGAGCCCATTTTCACTGGCAGAGGCACCGCAGGCCAGTCTTTCGCTGTTTCCAGGGCAACCCCTTGGGCCAGATCTGGCCCATGGGCCTTGAGTTTGATACCCCTGGTCTAGGAAGTTGCCAGGAACCAAAACTGACTTGAAAGTGAACACACATACACACATTCACACACACACTCAAACTCACATAGATAAACTGACTATACCTCAAAATAGCAAGGAAAATGCATCTATTTATCTTACATGCAACACACAAAGGTTGTCTTACAACTGGAAATTCATATCTTATTCAAAACTCACCAAGACAGGCTTATATTGATATATCTGGCATCAGAAAGAAACAAAGTTATTTGGCATTGATTCAGTACAAATTTTGAAGCTTCTCCACACCCGAAGAATATTAAATTTGAAAGTATCTGAAAAATCTTTTCTGAATTAAAGATTCCCTTGCTCTTTTTCTATCAACTCAGAAGACTCTTAGAGATTTCTTCAGCCTTCCAAAGCAAATTTGGAGCTATATAATGGGAAGAGAATCACGCAGAAGAAACAGGGTGTACTTGATTTGCTAATAAGATCACGGTGTAATGGGATACAACTCATAAAAAAATAATTGTTAGCTCCAAAAGGAAGCAAAGTAATGCCAGAGTATGAGTACTGATGAAGGTTATACAGTACATGTTAATAGGTACTAGACAGCCAGTGCCCTTCTGGGGCATCATTTCATTTTCTATTTCCATACCTAAACTGGGAACCAGGATGACCAAGGGCAGGCAAAAATGTTGTGGGACCAGGAGCAACTTTAGACTTTATGCCAGCTTCCCGACTGACTTACCTTCTGGGAACCTGGTAGGGAGCATCGCAAATCAATCCTTCCTTCCTTCCTTCCTTCCTTCCTTCCTTCCTTCCTTCCTTCTTTCTTTCCTTCCTTCCTTCCTTCCTTCCTCCGTCCCTCCCCCCGCTCCTCCTCCTTCCTCTTTCTTCTCCTTTCCTTCTCTTCCCACCCCATCCTGTCCTGTCCTGTCCCTTCTAACAGACAGCTAAGTAATGTAGCTGCTGGATGAGAGAGGGAGTGAGGGATTGCGAGATTGACTAGAAAATTGTCATGGAATGCTGAAAATGAAGATGATGTGATCATAGCAGCAGCCCATCAGCATTGAAGCAGGCATAACTTTTCCAAATTTCATTCCCTCTGGATTCATGGGTCCTGAATTTTGAATGTATCTTTTGGGATACCTTTGTTCAAAAAATTTTGCCCCCTGATGCACTGTTTCACCCAGTTAAAGGTCAGGGCAGCAAGAGTTTGTGTATTAGTTGAAGAAATTGTCCTAGGAGTTTAAAATTTCATACAAATAACAGACCACAAGTAATTTTTAAGATAATACAATATAGTGAATATCATACTTGGGCTGACAGTTTAATGAATGAGGTTCTGTCATTCCAAAACAGATGCTAAAAAAAACCAAACAAGCCTATTCATGAATAAAACCAAATAGCTATGCAGTAAAATAATATATTTGATAATCCCATGGGGTTAAGTACTTCCAGCTTGCACTGAAATCATTCATGAATGAAAATGCAGATATAAATATCATAAATGGACACTGCTTGCTCGATCTATGGTTTTCATTTTTATGACTGAGCACTATTTTTTTTCTAAAAGTTTATCAGCCTTTTTTTTTTTTACATCTGCTTCTCATCGTGGATGGAATCTGAATGTTTCAATTTGAAATTTAACGTTCAAAGGACAGCAGCTAAACCTGGAGATCCATTTCCATTTTACATAGAAACAGTTTGTATATCTTAGAGATCACACATATATACACACACACACACAATTCCCACAAACTAGAATGGAAGGCTAAGGAGCGCTGCTTTTTCTACATGAAACCCTAGTTATTCATAATGTGCTCCACACAATGGAAATTTTGCTCAGGAGTCCTGCAATATAACATAGCATCTCCTTAAAAAAAATCTTATACAGCTTTGCATAGCAAACTTCAGTTGGGGAGTCTACACCACCAAGTATTGGTTCACTTAAACCCCAGGGTAGTTGAAAATTTTTCATGGAGCTTATAGTGATTTATAATGGGAAGCACAGGCTTTTTTTCAGCAACATTGTTCTCACTGACAGTGTAAAGAAAGAGACCACTAAATCTCTTCTCATCATAACTAATGATTAAGTCAGCAGCTTTTTTGGCGAATACAGAACACCCTTCTTACAAAAACAAAGTATTCTATTGTAATGCATTACATTTTTTTTTAAAAAAAATTCTTTTTAAGTATCCCATAAGCCTTTAGCGATATCTTTAACTAGATCTTCTCTTATTGTCACCGTATTGAAATAAATGGAATGTGTCAGGCCGCGTAAATGCCCTTTCAATAACTTTTTAGGAGCTCCCTCGACAGTTTTGGAAAGGAGGAGGGAAAAAAAAGAAAGAAAGAAAGAAAGAAATGAAGCAAACTTTCTCAGGGACTTCTATGGCTTGAATGAAAGATTGTCCCGCTAAGGAAAAAAAGGTTTAGGCTGACATCATAGGTGGAACAAGAAAGGATAAGTCTGCACACTTACTTACTTTACACTGTCTCTGATGTGACCTTATAACTTGAAAAATAAAAATAGGTTTGAATTTCTATGATGAGGAGAGTTTATTTACTAGCACATCTACAAGCAAGCTAGAACATGTTTACCCCAAGGTATTATAAAAATATCTTAGCTACTACCTTGCTTTGTTTTTAGAAACTGATCATTCTAGCATCTCAATAAAAGTGCAAAAATTATGATTATGTAACCAATTTTAAATATTCAGAATGAATAAAAAGATTTTATATAGACGTAGGAACAGGGGAGCTGGGGCATTCCTAATTTGTTAATAGATCAAACAATACAGTTAGAGCATATGATTCGATTTATTAGGGGACGCTTCTAAACTGTGAATTCACACTGAAATTATGTTAGAGCCAGATAGGTTTATAAACCAATGCTTCTTTCAACCCGAAATATTTTTTTTAGAATAAAATAGATTGAAAATGTTTTTACCAAAATAATGTTTCAAATTTGGAAGACTAAACACTTGCTTCCCCTTCAGCACCTCTAATAACATATATTGATCAGGATGATTACTATGGTTTAGTTAAAGTAAAATATTTGAAAAAATATACTGGTAATCTTTATAGACAAAAAGATTTTATAGTGATAAAGATCACATTGTACAATAAATAGGTGATGTTACCACAGATCTTCTACTACCAAATCACTTTTGTGGATTTGTAATATCAGAGATTCGGCAAGACCGTCATAGGCCAATTTCAAAAATTTAATACTTCTTTGTTTAAAACAACCAAAAGGAATAATTTCAAAAAAATTATAGGTTATTTTTGCAATCAGAAATAGGGGATCCACCATATGGTTTAAAGGAAGCTTAGGAAACTGATCTTAGTAATCCCATACAAACTGGCAGAAGTTATAAAAGCCAGTCCATTTCACTTCAGTTTCAGTGCAAGAAATGCAGTGGAAGATAATATATATCAAAATTATTTCTTTAAATGGTTTACTACCCAAGGAGATGCTGATACAGTTCTACAGAGGAATTATTGAGTCTGTCATCTGCACTTCTTTAACTGTCTGGTTTGGTTCTACAACCCAACAGGACAGACACAGACTTCAGACGATAATTAGGACTGCAGAAAAAACAATTACTACCAACCTGCTTTCCACTGAGGACCTGTATACTACACAAATCAGAAAGAAAGCTGTGAAAATATTTACAGACCCTTCACATCCTTGACATAAACTGTTTCAACTCCTACCCTCAAAATGATGCTATAGAGCACTGCACACCAGAACAACTAGACACAAGAACAGTTTTTCCCCGAACTCCATCACTCTGCTAAACAAATAATTATCTCAACACTGTCCAACTATTTATTAAGTATGCATTACTATTACTATTAATCTTCTCATCACTCCTATCACCCATCCCCTCCCACTTGTAACTGCATTACTGTAACTTTGTTGCTTGTATATCCTAACAATTTTTATTGACTGATTTGATTGTCTATTTGTACCCTATGACTATATTAAGTGTTGTACCTTATGATTCCTGATGAATGTATATTTTCTTTTTATGTACACTGAAAGCATATGCACCAGGGGTGGGATTCTACCAGTTTGCACCTATTCGCTAGAACCGGTTGTTAACATTCTAAACAGTTCAGAGAACCGGTTGTTAGAAGAAATTACTGGCCTAATCCTGTAAGGAAGGCAGGAAGGAAACATTCTGGTGTTGCTTACAGAAACTGCCTTTCCATTAATCTTTATTACATTCTTGGCAGGACTAGACTTGCTATCTCAGGAATGTCTCTGGAGTTGTTTCCCCTCCTTTGCTGGTACTTTTCTTGTGTGGAGTGACCATTCAAAGTTACAATGGCACTGAAAAAAGTGATTTATGACCATTTTTCACACTTACGACTGTTGCAGTCGTGAGAAGCCAGGAGAGGAGATGCATTCCTCGATGTGAGTGATATTGAGTTGGCCATACCCAGCCAATAACATGACCACCAAGCCATGTCCACCCAATCACATGACCACCAGGCCATGCCCACCACCTAAGCCACACCCACAGAACCGTTGTTAAAAATTTGAATCCCACCCGATATGCACCAAAACAAATTCCTTGTGTGTCTAATCACACTTGGTCAATAAAGAATCCATTCATTCATTCATTCATTCATTCATTTAGAGATTATCAAAACAGAGTCATTTTTTTTCCATTTGTAGTGGTTATGTTATACAATTATACCTTTTTGATATAAGATTTTTTGGGGAGATATGCATCATCACTAATAGTTGGATGCTCCCCACTGCAAGGCTTACTGTATTTATTTACTAGATCATAAACTTAAAAATAAGGAACTTGTTTATTTAATTTCAGCCACCAAAATAATAATTGAGCAACATTGGGAAACTCCAGATAAAATAATAAGTAATGAGTTATGAGTTAATAAGGCATGTTCAACTGTGCCATTAGTAAAGTTACAAAATTAAATTAATGAGAGATCGATGACAGAAACCACCATTTCATCAAACTTGAATAGATGCTATTTATTTATGATTAGATATATTTGCTATTTTGATTTACCTCAATAGCCATGGACAATAGCCATGGTATACTTATTGTAAATTTTCATATGTATGTGTATGGTAGCAGAATTAATGTAATAAAATGTTTAGAAATGTAAAACATAAAACAGTGATGGTGTAATTTAAATGTTCTGTGTTCCAAACATTAAATGGATATGTTCCTGATGATCTTTGTAAAATGGAGAGATTGAATAAAAAACAGCATGAACAATATAATACCAAGTCAAGCATATTTCTAATTCACTGAATAGGCTTGATGTTTACCTGATCTTAGGGCAAACTAACACTGGTACACATCCTGCTTCCCCTATTTCACTCAAGCTTACCAAAGCTCAAAGCTGATGAATATCTAAAAAGCAAGCAACTTACTTGCCATAATTAATGACCCTTCCCCCATTCTTCCTAATTCTTCCTCCCATTCAAGAGAGTCATAATATATATGGGATGGGATCTCCAGTTGCCTGTTTTGGATTTCATTGGCTATTGTTCATTGGCTGCATCATTCCTGATGGATGATTTTATCTCTTATGTGGTCCACCAACTTGATACTACGTATCCTATGGAGTCAGTATGTTTGGAAGGTTTCTATATTTTGAATTTCTGGTTATAGAAATATCCATGTTTGACTCTATATTGTATTGCACTTGTATCAGAGACTAAAACGTTCATACATTTATGTGTCTGTAGTTATGTAAATCTTCTACCATAAATACCAAACAACTGAATCAAAAGCTGAAGTAGCAGCACCAGTCGAGCTGTTGACACCTCCCTATTTTTCTGTACTTATAAAGCAATGTGACTTACACACAAATAAACACAAATTTATTGATTAAGTAGTAAACTTAAGAGCTCACTGTAATCTTCATATAAAAGCTTGTAGGTAACATCAGAAAGCCCTTTAACTGATTCATGTCTGTTTGACTTATAAAACTATGTTCATTATCCCAGGAGCTAAAGCCCCAAGAACCAGATTTTTGCTATCCCACTAGCTGAATCACAATAATTTGCAGCAATATATGCCTTTTCTGTTCCTCCTTGCAGTCAGATCCAAAATAAAATGGGATGATATCTCATTTTCCCCAGTATAGCTGACTAGGCTAGCCAACTCTTGTTGTTTTGTTGTGTAGAGTTCCTCCTCCATTTTTCTTACGTGAACTAGGGCACCTTTCACTACATTGATAGCCATTCACTACCTTAAAAAATAAAGAGAAGCCTGTATAGTATTTAAGCTCAGTCAAAGAGAGGAAAACGCCACTACTATCTCCAGGCTTAAGACAATGGTTTATTCTACCCCAGCTATTCTCCAAAGCACCTGAAGGCAGGACAAGAAGCAATGGGTGGAAACTAATCAAGGAGAGAAGCAACCTAGAACTGAGGAGAAATTTCCTGACAGTGAGAACAATTAATCAGAGAACAATTAAACTTGCCTCCAAAAGTTGTAAATTCTCCAGCACTGGAAGTTTTTAAGAAGAGATTTGTCTGAAGTGGTGTAGGGTTTCCTGCTTAAGCAGGGGGTTGGACTAGAAGACCTCCAAGGTCCCTTCCAACTCTGTTCTTCTCTTCTAGAGTTGGTCCTATGAGCAGAATGCCATTTATGTCAGTTTGACAAGGGAAATAACAGAAGTTGAGATGCCCACTGATAATACCTATATGTACAGTATACAGAACTATAAATAGCAGGTAACAAACTGGCTGACTTTGCCAGCTAGGATTTCTGTTAATCCCACTTCTCATGTACCTGGAATATACTTTTCAGGTTTAGCAGGAATTTTCCCATCTTGTATTAATATCTTCCAATTTTTTTTAAAAAAAAGAATATTAAAAGGACTGAAATGCTAGCTCATATTTTAACCCAACCTCTTCATTCACCTACAGTATGCATGCTTTTATGAAGCTAACCAAATGTAACTATACCACTAATGAAATCAGAGCTCACTCAGACATAAAAGGTAGAGCCCATGGTAACAAACAAGAGCTTTACTTCTGGCTAAAGAAAGAAAAGTATTTATCTTAGGAACATTAAGTGAAGAAATGTAAAGCATGCACAATTACTTTTTTGCAAATATGCCAGGTTGCATGTACCAACATAGTTGCACATGAATCTAATCAATACACTCATTCCTTATTAGAAATAATTATACATTAGTGCTAGAATGGAAAAAGGCCCATTAACCCCTTGTGCCCTTTTTAGTTTAGCTTTGCCTTTCAATCTAACAGACTTCTGTGCCATTCCACTCATTAGAGGCTACTGTCTATGAAATTGTTACATAAATAAGGATGTCGATCTGTCAGAGTGGATCTCCCAGCTCAGAGGTGATGATAAATATCTGTCCCTCTGGATTAGGATAAAACAGTAGAATACAAGCAGTTACTGTTTATTACTGTATAGTGAATGTATAGAGGACAAAAGGTGCTGAAGCTTGGTGACTTTTTGAAATCATTAATATGATTTGGGCCTATTGTTTAAGAGAACTAGGGTAACAATGGCCATCCTTAGTTTTTATTTTGCAAATGGTATATATAAATACGAAAGATGGATTCATAATTTTAAAAGCGTGTTCCTTCAGTTAAGGACCGTTAAATACATTGTTCAGTTGCTGGAACAGCTGGGGACAAAGTTTAAATTTATATTTCTCAACCTCTTTAAGTGGAAAAGAATTCCAGCTCTCCTGAAAGTTTACAAAATATTTATGGGAAAATAACCATAGAGAATCTCATATAGAGTATAATAACCATTTGGGGAACAGTTTAAAAAGCTATCTCAGGGACCTCTTGGGTGGCTTGTCCTATCTGGGATTTTCCTCTGCTTTGAAATTATTTTTCCCATAAAGAAAAATTTGAAAAGGTTTTTTTTTTTAAAAGAAAAAAACAGGAGTCTGATTAGATTACCATTTAACACTAGTAAGTATTCATTCGTTGCCAGCAATACTTAAAGATATTGTGAGCTAGAGAAACATTATGGTTTTCATGCCATGTAGAAAAAGACTATATGTAACGTTCTTTGTTTGTCATCCCAACGATATGCACCACAAAAGTGCCTTTTTACAAGCATCCCTACGCCTGCAGTCCGTTAATACTTTTTAATATATAGCCCATACAGATTAAGTACATGAAATACCATTTCTGTTCCTGCTACTGGGTCCTTTGTGTTATGATGTGCATCAGTCCTGATTTTTGATGCTATATTCTTCCAGCTATTGCTGACTGACAGAGAAAATGTGTTCTCTAAGATTCAAAATTATTCTGAAGGTAAGCAATGTGATAGGACTTGAATGATTCTGGCATATCTTTGCTTCATTGATTGCCTCAAGAAGTATGGACTTCAGAATGTTCAGCAGGAGGATTCTGAAGGCTGGTGAACTATTCTGCACCTCATGTAAACAGCAGCTGTTGTCCTAGCCACACAAAGCATATTCTTCAGAATATGAGGAGATTGTTTTATTCTTCCTATGCAGGACCAGGTCCTGATCACACAGTTCCCACCAGCACTGTCACACTCCAGAAGAGTAAAATAATCTTGGAGCATTTTTTTCTTACCTGTTGATGAAGAAATATAATTGTACCAGGCTTGTCTCATCAGTACTGAAGACTGCAACCCCTAAACTCAATCATCCTGGGAGTAGAATTGATGCTTCATGTATACAATTAGCCACTGATGGCTTAGAACCTACAGTCAGTGCCTTCTACTACAAATTGCCACAGCATTTTTTTCATAGATTATTATTCCATTCAATGACATATTCCTATGGGCATACAGTGGTCTTCTGTCCACAGGCTGAGAACCTCTTCCAAACTTTAGAATTTAGAATTTGATTTGTCAATTGCTTACAAGATAATAAGTATAAGTATTGGTACATAGTTATGAATACATGAAATGGGTACATATATGAAAAATAAAAGAAACAATAGGACTGTTTCAAGACTTTCAATACTAGTAGCTGTCCTTCTTTTTATGAAATGGGCAATGGATTCACTGATGCTACAATACTGTGCAATGGATACTGTGCTGTTGTGAGTCCAGCAGCTTTACTTTCTAGCTCAAGAACAAGGCTTTATACAAACTTTTGCCAACTCCCACAACAGAGCTCCCTGCTGTATGCTATATGCCATATTTTCCATATGGAGAAAGTAATGTTTAACAAGAGAATAACTCTATAAGGTCAGAACAATGAAGATTGCTGGGACCTGTGGGAAATCAGGATGGGTGGAGGAGGTTGAATGTATTCTTCTGCATATGTGCAAAATAGTAAACACTTCAGAATTATGTAATGATGAAAACCAGATATATATGAAATAATTTACCATAGCAATGAAATTTATCAACTACAGATATCCAAAACTATAGATAACAGATAACAGATAATCAGAATTGGAAGGGACCTTGTAAGTCATCTAGTCCAACCTCCCGCCCAAGCGGGAGACCCTACACCATTTGTGACAAATGGCAGTCCAATCTCTTCTTGAAAGCTTCAAGTGATGGCACTCCCACAACTTCCGACGGCAAGCTGTTTCATTGATTGATTGTTCTCACTATCAGAAAGTTTCTCCTTATTTCCAGGTTAAATCTCTCCTTGTTCATTTTCCATCTATTATTCCTTGTCTTGGCCTACAGGCGCTTTAGAAAATAGCTTGAGATATGGATAACAAAGCCTTGTAAAGTCTAAAAGGTATCAACATTCATGATTACACCTTTATATTTATATGACCCTCTGAATTTGAAATATCAATAGTAACAGTACTTATATACCACATCATAGTACTTTACAGCCGTCTCTAAGCATTTACAGAGTCAGCATATTGCCCTCAACAATCTGGGTCCTCATTTTACCAAACTCAGAAGGAGGGAAGGCTGAGTCAACCTTAAACCAATAAGAATCAAACTCCTGTAGTGAGCAGTGGGTTAGCCTGCGGCATGTATTCTAAAGAGAAGGGAAAGCAAAAGAAAAGAGAAACAAAAGAAGGGGAAAAAAAGAAAAGACAACAGATAATGAGGTGGCTGGATAGTCACTGAAGCAGTCGGCGTGAGCTTAAATGGACTCTGGGGGATCATAGAGGACAGGAAGGCCAGGAGGAACATAGTCCACAGGGTCACGATGGATTGGACTTGACTTCACAACTAACAAACAACAACAATATATTCTAACCACTGTGCCACCACTTAACTGATTAAGCTTCTGAACAGATCAGATTTAGATTGTTCTGAAGGAACTTTGCTTTTAAAATGGATATCCCCAGATCCATTGGATTTGGATCTGGATTAGTCAAATCTGAGACACACCTCTTATTGTAGACTTAGAGGAAGGAGACAGAAAGTTACTTCATATGGCATCTTATGAATGGCTATGGTCTGCATATGGACCCCTTGCTCACTTAGCAAGCACTTTTTCAAAACTTCAGATGCTGTGCCTGAAGATGCTATAAGCCATGGACTGAATTTTTTATAAATAATTGGACAAGAAATGTCAACATTAATAGACTGCCAAGATAACTAAAATTATTAGGGAGAAAAAAATAGTACCGTTCTTTGTGGTTATTGTTGATGTTATTATTATGGTTCTGATGCACTTGGATAATTCACAACGTGCACACAATCATGCATACATTCAACTTGAACGTATATACTAAATCAATGGAAAATTTTTCACAGATTAAAATGATTGCCGTACAGACCTTTCTTAATTAGCATATTTTTATTATCCTTTTCAATGCTTATAATATGTCCTGAAAATTTAATTGTATATCTTCTAAACAGATATTGTGGCTGTAGAATTCTTATGGACCAATGTTTTAACAGCTAACAATATTATCATGTGCAAATGCTCAATGGTGTAAAGTAGCTAGCATTTTGTTCATGTTTTCCTTCCCCTAATGCCATTATTCCAAATAAACAATTTTTGCAGGGATTGTCCTTCTGCTTCTAGCCCAGCACACATGGAAGGTTATTGTAGTCAAAATTCTCAATCACATTGGAAGTGCTAGGAATGAAACAGCAATCTTTGAGTCCAGCATTAAGTTGCTGTGCCAATTTTCTTAAAAGCTGTATGTAAGTAGAGCTTTGTGAGCTGACTGTAGTTCATTCACCTTCTTATCCAAACTCCGTGATAGAAACAAGGATAAAATGAAGGCTGATCAAAACAGGACTATATAGAACTCCTAAGCTTAATTTATCTTGGATATACAGAAAGGGATCTCTGCCAACTTGGTGGAGAAAGTTGAAGCAGTCATAGTTGTCAGCAGCAAAGTTACATTTAGGAGCAGGTAACAGAACAAGACAGTACCAGATGAACTATGCACTTGGGGAAAGATAATGATTTGATCCATTGACTTTGCTTTTTTTGAAACTGTTCCCAAAATTTGTGCAATTCCTCTAGACCAGGGATTTGAAACTTACATTGTCATGGTGGCATCACGTGATATATCACGACTTTTTCCCCTTCACTAAACCAGGCATGGGCATGGCCAGCATGTGATGCATCTGGCCTGCAAGCCAGGAGTTTGACAGCCCTGCTCTAGACACAGTCTGAATAGAATATAATAGAATTCTTTATTGGCCAAGTGTGATTGGGCACACAAGGAATTTGTCTTGGTGCAAATGCTCTCAGTGTACATAAAAGAAAAGATACATTCATCAAGAGTCAAGAATCATCAGGTATAACACTTAAAAATAGTCATAGGGTACAATAAGCAATTAAATCATACTAGGAAACAGTCAATATAACTTGTAAGGATACAAGCAACAAAGTTGAAGTCATACAGTCACAAGTGGGAGGGGATGGGTGATAAGGAGTGATGGGAAGATTAATAATAATAGTAGTGCAGACTTTGTAAATAGTTGGACAGTGTTGAGGGAATTATTTGTTTGAATTGATGTGCATGGACACTGTGATTTGGACTCCAATCCTGTCATTGCTCCATGTTCATTTATTTACCAGAAAGCTTTCCAATTCATATATATGAATGCTGCCCACTAATATATTTGTTTTTACCATGTTCTTTAACATTCATTAAAATTACTCATAAATTATCCACCTCTTAGGCTGAGTTTTCAATGGCCTTAATGGACATTCTGCTTCAGTAAGTTATCTTAATTTCTGAACCATTCTTTTCTTTCTTACAATCTGTTTGAGATTCTTAAATCTATGAAAATATTTAGGAAAAAAATAACAGAGAGGGATTAGCTTATAATAAAAGAAGAATGTCATAGAGCTCTGTAACATCATTGGAAAAAGGAGGACAGGAAGAAGTTTTCTCCTTGTTTTGATAATGCTTGAAACCGAAAGTTCTGGATCATTCAACATTTAAGGGCTTCTCTGACATCCTAAAGATAGATTTCCCTTAGTTATCTGTTGGCCAGAGTAAAGATGCTGCACCAAATAGCCAACAAGAGTGGTGTTGCTGTGCCAAATTCCTATGTAGTGTCTATGTGAGAGGAGTGAGATGAGATCATAAGAGACACTCTGAAAATTGCCTTCCACCCCTCACATCACTAGTTTAGAATTTCTCTGGACATCCACTACTGTCTTTGTTTCAAGTCCTGCTGTGCTGAATAACCAAGGTGGGGAATGGGATTCCCAGGAGGGTTGAGCAAAGAATACCAGAAATGTACATCCAGAGTATATATTTCCAGCAGAGTCATTTAAGGCATGGAAGTCATCCCAGCAAAAACATGAAGTAAGTAGATATCTATTGTGGGCAGGAGAGATATAGGAAGGTGCTGCAGGAAGAAGATCATTTCTGTGAAAATGCACAGGCATCATTTCATATTGCGTGGGAAAAAGCAATCGTAAACTACTCCTATATGTTACCAAGAAAACCACAGGGTGGACTGTACGAAGAGATTGATGATATCATGCCGGATGATGGGCCTCTTGAGTTGGTTGACTCTTAACATGTTATTGAGAAAAAATGAGGATTTTATGGAATGTTAATGGTGACGTGGTTAGGAGTTACTTTTAGTGACTTTGGGATATCTGGTTGCTGATATTGCCATGCGAGTAAAGAACATCCAAAGCTGCAAATACAGAATTATAGTGGAAAAATAAAAAGCATGAATGTGGAAAAGTACAGGAAATGTGAAAGAGCGGAAAAGACGAAATGAATCAACTATAGTTAGGGGATGAAACAATAAGAAGAAATGGTATTAGTTTCATAATCAAGGAGGAAAGGAAGAAACCAACCAGAATTGCAAGATTTTGTTACTGTAGCCTATATCAATGAACTATCATTCTAGTCTTCCTATGGAATCAGTTTTTTGATCTGGTCTACTTCATAAGACTGACAATATACCAAGGAGACTTCACGGGGTGTACAAGCTATCATACAATGGCCTTAATTTCACCTGCTAGTAAAATAATTTTTGGGATCATCCAATGCAGATTAGAGCCATGCATGAAAAGAGAGAAGCCAGATGTTCAAGCTACTTTGAGAAACAGGAAACGTTGTGGCTGATGCACAATTGAGAAAACCAAAGAACATTGAAAAGAAGTTGTCAGGTGCTTCATTAATTATAGAAAGGCCTGCAATTGTGTCAGTCTTGTCAAGCTGGAACATGTGCTTAGAAAAATGGGAATCTGAGAACATCTCACTGCACATGTAATTTTCAACTTACCACCGTTCATTTAGTGACCATTGAAAGTTACGACACTGGAAAAACTGACTCTTGACTCTTGATTCACACTTGTGACAGTTGCAGCATCCCCTTTGTCACATGATCAACATTCAGGTGCTTAGTAACTTGCATATATTTATGATAGTTGCACTGTCCAGGGGTCATGAGATCACCATCTATAAGCCATCCCAGATGGCTTCTGACAAGCAAAATCAATGCGGGAAGCCAGATTAGAATTAACCACTTAACAGTAATTCACTTAGCAACTATGGCAAAGCAGGACATGCAATGGACAGAACTTACTTAACAACTCTAGCAACAGAAATTTTGGGCTCCATTATGGTAGTAAATCGAGGATTGCCTGTACTCAGAAGAAAGCTATACCCAGGACAGAAAACATGGCAATAGTCCAGATGGAATACAGCAAAACATGAGACGGTCCTTCAAGTAGCCTGGATCCAGGCCAAATAAACAAATAGATCATAGAATACACCAATCCAGAATTCTCAATCTCAAATTGTCTGATTTTGGAGATATTATGTGAAGATCTAGATGTCTGCATAACTCTAAAAAGATATAACTCTAAAAAGGGTGAAGGAAAGATAAGAAGAAATGTATCTATAGAGGACGCTATAGCTATCACTCTTCACACTGTTTTGACTCATTTGGAACAGCAGGAGGTGGGGTGGGGCTTTGTGAGGATGCTTTCTGTAGATTTTAGCTCTGCATTTAATACAATACTTCCACATAGACTAGTGTCTAAATTTATGGATCATGGGCTTTCTTATTCAATCTGCTTTTGGATTATGGATTTCCTGTCTGGCCACTCTTAGAGTGTCAGATTAGGTAATGATATCTCTTCAGCCTTATTCTTAAATTTGCAGATGATACAACAGTGGCGGGACTCATCTCCTGGGGGAATAATCTGCCTATCGAGATGAGACGACTGGTTGCTTTCATGGTCAATAATACCAATAAGACCAAGAAGCTTATAGTGAACTGTAGAAGGAATAGATCAGACATCCAGCCCTTGCTTATCAATGGAGACCAAGTGAGCAAGTGGCCAGTTTTAAGTTTCTGGGTGTTATCATAAAAGAGCACCTGACCTGGGGTACTCACATTGCAGCACTGGTCAAAAGGGGCCAGCAGAGATTATACTACCTGAGACTTCTCAGGAAACAACAACTGAATGAAAAACTGCTGGACCATAGAGCAGTGGTTGTCAACCAGTGGCTGGGAACCACTGGTGGTCCACAAGAAAATTTTGGTGGTCCGTAGAGAAATGTCACCCCGCAAAGCAATTAATCCAGGCTGCGCAGGAACACAAGGCTGCACTGCCCACATGGCCCATGGCAACACAAGGCTTGCATCGCTTACATTGTGAACAACACAAGGTAGTGAGGGGAGGGGGGAAAGGGCAGAGGGGGAAACTTGCCACCTCATCGCACACACTGGCCTCGCCACCGGGCTGCTTTTTTTTTGCTTCTTTCTTCTTCTGCTTTTGGCTACACTCAAGGAAAGCAACAAAAGTCTCTTTCTCTCCCCCAAACTCTGCCAGAAATGAGTCTTTGGGACCCTGCAAGACAACCTGCTCCAAGAAGCTGCGCCGGCAAAGACTCATTTCTGTTGGAGTTTGGGAGAGAGAAAGACTTCTGCTGCTTTCCTTGCATGAAGCCAAAAGTCTCTCTTTCTCTCTCTCTCCCCCTGAGAACAGAGCTGGAGACAGTATCCTGTGATCCCAAATAAAGAATGAATAATCAATAGGAAAACGGGGTGGGGAATTTTCCTGCAGACTTTTGGGGGGATTTTCTCAGGGTCTTTCTGGTCCATGGGATTTAAAATTATGAATTTGGTGGTCCCTGAGGTCCGAAAGGTTGGCAACCCTGCCATGTAGAGTATTTTAACTTACTGCACCTGTGTATGTTTGCCAATTGCATAGTGGCAGATAGGACAGGACTCCAGAGGGTTAATGTCATTGCCCAGAGGATCATTGATTACCCTCTCCCCTCTTTGGAAGGGCTTTATAGCTCACGTTGCCTTAAGAAAATTAAAAAAAAATCTTAAAGATCCATCTCATCCTGGGTACCCTTTTTTTGAACTATTACCATCTGGCAGATGGTACAGGATAATAAAAACAAGGACAAATAGGCTGAAAAACAGCTTCTATCCCAGGGCAGTAACTATATTGAATTCTACGGTATAGTGCAAACATTAATTCAATATTGAGTTTTCAGTTTAATTGTATAGAATATGATGGGTGTGTATTTGTGTTTTACTTTTATAGTTATAATGTACACTGAAGGTGGCATTTAATTTCGTTGTATGAAGAGCGATGACAATAAAGTAAAATAAACCAAAGCAGAAGATTATTAGCAACAAGACAGATAGACCTAATTATAGTGGTGATAGTTTCATCTTTGGAAAACCTAAAGGGGCAGGTTAGGGACATACCATCTTGGGGAAGGTCTATCTATATAGTCATCAAGAATCAACAGCAACTTGATGGCACATAATTAATCACTAGGATCAGCTTCAATAGTAAAGGAACCAAAAGTCAAGAAATATACTGTAGACAAATATTTGATAGGTGAGCAAGGAAGGATAATTGATTGTAATATTTGTAAGTCACCATAGGAAAGCTATGTTTGGAAGAGTATACATAATACATTTTAGAAAACTAATAAATGTAGAGTCAGAACACTATTGAGAAATATTGTTTAGAAGAAGCAGAATAAGAACAAAAGTTATTTGTGCAGGAAAAATACACATGCATGCACATTTTAATGATATACACAAATACACACCATCATATCTATTTCATTCCAATGCATACAATATCTGACTCTATAGGTAGTTACATCATTAACAGTTTTTTTTTTCAAATGATCAACAAAGTATCTATTAGGTATATGAAATTTAGGACTCCAAATATATTGTATATTCTTGTGCTAAAGTGGGAACCATTTACACGATACCAGGTAACATTTTTTTAAAAGAGCAGATTTTTTTTGTTCCTTATTGTGTCAAATTATTAACAAATGCCAATACTTTGCTTTCCTTCAGAGAAGCAAAATTGTCAAAGGAAGAAAAGCGAGGAGTTATTTATACTTGATTATCTATTTATTTATGATAATCGCTGTCTTAATTTAACTTCAACAGGAGGCAAGGCAGAAGATTTCAGCTTAAAAGGGTTAGCCACAGGGGCCAGCGTTGGGTATGTGTGTGTGTGTCAAAATTTCAGGATTGCAGTTACATGTAAAACAAAAAGGGACAAGAGTTGATCCATGTATCTTTGAAAGATTAGATAAATTTCTCATGTTGAAAATGATGGGAATACATTTATACAGATCAGTATATACAGACATTCATATGCATATACTGTACATCTATATGCAATGCTTGCTCACACTCAGACAATTTGCAAATTAAAATCTTAATTGTTCATTGGAGACTAAGAAGGAAGTTTATAAGGTTTCTTTTTTTTAAAAAAAAAAATGGTCAGACAGCAGTTGGTCAAACCAATTGTTGGCATGCATCTTGAGGCTGTTGAAACCGATTCACAGAAACCTTGCTGGCTATTGCAGAAAATGACGACAGCTGCCACAGCTGCTGAGCTATAGCAAAGTAGTAGCCAAGACTAATATTTCCTAGTATATGCTTTCACTCTTTTTTTCCCCCTTCTGTCTCCGTCTCTTTCAGAAAATCACAGGCTTTCTGATTTCCTAAACTACAAGGCTACAATAAATATTTTTAAAAAACGTGCAATGAGCCCAGTAAATAGAATCCAAGAAATATTCTCCAAGGGATTTAAAACAAGTTAGAAATAGAATAACAGTGTTGGAAGGCATCTTGGAAACCCTTAGTGACTAGTCCAACCCCCTGCTCAAGCGGGGGAGTCTATACCATTTCAGATAAATGGTTGTCTCTTCTTGAAAGCCTTCAGAGATGGAGCATCCACAACTTCTGAAGGCAAGTCATTCTATTGGTTGATTATTCTCATCAAGGGGAACTTTCACTTAGAACTAAGGAGAAAGTTCCTAATGAATTTGAGAATTAAAGAAATTTTCAGTTCTTTAATTGAATTTTGAATGTATTGCTAACTTTGTGCTTGTTCTATTTTTCTTATCCTTTTTAACACCATCTTTTGCTAAGTGAGTATGTGCATGGAGAAAAAGAATTCAATGTAAATATGTGTTCAGATTCTTGCACAAATTCAGCCTGGTTCATCATGGACCAGTATCTTATCCTCAGGTCCTCAGTCTCAACTAAAGAATAGTGATAAAGTTTCTGTGCATTGCTCTGGGAATACTTGGGGGCGGGGAGGGGAGAGAGTAAATTTGTTTACTATTTAAGCTTTAATAAAAATAATTTAAAAATCAAAAACATTATCACCAATACAGCAAGACATGCATAAGCGCACCAACATGCCTACCGTCCCGGTCCTATTGATTCTTTTTATTTTTCTTATATGTATCCATTTCATGTATTCATAACTAGATTTATACTTATACCTATTATCTTGTAAGCGATTGTCAAATCAAATAAATAAATAAATATTTACAGCAGGAAGGAGAAAAAAATCAATCAAAAATTCCTTTGGAATGAAATAAACCTTCAGTAGAAACTAATGCCTGGCTCATGAAAAGGTCCTGGAATATCTTATTCTAATCATGTTTTAAAATGTGATCTTATTTACTGCTTGCTTGTTTTATCTCATTGACAAAAATGACACTTAAGGAAGTTAACAATATTTTTTTAAGTAACATGATAATTTATTTAACCAAATCATATTAAGCACAGATAACTGTAGTTTGAAGTTTTTATCCCTGCTTGCACTTATCAATTTTTTCAGGAAACTGGGTAGGAATCTGTGTGAGTCTCTATACGTAGAGGTGTTAAGGTAACATATCATTTTTAAATTATATTTTTATACTTATGTGTGTTTTCATTATAAGCTACCCAGAATCGCTTAGGTGAGAAGGGTGGTATAGAAATTTGATAGATTAATAAATAAATAAATAATACGTGGAATGAGTATATTCAAATAACTTTCAGAATTCTAAACAAGGTATTACAATTACTCAGGTAATAGGAATAAGCACTGCATGTATCTTTCTATTATTTGGAAAGACAAAAAACACAATCAAGAATCTGAAAGAACTGACTCCAGAATGTTTCCTAACTGGATTATGGGACAGCAGAGAATAAAATGAATTTGGCCAATTGGCTGTTTTTGAAAATACACAAGCTTATGATTTCATTTTTCATGTAGCTTTTTGAGTGGCTGCTTGTCCTTGCTGACTATTAAATGATATGGTATTTTTCTAAATGACTTTTTTGGGCATCTAGTCACTCAGTTCATTAGGCTTCTTACATTCTCAAGTATCCAATTTATTGCTTTCCATCTTATAATTTGAAATGTTTTCCCATTATCCCTTTAAGCACATTACAAATTTGCTGTCTGCAATGACCTGAGGGTAATTGAGATCATCCAGCAATGCTATTTATTACACAAGATTACAATGACATGAGACCTGTCCTTAGTTTGAATAACAAGGCATTTCAGATAAGAAAAATGTCTTGCATCACAGGGAACAGCTTTCAGGGAGGAAAAAATACACTTATTCAGGCTTTAAGGAGCTGCTGACCTTCTGATAAAGAAGAGGACATCTGGGATAACTAGTAGAAAAGGCAATAATATTTTTATGACACTAGTACAGTATTCAAGCTAAGCAAAGACTTGGAATGAATTTTCTGATCTTACTATTTTGACAGAACATAACAGTGATTCTACAGTACCACAAGATCTGTGCACTAAATCCATGGTTAAATATATAGTTAGTCATGTACAGATTAGGTGAAACTTGGCTCAAAAGCAGTAACTGTGAGAGAGGTCTTGCAATCCTAGTGGACAAACACTTAAATATGAACTAACAGTGTGTCACAGCAGTCAAAATAGCTAATATGATCCTTAGTTGCACAAATAGAGGGATAGAGTCAAAATCACAAGTATTAGTACCACTTCATAAAACCTTAGTAAGACCACATCTGGAATACCACATCCAGTTTTCGTCACCATATTATAAAAAAGATGTTGAGACTTTGGAAAGAGTGCAAGAAGCTGATTAGGAGCTTGGAGACTAAAACTTATGAAGAATTGTTATAGGAATTGGGTATGGCCAGTCAAGAGAAAAGAAGGACTGAGGCGACGTGATAGCAGTATTCCAGTATTTGCGAGGCTGCCACAAAGAAGAGGGGTCAACTTACACAAGACACCAAAAGGCAAGACAAGAAACAATGGATGGAAACTAATCAAGGAGAGAAGCAGAGAAACTTCCTAACAGTGAGATCAATCAGTGGAATGGCTTGTCTCTAGAAGTTGTGGGTCCTTCATCACTGGAGACTTTTAAGAAGAGACTGGACAGCCAATTGTCTAAAATGGGATTGAGTCTCCTGCTTGAGCAGGGGGGTGGACTAGAAGACCTCCAAGATTCCTTCCATCTCTATTATTCTGTAGTTGGATGACATTTGGTGAATAAGATAGGTCCATGGGGTATGGCTTGAAATTTGCAAACTTAAACTATTTTTTTTAAAACCAGAGAGTTCAAACATGTGATTGACCATTGTCCTAAATGGCAGGAAAATTGTTTATCAGACTTGTGGACGCTAGTCCATCAACAACTGGGAGTGATGTCTCTGACCTATGAGTCAGCAAGGTAGAATTTTTGCAACCAAAGATTATGCACAGGTTCTGAGTACTTGGCTTCCACAATGGAATCCTGCCAATTCTGTCTATCTCCAAGGTTGTGACGCTCAGATGTAAAGTGATGATCAGAAGTGAAGTACATTCTTCCTTTGTTTACTTTTATTCAAGGCTTTCTCTTTCCATAAATAAAAGTCATTTCATTTATTTATTTATTTTATAATTAATACTCTGCCTATACCAACCTTGCCCTATCTGCCTTTCTCTAGTTGTACTGTTTTATCACCGATCCAGCATGGCTGTTGGCTGTGGTGACTGAGATGAAAGGAAATGCAGTCCACAGGGATTGGAGGTTGCCAAATCTGCAAAGCCTGTTCAAACTAATACTCTCCTTTGATCCTTATTCAGCTGGAAAGCCACCATAATAAGGATGCTTTTTTCAGATTTCTGCCAATTCCTTCCTTTTGTGACACCTCTCTCTCTCTCTATGACATGTCTGGCCATGCTCCAGGAGGTCTTCCTGACTCTGAGGAATGATTAATCAAATGGTCAAGGTGCAGGAAATTGCAGCAAAGTGGGTAGGTGAAAAAAAATCCACCTTAAACAGACTCATAGCAATAACAATAATCTATCTCATGAATTTTCAATCAGTTTGACTTCACATTTGTTTTGCATCAGGTGACACTGCATTTGCTGTCAATAGGAGAATTTTTCATTGTAAAATTTGGTATTGATCATTAATTTTAGCCCACTGGACCTGATCTTGGATCTGATGGTGGAATCACTAACCACCTTGGCCTAGATGTACCTACAGCATATTACCAAAACCTATGGGTGGGAGATGGATGTTATATCACCTTGTCATAAATCTTCAGACCTAGGTTTCATATCCTTCCTCTGCCTTCATTCCAGGATTACTATTCTATGAATATATTTTTGCTAAAAGGGACAATGTGGGGATTCCACTGGTGTTATCAGCCGTCATGCTGCCTAGTGGAGTTCCTGCCTGAGCTGCTGGATTAATCTCAGAGCAACTTTGGTATAGTTGTTAAGGTACTATTATGAGTATTGTTATAAGTTCTAGGATATTATGAAAGCTGGATAGGTAACATTGGGTCAGTCATTCTCTCTCAGTTTAATCCACCTCGTAGGATTCTTCCTGTGAGGAAAATAGGCAAAAATACTATGGAATACTAATATTAATTTATATTAATATTATATTAATATTTTCCACTCTGAGAAAGAGATATATAGATATATAGATAATGTAGACATACATATATAGATGATATATATAGATAATAGATATACATATATGGTTATAGTAAGAATAAAATTATTTTATTATGGTTTGTCGCATTTTGCTAATGATGTTCAAGTGGTGCTCAAGTTGTTTTAGGATTGCACTCAAGGAACCTGTTATTATTGGTAATATCTTTGCTTCCTTTTGCCATCATCTTTCTATTTGTATTTGCAAGTCTTTGTGTTTGCTTGTTTTTTCAGTTTTTTCCTCTTCTATTCTGTTGAATCCTTTTATTGCCACTTCCACTTTCCTGCCTTTTTTGTCTCTCTCATTAACCATTGTTAAATCTGAGGTAGTATTTGGTGGGCACTTGTCTGAATTCTAAAGTCCCAGAGCATTTTAGCTTCTTCGTTTTCTATTACTTTGTCTGTTTTGTGGGTCCATCAGTTCCTTCTTGCAGGTAAATAATATTTCCTGCAGGTCTTCCAGTATTCCTTTGTTGTTTGTTGTGTCATTCTCTGTAGCCAGTCTGTGAGATCTTACAGCAGCTAGCTATGTGGTGGTGCTTTCTTTCTTCAGCTTCTTTTCAGAGACAGAATTTGTTGTCTGTTGCTGAGTTCTGACTTCATATGTATTCTTAAGGCTTGGTCTTGTGTAGCCAGAATTAGGCCTTCTACCCTTTCTTTGGTGCTCTTGTTCTTACACTGCCAAGTCTTGTTGCCTGCTTTGTATTTACTGTATTTACTGTATTGTTTTATTCTTATCTTGATTATATAATTGATATTATATTTTTTCTAATTACTGCTTACTGTGGAAATTTTAATTCTCAGTTTAATTATTGGAAACAGTAGGAGTCCCTTCTCGATTCAGTAGCATTCAGATAGATGGATGGATGGATGGAAGGAAGGAAGGAAGGAAGGAAGGAAGGAAGGAAGGAAGGAAGGAAGGAAGGAAGGAAGGAAGGAAGGAAGGAAGGAAGGAAGGAAGGAAGGAAGGAAGGAAGGAAGGAAAAATATACTTAAACTTTTGTTCCCAGGTGTATCTATGCAGTTTTCTTGGCAACAAAATAGCCATTGCCTCCTTCCAGGATACTTTCCAACTTTCAAAGCTTGCCTACAGTCTAGGAATTTCCAGGTGGTTTCCCATCCAAAGTTCCAAACTTCCAATGATTCTGGATGGTAATTATTTTGTTTTTTAGGTACAAAAAGCAAAGAAAAAAAACAGGAAAACAGAACAAATCAGTTATATAAGATGTATATAATGTGGTGCACCCTTAAGCAGCTGCATGGAATAAGAAAGCACAATTTTTATCTACAGTACATAAATAAAATGTTAAGCAAATGAATGGCAAAAAGAGAAAATATTGAGCTTAATTCCTGCTAGTTGTTAACACTGGAAACAGTATAGAAGTGCATTCTAGCTCATCTTCTGCTTGATATGGAAAGGAATTCAATCTTTTTTTTCTCTTGAAAGAAAAAATATTATATAGACATCCCTTTAGCTTGAATTTTCCATAAATCATGTTTCAGTGAAGCATAATAGTAATTCATACAAATAGATATTTTTCTACCTTTACCTTTTTTCAGAATGTTTTATTTTAATGCCAAATTGGTAATAGTCCTATTTTTTTTTTATAGTCTACTTCTATATAGCAGCAGAGCTATTCGTGGATGTTCGTTTCTTTTGTCCCTTTTGTACAAAAATATCCTTTTGTATATGATTAAATCTATCTAAATAATATGATTTATTTATCAGATATTTGAGAGAGAGAAACAGAGTGTGTTTATGATTTAATACCACAAAATACTCTTGGTGTTCACAGGTAGGTAACTCCAGTAACTTTGTTAGGTACTAATTGATTTTAAAAAGATAGGTTTAATCTTTTTTTAAAGGGGGAAACTAGCTTTATCAACTTTATTCCATTTTTGTCTAGTTGTATCAATCATTAACAGATAACAGATAATCAGAGTTGGAAGGGACTTTGTAGGTCATCTAGTCCAACCCCCACTCAAGCAAGAGAGCCTACACCATTTCTGACAAATGGCAGTCCAATCTCTTCTTGAAAGTCTCAAGTGATGACTCTTCCACAACTTCCAAGGGCAAGCTGTTCCATTGGTCGATTGTTCTCACTGTCAGAAAGTTTCTCCTTATTTCCAGATTGAATCTCTCTTTGTTCAGTTTCCATCCATTGCCTGGCCTACAGGCGCTTTAAAAAATAGCTTGACCCCTCTCCTCTGTGCCAGCCCCTCAAATATTGGAACACTGCTATCATGTCTCCCCTGGTCCTTCTCTTCACTAGACTAGCCATGTCCAATTCCTATAACTGTTCTTCATATGTTTTAGTCTCCAGAATAAAAAATCAGTCTCCTGAAAAAGAGTGATTTTGTCCTTTTTTTTTCAAAGAAGAAGAATGCACTAATGTTCCCAGCTAACAATCAGATAACATTAAAACCAAAATAAAAACAATGTTAAGAAAAAATTCAACAAAACAATGATACAAGAATTCCAATATATACCAGGAGAACATAGAACATACTGGTTTCAATATTACCTGGGCCAATGAAGTTGTTTTGATCTTGTAAAGTGAGGTTGATAAGTAGAGATGTAAGCTTCATTATTTTAGATCTATTTTAATTAAGTAAAACAACAAAAAAGAAAAAAACTAAAAAAGGAAAATAAACTTACGCTTGCCCAGGATTCTCTGTATTCACAATTTTGCACAGTTCTTTTCCTGGTATCTGCTTAGAAAAAGGTTTGTTTGTTCAGAGTATGTGGTTAACCATGAATCTATTCATGTGAAAATGTAAAAAAGGAATGAATATAAATATAAAAAACATGTTTAATTTGATCACCTATGATGAAAAACTGAGAACATTAGTAAGATACAAGTGGGATATGAAGTTCTGAATATGGAAATTATCAGGAGTAGATTTTTTTTGGGGGGGGGAACTGAATGTGGGGAAAAAATGGAAATAGGTGAAAACAACTAAGGTCAACATATAACTACTGTTGTGGGGAGAAGGAGTAGTGGTAAATGAAAAATAATTAGCAGACATTACTCCTAAACTCCTAATTATTATTGGGATTACTCTTCCAACAAAAGAAATAGAAAGTGGATATAAGGAAAGTGGATGCAGAAAGCTATCTGAAAGAGAATGAAAGAATTGTATTATCAAATGTCACAGAGGTTTCTGTAGATACTTTAATGGAATGTATAAAAAAATTCCTTGATAAAATAAATTAAAATAAAACAATAAAATAAAATAAAAGGTGTATGAATGTGAAAAAGAAAATAACATAATGCTCCTACATTAAGGAAATCTGGAAAATGTTACATAGTGTGCATACAAAGAAAGCAATAGTAGTAAAGAATGTCACATAATGATAACACAATTCAAAATTGTAAGACTGCAGGTGTAGATGATATAACAAGAAAGGTTCTTTATAGATATGATTTGATCATGAAGTGGCAAACTGCAGGAGATTAGTTTGATAGGTGAAAGATACTCAGCAGAATTTTGATTGAAAAGGTAGAAATCACGCTGAGCAAATTTTAGAAAGTATAGTGTACTTTTATGGTGAGTTAAGTATATTTTTGTTCTTCAGACTACTGAGAAATATATGTATGTGAGAAAGAAATTTCTGATTTATTTAGAAAAAATATATGATAATGTGCTTAAATTGTGGAATATTTTGTGCAATTATGAAGTGGATGCTTAGTTACTGAATATAAATGCAAATAGTCTTCAATTTAGGACTGGTTATTCAACAATCATTCAAAATTACAACAGCCTCAGAAAAAGTTACTTACAGCCCATCTTTAAAAGTTATGACTGTCACACAACCCCTGCAATCACATGATTGCATTTTTGCTGTTTGGCAACCAGCTCACATTACAACTGGTAGCAGCATCCCATAGTCGTGTGACTGTATTTTGCAACTTTTTTGCCATTTTTTGGCCCAAAAAATATTGATTGGATAAGTTGGATTCAGATTATGACCAGGTGATTTACCTAAAAGCCATATGATTAACTTGACTGAGACACTTAATGACTGTTATAAAAACAGTCATTAAAATTAAGTTTGGTCTCTCAAAATATGACCAAAATTCTGGGCTCAATTTCAGTCATAATTTGAGTCATAACATGTATAGTGATATCAGATGAATGTAAAACGTGTGAATAAATATAATGCTGGTTCCATTTGTAGTACAAAATTAAGCAGGAAGTAAAACAAGAGTGCTTCATGTCCCCTTAGGTGCTTAATACAAATTATGGATAAATTGTTGAAAGTTTCTGGTAACATTAGAAGTTCATTTGTCAAAGACATAAATCTATGCCTTCTTTTTTCAAATGTCCTGTTGTTAGCTAACAACCTGGATGACTTGCATTGAATTTTGGACAAATTGTATTATGCATTGAATTTTAGACAAGTTATATTATGAAAAGTGTGAATATGAAATGTAAAATGTCAAAAGCCAAAATGTTGTATTGAAAAAAAAATGGAGTGCGCAGTTGCAAGTATATATTAATACAAATCTGTCACTATCAGCCATTCAATCGTGTCCAACTCTTGACGTCTGATATTACAAAATTATACATACATAAATTAGCCAGTAGATCACTTTTTATATGGTATGTGGTATTTTGTGAAGAAGGATGCAAAACCATATGTTTGTATAACAGCATGTGTGTAACCTTGTTATATGGAAGTGGGGGGTGGGTATGTGGGGAATGACATAAAAGTAAATTGGATGCATTAAGAAATGTGTGTGTACAAGAAGAGATATTGTCAAGTGTAAATAGGCAATGAGTGAAAGTGGATTGAATACAAAAAGTGAGTGATCAGCAGAAAAGAAGGACCTTGTGATGGTTTGGTCATACTGAAAGAATGAGAATGATGAGCAAAAGAATGGATAGGAAAACAAATAAAGCAAGAGTTAATGGGACAAGCGGAAAGGGAAGACTGAGAAAGGCACGACTGGATGAAGTTAATTAATTCTTCAAAAACTGGTAAAATGTTTAAAGAGCAGAAATTAAAGTATGAGGTGGTACATTACAAAGACATGGTTTGTAAGGGAAGAGAAATATGAAGAAGTGTAAGAAAAGTGGTTAGCATTAACTATATGTATATGTAGGGGGCGTGCATAAGCGCACCAATGTGCCTACCATCTCTGTCCTATTGTTTCTTTTTTTTCTTATTCGTATCCATTTCATGTATTCATAACCATGTTTATACTTATACTTATTATCTAATAATCGCTTGACAAAATAAAATAAATAAATAAATAAAATATATTGAGTTATACCTATTTCATCTTTATTTATATCTATAAGATGTATGTGCTACTGACCATATTAATCCTCATCTTCTCTTTCCTTGAACTAGACTTGAAAATTGTTCAGAAGGCTTATAACAATTAGTCAAAAGTTGAAAGAAAAGATAACACCGTTGAATTTTTGTCTGAGTTTCAACCTTAACACACTTTTGGAATGAAACATTACATCTAGTGTAATAGATTTTTGTCTTTTATAAAGGGTACCAAGGTATAATTTATCATAACTCTGTGGCCTTTAATTCATAATAAAATCATTTGCTGCATTACTCTGATACATTTTAAAATAGTATTCCTGTCGATCTTATCAATCATATTAATCATTAAACCAAATTATAATATGCGCCATCCTTTCTAAAGTAGGCACCATTTGTTTCACTTAAATTCTTGTAGTTTCAAAAGAGAAGAAAGAAGCTACATGTGAATGGCATCTACAATATGAAAAATTGTGTAAGGGCCCAGGGTTCCACTTTTTAATAGAAATAGCTGCAATCTAATTTTCCCACAAGCAATTGGACACTAGTATTTTTAGCCAGTGGAGAGCCAGTGTATGTTAAGAATAGCAATTGCTACAGTGGGAAACTACACAGTTTCTATTAAGGGGACAGCCAGTATAACAGCTGGCTGGTGATGAATTCATATGAAATATGCAATTGGGCAGCATACATAAGGATACATTTTATAAATTGTTTATAGTGGAATTGTGAAAAGAGAAAAGCATATTGTTGCCTTCTTTCTGTAACGGGCATAGTGTTAGTCTTGACAAGCTGCAAATTCTGAGCCCACTCAGTTTATAGGGCCTTTTCAGCAAAAGGGCTTTCTACAAGAACAACATAGGTATTTTTAAAAAAAAATATGGGAGAAAGTTAGACAGATACCATCTGTGCATCTGTTCAGAATGTGCAATATTTAGAAAAGCAGGCCAACTCAGACACAAGAAAGGGAGTCATTTCAATTCACAGATGGTCTTCTTCATTTACTTTTGTGTACCACCCTAAAAATGTAGTGGGAAAGTAATTTTTTCCCATGCAGATGAAACTAAGAGAGGATTCCTTATCTGGAATCAGGTCGTCATTTAAAATTATAACAAAGCATGTTGCTATCCAATTCCCAAACACTGATATTCACTGAGTTGTGTTTGAAGAGGAGCAACGAAGTGCCTGTTGCTTATTTCCATAAAAGTAACAACAGTGAGTAGGGAATGCATATTGGTGGATTTGCAAAAATGCAAGGCAGCATCAGATGCTAAAAGTAGCAAGCACAACAACTTAGAACTGGGGTGGGGGGGTTCAGGTACCCAATAGGTACCCAATGATAGTATTTACTATCTTTGTAGTCCTCAATTTACAACTACAATTGAATCCAAAATTTATCTTGCTAAGGGAGAAATTAGTTAAATGACTTTTGGGGATGACTTTTCTTGCTACATTTGTTAAGTGAATCAGTGCAGTTGTTAAATTAGTAACAAAGTTGTTAAAGTGAGCTTGGTTTCCCCTTTGAGAGCTGTATGCAACAAAATTTCATTTTAATATATGCCGATTAGTGTACATTCAAAGTGACAATAAAACTATTATTTTATTCTATTCTATTAATTGTCTTTGCTTGTCAGAAGCTTGCAAAATGTGATCACATGACCCTGGGACACTGCAACCATCATAAATGTGGATCTGTCAAGCATCCAAATCTAAATCACTATGGGGATGTTACAACAGTCAGAAGTACCAAAAATAGTTATAGGTCATTTTTTTCAATGCCGTTGTAACTTCAAACAGTCACTAAGTGAACTATTGTAAGTCAAGGACTATCTGTATTAATCATCAACCTCATAGTGCTGTTGTAAACCCAAACTGGAATATATTTGGTAAATCACTTGCACATTAAGTTTTGTATCAATGTGCCTTAGTGCTGATTACAATAAACTATAAAGATGTCTTCATAGATTTTTTAATATAGGATTAAATTATATGGAACAACTACAAGTATTAACTTATATTTGCAATAGGGGTGAACATCTGTAGCTTGAGTATAGGGCAGAGGTGGTATTCAGCAGGTTCTGACCAGTTCTGGAGAACTGGTAGCAGAAATCTTGAGTAGTTCGCAGAACCAGCCAATACCAGCTCTGACTAGTCCCTCCCCCATCTATTCTCTGCCTCCCAAGTCCCAGCTGATCGGCTGGGTCTTCTTTTGTTGCCCTGCACAGGAGAACGGAGCTGGAGAGCAGGTTAGTGGGGTGGGGAGATTTTGCAGTATCCTTCCGCCAGGAGTAGGAAGGGAATAGGAATTTTACAGTATCCTTCCCCTGACATGCCCACCAAGCCATGCCCACAGAGCCGGTAGTAAAAAAATTTGAATCCCACCACTGGTATAGGATCATTCTCCAAGCTTGTGGGTTGATTTCCAAATATGTCGTTACCAGGCTAGGTAAACATCTTCGGGGAGTTTAGGAGATGTCAGTGTTTTTCTGTTTATAAGGACACAAGACCTACTGACCACACTAAGCCCTTATAAACAGAAGAACACTGACACTGACATGCCCTAACCTCCACTGAAACGTTACCGAGCCTGGTAACAAAACATTCAGAAACCAACGCTCAAGCCTGGAGAACGAACCTTCACCCTCAATAACTTACTTTTTTGTAGGCAGCTGGTTCCTAGAAGAGACATATGGACCTCTACCACTATATACAGTACATTGAGGGCCTTGGTGACTTTCAAAATATTGTTATTCTGTGACAGAAGCTCCAATGAAGGCCCACAAAACAATATAGTGTTCTTACCTCTTATAGTGAGACAGATGTTGTTTTGCTTTGGCTTTCTTCTGGGATTCTTCCAGTGGAAGATACCTTCTTACACATCCTATGAATGAGTTGAAGGTTTGTTTTTTTTTACTTCTTAACTACTTAGCATGTAGTTCTTCAACAAGGTGAAGCTCAGCCATTGCATGTAGAATTTGTTTATTTGTTTGTTTACTAGTACTATTTATACCTCTTATGTCAAACAAAAGTTTCAGAAGATGAAAGAGTAAATAAAACTCCATGAGAATGAAATATAATATAGCTAAATATACATAGCAATTATCCCCGAAATATCACAATGGCATCATAATACCTCATTAAAACAAGAGTTAGAAAAGATCTTACTAAGATTAAAGGATCTTTGTTGCCAGACAGACAGTGAGCTGAAGTGGGGCCATTGTTAAAAATGATAATGGCTCTTTTGCAGCAAGCACAATACCTGGTGATTTCATAGTCATGTCCACGTGTTTTTGACCAACATATCCCAGGTTTCCAACAGGAGATTTTTAAAAATTCTAAAAGTTCTTCATAGTCCATCAGTTCACTGAGCTGAATTAAACTGAGCCTGGAAGCAAATTAATGAAGATAAAGATCAACTGCATTCTACGAGACATTGGTGAAATGGGCACAGCAGCACCTGCATTTTCTACACTGCATGAGAAAAATTCATCTCATCTTCTTGATGCTGCTAACCATCCCTACCCCCACCCCGGTCCTTCCACCTGTCCTCACCACTTTCTATAGAGGGATGATCTAAAGCATCCTATCATACTGCATCATAGTCTGGTTTGGAAGCATTACTGCCTCAGAAAGGAAGGCAGGGCAGAGAGTGGTGAGGAAGATAGAAAAGTTTATTGGCAGCTTACTGCCTTCTATCCAAGACATAGCATATAAGTGTTGCTTGAGCAGGATCTGCAGGATTGTCTGGGACACTACACATCCTCTTCATGACCTGTTTTCCTTGTTATCTTCTATGAAGATGCTTTGTGGTATCCAAAGCAGAATCACTAGATTCAATCACAGTTTTATTCCATATAGCATCAACTTTTTGAACCCTCAAGTTTCTTCTTTCTGCTATGTATTCAACATGGACAGTGACTAATATTTCTATGTATCTTGACAACGTTTCAACGAGATCCCACTCGCCATCTTCAGGCTGGTGCTTTCGGCTTTGTGCTTGTGCGAGCAAAGTGTGATCGGAGCTGCCGTCTCTCTATAAATACTGGTGGGGAGGTTGGCTGTGTTGTCATTTCTTGATTGGTTGATGAAGTTGATGTTTGCAGATTGGCTGGCTTTTTCGTAAGAACAAGTATGGCTGAGGTATTGGCTGTGTGTCTATCAGCCTCCTGTGTTGTAATGACCTGGGTAATGGGCTTTGTGATGACCTTCTGAGTTCTATTGTTGTGACATCATGGGTCTTATGCTGTAATCTCCTGGGTCGTTGGCTGTGTTGTAACAACGTGAGGTTTTGTGGTGTAACCTCCTGAGTTCCATGATGTGATATCCTGAGCGGGTGGCTGTGATGTGATGTGATGTTCCGGGCTTTGGTTTGGCTCCGAGTTTGAGGTCTGGCTATGTGTTCATGGTGTGTGTCAGTTTGCTTGGTTTGGGGGTCAGGGTGTGTGGCAGCTGGTGATGCAGCTTTGATCTGGTTTCTGGACGGTGATTGCCTTTCATCTATGGGGTGGGTTTGGGTTTGAGTCTGGTGAGGGAGATTGGTGATGTTTCTCTATTTTGATGGCTTCCCAGATTATTCTCTTATTAAAGTGTTCAGTATTGGAGATTAATTTGGCTCCCTCAAAATTAATTTCATATCCTGTGGCTTTAAGGTGCTGGAAAAGGGAGAAAGTATTTTATTCTTTTCTGACTGTGTTTTTGTGTTCTGCGATGTGTGCATTTATTCTCCTTTTGGTTTGTCCAATGTATGTGGCTTGGCAATTGTTGCATGGTATTTCATAAATTCCTTGGTTTTCCAGCTGGATCTTGTCTTTGGGGTTTCTTAGGATGTTGGCTATTTTTTGGTCAGTTCTGAAGGCTGTCCTGATATTATGTTTGTGGAGAATTTTTCTGATTTTATCTGTGGTGCCTTTGATGTAGGGGAGGAGGACGATACCATTGTCCTGTTCTGTGTCTTGGTTTCTGGGGGGTGTCTTCTTTAGGATTAGGTTGGTAATTGTGTTTCTTTGCAATCTGTTGGAAATTAATACGTTAGTGAGGGTGTATAATTCTCTTCTCAGGTGGTCTTTGTCAGCTAGGCATTTGGTTCTGGAGATGAGGGTCTTGGCTACAGAGTTGATCTGTGCAGGGTGGTAATGGGACTGTGCGTTGGTGTGTGTTTTCTTCTGGTGGATTATTATTTATTTATTTTATTAAACTTATATACCGCCCTCTTTCCCTGACAGGACTCAGGGCGGTGTACAGCCGATTAAAAATGCAACAACAATACAAAATTAAAAACAATTAAAATCGAATATAGTGGCTGAAAGGTAAAAACATATAAAGGGAGTTAAAAAGACTAAAAACCAGATAAAACCAGATTAAAAACCCTAAGAGAACCCTAGGCCAGACCGGCTTGGCGAAATAGATGAGTTTTCACCGCCCACCGGAAGGTCAGGAGATCAGGGATAGTCCTCATCTCCGGGGGTAATTCGTTCCAGAGGGAGGGTGCCCCCAACAAGAAGGCCCGCACCCTCGGGGTTGTCAGCCATCCAGCCGGTGGCACTCCAAGGAGACCCACTCTATGGGAGCGTATTGGCCGGCGGGAGGCCAATAATGACAGGAGGCGGTCCCGTAGATACCCCGGCCCCAAGCCATGGAGCACTTTAAAAATGGTAACTAATACCTTGAATCGCACCCAGAGGACCACCGGGAGCCAATGCAGCTCGCGCAAGAGCGGCGTAACATGGGAGCCCCGAGGAGCCCCCAACACCACCCGCACGGCCGCATTCTGCACCAGCTGGAGCCTCCGGGCCCCATGTAGAGAGTGTTGGCATAGTCGAGGCGGGAGATTACGATGGTGGTGTCCTAGGGAGCCATTGTTTTTTTTGTTTTTTGTTTTTGTAAATTAAGACATCCAGGAAGGGAAGTTAGTTGTTGGCTTCTGTTTCCATGGTGAATTGTATTTTGGGGTATAGACTGTTGAGGTGTATGAGGAAGTTGTCCAAGTTTTCTTTCCCGTGTGGCCAAATTATGAAAGTGTTATCTACATATCTAAGCCAGAGTTTGAGTTTATGTTCGGATTTGTCTAGAGCATTGGTTTCAAAGTTTTCCATGTATAGATTAGTGATGATGGGTGAAAGGAGTGATCCCATAGGTGCTCCTTCTATCTGTTTGTATCTTTGTCCATTGTGGATGAAGTATGTGCTAGTTAGGCAGTGGTTGGTCAGATCTAGGATATGCTTAGGGGGGTTGTATTTGTTTTGGATGGCTGTCAAGACTTCTTTAATAGGTACTTGGGTGAAGAGGGATATGATATCGAAGCTCAAGAGTAGGTCGCTGGGTTGTGGGTTTTGTTTCTTTATTGTTTCTATGAAGTGGAAAGAGTTTTGTATGTGTGAGGTGATGGATTCTGTGTAGGGCTGGAGTTGTTTGGTGAAAAATTTGGCAACCACCATCCAGAAACCAGACCATGGCTGCATCACCAGCTGCCACACACCCCGACCCCCAAACCAACCCCTTCACACAAGCATGAAGCTAAAAGCACCAGCCTGAAGATGGCAAGCGGGACCTCGTCAAAACGTCACCAAGATATTTTCAATCTTACATGGAAAAAGACCATAAAAGACGTTATATATATAGATCGTGGCATGTTTGGGTCTTTTCACGTGTAAGATTTTGAGAGCAGGGAACAGAATTCCATTTTTAATGTGTGCCAGTGTGCCCATAGGAAAAAAATGACAATAAAGATTATCTAACTAATAATTCTTTCTCAACCACCTACAATATATACTCAAACTGTCATTTCTCTACATATACAATTACTAAAACTATCCTTTAAAAAATATTGGCATCATCTTTATCACATTCTGGAGGAATGCTAGAGGACAGTGATTAGGATTGAAAGAGGAAGTGGACACAATTTTTATTATTTTAAAAGTGGTGGCTTTTTTTAAACTATAAATTGCCAAATTTTCATGAGATTTCCGGACAGGACACAAAGGTATTATGAGATCTAGCTCTCAAATGAGATTAGGGCTATTTAAAAACATTTAGAAACATCAACTAGTGATACTGTTGGGGGTTTTATATGTCTATGGGTACCTTATTGCCAGTGCTTAACATTAGATGCTGTCTGACCTGCAGGTTTCCATTTGTTAGCTCATCTTCTAACATCCGTGCAACCATTTTGCTTTCTAGGCTACCACATTTGGGCTGCAAAAGTCTGGAAACTAGTAGATGACACCAAAGAGATACAAAAAGGAGCAAATATTTGCAACTATTTAGTAAATATCTGGATTCCTGAAGTTCATATATGGTAGTTCTGTTTTTAGTGAGAGTTCATAATCTGATCATACTTCTGTTGCTGAACAGGAATCACAAATTGTTCCCAAACATAAGGCAAGGGTATGCAAGTCTTTGGTATGGTGATAAACATACAAGTGTTATCTCTTTACCATAATCTCTTTGGCACTTTTTAAAAAATATATAAACTATTCGTCTGAAAAAAGGAAGCCCTGGGACTAGATCTTTCACCTTCCTTCGATTGTCATTTTCCAATTGTTTTATTGTTTAAAAAACTACATTAGCAGCTTGACTGATGATGAATTGGAAGATTTGGAAACACCCAGAAAAGGGAAATGCCAAGATAAAATTGGGTTGTTGTTTTTTTATCCCTTGAAACTTTGGTGTGCACATTCCATCTATTAGACTGTAACTGAGTTTTTTTTAATAGGGCTACATAGGACAATGTTGGCTATCTCAGTCCCAATTTTCACCTCCTTGCGAAGTGTAAGGATTGTTAAGGGGGAAATACTTTGACTTGTCCACGGTACACATAGTAGGGAATTCTTGTTGCTGCTCCTAAGCTTAACAGGTTCCCTGATTTTTCTCAATACAGTACGCAAACTCCCAGTTGAGTGGAGATACACTTCACCCATGTCTCTTGTACCAAATGTTGGTACTGTACCAATATTTTGATACAAGAGACTGTACCAAATATTTGTTCTGTACAAAATATTTATTCTCTCTCCCCACACACTTTCTTGTAGAAGTTCTCCTGCATTTTGATGAAGAAAAAGGGAAGCGTTCTCTAGTGCTACGTAACTTTCAAGTGCCTTAGAAATAGACTGGCCATTGTATCTGAAAGCTGTGTCTTTTCTTGTACAATAATCTCTCCATAGATCACCAGACTCCATGGCTTCCAAAGTTGATGTGATGAAACTCTACCTTTAACATTTTTTTTAAAGTCAGGAACTTGGGCAACCAAGAAATGTTGAAGAATGATGGGAAAAGATGACTTACAACAGTTCATTTAGTGACCATTCAAGGTACTGAAAAAAGTGACTTTTGACCGTTTTCAGTTACAATCACAGTTATGACATCCTCATGATCATGTGATCAAAATTCAGGTGCTTGGCAACTGATTCCTACTTATGACCATTGCTATGTCCCACGGGATCACCTTTTGCAACCTTCTGACAAGAAAGTCAATGGAGAAGCCACATTCACTTAACAACCAGGTTATTAAGTATTAACTACAGTGATTCTATTAACAACTGAGGCAATGTCTCACTTGACAACAGAAATGTTGGGCTCAATTGGCATCATACATCGAGACTACCTGTAATAGAAAAACACACTTGGCCATAAAATAAGCACAACAAAGCAAAAACAGTACTTCACAAGCCAATGAGGCAGAAAATCGAAAGCACTTTTACAAAGCTCTTAGAAAACTACCAGGGTTGGGCCTTTAAGCTTAGATCAGGTGTAGTAAGATGAGTAATGAGCAGAGCTTTGTGGGCTCCAAGGCAAATTTCTCACTGGAGTTGCCAAATCCAACACCTAGAGGACAGCAAAGAAATGGCAACACCGCTAAGCCTTTGCTGCCACATAGTGGCAATCCAGAGCTTTTCAGTCCAAATATGGTACCCCTACGATGAAGGCTGGTGGCTCTATACTCAGTGAGATCATATCAATGTTTGTCTATTGTTTTACTCTAGGTTGCTAGGGAAGAAGTGTCGGATTGCTGCTTTCAACATCAACTACACTCCTTCCTAGTTCTGCTTTGCAAAAAATGTCCTGAAGGCATACTTAAATAAACAAGGAGAAAGTTTGAGAGGTGAACTTTTCAAATCTGGGCAAGCTGTTTTTGTGACTTTCACAAAACTCGGGAAACCTCTCTGCCTGATCTGCTTTTCACTCTGTTGGGGGTTACCTGAATATCCCCCAAGTAATTTTAAAATTATCATATTAGTGTTTCAAGAAATTTATATGGAAGACATAATACTTATTTGAATTGCTTGTTTGTTTATTTGACTATTTGTATACTCTCCCCAATTCAATCTCATATTAATTGTAAAAGTAATGGGCACAGCTACCATCACAATTCCAGTCACCATTGGAATAGACATTCTTTTTATTCCAATTCTACTTCTCAATGTCACTCCTTTGGCCCAAGACATCATTAAGTCATCATTAAGGGCATCACGCTCTGTCTCGGGAGAAAGGATCCCTCCTGCAAATCTTAGATTTCCCAAAACATTCTGATAGCTACATTTTTTTTCATTGATAGGTAGACTGCCTTAAGGCAACCAAAATTGTATAAATACATACCTGACATTTTATATCATATGCCTCAATTTATGCTATTTATACAAATAAATGAAGTAAAATGTCAGTTATATAGACATAGAAATAATGTAAAATATGTCAATTCAGTGGCCTGCTTTAAACGCAACAGATTTTGTGCATGGCTTGGAGATTGAGTAGCAAGGAGGAGTTCCTCCATAACATCCAACGTTCATTGAACAGAAAGCCAGAGAACTGAGATTTTATTGCAATAACAATCTGACACCCCAAATCTATTTCCTGAGTCAATTACTTTCTGAGGCAGGCTTAGCCAACTAGATATTGTATTTTTCACTTTGAATTCCCAGACATATGTCAAAATATTTGCTGATGGTCAGGTTGAAATAGGCTGTTTTATTCTTGATGTGCAACCAAAACTGTATTTATACCAAATCAGTATACAGTGGTTGCTTCACCATCATCCAGAAATGTCTGTTTTTCATTTATTTCCAATTTATGTGCTTGTTCATTTCTTATCTTTCTTATTGGACCCGTGTCCCTCCTGGCTGGTGTTGGCCACTCGGGAGCTGACACGAGGTTGGTTTCAGGGTATTATTAACACTTCCTTGAGTGAGGGATATCTGCCTGCCACCTTGAAAGAGGCGGTGGTGAGACCCCTCCTCAAGAAACCGTCCCTGGACCCAACTTTGTTATCTAATTATCGTCCCGTCTCCAACCTTCGTTTTGTGGTGAAGGTTGTTGAGAGTGTGGTGGCATGACAGCTTCCCCAGCACCTGGATGAAGCTGTCTATTTGGATCCACGCCAATCAGGCTTCAGGCCCGGGCATAGCACGGAGACGGCATTGGTTGCATTGGTGGATGAACTCTGGAGGGCCCGTGACAGAGGTTATTCCTCTGTCCTGATCCTATTAGATCTCTCAGCGGCTTTTGATACTGTCGACCACAGTATCTTATTGCGGCGGCTGGGGGGGGTTAGGAGTGGGAGGCACTATTATGCGGTGGTTTTCCTCCTTCCTCTCTGACCGTTCGCAATTTGTGTTGGCAGGGGGGCAGAGATCGGCCCCAAGGCCCCTGGTTTGTGGGGTACCACAGGGGTTGGTGCTCTCACCCCTTCTGTTCAACATTTATATGAAGCCGCTGGGTGAGATCATCCGTGGCTTTGGGGTAGAGTTCCATCAGTACGCTGATGATACTCAGCTGTACACCTCTACCCCGAGCCACCCCGATGAAGACGTTGAAGTGATGAACCGGTGCCTGGGGGCCGTGCAGTGTTGGATGGGGCAGAACTGGCTTCAGCTCAACCCATCTAAGACTGAGTGGCTGTGCTTCCCGGCACCCCGGTACAGCCAGCTAGTTCCATCGCTGGCTGTGCGGGGGGGGGAAATTCTTGCCCCTACAGAGAGGGCCCGCAATCTGGGTGTCCTCCTGGATGTGCGGCTGTCATTGGAAGACCATGTGGCGGCCGTCACCAGGGGGGCTTTTGGCCAGGTCCGTAGGATCTACCAGTTGCGGCCCTTTCTGGATCGGGATGCGGTTTGCACGGTCACTTCCGCCCTGGTAACCTCCCGCCTAGACTATGCCAATGCTCTCTACATGGGGCTGCCTTTGAAGAGCATCCGAAGGCTCCAACTGGTGCAGAATGCGGCCGCGCGGGTGGTGTTGGGGGCTCCTCGGGGCTCCCATGTTACGCCACTTCTGCACGAGCTGCATTGGCTCCCGGTGGCCCTCCGGGTGTGCTTCAAGGTCTTAGTTATCATCTTTAAAGCGCTCCATGGCTCGGGACCAGGATATTTGCGAGACCACCTCCTGCCATTATCGGCCTCCCGCCGACCGATACGCTCCCATAGAGTCGGCTCTCTCGGGTGCCACTGGCTGGACGGCTGGCGACCCCAAGGATGCGGGCCTTCTCATTGGAGGCACCCTCTCTCTGGAACAAATTACCCCCGGAGATGAGGACCATCCCTGATCTCCTGACCTTCCGCCATGCGTTGAAAACTCATTTATTTCAGCAAGCCGGTCTGGCCTAGGGGGTTTTAAATTTTTTAATCTGGTTTTAACTTTCTTAATTCCCTTATTTTTAATCTTTTGTAAAGGCCAATGTATTTAATTCTTTTAATTTTTAAACATTGTATATGTGTTTTATATGTGTATTTTATTCTGGCTGTTCACCGCCCCGAGTCCCTTAGGGAGAGGGGGGCGGTATATAAATTTAAATAAATGAATCGCTCAAGGTGGTTATAAAGGATTCTCTCCTGCAATTTTTCCACTAATAATTCTGTGAAGCTCTGTAGATTTAACTGAGAGAGACTGGTCCAAAGGCACTCAGTGAGTTTCAATAGACCAAACCCTGGATCTTTTTGGAGCCAGTTTAATATCTTAACCTTTATGCACCTAACAAGCATTTTAAAAAAACCAGGTCTGCATAGAAATTGCATTATAGGCCAAAAAATTGGTACTTCGTGGCATTAATGGAGGGTTTGAGATAAAGGTAGGATATGTTGTCTTCTTGTTCCCATTTGTCTTTATTTTATATGACAGACTTGTCTGTTGTTTTTCAGTAGCTAAGTCATGCCCAACTCTTTGCAATCACACAGATCATAGCACGCCAGGCTTCCCTGTTCTCCACTGTCTCCCAGAGTTTGGCCAAATTCATCTTCATAATCTTGGCTGAGTTTTCCCCAATTTCTTTTAAAATGAAAATTGTGGAACTAAATCTGAAGAAGGAAGGAAGGAAGGAAGGAAGGAAGGAAGGAAGGAAGGAAGGAAGGAAGGAAGGAAGGAAGGAAGGAAGGAAGGAAGGAAGGAAGGAAGGAAGGAAGGAAGGAAGGAAGGAAGGAAAAATATACTTAAACTTTTGCTCCCAGGTGTATCTATGCAGTTTTCTTGGCAACAAAATAGCCATTGCCTCCTTCCAGGATATTTTCCAACTTTCGAAGCTTGCCTACAGTCTAGGAATTTCCAGGTGGTTTCCCATCCAAAGGCAACCAGGCCTGATGTTACTTAGCCTCCAGGGTCAGACACGATCAGTCAGGTGCTGCCACCAGGCTGAGGCAAGTGTAGTAGTTACCATGAGAAATAAAATTCATCCCACCCACATAACCAGGGTGAAAAGGGAAAGGAATGTATTTGTGGCAGTAAAAGAATGGAAGCATCTTGTGTGTTTACATTTTATTGCTGTCACTAGTGGTGCCATGTCAAGAACAGCCTTCTCAGGGGGCACAGCCAGATTTGTAGAGTGACTGCATTTTTGTAGGCTTTCCTTAGCGCAGCCACCACAAGGAAGAAAGGGACACACTCAGTTAACTATACACTTAAAACGCTTCTAAAGATGCCTCCCGAAAGTCACAGTCTGTCCTTAGATTGTTCAATTTTTGGAATTCTTCAGGAGTGAGAACAGACTCTGTTGTCAACAGAGTCCTGTTCACAGAAACTAGGCAGGAAAGTGAAAGAAGGGTCTCTATTGTTCGGGGATGTGGTGTAGGCTGCAAGAATGTGTGGGGAATGTGAAGTCTGCATATCATGGAGAAAGAGGGGCCTTTGTGTGAAAACACTGAAGCAGAATGTCAATCATATAAATAACTCTTACCTCATTTTTTATTCGAAGCATGGCCGTCATAATTTTCAAACTATATATCAATGAGCATGAATATTATAGATTTCCTGGAGCATATTGCTTTCAACTCCCAGCCTGCCTCCCCCCACCCGTCCCAGTCTGCCCGCTGCATTCAGTCAAACCCTCTACCATAAAAACAGAGACAGAAATATTTGGAGCCTCTTTTAAGCGAGATCACTGACTCCACCGACATGGAGGACTGATTGTGGTGCTTTTGGACCAATTCCTATGGAGAACTACACGTGGAAAACATGACGTCAGAATTGAAAATCCATGTGGATTTTGCAGGAAGGAACTGGGAGGAAAGCAATTGGTTCATGCTGGCTCCAGCTTATTAAATTCTCTGGTAAAATTCATATGGATTTACAGTTTCAGGCAAATGTTCTTCTTCCCTGTGCATTCCACCGCAAGATTAATTGCAAAATAATCACAGCCTTCTGTGGAAAAATATATCACATCAGAATTGGCTCCTCTTACTATCACCTTCAGTGGACTATGATCTTCCCTTCTAGGCAAATCTTCATTTACTTCTTTTTCAGTGCTTATTGCTCAGGTTCTGGGATTTTTTTTGGGGGGGGGGGGATCAATAGGATTGGATTTGAATGATATATATCCCACTGGATTACTTAGTATGATGAGGCATGATGCAACCCCACCAAGCTTTGCTGGGAAATTCTTTGAAATCCTGAGCTTAAGGCAAGCAACAAGCCTGGAGAGAGAATATTTTAGCTAATAAATGCTTTTGTTCCTCCAACAAGCAAGTTCTTGAAGGCTTGCCTTGCCAAGATGGGAATACCATACCTGCCAAGACAGGAATCAGAGTTGGCTTCTATTGCAGAACAGCATCCTACGTGTTGGTTTTATGAGGTGCTGTCTAAGAGAGATTGCTCTTTGAGATACAATATAATTGTTTTGCCTGGCAGTGATAGAAGGAGGTTGACTTCTGAAATATCACCCACACTGGAAAAGTTGTTAGCTATTATTTAATTAGATAATGCTATATGCTGCATCACTTTAAATATGTCCAATGAGCGTGCCGCAGTGTTTTAACTTCAAGTGGGTACTGAGAAAAAAGAAGAAATCCCTGCAGGTATGATTCTTCAAGAGAATATTGCAGGAATGTGCACATAGTTAGTTACAAGAAGCTACAAGGTGATCCAGTCCTATCCTTTGAGGTTTCCTGGACTGTATTCATTGTCTTGAGATAAAGAATGCCTATAAGTTGCAAGAACTAACTAGTAATATAAGATATAATGATAGCTGTCTTTGTCAAGTGGGTGGATGACATGAACAAAATGCACTGAAGAAAAAAAAAACTGATCCAAATTAAATTTGATACTTCTGCATAGTTCAGACTATAAGTTGTCATCTTCCAAATTATTACTTTTCTGTCTACAGTATTCTGGCTCTAGAGTCAGTAGTAGTGGTGGATCTGTTGCCAAGAGCTCCACCACTGTCTCCAGAGAATAATCCAGTAGCCTTTAAAAACAGACTTGGTGGCTGTAAGACTTTCCCCACTGCTGTGTTAAAATATTTGTTTGTTTGTTTGTTTAAACATTGACATGGCTGCCCATCTTTAAAATAAACTCCTGGCAGATTATTTATTTGCTTATTTATTTATTGCCTTTATTATTTTTTACAAATAACTCAAGGCAGAGAAGATATCAAACAGACTTTCCTGTTCCTATTTTCTCCACAACCATCTTGTGAGGTGAATTAGGCTGAAAAAGAGTGCCTGGCACAAGGTCACACAGCTGATTTTCCTGGCTAAGGTGGAACTAGAAGTCATTGTTTCCTGCTTTCTGGCCTGGTGCCTTAAGCACCTTGAATCAGTATAAGCACTTAGCACTTTGAATCAGTATAAAACAATATGGATACCAAATCTGCTACCCCATTCCCAATGCCTATCCTGTCTGTATAGAATTAGAATTAGAATTCTTTTATTGGCCAAGTGTGATTGGACACACAAGAAATTTGTCTTGGTAAAAATGCTCTCAGTATACATAAAAGAAGTTACATTTGTCAAGAGTCAAGAATTATAAGGTACAACACTTAATAATAACGATAGGGTACAATAATCAATCAAATCATACTAGGAAACAGTCAATATAAATCGTAAGGATACAAGCAACAAAGTTACAGTCATACAGTCACAAGTGGGAGGGAATGGGTGATAAGAAGTGATGAGAAGATTAATAGTAATAGTAGTGCAGACTTTTTAAATAGTTGAACAGTGTTGAAGGAATTATTTGTTTAGCAGAGTGATGGCATTCGGGAAAAACTGTTCTTGTATCTAGTTGTTCTGGTGTGCAGTGCTCTATAGCATCATTTTGAGGGTAGGATTTGAAACAGTTTATGTCTGGGATGTGAGGGGTCTGTAAATCTGTAAATTTCACAGCCCTCTTTTTGACTCGTGCAGTATACAGGTCCTCAGTTGAAGGCAGGTGAATAGTAATTGTTTTTTCTGCAGTCCTAATTATCCTCTGAAGTCTGTGTCTGTCCTGTTGGGTTGCAGAACCAAACCAGACAGTTATACAGGTGCAGATGATAGACTCAATGATTCCTCTGTAGAATTGTATTAGCAGCTCCTTGGGCAGTTTGAGCTTTCTGAGTTGGCGCAGAAAGAACATTCTTTGTTGTGCTTTTTTGATGACGTTTTTGATGTTAGGTGTCCATTTTAGATCATGTGATATAACAGAATTTAGACATTTGAAGGTCTCTACTGTTGATACAGTGTTGTCTAGTATTGTAAGAGGTGGTAGTATGGGAGTGTTTCTTCTAAAATCTAACACCATCTCTATGGTTTTGAGTGTGTTCAGTTCCAGATTGTTCCGTTAAACCACAAGGCAAGTTGTGCAACCTCCTGTCTGTATGCAGATTTGTTGTTGTCTATAGCAATAGCATTTAGATGTATAACTGCTTCACAATGCTTTACAGCCTTCTCTAAGCAGTTTATAGAGTCAGCATATTGCCCCCAACAATTTGGGTCCTCATTTTACCCACCTCAGAAGGATGGAAGACTGAAGTCAATCTTGAGCCTGGTGAGATTTGAATTGCCAAATTGCAGGCAGCTGGCAGCCAGCGGAAGTAGCCTGCAGATCTGCACTCTAACCACTCCGCCACCATGGCTCTATTTCATGTTCTATTTCAGAACACTGGCAGCTCCAGTGCTCCCCCAAAGCACTTGGTGCATCATGGGGACCCAGCACAAGTATAAAAGAGCTAAACACAGATCTGAAAGCAGAATATTTTGGTAGGCCCTCCCTTCATATTCAAACCATATATTTATCAAATCATATATATATTTGCCAGACCACAAGTATAGTACTCCAGCATGTTATGCAAGAACTAGAATTTGTCCATGGACCCATTTGCAGTACCCTTTTAAAGGCATGTGCAGGTTGCATACACTCAATATTCAATCAATTGGGTAGAACCGTTCCTATTCAGAGGCATGATATCCACATTGGGTATTATCTATAAGGCCCAAAAGAAAACTCAGCAGTTTCCAAATGCCGCTACCGGTATTATTGACTTTTGTTCTGGCAGTGCCTTGACCCATGCTGCAGGGACTGACTCAAGAGCTATGTGCTGTAATAAACGTTTACAGAGAAAGGGCTTAGCAGACAACCATTTCAGCATAATGGGGAATTCTCCTTCAAGCTCCTTCAACATTCCATTCATATTCATCTTCCTTACCTTCTCTGTCAGTTTGCAAGAAATAGTTTGGAAAATGAGATCTGAAAAGGTGTCAACCCTGTGTTCAAATGCGGTCTGCCTATTTCTCCAATCCATAGAATTTCCATATTTAGTGCACATCATGCAAGTGATCGCTGAATAAGTTGTTCTGTTTGGAAGACAATCCTATTCAGACTCTAGGATTATCCTGGACTTTGTTCCTTTTTGCATTTGAAATTTCATATAATTGCACATGTATTAATCCAGATTGGCCTGAAGAGATAGTGCAAATGAACAAGTTTGAACTATTTTGAATATGCTGTTTTGGCAGAGACTTTAATTTCCGTAGCAAGGGGAAAGCATACCTTGTAATGTTTAAACAGAAGTTGCATTTTTCAAGACCACTAATAGGTCTGCGTAGTTCCATGCCCACAAGGTGAGTTATTTGGTGATGTCTGTGAGGAACTGGCTTGTTAGAGGAGCAAGCAGGAAGTTGGTCCTAGTAAGACAGAAAGAGTTGTGTTTGAATAGTCACCAGGTTAATGTACTAACATAAATTCAGTTTCTAAAAATGTTTGGCAACCGTTGCCTTTTTATTAAAGAGAGCCATTCTCCGCTATTAAGTTGCCTTTAATTCATGTAATGGAAGTAACCTTAATATCCCTTCATGGGTAACAAAGCTAACAGTTTTTATACACCTTAGGTCCAGTGGAATAAGGGGAAAATATTACTTTGAAATTGGTACAGCTAAGGATAATTGCAACCTGTCTTACTCGTAGGTTGCAGAGGTGATGTCTTGATTTCCTATTGCTATGGTGTTTATTTACTTGTTTATTTTCTTGTTTGTTAATATGTCTTCAATCTGCACGGCTGTCCACTTATTGCTAAGAAACAAAGTCAGCTTGTCATTTATCTAGGAGAAAGGGAAAACAAACAAACTCTAACGATTATATTCATTAGTTTTGTTTGTCTAGACTACTCTTCACACACAGTGAGCCACGAGATCTACAAAGAACAAAAGCAGTTGGGAGATCAAATCCTGTCTATTGTTTATGGTGAAATCAACAGTATGTATGCATTTATCTGGTCTTACTTAAGATTCACATAGATACCTAAAATCTGAGCAGTTGCTGTGAAGATCTTATGAAGCAATCAAGCTATCTTTCTTCCTTGAGAAACTGTAGACAGAACATGGTGTTCTGTTTGGTGGTAAAGTCAGGCCAAAGTGTGGGAAGAAAGGTGAAACTAAAGGTACTGTGAAAGCAAAAAAATGAACTGTCCATAAGCTCAATAGAAATTTGTATTGTACTTTTTTAAAGACAAGGTAATCTTTATTGAACACTTTTCTGGGTCCAAATGGCACATATTAAAATGAAATTCTGATGCCCACTCTCAAAAGAATACACACACTTACATATATTGTATGTGTACACACACACACATACATATATAAATATGGCCTGTATGATATACATATATTAAAAATGGACTGTGATTTTATCCTCAGGCTTGTGTATTGGGCTCGTCTGTGTGTCAGGCTTTCACAGCCATTTCTGTTTTAAATTTGGTGCTAGCTTCCTGCTGTGCTAGAATGGTTTTTTCTTCATTCTGATTGGTTGGGAGTCTTGGTCTGTGTTTATTGGTCTTGGAATTTGCTGTGTTCTGCTTGATTGGTGTTTCTAATATCTTCTGTCTGTTTTGTAACGTTTTTTTGTCTTGATTGGCTGGCAACATAGTGTTTCCTGTATTGAAGGCTTTTAGTGTGGCTTGGCTTCGAGTGAACGGACGGCTATCATTTATTAGAAAGCTAGGTTTTGTCTGGGTGGCTGGTTGGGGTGTGTTTGAGCTGGAGGTATCGGGGGGTCTGTTTGTGTCCAGATGTTTGCTTGGCTTGTGGTGTGGAGATTTTTTTGTTTGTGAGTGCAGCTTTCCAGATAATTGACAGTCTGTTGGAGTCATCTCTTCTATTCATGCTTTCAGGTCTTTTTTCAATCTCTATGGCTTCTCTGATAATTCTGTAGCTGGGGTTTTCTATAGTGGCTAGGGTTTTGGTGCCATTGAAGTCGATGCTATGACCTGTGGCTTTCATGTGTTAGACTAGTGAGGAAGTGTGTTCCAGCTTTTTTACTGCATTTTTGTATTCATCCAGGCGGGGTACTTATTCTTCTATTGGTCTGTCCGATGTATGTGGCAGGGCATGGTGTGCAGGGGACTTCATATATGCCTTAGTTTTCCAGGTCAATTTTATCTTTGGGGTTTCTTAGGATGGCTGCTATTTTTCTGTCTGTTTTGAAGGCAATCTTGATGTGATGCCTGTGTAGTATCTTACTGATTTTGTCTGTAATACCTCTTATGTAGGGCAGGACAGCTGTTCCATAGGTCTGTTCATCTTCTAGGTCTCTATTATGTCTCAGTGTCTTTTGTGGAACAGGCCTATGATTTTGCTTTTGTGGAAGCTGTTGGCTGTCAGTACTATGCACCCTGACTAAAGTATATATGTGTGTGTGTGTGTGTGTGTGTGTGTGTGTGTATCTTTCGTTCTTCGGGTTTTCTCCCGCATAGAATTGGAAATATCTAGGCGATGTTTCGATGAAGTCTCATTCATCATCTTCAGGCTTGTGTCTTCGGCCTTGTGCTTCTCGGAGTAATGTGAGCTTGCAGCTGCTTCTTCCTTTTAATTACTAGTGGGGGTGTGACTTGATTGGGTGGGGGCTTGGCTGTGTTCTGATTGGGTGGGGGTGTGTTCTCATTGGTTGGCGGTTTGGCTGTGTTCTGATTGGTTGGGGGGTTGGCTGTGTTCTGATTGGCTCGCAACTGCCGAGATCAAAATTTAATCCCCATAAGCTTCCAACTGAAATTCAACACCAACACAGCAGCCACCAAACGCATCCTAAAAAGAACAGAATTGGCCCTAATCAGAAATGAACTTCACACAAAAAGATTCCTCCTAGACCAAATCAACAAAGATCTCCTCACACTTCACCTCAGACTCAGCAACAAGATTCACTCCGCACTTTGAGACAAAACCGAACAACTCGCTGTCTGGAGAGCCGAAACACAGACCACCCTCAAGACAGACACACACACCAACAAACTCAGAAAACTACAACAACGCCAGAAACAAACTCCTCCCCCCTCATAGCCACACATGAAACAAACAGTGCACAACATCTCAGACAATATCCTCAGCGAAGCCGAAACCAATGTCCTTTCGAAAGGATTCAAATTTGCTGTCGCTCCCAAACACATTCCCACAGAAACCATCATATGCGGAGTTGAAACCAGCCTGACCAAAACCAATCCTGATGATGCGAACAGAATCAGACTGGAAATTACCAACATCCTCTGCACTAGCAAACCACCCAAAAGCAACTTATCCAAAGAAGAACAAACTGCACTACTTAACCTGAAAAAAGACACCAGCATAATAATCCTACCAGCAGACAAGGGCGACGCGACAGTAGTTATGAACACATCAGACTACCAAACCAAGTTAACTAACCTACTCCAAGACCCCACATACAAACCTCTAAACACAGACCCCACCACCTACCTAGAAAAAACCACCAGATCCAAAATAAAAGCCTCCCCCATCAGCGAAGAAATCAAGCAAAGATTCATACCCAGAGAGAAATCATCCAGATGCCCTAAGCTTTATGGTCTCCCCAAGATACACAAAGAAGGAACCCCATTTAGACCAATAGTCAGCTCCATAGGCTCACCTCTACAAAACCTAGCCAAATTTCTCGCCAAACAACTACAGCCCTATGCAGAATCCATCAACTCACATGTAAGAAACTCATTCCAGTTCATCGAGATCATAAAGAAACAAAAGTTACAACCCAGCGATCTATTAGTGAGCTTCGATGTCATATCCCTCTTCATCCAAGTGCCTATAAAAGAAGCCTTGAAAGCCATCCAAAATAAATACAACCCCCCCAAGCACATCCTAGATCTGACTAACCACTGCATATCCAATACATACTTCACCTACAATGGACAAAAATACAAACAAATAGAAGGAGCACCCATGGGATCACCCCTCTCACCTGTAATCGCAAACCTCTACATGGAACACTTTGAAACACAAGCTCTAGAAAAATATGATCACAAACCCAAACTCTGGCTCAGATACATAGATGACACCTTCATAATCTGACCACACGGGAAAGAAAAACTGAACAACTTCCTCACATACCTCAACAGCCTATACCCCAAAATACAATTCACCATGGAAACAGAAGCTAACAATCAACTTCCCTTCCTAGAGGTCTTAGTATACAAAAAATCCATCTCCAGAACAAAATGCTTAGCCGATGAACAACACCTAAAAACCGAACTACACACTCTACTAACGTACTAACAGCCAATGGATTCCAAAGAAAGAAGATTACTCACCTAATCCAAAAAGAAACCCCAACCAAAATCCAAGACAGAGAACAAGAAAATGGCAAAGCCCTCCTCCCATATATAAAAGGCACTACAGAAAAAATCAGCAAGATCCTCCAAAAACACAACATTAAAACAACATTCTGCACAAACGGAAAAATATCCACCATCCTAAGAAACCCTAAAAACAAAATTGAGTTAGAAAAACAAGGAGTATACGAAATCCCGTGCACCTCCTGCCCCACCACATACATCGACAAACTAACAGAAGAATAAGTGCACGCATTGAAGAACACAAAAACTCAATCAAAAAAGAAGAACCGACCTCTTCCCTGGTCCAACACCTCAAAGCCACAGGACATAAGATTGACTTTAAAAATACCAGAACTATCGCCAAAACCGAACACTTCAACAACAGAATAATCAGAGAAGCCATAGAAATAGAAAAACGCCCACACAGCATGAATAAACGAGATGGCACCTCCCGCCTACCAGCCATTTGGAAGCCCACCCTCATTAACAAACGAGTACCTAACATGAAGAAGGACACCAGACCCACATCCACGGGGGCCACGCAAGAAACTACCACCACACTTCCACGTAGAAAGCAGACTCACACCCACACAGAAGATGAAACACGACCACGGACCAGAAGCCATACCACAGCTGCATCACTACCTGCTTCAAAACCCCACAACCCATACATGAAGGGAACTGATGCCCACCATGAAGATGTGGCACGACCACGAACGCGAAGCCAAACAACAGGATCACAGCTCACCAGCTCAAATCCCCCAGCAACTAAGACTACCTGAGTACAACCAAACCCCCACTGGAACAGAACAGACCCCCAGCCAATCAGAACACAGCCAACCCCCCAACCAATCAGAACACAGCTAAACCCCCAACCAATGAGAACACACCCCCACCCAATCAAAAAACTGCCAAGCCCCTACCCAATCAAGTCATACCCCCACTAGTAGTTAAAAGGAAGAAGCAGCTGCAAGCTCACATTACTCCGAGAAGCACAAGGCCGAAGACACAAGCCTGAAGATGATGAATGAGACTTCATCAAAACGTCGCGTAAATATTTCCAATTCTACGTGGGAGAAAACCCGAAGAACCAAAGATCCTCATACAAATACCCGCGAATACCTCCAAAAACAAATATATATATATATATATATATATATATATATATATATATATATATATATATATATATATATATGTATATACTTTGTATTACAACACCCTGTTAAGCCCCAATTAAGGGAGAAAGCATACTGCTTTCTTTTCTGTCTTTCGGCTCATCACCAGAGACCATACCGACAGAAAGCTATTTGTTTCGTTGCCTTTTGTTTACATGTGTGTAAGGTTTTTAAGCTGATAATTTTAAATAATAAATAAGGGAGACTAGTATAGATCTATTTCGAGCTAGTTAGCTCTCTTCAGCTAGCCATACCCTTACTGGGATTCGAACCAGGGAAGTATTACATGTGAGGCAGTTGTAATTGCCACTACACCACTGGCTTTACACACATGTAAACAAAAGGCAACGAAACAAATAGCTTTCTGTCGGTATGGTCTCTGGTGATGAGCCGAAAGACAGAAAAGAAAGCAGTATGCTTTCTCCCTTAATTGGGGCTTAACAGGGTGTTGTAATACAAAGTATATACTTATTCCCCTGCCTGAGCTGATAAGGAGAGAGCCAGTGGTGTAGTGGCAATTACAACTGCCTCACATGTAATACTTCCCTGGTTCGAATCCCAGTAAGGGTATGGCTAGCTGAAGAGAGCTAACTAGCTCGAAATAGATCTATACTAGTCTCCCTTATTTATTATTTAAAATTATCAGCTTAAAAACCTTACACACATGTAAACAAAAGGCAACGAAACAAATAGCTTTCTGTCGGTATGGTCTCTGGTGATGAGCCGAAAGACAGAAAAGAAAGCAATATGCTTTCTCCCTTAATTGGGGCTTAACAGGGTGTTGTAATACAAAGTATATACTTATTCCCCTGCCTGAGCTGATAAGGAGAGAGCCAGTGGTGTAGTGGCAATTACAACTGCCTCACATGTAATACTTCCCTGGTTCGAATCCCAGTAAGGGTATGGCTAGCTGAAGAGAGCTAACTAGCTCGAAATAGATCTATACTAGTCTCCCTTATTTATTATTTAAAATTATCAGCTTAAAAACCTTACACACATGTAAACAAAAGGCAACGAAACAAATAGCTTTCTGTCGGTATGGTCTCTGGTGATGAGCCGAAAGACAGAAAAGAAAGCAGTATGCTTTCTCCCTTAATTGGGGCTTAACAGGGTGTTGTAATACAAAGTATATACTTATTCCCCTGCCTGAGCTGATAAGGAGAGAGCCAGTGGTGTAGTGGCAATTACAACTGCCTCACATGTAATACTTCCCTGGTTCGAATCCCAGTAAGGGTATGGCTAGCTGAAGAGAGCTAACTAGCTCGAAATAGATCTATACTAGTCTCCCTTATTTATTATTTAAAATTATCAGCTTAAAAACCTTACACACATGTAAACAAAAGGCAACGAAACAAATAGCTTTCTGTCGGTATGGTCTCTGGTGATGAGCCGAAAGACAGAAAAGAAAGCAGTATGCTTTCTCCCTTAATTGGGGCTTAACAGGGTGTTGTAATACAAAGTATATACTTATTCCCCTGCCTGAGCTGATAAGGAGAGAGCCAGTGGTGTAGTGGCAATTACAACTGCCTCACATGTAATACTTCCCTGGTTCGAATCCCAGTAAGGGTATAGCTAGCTGAAGAGAGCTAACTAGCTCGAAATAGATCTATACTAGTCTCCCTTATTTATTATTTAAAATTATCAGCTTAAAAACCTTACACATATATATGTATGTATATAGATCTTTGGTTCTTCGGGTTTTCTCCCGCGTAGAGTTGGAAATATCTAGGCGACATTTCGATGAAGTCCCATTCATCATCTTCAGGCTTGTGTCTTCGGCCTTGTGCTTCTCAGAGTGATGTGAGCTTGCAGCTGCTTCTTCCTTTTAACTACTAGTGGGGGTGTGACTTGATTGGGTGGGGGCTTGGCTGTGTTCTGATTGGGTGGGGGTGTGTTCTCACAGGAAGAAGCAGCTGCAAGCTCACATCACTCTGAGAAGCACAAGGCCGAAGACACAAGCCTGAAGATGATGAATGGGACTTCATCGAAACGTCGCCTAGATATTTCCAACTCTACGCGGGAGAAATCCCGAAGAACCAAAGATCCACATACAAATACCCGCGAAAATCTCCGAAAACATATATATATATACACACACATACATACATATATATATATATATACACACACACACACACATACATACATATACTATATACATCATGGTCCATTTTGAATACATAGTGGAACAAAGAGTCTTGAGAGTTTACAAGGTTGATATTGTATGGTACAAAGTTATTGCAGAATATAAAGTTCTGTAACGCCCTTTGAAGTGATATTTAAGTCTAAGTGCTATTACTTTGGCTACTCTGCTACAGGTACCACATATAAATATGAAAACGATATGGAAGTCTGAGAAATGTTTAAGCAATTGAATCTCTACTAATTAAAGAGCTTTTAAAAGAGCCCAGCAATAACAAATGGTAAGTACACTGAGCAGATACACTAGCACTTAGTTCACACATCAAGCCAATTCATTGTTTGTTTAACCATGATTTGTTTAATAATTCACAAATACTAGATTCACACATTATTCTAAGATATAAAGCATGCTTTATTAATTGCAGTGGCTGGCTTAACATAACATGCTGAGCAATGATGGGATTCAAAAATTTTTACTACCGGTTCTGTGGGCATGGCTTGGTGGGCATAGCTTGGTGGGCATGGCAGGGGAAGAATGCTGTAAAATCTCCATTCCCGCCCCACTTCAGGGGAAGGATACTGCAAAATCTCCCCACCCCACTCCTGGGGGAAGGTTACTGCAAATCCCATTCCCTCCCCACTAACCTGCTTTCCAGCTCCATTCTCCTATGCAGGGCAACCAAAGAAAACCCAGGCAATCAGCTGGGACTCATGAGGCAGAGAATAGATGGGGTGGGGCCAGTCAGAGGCGGCATTTGCCAGTTCTCCAAACTACTCAAAATTTCCGCTACCAGTTCTCCAGAACTGGTCAGTACCTGCTGAATACCACCTGTGATGCTGAGTCGAAAAACCCCCATCAATTGGTTTAGCATATAATAGCATGTGTAAAGGTTTTTGATTTGTGACTTATCGGAAATTGGTACACTGAAATGTGTCATCTAGTCTAACTATTGTGGGCAAAGCTTAGCTCTCCATGGATTTGGTCTAATTTGACAATTATGCAGAATCATGTATAAATGTAGTACAGGTAATCCTCATTTAATATCTCCTTGTTTATTTTTTTATTTTTATTTACATTTATATGCCGCCCTTCTCCGGAGACTCAGGGCAGCTTACATGCTAAGTGCTGGGCAATAGCCTTCATTCCATTGCATATGCCTGCTTATTACTAGGGCTTTTTGCCCCCCCCAAGCGGCATTTTTTTACAAAGTCAGCTTATTGCCCCCAACAATCTGGGTCCTCATTTTACCTACCCCGAGAGGATGGAAGGCTGAGTCAACCTTGAGCTTGGTGGGATTCGAACCTGCACTAATTGCAGGCAATTGAGCTAAGTGCTAGATGATTAACAGCCTGCACCACCAAGGCCTTGTTCAGTCAAAGCACTGAACAATTGGAACTTACAACAGGTCATCATAGTTGTGACTGTCAAAGCATCTCCATGGTCACATAATCATGATTTGAGCACTTGCCAACTGGCTTGCAATTACAGTGCAACAGTGAGCATCCCAGTCTCTTGATCATCATTTGTGACTGTTACTGACAAAAAGCAAAGTCAATGGGAACCCAGCAGGAAGTTATAAATAGAGATTACAGAACCATGGGATAGGGAGATTCATCTAATAAAGGCAAGTGGGATTAGCAATAGCAAACTATATATAGTGCTTTACAGCCCTCTCTAAGCGGTTTACAGAGTCAACCTATTGCCCCCAACAATTTGGTCCTCATTTTATCCACCTCAGAAGGATGGAAGGCTAAGTCAACTTTGAGCCTGGTGAGATTCGATCTGCCAAAATGCAGGCAGCTGGCTGCAACAGAAATAGCTTGCAGTACTGCACTCTAACCCCTGCGCCACCAAGGCTCTTATAGCGAGAACTACTGTTGTAAATTGGTCCAGTTATGTGATATTATTCCTGATGACCACATCTCTTAGCAAGATACTATTTGTAAACGAGGACTACATATATCGCTTCACAGGATAGATAAATTGGGACCCACAAAGACCCATGTTTTCCTAAATCAGTTTGGTTCATCAAAACATTTTGGGCGGGGGGGAAAGTCACATTTGATTACATAGCTATCATTTATGGGATTATATCGGAGGTGCTATTCAGCAGTTCTGACCAGTTCTGGAGAACTGACAGCAGAAATTTTGAGTAGTTTGGAGAACCGGCAAATACCACCTCTGACTGGAGATTTTCCAGTATCCTTCCCTTGCCATGCCCACCAAGCCACATCCACAGACCGGTAGTAAAAAAAAATGTGAATCCCACCACTGGATAATATGGTAAATGTTAATTTACTGAACAGTTTTCTTTTCTTCAATGCCGTCATAATTTTTGTCTCAAAGAAAAATATCATTTTTGATATTTCTATATTGTCTATAGCCTGTTGAAAAGTGATTTTAATGGAGGAAGAGGAAAAGACCTTCACCTAATTTTATGCTATTTTTTTAAAAAAAATACATTTTATTCTATTGTATTGTTTTCATGATGCTCGGGTAGTACCCTCCCTGCTGGGAACACTTGGCCTATTGAACTGTCATTTTTTAAAAACACGTCATGTACCATTTCTAACTTGATAGAAAACTATATGTCAGATTCCATATCATGCTAGGAAAATTAAACCACCCTGCTCCCATAGCAGTCGGAAAAGAGGGACAAGCTAATCATTGTTTAGCCCAATTAATGTGGACAGTGGCTATGCTTTCCACCAGTCTTATTCAACTGGAAGAAATCCTAAACAACTATGTTCAACAATCAAGAGAGGACCTTGATAACATGTTTCTACCCTTCAGCAAAGAATGATACTACCACTCATACAGATAAAGTTAGCATCTAGAAAGTTAATTGGAGGCAGTATGTGAAACAAGAGACATATTTTCAGCTTCAAATGATCTTGTTAGGTATGCGTTCACTCAATAAAGATTTGTCTTTTTTAAAAGGATACATGCACACATTTCTCTCCCTCCACCCACCCACCCCCACTTTCTATTACATACCTTGGTCATATTATGGTCACTGGTCATTGAAAATTCTCTCTCTCTCCCTCTACCTCTCCCTCTCTCTCCCTCCCTCTCTTATAACTATTTACCATTTACCATTTTTCTCCCATCCTTAACAGATATGTAAATATTTCATTTAAATGGAAACACATTTCTATTTAAATTAAATATTGGATTTACTTTTCCCACCTTGTACTTGTACTTCTGAATGCTATGAAGTTTCACTTTTGTTTCTAAGCAGTTTCATTTTCTGAGTGCCATAGCCTTGTGCAATATTTGCATTCCAGGCACTGTAGGAGAATGTTGAAACCATAACTTCAAAGCTATTTGTTAAAGAATTTGTTTTATCAGTCATTCAGGTTCTTCATGTTAGGTTAAAACAACAAAGAAAAAATGCCCTTTACCTAGTTTAATGCCTCCCTGTTCTTCCTCCCTGAAACCCTCTGAAGAAGCTCCTCCGGCAGTTAGGAGATCCTAGAGAAAGGATTAGTATATGGAGCAAGCCACTCTACTTGTAGCGTGAATTTTAGAAGCTTGACTTACCAAAATGACTCCAGGTAGTTTCTCGTTGTGGTTTTTTAAAGTTTTTTGGGGGAGGTTGCCATGCCAGAGAACCTTTTCACCTGTAATTCAGGAGAATGGCCACAATCTCCTTCTATTAACTGGTATGTTCCTCAAGCTTGCTCCATAGTGTTTTTCAACCTAATTTAAAGCTCAAGGCTAGTTGACAGATTCCTCCATCAATTGGCTGGGAAGAATAGGGTGTCACAGCTATGTATAAAAATGCATAGAAATTGTGGAGTTTGAATTAGCTCATTCTGATTCCCAGGTTGGCTGGATGTTTAATTACAAAGAGCAGCAATCAGTATCCACAATACTATATGTTCATCTTTGAGTCACACTATTGCATCAACAGCTGGGATGATGCAGTTCAGACAGGTATGCATATGGAGGGAGTATAGATGAGTATCAACAGATCTACACTACTTTTACAGTCAACGTTTTAGGAAAATTCTCTTCCATCCTGTGGTGAGGCAGTCCCAAGTTTAGTACTCTTGAAAAACAAGTTTCCTGCAGTTTCATCAATAAACTTCGGGCCTTATATCCCCATTCTGCCTTCTGGCATCTTTAAGATACCTCTACAAATCATTATTTCCACTCTCCAATAATCTCTTGCAATACAATCTGAAGCTTACCTGCAACTGAATTCACTTCTGATTACATTAATCCAAAGAACGTTCCTCCAGCTGTCAAATAGGAGAGTGCAAAAGAGTTATTTAAGCCATGTCATATTTTAAGTCTTTTTTAACAACTTTTTTTTAAAAAAACCTTTTTAGAGGAAAATAAAATTAATTGCTAAGACCACCAAACACCTATTCTTCTTTTACTGATCTGGAGGAGGGGTTTGTTTGTATGAGAATGCATAATGGTCTGCGAGAATGTTCTTGAGAGACAGAAGAGGAGGAAGAAGGGCCACAGACTAGGCCAGAGGTCCCCAAACTTGGCAACTTTAAGACTTGTGGACTTCAACTCCCAGAATTCTCCAGCCACCATAGCCAGCACAAGTCTTAAAAGTTGCCAAGTTTGGCAATGGCCAGATAACAGGCTGTTTGCAAGATTGATGTTGATGTCAGAGATGTACTTTCAAGACTTGAAAGATTCTGTTAATGAAATCTTATAATAAAATTAAAATCAATACTTGTTTAGACTACCATCTACTACTTATCTATTATTATTACTTATCTAGATGGATCTTGATGGATTTGAATACTGATCCCTATCCAACAAAATGCAATTCAGTGATGAAAAATGTCAGATGTTTTTTCTTAGGCAAGGAAAAACAAATACATAGGTATAGATGGTACTTCGTTCAATAGCAATAGTAATTGTGAGAGGGATCTAGTGTACAACCACTTAGCTAGCAGTATGCTGCAGCTACCAAAAAAAGCCAAGTCCTGGGCTGCATCAACAGAGGGATAGTACCAAGTTCATATTGGGTGTTAGAGCCACTGCACTAGTGACAACACCCTTGGAATTCTGCATCCAGTTTTGTTCACCATGATACAAAAAGAGATGTTGAGACTCTAGAAAAAGTGCAGAGAAAAGCAACAAAGATGATTAAGGGACTAGAGACTAAGTGTATATGAAGATCAGTTGCGGGAACTAGGAATATCTAGTCTAATGAAGAGAAGGACCAGGGGTGACATGATAGCAGTCCTCCAATATTTAAGAGGTTATCACAAAGAAGAAGGTACGTCAACCTATTCTCCAAAGGAGGACAAGAAGTAACTGATGAAAACTTATCAAGGAGTATTCCATCCTAAGGAGAAATTTCCTGACAGTGAGTACTATTAATCAGTGGAATGGCTTCCCTTCAGAAGTTGTGGGTGCTCCACTGGAGGTTTTTAAGACAAGATTGAACAGTCATTTGTCTGGAATGGTATAGGTTAGTGTTTCTCAATCTCGGTCACTTGAAGATGGGTGGACTTCAACTCCCAAAATTCCCCAGCCAGACTTGCTGGCTGGAGAATTCTAGGAGTTGAAGTCTGCCCATCTTCAAATGGCCAAGTTTAAGAAGTTCTCCTGTTTGAACAGGGAGTTGAACTAGAAGACCTCCTAAATCCTTCTGTTATTCTGTTATACGGTACCTCAGAAGGTTGACAGCAGTGGACAGATTGATCTGCTGCATTCTATGGCTTTTCAGCAAATATTTCAGGGATGATTTCCTAAATTGTATGTCTTAGTAACATGATTTGATTTATGAATCAGATATGTTATGCTCCACTGATAATTTGAACCACATATCTTGCAAGGAATTTTTGCACGTTCTGTGTAATGTATATGTTTCAGTTATATTGTTCAGCTAGTTTTTAGACTTCTACCAAAGTCTAGGGCTTGTTTGTATTTCTTTTCCTAACTCTAATGCCTATGCAAACACAATCAACAACATGCAATGCTGATCCATTATCTTCCCAACTGAAGTCTCTATAGAAGTCCATCAGGCACAATTAAAAGAAAATAGAAATTCTGTAACAGTGATTATACAGAATCAACATATACATCTATGCTGAAAACAACAACAAAATAAAATGAAATATAGCTGGAGTTATGGAAATTACCAAAATATTTAATCTATATCTAACACTACACCCATAATTCAACATTTTCTGTGGTGAACCACAAGAGAAATGAGAGATAGTTGTGTCATTTCCAACATCTTGGGGGCCTGCTTTATATGTATCACATGTCACTGGGAGAAACTGCCCTAAACTTTCTCATAATACACACTACATGTTTTTCTTAGAAATCAAAGGAAGAAGACATTTCTTACCTATTAAAATAGACTTTGGCACATTTAACACAAAAGGCCAATTAACAATTACCAGTTCCCAGACAAACCAAAGAGAAACACAACTGAATGAACTATTTCTACTTTATTGCAAAGCTATATTAACAGAATCTTGCAAGTCTGAAAGTACAAACTTCCCATTGCCATTGTTAACCAAGTGACCAATTAAGGCAAATCCATCTTAAGTTTTTTTTCTCTGATGGGACCTCTGTAGCTCCTGCCTCTCTTGTCTGATTGTATCTCTTCCCCTCATTCCCCAAGATCATGAGCTGTGGTGGCGCAGTGGTTAGAATGCAGTACTGCAGAGCTAACTCACTGGTCATTCCAGTTCAGTCATGACCGGCTCAAGGTTGATTCAGCCTTCCATCCATCTGAGGTTGGTAAAATGAGGACCAGATTGTTAGGGGCAATATGCTGACACTGTAAACCTCTTAGAGAGGGCTGTAAAGCACTGTGAAGCAGTATATAAGTCTGCTATTGCTAATTGCTATAATCCAAACAGATGAGAGGTGAGGAAATATTTCAAGATTGCCCTACCTTGATTTTCTTTAATATAGGAAGGAAGAGAATCTATATCAGGCTTCCAAGATTTTGTTATCCATTCTAAAATCAAGTAGGATTCCATGTTTTTTGACCTAGTCTACCTCAGTGACCTGGCAGCTACCTTGTTAAAAGTTCTTTGAAGTGAAGAACGAACTAAGGGTGGTAAAAGTTCCTACACAAGTTCATTGGAGGCATAATCACTTCCTGAAAGTAGGACTTTAATACTAATACGCACAAGAAAGGGATTCACAAATGGTGTGGGATGTATGGTGCATAGGCTCACTTTGTTCCAGAAACAAGAGTTTAGGCTGAGTTTCCTTTGAATATCAGAGCATTGAAAACATTATGGCATTGATATTTGCATTATTAATGGATAAATGCAGAACAAATGAATAGGCAAATTAGCACTTTGGCAGAGAGAGATTCAGCATCCTAAGGTATTTCACCTTCATCTAGTTGAGAGCTCTCTTTTACCATGGGTAAAAACTGATTTAGTACATGCAAACTGCTTTGTGTACATCAAAGACACCACCCAGTAGTCAACTGTATGTTAGTAAAACATTTTTCAATTTCATTGTACACATGTTGTGCATTGACAATAAATGTTTGTTTGATCTAGAGCACTAGTGTTAGTCTGTTAAATCCATACTTTATTATTTATTTTAAAATAGTTACCTAATGCTCCCCATTAAAATAGATCTCAGTGTAGTTTCCAATTACATATTCCATGTGGAATCATTTTAGACACAACCAGAGATACCTCTGGGTGTCCTTGTAGGCCTTGTTGGCTATGTTGGAAAATTGAGCTGACTTATTTCCGGCTCAACTATAGTACAGTTGATACACATGGAAACCTAGGCATCACTTTTACAAACATTGTTCCTTCATTATTCCCCTACATGGAAAATTTTTTTATTCCCAGGTCCTGAATTTCAGGTCCAATAATGGAACTGCTAGTTTTTTTTTTTTTCACACCTCCCCTTGAAATTGACAAGATTGATAAAATTGATAAAAAAAGATTTCCCTCCTTTTTTTCCCCTCTTGTCTATGCAATATGGCTGTCAGGAAGGAGATTTGTATTGGTGAACATCAGCAATGGCTTGAGATAGAGTAGTGATTTTTTATTTTCATTCTCAACATTTCAAGGTTGTAGAAGTGAAGATGATTCTGAATCTCCTTTAAACAGCTTCTTGTGGTTTGAGGTGTGAAAAAGGGGATCCAGAGAAGTGTCCTACACCCAGTGGTGCGATTCAACTGGTATAACAACCAGTTGCTTTGCAGGCAGGTGCTCTACATTTTAAAAAGCCCATTTTCAACTCAATTACTCACCTTCTGCTGCATCCCCGGTGAGTAAAACAGGTAACGGTCTGCCGCATTAATCAGCTGTGCTAAAAAACCAGGAAATGAAGCACAGGAAAGGACAGGAATGGGTGGGCAGGGCCAAATCCTCACTGGAACTACTGGTTTGCCTGAACTGGTGTGAACCGGTAGAATCCCACCCTTGCCTACACCTCTTCAAATACTACTGCATTTCAACTGAAACAATTGCAAGTCTCCATGACCTTGGTCTGAATTTTGTGTACTGAATATATATTTATGGACTGTTCTTTCTGATTTTGAAAATCCTCTGAAATACAAAGCCATTCCAAAATACCATTACCTAAAGTCTTCAGCTGAGAATTTAATATGAACAGAATTTTCAGGAAGAAAATAGTGGAAAAAATGAACTGTGAAAGAGATTTCAAACTCTGATTAAAGTTTGATGACATTGAATGTCTGATGGTGTCAAGGCTTTATGCTAGAACTTCTGCTTTGCATCAGGAGGTCTCAGCTTCAATTTCAGGAATCCCCAGGTAATGCTGGAAAACCCTCTGCTTCTTAACAATACTGGGAGAGATGCAATAGAAAACAGCTTCCTATGCTCCTAAATTTTCAAAGGTTAATATAAAATCCCTGTGGTTCCCTAAGATATATAGTGGCATGGCAATTTTTTTTTCTGACAGAGATTTAAGCTGTCTTACTTGCTGTAAGGAATTGAAACAATTCAGTGACTGCTCCAAGTATATATCCCCAGAGAAACAAGATGTGAAATGTAAGACTATATTTCAGAGTATGTGCCTTCCCCCAGAGTCAATTGCTTCCGTCTGTGTTCCCTATATGTCTGTAAAGAAGTCAATCTTTTCTTTGCAAATTTTCCACAAATGTGTTCCTCTAAAAGTGAATGTGCAATACAAATCTCAAGAGAAAAAGCCAAAATGTTTTACAAATATGTAACTGGATCTTCTTAGAGATCCTGGTTACAGTATAACCAGCATTGGTAAACAGTTTTATCTACTATTGCAAACTGGGCCTCCCAAACTGGAAATGAACATACTCTTAAGAGTGAGTCTGATTTGAGCTTCGCATAGATGAAAGGCAGTGAGACCAATCAGTAATGACTTATGAGTACCAAGGGAGGAAGTCAGTCTGCCTTTTTCCTTTTTCTTTTTTGCTGTCTAGAGGTTACAGATGTAACAGTCTAAAAAGAGAAACAAAAGGCAGAAAACTGAAAAGAATGTCTTAGGCTTTCTCAAAAGTTCATCATAATTCAGTTCCATATTGAAAGTGCAAACTTATTTCTGGAACAAAAGAGAAAATTGTTTCTTTATCAGTCAACCTCAGTTAAACAAAGTTCTTGAACTAGACTGTCCAGTCCTGTCAGATGTTCTGGTCATCATTACCATGAATATGGCTCAAGAAAAACCATTAAAATAAAATCTGTAATGCAAATACACAAGTTGTTGCGTTAATATAGCATTTTACTTTTAAAAAGAATTTTTAAAAATTTGTGGCTACATAGTTTACTGCTCAGCGCTGCAGTCCACTTCAATAAAAAGTTTACTGCAAACAGCCTTCACGTAGCAGTCATCATGAAATTTTTAGTAAACTTGATTTGGAGATATAGATACTAGATACACTAGGCTAAAAGTTAAAAAGCATCCCAGAAGCCATTTCCACATTGTTGCCATTTCCACATTGTTGCCAAAAAATCTTATACTATATACTACCTTTAGGTCCCAATTCTCATCTTAGCAATAGCAACAGCAATCACACTTGGACTTATATTTAGATCCTTTCCAATCAGGCTTCAGGCCCTGGCACAGTACTGAAACAGCATTGGTCGCGTTGGTTGATGATCTCTGGAGGGCCCGTTACAGAGGTTATTCCTCTGTCCTGGTCCTATTAGATCTCTCGGTGGCTTTTGATACTATCGACCATAGTATCTTATTGCAGCGGTTGGAGGGGTTGGGAATTGGAGGTACCGTCTTGCGGTGGTTCTCCTCCTTCCTCTCTGACCGCTTGCAATTTGTGTTGACGGGGGGGGGAGAGGTCCACCCCTAGGTCCCTCATTTGTGGGGTGCCTCAAGGGTCGGTCCTCTCCCCTCTCTTGTTCAACATTTATGTGAAGCCGCTGGAGGAGATCATCCGTGGTTTTGGGGTAAAATGTCATCTTTATGCGGATGACACTCAGCTCTACATCTCTACCCCGAACCACCCCAACAATGCTGTGGAGGTTATGTCCCAGTGCATGGAGGCCGTGCGGAATTGGATGGGCGAGAACAGGCTTAGACTCAACACTTCCAAGACTGAGTGGCTGTGGTTTCCAGCATCCTGATATGGTCAGCTGACTCCGTCGCTGGCTATTGGGGATGAGATCTTAGCCCCCACAGAAAGGGCTCGCAATCTAGGCGTCCTCCTGGATGCACGGCTGTCATTGGAAGATCATATTACGGCCGTCTCCAGGGAGGCTTTTCATCAGGTTCGCCTGATGCGCCAGTTGCGGCCCTTTCTCGATTGGGACGCCTTACGCACGGTCACTCATGCCCTGCTCACCTCCCGCCTGGATTACTGTTATGCCCTCTACATGGGGCTTCCTGTGGGGAGCACCCGGAGGCTTCAACTGGTGCAAAATGCGGCCGTGCGGGTGGTTATGGGGGCGTCTAGAAGCTCTCATGTGACGCCTCTCCTGCGCGAGCTGCATTGGTTGCCAGTGGCCTTCCGGGTGCGCTTTAAGGTTCTGGTTTTGACCTTTAAAGCGCTCCATGGCATCGGACCTGGTTATTTGCAAGACCACATTCTGCCAGTAGTGTCCTACCATCCGGTCCGCTCCCACAGGGAGGGTCTCCTCCGGGTCCCGACGGCCTCCATGTGCCGCCTGGTGACCCCGAGGAATAGGGTAGGGCCTTCTCTGTGGGGGCACCTGCTCTCTGGAATGGGCTCCCCCCAGAGTTGAGAACGACCACCGACCTGAGGGTGTTCAGGCATGGTTTGAAGACCTGGCTCTTTGAGCAGGCTGGCCTGGGCTGATTTTAAATTGGGTTTTAATTATGGTTTTAGTATTGGGGATTTTAGATCTGGGAGCAGCTCATATTTAATTCTGTTTTAATTTTTTTATATGTATTGTTTTAGTTGGCTGTGCACCACCCTAAGTCCTTCAGGAAAAGGGCAGTATATAAATTGAAATAATAATAATAATAATAATAATAATAATAATAATAATAATAATAATAATAATAATAATAATAATAATAATAATAATAATAATAATATACCATTTCATAGTGCTTTACAGCCCTCCCTAAGTGGTTTACAGAGTCAGCAATTGCCCCTCACAATCTGGGTTCTCATTTTACTGACCTCAGAAGGATGGAAAGTTGAGTCAACCTTGAACCCCATCAGGATCGAACTTCTGGCAGTGGGCAGAATTAGCCTGCAATGCTGCATTCTAACCACTGCGCCACTACAGCTCTTAGAAGGATAACAATGAGATAATCTACTACAGCAAAAAGTACAAGCTTTTCTGATCTAATGATGATAGCTGGATTTTGAGTCCTAAATCAGGAATCAAAAACTAACATATATTTAAATTTTATTTAGATTAATTTAAATGTAATTAATATTAAAAATACAAATGTACTATCAAGGACATGTTGGGAGCATATCTTCAGTGCCAGAACATTAAAAACTATGTTGTTTGTTGCACAGGTTCTACAACAGTATATTCCCTCTTTTTAGCAGAAATCATAAGACCTAGATTCTGCTCTTATTATTTGATTTTAATGTACAGCAGTTCTCTAAATCTTAATTAATAGCTCTTAATTTCTGTCTTTTATAAAACATAAACATTAGCATTACAAAAAATAGAATTATTATGAAGTTAGTATATATTATCAAGAGGAAAAAATATATCTTCAGTAGATATAGGGTTAGTTATAATAAAGAAAATATTGCCAAAGCTGAAATTAGCAAAGAATAAATATTGCATTGAAGTTTGTAGATTAATGGGAATAGGTTTGTCCTAAACACTTGAAAAAATTAATTGCCAGGAAGACTGCCCTTTTTGGTTTATTTAGATTTTTTCAGTTCCTTTTGCCCCAAGTCATAATTTTGTTCAGTTATGGTCTAATACACCAAGATATGCAACCAATGCCTCCTCCTGCTTCTTCAAAACTGTGTGCCTTATAAAAACCCACAAACGCAGCTTAACCTAGGGCAGTTCTTCCAGCAGACAGCACTGATATAATTACAGTAGTTTTTGTTGCAATAAACCAGATGTTCTTGTTCTGGAATGCAAGCATTTTCCCCTTCTTCAAGCACCATTTAATATGTTGCCTCTTTTTAAGCCTCACATCAGCTGTTCATAAAACTCTTTCCCCATTGAGTATAGTTTGCAGATTTCATTTACAGATGCTTACAGTATGTCTGAAAAGAATGAGACAATAGTTTTTTAAAAAAGGAATTTGATGGATTTTTAGGAGAAGAAAAGAAGAAAATCCCTTTCTTCCCTTTTTTTCATTTAAAACTATTCTTGCTCTGCTTGAAGTTGAACCATCTAAATGTTTTAACTGATGTAATTTATTCTTGCCAGAAAATAAAAAAGAATTTCATGTGTTTCATGTGAACCATTCTACCCCCTAAAAATGTTCAGAAGATTTTATGAATTTTATTCATTCATAAGAGAAATTATTTAATTTTAAGCACCTGTGTAATATTGAGAAGATGGTTTTTTTATCTGGTTTATATCTTTTCTTTGCTGTTTTTTTAAATTTTATTAAAATGATTTTTATTATGTTGTGTGTTTGAATACATTTAGTAACTCTGTAACTATCCAGATATTTTTAATCATGAATAATGTTTGGCATAATTTAATCATGATTAAGTATAGAATAATAAATTCATAGAAAAAAAATAGAGATTTCTTAACTGTGCTTGTAATAGTTCATCAGCTTCAAGGATTAAAGGACATATTATGTTGAATACATTGTGTGTCCTGTGCCTTTAAGGACAGTATTTCAAAATAAGGAACCTTGCTCTAAGTTGATGACCCCTCCCCCTCAAATTAGAAAAAGATTTGGGGGAAGGGCATCTTTTATTATCATAGAATACAAATGCCAATAGTGGGCTCCAAATTCAGATGATCCCTTTGCCTTTACTTTCAAGTTAAAACTTGGGAGTTTTGCATTCTATAATTGTGGGTTACATGTATTACAGTACAGCATTACACTGGAATACTTTTCCATTTTGGTGCAATGCTTTATTTTATTTATTACTTTGTTACATAGCTCTATTTGCATTTCTAGGATATTTTAGAGCTGTTAACATAAAAAGAAACAAAAGAAAAAACAAAGAACAAAAATCCCTATGCATACAATACTATAAAGCAATTAAAATCCAATTAAAAATAATCAGGAAAGAAACTCATTCTCAAATAATCATATTTAGAAATGTGATTAAAAATAGATAAGGATGCATAGGGCATCAAATGTGACGTATTATGGAAGAATATGATATACTGACTTCACCCCTTTCCTAAGAGGTCTGTAGGGGGCGTGCATAAGCGCACCAACATGCCTACCATCCCTGTCCTATTGTTTCCTTTATATTTTATTTTTCTTATATGTATCCATGTATTCATAACTATGTTTTACTTATACCTATTATCTTGTAAGTAATTCACAAATAAATAAATAAATAAATTCTTGTTTCAATGCATAATTATCTTAAGGAATCCAAAACTTGGTTAGATTTGTTTTTGATCATTGTAAGCAATTGTTAAGCATTTGTAAGAATCAGAAATTATCTCATGAAGCTAAGAAAAGTAGGAAGCTTGTGGAATATAACAATTGTTCCAAAAAGGATAGGTTTGAGTATATAATTCAAAGCATTTTTGCTTTCACTTTCTAATTGAGAGCGCAAACTCTGAAACAAAATCAGCCCTTTTCTGGATGTTTATAATATGTATGATTGGTTCATGTGATGTAGATTCACCAACAACTTAAAGAGTAAACCCCATTAAATTATTCCAAGTATCAAGGACAACTGAATGTAGCTGGAACTTCAGTGCACTACGAACTATTACTTTTTGTCATTGTTTTATGTAGACTAAATAAAACTGGTCCTATTTCAATTCTGGATGATCTCATACACAGAAAAAAAAAGATAACTCTGACAGGATCACAGAAATGGCATAACATCAAGCAGAAGAGTTCTGATAATTTTCTTTGATAACCAAGTTAGATAGCAAACTGCAAATGGTTCTTAACACTTTTGCAACAGCAACTTAATGTGTTTTTCCTTTATTGATAGATGGGCCGAGAGTTTGACTTGCTGCTCAGAGAGTACTAAAGACTCCACAGTTAACTAAAATTGATTAGGAACCAAAAAAATCTTACCTATGTCTTCTCCTCGTGTCCTTCTGGCAATAATGACTAGAGTATGTCCCAAATTCCCATTAGACTAGTGGATCAGGCAAGTACAAATACAATCCTTTCAGAAAAAGGGTTCTGAGCACTGAGTTAATGTGCATAGGTGCATTTATCACACATTCCAGGCTACACATACAGACACATACATCCAGCTGGTAAAGCTTCCCAGCTACAAATATATAAGAGGCCTCTTCTTGAATCATTAGAGCAGGAAATGCCAACATCAGGAGGAAGGCAGCCTTGCAAGTGGAGAAAGCACTAGACTGCCTGTTATGGTTTGTTTTTAGGCATGTGGTAGTACCGTGTGGAAGCAGCTGCTGAAGACTAAGGCCTAGGATTTTAATACTGATACATATTCCCACCCCCATCCCCTTGTAGGAAGTAGATTACTGTGAGAAAGATGTTGACGGCTGTTCTTTTCTTTTGTTATGTACCAACCCTTGGCATTTGGTTCCATTTTATCCTGCTACTCCTCAGGAATATTGTACTCACCTTTTGTGTTGTGAACATTTATCTTCCAGGACTTCCTGATTAAAGGTTGGCTACTTTAACTTATTTTGGAGGGATTTTTACATCCTCTACTGACAGGAGATGGTAGCCAATAATTATTTTTTTGTGGGGCAGCTGTTTATTATGAAATTGTGTAATGGTACTAACCATACACAGAACCAGTCATTATAGGTTCCACTATGAAACATTCCCATACGATAGTTGCATTTGAATATCACCTTCTTCATTTCTCAAATCGTGTCTGTGGTCTTCTCTTCTCTATAAGTGCTAAGTAATGTATTTCAAGATCAAACCACGGTTTATCATAAAAGACCAGGCAGCAAACTGTGATTTGAATAAACACACCAAGCCAAGATTGAGCTACAGTAATGGTATCTCTACAACGTTGGTGGCTTGATGGTTTGATGAGACATGAATAAAACCAAGTTGTCACATTTCAACCACATTTATAAAGGTAGACAGTTCCACACACTGGAAATAAATAAACATCTAAGTCCAGTCTCTGATGCATGTGAGGATAGCATCAGCCAAATGCTCCCCACTTGACAGTAGGACAAATGGATTCCTGGTGTAATCTTCTGACGTTTGCAGAGTTTCACCAGTAGTATGCTTACCTCAGGGGACCAATCTGCTAAATTTATACTTTGTCAAATATAAATGCTTCCCATAAAGTGGATTTTACATGACTTTGAAACATGGTGTAATTTTTCACTGATGTGGTACAGGATGCAGACATTGCTGGCTTGATTTTATAGAAATCTTTGAAAACAGTCCATAAAGTATTTGAGGAAACCTAAGAGGCACCCACAGGTTTGGAAGGAGATGATAGAACACTGCTATTATGCAACCACAGCCAGCCCCCCACTTTGTTAAAAAAAAAAAAAGAGCTGTACTGTATCAGTTTTACATTTTTGTCTTCTTTAACAAGAATGTCAGAGTTAAAATAGATAAATAAATAGGCCTGTCTTGGGATCCAAGTTTCAGATCCGTTTCATCACAGAGCTTGTAACTAAGGCCTTTACATTTCCTCATATGGCCATGCTCTGCTCATTTAATGTTTCCACAGCATACACTTTCAGCTTCCAAATGTTTCTTTGCTCAGCCATTATTGCAGTTGTATAAAATCTTTGCTTGAAATTCACCTGGCTCTGAGACATTGTCTTACAGACAGAGACAAACCTGACAATTTTTTGTCTGACAATCCTATGCAAATATCCCATCCGATCCCTCTTGTCCCCCCAGACCGCCCGATTTATGGCAAATATACTGTAGGGAGATTTTCTACAGGTGGATGGTTGAAGTTCAATTCATAGAAACACTAACCCCTAAAATAACCTTTTGTCAGACGTTATCCTACAACTGACAAACTATTCACCTATAAAAAGATTGCCCTCCCCCCACCAAAGTACACCTTATCCTAAGTGAACCTCTTTGAAGCAGAGGTAAGGCAAGGGTCAGTTACCTGTAAGTTTTCCAAATTAATAGCTCAAAGACTTTAACTAAGGCCAGTATTAAAAATACTGGGTGGTCTGTGTGCTTCTCTTCCCTTCAGAGTGATTGCTTCCATTCCTAAATCTTTTTCTACTTCCATTTCATATTCATATTCTATTTCATATTCACAGGAATATGTGTCAGAGTTGGGGAGTACTAATCTGGCCCAATTTTGCAGCACAAAGTCTTAAGTCTTTTCCACCTTTGATAGCCCCACCAGAGTTGGAAGGAACCTTAGAGGTCTTCTAGTCCAACCCCCTACTCAGGCAGGAGACTCTCTAACATTTCAGACAAATGGTTGTCCAGTCTCTTCCTTAAAAACCTCCAGTGCTGGAGCATTCACAAAGTCTGGAGGTAAGTTGATTAATTGTTCTCACCGTCAGGAAATTTCTCCTTAGTTCTAGGTTGCTTCTCTCCTTGATTAGTTTCCATTTTCTTTTACCAGATGTTTTATTCCAGTCTTCTAGCACAGCACATTTTATTTTGTATTCCATTGATGTTGCTAGGTACGGGCAGAAAATAAATTAAAAATAACAAGAAGGAAATGATCCAAATGAAAAGTGAGGTTAAAAAAAAATGGAAGTTTTTTTAAAATCCATGTTAGGGCCATCCCTATTATATTTTATTTTCAAAGCCACTCTGCCAGATTGTCCATGGTACACTAATCCTACATATGGTTTGATTAAGCCAAGAAGCTAAACCACAGGGGAAGTAATTCATATTTGACAGCATCCAATTAAAGTCAAAGAAAATTATGTCCCAGCCAGAAACATAATTGCCAGAGATAACATGCAGAAAGACAATTCCTCAAATCCTGCCAAGAATCCTGTTATAAAGAAGTAAGTCCACACTAACTGAACATACTTCTCCTTTCGCACTCTGTACTGATTGGCATTGAATGGCACCTTGGAATACCACCTGCATTTTTACATGGCCTTGAGAATTTCCTCTCAATTGCCTCCTCCCCTTCCTGTCCCGCCCCCCCCCCTCACTTCCTCCTGCTCCTCTTATGCCTCTGCGGGAAATACTGAGGATCTACAGCAAGATGAAACTTTCTGAGGCTAACAACTGTCATGATGAACAAACCTTAAAGGCATAAGCTTAGATTTCTGACACATTCATTCACTTGAGGGGGGAAAAACAGGTCTCCACTCCCCCAATGGATGCCCAACAATTGCAACACTATTGCAGATTACACACCTAATCTATAGGTCGGTAGGAGCCTAGCTGAATGCCTCCACCTAGGGTTTGAATAGCAGTATCACAATTCAATATTGACTTCCTCCATAGTTTTTTCATTAAGAAATTAGGAGGGCAGGACAGAATGCCATGATATTTCAAAAAGTCAAAGGTACGAGGGGGGAAAAGGTCTCTTAGTACCACTGACAGCTCATTCTGTTAGAAGGGAAAGAAGTTGACCATAAACAGGGCAGCTAAAACTTCTCCCGAAGTTTATTTAAAGCAATGTCATCAACCATGGTGACCTGGCTCTAACATCAATGGGTTATATTTTTCAAATCAATTATTGGTGTAAGCCATTGAGCTAGGCAACCAAACTGTTTCTGATTGATAATTGGTCCAAAAATCAATTTGTAATAATTTTCAATTGGGGCTGGACAATCTTTTGATCTCAGAAATTACATAGGTGGCCAACTTGGGCATCTGAAGCTCAAATATACACATTCTTTTAGATCTAGAGCCAAACCTGCCAAGCTCTCCTTCCACTCTTTCTATCTCCCATCCAGATTTTTGATTTCCTGATCATATTGACAGTGGGAGCCATTTTGGGATTCATTTTCTACTGACCTGCTAGTCAATTGGCTCATGGAAAACCCAAGCCAGACTCCCTATAGCTCGATCAGTTGATTTTAAAAACAAACAAACAAAGGAGAGACAGATACGATTTGAATTCTACTAAAGAATCCTAGAAGCTAAGATAGATAATAACACCCTCTCTGTCACCTTGTAGACATTTGGAATGTTTGATTCTAATCCTTAGTTATCCACAATAACTTTTTCTATGTTTCCCTCTCTTTTGCTACTGCCTTTTGAAGGGAATGATCTCTAATGATCTAAGTGCTAGAGCCCACTGTAACTACATAGCCAAAAAGGCGTTAAGAGTTATTAACCTAATCTTACATAGCTTTTTCTCTGGTAATATTTCACTAATAACTAGAGCATACAAAACATTTGCTAAACCAATACTCAAATACAGCTCATCAGTTTGGAACCCACATTACATATCTGATATTAACACAGTTGAGAAAGTCCAGAAATATTTCACAAGAAGAATTCTCCACTCCTCTACTCGTTGCAGAATACCTTATGCCACCAGACTCGAAATTCTAGACCTAGAAAACCTAGAGCTATTGCCGCCTTCAGTCCGATCTAAGTATAGTATATAAAATCATACATTGCACTGTCCTACCTGTCAATGAATACTTCAGCTTCAACCATAACAACACAAGAACACACAATAGATACAAACTCAAGGTTAACCGCACCAAACTTGATTGCAGGAAATACGACTTCAGCAACAGAGTGGTCAATGTTTGGAATACTCTACCTGACTCTGTGGTTTCTTCCCCAAACCCCAAAAACTTTAACCTTAGACTGTCTACTATTGACCTCACCCCTTTCCTAAGAGTCTGTAGGGGGCGTGCATAAGCTCACCAACGTGCCTACCATCCCTGTTCTAATGTTTCTTTTATATATATATATTTTTCTTATATGTATCCATGTATTCATAACTATGTTTTTACTTATACCTATTATCTTGTAAGCAATTGACAAAAATAAATAAATAAAAAATAAATGAATAGATGCTCCTTCTCCTTCCCTCAAGGAACCATTCTGTACTTCTAAAACATGTCCATCAAAGCCACTTATGACAGATTCCAAAAGCCTGGAAGGGGAAGACTTACAGCTAGGTAACCGGAACTATTGTTTCACAGCTGAACATAAACTGGCCTTTATTCAAAACTTCAGTAACCAAGCAACTGATACCCTAAAGCTGTCAAAATGAACAGCATCCAAATCATATACTTGCAAGCCATTTCATCCACAAAATAGGCAGATTGTATCAGTTTTTCAAAGGCTCTGACAGGTGTCTGAATCTTTTTGCCATATTTTTGACCATTGAAAATTTTCATTAGATAATATTCCAACAGAGAAGTAAAGCTTGTTACCATCAGCATCACTGCTGGAACAAGTCCTGTAGAATAAACTCTATTTTAGTTTCCTACTTGTGTTCAGTTGTGGTCTTCAGGAGTTCTAATCTCTAAATAAAAATCAATAGAATTCAAAGATTTTCCTTTCAAGATTCCTAAATATGAAAGTAAAATATTTATGCAGGTGGAATAATAACTAACAGACAGTGCAATGCTTTGTTCCTGGTCATCACATTCTCATGGGTAAAAATCTTTCTTCTACATTATCTAGTTCCTTCTGCTCCCATCTCTACTTCCTGTGCAGCAATGTGCTTCCTCTTTATTAGAGTGATGCTACTTCTAGTTCCCCCTGGGCAGCCCAAATATTCTCTAAAAGAAAGAAAAAGCATAAATCCCAGAACAATTTTCACTTCACTGCTCAGAATTTTGAAACTGATGTTGAGGACATTTTGTAACAATAACCTGTATTTATTTACCTGAATTGTTGCTCTAATAAACAAAGGAGTAACAAAGAAATTAATAATAATTAATAGTGAAAGAAAAAAAGGTATGATGTGAAGAAGGAGAACTGAATCAGAAAATGATCAGAGGAATAAAAAAATCTTCTTGTTATCATTTAAAGTAAATGTTCTAAATAACTCCAGCAAAGAAACTTGGAAATGCAGTTGGTCATTTCAGGCTGGGTATCCAATTCATGCATTACAAACAATATATTTATCTTATATGCATGCATATCTGTGTATAGTATATATGTGATGTTTTGATATTGTAGAATTAATCTAAGATATAGCTACCATTGATATCTATTCCCACAAAAAATCCTGTTGACTGAATTTATTCGGGCACTTGGCAATAAGTTTAGCAAATATGTAACAGGACTCTCAAGAGGAGTTCCATAAACAAAAACAAGTTCAGTTTATTCCAAAGGTGCTTTTTTTCCAAGACGCAACTAGACTTTCTGGTTTTCCTTTGAAGACGTTTTGCTTCTCATCCAAGAAGCTTCTTCAGCTTCTTGGGACAACCATGACTTGGATGACTGAGAATTTCCACAAACATTTCAAGTTCAGTTCTGAAATTGCTTAGCAGTTCTAACTGATAAGGTAAGGCCTGCCCCTTACAGTGCAGTTATAAATAGAGGGTATCATCAAATAATAAGTTGATATTTCAAGGTAAAAGTTATATCATTCATCCTAAGAAAAAATAAATTATGGAAACTGGGCAGAGCAGAAGAGTTGATCTTGCTCTTTCTCTCTTTCTGAAGGAAAAAAGGTCATTCTTACATCTTCCTTGGATGGCTTTTGAGAGCTGATTGAGAATCGGTTGTCTTCAAAGCAATAAGATTGTAGCTGTTTGATTTTCTGCAGTGGTTAAATAAAAAAAGCAAGGAAAAGAGCAGACTTGAATTTCTGTTGCTGTTTATCACCTTTCATTCTGATAACAGCTTGTTACAATGCAGTTCATGGAGGTTTTGCACATAGAAACCATTGCGTGAATGTCTTGATTCCAGGACTGAAGGGGGAAAATGAAACATCAGTCCCAGAAATCTGGTCAGAATAAATATTCAAAACCAAGGTTTATGAAAATTAATAGCTGTCGGACTCTAGGGATGATAAATTCATAACGTATACCTGTTTTGATCATCTCTTTCTATGTGCATGTCTTTAAGTCACTGTACACTGGATAAGCCTCTGTGGTTTTCTTGACAAGGATTTCAGAAATACTTTGCCATTACATTTTTCCTAGAGCTGAGAGAAAGTGATTAACCAAAGATCACTCAGCTGGCTTCATGCCTAAGGCAGGACTAGAACTCACAGTGTCCTGGTTTTTAACCTGGTCCCTTAACTACTACAGCAAACTGGCTCTCTTATGAATCACTTCTACTTTAAGCTTATCTGAAGGTACCATTCAATTTTGTTGAATGCTTTTTTCAGTGAGCAACTAGCTTGATTCTCAGCTCTATGTTAATGATGAATAATATTAAGCATTTTCTCTTTGTTTGGACTAGCCTTTCCCATTTTGTAAACTGTTTCATTGCACTGTATATTAAATAATTGACAGTACTCAGTTTTTGAAACAAAATTGAAGGAATGTTCTTATATGTTTATGCGCATATAGAAGACTCCAGGCTATGTCAAGCCTCTTATTTAAAATTAATTATTCTTTTCTTGCCAACATACTTATATATACTCTAATTTTTTTTGCATGTATATTTAATTTTATTTATTGTTACTGACATGGACTAACAGTTGAATCTCTTATATAATTTGGCTATGAAATTATCCGAACTGGGGCATGATGTTATTGCATTGTAATATAGGGAAAAAATTATTTAGCAGATTTTAATTTTTGCTTGCAATGGACCAGATTTTCAGGAATTCACAACATCTGTGTAATATTTATTAAGGTAAAGGTTCCCCACGCACATACGTGCTAGTTGTTTCCGGCTCTAGGCGGTGGTGCTCATCTCCATTACAAAGCCGAAGAGCCAGCACTATTCGAAAATGTCTTCGTATCATGTGGCCGGCATGACTAAATGCTGAAGGAGCATGGAATGTTACCTTCCCATCAAAGTGGTCCTTATTTTTCTATGTGCATTTTTACATGCTTTTGAACTGCTAGGTTGGCAGAAGCTGGGACAAGTAACGGGAGCTCACTCTATTATGCGGTGCTAGGGATTTGAACCGCCGAACTGCCAACCTTTCTGATCGACAAGTTCAGCATCTTAGCCACTGAGTCACCGCATCCCACTTAACATTTATTACGAAGTATAATTATTATTTTTTTATATATATGCAAACAATGCATCAATTTATGTTATTTGCATCTTGCAAGCTTGCAAGTTAAAATAATGTTTAAGTAATGTTTGTATATAAATAATAAATGCAGGTAGTCCTTGACGTATGACCACAATTTAGCCCAAATTTCTGTTAAGTGAGACAATTGTTAAATGAGTTTTGTCCAGTCATGGGATTCAAAATTTTTACTACCGGTTCTGTGGGCGTGTCTTAGTGGGCATGGCAGAGGAAGGATACTGTAAAATCTCTAGTCAGAGGTGGTATTTGCCGGTTCTACGGACTACTCAAAATTTCCGCTACTGGTTCTCCAGAACTGGTCAGAACCTGATGAATACCACCTCTGGTTTGGCCCCATTTTACAACATTTTGCCACAGGTTGTTAAGTGAATCTGGCTTCCCCATTGTCTTTGCTGGTCAGAAGATCGCAAAAGGTGATCACATGACCCCCGGACATTGCAACCGTCATGAATATGAGTCAGTTACCAAGTGTCTGAATTTTGATAACGTGACCATGGGGATTCTGCAATGGTCATAAGTATGAAAAACAATCATAAGTCACTTTTTTCAGTGGCATTATAACTTTGGTCACTAAATGAACTCTTGTACTATAAGTCAAAAATCATAAAATTTGATGCGATCAAGTGATGAAATGGAAACAGTGTGCCTTTGGTGATATTATACTGGAATAATAATAATAATAATATTAATAATATAAATTATTATTATTATCCCAGTGAGATTTTGGTTGCATAGCTGTGCAGCACTTCATGTCATTTACAGTATTTTTATGTATGTTCCCTTAATTTTACTTCTAATTTTACTTCAAAATCCCTTGATTTCATTTCTATGTGCTTTCTGTTTTTGGGGAGAAGTTTTATACATACATTTTTGAATTATGAAAGAAGTGATTATCTTGATATATTTTTTTAAAAAGGTTGATCATAGTTTTCCATCTCTGTAAGAAATTTAGAATTTTTAGACTACAGTCTTTGGTGGATTTACATCTTTTTTCTTCTACTTAACCCCATCATTCCTGTCATCCATCTTCTTTGAGTGAACTGAAGATAGTTACCTCTCAGTAAGAATTAATGGATTGCAACTGTTTGCCAACTGTTTCTATTCTATTTAATTTCAATAATCGCATAATATCTAAAATATGGAAGTAATTAACTTATATCAATTAACTGCAAGTGATCTGAAGTACTTTCAATTTGTGTGGCATCTGATTTCCACTCATCAAGAAAGCAGTATTGTATCTAGTAAATATTGGAAATGTAACAAAAAATCTGGCATATATTATCATCTGCAGTGTACTTGTGCTAAAGCAAAAAAAAAAATTGGGCAAAAATACACATGTGGTTAGAAAAGATGGAAAACATGTAGATCTTAAACCTGAACTTTTTTTTATTAGGCATAGTACCAGAAAAACTTGATAAACAAAGTATATATTTAATATTGCATGTATTAACAGCAGTGAGGATTGTATTTGCGCAGCATTGGAAAAATGAAGAAATACCACTAGATGAATACATAATAGATTATTAAGATAATTTTTAATTATCTTAATTTTAATTAATTAGTTTAATTAATTATTAATAGATAAGAAGATATTGGACTGTGCAGAAATGGACAGACTTACATTGAAGATTAAACAGAAAGAAGGTACAGAATATGACCAAATATGAATTTTATTTTATCAATGGTTGGAAAAAAGAGGTAAAGATTAGGAATATAATTTGTATTGTTGACCAAACAAAACAACCCAGACAACACAATGTTTATTAAGCACTAATTAAATATAATAGTAAAAAAATCAATAAAACTTTATTTAAAAAAAACAAAAAGAAAGCAGCGTTGCATCTAATTGCCACCATAGCAAATGCAAGTTCATCATAGGATCCTCATTTAATACCAATAGAGAGACAGACTTCCTAATTAATCTTCTATTTGAATAAATGACATTTATTATGAATCAGTAGGAAGAAACAGTGTTACTCTGAAATCTTAATGCAAATTTGGGAGCATTTTTATGTCAGTCAGAAGACTTTGAGAGGCTTGGCACTCATGGTTTATTTAAATACCATCACTGCAGATTTTAAAACATTGGAGGTAGGGGGGAGGCATAGTCCAGCTGCATGCAATGAAGTCCTTGAGGATGCTTCTTACCCATGGAACTCTCCACTACCATTCCTCCCAGCTTCTTCTGATGCATTTTCTTCAAACCGATAACTTCAGGAAAGAATATTTGGAGCATATATTGATGCCGCTGTTTTCATTTAGCTGCATGAAAATTTTTCCACCCTATACATTAAAAACCTATTGCTGTAGTCTCTGAAAATGGGGAAATCTGTTTTAAACAACTCTTCTCCCAAATAAATAAATCTAACCTCCTACTTGTAATATAAATAAAAAGTTCATAACCTCAGCATCGGAGAAAAAAAAAAGAACTTGGAATTTTATGGGGAAAAAGTTACAGTGTGTTCAAAGGAGGAGGCGAACATCTTTATGTAGAAACTGAATAATCAAATGCTCTACAAAAGTGCTTATCTTTCTCTGTCTTAAAGAGAGTCAGCCAAACAGAATTCCATATATGTATCAAGCAGATGTTAGATTAATTGGGGGGGGGGGGTGCATCCAATGTTATATAAGCAGACTTCAACATGTGCAACAGGCCTTTCCCTTGCTCTACTCCTCCCTTCAAATTCTGCATGTGCTATAAATTTCCTCCAGATGGTTCTCAGGTCTCTACAACAGATTCGAAATGTACGTGAGGGGTTAAAGAGGAGGACAACTCTGATCCACTGAATGAATTCTGGAGTCTATAAGAAGTTCAGAGGAAATGCCTGTCAACTGTATTCTTCTGAATGAAAAAGGAAGAGAAATGTGCACTTATATCTACAAAAATCTACCATATTTACAAACAGACAAGCAGAGTCTATCGATAGGATATTCGTTTTATACTGGGTAGCAACCACGAAATACTCCCTGATCCAGCATCAGTCTCACAAAACAACAGTGCCAAATCTTTTCCTGCCTTTTAGCCACCTTTCAAGTTAATGTATGCTGCCCCAAGGTCAGATACGCTATTGGGTTTCCTTGCCAAATATACAGAAAACAATTTCAAGTTATTAAATTTTCCTAACCACTAAGAAATAACATGGACGAAGCCACAAATCTATTTCAAAAGTGAGACCCATTTAAATCAGGGGAACATATGCTTAGGTAAGTATATTTAGAAAAGACCGAATCAATACAAATCTAGCAACAAATTACTATGAGTACAAATATGGCTAGTAGCAACCCAGATGACCACTAGCTGACTACAAGGAAGCATCTACATTTGTTGTCTCTAAAGGCTACAAAATGGACAATGAACATGTCATATGTTCCTTTCCAGAAGGGGAATTTAGAATTTATTTTAAAAATCGAATAGCAGTACCACATTTTCCGGCGTATAAGACGACCGGGCGTATAAGACGACCCCTGATTTTCAGTTGACTTTTTTTCAAATGTCGTCTTATACGCTGGAAAATACTGGTATTCAAAATTAAGCTGCAAGGATTTGTAAACTAAGATGCTTCTCCTTAAGTGTGTAGGCAAATACATTTTTATTCAATTCAATACAGTCAGCATTATAAATGAACTCTACAACTTTCTATTAATGACATATTTTTTAAAATTCCGGCCGCTACTCCGCGAAAGAAAACAGCCCGATCTGCCGCCACTAGAGCTCCGAAGGAGAGAATAGCAGCTAGAGAGGCAGAAGCCGGGCGACCTCCCAAAGGTGTCAAAGAAGAGCGAAGCGTCTCTTTCACAGGGCGGGTGAGCGGCTTAGAGCCGCCCTCTGTTATCCCTCGCTTCTCGCAGGAGGCAAACAAGACAGAGCCACACCGGAAGCTCCCGGCTTTCCGTGGCGCCTCCTCCCTTGACGTCCCTTCCGTGCCGGCAGCTCCAGAGAAGCTCAAGGCGAGTGGGAGTGAGGGGGGATCCTTGTCCTTGTGAACCGCTGCATTACCAGATCGAGCTGACTGGTTCACTTCGCATCTCTCCCTTGCCTTGGAGGAAGCGCCCACAAACTTATTTCTCGGCTCCCTCAAAGAGGAAGCGTAAAAGCGCTCAAGCTTCACTCCTGATGTACCGTATTTTCCGGCGTATAAGACGACCGGGCGTATAAGACGACCCCCGATTTTCGGTTGCCTTTTTTTCGTTTCAAAAGTCGTCTTATACGCCGGAAAATACGGTAGTTATCCTTTAAAAACATGTCTGAACTTGCTTAAGTATCTCCCAACCATGTGCAGAAAGTTTGAAAATCTTATAATTGAACACAATAAAAATGCAGAAAGCACTATCAGGAGCATAAAGTCATAACACATATACCACTTAAATGCCCCGTGGTTAAGCAATGGCATGGCAGTGTGATCATATTTGGCCTATTCAAAGCACGCATGCTACATTTCTTTCACTTTCTGATCTCACAGGAAACAAATGGGGGAAACAAATAACTGCTTTTCAGAAGATCTGAAAAGGAAATGGAACTAGTTGTTGGCATTGAGGAATCAGAATAGAGCATGAAGGGATCTGGAAGGTCTTGTAATCCAGCCTCCTATAGCAGTGATGGTTTTCAACCTCACGTGCCGAAATTGTCAGATACCCGACAATCGGCTGGCTGTCAGGGGCGCGCGCATGCGCAGTGGGGGTCTTCTGGGTGACCCCTCGCATGCCGGCAGAAATGGGTTTGCATGCCACTTCTGGCAGGCATGCCATAGGTTCACCATCACGGTCCTGTATCATTTCAGACAAGTTACCTTGTCCAGTCTCTTCTTAAAAATCTCCAATAATGAAGCACCCACAACATCTGAAGGCAAACTGTTCCACTGGTCAATTGTCATCACTGTTAGGAAGTTTTTCCTTAATCCCAGGTTGCTTCCTTGATTAGTTTCCATCCATTGTTTCTTGTCCTGCCCTCTGGTGCTCTGGAAAATAAGTTGAGCCTCTCCTCTTTGTGGAAGCCTCTCAAATACTGGAATACTGCTTTCTTTCCATTCTCTAGACTAGCCAAACCCAACATCTGCAACTGTTCTTTAATATGTTTTAGTCTCTAATTGCTCTTCTTTGCACATTTTCCAAAGTCAAAATCCTTTTTTGTAATGTGGTGACCAAAACTGGATGCTGTATTCCAGGGGTGGTCTTACTTTTTAAAGTGATACTAATACTTCATGTGATTTTGATTCTATGACTCTGTTTATACAACCAAGGATTGTATTAGCTTTTTTGCCTGCTGCTGCACACTGCTGACTCATGTTTAAGTGATTATCCAGTTATGGTTTTTGAGCCAGGTTTTGTATTTGTACCTTTGGTTTTTCCTGCCTAGGTATAAAATCTTGCTTTTCTCCATATTAAATTTCATTTTGTTGGATAAGGTCCATTGTTCAAGTCTGTCAAGATCTTTTTGGATCCTGAGCTTGTCTTTTGGGAAGTTGGTTATTCCTGCCAACTTAGCGTTATCTGCAATTTTGATGAATTCCCCTTCTATTCCCTCATCTAAGTCATTTATTAAGATACTGAAGACTACTAGGCCTAAAATGGAACCTTGTGGTACCCCACTGCTTCCTTCCTTCCATGTAGATATAGTACAAGGACTACTTGTTAACTATGATTTGTCAGTCAGTTACAAATCCATCTGGTGGTGATGCTACCTATCCCACATTTTTCTAGCTTACTGAAAAGTAGGTTGTGGTCTACTTGCTGAAGTCTAAATATACTATGTCTTCAGTATTTCATTGGTATACTAATTTAGTCACTTTGTCAAAGAATGAAATAAGATTGGTTTGGCATGATCTGTAATAGTAACCCATGCTGGTTACTATTTATAACTTTATTTGTTTCTAGATGTTCCCAGATCTGTTTTTTAATTATTTTTCCAGTATCTTTCCAGGTGTTATGATGTTAGACTGATTAGTCTCCTTTAGTTTTCTGTGTCTATTTTTTTTTCCTGTTTTTTGAAGATAGGGATCATATCAGTTCTTTTCCAATCCTCCGGTAGTTCCCCTGTGTTCCAAGATTTTTTAAAGATATGATACAATGGTTCTGATGTAACATCTGCCAGCTCGTATGGAACACTGGGATGTAAACCATCAGGTCCTGGTGATTTATATTCATCAAAGTCAGACAGGTGTTCTCTTACCATGTTCATTTCTAGTATGTCTGTTACAGTTAATTTTTGGGTAGGTTGAGCTATAGTTTCTTTTTGTGTGAAGACTTTTGTGCAAAGAATGAGTGAAGCAGCTCTGCTTTCTCTCTACTGCCTATTACTTCCTTGCCATCTTCTGTCTAGTGGACCAACTGTTTCCTTGACTTTTTTTCTTATTATTTATATGTTGAAAGAAACTTGTTTTTATTATCTTAGACTTTTATTGCAAGTTGTTCATTCGGAGCCTTTGGTTTCCCAACTTCATCTTTGCACATTTGGGCTATCTGCTGATATTCTGCCTTAATTATGTGTCCCTCTTTCCATTTTTTGTACTTATCCTTTTTGTCTTTCAGTTTATCAGAAAGATTGTTTTGCAACTGTGCTGGTTTCTTCTTGGATTTCTTGCTTTTATTTTTCAGTGATATTGTGTTAGACTGGGCTTTTATATCATATTTTTTAATGTTTCCCCTGCTTCTTGAGTTGTTTTCCCCTTTAGGATTTTTATCCATGAAATTTTGCTTAAGCTCTGAGTTTGTTAAAATCAGCTGTTTTAAAGTTTAAGACACTGGTTGGATTATATTCTATTGCTTATGTTTCCATTATATTGAATTCCAGTATGACGTGGTCACTCTTGCCCAAGATTCTGGCAACTTCAACTCCATCACTTCTTCTCTATTAATAAGAATTAGGTCCAGTATAGTTTTTCCTCTAATACCCTCCTCTACTTTTTGGATGACAAAGTTGTCAGCTAAGTTGGTTAAGAATCTGTTTGATCTCTCTTGCTGCAGAATTTGTCTCCCGGTTGATATCAGTGTGTTAAAATCTCCCATTACTACTTTGGTATTTTTCCTATATACAGTACGTTTGTTAATTGGTTAGCAAAGAGTTCATCTATTTCTTCTGTTTGGTTGGGTGGCCTGTAGTATACACCTATAGCAATGCCATTTTTCCCCTTTTATATTGATCCATATGGATTCTAGGAGGTTTTCATTCTTGGTCTTGTGTATTCTGTAGAGATGTAGTGATCTTTCATATATAATGCAATTCCACTTCCTCTTTTGTTAGATCTGTTTCTTTTGAATAGTTTGTATCCTTCCTTCAGTACATTCCAGTCATGAGTTTCATTCCACCAATTTTTAGTAATGGCAATTATATCATATCTGCCTTCATGTACTAATATTTCAAGTTTACCCTATTTGTTCCCTAAATTTTGAGCATTAGTGTATAGGCATTTGAGTCCTTTAGGGTTTTTGGATATGTTCCTTGTATCTCCTACTTTGTAAGTGGAATTTCCATCCTTTCCATCACTTTCTACTTCATTATGTTTTTCTTTTATTTCTTTTTTCTCTTCACTCCCTTCTTCTTTATGTGATTGGTTATCTAGTGGTTTTTGCTTGGAATTAGGTTCTATAGGTCATGAAGATTGGCCCCCTCCCCCCTAAATTTTAGTGGTACAATTGATACTATGGATGGCCAAGTACTGCTGGTTCCTGTTTCTTCCGTGTAGGCTGAGATTGTTAAGGGTAAGACATGCTTCTCCCTTTTTTAAAAAATAGTGTGGCAAAGCATTAGCTTAAATAAATATAAAGTTCCAACTTCACAAGTCTCCATTTCATGTTATTATATGAGACAAATTCAGAGTTCGATGCTTGTGGTTGTTTTTCCTTGTTTTTCTAGTAGTCTGAATGATTTTTTTCATGAATAAGAATTGTGTACTTGTTATTTTCCTCTTTGACCTTAAAAGAGATCTCTTTCAAAGGCATCCATTAGTGGGTGATCATGGTCAATCCATATTTCACATTCCAAACAGGAGAATAAATGCCAGACTTAAGTCTAAATTATGTCTTTAGCTGCATGTGGCTTGACTTGAACTTTACTGATTTGTCAATTTCCTTCTGTGACTGACACAAATGATAATAGTTGCAAAAGATTTATTCCTGTTAGACCAAAAGCATGCCTGGAATTTTATAAATCCTTTGAAAAATTATGATAGTTGGATCTGAATGACTTTTTCTTTACTTTAAATGTTAATTTGGCATTATGTTCAAATACACACACATGCACAAATTTGTCTACATTAACAAAAGAGATGGAAGAAATTTCCAAATGTGACTGATTGCAACTCTGGAGAAATCGTAAAATTCAATCATCCTATGAGCTTTCTCATTTTCTCCTTCACCACAACTCTCTCTCCCCTCTCACCCCCTGCTCACATTCATTATTCTGCTTTTGTTAATTCTACAAGGGAACCAAAGACATTTTTATGTTTCATCATCATCCCACTTTCCTTTCTTGCCATCTTAAAAAGATCCAGATTTCTAATAAAATATTTTTTTTCAGTAGTAGATAAAATGCTTTGCTTTTCTCCTACCTTTCTCATTCAAACCCTCAAAGTGAAATAGACCTTTAATGTGAATGGCTAAGTATTATAAAAGTGATTGTATGGGAGGGAAATTTCAAAAGACTGGAGGAACTATGATGCATAGATTTTGTTAACATTCCATCTTACTTGTTCAGCTGCATTCCTTTAAGTATTTTGTAGAGGTCTTCCATACATACAAAGTCTACTGCTTTCTCTCATTTCTGACACTGCAAGCTACCCTTTACATGCAGCTGCTCTACAGATTGTGAGTTCTAGTCTCACCATAAGCATGAAAACCAGCTGGGTGATTCTTTCTTAGATCACAATGTCAGGCTCAGGTGATAATCTGGTTGGCCAATTACTGTCACAATCAATGGATCAATTCTTGGCTGATACCAAAAAATGGATCCTGCACCTATAGGTAAACACTAAGAAAAGAAGAAGAAAAACTCTAAAGGAGATAAAATGGTTTTATAAAAGAAGGGATCCTTTTAGTAGAGGAAGGAATGGGTATAACTTTGGTCTTAGCAGAATGTTCATGGTTAATAGGGTCTGTGGTCAAGTTAATAATTGCTGTGTATGCTTTCTGATTCCAGAAGCAAAGGGCCTCTGATTTTCCAAGCAGAGTTACCACAGGCATTCTCAAAACAATGTAGCCAAACAAACTAGATAGTCCAGGGCCAAAAGAGGCCAAGTATGAAGCTTACAGAGTCCACTACACATTTCCCAATCACAAAACGTTGCTCATGAACTGAATCATCATTTCTGAGTTAGAAAGTCTGTCCCATCCATGGCTTCTGAATAGTGCAGGATGATTAAATGGACTGCAAAGATGGGGAAGGAACCCTAAGCATGGGCAAAGTTGAAACACTTGATTGGCTATCAAGTATAGCTCATAAGATGGGATTTTCACATAGACATCTAGTACGCAATTTGTTTCTTTCTATGGCTTTTTGAAGACTGAAATGTAGCTAGCAGGCAATCTCACTTCCTGATCCCTTCCACAGAACACACTGTCCTTCCTGTTATTGAGAATTGTGGTGTTTCTTTAGCTCCTCGTCCCCGTATCTCCTTAAACGCTGTCTCCTGCTTGAGTGTATAACCTCTACCAATCCTTCATTCTTCTTTCAGTCTCCTTACTACTAGATTCAGTGGTGTGTTCTTAAACTCCCAAAGATGTTACATTCGTTTTATTTTTTTTATTCATTGTTTCCCCTTCCATCTCTGGAAAATCTGTTCTGGATGTTTGAGAGTACGGAACAGTGGAGGCAAAGGATCGGCTGAACAGATGCAAAATGGTACCAAATGGTAGCAAAAATGAAAGTTTCCTGTATGTTTTGCTGCCATCTCATGATCATCTGGATTTTTGTAACCCGGATAGGATAGCTGTAATATAGCATCATGGGAGGCAGAAGAAGGGATGATTAGAGTCATTTATCAGGGACTGAGGACAGAAAACATCTTTAGGGTTCTCCCACTTCCTTGCATTTTTAACCCCAGTGAATCTTATAAAGTTCGCTCTTCCCCCCAAGTAAACTGCACAGTGTTTAGTTTTTTGAGTATCTTATCTAGCTCAGAAAATCACTAACACACATGGATATTCATTTATAAACCCTGTACAAAGTATGGGTGGATTTTACTTCTGGACTTTTCCCACCCATTCCCTCACACCACTTTGACAAGAAGAAATAACAGTCCCTGGAATTCATAAGACATCTACATTCCCCTTTATAGTGCAACCCCTCTTGATCTTTCCAGATACATTCTGTAAAGAGCTGAGTACAGCTGGCCTACATATCTATATTTGTTTAATGAATCAGATTGTAGCTGGGGGTGGGGGGCAAGCATTTCAGTATAATCACTGTATCAATCATATGGCTGAATTGCAATACTACTATAAGCTAACTCATTCATGAAGTCATCCTCCCTAACACAAATTCTTCTAAAACCATCAGTAAAATGTTGCAGATCCAAAAGTGAGCTCACAGTGTCTTTGAGTGCAGCCAAGAGTACAAGCACAGAGAGAGAGAGAGAGAGAGGGAGGGAGGGAGGGAGGGAGAGCGCAAATAGAAGCAAACCTCCTTATAATCAGGGTTACATATTTCTAACTAAACATGTCAGATTCCTATTTCTAAACTCAAAATATTTTTTGATTTGCTTTTTAAAATATATTGTTTGATCTACCTGCTGAACGAGAAACAAAGGCTAAATCAATCCTGGGACTACTTTTAGTTTGTTTTGGATGGAATAATTCTGGATTAATAATACATTAATATTTTCAATTAAAGAGAAATTAGAGAGATTGGTGGATTCTTCTGCTAGCAGGAAAGTATCCACTACGTAGTTGGGGTTACAGCTTACTGGTGAGTTTTGATAGATGGCTAGTCTTCTGGATTCAGCCATCTGTCAGAACCTGATTCCTGAGGTAGCAGGGTTCCCCCTTCCTGATTTATTGGGAAACCTCTACCCATCCTTCACTGCTGATCAACAAGGCTTTATTGTTGCTGATTCACAGAGAACCAGAACCAGTCCTACATTTAAAAAAAATATGCATCCCCATTGACTTTAATTTCTTATAAATGCGAACTGTTTGCTAATCATTCTACTGAGAAGAGGGACAGAAAAATATTTCATCTATTCTTGGACTGGGAGGCCCATCACTCACAGGTTTGTCTCTCCTCATCTTGACTACAACAACACATAATATGTGAGCTGCCTTTGAAGACCACTTAAAAGCTACAATACATCCAGAGTGCAGTTGTTATGGAAGCACCTTACTGTACTTATTGTACATCATTACTTTGTTAGTTACATTGGTTACTAATGTGCTTCTGAGTACAATCCAAGATGCAGTCATGATCGATATGGCACTTCATGGCATGTCTCCAATTGCTACTACCCATCCATAAGATCTGCCAAGATAGGTCCCATCATGTAACCAAAGTTAAGTAATGGGATTCAAAAGATGTGTCATGCTTGGCCAATGGAAGAGCAGTCCCTATGAAATTCACATGACCCTGACTCTACCTGTGTTTTGGAAGACTCTTAAGACCTGTTTTTTACTCCCCAGGCACTAGGTGAGGTGGTGTCATGCCTATCATGATTGTTCTTGGACTGTTCTTGCCTGTTCTTCATTCAAGCAAATATATTTTATGATTTCAGGTGGCAGTGGTAGTGTTTTGGTTATTCTATGTTTTTTTTTTTGAGTCATATGTTGATTGGACAACTATATAAATTGAATGACTAAATGAATAATATGAATGAATGAATATATAGCCACTCTTTCTTAGGCCAACCTATTGTACAGATTCGAAGCTATGTGCATTGCGTGCAGAAGATTTGAAGAAGGGATGTTATGTATGCTGCTGTCCAATAAGAAAGGTGGAGTGTGAAATTATTTCTTTATTTGTAGTGTAACAATTGGTCCAAAAAGAGTTTATCTGTTAAACAACCTTTACTTTTGTTTAAATTATTGTGTTCTTACATTATTTTCTGGTTTTACATGTTGATTGTTTTATCTACTAGGCATTTTTAAAATTCTCTTTATATGCCTTTCTGGACCTTTTTTGGCAAAGAAATGAGTTTCATATATAGAGTAATAATTATTTTAAAAAAATAAAACCTTAACCAGATATATTTGCACTTAACCATCCAAAGGAAGGGCAAACATTACATGAAGGTTATTATTATTCATACCTCACAGTTTATAGGATGCAATTAGTGTTGTGTTGCAATCTATGTTAATGTTAGTGCAATGTAAGGTAATTTGGGGAGTATGCTATATATTATTTCTAGTCAGAAATTATATATGTGAAAACTTGCCCATATTTTTTAAAAATGTGATATACAAAATTAATCAATGTGAAAAATGCAACCTAGTCTTTTTCTATAGCTAAGATATTTCTACATACCAGCAAACAACTCCTTACCTAAAATTTGAAAATATATTGTATAGCATAAATCTCACTATATTCTTCTATTGATAAAATCAATATGGTTTGAGATTATAATGAGGGGGAAAATAAATCCCAAACACATTTATTTGCTTATTTATCAATACTTGTACCAGTATGTAGTTCAAATCTAACAGGACATATGCAGAGATATGCATAGATATCACAGGGCAATAGCAGTATAGATATTATTATTATCATTATATTTCTGCATCAAGCCTCATAGAAAAGATCTGCATGTGAGAAATTTTAATTCCAAATTATCTTGGATTTCTGCTCCTTCATAGTTTCTTCTTGCTGGAATGTAAGCACGTTTAAACATGTTTTCTTAGGAACTGGGTTAGTTAAGCAGTTGACTGCAACTGTGAAGTTTGTGCATGTTGATCTCCTGTAATAGTTTACATGAAAGAATTTGGACAAAATTGTTTGCCACTGTTGTAATACATACTCGTTGCTTTCTCCACGATATATTTATTGCTTAATTGTCACACACATTGTAGGCTGTGCTTGTGTTTCATTTACAAATGGCCTGAGAAAGCTAAGAAGGGCAAGAATTATTAAGGGAACCAGAGATGGTATTCAGCAGGTTCTGATCAGTTCTGGAGAACCGGTAGCAGAAATTTTGAGTAGTTCGGAGAACCGGCAAATACCACCTCTGGTGGAAGATTTCACGGTATCCTTTCCCTGCCATGCCCACCAAGCCACGCCCACAGAACCGGTAGTAAAAATAATTTGAGTCCCACCACTGAAGGGAACCTTTGGACTTAAGCGGCTTTGCCCTTCTTTTCCAACCTTCTATCTACATAGGTTCTGGCTATCCAGTATTAAGCTAGGGAGGAAGGGAGATAGGGAGATGTAGACTAGATTTGGCAAATATACTCTGCCAGCCTGAAAGACATTATGGCAGTGAGATGCAATGAAAAGGAGCATTACCACTGTGTTATCACCCAACTCCATCTGAAATGTTGCTCCTGAATATAAAGTGCTGAACCTCATTGCTCTTAATCCAGAGATAATCAGAGAGGGAGAGAAGGGAAATTAGAGTGATCAAAGGCAACATAGCACTTAAGCATTTGCTAACTTTTTCAATATAACAATATTCCAATTCTCTATTAGTGTCATAATCATCATATTAATGTCATCATTGTTAAAACTGGATCTTTGAGTGATCTTATGCTGGGAATAATTCTTAATTTACATACTTTTCTCAGAATTAGCAGAATTAAATAGAGGATAAATAGTTGGCCAATGCAGTCTAGAACTGCTAATTCTGACAATGGTTTTCGGCATCTCAGATCTTTCCCATCACATCCTATTTCATCAAAAGATGCTGTCACTTTTATATTATTTGATTTACTTCTAGATTCTTCTTTTTATTTGTTTTTGTTTATCTCCTTCTACAATAAAAATGATTCTTGACCATTTTTATGACTATAATTTTTTTATAAGCTGGTTTACAAAAGATTCAAGTTTTATGCTGCGACTTTCTCTTTTTTTCAATCTGATGCAGAATATTTAAAAGCTGCCTTATAAAGTCATGGGTTGCTAAAATAAATAAATGGTAAGTAAGTACACAAGTACAGATAGGTAGATAGGTAGATAGGTAGGTAGATAGATTGATAGATAGATAGATAGATAGATAGATAGATAGATAGATAGATAGATAGATAGATAGATAGATAGATAGATAGATAGATAGATAGATAGATAGATAGATAGATAGATATGTAGGTATTTCTGGTTCTGCTTCGGTGTAGTATAACACTGGATTTTTTAAATTACAGAACAATAGAAAACCTCATTGCTTTTTCTTACCTAGTAATTTTAGTGGAAGCCTAGTTTCAAGAGACACAGGTTGTACTCCAAAACAATCATCAACTTACAACCACTTGCTGAGTAATATTTGTAGTTGTGATGACACTGAAAAAAAAGTGCTTATAACTTTTTTGTGAAATGGTTCACACAACCATTCCAGCATTCCCACAGTCACGTATTCAAAACTTGGGCACTTTGGTAATCAACATGTATTTACCATAATTGCAGCATCCTAGAGTCATGTGATCACCATTTACAAACATTTTAGCCAGTGGTGGGATTCAATTTTTTTTGCTACTGGTTCTGTGGGCATGGCTTGATGGGCATGGCAGGGGAAGGATACTGTAAAATCTCCAGTCAGAGGTGGTATTTGCCGGTTCTCTGAACTACTCAAAATTTCCACTACCGGTTCTCCAGAACTGGTCAGAATCTGCTGAATACCACCTCTGATTTTAGCTGGCTGGTCTCCGCCAAGAAAAATTAATGGAGAAATACTGTATTCACTTAACAGCCACTTAATAACTGCAGTGATTTGCTTAACAACCATGGCAAAAAATATCATACAATTGGGCATGACTCATTTAACAACACTCTTGCTTAGCAATGGAGTTTTTGGTCTCAATTGCAGTCATAAGTCAAGGACTACCTGTAATAGTTCAAAAGATAAACTATCAGAGGCTAAAAACAGCTAATGTTCAAAGGTAAAACTACTGTACAATGCTTAAGAAAGACTCAACTTGCAAAAATGATGCAAAGATACTTTATCTCTAAATTGCTAAATGAAGCAATATTTGGACTTCTACAATAATATTGCCTTAATATTTGGCTCTCAGTTACTTTTTGGTTCCAGGCATGTGAATGACGTTTATACTAATTCTTCCTCTAGTTCTTTTTAAAACTGGGAACTCTCACATGACCTGGCCTTTCTAAACCCAATTCAGTTATCTCAGAGTTGAAGAATTTTAAGAGGAGCACAATTTACGTATAAAATAAGGTCCAAATCAGAAACTAATTTGCACTTTCAACTGCTAGGTGAAATTATTTGCATCTAGATTTTAAAGGCTAAATTAATTTCCTTTTCAGGTACTGATGAGTTACAGGATGTACATAGGTCTCATAAGCAAGCTGCAGTTAGAAAACATTAAGGGTACCTGATTTGGCTGCAAACATCCAAACACCTCCTGCAGGAAAGAGATAAACTCTGTTTTCTTGCAGGGCCAGTCAGATAGCCACCAAAACATTGATGTTTTCTACATAAATAATATAAAATGTTCTGATTGCTTCATGCATAGTAATCTTCCACCATCTTTTTTCCTCCATTTTCTTTAAGGCTTGATTGCTTGAAGTGGGGAGGTTCAGGGTCTTATGTCTGCAACCTTGAACACTCAAAGAGCCAATTGAACCCATTTCCCACAGAAAAGAAAACACCAGGAGCCAATAATTTAACAACCGGCATGATTGGATGGGCGTGGCCAACTCAACGTCACTCACTCCCACCCAGTCACCTCCTGCTCTGGAATATGGAGTGAGTCTCCATCCCCTGCCATCACCCTTACCTTGTCAGGCCAGGCGAGGAATGACGGGAAAGGGAGGAGAGGGGCCAGTGGTGGGATCAGCTGACAGGGAGCCTCAGCAGAGGGCCGAAAGAACCGCATGTGGCTGCAGAGCCACAGGTTGAAGACCCCTGACCCAGTTAGAATAGCACTATATCCACATCAGATTGGAGAAACAGTAGCAGTAAACATATTTTTGACACATACTATCCCCTGCCCCCCAAAACGAGGAAAATATTTTGTAAATCTTGCTAAATCACACACCTAATAACTGACATATGGCAAAGTGAGTGGGTATGTATGATGTAGAAACTCCACAGGTGCCTTTGGAAATCTCAACAGATTGACCTTTTAACCCAGGACTGTTTCTATAGTATTGGTAGAACCAAAGAGAACGTTCTGCATAGACACCAAGAACTGACTGGAAAAGGTTTTGCAGCTCTGGATCCCAAGACCAAGAACATCTCTTCCTTCTTAGGGCACTCCACAGATAGTCTAACAACCTGGAAGCAGAACAGTTCCTTTCCATGAATTACAATGAGGTACAGGATTAAAACAGCAGAAATGGTTGGGTCCATTTGTGGCATTGATAGCAGAATGAGTGGAATATCACTGTCCTAGCCAACGTGATTTTAACAGCTAGGCTTAACTAAATTTTTTTTGGCCAGGATTTCTAAACTAAGGTGCCTTGGAAAGCGAATTTTTACTGCGTCCTGCTTCAGGCTGTAGTCTATGGTGATATCTTTCAATACAATCATTCTTTGCCTAGCACTGACATTCTTAGGAAAGGCCTATGTTCCCCCTTGAGAAAGAGCAAAAAAGTGCCATCTCAATGGCCCCAAACCTCTCCCATTTATATGAAAAACAGAAAAAAAGAAGAAAAAACTCTTCCTGATGAGTCCTTGGTGACTGTTAGCATCTCTAAAGGTAGACTGCTGATGCATACACCACCAAAGAAAGTAATTAAGAGTATCTGACTAGCTGGACCAAAGAAGTGTTTCAACAAGGCCAGATCCTCATTACAAAGAAGTGATAATGGAGATGTGATTGACCACAGAAATAGGCACACAGGTGCCATAGAGATTCCTTTTTTATCTACAGGAGTATTAAAAAACTCCAATTCATTTGGAGGGGGGAGGACACTCAACTAACCATTGCTTAAAGAAAGTTCCCATAACTATTGACCAGTTGTCAGTTGAAAACCGTAATTGCATATTCATATAATAATAACAAATAGGAAGCTTTGCTTCAGAAAGAGAGACAGAGACAGACAGACAGACACAGAGAGAGAGAGAGAGAGAGAGAGAGAGAGACAGACAGACAGACAGACAGACAGACAGACAGAGAGACAGAAAGAGACAGAGAGACAGAGAGAGAGAAACTTATACAGTATTATCTTACTGGCCAGCTTCTGGTTTTGGTTTGTTTCTTTTTTAATCAACTTGGTGCAGCATCTATATTCTTCCTCCCTTTCATCTGTATCAGCTAAATGTATTAAAAACAGTAATTCCCCTCTATCCCAAGGGTGTTACTTTGACCTCTTTGGAGGGGGCTGGGGGGGCGGCTAGCTAAGTTGTGAAAATTTTGGGCCACAATTCTTAAGAAGGAAACTTCAAGTTCTTTCCGCTTCACTTCCTCTTCACATGTCTGAGGCAGTTAATGCTGCTGCCCCATAGTCTGGGTGGCAGAAGCTGTGTGCTAGCTATGGTATGTATTGTTGGAATTTTTCCTCTCGTTAGTCCCCTTGACCTTTTATTGTCTTACTCCTAAAGTGTCAGGTCAGATTTAGTGTAAGGTCTCCCTTCACTAAGGACTCCTTTCCTTTTGTGGATCACTAAACAGGACAATTGCTCTATCTATCTTTTCAGAGCCTATTGTGGGACACCCCCCTCAGCTGAGAAAAGTTTGATTCACTGGGAAACCATTTTGGTCAAACAGAAGACAGACTATGTGTTCTTTAAGAAACTCTGTCTTAATCGCTGCCTTTTTTCCCCTCTGGGATATGAAGAGGATGCAAGAGATCAAAAGGCTGGGGAGTGCATGGGTTTGACCACAATCTTCCTAGAAATAATGGGAAACCTCCACTGAAAAATGAGCTCTGTTACAAAGGACAAACTAGAAGGAATGCTGCACAGGGTTCCCACAGCATTTGGAATCATCAGGATTTGGGTCTTTCCATGAGGGAAATAATAAAGATTCTTTATTTGGAATATTGGAATGAAATTGAGAAGCTAAACGATCAACTCAACAGATAAGATATAATGAAAGCAAATATAAACTCAGTCATATCATTGAGTGTTCAGCATTATCAATACTAGCTGCCATTGGGTTCCTAAATGCCTGTGGTTAGAACCTAAGGCCCTTCTTCACACGAAGTGTGTTCTCTATCACTGATCTGTAGCCAACCTAAAATAAAGGGGGAATATGTGTAATCAGATATATATATTTGAGATACTTGTGGCTGCTTAGAAAATGTTTCCATCAGTATTTAATTTGATTTTAAAGATAAGTAGGTAGTACTTTCTCAACTTCAGGCACTGATGGATAATGCTGATTATTTAGTTCCGCTTCAATGTACTTTCAGGCCATATTTCAAAGCATCATTCTGGAGTATTTACCAGAACTGAGCATAAGAGAACAAGCTTGCGCAATGCATCCAGGCTTTCTTGAAGCAGCAGTCCCGGAAGAGGGTGCTAAAAAAGCTTTGCTTCTTTCTCTGGCCCCTGGCCTATGCAATGCATCAGGGTCACCTTATAAGTGGACATATTTGAGTCCATTACTATATACATAATAAATCTGGATATACCATCCATTTGTAGTTTCTAATGGGCAAACCTATGATGGTTGGTTGGTCACATGACATTCTTATAGTTTAATTCCACTGATGGAAGGAGAGTACAGGTTGATTCTTATTTCTTCTTGGGCAGCTGCCCCAGAAGGCTAGCCATTTAGAACAATAGGGAATAATGTGGTTTTGCTATGGTATCACGGAGCCCCCTAAAATATCTAGTAAATTGATCCCATGTTGAGTGGCCTGTGTAGATGGCATTCAATGTCTGTTTCCCAAAACAAATGTTTATACAAAGTTACAACTGATAAATATTAGATAGTATTCTTGGGAGGGATAAGAATTCACAGGTGGATAGATCAAAAGGTATCAAGAGGCCAGTAGCAGCCTATTTTAATTATGTTTTTCCGGTGAACTCTTGGAAGAAGAGAACTGAGAGGACCTCCAGATTTGTATGAAGGACTTCAACGAAAAGATGAACAAAAATTGCCTTCCTTCCTTGTATATCATAATCTTGTTTATGAATAAAGTGGGTAGACATAGAAGAATCTAATTGTTGTATTTTGAAATACATACTTTAAAAAAAAATAAGGAAGGATCTATTTTGGAGTGGCATACCTGAGTACGTATTAAGATATTGCTGTAGATCCTCTTTGCCTTCTACGTTTAGAATATTTATGGCTGCATAAATATTCACAGATAACTCTGGTGTTCATCCATGACTCTGGAGAACCAAAATACTAACTCCAGCTTTGGATCTATGCCAGAATTTGCATATTCCATCCTAAGACATACTGATATCTCTTGCAATATCTAAATTGTTACAAATCCAACGAATTGTGAGCAGCATTATACTGATCAGGATTTGATTGAAATCTAGTTTGTTGCATTAGTCAAATAAGTCACCATGCTTTCAGAAGAATAATTAATTTAGGCACTGGCATTAGACGGTATCAACCTGCAAAGCTAGGTATTTCTCTTCCTCTTTACATTGTAAGATTTGAAAATCAATAAATTGTGGCCAGTGGGGAGAACTATTATCAGAGAAGATAAGGAAGAGCTATTTTTATTCTTCAAATCCTGCTCTTTTTTTCTTTTGCAACTGCAAATTGCATTGGAGGAAAATCCCACTTTCCTTATACATGGAGATCCATCCAACATATATTCCAGTTTCAGGAGCAATATGAGATAGAGAGAAAAAAATATTTTCCTTGTCTGCTTGAATCTGATAATTAGTGCATATATTGCTATTAGGGTTTTTTCATGAAATACCCAAAAGTATTGATCACGATGAAACAAAAATGACAAAATGTCATTATACTGCAACACTATACATTATACTGCAACACTGGCTTTTTGCACCCACATCAAGCACAATGCACCACAATGTCTTTACCATTATGTTTTGTCATTTGCCCCCAGTAGATTCCTATGAATTTATTTATTTATTGGACTTGTAGGACCACCCAATTTAAAAACAGCTCGGGGGTGGGGGGTGGTACTAGAGATTAAAATCAGATCTAAAACAACAATTAACCAAGGATAATAACAGTACAGAAGGATCAGCTTAACCTTAACTTGCCTAAATTCCATTCATATTATATCCAGACACTAAATTTTAGGCAGAATGCAAATGGTACAAAATGCAAACATTTCCAAGACAGAAAAAAAAGATGGAAGAAAAACAAAATCTGTACAGATAACACTGGTCTACAAATTTTGGGAAATTATTGACCTCCGAGATAGCATGTTAATTTTACATATTTTGGTTTAGATGGATTAGAAAACAGGTGATAAAGGTGCTGGTTGGCTAAAGTTTTCAAGATATTTCACAATAAAGATTTAAACACAGGCAAGTATATTTGCCTACAAGGAAAGGAAGTGCCTATATGATCATGGTGCCTCATAACTTCTCCAAAAAAATGGTAGAACAATGAAAATGGAACCACATGGAAGTGTATAAATTTATCTTAACTTTGAGAACAGCACGGCAGATGATTGTGAAAAACATGTGGAACATTTGCTCAGGTCCTATAAAGCACTTGGTGCAAGCATGACACTGAAAGTTCACTTCGCATTTAGACTATTTTCCTTTGAACTGTGGAGCAGTGAGTGATGAGCATGGAGAGATTCCATCCAGGATATTGCAAGCATGGAGAAAAGATATCAAGGGAAATGGAGTCTGTCCATGCTTGCCGATTGCTGCTGGAATCTCCTCAGGAATAATCCTACCGCAGTTAACAAGAGAAAAGCCAAAAAACACAGTTTAGATACCAAATAACAATGGAATATTGTCATTTAATCTGATATTAGAGCTTGTTAGTTTTTCATACAAAAAGCATGAAAATGTTTCATGACAAACCAATAAACAAATGGAAAGTTATGTCATTGGTATCAATAAAAAAATAATTTATGATTGGTGTGGCACCATTCTCAGGGTTAGATCACATTTTGCAGAAAAGTTATGGAGCATAATTGTACACACCCTTTATAATTTTGAATAATTTTGATGTAATTTTGACCTGAAGTTATATCTTGGAATCTGGAGCCAATTAATACTCAGGACTTAATTTTCCTTTATTTGTGACCCAATTCTGGTAAAATTAAGCTACTTTCATTTCTGAGGTTTTCTCCTTGTAGACCAGTGTAATTTTCCAACCCCATTCAATACACAGGATTCTAGGGAGTATACAAAGACCCCAGGAGGGCATAATAATAACATAACCAATTTCCTTAAGCCTTTCAGTATAGGAATTAATATAATTAATACATTATTGTATGGGATAATAGTTATCTATCAAATTCATTCTCAGCCTATCTGCCGTTTTCATTCCATTTTGATTTGTTTTTTTCTAGCTATGTTTTTGGTCCATAGCTCATTGTCCAATTTTATGCTTCTTGGAGCAGAAACATATTTAGTTTAAATTCCATTGAACAACACTGGCCCATAAGTGAACAGCAATAGTTGTAATAATCATATTTCTTTATCCTCCCCTCTTTCTCATTGGGCATATCAGCCTTCCATGAAACTATTCTCATTCTCTCTCTCTCTCTCCTGCTACCACTTCTCTGTCCATTTTGGCAACTGTTCTCTACATACCTCTGATACCACTTCCTTCCTTATGTTCCAGTGTGAGCAAAGAATGCCAAAAGAAGTCTCTTGATGACTCAGAGATTCTATGTGTCAGCTTCGGAACTCCCTTCTCCTGAAAGACTGCCAAAGCCAGAAGAGATTTTTTTTCTGGAGCCAATGCAATTATTTAAATATATATCTCAGACAACACTTGGTAAGAAAAAATAAGTAGGTAATTATTTTCTTTTTAGGATGTAGGTATATATTTTGTGCACATATACTCTACCTTTTTATTATTAATACTACTACTAATAATAATAACAACAACAACAATAATAATAATAACAATAATAATAATAACATTAATAATAATAGTCAGGTAGAGTATAATTATTATACTCTACCTGACTCTGTGGTTTCTTCCCCAAACCCCAAAAACTTTAACCTTAGACTGTCTACTATTGACCTCACCCCTTTCCTAAGAGGTCTGTAGGGGGCGTGCATAAGCGCACCAATGTGCCTACTGTCCCTGTCCTATTGTTTCTTTTATATTTTATTTTTCTTATATGTATCCATGTATTCATAACTATGTTATACTTATACCTATTATCTTGTAAGCAACTGACAAATAAAATAAATAAATAAATATGTTGTAACTCTAGTATAGTGACAAGACGGGGAAATCATTAGGCATTAGACATCATGAGGACCCAAATGGTTGGAGCCAATATGCTGACTCTGTGAACCGCTTAGAAAGGACTATAAAGCACTGTAAAGCAGTATATAAGTCTAAGTGCTATTGCTATTATTTGGTTGCAGGAATTCGATATGACCAGTCTAGTGAACAGAAGAACTAGAGGTGATATGAAAGCAGTGTTCCAATATTTGAGGCGCTGCCACAAAAAAGAGAGAGTAAACCTATTTTCCAAAACAGCAAAAGGAAAGACAAGAAGCAATGGGTGGAAACTAATCAAGGAGAGAAGCAATATAGAACAGTGGTCACCAACCAGTGAGCTGGGGACCACTGGTGTTTCGCGAGAAAATTTTGGTGGTCCGCAGAAAAATGTCATCTTCAAAGCATCCCCAAAGCAATTAATCCAGGCTGCACAGGAACACAAAGCTGAGCCGCCCACATGGCCCATGGGAACCCAAGCCTTGTGCTGCTTGCATGGCGAATAACATGAGGTAGGAGGGAAGGGAGAAAGGGCAGAGGGGAAAAACTTGCCCCACTCGCTCCACACGCCTGGCCTGGCCACCAGGTTGCTTCTTTCTTCTCCTTTTGGCTGCATGCAAGGAAAGCAGCAAAAGACTTTCTTTCTCTCCCCCAAACTCCACCAGAAATGAGTCTTTGGGACCCTGCAAGGCATCCTGTTCCAAGAGGCTGAGCTGGCGTGACAAGACTCATTTATGGCAGAGTTTGGGGGAGAGAAAGAAAGATTTCTGCTGCTTCTGCTGCTTTCCTTGCATGAAGCCAAAAGTCTCTATCTCTCTTCCACCTCCTGAGAAAGGAGCTGGAGACGGTATCCTGTGATCCCAAATAAAGAATGATCGATCGGTAGGAAAACGGGGTGGGGAATTTTCCTGCAGACTTTTTTGGGGATTTTCCCAGGGTCTCTGCTGCTGCTTTTTCTGAAGATATGGGACCAACTTTCCCACCAACGTCAGCAAGCCACTGTCAGTCAAAATTCATATTAGTGGTCCACAGGATTTAAAATTATGAGTTTGGTGGTCCCTGAGGTCCAAAAGGTTGGCGATCCCTGACGTAGAATTAAGGAAAATTTTTCTGGCAGTAAGAACAATCAACCAGTGGAACAGCTTGTCTTCAGAAGTTGTGGGTGCTGCAACATTTGAAGCTTTTAAGAAGAGACTGGACAGCCATTTATCTAAAATGGTATAGGGTCTCCTCCTTGAGCAGTGGGGTGGACTAGAAGACCTCCAAGATCCTTTCCAATTCTGTTATCATTATGCCACCATTTGTTATCTGGAAAGATCCTTAACTATTTGATTGTGCTGCTCTGAACTTCATGCACTCATATTTCAGTGTTACATGGACCATCAGCTCAAACTAAGAAAAAACAGACAAGAAGGATTATTGAGAAGGCATTGTTCCTACAAATTACAGGTGCTTGAGATAATGAAGAAGATAATTATTGAGGAGAGATTTAAACTACAGTTTTGTGCACATTTATAGGAGAGTAGGATTCACTGAATTATTGTAAATGGAACCTATTTCTAAATAAACATGTTGATTGTTAAAGCTTTAAATTATTGAATTGATTTGGGAAGAACATACTCAAGCAGGACCACCCATATATCTTTATATATTAAATACGGGATGGGATTCTACCTAGTCGGACCGGTTCTGTAGAACCGGTTCAGAGGTGATATTCAGCAGGTTCTGACCAGTTCTGGAGAACCGGTAGCAGACATTTTGAGTAGTTTGGAGAACCAGAAAATACCACCTCTGACTGGAGTTTTTACAGTATCCTTCCCCTGCCATGCCCACCAAGCCACGCCCACAGAATTGGTAGTAAAAAAAATTGAATACCACCACTGAACCGGTTGTTATGATTCTGCCCAGTTCGGAGAATCTGGCTGGCCCCTCCCCTCCTCTCCCTGCTCACTCACTCCTTACCTAGCATGCGTGCCATCAAACTTGCCTGATAAGTTGCTTTTTTTCCTTTCTTTCCCCCTGACCATCAGATGTTCTGCTGTGCCAGGAGATTTAAATTAGCTAGAAAGCAGGAAATCATTGGATTTCTTGCTTTCTAGCTAATCTAAAAGGAGAACTGAACTTTCCTTAGGACTGAAGCTTCTATTTTTCAGGGAAGACTCAGGCAGCAGATTGCAGAAAAGTAGATTGCTGAGTGAATCTGTGACTCTGCGAGCAACTCAATCTGCCTGCCTGCTTTGTCTGATTTTGGGTAAAAGTTGCTCTTTTTTTATAAAAAGTCAATATTTACATAAATATTTATATTTACATACAAACCACGCCTAGCTAATCACATGACCACCAACCCACACCCACAAATTAGGCTACATCCACAGAGCTGCTTGTTAAGAAATTTGAATCTCACCCCTGACTGTATACATAAACATTTAGCAAAATATTATACCACCCAAATATGAAAAGATGTGCAATATGGATCTTTATCAGAGGAGCAAATGTTCTGGACATTTTCTTGAGAAATCCAATTCCAAAAACACGATGGTAAGTATAAATTACAATAATTTGCAGCAACATTTTAAAAATAGATTGGCTTTTGGTAATTAACTCATTAATGGGTGAATGGCTTTAGAAAATGGGTTATCTATTATTATGCCCTCTTGGTTTCTTTATATACTCCCCAGAATCCTGTGTATTGATAGAACATATAAATATTAAGTTTCAATAGTTTTACAAAATTAAACAAAATATTTGAAAGTTCATTGGAAAAAGTTTTGTAGCTACTAAGCTGCTCAGCCTAATGTTCAAATAAGTATACAGCCTAATGCTCAGAAAATATTGTACAGATAGTCCTCAACTTACAACAATTCATTTCGTGACTATTCAAAGTTACAATGGCACTGAAAAAAGTAACTTATGATTGTTTTTCACACAACCATTGCAGCATCCCCATCAGAAGTGGTATTCAGCAGGTTCTGACCAGTTCTGGAGAACTGGTAGCGGAAATTTTGAGTAGTTCAGAGAACCAGCAAATACCATCTCTGACTGGAGATTTTACAATATCTTTCCCCTGCCACGTCCACAGAACCTTCTGGAGAACCAGTAGTAAAAAAATTTGAATCCCACCAGTGATCCCCATGGTCACATGATCAAAATTCAGATGCTTGGCAACTGGCTCATATTTATGATGGTTGCAGTGTCACACAGTCATTTTTTGCGACCTTCTGACAAATGCAGTCAATGGGGTACCCAGATTCAATTAACAATCATGTTACTAATTTAATAACTGTAGTGATGCACTTATCCACTATAGCAAGAAAGGTTGTAAAATGGGACAAAATTCACTTAACAAATGTCTCACTTAGCCACAGCAATATTTTGGCTCAATTGTGGTCATAAGTCAAGGATTACCTGTAGCTGTTAATGAGCATGGTTGATACAATATACGTTTTGTTTTCATCATGTTATCTGTTACATGTACAATCATTTTATTTTTGGAATTTATTGGTTATCTCTGATGAATATTCAGATATATATTTTTAAGGTTTAGAAGAGGAAGAACTGGAGAAAATCATAAAATATAAAGATTAGCAAATGAAAATGAAATGACTGTGTCAAAAGAAAACAAAGGTAATACCAACAGTAATAGGAGCCTTGGACGACTGTAGCCCCATCTGAATGCCATTGGCATTGATAAAAATACACCATTAGTTAATTACAAACGGCAGCTTTACTTGGAACATCTTACATCCTGCAATGATTCTTTAACACCATCAAACAACATCTGCTTGTCCCATGATTTTAGTAAGCATTTGATAGATTTGGGTAAAAATATTAAAACAAATCAAGCCTCTGGCTGACTCTGGAGACCAATCATAATAATAACAATAATTTATTACATTTATATGCCACTCAACTCCCACCAACAATAGTTTGGTATAAGAGGACAATATGTATTGTGTCTTTCATTCAATCTCATTTCCTCTATCTGTGCACATCCTTCAGCTATTTGCAACTTTTTGCTATTGTTAAGCAGCTCTGAACCCACTGGCATTTAATTCTGGGAGGATGGGAAAAAGTAATCCAGGCATTTCCTATTGGCTCAGAATGTCGAAACACCTGTTTAAATCATGAGTGGCTACTTGGCTGTGTTCAGCTCTGACCCTGCCCTTTAATGGAATTAAACCTAGATTTACAGTGAAAAGTATCAAACTACATGGGAAAAATGCAGCCTCTTAAAATATAGTCATATGAATAGGTCTAAAGAGACTTACTGTATATAGTTCCAGCCTTGGAACTCTTGGAGAAAGAGTAGAGAGGAAGCTTTGGGAGGGATCTATAATTGCAGTGTCTGGGAAAGCCCTCCTAAAGACCTGCGAGAAATCTCATACAAACCAATTCTTCAAAAATCCTTGAAAGTTACTGCAGGCAGAGGCAGTTGCATAGACAAACACAGCAAGGGCATTTCAGGGTCTATTCCCACGATCCTGCAGAAAACCATGGAAGCCATATCATAGAGCTCAACTCTGTAAACAATCAGTCTGTATGGTTACACTGATTCCTACAATTGCAGCCTTCTTTTAAATGAGTCTTATCACATGGGAATCAGTTATGTCTCATCCCCACATAATGCTAGTGACACAAGATGCTCACCATGCAGTCAGCAGGTGTGCAAAAGAAGAGGTTTACCTCCAAAGAGGCAACCTCCAAAGGCTAAATAACTGCTCTTCAAGAGATGATATACAGATCACAATTAATTTCATTTTTCCTGTCAGCTGAAGTCAATTAAGTTTCAAACTGAAAAGAAGTTGGAAGATCACATGTTGACATAAGAAATCATTTACTTTTATGTATTGAAATTTGTTTCCTGTGATTCTATCAAATGGCATTTAATGAAAAGACAGGAAATGCAAAATAACAAATCCAAAACAATACATAAACCAGGACAGGCAGATAAAACACATCAAGAAAATAGCAGCCAATTCATTTGCCTCCTCTCCTAAAAAAACAATGAATGGAAAAGCAACGTATTTGGAAATGTATTGGCACAAGTATGGTATTTAGTTGTTTTGAAAGGAATTCTCAAGATTTGAAGGAAATGCTCTAAAGCCTTGGATCCAACAAATTACACTGAATATACCCACATGTATTATTCAATACAGAGAATCAATACAATCTAGTTCTGATATAGAATAGAATAGAATAGAATAGTTTATTGGCCAAGTGTGATTGGACATACAAGGAATTTGTCTTGGTGTAAATACTCTCAGTATACATAAAAGAAAAGATACTTCGTTAAGAATCAAGAATCATAATGTACAACACTTAATGATAGTCATAGGGTACAATCAACAATCAAATCATACTAGGAAACAGTCAATGTAAATCATAAGGATACAAGGGACAAAGTTACAGTCCTACAATCACAAGTGGGAGGGGATCGGTGATAAGGAGTGATGACAAGATTAACAGTAATAGTAGTGCAGACTTTGTAATAGTTGAACAGTGTTGATGGAATTATTTGTTTAGCAGAGTGATGGCTTTCGGGTTAGGGTAATATATATATGCACATGGCGAGAAAAATGAATTTTGCGAGTTTACCAGACGGATGGCATAGGGAACAAAGCTGTTACAGAATCTGGTCATCCTGTTAGAAATACTTTGAAACCTCCTCCTAGAGGGAAGCAACAGAAACAGACCATGAAGTGGGTGTGTGGGGTCTCTAACAATGCTTCGAGCTCTAAGCACATAGCGCTTATAAGCAGTATCCTGAATAACAGAAAGCAAGTTTCCTATAATCTTTTCGACTGGCCTTACCACTCTCTGTATGGATTTTGTATCTGAGGCATTGCTGCCACCAAACTAGACTGTGATCAGTTTGTTAAAATGCTCTCAGTTGTATCTCTATAGAAAGTGGCCAGGACAGAGGGAGAAAGATGTGATCTCCCCATCTGACACAGGAAATGCAGACTCTGGTTTGCACACCTCACTAAGGATGATGTGTGGAGAGACCCATTCAGATTGTTAGTTATACACTACATGGACAGGTTCCTGCAACTTCTTTGGGAAGACATTTGAAATTGGGAATCAAACTGACTGGCCCAAGGTCAGTCAATTGGCTTCATGTCTACAGCAAGACTAGAACTCATGGTCTTCCTATGTCTAGGCCAATGCCTTTAAGTATCATACCAAAATGCATATAAGTGACCCAAGGTGCTTTTTCAAAAGGGAACTGGACTTTGTTTTTCCTTGAAGACATTTTGCTTCTTATCCAAGAAGCTTCTTTAGTTCAGAAGTTCTTGGATGAGAAACAAAACATCTTCAAGACAACCGTGACTTAGATGACTGAGAATTTCCATAGATATATAACTTTGACATGACCACTTCACCTCTTTGATACCATGGTCCATTGCATGAACCATCATTTGTCTTCTCTTTGGCCAGTCTTGAATATTATGCCAGGCAGAGGGGACTGATAAAAAGACCCAGAGGGTGACACGAGTTTTTCCAGTGGAGGAATATAATCATGCTGTAACTTCACTTTCACCATAATGAATCTAGACATAAATTGACTTAGTTCTGATTCCCTATGGGAAGTAGTGGTTAATTTTCAGCTATGGAAGCTCACTGATTGACTTGGAATGGATGCTATCTTTTGCAGCTAGAGGAAAACAGGAAGATTGAGTGCTCTATTCACCATCTTCAAGTAATAGATGAAATATAATCTAAAAACTAAATGACCAACTTGCATATCTTTTCTACAGCACAAACTCATAGACCAAACAAATACATCACTTATGGTTATTTACAGTAGTTACATACCAGTAGTAACCATTTCTTTTTTGGGATTTTACAATATAATCTGGTTGGTACCTCTACAAAGTAATTATAAAGACAATTCTTTCTGTTACAATGGTGTATCACTCATTTTGGATTTTCCGTTCCAAAATGCATTTGACAGGGGTCACTTCCTTGTTTCACATGACTTTATAATTGGAAATTCAGAGCTAGGTGTTCAGCCAATAAAACTGGCCAAAGCTCTACTGAAATTAACAAAACAATTTCAATTTGGAGTATCCAAAGACTGCTCCAAAAATGAATGCTCATTCGTAATTTTTTCCTGTGTTTTATGGAGGGCCAGAATAATGGAAAAATGTAGGTCTAGAAAATTCCAAAGTGAAGCCTGCACACTGTTGTATATTCTTTGAATTATTCCAATAAAAGTACTGCCTTAATATGTAATTTTATATTTATTTGTTTGTTTGTTTGTTTATTTATTTATTTATTGACAAAGCAAGATTTCATAAGAGCAGAGCTAGAACTGGGGAGAGGGAGTTGAGTTCTATCTTCTCTGCATATTACTGCAGATACAGCTGTCCAGTTAAAAAATGAAATATTTTTATTTAGCCTGCAGTACTATTGTTTCCCAAGATATCGCTTTGCTTTGCTATTATAATTTCTGCTTTTTTTCACTTCTGTTTTCCAATCAGCAGCTGTACTGAGTTTTCACGCTATCACAATGTCTGTTCTATCCTGTCTAAAAAATATTCTGAAACCCAGGAATGTTGATCTTCATGTCCTCAGCCGCATCAAGGTGAGGAACAAGAATACCAAAATGCTCCCTTCTGCTGACCAAAACATGCTGCCACCAAGTTTTTACACTCAAGAACTACAAAAATCTCCTCATTATCCATGGGACTCCACATATGGAAAAGAAAATACATATTGATTTGCACTGGGCATTTACTCAGTGCATACATTTGTAATTGAAGTTTTTTCTCCTGATTCTGCAGCAGTTTTTGAAACCCATCTCGGTTAAGTGACTTTAACTGGATACATCCAGGTTACAAAATTATCTTTATCACAAGTTAAAACAATAGAAATGAAATAGATCTTAATTATTTACATGTTCTAGGGCAGGGCAGGGGTGGGATTCTACCAGTTCGCACCTATTCACTAGAACCAGTTGTTAACATTCTAAGCAGTTCAGAGAACCGGTTGTTAGAAGAAATTACTGGCCTAATCCTGTAAGGTAGGCAGGAAAGAAACATTCTGCTGTTGCTTACAGAAACTGCCTCTCCATTAACCCTTATTACATTCTTGGCAGAACTTCTCTGGAACTTCTCTGGAGTTTTTTTTCCCTCCTTTGCTGGTACTTTGCTTGTGTGGCGTGACCATTCAAAGTTACAATGGCACTGAAAAAAGTGACTTATGACCATTTTTCACACTTACGACTGTTGCAGCATCCCCACAGTCATGAAAGGCCAGGCGAGGAGATGCGTGCCTCAATGTGAGTGATATTGAGTTGGCCACACCCAGCCAATAACATGACCACCAAGCTATGTCCACCCAGCCACACCCACCACCTAAGCCACACCCATAGAACCAGTTGTTAAAAATTTTGAATCCCATCCCTGGCACGAGGTGCTTCGATCTGGCCCATGGGGCCACCCCTGGAAACAGCAAGGGACTGGCCTGCAGTGCCTCTGCCAGCAAAAATGGAGCTCAGGAGGGCTACCCGTTTTCATTGGCAGAGGTTTGCAAGAAGCCATCTCAGCCAAAAAGGGAGCTCGGGGCCCATTTTCTCTGGCAGAGCACTTGGGCCACCACAGGCACCCCTGACATGAGTGATGTTGTCACCCATCCTGGCCACTCCCATCCTGGCCCCTGAGGTCAAACACAACCCTGATGCAGCCTTCAATGAAATCAAGTTTGAGACCCCTGATATAGGGGACGAGTTAAAGCATCTGGGTCTATTAAGTAAGTGAAAAGCTGTTTCAATAATTCAGAAGCATCTGTTAATTTAAAAAAAATGAATATTGCACATTTCCTAGACTCCTCAGAGAATATAAAATAAGATTTGACTATAATCTTCACATTTTGGAAATATAGTTTCACAAATAGAACTTTCACAGATGATTTGAACTTATCCCTGTAATTGGAAATTCTACAGTTCTACAATGCTCACAACCTGTCCAAGATACATACAGTACAGAACATCTTGCTAACTAGCTTATATCCCTTGTGCAGAAAACATGGATTAACAGGGGGAAAGAAGGACACATTAAAAAGAATACCCATCAAATGTGAATAGGATTTTATGCAGATATTTTACACAGCCTTAAATGGAAGATTTTCAATACCTTCACGTTTTATGTATTTTATGAACACATAAATGGCAAAAGGGGACTTTATGCAGATACATGTATTGTAATGCATTGTGTCCATTTAATTTGAAGTCTATTAATTCAAAGTCTGTTAAAGCAAGCATTGATTACATATAGAATTGATCAATATTTCAAGAGCTATGAAAACTTTTTGCCTATCAAGATAACTAAAGAAACTGTTACACAATATTGCATCAACAAATCTATATACAACCTGCAGCAACAAATCTATACACAATTATATTGAAACTGCTACTTTGGGGACTGGGTTTTTTTCTCTTTTGATTTCTTTTTAAACCAAGTATGTTAAGAAGGTGAGCATGCAGAAAAAAATATAAACTGAAGCAAGAGCTCAAATAATGCCATTCTCCAAAATCCTATTATAATATATTCCTTTGCAGACAAGGTCTTTATAAATATAAATGCCATCACTGTGAGCATCTTTTGGAAAAGTCTGTTCCAAATTTATTTAATACTTTGGTTTACATTGTTAGATTTTAGACTTCAGGCCCAACATATATAACATAAAATATGCATCTTTTAACATGCTGATATTGCCTTCCATTTACCACAAAAAAATTGTACCTGTTAGAAAATGTTTTTTTAATTTTGCAACTTTTAAGATGCGTGGACAATTCCCAGGATTCTCCAGCCAGCATCCATACATCTGTAAGTTGTCAAATTTCAAAAACACAATATTAGATATTCTAATCACCTTTTTGTAGACAAGAATTTATTATATCAAAGTCATTTGACTAAATCGTATCTAACCATTCATGTATCTAATTATATGTAATTCCATTATAAACATTTTATATTAAAGAAGCCAAACATTGAAACAATGAAGGGAATCCGTTTCTAACACCAGTCATCTTATTTGTTGATGGAATTTTTAACACACACCCAAAAGAATAGATAGATAAACTAACACCTGGACATAATCATTCAAGGACTTTGAAGCCAATCTGTGGGAGACTTTAAGTCAAGATTAGGCAGAAAATTATGTGCAAAAGTCAAGAGGATGGGAGGAAAAAGTTTTTAGGAAATTATTTGCTGACATAGTGATCAGCAGTCATGTAAGAAATAAATATTTAGGTCAAGGCAAGTTCCAGTTGCAACATTTGTAACTCAGATGGGCAGCTTGAGAACTATCCATAGGAATGTGTGGCATGTATAAAGTATTTCTGTCAAGAGAAAAGAGGACACCAATGGTGTTAAGTTTTTTTCTACAGGGGAACATATCCTGCCCTCAGGTCAGTAGTTTAGACTCAAAGTGGATATTTGAAAGAAGCAGATAATGTAGCACTCTCTTCATCTTTTAGTCAGACAAGATGAAAGGCTCTCTAATTAAAGAAGGTATTTTACATATTAGTTATATACAGATGCATGCAATTATATTGTACTTATTGGTAATTGGCAGCTTTTGCCAAATAAAAACATACCCAGTTTGGTTAAAAACAAGAAGAAAAGCACATAACACTCTACTTGGAGCTATAAATTATACTTTCCCAAATTATTTTAATGGATCACCAATATTTCTGTTCAGTTTAATTTCTTTTAAGCTACAGAGGGACTAAAACTGGATGATGATGAAGATGAAGATTATGATGATGATGATATTATTTAATTTAAATAGTTGTCATGTATCCTTAAAATAACAATAGCATATGATACCGATTATTTTTCTCATATACATATACAGACTCCCTGAATGTACAGCTGCCTGCAGGGTTGGTTTTTTGGGTTTGTTTGTTCGTTTGTTTGCAAAAGTCTGATGCTTCTCCCTAAAAGCCTTACTTGTTCTTGCAAGATCAAACTTTTTTTCCTTATGGAATTGAACAAAACAACAAAAAACCCACAGTCCATCATGAAATAATCTAGTTACCACAAGACATATCACAAAAGTATTTTGTAGATGCCAAGCCAAATTCCTGTACAGCTTTTCCAATTTTTAACGTATGTTAGACAACAATTCTTCTGCATCTTAAGTGGCATGACCAATACATCTCATTGATGCCAGTTTGGGCAACAGTACAATGCTAAGCATATTGACTCAGAAGTAAATTAGTTTAAGTTCTATAAATCCTGTGAATTATGTTTAGAAAATGCATTTTAGAAGTTAAATTTCATGTTCAACCATTCTCCATCATAATGTATTTCGAAGCCAATGAATCACTGATATACACACAATGTGTTTTTATAACCTAAACCTGCATTTTGAGGAATGTAAGCTCAACAAACAACCACAGGATAAAAAGCAAATGAGTGAAATTTCCACACCTGGAAACAGAATGTGGTGAAGGTGCTCTTTAAGTGTGTTTATGTTTTCAGGAGTTTTATATGATACATGTTTTTCCTTTTGACAAACAAATGTAACTTCGATAGAGATTAAAAAATGAAGTAAGGAAAAGAAAGAACAGGTAGGAAAAGTTATGAAGCTTAAATAATATTTATTTAAATAGCAGATCAATGTTTTTGTAGAGTTTAAAGGTACAATTTTTTTCAGAGCAGATTACAAAATAAAAATTAATACAAAATAAACATTGGTATAGTATTATTTAGTGGTCCATGATAGAAACAAACAGATATCCATGGATGGAAGTTAAGAATGAGGAGGAGTCTAGGAGCAATAGCAATAGCACTTAGACTTATATACCTTTTACAGCCCTCTCTAAGCGGTTTACAGTATAAGCATCTTGCCCTCAACAATCTGGGTCCTCATTTTACTGACCTCAGTTAAGGTCAGTAAAAGGATGGAAGGCTGAGTCAACCTTGAGCCAGTGGGACCTGAACTGCCAAACTGCTGGCATCCAATGATTAGCACCTTATCCAACCAACATATTTTTTTAAGATATAAACTTTCATAAGCTACAGCTCATTTCATCAGATGCAAGAGATAAAGCCCTGTGAATCACATCAGAATGCTGGAAAATAGGATGTATCTTCCAAATCCCAAATGAGATATAGGTCGAACTCATTTATCAGAATTTATAAACCAGATCTTTTGGATTGACCATCTTTATCCCTAGGAAATAGCTATGCCACTTTTTAGAAAAGATCAAAACCATTGTTCAAGCTACTAATGATATTTATCAACTCTGCTCCTGTAGGAGATGACCAGGATGAGCCTGAGGGAGGGGTCAATCATGTCATCAGTCTCAAGTCCCTTTGTGCCCACAAGTGATCTAAATCCAGCCCACCTTGAATTCCATTGACTCATCTACCACTAATTTGCTTTGATTGTTAGTAGTTCAGATTTTTTTTTAGTGAGCTTTAATATTCAATAAAGCTATATATTCATTTGAACTGCTTGGACTCCTGGTTTCCTATACTTGACAGTTGCTTTAGTAAAATTCAGTCTCTTTTTATTCATGTCCCATGGTTTAATTAGATGAAACTCTGGCCTAAAAGACCCAATTCTGGCCTAGAAGTCCCAATCAGCACTATAAAATAATTGTAAGATGCTACAGAATTCTCCTCACACTTAATCTTGATTCCTGATGTCTTCACAGATGTTTCATGTAGTTCCCCTGGCAACCATACGGACATAATTTGTAACTGCTTTCTTTTTACCTTCCCACTCTATACTACGGCCCTGGGGTTTCCTGGCAATCTCATTTGGAAGTTTGAGCCTGCTCATACTTGTTAATATCAGTCAGACTTGGCCAGGTGCTTTCTGTCATAAGTATCCTAAAGTGATAGCATGGACTATATAATACACTCTTTTCTCATAACTTGATTTGATTATTGTAATGCATTTTATATGGGATTGCTTTTAAAGGTATCCCCATAGTGCAATTGCTATAGAATGTAAAAGCAAGAATACTTATAAGTGCCAGATGGTCAAATCACATTACATCAATTTTACTTCACTTTTATTAGCTACCTATTCACTTCTGTGCCCAATTTAAAGTTATTGTTTTGGCCTATAAGAGTTGAAGCTGGGTTGTCTACAGAACTGTGTGTACCATACAAGCCTGCCTACGCTACCAGAGATCTTGGTTTCTGAACCAGTAATCAAGCTGTTATAAAATATATCAAGGAAATAACCGCTCCGGTGACATGTCTCCCTTCCAAAATCTCCTTTACTGCTTATCTGTCTGATATCAATTGCAAGCATTCAATCATTCCTAAAGATCTTCTTATGTCTGATGTGCTGAGGTCTCCTAAAAATTAGTGGGATTAATGAGATATGTTTATTGCTCTTATTGGTTGATGACAATGACTGCATGGTGCACATTTTTAACCTTTTGAAAACTACCTGTTGAAGGCAACATATTATCTGTTTACCAATAAGGATGAAGGATATGACATAGAAACATTAGTTGCACTGATCAAAAACTTGCAAATATATATAGACAGGGGGAATATGAAACCTCTCCATGGCATTCAGTTATAGTATCCTTCTGGACCACCTACAAGGGCTGGGAATTGGGGGCACCATTCAAATGTGGTTCTACTTCTACCTAAGTGGGCAGTGCAATGCAGAAGTAATGGAAGGAAAACACTCTAGTCCTTGGTTACCACAGTGTCATGTTTCCCATGGCTCATTGTTCTCCCTCAAGTTTTTCAACAACTTATGAAACTGCTAGGATATTATATATGTCAGTTTATGGTGCAGTTTCCTTAGTACACTGATTTCACTTAACTATAAAAATTCATCTTGGGCTGTGAAGCCTGAACCCATGTCTGGAAGTTGTTGGGGTCTAGCTAGAGTGAAACAAATTCAAATTAAACTCTAGATGAAGTTGCGTGTCATCAGTAAACATCAGAGCATTCTGATCCTATTAGTTAGTCTGGTGAGTCAGCCTCTGATCAATGCTCTGTTGGATAATTGCCATACCCTCCACATGGAGCTGTCTTTGGAGACAGCTTGGAAGCTGTACCTGCTGCATAATGTGCTAGCCAGACCTCTAGCAAGTCTAGGCCCTATTACAGAATAGCATCAATTCTAGGTATAGCCGACTGATTCACAATAGCCTCCAAATCAATTCAAAATGTGGATTAGATCTTGGAAACTCTTTAGAATGTAGTATCAGGTTACATCAGGAACCACCTAGCCAGAACTGAATCTGCCTGTCTGACCTGAACCTCTACAATAAGTCTGCTGAGAACCCTCCCTATAAGGAGGATGTGAAGGGTAGACAAAGTGGTGTATTTTTTCTCCATTGTAGCCCCTATGCTTTGAAGCACACTTTTGCAAAATGCAAGGCACTGAAAACTATATAATTCCAACACGGAGTTCTATCCAGCTGATTGCTTGTGGATACTCATCTTGCAGATATATGGCATTTTTATTCTGTTGATCAGCTTCTTAATCTGCTTTGTTATTTGCCACCAGAGTTCCAATTGATTAAGGCATCTTACAAATAAATTAACAAACAAATAAATATTAAAGTAAACATCAAACAAAGAAAAACATCCTGCAATCAGAAAACAAACAGGAGAAGGCATCCTTCTCACTACCAGGCAATTCTAAATGTTGATTTATTTTTTCTCACATTTCTTCCATTGTGATTCATAGGGATTCTAAGTGTGTCTCATTCAGGCCCATAATATAACACCTTTAGTTAAAGGGGTAACACTAGATGAAATGCAAGCACTTGAAGAAACCTTCACAATCTCTAATCTTTCACTGGACTTACAAAATGACAAGAATCATAAAACACTTTGCAGTCTGCCATTCTGCCTTTAAATTCCAATAATGGCCTGTAGACCATTTATTACTTATACATTTTTTTTCCAGATATTCTAAAGTTCTTTCCATGAATGGTGAGGTAACCTGGTTACTACAGAGCTAAGCAGCATAATTGTTTACCACAAACAGAATACAGACACTTGCCTCCATTCATATATAGACACTTAGGAAGAGTAAATTCCACAGAATCTTATTAGGCTGACTTCTGATAGACAGACAGGCGTAGGCTTGAACTCTTAAAGATTTATCAATGTGTTTCTGTTATTGAAATTTGCCCTTACTGGTGCTGGAGGCAAGGATCCAATGTTAGTAGCCAAGATTGGAAAATTATTGGCTAAAAGATGGTTCTATATATTTAGTTACTTCTCACACTATTGTGCAATATTCCATCGGCTTCATAAAACAGAGGTAGAATCATACAATACCAAAAGTGTAAAATCGGAAAGAAACATTCACAAACTAAAGCCCGAAAGAAGCAAAAAGAGAAGAAAGTGGATAAACACTGAAAAAACATTAAGACATTTTTTTTAAAAAAAATCTGACTTGTTTGAAAGAAAATACTTACCTCTAATCTTGGGCAAACAGAATATAACAACAGTGCCCTAGGAGCCACAAGAAATATAAGACTGGATGCTAACAGGAAGACAAACTTGCATCCCAAGGCTCATATAGTTCTACCAAAAAGGAAGGAGCAAGATTCTCATAAAACATGAGAAGCTATGCAAAGATTGACTAGTCTCCGCTCTTGAACATTAATAACCAAAGATATGATTAATACAAAGGCAGTAGGGTTTGGAGAAGGAAGCTTCAATCCTTACTAAATAGTCAGCCAGCCAGAGCAGAAAAAAGAAAAGAAATAATTGAACAGGTTGGCAAAAAAGTAAACATGGTAATAATAAAGAAAAGGTTAACATTTGTTGAGTTGGAGTAGGGAGTGAACAATATCCTGTTTCCTAACTCTGATTAACATTTCCAGAGATTTAACTGAGGATATAGCAAATACCCAGTTCAATATTCCTATTATCCAAGGCTACCCAAAGTCTGGAACTGAGGGAGACAAAGAATTAGTTTTCCTGATACCTATTACAGCTAGTCCTTGACTTGCAATAGTTCATTCAGTGACTGTTCAAATTTACAACATGCTTATGACTCTTGCAGCATCCCATGGACATGTGATCAAAATTCAGGACCCTTGACAACTAACTCACGTTTATGACGGTTGCAGTGCCCCAGAGTCATACGATCACCTTTTGCAACCTTCTGACAAGCGAAGTCAATGGAGAAGTTAGATACACTTAACAATCTTGTTACTAACTTAGCAGATGCAGTGATTCACTCAACAGCTGTGATAAGAAAAGTCAGAAAATGGGGCAAAACTCACTTAACAAATGTCTCACTTGACATCAGAAATGTAGGGCTCAATTGTGGTTGTAAGTTGAGGACTACTGCTAAGTTGTGACTACCAGGCCTTGACTGCAAAAATCCAAATGAACACTGGTTGGCAGCAAAATGTGTTTCTCCATTTGTTTTTTTTCTCTCTTTTGCCATCTAGTGTTACTCTAGATTCTTGCAGCCCAAAGCTGGTAGCTCCAATCCTAGGCAGCCTCCTAATTCTGCATCATGATTTACCTTGATTTTTATAAATCTCTAATCATTCTCCCATCTTGACATTTGTACCCATACATTGGTCTCCCTCAGTCTGATTTCCTCTAGATCAGGGATCACCAACCTTTTGGACCTCAGGGACCACCAAACTCATAACTTTAAATCCTGTGGACCACTAATATGAATTTTGACTGACGGTGGCTTGCTGACGTTGGTGGGAAAGTTGGTCCCATATCTGCAGAAAAAGCAGCAGCAGAGGCCCTGGGAAAATCCCCAAAAAAGTATGCAGGAAAATTCCCCACCCCGTTTTCCTACTGATAGATCATTCTTTATTTGGGATCACAGGATACCGTCTCCAACTCCGTTCTCAGGAGGTGGAGGAGAGAGAGATTTTTGGCTTCATGCAAGGAAAGCAGCAGAAGCAGCAGAAGACTTTTTTTCTCTCCTCCAAACTCCACCAGAAATGAGTCTTTGTGAGACTTGTCACACCACCTCAGCCTCTTGGAGCAGGATGCCTTGCAGGTCCCAAAGACTCATTTCTGGTGGCGTTTGGGGGGAGAGAAAGAAAGACTTTTGCTGCTTTCCTTGCATGCAGCCAAAAGGAGAAGAAAGAAGCAACCTGGTGGCGAGGCCAGGCGTGTGGGGTGAGTGGGGCAAGTTTCCCCCCTCTGTCCTTCCACCCTCCCCTCCTACCTCATGTTGTTCACAATGCAAGCAACGCAAGGCTTGTGTTCCCATGGGCCATGTGGGCAGTGCAGCCTTGTGTTTCTGCGCAGCCTGGATTAATTGCTTGGGGGATGCTTTGGGGGTGACATTTTTCTGTGGACCACCAACATTTTCTCACGGACCACCAGAGGTCCCCAGCCCACTACTTAGTGACCACTGCTCTAGATCAAGGGTGTCAAACTGGCAGCCCATGGGCCAGATATGTCACGTTCAGGCCACGCCCACTCCGGCTCCATTAAAAGCCAAAAACTGTCATGATACATCATGCGATGCAATTGAGTTTGACCCCTGTGCTCTAGGTGTAGAATTATATTATGTAGAATCCCTATCCCTGTCCCTAAAACATTCTGGGCAGAGTAGCCCCAAACACGAGGAGGTCACCAGGATGAGAAGGCTGATCAGCCATAGGGATCAACTAAGAATCCCCCCTAAAAAACAGACTTCTGTAGGAATTCAGCCCAATCAAAATTCTTTTGGAATCACTATGCATAGGTTTAGATGCCCATTCTGCCTTGGGATATGAACTGGTCTGTCAAATGATCTCATGGTACTTTATTCATGTGCTTCCTAGCAGGGGTGCGATTCAATTCTTTTAACAACCAGTTCTGTGGGTGTGGCTTAGTTAGTGGGCATGGCTTGGTGGTCATGTGACTGGCTGGGCGTGGCCAACTCAACATCACTCACATTGAGGCACGCATCTCCTCGCCTGGCCTCTCATGACTGTGGGGATGCTGCAACAGTCGTAACTGTGAAAAATGGTCATAAATCACTTCTTTCAGTGCCATTGTAACTTTGAATGGTCATTCCACACAAGCAAAGTACCAGCAAAGGAGGTGAAAAAAACTCCAGAGAAGTTCCTGAGACAGGAAATCTAGTCCTGCCAAGAATGTAATAAGGGTTAAAGGAGAGGCAATTTCTGTAAGCAACACCCGAATGTTTCCTTCCTGCCTTCCTTACAGGATTAGGCCAGTAATTTCTTCTAACAACCGGTTCTCCGAACTGTTTAGAATGTTACCAACCAGTTCTAGCGAATAGGTGCGAACCGGTAGAATCCCACCCCTGCTTCCCAGAGATTTATGAAACAAAAAGAAGGTCCATTTTTTCATATGGAAAAAACAGGTTGAACAGGAGAATAGCCCTCTTCTACATATACTGTGCTCAGTTGCTTTGGAAATTTTTTTTCCCCCTAGCAGATTCTCTTTCAAAAATAAAGTAAATATGGGAGAAATTGCTGCCTTGTTCCAATTAAACAGGTTGAGGCAAAGCTTTGGGGGAATGAGACATTATTTTCTTCTATGGCATAGAAGAACCAAGCAGAAACCAGAGGAGTAGCTGTTCTATCACATCTACTTGGAATTCCCAGCCTGGCATCCCTGCATTTGGGGACAGCTTGCCCGTTATGTATTGCTTCTCTTGATGACATTTCAACAGCTTTTTGGAAATCCTCAACAATTTACACTAGCGAAGGAGGCTAGCCAGATGTCTGTCGACATCTTGACGTAAGCAGCCTCAGAAGGCTAGGCTGAAGAAGGCTGTGTTCTCAACAGCCTTTGAAAGGTCAGCATTTAGCACTAATGGCTCAAAGTCTGCTGGGTTTTGCTCAGTCTGTAAGTTTGCTTTAGCCTCAGCAAGCTAAAGTAGGACTACTAGAGGGTGAGTGGCAGAAATTAGTAAACAGTTTCAATAATTCATTCATTCATTCATTCAGTTTATATGGCTGCCCAGTTACCAGGTGACTCTGAACTTTGAAAACAGCCATCTATACCTCCATAATAAAAAGTGAATAAATTGAATAAATACACCTAACATCTACATGTTATATAGTCCCCAAACTTTGTGACTTGGCAACCCAGCTGCAGGGCAAAGGGAGGGGAACTGGGCCATGTAAGTGGCAGCCCAGTAGTGGACTGCAGCCAGGAGGTTCAGGTTGTCTACATCACAGAGTAGTGATCTCAGAGTAGGGGATGTATAGCAGCAAAGAAGGCATGGTACTTCAGTCCCACAAGAGGACACTGTTTAAAAGACAGGATCTAAAGCATCCCAACCATGTCTGATCTTGTTGAGCAGGCAGACATAACTGGCGTAGGAGTTTCCTCAAATACTTTGGCCCTGACCCATGAAGGATACGGGTTCTAAGGGTTAACCCCCACTTTGAATTGCATGTCAGAAGTCAAGAGGTAACTAATACAGTTTGTGTAGAAATGTTGTTGTATGAGTACATCAAGGTGTACCCATAATCCTGCACTGGCTGCTCATGCCGGAAATGTGTTTAATTTGTCCACGAGATGGATTTGTGCACAGATTCTCCTAGGCATTGCTGTTACTTGCTTCTCAAGCAACAGCCACAAGACCAGTGCATAGACCCTGGGAAAATAAAAAAAAAAGGTCTGCAGGAAAATTCCCCACCCCATTTTCCTATCGATCAATCGTTCTTTATTTGGGATTGCAGGATACCATTTCTAGCTCCGTTTTCAGGGGGAGGGAGAGAGACTTTTGGCTTCATGCAAGGAAAGCAGCAGGAGCAGCAGAAGTCTTTCTTTGTCTCCTCCAAACTCCACCAGAAATTAGTCTTTACCGGTGCAGCCTCTTGGAGCAGGATGCCTTGCAGGGTCCCAAAAACTAATTTCTGACAATTTTGGGGGAGAGAAAGACTTTTGCTGCTTTCCTTGTGTGCAGCCAAAAGCAGAAGAAAGAAGCAGAAAGAAGCAGCCCGGTAGCCAGACAAGTTCCCCCCCTCCACCCTTTCCACCCTCCCCTCACTATCTCATGTTGTTCCGATGCAAGCCTTGTGTTCCCGCGGGCCATGTGGGCGACACAGCCTTGTGTTCCCATGCAGTCTGGATTAATTGGTTTGGGGGGTGCTCTGTGGGTGATATTTCTCTGTGGACCACCAAAATTTTTTTGCAGATTACCAGTGGGCCATGGCCCACCGGTTGGTGACTACTGGTTTAGGCAGCAGGTCAGTTCAATCTCAACATCTGTAGTTAGGGCTGGAGTTAGACATCACTGTGAAACCTTGGTGATCTGCAGCCACTTAGCATAGGAAACACTGAGCTGGATTATGATGACTTGACTCAGTATAATGCAATTTCTTATGTTCCAACAATTTTTTTTAAAATATCATTATCTCTACAAGTCTAATCTATCCCAGAATTAACAATGCCTCAGCACTTCTACTGGGAAAAAATATGCCTGGTTTCCTCAATGCTGAAAAAGGCATGATTAGTCTTAAAAGATCATTAGTACATAAGAATAGGCTGCTGAATTAGACCAAGGCCTATCCCAGCAATTTGTTTCTTACAGTGCCCAACCAGATGTCTCTGGGATGCTCACTGACAGGAAATGTAGATATATCCCTCTCTTGCTGATATTTTCCTGTACAACTGGTTTTTGGAGGCAAGCCGCCAACAGCCCAGAGGTTACACCGAGTCTTCAAGACTAAGTCTTTGATAGATCTATTATCCAATTCTTCCAGGTTTAGGGCTATCACTACATAATAAAATATACAGATTAATAATTATTGCAACCAATCCTAAATAATGGAGATGCTTTCTGAATAAGACTTTATTTAATGAATTGCTTCAATACATTTTCTACAGATTTTGTTTATTCTTGTGGTAAGTGAAACATCATATATTATACATTAGCCATATCCTTTTTGTATCAAAGGCAAAATAATGTTTTAAAGTTGACATCTATAGACATTTATGGTTCATGGATTATAGAATTAGAATAGCCAATAATGAATTATTAATGGTTGCATATTATTTTGTTTTAATTTCTTTTAAATTTTAAATTATTTAAGTTTTAATTTAAAATGTTTAAGTGGATTCATGGGAAGACTTTTCCTGTCAAAGTTGAATGATGTCCTGAAGCTTTAGGCTTTCGCTATTTTTGAAGAGTACAGTTGTATTGGGCCTGTGGTGTTGCCCAGAGAATTATTTTCAGAAATTAGAAAAATTGTAATATTCCTAATATCAAAGATTAGATTCAAGAGATGTGTGACTTGCCTGTTTTTGAAAAGGCATTTATCTTCTAATAAAAAAATCACTAAATGTGTTTTCCTGTTTCATAGATTTTATATTTTATAATGTTAAACAATTATAATATCCTATATTCTGGAATATTTTCACATTTAATTAATTAACATGTATCATTTTTCATCTTGTTTTGTCTTTATAGTTTTTCATGTATTTGTTTTCTGGGGATGGTGATTACATTTGTATTTTTCTATGTTCTTCTGTAAAACTTGTTAAGAAATAACCTAACTTTAAATGTATTTACCCAATAGATATTTGTGATATAAAAACACTTCCACAAATTAATTCTGCATTCAAAAGAAATGTGTAAATAGAAATAACACTTTTTCTGCATTTCACCTATCCAATCCAGTGAGAAAATCCAAGATTACCAGTAAGAATCTGAACGACTTATTGATGTAATTCTTTTTTTTTAAATAAACTTTATTGAATTTTTAGTACATTAAAAACATAAAAAATATATCACTCAATAACAGCTATTTGTGGTGCTTATCATATAACTATCATTTGTGCAATATTTACAGGTATTTGTGCATAATTATTCTTATTCTATCTATATTCTATATTTAATAATTAGCTATCCTTAATCTGTCTCTGATCTATCCAGCTATACCATTGTTCCAATACCTTATAAAATATTGAAGCTTCCTTCAAAATTCATAACTTTTGTATAACCAGTTCCTCTATTGGGCAAAGGCGATCCTGACAGCAGTCAATATGTGTAATAATAAATATTTTGTGCTTTTTATGTATTTTTTTTTGAAGATCTCCAATAGGAAGAGTTCTGGTTCTAGGTCTAATTGTTCATTGGTGATTTCCTGTAGTCAATTTTTGATTTTGAGCCAATATTTTTGAGCCTCTGGGCAGGACCCATTATCACATATGATAATATGTTCCCTCTTTTTTTTTACATTTCCAACATATAGGACTCATTTTAGAGTACATTTTCACTAATCTCGAAGGGGGTAAGTGCCACCTATAGAACATTTTATATGCATTTTCTTTGTATGCTGCTGATTTTGTTAATTTGTGATTTCTATTCCATACAGTCTCCCAGTCTGATAACTTTATATTATGACCAATATTTTTACCCCATGCAATCATACATCCTTTCACTACTTCTTCTTCTAAATCTACTTTTAGGAGATACTTGTAAATTTTGGTAATTTTTTTTATCTGGGCCTAATAAAATTTTGTCTAATTGTTGAGGTTTCAAGTATATTCCGTACTCCTTTACATCCTTTTTATATTGGCTTTGTATTTGAAGATAAGCCCACCAGTCTACTCGTAGCTCTTGCTCTTGGAGCTCCTGTATTGTTTTTAAGTTTCCATGTGTATCCAATAAATCTTTATACTTTAACATTTTGTTCAGGTCTAAATTATATGGGTGGATCGTCGTTTCCATTGTAGATAGCCAGATTGGGATTTTTATATAGTGTTTCTTTTTAACTTTGATCCAGTTTTATATCAGCGAATCTCTAATCACATGTCTGTGGAAATATTTTTGTTTGGTGGGTCCTGTGTCCCAAAGAAAGGCATGCTATCCATAGATGTAATTCTTTTAGAGACGGGTGTCAAACTCAATTGCATCATGTGACATATTGCTATTTTTTTGCTTTTGTACAGCCAGGGTGGGCATGTCCTGTGCGTGATGCATCCATCCCGCGGGCCACTTGTTTGACACCCCTGCTTTAGAAGAAGTCATAGGAGGTTTGGTCACTTTCTAATATTTCATTTTACTTAGTATATACAATAAGAGAGCCAGTTTGCTTTAGGCGTTAAGGCATTAGGGTAGAAACCAGTAAATTGTAACTGGTTCTGCCTTAGACTTGAAGCCAACTGGGTGACCTTGGGCCAGTCACTCTCTCAGCCCTAGGAAACCAGTAACGGCAAACCACTTCCTAAAAACCTTGCCAAGAATACTGCAGAGACTTGTCTAGGCAGCCTCCAGGTATTTGACAGGATTAAATGAAGAAATATGTATACAGGTACAAAGGTTGAATGCAAAAGAGATACCTGAAATACCTTATTCCACACTAACTTTCAGGAGTAGATAAGCAGCATCTTAAAATACTTTCAGATGAAAAACTTTACAAGAATAATTTTGTTTTTACAAGAACAATTTTGCACATGTCTTATTGGTCATCAGGAGTCAAACTTCACCTGATGGTGTCTTTTTCTTTTACTTCACAGGTAAGACACCTTGAGGACATCATCTTTAGGGATAAGGGGCAGCAGAAAGGCCTGACCTTTTGCCTGATTGTGTTTCCCATTCAGAATATTCCAGAAATAATTGTGTATCAAAAGACAATTAGCTAACTGTGTTGTTCCCATGGAAACTTATCACCTGTATTTGCCTAACAAAGGCATGTTCCTGCTCTGTTGATTTGATCAACTTTAAGCACTCTCTGGTGTGGTTTTAATCCTTTCTTGTCCAACCTTAACTCTTCTTAAAATTTTCAACAGATTGGCAAACCAATTTCAACACAATACAGCACAAATTTGTAGGGTTGCAATCAAATGGTTTTATAATGTCCAAGAGCATTTATTTCCAATGTATTAATTTATAGTCCATGCAATTTTGGTATTATTATTATTTTTTAATGGAAAGTCACTGGTTAAAATATCACAAAGTGAACATTTTTAAATTATCTTGTGGGTGTAATTTCTGAAACTTCTCTGTTCAAGATACACAAAATTACCATCCCAAAGGATGACAGAATGTTCCGCTATCCTATAATGGCATTATTCTCAGATGTTGGAAAGCATGTCTCAACTTTCTTCCCATAGATTTCTTTTTTGTACTTGCCCTTCCGCTTTCATCTGTCTCCTTGTAAATTCTTCAGTAATTCACCAATAGAAACAGACATTTAATAACATCAAATGAATTGTTGGAAGAAAAAAAACATGAATTCAGAGCGGGTCATTCTTAAACATGTAACTATTCCATTACCTTATCAGTGCTTATATTTATTGCCTTTGAAATCAGATCTTGAATTACTTCAGTCAACCAAATACAGATTATTCAGTGCTTTATAGAACTGTAGGAAGTTAGCACCTACCTCTCTCCTAGAAAAATGAAATATCCTAGGAAATATTAAAAAGGCAGAATATTTCCCCTAAAAAGAGTAGAAATTCAGAAACAGAAACTCACCCCACCTTTGTTAATGGGTGGGCCATTAAGGCCAGGGCCAGAATATTTTACATAACAAAGATCTCCAGGTAAAGCTATAGCAATTGCCCAAAGCACTTTTCATTACATCATTATCCAGCAACAGTCAACCAAGCCTAGAACTCAGGACAGCCTACAGATTGCCCCTGCATGGCCCCATGGGAGTCTGACAACAAATCAGAATACAAGTTCAAATTCAAATCTCTACAGAGGGTACAAAACCAGGCACTCTCAGCATCTCAGCCCTTCCTTCTCTTTCCTTCACCTTGAAACATGTGATCATCCTTTTTCCTTCTTTGGAGCTCCAAGCCATGTGGTCCTGTCCACCATTAAACCATCTTTCCAAACAGCCTCTATGTTTCCAGTGCCTTTTTTCCTACTTGGAACTGAACCCAGAAGGATAATTCTTCCAACAGAACAAAGTGTCAGTAAAGATGAAGAATTATGGTAGATTGGAAAGAGCTCTACGGAAATTATTGAATTGTTTCCACTCACTCTTTCTAATTGTTACTGCAGCACTGTTGTATGAAACCGTTTGTGCTTTAAAAATACATATTTTTTCAAAGAATAAATAGTTGCTTTGAGAAGGAGGTGTTAGGCTACCATATCTGGACTGTAAATATCTGGATAAAGACTTTAGTTAGAGCTTTATATACTGCTTTGCTAAAAAAAATGCAGATTTAACCAAGAAAACAGTGCAGGATTAATAGCAATAACACTTGGACTTATACACCATCTCACAGCTTTTATAGCCCTCTCTAAGCGGTTTACAGAGTCAGCATATTGCCCCCAAAGTCTGGGTTCTCATTTTCCTCACCTCGGAAGGCTGGAAGGCTGAGTCAAGCTTGAGTCTGGTGAGATTTTACACACACATGCACGTGCGCGCATACACACACACACACACACACACACACACACACACACACACACACACACACACGGAGCTAATATCACTGCTCTGACCTAAAAGAGGAAGAGATGTAGAAATTTTTGGTGATAAAGGAAGATTTTTTTTGGGGGGGGGGTTATATAATTGTCAACAAATGGTGTAAAAGTTGCTTTTCTGGGAATCTTTTAATATAAGGCTCGAAGTTGTTATCTGCAGAAAATATTTGGAGCAATTTTTAAGATTACAGATGCTCCCAAATTATGTTTTTAAATATTTTCTCTAGGTTATCTTCTCCTTATTTTTCTGTAATTTGGTACTTAGGTTTTGATCACCCTACATACACATGGTATTTTAAAATATTTTCTTTTAAAGAAAATGTATTATGAATCTACGGATCTTACAATGCAAGACTCTTTGTTGAAGCTCAACCCACACATGGATCTCCAAATATAACAGATCCGTGACTGTCTCTCCAAGTTTGTTTCTTTAATTTTAACCAGGGGCAGAAGGCCTTTGGGTGGTCTAAGCCTTAGCTCTGCTCAGAGAAAGTATTGGGTGCTAATAAAATACTTTATTTCACTGAATAAAGAAGTTAAATTAAAAAAGAAATTAAAAGAAGAAAATATTAGAAGATATTTCTATCTCCTAAAAAGAAGCATGTGTTTATCTAAGCTATTAGACTTTGAAATACCTTGATATCCAGATTGTTGTGGTCTATTCCTTTAAAAAAAAATGCTTCAAGCAACTATAGAAGCAATGAAGTCATCCCAGGTCACCAGTCACTTTTAACCATCTTACGTTGGGATTATTACTAAAGAGGGACCTCTGCTGAATTTTCATTTCATCCACAAGAAACATTGATTGCAATTAATGCTCCCGGCCATTTAAGTCATTATTGTACACTTCATGAGAAATCAAAGTAGAAATGCCATGGAAATTAAACTCCTTGACCTGTAGACAATTTCACTCTCTTTGATGTCAGTCTAAATAGCTGTTTTGACTGGGATATAATTTTAGTTTTTAGGCCTGCAAGCTCTCCTGACAACTAAAACATTAGACATAAAAACTAGGTTATTTTTCCTTAAATGACAATTGCAATACCCAAAGAACAGAGGGTTTTTTCCCCTAAATGAGAGTGAAATCAAACTGTTTCCATAATGTTAACATTTATAATATATAAAATACTCAGTCCAGCTTTGTACCTAGAAAGTTTGTTAAACTTTTCCAGGTAACATTATATCAAGAATTATTTTTTAATGAAAAATGAAACAGCATGAGTTTTTGTTTTATGAAAGGAAATACATATGTTAAAAGGAAACACTAAAATTCCCCATATTTTAATAATGTTTTTATTTTCCCTTCGATTTAATATGTTGATTATAAATCTGAATGGTCTAAATGAGCTTGCATATGAGGGTATATTTCCTTAATGTTTGAAAGGAGATTTATTAAAGCAAGCCTTAGAGTTGGCACAACATTCAGCCTGTTTAAATATCTCATCTTATTTGTTTAAATGCTGATGATCCATTTTTTTCAGAAGACTAAATTGGAAGAAAAAGTAATAGGACCTTCAAAGCATTTGAAGGAATTTGTGGAACACCTTCAAGATGCAATATTCTCTGTCAATGGCATGGTTGAAACAATGCTTTTACTACTATTATTACAATAGAGGTTACATCTCTATTGGGGTTAAGATATTCACACAAGGTGTTTCTATTCAGATGCTAGAAAGTGGAAATAAGTCTCTTTCAAGTTCTTCTTGTATCTGTGACCGATGTTACAGCAGAGGTATATTCAGCAGGTTCTGACCAGTTCTGGAGAACTGATAGCAGAAATTTTGAATAGTTTGGAGAACCACCAAATACCACCTCTGACTGGCTCCGCCCCCATCTATTCTCTGCCTCCCAAGTCCCTGCTGATTGGAGTCCCAGCTGATCGGCTGGGTCTTCTTTTGTTGCCCTGCACAGGAGAATGGAGCTGGAAAGCAGGTTAGAGGGGTGGGGAGGGAATAGGATTTTGCAGTAACCTCCCTCCAAGAGTAGGGAGAGAATGGGGATTTTGCAGTATTCTTCCCCTGAAATGGGATGGCAATGGAGATTTTGCAGTATCCTTCCCCTGTCACGCCTACCAAGCCATGCCCACCAAGCCACGCTGACCAAGCCAAGCCATGCCCACCCAGCCACGCCCACAGAACCAGTAGTAAAAAATTTTGAAACCCATCATTGTGTTACAGACTCTATGAACCTGTCACGTTGGAGGCACTGTTGTTCTGTCAACTAGAACAAAAGGATTATTAACTTCCAAGTATTATATATTATACAATTAAATATTTTCCTAAGGATATAAAAAGCTGCCTTATATTTTCCTAAATCATTGGTCAACTGAGGTTGAAGAACATAGTTCTGAGCTTCAGCTCTCAGTAGTCACATTAAATCGCAGAATCTCTGTGGGAAGTAGCCTCTCAGGAAACAGCAGTGACCAGTTGCCATGCAGTAGTGCTATATGTCTATCCCAAGAGTCCTTCTTTGCTATTTATTCATATATATTTGGTTATTTACTGTTTTTCTACTTTGTTTCTCAGAAATTATTAAAACTCGAAGCAGCTCATGGCAAGGAAAAGAGAAGTCCTATCCTTAAGATACAACCAGAATGGACAATGGAGCAAAAAGAGAAAAGGTGATTGTTCTCAATTGACAAAAAATAAGACCTAACATTATATATAGTCTGGACCACCTAATCTTCCTTGCTCATAGCAAACACTATATATATCTGCTGTTATATACATTTTTACAGTTCAGACATCGTAGCTCTATCTAAGAGAGCAGTGATCTGTTTTCAACAGAATAGTAGCTTTCCAAATCATATCAAACTATCTGACACCTGAGTTCTCAGCATCAAAGATTTTGAAAAAGGTTAAGCAATTATTGTTTGCTGTACACCAGCCAGAGTTATATGAGATGGATAGCCAATAAATAATATCTTAAACAGTTGTTTTATTTAATTCCTTTTGTGAGTGAAGGATGCAGTTTGGGATTGCTAATTGCTCTGTTCGCATTATCTACTGCACATCACATGTTTGACTTCAGGAATAAAACTTTTATACAATTAAAGGTGTTGTAAAGAACAACTTTACAATCATAAAATTGCAAGGAGTACCGATTTTTCTATCTAAAACAGTAATAGGGATATTTATGTCTCATTATCTTAGAAACATTTTACAATACTCACGTGCGTTCATTATTATATCAAATAAATCACTATTTTATTGTGCCAGCAAGGATGAATAAGATGTAATGAGTTCTTTGAAGTCACTGAGCCATCTTTCATCCTAAGAACTACTCATAAGCAAATCCTATTCAATTAAAATTCCCATATTCCATTTCCAATGACTTTGCTAGGACTAAGGAGACATTACTTCCAAAATAACTAGAGGGCTCAAGATTACAGACTTTTTCATATATGCATATACAGTGTCTCTTTACTGATCTTTACTTAAATGAAATCATGCCAGGGAAAAGGGCTGAGGATATGTGGCTATTGGGAGGAATGACTGCTCAAAATCAGTTCTATTACACTTTTTCTCGTCAATATCATTCTGTTAGTCTAAACATTAATAACTGGCCCATAGTCATTCTCGATATTTCCATAACCATTCTAAAACAATTCTGCATCTATGTATTCCATTCTGGTATTTTAGTTCAATTACCAAATCATCAATTCATCAAACTGAAACTGATTTGCATTGAAATTCTGAAGTCTTGAGGCAGATAAGTAGGAACTTCTGTTTCCCCCCACTTCCTTCTTTCTGAACTCTCTCCAGATTAAGCTGCCAAATCATATCTCAGCTGTTTTAGGAAGAAGAAAAGGTTGGCAATTTACTAATTTTGCAGGCCCTTTCCTCTTGGTATATTCATAATATGACCTCACAACATGAATTTAGGATAGAGCAGCAGCTGGATTCCATTTTTGTGTCCTTCTGATAGACAGTGGAAAGAGGCACTTACTGGTGATGTCCTTTGCATTCAAAATCATCAGCAGTAAGAATGACTGTAGGTTGACCTGAAACCGTTTCTGACAATTTGAGAAGTAAAACTGGTAGTAATTGTTATCATTACAGCCCTAGCACCATCTGGTTCTCAGCTGACATTCAGTCTAGCCATGGTTGATTTAGTTACAGTTTTCAATTATTCTTATTTTCTGTGTGCACACAACATACTAAACTCACAGAGATTAGGGTAACAAATCCTATTAAGCTAAACTGTGGTTAGTTAATATGTTACTCAATGTGCCCTTAGAAACAAAGCTCACCCTCATAGAATCAATCCTTAGCCCCTACTCTGGTTTCATAACTTTGCTGTATTTATTAACAAATTATATGAAACCAAGTGCATGAGATATATACCATCATTTATAACAAGTATCGTATGTTCCTAAAAAGTCCCTCTTGGTGTACTTTGTTCTCCCTTTCCACAAGCAGTTCTGTGAGCTCAGAAGCCCTTTGAGACATCACAAGTTTCTAACACAGATATTATTCTTAAAATGAAACCTTTTTAAAGTGTGGTTGCTTTTGTTATAACAATCTTCTTATATGGTCAAAAGATATTTTATAGACTTTTGGAGAGCAGACAAAAAATGAATGGCATGCCTATTGATATTAAAAGCCAGGAATTTACTTTGGGGCCACGGATAACTCTAGAAATTTTGCAACTTTGATCTTTATTTACCAAATCTGCTTTTTGTAAAATGAGGTTTTACATTTTATGAAGCAGATAAAACCGCTACAACTGTGAAACAAATTCCAGATAATCGGTTGGGTGAGGGCAGTGATGGGATTCAAAAATTTTTACTACCGGTTCTGTGGGCGTGGCTTGGTGGGCATGGCAGGGGAAGGATACTATAAAAACACCAGTCAGAAGTGGTATTTGCCAGTTCTTTGAACTACTGAAAATTTCCACTACCGGTTCTCCAGAACTGGTCAGAACCTGCTGAATACCACCTCTGGGTGAGGGTTTGAACTATATTTTACAGATAGCTTGATAAATGGATTATTCTACTGGAGAACTATTTCATTTTAATAATAGGGTTCCCCTTCACTATTTACTGCCCGTGGATACTGATTTGTTTATTGCATAATAAGGTTTCAGCTGTGACTGAATATTTTGTTTCATTCATTTAGTCCACATTTTATGCCATGGACTCACCAATGAATGAAGCAGACTGAACATTCTGGTAACTGAAATCACAACACATTTGGTTGAGAACGCTGACATAAAGCAAACTAACATTTACTAAAGCAACAATCTCTTCAACCTTGTGTGTTAAAAATCCTTTCCTATTCAATGAACATTCCCAACTACTTATTTTTTTAACTCAGGTTTCTCACTCACTCATCAGTGAATTCAGTGACAGTCCAAAATCATACATAGCACCATATAATTCTGACCGCTATTTGTAAATAAATATTACTTTTTTGATAGCTGAATTCTTAGGAAACAAACAATGATAAAAAAATAAAAAGAAATAAAACATATTCATGTTGAGCCAAATAGTTTTGCACTGAGGATTTGCCAATTTTGGTCTTTTTGTGTTTTAAGCTTAACATAAATGCTAAATAACAGAAGAAGCAAAATCTGATGTTTTGGGGCAGTGCATAGAACAGAATGATAAAATCTGATAGCAAATCTAGGCAACATAAAGAAATTCAACAAAGCAGAATCTTTCATTTTACTTAAGCATCCCTCCATCTTTTTAACTTTTTAACTTGCTTTTATTCCTATATTTGACTTTGTTTTTAATCTGTATCTGTTTTATATGGTTTTATATCTGTAAACTGTAAACTTACTTTTATCTGTAAACTGCCCAGATTCACATAGCTGAGGGCTGATGAATAAATTTGATAAATAAACAAATAAAACATATTCAGGTTTTTAAGTCTGAGGTCCTAAAGAGTTGGTTGCTAGCCTTCATATTTTTTTCTCACAAAGAAAAACTTAAACATGAGTAGATCATCAGTAAGAAGAATTTAATTTCTCAGGGGAGGCCTCCATTGTCCAGAGTTCAATTTCTTTCCACTGCTCCTTAGAATTAAAATCAAAGGTTCTACTGACTCAGAACAGGAGCTTTCAGTAACTTGAATATAAAGGATTTTCTCAACTTGCTTGCTTCTGTGTTTGCTACCCAGATGACTCTAGTAGGATAGTGCAATGTGGCAGTCCAGAAGTGTTTTTGAAACACCATTTTTGAAAGTTTTGTATAAACTTCAGGTCTTTTTTCAAAGTAATGTCATCCAAGATGGAATGTTAATTTCAATAGTTAAGGATATACCAGTGTAGGGACTTACTGTGTAGTAAAGAAAATTATTTACATTGGTTACTTTTCAGGCCAAAAGGAAAGCTTCTGATTTCTGAAGAAGCTCTTCATATTTTTGCTTTTATTCTAAACATAAAAACCCACAAAATGTATATTATCAAGCGAAGAGAGGAGTTTGGTACTATTCGTGCTGGCAGTGTAGAATAAATGTATCTATCAATTACTTATAGCAGTTCATCCACAAACATGGAAAATAGAACTGCTGGAGAACATTCCATCGATGTAGCCTATTTTCAATTCTACCCAGAAACATTTTAATATAATGTTGCCGTCACCCATGTAGCGTCCTCTTTGTTTCACTGCTAATCTTCTACCATATTAATTTCATTTAAACATACATAACATGTGGAGAAGGGAACAGGACTGCTGGTTCTGTTTGCTATTGAGTTGTACCAACTACACTAAGTGTTATTAACATACCTGGCCACCTGCAAATGGAACTATTTGCAAATAGTTGTGTGGATGTACTCATTCATCCACATGATCAGGTCAATTATGCAGAGCATGTAATCAAGCAGAACTTATGCAGATATAACTGTATGCTCAATTTGTATAAATGCATTAAAACAGTAAGAAGTAGAAACAGTCAATTATAATCAGAGGAATATTAAATGAATGTATGTATACATCCAGAAAGGATATTCTGAGAATAAGTCCACACTCTTCTCCATATCTTATATCACTTATGGAAGAAATCACCTGGATGTGATGGTCAATCACAGATAGTGTTAACTTTCCCATTTGCCTCTACTTCATTGGCTACCATTTGCAAGCCAAATGGTAGCCATTTGATAATAATTCTTACCATATGATAATAGAAGGGTTTATATTACTAAATGTTGCAAAACAGCCAGACTTTACAAGTCTATTAATTTCACACATAGTCCACCTAATTCCGGTCATAGGAAATACTAGGGTCAAAAATCAATACAGCACTATCTGTAATGCCCAAAGATGCTTTTCCAAAAGGCAACTGCACTTTCTTCATTTTTTTTTCTCTGAAAATGTTTGACTTCTCATCCAAGAAAAAATTCCAAAGAAAAAAAATCAAAATGTCCAGCCCCCTTTTGGAAAAGTACCTTTGGGACAGCCATAATTTGGATGATTGAGAATCTCCATAGACACTCTCTGTAATCATTTGTCCTCTGACTTGACAAGTTAAAAAATTCCTTACAGAAAACTTAGGAATGATCAAATGAACAAGGACTTAATTTCAAAACTTATTAACATAAATTCAATTGACATATTAACTTCCATCAGGATTAGTTTTGCCATTGTAATAGTTTCTTGTCACTCCAGCTTGTTTAAATTTTGTTTTCACATTCCATGGGTTTCTGAAGATCAATGATATTCAGAAACTCAGCCATCATTACACCACCCCTTCCAAACAAGATAAATGCAATTTAATTGAAGTTAATCTGTTTCTGTTTGCACTCTCGGTTCACTTAGAGCAATTGCATGATTACAAAGCAGCCAATATCACAATAGCATTAACAAGTGAAGTTCTAGATTCTACTGATAATTTCAAAACAACAATATCTAGATAGGATCCATTTAAAAGCTCTTCAGCATGAAACAGTTAAACCTCCTGCAAACTATGGAATATGTTTATATATTGGAGGAACAGAAAGTAATCACAGTAACTTTTTTTTTAAAGGAGATTTAGTTGGCAACTAAGAAATTACAGAATGGTTACCTCTCTTGCAGGTAACACAGTAGAAAGTTTAATTAAAGATAAATTTCTTGAACATGCAGAAGGATAGGTCTTGCTCAAGAATTTCACAGTCCTTTTAGAATTCTTTGAAAGTACCGAAGAATGATAAGGATACTGGTAATCAATAGTTTTTTTAGACTTTCAAGAAGCTTGTGATTAACCCACTCCCGAAAAATTTATTGAGCAAATTTTGCATAAGGTTCTTTAACACATTTTAACTGGTCAAAAAAAAAAAAGCAGATATGTGTGGTCAATTCTTGTAATGCAAGGACATAAAGAGCAATTGAGTTTGTTGCTTTTTAACTTATTCACAAAAAAACAGAAACTGAAGATAAGTAACAAGTAGTTTGCTGATGGTATCGATTTAGAGTGGGTAAGCAAAAAGACACAGAAAAGACTTCCAAAGGAATCTCTCCAAAGTCTAAACATGGGCCTTAAAATTGTAAAGTTTATAAGAAAAATGGTCTTGATGTGGTTGGTGGATAAAATGTACGCCTCCACTAATAAAAAGTAAAACAGGCAACTTTATGTTGTTGGAAATGCTTAGTACAAGAATTTTAAAAAAACAAGATTTTTTTTATCATATTGTAGGAAGTTATCACCCACTCCCTCCTAGAAAAATGAAATATCCTAGGAAATATTAAAAGGCAGAATATTTCCCCTAAAAGAGTAGAAACTCAGAAGCAGAAACTCACCTCAGAAGCAGAAACTCACCCCCTCCCCACCTTTACTAATGGGCCATTACTCTGGCCTAGGCCAGGCTATTTTACATAACAAAGATCTCCAGGTAAAGTTATAGGAATTGCCCAAAACTCTTTCATTACATCATCATCCAGCAAGGCTCAACCAAGCCTGGGACTCAGCCTAGATTTGCGGCCCCTGCATGGCCCCATAGGAGTCTGACAACCAATCAGAATAGAAGCTCAAATTCAAATCCCAACAGAGGGTTATAAAACTCAGGCACACTCAGCATATCAGCCCTTCCTTCTTTTCCTTCATCTTGAAACATGTGATTATTCTTTTCACTTTGGAGCAAGCCATATGGTCTTGTCCACTGTTAAACCATCTCTCCAAGCAGTCACCATGTTTCCAGTGTCTTTCTTCCCCACTTGGAACTGAACCCAGAAGGATAATTCTTCCAACAATATCTCATAATATCTCAAAAGTAATATTGTAGAAACGAAGAAGGTACAAAGGTTGCCAATGGTTTATTGGGCACATAAAGCCCTAAATAATATTGACATTGTTAATTTAACCCTTAAAGCCCTAAATAATAAAAGCCTCTCTACCCAAGAAGCCCATGTTTCATTAGGAACCTACCCTTTTACTAAGACAAATGGATCAGACACTTCCTTTAGAGCAGCGGTCACCAACTGGTGGGCCACGAGAAAATTTTGGTGGGCCGCAGAGAAATCTCACCCCCAGAGCACCCCCCCCCCCAAAGCAAGTAATCCAAGCTGCAGAGAAACACAAGGCTGCTCGGCCTACATGGCCCATGGGAACCCTCCCCGCCCACTCACTTCTTACCTGGCAAACTTGTCTGCTAAGTTGCTATTTTTCCTTTTTCCGACCATCATCTGTTCTGCTCTTCTGGGAGATTTAGATTAGCTAGGAAGCAGGAAATGGTTGGATTTATTGCTTTCTAGATAAGCACAGCCAAACTTAGGACTGAAGATTTGCTTGCAAGCAAATTCAGTGCAGACTCACAGCAAGAAAATTTGAGAGACTGAGCTAGCCAATGGCAGATAAATAAATCACTGAATGATTCTGTGAGCAATTCAATCTGCCTGCTTTGCCTGGTTTGGGGTAAAAGTTGCTCTTTTTTTAAATAAAAAATTCAATATTTATATGCATGGTGTGTTGTGAGTTAATTTTGTGAGTTTGCTTGCTAGCAAATTTTATGAGTTTGCTTGCAAGCCAATTTTATGTGACAGACTGAGCTAGCCAATGGCAGATAGATAGATTTCTGAATGAATCTGTGATTCTGTGAGCAACTCAATCTGCCTGATTGCTTTGCCTGATTTTGGGTAAAAGTTGCTCTTTTTATATAAAAAATTCAATATTTATATAAATATTTATATTTACATACAAGCCATGCCCAGCCAGTCACATGACCACCAAACCACACCCATAAATTAGGTCACGCCCACAGAACCAGTTAGTGGTCCCTGGGATCTAAAACTATGAGTTTGGTGGTCCCTGAGGTCCAAAAGGTTGGCGACCCCTGCTTTAGAGAAGGCAAGGCTTCACAAGGTCTATTTGTTAGCCCGGTAGGAAAAAGAGTCTCTTTTATCTCTTTCAAACTACGGACTGTACTTGTTTCAAAACAAGAGTCCCTACTCTGGACTTTTCAAGGCAAATTATTTTTGCCAATTTATTGTTGCTTTCAGAATACTTTTTTTAGACCAAATATTTTTTTTAAAGTCTTATTGTTGATATATTTATCATCATCATCATCTTAGCCATTCTTTATCCACTGCAGGATGAAGGCCTCTTCTGCATGTTTCCAACCAATATGGTCCTGAGCTTTCCTTTTGCCAACTGGGCTTCGCAATACTTTGCTAATGTCGTCCATCCATCCTGTTTTAGGTCTCTTTCGTGGATGCTTTTCATCAAGTGGAATCCATTCTATGACTGCCTTGATCCATCTGCCTTCAGTTCCTTTTGCTATGTGACCAGCCCATTTCCATTTCAATTCTTTTACTCTCTCGATGATATTGTATATCAGGGGTCCCCAAATTTGGCAACTTTAAAACCTGTGGACTTCAACTCTTAGAATTCTCCAGCCAGCATAGCCCATGGATTAGAGAACAAACTTCTGTTTGTTCTCTAATCCATGGGCAGGTCTTTCTACCTTGTCTTGTGATGCTGAGTATGCATCTTTCCATGGCTCTTTGTGCCTCTCATAGCTTTTGTATCAATTGTGAGGTTAGTGTCCATGTTTCACTAGCATATGTTAGAGCAGGTAGCACACACTGAAAACTTTTCTCTTCAGGCGTAGAGGGAGGTTGCTCTTGAAAATTGCCAAATGCCTGCCAACTACATTTAACATGCCATTCAATTATCCTTTATATCTTCCAGGTATATGTAATGGTCTACAATGTCTACTTCTTCTCCAGTTATAAAAAATTGTCTTCTTCTGGTAAATTTATTAAACATAACCTTGGTCTTTTTCAGGTTTATTTTTAAGCCGGGACTGTAGAGATGAGGCGGCCGGGTCCACGGATGTACCCGAGGGCAGAGCTTTGGGCCCTGAGGGATGTCCCCCTCTCCCTTAGGTGGCCTTCGAAGCTCTCTAAGACCTTCTGTAATGATGGATCCTGGGATCCGGAGCGATGGTGGGACCGGGGAAACCGGGGATCATCAAATGCAGATGACACTCAGTTATAGATCTCCACCCCGGACCACCCCAACGATGCTGTGGGGGCTATGTCCAGGTGCCTGGAGGCCGTGCGGGATTGGATGGGCGGGAACAGGCTCCGGCTCAACCCATCCAAGACCGAGTGGCTGTGGTTCCCGGCGCCCCGATATAGCCAGTTGACTCCGTCGCTGGCTATTGGGGGGGAAATTTTGCCCCCCACAGAGAGGGCTCGCAATCTGGGAGTCCTCCTGGATGTGCGGCTGTCGCTTGAACACCATGTCGCGGCCGTCTCCAGGGGGGCATTTCATCAGATCCGTCGGATCTACCGGTTGCGGCCCTTTCTGGATCGGGACGCCCTGCGCACGGTCACTCAGGCCCTTGTCACCTCTCGCCTGGACTATTGTAATGCCCTCTACATGGGGCTCCCTGCGGGGAGCACCCGGAGACTCCAACTGGTGCAGAATGCGGCCGCGCGGGTGATCATGGGGGCGTCACGTAACGCCCACGTGACGCCTCTCCTGCGCGAGCTGCATTGGCTGCCAGTGGCTTTCCGGGTTCGCTTTAAGGTTCTGGTTCTGACCTTTAGGGCGATCCATGGCATTGGACCAGGTTACCTACAGGACCGCATCCTACCGGTGATCTCCAGCAGGCCAGTGCGTACACACAGGGAGGGCCTCCTCCGGGTTCCGTCGGCTGCCATGTGTCGCCTGGCGGTCCCAAGGGGTAGGGCCTTCTCTGTGGCGGCCCCTGCCCTCTGGAATACTCTGCCACCGGAACTGCGTACCGGCATGGACCTGAGGTCCTTCAGGCGCGCGCTGAAGACCTGGCTTTTCGAGCAGGCCGGCCTGGGCTGAGAGAGGGTTTTAATTTGTCTCCATTTGCTTTTTAGTAATTTTAATTTGGGGGTTTTAAGGGGGTGGGGTGGGCTTTTTATTCGGCCAAATATTCAATTTAATCTTTTTTAACTTTTGTATTATTGTCGGGGTTTTAGATTGGCTGTACACCGCCCTGAGTCCCTAGGGAGAAGGGCGGTATAAAAATTTTATAAATAAAATAAAATAAATAAAATAAAATGGTTCTCCTCCTTTGTGCAGCTCTTCCATGTGTCTTTGTAGCTCAAAGATTATTGGGGGACTAGAGGACAAAACATACTGTATAAAGAACAGATGCTAGAACTAGGTATATCTAGTATGATGAAAAGGACTAGGGGTGACATGATAATAGTATTCCAATATCTCAGGGGCTGCCACAAAGAAGAGGGAGTCAAGCTATTCTCCAAAGCACCGGAAGGCAAGACAAGAAGCAATGGGTGGAAACTAATCAAGGAGAGAAGCAACCTAGAACTAAGGAGAAATTTCCTGACAGAACAATTAATCAGTGGAACAACTTGCCTCCAGAAGTTGTAAATGCTCCAGTACTGGGAGTTTTTAAGAAGAGACTAGACAACCATTTGTCTGAAGTAGTGTAGGGTTTCCTGCCTAAGCAGGGAGTTGGACTAGAAGACCTCCAAGGTCCCTTCCAACTCTGTTATTCTAATTCTTGTCTAATTCTTCTTTGTAAGAAGAGAACAACAATCATCTGCAAATTTTAAGTGATTTAATTAGGTGCCACTGATTTTTATTTCTTTTTTTTTTGCCCAGTCTAGTGTGCGAAAGACTTCCTCAAGGCAGGCTGAGAAAAGGATAGGTGATATTTATATCACATTTATATATTCATTTGTTTATATTGTGGATACATATGGTTCTACCCTATTTTGTCAGACTCTTGAAAGAGAGATGGAAAAGGTAGGGAAGCAAGCAAATAAATATTATAATGTCATGCTTATTTCATTTTACTTTAAGGCAAAAAAAAAAAAATCAAACAAACTTCTGAATTGAGACAGTCTCCCAAAGTCCAAGTTTCATAAAGAAACCAAAGAAAAGAAAAGGGTACGTGCAAATCCTGGGAAGAATAGAGGTCTGAGATAAATAGCCCCCCCCCTTTTTTTTTTTTTTTTTTGAAAACAGGAGGACGCCAAGATAGGAGAAAGGAGAAGACAGGGCACAAGGACGCACTGGGCTCTGATTCCTAATCTTCCGAAGAGTCTCTTCTTTATTGTTCGGTGGAGTTAGAAAGCCTGGGTACGTTGAGTCAGAGTCACAGATAAGAAGTCCTCTTCACACTGGGCTTCCATTTCAACATAGGTCTTGCTGTTGCACTGAATGTTGGCAGTTTTGTGATTCTCTTGGCTGCATTCAAAAATACTATTGTCAGAAGGCAGAGAAGTATGCAAAGGTGTTTAACTTGCCCTGATAAAACCTGGTTGCGAGAGTGCCTAATCTTCCTTGACTCTGCCCCCCCCCCATAACCCCTCTTCCCAGTTAGGAATGTGCCTACAGGACTTTTCAATCTCTCCCTGCCTCTCAAATTTGCTATCTCAGTTTCTGTAATGAAATCTGAAGCATTTTCTTTTCCTTGTTTTCCTATTGGATCCAACATGAATTTGCATACATGCTTCAAGATGTTGGGTGAAGGAAAAGAAAGGGGCAAGATGCTGAGAGACCCTTAATTATATACCCTCTGTTAGTGTTATATAGTGTTTCCTGTGTAAGAAATGTATCCCTTTGGCTGTCAGACTCCCAGGGGCAGGGGTCTTAGCTAATTTTGTAGGCTTTGTCTGGACAAGATGGCTTCACCCAAGTGCTGGCTGATCCAATCTTCCCAGGCCATGTAGTGAGATGGGTAGAGGGCTTTGTTATGTAGAATACTCTGGCCCAGGCCTTAATGGCCCGCCCATTAACAAAGGTGGGGGCGAGTTTCTGCTTCTGAGTTTCTACTTCTCTTTTTAGGGGAAATATTTTGCCTTTTTAGTATATCCTAAAATATTTCATTTTCCTAGGAGAGGAGTGGGTTTTAACTTCCAACACTACAGTAACATGGAAAAAAGTTATTATTACATCAAATTACTACATACGTAATACATACATACACACAAACAGATATGGGTTTTGTATGAAAGTTTGTTTTAAATCAAACTACTGCAGCCAAGTTAAGAGCGGAGCCTAATTTTGGGAAAGTGTAGCATCTGGCTGACCTTGTGCAGGTTCAGAAATTAAGTAGGACCAGACATGGTTAGCATTGGATGGGAAACTGCAAAAAATATTACTGTGGTCAAAAGACATTACAAATGTATATATGTATTTGTTTATTATTTCTCACTTTTCTTATTTTTATCAATAATGCAAGATAACAAATATAGATAATACCCCTTCATCCTCTTATTTTGCTTGTTTTATCCTCTTATTTTGCTCACAAGTGAGATGAGTTGGGCCGAGAGAGAATGACAGGTCCAAGTCATATAACTGGTTAATTATAATATAATATAATATAATATAATATAATATAATATAATATAATATAATATAATATAATATAATATAATATAATATAATATAATATAATATAATATAATATAATATAATATAATATAATATAATATAATATAATACACTGTGTTATATTATACTTTATTATATATATAACATAACATTAATATGTGTATATAAAAATATATATTTGCTACTTTACTGTTGACTCAAAACCCTGCTTATGTATCCATGTAATCACCTAGAATCCAACTTGGCTTAAAAGATTTTATTTTGCTTAAAATAAATAGACTTAGTTATGTGTTGCTTCTTCCTCATAGGGACACAATGAAAGTATAACTTCTGCATAATTGTGAGTTGTCCTGAGTTTCAAAAACAAATGCGTACTGATTCTTCTATTGTGATACTCAAAATGTGGAAGCAAGAGATCAGTGTGGTATAATGGTTAATTTATTTTCACCCAAATCTCCCTGATTTAAGTCATCTGTTGTAGCATGGAGCTCACCAGGATAGTCTGCCAGTCACCCAGATCAATCTCACAGTTTAGAAATAATAACATCACAGGAACGCTTAGTTTGTTCCATACCCATAAGCTGTCTTTCATTTGTAGGGGGAGGAGACCAAAAATAAATGGATAATAACTTGATCTCCTTGAAAAATTAGGTTGCCATTATTGTAATCCACTGCCACCTGGATTAAAAAAAGCATCCAAAGTGTTGAACAAAAGTTCAGTATTTCTACTTTATAATTCCTGGGTTCTTTTTAATGACAAATTGCTGCACTTATAATTTTTACAACATTCTCTGCCTTTTTGAATGGAAGATTATGTTATTGTTTTCACTGGCTTATTGTATGCTACCTTGGGCCCTCCATTTAGAACAGAAGGCTAATTTGTTTATTTATTTTAAAAATAATGTAGGATGGGTATCAGGTTTACACACCTTGTTTTGTGGAAACTGAACAATTTCCTAAAGTGAAAATTTAGAGAGGGGGGGGGGAAGAAGCAGAAGCTTCACTGAAGATGAAGGCTCATGCCACTAAAACTCTTTTGTGATAAATTTCTCTTAATAAACTTCCTCAAAAAATGATCTCTCTTGCCTTTGAACATGCTTGTTACTGCATATACAAATTTATACATTGCCAATAAATTTCAGTCTTATTACTTCTTGTTGATTATTATTTAAGATTCAATTGGCAGCATGAGGGACAATGTCTTTTCCAGGATGGTACTACTGGTGTTCAGTTCCCTTCTCACAATGTTTTTATAATTGTTATAAGGTCCTTTTTTTTCTGCTACGCTTTTCATAATTACTTATGCAAATTCCATCTATTTAAATTTAAGTGAGAGCCAGTGTAGGGCTTAAGGCACAAGGCCAGTGGTGGGATTCAATTTTTTTTACTACCGGGTCTGTGGCCGTGGCTTGGTGGGCGTGGCAGGGAAAGGATACTGTAAAATCTCCAGTCAGAGGTGATATTTGCCAGTTCTCCAAACTACTCAAAATTTCTACTACCGGTTCTCCAGAACTGATCAGAACCTGCTGAATACTACCTCTGCACAAGACTAGATACTGAGTTCTAGTCCTATCTTAGGCTTAATGTCAACGGGCTGACCTTGCGCCATTTTTAAATCAGCCCTAGGACAAGACAATAGCGAATCACTTCTGAAATCTTACCAAGAAAACCTGTCCAAACAGTTGCCGGGAGGCACATACACAAGAATAGAGATACAAAAAGCTTAACCATTTTAAAGAGTCACTTAGGTGAGTTAGATTCTATAGAAATATAATGAATGAATGAATCAATGAGCTTTAATAAGCAAATAAACGAGAAAGCCTAACTATATTAAAAGAGATACAGTATATACTATACTAAAGGTGTTTAGGACTAATGCTGTTATTTCATGATAATAATTAGAAAGAAACTGTGGCAAAGTGTTTGATACTATTGTGCTTGATAACATTGTTTTCCATTACTTCATTCATTCATTCATTTATTCATTGCCATTAATATCCTTTGAAGACAAGGTATGGAATGATCAATCAGTTACAGTTTTAGAAAAGCTTGCCATAATACACTAAGCATGTGTATCAGTGGCTGAGAACAAGGCAACGGTTCCATCCTAGATGGTACCACCCTTCGGTAATCCTCAACTTACGACCACATCTGAGCCCAAAATTTCTGCTGCTAAGTTGTTGAGCCAGTTTTGCCCCTTTTTACAGTCTTTCATGCTACAGTTGTTTAGTGAATTTCTGCAGTTGTTAAATTAGCAACATACTTGTTATGTGAATTTAGTTTCCCTGTTGTCAGAATATTGCAAAAGGCGATCACATGAATACAGGCCAGCTGCCAAGTGTCTAAATTTTGATCAAGGGATTCTGCAACAGTCATGTGAAAAACAGTCATGTCACTTTTTTCCCCCAGTGTTCTTGTAACTTCGAAAGATCACTAAATGAATGGTTTGTAAGTCAAGGACTACCTATATCAGGTCTACTTTGTGTGCTGATGGAAAGAAACTATCCAATCAAACTGCTCATTTCATTCTATCCTGTATCTTCAGCAAGATATAAGATAACCCTGCTATGAATAAGAATGACCTTACTCATAGGAGCATTGCAAGAGGAAACATGTAGTGAAAACTGTAAAGTATTGGTCAAAAACAAAAAAACTTCACAAATTATTAAAGTACAATACAGTACCATTATTCGTCTATGTAATATTTGCCTAAGGCTATTCAGTTGTAATCTGAAAAGCATATAAAAGTATGCATGAGAAAGCATTCTCATGGGAAAATTGCTGATATATGCTTGGAAATAATACACATTTCATACTTTCGGGGTAGGTCGATAATATATACCTGCATGTGGCTAGTAATGAAAATAATCCCAAACTTTATCTAATAAACATTTTAAGACAGAGCAGAAACAGGAGAAAATTCTTTGATTCCCCTAGTTATTCCCATGTCCTTGGCAATCAGATAACCATAGTCCACAAAATGTGAAATATGTCATCAAAACTTTATTTTACTGCGTGATGTTCCTTGGCTCTGTTGCTTCTCTCACACTTTGCTCACCCACGCAACATCTGCTAGACAATACAAGCAAAACCAAAGTCAACAAGAATTAGAGGTATCTAAAGTAAAGAAAAAAATACGGTAGAGGTGTGCTGTGAAAGATAAATGGTTCTAGATTCAATTTAATGTTCTAAAATAGGATAATCCAAACACATGCTTATGCTTAATATAAAAATGCTTAATATTTTGAAGACATCTTTCTGGGAGCTCACCAAACCAAACCAAGCTACTGTTTAGCCATCAATCTGGAAAGGCACAGAGGTTCTGGGGGATTTGGGATAGCCAGACTTTTCATTAAGGTACTTGGTATAGGAGGGGATAGAAGAAATCTTATAAATAAATGAATGAATGAATGTCAAATGGACAGAGGAGGTTCCATTACCAAGAATGGCCAGCACAAGATCTTTACTTTGGAATTATGGATTTGGCTAACTCATGTTTTGGAGGGCATTCATATTATATCAGATTGCTCATTTACTATGTTATTCGTGGCTAAAAGATGAATGAATTTGTACTTTAAAATAATAATCTTTTTCACCCATGAGAGATTCAACTTGATTATGGTACAATTATGTCAGATATAAGAATATATTTGTTCACTGATAAAACAAACAACTAATCCAATTGTAATGCTAGATTGATGTTCCAGAGCCTTTCTTAATCCATTTCTCAAAACATACCTTTCTTCAACTTTTTTACTTAGAAAAATTGACTCCTTGAGCACACCAATTTGAAGGTCTCAATGCAATTTTGAGAAGCTGCAGAAATCAGATTTTTTATGGCCCATGAGAAATGTCTTACAAGTCCTGCTATACGGAAGCACATAGCTTAACTACATTCCTTCTACTCCTTGAACAATGTGCTTAGTCAACAATCTAATATTTCCAGAACCTCATATTACTAGTTCTGGCACATTCTGGGAGATTGCACCTTTTGTATAGTGTGAAATTTTTACTTAGGAATTTGTTGATTAGAAAATACAGATACAGCTTTCAGTTTCCATTTTAAAAAAATCTCATTAGTTTATACAACAAAATTATATTAAAATGTGTTTTCAATTGTCAGCACACTGGAAATTCACTGGTTCACAACAGCAAAATCAATCCATATGGTACCTTGGTAGAAAGTGAATGAGGAAAATGATGACACCAGTATTATTATCAGAAACTTAAGACAAGAGTATGAACATTATTTATTATAATCTTAAACATTTTGTTCCTTTTTCCATTATAATTGTGACCATTGAACTGGATTCAGTTGTAGTTTAGTAGGGGAGTTTCTCTAGTTGGGTTCATACAACTGCACCATACTATAATACTATTTGTTTGGTTTTACCTTCCATGCTGTACAATCCCAAGAGCCATGGTGGCGCATTATATAATGCAGCATTATAGGCTAATTCTGTCAACTGCCAGTTTTTCATTCAATAATAAATCCAGCTAACCAAGTAATGATTTTCTCTTCTAGTCTCCAAAAAGATTTTTTAACTTCAATAGATCTCACTATCTAAAATGACTTGAATTGTTTTAACATTTTGAGCATAATTGGTTTCCTTTGTAGTAAAATCTATTAACAGATAGATTTTCTCAAATGTTCCCATTCTAGTCCTTCAAGTCTTCCAGTCTGCATTCAGTACAATACAGTCTCCAACTTATGACTGTTCATTTATTATGGTTTGAAGTTATGACAGCCTTGGAAAAAGTGCTTAACTACCTGAATTCGCTCTTACAACCAATGCACACTCCTGTAGTGATATGATCACAATTGGGACACTTGAAATTTATAACCAGTTGTAGCATCCTGCAGTCACATGATCATGATTTGCAACTTGGATAACAAAATACTTCTATTTGAATTCATTTAACAACTATGTGATTTGTTTTATTACTATAGTGACTCATTTTATGACCATGGTAAATATGGTTGTAAAATTCTGTCCAGTCACATGATGACTAATGACCACACTAACTGAGAACCAAAATCCTAGTCCCAACTGTGGTCATGGATGAAGACATATTTGTAAAACACATTTGTATATATGTTTTATTTAATGCATTTAAATTCATTTTTTTCTAAGAAAGGGATCCATAGATTTCATCAGATTCTCAAAGGGATCCATCTCTCAAAAAATGTCTTATTCTATAAAATCCATGGGCATCAGTTTCTTCCAGTCTCTGATAAAATTCTAATTTGCTCAGTTTCGGCAAAGTCCTTGCAACAGTGTTTTACGGTAACTAGATCCTAAACAGTTTGTTTAGTTAATTCATATTTTAACTAAACATGTTTGACAAGGTTTCATGACTTTTTCCCACATCAGTTCCTATCAGATTTTTTTTAAGTTCCACATTTCTCTCTCTCTCTCTCTCTCTCTCTCTCTTTCTCTGTTATGTTCTGGGCAAAGAATGGAGGCTAGGCCAGAGTGATTTCTACTAGCTCTTTATTCAATACTGCCTGTGAGGCAACTGACAAGAGCTCCTTTTATAGGAAACTGATCAGCCAACAAACAATCGGGAGAACTTCAACTGACAACTATACATTATATACAATACATAACACTCTCCTTAGGGCATATTAAGATATTCAAGCCTGGAAAATTCAAGTCACTTTGGGATCCTTTGTGACTCAAGTTATCTGCATTCTCCCATGAAAGAAAATTGCTTTGCAAACATATTTAAACAAGTTGCCTGAACTCTAGATGATTGAAATTCCATTATAAAGCAAAGACAGGTCTAGCATCTACCCAAAACTATTTCAAATCTTTATACGCTCATTCAAAAGGACTCCAACCTATATCAAATCTCAGGATAAGCAAACTGCCTGAGCTTTCAAAATACCTGATGAACTTATCTCTTTCTCTAAACTATCTTGTAAAGGAGTATGCCAGCTTCTTTACAGATATGTCAATAAAAGAAACTGTCATGCTCTTGGTAGAGTCGGACTCTGAGGGAGAGGAGGAACAGCCGACAGGGAGTGGGGGTGTGGTTCGGGAGATTGTGGAGGAGGCTGGAGAAGGGCTGAGGCCAGCTGGGCAGTCAGAGGAAGAACCAGGCCCATCCCCTCTGCATCCTAGGACACGTAGGGAGGAAAGGAGAAGGCAACAACTTGGCTTGCGAGAGGAAGCAGCAATGATCCTTCTCATTGGTTGCAGCTGGGGAGAATAGTATATAAGAGAGACAGTTAAAACACAGGGTTGCCAGAAGCAAAGCGTGTTTTATTTTGGTCTGAAGTTATCTTGGTTGGCGTCCTTCCAACAGATTGTGCCTTGTTATCTCCTTGAATTTGGTAAATACTTCTCCTGTTCCATTGTGGACATTTCATCATTGTAGTTTGTTTTTTTATTTCACCTCTATCTGCTCATTAAATTCAGACTGTATTGCTTTCTTTTGAAGACTATTTTTGAGTACACTGTATTTCCAACTGAGTATTATTGAACAGTGGGGCCAAGTTGGAGGCAATAAAGGACATTTATTTATGTTTTAGATTTTGTTAAGTTTGTGTTACACTACCGGGTCATCACAGAAACCTGGAACAGATCGTCCTCAACTTACGACCATAATTGAGCCCAAAATGTATGTTGCTAAGTGAGAAATGTATTAAGTGGGGTTTACCCCATTTTACGACTTTTCTTGCCACATTTGTTAAGTGAATCACTGCAGTTGTTAAATTAGTAACACGGTTCCTGAGTGAATCTGGCTTGCTCATTGACTTTGCTTGTCAGAAGGTCACAAAAGGTGATCATATGATCCCAGGACACTCCAACTCTTATAAATGTGAGTCAGTTGTCATGCACCCAAATGTAAATCATGTGATTATTGGGATGCTGCGACAATCATAAGTGTGAAAAATGATCATAAGTCACTTTTTTCAATGCTGTCGTAACTTTGAATGGTCACTAAGGGAATTGTTGTAAGTCTGTTCTGACCCAAAGTTTGTTCTAAAGAAACAAATACGAAACAGAAGTAACAGCAAAACCTTTTAATGATTCTTTACAAATTCCATTCCTTCATGGTTAAAAGGCTGTTTCAAACTAATTGTCTCTGATAAGAAGGAGCCTTGCCAAGGTTGTGCAAGGTTGCCAAGAACTCTAGATAAAGTTACTAAGAAATATTTCAAATACAAAGAGTCTCCAAACACCAGCCAAGATACTCCAAACGTCCACCAGGCTTGAGTACAAAAACTTCTTTGCTTCCTGCAAAGACTCCAGTTTCTCAGCTGGCTTTTATCTCTTAAGGGAGGGGCCATTACCTTGCAGCCTTATTCCCGAGTCACCCGTGCTGCTGCAGCTGCTTTTTCCTCTGAGCAGCCTTGCGCGCACGCCCACTGGGCACAGGCTCCTTGGGGACCTCTTCATCACTGCTGCCAGCCTCCACAATCTCCGAAGGCAGCATTCCACTCCCTGATGGTCCTGGCTCCATCCCTGCATCACACGCAAGTCCCTCGTCTGAATCCTCACTCTCCAAGACCTCAGCCGTCCACACCTGCTGCCGGCAAACCATAACAAAGTCGAGGCCTACCTCCTACTTCTTTACAAGATATAAGAGAAAATTCCATTTTATTTTTACATTTCAGTTTTTGTTCTCTGTTAATGATGCACTCAGCAGTATACATACTGCTTCTTTCTTATTCTGCGTTCGTAGAATTTTATGAATTATGAGTTAGTAACCTTCTTAAATTGCAAGGATGCTTCCAGATCAAGAGCCCCTGGTTAAAAATATTTTGTGCCTACTCTAACATATCTTTTGTGTGGTAACAACAAAAGATGGGAAAATCAACAGGAACTACAGAATAATTGTATACAAAAAGCAACTTCATCTGAACCAGTCATGGCTGACAAGAGCAATGATATAATAAAGTCTCATCTGGAAGCACCTACAAGAATTTATTGCCAATGTGGGTACAGGTAAACCTTGATTAAGGACAGCTGTTTTCTTCACTACAACATCCTGTAAAGGTGGGTTGGCCTATGAGTGTCCAGTAGGGAAGACCAGGACCATATGTGAAGTTCCAATTAAAGTTATTTATTATCACTCATGCTTATGCACAGAAATCTACTCAAATAACAGTTAGCACGATTTTAACACTAGATAAGGGTTAATGCAAATCAAGAGGGGTTGGATTTAGTCCATTTGTGGCTACATAGAGACTCTAGGTTGATTCCTCTTTTGATTCCGTCCTCAGATTCTACCACTCTTTCTCCTACAGAAAGAATGGGACAAAGTCATCCAGCTAACTTCCATTCCAAAGGAAGAAATAAAAGTCATGGCCCCCTAGTTTCTATTCCAGTAACTTAAACATTACCTTATCAGGGACCCAGCAATGGCATTGATATTGATTGGCACTGGTCGTTAACATACATATCTCAGTCTACTCAAGGTAAGAGGGTTATCTTCTCCACACGACAGCTTTAAGATACCTAAAGATTTGCATATAATATATATGTTAAAAGTACATACATAAGCACAATTAAAGAAGCCCATATCAAAATCATTAAGGATGGAATAAGGCCCTGGAGCTTGCTACTGTTGACAGGTATATTAGCAGTGGCATGATTATTTTAAATAAGCAAATTGTGAAGAATTCAAGCTTAGATGGTATGAGAAGAACACAGAATGTACAGATTTGCAACAAAATTCACGTTCTAACCTCCACCTGTCAAAAAAAGAGATGAGTCACAGTACTGTCAATACAAATTGATTTATGAGCAGATCACTGAAGAAACAATTGGGTAATTGCTTTGTTCTCTATCACTCACAGATCAAGACTCACTGCTCAACTCACTCTGGTGCTTTCGGTTCCCTGACAGGTTAACCATCCATCAAAGTATATGATAAGCTATGTTTCATGACTTTTGTTCAAACTGTTGTGCCCCCCAAAAAGCATCATTTTGGTTTTCATCTAAACTGATTGTCCCAAAGCTGCTGGTGTTCAAAAGGCTACTGGACTCTCTTGTTGTTGTTGCTTTTTCTTCTTCTTGAAAATAATTTGCTTCTTGTCTAGGAAAATTCAAAGAATTCTCATCCATGGAAATCCAATGAATTTTCAAGGAAAAAAGTACCTTGAAAAGCACCTTTGGGACAACCATTACCTGGATGATTGTGGATCTCCACAGACAACTGACTGATCCAATAAATATAAAGATTGCACCTACATATAGAAGTTTCCTATATAAATGTTGTCCTATTCATGTTTCTCAACAGAATGAGATTTGGTGGTAAAAGGCTATATAAGAAAATGCCTAGTTCCCAACAGGAACTTTTTTTTCCATGCTCTACTATTGATACCAAAAACCAAAACTTTCCAAATGAGCATCTGAAAACTCTTCTATACAGTCTCACAGTGACTTTGCTGTACTTATTCCAAAAGATTACCATAAAGGGAATGAGAAGAATAAAGAATCAAAAGGTACTTGATAAGACATTCTTCTGTCCATGAATAGGACAACATCCAAGAACAAGCCAGATCTACGTTATTTATTTATACAGTTTTTTTCTTCATGGCAATCCCAATTATCCCAGTTTGATCCTCCAGAAAGTTTACTTCTAATACAAGGCAGTGTATCCCACTCTCCAAGTCATAAGTGTTTCTCACTGTATGTAAATTCAATTTCTTATTATAATTATCAGAGGAAAATAGCATTTAAATATCACTTGGTCTTTCCCATTTGTATCATGTGGATCCAACAAATTAAATGATAAAATATAGCCAAAGGAATGCTAAGGCGACTTCTGATGGGGCTTGTCACTTAAAAAATAAAAGCAGTATTCTCCATAGCCAGTCAATAGGTTTTATCCATCTCCAACCAATGGGCCAAGAAGCACAAATTCACACTACATTCTGCTGGCTATCCAAAAGTGACAAAAGCACCTGAGAAATCCAGAAATATCAACAATTCACAATCTTCCAGAGCTAAGGAAATGGCTCTTCCAGACACAGGAATAGATACAGAATGGTCCAAACTATTGGTTTTTCCTATTGAATAATGTTATTTAACCCAGCCCATGCTTAGATAACTTGTCCAAGAGCAAAGTCATGAATATATGTGATACAGCAACTTTGCTGAATTTGTGAGTACCCTATCTAGACTTCCGGGAGGAAAGATGGGACACAAATATACATAAATAAGTTTGAAGCAAGCTCAATATTACATTTATTTATTTATTTATTTAATCCCATTTATTATTTTTATAAAGAACTCAAGGTGGCAAGCATATATGCAAGTCTTGGCATGTTCGGGTCTTTTCCCATGTAAGATTGATTGACAGTATCTTGGCAGCCCACTACCCAGGTTGCTACAATACAGGAGGCTGATAGACACACAGCCAATACCTCAGCCACACATGTTCTTAAGAAAAAGCCAGCCAATCTGCAAACATCAACTCCATCAACCAATCAAGAAATGACAACACAGCCAACCTCCTCACCAGTATATATAGGGAGATGGCAGCTCCGATCATGCTTTGCTCGCACAAGCACGAAACCGAAAGCACCAGCCTGAAGATGGTGAGTGGGACCTCGTTGATACCTTGCCAAGATGCTATCAATCTTACATGGAAAAAGATCCGAACACACCAAGACCTGCATACCTGTACCCGTGAAAATCTACGAAAACATGTGTGTGTGTGTATTATATATATATATATATATATATAACACAAAGTATATATATATATGTGTGTGTGTGTGTGTGTGTGTGTAAGGTTTTTAAGCTGATAATTTATATATATATATATATATATATATATATATATATATATATATATATACATACACACTTTGTGTTACAACACCCTGTTAAGCCCCAATTAAGGGAGAAAGCATACTGCTTTCTTTTCTGTCTTTCGGCTCATCACCAGAGACCATACCGACAGAAAGCTATTTGTTTCGTTAGTTATACACTGCTCAAAAAAATAAAGGGAACACTTAAACAACACAATGTAACTCCAAGTCAATCACACTTCTGTGAAATCAAACTGTCCACTTAGGTAACAACACTGATGGACAAGCAATTGCACATGCTGTTGTGCAAATGGAATAGACAACAGGTAGAAAGCATAGGCAGTTAGCAAGACATCCCCAATAAAAGAGTGGTTCTACAGGTGGTGACCACAGACCACTTCTCAGTTCTATGCTTTCTGGATGATGGTTTGGTCACTTTTGAATGCTGGGTGGTGTTTTCACTCTAGTGGTAGCATGAGACGGAGTCTACAACCCACACAAGTGGCTCGGGTAGTGTAGCTCATCCAGGATGGTACATCAATGTGAGCTATGGCAAGAAGATTTGCTGTGTCTGTCAGCGTAATGTCCAGAGCATGGAGGCACTACCAGGAGACAGGCCAGTATATCAGGACATGTGGAGGAGGTCTTAGGAGGGCAACAACCCAGAATCAGGACCGCTACCTCCGCCTTTGTGCAAGGAGGGACAAGAGGAGTACTGCTAGAGGCCTGCAAAATGACCTCCAGTGGGCCACAAATGTGCATGTGGCTGCTCAAATGGTCAGAAACAGACTCCATGAGGGTGGTATGAGGATCCGACGTCCACAGGTGGGGATTGTGCTTACAGCCCAACACCGTGCAGGACGTTTGGCATTTGCCAGAGAACACCAAGATTGGCAAACTCGCCACTGGCGCCCTGTGCTCTTCACAGATGAAAGCAGGTTCATACTGAGCACATGTGACAGACGTGACAGCGTCTGGAGACGCCGTGGAGAACATTTTGTTGCCTGCAACATCTTCCAGCATGACCGGTTTGGCAGTGGGTCAGCAATGGTGTGGGGTGGCATTTCTTTAGGGGGCTGCACAGCCCTCCATGTGCTTGCCAGAGATAGCCTGACTGCCATTAGGTACCGAGATGAGATCCTCAGACCCCTTGTGAAACCATATGCTGGTGCGGTTGGCCCTGGGTTCCTCCTAATGCAAGACAATGCTAGACCTCATGTGGCTGGAGTGTGTCAGCAGTTCCTGCAAGATGAAGGCATTGATGCTATGGACTGGCCCGCCCGTTCCCCAGACCTGAATCCAATTGAGCAGATCTGGGACATCATGTCTTGCTCCATCCATCAATGCCACGTTGCACCACAGACTATCCAGGAGTTGGGGGATGCTTTACTTCAGGTGTGGGAGGAGATCCCTCAGGAGACCATCTGCCACCTCATCAGGATCATGCCCAGTCGTTGTAGGGAGGTCATACAGGCACATGGAGGCTACACACACTACTGAGCCTCATTTTGACTTGTTTTAAGGACATTACATCAAAGTTGGATCAGCCTGTAGTGTTTTTTTCCACTTTAATTTTGAGTGTAACTCCAAATCCAGACCTCCATGGGTTGCTAAATTTGATTTCCATTGATAATTTTTGTGTGATTTTGTTGTCAGCACATTCAACTATGTAATGAACAAAGTATTTAATAAGAGTATTTCATTCATTCAGATCTAGGATGTCTTCTTTTTGTGTTCCCTTTATTTTTTTGAGCAGTGTATATATGCAGCTCTTGGCGTCTATGAATATATATATATATATATATATATATATATATATATATATATATATATATATATATATATATATATATATATATATATATATATATATATATATATGTGTAAGGTTTTTAAGCTGATAATTTTAAATAATAAATAAGGGGGACTAGGATAGATCTATTTCGAGCTAGTTAGCTCTCTTCAGCTAGCCATATCCTTACTGGGATTCGAACCAGGGAAGTATTACATGTGAGGCAGTTGTAATTGCCTCTACACCACTGGCTCTATCCTGTTCAGCTGAGGCAGGGGAATAAGTATATACTTTGTATTACAACACCCTGTTAAGCCCCAATTAAGGGAGAAAGCATACTGCTTTCTTTTCTGTCTTTCGGCTCATCACCAGAGACCATACCGACAGAAAGCTATTTGTTTCGTTGCCTTTTTGTTTACATGTGTGTAAGGTTTTTAAGCTGATAATTTTAAATAATAAATAAGGGGGACTAGGATAGATCTATTTCGAGCTAGTTAGCTCTCTTCAGCTAGCTTACACACATGTAAACAAAAAGGCAACGAAACAAATAGCTTTCTGTCGGTATGGTCTCTGGTGATGAGCCGAAAGACAGAAAAGAAAGCAGTATGCTTTCTCCCTTAATTGGGGCTTAACAGGGTGTTGTAATACAAAGTATATACTTATTCCCCTGCCTCAGCTGAACAGGATAGAGCCAGTGGTGTAGAGGCAATTACAACTGCCTCACATGTAATACTTCCCTGGTTCGAATCCCAGTAAGGGTATGGCTAGCTGAAGAGAGCTAACTAGCTCGAAATAGATCTATCCTAGTCCCCCTTATTTATTATTTAAAATTATCAGCTTAAAAACCTTACACACATGTAAACAAAAAGGCAACGAAACAAATAGCTTTCTGTCGGTATGGTCTCTGGTGATGAGCCGAAAGACAGAAAAGAAAGCAGTATGCTTTCTCCCTTAATTGGGGCTTAACAGGGTGTTGTAATACAAAGTATATACTTATTCCCCTGCCTCAGCTGAACAGGATAGAGCCAGTGGTGTAGAGGCAATTACAACTGCCTCACATGTAATACTTCCCTGGTTCGAATCCCAGTAAGGGTATGGCTAGCTGAAGAGAGCTAACTAGCTCGAAATAGATCTATCCTAGTCCCCCTTATTTATTATTTAAAATTATCAGCTTAAAAACCTTACACACATGTAAACAAAAAGGCAACGAAACAAATAGCTTTCTGTCGGTATGGTCTCTGGTGATGAGCCGAAAGACAGAAAAGAAAGCAGTATGCTTTCTCCCTTAATTGGGGCTTAACAGGGTGTTGTAATACAAAGTATATACTTATTCCCCTGCCTCAGCTGAACAGGATAGAGCCAGTGGTGTAGAGGCAATTACAACTGCCTCACATGTAATACTTCCCTGGTTCGAATCCCAGTAAGGGTATGGCTAGCTGAAGAGAGCTAACTAGCTCGAAATAGATCTATCCTAGTCCCCCTTATTTATTATTTAAAATTATCAGCTTAAAAACCTTACACACATGTAAACAAAAAGGCAACGAAACAAATAGCTTTCTGTCGGTATGGTCTCTGGTGATGAGCCGAAAGACAGAAAAGAAAGCAGTATGCTTTCTCCCTTAATTGGGGCTTAACAGGGTGTTGTAATACAAAGTATATATATATATATATATATATATATATATATATATATATATATATATATATATATATATATATATATATATATATATATATATATATATATATATATATAAAGCTGAATACCATACATATAAATACCCGCGAAAACTTAACAAAACATACTCCTTCCTTCTCCTGTTTCCCTGTGAAGTGGATTGGGCTGAGAGAAAATGACTGGCTCAAAGTCACCCTTTACCACTATACCAAACTGGCTGAATATTATTAGTCCTAAAAGCTTCATGTATGTCTGCCTTAATATCAAACTAAGATGCAACACATACCTAAATGGACAAGATCTATTAAAGCACATTTCTTTCAAAGATGAAGAAAAAACAGCATTGGAAAGAAGATGAGACCAGCACAAGGGCAAGAAATTGTACCCTTGACACTACAGTTCTCTTCAGTGCTAAATGCCATAGCCATACAGTGTTGAAGAAGATGGTGAATTATGATTCAGCCTGGTGGGAATGCCACCGATTTCTCACCTTTGGAATAAACAAAGTCTATGTTCCTTGGCAGATAAAACCAGGCTGGTTGTCAGATTTCTCACAGATCCTGTGCACATCCTCTCTGACAACAATGCCTGAAATCCAAACAATTATGATCAATAGAAGGTAAGAGAAATTACTGGAATAAAGATAGCAGCCTTTCATTTTATCATAGCAAGCACCTTTGCCTCTAAAGTGTTTTCAGCTATTTAAACATTTTATAGACTAAAAATAAATATCCTGAAAAGTACCAAACTGCTTTTTTTAAAAAGCAGCTACATCCTTTAATCCCAATACATTTTGTAAGCAATATTTCCAACTAAATCAATTTAACAGGTCTGAAATCAGATATATCTTTATTATATACAAGTAAATTTTATAATGTTCTCTTGGGTCCCATTCGGTTACTTCAAGAGCTACATCATCTATCCAGGTTGCTATTGATTATTACTGTATTAGATGTTTATCAGACACTTTTTCAAAGATAATCTAAACAGACTTTATGATACTCTAAACCAAGTTTATCCGTATAAATATATGTCTATAAGCCCATTTTAGGAGCAAGGTAGGGAATGACTTGTAGAGAAGATTTCATTGCTGAGTGGGTATTTTAAACTAGAATTTCCTTAACCTAGTTAAGCACTTTTAAGTAATTTTCAAACCTAGTGGCTAGATTCAGATAAAACAAGATGCCAAACAAAGTAAAACCACATTGTGATTTTAGAACATGTGTGAACCAGATCAGAGAGAGACAAGAAAAAAATTATCTGTATTAAATAGCACATTTCAAACTCTGACTGGATTAAGGAAGGGTGTCGTACCTGTTATCTATGGCATTCCATCATATTCACATGTTAATATTTCTTTCATTCTTTAGGGCAAAAAATGGTTATCCCTATCACTTGTCTAAGCAGTTTATAGTCTAAATAAGACCTTTATCAATCCAGATGAAGCCAAAACTTTGTTTTCTTCATTCAAGTAAATGTGAGTTTGAAGTGTTCTTCAGAAGATAACAAAACCCAAGGCATTTTCCACTGTGATGTCCTTGAATGGGAGTAGGGAGTCCCTTTAACTATTAACATCCTGGCCCACATTTGTTGTTATTTACATTTGAGAGTCACAATGCAATTAATGACTTTGCAGTGATGTCCAAATGCCTTCTCCTATAACTGGCATGTCTGTCTTTTGATGCATTCATATGCTAAATGCCTTAGCAGAAATGAACTATTGTTCCTTTTTGGCCTGCCTTCATCTGCACTCAGGCTAGTCTATTTAAATGACAACATTCAAAAGGTTAACCAAACCACCCAAGTGCCTTTCAAAAAAAGAGAGAGGAGGAGGAGGAGGAGAAAGAGAAAAAAGAAGAGGAAATACAAATCTAGTAAAAGTAATAAAAAAGCAAAGTAAATTGTAGCTGGATAAATGCCAATAAATAAAAATTAAGAGGGAAAACTTAAGAATTTGTTTTTTGCTTATTACTTAGAAAAAAACAGGACATAACTAAAGAGTGGAGAGATATTTGGGATCAGATCTACAATTGTTCAAAATCTTTTTCCAAGAATTATACATTTTTATCAATTCTTTACAAATAAATAAATATAGAACTTATCATGTCTCCCCCTTGGGTGGGTGTGGGGGTTTGGACTAGACGATCTACAAGGTCCCTTCTAACTCTGATTATCTTTTATGTATCATGCTTATTATATTACTAGGAAGGATTAAAAATATGGCCCAGAAAAAAGCATGTTTTAAGCCATTAAAACATTGAATGGAATCTGGAAAAAAGCAGCAGAATTTACAGATTTAATTTAAATTAAAACGCGGTCCATTGTAATTTGCAGCGATCTTGTCAGCATTCTGCTAAATTTGCTACAATAATCCATTTCTAAGGGAAAACTCACAAGGAAACAAATTGCGTTCTATGTTATATGTCCTGCATGTTGAGAGGATTCAATCTTACATACTTGTTTTGATATTAGGAGTAAAAGAAAAACTATTTACTACACTTACACCCAAAGAACCCCTAGGATTTAGATCAGTGATGGCTAACCTTTTTGGCACCGTGTGCCCAAAGTGTGTGCATCCCCAAAGTACAATATATGAATGCCCCACGCATGCATCCTGTGCCCCCCCCCCTTGCACATGCGTGGCAGAGACCTGAAGACCAGGTGGCTGGCAGGAGGCATGCACACATGCGCAGTGGAGCTGAGCTGAGGTGACAGCTTGCATACCCACAGACAGGACTCTATATGCCACCTCTGGCACGCACATCATAGGTTCGCCATCACAGATCTAGATCAAGCCCATGGAAAATACATTTTGTTGCCATTTGTTTTTTTTTCTGTAATTCAAAAGATGCTATTTCTTATTTTCTTAGCTTATCCAAAAGAGCCCAGGGCCAGAATTAAATTAAGTAACTTCACATGTACTGTATTTAAATCTGACTTCTCAAAAGTTTTTTTCTTCTGTGAAACAGCTTTCCTTTACATTGTCATTATGTCTGAAATTTTATTTTGAATTGATGATGAAGATGGTATGGTTGTACTATGGTGGTGGTGATGTGTCTTTGAATCAGTGTGGATTCCTGGAGATTGCCTGGACTAATTCCTGTACTTTTCTTGGCAAGGATTTTTGGTGAAAGATCACCCCAGCTGGCTTTCTGCCTAAGGTAGGACTAGAACTCACAGTCTAGTACTAGCCTGATGTCTTAAATCACTAGACCATACTGCTCTCAATGAAGTCTTTGAGCTAACTTCAAGTACTAGTTCTACACCTGTGCTTGGCTATGAAACTATGTAATCGAGCTCAGTTTTTGGGGAGGAAAATAAGGGGGGGGGAATTGTGCCTCTGCCTACCAGCATCCATCGGTATTCATCTGGCTAGTGTCCTGTCAGTGTGTGAGAGAGATGAGGGCTATTTGGAAACTGAAACATGGAAACTGAAACAGTATTTGCTGTGTGAGCAAGGAGACAGCAAGGAGCCTGGACATAGTTTAGCTCAACTGTTCTGTACTAAAGCTGGTTACTGCTGTGAAACTAAAACTGAAACTCCTCTCTTCTGCTTGTGTTTGTCATTTGGAACAGATTTCTTTTCAGATGAAGAGAGGGAGTAGAACTCCTTAGCATCAGAGTGTGTTAATAATAATGTATGATGATCATTTTGAAAAATCCTTTTTCAGTGAGCACCTAGAAGCCAAGAGGAACATAACGTGCCAAATTTCAAGTTTGTAGGCTTTATGGTTCTGTAGATTTTGTGATGATGCATGAGTAGTATTTTGCTTTTATATAGAGAGATAGATTGTAAGTAGCAGGAACGTCTGAAAATGTTTCCAAACTGAACAAGCTTAATGGAAGGCATTTACTCAGATTCTCTTCCGTTGGGATTTGAGGGAAGCATGAGAAGCCAGTGAGGTTTCCAACCTTTGGAAAGGTGACTACACAATGAAAAGACTACACATTAACACATACACCTTGGGCACATCTCTACTAAGACAGGCCAAAAACACCACTGCCCACTGATCATGTGAAGAACTTTTCCATCGATTGAATTAGTCTTGATTTCAGTTGCATTGAGACAGATTATGTGTCTTTTAGAACAGGGGTCTCCAACCTTGGCAACTTTAAGACTTGTGGACTTCAACTCCCAGAATTCCTCAGGCAGCAAAGCTGGGTGTTGAAGTCCACCTCTTAAAGTTGCCAAGGTTGGAGGCCCCTGTTTTAGAAGACACTATTAACACAACTCAAATGATCCATACTGTCCTATTCTTTGGATTAGAGGGTGAGGACTTTTATTTAGTAGAATTTACAAACTGCCCTTCCTCCAGGACAAAGCACTACTTCTGATTTTCATGATCCATAGCCCTGAATGGATTTGAATCTAGATCTCATCAGATTTATTGCACATTAAGCATTATACTATAGTGGCACTTTTTTTTTTCATTTCTGTATTTTATGTAAAAAAATTGAAAATCTACGCATATGCTTACCAATCAGGTATCATAGAATTTTGCACCTCAGATTCTGTAAGGATGGAACTTAATAGGTTTAGCTGCAAGTTACTGAACAATAAGGAAGCAGTACATCTACGGTATGTCTCAGGCTTATTTTATGCTATCAAATAGTTCAAGCTAAAATACACAGACTTATCCCATTTTTCTCCTTGCAACATCTTTAAATTGTGTAAGCAAGCTACACTGAAGCAGTGATCTGAGTTCTTTCTTTGCATATGGAAGTCTTCTACCCCGTGCAGTCCAGGTGAAGCATTTATGGGATATTAAGACACCAGCAACAGGACAACAGTGATAATCTGGTCTCTGTCTCTTCAATTCAAAACAATGAATGAAGGCTGAAACTCGCCTGGCATGCTATGGTTCATATGGTTTGCTACTGAATAAATGGCAATTAGCTGGTATTATGCAACCTATTAAACTAACCTTGGTTCATAAAAGACCCTGGTTTGGGTTCATATAACATGGAAAGCCAAAACCAAATCAGATTATAGTATAGCGTAACATAATGCATGATCCAGGACAATTACTGCTAAATAATTAAACAAGACCATCTGCAGTGAATATATTCCAAGAAGTTTAGACAGTTACATATATGCATGTACATATTTAATCTAAAAACTATAAGCCTAAATCAGATGCCTTTAAAAATACTGATGTTATCTTCTGGAACAGCTGAGTCACAGCACAATGCTTGGCTGATTGACTTTTCCTAACTATCCAAACTATTTACAATACGTCATCAAGTTGGTTTTGCTCTTTTTCTACTAAGTAGGTTCCACTTATTCTTCAACTTGTGTGTTTTACTTCTAGTTTCACTGATTTCTAGTTTTTTCCATCTTGTGAGTCCAATTTCACTCAGTATTATAATGGTACTTTCTGAATATGTTGGGGGAGGAGGGAATGGAAAGGGAGGAAGAAAAAGGGAGAATTTGTTGAATATGTGTAAATTAAACTCAAACAACTTTAGCTGATCCCCAAAAAGTGAAGTTGTGTCAGAAATTAGTACATTAGACCCTAAGGAAATTCCTGGGCCATAAACAAGACTGGAAAATAAGAAAAATATTCCATTGGAACATAGTAGTAAGTAATTTCTGCATAGCTGTTAAGAGTTGACAGGATTCAAACTCAACTTGAGGAAATCTTTATTTCATAGATAAGAGAATTCTGAATGGAATGAAGCTGAAATATTTCCTAGAAAATAAGCCCACTGAACCCAGTGCAGTATTAAGATCGCACCAACCCTAGAAAAGGGAATGAACTGGAACCACATTTTCTTGGAATACCTAGGAAAGGAACATTTTTAAACAAATGTGCATTTTTAAAAGTACCAATTGGAAAAATGATCTCATGGGACAGGACTATGTAAGTTGTAAGACAGTGTTATCATCAGATCAACAACAAAAAATATATCCCCAGCACAATCAGCACCCCATACTGGACATTAGGAATATAAAAACAGAATATTTTGCCAGTGGTGGGCTGCAACCAGTTTAACAACTGGTTCAGTGAGCGCACGCTTCTCTAGAACTGGTGCGAACCAACAGTAGTCCACCACTGCATTTTGCATATAAATACTCTACCATAAATTAGAGGAAATTTCACCCATCCATCCCAGTAACTACTTTGCCCTTTTTCAATTAGTTTGCTAACAAAAATCAATTTATTCAGCAACACAGAATTCGTTATCTGAAGTAGAAGATAACCCTCCTCTTCCAGAGGAATCAAATCTTTTGAGTTCATTGGGTAGAGCTGCTTTACTCATCACTCCTGTCAACTAACTCTGTAGTGTGTAGGTTCATTCACATACCCTGCTTGTATGAAGCTGTCCTACTAAATATTTGTAAAGAACATGTCTTCACGAGATTGCCTATCTCTTGTTGCCAATCTGCTGCTGAGGCAGTTTGAAGTTAGCCTAAGGAAAGATACACCACGGGAGTGTTTTCTCTCATGATGTGACACGAGATCTGTTGTGTGGACATTCTAGAATGCATGGAGAAGGAACCTTCAAAGATGGTAACATGTACGGTTCCAATCGATACAAGACTCCTATGAGATTCCTGAGCTCCGTACCTCCTTGGTTATTATTGCTGTGGCTGGGAGAGAGACCAGACACTTTTAATTTGCAATCTATTTTTTCCTAATATTGGAGAGGGTAGTAGAAAAGGCAATATTGATCTCGTGGTACACCAAACTAAAGACTTTGGAAGATTCATGTAAAGCTGTTTTCTCAATTATAAGTGCTTATTTTCATTAAGTTACTTCTAGTCTTCAAAAGGATGGAAATCATATACAGGCAGTCTTCATTTAGTGATTGTCTTATTTAGTGACCATTTGCAGTTACAACAATGACAAAATTGCAATTCTTGATTTATGATCTTCACAGCTCTATAAAACAAAGGAATGCTGAAATAAGATCATAAGAAGAGTTGCAGTTTCACCTATAAATTCAGCTGCTTTGTTTAATGACCAGGATGCTGGTTCCAATTGTGGTCACTAAAAAGGTAGGTAGATAGGTAGGTAGAAATAATTCTTTATTGGCCAAGTTTTGGACACACAAGGAATTTGTCTTGGTGCAAATGCTCTAGTGTACATAAAAGAAAAGATACATTCGTCAAGAGTCAAGAATCATCAGGTACAACACGTAATAATAGTCACAGGGTACAATAAGCAATCAAATCATACTAGGAAACAGTCAATATAAGTTGTAAGGATACAAGCGACAAAGTTACAGTCATACAGTCACAAGTGGGGGGTATTGGATATTTTTCTTAATTTCACTCCTACGTACATTTAGAAATATTCCAATGGCTATAACTTTTTGAAAACCAGCCCTAGGGGCAGAAGTGGTATTCAGCAGGTTCTGACCAGTTCTGGAGAACCAGTAGAGGAAATTTTGAGTAGTTCAGAGAACCGGCAAATACCACCTCTGACTGGCCCCGCCCCCATCTATTCTCTGCCTCCCAAGTCCCAGTTGATTGGAGTCCCAAGCTGATCGGCTGGGTCTTCTTTGGTTGCCCTGCACAGGAGAACAGAGCTGGAAATCAGGTTAGTGGGATGGGGAGGGAATGGGATTTTGCAGCAACCTTCCCCTGCTAAGCCCACCAAGCCACACCAACATAGAACGGGTAGTAAAAAAAAAAATTAATTCCACCACTGGCTAGAGGATAAGAAGTGGCTATTTCAGCAGCAGTTTTCTGTTTGATGATTGGCTTGTGGAAGGCAACTCTTCCAAAACAAAGCTACTTTTTCCCACTCAGCCTTTGAAGAGGAGACATGTGGAGAGGCAGGCCACTTCTCTCGATGTGCAACGTTCTGTTCAACAGTCTGAACACACACACACACACAAAAAAAAAATCAAAACCAAATGCTGAATTCAAAAGTGGCAGGACAGATACCGAGGCAGTTTTTAAAAGCAGAGAGAGTAAAAGCCAGACACAATTTTCCTTGCACAAATCCTTGGGTAGTTCCTATTAGTCATGATTTAACAGGGTAGAATTCCTTCAGTCTGAAGAGTTCCAATGATTCCACCTGAAATCGATGTCTTTGAATTAATAGAGCATAAAATCTTATACTTGGGATACTTCCCTTTATATCTCTTAAGAATGAAATTAATCTTCATAATCCTCCCTGAAGAAAATAATTGTAGTATATGTGTCACCAATCTTTTCAGGAACTATATAGATACACACTGAGAAACACATACATAAATATTCTTTGCCCAGGCCCGAGACTCAATCCTAAAGCAAGACCTCAAGATCTTCCAAATGAAGCCCATAGCATATGTTTTGCAAATGAAAATGAAGTCAGAAAGCCATTTGTAATCCAAAGTTACCCCTAAGAAAGCTTTTGGAAGTAACTGGAGCAACCAACGTCAGAATTAAATAAAATACATGCATCTTCCTAAGGTACTGAGCAGGCATGCGGAGACTAGTCTCTTTTCATGGAAGTAATACACTAGTATTAGATTGTGGGTTTAAACACAGAGCTCTGAAGGACAGCAATCGCTGTGCTCCACAATGTGGTTCCTGCCTGAGGCACATCCTGCCCTTCCTCTTGGCCAATAGGACTCATGAAAGTTTGGATTTATACTTTTATGGCAGCCATGTTCTCTAACCTCACAGCATAGCACTTTCTCTGTGAACCCACTAAGCGCAAGCAATGCCCAACTCAATGCATGATCCCCTCTTTCTGTAGCTGGCCTTCTTGCTCTGAGGAGCTCACACAAGGGTGGGATTCTACCAGTTTGGCCCAGTTCAGGCGAACCAGTAGCTCCGAGGATCAGCTGCGAGCAAACAGGTTCAGTTTGCTCCAATGATCAGCTGTTGGGCCCGCCTGCTGATCCGGGCTCTAGGCTGTGTTTTATATCCTGTTTGTCAAGCTTAGCCAATTCGCGTGGCACATTGTTTTTCACATAGGGATTGCTGGAGGCCAGTAGCAAACACTCTGCACGCACATGTGAAGTATAGCCTCACTGAACCAGTTGTTACAGTGGTTGAATTGCACCCGAGCTCACAGTGAACACTATAGAGGCTGGCAAAAGAAATACAAGTAGTCCTCAACTTACAACAGTTCATTTAGTGACCGCTCAAAGATACGGTACCGAAAAAAGTAACTTATGACCATTTCTTCACACTTACAAACATTACAGCATCCCCATGGTCATGTGATCAAAATTCAGATATTTGGCAACTAATTCATAGTTGTGACAGTTACCATTCTCAGGGTCATGTGATCCCCTTTTGCGATATTCTGACAAGCGAAGTTAGTGGGAAAACCAGATTCCCTTAACAATTGTGTTACTAACCTGACAAGTAATTTGCTTAACTGTGGCAAGAAAGATTGTAAAACGGAACAAAGTTCACTTAACAAATGTTTCGCTTAACAACATAAATTTGCAGTCATAAGTCGAGGATTAAATGACAACTCCACACCCCAATCCAACCATACATTGACAAAGGCAGTTAGCTGTTGGCCTACAGAGATTCTCAATCATCCATGGTTGTCCCAAAGGAGCTTTCCCAAAAGGCAACTGGACTTTGTAGCTTAATTGTTTTCAAAGAAAAACAAAAAAGTCCAGTTGCCTTTTGTGAAAGCACCCTTGGGACACTTAGCTCTTCAGTTTCCTCACTGGTAAGAGAAAGGGCAGTTGAAAATTTACCAATTCACCAATCCTGAAAGCAAATCCTGGTATGTTCTGTGAGGGCAGCACCATCACCCCTCCTTAGCCGGGGATGCAGTTTATGAACACAGAAGACTCCTGACTGAAGGAGGATGGACAACACATTAATGTGGCTGTGGAGAAAGAGCCCTTAGAAATGAAGAAACTGAAACTGGACACTATTTGGTTCAGAGAAGCAATGATAGAGAATGCTTCATCAGCAAGCCAAGAACTATATGAGATTTCTAAACTGCTTGACATTTGCCCTAATTCCTATTTGTATTCTGATAATAATAATTCACCCACTTCCTATTCTGCACCATTAACAACTTCATTACAGAAGCGAACAGCCCAATCATGAGCATATTTACTCTGAAGCCCGGCCTCTGTGTTCAAACAATTCCAGTCCTATTTCTATTAAGAAACAGATTAATTTAAAATTAACACAAAGCCCAGATACTTTTTTAAAAAATCAGTACACAAGGATATATTTTCTCTTCGATGTCTCTGAACCCATGATTTTGTTCCCAGTCCAGTTCCTAAAACAATATTTTAAAAATAAATGAAATCCCATGCCCTGCCTTTTGTTTTGCCTGAGGGGAGGCAGGAAGCAGGAAGCTTCACAAAAAACCAGATTCAATGATGAGAACAGTAACCATCTGAGGTCTGTCTTTCTCTGTTCTTGTGGTCTCGCCTCTTAGAAACATTACGGTTTAGTGATGGTGATAAGAGAAACCATGTGGGCTTGTTAACTTAGGCACAGGCAAGAATGATAGGAATTCACCGCGCTTCCATTTAATGATCAGAGGACAGAAGCCTCAATTAAAACGATATCATTCTAGATTTTTCCCAGTCTCGATTTTGATATAATCCCTACAATCCCTGCTCACCTAGAAGGATTGGCATTTACTTTTAAAGTGCTTAGGATCTACCCCTCCCCCAGGAATTTGGCGTGGGAAAATAAGGACACCAGGAGAATTAAACGAACGGCGTCTTTTCTCATTAAAATACAGATGTCATTCAATTCCCCTCCTTTAAAACACACACACACACAAAAGAAGCAAACAAAAGGCTATCATCTCTTAAAAAAAATTTCAAAACGCGTTTAGAACTAGATTAACTTTTTCCCTCGCCCTACCCCTTCCCTAGCGTTTCAAGAGTCTGGGAAATGATCGAAAGTGCTCAGGTCCGGGAAAAATCATAATTTGCATTATTCAGTTGCATTTTGATCTCCTTCTTTTATTCAAATACAATGCAGTCAATGGCCCTTACGTAAGGGGGGGGGAGCCTTTTGCGATTTTGCTTTTTAAGTAAGAATGCATAATCCCATGACGATTGCTTCCTTTCCCGAGACCGGGAGGCTGGGAGAGAAAAAAGATCTAACTCGCCTTTTTAACCACACCTCTCCAGCACAGCAACAGAGATAACTTCAAGTTTCTGACGCCCCCTCCCTATTTCCAAGGGGTTGCATTGCATATATACTTTGCAGAAAGCGAGGCGCGCGGGGGAGGGGGGTGGAATGCTGATTACATCATGAGAAACTGCCTGCAAAGATTCTTCTTCAAGCAGAAGTTCCAACTTCCTGATGTCGCTATTATCCAATCCATGCAAAGACAGGGGAAAGCAGATCGAATATCGAATTTCTCACAGGGAGAGGGGAAACGGGGAGGCCATGCACACACGCTCACGAAGCGGGGGAGGGGGTGGAAGAGGGAGGGAGGGGGAGAGAGAGAGGAAGCGAAAAAAATTAAGATTTCACGCGTTAAATACTTGGTTGGAGACAGGGACCGAGGGAAACTGGGTTGGCTAGGCGCACGATGCTTTGAAAAACGCTGAAGGCTGGGAGGAAATGCGCGCGCCGCGGTGTGGTAGGCAACAACCTCCGGAATATGTACAAAAGCCCGTTCAAGGTACAAGGCGGCCGATGTGCTACCTCGGTAGACGACATCTACTAAGCAACCCATTGCGGATTCTGAATACGCGTCCGCTTTCTTCACGTGTTGAGAAAGAGAGAGATACAAAAGGTTGCCCGATCCCTGCCTTTGGGGGGGGATCTAGATTAATGAATGCTCCTTTTGCAAGTGGATGCCTCTTGGCTGAACGAGCCCACCTAAAAGTACAGACGCTTTACTTCCCAGTCAACTTACAGGGCTGAAGTTTGCAAAATAGCTCCTCGAAGCAAAGGCTGCAGAAAGCCTTAGGTTTATAGCCTGCTGAAAGGGAGGATTGTCCCCAAATCCCAGCGAATTAGTATATCCAAATAAATTTTCCCGAACTTTCCAGTCATAGCCCTCCGAGGCGGAATCCTTACCCTTTTTGTAGTTTAAAATCTGAAGTTGACACCCCACCCCGTCTGGAGCTAATATTTATTGAGAGGGTCGGGTACAGTATTGACAGAGAGGAAAAGTTCTCCCCCACCCCACCCCACCCAGCCGTGGTCGTGACCACGAGGTAGGCAATGTTGAAAAATGTCGCTGAATCGGACGGAGAAGAGAAGCTAAACTCGTAATTTACCTCCGAGATCTGAGTGCAGGTTTTAAACCGGGGGATGAAAAATGAACTCTGTGCGTGCTTTTAAGCCGCGCTCCAGGTAAAGCTGAACGTGAGCTCTCCGAAGGAGCTTGCATACTTTTTATGGAAAGATTTTAACAATGGCAAACATTGAGCAGAGGCGACAGCGAGGGTGCGAGAGAAAAGTTGGGGGGGGGACGACAAACTCCTTTAAAGTTGCCCGTCAAGGTGAGCTTCCACCTACACATGTGGGAAGTGGTTTGTTTAATTTACTGTATGGCATTCTTACAAACAAAAGAAGGTTGGTTCCCATTGCTGGGGATCAAGGCAAAAGTGCATGCCTTCGCAAGTAGCAGAGATTCCCTGGATCAGCATGGGAGAAATAGAAATTGCTGCTTGCTCTTTATCCCGAAATGGAAAGAGAGCCCAAAGGGGGACGGGGGAGCGGGGAAAGATAGCAAAGTAACCCTATTTCAAAACACTCCCACGATTATTTTCTACATAAGAGAGTTCAGGGACAATACGAATTGGTAAATTTCTGGAATAGATGCAGAAAGATAGGTGGCCGCCGCATCACGCATGGACTAAGGAACCCAAATGTTCCATTTCGGTCCCTGAACGAGCTTTAAAAGCTGCACCCAGACAGACCTTGGCACCATTTACAAAAAGCACGGCAAGTGTGACTAGATTTTTTTTTAAAAAAGCCTCTCTCGACCCATTATTTTTCTTTGGATCTTTTAACAAAGAATGGGAGAAAGAGACACATTCAGCAGCGGAATGAGAGTTTCAGCGAAGTTTTCTATCTTCGCTTTCACGCTTTTCGATAATTCTGGCACTTTTGACCAAATCCCTTTGGTCTTGTCAGAGAGAAATCAAACAAGTTCCTAGTTCAGATCTGCCTGATCCGCCTGGTAACAGATCTATTCCCCTATTGGTTTATGCTAATTCCAGTTTCCTCTTGTATTGGAGCCCAGTTGGGGGGGGGGGGAGTTCCCTCCTGGAATTAGAGCCAATTTTGTTTTAAGTGGGCGATCTCGCCCCTGCAATATTGCCACACGCAGCAGAAGACGATCTTTCTGGGCAGGCGTCTCAGCTGGAGGGCGATGGTATAAGGGGGGCTCCGGAAAAGTTGTAGTTGATAACTTTCTGTCTCAAAAATCCAGGTCTCTTGCCACACCGATGCACATTTTTATGAATGAAGAAACAACATTGCTCTCACCGTGTTCCCTTCCCCCCCCCCCCCAAAAAAAAAGCACTGGAAAGGGAGCCGATATTACAAAGCAAATATTGTTTGGGAGAGGGAAAGTGCACGTAGCTGGTTATTGACTGACTATTATTTACTAAAAGTAAATTAAGAAATAAAAGTTGGAGACGTAAATGCTTGGATCGAGAGCAGAGGCAGTTTCCTTTCCCAACGTGAATGCTTCAATGGGGAGGGACAGAGGTCAGGAATTATGCAGAGATATCCTTTATGTTTATAATGTCAAGGCGTCTAGCATTTGCGGGGCGTTTATTTAACATTTCTAAAGGCGAGGCTGCGCTTTCCTTAGAATGCTGAAACAAAAATGCACCAAATAACGCATATAGACATAGATCTAAAGGCATACATGCGCACAAACAGCTTGAAGGAAGGTCAGGCTGAGTTGTGTGCTTTTGGGAGGGAGAACGCTCCACCACAAAGTGGAACTTACTTCTGAGTAACAGGATCCGAATCCACCCTAGAACTTACCTCTTAACAAAGTCATAAAACAACTTTACCCGAGAATTGCATTTGTGCCCTTTTATTTCGGATTAAACCTCACTGAGATTTGGCATAGAAGTAGACACAAGGAGGGTAAGGCATCACATGGGCAAAGGTCATAATATACACAAAGGAGCAGCACGAACCCAGCCCTCGAAGTATGAATTACTTTTGGAGGTTGAAGATTTGCGATTTCAAATGAATACTGGGCATCCAGGGTCTTTAAGGCGGTTTTGCTAACAAAAATATTAAGCACGGCATACTTGGGACTTTTAATTGATTACTTAGAATTCCCATTCCCAGGGGTTATTGCACACCTTTTTATTCCCTGAAGGTAATAGGTGAGAGGAGATACACTTTTATTAATTTGTATGTTTGAAACCCGGGGACAGGAACATTTTTAAATGCAAAAAGCCCTGAAGCTTGCTCCACCACCGGCTTGCGAACCCACTTGCCACGTGCTTTCTAAAAAATGTTTGCGGAATGCATCCGCCTGTATAATTCATGGTGGAAGTAAAACCAAACCGTCCTATTGAAATGAATGAATGAGAACTTCTCCCCGGGTTTTTGCGTGGGGCTCAAACCCAGGGGCAAAATGACTGCACTTCGTCTTGTCTTCTCTCTTGTCCCACTCAATGCCCTGGAAGAAACAGTAGCCACCATCTTGCTTAAGAATACGCTTGGATTTTCATTTGGGGTGGGGAGATTGAATGCCCCCTCTCCTACTCTCACCAAGCCTGGGTCCCATAACGTTGCCCTCTCGCAAGTGGCATACAGCAGTGACATCCTGTAGCTCGAGCCCAGCCTCGTGCAAACTGTGTCCCCAACACCACGGAAGGTCGCCCTTAAGAACAGGGTGGTCTCCTTCAACATTAAAAGAGAGCAAGCAGATAAGCACAGAATTTTTAGGCGTATATTTTGGATCACTAGGAAGTCCTTAATCCACGAGGAGGGGGGAGGCGTTTGACAACTACCGCCCTTTAATTCCGAACTCTCTTCTGAAAATGGCGGGGTTGTCATAAAAAAAGGGGGGGAATGAAAAATTCAACACTCCGCTATCCAGATCCTGGTGCTCTGGCGAAACCGGGGCGGCAATATGCCTTTCCTGGGGGGGGGGGGGGAGAGAAGCACCCGGAGCCCGTCTTCCAACCCATATTCTGCCCCAACATGCCTGTGTGTGGCCTAGCCTCATTCATCATTCGCCTCGCGGAGCCCTCTCCATTTTTAAGAAATTCTGCCTGATCGGGGAGGGGGGGGGGAGGAAAGACCATTTGGGCTTCCCCCACCACTTCGCTCCTTCCCCCTAAAAAGAGAGAGCGGGAGAGAGAGCGAAAAGAAAAGAAAGCGAGCCCTTGTCCTCATTTGCATTTGCATTAAAATTTAGCCCTGCGTCTGTTCAGCTAAGCAAAGGGGAAGGACTTGAAGCCTATGGGATGGCTTTACGGCTCGGCCCCCTGCTTTTGGCTTCGCTCCTTTCCCCCCTCTCTTTCGCATTCTCTCTTGGCGCTTTGATCTCTGCTTAACAACAGTAACGTCACACGGGGACTCATACAGGAGAGTTTTGTTGGAAGTTAGAAAGTTTTGCAGCCTCCAGAAGAGGGCTGTAGCAGTAGCAGCAGCAGCAGCGGCGGCAACGGCAGCAGCAGCCACCACAGCCGCGAGCAGCATCTGAGGGACTCAGGGGGAGCGCCAGAACCTACTGACTCAGCCCTTGGAGTCCGCAGAAGAAGAGGAAGAAGAAGAAGAACGACGGCGGCGGTGGCGTTGGTGGAGGCGGCAGCGGCGGCGGCAGAAGACATGGAACATCAGCTGCTCTGCTGTGAAGTCGAGACCATCCGGAGAGCCTATCAAGATGCCAACCTCCTCAATGACAGGGTCTTGCAGACTATGCTGAAAGCGGAGGAGACTTGTTCGCCCTCCGTCTCCTACTTCAAGTGCGTGCAAAAGGAGATCTTACCATATATGAGGAAAATAGTGGCCACTTGGATGTTGGAGGTAAACGCGCTTCGCAAAAAAAAGGTTTCGGGTTTTCTAGAAATAAAAGCGAGCCTTGTATCTTAGGCGTCCTTCCTTCCTTGTCTTTTTCAACCCCGAGCCCCGCTTCCTGCACCCTAAAACATCTTGCCCGAGAGGTCTCCGCCGCCCCCTCCCAGCGGGTCGGGCTTGTCCTCCTTGGGCTGCACGGATTCGGGCGAGAGATCGCGGAATGCCGATCGCGCGCCCTGTCAGCCCGATTCAGAGCTTTGGGAACCCCTGTAACAGGAATCCGGGCAAAAGCCGGGGTGCCCGAGTAAAGTTTTCGAAGTCGCCCTCCCCCAACGCACACACCCCTCTTGTTAGGTCTATGGATTCCCAAGGCGGTATCGTTAGAGCCCGCGAACCCAGAATATCGCCCCCGGGTTCTTCGGTGGCCCCTCAAGCTGGCCATGCATTTGATGGGGATTTTATTTTAAATTAATATCCGTGGACACGTATGCAAGTGCTCCTGGTGCCAGTATTATGCGCCATCTTTGTTCTTTTATTGCAAAGGCCAAGTGTTTATTAATAATTAGAAAGGGGGAAAAGCTCGGCGGAGAAAAGTGGGGTCCCCGCGGGGCCAGCGGGCCGAGGGATCAAGATCTTGGCTTGCAAATCTCGGGGAGCTGCTGCTTGAAACTTTCCTTTGTTCAGAGCAGAGGGGTGGTTTTAGTGTCTTCCTTTCCCTCCCCCCCCCCCTTGGAAGACATGCTTTTGCTACAAAAACTTGTCGGCAAGGTCGCCCAGCAAAAAATAGTGTGGGTTCCGTGTTTTCCCCTCGAGACATATTTCAAAGGGGTCCTACCAGGATCAGGACGGACTGGGCTACATTTTCAGCCTTTTTCCGAAGCTCTGGGTGCTTGCGATCTATTTTTAATTAATTTTTGAAACCCTGGGTGCAAGCAAATGTCGCACGTTGCTTCTCTAGAAAGGAAGAGAAGAGGAATGGGGGCTCTTGGAGTTTGACTTCGGGGAGGTCTTTTTGGAAGACCCCCCTTTTCTGTCACAACGGGGATCAGTAAAGGATCCCCTCGGGGGTGTTTTCAGCCAATTTGCGGGGACTCTGCTGATTTTTTAAATATTTTTAAATATTTTTTGAAAAGATGACGTCTGGAGAAAATGCTTGCAGCTGCCTCTCGACGCCACCTTTGTGTCTCGAGGAAAGGGGGGGGGATCAGCCATACTCAAGCCAAATGGAACCAATAGGGGGCACCAAGGCATATGCCCCCCAACATTTTGAAGCCCAGATTGCTTATTTGAGATTACCTGTTGATAAATCTTGGGGTCTCAGACACCTATTTTGGTGTTTTCGTCCAAATGTCCTACCGCATTTCAGAAAAGCACTTTTTTTTGCGACTTTCTCTTTCACTTCTTCTACACATTACAGATTTCATAGTTTTTTTAAAAATAACTAAATAAAGGATGCTGAATTATTTGTGGATTATTTTCTTTTATTTTGCTTTCTATCCCCCAAAATATATTTGTTATCAGAAAGAAAAGAAACCAGCTTAATTCAGGGAGTAAAAGCTTTCTAGCATGTCTCTCTTTTTTTCCCCATTTGCCCCCTTCCTTACAGGTTTGTGAGGAACAGAAATGTGAAGAAGAAGTTTTCCCCTTGGCAATGAATTATTTGGACCGATACCTCTCTTTTGAACCTATCAAGAAAAGCCGCTTGCAACTACTCGGAGCTACTTGTATGTTTGTGGCTTCAAAAATGAAGGAGACTATTCCTCTAACAGCAGAAAAATTGTGTATTTACACTGATAACTCCATTAGACCTAATGAATTACTGGTAATTTCCTGTTTTTTATTGCATTGGGGAAGCAATAAATTATACGAAGGAACTATTTTTTAAAAAAAAAAACTAATTTCATTCTCCCAGATAATATTTTTTGTTTAAGATAATGTGGTTTTCCCATACAATTATTTCATACTTTAAATGTGCAAACTATTAGACTTCCTGATAAAATAGAATATATACAGTATTCTCCCTATTTTTGAATGGAAGCTGAATTGCAATGTTTTAACCACACTATAGAAATACAAGTCCCATTGAACTCAACCACATTTATTCTCAAGTAAATGCATCAGAATCAAACCACTGAACCAGGCATTTTCTTGGGGGAAGGGAGAAGCCAGTAGATGCATTTAGTCTTGGGATATTTGTCAACCCCTGGGCAGCTGCAGCCCACATGGTGCAGTAGATTAATTGAATGAAAATGTCCTAATATGTTAAATCCTTATTATTCACTCTAGGAAAAATACAGTAACAAGATAGGGGGATAAAATGAGTGGCTAGCGCCCTCTTGTGTTAATTTGAACAATTTGCGTGGTTAATGCACAATAGTTCAAAACAGCTGGGTGATGATAGAGCTTGGAAATGGTGGGGGAAGGGAACAGAATTATGTAATTTTCATCTAGAAGAGCACCCATCTTGCCTATTTATGTTCTTCTCCAGTAGCACAATGGTTGCTGCTAAATTTGGCCAGGGTTCAATTTCTGTTAGATAAAGCAGAAAGCCTAAACAGAAGTGATGTAGAACAGGGTGAGAAGAACACAAAACAACTTGTGTACCTAACTATTTATAAACAGATAACTTCATAACCACATTTTTTTTTTTTGTTCCTTCTCTTCTATTCATCCCAACCCAGCAAATGGAACTGCTTCTGGTGAATAAGCTGAAATGGAATCTGGCTGCCACGACTCCTCATGATTTTATTGAACATTTTCTAAATAAAATGCCTGTGGCTGAGGACAGCAAGCAGATCATCCGTAAACACGCCCAGACTTTTGTGGCTCTCTGTGCAACAGGTATGAGCCTTGCACTCTCCGAAGGCGTGTTATGTTTCTATGTGCCCCAGCAAATGCACCCGCTTCCCTTTTCCACTGTCCAGAATTCTTAGAGGGGCACACTATAAAATGGGTGGCAGTAGCTCAGCAAAGCTAATGCTTGCAAAGAACATGAGCTTGCTCCCAGAACCTGGATTACTTTGCTAAAGGTGAGTTGGCCTCTGCAAGTGGCGTTTCTGGATGACTTCGAGGCTGAAATTGGTGCTTTTGAGATCTGTAGTATCAAGAGTAGGACTTTGTCAGCTCAGCTAGCAGGAATGGGTAAATGGCTGCAAGGTCATTAGGCTCTCAGGACTTGAAAGCTGTTGCATTAATGTTTAAAAAGAATTCAGAGTTACAAACACATGTCAGGTTTCCCCCAGGAACCTCAGATTTCATTCTCCTTCTTTCCCAATCTATGTCTTTCCCAACTGAATTCTTTATAACTCTGTTTCTCCTTTCCGGGAGAAGCAAGAAGAGGGTACTGTAAAAGGTTCCTGGCTAAGGGTTGAGTTTGACCACGTGCTTGGCTGCAGCCATGTGCACTTAAAGCCTCAGGAGGAGCTACAGACACTGACTAAGCTCCAGGATTTCACAGAGAGGCCTGGTGTTGGATTTCAAGGGCAATCTGTAGGTCTGCGCATGCTTGCATTCTCAAACTCCTCCAAACTTCGCCTGCTGTTGTTTCATTTCCTTGATTGCTCCTACCACACCCATTCAAACAAGCAGGAGCATGGGGTCAGAAATGTAGCCCTGCATTCCCGTTGTCCAGGTAGACTAGTTGCTGCTTTTTTTAAAAAAAGTGGGATAGGCCAGAGAGGAGAAAATGCCAAAGCAGAGTAATTAAGAAGAACAAGACAATATGGACACATGTTCTTTCAAATGCTTGTAAGGTTGATAAGGTTGATTAAGAAGGATATCGTACAACCTACTCCAAACTGAATTGGAGTCTTCTAGGTATGCTGGCTGGAAGGTTGCAATTACAACATACCTAAGGAGTCCAGTTGAATGTTTTTAAGTCATGCATATGCATACTAGGATTGCGTACATGAATTTGTATGTATCTGACTCATCTGATTCCAGATGGGCACAAGAAAACCAGGATTTATCTAAGATTGAAAACCTGAAAGGCATATATATATTCCAAGGGTCAAGTTGGTGCCGGAGGTGTAACACTCAGCAGTGTTTGTGATTTCGCACCTGAAATGGAATTGGTGGAAAGATCCAAGAAAAATAGCAAACCTTTAAAAAATAGGCAGTTTTAATTGGCTTCTCCATTGCAGTCTGGTTTGGAAAGCTGGCCACAGAAAATATGTAAACATTAGGTATTTTTCAAGCTTACCTTTCTTCTAAGCCTAGCTACCGAAGAGAGACGGCAGGTTAGCATTTTCTGGAAAATGGGTTCTTTGCCAAGCTCCTAAACCCTTAGAACATTTTAGAGTAGTTCTAACAAATAACAATCATTTAATTTTTTTAAGTAAAAGGGTTTTTTTTTAATCAGCCTCCTTTGCCGCCATGGTGTTAGTTTAATAGGCTCTTTCTTTCAAACCTTTTCTTTAGGGTATGGGGATGTTTAACCTGGATTGTGGCGCTGGCAGAAAGAGTCCCACAATGATGAAAACAAGAATAGTTCAAAGGTTGGAGGCTTGCAAAGGGCCAAGTACTTTGATCTGCTGTCAGCGTTGTTATGTTTCTCTTTAGAAGGCAGGTCTTGAGGCCTATCTTAAACATTGTTCTAAATGGCCATACGTAGAACCGGAAAATGAATTGATGAATGCAAACCTTGTCTAGAAACTTTTTACACAAGCTTAAAGGAAGTGTGGAGGTCAACAAGGGAGCCCCCAATCCCAAGGAAGTCAGTGTGAATTTTGCCTAAGTCAACATTAGTTAATAGGGTTTTATCTTAGCAAATTTATCCTTAGCAGTCATTAGATTAATTGCGGATGCCTAGATTAAGATGTGGATGTTTGTCTTTCTGTTGCACACTGAGGACTTTCTATGTCCGTGTTGTGTTGCCTGCCCTTTTGCCAAGTTTTCATCTGGATGAATTACAAACTCTTTCAATTGCAACTAATGGAAGTTCCATTGAAAGTTCATTATAGGAATTACCTATTTGCCTGACCAGTGATTCTTTAAAGGACAGATATGTAAGGTAGAGAGGTCCCCTGGAGAAAGATCTAACATCTCTCAAGTTTTAATACTGGAAGAAAATAGCTTACACAAAGTGGAGATAGGAGAAGAGAGAAAGAGATTGAAGATTAGGGTGAGTGTGGCTTTCTGTTAGATAAAGAGAAGATTTTTCTAAAAGTAAAAACGATGATGAAAAGAATCTTGTCTCTTTCCATTATATCTCTGGCCCAAATGTATTATTTTGCAGTGTTTTTGTTTTGTATATGTTTTTACCAAAGATAATATTTTCTGCTCATATGAGAATTGGGTTACAGAACAGAGGAGGGGGCGTTCTGAGTTGCTTCACTTAAAACGAATAAAGACTTGCAGATCAGAACAGGAATATAATAAAAAAGTAAAAGCGGTGCTGAGGCCATGGCTAAGGAGAAGCTCTTTCACATGAAAGCCAAATGAAATGATAGGAATACATATCAGGCATGACCGTTTTTCATTGTGCTCATCTGGTTGCCTAGGCATAATCAAGATCATTACTATTTATTGCTATTATTGATACACCCCCCCCCCCCGATAAAAGCCATTCTCTTTTGAAACCTGGCTTGCCCTAGTTGTTCCATTCTCAAGGCTTTTAAAAATTTAAAGTCTCAAGGTATGTGACCAGTTGGAACTTGTTGAATCTTGCAGCCGGTGATTTATGTTTAGAGTTTTGATTTGGCTCAATGAAAAGATTTTCATTCATAGCCCCCGGCTCTCCAGACAGATGGAATTGCTGCTCCATTGAAAAAGGAAAAGGGGGTGACTTGCCTTGTTAGGAATTTTTTTTTTAAGCGCCACAGTGCCTAGATGCCTGCTTTGTCTTCCCTTCAGGGTGGCTGGCATTCTTCTCCCTCCGCCACCCCTCCTTTTTTTTTTTTTTTTAACCACACTGAAGTTGTTTATTCTTTTTGGATGAAGTCTCAGATAGGCTGCTGGGGATGTGTGCTTCAATTGAGGGGGCCTCTTCTCCATTGTAGCTATGTCAGGTCTAATTCATCTCACCGAAGCCCCCTTGTTCTGGAGCGTTCAATAGTGCAAGATGAGGCGATGAAGGCTGACAATGATGCCACGCTCTTCACTTGCGGGCATCCAATTATAGCCAAGAAGGGCCCCCTGATTAATATGCTGAAATTAGTGGTCTCTGCCACAAATAATTCCTTGTTGGGTCGCAACAAAAAAAAGTCTGTCCATGCGGCTTGTTATGGGAACATGGGGTGGTTATGGGGACAGACACAAACTGGTCATTTAAACTTCATTAACACTTTTCTCATCTTGGAAAGAAAGAGTGGGACCAGGAATTCATGTTCTCGTTTATTGCCATCTTGAAAGGGAGGGGTTTTTTTTAATGGATTCCCAAAAGTCCCTGTGGGTCCATCTTAATATGATCTATGATAGATCTGGCTTTTAAATACAGAATTAATTTTTTTTTACTCAAAAGGGGAAAAAATACTACTAACAATCCTTCATAAATGGGGAATTGATGTTTGATGAATAAAATGTCTTTTGTAATTTCTTCAATAAGCAGCCATTATTCAAATGCTTGTAATAAATAAAATTGGAACTTAGTCTCTTAACGAAGTGTACACAACGAACACACAGTAGCAGTTCAGACCTCTCCAAAATAAGAACCTCAAACATTAAACAGTATTTAACAAATATTGTATATTGGCTATGTATACTGCCTGTATATGAATTATGGGACTTATAAAGCATCAGAGTGGAAAAATTGTCTGAAGGAATGTTTGCATACCTTGTAGGCTGCTGTGTTGGAAGCCACAACTGGTTCAGAAGGCCACATTTAATGTTCCCGGAAGTAATGCCATGTCAATATCACTACTTTGTGAACTGCAGTAGTCTCCAGGAAGCTTCCAGATTCAATTCAAGATGCTGGTTACCACAAAAATCACCCATCAAGGCATAGAGCCATGTTTTTTTTGCATCCATCTGATTACCTTTGCCTGTCCTATAAAGATTTGTCAGGATGAAGAGGTGTGCTTTTGATCACAGGATGGACTACCTCCAGTGGGCAGCCTATCCTGTGAAACCTCATCAACTTCCACTTCCCATACACAATTTGAATGTCCCCACTTTTGCAGAATAAATGGCTCTTTTCCTAGGACCAGCAAAAGTTCAGAAAATAGGGTTGGCCTTTAATGTAAATTACGTCTGTTTTGCACATTTTTTGTTTGCTTGAATTTAAATTGATATTAATTGCCCAGAGTAACAGTTGTGAATTGGGCAGGCAAGCAAATTGATTAAATAAATAAATTTAGCATGTAATTTGACATCTTCAGGATGTGCAATTGCATGTTACGCTTGTAAATACTACTGCATTATGAATTGCCTTTGTTCTTCAGGTAAAGGACCAATATTAATTACAGATTGACCCTCAGTCAAAATGTTAACTTGGAATTGTTGCTTTTCTTGAGTGGCATAAAATTAATTCCCACCATCAAATAGATCTGAAAGCCAGCTCGGTGACTGGACCATTCAGGTTTCTCTCTCTCTCCCATCTCCTCCCCCCCCCCCCCAATATCTAAATGAATGAAATGGAAAATCCTCAATTTATCTAATTAATAGGTAAATTGGAGTGGAATGTTGGAAGAAGTCTCACTGTAGATTTGCCATTTTGGATCTGTCCACTTATAAAAGAAAAATAATTACTATGATGCGATGTTATAAAAGTTAAGTGACATATGCTGTTTCAAAAGTCATAAAAATTTATATATCAAAACTGTTCCAAATACAGCTCTTCAGATCATTTGGAGGATTCTCAGCAGCGTAGAGTTGCATTGAAATAATTAAGGAACTGTCCAGGTACAGGCTGCTAAGAATATTTATTAAGCTGATGATGATAGGATAGCATATAAAAATTAGATATTAAAGCTTGTTTCACTTTTGTCTCTTAGCCCTGGTCAGATGTGTGAATCAAATCCTCCTTAGAAGGAATTTTAGCCTAAAAGTGCAAATGATTACTTTTGTTGTTGTAAGAAGGAATAACATTTTTGATGGCAGTTACAGGCCAATCAAATCAGAGGAGTGGTTTTATACCAAGACCTACAGCAATGCAGCTTGGAAATTAGCCCAGGTTCTTGTCAGCAGGGTGTCACATCAAAATGTAACTGATTATCTGCCAATTTGTGGGACCCCCTTCACAAAGCAACATCATCCCTATCGCGAATGCTAGCAAGCAATTGCTGATAAGAGAAAACGGTGAAACAAAGCCTTTGCAAAAGGAAATGTTTAAACATATATATTTATTTACAGATTGGAGGGTATTATAATTTGATAGGTGTGTCTGATTTTTTCTAAGAGATGACTAAGATTATGTGATGAGGATACCTCATCACCTACCAACAGGGTATGTTGGACTGCAAGAATAAGAAGATATAGCTCTCACAAAGAAAAGTATGTTTGATTAGAAAACGGGAAAACATTTAGAAATAGTGTGGACAATATTTCACCAACAAACCCATCATCAAAAGATAAATGATACTCAACTGTCGGAAGAGGGTTTTCAATAGAAAATGTTTTATTTAAGTTTCAACCCACCACTCAGGTTTGGTGCAATAAAGCCTAACCACAATCCCTATTCTATCTTGTTGGAGACTTGTCAAATATAGGCTGCAGAATTCCACACAACCACTGGGTGGCAGCAACAGTTTACTGCCATCTAGTGTTCTAGATTTTTTTTTTTTTTACTCAGATCTGTTAGTCCTAACATAGGTACCAAATGCTTTGTCATTGATAGACACAATTAACTTAAGTTTCTCTTAACTCTTGGTTGATTTACTTGGGATTACTTATAGGACACCAGAAATAATCCAGGGAAATGTTCTAGGAATAACAATATGCATAAATGCCTGTGAATATTAGAATAGGGTCTTGTGTTTTGTCACAGGCTGCACCTTTAAATTGTCTACCATTTCAATGTTACCTTATACACAATAGTTTATACGATAACATCTTTTTGTTTTCCAACAGATGTTAAATTTATTTCAAACCCACCTTCCATGATTGCAGCTGGTAGTGTGGTAGCAGCAGTGCAAGGTCTTCACCTTGGAAACACTAATTCTTTTCTCTCTTATCAATGTCTCACACCTTTCCTATCAAAAGTTATCAAATGTGATCCGGTAAGTGATTCTTGATCCTCAAGTGAATTTATTTTTCTGTCATTGAATTCTGATTTGTATTTAAATTGATTACTATGTGCCTCCACATGCTGTTTGTTTTATTTTTGATTTCCAGTCCTGAAAAGGCTTAAAGGTTGCTTTATTTATTTAATAATTCACTCATTTGTTCATTCATTCAGTTTGTATGGCTGCTCATCTCAGCAATTTTAACTCCGGGAGGCAAACTATTTTAAAATAAATTAAAAACAAATTTCCATTATAAATACAAAAATAAAAAAAGCAGTCAAGGAGAATGCTTCACAGCAAATCACCTTGTCTTCTGCAGTGTTTTTCAAATATATTAATAAGATATATTACCATATTGTATGTGCTGAAAACACCACTGGTCTAAATTTAAGCACCAAGAAAGACAAAAGGGAACTCTTAACTCAAAAGTCTACATTGGTTTGTCAAAAGAAAGTAGCATTTAAAATAGGAGGAACATAGCTATTGCAATGAGCAAACTTAATCGTATTTTTAATTCTATGTAATTACGGTGAAGATTTCTCTCTACTGCTAAGTGGTTAAAAGGGAGAAGACCCCCTTCCTAAGGGTATTCTAATTATATAATTGATTTACTACTTGAGAGCCACTACAGAAAATAATTCTGAATTACTTCTTCCTTAGCCTCCCTCTATTAAAATGCCCCAAAATATATGTCTCATAATTTTGTGAAAACCTGGATAGTCCTTTTCCTGCTTCCCTCACCCCAAAACTTCCTGGAGATGCTCATCAGTAACTGGTGAGCAATAAACCTTTCATGAATGAATGGGCAGGAAAGGCGCCTACAAGGGAGACCTAAAGTCAATGATCCATGCCATAATGGTGTGTGAACTTAAGACAGAGTTTAGCTTGGTTTTGGAACAATGTGAAAACACAGTAAATAGATGCTAGAAATAAGTTCTTGTGAGGTCTTTAAATGCCAACAATGCATCAAATAAAATCAGCATTATGGTTTTCCATCCAAATCTTGACACAGCTGGAACCATCCTAAAATATTGCTTCTATCCAGCTAGTTTGTATAGCGGTTGTCCCAAAGTGTCTTTCTTAGCAGCAGTAACAGCATTTTTAAATAAAAATACAGTATATATTATTGAAGACCAAATTTTTAAGATCCTTCTCACAGGACAGCTAGTAATGGCATTGTGTGGAGAGGAGACCAACTAAGAAACCCTTAGCTCTCTCTTTTCCAGGATCTTTCTACTCTGAACAGGTTCTGAGGTGCCTATTGTGTGTTTCCCCCAACCTCCTCTCAATGTCTTTCTCTGAGAATTGTGGATAGAGAACAATCACAGACCCTCCTAAACATATTAAGGGCTCATAAGGATATTGAGGCATTTTGATGGCCAGCTTTGTTTATTATAGTATTTCTCAAACAATTTCTCTTTCACACACATATACCCTTAATTTTTTGATATGGATTGAGGGCAAACTTTTATAAGGATTAGGTACATTTAGTGTTAAAAAAAACAGCAACCACAACTCTCCTGAATTCATCACTTAAGTGTGCAGCAAAAGAGTGGCTAAATAGAGTTTGCTTAGAGCAAGCAGCGTGTACAATTCAAAATGCCATTTTTGGACAAGGTTCTGCTACTTTGTAGGCCTTCAACATGCTTCCCAATTGGGACCAAATAGGTTTCATATAGATGTGTTTAGTTTAATAGAAATTACATTCCACTGACAGCAAGGCAATATATTTTGGGGTCATATATTAAGGTCCTTCAGACATACTCATAATTTTCCCTATTTGAAGACTGTCCTCTGTCCTCCATAGTCTCCATTACAAGAATGAAAAATATTCAAGCATGGAAAAAATATGTTTTAGTGTATGTTTTAGGGAAACTGCTAACATACAAGGTACCTTATGCAGAATTGCACTTAGTGCCATCCTAATTTATTTATCTTTTAATATTAAAAATATCAAATATAGTTATGCATTGGCATAGGTTCTGTCTCAGTGGTCAAATGTATATATTCAGGATTAGTGAGTCTGTGTTAATGCTTCTCTTTCCCTCCCTCCCTCCCGCCTTCTGCAACAGGCATCCCATCCCACCCCACATGGCATTTTTATATGCATTGCACAGTTTCTGCACTGGATTACGGCAGCCCTGCTAAGAATGTTCTGTCTGAAAGCCTATATGGGTTCAAGATGTTAGGGTGCAATTTAGCCAAAATTGATGAATATTTATTCAGTTCCTTTTATCAAAGTCTTTGCAGGATTTGTGAATTAATCAGTTATTTTTGATGATGTGCAGAGATAGTGCTTAGTATATAGAGATCTTCATCTGAAACACTATCAACTCTTCTCAAGTTTCATATATTTTAATGAAATGGTTTTTTTTTTAAAAAAAGACATATCTTAGACATTTTTTAACTGGAAATTTTCTGTGGAAATCATGGGCTGCCTGAAATGTTCAGATAAGAGAGCAGAATTGTTCTAGCAACTCGCAAGCAGTTTAGTTCTTTCCTTTCCTGGAAAATTAGCAGAAATGATTTACTATATTGATAATAGCACAGTAAGCAACATGATGCTTGTAGGGACCACTGTTACTCCTGGAGTCTGAAATAATGCCTGCTAAAATCCTTTCCAAGGTGACTTTTAAAAATGTTTTTCTAGTAAAATATAATGAGAAGTTACCCTATTGAGAAGTGTGGAGTCATGATGGCGTTACAAAGTTTCAGTAGGATGGTAGAGAGCATCTTGCAGAGGTCTAACTCACTTTCTGAGCCATTTTGTGAACAACTATGTCATCAGTAGAAGCCATTTTGCCCTGATGCATGTTCTCAAAATTCCATCTGGGCTTTCAGCCTCTTATCTTGAATTCAAAAGAAAATCATATTTAAGCATGCTTCCTTCCTACATTTGTGTTAGACCCTGTCACATGACATATTTCTGACCAGGTATAACAGTGCCTTTCCATATGATCAAGGGCAAAGCTACCTTTTCAAAGAGGAGCTTTATCACTGAGAACAAAGGGCCTCAGTCTATGGATTTCATTCATCCTGTGGAAGGTGTTTTCCACTTCACCTGGAAAGCTGTGCCGCTCACAGAAGAGCTGTTTTAATTTTAGGCTAGAATACCATCTTTATTCTTATAAAAAGGGAAGAACTAAACCCAGTGATGTTTTATTTCTTAACTACACTCTAGCCTAGGCACATGAGAACTGTTTGAACAGCCTTCTCCAACCTGGTGAACCTAGATGTGTTAGAAGATTTCAAGCACCACAATCCCTTCAGTTATCACAATGCTGTGCAAATCTGCTAATAAGACCCAAAACAACAGCAGTTTTCTCAACTTTCAGACATTTCTGGACCCAGCTCATGATAAGTTAGAAGTCATATGACAGGACTTTAAAGGAGCTGTGACCCACAGCACTTCTTGTATTTATAGTAATACTCTAATTTTTTTTTTACCAAAACAATGGTAGGATGATCTCATTTATTTCTTGATGATTTTGTTGTAATTCCTTATTTAGATTAATATAGGATGAATTAGAAATGGTAGAATGTGAGTTAATATAGTCTCTAAAACGTGTGTGTGTGTGTATTTATTTATTTCTGGCATAACATTTGGGCAATCTTTATTTTGGTCTTTAACCAGTGTAATACAATTATCATATAGCTGTGCCATAAAAAGTCTGAGTAAGAACTTCAGAATGTAAAACATGCTGCATTCATCAAGTAATTCCATCTGAACAAATTGAAATATGTTTCCAGCTATTATCTAGGATAGATGGTTAAGGATTTGAGGGTTTTGTAATCAAACATTTCCTTTTAATTACAAAAAAATACACTATGTAATAGCATCTGATTGGAATTCCTTTATGGTTCATGCTTATATTGTTAGGACTCCAGTTTTCCCATTTTGCTTTTATCTGAGGTAATTAGAAGTCTGATAACCATGGTAAGGTCTCTTGAACTGTCTCCCATCAATTTGGCTTCTCATCTCATCATTAGACCATTTTCACACCTTCAGATAAATGTCAGGCAAAAGTCAGTTTGATCAGGTTTCTGTGTTGTTTATTAATAAAAAGGAGTTTGTCAGCCCTCCTCAAACCATAGAACATTTGTCTGTATTCCAAATGAACAATAAATGTTAAAGCTGCCTCTCTTTTTGATATTTTTCTGTTTCTACCTAAGCATGTTCATCTTTTAAACTAGTGAAAGTAGCAAACTAATTTGATAGCAACTCAGGGCTGGCTTTAAAAAGCTGTTAACTTAGAAATGCTTAAGTTAACGTATAATGTTGCTACTTGAAATCTCTCCTTTCCTGTCACAGTATGGAGGAAGAAGCATGAAAGTACAGCCGCTCTTTCTGTGCCCCATCCTCATGTTCTTAATCAGATATCATGGTTGTGAAGGTGAAGTCTATTTTATAGCATTTTACTTTATTTCTTGAGACTTTGGGCAACTTAGACAAATTAAAAACAAAACTAATTGATCACACACACACATAATAAAATCATGTAAAAATAATCAGTACACAGAATTGATAATACAATACAGTAATAGAAGAGCCCTGTAATAAATTATGATTTCAAAGCCTAGTGAAAGTATTATTGTTGCACTATAGCATTTATACAATTTAACAGGTAAAATATTTAATAGAAATCCATTAAAATATGATAGTTCAAAAAAAAAGTGTTTCCGGTTAGAATAGTATACTATCATATATTGCTTTCTTCATTAGCAGAGGCAGGGATTAACAATTTTAATTATAGCAATAGCACATATACTGTTTCATAGCGCTTTACAGCCCCCTCTAAGCAGTTTACAGTCAGCATATTGCCCCACAACAATCTGAATCCTCATTTTACCAACTCAGAAGGATGGAAGTCAACTTTGAGCTGGTTAGAATCGAACTGCTGAATTTCTGATAGCCAGCAGTCAGCACAATTAGCCTGTAGTCTAATCACTGCGTCACCATGGCTCTTGTGGTGGCACAGTAGTTATTATATTGGTTATTATATTATTGCCTTAATATAGCTCTGGCTGAACCTAATATAATATATAAAAAAGGATTCCATAGACATGGCCTTTGAAGTTGCTTCTGCCAGCCAATAATTTGTATTCTGTCATCTGCTTTTATTTCCCCAGATACCCAATACCTTTTCCAGATGTATGCATTAGATATGGCCCTCTATTACCCTTATCTTCCATGTATTCTTATATGTAGAAAAATTCAGAGGGTATTTTGTGTTTTACTTTATGACGGCATGGGAGAAAATAAGTTTCAATATTAGCTTGCTGCTTCCAAGATTCTTTATTGGGTTAAATCCAGATTTAAGCCATAAGTAAAAGGAACAAAGTTTGAAAAAATGATCTTTCTCTCATCCCCAACTCAAACTCCAAAGGAAGATTGGAATTTATTTACATGACAGGTAGTCCTTGCTTAAAAATGGTAATTGGGACAAGAATTTCTGTAGCTAAGAAAAATGGTAATAAACTGTGATGACTGAACCACTTAGCAACAGCTGTCCCAAGTTACCGTTTTAAGTGAGACCCACACTAGATAAGCGAGAACCTCACGTAATTGCAACTTTCAACCTCCTCCCAGCTTCCCATAGACTACTTGTGGGACATTGGCATGGAATCTCACAAATGGCAATCATATCACTGTAGGATGCTGTGACATCATAATCATGAGACGGGTGCCTAGCACCTAGGTTATAATCATAGCATTGTAACAGCCAGAAATTACTTGTTCACCTCCCCCATCCCATTGCAAGTTCAGATGATTCTGACAAGGATTATTAAATGAGGGTCACCTCTATAGACTTACTTTTTTCTTTCTTAGCTCAAGCACAGGTAGGAGTGCTTTCTGAAGTGCAGCGGGATAGAAATGAATTTCAGTTTGACTACTAAGAGCAGAACCAAAAAGGGACAGTTCTTGATAGTGTATTGAAACTGTAAAAGACACAATGAAAGAGATATGCCTTGGATACCCTATTGTTTTATTTATAGTTGGCAGCTGGTCCTTAGGTTTGGGATTTTTTTCTTCATTGTCAATCATGGATATATATTCATCTTAAACAATCTACTGAATTCCAATAGAAAACTTGGGAAGATAACACTTCACACTTGATTAGTCAGGAATGGAACCATGAGAGAAATATGTATCCTGTTTTCCCCAAATGGAATTGCTGAATATGGCGTATAGTTATGGTTGAGGCAACCTCGGAACTTTCCCAGACTTTGTGAAAGCGAAGTGTGGCGAGGGGGAAGGGAAGAGAGAAGAAGAATATGGTGGAAGTCTTCCCTTTATACTTTGGAGATGAAATTTATGGGTATTTAAAGAAACATATATGATCAAAAGTGTTATTTCATATAATCGACATCCCTTCTTCATGTCTTTATTGGGAAAGGCCAAGAGCAGAGAAACCATGTATGGCATAATGACTTAAAGATATGGGGTGTTTCTTTTTGCTAGTTAAAATACTGAGTTTCCGTCAAGAGGAAATATTACACTAGAGTTTAAATCAGTAAAGGTCAAGGGTTATTTGTTTTCAGTGAGCTGTAACTGATGGTCTGATCTGCTTAGAGGTAGGATTAACCTTCCTCTCTCAGAAGAGCCTTGCAGGGAATTGTAAACTTGGATTTTTAATCTTATTTTATCCCAATGCTATGTGGTAGAGAAAGTTCTTGTGGCAGTAGAATCAGTGAAAAGCTGGTAGATCACCCAAGAAGCCTCTGAAGGCAGAACTGAAACAGAAAAGAAAGAAAACAGCAGGCAGGTCACCGTCTCAGGAAAGCAACATTCATTTTCAGTCATGCACATCCTAACACTTTTGACAGCAATTTATCATGGAAGACTGGGTTCGCCACAAGGGCTAGTGCATGTCATAGGTTAAATCAGAAAAGGCAATCCTAAAAGAAAACGTGAAAGTTCTTAATGCACAGTGTTAAACATGTTGAGACAATGTTTGAGACAGGAGTAAACTAGGTGCTAGTTGAGCAAACTACTGTGGGATTGTTTTTATTTTGTGCATTTAAGGTAACGATTATCGCAGTGGTTGTAACTGAGAAAGGTGTTACATCAGCACACAAGTATACCTGTTAGTGGCTGTTTGCTATGTTTAATTTCTAATTGATAATGCATATTTCTATCAGAGACGCTCCAGATCTACTGTATCAACAAGGAAGCAACTTATGCCATTCAAATGTATACACTGAAATACATAGATGATTCTTTGAGGAAGACACTTGATTGTCTTGTTTTGTCCTGTCAGGATTTCCAGAAACCTTAATATATCTTAATATACTGTAGATTGAAGGATCTCAATGGAGATGTTCTTATAGGCCCATTGGTGCTGCTGAATCTCAAAGCTGTAAGTCCTTGACTTAACAACCAATCACTTGACCAATAACAAAAGAAAAAAAAAATCACAAATCGGCAGTCACATGTCTGCAGGATACTGCAAATGGCTGTAAAGATAAGCCAGTTGCCAACCATCAAGATCCATTCATGTGACCATAAGGAAGTGTAGCTGTCATAACTTCAAAAACAGGTTGCAGGGAATTTGGTGGGGGGGGGGGGGTCGATTGTAACTTTGAATGGTCACCAAGTAATAGGTTGTAAATCAAGGACTTTTCCTCTACCTGCTGGTATCTTCACAATAGCTATTGTCCTATTAATTTTGAGTCCAATTTTTTTATTCGCAAACACTTGGAATAATTTTCTTATTGCTTATAGGTTTGCTGTATTAAAACAGGCAGCAGAATGAATTTGGATCTGCAGGAAGCTAGAATATGATTAGGAATAAATTTCTGAAAGCTTCTGACTATCAATTGTAGGAAAAAATCTTTTTCTTTTGAATTATGTTATTAATATATCTGACTTAAAATACTTTCTATATTTTGACTTTAAGATAGAATGGCTTAGATACATAAAAGATAATTATCTTGGTATTTTACATTAGTTCCTCTTGTGCTCCATCCCAACCTTCCTCTTTTTTGTTTTTTAAAATCTTCTGGAAGCATAAAATCTGTCCCTGCTGCTCTCTAATATTTTTTATCTACACCAGAAAAAAACACTACAGATTTTTTTTCAAAGATAGGAAGTAACCATTTTGCAATGAAGGCAAGTGTTGTTCCTTTATTTAGAATAGTGGCAAGCAACTGCTAGAGTTACTTGCAAGATCTGCTGATTAAATAGATTTCTTAACATTTTCTGTCTTTGGCCTTGAGTCAATGTCTCCAAATCATATATATGGCCAAACTCTTTCTATGGTTAAATATGGATGGATGGACCGACAGACAGACAGATACTATGCATACCATCTTCAACCAATAGGTCCAAAGTTTTTGAAGAAAGATAGTATCAATAACTATTGAAAACTGTCTCCAGTGAAATTGGCCTTTGAGTTAGGAGAATGGAGGTTGGGATTGTTTGATGCCAGAATTGAGATTTGCCAATGAAATGAATTCCTCTTTCCTCATTAACAGAAGAGAGCAAGGAAAAATCCCACTGTATAGATGGAAGCCATGGTATTTAACCCTTTGTTTGGAAGAATATGATAGTTCCCCATATTTCTAAAGAAAATGTTATTGTCCTTCCCTTGCCCCTTTCTCTTAAACATCTACAGGATTGTTTACGAGCCTGCCAAGAACAGATTGAATCTCTCCTCGAATCTAGTCTTCGCCAGGCACAACAACACAACGTATCTTCAGAAACAAAGACTGTTGAAGAGGAAGCTGATCTTTCCTGCACACCCACTGATGTTAGAGATGTGAATATTTAAGGAGGACTTCAGTGATTGGATTTACTTGGCTGTTCCAGCAAATGACAAAAGGGCATCTGAGAAGGAATTGGTATCAAGATCTCCCCAGAAAACCTTTTCTCCAGAACTTTTTATACCAGAAGGGAAAATGTTATTCATTCTTTTTTCCTTGCTATTCCTTCCTTCCCTTATCAGTTTAGCAGGCAACCTACCTTCCCTAATTCCCAACTGTCTTAAAAAAAGAAAAATAAAGTAGTATCTGCATGATCTCTCTAGGAACTTGTGCTGCATACATATGTGTATGTATGCGTGCATGTATGTTACAGACTAGGCATTAAAAACAACACACATCGCCAGGGGAGTATTAATTTGTTTCTTGCATATTAAAAAGCCAACCATTTTTAAAGTAGAAGAGGGTGTTTTTAGATAGATTGTATGTGTTTTGGGTTTGTGTGTGCGTTTTCCCTTTTAAAAAGCATAGCTTTAATGCAGTTCTAGGCTTTTCTCTATCTTGCTTGCTTATGCATTTAGTCACTTTATAAGTCATCTGCAAATGTTTATTTTATTCTTTTAGGTTTAGCCTCTTCACCTTATAAATGGTTAATGTAATCTTTACATTAGTATATGTTAGCATACATCATTATTATATGTTAATCTTCTCTGCCTGTGGATTGCCTGTGCATAAGCCTTATAGAGTTCCACCTTAGCATGGCCAGAGAAAGGCTTTAACATATGTTCCAACAATAAAGAGAAATTGCAATAGTGACATAATATATTTTTGTAACCTTCCTATTTTTTATAGTTACCTGTGTATACATAAAACATACTAGTTTTAACCCAAAAGATACACAGCCTACTTATGTCCAGGTTGAATCCACAGCTTATCTCTTAAAAAAAAAGTTGTAAAACCATTCCATTTCAAAGCACTTTCAGTTCATTAGGTATAGGAAATACTTCCTTTTTTTGTGTGTGGGAATTTTTTCTTCAAATGGAATGGTTTGGAAATTATATATATAAATATATATATAAATATATATATATATATAAAGTGCTTGTGTGCAAACTTGGAATTGCAAAGCAAGTGCATTTAACTATGGTGTTGAGGAAAGGTGTGTTTTTGGTCTTTTTTTTTTTCACCTGAAGGTTGTATTCCAGTCAGAGAAATTGCATTCACAAAATCGCCAGGATATCTTCCTAAACTTTTTGATAGAAAAGATATTTAGATGATTTTTTTTGTGCCAATTCATTTTGTTAATATAAATTTAGGGGCCTAAAAGGTTTTCTTATAGAACGCATATTTTGAGAGTGGTCTCTAGATGTTGTACAACTGAAGGCTTTTAAACACTAAAATGTATAATTTATAGTTGAGGCTAAAAAGAATATTTATTGCAGAGGATGTTCAGAAAGGCCAGTATAATTTGTAAAATAAATCGCCCCCTTGATTCTAACAAAATAAAAAAATTCTTTTTACCCTCAATATTACAGTTTAAGTTCATATTCCTGAGGATTTAAGACATTTTAAGATAGTTACACATTTGGCCTAGATATTTTCAAAATAGCATTAACCATGAGAAAGGACCATAGTTAAAACTGTACAATTGGTGTACTTGAAAAAAAGATCTTAATCCAGTGTATTTCCCCTTCCTTTTTTTAAATTTAGCTACAAATAGAAAATTTGCACATCTTGGCTATGTATCTATTATTGTAGAAGGTAGCTGAAGGGACGCGGACATAGCTGATGAAGTTGATGCTTGAGGAGAATGTGATGGCAAAATGTATGTGAGAAACTGCCGCTAAGGTGTTGATTGTAAAAAAAAGAAAAAAGGAAAAAAAAAAGAAAAGTTTAAAAAAGGAGAAAAAAAAGGAGCAGATGCTCCCACATTTTCTGTTGAGCTGCTATGGATAAATTCCCAGCATGAATTGAAAAAAAAATTAACATTGCTTTTCTGTATCTTTGTCATTGTGTTTTGCTGCTATTTTGTGGTCATTTTTTGTTTATACAATGTCATTATACTGCCATGTTATAGGTTTTAAATTTTCTCATAGAAAATTATATTATTTACATCATTTTTTTTGGTAGATTTTTTTTTATGTGATCAATTTTACTTAATGTGATTACTGCTCTATTCCAAAAAAGGCTCCTGTTTCACAATACCTCATACTTCAGTTAACCGTGTTTAGATCAGGTTTTAATGTTCGTTCACAATGCCTCATAGTTTACTGCAAACAGAAATGCATTGGACATTATTCTGAATGGGTCTCGGCGATTTGCAACTAATTTGTGCTTATTTTAAAACAGCAAACATTTCAGAAGATTGAGTAATGTCAGGTTCTTTTGTTAATGCGTTTTTATAAAGTGGATTCTTTTTCTGATCTGGGGTTTATTATCATAGTAGTTTTAAGCTGTGTTATTAGCCACATTTGCTATATGAAAGGTGCATTATAATATAACTCTTATATGCCTTTTGATGTTTTCTACCAGAGAGGATTCATCATGCGGTATGATAGGTTATCTTCTGGAATTAAGTATTTTGTGTGTTTAATCTGTTATGATATATTAGGGTTTTTTGTTGATGATGTTAATTATAGCATTAATGCTAATTTAAAACAAAAACAGAAAGCAACACCTGTAAATCACAAGTAAGCCAGCTAACTAAGTTGTACGGTGAAGAATAATCTAGTTGCCTGTATGCTGCTAAACCAAAACAGAATTAGAACTTCATTTTGAGGGCAATTGCAGTTAAGATCCTACCTAAAGATAACAGACGTGTAATGCTACTAGCAGTCGCAGGACCCAGGAGGACTGGATAGATTCTGTCCACATTTCAGGAACATTTCTTACTGCTTACCTCATAGACACTTCTGTTTGTGGCATCTCTGTGTCTCTGAACCAACCAAGAAAATTGATGAGTTAATGGTTGTTTGTTTTATGATGTGTTTCACTGAGAAGTGGCAGCGTGTACTGCAGATTTTTAAAGTATTGTATGTACTAAAAGGCCAAATGCTGACAAGCAGGTTCACGTGCCAACAGAGATGCTTTATTTGTCACATTGATATAACAATCTATAGAAATCCAAGCAATTCAGAATTGTACTTTTTATATATATATATCTATATATATGTATATTGTACTTATTGTCACCATTGGTCTGAAATGCACAGTCACCAACAGACCTGTAACGTAAGTTTCCAGCAAAAGAGAAAAACCTCCCCTAAAAGACTAGAAATAAATTTGTAAAACCCACTGCTGGTTTTCTGTTTTGTTGTTCAGTATTAACAATCGTCAATGATTTGCTGTGTTCCTTAGATTATTATTTATATTTAGTGTTCAGCATACAATGTATACAATCTGATGTTCCTTTGGGATGACATTTGGGATAGTGAGTAAAAGTTGCAGAAAAGATTGACTTAAATACAGATCTATTGAGAATACAGGAGTACAATGCTTCCCAACCAATACAAAGGGTCCATGTTAACTTTAATTTCATATAGTAGCCAATGTTGCTACTGGAGTATAGTAGCCAATGTTACTATTCCCTATATCATTTAGAATGCATAAGAGCAAAAACTATACTAAAATGGAGTTCTATTGTGCTCTCTTGTGCTCCAACAGCTTCCTTTCTGAACAGACCCACATTTTCTTTTTGTTTGTGCTTTTTGATTCAATCTAGACAGCTTCTCAATGGAAGAGACAAACCACACATGAGATTTTGTATCTCTATAAATGTACTTTTGCCCCATGCTCAAAAAGAACAGGTCATCTAACAGCACCCAGGAGATCGGGTGGAAGAATGCTCTGACAAAAGTTACTGATGAGCAGAGATCCAAGCCTAGATCTATCTGTCAATACAGATTATAGTTGGTTTACTTCCTTATCCAGTACTTAACATTTTCTTACATAGGAGTTGCAGACAAATCCGATTTCAACAACCAACATAGTTTTGAAGCCATCCAATAAGAATACAGCAGAATGTGTCCTTTTCCCATCTTAATGAAGAAGCCAGATAATTCCTTTAAAACTTAGGATTCCAAAGGACCAAAGATATAACAAATTCAAATGAATTATGTTTTGGTTATAAATTTGGATTGTTATGAATAGGCAGCAGATTAAGATGCATATAGATAAACTATGTTTATATGAAGAGTCATTAGAAATTATGATTGAAGAATAGTATATTTTGTCATCTCTACAGAGGCCTTTAAAGTTCAAGCTGCACTTTGTTCATAATTACATAGTCTACATGTTGTTAGAGATTGATAGGAGTTCTAAACCAATGGAGGTCATTAGTTATAGAAGTTGACTTGATCTTTAAATTAAAGTTTCACATGAAAGCAGGAACATTGAAATAAATGGTCATGTATTACTAAGCAACTTCAACTTCTCTTAGACAAAAGTATAAGATTTTGGCTCTGCAAGTCAAGCCATTTTGCTTTGAACCACAGATTATAGCTTAACCATATGAAGGCAATCAAGGGATTAAACAAACTGGTTTAAAACAAACCTTAACTCAGTCTGGTGTATAAACAGCATTAGACTTTTGTTCCTGCTTTTTTAAATTTAATAAACTCATCCGGAGCATCTTTTGTGAAAGAACAACAATGAACCTGGGTCAGGTAGAATGCCAGTAGCACTCAAGATGTAGCACTTTCTCTGTTCAAGGATAACAAGATCTGCTCAGTTTTGAAACTACAACATGGGATTGCTGTATGGAAGTATCTATACCACTCTTCCTGCCTCTACCAGCTGCAGATCTGGTAGCAGCAACAGACTTCATTTTACCTTCTCACTCACCCAGGCTAATATTTGTAGAGAAAGGCAAAAGGAAGAAGTTAACCACAGAAGCAGGCAGATGCAGGAATAGAAGCAGCATGGTCACTAATTAAAAATGGGGATCAGGAGATGTTTTCTAGACTCAGGCACTGCCTCTAGCCTGGGATAGTAGTTTACAATCTAGTTAACTTTTAAAAATCCAGCTATCTATATTGTCCTGAAAATATGGTTTGAAATTAATTAAAATAATGGAAACCAAATGATACTCCATATTTGCCATCAGTATTTGATCTGTATATTTCACTACCAATATTTTGTCTACCAATATCAAATCATTTGCATTTAAATAAAATGTAAAGAATTAATACAAATATTTATATAAATCTGTTTAGCCTTTCCTACATTCAATTTAAAACACTCCCACATATTCAGAAGGAAGATAGGAAGACTACGTGTGTAATCATCTTGCAACCTTATGTGCTTAAGCCTAATGCTCACTGCAAAACTGACACATGAATGGCAGAGTACAATCCATCCCAAGCTTGGGCAGCTCAGCTTCAACTTGAAAATACCCGTTTGGAACTTGAATTGAAACATATGGAGAATGATATATGAATATATATTTCTTTCCTTAGCAGTTTTTATAACTAAGAAAATCTTTTGAAATTGAACACAACATTTATTTATTCCATGTCACAGGAACTGTCCAAAGAATTTCAACTAGCCCACTCAAGGAAAAAGCTCATCATCCTAGATCAGGGGTCTTCAAACTTGACAGCTTTAAGACTTGTGGATTTCAACTCTCAGAATTCCTCCTCCAGTCATGTTAGCTCAGGAATGCTGGGAGTTGAAGTCCACAAGTCTTAAACTTGCCAAGTTTGAAGACCCTTGTCCTAGATCAAGCCTTTATTTTTTTAAGTCCATCCTAATGGGTTGGATTACAGTTTCAAAGTTTCCAGCCAGCACAACAATGGTCAGTCTAAGAATTATGAGTTATAGTTCAAGTTGGACATCTAATGCAAAGACTATAGTCATTAAAGAACCTGATGTCTGGGGGGGGGGAGGGGAATTAAAGAGCCCAACAGAAAACAAGATGGATAGATGCTATACCAAATGACACAAACATGTTCTTATAATTCAAAGAGTTTCTGAGACAATCCTGGTGAAATGGTGCTCTTCAAGGTTTTGGAAACAACTGAATGATTGAATAAGTCAATCACACGGCAGGAAACTGGGAGAAAGTGCTTTAGTAACAATTACATCCAATGACGGTCGGCAGAAATCTTCCCAGGCATCAGACAGGCAAGCTTTTTTCCACATTTTCTATAGGCCAAGGGTCTTCGAACTTGGCAAGCTTAAGACTTGTGGACTTCAACTCCCAGTATCCTCAGTTAACATGTCTAAAGGGGGAATTCTTGGAGTCCACAAGAAAAGCTGTCAAGTTTGAAGACCCCTGCTATAGGCTGTGAGGATAGTAATAAAAAGGATCTACCAGTTGCGGCCCTTTCTGGATCGGGATGCGCTTCGCAGTCACATCCGCCCTCATTATCTCCCACCTAGACTATGCCAATGCTCTCTACATGGGGCTCCCCTTGAAGAGCACCCGAAGGCTCCAACTGGTGCAGAATGCGGCCGCGCGGGTGGTTTTGGGGGCTTCTCGGAGCTCTCATGTTATGCCACTCTTGCGCGAGCTGCATTGGCTCCCGGTGGTCTTTTGAGTGCGTTTCAAGGTGTTAGTTACCATCTTTAAAGCGCTCCATGGCTTGGGACCTGGGTATTTACGAGACCGCCTACTGCCACCATCGATCTCCCGTTGGCCAGTGAGCTCCCATAGAGTCTCCTTGGGGTGCCGCTGGCTGAAAGGCTGGCGACCCCAAGGGTGCGGGCCTTCTCATTGGGGGCACCCTCCCTCTGGAATGAATTACCCCAGAGATGAGGATCATCCCTGACCTTTTGATCTTCCGGCGTGCGTTGAAAACTCATTTATCAAGCCAGTCTGGTCTAAGGTTTTATAGGGTTTTAAATTTGGTTTTAATTGGTTTTAATTGGTTTTAGTCCTTATTTTTAAACCCTTCTCGTTTTTATTATTCAGCCACAATATTTAATCTTTTTAATTGTTTTTAATTATTGTGTTGTTATTGTATTTTTTAATGGCTGTACACCGCCCAGAGTCCCGCAGGGAGAGGGGGCGGTATATAAATCTGGTAAATAAATAAATAAATAAATAAATAACACCAAACACCAGAGGGAGATTTTAACATCACTCCCAATTCCCATTCCAGCATTTTTCTTTGCTCCTTTTCCAACCAGACACATGTAAATATTTAGCATTTAAATGCTACATTCTATTGCAAGCTGCTTCAGAATCATTGAAATGAAATCAGGGTTAAAAAAATGGCATTATCAAATTTAATACATGACTGTACAGATTAATAATCATTCACTATTTCTATTTTGATTTTACTGTGGAGTTGCATTTGTAGAAACAATCAGATTGATAGGAAGACAGATAAGATATATGCATATAAAATAGCACATTAAGTCTCTATTTTTTTAAGTGTGCCTAAATCTAAATTTGTTGTCCTTTTTTAAAAAAGAAAAAAGAAATAGCTTGTTAGAGAACAATGTGGGCATGTGTTTTTAAGCTACTGTTCATGCAGTCTGGTCAGGACTGTGTGACACAGTATACAGTGTTTTGTCATCCAAGGAATGTCTTTGATCAAGCATTTATGCAAGAAGGGGGAAGAAACCATGAAACCCTAATCCGTTCCCACAGTCCAGTAAACGTGAGCTGGACAAACACTGGACAATAGAAGTAAAGCTTGCTGTTGGAACAATAGCATCAACTAAAAAAATTAAAGACCTGCTGATTCACATTCAAAAAAGATTCCATGCAATATTGATTAGTCCCCAGTTTCTGAATTATAAACTTCATTTATCTTCCACATATTACTAAAAAGCAACCATGTTTCAAATGCAAGGAAAAGCCATAGTTAATTTTACCATTTTGTAGAACTATTAAAAGAATAAATTCCTAAGCATCATATATTGCATTCATTCATATTCTTAAAAACAGGAAGACACAATGCAACTATCGTTTCATTTGGTATTATTTGAGAATCATTTATGAAATAAAACAAACTTCTGTTTCACTAGAAGGAAGAGAATATTTAGTCTTGTCAGGATAATTCTAGCTATTGTTTCCGAGACATTAAAAACAAGCTTATATTTAAGGCACATGATGAAACATTTTTTTAAAATCCTGCCTGTATTATTATAAATAATTCAAGGCAGCAAACATATTCTAATACTCTTTCCTCCTCCTATTTTCCCCACAACAATAACTTTGATTGGGCTGAGAAAGAGAGATTGGCCCAAAGTCAATCAGCCAGTCACCCTCATGCCTAACTTAGAATTAGAACTATTTCCTGGATTCTAGATTGTTGCCTTAATAAAAAAAAAAGTTACATACCCCAAATTAAAAAAAATCAATAGGAAATTGTATTTTTCATAGATAATGTTCAATCTCATAAACTCTTCATGAGAATGTCACCAAACTTGGATACAGATGATTATCTACAAGATCGATTGTATTGGATTTACAAAGGGTTTTTCACGAAAGTACTCATGAGACTGAGTAGACCTAGAAGTCATGGGGTTTGAAAAGAAAATTAGTTATTAAGCTAATTTAATTAGAAAGACTGGGTGGGGGGAGTAGTGAATTTTTGGAAACTGAAGGATCAGGACATTGCTGGGATTAATGATTTTTTAAGTTTACAGTACTCATAAATTATCTGAAATTGAAATAAACAATGAGTTTGCTAAAGATCGCTATTTAATGAATGAATGAATTCAATTTTGGCACTGGCCAAATATGGACCGATTCTGGACAGTTCACAATATAAAAAAAAAACAAATACATCAAGATAAATGCAAAAGACACAAACAGAAATGAAAGGGCAATTCTGGAACACTAATATCAAAATGTACGATAAATGCATCTAAACAAGGAATTCCATCCAACCTATTGCAAAGCCTGGGACGACGTTCTTTAAGACCTTCTGGAATGCCATCAGAATAAGAGAGCCATTTGAATTCAGTTGTGTCCCAAAAAAGGATTGATCAAGAAAGAGAGTTTGGGATTATAATTGCTAATGCCATGAAGACTTTTTAGATTGTAATTGCTGAGAAAAAAGCAAATTCAGGAGGAAAATAATAACAAAGAACATTTCCAGAAGTGTCATGCTTATACAGATGCAAGCTGAATCTGACCATTCCTGATTCCTGCTGGAATGTCATGTATAATTAAGGACCCCCAGTTTAAACAACTTAAAGAAGATGCAGAAAAGGACAACATGAATCATATACAGTAGTAGTAAAAATGATTTCTATGCTGGATGAAATAAAAAATTGCATAAATAAAATTAGTTCTTCCCTCTTCCATCTTGTTAGGTGGGTTGGGTCAGAAAAGATGTGATACTATGTACAGAAAGAAAAGACTGAAAATATTAGAAAGAACATTGTACAATATTAACTTGCATGAATCCCACCACAATGTTCCCTGGGTATCTTATATTCCTTTCATGTCAATAGACATATTGATAATGGGACTCCAACATATATGGGAACTGCAGTACAACAAATCATAAGGACATAGATTGGAAAAAAACTAACTGTATCAACAGACTGATTTACCAATAGTCCCTCTTTTGAGCCCTAACATCCTGCCATCATTTCTATCAGTAACCTCTCCTTTGCAGTCTTGGGATATGTATGAGAAGATAGTTTGGAAGCTTAATTAATTCAAATAAAACTGCATGTTTATTAACTAGAAATAAGTGGTATGATCACTCTGTCAGTCCTTTGCCAGCAGTCAATCAACTTACAGGTCCGCTTTGATCTTTTGGTGCTGATATTAAAGCCTTTGGTAGCAAGCTAGAAAATCTTAAGCAAAGCCTTCTCCCTTATCTCCTTACCCCTGTCCTGATGAGACCTGTATATGGAATGCTTTCTTCAGGACAATATAGGCTAAACAAAAACATTACTTTTTGAGTGGCTTTTCTACAGTTTGAAAAAAGTCTGAATGCCTACTGTTCAATGAAATGTTTTCTATTTTTCACATACTATCTATATATTAATTGCATTTGACTATTTTCACAGTCTTTCTTAAATATTTTGATAATGTTTCAAGGGGTTCAGGTGGTGGGCAGAGAAGGAACACAATAAATTCAATGCAAAACAAGATGTGCTACACCAAGTCAAGCAAAGCATCACATTTAGGTTTTTAAAAAAGTTTTTATTCTAAATCTCAATAAATACTCAAACATTTCCCCCAAATACATTCAAACAGTTATCTGGCTGAATGTACTACATAATAGATAGAAAAACAAAAGGCAATACACTACTTAGGATCAAAGCAGAAGGGTCATTTTTGTCTGTGTCAAACATCACTGCAAATTCTTAAACAAGGGAGTAATTTTTTATACATGTTAATGATCTGGGTTGTGTTACTCCCTGTACAGTCTTTGATATAATTAAATCTTTACCTTAAAAGTGCCGCCTGGAAAAAGACATTATGCACTTGGCATAGTGTATATTTAATTTGGTAGCATGAAGAACAATGGGGTAGATATAAAAGCATTTATGGATCTTAGGTTTCAGAAACCTTTCAAACTGAGATTAATCTCTGTTGTGTAAATCAAGTTCATATAAGGCAACCAACAATACCTTTTCTAAACAATTTTTGTAAGTGGATTTGTTACTAATTTTTCTCTTTTCCACCAAAATGAGGTACTTACACTGAATGTAACAGTTTTTAAAAACTTTTTTTAAAAAAGTTTTAGCTTTTAAAAAATAATAATTAGGTTTTGGTATTTAATAGTATATAAAAACCTAAATCACTAACTGGAAACTCACATTGATTATGTGTTATAATTTTACTAGTAACAATATTGATGTATAAAAAGTCATATTCTGAAAATTGACATCTTCAAAGTGACATTTGTTCTAGTGTCACAAACTTTTCTTACCATAGTATTTGAACAAAGAACTATTTGCACATCATATTTGAACAAAGAATTCTTTGCACAAAATACTCTATCTTTTGCTTCCTCCTTGTATTATCCAAAAGTGTTTCTGGAAAATTAAAAAGGACTCTTAAAAAGCACGTATTTTGATTGCAAATCAACTATATTATCAACTGCTTTTCCAGACTCCACTTACACAGGGATATGATTAAGGGTTTTCACATGATTCATTTTCTTTTATGCTTCCATATTAGTGTTTTAATTTTCTTTTTCCCTGAAGTAAAAACATTATCAATAAATGGGTTAAAATAGAGAATTTTCACAGATGCCGCTTTAAGTAACAGACTGAATTACAACAAGAATCACTTTGAAGGAAATAGTATTTTGTACAAATATCAAAATATAACACATAACAGGCAGTGAATTTGGCCAACCTTATGATCAATACAACCAATAATACTAACAGAATTCAATTATGAATATAATTTCAGTCATGAGTAAAGCATCAGATTTACCATTGAATATATAAATGAAGAACATTCAGCTGCTTCAGCAAATACTCAGTTATTGCACTTCCATTTTTTAAAACAAAAACTTTCTTCTTAAAGCCAATGTAGTTAATGTTTACCATTTCTAACAAAAACAGGAATTTTAAGTTTGAAAGCTGATATAATTATTTTTCCCACTAGGTGGCCCTAATCAGAGGTTTCTAATATCTCAATAATTTAAAGTTAATCTGATTCATACAGATACAGCATGAAGGAATCTAGTAGGATTTTAACACAATTCAGTTTTCTCCTGATCTTTTTCAGCCCAAAGCAACAATACACCAGCACAGCAATGCAGTGCAAGGAATGGGAAATGTATCTCCCATGATTTAGTTACTATAGTACTGTTCAAAATAAATATACTCAACTTATTATTTAAAAAAGCATACTGAAGATAGGGGCTTAGCTCTTTGGACTTTAAAGAAGAAAAATGTTGTCATTTCAAAACAAAGTTTTAACCCTGCTCCCCTTCAGCTGCCTTTGTTTTCAGTGGCTAGGTAAAAGAGCTTTCAACTTCAGGACTTGGTAAATGTATGCTAAATTGAAACTCTTATTACTTGACTATTGCACTGATTGCATTATTGTATTTTAATTATTATTCTCGTATGTTGTCTCTAAGCACTGTAAACCATCCAAGGAAGACCTGAGCCTGAGATGTAACATGCATGCTTTAAAAATGAATAAATATATAAATATACAATTTCAAATGATGGCATAAAAGAAAAGAACTCATACAACGGCCTGTATTTGGCTTGGCAGAATTAAGTTTGCCATTTATTTCCTCTAAACTGCCAAAGGGAAGGAAAATAATAAGAGGGAAACAGGACATAACAGAACATGCCCACAAGCCAAATGAATCTCACCTTGTCTATTAAAATTATTCATAAAATGTGCAGCAAGAGAGTGCCAGATTGGCCTCTGAGGGCACTTTCTGCAAGCTACAAAAATCTCTACAGTTCTTCATGTGTTTCTTCCAAATAAAGTTTATTTTCAAAATATACCTTAGCACTTTCATAATGATGATGGTGATCACTATTGTTCCTAAAAAGAACGCTACTGACAGAAAAATCACTTTATCTGGAAGCCTCCAAAATTAATTTACAAATTTACAAATAAAGCACACATCCCATCTGAAATACACTTGTAAAACTAGATACATTGATAACATGTTTCAAATTTGTGGTCTTTGCACTATCATAGTGAAATATGTATTTTACTCACTTCCTACAGAATGCCAATTTTAGGAAGGCGCTTTTCAGAGTATTTACAAAATCTACTTTAAAATTCTTAAGATGTTTTATGGATAATCCTCATTGCAGCACTCCCAGTCATGTGATCCAAATTAGGAAACTTGGCAACCAGCATGTACTTACAACAGCACGTCACATGATTGCCATTTGCAATCTTTCCAGTCAACTTCCCATAAGCAAAGCCAATGGGGAAAGACGGATTGATTTAACTGATTTACCTATTGACTGCAGCAAAGATCATAAAATTAAATGTTTATCATTTAAAAAACACATCTCCTAATGACAGAAGCCCCAGTCCCAATTGTGATCATAGGTCAAGGACTACTTGCAGTCACCTTTTCAATATAAATGGTGGCAATAGGTTATTAGTGAGTCAGATTGATATAATGGTTATGGTTTCAGGTTAAAAACCAGAAGACCATGAGATCTAGTCCCATCTTTGGCACAAAGCCAGCTGGATGATCATGAGCCAGCCACTTTTCTCAGCCTTAGGAAATAGGCAAGGGCAAATCACTTCTGAAAAATTCTTGCCAAAAAATCTGCAGGGACTTTTCCAACCTGTCTCTAGGAATCGGACACAATTGAAGAAAAAAAATTAACACTATTCAGCTGATGTTCCACAGACCAATTTTCTTCTGTAATATTAATATGTAACATTAATTTCTGGAACAATATGTTAACCAACAGGCTGAAGCCACTGTTGAGCCTGAATGTACAAACTAAAACAATGATACAGTGATACAATTCGAGTATAATAAAGTTATTAGCTTTATCTTTGTAGTTTTCTGTTCACTGGGTAGAAAAGAAAAGATGATCACTCTGTGTGAAGTAACCATTTTTTATATCCAACAGCGGTTTTCTTTTATGTTGCTTTCAAAATGAAAATGAAATTCTCTCATTACCAAGTCTTAAATCAGATGGAATGTGCAATAATGAGCAAATCTAAAAAGAAAAGAAATTTAGAAATGTTAATATTTCAATTAAATATAAAATATCACCCTCCTCTGTTCCTGTAATGTTCCATTATAATAATGTTATTCGTTTTGAACACATGATGAGTACAGTTTGTATTCCAACAATGAAATTGGGCACATACTTGTTTAAACCGTCCCCTAATTTTCTCCAAGTCATCTTGAAGTTTGTCATAAACTGGATCTTCCAAAGGAAAGTTTTGAATCATCTCTATTAACTGCTCCAGGACTTTTATCTTTTTACTGAAACAAAATTGATTTAATAATGTCACACACTGTTATTTTCAAAGTCCATCTACATACCATCTGTTTTAATATAGTTTACTACTTCTGTTTGTTCTAACATCACACTCACAAGACGGGTCATGAAACCAAGACTATTGTTCACTAGCATTAATAATAATTATAATAGAGCCTCAAATAATGCACTGACATTACACCATTTAGAATCAATGGTGTTTATGAAGACAAATTATACAGCTTGGCATAAACACACTCAAGATTATTTAGAATTATGGGTCAATTCCAACTGTTTCCTTCTTTACATCCATTAATAGAGCAGCAGGTGGTATGTGTTTTTAATTCACAACATTTGCTCCCTGTCAAATGTATAATTTCAATCTTTCTCCACATCTTCTAGGCAGCATTGTCACCAGGTAATGGAAGTCATTTCATCATATATGAATGAATGATTTTGGAATAATCTGCCTATGAATGGAGCTTCATTCTCTTCTTTTATGATAACTTTATAAAGCAGTAACACTCTGAGAAAAATGAGGTAAAACTTAAACCACCCATCCCCCCATTCACAAAATTGAAAATGACAAATTTCAAATAATAAAGCATAGATATTCTTTTACATTTAATCTCCTCTCTCAGATCTTTAGTAATTATTGCCAATTAAAAGCCATTTTTTTAACAGAAAAAGGAAATGGAAACTGCATTTGCACGATCTAAACAGTTTACCAGTTCCAAGGCACTTCCAGTGTGCTACAATAATACAGCATAGGCTGCAGTGACTGGAGTGCAACCTAGTAGTATGATCTAAGATGAGTTTGAAGTGGTGAATCCTAGAAAACAAACAGGGCTCTCTCTACTATCCACTCAGCCACTTATTTCCTGCATCCAGGTTCCTCCTAGGTTATGAAAACAGCAAGGAAAATGATTTGCATTTGGGTCCATGCAGTAACGTCAATTTTCTTGATGAAGGGGGTGGTGTTTGTCCCCGGCTTTGAAAGGGGCAGAGATATATTCCCTTCTCAAGAGGCTTCCATGGACCAATGGTTTTTAATAACTATTGACCAGTCTCCAACCTTTCCTCTTTGGGTAAGGTTGCTCAAAAGGTAGCCAATCTGCAGCTAAGGAATGGATTATATGGACACATTCCAGTCAAGTTTCAAGCTGGGATTTAGTACTGAGACAACTTTGGTCACTTTTATGGATCTTGATCTCTTGGTGGCTTTTGATACCATCAACCACAGTATTTTTTTCTGAGACAGCTCCATGGATTGGGGATAGGAGCACCATTTTACAGTGAAACATTCCTTTCTCCGGGGCTAGTTGGTGTTATTTGGCAGTGAGAGATTGTTCTCTAGGCCTCTCATTTGTGAAATACCTCAAGTTCTATTTTCTCTCCCCTCTTTTTCAACATTTACATGAGACCTCTGACTGAGGTCACCACCAATTTGGGGTTCAATATCATCAGTACTTTGATTATATCTATTATATATTTTGATTCTGAGGCAGCCAAGTGAAAGTGTTGAGACTCTGTTCCAGTGTCTGGAGGCAGGTGTTTTTACTTCCCAGATCTGGGGATATTCACTTTGATTTTGGATGGGGTTACTCTTCGCAATTCAAGAACTGTGCACAATTTGGGAAGGTCTCCTAGATTCACATTTCTACTCAGTGAGATGTGGCAGCTGTGGCTTTTATCCAGGTTCATCTACTGTACCCTTTCCTAGCCCATGGAGCCCTTCAGATAGATGCTCATACACTGTTACCTCAGTTTGATTACTGCAACCCTGCAAGTAGGGCTAGCCTGAAATACCACCTGGTTCACAATGCAATAGCACAGATAGTGATAGGCATGTCTCAGTTTGTCCATGTAACACATCTTCACAAGCTGCACTGCCAGTTTGCTTCCAGGTGTGATAAGTACAGGGTGCTACCTATAACATCACTACATGGTAGAGGATCAGGTTACTTGAGGGATCTCCTGGTTCAACCAACTGGTATTTAACCAACTGGTTCATACTCCAGTTTCAATCAATTAAAAAGTGCCATTCATCAGGACTTTTTTCTTTGCTATGTTCATATTTTTTGCACTGTTCCATTATTTAAACGTTTTAACAACTGTAAAGCACCGAAACACTAGTTAAGCAGCATATACATTTAATAAATTTATATCTTATTATTACACAGCTAAATCAAAATGAAAAGTATAGTAACTTTAAACAGCTAAATTCAATAAGACTGATAAAAATGTCAGTTTCAGCAAATACCACAGGTTGTACTTGAAAACATCTGAAAACTAAAAGCACCTGAAACATTGCTGCATGTTTGTTGGTACACACTGAAGTCATATCCAATTATCATCCTGGTACAATTGCTGATATACTCTTTCAACACTATTTTCTGGGAACTAACTAAATCCATAGAAAAGCATTTGAATATAGACTATCCTTCTATGAACTATTGAACAAAGATTTGTTGTGAATGATGCCGCTGATAAAAAGGGAAAAAAGTGGGGGATATTTATAATCAAAGTACTGATTTTCTTTTCTCTGCTGCTACCAATTCTATATATTTTACAATTACAGCAACTACTCAATCCTCCAGAACACATTTCCAATAGAGCAGGAAAAATTACAAAAAATTTTTTCCCAAATCAGCATTCTTCCTTTAAGAATTCCCCACTAGATCAGATAACTTTCTTGACAATAAGGTGTCCCATATTCAGGACACAGAATTTTGATGTTCCCCTCCCCACAAATTTACCTGCATTTTTCATCTGAAGTTTTCTGAAGCAACTGTTGCCACGTCAGTGCAAAACCAAGGATATGAGCCTATCTGTAAATTTGAGAAGTGATTATTTTATTTTAAACCCACTAACATTATTTTTCATATGGTTATAGTTACAGAGCTATAAAAACTACAAAGTTCCCTTAGAGATTAATGTAACATTTCAGCCTATACACATTGGCAAGAATACTGTTTCTTTAATCAAAAAACTATTTTTTTTGTTTTTTTTAAACATACTTCTGAGCCAATTCTGGCACCCTGCTGTATTCCATGTTGCCTTCCTTCCACAATACCAGCCTGGACTCCTTCAGCATAACCATCTTGATAGCCTTCACCATGAAATCTGTTTTGAAATAGCAAGCCATATAAATACATATAAATGTATCCTTTCATTTAACTGTCATGTATATTTATTCTACATAATCCAGTACATTCCAATTGATTTCCAAAGGATTTAAGCAATGTTATATAATACATTGAACATATTATAGTTTATAATTATATATATTTATCTTATAATCCCATGTAAAGTATGACATATATACTTGCTTAGATGTAAATATTTAATTCTATAAGGCTCATCTCTGATTTAATATTTTTTTATCTGTATTTTGTCTTTTATTATTACTTTTACAAAAAAAGTCAAGGCAGCAAACATATCCAACATACCTTCCTCCTACTTTCCTCACAATAATTTTTGGAATTGAGTCAGTTCTGAGTGGTGACTGGCTCAAGGTCACCCAGCTTGCTTTCATAGCTGAATTGGGGTTAGAACTCATGATCTCCTAGTTTCTAGTTTGATGCCTTTAGCCAGACTTAGAATCAATTTTGTTGTGTTCTATTAAAATACAATTACATATTGTACATTTATAAGAATTTAAAATTGGTCCTTTCATAAATTATAGTAGCAAAGTGTTTTTTATCTTCAGATTCTTCTTTCAATGAATTGTACAAGAATGAATTCCATTAATATAAAATATTTATCTCATTCCATTTGTAATCCACAGTAAACAGGATCACTTTAATAATTTTCAATACTTTAAAAAATTTACAGTAACATTGAAGTTTTATGGAACTATACTTCTAAACCAGTTGTATGAAAACCTCAACTATGTGATTGGTTTTTGAAACAGAATGAGATGTAGTCAAATTTAATCTAATTTTGTTAAGCTATAATGGTAACAAATTGTAAAGTGGCCCTCCGGTCTATCGATGGCCTACCTCAAGGACGGTTCCTGGGATCCGGAGAGGTGGCACGGCCATCAAAAAAGGATTTTTAGAGGGGGTTTTAAACTTTTTAGATTTTTATTCGGGGTTTTATCGAGGTTAGGGAGGGCGACGAAGAGAGGGTTGGGGGATGGAAATTTACTGGGGTTAGGGAGGGTACCCGGTCCGGGTTTGGGGGATAGCCCGGGGGGATTTGGAGTCAGCCAGGCTGGAGTGCACGTCTGGGGGAACCCAGAGGGTCATGAGTCGTGGGGGCAAACACAGGGGGTGGGTTTCATTGGCACCATAAGTGGGAGGGGCAGATATGACGGGGGTAGAGGGCCATATCAAGTTAGGGGATCGCGTGCCCGCTGTCTCCAAGCGGTGGCGCGCTCCGACCCTCCCGACCCGTCTGGCAGGCCTGGTTGTGCAGAGTCTCAGGCCCTGAGTACCCGGCTGATGTTATGTAATGCCAGGTCCGTCGTTAACAAGGCCCCCCTGATTTGCGATCTCATTCAGGAGGAGGGTGCGGACCTGGCAGGGGTCACCGAAACCTGGTTGGGCCCAGAGGGCGGTGTCCCTCTGGTAGAGATTTGCCCACCAGGTTTCCAAGCATTCCATCGACCGAGGTCTCAGGGAAGGGGTGGTGGGGTGGCGGCGATTATTAGAGAAGTCCTTTGTCCTAGGGAGGCCACTGTTCCTCAGACGGCTGGTTGTGAGTCTCTCTTTGTGAAGTGGGGTCGGGGGGTTCAGATGGGCCTGTTGATAACGTACCTGGCTCCCTGCCACGTGTCATCGGCCCTGCCCGGGCTCCTCGAGGTGATAGCCGGGCTGGCGGTTGAAACCCCCAGGCTTTTAGTCATGGGTGATTTCAACCTGCCTTCGCTCGGGGAAACCTCTGGGGTGGCCCGGGAGTTCCTGGCTTCCATGACGGCCATGGATCTGACCCAATTAGTTTCTGACCCCACTCACACGGGGGGACACACACTGGACCTGATTTTCGCCTCTGGTCAGTGGTTGAATGATCGTGTTGGAGATCTAGTTATAAAACCCTTGTCATGGTCCGATCATTCTCTTCTTAGACTGGACTTCGGTGCCGCCACCCCCCATCGCAGGGAGGCGGAGCCGAGGAGATGGTTCCGCCCCAGGCGCCTGATGGATCCGGAACGGTTCCAGATGGAGCTTGGGCCATTTCCTGAAACTCTGGCTCATAACTCGGCCACAGACTTGGTGGCCACCTGGGATAGGTTGGCCGCGGAGGCTCTGGACCGAGTTGTGCCTTTGCGACCTCTGACTCGGCATAGATCCCACCTGGCTCCGTGGTTTACGGGGGAACTGAGGGGGATGAAATGCCGGAAAAGACGTCTGGAGGGTATCTGGAGGGCCAGTCGTGCTGAATCTGATCGGACACAGGTGAGGTCCTATATTAGGACCTACCTAGTGGCGATAAGGGCGGCGAGGCGTTCATACTTCTCCGCCCTTATTGCGTCTGCAGAAAATCGGCCTGCTGCCCTGTTTAGAGTGACCCGCTCCCTGCTTGAGCCGAGAGCGCGGGAGGACCTCTTGCAGGGTAAAGCAGAAGAGTTTTCCCAATTTCTGCATGATAAAATCGCCCAGATTCGGGATGGGCTGGACTCCAGTTGGGTGGTCCCGGGGGAGGTGTCCGGGGCAGGTCTTGAGACGGTTATCTGGGAAGAGTTCGATCCTGTGACCGCCGAGGGTGTGGACAGACTTCTGGGGAGGCTGAATGCCACCACATGTTTATTGGACCCGTGCCCTTCCTGGTTGGTTTCTACCTCTAGAGAGGTGACACGAGGCTGGCTCCAGGGGATTGTCAACGCTTCGTTGATGGAGGGGGCGCTTCCGACCGCCCTGAAAATGGTGGTGGTGCGGCCCCTTCTCAAGAAGCCTTCCCTGGACCCGGCTCTTTTGAATAACTATCGTCCTGTCTCCAACCTTCCCTTTGTGGCGAAGGTTGTTGAGAGTATGGTGGCGCGTCAGCTCCCTCAGTATCTGGAGGAAGCATCCTATTTAGATCCGTTCCAATCGGGCTTCAGGCCCGGGCACAGTACTGAAACAGCATTGGTCGCGTTGGTAGATGATCTCTGGAGGGCCCGTGACAGAGGTTATTCCTCTGTCCTGGTCCTCTTAGATCTGTCGGCGGCTTTTGATACTATCGACCATAGTATCCTATTGCGGCGGTTGGAGGGGTTGGGAATTGGGGGCACCGTCTTGCGGTGGTTCTCGTCCTTCCTCTCGGACCGCTCGCAATTGGTGTTGACGGGGGGGGAGAGGTCCACCCCTAGGCCCCTCATGTGTGGGGTGCCTCAGGGGTCGGTCCTCTCCCCTCTTCTGTTCAACATCTATGTGAAGCCGCTGGGAGAGATCATCCGTGGTTTTGGGGTGAAATGCCATCTGTATGCTGATGACACTCAGCTTTACATCTCCACCCCAAGCCACCCCAACGATGCTGTGGAGGTTATGGCCCGTTGCCTGGAGGCTGTGCGGAACTGGATGGGCGAGAACAGGCTTCGACTCAACCCTTCCAAGACCGAGTGGCTGTGGTTTCCGGCGGCCCGATATAGTCAGCTGACTCCATCGCTGGCTATTGGGGATGAGATCTTGACCCCCACAGAAGGGGCACGCAATCTTGGTGTCCTCCTGGATGTACGGCTGTCTTTGGAAGAGCATATTACGGCCGTCTCCAGGGGGGCTTTTTATCAGGTTCGCCTGATACGCCAGATGCGGCCCTTTCTTGATCGGGACGCCTTACGCACAGTCACTCATGCCCTGGTCACCTCCCGTCTGGACTACTGTAATGCCCTCTACATGGGGCTCCCTGCGGGGAGCACTCGGAGGCTTCAACTGGTACAGAATGCAGCCGCGCGGGTGGTTATGGGGGCGTCGAGATACTCCCACGTGACGCCCCTCCTGCGCGAGCTGCATTGGTTGCCAGTGGCCTTCCGGGTTCACTTTAAAGTACTGGTTTTGATCTTTAAAGCGCTCCATGGCATCGGACCAGGATACTTACAAGACCGCATTCTGCCAGTAGTCTCCCACCGACCGGTGCGCTCCCACAGAGAGGGTCTCCTCCGGGTCCCGACGCCTTCTATGTGTCGTCTGGTGACCCCGAGGAATAGGGCCTTCTCTGTGGGGGCACCCGCCCTTTGGAATGGGATGCCCCCTGGATTACGAACGACCAGTGACCTGAGGGCCTTCAGACGTGACCTGAAGACCTGGCTCTTCGAGCAGGCCGGCCTGAGCTGACTCAAATGGGATTTTAAATGGGGTTTTTAGATTGGTTGGGATGGGTGTACAAAGTTTTAATTTATTTTAATTGGGGTTTTTAGATTTTTATAGGGACAGCCTAGGGTTTAATTCTTTTTTAACTATTTATATTTGTCTACATGTATTTTAGTTGGCTGTTCACCGCCCTGAGTCCTACGGGAGAAGGGCGGTATATAAAACCTAAATAAATAAATAAAATAAATAAATAAAAGTGATGTGGGCCAGCATTGTCATCTTGATGAGATATTGGAACGCTGCTATCATGTCTTCCCTAGTCCTTCTTTTCTCTAGACTGGCCATACCCAGTCCCAGCAACCGTTCTTTATATGTTTTAGCCTTCAGTCCCGTAATCATCTTTGCTGCTCTTCTCTGCACTCTTTCTATCCAGAGCGACCCTTCACCAAACCGAATCGTACCGGAGGAGCCACTTGGCAGGAAAACCTCAGCGTACCCTCAGCAACGAATTTCTCCCGCTTTTTGCGGGAGACATTAAAACAGAGGAAGAAGCTGAAGGGAAGATGCCGTTATTCGGCTCCGTTTGGCCTTCCCCGCGGCTAGAGACACGCCTTTCCCATCCCGTTCAGTGCCAAAACGAAAGGGGGGGGAAGCTCCTCGTCGGGAAGTGGCGGCGCCAACGTGACGAGTTTGCTTTACCTCGTTTCTGCCATGACGATAGCATCGAAGGCGTCGCTCTCGCCCTCAACGGCCGCCATGGCTTCCGCCGACACCCCAACCGCCGCGCCGCGCGTCTCTTCCACCGACGGCAAGCCGCAAAGACCAAACCAACGCGGCCTCCTCGCGCATGCTCCGGAAGGGCGCCAACTCATGTCACAAGCCGAAGGCGCTTTCGGGGAGGTTGGGAGGGTCTTTTGGCGCGCCTTCGTCCTTCCCACGTTAGCCGCTAGAGGGAGCAAGTCTCCTTCGGAAAATAGATGGGAGAGTTTGTTTTGGAAAGTGCAAGACGACTTCATCGGGCTGTTTCCCAGGTGGCGCTTTTATTGCGGCACGGATTTTGTTGCTGGATGCATTTTCCACCCAACCCCCCCGAATCCTGCTTGACAGAGATGATCGGTATGACCATGACCAGAGGTGATTCCGTTTTGAATACTTTGGTCCTTAAATTGTTCTTAGTGGGACCAAGTTTGAGGATCGGTAACTACATTGGTTTAATAACAGAGGGGAAAGTATCTTCCCTGGCTTTCTTTTCCTTCTTTTCTGTTTGAGCAAATATATTGTTGTAGAGCAGTTCCGATAATTAAATAGGCTAGTTGGGGGATTTTTAAAAAATCTTTTCGTTCAACAGGATTAAAAAAATTGAAATAATACAATACACTTGAAAGTGATCGCCCAGTTATGTGCCATCAAATCACGTAGCTTTCCATTTAGCCACTGACTCATGCAGTCCTTACTGAGATCTTACAGCTGGTCATCCTCTTTTTCCTTCCACTTTTCCCAATCTTCTCCAGAAAACGTTATCTTTGTAGCTTGGCTGGAATGTTTTTACTGCTGTCATCTCCACAATAAAGCATCACTTTGATTCCTTGAAGTTGCTCAAAGCTTTTTCTCTGTCTGAATTAAAGTGGAGCTAGGATCAGCACCTCAAATTATCTTAGTTTTTTTTCCAAAGGGGGGGTGTTTTCCTATTCCCCATCAATATTGTTTTTAGTTCTCTCAAATTTGCTTCAGAGGAAAACAAATGGCTTTTATAGGCCATGATCAGAAAAGATTAACTATTTCTAAACACAACTGGGTCCCAGGTCGTAAATTCATTATCTAGTACCTCATGTCATTTTCCCCCTCTGCAATCAACTTTATATTTGTTTGGGAAATAGTAGAATAGAAAGCTATCTACTTCCTCAAGAGCCCTTGAACAAAGGCAGTATATAGACAGTCCTTAATTATTTATTAATTTATTCATTCATTCAATTAATTAATTAATTAATTTATATTGTTGCCTATTCACCCATGGCGATTCGAGGTGGCTTAAACAATGTAAAACCATATTTAAAACAAAAAATAAAAATAAACAATAAAAAAACTAACAAAAAGAGTAAAATAAATTAGTAAAGTACAATAGAACAAAATTTGGAATTTTTTTTTTTTTAAAAGATCAACTCCCATCCCACGCCCCGACGACAGCAGCAAAATCAGGTCTTCAGTGCCTTTCAGAAGAGTGCTAGAGTGGGGGCCATTCTAATCTCTGGAGGAATGATATTCCAGAGTGGGAGCCACCATGGAGAAGGCCCTCCTTCTGGGTCCCAGCAGGTGTATCTCCCTCAGGGGTGGGACCCACAACATTCCATACCTCCTCGCTCTAATGGGTCAGATAGATATGATTGGCAAGAGATGTTTCCTCAGATAACCCGGACCCAAGCCATGAAGGGCTTTAAAGGTGAAAACCAGCACCTTGAATTGCACCCAGAAGCAAATCGACAACCAATGCAGCTCCTGCAGGAGAGGTGACACCTGTGCACACTAGGATCTGCACAAAACTATGCAAACCACTGCATTTTGCACCAACTGGAGCTTCTGGATGCTCTTCAAGGGCAGCCCCATGTAGAGCGTGTTGCAATAATCAAGACAGGAAATGACCAGAGCATGAGTGACTGTGAATAGGGACCGCTGGTCCAGGAAAGGGTGTAACTGGTGTACAACCTGCAGTTGCACAAAGGCCTTCCTGGCCACGATTGCCACCTGCTCTTCGAACAGGAGTCGTGAATCCAGGAAAACCCCTAGATTACACACAGGATCTGTTGGGGTAGTTCCACCCCATCCAAGACTAAAGGTGGTAATTCTCCCTGAGCCAACAAACCCCAAACCCAGAGCCATTTGGTCTTGCAAGGGTTTAGCTTCAACCCGTTGCTCCCTATCCAATCACTAACAGCCTCCAGACACTGCAAGGGGGAGGACACAGCAACACTTAACTCACCACGGGCGGAGACATACAGCTGAATATCATCGGCATATTGATGATACCACAGTCCATAGTGACGGATGATCTCACCCAGTGGCTTCATATAAATGATGAACAGGAGAGGAAAGAGTACCAAGCCCTGCAGAACCTCGTAAAGCAGTGGGTGAGGGCTGGATCTCTCCCTCCTATCAACACAGACGAAGGAAGTGAATCAAAACATTCCCCCAAAGCCGCCCCAGGAGAATCCCATGGTCAATGGTATCAAAAGCCGCTGAGAGATCAAGTAGAGCAAGGATGGATGCATTACCCCTATCCCGCTCCCACCAGAGATCATCCAAAAGTGCAACCAGTGCAGTTTCTGTCCCAAATCCAGGCCTGAATCCTGACTGGTAGGGGTTGAAATAATCCGTTTCATCCAGAAACCTCTGAAGCTGCTGCGCGACTACCTCCTCAACAATCTTCCCCAAAAAGGGAAGATTGGACACAGGTCGGAAATTATCCAACCGGGTGGAGTCCAGTGATGGTTTCTTAAGAAGAGGGAGGACCACAGTCTCCTTAAAGTACTGGGGCACCATCCCCTCGTATAGAGAAGCATTAAATCACTGCCAGAGTCTACCTGCCTGTCACCTCCTGAGGAGGGACATAGGTCTAAAATACAGGTGCTTGCGCACATACTCCCTAGGATCCTGTCCACTTCCTCAGGAGCAACAGGGTCAAACCGTTCCCAGATAACAGGTCAAGAACCTGCCTCAGGAGCTTCCACCGGACCAGCAATTATAACCACAATTGATGCCAACATTTCTGTTGTTAAGAGAGACATTTCTTAAGTGAGTTTTGGTCCATTTTATGATTTTTCTTGTCACCATTGTTAAGTGAATCACTGCAGTTAATAAGCTAATAACTTAACCAGTTGTTAAGTTAATCTGGATTTCCCCATTGACTTTGCTTGTCAGAAGGTCACAAAAGGGAATCACATGACTCTGGGATACAACAATGGTCATCAGTATGAACCACTTGCCGAGTACCTAAATTTTGATCATGTGATTGTGGGGATGCTGCAAAGGTTGTAAATGTGAAAAATGGTCAAAAGTCACTTTTTTCAGTGCTGTTGTAACTTTGAACAGCCACTAAATGAACTGTTGTAAATCAAGGACTATATGTATAAGCCTAATAAATAGGGACAGTGGGAATCTGTCATAGCCATTTTTACAATCCTCCCAACTTTCAAAAGCCTCAAATCTCACTAAGATTCTGAGATTCTTATTTGTTCCCCAAGGACTTACATTGGTTTACAAATAAAAATTAATATCTCCATGGTCAAATGACATATAAAACCTATAAGTTAGGTTAAGGGAAGAAATATGATTATCTTTGGATTACCTAATGAATTCCATATCTAAATTGGATCTTGAATCTGAGTCTCTGCATCTAAATCCAACCCCTCATTATTATATCATCCTGGCTTCAGCTTTCCTTCCTTCCTTCCTTCCTTCCTTCCTTCCTTCCTTCCTTCCTTCCTTCCTTCCTTCCTTCCTTCCTTCCTTCCTTCCTTTCTTTTTTCTCAAAGATTCTCTAAACACCCAAGACATAACCATTAAAGTGCTTTGGTCAGATACACAGATAATCTCATCTCTTGAAACAAGAAAGAGTAATCTTTCTAACATTATCAGTCAGGCCTTTCTTCTGTAAACACCTACTTCAGCTACTTGTAATTGTTTATAGGAAAACTGAAAGAATATATAACTTTCACCTGGAAAGCAAAATAAGGTGTGTGCCACTGTATTGCTTTTGCTCCTTGAATACTAACATTAATATTCAATGTAGTAATCTATAGTTAAAAAAAACCAATCTGACAGCACATTTTCAGAGTAACAAATATTATTAAAAAGCATAAATGCTTGTGAGCTATAGTTAACTTCATCTGGTGTGTAAGCTCACTGCAGCTCCTGAAAGCTTACTATATATTAAAATGCGCAGGATGCACTGTTTGGCATTCAAATTAGGGAAAATGTTAATTAATATTTCCATATCTGAATTTACAAACTGCATTAAAGTTAAAGAATGGACAAAACACAAACATTTACCTCAGAAAGTTTTGTGGGTTTTTTTGGGTGGGGAGGGGAACCATGCTTATCAGCAGAAGCAACATGCATACTTGAAGTTTTGTGATCTGTGGTCATTCCTGGTGTACATTTCTGATGTTTTAACATTTGTGTGGAGAACAGATTGTAAGTTAGATCAAATTATGCAGAAGTATTGAACATTCAAAAGGATTCAAAACTTTCAAACACCAATGTATGTTGTAATAGCTTTGGGGTTGTTGTTGTTGTTTTATCATTATAGGATCTGTTTAGGGAATTTATTTTCAAAAATAAAGAGCAATTTGAATAATTGAAAGAGTGCCCTGTACCATTTAAGTTTAAAGTAAAATTGAGCAACTCTAGTCTATACTTTATATGCAGTGGAACTTTGGGGAAGGGGCGTCAGTGGAACACACACCCCCAAACTCAACACAAAAGAAAAGATTTGGTGGCACAATTCTCATTTTAAAAGTCCTAGCAATTCCTTAATGTTACCTGCAAAATTTGAGATAAGGAACTGATGATTTATTCTTACTTGCATTGTGGGTTTCATAAGCTTATCACTATGTTCTTGGAAGCTGAATTTTAGCTAAAGAAGCAAGGCCTGCCTCTTCTTTTACAGTTTGTATGTTCAGCCTGCACTTTATGTTTACTTGCCTGAAGTTAATCACTACACAGTTTGTTGAACAAACACGCTTAAGAATTGTTAAGCACTTAACGTTCATTCTAGTAGTAAAGTCAGAATGGTGACTGTCAACAGAATTGAACCCAAATTCTCTGTAGTGCCTTCCTCGTTTAGAATATCATTCTCTTGGAAATAAGGTTAGTCACCCCCCATCTTTGCTGCTTTTCTGGAAGGCCCCAAAGACATGGTTCTGTCAACAGGCCTGGGGACCCCAGCAGAGGTGGTATTAAGCAGGTTCTGACCAGTTCTGGAGAACCGGTAGTGGAAATTTTGAGTAGTTCAGAGAACCGGCAAATACCACCTCTGACTAGAGATTTTACAGTATCCTTTCCCTGCCATGCCCACCAAACCATGCCCATAGATCTGGTAGTAAAAAAATTTGAATCCCACCTCTGGACCCCAGGTTGGTACAGAGATGATCCTGTGGCTTGTATGGTTGTGTTTGTCACTGCCAAGGTGGGTGGGTGGGTTTTATAGTATTGATTTGTTAATGTTGTAAGCCAGAGGTTCTCAAACATGGCAACTTTAAGACTTGTCTTAAAGTTGCCACGTCTGGAGCCCTCTTGTTGTAAGCCTTTTAGAAACACCATATGTGAGTTAGGCAGCCGTATATATTTATTTAATAAACAAGTAAAATAAATAAATTGTAAACACTAAGAAGCAAATTGGATTAATAAATAAATAGCAGGGAACTGCAATAGCAGTTGCAATAGCATCCTTCTTAACATTTACATGTTAACATTAATGTGCCACTAAGAGAAGTACTCTGCCAGTTCTGGGTAAGCTATCATTAACAAACTGATCATACCCAGTTGTGTATTTATTTGTTGATTTAAAACATTTATGCCGCTACCTATCCTATGCCAAATTCTAGGTGGCTCCCAGTAATGTAATCCTCGACATACAACAGTTAATTTAGTGACCGTTCAAAGTTACAATGGCACTGAAAAAAGTGACTTACGTTCCTTTTCCCCCCAGTTACAACCATTACAGAATTCCCATAATCACATGATCAAAATTGGGATGCTTGGCAAATGACCAGGTGTGGGATTCTACCCGTTCGCACCTATTTGCTAGAACCGGTTGTTAACATTCTAAGCAGTTTGGAGAACCGGTTGTTAGAAGAAATTACTGGCCTAATCCTGTAATGAAGGCAGGAAGGAAACATTCTGGTGTTGCTTACAGAAACTGCCTCTCCCTTAACCCTTATTACATTCTTGGCAGGACTAGACTTCCTGTCTTTGGAACTTCTCTGGAGTTTTTTTCCCCTCTTTTGCTAGCACTTTGCTTGTGTGGAATGACCATTTAAAGTTACAATGGCACTGAAAAAAGTGACTTAGGACCTATTTTTCACACTTACAACTGTTGCAGCATCCCCAGTCATGAGAGGCCAAGCAAGGAGATGGTGTCTGGATGTGAGTGATATTGAGTTGGCCATGCCCAGCCAATAACATGACCACCAAGCCATGCCCATCAACTAAGCCACGCCCACAGAACTGGTTGTTACAAAAATTGAATCCCACCCCTGCAAGTGACTCATGTTTATGACAGTTGCAGTATCCCAGGGTCATTTGATCCCCTTTGGTGACCTCCTTGCAAGCAAGGTCAATGGGGAAGTCAGATTCACTTCACAACTGTGTTACTAACTGAGCAACTGCAGTGATTCGTTTTACAACTGTGGCACAACAGGTCGTAAAATGGGAGAAAAAAAATCACTTAAGGAATGTTTCACTTAGCAAGAAAAGTTTTGGGGTCAATTGTGGTCATCAGTCAAAGACTACCTGCAATGGTAGTCAGGATCCGAGGTCTTGATCCAGGTCTTTTAGAGTTTGGATACCCAAGCAAGACTCAACCCATGCAAGACAAAGTAGCTATTTATTTAAAAAGCTTATTGGTTCTGGGGTTGTACCAGCATTGGTTTTTCCTATGGATAGTAGGCCCATAATTTTTAGAGTCCAGAGCTCTCACAGCTGCTCTCAAAAGGGATCTGGATCAGGAGTCCATGGCCTGGAGGGTATTCGCCCAGCTCCATCCAGTGCACGTTGAAGAAGCTGCACTGCCCATGATCACCAGTATGCGTGGATTTACTATAATTTGCTTTTACATAAAGCTGCTCTCGATGACCACCCAGAAACTCCAGCTGGGGTAAAATTGCATGGCCTTGGTGCTTACTGGACTTCATTATTGCTATGTAACACCACTCCTGTGGGAATCACATTGGCTAGCATTAGCTTCAGGGTGCGGGTTATCACCTATAAAGCCCTTTATGGCTCAGGGATTTGGGATCTATAAGACTGCTTAACCCACCCATTCTGAGTAAACAGAATGCCTGTGGAGGATCCCTACCTACTGAGACGTATGATGGGAGAAGGGGGAGGCATATTTTGTGGGAGCTGTTCTGGAATGGCTTGTGCTCTGAAGCAAGAATGCTCCCCATTTTTGCAGCCTTCCTGAAAAGTTGTTAAAAACTTGGCTCAGAAACCTGCTTGTTCTGCAGGTACTAGATCCACATACAAGATTATTATAAGGGCATTGTGTATTTTGACAGTTTTGTATTTTATTTTGCATCAGTTATGTTGCTGTGTTCTTGAAAACCTATTTGAGTAGTTAGAGATTGAGGGCTTCAGAAATCTGATAAATAAATGAGAAGCGTGAGAGGGAGGGAGGGAGGGAAGGAGAGAGAGAGGAGAGGGAGGGAAAGAAGAAATGCTTAGTTGTTGTCTCGTGTTTAATAGTTTCAATTTGTAATTTTCCTTCCATTGCAACCACCAGACAGAAAACGTAATGTGAATCTCTAAGCTACTTCTAGTAGGCAACAATAATTAAAATAAGCATTGATAGATTTAAAAGGCCAAGCTGAAGAGAGAAGTTTTAACTCCTTTGATAATGGTAAAAAAATTAAGACTAAGCAGAAAGAGTCTGTAGTTGAACCGTGGTGTTCTCTAAGCTTGGTTATTTGCCAGCAAGACATTTCTTTACCCAGTTAGGAAACATTATCAGTGCTTTTGCTTACAGACATTGCATTGATGATGTTACTTAGTTGGGCAATGAAATGTCTACAAGCCAACAATAAGCTCAGAGAGCATCAAGGGAAAGACAATATATTTCATTGCTTAGGAACCTCACAGAAAGTTAGGGAAAAGCGATTAAAAATAAAATGCTAGGCGAGAGCATGGAATGCATCCTTAGCTTATTAACTTGGTAGAGGAATATATTCAGCATTACAGGTAGTCCTTGACTTATAACTACAATGGAGTCCAAAATTTCTGTGGCTAAGCAAGACATTTGTTAAGTGAGTTTTGCCCTGTTTAAAGACCTTTTTTTGCCACAGTTGCTAGGTGAATCACTGCAGTTCAGTTAGTAACAAGGTTAAGTGAGCTTCGTCTTCCCACTGACTTCGCTTGCCAGAAGGTTGCAAAAGGGGCTCACATTGCAATAGTTATAAATATGAATCAGTTGCCAAGCATCTGAATTTTGATCACAAAACCATGGGGATGCTACTATGGTCTTAAGTGTGAAAAATGGTCATAGTCATTTTTCTCAGTGACGTAACTTTGAATGGTCGCTGACCAAATTATTGGAAATCGAGAACTATCTGTATAGCACAAGTTTCATTTTTAAATTATCTACTAAAACTTTTAAATCTGATTGATTTCTATACAGCCAAGGAAGTGTAATATTAATTTTGCTATTTATTTAATTAAGAAAATTTATATGGCTGCCCCACACGCTCTCAGCGGCTCTGGGTGGTGGCTTACAAAAATAAAGCTAGGCTCTTCTGTGTCAAATAATCATATGTGTAATGGGGGGGAAATGCATTTTGGGAGGACAAAGCAAATTGGCAATTGAATTTCATTCAGTTTCCTCTTAATACGACATTTAAAAACTGGCATTTAAAATAATGGCATTTAAAAACTGGCATTTAAAATAATGAATCTATAGTTCAAGGCAATACATTCCTTGCCCAAGGGAAAGAAATAACCTAGGACTTGGAACACATGTGTGTTTATGAAGGTAGGAATGGATCTTGCAATGCAGAAAATTCCCTTCAGCTTATCTTATCTTATAGTCTTTACTGAATACATCAAAGGAAATTGAGTGTTACCTCATCGGCATGGCTGGAGGACAGGAAAACCTAGAACAGAATTTTTAAGACATTTCCCACATGCTACTCAATTGCATCGATTGACTAATCCATTGTGGATATTCCAGGCTTCCTTTGAATTGTGAGGTCATACAATAGCAATAGCATTTAGACTTAGATACCATCTCATAGTGCTTTGCAGTATTCTCTGCACCCAACTATCTGGGTCCTCATTTTACAGACCTCAGAAGGATGGAAGGCTGAGTCAATCTTGAGCCCTGTCAGGATCGAAATCCAGGCCGTGGGCAGAGTTTGCCTGCAATACAGCACTTTAACCCCTGCACTAGAAAGGTAGGTTTACAGGCTAGAAGAGTCATTGGTTTGGTGGATGGACAACTATATAAATTGGATAAATAAATGTTAATCTGTGGTGTCAATCTTTCATACAAACCTGCTCTAGAAAGAAATCTTATGGAATCATTGCCTTTCAAAGTCTAAAAAAATAGTTATTGTAAGGAGGCAAATATATGAGAATTGCAACAATTGTACTTGAAATTATCCAGCAAAGATAAAACATCTGAGACCCCAGAGAGAGGAGAGACAAGGTACAATCATTACATCACAGGGACATCATTTGCAGACACAATATCAATGTGCTGGATAGTTCTTTAGAACCTGAGCAATAAATGCATAAATCAAAATACAAAATTATAAGCATGTTTGATTGATTTGCAAAATATGTTCCAATCACAAAATCCAACTTTTACTGATAAAATGTTTTTAAAAGGTTAAATAATGTGTTATCAGTTAAAGGAATTCAGGTGACACGTTTTATATTTTATTTCTATTAAAATGTTACACACTACAGCTAATGTTTTTACACACAATTCTTAAAGGTTTGTTTGTTTTTTACCATTTTATGATTACAAAAATCCATTACATATTTATCCAGTGTTTCAAAAGGCAAAATTGGAATACATAAATATACATTTAAGTATAAATACAGTAAGAAAATAAACAGATGTATGTGTTTAATAAATTAATCATAAATAGAGCATTGACAATGAAGTGCTTGTTGAAGAAAATGTTTTCTTCTGATTTCTGTACAACCATATTATATACAAGAACTTTTAAAAAAGAATAATGTCCCAAACTTTTTCCAAAATGTAATGATTAAAATCTTAACTTGTAAAATGTCATACAGAAGGTTCCCAATCATCCAGGACCACAGTGGTCCCAAAGGTCTTGTTTGAAAGACATTGTTCGAAAGGCAACTGGTCTTTTCTTGTTTTTTTTTCCTTGAAAACATTTTGTTTCTCAGTTCTGAAGAAGCTTCTTGGATGAAAAGCAAAACATTTTCAAGGGAAAAAAAAACCCAAGAAAGTCCCGTTGCCATTTGAACAACACCTTTGGGAACTGTTGCTAACTTTAACGTGGATTACATTGCATCAGTTTCAGTAGGAATTTTAAACAGCCTGGACTACATCCAAAGCATCAGCTATATGAAATGGCAGCTTTTATCTAATTGGCCTGCTTTCTTTCATATGGAGTTAGTGAGATGAATCAGGCAGTGTCTGAGAACTCTGGTAATTTCAGTCATAGCACAACAGGAAAGTAACTGATTGGGAGAAAAGTAGTCATCCATATTTATTGAGAATTAATGTTACTTTCATTGAAAAAAATAATTATGTGGTAGAAAGTCTGGACAAAATTATCCAATCTGTAAGTGAATGATTAAAATTGAATATAGATTTTGGCATGTCTAAAGAAGCACACATCTTAGTTTTAAAACATTGTTCAGTAAGCAAAATAAACATTTGTTGTCAATCTACAGAGAAATCAAAATGATTTAGCTGCATCACTTTTTCCTTGCTTTCCCAGATAGCAGCCTAAATAATTTTTGGGGTTTTTTTTTTTTTTTTTTCAAAAAATTAGCTCTTCACACATTTGCAATTGTTCCTGAGCAAACTCAGATCACTGGAAAGTCTTTATACCAAGGTTGTCAAACTCGCAGCCCGTGGGCCAGATCAGTCACGCACTGGCCACGCTCACCCCCATTTTAGTGAAGGGGGGGGGAAGTTGCAATATGTCATGTGACAGGTTGTCATGAGTTTGACATCCCTGCTTTATACCATTTAGCAGCAAATATTGTCTTGCTAATAAAACATGACAGCGTTATTATTTAATTTCTCCTATTAGCTGAAGTTTATATTACCTTAATTATGATAATTACCCTCCAATAGCCAATTTTCTTAAAAACACAGCAGAAGTCTGCAAAATATAGTGAGATCTAGCATGTATCAAAAATGTATAACTCCCTTTTGTTTACTTAATTGTGGCTAATTTATTTCTAAAACTATTCTGTTTAAATACATTGAAAGAACAGGAATTATCCATTCTTTGAAGGAACAGCAGTTATTGAGACTCAGAGGTAATCGGAAGTAATGAAGCAGTAAAGTTTTTATGGGTTTATCTTTCCCAAAATCTTCCAAAGCAAAAGAAATTCTGCAGGCTTTGAATGTTTCTCATTCCAAAATAAAACATTTAGAAGGAACTTTTTTAGCTATTTTACAGATGAGAGAAAAAGAAGGTGAATGAGTATAGCTTTCTTGGAATTAGTATTGCTTTACGAAGGTGGTATCATATGTACATGTTATGTTTTAAGTTATCACTTCAACAAATACAATCCTAAGCTCTTGATAACATCTCTATAAAATTTAATTAACAAAACAGAAGTTATTAACCAAAACTAGGACTTTGTACTAAGGATACTTCAGAAGTGATACCAAAGGGATCCATGCTGTCAGTTTCAACTGGTTGATGAACAATACCAGATTCCAAATTTTGCCTAGTATCACTATATTCTCCAAAATCTGTAGTTTCCACTGGCACAGTGTTCATCATAGGTAGGAAATGAGACAATGGAAGAAAATCTTTTCCTTTGTATTGTTGTCTTTGCCTGGCATTACTTAAAGACACTAAGATTCCATATTTCTTTGACTTGTAGATGTTGTAGCCATCTGGACGTATCTCCTCTTCAAATGAGCAATTCTCCGTGGTATATATAGGCTGAAAAGAAAAAATAAACAAACATTACGACAAACTGCATGAGTTTATAAGTCTCTTAAATGGCAGATGAAGCAACATTATTTGTCCAAATAATCAGTGGAATTGTCTATTTAGCTACAAGATAATTAAATATGATATTCCTTAGAGAGATTAAATTGGATTTCTTATTTCACAGAGCTAAAATAATCTTAAAGGAATCGCAAGAAGACACAGGAAGTATTTATAAATTAGATTATGAGAAGTATTTAAGGAATGGCGATCAATTTTACAAGGTTCATTTTGATTTTTACAATTTTATTTGATTGGAAAGAAAGAAATATTTTTAATTCCTGTTTGCTCATCAAGCAATTTATTGCTTGTGAGTTGTTTTCACTATGCATAAAAAATAAAGGAATTATCATAGTTTGAACTGAATGCTTTTGTGGGTACTAAAATATGCTGTGGAAAACAATGAAGAAAGTTTCATAGTAAATGAGACTGGGGCATGATAAAAATGTTGTCATGCAAGACTTAATTATGGGTTAAAGTACTGAATGAGTTTCTTTTTTTAACCATCTGATGGGGCAAATAAGCAGTGTCAATCTGACTTACTTATGTCCTTTCAGTATCTCAGTTTGGCATCTGCTTAGATCAGGTAACTTGGAAATATTTTGAGCTTCAGTTCTCAATAGTTTTAGCAACATGGCTAATGGTAAACAATTGTTAGAATTGTAGCCAAAGCAATCTGGTGCATACCAGTTTGTCTACCCTTGCCCTAGATTATAAGGAGGATTTCTAAATTCTATAAAAACACAGATGCAAAAATTTGAATTATGCAAATAATGGAATGAAGACTGTTATAAAGGCTATTCCAGGGATATTAACATAACACTCTAGTGCAGAATTAAACGTGGAAATCTTAGCTGCATCCTTCAAAGTTGACAAAAATCATTACCAAAATTAATTTGTAATGTAACAGAAATAGAAAATGATTAAATACAATGATTAGAATTAGTTGAAGCAATTACATTTCATTTGTATTAGTTATAAATGAAATAATATAAATGATTTTGGCAAAATAGCCCCGGTGGACTCAGATTAGCAGCAAACCTTGGCCTACTAAAATTGCCAATTGTATTCGATGATGCCAAAGCAACCTTTGCACAATAGTTGCTTAAGGACAGTGCCATCCAGCCATTTTTACATTTGGTAATGGGTCTATTTCTCAATGCATACTCTAACCTAACAGAAATAAAAGTAGTCCTTCATTCACAACAGTTTGTTTAATGACAATTCGAAGTTACAATGGCACAGAAAAAGTGACATGCCCATTTTTCACACTTTGTTCTGACTCAAACCTGGTTCCAAGAGAGCAAACACAAGACAAAGGCAGCAGTATAACCTTTTTATGTTTAAGCTAAGAATCCTGTTTCTTCACAAACAAAAGGCTGCTTCCAACTAATTAATTCCAACAAGACAGAGCCTTGCCAACTTTTTTTCAAGTCTGCCAAAAAACAACAGATAAGAAATAGTTTACAAGAGTCTTCAAATACCAACTGTAATGTCCACGAGGCTGAGTTCAAAACGTCTTTGCCTTCTGCAAAGTATGTTCATTCACAGCTGGCTTTTATCTTCTTGAAGGAGGGGCATTATCTTGCAGCCTTACTCCCAAGTTGCCCATAGCTGTTGTAGCTGCTCTGAGCAATCCTGCGCACACAAACAGGCACTTGGCACAGGCTCCTCGAGAACCTCATCACTGCTGCCAGCCTCCACAATCTCTAAAGGAAGCAGTCCACTCCCTAATGGTCCTGGCCCCTCATCTGAGTCCTCACTCTCCTCAGCCATCTGCACCTGCTGCCAGCTAACCATAACACACTTATGACTGTTGCTGCATGCCCCAGTCATGTGATCAAAATTCAAATGCTTGGGAACTGACTCATATTTATGATGGTTGCAGTGTCCCAGGATCATGTGATCATGTTTTGTGACCTTCTGACAGGCAAAGTTAAAGAGGAAGCCAGATTCACTTAACAATCACGTTCTTAACACCTGCAGAGATTCACTTAATGCCTGTGGCAGGAAAGGTCATAACATAGGAAGAAACTTAATTACAACACCTCACAACAGAAATTTTAGGTTCAATTGTGACGGGAAGTCAAGGGCTACCTGTCTTAAATTGTTGAGGGAGAGTGTTTGCCTTTTAATGTATGTTTTATGTATTTTTATTTGGTGGGAACCACAATAGCAATAGCACTTAGACTTATATAGTTCTCTCTAAGCTGTTTACAGAGTCAGCATATTGCCCCCCAACAATTTGGGTCCTCATTTTACCCACCTCGGAAGGATGGAAGGCTGAGTCAACCTTGAGCCTGGTGGGATTTGAACTGCCAAATTGTAGGCAGCTGGTTGCAGAAGTAGCTTGCAGTATTGCACTCGAATCACTGCGCCACAGAGGTTCACAATGCCTTCTCACAAGGAAATTCCCACAGACTTCATCAAGTAACAGACTTCAAAAATCTGGGCAATTACTAGAAAGTTGGAAAGGTCTTTAGAAAACTCTCTTTCCTGCCATTGCATGCTCATCCATGCTTTTCCAACCCATATCTGATAGCCCTAATTGAACTTCAGTTCTCCAAATTACTGAATATCCTGCTGGAAGCTGAAACCCAGGATATCTGGAAAACACCAAACTGGGGAAAGCTGGAATGAAACTTGTTTGGTGATGTAATGGAATAAATATTCTCTGTTTTGTATATTCAGGGCAACAGAAAGAAAGATGTTCATTCTTAATTCAGAAATGCTGGCACTATGAAGAATGTGGCCATCATTTCAGAAAGTTTTAGTCTCTTTGTGCCACTGTTGTTTTTCCTAAAACTCTGGTGTTACTCTGGTTCAGTCATTAGAGGTAACTGAACTCTTGGTCAATAAAAAAGTATTGCTGATTACGTAGAATGCTTCAATGATAAGAGAAATTGTGTTCTTGCACAAGTTCTTTCTCAGTCAAGCATCTGCACCATACATCTGGCATACAAAACAGACTGAAAATCCCATCACCCATCATTTGTTGCTGAATATTTTATAGCAGAATTCCTTCAGAAAGACAAGTAGGCTTCAAATACTAGTCCTTGCTTCTTCACCAATAGATTAGGCAGCCAGTCATTTGGAAAATATGTTTTTACTCTTTGTCAAGATTAGTAACGGCTTAAAATGTAAAGTTGCGGTCATGACCATCATTTAATAGCACAACTTTGAAAATCAGCACCATTTTAAATATGATAGGAATTGAGCAGGAAGTATGCAAAAATAGTAGTGTGTGCTCTACAGTAGGCTCAACACAGCATAAACCCAGGGGGGAAAAGAAAGAAAGTTGTGCTCCAAAAGACTGGGGAAACTCTTGATTTAAAATCCTGCTTCAGCTATGGAAGATCACTGAATATTTGAGGCCATTCATTATCTTTCAGGCAGAACTACGTTGCAGGCTTGTAAAGGAAACTGGACTAGTAGGTGCTGTGTATACTGTTTTTAAGAAAAAAAATATAAGCAATAAGTAAATTGTCCCAATTATTGTGGACAATTATTGTGTTTTATTTTGATTAAAATAAAAACAAGCTCACAATCAGCAGTGTAATTGAATATAGTTAGTGGTATGCTTAGCAAGGTTTAGTTTTAAATAGATATAATTACACAAAATCACACAGATAAGCAATACTTCAGGAGGATACATGCTAATCCTTATTTTAATGATGAGACAGCTTTAAACAGTATTATTGGTTACAAGCAGAAATTACATCAGATTTGAAGCCTACTGTTTAAATCTTTAGTTACTATTGAAAAGTTAACTTTTCGCATCCTACGTATTTTCATTTTTGAAAGGAAGTGAATTTTAATATAACAGGCTAGGCATTATGAATGGAAGCAGTGATAGTAATTATCTAAAGTTATACCTTTAAAAGCATGTAAAAAGCAATGTCTGTCCGTCCGTCCATCCATCCATCCATCCATCCATCCATCCATCCATCCATCCATCCATCCATCCATCTATCTATCTATCTCTGGGATAATCAAGAAATGTAAATGGAGTGTAAATGGGAAACATTTTGTTTTAAATTGAAGCAAAATGAAGAATGCCCTTCCCAGCCAAAAATGAGCAAAAATATTGCTATGTCATCAACTAAACATTCAGTCCCTTAGATCATTAAAAACAACAGGATTACAAATCATTAAAAATAGGGGGTTTTCTTCCCCTGTTCAGGTTACTTGAATGAGGACTCTAGTTTAATGTACTGCAACTTGCTGTATACTTATTTTCCTATCTGAAATTGCATTAGGAATATTGCTTTCAATAGGACAGAATAATGTTATGTTTGGGTGACCCTGAGGTTCTGGTAAGCAGTTACATTTGGGTAATTGCGGGAGCTATGTAACACTGATTTGGTGTGGGGAGCATGATCATTGCTACCTATCAGTATTTCCTAGGGTATTTATTTCTTTATTTATACTTATTTATTATTAAATCTTATATGCTACCTAATATCTACTATATACTTGGCGTAGAGAAAACATTAAAAAAACCAAAGTACTTAAAAGTTTAATATTTAAGTGCTCCATTCATTAGCAATTATAAAACATTTTTTTTCAATCTATAACACTGGCCATTTCGACTTTTTAAAAATCTAAATAAAAGGAGTTCCACATCTACAGCTAGTCTACTGTTCTGCTGCTCAGCCACTATGTAGCACATTACTGATGCTCAAAGGTTGAAGTAGCCGGAGACAATAAGCATTCTGGAAAATTCACAAACACCCTGCCAGCTTCTGTCCCTTTGTCTCAGTTTGTTCTGATTTATCCTGCTTGCTAGATTGCTTCCCTTTATGCAGGCTTTTTTTTTTTTCAGTGTACCACACCTTGCTGCAAAGATCCAGATGACCAGCAGATGGGAGTCAATAGTTAGTTTTCTGCCCTTTAGTTTCTGCTGTAATACCAACTCTTATCTAGCTCCTATAAACTATGTTTGCTAACAACACAATGCAAAGGGTACACTGTACACTGCAAAGGGTCTCATTAATTGATCAGAAATATTATTTTCCACCTGGCCACCTCTACAAGGAAATAATCCCTCCCCCTTCCAGAGTATTAAAGGAGGATAGGTAACAGAAAGCTCTGTGAGTCTATGCCTACTGAAATAGAAGGAAACTACGAGCAGGGGGGGCTGACTTTATTCAATAAAGAACGCACGATTTTTTTTTCTGAACGTGACTGCAATGCCAGAGGTGCAGAATTGTATTTGAATGCGGGGGAACCCAGACCAAAAATCGCTAGCGAACCAGCAAAGCTTAGTGGGTGGCCTCTAAAACAAATTTACGCGCTTATTTCTCCTCCCCTCCCTCAAAAGGTTACCGTGAGGACAGGGCGCGATAAGGATCTATCTTCTGCCTGGAGCCCCGAAAACAGGTCCCCAAAGAAACGTAAACAAATAGTAACTCTGTAGTCTTTGTACGTTCTGGAATGTGGCTGCCTCTTAAGCTGCCACGGTGCTACAGAAGTAGCGCCCAAGACCTCTTTCATCCCATTTTTCCTTCCAAAACCCAGCGCAAATTATCAAGTGTCCTGCAACACTTGGCGGTCCCGTGTGAATACCCCCCCACATTTCCTCCTCCTCTTCTCTGAGTCTGGCGAGGCCAAATAAACTCCTCCTTTCACGCTACAATCTTTACTTTAAACAGCCAGAAAAGCGCGCCCTTCCCGCCACGTTTTAAGGACCTTGGCGCAACTTGTCCCAGGTCCCCGCGTGGGGCGCGTCTCGCCTGGTTGCGAACGGAGAGGCAAGACAAAGCCGTTCCCGATCGGGAGGAAAGGATACGTAAAGAAAAGACATATAGCCTTTCCCCGCCGTTTTATTTTTTGTTTTTTAAAAAGCCATTTTAGTCACTCACCAGCCCGTGCAGCCTGCCTTCCTCTTCCATACACAGGTAGCGAGAGCTGTGCACGCCCTTAATGGCCACCGTGCGAAGCGCTACTGCTCGGATCTCCAGCAAACCTGCGCGGGCGGGACAAACAAACCGTTGTAGGGTTAATGCAGTCCGTGGGAGGGGAAATTGCCCTCGGAGAAAGGAAAGGGTCTCTTTTTTTTTTTTCTCCCTCAGATTCTCAGGAAGGATAGGGTGAGCCCATGAACAAAAGCAGGAATCTTTGTAAAGAGGGGAGAGCAATTGGGTGGATGCCTCATCCAAAGGCCTTGGGCTTTGGAGGGGGAGCAGAAAAAGGCCCAAGGCCCGGGGTTATTTCAGGATCTGGGTTTTCCTCGCGTCTCCAGGAGCGCAGATTCAAAGGGCCACCAGAAAAAAGGAAGCGGGGAAACGGCTTGGGTTAAGGTGCAGCGAGTTGAGGAGAGCTCCCCGAGCCAAAGCGTTCCTTTCCAAAAGTGAGGGCGGGCCCCGCATGAAGGACCCACGTCGGAGCGTTGACGCTACTTACTGTGTCGACTCTGAGCAGCGGCGCCGTCCACTCGGCCGTCGCCGTGGATCCTGAGGAAATAGCTGAACAGTCCGTGCCGGCTGGCCGTGTAGAGGTGCCTGAACCGGATTGGGTCCCCCCAGCCGTAGTAGACGTGCGGTCCAGCATCGGCCAGAGGCACCGATTTGACGGCCGTAGCGAAGCAAAGGCCCAGTAGAGCCAGTGGCGCGGCGCGGGTTTTGCAGACCTCCATCCCCATCCTAGCAGAACGAGCGGCTGGGGATGGGTGGCGGGATTGTGGGGCTTCCCTCCAAGCCGAAGGACCGTAAGCACCGCGCGCCGCGAGGTTCCTAAGCTGGGGAGGGGGGGAAGAGATCCCAGCCGGGGGATGGAGGGGCTTCGGGAGCGAATGTCGGAAGCAGCGGGCGAGCCCCTTCCTTTTATAGCTCTCGCTGATCAGCCCAATCGATAAGGCGAATACCGATTCCAATACAGACTCTGAGCAAGTGCTCTGGCCAATTCCCGCCCCGTCGTATTGATCTGGATGACATCACGGCCCAGGGGACACCCTTCGGGCTTCAGCTTCTGACCTGCTCTGGGACGAGGTGGAGCTCGCATTTGCAAAGGGAGTCGGGGTGGCTTTCCAAGATCTCTCCCCTACCTCGCCTTGCCTTCCCGCTCGGCTCCCTTGGATCGATCGCGGGAGAGAAAAACCCACCTTCGGCGGTGGGGTTCTCTTTCCGAAGCTGCTCGGGGTCACTTCCTTCCCCCTACCCGGCTGCCCTCCCGATCAGTTGAAGTCCCGAGAGGTAAAGAATAGCCACAGCCGCGAAGTCGGTGTGCAAAGCAAAAATGCGAGAACCTCTGGGGAGAGAGCGAGAGCGAGAGAGCGCACGAAAAGGGGGCTTTTTATGAAATAGTACATACACAGACACACTGGGTGGGCAGGGATTGTGTTCGGGTTTTTTGCACACCTATATAACCCTGTTGCGTTCAACCCGCACAAAACTCGAGTTTCTTTTTCACGTGGGCATCTGTCGAAAGTATAGGAGTAAGGCAAGGGCGGTTACACGTTAGAGACCACACATGTGTGGGGAGGAGGGAGAGTAGAACTGCGGGGCGATTAAAGGGAGTTTAAATCTGAATTCAATTGCCAAATGACCCGGAAAATCGCCTCCACCTCCAGCCCTCTTTGTTCCCCAAGGTGCCCAAGCGCGCCGGCTGATGCAACTGCGCCTTGAATTGAGAAAAGCTGTAAAACGAAAAGCAACATCTGCAGGCAGCCCGGGAGAGGGAGAGGGGCTGCTTTTAGGCCACTTTTTTTTTTAGTTTTAGAAAACAGTTGATATAAAGGCTTTTTTTTAAAAAAAAAATCCATATTAACTGTAAAGTAGCTATCTCTCTTCTTAGCTATATTGCTGTTGAAGAGCAATTCCATCCAAGTCTTATATATATATATATGGTCTTATATATATTCGCAAAAAAAAGCTCAGGACCATAAATCAGAAACATGTGGAAGAAGATGGACAGCCCTGCAGTGCATGGACAATGGTTAAAATGGACAATAGTGGATGATTGATGTGTGTGTGGATGGATGGGATGGAGACAGAGAGAGATAATATATGAGAATCGGTATACATGTATGCCAATTTGCAGCTGATAAGCCCAATATGTATAAAGATGTATATATCATCATCATCATTTTAGCCATTGTCTATCCACTGCAGGATGAAGGCCTCTTTTGCATGTTTCCAACCAATATGGTCCTGAGCTTTCCTTTTGCCAACTGGGCCTCGCAATACTTTGCTAATGTCATCCATCCATCTTGTTTTAGGTCTCTTTTGTGGATGCTTTTCATCAAGTGGAGTCCATTCTATGACTGCCTTGATCCATCTGCCTTCAGTTCCTCTTGCTATGTCACCAGCCCATTTCCATTTCAATTCTTTTATTCTCCTGATAATATCATATACTTTTGTTTGTTCTTTTGTTTGTTCATGTGCAGGTCTTTCTATCTTATTGTGTAATGCTGAGCGTGTATCTTTCCATGGCTCATAGTGCCTCTTGTAGCTTTTATATGTATGTATTTTGTATGTATGTATGTATACATACATACATATGTATATGTACATGTATATGTATGTACAGGGACCTACAGCCCTCCTAGTACAAGCGTACCCATCACTGTAAACATCTGAGGACAGAAATTACAGACTGAACCTCTGGGTGGAACTCCAGGGCAATAGGACTATACTTCTTAATCTTTCAGAGTAGCCAAATTTAGCTTGCAAAACATTACGGAAAGGTGAAGATTGGTTTAATTAGCAAAGCAAAGTATTACGGTGATGCAAATTCCAGCCCAAAATTCCAAATGGTTCTGAAGGAAGGATGCGTGCTGTTGATTCAGAATGCAAGTTCTATCAGAGTGGGAGAGGGCCAGGCTCAGGAAAGCGTCTACACCCTTAGAAGACAGAGGAAGACTCCTTTGAACTGTGTGATTAAAAAAAAAGAACATTTCTCATGCTGTTTCCTGTTACTCAATGACTAGGCTCATGCATCACATTAAAACAAAGTGAATGCTTTGTCTGACTTGCAGTGCCATGTGAAAATCCTCAGTGTGGTTTAATATTACTTATAGTTGACAACATGATCATTAAGGCTTGGCCAGGAAACTTTGATTTAAAAAGAATCCTGGCACTTGAGTATATGCGAAGAAAGCCAGTGTTAAATCAGTTGATTGACTAAAATTCTACCTGCAAAACTAACATAATAATCCTGCAATTTCAGAATGGAATACATCATTTTGATTCAGTTTTGTTGATCTTTTGTTAAATTTAAAAATATTCTAATTTCAGCAAATGGTTAGTAAAATCTGAAAACTAGCAATATATTCTCAAAACTGCAGTCCTATCCATATTTCAAATAAATAGTAAGTAGATAGATATCTATCCATATCATCATCATATCATATTAAAATTAAAGATACTCAACTAATAGATTGAATAGTTTTCTTATATGCAAAAAAATTTGTCTGTGAATGTTTATATACAATATACAGAATGTTTATTTCCAGTTATAAATATTGAAATAGCCAAATTAGCAAATTTGTTGCAAGATAAAAGTTGAACTTTAAAACTAAGTGTGTCCCTGTTTTTACATAGATAAGCTGCACATTTCGTTATATTAGTAAAACAGTGCCTAGATTAATATTCAATAATATTCAAGAATTTATCCAGAATAATACTCAAAGTCTTCAGCTTGCTAATTCTTTGTTTGACCACTAGATAGAGCTTTAAACAAATCTCTCCCACAATCTCTAATTCTACAGTGACAGTTCAAAAGTGCTGCCAGGTTATTTCAATTGCCTTTACCTGTTCTGGTACCTTCAAACTTCCAGATATATCTAATTGAATCTGCATGATTGAAGCAAGATCAATTCTATTTGCTAATCATGTTATAGCTAATTTATTGAAAACTTTTTCGCATAGGAATTTATTTCGCTCCAAAACGTAATCAATAAATATTCCATTAAAAGAAAGGAGTAAGAAGGAGAAGCCAACTTAGTGAATTCTCAGAAATAGGATGACAACGTGAATTGTATTTGCTTAAGAGAAACTACAGCAGAAAGACCCAGCATGCTGGTGTGTGTGTGTGAATAAATGTTATTTATTTATTTATTTGATCAATAACATTTGAGGCCACCCAACTCCACAATAATTCTGGATAGCTTATCCATAAAAAAGTAATGGGGAAAAACACATAAATGACTGGGAGAACAGGACATCAACTGCAAACTACCCACAACAGAAAGAGACACCAAAATCACTTTTCCTTCATAGAATGAAGAATAGATGGGTGGATGGATGGGATAGAAAAAGACAGGTAAGCAGGCAGGCAGACAGGCAAAGGCACACAAATAGATTGAAATAAGCACATCTGTGATCAATGAAATTTCAGAGAAAACTCTAGGATTGAGGACAGCCATCATAAATACTTATATATGTGTATAAAATTAAGTATATGACCAAATAGCATCCTTTAAAATTAGAGGAACAAATGATTTGGGATGGATCATGCTGTTGTGGTGGTGGTGGTGGTTAAATCAAGTTCCTTAAGACAAGCTTTACTCTTCCTGATTTCTGAGATGCATCCATGTAAATTTCTGAAAAGTATTATGGAGGTTATTTGCTATGGATAAGACATGTCTAGGATGTCTTTCAAGTTTCATCTTACTCTAGTGTATAGCCCAACAGCAGTTTATACAGAAGTTCCTTTTAATTAAAAATATCATTTTTCAGGCATTTCTAAGGCAGTTTCAGTGATGAGCTGTAAGAGTCATTAAAATGCCAATGAAAATATTTTCTTGTCCTGTTTTTGCCTAGAAAGAACTATAGATAGGAAAATCAATGGTTTGGGTGTAGAGTACCCTACCTATATTCAATTCTTCGTCTCTTCGGGTAAATCAACTAACCTTATCTGGAGACAAAGCTAGTGCAAGATTTATATTTTTTCCTGCCTTATATTAAGCGTGCATAACTTAAACATGTATTATTAAACTATTTTCATTTATGAGTCTTATCGTTGTATATGTGCTTTATCCCAATGCCAGCTGGAAACCGTAGTAATTCTTTCATCTTAGGAAGCAGCACATCGGAAAGAGAAACATTTTAAAACTGAATGGGAAAAGAAGAAACCACCACCCCCGAACAAACAAAAACCCAATAGTGGGAATTGACCCCTGATAGAAAATGCAGCCACTGAACAAAGGATTGCTTGGTTGAATAGCCTGCTCATATAGTTTCTCAGTGATTAATGAGAGTTTCAGTTAGAGTCCCATTGAGAGAAAGGGACATTAAAGAGAAGTTCTGCATATGCTCTAATAAGGCAGCTTTAGCTGAATGATGTGAAGCTATGCGAACAACAAAAGCTTCTTCAGCAGCAGTTTTAACAGAATATGAAGCTCATATTCAAGAACTTTTGTTTTTTAATAATGTTGGCTTTTTTACTCTCATCACTCATTAGACTGCCAATCTTGTTCCACTGATCAATCTTGATTCCTTACTGTATAACATGAATCTGTCACATTTATTTCTTTGCCTATTTATTTACTTAGTGAGCTAATAGAGTTTCTCTCCCACCTTTTCTTCAAGAACTCAAGGCACTGCACGTAGCATTTCCTCTCTTCTTCTGTTTTTCCTATAGCTATAATTGTGAGTTGGGTTGGGAAGTGGTGATGGCTGAGGATGAGCTAAAACACACGTCCCCTCATTTCAACTCCAACATTTTAGCTTTTTTCAAAATCAAAGTTCGTTTAGATCCTAATAATGTCAAAAGCAGTGTAGCCATAGTCTGGATTTGAATTTCTATTCGAATTACAAATTTCTTTGTAAATAAGACAGAAAATAAATTTAAACTACCAATGTGATTAAACCACACTGACAGATCTTTTAAATAATGTATTCTTAATTACTTCAAGCAGTGCACAGATTTCAAAGGGACTTATCATTAGATAGAAGTTCCTATCAACTTTTCTTCCCAAGTCATTGGCTTTAATAACCATTTATTTCTGTTCTATCTGGCATGTTCTTTTGCATGGTTTTACGGTAAAGATATTTCATTTCTAAAGTAGTTACTACCATTAATATAATAAATATTGAAGAAGACAAATTCAACATTGAAATACTGCACAAAAAATAAAATTTGCAAGAAATATAATTTAAAATAATTTTAAAAGTTTTTACATTTTTTCTAATTATTTTTTCACGTCCACTTAAATAAGATATAAATTCAAACAATGCATATATTTTAAGCATACAATTTTATTGTTAAAATCCACTTCTTATGTTGAAGTAAAAATATAACAACACTACAGCAGGTATAGTTATATTCTGGGTTTTTTATTTGTGCTTTTAAAAATGACCATGAATTCATTCTATAGTGCTAGTTTGCAACAATACAAAAGCACTCACATTTAAACTTCAATGCATACATTTTCCATTGAGCAGTTATACTTCTTTCACTTATACAAATAGCTCTGCCTTTTCATTATTCTTTTTGAAATGAAACTTTTTTTCTTTAAAAAAATTCCCCATAAATTCTGCTGCTCAATGGATTAAGACAATCTTTTGCATGAATCTAAACAACTTGAATTTCTTGATATTTCTTGTTGTTATTGGTATTCATTGATCTTATGTGTGTGTGCACATGCACACACTCTGTTCTAGAGGGATTACATTGTGAATTTGTTTGGCAAGGACTTGCAAATACAAAACTTGAATGAGCCAAGATGCTACTACTGTTCCTATCCATTACCTACAATAGTGATTAGTTGCTAATGATAGCTCTGATTCTTATTAGTTGGTTCTGAAGCTTTCAACTTATTCTAGCTTAATCAGCGTTCAGATACCAAGTATGCCCTATATCTTAAATATCTTCTTTATCAGATGTTACACCTTTTTCTAGGAATTATCCTATGCATTTTGATCATTAAGAATGACTCCGTGTCTTATGGAACTTGACCTCTAGTTCTAAAATAAATAGATGTTCTGTTCTCTTCTGTGTTCTATTCATCCCCCAATTGTTTGTTCTAAAAGTCTGAAAATTGATTTCTGTTTGTAAGTTTACTTGGCTGTAAGCTTTGGCTTATATGTGCTGTTTTAGGTTGAACTAGAGATTAGTGACCCCAGATTGAGTTTACATAACTTGATTCTGGTCAGGGAAAAAAAAAAAAAAGAGCAAGTGACTTATTTTAGCTTTCCTGAAAGGTTAATCTCGGTTATTACTTTCTAGGTCAAAGGCATTCACACTGTGTAATGGAACAAAAGGCATGAATTCAGGTACAATGGGAATATTTGGAAACAGTGGTAATAGATCCACTCTTACTATGTTTACTTATTTGTTTGGAGTATTTGTCCAAACACTCAAATGCCCAAAATGTGAATCTGAACCTTCATAAACGTTCATAAATCTATCATAAAAATAAACATTAGGAGAAATCAAACATACATCTTTCAAAAATAGTTCAATCTACATATAATATGAGGAAGTGAATAGGATAATTTAATACAACAAAAACAGGACTCCGATCAACATTTGGCAAATGCCTGGTGGAAAAGCAGAGGCTAATAGAGTTAAGATTCATTATACATGTAATCTTCGATTTACAACAGTTCATTTGGTTACAAAAGCACTGAAAAAATGTGACTTATGGCCGTTTTTCATAGTCACAACATTTGCAGCATCCCCATGGTCACGTGGTCAAAATTCAGGTGCTTGGCAACTGGTATATATTTATGGTTGTGTCTCAGGGTCTTGGGATTACCTTTTGTAACCTGACAAGCTAAATCAATGGGGAAGCCAGATTCATTCAACAACCAGGTCACTAACTTATCAACTGCAATGATTCACTTCACAGCTGCGACAAGAAAGGTCATAAAATGGGGCAAAACTCACTTAACAAAAGTTTCACTTAGCAACAGAAATGTTGGGCTAAAATTGTGGTCATAAGTCAAGGGCTACCTATATACAGGTATGTTTCATTCAGATGTTTTTCTTTTTCCCATTGCCAAGGGTTCTTTGACCGCTTTACAAGACTGTTTACTGTGAATCCAGTAAAATGGTATTATTCAGGTTATTCTCTTGGCTTATCATTTGTACTTCCACGTTAATTTTCAAAACGTTAATCAACAACCAATTTTCAGTGAAAAGTCCTTATCCGAGTCATTCTCTTGGCTTATCATTTGTTTTCCATTTTAATCAGGGGTGGGATCCAACAGGGTTAACTATCAGTTCGGTGATTTATGAGGTTCGGTGATTTACAATGTGTTTCCTTGCACGCTGCCCGCCTGTAAATTGTCATCAGCACGTGCGTGCAAAGAAGCAGCCTTTGAAAAAGGACTTTTTTTCTTGCTTTTTAAACTGCAGCTGTGTCTCGTGCGGCAGCTGAAGTTGAAAAAGCAGGAAATAAAGGTCAGGTAACAGCCCGGGCAGGAGGGTGGTTTTCGGTGTCTTGCACAGAGGTGGATTTGTAGCTGTGCAGATGCCGATACATAAATTCCACAAAACATCCATAATAAAGTACATTTATTGGTATATCAGGTATCTTCATATCTCACATTTGTGATGAAATTCTTCTACAATGACCAATCCTTTGTATATCAACCTTGCAGGTAAAAGATGGTTATCTCCTAACCCATCTCGTAGCGATAGAAAGAAAAGCTACCATGAGTTAGAGAGTTCAGACAAAGAATGGAGGAAACTCCTCCAACCCATCGAGGGTCAATTTAGTAACCAATCAGGATTACAGATGTGGCCATGTGACATGAACTACATTTCCCAGGATACCTTTAACTATATTTCCCATGATGCATTCCCTTAAGGGGACAGCTCACAATTCCTAAGTAACTATCCAATTTCCATAGACTGGCTGGGACAGCACAGGTGGGCAAAAATATAAGCAGACATAGAACCAATTCTATGTCTGCTGCTCTTCAGAGCTGCCAGTTCTACAGAGGTGTACAGAACCAGTAGAAACCCACCCCTGATTTTAATTCCCTTCTAATCCACAGTTTTTTTTTTACTATCCAGGATTTTTGGTTCTAATATTTCTGCATCCAGACAAAATTTCTTTTACATCTTTCATTCCTTCAATAATATGTTTGGGCATAATCTGTCTGTAGAAGCAGACATCATCGGTGATATTGTTAACATTGTAACTAGTCATTTATAACCCCTTTCTTTGAAAATCTCCTGAGGCATTTCAAATGTGATAATGTTTTGTTTCATTTTGTAAACCCTTGTACTAACCAAAAACCAAAATTAACAGATAACAATCCTTTCATTCCACAAAAGTATTGAACTGTGTATGTTAGCTCTTACTACTAACATTTATAACACTTGATTTCTTGGCTTAGGTGCAATGATTCTACAAACCAAGATCCAAAAGATATTATTACAAAACTTTTGAAATTATTGTTATTCAAAAGGGAATCCTTCATCTTTACCTATGAATATTAAAACATTTTTTCCCATAGATTTTATCAGGAATTGGGTATGATGAGTTCGGCCCCCATTCATCCCTTTACAGTTTCTTAACTAATCTTGTTGCAGTATTTGTCACCATGAGTCATGGTTTAGGGACAGTCGAGGTCAAGAATTGAAGGCCAAAGGTCATCTGAAGCATCCTGCCAATGGCAGCTAGAATTGACCTTTATTTGACAAAGCAGAACTAACCAGGGATCTGAAAGAATAGTATTCAAATACCCATCTGAACCCTGCATCTGAGCATTGTATTTGGATTGATCCTAATCACCCTTAATTTTCTAACCAGAAATGGTTAATTAGAAAACTATTTGAAAATAAGATGAGCAGAAGTAATAACAAAAAAGACGTGGAAACTCATGAATCAATTGCTTAAAGGTTAATCTGATTGCTCAGATTGCACACTTGAAAGAAAATGAACCAGGCATTGGTTTATTTGGAACCAAGGATTGAACATTCTGCTGACCTAATATGTCTTCGCATTACATGGTGTGCAAGCTTAATGATTATGCCCATGTGTTTCTGTTCTTTATGGGTTTCCATTTTTAGGTTTCCATTTCTTTACATTAAAGACTGGCTTGTAGGTCTCACCATAGTTTTAAAAAGTTTATAAATAAATTGAATTAAGAAAGAGGTTTGGAGGTTTGGTACTACTGAGACAAACCTCTATGCATTCCTGCTTGTATCCCTTTGTCATTCTTACTATAGGAATGAATCCAGACACTTAATTGATGTTGTTTAAAGAGGTCTGTGAAAACCGGCTGCATATTGTCAGAGAGCACCACCAAATAATAATTGCACTTTGCTTTTGTAAAAAAAATACCTAATAAAATTCAAAGGGGTGATGTTGTGGAACAAATGGTGACCATAAATATTTGACCATAAAAATTTTAAGCCAAATTTTCAGTAAGGGGACAGTTGCTCTCTTTCTCACTTCATGCTGGAGATGCATCTTAAAGAATTCAAATAACTTAGATTATCCTTTTCTTCTGTAATGTGTTGCCTATATGAAGCTCTTTGATATAGCTTCCCTATTGCCTTTTATCAATGTTCCCATGTGTTGCCAACGGCACTGGGAGGGACAGATCGCTTGCATTTACTAAAATGAAATGAAAGGGAAGCACACTTCATGATTCTACTCATCTGTCATTCCTTTGTCATTCACCCAGTGGCACTAAAGAGAAAAAAATATCAGCGCATGAACTCTTGAAGCTTTCCAAGTCTCCAGCTGTCATTAGCTTTCAGCTCATTGAGCTGATCTTATCTGCTGCAGAGTGATTGAAAGTAATTTGTTTTGGTTGGAAGTAATTTGTTTTGGAGAGTAATTAGATTATCGCTTTGGTAGTTCCTACCTGGGGATCCAGAGCTTCTCTGTTACTTGTTGCTCATTAACATCAATACCACAGAGACCTCCATCAAAGAAAGGCTTTGCAGGGCTTTCCAGTCGCAGGAGATCCATAAGGAATTTCTTATTTCTCTAGGGAGATAATAAATCTTCTGGTGTCAAATAGTCATTTCATGGTTAGGTTTATAAGAGAACCAACTGGGGGTAAGCTCTCCTTTATCAGTCTCAGGAACAGAGCCTCAAACCTAGGCACTCCTAATCCAATACCCTCCAGATATGTTGTACCACAACTCCAATAGTTGCCTAGAGTTTCAGGGAGTTACAATACACTGCTGGAGACTGCCAAGCTAGAATAGTCATCATAGGCTATAATAGTCATCATTATGAAAGCTTAATTAATTGGGATATGTAATGACATGAAAAGAGCAGACTAAATTAGAAATCATAATTCTGGTATGGTTAAAAAGATGCATTTAAAAAAAGTTCCAAGGTAGCAAAACAACTTTTTTTCTATCGCACATTGCTTATTCGATTCAGTAATATTTATTTATGGAAGTATATTATTAAGAAAACCTGCAGAGATACTACCTGAAGTCTTTTTTACAAACTGAGATAACAATCACTTAATAAGTAGCAAAAAGGTGTGTGTGTTTAATATTCTTCTATACTTTTTTTAAAATGGATTGTTGGCTTAAAATAGCCGTCTCTGACCTAGTGCTTTCCCAATTTTATTGAGACTACAATTGTCCAAATATTGAGCTATTTCTATCCTGGGAATGATGAAAGTTGTAGCTTTAGTAAAGCTGGAGGCCACCAGATAAGAGAAGAAGAGTTTATTGGAGTTGGGAGGCTAATAAATTCAAATAAATAAAGTAAATAAAAGACTGGCTGTTACTTCAGGCTATATTATCATTCACATGAAATATTTTAGAACTTTCCAAACAAGGACTGCTTGGAGGATCTGATGGTCTTAGGGATCTGTTTGTGTCTCTTGTCATTTCCATGGAGGCTCTCCAACTGTGCTGAGACTATCATTTCCCTAACTCCCCAGTATGGTGATAATTGGATATTTGGCAAGTTTTGGTCCCAATACTCTGGGAAAGCAAATACTTGTAGACCACAATCCTCTCGCTATAGGAGTCATGGATTCTATGCACCCATTCCTTCCATTATGTACAACATAGCTGTGACATGTAGTTTAAGCGCATATCTCTCGCTGATGCTGGCTATCTTTCTACTCTGGTTTGTTTGTTTTAAAAGAAGGCATGCACTGCAGTTTTAGGCACATAACAGCCACATTATGTGGTATATATATTGGCAGGATTCAGACAAGATCAACCCCCCACTATGTAAGCATGTTATAAACAACTCATGGTTCTAGTGGTTCTAGACATATAATAATTTTTCAACCTCAAAAGAAAGAGAGAGAGAGAGAGTGCTATCCCAGCCAGTCTATGGAAATGGGATAGTTACTTAGGAATTATGAGCTGTCCCCTTAATGGAATGCATCATGGGAAAAGTAGTTAGGGGTATCCTGGGAAATGTAGTTCATGTCACGTGGCTACATCTGTAATTCTGACTGGGCACTAAATTAACCCTCGGGTTGAGGAAGGTTTCCTCCTTTCTTACCTGCACTCATGGACTGATAACATCTTTTCCTTCTATCGCTATGAGATGGGTTAGGAGATAACCATCTTCCATGTACAAGACAGATATACAAAGGATTGGTCATTAAAAGAAGAACTTCATCACAAATGTGAGTTATGAGGATACCTGATGTACCAATAAATGAACTTCGTTATGGTAGCTTTGTTGAGTTATCAATCTGTATCTGCACAGCTATAAATACCTTTGTGCTGGAGACAGAACACACAGAGAGAGAGAGAGAGGGAAAGAGAGAAATGTCATCTAAAAGTATGTTTAGAGCATGTTTAATGTAGTGCCTAGGATGCCACAATAGAAACCAGGAGACCATGATTTTTAATCCCATCTTAGGCACAAAGCCAGTTGGGTAATTTTCAATCAGTCACTTTCTCTCAGCCCTAGGAAGGAGGCAATGGCAAACCACGTCTGAAGAACATCACAAGAAAACTTCAAGAAATGTCCAGGCAGTTGCCAGGAATCAATACTAGCTCAAAGTGATGTGTATGCAAAATTGTATGACATTAAATTACTTTCATCTTTGATTCTCTGTTAGCCAATTGCTGGTACTCCTGTAATTCTGCTCTCCACTAATAAGCTATTTGGAAGATGCTCCACATTCCTTACCAAAACCTATTTAATCAATTTCAACTCAAAAGATTTGTTCCCTTGGCCAGAGTAGGAGAGGGCTGTCCTAAATCCTCCAGTACCTTTGCTAGTATTCTCATGTGCTCCCAAGATACCTGTCTTTAAAAGAGTACAGCTCAGGTGCAATTTTTAGGAAGCAATGTTATGTCTACCAAGAATACGGCTGGCATGATAGTAAACATTTTCTTCTAAAATAAACATGATTACTCCAAAGCAAAGCATGTGGCTCAAATAAGGGGCTGAATCTGATCTCAGACCAACATAATATTTAAATCAACTTCTACAGAAAGGGTGCTTGCTTCAATTACACAGGGACAATACCAAATTCTCCCTTTTCTCAGTTTATGTGTCAATACTCTACAGTTTTCATCTCTTTGTTCTCTCTATTTCCCCCCCTTCTTCTGAATGGTTATTTTATTGTCTGTGAAAGTGATTGTTTCATGAGTGCCAAAACAAGAATAATAAAGACCTTTGAGGCATACAGTTAGTGGGGGTATCATTGGAGAGAAGGAATGCAACAGCAACATGAATAAATGACCTTTTTGAAATATTCTCCCTCAGTGACCACATGTTTGCCTGCATAAAGCTAGTGAACACACTTTATTTTATTTCACTTTTCTCACTGGTATTTTTAGAATGAGTCCCTAAGTATTTGCTGTTGTAATAAAATGAACTTTGTCCAAGGGTCCCTAATTTTGTTTGCTTCATGTTCCTTCAAAAGCTAAAGGTGGATTGTATGGAATATCTTATATTGGCTGCCTCTGAATGATAGCAAACTTACACATCTCAACACTTCTGATATTTTCTCAGCTAGCAGAGTTGGTCTGACTTTCCTGAGAACTCAAGCCTTTATGAATTTGATAGAATATCACCTCTTATAAGAGCTGCTGAAATGAGGGAAGTCTTTCCTGGGCCTTTTTTCAGATCAGAAAGCAGAAACATCAGGGAGAAAGCAGAAGGATGAGAGTTGTATAACAGAAGCAGAAATGTCCTCCATCAAGAGAAAACAACCAACTCTCTTCTCTAAGGGTCTTGTTTAAAATATAGATATCCTTCTCAGTGCAGTGACTGTTGAAGAGCTTTGTGGTAAACTTAAACTGGACGAAAGTAAATGCTAGTGGTCTTGAAGAGATGGCTGCACTTATTGCATTAGCCCAATTCTCAAAGAAGACTGAAGCTATTCTTCAAACTCCACTTCCTGAGAATCTAGAAGTGGTGCATTATTTTCTAGATGTCTGTACCCATTTTGTACAACATATTCCTAATTATGGAGATATTTCAGAATGATTGCACCTGCTCCCTAGAAAAAGAATTTGATGGCACAGGTCTGTGGCAGGTGAGTCTCCATTTCAGCAACAACGACTACATTATCCCACTAGGACTGTATCTGGTTTATTATAATCTGAAGTAACAACGGGCTGTATTTGTCTTATTATAATCTGAATTAACAAAGGACTGTATCCAGTTTATTAAAATCTGAATGTACCAATTTTTGTGGTGTCATTAAGATTGCATTTATTTATTTAAAACATTCATGCCACTTCTATAGGAAAGGATGTAATTTTGCCACAGACTGAGGAATGTGGATTAAGGAATATATGCATATGCCAGTCATTCATTTTCTTCTGTGAATAGGGATAGTTTATACATTGAACATGAAACTTTGGGATTGGGTAGTCTATAGAACTTTTTAAGGTTTATCTATGGCATGGGTGTCAAACTCACTGCATCATGTTGCCATCATGTGATGTTTTGCAACATTTTTCCTTTTGCGGAACTGGGGTGGGCGTGGCCCTCACATGACACATCCAGCCTGTGAGTTGCCAATTTGATAACCCTGATCTATGAGGAAAATCAATGAATGGATGACCCACCATTTATCTCTATGCTTCAACAAAATTAAACCACCATTTTACTACCTCTCATTCAGCATCTTAGTAGGAGATTACAACATATATTTTTGTTACTCAATGCATTTCTGGAGAAATGAATGTAGCTGGTTCCTTTTTACATCTTTTGACCTGAGTCAGAATCAAAATAATTGGTAGAACACTACCGTCACCAGGCTGTTTATTCTGTCCTGTCTCATGCACAGAGGTGGATTTGTGGCTGTGCAGATGCAGATAGATAATTTCACAAAACATCCATAACAAAATACATTTATTGGTACATCAGGTATCTTTATAACTCACATTTGTGGCAAAGCTCTTCTATAATGACCAATCCTTTGTATATCAGCATTGCAGGTAAAAGATGGTTATTTTCCTAACCCATCACGTAGCGGTAAGCTGCTTATCAGTTCATGAGTCCAGGCAAGAATGGAGGAAACTTCCCCCAACCCATCGAAGGTCAATTTAGTGACCAATCAGGATTACAGATGTGGCCACATGACATGAACTACATTTCCCAGGATACCTTTATCTACATTTCCCATGATGCATTCCCTTAAGGGGACAACTCACAATTCCTAAGTAACTATCCAATTTCCATAGACTGGCTGGGACAGCACACTGTTGATTTTTTTAAATGCTGGATTCTGAAGTATTATAATGAAAAGAATTCTTATTTGCTTTTCAGTGAACTACTTTGCTCACAAGATAGACTTGGATGTATGGATTGATCAAATAGTGACAAATAATTCCTGTTCCATTACAACCTTTTAAGCAAGGTGCTAAACTTTTTGTCTCTAATAATATCTTACTATGGAATGAATAGCTAAAAGTAAGGCACACAGATTGTTAAAGTTAACTCATGAGACACCATGATGTTTTGCATCCCAAATGTATTCTATGTGTTTAGTTTCACTGTCCTAATGTAGACTCAAGATGAACACACAATCAAGAACTGTGATGTTCATGTGAATTACCATGTTTTGCATGAAGATCAGTCGCTTGGGCTTTTTTTGCTACTATCTCATCTTTGGATCTAATTGGGCATTGCTATTGTTTAATGTGCTTACTTGTTGATTCTTTTTTTGTCCTCCTAGGAGGAAATTTTGTAGATATGCATTTCAGCTGATGACATTGTCATTTTACTGCTGGAATTTCTGCTTGTTTGAGATACATTTGTGAAGTGGAACCAATATACCTTGCAAATATACCTTGCTGGACACCGTGGGGATCTTTTCAATGTGTGTCCACTTTCAGGTTGTGGAATACTTTCCTTTCCATTACCAGTGAAACCTGGTATATAACATACCTTCTTTATTCATGGCATAATAAAATGACTTTGGAGGATTCGTGATTATTATTATTATTATTATTATTATTGGATGGATGGATGGATGGATAGATACATTTTATTTTTTTAGTTATTACCGGTGTGGTCTAGTGGTAAAGGTGTTGGCCTAGAACCAGGAGACTGTGAATTCTAGTCCTGCCTTAGTCATGAAACACCGGCCAAGTGACTTTGGGCCAGTTCCTCTCTCCCAGCTTAACTCACCTCCTTTTTGTGGGGAAAATAGGAAAAAAGAAAGGATGTTCACCGTCTTGAGAAAGGTGGGATTAAAAACAAACAAATAAACAAATACTATATAGCTAACATTTAATAGGCAACTTAGGTAACTTTCACCTGAAAATGCAATAATTTTTCTCCAACACCATTATTGATACAGGCTGTGATATTATCCCCCGGTGTGTGGTATAATGACCCTAATGACATGACAAGGATATTAACCTTTGTGCTCCCAACCCATGTCTTGTGGCAGAGGCCACCGCTGCTATGGATTATTTCTTCACCACATGAATCTGCAAACAAATGTCACCCTTTTGGAGGATAAAAACAAATGTTAAAAGAGTTTTCTAGCTTTGGGGACAAAAAGGCATACACAACATTATTCTCTAACATGGTTACTTTGTATCCAGTCAATGCATTTTCTACCAGAAGTGTAAAGCATGTCCTAAAATACAGGATACAAAACTGAAAAAAAAAATTCAGAGTATTCCCAAAGAGGGAATCAATGCTTTTGGCATTTCAGAAATTGTAAATTGCTACTATACAAAATAACAAGGAGACCATTTAGATAATCTAATAGTTACTGGTGCCATTTTTTAAAAAAGGTCTGTTAAAAAGGTTCTTTGCATCAGAACTTAAAAAAAAGAGAGAGGGAAGAGTTAAATGGCAAACACTGTAAAAGGTGAACATGCTATTTTGAATCGCTACCTTTTTTTCTATTAAAATGTTTATAGTTCGTATAATTCCAGTTTTGAATATCAGAGCTCTTATTGCTCAACTACACATCAGGTGTAATTGAGAAAGAATATTTAGCCTTTATATTAAATATTTTCCATCTTAAAAATGCAGAGGCAGATGAAATACATTTTCCATTACTTTCACCAGCCTAACAGTCCTATCAGGTAAGCTGGAATGAGAAATAACAACTGGGCAAAACCTTCCCAATGAGCTTCATTCTTCAGTAAGAGGTTGAATTTAATTTTAATTAAATTCAAAACTGAATTAATTTTTTGATACACAATATTTCTTTATTCGAGACTTTGGCAATTGCTGGGGGAGGATGGAGACATAGCCAAGTGTACTTGAAAAGTACCAGGTTGGAGAAAATTACTCTAAACAATTCGATTTTGATAGTGCTGTACTCAAGTTTTCATTTATGTGTCATTTATATAATTACAAGATTAAAGGTAAAGGACATTTAACAAGTTTTCTTTTTTGTAGTTGCTAAGGACATGTCACTCAACTAAGGTGACCATGGCTTTGAATTTAAAACTTCTTCTTGTCCTTACACCTTACCATAATTATCTCAACTACTAGGCCCTTTGAATCATTTGATGATTTTTTAAATTCTGTTCTGATTATATTAGTTTGAATAGCTTGCTCTTCAGCAGTCAAAAAAACAAACTTTCAGTTTCTTTTTTTTAATGTTCCTATTGTAAGCCATTGTCATGTTTTAGCTTTTATACACTTTTCTCTCAATCTTTTGTAGAAATTGATCATGTATAGGTAGTCACAACTTACAACCACAATTGAGCCCAACATTTCTGTTGCTAAGTGAAACATTTGTTCAGTGAATTTATTCCCATTTTATGACCTTTCTTGCCATGTTTGTTAAGTGAATCACTATAGTTGTTAAATTAATCAAATTGTTGTGAAGCGAATCTGGCTTTCCCATTGACTTTGCTTGTCAGAATAACATAACCCCGGGACACTGCAACCATCATAAATATGAGTCAATTGCCAGGCACCTGAATTTTGATCACAGGACTGTGGGGCTGCTACAATAGTCATAAGTATGAAAACTGGTACATAGGTCACTTTTTTTCAGTGCTGTTGTAATTCTGAACAGTCACTAAATGAACTGTTGTAAGTTGAGGACTACCTGTAATGCTTTTCCTGGTCAGCATTCTTTTCTTGTTTTTATTTTTTATTTTTCAACATTCATGTTTTGCTTCCTGCACAGCCAGTTCAGTTTTCAACCTGCTTCAATGCATATTCTTGGCTTTCTTTTACATTACCAGTCAATGCATCCTTTTTTTCTGTGATCGTTTGATTCGAAGTAAACCACTTCTGTGGGTCAGGCATACTGTCTCCCAGGGCATCAAACTCAAGGCCTAGGCCCAATCTGGCCTGCGGGGCTGCCCTGGAAACAGCGAAGGACAGGCCCATGGTGCCTTTGCCAGGGAAAACGGAGCTTGGAAGGGCCACTGGCAAAGGGTTGCAGGAGGTCATTGCAGCTGAAAATGGATCTCAGGAGTCCATTTTCTCTGTCAGAGTGCTCGGGCTACCACAGGCACCCCTGACACAAGTGACGTTGAGCTGGCCACACCCCGTGGCCACGCCTCCTCCCCCCCGAGGTCAAACACAATACTGATGCGGCCCTCAATGAAATCAAGCTGGACACCCCTGCTCTATCCATATCACCATGTGAATGTAATGCATGGTGAATAGTAAATTAATTTTCTTTTATGGTCCAAACTGCCCAGTTGAGTTTGTGTCCAATGAATATCATCACAGATATGTTCAGGTATTAATAGCTTTGATGGTGTTTTCACTATTCAATTTTGTTCTTTAGCATTTTTCTTACCATTTATTTATGCCTGCTTGCCTGCATGATTCCTGGAGGTATATGTGTAGAATTCCTATCAATTTTTGAATACATTTTTTTTTTAAATAAATGTGTTCCTCCTTATCCTTCTCCTGTTCCTGCTGCTAATGGAGGCTCAGGAATGTTTGCAATGGTAAGAAAATGGAGCATTTATTGCCACTATCAGTATGTTAAGACATGACTAAAGTGTTAAAGAAAGGAACGATGTGAGAAACTTAGCATCTCTGTCTGAGGTTTTACATGTTTGTATATGCAATTGATGTATATAATTCAATTATCAAGGATATGCATTGTTAGAAGAACAAATTCAGAGGTATCCTTTATTTAAACAATATTCTAGATCATGTCATAGCTATGTGTTCCTTGCATTTCACATAGTGCATTTTTTTAAAATCATTGTTTTCCTTGGAAATAAAGACAACCAAAATCCGTGGCTTTTATTTTCAGGTAACTACATTTTACATATACTGACAGCTTTTTCTGCCCTCTAACTCCCTACAATAAACAATCTGACTATTCCTGTGGTTTAACAAGCATAATGTAATTGTGCAATTGGATATATCATTTTTTAAAATAAAAATAGATATTGCAGTTTCATGACTCATCAAAAGTCACCACCAATGGTACTGAAATATGCATTGTTCAGTCTATTTATTTATTATGTGTTGTATTGACAGAAGCATGACACAGTGATGCATTTATTATCTCTTGCTTTTCTACTAATACCTAAAGTGATGTAACAAAGCATCTAATTTAAACTAGGTTTCTCTCTTTAATAGTTTATATTGCTTTCCTTCAATATTTTCTCTTCAAACTACTCACAACATTATTTTTGACATTTTTAAATGCCTTTGACCTAAATCTCTCCCTCTTCCTCTCCCTCTCTCTCTCCTTCTCTCTCACACCATTGCAGGATGAAGGTTTCTTCATTGACTCTTCAGTCTAGGGGTGAGAGACAGTGCTGTAAAAATGAACATTCCATAATATCAGTGACAAGAACAATTGAGAATAATCACAAAGCTTAGCACTTTGCTTTGTATCCAGCAAATTAATCTGGAAAAGTTTAATAGGCACTGTAATTCTCACTATAAGAATCGTAAAGAAATCACCTTATATAGATAGAGAGATAGATATGGATAGATAGATATGGATAGATAGATATGGATGGATGGATGGATGGATGGATGGATGGATAGATAGATAGATAGATAGATAGATAGATAGATAGATAGATAGATAGATAGATAGATAGATAGATAGATAGATAGATAGATAGATAGATATAAATATAGATAAATAGAGATAGATAGAAATGATAGATAGATAGATAGATAGATAGATAGATAGATAGATAGATAGATAGATAGATAGAGCCAGAAATAAAGATCTGCCAAAAATCTAAAAATAATAGTATCAAAGCATAAATAATATTAAAATTTAATAATGCTGAACAACCTGTTTCACTCATGGTAATAACAGTACTTCAAGATTTTCATGGTCAAAAAGTCCTTTCATATAAGCAAAAGTATCCATTTAATCTTCCTGTATTTATGCTTAATATGAGGTTTTGAAATATCTCTTAAACCACTGCCAAATGTCCAAATAAAATTTAAAAGATGTCAGAAAGTATTCCAAAAAGCTTACTTTTTATGACTATTAGTCATAATGTAGTACCTTCTCATACATGGCCTATTGCTATAGTCTTTACTTATTGACTATTCTTTGTTTTGAACCCTTAGCTTCACTTGACTGCCATGTTTGCTCATTCACACTGTTTCAAAGATGTTAAAGAGTGTGATTTGATGTTGTTTGTATCCATTAGCATTCTCCAGTTCCAACTGTCTTCTAATCAGGCTACCTCTGAAGTACAAATCAATCCTCTAGAAGCTTAAAGGAGTCTGTTAAGTGTCAAAGTCACTTAGGAAAACACCCTGATTCCTAGTGAATTACTGTTTGCTTTCTCTCTCTCTCTCCTGGCTTTCCCCTTTGTCTTCTTTTCTTCCCTTCTCTACAGCTACATATGTTTGTTTCCAGTGATTCCAAAAAATGTATTGGGAAGGTTAGCTGATGATCAACACAGCTGCTTAATGTCAAATGATGCACAGCGGGTCATGCTGAAAGAGCATGAGGTTTAACCCACCTGGGGAAATACTTCTAAGCCAGTCCCAGGGGTGGTGATAGACCCTTTGAGAATGTTTAGACTCCAACATTTAAAGAAAAAAAAATCTGGAAAGAGATTATTAGAAGAAACATATTCCTACACAGCCTTGAATGATGGATATTCCACATGTGAGTAGGAAAAGCTGGTAAAAATGCTTCCAAGACTACCATAATCACATTATATTCAATAAATGCGTGTCAAACATTTTGTGAAATTGATACTGTGGATGATATCTTTCTGACTGAAAGGTGTAGTTCTAGAAATCTGTTTTTGTTTTACAAAACAAATTTACACAGATTATTATATTCATTTTGATTGGATTTTTTTAAAATCAAGCTAATTAAGGATGTGAGCATTTTTAGTAACTAATCCCTGAACATCAAGAAGTATTTAATCGATACTTTAGAAATCCTAGAATAATCACTGGCTTTAGAATAGAATAGAATAGAATAGAATAGAATAGAATAGAATAGAATAGAATAGAATAGAATAGAATAGAATAAAATTCTTTATTGGCTAAGTGTGATTGGACACACAAGAAATTTGTCTTGGTGCATATGCTCTCAGTATACATAAAAGATACATTCATCAAGAATCATAAGGTACAACACTTAATAATACAATACAAATACAATAAGCTATCAAATTATACTAGGAAACAGTTAATTAAAAATAGTAAAAATACAAGCAACAAAGTTTGTAAGCGGATTTGTCGTTGTCTTGAATGAGACCAGTCACTGTTGTATCATCTGCAAAGTTCAGTATTTTAACAGATGGATCGTTTGAGATGCAGTCATTGGTATATAGGGAGAAGAGAAGTGGAGAAAGCCTAGCTTCAACTGCTGCTTCCTATCTGTTAGGAAGTTTATGATCCACTTACAAGTGTTCTCAGGTACTGCTAGCTGGTTTAGTTTAGTAAGAAGAATGTCTGGAATGATGGTATTGAATGCTGAACTGAAGTCTACAAAGAGAACCCTTGCGTAGGTATTTGGAGATTCAAGGTGTTGTAGGATGTAGTACAGAGCCATATTAATATGTCAATCCATATTAATATGTTAATCTGTCAATCTATTTACTTGGTATGCAAATTGCAGGGGGTCTAACAGCATAATAATTTTAAATAATTATTAAAGTTTAATTGATTTTAATAATTGTAATTATTATTATTAAAGTAATTTTGAAAATAGTATTCAAAACTATTTCCCATAAATAAAATGCTCTACTCCATAAAGTATGTTTACCTATAACTGGTTCATCAACCCTTGTTTTTTTTCCATTCTGCTCCAATCACTAACGCAGGGAACTGTCAGTAACTTTACTGACATTTGTAAGGCAAGAGATATACAGAAATTATAAAGTATACTTTAGCATAGAAGTAGATTGTCAATAATATGAAGAGTGGATGGTATATTTCTTTCTTTTGACTAAAGGAGGAAATATTATGTTGCATTTTTGTAATCAAAAGAGGACACAAAAATGCAACAAAACATTAATAATGAAGTGGAGTCATATTTGGGGTCCACTCCAGTGGTGGGATTAAATTTTTTACTACCGGTTCTGTGGGCATGGCTTGGTGGGTGTGGCAGGGGAAGGATACTGTAAAATCTCCATTTCCTCTCTATTCTTGGGGGAAGATTACTGCAAAATCCCATTCCCTCACCACCCCACTAACCTGCTTTCCCGCTCTGTTCTCCTGTGCAGGGCAACAAAAAAAGACCAAGCCAATCAGCTGGGGCTCGGGAGGCAGAGAATAGATGGGGATGAGGCCAGTCAGAAGTGGTATTTGCTGGTTCTCTTAACTACTCAAAAATTTCTGCTACTGGTTCTCTAGAACTGGTCAGAACCTGCTGAATACCACCTCTGCTCCATTCATATTTTCATGGACCACTTCAAATATCTGCTCAAAATCTGCTCTCTTTTGGTAAAGTTCCTATGGGAATCTGCTTCTGGATTTTGCTGATGGCCAAAGGTGGGAAAAATATAGCTGAGTTCATATTTGCTTAAGTACACAGCATGGGTGGGCTGCGTGTGACATAAAACCCTCAACCAGGTAGGTCACTTGCACAATTCAGTAGAAACAAAGTGCTTGTCAGCACCTGATATTTACAACAGGCCAGTGCAGCTGTTTTGCACATCCAACTTATTAGCACCACACTGCACTGGACATAAGCAGCTTGCATCTGCTTAATGTCAATCATGATGCCAATATGGATAGAGATGAAATACCTTTTCTCCCTTTACTTTCTTTTCCCACTAGTAAGACTACAGCATTAAGGAAGAAATTATTCAAAGTATCTATATGGTTGGGCTATCTCCTTGTCCACAGCATAAAAAGAGAGTTTTAGAGAGAAGTCTAAGGTTATACATCCCAAGTTGCCCAGTTCAAAACTTTGCTCCCCATCATATGGAATTTTAAAATAATGTTGTCCTTGCTGTGACAACCTCAACCTCACCTTGATTTATGTGAATATATACATTCAACTTCCCAAGAATCGTTGTCAATAGAAGTCCCAGGATGGAAGTGAAGAGCAATAGATTCTGGGGAAATTTGCCAAGATCCCTCACTATGTATTTCTACGTTTTAAAATTTATCTCCTCACCCCCAAAATTAAGGAGCCTTTTTGATTATGCCTATATCTCTGTTGCTTGTTCCCTTTTTAATAGCTAGGTTCTTCTTAGCTTCTCATTTTTTATTATTGTTAATGTTATTCTTTTCATGTTTTTTAAAAATAGCACTTCATCTGCTTTTTTGGCAGAATTCTTCCCCAGGAAAGAAGCAGCTATATAGAAACACATAAATGGCAAGACCTATGTAATAGCTATCGTTTCAGGATATAATGCTTGAAGAAGAGATGGGGGGAAACCTTAATAATTTGAGAAGTGACCCATACTGAGTAAGTGTCCTCATGCATCAAAAAACAAGCAGACAGCAATGCAAGAGAAATACCAAAATTGGTTCCAATGATGTCAATGTCCTTTTCCAGCATGTGTCAAGAGTCTTATAGTGTTTGACAGAAGTAGTCCCTTTCCTCAAGGGAGTAAAGAATTGTCCTGCTGGATCAGCTCAACATTTCCTCTGACCTAACTTCTAGTGGACAATCAGTAGCCTATCAGGAACTCGGAGCACATGAGGAGAGAAACGTCATCTTGTGCTGGTATTTTCTGAAAGCTGGCATTATCAGGCAATATGTATCTGCAACAAACCATGGTGATACCAAAATATCATTCCTATAATGACATCAACCCACAAATATCACAATTTCATACATGATTCTTATTCAACTATGTTGCTGTTCTTGTATAGTTACGCTATATTCTATATTGTCCTTTCTTACCCAACCCAAATGGCTATAACATACTGCTGTCATAGCTAGGAATAATTGATAATTGTATCCTCCATGATTATTCGAAACCCCATTAAAGTTATCCAAATCATTATATATTATGGAAGCAAATCCTATAGTTTAATGACAGTTCCCTTGATAAATGTTTCCTTTTATGTGTTCCAACACCCCCATCAGTTATGGAATGCACTCAGGTTCCAGCATTAAAGCAGGAGAAAAAACTTATAGCACCATGTGTTGATTGATCAGAATTTAGGAAATTTTGGAAATGGGCTTTCTGAATGGTGGGGATTTTTTGAAGGGAGAATTCCCAATGTGTTTCCTTTAATGGTGGAGCAAAGCAGCCATAAAGAAATGTTGGAAGAAATGGACTGTGTACAGAATCCCATTTCTGAGTTAAGTTAATGATAGAGATACTTGATGAACCGACTTGTCCTCTGTTTTCATTTATGTGAAATGAGTCAACTATGCAATGTGAAGTACAATAACTGACAAATTATCTTGCAATGTCCTACACATTTTACACATCCTTTCTATCCTTTAACTTATCTTAATTAAAACACTTTCCTCTAGTTTTCTCTAGAATATTCTTTTTAACAATTTAACAACTATAATTATATATAGTGAGAACTAGTTCAGTGCAGTAGTTAAAAGCTAGAAAGCAGGACACCATAGGTGACTTTGTGCTAATCATTCCCTGGGAAGAAAACAACAAAAAATAATTCAAAATATTGTCAACCGTGAGAGCTGGGACTTGTTGAAGTAGTTATGAGGAGGAAAGATTGACTTCAAGGCAGAAAAAGGTTACAGACTAGGTATATGCTACATTTTCATGTCAATCACAAAGATAATTGTGTATGTTTTTAATAATCAGATTGTTAAAGCCCCTGCATTCAAGGTATATCCATGATACAAGGAATGGGTCTTATCATCCAAGACATAATTGGTCAGTTTATCAGACCAATGATCTTCTGAAGATGTGATTAGCACATCTAAAGTCTTACACATTGTTGGCTTTATCTCCTTTAAAAGGAACTTGTGCTTCCAGTTTTCAGTGATATGAACTCTGCAAGCTGTCATGATCTCTAAAAATCATATGTCTTACAGCCTCAGGTCACCCATCCCTGATGTAAGATTATTTATTATTGTCTCATTCAAAATTTGGTTTCATCTAGATACCTGGTGGAGATTTCCTGTAAGCATTGCCAGAATTGGCAGTTTATAGAATTATCTCCCTGGGATTAAGTCCCCAGGTTGAGCTGTAATGTTCATGGGTGTCAAACTTGATCATGGTCACATGATATATTGTGATGTATCACAACGTTTTTTTGCCTTTACAGAGCCGGAGTGGATGTGGCCTGCATGTGATGCAACCAGCCCATGAGCCACCAGTTTGACAGGCCTATTCTAAAGCATAACACTACTGAAATTAAGTACCCTATAATGTCCCTTGCTTTGGCTTCAGCTGATGCAAAAAAATTCAATAATTATTTAAATGAACTGCTAAGCTATGCTACTCAGAAAGGGGTTTGGCTTTTTCTTCTAGAAAGTACTTTGATTCTAAATAATTTCACATTTAGCATTCCTTTCTACCTTTACAAGTTTTCACCCAATTTATTTAGGGTGGTGGTGGGTGATTGTTTTATTTTTCAGGCTTGCACGCAGGTGCAAATCTTGTTAAAACAAGATGGCATCACTCCAGAATCGATTTGTTACTATCTCTTTATAAATTTTTATGAAAATATTTGTATGGCATATTTTGAGGTAAAACTACTCTTTAGCCATATTTCCTACATGTATAATATTGTTCAATGTCAATCATGTAAATTGCCTAAAAGTACAGACTGTACCTATAAATTTAAAATGTTTAAGAAAATAGCAAAGCAGAAAAAGTGAGAGAATGTTAGAGTATTCCTTATAGCAGTGCAAAGCTTTGTGTTATAAATTGTATGTAAAGGCAAAGGTAAAGGTTCCCCCTGTCCAGTTATGTCCAGTTCTAGGGGTGATGTTCATCTCTATTTCTTAGGCAAGCATGGTCTGAAGACACCTCCATGGTCATGTGGCCAGCATGATATTCACAGAGGCACACGAAATGCTGTATTGTATCTACCTTTCTTCATTACACAAAAGAACCCACTGAATAAGTGTGCATAGGATAATTCTGGGAACCATTTTAGAAACCAACAGTGCAGGCATGTCTACTTACAATAAGGGATAAATGTGTTTACAATTAGACTAATTCCATCAATTCCATTCAAACTGACTTTTGAATGAGCACACATTGGATTCTATAGGAAATAAAGCAACCATATGAGAGTACTAAACTTGGTTTCAGGGTATTATTAATGCTTCCTTGAGTGAGGGATATCTGCCCGCCACCTTGAAAGAGGCGGTGGTGAGACCCCTCCTCAAGAAACCGTCCCTGGACCCAACTTTGTTATCTAATTATCGTCCCGTCTCCAACCTTCGTTTTGTGGCGAAGGTTGTTGAGAGTGTGGTGGCACAACAGTTTCCCCAGCACCTGGATGAAGCTGTCTATTTGGATCCATGCCAATTGGGCTTCAGGCCTGGACACAGCACGGAGACGGCATTGGTCGCATTGGTGGATGATCTCTGGAGGGCCCGTGACAGAGGTTATTCCTCTGTCCTGGTCCTCTTAGATCTCTCGGCGGCTTTCGATACTGTCGACCACAGTATCTTATTGCGGCGGCTGGAGGGGTTGGGAGTGGGAGGCACTGTTATGCGGTGGTTCTCCTCCTTCCTCTCTGACCGCTTGCAATTTGTGTTGGCAGGGGGGCAGAGGTTGGCCCCGAGGCCCCTGGTTTGCGGGGTGCCTCAGGGGTTGGTGCTTTTGCCCCTTCTGTTCAACATTTATATGAAGCCGCTGGGTGAGATCATCCGTGGCTTTGGGGTAGAGTTCCATCAGTACGCTGATGAAACTCAGCTGTACATCTCTACCCCGGGCCACCCCGATGAAGCTGTCGAAGTGATGACCCGGTGCCTGGAGGCCGTGCGGTGTTGGATGGGGTGGAACAGGCTTCAGCTCAACCCATCTAAGACTGAGTGGCTGTGCTTCCCGGCACCCCGGTACAGCCAGCTGGTTCCATCGCTGGCTGTGGGGGGGGGGAACTCTTGCCCACACAGAGAGGGCCCGCAATCTGGGTGTCCTCCTGGATGTGCGGCTGTCATTGGAAGACCACGTAGCGGCCGTCGCCAGGGGGGCTTTTGGCCAGGTCCATAGGATCTACCAGTTGCAGCCCTTTCTGGATCGGGATGCGCTTCGTGACTTCGCATGGTCACCTCCGCCCTGGTGACCTCCCGCCTAGACTATGCCAATGCTCTCTACATGGGGCTACCTTTGAAGAGCATCCGGAGGCTCCAGCTGGTGCAGAATGCAGCTGCGAGGGTGGTACTGGGGGCTCCTCGGGGCTCCCATGTTACGCCACTTCTGCACGAGCTGCATTGACTCCCGGTGGCCCTCCGGGTGCGCTTCAAAGTCTTGGTTATTATCTTTAAAGCGCTCCATGGCTCGGGATCCAGGATACCTGCGAGACCGCTTCGTGCCATTATCGGCCTCCTGCCAACCGATACGCTTCCATAGAGCTGGACGGCTGGACGGCTGGCGACCCCGAGGATGCGGGCCTTCTCATTGGGAGCACCCCCTCTCTGGAATGAATTACCCCAGAGATGAGGGCCGTCCCTGATCTCATGATCTTCTGTCGTGTGCTAAAAACTTATTTATTTCGGCAAGCCGGACTGGCCTAGGGGTTTTTAAATTTTAATCTGGTTTCTAATTTTTCTTAATTCCTTTGTTTTAAATTTTTGTAGAGCCAATTATATTTAATTATTTTAATTTTTAATATTGTAATATTGTATATATGTTTCATATGTGTATTTTTACTCTGGCTGTTCACCACCCCGAGTCCTTTTGGGAAAGGGGGCGATATATAAATTTAATTAATAAATAAATAAATAAATATTTTTGAAGTGCAAAATAATCTTATTTCTCCCCCAGCTGTTGAAGAAAGAATGTCAACCAAATGCACAATGTCCATTGTAAACATGTATCTATTTATTATGCATTTAAATGTGCACAGCACATACACCACAATATTGAACAACACCTGTATAAAACTACAGACAGATTTGGTAAATGATGAAATCTCATAACATTGATATAAAAGTTTAACAATGTTATCTGAACATTACAATGTAAACCACCTCTGACCACATTTAGGATGAGTTCCTCATCTGGCAACTGAAAGGAAAACAAATGTGATTTAAAATGTACCTAGGAGCTGTATCAATTATTTCAGAAACCTAGAAATATTTGGGGTATTCAGATGTATGCATTGTGCAGATAAATATTCATACATTAAAAAAGGGAGAGAGAGAAAGAATGAGAGAGAATAAAAGAAAAGATACAGAGATATCCCACACTGCACAGAAATGTTCTAGCATCCTATTGCCTTGAATTCACTTACTTAAGACTGGATTGCATGAACTTATTTCACATATGTTTGCATGCACAGCAGCTAATCAGGTCCTGCTATTCTCTCATCTCATCTTATGATGGATGATTGTGCTTAACCTTGGAATTGGTTCCTTTTCTCCCAAGCTTTCTTTGAAGATTCAAAAACTCAAAAAAAGGAGAAATGGAATGGGAAAAGTTCTTTTCTTACCTAGTCTCTCCATTTTTCAAGTAAAATATTACATGATGAACTCAATAAAGACAGGAAAAGCCAGTTGTAGGCATCATATTAACTCAAAATAATACATTGGAACATGGTCATTGTGATTCATTTCTGTCCCTTTTGTCTCTATGGTAGATTGTTCATATTCAAAGAGACCAAGGCCTTTGCCTGAAAGGTGATAAGACACTGGGAGAAAGTACTGTAGAAATATGCAAACGATCTTGAGTTCAAATTTTTTTTAACTTAAAACAACCAGAATCAAACTTGAAGCACACTGTTCCAACTTCATCAGAAGTATTCTGGCCTCAAATTGACTCTTTTTTCAAGTTTCATGTAGTCATTTTGGGAATGCTTCTAGTGAAGAGTCCATTTCAGGCTCCACACCTCTATTGAACTCAATATTGGGTGTTTCTAGCATACTTCTATTGGCTAGCAGCAGAAATGGAACAATTCCCATTTGTATCCAGTTTCAAACTCAAAAAAGTTTGCAATGGTTCTTCCCAAAAAGGGAAATTGGCTAGCAGCAGAAATGGAACAATTCCCATTTGTATCCAGTTTCAAACTCAAAGAAATTTGCAACGGTTCTTCCCAAAAGGGGAATTCATATTCCTAAGTTCTGGTTTCACTCCCATTAGCACCGCTGAGTAGCTTTATTCTCCCAGGTCATCTGTTAATACAGTACATAAATATATGCAAGTCATTCAGAAGTGTATATAACAGTAGTATTTTTTTTTCAAATACAGGAATGTAAAAAAAAAGTTGAATTTATTTTTGCTGTGCCTTGGAATTTTGATGATGACTTAATTTACTGAGTATGTAAACATTCCTTAAGATTATAGCCCTTCAATACTGAATTCCTCTGAGAAGGTCACAATCCACAATAGCTTCTATCACTTTCCTTGAAAAAGGATACATTTACATAAAAAGTTACCTTAAGTTAATAATTCCTGAAGTTATTTCAGTCTTACATGTAAACTTAAAAATTGAACAGGAGACCAAGAAATATCAAAGGATAGAAAGATAGCAATCTCCAGTAAGATGAAGGAGGCTTGCTTCGCTTTCCTGTCTATAACAAAGAAAGTAATTACCAGAGTTATTACTTCTGGTTGGAAGAAATGCTTTATATTGATTCAAAGCAGCATGTAAATGATCTAAGATACGTAGGCTGTAAGGTTAAAAGTAATCTCTGCGTTTACCATGATAAATATGAGCCGGTGTTTCATTTTAACACCCAATTCTAGGCATTTCTAGAGGCACTTCTGCTTGCAACTTGGCTGCAGAAAAGACTCAAAGGATTACATGCTCAACCATTTGTGGTCATTAAGACCATTGACTCCAAGCCTAAAGCCAATTCATCATAATTTTGTTTTGGAGCAGAAAACAAAACTCCAAAACAAGGAGAATATATGGCCCCTAGAAACTTTCAGCTTGAGCCATAAATATTTCTAAAAATAGTTATGAAATTATAGTGATTAATGTGGCAAATTGTTAAACTGGAAAAAATCATATTCATTACATTTCATTATGATAATTTGAATTAAGTAAAATTTAGCTGTCTTATCTCTTCCCTTCTACTATTGAAATAGGACCTTCAGTACACCATTTAAAGGACAACTAACACCCAATTGCTAATAATTTAAACAAACCTGAGTTAGGAGATGTTCCAAAACAAAATTGTTGTCTGTATCAGAACTTGACAGCCCACAGACTCCCAGAGCCTCTTTTACTACAACCATTGGAACTTGGTGATATAATTTCCCAGCATTTTAAGGCAGGAAACATATGGAAGCTATACTATAGATCTTGAATTAGAGTTAACATCTTTACTAAATGAATAATCCTGTCCTTCCAAAAACTTCTACTCTAACACTTAGGGAATGTTATCTAGGCTCATATGTGTGAAAAAGCCTTTCCTGCTTTGCATCATGACTATTGCAGTCTTCACATCTCATAAGGATTTTCCAAAGGTTGTCAAGATATAGTATTTCACAGCCCTATTTCAGATACTGAACTTTGGTCATGAGTTTGTCAAATTCAGAATTCACAGAGAACTCTGGATAGTTTAAGAGCAGTTACTTCTACACTGTTCTTCTTAACTGCACCAAAGAGAAGCAGAGCCCATGTAAGTGCGAACCTTGGGCATACTCATGCATGTTGCACAAAACCATGGTTTAGTATTACATCTGCAAAGCCTTGGTTTCTCTCTGCTAATATGTATCACAAAAGGACCTTCATACATCTCTCTCCAGTCATAGGCCTAGTCATCTCTTTTATGATGGGGCCAATGTAGCCACATCATAAGTATTTAGAATCTTAAAGAATCCAAACAAAGAGCAGAGACCATTCTCATAGTGAATTATACTTTTATCTGAATGGGGAACTTCACCATACTTCCTCATAGCAGAGGTAAGAACTTTTAAAGTCTGATTCCACCATAGGAGTAATTGCAGTCCCCAAATGTAGTCATACACAACATCCATTTGTAAAGAGGTGGTAAAATATGGGGACATATTTTAGCTGAGCATTAAAAGTGGGATCAAAGTAAATTTAGTGATTGAGCATCTGTTTTTTTTTAAAAGCAGAATGCCCTAACTTCATGTCTGCTCTGCTTAATAGGATTATATCTAGCTCATGACAGGAAAGATCTCAGTTCCAGGAGATCTACTGCTCGCTAAGGTAGCCATTAGGCTGAATCGAACAAGAGTTGATCTTGATATAAGTCAGCTTCTTATTCTTCTGTCATGCCAAAAAAAGAGACACACTATAATCAGGTGCCTGATCTATGAGTGCTCTAAATGAGCTGGGTAAGTGAGGAGGGGGTGTGAAATGTACTGAAAGGAATCCCATTGAAATAAATAGAAGTAGGTGAAGGATTGTGGTCTAAAGTAGCCCTACCAAAATGAAAACATTGAGTTCATTTCTAAATCTGCATGGCAGGTAACCTGCCTGCATAGCAGCAAAATAATAAGTTGGTGGATCTGTTCTCCAGACAGCTGAGTAGTTATCCTAATAACTCCAGTGCCTCATTTTGGAGTAAGCCCTTACCAATATCTGCCTTCAGCTCCCTTTATGATTTTGAGAGCTGTCTTCTACAACATGACAAAGGCAAAGTTTCCAAGGTATCTGTTAGATGAAATCTGTGATTAGCTCCCAAAGCCCTACTTCCATTAAAAGAAACCATTAAACATTGCCTAAGAGTTACCCTCCTCTTTTGCTCACCCTTTCCACCCCCCTCCAAACATCCTTCTTAAACCTGCTGGTTCATTCTTTGCTTTAAAGACATGGTTTACATTCACAAAATATATAAAGAAAAATATAATGTTACTGGATGAGCATATAGTGCTGCAGCCTGACAGCTGTCTGCAAATATTTTCACCATGATTATCCTTACTAAAAGTAAATCACTGGGTAAAGATAGCACAAACGTGACAAGGCTCAAATTGGATGTAACCAACACTATCTGGAATTCTTTTGGCTACATATGGAAAAAAAAGGGGGGGGTTGGGATGCCCCCCCTCCCTCCCACACTGGAATTATAAGCAGGGTAGGGAGGAAAAAATGAATGCCCCTTCCCTACTGGTCTTGTAAGGAAACTGGCTTCCAGAATAATTGAGCGAGGTAGATATTAAAGGAACATTATTTCAGGGAATGAAATGAGAAAACTACAACCTATAAACCATTTACAGTATAAATGTTCAATTAAAGTCAATATTATTACCTTGGAGTGAACTGCTATTGGGACATGCTCACAGGAAACCTTATGGCAGAGGCATAACTAGTGGGACAGGACTTCTACTATAGACAAGCACCTATTTTGCAGTCAGTGGTTGAAACCACTGCAGTAAGATGATGGGATTACCCACTTTTTAAAAATAAAAATAAACCAGGTCTATTAAACCTCCCATAGGTTTAATGCATTTTGTCATATTTAAAAAGCAACCTCCCCTTTTTTTAAAGGCTAAATAGTTTATTCCTCTGCAGTCCCCAGTAGCCTCACATATGTTTAATCTGCCTCCAACCCCAGCTGGAAAAAGATGACCATCAACTGATGAAGTGATTCTGTACTGCAAAATTGTATCATAAGCTGGTTTTTTATATTTTGTAACATTTATGGAAACCATTTTTAAAGGACTAGTTAACCCATGTTAAAGGAAGGCTGACAAAATCAGAATACATTGTCCACAGTTTATTCACTGTGACGTGTGAAGCAGGAACTTTGGCTTGTTCCTGTCTGAGAAAAACTGAAGAACAGGAGAGTTCCTTGTTCAACATGCATAGTAAAAAAAGAGGGGAAACAACATAGGTGAAACCTCCTAGTTTGTTAGCCAGTTCACTGAGAGGTAGAGCAAAATATGCTCATTTGAAAAAACAGTGGCTTGCTGGCCTGAAAGGAAGAGATTTTCAAATGTTATTAAAACCATGCATTTAGTAATTCTTGACTTATGAGTATTAGTTCAACAACCATTCAAAGTTCTAACGGCACTGAAAAAGTAACTTACAACTAGTTCTTGCCTTTGTGAATATTGCAGCATCCCTACAGTCATGCAACATAATTCAGGTACTTGATAACCAACATGTATTTACAGCACTTGAAGCATTCTGGGGTCATATGATTGCCAGTTGTGACTTTCCCAGATGCCTTCTGTCAAGCAAAATTAGTGAGGGGAATTGGATTCACTTAAGGTGTGATTTACTTAATGACTGCGGCAAAAAAGGTTGTAAAATCGGAAGCAGTCATATGATGGCTCACTTAATGATCAGACAATGGACGTTGTAGTGCCAATTGGAGTTGTCAGTTCAGAACTACTTGTAATATCATTCCATTTAAATATGGTTTGTGGTCTTTAACACAAAGGTTCTTCATTTTAATCTATTCCAAAATGACCACACTGTACCTAAGCTGAACAATGAGTAAAAATGTCCAAATGTTGCCTTGTACTACTAACGTGGCACTCCTCATTCTCACAATGCTAAGAATTTAACTCTAGAAGTTGAAAAAAATCTACTTAGAATGCAATTCACTATGAACTCCTGCCATGCAACCTCCAGAGATTTTCAGTGGGGTTTACCCCTGCTTTGCCTGATGGATTCTGCTTTACAAGCCTCAGAAGGATTGAATGCAGGAAAGTTCAGAGTTCAACTGTAGCAGAGCTGAAAAGAACATTGCAGGGCGTACATCAATACTGCAGTTTCTGTAGCAGAAGTAAATTGACACCATTTCTATGAACTAACAATGCTGCACAAAAGGAGGTCAGAGACTTATATGTTTACTTATATGTTCCTATAAGCTGGCACCAGAACTGAAGATTTGTCTAGCTCTTTTGTAAGGACTAAAATGTTTGCTGGCAGTCATAACTGGTTAAAAACAATGTTGTTTTTTAAAAAAAACAATTTAATGTCCACTAACAAACATTGTACAATGCACAAAACAGTGCAAAACATATAGGAATCAGATTTCACATTTAAAAAGTGATAATAGCAGCACACCTGTGATAACTTACCCCAAAACAAAGATAAGATTAAATAAACCACAATGCAAGAGTCTTTCTACTGTTACACTGTGTAATGAATAGCTTAGATTGGAGGTTTGGTTTTGTAGAAGGTTGTTCTTTCTTTCATTTCTTTTCTCTTAGGAATTTTTAAAAAAATGATCAGAACTATAAATAACTTTTGGCAATATATACAGACATCAATAATTTAAATATGTTACATCTACTCTTGCATAAAACTCTCAAAGAAAAGTGCACCATAGAATTCACCCCCTCCCTCTTCCATTCTCCCGATTGGGCCTTGCCTTTTCCTTCTGGCCTGAGGTAGCTTTGAAGGGATAATTCTCAAATCCTGGGAAGAAAATGTGTCACTGTCATGGTGGGAGACACTTTGTTGCCTTTCTTGGTTCTTCCATTTTTGCTCAGGGCCATGTACATCCCAGGATAGATCTGGGATTCATAGGCATTGTAGTTGTTTGGCAGCAGAATCTCTTTGAATTTACACTCATCACCAAAATGGCTCTGAAATGAGAGTGGAGAAGGAAGGGAAGAGGATAGTGAGAGTAAGGAAGAAGTTAGATATAAAAATGTCTTTGTGTACATATACAAGGAAAATATATCTGAGCACTTGCCTTCTTTTTTGTTCTCTTTTCAATACTATCATACAACTCTAGTTTCATAATGTCTTTCAGATACTCTTACCCCATCCCAGTTCCTTCCACCTTATAGTCTATAATTTTCATCTTCCCAGAAAATGTAATCCAACACTTATGGAAGATATTGAATTGGAGAAGTTTGAGGTAGACAAAAACCTATGATCAACATTTACCAGTCCATTAAATTGAAAAATTAAATTTTAATGATGGAATATTTGCCAAAGAGACCATAGGGTAATCTTGGCATCATCAAGAAGTTAAGGATAGGTATTGTCTAATCAAGAAAAGCAATAGTACCCTACATTGGTCAATTATCAGATTTGGTAATTTGAACTAGAGAAGCTTCCTACGTAAATGATGATTAAAACCAGACTCTCTCTCTCTCTCTCTCTCATCTATCTATCTATCTATCTATCTATCTATCTATCTATCTATCTATCTATCTATCTATCTATCTATCTATCTATCTATCTATCTATCTATCTACCTACCTACCTACCTACCTACCTACCTACCTACCTACCTACCTATCTATCTATCTATCTATCTATCTATCTATCTATCTACCTATCTCTATGTATCTCTATCCATCTCTCTCTCTCTCCCCCCCCCCTCTCTCTCTCTATCTATCTATATGTAGGGGTGTGCATAAGTACACCAAAATGTGCCTACCGTCCCTGTCCTATTCTTTCTTTTTTCTTATTCGTATCCATTTCATGTATTTATAACCATGTTTATACTTATACCTGTTATCTAATAATTGTTTGACAAAATAAATAAATAAATAAATAATGTTATATAAACCCAACACCTTGACTTCTCCTTTTTAAATGCACCTTTCTTGCATTTTTTTTGAACCAATACCTGCATTTTAGTATTTGAAAAAAAAATTGAGTTCATTGAGTGTATATTTCAAATCACACAAGAGCAGCAGGCACAGATTATATCAATTCTCATCAAAATTTACAAAGATCAATTGCTCAAATTTACAGGTAAGTCCTCAATTAACAACAGTTCATTTAATGATTGTTCAAAATTACAACAGCACTGAAAAAAAGTGAGTTATAGCTGTTTTTCACACTTACAGTTGTGGCAGCATCCCATGATCATATGATGAAAATTCAGAGGCTTGCAACTGACTCATATTTACGACAATTGCAGTGACTTGGAGGTCATGTTTTTTGCAACCTTCTGACAAGCAAAGTCAACGAAGAAGCCAGATTCACTTCACAACCATGTTACTAACTTAACTGTGGCAAGATTGTAAAACGGAGCAAAATTCACTTAACAATTGTCCCCTTTAGCAACAGAAATTTGGGGCTCAGTTATGGTCATAAGTCTAGGACACTTATCGTCCTGCCTGTTCCTTGATCTGGAATAATAATAAGAGAAATCCAAAACTGTTCACTTAAACTAGGTTCAGCACTAAGTCTTTTTCTACACCGGTTAAACTAGGGGTCTTCAAACTTGGCAATTGTAAGACTTGTGAACTTCAACTCACAGAATTCTCCAGCCAACTATGCAGTTGAAGTCCACAAGTCTTAAAGTTGCCAAGTTTGGAGACCTCTGGGTTAAACTCTTAGGACTAACAGCAGCATTATTTTTTTCAGCCAGAATTTCCAGCCAAATTTTATGCTTGTCTACGGCAATGACATTCCACACAAGACCTCTGATTGAGAAGACTCTCCTAAAATCTTGAAGCAGACCAACAACACACTGCAATACTCCCAATCAATCATTATCCATTCTTTTAGTTCTGATTGTAGATAAACCGTTCACATCATAGTCTGAATAACATTTCAAAATAATTTTATGAATGGATTTCGCAGGTTTTGGCTGAACCCTAAAACATGTACACTACACCTTTACTACCTGCTTTCCACTCAAATTAATGCTCAAGGCAACCTAAATTGTGCACACCCTATAGCTTCTTCCCTTCCCCTTTCATTTCCCCTTCTATCAATTTGAAATTCTTGGTAATTCTACTACTTTTTTAGTGACTCCCTGACTTTTAAAGCATGTGCCTGAAGCTCACAGTAATATAATACATATATAATGTAGAATGAAAATTAAAACTCAAAAACAAATAAATTGAAAACACTTTTTATTAATTGAGATTACATATATTCAGTTAAAAGTTTAAAACACAGACTATGAAATCTACTCTACAAAAACCCTCAACTATTAACACATATTCCATATGTTAAAGAGGATTCCCCCTCTCCTCTTTTAATACTAAACGCAGAGAATTGACGGTTTTAGAAGTATAGATGCATATACTTTTCTATACAGGGGAAAGTCTCCTCTTACACAGAGAGCAGTAAAGCCCTCAGATATTTCCAAGCATGGAAAATCTTCAGGCAGCTGCCTTAAAAATGAAGGGGGAGGGACACATCTTTATGTTATATTAAGGATGACAAGAGACCTTTCCTCTGACTGTTACATTTTCTTCAAGAAACTTACGGGGAGCTACTTGCTGGAGCAACACGTTCTTTTTCTTCTGTTTTAAACATATAATGTTATTAAAAATTTTATAAAACAAGACTAAACAGTGATAGAAACTAAAATTAAGAAAAAAAAATGAAAGAAAAAAGAAAGTGCAAAAAAGTAAAAGAAAAATAGAAAAGAAAGCAAAAAGATATTTAAAAGTGGCTTTCAATCTTTGTAAGAGTTGTAACCACAATTGTAGATTTACCTCTTTTTCTAAAGTTACACCATGGCACTTTACCTTCTATAATCTAGTTACCTCTCTAAAGTTACAGCATGGCATTTTACTTTGTATATTCTAATCTAATTATTAAAACCATAGATCATAAGTTCCTTTTTTTGTTTTATGCTAAAATCTATAAGGAGTTTCCAGATACCAATAAACATAGATCTTGCCTTCAAACAGGTCAATTTGGCCATCTTAGCAAATTTTTTCAGCTTCACCATCTATTCCTAATATAGTAGTATTATCAAATATTTCCATCAGATTCTGTTTTCTAAATAATTCTCAACATGCCTTCTTATCTGGTTTTCCTTTTCTGCCTTTTCTCTTTCTCCCATTTTTATCCTCACTCTCTCTCCCTTCTTTTCTCTTCTCCCCCAATAGCCTTGCCTCCTCTGCAGAACATTTAAATTTAAAACAATGAAATAACTTTTATTTGTAAGAAATAAGTATCAGTGGAGCTGTGCTCTAGCACAGAACCAAATCTTATAGGACTCAAATAAAAATGGACAAAAAACAAGGGTTTTATAAAGCGATTGCTTTTTTCCAGAAGATTATGGTTATGTTACCAGTACTTTTCATATATGTCAATGCTGCCTTATATACATGGATAATAAAAGACAATCTTTTTATACAGTACAGAAACATGCTTATTCTGGCCAGCAATATAAAGTAAATATCCATCATTCTATATTCCACAGGTAAGCTTTTGGATATGGATGTATCACCATAAATCACATGGTTGATGGGACAGTGGAAGGTTTCTGGGTGTAACTAGTACCTACAGCAGCTATCCTCATATTATCCCAGATAAACGACCTTGAACCTTTGCCTTGAAAACCTGTAATGGTACATTACTTATGACTCCAGGAGGTAGGTTGTCCCATTGTTTAATAGCACTTGCCACCAGGAAATTCCTGCATATTCTATGTTTGGCTATCTTTTTGTAAAGCTTATACCTTGGGTTCTATGGAGAATAAACCCATTTCTCCTATACCTTGCCTGTCAAGTATTAAAATATTGCTATCATTTCTCTTTCTATTTTTCTCTTCTTCGGTTAATGTATTCACTTCCTTTAACTATTTTTTCATAGGTTCTAGCCTCCAAGCCCCTTTGTTGCTCCTCTCTGCATTTTCTCCAATTCCTTGGTATTTTTCTTGTATTGTAGAGACTACATCTGAGCACAATATCTCAGGGGTGGGTATCCAGTGCAGCAGAAAACAGAAATATCCTTTCCTGTGATCTCAGTACTACACTTCTGCTGCATTGCATTGGCTCTTTTGGCAGCTGCAACATGCTGTTGGCTCATGTTTAACCTGAGGTCTACCACCAGGATTATCAGATTCATCCTACTAAGCCAAGTACCGCCGGTTTTTCTTTTACCTGTGCACCTGGTTCTTCTGAGTATATTTATCATAACTGAACTGCTGAATGTTCTTTCCACATTTACAGAAGAAAGCATACTCATGCAAAGAAAACAACAATGTTATTTAAGGATCAAGAATGGCAAATCTGTCATAACTACCCACCTACTCTGAAAGAATCTGATTATTCTTATATTATTCTGAAAAGAGTCAAATAGCTGATTGACTTCTTAATTTTATCTATTTTGGACATAAGCTGTCCAAGGACAATTAGCAGAGCTGCAAGAAGGAATAGTACTACGGGTCTGTTTTGCTGCTTTCTGTTGCTCCCTATAT